>CM066330.1:111600837-114238337 GCA_033807585.1 Hydrophis major
CAGATTGTCATAAGAAAATTTGTTCATCTGATCTCCGAATAGACAACAACTTGATGGCACATAATTGGCCAATAAATGATAAACTTTGTTTTGTTTAAAAATCACTGAAGAAAAACAATTTATTGTATGAAAGCCTGTCTCATGTAAGCATTGACCAATTGTTAAAAGCACTAAGTTAAGTAATAAAAACATCCTGAATTTTCACAGTATCTCATTTCCAAAATGGATGTATTCATTTGTATGCATTATGATGTTATTATGTATTATTAATTGACTGCTTACATTCATATCCCACCTTTCATTCAGGAATATACACTGCTCCCTCTTTCTATTTGGACTTAGAGAGAGTGACTGTCCCTAAATCCTCTAATGAGCTTCTAAAAATGAGTATGAACATGTCTTTTCACTCCTAATGCAACACCTTTAGTACTCCTCCTTTGCTTTTATTATGAACAATATACCCTCTTGAAATATGTGTATCAATTCAGAATGTCAAATAGAATATATGTTTATGGTATGGCAGACTACATTTTTAACTGCTTTGCTTTACCATGGAATATATTTGTGCAAGTGATATTTAGGGAACACAGCTATTGTTCTAGTTCTTCCTAGAGAAACACTCACAAAAAAAGGTGCTGGAAGATTCCCATTTCACCTAGGCAATGGGTTGTCATAAATATCATTTTTATTCCAATAATTTACCAGATCAACATAAAATCAGTGCAGAAAAATATAGTTATTCCTTATTTTCATCTGTTCATTCTGTGAACTACTTTAACTAGAATCTGGGGCTGTATGGGGCAAATGAGAATGAACTGATTGCAAATCCAAATAAGAAAAACAGAAAAATATGAACAATAGGAATTCCCTAGATGGAAATTTATGGTTGATTTTGTCATCCTTAAAATACCAGCAGCAATTTAGAAGTCTTTCCCAATCATATTCTGTCAGGAGACATTTAGCAACTGAGATAGTAGTTGGTGAACATGTTAATTATGGTCCTATCTGGATTTCCTGATGTAATCTAAGTAATAATGATTTCAGGCAGTTTAATGTAATATTCTCTACAAAGAGCTTCCCTTACAAATTATTGGAAAGTTTTGCTTGTTTTGAATGTGGACATCTGAATGTTGGTAAGATAAAGATATATTGGAACAGATGATATCTATACTACACTGGTTATAAATACAGATTTCAAGTACAATTTGAAATCCTGGTTCTAATCTTTAAACCATTAAAGAGTTTGCAACAAAGTTACTTTGTTCTTCTGCATTTCAAAACAGGAGATGAGTGTTTTTCTTTTGCTCTCCATTTGAGAGAGACTAAATTAGTTCTATAAAAAAGGGTTTTCTACGATGGCTGAAATGTTTAAGGTGAATGATCCTCTACAGTGGGTCTCACTACCAACTTTTAATTAAACCTAAAAGCTATATTTACACTCTCAAGTCCTCTTCTCAATGGGTGTTTTTGTTCTTAGCTCAGTTTTAGCTGTAGCTTATAGCTGCTTTCAGTAATTTGGCTAAACATTTTAATAAGTGGTGTGTGTTGGTTTTAAAAAGATTGTGCTATTATGATCTTATACTTTAAAGGGGGCCTACAAATATTACAATTACACATCAGATGTCCACATTCTGAATTAGCAGAACTTCCACAACTTGGTCTTTCCAGATATGTGGGATCACAGAGCATAATATTGGTTAAATTAATGACATTTGTAGTCCCAAGGCATTAACATGGGCCAAAAATCTGAGAGATCATAAAGCCTTTTGCCATTTTGTCAACTAAATAGTGGGTGAAAAGCAATCTTATCCTTTCTCTTTCATCTAGGACAGGGGTGTCAAACTCAAGGCCCGGGGTCCAGATTTGGCCCACAAGGTGCTTAGATCTGACCTGCAGGACTGCAATGCATACAGCAAAGGACTGGGGTATGGTGCCTCTGCCAGCAAGAATAGAGCTCGGGAGGAGCTCCATTTTCACTGGCAGAGGGTTGCAGAAGGCTGTCCCAGCCAAAAACAGAGCTCAGGAGTGCTCAGACCACCACAGGCAGCCCCCGACATGAATGACATCATGCTGCCCATTCCCCCCCAGCCCCCCCCAAGGTCAAACACAATCTAATGCAGCCCTCAATGAAATCAAGTTTGACACCTCTGATCTAGGATAACATTTGAAATGCTTCACATTACTTCTGTATAAATTATAAGAAAAATAAAATAAAATTTTAGCATGACTGGATATAGTATTTTATAATATGAACAAAAAGCTCTGAAATTCTATTTGGTAAGATGATCTAGAAAAAAAAGATTAGTCTTCCAAAATTAAAGTTCTGCAATTGTCCAGAGGTATAACCACATCTGATTTGAAACAGTGTCTACAAGGGTTCTCTTTGGGAGAAAATGAAATCCAAGTTTTTTTAAAAAAAATACTATTGTTAAGTCTGGAGCATGGGTGTGAATAATGGAGACGAGCCGGTGGAAACAGTGAACTTCAAACTCTTTATTTACATGGTGTGACAGCTCAGCTCAATGGCTGCTATAGCCTTCCTTATATAGGCAACTTATTAACTATTCAACCAATAGCAATCCGGGAGCGCTAGCTCCGTTAACCAATGAGAATGGCCTGTTAATGGCCAATCAGATGCTCCTGAACGGACCAATCCTATCTTGCCATTAACAGCCAATCAGAAATACAGGGCCAGAACCCTGCACTTGACTTCAAGCTCAAGATAACTTTATTTAACATTCATTCACAACAACTATCTTTAATTTATGAAAGCTGTATGTATTATACAACTAAAGGGGGAAAAAAGAAATGATGTAACCCTACATTACAGGCTGTAAAAGAATATTAGACAGAATATTTAACATGGAATAATTACAAGAAAACAACAGATATGTCCTTATATACCACAAGTTAAATTGGCAACTGTTTGAAAGATCAGCAAGTGTAGGTAATTTGCTAATCAATTTAACCCTTACAAGAAGTCAGATAGGAAAGCTATTATATGCAGGAATCATGACAAGTAAAATAATATAAATGATTTTATTTTAAATAACTGTTTATCTATAGCTCCATCTGAACTTCCATGCATACAAATAAAATGCAGGTAAGTTTACCTCTTATAAGAAGCAGAGTATCCAGGATGTTACTACTTGTCTGCCTGACAAACATTCAGACTGGGCAGTTTTAGCATATGAGGATGGAAACAGCGACATGAAGTCCTACAGATTTTGCAAATATAGGAAGTTGGGAGAATCACCTGTTTAAGACAAGGCATGAATTTGAGTGTAGTAATTGCTCCTTATTTTCAAAATATGTATTATATACTTCTTTTTTATGTAACTAATTTCTTAGGCCACCCATTCAGCAACAATTTTAATTTCCCTGAGGATACAGAAGTCATCCAACTTTGCCTGCCTTCAAATTCTCTGTGGGATGACAGAAGCTCTTCCAATTTTTTTTCCCACCTGACTGGAATTTTATGAGGAAAATGTTCGATGATACAATTGTAGTCTCAGAACTGGAATTAATACAATTGTCTCAGAACTGGAATTAATTATCATCAAAGATTTTGTTTTTAAAAGAGCCTTCATAATTTCAAAAAGCAGCAGTAAAAGCCAATGGAATATGACAAAGAGAGGAGTTCTCCAGGAGTTTAGAGATTTTTTTTTTCTTGGTCAGAAAAGGTTTCTGGGTTAAACCACAAGCAGAAAGGATATGGAACTTTCTCCAAAATTGTTGCCAATTTTGACAAGTCTCTTTGGACTCCCATTTCCTCCTAATGACTTGGACTGGAAGAGAATATGAATTCTACAGTTCCAGTGAAGATAAATCACCTTAAATCACATCTAAACTCATCTGGAAGAAAAGGCCCTAACAGAAACATGAATGAGCAGGTAGCCTCTGAAGGCTTCAATTTTTGGGTTTATGTTGTGCATGCCTGTATGCATGTCCGTCTGTGTATCCTAGACCAGTAAAGAAGCTCTGATTTTGGTGATTAATGTTTGAAAATTGATTCAGGCATACAGACTATTTCCTGATGCTATAGTCCCCAGCTATAGAGTCCATGAATATCTGAAAAATCTATTGCAAAGTAATTTGATATTTTCCTCCACTCCATTCTGTCCCTTCTGTATTATAATCTCCCTTAACTGGTACCGTGTCTTTATTTAACTGGAAATAATGTGACTGAATTCTTATAGAATGTTTGCTGTTAAAGAAATTCAAATTTCCCAGATTTCATTAATAAATATTGTTTTGTTAATAAAAGTTGATATTGGATTTACTGAGGTTTTGGTACGAAGTTTTCATTTGCAAAGGATATGCATATATGTGTCTATATATCTAATGTTTGTATTGAAAAATGCTGATTTAATGAGACTTTAGGGTTTGAAAGACATCTTTGATCAGGTTGTATTTAAGAGATAAAGCCAAAATTATTCTGGAATTAATCATGCTTGTTGAAGATATGAGGATACAAGAGCAGATACTAATAATATCAGTTGGAACTAAAAAAAATAGGATTTCTTTGTGTTAACTATTGCCAAAATAGCCATTAGACGTAAGCTGAAAGTAAGTGAGTGGCATATTAATAATATTTGTTTATAATGCATTGGAAACTGGAAACTGCAAGACAATGTGCAATCATGTGCATTATCAGGAACTTTTGGAAAGGAAATTTTCAAAAAGGATAAATATTAAATTAAGTGGAAACAAGAAATGAGAAATATGAAGTTCCGGTTGCAAGGCTTTGGCAGTGGCAGGAATCCGCTTCTCTGCGGGTCTCTGCTGCACTCGCCGCTGAGGTACCCCAGATCCAATTGGATTTGGGGGTTGTCGCTGCCCCGAAGAGGCAGTGGAAGACAGAGGAGATCCGGGCAGGGGTCTGGGGATATCGCACCCCTTTCCCCAGCCAGCTAGACTCCTTTTTCCTGAGGTGGTGGAGCAGCTGTCAGAAATGGCAGCCTCAAAGGCATCTTCAACCGAATAAGAGTTGTGCAGGAGAAAGAATCAGAAGGAGAAGTTTTCTTGGCTGAACCGGGTCATTAAGATACTTTTAAACACCCTGGAAACCTGACTTTTGGATTGATACATTTGTTTCCAAAAAAAGTTGTTAAAACGGCGAAAGTGCTGAAAGGAAAGTTCACTCCCCTTCCTTACGGAGAAAGCAAATGAGCACTGAAAAACCTGCTGCTTTAAGGTAAAAATAAGCTCATTGTTATAAGTGGGAAGGAGAGGACTAAAAAAAAAAAAATCTTTTAAAACTGGTTGGAGGAGACGCTTTGAAGATTATAAGACCAACAACTAATTGTAATACGGCTTTAAAATATATTTGGGATTTTACCCCAGGAGGAAAAGTTGCAAAGAGAAGAAGAGGAAATAATTTCTGGCTGTTTGGACTGTTTGATAACTTTGACATTTGCAAATTACCTTAAGACTAAAAATATCTGGGTTGTTTTTAAAAAAATTACAATGGCACCATCTCTGGATCAACTAAAAATGGAATATGAAAAATTAAAAGAAAGAGAATCAAATGGCAAGAATTCATTGGGAGCTGTCTTCCACTTTTTAGAAATGGCAGTTTCTATGGACCAGCAAATACTTGATGAAGAAGGAGAAGGAGAAGAAGAAGAAAAGGAAGCCATTTTTAATGGACAAAAATTTTTGAAAGAAAATAAGAAGAGGGGAAGGAAAAATGAGAATTTAAGATTTAATAAAATAACCAAGAAAAAGAAAAATAAGGTGAAAAAAAGGTACAATGTTAGAAAGCAATTGAAAAGAGAATTACAACAGAGAAGGGAAGCAAAAAAGGGGGAGATTAGGAGAAGGGGGGGAAAAAAGATCAGACTGGAGAAGAAAGGGAGGGGAAAAGGGGAAAAAAAGCCACGGTCTAGAACAAGATTTTTTTTTAGAGATAAAAGATAAAGGATGTATAATTTAAGAAAGATTCTGCAAGAGTACATAAGATAGGATTGTAGTATTTGCATTTGAAATAGTCTATTGGAATATTATAAGATTTAACAAAATATTAAAATATTAAAATGTTTTATAATGATAGATTTCAATATTTAACAAAATATCAAAGAGAATGTGTAAAATGATTAATGTTTAGTTATACAATTAATAGAATTAGAATGGAAATTATATATT
Source organism: Hydrophis major (assembly GCA_033807585.1). Taxonomy (NCBI): domain Eukaryota; kingdom Metazoa; phylum Chordata; class Lepidosauria; order Squamata; family Elapidae; genus Hydrophis; species Hydrophis major. The sequence continues at coordinate 111,606,985 of CM066330.1, forward strand.
TAATTATATTATAAGTTTATTATTCTTTTTCTTTTCAAAATGCAATATGTAAAATGTACTAAGCAGAATCAGGATAGAAATTATGTATTATTTTAAATGTTATTTTAGGGAAAGGCGTCACACTTTAAAAGTGATTACAGGGGAAATTCTTTTGCTAAAGAGAAGAGATAAATAGATGATTGGAAAAGAACAGATAAAAGATGCAAATATAATGATTCTGAAATAAGATAAAATAAATAAAATATAACTAAGAGAGTGAAAAGAAGGGAGAAGTTATATAGAAAATATAGAATGGTTAATAAGATATGAATGGTATATAAGGTGAGCATGAACTTGATTTAGGTCTGTCAAAAAAGATGTAACCCGGGGCTTACACTTTTCAAAAGAAGTTTTATATTTTATGTTTTGTGTTTTGGTTAGCTATGTTTTGATTGTGAATTAATAAAACCTTGGAGGAATTTAAAAAAAGGGAGAAAAATTTGGAAAAGACAAGTATAACTAATAATTAAGAAGGTTTTATCTTTTTGTGTTTTGTTCTGTGTTCTGTATTTTGTGTGTTTATGCTTGATGGAGAATTAATAAAACCTTGATAGAATGAAATATAATTGGATAAAAGTGAAGGGAGAAACAATGAGAAAATTGGAAAAGATATATATGTGTTTAAATGGAAATGTGAATGTGGAACTATGCTTTAAAAAATAATGCCTTATTTGCTTTGTTAAAACTTATAAGTAATTTTTGAGAAAGGAGGTTTTATACTTTGATGTCTTATGTTTTGTTTATCTTTAAAATCAATAAAATTTGTTTAAAAAAAAAGAAATGAGAAATATGATTACTGGAAGTTTTCAAATATCATGCAGGATGTTTAGTAATTTGCTTTTATAAAAATGAAGATCAAGATCGAATTAAATTATATAACCTATCTGTATGAAAGAAATACTTAATTGCTTTGGCACAAAATAGCTTTTGTAGTGGTTAATGTGATGAAATGGAATGAAGGCATAGAGGTTAAAGTCCATATTTAACTATTGAATGACTATCAAGCCATTATCTTTCAGCAAAAACAGGCATTTGCGCAGAGATGAAATGCAAAGAAAAATGAAATACACATACACACACAGAGAGAGAGAGAGAGAGAGACATACAGACAGACACATATACATTTTATATATCTATATCTATATCTATATCTATATCTATATCTATATCTATATCTATATCTATATCTATATCTATATCTATATCTATATCTATATCTATCTATCTATCTATCTATCTATCTATCTATCTATCTATCTATCTATCTATCTATCTATCTATCTATCTATGGTATTCAGCTTTGTTCATCATTATAGTTGTGCTTTTAAAGTTGTAGCAACATTTCAGCAGAATCTCATCTGCCATCATCAGGCTTCTCTATGGTGTTCATCTGTGAGTCAAACTTTCCCAGATGAAACTTTCCCAGATGAACACAATACAGAAGCCTGATGGTGGCAGATGAGATTCTCCCAAAACATTGCTACAACTTTAAAAGCACACTTGCCATCTTCATGCTGGTGCTTTCAGCTTCATGCTTGTGCGAGCAAAGCGTGATCTGAGCTGCCATCTTTCTATAAATACTGGTAGGGAGGTTGGCTGTGTGGTCATTTCTTGATTGGTTGATGGAGTTGATGTTTGTAGATTGGCTGGCTTTTTCATAAGAACATGTGTGGCTGAGGTATTGGCTGTGTGTCTATCAGCCTCCTATGTTGTAATGACCTAGGTCATGGGCTGTGTGATGACCTTCTGAGTTCTATTGTTGTGACATCCTGGGTTTTGTGCTGTAATCTCCTGGGTCGTTGGCTGTGTTGTAACATCCTGAAGTTTTGTGGTGTAACCTCCTGAGTTCCATGATATGATATCCTAAGCGGGTGGCTGTGATGTGACACTCTGGGTTTTGGTTTGGCTGCAAGTTTGAGGCCTGGCTATGTGTTCATGGCGTGTGTCCATTTGCGTGGTTTGGGGATCGGGGTGTGTGGCAGCTGGTGATGCAGCCGTGGTCTGGTTTCTAAACGGTGGTTGCCTTACATCTATGGGGTGGGGTTGGGTTTGAATCTGGTGAGGGAGATTGGTGGTGGCATCATGTGTTTTGGGTCCTGTGTTGATTTTCATGACTGGGACTCATTTGTTGATAAGGGCTAGTTTCCAGAAGTCTGGTAGGTGGGAGGTATCATCCCATTTATTCATGTTATGGGGGTGTTTCTTTATTTCGATGGCTTCCCTGATTATTCTCTTGTTGAAGTGTTCAGTATTGGAGATTAATTTGATTCCCTCAAAATTAATTTCATGTCCTGTGGCTTTAAGGTGCTGGAAAAGGGAGGAAATAATTTCTTCTTTTCTGACTGCGTTCTTGTGTTCTGCGATGTGTGCATTTATTCTCCTATTGGTTTGTCCAATGTATGTGGCTGGGCAATTGTTGCATGGTATTTCATAAACTCCTTGGTTTTCTAGAGGGATCTTGTTTTGGGGGTTTCTTAGGATGCTGGCTATTTTTTGGTCAGTGCCAAAGGCTGTCCTGATATTGTGTTTGTGGAGAATTTTGCTGATTTTATCTGTGGTACCTTTGATGTAGGGGAGGAGGGCAATACCGTTGTCCTGTTCTGTGGTCTCAGTTTCTGGGAGGTGTCTCCTTTAGGATTAGGTTGGTAATTGTGTTTCTTTGGAATCTGTTGGAAATTAATACGTTAGTGAGGGTGTGTAATTCTGTTCTTAGAGGTGGTCTCAAAGGTGGTCTTTGTCAGCTAGGTGTTTAGTTTTGGAGATGAGGGTCTTGGCTAAGGAGTTGATCTGTGCAGGGTGGTGATGGGATTGTGCATTTAAGTAGCGGTTGGTGTGTGTTTTCTTCCAGTGGATGGTGTGTCCTAGGGAGCCATTGGGTTTTTTGTAAATTAGGACATCCAGGAAGGGAAGTTGGTTGTTGGCTTCTGTTTCCCTGGTGAATTACATTTTGGGGTGTAGGCTGTTGAGGTGTGTGAGGAAGTTGTCCAGTTTTTCTTTCCCATGTGGTCAAATTATGAAAGTGTCATCTACATATCTGAGCCAGAGTTTGGGTTTGTGTTCAGATTTGTCTAGAGCATTGGTTTCAAAATGTTCCATATACAGGTTAACGATGACGGGTGAGAGGGGTGATCCCATAGGTGGTCCTTCTATCTGTTTGTATCTTTGTCCATTGTGTTGGTTAGGCAGTGGTTGGTCAGATCTAGGATGTGCTTAGGGGGGTTGTATTGGTTTTGGATGGCTGCCAAGGCTTCTTTAATAGGCACTTGGGTGAAGGGGGATATGACATCGAAGCTCACGAATAGGTCGCCGGGTTGTAGGTTTTGTTTCTTTATTGTTTCTATGAAGCAGAAAGAGTTTTGTATATGTGAGTAGATGGATTCTGTGTAGGGCTGGAGTTGTTTGGCAAGAAATTGGGCAAGATTCTGTAGAGGTGAGCCAATGGAGCTGACTATGGGTCTGTGTGGTGTTCCTTCTTTGTGTATCTTGGGGAGGCCATAGAGTTTAGGGCATCTGGATGATTTTTCTCTGGGGATGATTTTTTGCTGGATCTCTTCACTGATGGGGGAGGCTTTTATTTTGGATTTGGTGGTTTTTTCCAGATAGGTGGTGGGGTCAGTATTTAGAGTTTGGAAGTGGAGTCCTGGAGTAGGTTGGATAGTTTGGATTGGTAGTCCGATGTGTTCATCACGACCGTGGCGTTGCCTTTATCTGCTGGGAGAATGATTATGTTGTTGTCTTTCTCAAGTTGGTGAGTACTTTTTGTTCTTCTCTGTGTAAGTTGCTTCTGGGTGGACTGCTGGAGCAGAGGGCATTGGTAACTTCAAGTCTGATTTTATTGGCTACATCTGGGTTAATTTTGGTTAGGCTAGCTTCAACTCTACATATAATGTTTTCAGTGGGGATGCATTTAGGGGCAACTGCAAAGTTGAATCCCTTGGAAAGGACATTGGTTTCTGCTCTGGTGAGGGTTCTGTCTGATATGTTGTGTACTGTTTGTTTCATGCATTGTTGTGGGGGTGGGGTGAGGTTCTGGTGTTTTTCTAGTCTGTGGAGTTTGCTGGTGTGTGTGTCTGTCTTGTGGGAGGTTTCCATGTCATCAGAAACCATGCAACAATTGCCCAGTCACATACATTGGACAAACCAACAGGAAAATAAATGCACACATCGCAGAACACATGAACGCAGTCAGAAAAGAAGAAAATACCTCCTCCCTTTTCCAGCACCTTAAAGCCACAGGACATGAAATTAATTTTGAGGGAACCAAATTAATCTCCAATACTGAACACTTCAACAAGAGAATAATCAGGGAAGCCATTGAAATAGAGAAACACCCCCATAACATGAATAAATGGGATGATACCTCCCACCTACCAGACATCTGGAAACTAGCCCTTATCAACAAATGAGTCCCAGTCATGAAAATCAACACAGGACCCAAAACAACACATGACGCCACCACCAATCTCCCTCACCAGATTCAAACCCAACCCCACCCCATAGATGTAGGGCAACCACTGTCCACAAAGCAGACCATGGCTACATCACCAGCTGTCACACACCCCAATCCCCAAACCAAGTAAATGGACATACGCCATGAACATATAGCCAGGCCTCAAACTCAGAGCCAAACCAAAACCTGGAAGGTCACATCACAACCACCCGCTCAGGATATCACATCACGGAACTCAGGAGATTACAGCACAAAACCTCAGAATGTTACAACACAGCCAATGATCCAGGAGATTACAGCACAAGACCCAGGAGGTCAAAACAATAGGACTCAGAAGGTCATCACACAGCCCATTACCCAGGTCGTTACAACTTAGGAGGCTGATAGACACACAACCAATACCTCAGCCACACCTGTTCTTATGAAAAAGCCAGCCAATCTGCAAACATCAATTCCATCAAACAATCAAGAAATGACAACACAACCAACCTCCCCACCAGTATTTAGAGAGAGATGGCAGCTCAGATCACGCACAAGCATGAAGCCGAAAGCATCACCTGAAGATGGTGAGTGGGATCTCATCGAATTGTCACCAAGATACTCTCAATCTTGTACAGGAAAAGACCCGAACACACCAAGACCTGCATACACACACACACACACACACACACACTGATGATACAAGCAGTTGTTTTAGCGTTATAGATTCAAGAGTCCCATAACAGCTGTAGTATGGTAATATCACATAATAATTGTGAAGTCCAAGTTGTCCAGAAAAATAAAAAATGTCTCTCACAAAATGGATTTCCCTGCTAATCACTTCCCCAAACAGACTCAGGAATAAAAGGATGTTAGTGTAAATGGAGCTGCCAGGATCACTTACCTGAAAAAGACATAGCAATAGCAGACTTATATACCGCTTCATAGCCCTCTCTAAGCAGTTTAAAGAGTCAGCATATTGGCCCCAACAATTTGTGTCCTCATTTTAACCACCTTGGAAGGATGGAAGACTGAGTCAACCCTGAGCCTGATGAGATTCAATCTGCCAATTTACAGGCAACTGACTATCTGCAGGAGTAGCCTACAGTGCTGCACTCTAACTACTGTGCCACCAGGGCCCTATAATGGCATTCTTTTGAATTTATCATGATATGCTTTTCCCTTCTCCAATTCCTCACAATGTAGGTTTCTTAGGAGAAGAAGTCAGGAACAGACAGTAGTACTAGTAGGAGCTTGAGATCGACTCTATCATTCTGGGAAAAACAAGAGTGGAGAGGTTGTTGTTGTTGTTGTTTTTGAAGGATTAGCAGGAATGCTTAAACCATTCAATTGCTTTCCATCCTTACCTGTAGCAATTCAGATAAGTTGATCTTATGTGAGTATTGTAGTAGTGGGAAAGTATATATCCACAGCCAGGAAAAAGCCTAGTTCACAAAATATTTTTTATTTTATTTTATTAGTACCCCATTTTTCTATTCTTAAAAGAGTATCCTCTTACCATACCCAAACTTGGTTATCCAGATTTGTCTTGGAATCATGCCCCTTGCCCAATGTATTGTACAGGATTTTAACAAAAAATGGCTTTCCTGAATAAATAATAATCATATACGGTCTGAAATTAAAAGTGTGAGCGTTTTTAAAATTGTATTTACCTTCCTGCTAATCTTAAATCTTCTTAAAAGGTTTAGGTGCTCCCTTGTTCCTGTCAATCAGCCAGGTTAAGCTCTACAAGTTTTCTAACCTATAATTAGTTTGTCTTCAGTTGTTTTGTCTTGGCCCATGGTTCTAACCTCTAGACTCAACTTTTCTTGATTCTCCTTATCTTGTAACTGATTATACCTACTTGAGGGATTGTAAGCAAAAAGGCTTACACTAAATAATGTTCTCTCCTCAGTAACAAGCTGATCTGATACCCTAATCAAGAGATCAATGAGACAGCACTTTGGTGTTAATTAGACAGAGAGAGGTAAGGATTTTCATGGCAATATAAATAAATTTCAGCTACTATGTTACCATTTGGTACCTTTAAAATCATTAGTCCAACTATTAAAAAAAAATGTGCACTATGCAAAATTGTGAATTCCTATGACAGCCACAACTACAAAATATTTAAAATCTGAGAACAATAAGACTTTGTTAGTACTCTTACCCACAGGTCTAGATCAGTACTCACTCCAGAAGTGAGTATTAAGCTATACAAGATGTTAAGTATATTAGTGTTGTTCTATTTTAATTAAAAGTTATAAAATCATAAATATAAAGATGTAAGAGGGAAAATTCTGCAAAACAACTTGGGGGTAGGTTTTAAACCTTGTTTAGATATCATAGTCTTGATCAAAACTGAGCATCTAGAGACTTACCGTATGCTATCAAAAACAAAAATCAGAAGGTAATAATATGCTATTTAATTTATTGGGCACAATTAACAATACATTTTAACTCTTAGAAAAAGATGTACTGAAACTATCATAGCTCTAAAAATTGGTTTGATCTTAAGAGTAGATTCATCATAGAAGTCAAAGATGGCATTGTCTTAATTAAGTTGTATACTCAATTATTTACAAGAAAACTTTTGCTTATCTGTTGGAAAGCCTTAATTCTGCAACATTCTCTCTCCACAAAGATATTCTCTACAGTCTGATAACTGTAATCAGTTAAAGTGTGAGAGCATAATTCTTCACTCTCTCAAGAAATCAATGTTGATGAGTAGTACCTTCACTTCAATTTGACTTGATTTGGATCACTCACAACCTCTGGAAGATGAAGTAGTCTACATTTGAAAGGAATCTGAATGAACATTAAATATGGGTGTTTGGAAGATGTGAATAAACTGAGACTACATGCATTTCCTTCAACTGTGAGACACTCTTTCTCCCTTCACATTCATTCATCTCCCAACAAATAATCATACATTTTAAATAAGAGTAGTCCCTGTTTAGCAACTGCCTTGTTTAGAGACTGTTCACCGTTATGATGGTGGTGAAAAATGATTTAATCCTTGCATTACAACCTTCTCAGGGCTGAAAAACAAAGGATAGCTAAATGTAAGCTGATAACACAGTTGTGATTTCAGCTAGCAACCGTTTTGTTTCACAACCAAGTTGCCCACCCCAATTGTGATCACTGAAAAGCTTAGTCTTCCTTTCAGGCAAATGCAATAATATTAGTATTATTAAATTTTGTGAGTCATTTTAGAGACTTTTTTTAGGCCAGAAAGAAGAGTAGAATTGTTCTTTAAAGAGGCAGGCATAGGCAGTTGTCTTCCTTGTGCAAGCTTTGGACTCAGCATCTATATTTCCCATCAGTTTGGACAATAACAAAGAACTGTGTGACTACCATTCAAAAGATAAGTAGCTGAACAGTTTGCTTATCCCTGAATGGCACTTTGGTTGGTGAGTACAATAAAGTGACCCTGTTCTGCCTTACCTCATACATCTAAAATCAGCTGGGATCTACAATCCTTTCCTTTCTCTTGGCTGTTTTTAATTGACTTTATTTCTGTAACTTCTGATAGGTTTATTCCTTTATTATTTACCAGTATTTTAATTTTATTATAATTCTGGTATTGGAGTTATAGCATTTGAGCCATCTTAAAAATAAATGAACATTCGAATGATTGAATGAATGAATATAAATCATAGATATTCAAAATATTTGAAAAGCCTGACTTCACTCTTCTTTCCATCTGTGGGAATGGGATAAAAATTCCCTGGAGAGCAATGCAGCAACTCATAGACTCTGCACTGTAACTGTGACTTTTGTTTGAGGGATGAATCCTTACTTATTAATACAATTCATTTTCATGTAGTTGGTAGATTTGATTCTGGGAAAATTAATAACTTTTTCACTTATGAAATCAATAGGAGATAGCGTGCTTAATCTTGGATGGTTTGTATCCCTAAATTATTAGAAATATTCAACATCTTTTTTGTTGACTCATGATTTTCCCTTATTAAGCATATGAGATTGATTTTAAGCAGGCCTTTGATTCAATATCCAGTAACACCCTATGGGAGAAATTAAAACGCACTACCATCGATAAACGCCTCCTTTTTCTCATACAAAAATTGTGTGCTAATTCTACCTTGAAAGTGAGTCCCTCAAGGGACTTTAACTGGCCCAGTAAGGGTACAAAAAGGAGTACAGCAGGGTTGCATCCTATCTCCCGCCCTTTTTAACTTCTACATTAACCCTTTGATCAACCTCTTACAGAACCTTGATTTACATCCTCCTAATGTAGCACAACATAAAATCCCAATTCTCCTATATGCTGATGCTGCTGCTATAATTTCACAAACTCCAATAGGACTGAATAGAGTAATTACGGCAACACTTGAATTTTACAAACAGAATAAGCTTAACTTTGATAAATCAAAAGTTTTAGTTTTTGCTAAAAGACCTAGACAATACTCCTGGAAAATAGAAGGGCATAGTTTAGAACAGGTTAGGACATTCAGATGTCTTGGAGTGGTTTTCCACTCGCAAGGGACATGGAAGGCACATCTGGATCACACATTGCAAGCAGCCTATAGGTCCTCAAATGCAATTAAACATTGTTTTTACACTGGTGGAGGCAATTAGTACCTGCAGCTTTTTGAGGCCAAAACATTGGCACAAATTCTATATGGGGCACAAATAGGTATCCTTGCAAAAAAAAAAAAAAAAAAAGACTTGCTAGAGCCTATACAAACCAAAATCCTGCAAAACCATCTTAGCTGCACCCAAAGGAACTCCAAATGCCCAGGTAAGAATCGAGACAGGCATGCCTCAAATTCAGGTAAGAGCCTGGAAGATGATGATCATTCATTGGCTAAAAATGCATTTCTTCCCAGAGGGATTGACCCTCTAGTACTGACTGATAACTACCCCCCCCCCAGAAGCAAGCAATAAACCACAAGCTGGGCTCCTATGGGCTCTCACCAGTATTCTTAATGTCCCTGGGCTTTGACCAAGCAAAGCAAGTAGTAATCAATAGAATGAAGGACATGGAGTTCCAAGAACAATTAAATAGGTTGGCTTTCCACAGCAGGGACAGAATCAAATAAGGAGTGTGGGAATTGGCAAGATTTCTAAATGATCTGACCTTCCCAAAACAAAGAATAGTTTTCTTCAGAGCCAGATTTAATATTCTCCCATCAGCTTCAGGGCAGGTATAAGAAAACACCAATAGCAGAACAAGTATGTATATGTGGTAAAGGAGAAGTTGAAGATATCTCATATGTTTTATTGTACTGTGAGTTATACAGAGTTTATAGGTCATTCTATATTCTCCCTGTTAAGTCCTGAGCATGGGTGCAACGAATGGAGATGAGACATCATACGGTGACTTCAACTCTTTATTGTAAAATAAGAACAGAGCAAATACTTGGGCGGCAGCAGCTCTTTTATAGAGCTGGCTGCTGTCAAAACAACTAATGATTTAAGTTTACTGCTTTCACAAGCGTCCAATCAGAGGGGCCCATTAACAGCCAATCAGACTGGCCAAAAACGACCAATCACGACTAGCTATTTGCAGACAATGAGAAGTGCAGGATTACAAGCCTGCTGTAAAGTAAAGCTGTTTAGGGTTGTATCGCTGCATTGGCTTAGTCCATAACACCCCTCCCCCCTAGGTTCTGTCTGAGGGGTGGGTTTATGTATTCTCATAAATGGGCAGGTCGCTATACCTGTCTGCTTGACCTGCGCTGTTCCACTGGTTTCTGTCCTGGCTCTGGTTCCGGTGGGCTGCTAGCTGGGTTGGATGGTGAAAACTGTGGCCCTGGGCTGCTTTCCCTGCTTACACCAGCGCTGTCTTCCGGGTTCCCTGGATTTGTTTCCATCGCAGTGCTGTCACGCGGCGAGGCCACTCCCTGGCTCGGTTTTCCTTCTGACAGTGAGTATCCCCTGGTTGGTTGTGTAGACTGTTGGGTTTCGATTGTTATTTCTTCTTCGGCCGCCTCAACATTCCTCCCCCCCCCAGCTAGAGATTCCAGGGCTGAGATAGGACTAGGTGCTAATCTGGAAGGGAGTTGGTCTATGTGGCACTTCCACATCTTACATCTGCAGTTTGTAGGTGATAGGATCGGGGTCCCGTAAATTGTGTTATGGTAGTGGGGACCCACAATGGGTCGCCTGAGAAGTTTTTCGCAGACACGAGGTCACCTTCCTGGAATGCCCAACACTTGCTGGGGGGATCCTGGGGGTTGTTCCGGTGTGTAGTTTGGGTAGAGGCGATTGAGATGTTAGCGAAGTTTCCGGCCCATCAGGAGTTCAGCTGGGGTTTTGTTCATGGTGCTGTTTGGGGTTATGTGCTGGAGGAGAAGCATCCAGTTTATTTTGTCATCAATGTCGCCGTGATCCATTTTGTGCAAGGTCTGTTTTACAAATTGAACCATTCGCTCAGGCCTACCATTGGCCGCAGGGTGAGCTGGTGATGTTAAGGCATGGCGGATGCCCCGATCTGCCAGGTACTGTTCGAATGGCAGGGCAGTGAATTGGGGGCCATTATCAGAGACCAGGACATCCAGAAATCCGTGGGTAGCGAATAGCTTATTCAGCTTTTTAGTGACTGCCTCTGTGGTGGTGCTTTTCATCTTGTGGACTTTGAGCCAGTTTGAATAGGCATCCACTGTTAGGAGGAAAGTGTGTCCTCTTGTGGGTCCCGCAAAATCGATGTGGATATGGGACCAAGGACCTCGAGGCATTTCCCACTGAGTTGGGGGAGTTTTTGGAGGAGTAGAGCGAGTCTCCTGGCATTTGCTGCACTTTGCTACCCAGGTCTGTATCTGTATGTCTAACCCAGCCCACCATGTGTAACTCCTAGCCAATGCCTTCATCTGCACAATGCCTGGATGTCCATCGTGCAACATTTTTAATACCCTATGTTGCAATTTCTCCGGGATTATGACTCTGTCTCCCCACACTATGCAGCCTTTTTGGGAGAATAGCTCTGTTTGACAATTCCTAAATGGCTTGAAAGTGTCATTGGTTGCGCTGACTGGCCAACCCCGTTCCACCCAGCTGAGGACTCGTGCCAAAACAGGGTCCTTTTTTGTTTTTAAGGTGATGTCTTGAGCGGTCAGCGGTGGCGATTTGAGGGTTTTGATTTGCAATACAGCTAAGGTTGGAGCTGGGTCCTCTATGATGTCTGGTAGTGGAGAGCGGCTCAAAGCGTCAGTGTGGGGAATGGTTTTCCCCGGGCGGTGTTGCAATCGGTAATCGTAGGCGGCTAAAAATTCTGACCAACATGTCATTCTTGGTGATAAGATATGGGGAGTTGGTTTGTTTTCCCACCAAAATACCAAGTAGCGGCTTGTGGTCTGTAATTATGGTAAAGGGTCTCCCATACACATATTTATGGAAACATTTAATTGCGGATACAATAGCGAGAGCCTCTTTATCAAGTTAACTATAGTTCCTTTCAGTTTTAGACAAAGTTCCCGAAAAGAACGCTATAGGTGCCTCATTCCCATTTGGTAGGACATGGCTTAAAATGGCTCCCTCTCCAAATGGTGAGGCGTCACAGGTAACTGTCAAAGGTAGAGTCTCGTTGTATTGCATTAATACAGCATCGAAGGTTAAGAGGTCTTTTACTTGTTGGAATGCCCTTTCTTTACGCCGTCCCCAGACCCAGGAAGCCTTTTTGTCGAGAAGTCTATGTAGGGGCTCGACTACGGTCACCTTCTGGGGCAAGAAGATGTTATAAAAGTTAATGAGTCCCAGGAAGGCTTGGAGGTCTGTCTTATTCCTAGATCTCGGGGCGTTTTTGATTGCGGTTAGTTTTTTTTCAGTGGGGTGGATTCCCTGTCTGTCGAGAAGGTATCCCAGGAACTCCACTCTCTCCGTACAAAGTTGACACTTGTCCCTTTTTTACCTTCAGACCTTTTTACCTTCTTTAAATTTCTGAAGAACTTTTCTGAGTTGTTGTACTAATAACTCTTTAGTGGGGGCAGCTATTAGGACGTCATCAAAATAAGGCACGATGCCTTTTATGCCTTGTAATAGTCTTTCCATTAAACTTTGGAAAATGCCAGGCACCACGCTTACTCCGAATTGGAGTCTATTGCACTTGAAGGTGCCTCTATGTGTAACTATTGTCTGGGCTTCTGCAGTTGTCGCGTCTACAGGTAGTTGCTGGTATGCCTGAGCTAAGTCCAATTTCGCAAATATTTTTTCGCCACCCAGGGAATGAAGAAGGTGTTGAACCACCAGTACTGGGTAAGCACTCTGTTGAAGAACATGATTTACGGTGGCCCGGTAATCCCCACAAATTCTTAACGAACCATCTGGCTTCATGGGCGTTACTATTGGAGTTTCCCAGTGGGCGTGGTCAATTGGTTCCAATACGCCCTGGGCTATTAGTTTATCTAGCTGCTCGTTGATCTTCGGCTTTAGGGCAAAAGGCACCTGATGAGGCTTAAGCCGAATGGGAACTACATCGGGGCTGAGATTAAATGATATAGGGGTCCCCTTGTACTTGTCTAATGTTCCTGTGAACACGTCCTGGAATTCCTGGATGAGAGCCTCTTCCCAGTCATCGCTTCTGGTTTGGTGTATGCCGGCTAGTTCAATCCTGAGTGGGGCGAATCACTGTAACCCTAACAAACTGGGTCGGTCACGATCGATGACAGTCAGGGGAAGCGTCGCGGTGCGATCCTTGAAGGATACTTGGACGTGGCTGGAACCAACAACTGGAATTCTGTTTCCCTGGTAGTCTTTTAGGATGACTCGTTGAGTGCTGAGGTCCTGGCGGCAGATGGCAGGGATCAGCTGTTTGAGGGTTTTCCAGGATACCATCGATAGGGATGATCCTGAATCGACTTCCATCATGCATGGTCGATTCTCAATAGTAACCCTTACGCGGTTCTTTCTTGCATCAAACAATGAAGCATGGCTGATAATAATGGTTTGGTGGGCCTCTTCTCGTCTCGTTGAAGAGAGAGGTGCTCGATTTCTGTAGTAGTAATGGTTGTTCCATTGGTGATTCAGACGGTCCTGGTTCTCAGGAGGTTTGCCTGTCTCCCGACGAGGTTGTTTTCCCTTCGGCTCGGACTGGACTCTTGCTTGCTTCTGCAGACTTTTGCGATGTGGCCTCTTTTTCCACAAGTACGGCAGAGTGCGTTGAGGAATTTGCAGTCCAATCACGGGTGGTTTGCTCCGCAACCAGCACATTGGCAGGATGTCTCTGGTTCCTTTGCTCTTGTTCCGAGCGGAGCCGGGTGACCTCCTCTTCCTCACTGTCTGAGGATGACTCGAGGTCTTCATGGTGGGTGGTGGTTGCGTGCTTTTCAGCAGCGAGTGGGCTATCGTTAGCAAGTTGGCAAAGCAGTGCGTTCCCCCGGCGCATTTGAGCGGCTGACTTCCTGGTTGCTTCTGCAGCAGTAGCATCGGCGATGACATCTGTAAGGCTGATGTCTCCTTTCGCCATCAGTTTACTCTGCACCTGTGGTGCATTTAATCCCAGAACTATGCGGTCTCTTAGGGCTTCCTCGAGGTTTGCAAAACCTCAAAGGCCTCCTAAGTTCCGGAGGTCAGCTACGAAATTCCCAATACTCTCGTCCTTCCATTGGTCCCTCTGGTAAAACTCGTGTCTTTGTATTAGTGTAGGTACTGCAGGTGCGTAATGGGCCCGGAGGATTGGGGCTAGGGTATCCCAATCCATGGTCTTCACTTCCGCCGTTTTTGCCAGTGCTTTAGCTGCAATGAGTCAGGAACACCGCTCGTTTCTTGCCAGGCATAGCATTTTTAAATTGTTGGTCTCCAGGAACGTCTGGAAGTGATCTATATATGAGTCCCAGTCTTCGGTTGCTGGGTCGAATGGAACGGGTGGTATGGCACTGCTGGTCATCTTGCCATTTGTTGCATGTGCTCTTCAGCCATGTGCTCTGCCTTGTTCAATGCGTACTTAATCAGCTCTATTGTCTCTGCATCCCACCTTCATCACCAGTGTTAAGTCCTGAGCATGGGTGCAAGGAACGGAGACAAGACATCATACGGTGACTTCAACTCTTTATTGTAAAATAAGAACAGAGCAAATACTTGGGCAGCAGCAGCTCTTTTATAGAGCTGGCTGCTGTCAAAACAACCAATGATTTAAGTTTACCACTTTCACAAGCATCCAATCAGGGGGCCCCATTAACAGCCAATCAAACTGGCCAAAAATGACCAATCATGACTCGCTATTTGCAGGCCAATGAAAAGTGCAGGATTACAAGTCTGCTGTAAAGTAAAACTGTTTAGGGTTGTATCGCTGCATTGGCTTAGTCCATAACACTCCCCTTACTAGAGAGATTGCCAGGGAGGGCAGACAATTTTTATGTAGACTTTCTCCTCCAGGATTCAAACCCAGCTATTACGCGTGCAGTGGCAAAATTCTGTGTTGCTAAATGTCTACTAGAAAAAAATTGGTTACAGAATTATAGCTGTCAATTTGTGACAATTTTTGGAGATAGAACAAACATTGGAAAAGGATATTTACACACATACGTATTGGCTCTCCACTCATATAAACCAGGGAGTGCCCCTAACTGTTTGAGAACATGTATTTTCTTTACGGATGTTTTTATCTCCGATTAATGTATTATAATGTGTCAGTATTTTTATATATATTGTAAATAGCGATGTCTATTGCTGGTCTAAAACTATAATAAAGTAATAATAATAACATAGGAGATCAAACTGCAAGGAACATAGAGTATAGTGAGAAAATGAGTAAAGAGGTTATTAAAAAAAAACTGCCTGAAATTATATTGCATGTAATTTTTAATGGGCTTAATAGACAGACAGAGGTTGTTCTTATATACCATTTTCCTGCAATTCATTGATGCTGAGTCGGTGCTCCTTACAAAATGCCCCCCGAGAAGCTTTACAATTGAACTGGCACTTACAGAGCAGATAAGTCTCACTGATACTGGAGTAATCTTTCCACATGGATAAGCAGTTCTTGAACAGTTTCTCCAGGGAATAGGTTAAGGAGCCAATGTGTACTTGGCCGACAGATTTGACATTCAGAAAAACAGCTAGTATGAAATATAGCTCAGTGTACAGAAAAAGAAAATTCAGTTTTTTATTCCACGTAAGAAACAATGTGCATTTGTTTTGCTACTTTAAATATGTTGTCAAGTAGGATATGCATATGATTCTATTTCAGCATGTAATCTGGAGCCAAATATATGAACAGAAAGAAGTACAGTTTATTAGTACTGTAAACGAGTGAACAATTTTCATTTTCAGTGTTCTGTGTGTATACTACTCTTTATTATTTTGCTTATATATCCAACCAAAGTTAATAGCTCAAATTGGGAGCCCATTTCACTGGCAGAGCACTCGGGCTAAGACAGGTGCCCCCAACATGAGTGATGTCAAGCTGGTCACACCCACCCTGGCCATGCCCATCTCAGTCCCCCAAGTTCAAACACAACCTTGATTTGGCCCTCAATGAAATTGAGTTTGACAACCCTGTACTGGGGGCAACTGTTTTGGTAAAATGAGAGCAAAACACTCAAATTTCACTTTTAGTATAAACTGTCCTTTAAGGAAAGATGTACATAATGAACTGTAGTTCGGTCTTGGCTCTCATATTAGCCCTGTTTCTCCGTGGAGCATAAAACTGGATTTTCCTAGAGTGTACTTTTATCTGGGCTGTCATTATAGTCTCATCATAGGAAATGAGCCTTGGGACATGAGCAGCTGTCAGCAAGGACTGACTCTGCTGGTGTGAAAAGATGGATCATGAGCCTAGCAGCCAAGAGGAATTGTTCTGTTGAACAGAAAAGGCGGAACAGATTCTTGGTTTTTATACTGGGCCTCATCAATTCAGAAACATCAGACTGCTTGCCCATTGAGTGTTGCTGAAATGAAGCATCTTTTTCTTTTGGCATGAAAACACAAGATATGGGTCCGTGCATTACCAGTTACTTGATATCTAGATCACAGCCTTTGTCCACGACAGTCTCTATCAGTGCTATGGAGACTGTTATTTTAGTTGGGGAAATATATTTGATCACTGTTAAAAGATAGACTTCCAAATGCAGTGATACATAGTGCTTTAACGGTGTTTGGGGTGCTTTTTTTTTCAAACCACATTGCCCAAACTAGCATCCACTAAGCATAAACACCAGTGGTTCTGTGGCTGACTGATACCAGACCATCCACCTGATTTTTCCTTTATTAGGCAATTACATTCATCTAATGGCTGCATTTGGTTGATGAGTTACAGTTACTGAAGACCTGAGTATGCTAATCTCCCTGCTTGTTTATTGCTTCACCCTTTTAACAGCAAATATATTCTCAATCTGATGTTTAGGACTGGGCTTTTTTCAGGCTACTTAAAATAATGATTCAACAATTTAAGACAATTTAATAAGGGATTATATCTATCCCCACAATGAAGTGTTCAAGCTTCCCATTGACAACAAAGCCTCCAACATGGAGTTCATGTGACTTTATGACAAGACGTAAAGACTTTGTGCATTGTTCCTCAATTTCCAAACTAGACTAAAAGTCTCTGTCCTTCTTGCTCCCTCCCTCCCTCCCTCTCTCTTTGTCCTCTCTCTCTTTGTCTTTATGTATATGTGTTTGTGTGTGCGTGTTTGTATGTGTGCATTTGTGTATATCTGTGTTTTTGGCAAAGCACATGCAAGGTATAAAAATGTTTTAAATAGACAATGAAAAATATATTCCTTTTGATTCTTGTCTCTTGTTTTTTTTAATGTTCTCAGAAAATGACTATATCTTTCAGAGTCTCTCAAGGATTTTCAGATAAAAAGAAAGGTTTTATCTTTCCATGTCTATAAGCAGGGGAAAATTCTGGAGACTGAAACCTACAGGCAATTCCAATAAACTAAATCCGATCAAGGTAATATCAATGCCAGAATTAGAAGAAACCCAGAGAGAATATCAATAACAACATTAAAACAGCAGGTTTCAACTGGAATCAATAGGCAGTATAAACAGAAAAAATTAAGTCGCAAAGTGATAGTAGATAAAAGCTCTCCACTCATTAAAATTCTGTTTGTCTTTGTGCCTTTTTATCAATGTACCTATATATCTATGCAACTGTATCAAAGTTTTTAATGTAAAAGAATGATGAAATAATCTAATTTATTTCCGATGTCATTTCACATATTTCTTTCAAGTCAGAATTGCTGTATTAATAATGGTTTGCAGTTTAATAACATATCTCTATGTCCTACTAACTTCTCTATCTGCTTGTTATAAAGCCCTTTTTATCAAATAACTAAACTTCAAAAGATTTTCACTTTGATCTGGAAAAAATAGATTCCCTCCATTTGTACCAAATAACTTCACTATACTCTGCAAAAAGACAGTTGTCTGTTATTGCTTTTCTGTTACAAACACACAGAGAGAGAGAGAGAGTGAGAGAGAGAGATATATTAGTGAATGAGAAAGAAAGAATATTGAAGAAGAGAGCAAGTGCTAGAAAAACAGCAGTTTAGGGAAGGACTGGATTTTTGTCTTAATAGTTGAATGCACATGGGCAAATGAGATTCTGCTCTACTAGTATTGCATTAAGAAGTTGAAATATGATAGGAACAAAATAGTATAGCAGTAGCTTTTGATGCCTCCATAGTGAGGTCGAACCAAGAAAATAACAGCTCAGAAATCCATCATATTTTTAGTATGCCCAGATAAAGTCTTTAGAAGCAAAAGAGGGACAATAAAGTACGAAGTCTTGACCTACATGGGTAATCTTACCCAATATTTACTTTCCTTCTAAGAATTCCCATAATCCTGATGTTTATGGAAACATTCAGATATTCAGTTATAACTGTTTCCAGTTGAATCCAGATTTTGGTATGAAGAATGAAATATATTATCATTATCACTTTACCTGTACATTTGGGGCTAATCTTTAGCAAAGAGAAAGGAAATTTTATTTACTCATAGCATTCTTGTTGAGAATGACTTAATCACCTTGAGTTGATTGATAGTATGGCTGCTTCCACAGTACGTTTCCCACCTCATTTTTACTCAGTAGAAAATAACAGCAGCTATTCATTAATAAGAGGCAAAATCAGGTCTTGTGGAGTATTATTGAGGAGTGATCTATATCTGACTTAGGCTTCTGTGATTCAGAGAAGGCTGGATGCTGATATTTATCAAAATCATGGTAAGAGAAGGAGTTTGACTTTTTCCTGTTTGTCATTGAAATCCTGATGGAATAATTTTGCTGTAATTATAATATTGATCACTTTCTTCCTTCACTCTTCCCTAAAGGTCCAGTTTTGTATATATTTACTATACTGCAAAGTACACAAGTAAATGTAAACAATACATTTAATACCCCATCTAGTTTTGACTTCAATATCTACAGGTTCTGCCTATTTTCAGCTGTTTCCTAGTTGCTGCTCACTTACTTTTTCTCAGTGGATAATTTTTGTCTGATGACATGATGTGATTCCACAAGCTGAACTTTCATCCTCGCCCAAAAAAAGCACAATAAACTGATCACCAAATATAAAGCAATCTTATGTAAAGAAATCAAGGAGAGACTTCCGGTTTGCCAGGCTTCGGCAGCGGCAGGGTTTCGCGATCCTGCGCTATCCCTGTCGTGCTAGCCGTCTTGGTGCCTCTGATCCTGACGGGTCTGGAGGATAAGGCTGCCTCGGAGAGGCAGCCGAAGATAGGGGGATCCAGACAGGGGTTTGGGGGTTTCGCAGACCCCCTCCCCACCTGGCATAACCCCCTTTTCTCAAGGTGGTGGAGCGGCGGTCAGCAATGGCCGCCACAAAGAAGCTGGCAGCCGGACAAGATTGTGCTGGAGAAAGGAGAAAGTTTTGAAGTGAAAGTTTTTTGGTTGAACCGGGAGCATAAGATGCATTTAATATCCTGAAAACCTGGATTTTTGAATGATACTTTGTTTCTAGAAGTGATTTATAAGCAGTGAGTGAAAGTGTGAAAGAGAAAGTTTACTCTCCTTCCCTATAGAATCAACAAATGGACATTGAAAAGCCTGCTTTTTTATAGAAGGTAAAAATTTAAAGCTCTTTGTGACAAGTGGGGATGGAGAGGACAAAGGAGAAATTTATATTAAGATTTTGTTGGAGGAGATGCCTGTAAGACTTTGAGATTGGAAGTTAATTGCAATAAGACCTTTAAATACAGATTGGGCTTTTTCTTCCCTTTCTAATTGATATTACCCCAGGAAGAAAAAGGGAAGGGAAGAATCTTGTGCTCTGTCTGGACTGTTTGATGACTTTGGGAGTTTGGGGAATCGTTACAAGCTTTGAAATATCTTGGTTGTCTCAAGAAGAAAAAGAGAAAAGAAGAAAAGGTTTATAATGGCTCTTTCTGTTGATGATTTAAGAGAGGAATATGGAAAAATAAAGAAAGAAGGCAAGGACACTTGGAGAGAAACTGTTTGTTTCTTAGAAATGGCTACTTACCAGCAAATACAACAATTGAAGGAGGAAGCAGAGGAAGAAGAAGGAGAAGGAGAAGCCATCTTTAATGAATCCAAAAAGTTGAAGAAAGGAAAGAGAAAGAGAGGAAGGAAAAAGGACTTAAGACTTAAAAAAAACATCCAAGAAAAAGAAAAATAACATGCAAAATCAACACAATGTTAGAAAGCAAAAGAAAAGAGAAATACAACGGAAAGGGGAAGCTAAAGAGGTGGAGGTTTGGAGAAGGGGGGGTAAAAAGACCAGGGGGGATAAAAAAGGAAGGGAAAAGGGGGGGGGAGCCACAAAGGTATGAAACAAGTTGGGAAAAAGAATTTTTTTTTTAGGGATAAAAATTTTCTTAAAAGGATTCTGCAAGGTACATAAGATAGTATTGTAGTATTTGTATTAGAAATAGAAAATTAGAATTTTATAAAAATTAAGTAAAGATTAAAATATTAAATGTTTAACAATTATTTTAAGACTTAATAAATTATTAAAAGGAATGTTTAAAATACTTAGTTTAAGTATAAAATTTAATTGACTATGTTAGTATAAATTTATTATGGTAGCATTTGACTGATAATTGGAATGTTATAAGATTTAATGTTTAATTATGTATTTAATTACTTTATAGATTTACTTTTTTTTTTCTTTTAAAAATTAGTAGGTAGAATGTACTAAGCAGAATCAGATGGGGAAACAGGTGTTACCTTAAATGTTAATTTAGGGGAGAGATGGAAAGGCATCATACTTTGATTAGTGATTTCAGGAGAAATCCTTTTTTTTTTTTTTTTTTACTATAGGGAATGAGATAAATGGGTAATTGGAAAAGAATGGACAAAAGATACAAGAATGATTATGTAAATTAAGATGAAATAAATAAAATATAATTAAGAAGTGTGGAAAGCGGGGAGAAGCTATATTGAAGATATAAAATGGTAAATAAGATAGGAAATGGTGTATAAGATGAGTATAATTTAATTGAAGTCCATATAAAGAGTGGTAATCCGGGGCCAAGCTACTTTCTAAAAAGAAGTTTTATGTTTTTGTGTTTTGTGTATTTATGTTTGTTTAATAAAACCTTGGAGGAAAGCTAGATGAGGATAATTATAAACAAAACAGAGGGAAATATGAATATGATGAGCATAAAATGGATAAATATAGAAAAGAAATGCAATTGAATAAGAGTAAACAGAAATAATGAGAAATCTGCTAAAAGATATTTAAGTGGAAATGGGATATATTATAATTATGTTATATAAAATAAAATAATGTTTTATCTGTTTTGTAAAAATTTATAATGGAAAGAGGTTTTATGTGTTTAATGTTTGTTTTTAAAACTAATAAAATTTGTTTAAAAAGAAAAAAGAAATCAAGGGAAGGATATTCATGTATGAACAAGCCTTCAGGTAAACCTTCATGGGCCATATGAATTTTAACTATTGATGGTACCACTGGAGTCACATTTCTGCATAACAGTTTAATTTTACAAGTGTTATGAAGGAATTCTGCATTGATTTCCTGCAATGGTGAATGGCTTCATATTAAGATGCATTAAGGCAAGACAAGGGAGGTCATATTTATTCTTCCGTTTTCTCTGAGGCAATTTGATTTCTTCTAATTGGGACACACGGGGATCGCTGCAAATGAGCCCTAGGCTACATAGCAATGCCCGCTTTGGTTAAGGTGTCTGTTTGAGATGACTTCTCTGAGGCTTATAGCACTTGGCAACATGAAAAACCAAAATACGGCTCTCCTGGAGTTTATGTAAGGAGAAAGAAAAGACAGGGAACTACTGCTTTCTTTTTACAGTTTATTATTTTCACAACCCTTCACAACTGTGTTGAAAATCATATCTATTGCTACATTTCAGAATCTCATTAGTTTTACATATGAGGTTTGCACTGGGGTGTAATCCCTTCATCACCTATAAGGGCATCAATCTTGATTTACTTCAGTTTCATTAGGAATGGTACTGGATTAATTGAGTTCAAAGCCAGCCATGGAAGCGATTAAAAGTTTAAAAATACAGAATGATTTGTGATCTAAGATCAACAAATAAACATTAGTGTAGAATGTCAAATGATTTTTATGATTGTCATTGTCTGTGGTTATTTTTTAATTGAATTGAAAACAGATGCGGAAAAGATTCAGCTAGTAATTTCCCTTATGCTCTTTGGAGCCTTTGTTGTGATTTAAAGTCCTTGGAATTTTTATCCAGAGCTTGATTTTCTTAACTAATAGCACAGCAATTATTCCTATATATGGCCAATGAATGGCATGTTTGATAATGTTACTTCTTGGGCTCTTTAGGGTTGTCACCAAAAATCACATCTCCTGACCAATTCCCCAGATTCAACAGTCCTTTTCTGCTAGTTATCATCAAAAAAGGAGAGGGCATGAGATGAGAAGTCATCAGTCATGGTGATGGTAACCTTAGCTCTAAGAACTCCTAGTTTACTCAGGAAGTGAAAGGGAATTAAAACTACAAATGCAGTTTTATCCTCATTGCTTTCTCCTTTTTTGTACAGAATTATAGCTGTCGTGTCCATCGCGGGGAAGGAGACTCGGAGCCAGTGACTCAGTTTCAGCTCTTTATTTGGTCCCGAGATCGGCTCGGCTTCCAAAGGAAAAACAGCGACTTTTATTCTTTGGCCACGGCAGCCGTGGCCAATGGCACCGCTTTGAATCTCCCGTGATTAGTTTCCACCAATCATGGGGGATTCGCAGCGGGCCAATCAGTGCGGCTCGCTCGACCAATCAGATCGCCGTGTGCTTTGACCAATCACTACATGGCATTTACAAGTATGTTAATGACCGTACAGAACACCCCTCCCCTCTTGGTATGGTCCTACATAACGTAGTCCCATAAGTAGGCGGGGCTTCAAACTTGCCTACTTGACCTGCGCAGGTTAGTTGGTGCTTGGCTCCCGGCTGGTTCGGTCGGGTTCTGTGTTGCTCTCTGCCTCATCGATGGAACCGCCTGGAAGGTTTTGCCGGGCCTTTTGTCGCAGCTCCTTCCCGGTCTACCCGGGCTGGTTGAGCTGTGGTTGTTGCCGCTCCCACCTGGTCTTTTTGGGCTGGTTGAGCTGGCCTGGCTGCTTCTCCCTGGTGAGGCTTCGAGCTGGCTGCTTGTTGGTGAGTATTGCCGGTTTCTTTCTGTTGGTGGTTGGTTCCCGGGGTCTTCCCTCCCCTCTTGGTTTGTGTTCCGTGGGTTCCCTTCTCTCTCTGGGTGTCTGTCTGTGTCTGTTTGCATGTCAGTTGTGTTTCCCGTGATTGTTCTCGATCTTGTTCTCGATCTTGATCGATGTGTCATTTCCATGCTTGTCCGTCGGTTGTTTGCAGCCGGTACGAGCAGGGACCTGTCACTTGGGTTATGGTTGCTGGCACCCAAAGTGGATCCCCAGTAAGGTTCTTCGCGTAGACTGCATCGCCTGGTGAAAATGTTTGGTGTTTGCTTGAGGAGTTTGGGGGGTTTTCTGGGTTGTATGTGGGGTGCAGTCTGTCGAGTGGGGACCTTAATTTCCTCCCCATTAAGAGTTCTGCCGGGCTTTTGTTGGTTGTCGTGTTCGGGGTTATGTGTTGTATAAAAAGCATTTTGTTTATTTTTTCTTGGATTTCCCTGTGTTCAATTTTTTGGATGGTTTTTTTCGTAAATTGAACCATTCGTTTCACACTCCCGTTCCCCACCGGATGTGCTGGTGCTGTCAGTGCGTGCCGTATTCCCCGTTCCTCTAGGAATTTTTCAAATTCCAGTGAGATAAATTGGGGCCTGTTGTCTGACACGATGACATCTGGGAGGCCGTGGGTTGTGAACAGTTTGCTGAGTTCCTTGGTCATGGCCTCCGTGGTGGTGGTTTTCATGTTGCTTACCTCCAACCAATTGGAGTAAGCATCTACCGTGATAAGGAATATGTGTCCCTTAGTGGGCCCGTCAAAATCTATGTGAACCCTGGACCATGGTCTCCTGGGGTTTTCCCATTCCAGGATTGGTGCGGCGGGAGGGCTTGGCCTGGTTTCTTGGCAACGTTTGCATGCTGCCACCCAAGTCTTGATCTGTTTGTCCATCCCTGGCCACCAGGCGTAACTCCTGGCCAGGGCTTTTGTTCTAACTATGCCCGGGTGCCCCTCGTGTAATAACTCCAATACCTTCCCTTGTGATGTAATTTTTCCAGAATAACAACCCTATCCCCCCAACGTACACAACCTTTTTGTAACCTTTTTGACAGTTCTGTTTGCTGATTCCGAAATGTCCTGAATGATTCGTCGTCGTCTTTTTCCGGCCACCCTTTCTCTTCCCAATGTAACACCTGCGCCAGACGCTTGTCTTTATTAGTTTCAGGGGCAATGTCTGATGCAGTTATGGGTAGATCGGGCAGAGTCTCTATGCTGAGGGTGGTCGTCGTGGGTGCTGGGTCAGTGTCTAGGTCCGGTAGCGGCTTGAGGCTCAGGGCTTCTGCATGGGTGATCGTCTTACCGGGTCGGTGTGTGAGCCGGTAGCTGTAGGCAGCAAGAAATTTAGACCACCTTGTCATTCTAGGAGATAGAATGTTTAGGGTGGCCCTGTTCCCTGCAAGGATTCCCAGCAGTGGCTTGTGGTCGGTGATGATGGTGAATGTCCGGCCGTACAGGTACTCATGGAACCTCTTCATTGCGGCGACGATAGCCAGGGCCTCTTTGTCCAGCTGACTGTAGTTTCTCTCCAGTTTGGTGAGGGTCCTTGAAAAGAAGGTGATGGGTGCTTCTTTTCCGTTGGGGAGAGTGTGGCTGAGGACGCCGCTGACGCCGAAAGGTGATGCGTCGCATGTGACATCTAGTGGTAGGGTCTCATTGCATTGGATGAGGACGGCATCCGAGGTGAGCAGGTCCTTGGTTTTGTTGAAGGCAGCTTCCTCACATTTCCCCCAAGTTCACGTGGCCACCTTGTCCAAAAGCCTATGCAAAGGCGCCGTCGCGGTCGCCTTTTGGGCAGGAACACATTATAAAAATTAAGCAGTCCTAGAAATGCCTGTAGTTCCGTTTTATTCTTCGGCGTGGGGGCTTCTTTAATGGCTCTGATTTTTTTTTCGGTCGGGTGGATGCCGTGCCGGTCTAGGAGGTATCCTAGGAACTCGACCCGCTCTGTGTGCAGCTGGCATTTTTCTTTTTTCACCTTTAGCCCGGCCTCCTTGAATTTGGTTAGTACCTTCCTTAGACGACCCTCTAGTTCTTGTTGGTTGGCTGCTGACACCAGTACGTCATCGAAATAGGGCACCAACCCCTTAATTCCTTGCAAGAGTCTCTCCATGAGGCTCTGGAAAATTCCTGGAGCCACGCTGACTCCAAACTGGAGTCTCTTACAGCGAAACACTCCCCGGTGGGTTACTACGGTCTGTGCCTCTGCAGTTTCTGCGTCAACCGGCAGCTGTTGATAGGCTTGCACCAGGTCAAGCTTCGCAAAAACCTTGCCTCCCCCCAGTGAGTGTAGGAGGTGCTGCACTACTGGAATGGGGTAGATGCTTTGTTGTAAGACGCAATTTAGGGTGGCCTTATAGTCCCCACAGATTCTCACTGACCCATCGGGCTTGACTGGGGTGACTATGGGGGTCTCCCACCAGGTGTGATTGATTGGCTCTAGGACCCCTTGTTTGATGAGCTTGTCTATTTGCTCATCGATCTTGGGCTGGAGTGCAAAAGGTACCCGCCGTGGTTTTAGGCATATCGGGGGAACGCTGGGGTCTAGGCTGAAAGAAATAGGGGGTCCTTGTCGAGGGTGCCGTTGAACACTTCCTGGAAGTCCCTTGTGAATTGCTCTTCCCAGTTGTCATCTGCGACGTGATCGACGCCCGTGACTTCGATCCCGAGTGGCGCGAACCACTGTAGTCCCAAAAGGCTAGGGCGGTCTCGGTCCACAATCGTCAGGGGAAGCCTTGCTGGTTACTTCGAAATGTCCTGTTCCAACTACCAGGATGCGATTCCCCTGGTAGTCTTTAAGGATTAATTTCTGGGTTTCCAGTCCCCTTTCGTGGATCGCGGGCACCAAACGCTTGATCTCCCGCCATGCAACCATGGAGAGGTAGGACCCAGAGTCCACCTCCATCTTGCATGGTTTGCCCTCAATGCCCACTTCCACGTATACCTTTCGGGCATCTGCACTGGATGAGTGGCCGATGACGACCGTCTGTTGGGTTTCCTCTCTCTGTCGGTTCTCGCCATTCCATCGGCCCCGTCCATCTCGGTTCCAGCGATTTTCAGCTTGGCAGTCTCTGGGCCTGGGGGGGGGTGCTGTCTTGTTTCCGGTTGCTGTGATCTCACCGTCAGGGGCTATAGGCTTTCTTAAGTCGGCAGACTCAGGCAATGTGGCCTCTTTTATCGCAGTGTTGGCAGATCACATTGAAGAACCGGCACTCCGATCGAAGGTGGTCGCCCCCACACCCAGCACATTGTGGTCCCGACTTAAGACTCCACTGGTCGTGCCGGTCTCATCCCGTCTGGAGTCGATGGATGTCCTCCTCCTCATCCGTGATATCGGAGGTGGAGTGGAAGTTGCCATGGTGGGCAGTGGTCTCTCGGCGGCTTGCTTCGGGGCGTGCCTTGGTCACCGTGCCTGTCTCGGTGGTCGCGGTGCGGTCCCCGGTGTCTGGTCTCCGCATTCGAGCTGCCGATTTCCAGGTTGCTTTGGCTGCGGTGGCCTCAGCGAGGGTGATGTCGCCTTTTGCCATCAGTCGGCTTTGCAAGACTGGGTCTCTGAGCCCGAGGATGACACAGTCTCGCAGAGCCTCGTCCATGTCCGTGAACCCGCAAATGCCCCCTAGGCTCTGTAGATCAGCCACAAAGTCGCTGATGCTCTCACCCAATCTCTGGTTCCGTCGGTAGAAATTGTGCCGTCAGATGAGGGTGGGCACAGTGGGGGAATAGTGGTTTCGGAGCAACGGCTCAAGATCGGTCCAGTCCATCACCTTCACATCCTCAGGTTTCACAAGAGCTTTTGCCATCTTGAACACTGCAGGCCCGCAGTGTGTTAAAAAGATGGCTCTTTTCTTCTGCCCGGTTGCATCCTTTAAGTTGCCACTTTCGAGGAACATCAGGAATCGGTCTGTGTACGATTCCCAATCCTCGGTAGCGGGGTTAAAAGATGCGGGCGGTGCGATGCTGGCCATCTTGTTGGTCTCGCTTCCTCAGGACACGTACTTGATGGGGATTAGTCTTGAGATCCCACCTTCATCGCCAATGTCGTGTCCATCGCGGGGAAGGAGACTCGGAGCCAGTGACTCAGTTTCAGCTCTTTATTTGGTGCCGAGAACGGCTCGGCTTCCAAAGGAAAAAAGCGGCTTTTATTCTTTGGCCACAGCGGCCGTGGCCAATGGCACCGCTTTGAATCTCCTGTGATTAGTTTCCACCAATCACGGGGGATTCGCGGTGGGCCAATCAGTGCAGCTCGCTCGACCAATCAGATTGCCGTGCGCTTTGACCAATCGCTACGCGGCATTTACAAGTATGTTAATGACCGTACAGAACAATAGTTGGGATAATTTCTATTATACACCTTTTGGCACAGTGAACTTGAACACTTTCTCCAGTAAAGTAATAACTGGCTGGAAGTATCTTGCATGAAAGATATTTACATTACTTTGCCAAATGGTATAAGATGTTCTTTTTTTTTTTGCTTCTCAGCTATTTCTTCATCAAACAAGTAAACTAGCCATTAGTACACTTCAGAAATCAATACAATTTACTGTGTCCAACAACTATTTAGTAATTTGTGAATATTGAGTGCTTGTCTATACACTTCTAGTATTCAATAGTCAATATGTTTATTTAATTCTTTGCAAAATCCCAAGATCTATAACCTAGTACTGTCTCAAAATTACATTATACAGAGGCTTTTAGCTATCATTGATTTTATCTTACTAACATACATTTTCTTCTCACAGGCTTATTTCATAATTAAACTTATTTTCAATTTTTGTCAAATTATAAAAGCTATAACCAAAATAGAATTTCCTGTAATAGTTTAGACTCTGTCAAAATGAAAATTAATTTTTGGTTGTAAGATATTTAGTGCATATATATTATACACACATGCACACAATTATATTATATTATTGACACAGTTTAGCCAATACTAAACACTTTAAGACCTATTGATTTAAGATACACAGAGAGCTAAACATATGCTTAATTTACCATTAAAATAAATAGGACTTAAAAGTGTTTAACTATGTTTGGACTACATGTACCATGTGTGTTGTAGGGGTTTGATTGTTGAAATCAGGCTGCACAAATTGCAATTTGCCAGGCTCAACATCGCTCACTATGATTAAGTGAACCTCAGGTTTTAAATGTAAAAACAGGTAGATTGTCAAATGCAAGGCAGATGAAGCACATGTGGTAAAATGGACTTATTTAATGAAAGGATTTTTTTTTAAGAATCAGTAGTAATTTGCTTTTTAAACTGTGCAGTAATTTTAAAAAATCTGGAATGCACATTTATTTTCACTATATACCATATAATGAAATATAGAATATATACTATATTCTATCTGTCTTAGGATAGATAGAATGTACATTGGGGTATACTGGTGGTTTTTCAGTATAATTCAACCCAATTTCCAATTTGATAACTGAATCAAGACCATGTGAAGTATTAGTACCACTTTACAAAACCCTAGTAAGACCACACCTGGAATACTACAACCAATTTTGGTCACGATACTACAAAAAAGATGTTGAGACTTTGGAAAAAGTTCAGAGAAGAGACACTAAGATGATCAAAGGCCTGGAGACTAACCTATATGAAGAACAGCTGCAGATTTGGGGTCTGGTTAGTGTAAGAATTAAGGGTGACATGATAACAGTATTTCAGTATTTGAGAGGGTCAGATTATTCTGCAAAGACAAGAAATAATGGTTAGAAACTGATCAAAGAGAAAAGCAACCTAGAATTAAGGAGAAACTTCTGAACAGTGAGGACAATTTGCCTTCAGAAATTGTGGGTGTTCCATCACTGGAGGTTTTTAAGAAGAGACTAGACAGTCACTTGTCCAAGATTGTCTAAGTTCTCTTGCTTGAGTGAGGGTTTTTTTCCAGAACACCTCCAGCTTCTATTCTATTCTATTCTATTCTATTCTATTCTATTCTATTCTATTCTATTCTATTCTATTCTATTCTATTCCATTCCATTCCATTCTATTCTGTGTTTAGGGTTAAATTAGATCTAAATAATTTCTGATCCATTTTATCTCAGATGTGGATTGCACACATGATTCATGAATTGGATAATAAATTGGGAGGGAGAGCGGGAAAAGGTGGGTAAGAAATTTACACAATCCTAGTATTTCTAAACAATTTTATTATGATGATCAAAACTCTACAGCATCTTAAAAAAACAAAGAATATGGACAGTGTTACCTTCTCAATGATCTACACAATAGCATAACATATTTTTCTGACACAGATTCATCTAACTGCAGAGTTTCTACTTCAGTATCACCAGTAGTTGAAGACTTAATTGGCATCCACTTGCTTTAACACTGTCCATATTCTATGTTTTTTTTAAGATGTCATAGAGTTTTTATCATCATAATAAAATTGTTTCGGAAGACTAGGATTCTCTTCCACTCCCTGTGGAAACAAGAAGGATGTAGCTGGAGTCTTTCCTTGATGGAGTATGATTTTAAAATCAAATATATTCAGGGGAAGATAAATACAATGGAAAAACAAACAAACATAGTTTTAGGAGGACAGAAGACCCAGACTTCATATATTTCAACATATATTTCTGAGGAGTTTTCTAATTATTAAAAAAAAATAACGCTGGAAAATGAGTAAGTCAAAGATCTCTTCTGAAAAATGCCAGTAGAAAGAAGCCAAGTTAAGAAGGCCTCAGTCCTTAGCCACCTACCTGTAAAAACAGAAGAACCTAAAGAAAGGCATCTTCCAGAAAGACAGCATTTCGGCAATTGGTAAGTCTCCAGTTGAATTGTTTTTCTATATCCTTCAGTCACAGTGAATAAAAATCCTTTGATCTTTCTGTTACCAAAGCAGGTGAAAATCTGTCCATAACTTGATTTTTCAGGTCTTCTGATGGTGCACCTGTCACCAGTAAGGTGATCGTACTATCATATAGTAAGGTTAAGGTCCCTTACTATGTGTGCTCAACTCCTGGTGGCTTCCAGGACATATCCATTGAACCTTCTTGGTAGCAGAGTTGTTTCTCTCGAACAAAGCAAAATACATGCGTCCCAGGACAACGTTGCAGGATCCAATCTGAGTTACCAGGATCAAAAGTTTATTCTACCAAACTTTTGGGGTCATGTCGGTCTTTTGCCTTGAGCAGGGGTTAGATTAGAAGACCTCCAAGGTCTATTCCAACCCTGTTATTCTATGTTCTACCACTATAACAGTACATCCATCTTGCTGTTAATCATCGTCTTCTTCTCTCCCCCTTCCCCCTTTCTCAGCCTTTTCCAGAGAACTAGATCTTTGCATAGTGGGTCCAAAAGAGGATAATTTGAGCCTGGTCATCTGTGCCTCAAGTGAGAACTCTGGATTGAATATCTGAAGGACTTAGCTTTAAACCGTGTAGGCCAATTTCACTCTGACTGATGTAGACCACACTACAATGTTCAGGAACTTTTCCTCTTGTGGAACACATGTTCTGAAATGCTCCCCAATGGGATGTGTGGTCATATCAACTGCAACCCATTTTAGCTCAATGATTCTGTAAATATGTTTGAGCTACAAGCCATTTAGAATTAATTAGCCTGGTTGGTGTGATCATCCTTCCAAATTTTACTTGAAAGGATTTTTAGAAAAATCTTTTAGTACTGATTTAATATTTGGCATTTATTTTTAATCATCCTGAATTACTTCAATGGCAGTCTTTGCAGTCTCTTTAATTAATGGGAGTGATTCCACATTATGGAGCTTATTCCTGTCTTCCTAGAAATAACTCCCATTGACCTCTGTAGGGGCTACTCCCCGACAAATATTTATCAATTTATAGTGTAACTTTTCTATTGAAATTGATGAATTGTAAAAGAAAAACAACTATTGTATGAATTAATTGATAAATAAACATGATAGAGGAAGGGGGAAGGAAATGAATTAATAAGTAGTGAGAACTGTACTATGTTGAAAAGATAAAAGTAGGATTTTCTTTAACAAAACCAGAAAGAACTGTTTATTTTTGTTGTTAGGTTAAGTAACAAAAATGTAATGAGTGATTCACCTCCCATTACTACACCTGCTTGTATAGTTTAAATTAAAACCCAAACATTGCAAATCCTACTTCACAATGCCTTTCAGTGTTCAAGACTCTGCTTTAAAGGACCTCATTGTTTAGGAGGATTAGCTCACTGCTTTTACTGGCTTCAAAGAAATGAGAATCTTCACTCACTTTTTCTATTGATCCCTGTTGATCAGATTAACTATGTTTTGGGTTCCTATTGAAAGGCAGAGACAAACAGAAACATTTCTTAAACACTTGTGTGGAGGTTTGTTCAACTCAGGATTGCTTTCTACCTATTAGAAATGTGAAAAGACAATTACTAAGAAGTCAAAACAAAATAAAAGAAATTGCAGTAAATTCCATTAATTAAATACAAACATTTCCGGCTAATTATCTCAATCATGAAATGTGCTTTTCAGCCCTATAATTATGGTTTAGACTACACAATTAATGATGTGCTGCTTAGTTTCATTTTTGATTAAAAATACTCCTCTTGCCTGTGCCAAGAAGGTTCTCAAAATGAGAGTGCTGGTTCCATATACCACTTAAAAAAAATGACTGGAATTAAAATATTTCATACCACCTGAGCTGAAAAGGATGCATCACAACACAAAAGCAAAGACACAATAAGGGAACTGTAGATTATAATAAAACCAATTTTAGAAGAACAAAATCCATAATGTAACCCCCCGCCCCCCAAAATGAAAAATCCAGGAGCAACTATTATATATATGATCTCTTTCTCTGATATCTATTTAACCATCTATCATCTATCTCTATCTCTCTTTATCTCTATATCTATCTATCTATATCAGAGACAGAGATAAATTACACTGCTCAAAAAAATAAAGGGAACACTTAAACAACACAACAATGTAACTCCAAGACAATCACGCTTCTGTGAAATCAAACTGTCCACTTAGGTAGCAACACTGACAATCAATTTCACATGCTGTTGTGCAAATGGAATAGTGGCTCAGACAGTGCAGCTCATCCAGGATGGCACATCAATGCGAGATGTGGCAAGAAGCTTTGCTGTGTCTGTAGTGTCCAGAGAATTTGCTGTGTCTGTCAGCGTAATGTCCAGAGAATGGAGGTGCTACCAGGAGACAGGCCAGTACATTAAGAGATGTGGAGGAGGACGTAGGAGGGCAACAACCCAGCAACAGGACCGCTACCTCTGCATTTGTGCAAGGAGGGACAGGAGGAGCTCTATCAGAGCCCTGCAAAATGACCTCCAGTGGGCCACAAATGTGCATGTGGCTGCTCAAACAGTCAGAAACAGACTCCATGAGGGTGGTATGAGGGCCCGACATCCACAGGTGGGGGTTGTGCTTACAGCCCAACACTGTGCAGGACGTTTGGCATTTTCCAGAGAACACCAAGAATGGCAAATTCGCCACCGGCACCCTGTGCTCTTCACAGATGAAAGCAGGTTCACACTGAGCACATGTTACAGAGGTGACAGAGTCTGCAGACGCCGTGGAGAACATTCTGCTGCCTGCAAGATCCTCCAGCATGACCGATTTGGCAGTGGGTCAGTAATGGTGTGGGGTGGCATTTCTTTAGGGGACCGCACAGCCCTCCATGTGCTCACCAGAGGAAGTCTGATTGCCATTAGGTACTGAGATGAGATCCTCAGAACCTTTACGAGACCATATGTTGGTGCGGTTGGCCCTGGGTTCCTCCTAATGCAAGATAATGCTAGACCTCATGTAGCTGGAATGTGTCAGCAGTTCCTGCAAAACGAAGGCATTGATGCTATGGACTGGCCCAGCTGTTCCCCAGACCTAAATCCAATTGAGCACATCTGGAACATGATGTCTCATCCACCAATGCCACGTTGCACCACAGACTGTCCAGGAGTTGGGGGGATGCTTTAGTCCAGGTGTGGGAGGAGATCCCTCAGGAGACTATCTGCCACCTCATCAGGAGCATGCCCAGGTGTTGTAGGGAGGTCATACAGGCATGTGGAGGCCACACACACTACTGAGCCTCATTTTGACTTGTTTTAAGGACATTACATCAAAGTTGGATCAGCCTGTAGTGTTTTTTTCCACTTTAATTTTGAGTGTAACTCAAATCCAGACCTCCATGGGTTGTTAAATTTGATTTCCATTGATAATTTGTGTATGATTTTGTTGTCAGCACATTCAACTATGTAATAACAAAGTATATAATAAGAATATTTCATTCATTCAGATCTAGGATGTCTTATTTTTGTGTTCCCTTTATTTTTTTGAGCAGTGATTGCTCTAACAATGTGTTTCTACACAAACTAAAGTAGTTTTCAACACTAAAAAATGTTAGTAAATAACTTCATATAGGTGAAAGAATGTATAGAGAAAGAAATACTAAATTTAGAATTATAACTTTTAAAAACAACTATTTTTGAGCTGGTGCTTGTGCAAAAGAAAAATAAAGACAAGCTTAACTGGGAATGATAACATGGTGACAAGAAAATCTGAAAAGACAAATTTTTAGTATTTATTTAGTATTTATTTGATTTGTCAATCGCTTATAAGATACAGATATGAGTATACATATAGTTTTGAATACATGAGATATATACTTATAAGAAAAATAAAAAACAATAGGACAGGGACGGTGGCACAATTGGTACGCTTATGCATGCCCCCTACAGATCTCTTAGGAAGGGGGTGAGGTCAATGGTAGACAGTCTAAGGTTAAAGTTTTGGGGGTTTGGGAAAGAAACCACAGAGTCAGGTAGAGTTTTCCAAACATTGACCACTCTGTTGCTGAAGTCTTATTTTCTGCAATCAAGTTTGGTGCAGTTAACCTTGAGTTTGTATCTATTGTGTGCTTTTGTATTGTTATGATTAAAGCTGAAGTATTCATTGACAGGTAAGTCATTGCAATGTATGATTTTATATACTATATTTAGATCGGACCGGAGGCTGTGTAATTCTAGATTTTCTAGGTCTAGAGTTTCAAGTCTGGTGGCAAGTCTGCAATGAGTAGAGGAGCAGAGAACTCTTCTTGTGAAATATTTCTGGACTTTTTCAATTGTGTTAATATCAGATACATGATATGGGTTCCAGACTGATGAGCTGTATTTAAGTATAGATCTAGCAAATGTTTTGTATGCTCTAGTTAGTAGTGTGATATTATCACAGAAGAAGCTACGTAGGATTAGATTAACAACTCTTAATGCCTTTTTGGCTATGTAGTTACAATGGGCTCTAGCACTTAGATCATTTGAGATGAGTACTCCAAGGTCTTTGACAAAGTTTGGATCCTCAACAAGGTCTTGAATATTTAGCTATTTATTTTCTGATTTTTTCTGCCAATATGTAAGACAGAAAAAATCAGAAAATAAAATACAAGCTAAATAGTAATAAATAGACAATCTGCAATGCATTATGAATGAGTTACATATATAGGTGAACCATGCAGGACAGAGACAAAAAAGTAAAGGGAAATGAATTGAGAGGGGAAGGAAGTGATTAAAGACCTGAAAGCATCAATCCAATCATCAGGAAGCATGCAACAGAGATAGTCAAAACAAGTCTTTTAGGAAAGATAAGCTACAGTACCTCTACATTTATTGCCCCTAATGATCAATGGGTTTATAATGAAGATAGCTGACACATAGACAGTTGAATTTCAATTGTTACATCATTTATGGGGGGAAAGCATGAAGCATAGCTTCATATGAAATGTATACAAACTAATGCCAGCTTTCTGAACTCAGATTAGAAATTTATTGGGAATGAATAAAGATGTCACATAATCAGAAGCTAGACAATTCATTGGCTGTATACTTTTCAAAGCCACATCTAGTGTAGTATATTACAGGAGTAATATACTGAAAAGATGGAGGGAAGGTTGAGAAAGGAGGCAGCAACATTTGAAAAGTGGAGTAAAAGTATATTAAAGGATCAACCTAAAAAGTTTGTGTTCCTACTAGTGATACAAAGTTACTTTCACATGAGTACTTTCACAAGTCTCTGGTATCCCTTATTTGCAATAATCTTCAATTAACAAGAAAAAAATCTGCATAAGATTTGCCTTGAAATATACCCTTTGAACATACTTCTGCAAAATACATTTCTGTAAATATTTTCCTCAGCATTTGTATCTCTGAGCATTTTTAGCAAATATCTGTTGGAAAGGCAAAGGCCTGCAGTTTGGAATATTGTAGCCCAGGGTGGGCAAATTACGGCCCGCGGGCCACATCCGGCCCGCTGGTCCTTTTAATACAGCCCGCCTCTGAAAAAAAAAATCCCCTCTGAAAAAAAAATTGGGGCCGGCCAAAAGAGACCCCACACCGCATGCCAAAAAATCGCACACACAACACAGAGCTGGGCAGCCGCTTCCCTGATAGCGGGGCCAAGGCCGCCGCCCGAGGAACGCCCACTGCTTTCCCTCGCCAGGGCTAGGTGGTGGCATGTTGCCCTGCCCTGCGTGACCCCTGCCTGGCAGTGCGCTTCTCAGCTGGTCTCCTCCTCCTTGGCCATACAGAACAAACAGGCAGAGAAGGAGGAGACCAGCCGGCTGGTTGGGGGAAGCTTTCTGCGCTGAAAGAGGCAGCTACTAATCTCCGGCTTTGCTCCACTTCTCCAATGGCACCACCCTGTTCTATGCACTGGCTGCTCGGACTTGCTGTGCCTGACACATAGAACAGGGCGGCGCTGGATGTTGGAGAAGCAGAGCGGAGCCGGAGATCATTAGCC
Source organism: Hydrophis major (assembly GCA_033807585.1). Taxonomy (NCBI): domain Eukaryota; kingdom Metazoa; phylum Chordata; class Lepidosauria; order Squamata; family Elapidae; genus Hydrophis; species Hydrophis major. The sequence continues at coordinate 111,642,765 of CM066330.1, forward strand.
GCCTCTTTCACAGCACAAGAAGCCTCCCCCAACTGGCCAGGTACTCTCCTCCTTCTCTGCCTCCTTCTCTGCCTCTCCCCTCTTGCTCCTCACAGTTGCCCTGAGCTGGTGCGGTTCTTTACTTGGGCAGCCAGACACCCGCAGCAGCGCCCGCAGCAGCAACAGGCAGTTCCGCCCGGGCTCTGCTCAGGTGTCCGGCTGGGGCTGTCAGGAGTTGCTACCGCCGGTGCAGCTCCGTGCGGCTCCAGTCCCGCATTGCCTTGGGAAGGGAAAGCAAAACCAGGAGCCACTGAGCCTGAGCCTCCGGTGCCACTGCTGCCTTTGCAAAGCACCGCCGCAGCTCTTCCTTTTTGCCTTTCCCTTCCTGAGGCAACGCGGGACTGGAGCTGCGTGGAGCCGTGCCGGTGGTAGCAACTCCTGACTCAGGGGGCCTCCGAGGGGAGGGGAAGGAGGAGAAGAAGGGGGGAAAGGGGGGGCAATTCCCAAAAAATCTTGTGCTGACCCGGCCCGTCTGTCAAATTTTAAAAGTCAATGCGGCCCCCCGAGCCAAAAAGTTTGCCCACCCCTGTTGTAGCCCAAACAAGTTTGGCATTGTAGTTTGTTTTGTTTTGTATCCAGAGCTTTCAAAGGCTGAATTCTTCAAACAATTTAGATATTTCTTCTATCGCTATCCATTCTTCCTCCAATCTTTTCTTCTCTTTGTCACAGAACAGGAACAAAACAGCAAGCAGGAATGTGTCTTATTTTCACAGAGGTTTATTTATTATTTAACTATTATTACTGTAGAATTTTAGTAGCTGGTTGCTTTCATCAGAAAGTGGTGCTTTGGTAGTGTGCCACCAGCTCTTCTCCTTTTCTACATGTGTGGCATATCACATCATAGGTAGGAAAGAGGTGGGGCTTACATCACAATGCCACTACGTTGTTTCTGACATTCTGGACTCTTGAGGACATGGCTTTATGGACAAAATCTCAAACACAATTATTTTCAACTTCCATGCTTTTAGCTAAGCTTTCAGTTTGGAAACAGAAACAAGCTGATACACAGTCTCTTAAATCTCCCCACTGCGTCTTTAAGTAAACATTTCAGCCATTCTATTTGCTTTCAGTCCTTCTTTCCAGTTTTTTTTTTTAAGTAGCTCTTGGCCACTGTTCTGCTTTGCTCTTTCCTAGACTGTAGCTCCTTCACCTTTCTTGGTTGCAAGTCTGTTTCTCCTCCCTCTTGGCTGTCTCTGCTTGTCTTCTTTCTCTGAATCCTTCAGCTGCTCCTATTAACTATACTCTTCCCCATCTACCTTGCCCTTGGTTCTTCCTTCTGTCTTCTTTCTGATGAAATGTGACATACATGCCTAGGCCGGCTCCAGCAAGAGTTTTCACCTCACCTCAGCTTGTTTCTGAAAGAGCTCTTTTCATCAGCTACCTGGCAAGTAGGCAAAGAAAGCAGTGCTTTGGGATCTACCTGCGAGGGAGGGACTTGCACCTTCTACAAGTTCCATTTCTGACAAAATTTCTAACAGGGCACAGGAAAAGTTGCTTTTTCACAATTTTTGCAATGATTGAGGTCCTAACAGGAAATGACAACCATTTATTTCCTTTTGCTGCCCAATATACAGCTTAACTGAGTTCCATTAAATTAAGGCTGGGAGAGAGTAGATTTTAGTTGTTTGTCATTTAATACATGTTCTTCATTTCAAGAATAAAACATACATTAATTAGTTTTATGATCTCAAAAAGACTTATGCATATCATATATTTTATAGTTTAACATTATAAATTAAGTTCAAAGGACATGATTCTTTCTATGTTACATAGAGAGTACAAATTTGAGAGGAGTAGGAGGAAATTTGAATCTGTAAATCCTTCTTTAAGGTTTGCATATTGGTTCTAAATGTGAAAAATTAAATGATTTTAAGTAAAAATGCAACCCAAATTATTTTCTTCCTCTTCTCTCTCTCATACACACCAAACACATATATAACTACATACACATACATACTTTAAATTGGATGGCCAAATTAATTTGCAAAAGAATAGCCTTCTTTATTGATGTTATCATATTTATTGGTATTGTTGTTTTTAACTTGCCTTGAGGCTTGCATAGCAGGAAACAAGTTTTTAAAAAAATCAATCAGAAATGGAATCATGTGAGAAGCATGTGAATGGGAATACTGAACTGAAATAATGTCTAGACCACTGATTTGCCACGAATGATGCATTATTTTGATCCTGCAACAACCTAAAGTGGATAACCAAAATAACAAAGAGCAGTATATTTGTTGTTTTCAGTCAGGTTCACATAAAAGTACAAAGAAAGCTGGATGAGGCGAGGAAACAAACAGCAGGAAAAATAAAAATTAAGGACGTGTAAGCAGGCATATGTTACTAATATATGTTAATGCTCTTAAATTTTAGATGCTGCTTAACACAATTTCCCTATTAATCTAATTTTCTGGTTCTGGAATTGGAGCACAGCAGCCAAAGAGTTTTCTACTCAATAAACTGTGTCAGAATATGTTGAAAGCAATGAAAAACTCTCAATATTTTGTTCATGCCCACCTCCAAACTCTCTAATTACCATCTATGTATCCATAAGCAGAGCAAAACACTTCCTCTGACTTCTATTTCTATCTACACTTGAAACAGGTAGAGAATCTTTCCTTGTGACAATCAGATACTACAGTTTTTCCAGGGACAGCAGCTGCCTTAAAGTTACACTGTACTGATTTTGAGTGAATCCTATAAAATAGTGTCAGACTACAGAATGAAACACTGATGCCTCATATTGTGGCATCAGATTCTTCTTGATCAGCTTCTTGTCCATGGTCACTTTGTGTCAGGATCAATCCTGGAACCCCCTTTTAACAAGAAATCTAAGGATGATACCCCTAACATCACAGTTTTGATTCAAAGGCTGAAGCTACTACATTTTATTTCACAGATCTTTTTTTTTTTTTTCCCCATGGAGAACAACATGATACATTTCTAAATCAGAGGAACCACCTTACTCCCAATATTTCTATCTGTCTGATTAGGAACATGCTCCCAGTCCCACCTACAGTACTGGGGATTGTCTCTTTTTCATAACTGCATCTGAACCTCTGGAGCACTGTACTACATGATATTCAGCTTGTCCTGACTGAACTCTCTTTTTACCCATCCCCTGACTCTCACTCACATCAAAGAAGAATTGATTTCCCAGAATTCTCAGTTTCAGGAATAAACACTTGACTCCGAATCTTACCTGAAGGAAGTTCATACCATCAAAAGCAGCCTATTCCCAACTTACTGCTGTCCAACCTACCACCAGCTGTTCCATTCCAGATAGTTCACCTTCTTCATTTCTTCACTTTTATTTTCTGCTCCCCACAAACAAATCTTTTTTGGGGGGGGGGGGAGAATACTGAGCACACTCTAAACTCAATTCTAATTCACAGCTCATATGTCTCTAACTTTCCAATAAACTCTTTTTGCTGGATATACTCCTGGATGGAGGTGAAGTTATTTCTGTTAAGTTTGAGCATGGGCGAGAAAGAATGGAGACAAGTTTCTGAACGGTGAACTTCAGCTCTTTATTTACATTGTGACTTGCTCATTTAATATCAGTAAAAACCCGCCTTATATAGGCAAACCTTGTAACGTTTAACCAATAACAAACAAGGAACGCTAGCTTTTATAACCAATAAGAACTCTCTGTTAAGGGCCAATCGGATTCCCCGGAACGGGCCAATCCGGTCTGGCCACTTAACAGCCAATCAGAAGTGCAGGGCCAGAACCCTGCACTTACTCCAAGCTCACACTTTATTAATTATATTGCATACACAACACCCCTTCCCCCTGGTTCCTTAGTTCAGGGCGCAGTTACATAGTCCCTTAAATAGGATGGTTGTTTTTTTAGTCTCTTTTCTTTAGTCTTTTTTTGTTGTATTGGCTGGTTGCAATCTCGCTGAGGTAGATCGTTGTCTGGCAGTGGGGCTGTCTCTGGTTCAGAGTTCACTTCTACGTCGTTGCCCACATTTTCCTCGATTCCCTGAGGTGCAGACGTTTCTCCCTCCGGCTCCACTTCCTGAGTTTCAATTAAATCGTCGTTTCCTTCGAACGGGTTTCCTAGGGCCTCATCTTCTTCCGTACCTCCCCCCCCCTCAGTTTGGTCATAGGGGAGTTGCGAATTGGCCACTGCAAGCCGTGACCGTAATTGGTCAATATGCCGTTTCCAAAGTTTATCGTCAAGGCATTGCACGAGGTAGGATCTAGGGCCAGTTACACGTACTACTGTCGCTTCCACCCACAACGGGTTGCCCAATAGGTTTTTTGCATAAACCAGGTCTCCTACTTGGAAGGTGCGACAGCGGCCGCTGGATCCTAGTGGTTTCTCTGGTTCATACGCAGGGTGCAATCGGTCAAGGTGGGAGCGGAGCTTTCGTCCCATTAGCAGTTCAGCGGGAGTTTTGTTGGTGACGCTATGTGGGGTGATGTGTTGCAAAAAGAGGATTTGGTTGACCTTGTCGTCAATGTTGTCGTAGTCTACCTTTTGCAAGGTTTTCTTCACAAATTGAACCATGCATTCTGCTTGGCCATTGCTCGCAGGGTGCGCAGGCGAGGTGAGCGAATGGCGGATGCCGCGGTCAGCGAGGTACTGCTCGAACGCTAGTGCAGTAAATTGTGGGCCGTTATTGAATACCAGGACGTCTGGTAATCCGTGGGTTGCAAAGAGTCTGTTTAGAATCTTGATGACCGCCTCGGAGGTCATAGTCGTCATGCGATGAATTTCGAGCCAATTGGAGTAGGCATCGATGGTAAGCAGGAAGGTGTGGCCCTTGGTTGGCCCCGCGAAGTCCAGGTGAATTTGGGACCAGGGTCCACATGGTGTCTCCCATTCAGTAGGCATGGCTTTTGGTGGGGCGTTGCTGACTTCTTGGCATTTGGGACAAGCTTTAACCCACTGTTCGATTTGCTTGTCAATGCCCGGCCACCATGCGTAGCTTCGTGCAAGGGCTTTCATTCGCACGATGCCAGGGTGGCCAATGTGCAAAGTTCTCAGCAGCGTTTTTCGGAGCCGTTCTGGAATAATGACTCTATCGCCCCAGATGATACAGCCTTTCTGGGAGAAGAGTTCGGTCTGTCAAATTTTGAATGGTGTGAAGTCATCTGATAACTGGTCCAATGACCATCCGCGTTCTACCCAACCTAGGACTCATGCTAGGGTGTGGTCGCATTTGGTTTCTCTCACGATATCTCAGGCGGTCAGTGGCGGCGAGTTGAGCACTTCGATTTGCAACGTGGTAACCGTTGGTGCCAGATCGTCGAGAGTCTCTAGAAGCGGTGCTTGGCTCAATGTATCGGCATGGGGGATGGCTTTCCCCGGGCGGTATTGCAGCCGATAGTTATAAGCAGCTAAGAATTCTGACCATCGGGTCATCCTAGGGGATAATATGCAGGGAGTCGGCTTATCTCCGGCTATTATCCCCAACAAAGGCTTGTGGTCAGTCACAATAGTAAAAACCCTACCATACACATATTCGTGAAATCTTTTCACAGCTGAGACAATTGCGAGGGCTTCTTTATCAATTTGTCCATAGTTCCGCTCCGTTTTTGAAAGAGTCTTTGAAAAATATGCAACAGGGGCTTCGTTCCCATTAGGCAGTACGTGGCTCAAAATGTTGCCCACCCCGAAAGGCGATGCATCACAGGTTATAACTAACGGCAAAGTCTCGTTATACTGCATGAGTACAGAGTCAGAAGTGAGCAGTTTTTTTAACATTTCGGAATGCCTGTTCTTCACGGTAACCCCATAACCAATTTGCTCTTTTATCTAACAATCGGTGTAATGGTTCAGCGACAGTTGCTTTGTGCGGTAAAAATACATTATAAAAATTGATGAGGCCTAGGAACGCCTGGAGATCGTCCTTGTTTCGTGGCCTGGGAGCGTTTTTGATCGCTTTTAATTTACTTTCGGTAGGGTGAATGCCCTGGCTATCAATCAGGCACACTAAAAACTCAACACTGTCAGTACACAATTTACATTTGTTTTTTTTTTTACCTTAAGACCGGCCTCTTGGAATTTTTTTAGGACTGATTTTAACCGGTCCTGTAAGATTTTTTTTTTTTTTGTAGGGGCTGCAATTAATACATCATCAAAATAGGGGACCACGCCCTTAATCCCTTGCAATAACTTTTCCATAAGGCTCTGAAAAATCCCCGGGGCTACACTTACTCCGAATTGCAGCTGGGTACATTTAAAGGCACCTCGGTGCGTCACAATAGTTTGGGCCTGTGCCATTTTTTCATCTACTGGTAATTGCTGATATGCCTGAGCTAAATCCAATTTAGCAAAAACTTTCCCGCCCCCCAGGGAATGGAGGAGGTGCTGCACCACTGGAACTGGATACGCGTTCTGCTGCAGGGCGTGGTTCAAAGTGGCCCGGTAGTCCCCACAAATTCGGATTGACCCGTCTGGCTTAATGGGTGTTACAATAGGGGTTTCCCATGGGGAGTGATCAATGGGCTCCAACACCCCCTGAGCTATCAGTTTGTCGAGTTCGTCGATTTTCGATTTTAAGGCAAACGGAACTCGACAGGGCTTTAGGAGAATGGGAGCTATTTTTGGATCTAAGCTGAATGAGATCAGGGTCCCCTTGTACTCGTCTAAGCTGTCCGTGAAGACGTCCCTGAATTCAGAAATAAGGTCTTCCTCCCAGTCACAGCCACCGACTCGGTTTACGCCGGCCACTTCAATGACGAGTGGCACGAACCATTGGAGGCCCAGTAGGCTAGGCCTATCTCTATCAATGACCGTTAAAGGTAAGTATGCTGTGTGCTTCTTGAAGAAGACTCAGACTTGGCAGGACCCGATGATGGGGATTCGATTCCCCTGGTAGTCCTTGAGGATGAGGCGTTGGAAACGGAGATCTTGGTGTTGAATTGTGGGGACGAGTTGCTTGAGTGTCTTCCAAGACACCATCGAGAGGGACGATCCCGAGTCAACCTCCATGTGGCAAAGCTGGTTCTCGATGGCTACCGTGACTCAGATTTTCTTAGTGTCCAAGGCTGAGGCATGACCGATAGTAATAGTATGGTGAGCCTCTTCTCGATTTCTGTAGGAGTGGTTTACTGGTTCTCGCCTTACAGGATGGTTTCCTGTCGATTGGCGATAGTTAGCCCTTTTTGAGGCCTGGCTGGGTCTTGGCAAGCTGCGGCAGACCCGTCCGATATGGCCTCATTTCCTGCACTCATGGCAGAGTGCGTCGCGGAATTTGCATTCGGATCTGGCATGGTTGGCTCCACAGCCAGCGCAAGTGCGTAAGGGCTTCGGGTGAGGGTCCCGGTCGGACCGCAGTTGATGGACCCCTTCTTCGTCGCTGTCTGACGATGAAGAGAGGTCCTCGTGGTGCGTTGTCACGAGCTGCCCTTCTGAACTAGGTGAGATTTTGCTGGCCGGTGGTGGTACTGGAGTGCGGTTTCGGCGTAGTTGTGCAGCCGACTTCTTGGTCATTTCCACTGCAGTAGCTTCGGTGATGGCGTCGGCAAGGCTGATGTCGCCTTTTGCCATCAGCTTGCTTTGGGTGCCTGGCGCATCTAATCCCAGAACTATGCAATCTCTTAGTGCTTCTTCAAGATCGGTGAATCCGCAGAGGCCTCCCAAATTTCGGAGGTCTGCTATGAAGTTGGCCACGCTTTTTCCTTTTCACTGGCTTCTTTGATAAAACTCGTGGCATCTCATGAGCGTAGGCATGGTCGGAGCGTAGTGGTCTCGCAGGATAGGTTCGAGGTCATCCCAATCCATGGCCTTCACTTCTCGGGGTTTGGCTAGTGCTTTAGCCATCTTAAATACGGTTGGACCACAATGCGTTAGGAACACTGCCCATTTCTTTCCTCGTGTGGCATCCTTTAAATGGTTCATCTCTAGGAACATTTGGAAGTGATCCATGTAGGACTCCCAGTCCTCTTGGGTTGGATCGAATGGAGCGGGTGGTACGATGCCGCCGGATGTTGTAACTATGTATCATTGCAACTATGTATCATTCATGCGTTTGCAACATTGTATCATTCACGTGTAATCATTAACTTCTGTCTCTTCAGTGACCTTTGCAAGGCACGTACAAGAGACAAGGAGCTAGACGTTTGTTAATAAGCTTATACACTTTGTAAATAATCTGTCCGGTATGCAGCTTTGTAAACATGCACATCCTGATGAGATTACCATGTTTGACTTGAGCTTTTTGATTAAATCATTTTCTTGTAAAAAAGCACAATAAAAGAGCATGTGCCAAGACATTCGGGGCGCGCTCATCAAGAGGAAACTTCGCTTCCTGTCGTTTCTCTTCCCTTCGCTCCCTTTCATGAGCCGCCCATCAGATGCGGGATGGCAGATACCGCAGCCGGACATGGTTCCGTTGTTGGCGTCCTCTGTCACATGCTCAGTGTTCTTCGAAGTTTCATTGGTTCAGATGTCTCCAAATCCCATCCTCATCACCAGTGTAAAGTTTGAGCATGGGCGAGAAAAAATGGAGACAAGTTTCTGAACGGTGAACTTCAGGAAGGGAGATTGCATTAGATAGTACCATGATTTGGAGAATGAAATTAAGACACTACCTGAGGATAATCAGGATATAATAAATCAGGAAAGCCAGGCAGAAAATGGATTGGTGGTGACATATACCATGGGATCATCTGAAGTTTGAAGGACCTGTAATAAATTGATGAGTTAATCAGTTTGCCAAATACATTATAATTAATCTGCAATCAATTTTTATTGTGGATCACTCCAGTTCCCAGTTTGTGATTCCTAAAACCTCCAGAGATCTCACCACTGAATTGGACAAAGATGCTAATTTACAGCTTTAAGTTATTCATTGTTGTTTATTTTAACAAAAATAAAATTGGTATGGACCTCCATGAGACTTAGGGTGCCTTTTTTGCTCCTGAAAAACTCTTAAACTTCTCTCCAAAACGAAGAAGATTTTTAAAAAATCCCTGCCCTCTATAATAGCAAAAATCTGCCCTTCTGATTCTTGAACCTAAATAAGCATTTTTACAAAAAGAAGAGTAGAGTTTTTGGAAAGGAAATAAACTCATTGTACACATGCAACTGAGAATCTGAGTCAGAAGAATCTAAAGTTTCAGAAGAAAATACTTTTAAACTCCAGAGATATTTATTGCACTAAAGTTTGGTCTTTTTTTAATCATGAAGTTGAAGAGTTTAGGATATTTGGTTCCTTACCTAGTAAGAGGAAAAAAAAAAATTATGGCCTACCTAAGCTGTTATATTTCAGTATTTAAAAGTGTGGGTAAGAATATTTTTCAACTCTTAAAACAATATGGAGTTCAAGCAAACTCATTGGGGAAGACAGCAGAAGATCACAAAGAAGCTGCCAATTCCAGTTATTGGCTTTAAGCGGAAAATCCTTTGCTGCACAGAAGGTTTATTTAAGCTGGGAAAGAGACCTGAGCTTTGCTGCAGCCCCTATGTAGCTAATTCTATTACTAATACACAAATTACTGCTTCCATTATTGAGAGTTTTACATGGCTATATTTTTTTCACTTTTCTATTATTAGAGGGAAGTTGTCATTTTTCCATTTTGCTTACTCCATGAGCTACTTTAGTATAAATTTGTCTTTCTTTCCCTTCTTTTATTGTTTAGAACAGTGGTCACCAATCAGTGGTCCTGGGACCACTGGTGGTCTGCCAGAAAATTTGGGTGGTCTGCAGAAAAATGTCACCCCCAAAGCACCCCCAAAGCAATTAATCCAGGCTGTGTGGGAACACAAGGCTTGCGTCCTGTGCATTGGGAACAACATGAGGTAGTGAGGGAAGGGGGAAAAGGGCGGGGCACTTGCCCCACTCATCCCACGCACTTTGTCTGGCCACTGGGCTGCTTCTTTCCACTTCTTTCTTCTTCTGCTTTTGGCTGCATGCAAGGAAAGCAGCAAAAATCTTTCTTTCTCTCCCCCAAACTCCACCAGAAATGAGTCTTTGGGACCCTGCAAGACATCCTGCTCCAAGAGGCTGTGCCAGAGGTTCAGCCAGCTCTGACCAGTTCTGGAGAACCGGTAGCAGAAATTTTGAGTAGATTGGAGAACCAGCAAATACCACCTCTGACTGGAGATTTTACAGCATCCTTCCCCTGCCATGCCCACCAAGCCACACCCACAGAACTGGTAGTAAAAAAGTTTGAATCCCACCACTGGGCTGCACCATTCTGGCAGAGTTTGGGGAAAGAAAGAAGCCAAAAGTCTTACATGAAGCCAAAAGTCTCTTCCCTCCCCCCCCACCCCCCAAGAAAGGAGCTGGAGACGGTATCCTGCAATCCCAAATAAAGAATGATCAATTGGTAGGAAAACAGGTAAGGAATTTTCCTGCAGACTTTTAGAGGATTTTCCCAGGGCCTCTGGTCTGAGGGATTTAAAATTATGAGTTTGGTGGTGCCTGAGGTCCAAAAGGTTGGTGACCCCTGGTTTAGAATGTTATTTATTAAAGGATTATGAAGTTTATCAAAGAGGATAAATGCTTTTATAAACGTATGGACATTTATTTTTTTAATTAAATGTGGATGCCTCCCAACTCTAACCAACACAAGCACTCATATGATTGGAAATTCAAAAATGGCTAGAATAGCAATGTTAATGAGGGAATCATGAAGGTTTAGAATCATGAAGGTTAAGCAACACATTTTGGACACTGATATATATTATTAAACTTAATGGTTAATATTAATATCCTTTTCATCTTTTTAAAATTATTATCCTTCTCATCTTTTCTACTACATATTTTATGATTATATTATAGTGTGGTTTTTATGTACATGTTGTTTGTATGTTTGTATGCACATGGATTGTATTACTTTATTTGTACGTACACTCAGGGCTTATGCCCCTGAGACAAATTCTTTGTGTCCAATCACACTTGGCCAATAAATTATTCTATTCTAATAATAGAAATAGCTGCATGGTTTGGATATAGATTCATTATCTATCTGAACACAATCCAGGTATTGCATGGCATACAACTCATCTGCAAATCTTTTCAGTTCACAAATAGGTACAACTTCTGTAGTGGTGGAAGATTTTATTTTAATTTTGGATATAATAGTACATTTAAAATTCAATTTATTAAGATATTCGATGAAACTAACTAATGAAATGAAACTAACTAATGAAATGAAACTAACTAACTAATAAAATGAAACTAACTAAATAAGAAAGTTTTTTATCAGTCTGATGTGGTACATGTTCTCAGATAGTCTATTTTTAATATGTCAACCTACAATTAGCTGAGAAATGAGAATTTAGGGTTTATTAAAAATTAAAATTAATTCAACATTTATGGACTTTTACTATTTATATTTTCCAAATGTAAATATAAATAACTGTCACTAAATATCACATTTTGGTTCTTACTATATTACAGAGTACCTGATTATAACATCAAACATGTAAACAAGCTAAATACACTACTAACATGGGTAGCATCCTGCCCACATGCTTTTATCTTTCTTGGTGACTTCAATCTGCCTCATATTAACTGGACCCTTAACGAATGTACAACTGAACCCACACATGCAACCTTCTACAATGCAGTAACAAATCTGGGACTAGAACAACTAGTAACCAACAACACTAGACTTAACTGCCTTGATCTCATCTTCTGCAATAGTTTGAATTTAATTTATGGAATACAAATTAAAGAACCCTTTTCCAACAGTGACCACAACATGATTGACTTTTGTCTCAACATATGTCCATACAAAAATCATCACAATGACGGGAATTCCCAATTATAACTTCAAAAAAGGCAACTTTAACCTTATAAACAACAAACTCTCATCCCTTGATTGGCAATTTCTATTCTCTGGATGCAATACTGTAGAAGACCATTACAACATATTTTTACTTGAAGTCAAAAGAGTCATCAAACTATATGTACCATTAACAACTCCCAAAACTAGAAAAAAACAAATTACCCAAAACAATAAGGAAGCTTCAATCCAAAAAGAAATCACTTTGGTGGAAAAACAAATCTGGTCATGTTTCCAACTTCAAAAGTCGATACAAAAATTTATGCCACCAGATAAAACTGAATGCACCAATTATCACATTAAACAAGAGGAAAACTTTCTACACACCAATTCCACCAATGCTTTCTACAATTTTATAAACAACAAACTAAAAGACTCAAGCTCCATCCCACCCCTGAAAGGGCCTAACGGTAAAGACTGCAACGACGACACTATTAAAGCCAACCTCTTTAACACATTCTTTGGCTCAGTATTTGTAAACAGAAATGGATCATGCCCAGTATTTCCTAGTCCAACCACAGAAAACTACAATGATCTAATACATATCGATTTTACATAAGACATTGTTGAAAAAGCACCGCACAATCTAAAACCATCTCTATCTATTGGACCGAACAGGATATGTGCCTACTTCTTAAAAAGCTACCCACTCCCATAGCCAAACTTCTAAGCATAATCTTGGAAAAATCTTTCAGGACCAGCTCCTTGCCAAAACTATGGTCACAAGCCACGGTCATCCCCATCTTCAAAAAGGGAGACCCCAGCCTAGTTGAAAATTACAGGTCAATCTCTTTATGCTGCATCACCTGTAAAGTCATGGAATCAATTATTAACCAACCCATCATCCTCCACTTAGAGGCAAACAACCTACTCTCTAATAAACAATTTGGTTTCAGGAAAAAACTATCCTGCAATCTGCAACTCTCACACTGCAAAAACATATGGACTACACAACTCGATCAGGGCAAAGCAATAGACACAATCTACATAGACTTCTGTAAAGCCTTTGATTCAGTGGTACATGACAAACTACTCCTAAAACTAAAATCTTATGGTATCTCCGGATAACTGCATAACTGGATAGAAGCATTCCTGTCAAACAGACAACAAATGGTCAAAATTGGGAGCATCCTATCAAATTCTGTACCTGTCAACAGTGGTGTCCCCCAAGGCAGTGTTCTAGGACCAACTCTTTTCATACTCTACATAAATGACCTCTGTGATCATATTAAGAGCAACTGCATTCTCTTCACTGATGATGTAAAGCTATTCAACACCACAGACAATACTGCTATCCTTCAAAAAGACCTTGACTATGTATCAGAATGGTCAAACAAATGGCAGCTTCAAATCTCAACAAATAAATGCTCTGTCCTACATATTGGCAAAAAAAAAAACAGAAAATAAAATACAGGCTGAATAGTCAAGGATCTTGGAGTACTCATCTCAAATGACCTAAGTGCTAGAGCCCACCATAACTACATAGCCAAAAAGGCGTTAAGAGTTATTAATCTGATCCTATGTAGTTTTTCCTCTGGTAATATCCCACTACTAACTAGAGCATACAAAACATTTGCTAGACCAATACAGCTCATCAGTCTGGAACCCACATTACATATCTGATATTAACACAGTTGAGAAAGTCCAGCAATATTTCACAAGAGTTCTCCACTCCTCTACTAGTTGCACAATACCTTATGCCACCAGACTCAAAATTCTAGACCTAGAAAACCTACAACTACGCCTCCTTCGGTCCGATCTAAGTATAGTATATAAAATCATACATTGCAATGTCCTACCTGTAAATGAATACTTCAGCTTCAACCATAACAACACTAGAGCAAACAATAAATACAAACTCAAGGTTAACTGCACCAAACTTGATTGCAAGAAATACGACTTCAGCAACAGAGTGGTCAATGTCTGGAATACTCTACCTGACTCTGTGGTTTTTTTCCCCCAAAACCCAAAAACGTCAACCTTAGACTGTCTACTATTGACCTCATCCCTTTCCTAAGAGGTCTGTAGGGGTGTGTGCATAAGCGCATCAAAGTGCCTACCGTCCCTGCCCTATTGTTTCTTTTATATATTTTTAAATTTTATGTATTCGTGTATTCATAACTGTGTTTTTACTTATACCTATTATCTTGTAAGCAATTGACAAATAAAAATAAATAAATACAACATTTGCAAATCTTTTCAGTTCACAAATTGGCACAACTTCTGTAGTGATGGGAAATTTTATTTTAATCTTGGATATAATAAAATAAAATAATTTAAATTAATAAAATAAATTAAAATACAATTTATTTAGATATTTGATGGCAATGAAATGAAACTAACTAAATAAGAAAGTTTTTTTTATCAATCTGATGTGGCACAGGTTCTCAGATAGTCTATTTTTAATATGTCAACCTACAATTAGCTGAGAAATGAGAATTTAGAGTTTATTAAAAATTAAAATTAATTCAATATTTATGGACTTTTACTATTTATATTTTCCAAATATATTGAGCAGATGGATGGTTTTCTAAATCTTCAAAACATGTCTCTAATAGGTCTACATTTATGAGGGTTACATAACAGTTATTCTGGAAAAGGCTAAGGACCCCATCAATTGTGCAAATGATTGTCATCCTTGTTGAATATAGATGCCAAATTTTTGACAGTTACCTTGGCACCAAGATTACAGAAGGTATTAGTGTCAATAATTCATCCAGCTCAATCTGGTTTCATGAATGGACATCAAGCCTTTGACAATATTAAATTATTGGTGGGCATTTTAGCATTATTCTCAAACTCCATATTAGAATAACATAGGCATAATGGCCTCTTCAGATGTTGAGAAAGCTTTTGATAGGGGGCAAATTGTGTTTTTGGAACAAGTTATGAAAAAAAAAGAACTTCCATCGAATTGTATATCATGGATATAAATGTATTATCATAATCTTTCTGCTCAGGTAATTGCCAATGGGATTGTATCCCCTGTAATTAAAATGCAGCATGAAACTCATCAAGAATGTCCCTTATCTCCTTTTAATATTTAATTTGGAGTTGGAATCTTTGGCATGTTTAATAAGACAACTGGATGAAATTCAGGGTATTTAGGAAGAGAAAATGAATACTGAATATAAATTATTATTAAAATGCTATCATCTTGCATTTAAAAAAATAATTATCAGTTATTTTTCCAGATTGGTATAACTTTAGTAAACTATATATAAACTAGACTATAATAAAACTATTATTTCATCAATTGATAATACTATACCAATGTAGTATGTAAGAAGTGAGATTTGAGTTTTGTTCAGATTATTAGGTACCTGAGAGTAATTTTTCCTTGGAGAATGGATATGAGTGATAGTTATGACTATTTCAAGTCATACAGCACAACTAAAGGACAATATTACGAAACAGATTAAAACACCCATGTGCCTGGAAGAAATCATAAATGTAGTGAAATTGTTTCAAGATTGATGCATTTGGGGAATCAGCAATGATACATTAATGATTAATTTCTTAAGGAAAATGGAATGGTCAAACACCAAAGATTTCCTTTTTAAAGCTAAGGCTTTCATGTTCTAATGGCCATTTTAATTTTCCTGATCTTAAATTTTTCTATGGAGCTCATTTATTAACTTCAGAGATATTTTGAAAAGAAAGTCATTGATGCTGAATATGTGCCATTATGAGCCTACAAGAAGAAGAATTATTTGGTGTCTAGTAATCCTACAAATGCAGAGTAGAAATTCTTAGGTATTTCTGGGACTTAAGGCAATTAAAACATTGCTTATCATTGAATAAGAAAGAGTGGAAATTAGGATAATTAATCAATTAATATCTTCAAAATGTTTGAAAAAATAGCAGTCCCTCCCCCATAAAATCAGCAAAATCCTACCAGCTGAATAGTAATTTATACAGGTAAAGCATTTGTTATATTACTTATTTGGTTCAACTCCTTAATGACTGCTAAGCTGATACTATAGTCTTGAATGTATTTGAATAGATGTTATAGACACTGAGGCAACAAGTCAATATTGTCAACAATTAAAGAATTTTAGAAAACCAAATTCAGGTGATAAGGAAAACAATTGATATTTCTTATTGTACAAAACCAGTGGCCTCACATTATTTATATGTCTTATTATTCAAAATTCAACTTGATTTAAAAAAACAAACAAAAAACAACCAAGTCTGTTGTGCTTTCCAATGGATGACTAAAATCGGAATGGGACAATTGTCATGGCCAACTCTTCACTGCCAGCTCACCATGGCCAACACACCACAGACAATTTGCCATGGCTAACTTGCTGTAGGACAACTCACCATAGCCAATTTGTCACAGGATGACTCACCGCAGGACAGTTTAACAATTCAATTTAATAATTTAATACAATTTTAAAGATATTTTATTTTTTTGTCATTCATATTTCATTTTGTACCTACTTTTGCATCCTTTCTTCCATAATTCTGTTCCACCATTTTTTCAATATTAGGTTAACTCTTTTCTCGCAGCAAATCATAGCAAGTCCTTATGTTGCAGTTATAATGAATTTGAAAATATATTTGTTTTATCTTTATGACCACTGATAATTCTTTTTAATCAGATGTCCTTATTGTGGTGAACTAGATTATTGGGAGAAAAGTTGTCTTTTAAAGATATTAATATGCTGTTAAATTGTGATTCTGATAAACTATATAAAATCAGAAATGTATACACATGCAAGGAGCTTTAGATGTAGACTACCTGACCAATTCCACAAATGTTTGGATACAATTATTTGTAGACTTAAGAAAATTAATGTAAACTGTTAAAAGAAAAGGACAGTTGGGCATATCAGCTATCATCTTCATGTCGCAAGAAAGACAAGCTAATAAACTAGGGTTCCTGCAGGAAGAAAACAAAGCAGCACCAAAGTCAAAAGTCACTACAGGAAAGAGAGACAAAAATAGAAAGAAGTAGAGCATCCATGCCCAGGGACAAAGCTCCAGCAAAAGCTAAAGACAGAATATGCAAAGAGAGAAGAAGAGAAAGAATATCTAACATTTTGTAAGCAAATCATTTAATAAAGGGGTTGACGACACTTTCTCAAAATGTCAAGTATTCCAACGGCCCAGAAAGATTGAGGGCATCTGTAAATATAATATTTATATTATTACAAGCCAATGTTCAGATAATGAAATCAAATACCAAATATTGAGATGAATTTTAAAGAAGTAACAAGAATATCAAATTGAATGACCAGTGAATATCCAGTGAATGTTGGACATTATATTTAGAATGCCATTGTTTAATATGTTGCTTTATTTCTGTTTTAGCCCTGGAACATTGTTGTAATGGAATGTGATAGTGACCTTGGAATGCCAAGGGAGGTGGGTGAAAGGGGGTAAAGGATATTGCTAAGGAAATTAGAAAGAAAGAGGGAGGAGTCCACAATTGAATAACACACAGAGAAAGAAACTTAGAAAGGATGGATACTAACTTCTCAGGTGGTTAAAAAAAAGATGATGGGAGATGTGTACTTTCAGATTTGCAAATTTTCAGATTTTTAATGTAAAGCCACAATACATAAGAATTTGTTCATATTGTTGTCATACTGGTTGGTCTAAATGATCAGCTGGCAATTGTAGAGGCAATATGGAATGGTCTAGAAAGACAGAGGAAGGGCTGCTAACAAGGCAACAGTCAGGTAAGAGTGGAGTGAGTCCTGGCAAAGAAACTAATTTGAAAAAAAATGTTTCAGACAGGTCCCTCCTTAGTTCACATGAAATTAAAATGAGGGAGGAAGAAGCAGATTCAGACTTCAAAATTCTGTTGTTATAGCTGTTACAATAAAACTATACTTGACTTATATGGTATTAGTTTTTTAATCTGCTCAACAAGTTGGCTTCTTGTGCATTGAGAATGGCCAAGACCTCAGTAACTAAGGATATTCAGAACCTTCAAAAGAGAATGCTGAAAAATCAATATTCAGTTTATGTCCATTAACTTCCAGCACTACAAAGTCTTTTAATAATGAAAAAAGAACTAATACTATATAATATATATGTATGTATGTATGTATGTATGTATGCGTGTGCATGTGCATGTGCATGTGCGTGTGCATATATATGTGTATATATATGTGTGTGTATATATATATATATACATATCTGGCATTAGCTTTGTTCGGGTATTTTCCCACGTGGTGCTTTTAAAGTTGTAGCAACGTTTCAGCAGAATCTCATCTGCCATCATCAGGCTTCTGTATGGTGTTCATCTGTGAGTCAGACTTTTACAGTGGTTTCAGATTTAAATTTGGGGCAGCCTATTGCGGTGACAGAATGGTTTTTTTCTTCCTCCTGATTGTCTTGGTCTGTGTTTATTGGTCTTGGAGTTTGCTGTGTTCTGCTTGATTGGTGTTTCTGATATCTTCTTCTGTTTTTTTTTTTTTTGGCTCTTTTTGTATCTTGATTGGCTGGCAACATTGTGTTACTTTATTGGAGGCCTTTAGTGCAGCTTGGCTTCGGGTAAATAGACGGCTATCATTAGTTAGGAAGCTGGGTTTCATCTGGGTGCCTGGTTGGTGTGTGTTTGAGATGGAGGTATCAGGGGGGATCTGTTTATGCCCAGGTGTTTGCTTGGCTTGTGGTGTGGAGATTTTTTTGTTTGTGAGTGTAGGCTTCCAAATGATTGACAGCCTGGTGGAATCATCTCTTCTGTTCATGCTTTCTGGTCTTTTTTCAATCTCTATGGCTTCTCTGATGATTTTGTGGCTTGGGTTTTCTGTAGTGGCTAGGGTTTTGGTGCCATTAAAGTTGATGTTATGACCTGTGGCTTCCATGTGTTGGACTAGTGAGGAAGTGTGTTCCAGCTTTTTGACTGCATTTTTGTGTTCATCCAGGCGGGTGCTTATTCTTCTATTGGTCTGTCCAATGTATGTGGCTGGGCATGATGCAGAGGGGACTTTGTATATGCCTTGGTTTTCCAGGTCAATTTTGTCTTTGGGGTTCCTGAGGATGGCTGCTATTTTTCTGTCTGTTTTGAAGGCAGTCTTGATGTGGTGTCTGTATAGAATCTTACTAATTTTGTCTGTAGTGCCTCTTATGTAGGGCTGGACAGCTGTTCCATGGGTCTGTTCATCTTCTGGGTCTCTATTATGTCTCAGTGTGTTTTTGTGGATCAAGTTGGTGATTTTGCTTTTGTGGAAGCCGTTGGCTGTCAATATTTTAGTCAGGGTGCATAGTTCAGTCTTAATGTGTGTCTTGTCTGCCAGGCGTTTGGTTCTAGTAATTAGTGTTTTAGCCACGGAGTTTATCTGTGCTGGGTGGTGGTGGGATTGGGCATTGAGGTAGCGGTTGGTGTGTGTTTTCTTCTGGTATATGGTGTGCCCTAGTGTGCCATCTGTTTTTTTTTTTTTTGTAGATTAGTACATCTAGGAATGGTAGTTGTTTGTTTGTTTCTGTTTCCATGGTGAACTTGATTTTGGGGTGTGCGCTGTTTAGGTGTGTTAGGAAATTGTTTAGGTTTTCTTGTCAATGGGGCCAAATCACGAATGTGTCATCGATATATCTTAACCATAGTTTGGGTTTGAGGATGGCATTGGCCAGGGCTCTGGATTCAAATTCTTCCATGAACAGGTTTGCAATGACAGGTGACAGTGGTGATCCCATGGGGGCTCCTTCAATTTGTTTGTATCTTTGTCCTTTGTATATGAAATATGTGTTGGTTAAGCAATGTTCTGTTAGTTCCATGAGGTATTTAGCTGGTTGGTATTTATTTTTGATGATTTCAAGGATCTCTTTTATCGGGACTTGAGTGAATAGTGAAACCACGTCAAAACTTACAAGCAGATCTTCTTGCTCCACGTGTAGATCTTTGATCATTTCCAAGAAGTGGTATGAGTTTTGTACATGAGAAGCTGCTGTTTCAGCATGGGGCTGTAGCTCTTTTGCTAGGTGTTTAGCTAGGTTTTGTAGTGGTGCTCCTCTGGAGCTGACTATGGGTCTGAGAAGTATGCCTTCTTTGTGTATTTTTGGGAGACCGTATAGTTTGGGGCATCTGGAAGATTTCTCTCTGGGTATGATCGTGTGTTGGATCTCTTTGCTTATGTGGCTGATTGTAATTTTCTTCTTGGTTAATTTTTTCAGATATGTGGTTGGGTCTGTGTTTATGGGTTTGTATGTGGAGTCTTGGAGTAGGTCTGTCAATTTAGTTTCATAGTCTTTTCTGTCCATTACTACAGTGGCATTCCCTTTGTCTGCTGGAAGGATGATTATGCTGCTGTCTCTTTTCAGGGTTTGTAGCGCTTTAATTTCATTTTGCTGCAAGTTGCTTTTGGGTGGTTTGCTTGCATAGGATGTTGGTAACTTGGTGTCTTATTTTATCAGCTTCATCTGTATTTAATTTAGTTAGGCTGGATTCTACTGCACATATGATGGATTCTGTGGGGATTTTTTGGGATGCTATAACATAATTGAATCCTTTGGTTAGGACTTCTGTTTCTGTTTTGGTGAGTTCTCTGTTGGAAACATTGTACACTAATTGTTTCAGGTGTTGTTGTGAGTTGTTGGGGGTTTTCTTGTCATGTTCTAATTTCTTTAATTTTTTCAAGAGCTTTTCCTGTTTGTAAATGTTTGCAGATTCAGCTCTCCAAGTTGTAAGTTGTTTTATCTTGTCCCAAAGTAGAGGGTGGATTTTGCTGCTCAATTCCAGGTGTAGTGCTAGCAAATCTTTGTTTAACTGATCTAATTGGAATCTCTTACTGTGGAGCTTGTTCCTTAGTAGAGCCATTTCAGTTCTTTTCAGGATACGTTTAGTGGCTGCTGTGCTTTGATAAAATGTTAATTTGAAGCAGGTTGGTGTAGTATTGTTGTCTCTGCAGCTGCGTAGGAATTGGAGTTCACATAGTATTCCTGCTCTTTTAATTTCCAGTTTCTGGTAGGTTTTGATCTGGTTGTTTATTCCCTCCCCATAGAGGTTTGATATTGGTTTTCTTAAGTTTTCGTGGGTACTTACATGTCTGGCATTCAGCTTTGTTCGGGTATTTTCCCACGTCATAGTAGTGGTGCTTTTAAAGTTGTAGCAACGTTTCAGCAGAATCTCATCTGCCATAATCAGGCTTCTGTATAGTGTTCATCTGTGAGTCAGACTTTTACAGTGGTTTCAGATTTAAATTTGGGGCAGCCTATTGCTGTGACAGAATGGTTTTTTCTTCATCCTGATTGGTTGAAAGTCTTTGTCTGTGTTTATTGGTCTTGGAGTTTGCTGTGTTCTGCTTCTAATATATGTGTGTGTGTGTGTGTGTGTGTGTGTGTGTGTGTGTTCTTAAGTTTTCGCAGGGCATGTATGTTCCTCTTGGCTTCTAGGTGCTCACTGAGAAAGGATTTTTCAAAATGACCTTTGGAGCGTTTGTATTTCCTATATTATTATTAATATGCTCTGATGCTAAGCAGTTCTATTCCCCCTCCCCACTTAAAAAGAAATGCAAACCACAAGTAGAGGAGAGGAGTTTCAGTTTCACTTTCACAGCAACAAGCAACTTTAGTACAAAATAGTTCAGTTAAGCCACACCCAGGCTCCTTACTGTCTCTTTCTTGCTCACACAGCAAATACTGTTTCAGTTTCCAAGCAGCCCTCAACTTTCTCACACACTGATAGGACGCTAGCCAGATGAATACCGATGGATGCTGGTAGGCAGAGGCAGAATTTTTTTCCCTTATTTTCCTCCCAAAAAACTAAGGCCAACCACATAGTTTTGTAGCGAGGCATGGGTATCAAGCTAGTCTACAATAATTCACAAAGCAAGTGTCTTACCCACAGCTTTTAATCAAACAAATCAAAAGCTGAGGCACCCACTTTATGACCCAATTTTACCACCTTTTTTGTGATGGTCGTTAAGGGAATGCAGCAGTTGCAAAGTGAAATCAGAAATCAGAAAGCAAACACAGTGGTTGCAAAATGAGTTCATTCATTCCTATAGGTGTTGTTTGCAGGAAGCTGGCTGAGAATGCTGAAAACAAGGAAGTTCATAAATTGTGGTCACATGACAATTAGCCATAAAAGTGAGCTGGTTTCCAAGTGCCCAAAATGTAATCATGTGGCAGCCTGGGATATGCTGTCTTCAGAACTCTGAGTTGTAAGTGCCTTTTGGGAAAGACCATAATGGTCACTAAGCAATTATTATTAAGTGAGGATTACCTGTATGACTCCTCTAAAAATAAAATGCACCTGATCGTTACAAGGTAAGAAAAGGTGGGCTTAGACTTTAACCATTCCAATATCATTAGGATGATTGGACTCCATCCATGAGACCTTCTTGAAAATAATCTGGATAATCTAGTAGATCTAGTTCTGAAGTTATTTGTCTTCCATTACTGACACTGAAAAAAAAAAATCAAACCTGAATAACTGCAGGCCTCATATCTAAAGATAACCAAAGAGTTAAAAATATGGAACCATAAAATTATATTTTTGAGCAATAATATTCTTGTGGTAGAAGTTCTTATCTGTGCGTTGCACTGTACTTGGCAAACAAGCCTTTCTACCTTTTAAACAAATAATACATTAGGTAATTAAATTCAAGTGAGATTACTCTAATTAAATATACACTGCAGCAGAATCATAATTTATATGTGGCCTAGTTAAAGATGAACAATCTCTTATTCCTGACAGAAAAGGGAGCGAGAGAGAGCGAAAGAAAGCTTTAAAAGAATTCCCTAGTGACTGGAATAATAGATTTATACACCAATGTGCAGAGGACACTACAAGAAAGAAGACACACCAAACGTAACATAAAGAGACTTTTCATGTCTGGAGATACTAGAATTTCAGGTTTCTTGTGTGGTTTTATTTTTATTCTCTCTCTCTCTCTCTCTCTCTCTCTCTCTCTCTCTCTCTCCTATTAAAAGACCTTGTGAAAATCAAAATTATCTCTCCATAGCTGATAAGTTAAATAAATATGCCCACAAAAAGAAATGCATCTCTGAAGGTATTAGTGCTGCGTAATTTCCAAGGAATAGCTAAATAAGCCTTAGAGAAAACAGCACATCTTGAAATGTTTGGAAAGCTTATAATAGCCAAAATACACCAGGAATTTTAAAAAAAAAAATAGAATTTTGGAGTCGACAATGTGCTCTCTGTCCCTGTTCCCTTTAATAGCATTAGGAGTTCGAACCATAAAGACTTTAATCAGGAGAGAAAAAGTTCAGCTCCAGGCTTTGATCTCCTTCCTCTTGGCTGTTTCAAGCTGACGGCATTCTCCCATCCATGTGTAAGACACAAGTCTTGTAGTGTTTGACAGCTTCCTAGAAGCTACACCTGTACTGCAGAAATCTGTGTCACATTGCTTCTAGAAGGCATTGATTTAGGAAACTGCAATGGCAGGGCAAACTAATTACAGAGGGAGGGAGGGAGAGAGAGAGAATATCATGAAAATCTAGTCAAAAATAGGAGGGGGAGGGGGGAAGAAGAAGAGCAACCAAGCAAGAAATTCTCTGCAATTTGTGGCTGTTGTATATTTCTTGCTCAAACAAGATAAATTCTTTGGGGACATCACTTGAATTTTAAAACAAAATGTAAAGCAGCCTAAACATATCAGATGATCACTTTAGAGACAGGATGAAAATTACTTTGTAAGTCAAGATCAGATCTATAAAATATTTATAGGTAAACAGCTGTAAGACTATTCATGGATTAAATAATTTTAGCTGCTTAATATATACATATGTGCCCATCACACTATTCCCTTTTGGGGTAAATACCATTAGGCAGTGTTCCCAAAAAAAAAAAAAAACAGTAAAAGAAACACCAAGAAAGAAATTAAAGGCCTGAAATAAGAAAAAAGAGAGCATTGCTAAAATTAGATCACCCCAATACCATTCATGATACCTCTTTACATGTTTCTATTCTTGCAAAACACTTGTTTCCACCATAGTCAGATATCACTTCCCACAATATCTTCTCTTATTTTCACTTCTCCCTTTTAATCCCATCCCACTATATCTTTCTGGGTCTTCTCCTTTATCTCAAACCAGTCATTCTTTCTTCATAGGTTTGTTTCGCAATGTAATCCTCACTAATAATCTTCATATGACTAACTACCCGATCATATAACTTTTATACCAATCGCTCATTTTGCTGTTCAGTTCAGGGCTTGTTCATGCTTCACTTTATCTCTTAAGGCAAGGATGTCAAACTCATGTTGTCACAGCATCATCACGTGACATATTGGAACTTTTTCCCCCTTCGCTAAACCGGGCATGGGCAGGGCTAGCATGTGACTCATCTGGCCCGCAGGCCATGAGTTTGACACCTCTATCTTAAGGTTACTTAAACTTACTTTTTGTTCCTCCTGACATACTCAACTCTTGTTTTTCTATAACAAAGTAGGCAAAAACTGCCATTTTTGCTTTTTTTTTTTAAACATTTATTTTTTGCAGTATAAACCACATGGTGTCAATTGCAAATTACCTTCCACCAAAATCTTCATCCCATTCTGCCAAGGTATACAAATTTAATTGTTTGGTTTACTTTTTGCCAGTTATGAATATCCTATCATTCAGTGATGAGATTCAAATTTTTTTACTACTGGTTCTATGGGTGTGGCTTGGTGGGTGTGGCAGGAGGAGGATACTATAAAATCTCCAGTGAGAGGTGGTATTTGCCGGTTCTCCGAACTACTCAAAATTTCTGCTACTCATTCTCCAGAACTGGTGAGAACCTGCTGAATACCACCTCTCCTATCATTGTTAACTCCATTTCCTAATATGGTGTTTGATATATGACTTTTCAGATCTATATACCTTGTTGCATCATATAAATTATCTAACTGTTGCTAATATTTTTTTCTGCCAATAATACAGAATCTTCTGCAACAAACATGTACCTATATTTATGTTCCAAACCATTAAATCTCTAATGACATCAGAAATATTCCTTAAACATTTGTCTATAAAGACATTAAACAACTAAGGGGACACTGCACATCCTACTCCCTGCTCAGTATTGAACCATTCACTAAGCATCCCATTTATTCTTCTATATGCTTTATTTTCTGTATCCTGTACAGGTGGATTTATAAACTGTACAGATGCAGATAGATAACTCAACAAGACATCTATAACGAAGTACATTTATTGGTTCATCAGGTATCCTCATAACTCACATTTGTGATGAAGTTCTTCTTTAATGACCAATCTTTATATATCTGACTTGTAGTAAAAGATGGATACCTCCTAATCCATCTCGTAGAGATAGAAAGCAGCTACCATGAGTTAGAGAATTCAGGCTAAATAAGGAAAACTCCCCCCAACCCATTGAGGGTTAAATTAGTGACCAATCAGGATTACAGATGTGGCCACATGTTATGAACTACATTTCCCAGGATACCTTTAACTACATTTACGATGATGCATTCTCTTAAGGGGACAGCTCATAATTCCTAAGTAATTATCCAATTCACAATTATCTAAATGGGCTGGGAGAACACACTTGATTTTCCTTATATATTCTTATCACATTGAGCAAGCATGTTCACATAAAACAGCCCATAATTCAAGACTATTTATTTTATTGTACACTTTCTCTCATCAGGAGAGGTTCAATAAATCTTTATCACAATAAATCTTTATCACATTCATTTTTCTGTGACCTGAAGAAGAGCACAATCTGCATGCCCCCTGCCAGGCATAAAACCATATCACACTTCTCAAATTTTATTCGTTTTCACTTCATATACCTATTTAAGCAGCATTGTATCTAATGCTTTCCATAGAAATTTAATAAATGAATCCCTCTTAATTGTTACATTCACTCTTGCTTCCTTTTCCTTTTTAGAGAAAAACAGAACCGGCATTCTTTCAGCCTTCAAGCACATCATATGTTAAATAAGTTGCATACCAACTCTATCACCAAACTGTTTTCATGTTTTAATATTTCTCCAGTTGTAACACTTGCAGTCATATCACTTTTCAATATTCCCACAGCATGTATGACTTTTTTTTAATTTGGTCTTTGATATAATATTTATAGGTGTTTTTTTTTCAATTTCACTATTCCAAGTACCATTTCTATACAAATCTCCGAAATACTCCTTCCAATTTTTCCTTATTTCAATTTCATCCCAAAATATTCTACTACCTTTACTTCGGTAATTCAATTCACTCTGCTGGAGCTTTCTTCTTCTGTCCTCTTAATTTTATTATTATTTTTATCAAAATTGTTCTGCATTTTCGCTATCTCTTTTAATTGTATCCATTTCTTGCTTTCCTCTCTGTTCTTATTCTAAATATCTTTCATTCTCATTTTGTAACAATTATTTTTATTTGCATGTTATCAACCATAGCCCCTTTCACTTCATCATTCCACATTTTTTATTGTCCCAGCATAATTTCCCTAACTCTCAGTGATGAAATAATTCTTTTCATGGTTTCAGGTAGCTTCCATATCCCCTTTCTTTATGTCTGTTTTCCACTCATTCTTTTTGAGATTAATCCATCTTCTGATACTTTTCCATACAGGGTTCCTACATTCTATTTTTATTTTTATTTCTTTTACTTTTTTCCCTTTTCTTCTCTGCCAGCTTTTTCCAACAACCACTTTTGATATTAAAAAGAAATATATCCCATTCAAAACCTCTCACCACCCTTGTATCTTTTCTAATTCTCTCATTTTTTTTGTAAAGAATCTAATCAATTATGACATGTATACACATGAATAAACTTAACATATTCAAAGCCAACAATACTTTTTCTAAGTAGATTCTTACCAAATAGTCACTGTTCCCTTTATTTCTTGAGTCTTTAAATGGCTCTGTCCCTTTTTATATTGTATTTTATTATTTTGTTCCTATTCAATAATATGATCTAGTAGAGATGTTTCCCCACCCCTCTCTGGATCACATTCATCCAGAATATTGTATTTTTTTCTCTGCATTTGAAGGGCTGTCACAGAGAGGAGGGGGTCAATCCTCTAGCACAAAAATCCCTGGTGCATTTTGGGCCAGAAGTTTTTTTTTTTACTGGCATACATTACAATGGTAAGTTGTCCCAAACTATTTGTTTTTGAGTAATACATTAATATTGTCATTAAATAGAAACAGATACTATGCCTTTTTCATTACTATTCATTTCTAACCCAAACTAAAAACTTTTTCTGAAACTCTAAATTTAGGAGTGCAATTCACAGCCCTTCTGCATTGCAAAGGACACGGATGACTATGCTACCTTCTGTATTTATCTAGGCTTTTCAGCTGTTTAGAAATCAGAATAGTCGTCTTACAAATTTTGTGGATAATCCATACAAGTGTATAAGATTCCATTTGGCAAATATTTCTCGCTAAAGTACTCTAGGAAGAAAAGTAAAAGTTCCTGCTTCTTCCAGCTCTTTTCTAAAGTTATTCAGTTTAAGTCTCCCCTCCCCCCATAGAATGAATCTATGGCTGAGAAATTCTGGGAGTTGAAGTCTAAAACCTCTTAGATTTGCCAAGTTTGAAAAACACCGAGGAAACTTCAGAAGTGGTAATGCTGTACAAGGCTGAGTTGCATAGTTGCTTTTGAGGGTCAATGGAGAAGATGCCTGGCTTGCCAAATGTAGCAGTTACTAGTATCCTAGGTTGATGAGGAAAAATTAGGCAGAATAAAGATGTCATGAATACATACATTACAACTAGGGACTGGGATGAAAGACACCATTTAAAGAAAGTCAAATACATCCTGATTGTATTGGAAATGTGAACAGTATAATCTAATCTCTTGGACAATACAGGGGAAGTTTTTTAATCATATTGTTGACTAAGTGACCTTTAGATAACAATTCTTCTCATACTTTTCCCATATGTAGACATTAACAACATACTAGAAAGAGTACCATAGTGAACTGATAAATCACTAGCCAACTTCCAGTGGATCTGCTGATTGTAGAACTTCTTGTAAAGAATGTTGTAGATAATCAGGAATGAGCAGAAGAAAAAATCTTAATCAATGGGTAGAGCGCTGAACGATTTATAGTAAATATCAGATTTTATTTAATAGAAGTAGTTACAATATGACTTGCCTGCACTAATTGATATTATGGAAAGAGTTAACATTGTTCAATTCTAGGATTTAAAAAAAAGTCTGTTGTATGCAATGGTTAATTGTGTGTGTGTGTGTGTGTGTGTGTGTGTATTTGTTGGATCTCAAGATTATAGTATAAAATTTAAAAATGCCACAAATTTAAAGTCCATATATTAAAATCACTTTGTGTGAGAATCAGAATCTACTACTTTGGTTCTTTAATACTTGGGATTGCATTTACCTTAAATGTAGTATACACTTGCTTTATTATTTTAAAAATTACATATTTGCTTCTATTGAAAGCAGAGATGAGTCAATCCATCTCTCATCACATTAAGTTGTAATATGTATCACTTTTAGAACACCAAAAAGCATTTCGAATATAAATGTGAGAAAGAGATAATGCCTGCATAGCTAAAATGCCTGTTATGAAATGTGTATTTATTTTTTTTGAAAACAATTTTATTGGTTTTTAAAGACAAACAGAAACAAACAAAACATAAAAACATCCAGCTTTCTTTCATAAATATACAAACAGTATGTCAGTTGGTTTACCAATTTTTTGTGCATCCATTTCATAGTCTCAATTACAGTTACATTACATAATAACTCATATTATCAATCAAAAATTAAATACCCTAGTATCACTATTAAACAATCATTTGACTATAATTTTATTCATTCATACTTTGCGAGATAACTATAATTTACTTAGTTTATTTTATAACAATTCATATAATCCTACCAAATCTACCCTAAAAACATTTTATAGATATGATATCAAAAAAAGAAATATATCTTTATATATTCATTATTTTCTAGAATTCTAGATATTCTATTATTGTGTTTTATTATCTAACCATTGATAGAAAAGGTCCCAAATTTTACAAAATTGTTTGTCCTCTTGTTCTCTAATTTCAAATGTCAATCTACTCATTTCAGCACATTCCAATATTTTCTTAATGATTTCTTCCTGTAATGGTATTTTCTCATTTTTCCAATTTTTAACAAATACAATCCTAGCCGCTGTTAATACATTTACAATCAGGTATTTCAACTCTTTACTATATGTATCAGGTAAGATTCCCAATAAAAAAATATCTGGTTTCAAGTCTATGTGTTTCTTTATCATGTTTTCCAAACACATGCGAATTTTAGTTCAATATCTTCTAGCGTCCTCACAAGTCCACCACATATGGTAATATGAGCCAGGTATCTGATGACATTTCCAACATTTTTCGGATTTATTCTTGAACATTCTTGCTATTCTTGTCGGGGGGAAATGCCACCTGTAAAACATCTTATACAAATTTTCTTTATATGCTGTTGACATTGTCATTTTATAATTTTGAGACCACAATTTCTGCCATTTCTCTAAATCAATCCCATATCCAAAATTCTTCCCCCAAGTAATCATAGTTCTTTAACTTGTTCTTTCTCTAGTTTAATTTCCAATAAATAACCATATAATTTTTTAATCACCTTTTCATCAGTACCTGTCAAAATCTTATCTAAATCAGTCAATTTATTATAGAATCCTTCTGTTTTAAAATCTTCATCATACCTTGAATGTATTTGCACATATGAAAACCAATTCATCTTTATACCTTGTTCCTCTAAATTTTGCATCAATTTAAGTTCACCCTTTTCATCCAATATTTCCCCATATCTAACTGTTTGTTCCTTCTTATATATTATAGGATAGGAAAATGCTTCAATAGTCGATAACCAAACTGGAATTTTCAAATAACATTGTCTTTTAATCTTCTCCCAATTTAACCACAAAGACTCCCGTATATGATGTCTTCTAAAATAGCCCTGTGTTTTAGTTCCCTTATACCATAGAAAAGCATGCCAGCCCAACAACAAATCATGTCCTTCTAGTGTCAACAATCTGGTCTTTCTTAATGTTATCCATTCCTTAGCCCACATCAAATTTGCAGCTTGATAATACAACTCCCAATTAGGCAAACCAAATCCTCCTCTAATTCTAGCATCTTGTAAAAGTTTTAACTTTATTTTCGCTTTCTTGCCTTGCCATATATACTTCAACACAATTTTATTTAAATCTCCAAAATAGGCTTTTCCAAGCCTAATTGGTATTGTTTGAAACAAGTATAAGATTCTGGGTAGGATATTCATCTTGATTGTTGAGATTCTCCCTATTAATGACAATTGTAGATTTTCCCATTTCATCAAATCTAACGCTATCTGTTGTTTAAGTTTAATGTAATTGTTCTCTTTTAATGTACTACATCTTGGTGTCAAATGTATCCCCAAATACTTAACCTTATTCATGACTTGAATTTTCAAAAGATCTGCCAGTTCTTCTCTTTGTCTTAGTAGCATATTCTTTGTCAAAATCTTTGTTTTATCTTTGTTTATTTTCAAACCAGTCACTTCACCATATGTCTTTATCTTTTCCAATAATTTTGGAGCTGTTTCTAAAGGGTCTTCCAAAATAAAGGCCAAATCATCCGCAAAGGCTTGCAATTTAAATTCTTCCTTTTTGATTTTCATTCCTTTTATACTTTTATCATCTCTAATATTTCTATTCAACACTTCAAAAGTTAATACAAATAGCAAAGGTGATAGTGGGCATCCTTGTCTTGTACCTTTTCTTATATTGATAGAATCTGTGAATTCTCCCTCTATCATTACCTTTGCCATTTGCTTATAGTATATGGCTTCTATTGCTTGAATAAATTTTCTGGCGAAACCCATTTGTTCCAATAATAATAACATGGATCTCCAATTCACATTATCAAATGCCTTTTGTGCATCTAAGAATATCAAAGCCATTTGCTTTTCGGGATGTGCCTCATAATATTCCAAAGTGTCCAGAATTACTCTCACATTGTCTTTGATTTGTCTCTTTGGCAGAAATCCATTTTGATCTGGATGAATAAAGTTATTTAAGTATTTTTTAAATCTTTCTGCCAAAATTGAAGCAATTTTTTTTAAATCTGCATTTAATAAAGAAATAGGTCTATAATTCTTAATTTGCAATGGATCAGCCTCTTCTTTTGGAATAAGTGTAATATAAGCTTCTGACCATGTTTTAGGTATCTTCTTCTTTGCCATAACTTCGTTCATGGCTTCTAGCAATGGAAGGCTCAGCGGTTCTGGTAGTGTTTTATAAAATTCTGCCGGAAGCCCATCTGGACCTGGTGCTTTTCCATTATTTTGCTTCTTAAGTGCTTCAGTTAATTCCATCATTGTTATATTACTTTCTAACATTTTTTTCAGTCTCTTTAGGTATCTTAGGTAGATTAGCATTCTGTAGGTACTGTTTGACTCTTTCCTCATCAATATTCTCTTGCTTATATAATTACCCATAGAAGTCTCGAATAGTTTCCTTTTTCTCTTTATTGCCATAACAAACTTGGCCTTGATCATCTATTAATTGCAATATTTTCCTTGATTCTTTCTCTTTTCTCAATTTGTATGTTAACCATCTACCTGGCCTGTTTGCATCTTCAAAGTAGTTCTGTTTAGCACTTCTAATTTCCTGTGCCAATTCTTCTTTCTCTATTTGACCCATTTTATGTTTGATTATGTCCAATTTTAGTTTAGTGTCTTTTTTTCTGTGGCATTTTCTGTAATTCTTTTTCAAGTCTTTTATGCTCATCTTCTAAAACTTTAGTGACTTGCCTTTTCCTAATGTTCTTTTTCCTTATATAATCTATTATCAAGCCTCCAGCACATGCCTTCATTGTGTCCCAGACATTCTGAATTGAAGTATCTTCTTTTTTATTTTCTCTCTCTAAAAAAAAAGGCCAATTCTTTCTGGACCATGATAAGGGTCTATTTGAATAAAAAGTATATTGTTTGGTTTTAGCATTTCTTTCTCTCCATATATCTTTTAAATTTATTTCATCTATCATTTTCAAAAAGGATTTAGGGAGAGTCTTTCTGTTTTGCTTTGTTGTTGTTGCTATATAGTCCAATTTATTGTCTACAATTCCATTGAAATCTCCCATCATAACTATATTAACATAGTCCAGTCCAATTATTTTAATGTGTAATTTTTTGTAGAATTCTTCTTGTTTATCATTCGGAGCATAAATTGCAATCAGGAGTGTTTTCATATTATTGTCCATTATTTCCACTATTAATACTCTTCCATCTTCATCAATATGAATCAATTTTTCTGGGATAGTCTCTTTAATATATAAAACCACTCCTCTTTTCTTACATTGAGTCAAAGAAGTGAATATTTTCCCTAATTTTGGCTGTACCAACAATTGTTCATATTGTTTTTTAATATGTACTTCTTGTAAACAAATTATATCAAATTTTAATTTCTCTAATTTATGAAAAAAATTCCTTCTTTTAACAGCTGAGTTAAGTCCATTTATACTCATTGGAATCAGTTTTTTTTTCTTCCATGATTATATTTTATAATTAGGTTTGGCAGCTCTCATAGATCTTGATTCACGTTGTTCTTTGATCTCCACCTGTCCACCTACTGCACCTTCTTCTTTTTCAGTCCCCATTTGGTCCTCTTGGAATTTAATTAGTGAGATCTCTTTTTCTGCCTCTTCCTCTCTCCTTCCAAAAAATTCTGCGTAGAATAATTCTGCTTTCTCAATTGAATCAATTCTATTTCTCTGTTCTTGCCATGTAAACATAAAGTCCTTCTGGAATCAGCCATCTATAATTCATCTCTTTTTTCAATAACATTTTAGTCAGGAATCGGTATTCTTTTCTCATCTCTCTCACTCTTCTGGATATTTGTTTTAAAACCACAATCTCCTTGCCTTTGTATTTCAACCTTTTCTCTCTTGCCACTTGTAATATTTGTGTTTTAATGGCTTTTTTTGTAAATCTGATGTGAACTTCTCTTGGTAGGTTGTTTCTCATCACATATCTTGTAAAAACTCGGTATACCTCATCTACTCCATCCATCATCTTCTCCTCTGTTATTTCCAAAGCTTCAGCCAGTATTTCTATCATTATCACAGTTAGATTTTGTTTTTTTTCTTCCTCTATATTTTGAAATCTGAGATAGAATTCTGATCTGTCCATCTCCCACCTCAGCATCCCACTTTTATCTTATTCAACCACTGTTAATGTACTGTCAATGTTTCCAATCTTCTTGTCTCTTTGTTTATCTTCTTCAATTTTTTTGCATTCTCTCATCATACTTCGCCATCATTTGTTGAATAATTTCAATTTTTTCATCGGTCTTCCCTGTTCTTTGTTCAAAGTTCTCTGTTCTTTGTTCAGTGTTCTCTATTCTCTTTTCAATGGTGTCTGAATTTGTTTTAAGGTCTTGGATTCCTTGCATAAACATCTGTAGAGTCACTTTTTCTTGTTCTTTATCTTGCTTTAACATTGTCTGAATTAAACATTGTCCTCCAGATGGTGGGGAGGTGGAAGTAGAAGTTGAGGTGCCAGAAGGTATGAGTTTCCTACTCATTTGGAACAATTCAAAATCTTCAAGTTCTTTTAGACCTTAATCTGATTAGTGAAGTAGCCAATTATAATCCAAGTTGGGAAATAAAAGTGGTAGAGAGTAAAAGGCCCAATGGTAGTAAAAAGAAGAAGAAAAAAGGAAAGAAAAATTCTTTAGGTTCTTCTGAACCTTAATCCAATTATGAAATAGTCAATTGTAATCCAAGATAAAAGATAAAAATAATAAGAAAAAAAAGCCCAATAATAATATAAAAAAGATGAGAGAAAAATTTCTTCAGGTTCTTCACACCTTAATCCAATTAAGAGGTCTCAAAAATAAAAATAAATAAATAAATAAAAATAAACCAAAAGTATGGATGGAAAAAGCAAAAATCCCAATGAAAAAAGGAAAAGGAAAATTTTTGAGGCTTTCCCTTTAAAATAAAAAGTGAAAGTAGAAATATCACAAAAATAAAGGTTTTTTTTTTAAAAAAAGAAAGGAGTACAGTAGAGCTGGTAAGGAGGGGTAACACAACTAAAAAAAATAAAAAGAACACACTGCACTTTATTTAATTATCCAAAGCTCTTGTTATAATTCTCTTCTCCACAAGCTTCAAAGCCAAGCTTCAATTGTTGATAGAAATCCAGAAGAACACCTGTAATAACACTCTCCCGTGCTCTTCCCTCTATCTTATCAAGTTGCAATGTCCTTGAAAGGGAGTCTTTCACAGTTCTCTCAACTTCAACTAAAATATTTTCAAGCCTCTAGTTGGCAGTGTTACAAAGTTTCTTTGTTCTCATTCCCCATTGACGTTTCCATTTAAAA
This sequence comes from Hydrophis major, assembly GCA_033807585.1. Taxonomy (NCBI): domain Eukaryota; kingdom Metazoa; phylum Chordata; class Lepidosauria; order Squamata; family Elapidae; genus Hydrophis; species Hydrophis major. Next base: position 111,676,819 of record CM066330.1, read on the forward strand.
TCCGCCACTTATTCAGTTCTGTCAAAACTTTTACAGATTTTTTCTTTTTCTTAGGGTGTCCTTTTAAATCTCAGAATATTGGTAAAAAAAAAAAAAAAAGTTTTCACCAAGCCGACACACTTTCTCTTTCAGTCTCTTCCATTCCAGAGCTGTCCCAACTTCAGCAGCTTTAATGGCTGCCTCCCCGCCGCTAGCAAAAAGGGCTTCACCTGAATCAACCAGTGATTTGCGATATCTCTGGGATCCACAGAATGTGCCCTTCACTATCACCATCTCTACAGGATGGTTTAGGTCTGTTTGGACTGAACAGGGGCAAAGATATCGGCTGCAATCTCAGAGCTCCGAGATTGCAAGCTGTATCATCACGACGTCAGCTCCGCCCTCAAATGTATATATGAAATGTATATTTCAAAGTTCTAGATTCAGAAACAATAAAGCTATTTATTAATCCACATAAGAGGGATACTGAATTTGTGTTCCTCAGATAGGTCCATACATTAAATGTCAACTATACAAAGCTCTAAAACAATTTAGGATATGGCTTAGAACTGTGTGTTGAAAACAAAAATGATCTGAATTTCTTGGACAATCAATATATGGATGCACCTTAAATAGTTATTTTAATTTCATCCTAAAGTTGAAATACAAAAGCAAATCTTTAAAGGAAAGGTACTGAAATATATATAAAAAAATCCAGACTGGATATTTCATTATTCATTTTTATTTATACATATTGAATTTAATATCATAACTGGATCTTCCTGATTTTGGACACAAGTGAGCTAAGAATTCTCATAGAGCTCATCAAAATCAACGACCAAAGACTTCAAATAAATTAAATATACTTAAATTGCATATATTCCCATTTCAAAAAGTACAAAAGCTGAATCAGTGCTTGCTATATATATGTGTTTTGATGCCTTAAATGTGTATACATAAAATAAATTTTGCATGTGTGTGTGTCCTATCCATGCAGATAGGTAGATAGAGAGAGAGAGGGAGGGAGGTGGGGGGGAGAAAGATCTATGCATTTATAAATGGAAAGTGATTACATTTTACTTTCCAGAACACAAAAATGGAAAGGCAAAGCAGCAGGGGAACTGTCCAATTGAAGGAAAAAATAGTTTATAATTGGGACTGAATACCTTGCAAGTTGTTGCCAAAGTCTGGACAGGATCAGTTTAAGTCAATTTAGAGTCAAACCAGCATGAACACTGAACAGAAGCAGTTAAACATTAAGAGTGCATATATTCTTACTTAATCCCAAAAATAAATTGAACTATTTGTTTAAAAGACATCAATAGACCAGTTGAGAACAAAAACAAGTATGTCAAAACAGAATCTTTATTTTGATCATTAAAAAGCATAAAGTAATGTACAACTTAATAATAACCATATAACTATATAAATTCAATAAATTAATTAATAAATATTAATAAATAAACAGTATATATTTTTAATATTTATTTTGTAAAAATATGGAATATGGATATGGCACATAAAATTAACCAGGATGCCTAAATAGTACTTTTAAGGGGAAAAAAACATAATGAAGTTTCTAAAATGTTCCTAAAATTTTCATTATGGCAGTACATGGAGTAAGGAATCCACAACATTCAACCCACATAAACTATTTCTGCATAGGAGATGTTCCTAAATCTGCCTTTGAGGACTGCTAATGGTAGAACATTAAATCACAGTAATAAAAAAGGCTTTTCAGTATTAACTGATCTAAATACCTTGCTAGTTTGCAGGAACATTCTTTTTTAAAAAAATAAATTTTATTGATTTTACAATTAAAACAAACCAACAACACATACATAAATGAAAGAGAGAAAAAGAAGAAAGGGAGAAGGAAATAGAAAGAAAAAAATAGAAAACAACTAAAAACATTCCCATCTTCAACAGTTTGTAAGACCTCTTTTTTGTCCTTATTTTATGCCATATACACACACCTAATCCTTACATATATCTGTGTATCACTACTATGGATTTATCCTATCCTCTTTTGCCTTTTAGTGTGAAGTCTATCTTTGGTCTATCCATTTGTACCAGCAGTTGCAGCTGTTATAGTATATTGAAGTGTCTTTATTTTTTTAATGCCAAAGTTAATTTGTCAATTTCTGCACAACTTGAAATTTTTTGAATGATCATCTCCTCTGATGGAACATGAGGCTGCTTCCAACATTGTGCAGAAGCCAATCTGACCACTGTCAAAATGTGTATTATTATATATTTCACTTTTTTGATATTTGTTTATCAAAGATCCCTAACAGAAAGGACTCTGGTTTGAATTCGATCATTTTTTTTGTCATTTCTTCCAGCCAATTTCTAATTTTCTGCCAATATTTTTGAGCTTCTGTACAGGACCACCACATATGGAAAAAAGTTCCCTCTTTTTTTTTTTTTTTTGCATTTCCAGCAATTCGGATTCATATTGGGGTGCATCTTCGCTAATCTCAAAGGAGGAAGGTGCCATCTATAAAACATTTTATAGGCATTTTCTTTGTATGCTACCGATTTTGTAATTTTATTATTTCTACCCCAGACCTTTTCCCATTCTGTTATGGTGATGCTACGTCCTATATTCCTACTCCAGGCTATCGTGTTCCCTTTTATAATTTCTTCTTCTAATTCTAATTCTAATAAATAATTATAAAATTTTGTAATATTCTTTTTGCCTGATCCTAATAAAGGTTTTATCTAATTGCTGGAGTCTATTGTTAATTCCAAATTCTTTCTTGTCCTGTTTATATCTACTTTGAATTTGAAGATATGCCCACATCGATTTTTAGTCCCCACTCTTGAAGTTCTTGCCGTGATTTCAAATTTTCTTGTGTATCCAATAGGTCCTTATTTTTAATCATTTTAGTGATATCCAGATTATTTGAGTGAATCATCGCCTCTATTGTTGAAATCCAAATTGGTATTTTTAAATAGTGTTTTTTCCGTATTTTCTTCCAATTAGTTAATAATGAATCTCTGATTAGGTGTCTGTGAAAATATTTCTGGCTAGTTTTCCCTACATCCCATAAAAAAGCATGCCACCCCCTCTGCAAGTCATGGCCTTCTAAGAATAATATTCTCTTTTTGGTTAAATTCACCCATTCCTTCAACCATACTAAAGAGGCTGCACTATAATACAACTCCCAATTTGGAAGTGCTAGCCCTCCCCTGCTCTTCATATCCTGCATTGCCTTTAAATTTATTCCAGATAAATTTTATAGTTATTTTATTAAGTTCTTCAAAAAAAAATTGTGTACTTTGATTGGGATCATCTGAAATATATATAGGAATTTTGGAAGAATATTCATTTTAATAGCAGCAATCCTGCCTAATAATGAAAGTTGCAGCTTGCCCCATGTTTCTAAATCCTTCTTTACCTGTTGCATCAATTTATCATAATTATTTTCCTTAAGTGTCTTACAATGTGCTGTAAACCATATTCCTAAGTATTTAATTTTCTTTATCAGTTGTATTCCCATAACTTCTTCTAGTTCTATTTTCTGTTTTTCTGTTAAATTTTTAGTTATTAATTTTGTTTTCTTCCTATTAATTTTAAGTCCTGCTACTGCTCCAAATTGTTCTAATTCATTCATCAATTTTTGTCCTCTTTCTATTGGTTCCTCAATGAAAAAAATCATATCATCTGCAAACGCTTGCAACTTATATTCTTCTTTCTTAACCTTTAATCCTTTTATATCTGGGTTCTGTCTAATTCGCTTCTAATGATAACACGAAGAGTAGGGGTGAGAGTGGGCAGCCCTGGCTGACTCCTTTTTCTATTTTTATTTAAATTATCGAAGGCCTTCTCTGCATCTAAAAACATAAGTGCAATTTGTTTTTTGGGGTGGGCTTCGTAAAATTCTAAGACTATTCTTAGAATATTATCCTAAGTACTATTCTTAAGTTGTTCCTGATTTGTCTGGTCGGGAGAAATCCATTTTGATCTTCATATATATGTTCATTTAACATTCTTTTTAGTCTACTTGCTATAATAGAAGTGAATATTTTGTAATCAGTATTTAACAGTGAAATCAGCCTATAATTATGTATATATCGGGGATCTGAATCCTCCTTTGCAGGAACATTCTAAGGAGAATGTGAGAGTTGAAGAAATCCATAACCCTCCAGCCTGGGATTGTTCGCTACATGTAGCTGTTTCTTAATCTCCACTATGAAAAAAATGGGGGTTCACAGATCCCATAAATCAAAATAATCTAAAATAATCCAGCATCCCCCACATTGCAGGGAAAGTTTTTATTTTTTATTATACACCACGCAGAGTCCCACTCTGAAGGAGATGGGCAGTTCAAAAAAAATGAATGAATGGATGGATGGATGAATGAATGAAGAGTTCCATGTGTCCATACAGGTTTTTGGCAGCAGTATGGAAGTGTTTTTCCACTGTTTCTTCAAGGACCTGATTTTTCTAGTTCAGCTTATGGCCCTCAACCATCCATGTCTTATCCAGCAAATATGAATCTTTGGCTTTGACTGTTAATGAAAGGAATATACAAATATTCCACTTTTAAAATGAACAATGTGTTACTGTAAGCAGAATTAATCTTATTCTCTCATTATAACCCTAAAAAAGAGACATCATCTGTTATGATTTTTGTTATATACCCTTTTTCTCATATTTACTAGAAAACAATATTCTAATGTGCCCGCCAAAGCTACAAAACAGAGGATCTTTTTTTATCAATGGCTAGATGATAAAATACGATAATAGAATATTTAGAATGCTAGACAGTAAGGAATATCTTTATTTTGCTATTTTGCTATTATTTTGTTATTTGACATTATATTATAAAGGGTTTTTTAGGATTGATTTGATATGATTATATGATTTGTTATAGAGTAAACTGGTTTAAAGTATTGTTAGCTCATAAAGCATGAATGATTAAAAATATAGTCAAAAACTTCTTTTTTTAGTGATATTAGGATATATAAGTTTGGATTGACAATATGAGTTGTTATGTAACATAATTGTAATTGAGACTACAGAATGAATGCACAAAAATGATGAACCAACTGACACACTGGATGTACATATGAGAGTTGATGTTTGTATGTTTTGTTTGTCTTGTTTGTTTGTGGAAAATTAATAAAATCTTTTTCAAAAAAAAAAAAAAACAGAGGAAAGGAAGGAAGGGATACTCAATACCTACCCAGGGCAAAGCCTTGTCTAAGTCCCATTAAAATAGCAACACATTTTTCTCAACTTCTGATTTTTAGACTGCAGGCACAGATATTTATCAATATTTCTTAATTTTATTAATTGTTGCATTTCTGTCCTGCTCCATCCTTTCCACTATAATCAATATTCAGGACAAATTTGGGGTTCTTTCTCAGTCCCATTCCAGAATGTTCCACTTGCCTGCAGTTCACAGGCTGTAGAAATCTTCCACTTCTGACAAGATTCTCTCCTTCCCACTCTCCATGTTTTCTGAAATAAAAGCTCATTTTCTCTTTGAAATTAGTAAAGTTAGCAGCATATATAGGGAATATGAGGAGCATTTCTGCAATCCCTGGGGACAGTTTTAATGGGAGGGACTTCTTATTAACCTCCCACATATCTACCACCCCTCCCCCACCTGGGTTCAGCTTCAGCATCTGCTCTACATCTGATATTAAACCATAATGGCCACCTGAATTGATTTTAGTTTCTCTCTTTTTGCCCCATGGAGATTTAGGGTCTTGTGTATGAAGCTTCTAATGTGAAGCTTCTGGGGTGATAATTCACAACTCATCTTCTTCCACTTTACCCCCCCCCCCAACCCCAACACCCATACCCAACAGCTCTGAAGTGCTTTTCTAACTGAAGTTTAGCATGAAAGTACCAGGTCTGCAAACAGAGGCACATTTGTTGCCCTGGTGCATCCTGAACCATTCATTTCTGTATGCAGATTTATTGCGATATCACCTTAACCATGGAGAATTCCCATTTTCATACTTTCACCATCTACTGTATCTTTTGTCTTCCTTCATAAAGGAGAGTTGAGTTGATTTCCCTCCCATTACCTAGGTGAATAGATGGCGGTAGGATATTAGCAAATTATCATTTCTATCTGTCATTTATAACTATGGGACATCTAATGGATGCACTGGGATTTTAATTAGATACAATGGGGGGGGCGGGTTGCATTTAGATGCACTGTCTATCTATCATCTATAATGGTGGAACATTTATTTAGATGCCCTGGATGCAAGGGACCTTCAACTCTTGGCCATTTGGAGCCAGCAAGTGAATACTGGTGGTTTATTTTCTTCTGAAAGAGAAAAAGAGAAAATAATATAAGAAAGCATGTGAAAACAGCTCAAAGTATTCCCATTTCACTTAAATGTGTGTTATAAAGTCTTGGAAAACAGATAGGTTTGTGGTCTGGAAAAGCTCTTGGACTGAATAGTAACGCTTTTCCAATCTTATCTGATATCATTTTTAAAAAAAATTGGCTGCCATTTCTTCACTCTTATATTTTCCCTAGGGGCCCCCTTCCTCTTCACTGTCCTGAATTAGACTTGTAAATATAAGCATATTGAACAAGGAATCATGTCATAGAAAATGGACTCTCTAATGGTATCTCCAAGTGTGAATGAAGATGCTTCATGTGGATAAAAAATGCTTTTATTTGAAAATAAATGTTGATGTGTATACAAAAATGTCTTCCTATGTTAATAAATAATACAATTAGATTTGAAATAAACAAATAACCTTTCTAGTGAAATATTCAGTGGGCTATTTATTCTAATTTCTCCCTAAAATAATTTCAAACAAGTTAGAACTAATAGAGGAAATAAAATTTATGCCTGTTTCAAAAATAATTAATTGATCAGTCACTTATGTTAATTAATAAATAAAATTATTAAGATCACATCCCTAAATCAGATTTATTTGGAGGCAAATCTCACGGACTTAAACTGAAGACCATATGATGAAACACAAATTTTGATATGTGGCTTTTTGAAGAAAAAATGAAACTTTCAGATATTGAAAAAAATGGAATTTTATATATAAACAGACCACCTTTTATAGTTTTATTTTTCAATCCGGGTCTTAATGAGCCAGAATCTTTTTTTAACTCTCCAAAACAGGTGTCTTTAACTCATAATTCCTGAGACTGTTACCTATTGCTGATTAAGATTGTTCTCAACACCATAGATAGATCATTGCCATAGTTTTACTTCTTCAGCTACTCAGACTTAAACAAATTTATTTCTGAAAATATATCAAAAAATGCACCGTAGTAACTTATTCCTGTAATAGAAAGAACTATTCTTTGTATATGGAATGTACACAGTCAAAATATTTCTACTAAGACTTCCATTTTCAACTACCATAAAACTCATATAGGAAGAAGGAGAAGGCGGAGCTTTGTTTCGGTGATACAGCTGCGATCTCGGAGCTCTGAGATCGCAGCCGATATTTTCGCCCCTGGTCGGTCCCAATGGACCTAAACCATCCTGTAGAGATGGTGATCGTGAAGGGCATAGTCCCAGGATCCCAGGGATACCGCAAAATCTTGATCCGGGAGAAGCCCTTTTGCTGGCGGCGGAGAGGCAGCCTCCATAGCTGCTGAAGTCGGGACAGCTCCGGAAAGAAAGTGGCTGGAAGCGAAAGTGTGTCGGCTGGGTGAGAAACTTCTTTTTTGTTGAAATTTGCTGAGATTTGAAAGGGCACCCTGAATAGAGAAGAAACCTGTGAGATTTTTTTTTTACAAAAACTGTATGAGCAGCGTTTTTTAAAGTGATGTCAAATTGAGGCTTGGATTTTTTTTTCTTTTTCTTACTTTTTTTGGGGGGACTTTAGTGTGACTTTGTAGGTAACCGGATTGAATTTTCTCTTACATATATTTTTATGCTCCTTTTGATTTTTTAATTTTCTTTTAGAATAGAGGCTCCCTTTGGCTATTTTTTTTTTATTCATAAATTATCCTTCTTTTTTGGCTGGGGGGGGGAGAGTATTAAGAAACTTTGTAACACTGCCAACTAGAGGCTTGAAAATATTTTATTTGAATTGGAGAGAATTGTAAGAAGACTCCTTCTCAAGGACATTTTAATGTGATAAGATAGAGGGAGAGCATAGCAAAATATTATTACAGGTGTTGTCCTGGACTCTTATCAATATTTCAACACTTGAGGCTTGGCTTTGAAGCTGGCGGAGAAGAGAGTCATAATAAGAGCCTTGGACAACTAAACAAAGTGCAGTGTGTTTTCTTATATATATTTTTTTTTACTTGTGATACCCCTACTCACCAGCCTCTTTGTAAATTCCAATTCCAGTAATATTCTTATTTTTGCTTTTTATTTCAAAGAGAAAGCCTCAGAGCTTTTTCTTTCTTTTTCTTTCTTTTTCTTTTCTTTCTTTATTTTTACTGGGATCCTTTTGCTTTTTCTATCCATGTTTTTGGACCACTCTGTTTTTTCTTTTTGATTATTGAGACTTTTCAACTGGATTAAGGTGTGAAGAACCCGAAGGAATTTCTTCTTTTCTTTTTTCTTTTTGTTCTTTTTTTTCTTAATCAATATTATTATTTTGGGGTGTTTTTTTTCTTTCTATTTTTCATTTTTTATGGTGGACTACTTCGTAATTGGATTAGGGTCTAGAAGAACCTGAAGATCTTTTTTCTTCCTTTTTTCCTTTTTGTTCTTTGGTTTTGGGCCTTTTACTATTGGATTTTTCCATTTTGGTTTATAATTGGCTATTCTACCAGTTGGATTAAAAGTCAAAAAGAATTTGAAGATTTGGAAGCATTAAAATGAGCAGGAAACCAATATCATCTGGTGTTTCTACTTCTACCTCTGCCTCCCCATCAGCTGGAGGACAACGTTTAATTCAGACAATGTTGAAGCAAGATAAAGAACAAGAAAAAGTAACTTTACAGATGATTATGCAAGGAATTCAAGATCTCAAGACAAAATCAGACACCATTGAACAAAGAATAGAGAAGACTGATGAAAAAGTGGAAAATATTAAACAAATGATGTTGAAGTATGAGGAGAGATTCCAAAAAATTGAGGAAGAAGGTAAACAAAGAGAGGAGAAGATTGGAAATGTTGACAGTAGATTAACAGTGGTTGAACAAAATAAAAGTGGGATGCTGAGGTGGGAGATGGAAAGATCAGAATTTTATCTCAGATTTCAAAATATAGAAGAAGAAAAATGACAAACTTTGGCTGCGATAATGATAGAAATTTTAGTGGATGCTTTGGAAATTACAGAGGAAAAGATGATGGATGGAGTAGATGAGGTATATCGAGTTTATACAAGATATGCGATGAAAAATAAATTACCAAAGGAAGTCCATATTAGATTTACCAAAAAATCCATTAAAACACAAATACTACAAGTGGTAAGAGAGAAGACATTGAAATACAAAGGCAAAGAGATTGTGGTTTTAAAACAAATACCCAGAAGAGTGAGAGAGATGAGAAGAGAATATCGATTTCTGACCAAAATGCTACTGGAAAATGAAGTGAATTATAGATGGCTGATTCCAGAAGGATTAATGTTTACGTGGCAAGAGCAGAGACATAGAATTGATTCAATTGAGAAAGCAGAACTTTTCCATGCAGAATTTTTTGGAAGGAGAGAAGAGGAGGCAGAGAAAGAGGTCTCATTAATTGAGTTTCAAGAGGAACAATTGGAGACTGAAAAAGAGAAAGGTGCAGTAGGTGGACAGGTGGATAGTAAAGAACAGCGTGAAGTGAGATCCACAAGAGCTGTTAGACCTAAATATAAAGCATAATCATGGAAGAAAAAAAACCGATTACAATGAATATAAATGGACTTAATTCAGCTTTTAAAAGAAGGAAAACCTTTCATAAATTAGAGAAACTAAAATTTGATATAATTTGTCTACAAGAAGTTCATATTAAAAAACAACATGAACAATTGTTAGTACAGCCAAAACTAGGGAAAATATTTACTTCTTTGACTCAATGTAAGAAAAGAGGAGTGGTTCTATACATTAAAGAGGCTATCCCAGCAAAACTGATCTACACGGATGAAGATGGAAGAGTATTAATGGTGGAAATAATGGACAATAATATAAAAATACTGTTGATTGCAATTTATGCTCCGAATGATAAGCAAGAAGAGTTTTATAAAAAACTACACATGAAAATAATTGGATTGGACTATGTTAATATAATTATGATGGGAGACTTTAATGGAATTGTAGATAATAAAGTGGACTATATAGCAACAACAACAATGTAAAATAGAAAGACTCTCCCTAAATCATTTTTTAAAATGACAGACGAATTAACTTTAAAAGATATTTGGAGAGAAAGAAATGTTAAAGCTAAACAATATACTTTTTATTCAAATAGACATTTATCATGGTCCAGATTAGATATGATTTGGATCTCAACAGAATTAATATCCAATATTCAAGAAACAAATATCGAAACAAGTACTTGGGCAGACCATAGCCCAATGACAATTAAATGGAAGGGACAAAAAAAAGATCGAGGTGGACATTAAATAATACTATCTTAAAGGAAAAATATTTTATACAACGGATGGAGAAGGAACTGGCTTTTTTCTTTAGAGAAAATAAAAAAGAAGATACTTCAATGCAGAATGTTTGGGATACAATGAAGGCATATGCTAGAGGTTTGATAATAGATTATACAAGAAAAAAGAATATTAGGAAAAGGCAAACTTCTAAGGCCTTGGAAGATGAGTATAAAAGACTTGAAAAAGAACTACAGAAAATGCCACAGAAAAAAGATATTAAATTGAAGCTGAATGTAATTAAACATAAAATGGAATTAATAGAGAAAGAAGAACTGGCACAGAAAATTAGAAATTCTAAACAGAATTACTTTGAAGATGCAAATAAACCAGACAGATGGCTAGCATATAAATTGAGAAAGGAGAAGGAATCAAGAAAAATATTGAAGCTAACAGATGATCAAGGCCAAGTTTTTTATGGTAATAAGGAGAAAAAGGAAATTATTCGAGATTTTTATGGGCAACTATATAAACAAGAGAATATTGATGAGGAAAAAGTCAAACAGTATCTACAGAATGCTAACTTACCGAAGATACCTAAAGAGACTGAAGAAATGTTAGAAAGCAATATAACAATGATGGAATTAAATGAAGCACTTAAGAAACAAAATAATGGGAAAGCACCAGGTCCAGATGGGCTTCTGGCAGAATTCTATAAAACATTTCAAGAATCATTGAGCATCCCATTGTTATGAATGAAGTTATGTCAAAGAAGATGATACCCAAAACATGGTCAGAGGCTTATATTACACTTATTCCAAAAGAAGAGGCTGACCCACTGCAAATTACGAACTATAGACCTATTTCTTTATTGAATGCAGACTATAAAATTTTTGCTTCAATTTTAGCAGAAAGACGCAAAAAATATTTAAATAATTTTATCCACCCAGATCAAAATGGATTTCTGCCAAAGAGACAAATCAGAGACAAAATGAGAGTAATCCTGGATACTTTGGAATACTATGAGGCTCATCCTGAAAAGCAAATGGCTTTGATATTCCTAGATGCTCAAAAGGCATTTGATAACGTGAACTGGAGATTTATGTTATTACTATTGGAACAGATGGGTTTTACCAGAAAATTTATTCAAGCAATAGAAGCCATATACAATAAACAGACAGCAAAGGTAATGATGGAGGGAGAATTTACAGACATTATTAATGTAAGAAAAGGCACAAGACAAGGATGTCCCCTATCTCCTTTGCTATTTGTGTTGACTTTGGAAGTGTTGAATACAAATATTAGGGATGATAAAAGCATAAAAGGAATGAAAATTAAAAAGGAAGAATTCAAATTACAAGCTTCTGCTGATGACTTAGCTTTTATTCTGGAAGATCCGCTAGAAACAGCTCCAAAATTATTGGAAAAGATAGAGACATATGGTGAGATGGCTGGTTTGAAAATAAATAAAGATAAAACAAAGATTTTTGACAAAGAACATGCTACTGAGACAAAGAGAAGAACTGGCAGACCTTTTGAAAATCCAAGTTACGAATGAGGTTAAGTATTTGGGGATATATTTGACAGCAAGATGTAGCACATTAAAAGAGAATAATTATATTAAACTTAAACAACAGATAGCTACAGACTTGAAGAAATGGGAAAACTTGCAATTGTCATTAATAGGGAGAATTTCAACAATTAAGATGAATATTTTACCCAGAATTCTATTTCTGTTTCAAACAATACTAATTGGGCTTGGAAAAGACTATTTTGAAGATTTAAATAAAATCATGTTGAAGTTTATATGGCAAGGTAAAAAAGCGAGAATAAAACTAAAGCTTTTGCAAGACGCTAGAATTAGAGGAGGTTTTGGCCTGCCTAATTGGGAATTGTATTATCAAGCTGCAAGTTTGATGTAGGTCAAAGAATGGATAACATTAAGAAAGGCTAGATTGTTGACATTAGAAGGGCATGATTTGCTGTTGGGCTGGCATGCCTTTTTATGGTATAAGGGTTATTTTAGAAGGCATTATATACGGGAGTCTTTGTGGTTAAACTGGGAGAAGATAAAAAGACAATGTTATTTGAAAATTCCAGTTTGGTTATCGACTATTGAAGCATTTTCCTATCCTATAATTTATAAGAAGGAACAAACAGTTAGATATGGGGAACTATTGGATGAAAAGGGTGAACTTAAATAGATTCAAAACTTAGAGGAACAAGGTATAAGGATGAATTGGTTTTCATATGTGCAAATACATTCAAGGTATGATGAAGATTCTAAAACGGAGGGATTCTATGATAAACAGATTGACTTAGATAAGATCTTGATGGGTACTGATGAGAAGGTGATTAAAAATTATATGGTTATTGACTGGGAATTAAATTAGAGGAAGAACAAGTTAAAGGAACTATGATTGTTTGAGGGAAGAATTTTGGATATGGGATTGATTTAGAGAAATGAGAAAAATTGTGGTCTCAAAATTATAAAATGACGATGTCAACAGCATATAAAGAAAACTTGTATAAGATGTTTTACAGGTGGCACTTTCCCCCGACAAGAATAGCAAGAATGTTTAAGAACAAATCTGAAAAATGCTGGAAATGTCATCAGATACCTGGCTCATATTACCATATGTGGTGGACTTGTGAGGACGTCAGGAAATATTGGACTAAAATTCGCATGTGGTTGGAAAAAATGACAAAGAAACACATATTGAAACCAGAGATATTTTTATTTGGAATTTTACCTGATACATATAGTAAAGATTTGAAATACCTGATTGTATTTGTATTAACAGTGGCTAGGATTGTATTTGCTAAAAATTGGAAGAATGAGAAAATACCATTACAGGAAGAAATTATTAAGAAAATATTGGAATGTGTTGAGATGAGTAGATTGACATTTGAAATTAGAGAACAAGAGGATAAACAATTTTATGAAATTTGGGATCTTTTTTATCAATGGCTAGATGATAAAATTTGATAATAGAATATTTAGAATGTTAGACAGTAAGGAATGTATTTTTTTTCTTGTCTTTATGATTTGACACTATATTTATAGTGTTTTTCGGATTGATTTGGAATGAAAATATGATTTGTTACAGAATAAACTGTTTAAAGTATTGTTATCTCATAAAGCATGAATAATTAAAACTTTAGTCAAAAGTTTCTTTTTTTTTTTAATAGCGATATTAGGATATATAAGTTTGGATTGACAATATGAGTTGTTATGTAACATAATTGTAATTGAGACTACAAAATGAATGCACAAAACTGATGAACCAACCGACACGCTGGATGTACATATGAGAGTTGATGTTTTAATGTTTTGTTTGTCTTATTTGTTTGTAGAAAATCAATAAAATTCTTTTCAAAAAAAAAAAAAAAACCTCCATAGGAAGAATGTGAAGTAACAATGGAGGATCTTTTCATATACTTTAGCATAATTCTAGTTAAACATGAACAGTGCTAATACAACTTTGGGGAAATGTAATTGGAAACTGGCAATTGCAGCATATGCAGTATATAAAACCCAGAAACTGGCAGATGAATGAGAATTCTTGCAACAAGAGTCATTGTTTGTTATTCATAACTCAGAACATTATAAGAGAAGCCGCATGATCCTCTATGGGAGCCAAAAATATATGACCATTTTATGTCTCTGATGAAGTAAGCCATCGTTCATAAAAGCTTACACTGTCTAATAAAATTTGCTACCAGACTGATTCACAGACAGGATTGTCTCTGCTATATGCATCCTTCTTGATGCAAACATTGTGAAATAGACAAAAGTAACACAGCCAAATATTTTGGTTAGTTAGTTAACCAAATTGTAGGTACTCTCTTCTAGGAAAACAAAAAACATGCAATAATCAATAGTTTGCATGAGAGTGCTGTAAACAGCCCTGATGAAAACTCAAACTTAACAATTCTGTGAAGCAAATAAGGGACAGACCCCCTGAAATTATTGTAATTGGTCAATAGAAAGATCTCCAGCTCTACCAGTGGGTAAGGGTTGTTGTTGTTTTTTAAAGTGCTCAAAACCCAAAACAAATTCCAACATGCCAAGTCTAAGAAGTTGTTTGGGCGTGTCATCTTTTCTGTCATCTTTTTGACACCACTGCCAATGTTTCGGGGGAAACCCCTGCATCTGCAATATCCTGACTCAAGCTGAACCAGGCTCTCTGATGTTCAGGCAACCACAACCATTTTGGGAAAAACATTATTTCCTGTGAATTGTCATCAAGCCCTGTTGCCAGCTAAACATGGGCAGTCATCCCAACTTCTTGGCCTCAAGCTGCTTTTGGTCTTGAGGCTGAAACTCTATCTCAAACCAGTCCCAAGGCTGGTTTTCCAAAGTCTTAGTAGCCCAAATCAAGCTGCTTTTGGTTTTGAGGCTGAAAGGCTATCTTCTGTCAGCCCCAAGACTGGTTTTACAAAGTCCTAGTTGCTCAACTCTACCCAAAAGAGGTAGTCAAGCCCAGAGAGACCATGCTCTCTCCTGAAAAACAATGGACAGAAATATACAGCAAACTCTGGGTGCCTCTTTCAAAGGAGGTAAGTTCTTTTGTCATACTACTTTTAGCCTGTCTTCCCATGTGCAAGTATGTTGCAGTTACAATAGATTAGGAAAGATTTTCTGCTTCTGTGAACCCAGAACCCCATCATGTAAGACCCCTGTTGTTTTTGCTGAAAATAGAGAAGCATTAAAAAAGAATACCATGAGAACACAAATTGTTTCATGCAATGAGGTTGGGGTATAATTCTTGGAGAATGTGCATTTATTTACATGGAGACTGTGCAGAATTTATTTGTGTAATTACATTATATCACTTACAGCAAACCAAATCTTACTAAATTTCTGAGCAGCCACCTGCTTTTATATATATATATATATATATATATATATATATATATATATATATATATATATATATATATAATATATCGCGGGTACTTACATGTCTGGCATTCAGCTTTGTTCGGGTATTTTCCCACGTCATAATAGTGGTGCTTTTAAAGTTGTAGCAACGTTTCAGCAGAATCTCATCTGCCATCATCAGGCTTCTGTATGGTGCTTGTCTGTGAGTCAGACTTTTACAGTGGTTTCAGATTTAAATTTGGGGCAGCCTATTGCTGTGTCAGAATGGTTTTTTCTTCCTCCTGATTGGTTGAGAGTCTTGGTCTGTGTTTATTGGTCTTGGAGTTTGCTGTGTTCTGCTACTAATATCTTCTGTCTGTTTTTTTGGCTCTTTTTGTATCTTGATTGGCTGGCAACATTGTGTTACTTTATTGGAGGCCTTTAGTGCAGCTTGGCTTCGGGTAAATGGACGGCTATCATTAGTTAGGAAGCTGGGTTTCATCTGGGTGCCTGGTTGGGGTGTGTTTGAGCTGGAGGTATCAGGGGGGATCTGTTTGTGCCCAGGTGTTTGCCTGGCTTGTGGTGTGGAGATTTTTTTGTTTGTGAGTGCAGGCTTCCAAATGATTGACAGCCTGGTGGAATCATCTCTTCTGTTCATGCTTTCTGGTCTTTTTTCAATCTCTATGGCTTCTCTGATGATTCTGTGGCTGGGATTTTCTATGGTGGCTAGGGTTTTGGTGCCATTGAAGTTGATGTTATGACCTGTGGCTTCCATGTGTTGCACAAGTGAGGAAGTGTGTTCCAGCTTTTTGACTGCATTCTTGTGTTCATCCAGGCGGGTGCTTATTCTTCTATTGGTCTGTCCAATGTATGTGGCCGGGCATGATGCACAGGGGACTTCATATATGCCTTGGTTTTCCAGGTCAATTTTGTCTTTGGGGTTCCTGAGGATGGCTGCTATTTTTCTGTCTGTTTTGAAGGCAGTCTTGATGTGGTGTCTGTATAGAATCTTACTAATTTTGTCTGTAGTGCCTCTTATGTAGGGCAGGACAGCTGTTCCATAGGTCTGTTCATCTTCTGGGTCTCCATTATGTCTCAGTGTGTTTTTGTGGATCAAGTTGGTGATTTTGCTTTTGTGGAAGTCGTTGGCTGTCAATATTTTAGTCAGGGTGCATAGTTCAGTCTTAATGTGTGTATTGTCTGCCAGGCGTTTGGTTCTAGTAATTAGTGTTTTAGCCACGGAGTTTATCTGTGCTGGGTGGTGGTGGGATTGGGCGTTGAGGAAGCGGTTGGTGTGTGTTTTCTTCTGGTATATGGTGTGTCCTAGTGTGCCATCTGTTTTCTTGTAGATTAGTACATCTAGGAATGGTAGTTGTTTGTTTGTTTCTGTTTCCATGGTGAACTTGATTTTGAGGTGTGCGCTGTTTAGGTGTGTTAGGAAGTTGTTTAGGTTTTCTTGTCCATGGGGCCAAATCACGAATATGTCATCGATATATCTTAACCATAGTTTGGGTTTGAGGATGGCATTAGCCAGGGCTCTGGATTCGAATTCTTCCATGAACAGGTTTGCAATGACAGGTGACAGTGGTGATCCCATGGGGGCTCCTTCAATTTGTTTGTATCTTTGTCCTTTGTATATGAAATATGTGTTGGTTAAGCAGTGTTCTGTTAGTTCCATGAGGTGTTTAGCTGGTTGGTATTTATTTTTGATGATTTCGAGGGTCTATTTTATCGGGACTTGAGTGAATAGTGAAACCACGTCAAAACTTACAAGCAGATCTTCCTGCTCCACATGTAGATCTTTGATCATTTCCAAGAAGAGGTATGAGTTTTGTACATGAGAAGCTGCTGTTTCAGCATGGGGCTGTAGCTCTTTTGCTAGGTGTTTAGCCAGGTTTTGTAGTGGTGCTCCTCTACATAAGAGGCACTACAGACAAAATTAGTAAGATTCTATACAGACACCACATCAAGACTGCCTTCAAAACAGACAGAAAAATAGCAGCCATCCTCAGGAACCCCAAAGACAAAATTGACCTGGAAAACCAAGGCATATATGAAGTCCCCTGTGCATCATGCCCGGCCACATACATTGGACAGACCAATAGAAGAATAAGCACCCGCCTGGATGAACACAAAAATGCAGTCAAAAAGCTGGAACACACTTCCTCACTCGTCCAACACCTGGAAGCCACAGGTCATAATATCAACTTCAGTGGCACCAAAATCCTAGCCACCATAGAAAATCCCAGCCACAGAATCATCAGAGAAGCCATAGAGATTGAAAAAAGACCAGAAAGCATGAACAGAAGAGATGATTCCACCAGGCTGTCAATCATTTGGAAGCCTGCACTCACAAACAAAAAAATCTCCACACCACAAGCCAGGCAAACACCTGGGCACAAACAGATCCCCCCTGATACCTCCAGCTCAAACACACCCCAACCAGGCACCCAGATGAAACCCAGCTTCCTAACTAATGATAGCCGTCCATTTACCCGAAGCCAAGCTGCACTAAAGGCCTCCAATAAAGTAACACAATGTTGCCAGCCAATCAAGATACAAAAAGAGCCGCCCCCCCCAAAAAAAAAAAACCAGACAGAAGATATTAGTAGCAGAACACAGCAAACTCCAAGACCAATAAACACAGACCAAGACTCTCAACCAATCAGGAGGAAGAAAAAACCATTCTGACACAGCAATAGGCTGCCCCAAATTTAAATCTGAAACCACTGTAAAAGTCTGACTCACAGACAAACACCATACAGAAGCCTGATGATGGCAGATGAGATTCTGCTGAAACGTTGCTACAACTTTAAAAGCACCACTATTATGACATGGGAAAATACCCGAACAAAGCTGAATGCCAGATATATATAGTCTCATTCATCATCTTCAGGCTTGGTCTTCAGCTCTGTGCTTCTCAGAGTGCTGTGAGCTTGCAGCTGCTTCTTCCTTTTAACTGCTAGTGGGGGTGTGACTTGATTGGGTGGGGGCTTGGCTGTGTTCTGATTAGGTGGGGGTGTGTTCTCATTGGTTGGGGGGTTGGCTGTGTTCTGATTGGCTGGAGGCGTGTTCTGTTCAGGTGGGGGCTTTGTTGTGCTCAGGTTAGCCTTAGTTGCTGGGGGATTTGAGCTGGTGAGCTGTGATCTTGCTGTTTGGCTTCGAGTTCATGGTCATGCTGCATCTTCATGGTGGGGGTCAGTTCACTTCATGTATGGCTCAGAGGGGTTTGAAGTGGGTAGTGATGCAGCTGCAGTGCGGCTTCTGGTCCGTGGTCGTGTCTCATCTTCTGTGTGGGTGTGAGTCTGCTTTCTACGTGAAAGTGTGGTGGTGGCATCTTGTGTGGCTCTCAGGGGGGTGGGTCTGGTGTCATTCTTCATGTTAGGTACTCGTCTGTTCATGAGGGCGGGTTTCCAAATGGTTGGTAGGCGGGAGGTATCATCTCGTTTATTCATGCTGTGTGGGCGTTTTTCTATCTCTATGGCTTCTCTGATTATTTTGCTGCTGAAGTGTTCAGTTTTGGCAATAGTTCTGGTATTTTTAAAGTCAATCTCATGTCCTGTGGCTTTGAGGTGTTGGACCAGGGAAGAGGTCGGTTCTTCCTTTTTGATTGAGCTCTTATGTTCTTCAATGCGTGCACTTATTCTTCTGTTAGTTTGTCCAATGTATGTGGTGGGACAGGCAGTGCAAGGGATTTTGTATACTCCTTGATTTTCTAACTCGATTTTGTCCTTAGGGTTTCTTAGGATGGTGGATATCTTTCTGTTTGTGCAGAATGCTGTCTTAATGTTGTGTTTTTGGAGGATCTTGCTGATTTTGTCTGTAGTGCCTTTTATATATGGGAGGAGGGCTTTGCCATTCTCTTGTTCTCTGTCTTGGATTTTGGTTGGGGTTTCTTTTTGGATTAGGTGGGTGATCTTTCTTTGGAATCCATTGGCTGTCAGCACGCCGGTGAGAGTGTGTAGTTCGGTCTCTAGGTGTTGTTCGTCAGCTAAGCATTTTGTTCTGGAGATGAGTGTCTTGGCTACAGAATTGATCTGTGCTGGGTGGTGGTGTGAGAGTGCGTGTAGATAGCGGTTTGTATGTGTTTTCTTCTGGTAGATGGTGTGTCCTAGGGAGCCATTGGATTTTTTGTATATCAAGACATCTAGGAAGGGAAGTTGGTTGTTAGCTTCTGTTTCCATGGTGAATTGTATTTTGGGGTGTAGGCTGTTGAGTTGTGTGAGGAAGTTGTTCAGTTTTTCTTTCCCGTGTGGCCAGATTATGAAGGTGTCATCTATGTATCTGAGCCAGAGTTTGGGTTTGTGATCATATTTTTCTAGAGCTTGTGTTTCAAAGTGTTCCATGTAGAGGTTAGCGATGACAGGTGAGAGGGGTGATACCATGGGTGCTCCTTCTATTTGTTTGTATTTTTGTCCATTGTAGGTAAAGTATGTATTGGATAGGCAGTGGTTGGTCAGATCTAGGATGTGCTTGGGGGGGTTGTATTTGTTTTGGATGACTGTCAAGGCTTCTTTTATTGGCACTTGGGTGAAGAGGGATATGACATCGAAGC
Source organism: Hydrophis major (assembly GCA_033807585.1). Classification (NCBI taxonomy): domain Eukaryota; kingdom Metazoa; phylum Chordata; class Lepidosauria; order Squamata; family Elapidae; genus Hydrophis; species Hydrophis major. Next base: position 111,696,706 of record CM066330.1, read on the forward strand.
TCACTAGTAGGTCACTGGGTTGTAAGTTTTGTTTCTTTATGATCTCAATGAACTGGAATGAGTTTCTTACGTGTGAGTTGATGGATAGGGCTGTAGTTGTTTGGCGAGAAATTTGGCTAGGGTTTGTAGAGGTGAGCCTATGGAGCTGACTATTGGTCTAAGTGGGGTTCCTTCTTTGTGTATCTTGGGGAGACCATAAAGTTTAGGGCATCTGGATGATTTCTCTCTGGGTATGATTCTTTGCTGGATTTCTTCACTGATGGGGGAGGCTTTTATTTTGGATCTGGTGGTTTTTTTCTAGGTAGGTGGTCGGGTCTGTCTTTAGGGGTTTGTATGTGGGGTCTTCGAGGAGGTTGGTTAACTTGGATTGGTAGTCAGATGTGTTCATAACCACTGTCGCGTTGCCCTTGTCTGCTGGTAGGATTATTATGCTGGTGTCTTCTTTCAGGTTAAGTAGTGCAGTTTGTTCTTCTTTGGATAAGTTGCTTTTGGGTGGTTTACTAGTGCAGAGGATGTTGGTGATTTCGAGTCTGTTTCAACTTCAATGGCACCAAAACACTAGCTACTATAGAAAACCCCAGCCACAGAATCATCAGAGAAGCCATAGAGATTGAAAAAAGATGAGACAGCATGAATAGAAGAGATGATTCCACCAGATTGTCAATCATTTGGAAGCCTGCACTCACAAACAAAAAAATCTCCACACCAAAAGCCAGGCAAACACCTGGGCACAAGCAGATCCCCCCTGATATCTCCAGCTCAAACACACCCCAACCAGGCACCCAGATAAAACCTAGCTTCCTAACTAATGATAGCTGTCCATTTACCAAGAGCCAAGTTTTCGCGGGTACTTACATGTATGGTATTCAGCTTTGTTCGGGTATTTTCCCACGTCATTATAGTTGTGCTTTTAAAGTTGTAGCAATGTTTTGGCAGAATCTCATCTGCCATCATCAGGCTTCTGGTTGTGCTAGTCTGTGAGTCAGACTTTTACAGTTGTTTCAGTTTTAAATTTGGGGCAGCCTATTGCTGTGTCAGAATGGTTTTTTCTTCATCCTGATTGGTTGGGAGTCTTGGTCTGTGTTGATTGGTTTTGGAGGTTGCTGTGTTCTGCTTGATTGGTGTTTGGCTGACAATATTGTGTTCCTGTATTGGAGGCTCTTAGTGCAGCTTGGCTCCGAGTAAATGGAGGGCTATCATTTATTAGGAAGCTGGGTTTCATCTGGGTGCCTGGTTGGGGTGTGTTTGAGCTGGAGGTATCAGGAGGGATCTGTTTGTGGCCAGATGTTTGGCTGGTTAGTGCTGTGGAGATTTTTTTGTTTGTGAGTGCAGACTTCCAAATGATTGACAGCCTGGTGGAATCATCTCTTCTGTTCATGCTTTCAGGTCTTTTTTCAATCTCTATGGCTTCTCTGATGATTCTGTGGCTGGGATTTTCTATGGTGGCTAGGGTTTTGGTGCCATTGAAGTTGATGTTATGACCTGTGGCTTCCATGTGTTGGACGAGTGAGGAAGTGTGTTCCAGCTTTTTGACTGCATTTTTGTGTTCATCCAGGTGGGTGCTTATTCTTCTATTGGTCTGTCCAATGTATGTGGCCGGGCATGATGCACAGGGGACTTCATATATGCCTTGGTTTTCCAGGTCAATTTTGTCTTTGGGGTTCCTGAGGATGGCTGCTATTTTTCTGTCTGTTTTGAAGGCAGTCTTGATGTGGTGTCTGTATAGTCTCTTATGTAGGTCAGGACAGCTGTTCCATAAGAGGTAGTAGAGACAAAATCCCCAAATTTAAAACTGAAACAACTGTAAAAGTCTGACTCAAAGATGAACACAATACAGAAGCCTGATGATGGCAAATGAGATTCTGCCAAAAGGTTGCTACAACTTTAAAAGCACAACACACACACACTTAAACAATACAATAAGGGAACACTTAAACAATACAATGTAACTCCAAGTCAATCACACTTCTGTGAAATCAAACTGTCCACTTAGGTAGCAACACTGATTGACAATCAATTTCACATGCTGTTGTGCAAATGGAAGAGACAACAGGCGGAAAGCACAGGCAGTTAGCAAGATATCCCCAATAAAGGAGTGGTTCTGCAGGTGGTGACCACAGACCACTTCTCAGTTCCTATGCTTTCTGGCTGATGGTTTGGTCACTTTTGAATGCTGGTGGTGCTTTCACTCTAGTGGTAGCATGAGACGGAGTCTACAACCCACACAAGTGTGGTAGTGCAGGTAGTGTAGTGCAGCTCATCCAGGATGGCATATCAATGCGAGCTGTGGCAAGAAGGTTTGCTGTGTCTGTCAGCGTAGTGTTCAGAGCATGGAGGTGCTACCAGGAGACAGGCCAGTACATCAGGAGATGTGGAGGAGGACATAGGAGGGCAACAACCCAGCATCAGGACCGCTACCTCCGCCTTTGTGCAAGGAGGGACAGGAGGAGCTACAGCAGAGCCCTGCAAAATGACCTCCAGTGGGCCACAAATGTGCACATGGCTGCTCAAACAGTCAGAAACAGACTCCATGAGGGTGGTATGAGGGCCTGACATCCACAGGTGGGGGTTGTGCTTACAGCCCAACACTGTGCAGGACGTTTGGCATTTGCCAGAGAACACCAAGATTGACAAATTCGCCACTGGCACCCTGTGCTTTTCACAGATGAAAGCAGGTTCACACTGAGAACATGTGACAGATGTGACAGGGTCTGGAGACGCCATGGAGAACGTTCTGCTGCCTGCAACATCCTCCAGCATGACTGGTTTGGCAGTGGGTCAGTAATGGTGTGGGGTGGCATTTCTTTAGGGGGCCGCACAGCCCTCCATGTGCTCGCCAGAGGTAGCCTGACTGCCATTAGGTACCGAGATGAGATCCTCAGACCCCTTGTGAGACCATATGATGGTGCGGTTGGCCCTGGGTTCCTACTAATGCAAGACAATGCTAGACCTCATGTGGCTGGAATGTGTCAGCAGTTCCTGCAAGACGAAGGCATTGATGCTATGGACTGGCCCACCCATTCCACAGACCTGAATCCAATTGAGTACATCTAGGACATGATGTCTCACTCCATCCACCAATGCCACTTTGCACCACAGACTGTCCAGGACTTGGGGGATGCTTTAGTCCAGGTATGAGAGGAGATCCCTCAGGAGACCATCCACCACCTCATCAGGAGCATGCCCAGGTGTTGTAGGGAGGTCATACAGGAACGTAGAGGCCACACACACTACCATTTTGACTTGTTTTAAGGACATTACATTACAAGACATTACAAGCCTCATTTTGACTTGTTTTAAGGACATTACATCAAAGTTGGATCAGCCTGTAGTGTTTTTTATCATTTTAATTTTGATTGTAACTCCAAATCCAGATCTCCATGGGTTGCTAAATTTGATTTCCATTGAATATTTTTGTGTGATTTTGTTTTCAGCACATTCAACTATATAATGAACAAAGTATTTAATAAGAATATTTCATTCATTCAGATCTAGGATGCCTTATTTTCGTGTTCCCTTTATTTTTGAGCAATCAATATATATATTCTTAAGTTTTCATGGGTATTTATATGTATGGTGTTCAGCTTTGTTCAGGTATTTTCCCACTTCATTATAGCTGAGGAACACAACACAGAAGCCTAATGATGGCAGATGAGATTCTGCCAAAATGTTGCTATAACTTTAAAAGCACAACTATAATGATGTGGGAAAATACCCCAATAAAGATAATACCATACACACACACACACATATATGTATACATACATACATACATGCACACTCACACACACACATATAGTGCAGCTAAAATTTCAGTGTGGAGGGGGAATTTAATGGCAGGTTTTGATCCTCCATTAAACAATGGCACTGTCATTTTTTTTTTTTAAATCCTCACTGCAAACGTCATGCTGCTAAAAATACCAAATTGGGTGAGCCTAAAAATCTGTTTAGCTCAGCAATTTGTTTCCCATCGTCTTCAGCCGGATCCTGGTGAGAATCTATCAAAGAAAGGTGGTAGGTGTAGTCCAAGGGCTGCTTTTCAGGAAAAGAATCGAACGCTGTACGGATCTGGAGGTTCCTTGGAGGTATTGTGCTTTGTGAGCAGGCTTTGGAAGGCACAGATGTTAAAAGCACCGCGTTCTTTTTAATCGAGGAAGGAAGGAAGGAAGGAAGGAACTCTTTTCGAGATTGCTTTTTTACCAGAGGCCCAAACGACCCACCTCTGCCCCGAAGAGCTTGCGTTTCTCCTTTCACAGTGAAGGAAAAGAAGGGAGCAGAAAGGTCAGCAGAATTGGAACTGAACAGGGGAAACGCCGCTGGCCCGAACCAGAAAATTGGCTTCGCTAAGAAGGCAAGAAGCTTCCCCGGTCCCTTCAGCTCTGCTCCCCGGAGTTCAGACGCCTTCTTCCCCTTCACACCAAGCTCAGTTTCCCCGTTCCCGGCTTCCACACACACACACACACCCCTGTGCAGAAGGGAGTCACCGCCCGTTCCGCGCCTCTGCCTCTCCAAGCCCGCTTCGCGGCTCTCCCAGCGAGTCTTTAGGAGCCAACTTAGCCTAAGACCTCTCGTCCTCAGCCGGGCGGGTGGAGGGTTTCTCTCCAACGCGGGCGGAGCTCTCTCAATCCCGAAAGGCAGGAACGAAGTGGCTGGGCACCGGGCGGCCTTGCAACGGGACGGCTGCTGCAAGGCGAGGCCTCCTGGAAGCAGCGAGATCAGACTCAATGCCTAGCCCAGCGCAACCCCGCAGGAACCAGGCAGTAGAAGGAAGAAAGCCAACCGAAGCGCCGCAGTTAGCAACCGGAGGGAAGGGGGGGGGGTGAGCGGCGGGAGGTGTGGTGGTGGGGGAATATTTCCTTCCCACCAACGCACACTTCTCCTCCCCGGAGACACAACACGAGGTTGGGAGCGGGGACACAGAAAACGAGCGCGAGGACCTTCAAAATCGCCTCTTCAAGATCCAAGATCTTTGCAGAGGCAGAATGGAAATGATTATGTTAATTAAGGCCGGCTCTGTAAATAATGGTGGCTGGAGAGAATAGATAGATCGAGTCCCCGTGTGTCTTTAACGCGATTAACGTAATAATCTAGTCATTTGTAGCATGCAGTGAATAAATAACGCCCCTTTAAAATACGAGGCATATCCAGCGGCAGCAAAGAAATTAATTAGCAATGTCTTGACGCACGGGCATTAAGGAAAGATATTTGGGGGGGGGGAGAAACCCCTCTCTCGCCCCCAAGTACATGCTTAGAACATTGATCTTTATAATGTAAAAGGCGGGTTCGTATTCGTTTGTTTGGACTCAAGATTGGATCGCTCTATTTTTGGACCTAGGTTTGTTCCTTTAAACGGACACCGTGGCTCTGAAAGGGAGGGGTTTCAAACACAAAGAATGGTCAAAAGGGTCAAGTTCGGCTGGATCGTGTCCCCTCTTTTCTCACGTGCTATTACGACCCCAGCCCCCACGGCCCTCCCTCCATACTATTGTATTTTTTCCTGCTTGGCAATCTTTTTTTTCAAATTGGCGGTGGAATGGAGGATTCAAATCTTCGCAGTCTCCTCTTCTAACTGTCCCTCTTCCCAAATTAGAGGCGTTGTCCCCAAACTTGAAGACCTTTCAGACGACACTCAGGCCCCTCCTGGCAGCTTTTGAAGTTTGTTGGTGCAAAGTTCTCCTACATCCAACACTCTGAAAAGTTTCTGCGCTGTAGCTAAAGTCCCGGAGTTTTCATAGAAACGGGTTTGTTTGGGTTGAAAGACGCCCGCTCCGGGGCTTAAAAAATAGGGGTGGCGGGCGAAGGGGAGGGGAAGAGAGGGAATGACAGCACGGAGATGGATCTCCCGGCCACTGGTAATTGTTGGACACACGCCGTGTTGCTCCGACGTGTGTGAAGGGGCTGAAGGAAAGAGGGGAATGTTTCCCAGCCTCCTCGAAGTGGGGAGAGGGATAAAGTAATACAGCAACGCGTGTTTAACAAGCCCCATAAATCCGAACTTGTTGAGAGGCGTCCCTCCCGCTCCCGCCCTCCCTTCCAGGCCCAGACAAAAGAGGAACCCCCGTTTCCCCTGCCGAAACAATGGCTAACTGAACCTTTAAGATCATCTCTTTCCATTTGGATCTCGCCGTTACATTTAAACGCCATTGGGACAGGTTAGAAACGCCGGGTTCGTTCTAAAACCAGGCACCTTAAATGCTTACTGCAAAAATCCGTTCCGTTGAATTCTCTGCAATTCCTGTGCAAGGCTTAGTTAGCCCAGCAAGGAGCTTGGGTTAGTTCCTACCCATTTAATTTGGAGAGAGAAAATAAATGAAGCTAATTCAACCCAACGAAGTGGGGTTTACTGCCCCTGAGTTTTTTCCTTGCCATGCTCCGAAAAATGCAGAGAGAAACAACGCTTCGACAGCAAGCAAAAGAAAAAAAAAAAGCAAATAAACTCTATCAAAATACATCCTGGTAGAGATTCCTGCCCCAACCGGGAAACTGGGACAGGCTTCCCTCTCCGCTGTCCCGGGTGGTATCCCACGGCGATTATTCATCCCGCGGTGAAATGAAACAGACGCGTAACGGTGCCAACCTTTGATCAGATTTGGCCTTCTGTGGGGGCCACGAGGAATCGTTTTTTGATAGACAGATACCGACCTGAGGACCGTGGGTAATAATAGGTGTGTTATTATGGAATTCACTTCAGTGGAATGTAAAATACATGCGTGACGTTCTATGTCTGTTGCATATGGGCAGGAACTTAAAAACACAGGTGGGCTGGGGTTTGGAAACTGCTTTCCAAACGGTTTGTCTGTACGCTCCTTACTCCTTTTCTCAGGAAAAGCCCGAGACGTGGAATGGACAGAGATAAAACGAAGAATCAGAACAGCTGCACGTTCGCGGGGTTCAGTCGAACTGGAAGAGGAAAAAAAATATCAAGGAAAGGAGAGCGGGACCATCTCAGGGCCGAGCGGTCGAGGAGCTACGGGGAAGGGAGAGGCCCAGCACCCTTGCCTTTCGGTTGATTATGATTGCAGTTGGGCTTTGCCCTCCCTCCCTCTCTCTCTCTCTCTCTCTCTCTCTCTCCCCCCCCCCCCCAATTTTTTTCCCCTCGCCGGCAGTGGGACTTGGGAAAGCTTGCCTGGAGACGGGTTGCCCCTCAAGTCCCCCGGGAGGCAGGCGAAAAGCAAAGCACGCGGGTGCGTCCCCGTCTGGCTATCTTTCCTCCCCTCAGCCCCAGCAAAAGCTGGGAGTTGCATTCCCCCCCCTCCCCCCGTCTCCACTGCCATCTCCAGCAGCTCCACTTAGGCAGCCACGCCGGGTCCTTCCGCTGCTCTTGGAGGAAGGAATAGCCGGCTGTGCTCGGCAGCAGCGGTGGAACCGTGGGCCTTTATTTTGGGCAAGTGTGGTCTTATCTAAGACAACCCCATAAACTCTCTTTCCCCAGATTCTTCCCAAAGCAGACCCGAAGCTGCCTATTAGCTAGCCATTCACCCACCCACGCTTGGTTAACCCTCATCGAGTAGCGGCTTGTAGGCCAAAAGCGTTGTCACTGCTTTGCAAGAGAGAACCTCTGCCGAATTCCTGCCAGTTGGGGGGGAGGGAGGGGTGAAATCCTTGGATTCGGCCAGGATTTTAGCCCGGAGCGATCTGAGACGTTCCCAGCAAAACCAGTTTCTCCCACCATCATCACCCCGCGTCATGAACAACAAAAAGCTGACTTCCAGCTGTGAATTTCTTCATATGGAGGAGACTTTTTTTTTTTTTTTTGAAAAGGGCGCATTTCGTGCGAAAGCGGGGCAACACTTCGGTCACAGTCCAAGAACTGAGAAGCGCTGAATTGGAGGGGGGGGAGGGGAGTGGCCCTGAACTGTAGCCCGTGACAAGAGATCAAGTCCCGTTCCATTCAATGGGAGGCTTTTATTTCCCAACAAATAAGCGTAGGATCCACTTCGGCTGGACGGCGCCTCCCGTCTAGGGTCATCCCTTTTCAGACACTTTCAATTTTTGTCCCAACTCGTTGCCTTCGTCTGCTCCTTCGCACCTTAATCCAGGTTTTGTTTTTTAGTTTTGTTTTTTTTTAAATCCGGATCTTTCTTCCTCCGTCGGTTGTTAGGGGCGCCTTGTCTTAAAAATAAATAAGCGTTTCAACCGGTAGATTGGTAATGCACTCCTTTTTAAAGGGGGCTATTCGGAAATTAAATTAAATTAGATTCCAGAAAGAGTGTGTGTGCATGTGTGTGCGAGAGAGGGAGATTGGGGGAATCATTTGAAAGAGAAGGTTAAAAAAAAGAAACTTTATACAGCTTTCGACGAACTTTATGTCACAAAACCCACAAAAGGAAAAATCCCGAATGCGATCCAGTATAATCAGAGTGGCGGTGGCTTATTCTGACGTTCTGTGTATTTCAGGAAGGGACAGAAGCAGGGATTGGGTGGGGGAGAGTTCAGCTTTCTTAGGGCTGAAGTCCACATTTTTTCCAGCTTTCTCAAAATCGATTTATATTGCACTTTTATATCTACTTATCTGGGGGGCTACTTCATAAAAGAGATGGGTAGGTTGCAAAGCTGTAGACTAAATAAACCCTTAGACGGAGGGCTTTACAGTCCTATGGAACTCTGTGGCATTGAATGGGGGATGGATATGCTTCTCTCCCCAAAGTGTGTGTGTGTGGGGGGGGGCTAATCTGGACTTCACTTAAGGAAAGGAAAGGGGAAAGGAAAGCGGAGATGTAAAAGCTGAGTTGAAATCCACAGGTAAAACTTGAAGAAACCGGGGCGGCTGCAGTGCCAGAGAGAGAGGGAGAGAGAAGCGCAGTGGGCCTTGGAACTACAAATGAAACCAAGAACTCAGCACAGAGGCTACACAGAGTAGAAAGGGGGAGGGTAACTTCTACTTCGAGCTGGACAAGTAAGAAAGCGCCTGAATCTTCCCCCCTTTTTTCCCAAAGTTTTGAGAAAATTGAATATCGATTTGCCACCTTGCCTCTTTCTCCTCCTCTCTCTTCTCCCTTCCCCCTCCTCTCTCCCCTTCACTGGCTATTACTGGGGGGGAGGGGGGAGTTGTCGGGGAGTGGGAAGGATGAACCCTTCCCTTTTTCCACCTTGCAGTTTCCTTTTTTTAACCTGGCCCAGTTAACGCTCTCCAGAGATGCCAATATTGATTTAAGTGGCCACTTAACTTAAGGATCTTCAAAGCCAAACTCTTCCCAAGGGATCATACCAATCTTGTATGATTTTAGGAAGGAAGGAAGGCAGGAAGGCAGGAAAGAAGGAAGGAAGGAAGGAAGTTGTCCTGGCTCTTCCATTTGGCAAGTTCCAAATAATATTTACAAGTTCCGCTGCTTTGAGTTAGAAGAACTTCATAGGTGGCTGGATTGTGACCCAAATCTTTTATTTCCCTCCTTGTTGGCAAGGTGGAGATGAGTAAGAAGTAAGATGCCACCAGACTCCTAGGAGGAAAGCTTGAACAGAACAACAAATTAAGAAGTATTAAGCATGAATCCAGTGAAGTTGCTGACTTTTACACAATGCACAACTACAGATTCATGGTTGGATGTGTAGTCAATTCAGTCAAGGTGCATGATGCACACGTGTAAGCCTAGACTTGTTTATTGCATTCATACTTTACTATTTAGATACACACATCCAGATCATTTCAAATTTTTAAAAAGCAAGATATGAGGAAGATTTGAGGTCAAGTTCTAATCCAAGAAGGAAAAATAATCTTTGTTTGAACTAGAAGCAGAAGAATGAAAAAGCAACACCTGAAATATGAATTAATCCAAAAGAGCAGGGTAATAGTCATAATTCACCCATTTGTTTCCTGCCTTCCTGTAGTTAGTGGGACTAAAAGTGATTTAAGTGACTTCCATGAATTACTCGTTACAAAGAGGTGGAAGGCTACTTCAGCTTTAGCGGATATTGTAATGGCTGTTGCTTTGTGGTTGTAAACTTGTATAGCCACGTTGGAAACACGTTTTAGCCCAGAAAGCGAGGGAGAAGTGATCTGACTTCTGGTGTGTCCCATGAAGGAAGCTTCCTTGAAGTCTACGGAGCCTGATTGTGGGACGCGCCGTCTACCTTCTGCTGAGCTCGGAAAAACCACACGGAACGAGCCCCCTGGATTGGATTCAGCCAGGTTGAACTTGCTGTAAAACCTTCAGACCATGGGGACTGCCACCCACCTCTTCCCCGGTTTGGAAACGGGGTCGCTCTAGCTTCTTTTGATGAGGGTTGGCAGGAATGAGGCACCCCAATGACGAGCTGTCCTGCGGTTTCTGCTACCTTGCCCAGGAGATATACAGAGGCGCCTTCCACTCCACCCGGGGTGGGGGGTTGGGGGGGCAGGAGCTCCGCGGCCTGGCTTTAAGGCCCGAGCGAGAAGGGCCTTAGAGACCTAGAAGGCGGCAGCGGATGGAAACCGGAGAGCAGACAAACGATGCCAAGGCCACGCCACGGTCGTACAAAAAGGCAACAAATTGTGCACCGCTAGGCGGCAATTTCTTAAAACGAAGCAAACGGCGCATCCTCGGTGCCTGCCTTTTTTCTTCTGGAGGTTTCAGAAAGCAACAAAAAAAGATCCCCTCTTCAAAACTGGCGGGCTTCCATCTTTACTCCCTTACAAGAACGCGAGGATCTTTTCAAAGTTTATTTTGCTGCAAAGGCAGATGAGGGAGGGAAGAGAGGCGTACATTTTTCGCCTCACAGTACTCGCTTGTTTAGTATTTGCGAGGAAGAGGTTTCTGGGAAGAGCAGCTGGGAGGTTTCATTCTGTGTTTGCGCTTTTACTGCTTTCGGTTATAGACTACCCAAACAAAAATGAAAGTCAGAGGAAAGTAAACGGCAGCTCCACCCTCCAAAAAGTCTAACTTCCTCACTGGCCCCATTCGCTTTCAGCCGACTCTTAGCTGAATTGCAAGGAGTCGGTGTAAACGCTGGAAATTAAAAACAAAACAAAACAAAACAAAACAAAAAACCAACCTCCTTTTTGTTTTGTTCTGAAGGGGACACACTAAAGGCTGGAAAACAGCGAAACCCCAATGTTGGACAGCTGTAAAATCGTGTAGACAGGTTGTCATACAGCAACGGGGGCTTTAAATACGCACGCACTCACGCACGCACACCCCGCACCGCACAGCAGCTGCGCACAGGCACGCATACACACACACACACATCAGGGCGAAGTGGTCCTGGCAAGATTGTTAAACCACGTGCTCCGCGGAGGGGGGGGGAAACGGAGTCGGGTAGGCGGTGCTTGGCGCTCAAGTGGGTGCCAATCAAAGCATCAACTTCAAATTGTATCTGAAAGATCAGCCAGGGACCTTAGGGCAGGCGCATCAGTCGGAGCTCAATTGTTGATCAGATCACATCTAAGGGATTTAGGAGCGCAGACGAGCCGAGATTTGAGGGAAGACGCCCCACCGAGTTTACCCACACGCACTGCGGCCGCCTCCTCCGCCTCCTCCTCCTCCTCCTCTTCTTTCCACCACCACCACCTCCCCCTCCCCTCCTTCTCCCCTCTTCCACATGCAAATTCTCCAATCCGTCTGAGCGGCAGAGACGGGACCGATCGCAGAACCAAAAAGCAAACGACCTCGGACGGGGCTTCTCTCTCTCTTACTCTCTGCCTTGCCCTGCCTGCCTGCCTGCCTGCCTGCCTGCCTGCCGTCCAACCCAGTCAAGGAGAACCCGGCCGCTCCGTTTTGCTGCCCTCCTCGCTCCGCCGCCGACTCCTGGCTCCCACTTGCCCCGTCGGCGGGGCGTCCGGTCCCTCCCTGCCCGCGCGCCCGGGATGTCCTTCCCGCAGCTGGGCTACCCGCAGTACCTGAGCGCCAGCCAGGCCGTCTACGGCGGCAGCGATCGCCCGGGGGTGCTGGCCGCTGCAGCCGCCGCCGCCGCCGCCGCCGCCGCCGCCTCTTCCTCAGGCCGTCCGGGAGGTGCCGAACTGAGCAGCGGCTCCACCGCCGCCGTCACCTCAGTCCTGGGCATGTACGCCGCCGCCGCCGCCGCCGGCGGACCCTACAGCACGGCTAACTACAGCGCCTTCCTGCCCTACACCGCCGACCTGACCCTCTTCTCGCAGATGGTGAGTCTGGCCTCGATCGGACGCGGAGGGGAGGGCGGAGGTGTGCGGGGGGGGGGGAGGGGAGCGGGAGGCCGCGACCAGGACCCCGGGAAAGTTCGCTAGCGGCCCCCAACTCTTTTGGGGCGACTTTGGCAAGTGAAGGTCACCCCCAGCCCAACGCCGCCGCGACCTCGTCCGGGTTGTTTGCTGTTCTCCACGCTTCTCAGCTGTCCAGCCGGGGGCTCTTTCCGAGACTTCCCTTCCTCGTTTCGACCCGGTCTCGCGGCGGGTCTTCGGAACAATCCTGGGCCAATTTACAGCTCCGCTTTGACAGGTCCATCCGGAACGGCAAGAGCTCTTTCGATTCTTGGGCTCCTCCGCCTTTGGCCGGCGCTGTTGGAACTTAGATTTTCTTGGTTTTATGGCCGGGAAAAAGCGCAGCTAGGATCCGAGACGCACTAGCCCCTAAACCTCCCCCCAAGAAAATCGGGCCGGACTTTCCCCTCCCTCCCTCCCTTCCTTCTTTCCTCCCTCCCTCCCTCCCTCCCTCCCTCCCTCCCTTCCTTCCTTCCTTCCTTCCTTCCTTCCCGCGCCGCTGCCTTTCCCAGATCGTGTCCTAATTTCATAAGATTACTCTCGCTTTCCATTTGAAAGGAAGGAATTGACTGGTAGTGTTCATTCGACTCCTCGTTTGACCACGATGACAAATCGTTTTGAATCCTCCTCCTCCTCCTCCTCCTCCTCCCCCCCCCGCCCCGTTCAAAATGGCACATTTATGGCGATATAGCTGGAATTCAATTTAAATGAAATTAATTGCTTATTGTTCTTGCTCTTTGGTTACTTGTATGTGGACGTTTTAGGATGTTTTCAGAAGAAACGGATTTTCTCTTTTAAGTTTATGCTATGAACTTTTAAGTTTAAGATATGAAACAATTATATGTATAAGCTTGTCCTTTATAGACTTGCAGTCCATTATTATGTTTGTGGTTTAAGGATTATTTAAATCGAGCAGAAAGAAGTAAATATATTTAGTAAGGTAATGTCATACCTTATTTTGACAAAAATAACTACTGAAAAACAAACTACAATTTTTGTAAAAAAAAAATTTAAAATCCTTTAAAAGGCATCTTTATTCAACTTATACAGCAGGCAGTGGCTGAAAAAGACTATCTATTTTCACTTACTGTCCACCAGTAAATGATAAGTAGAAGCAGTAATGATTTTCAAGTGGCTACTTCAAAAGAATTCCCAACAGGGGAATACAGAATTTATCATTTGGACAACCAGAACAAAAATAGCTTAGTGAGATAAGGGAATATAGTGAGTAGACTCTAATAAAGTTATTATTAAAAAATTACATTTTGCTTTTTCATAGAACCTATATCTGTATTTTCTTTTTACAATTACTTTTGCAAACCTGCTTCGAAAAAAAATCAAAGTCTTTGCAAAAGAATCTTTGGCTTTTCCACTGGAGTGGTTTTTAAACATTTAAAAAATCTTCTATTTAAAAGACATATGCACAAACACACACACACACACACACACACACACACACAGGAGAACTTTGACACTGATAGAAAGCAAAGGAGAATAAAAAAATCTTGTTTCTCCTCAGGGTACACTTGAAGTCTAGAAACCAGAGCAGAGACTTGAACAGGTTCCTCCCTGTAGCTTGAGGAAAAGTCATAAAATAATGTGTGTTCGCGTGTAGTTGCTTAGATGTGCAGTTGGTGGTAATAATGAGGCCTAATGAGGTTGTTGGAAGATAAAATGTTATATACCAAAGGCCTGATGGACTAATTTGATTTCCCTGCTTTACTGCTGATAATATATTGATTGAAAATAAATCACTGTCACTAAAGACATTCAAAGTTGGGTGGAAATGTTTTGTTCCACAAAGATGACATAATTTCTGAGAAATAAAGGGTATGTGTAGGCATTATTTTTGTGCTAGTAAAAGCATGAAGTGGCTGAAATGGAGGGACAAAGACATCCTACAGTAAGCCAAACTCTTATATCCAATTTCCTCTTGAACTCTGGACATTACTTCTGAGTAGGCATGCCATACCGTATTGCTAAGCCCCTACCAGAGATTTATGTGCCTGCTTAATTTTTTCTCGGCCAAAATTAGCATGACTTCTGTGTGTTTAACTCTAGCGGGATTGATTTGTGCCTTATCATTGCCCTTCTATGGTAGAGCAGAGGGAGATTCAGCACAACTCCATTCTCTTCCCTATCTCTCTTTAAACTGCCTGCCTGGCCTTCTGTTGCACTGGACATGCCCTGTCAGCCTATGAGGATGCTCTGACATAATCTTTCTCAGCATTCTTTTCAGTATGTCTGCTTATTTTTAATAGCACAACAAATATTGGCCTCTGAATCTAGGTTTCAAAAACGAGGCTGGTGGGATTTGATGGAGACTGAAGGGAAGCAGGGAGGGAGGGAGGGAAGGAGGAATAGGACATCTTTCCCATCCTTTTTATTTGAAAGAAAAATAATTTGGAAAAGCTTTGCTGAAGAACCTGGGGAGAGCTTATGGAAAGGAAGTCATGGAATAACTTTCTCATTCTTTTTCTTTTCTACTTCTCTGAATGTCTTCCAGGGTTCCCAGTATGAACTGAAGGACAACCCTGGAGTCCACCCTGCTACCTTTGCTGCTCACACCACTCCTGGTTATTATCCTTATGGGCAATTCCAGTACGGGGACCCAGGAAGGCCCAAGAATGCCACCCGAGAGAGCACCAGCACCTTAAAAGCCTGGCTGAATGAGCACCGCAAGAATCCCTACCCAACCAAGGGTGAGAAGATCATGCTGGCCATTATCACTAAGATGACCCTCACACAGGTCTCCACCTGGTTTGCCAATGCCCGGAGGAGGCTGAAGAAGGAGAACAAGGTCACCTGGGGATCCCGGAGCAAAGATCAAGATGATGGCAACCTCTTCGGAAGTGACAATGAGGGGGACCCTGAGAAAAATGAAGACGATGAAGAGATTGACCTGGAGAGCATTGACATTGACAAAATTGATGAGAATGACGGAGAGCAGAGCAATGAGGAAGAGGAAGAGAAAGTTGATCTCTTGAGGCAAAGGAGAGATGATGTCCATTTGGAGAAAAATAAGATCTTGCCAATCCCAGGCTCTGAAGGACTTAAACCCAAGGAAAGCTTGCCATTGGGCAAGGAGGCCTCAGACAACCCTACCCGGATCTTGAGCCCCAGCAGACAAAACAGCCTGCAAGGCCCAATGCACAACAAGCCCAAGATCTGGTCTTTGGCAGAGACTGCAACTAGTCCAGATGGGGCCCTTAGCAAGCCAGCTCCTCCTTCCCCTCCTGCCCAAGTGAGCCACACTTCTCCCCAGCTCCAACATCCAGCTTTCCTTCCCAGCCATGGACTTTACACCTGCCAGATTGGCAAGTTTCACAACTGGACAAACGGGGCATTCCTTACCCAAAGCTCCTTGCTAAATGTGAGGTCCTTTCTGGGAGTTAGCCACCACCAAGGTGCCCATCACAACCATCACCTACAAGCCCAGCAGCAACCTTCAGTGTTAACAGCACTCAGCGCTGAAAAGCCTTCGGAGAGGACCAGCCCCAAACACATAGGTAATGTTTGAAACAAGCAGATTAAAAAGACTCCTTGCCAATGGATTGGTGTGAACCTTTCAAGGTCGTCCAGACCAGGAAACCAAAATGAAGAATATTATAATGCTACTTTATTATACCTTTACATACCCCTCCCTTCCCCTGCCTTTATGTTCCAGAGAACTGGGGAGTGTTCCTGCTTTGGACTCACATTTCTCTTTTCAGGCTGTGGTTCAGGCTTCAACTCTTCCTCCTGTCTCTCAGGGTTATTTTCACATTTCATTACACT
The DNA here is from genome assembly GCA_033807585.1 of Hydrophis major. Classification (NCBI taxonomy): domain Eukaryota; kingdom Metazoa; phylum Chordata; class Lepidosauria; order Squamata; family Elapidae; genus Hydrophis; species Hydrophis major. Next base: position 111,712,631 of record CM066330.1, read on the forward strand.
TGAGGATAAGTCCCACTGAACTGGTAATCAGCCACTTCTGATGCTGTAATTTTTGATCTCTCTCCAATGGTCTCTCTTGAATAGAGCCATAACTGGTAGATTGTCCCATGACAGGGAAGCTACTATACACAGCTCAAGTGGTGGTTTTTTTTTTTTTTTAAAGGCTAAGAAAACTGTGATAGTCCAAATTATTCTATATTAACAGGACTATTAAATCTTTTGACTTCTGAAAACCATGAAGTGTGCATAACACATATTGAGTTGGCTTGGGGGGGGGGAGAGAGAAATGGTGGGACTTCTCAAAAACCAAAATTTCCCATTGCTCTTCTAGTATTAAAATTATTGTTAAAAGTTAGCGATTTTTAAAAAAAATCTCATTGTAGTATTGCAAAAATAAGACAATGTTATTCTCATCGTACAGATGATAGGGAAGTGTTACTGTACATTTTGGTTAAAGTCACTGGGAAATTTCCTGGTAGACACAAGATTTGAATTGGGTTTCTAGATTCATATATTAGTCACACAATAGACTATGCCTTTAAAAAACAAAAGTAGGATGGTGGAATATTATTCATTGTGTACATTATCTTTGACTCTATGTGCCCATGTAAGTAAATTTTGCTAAAGTTCTTTTTTTCTTTCTTTCTTTCTTTCTTTCTTTCTTTCTTTCTTTCTTTCTTTCTTTCTTTCTTTCTTTCTTCCTTTTTTCCTTTTTTCCTTTTTTCCTTTTTTCCTTTTTTCCTTTCTTTTTTTTCTTCTGCAGAAAGAGAAAATGTAGCAAGAACCGACTCTCCACCTCAGCAGTTAAAATCTCCCTTTCAGCCTGTCCGGGACAAGTGAGTTCTTGTTCAGTGAAATTTACTTAAAGGGAAGAAAGTGCTTGGATAATACAGACTAATCCAAGCACACCCTCATTATCATAAATCAAAGCAACAATCAAACAATTCAGTAAAGCTTTTCAAGGTGGTATAAACTTACAAACTATATACTTTTGCCTGGAAGTTGTGTGTGCATGTGTGTGTGTGTGTTTAAAAACTGACTTCCCCCACCACAAATGTCACATTGCATTTCTATTGTATGTATGTGTGTTTGTGTGTGCAGCCTTTTTTTTAAAAAAAATATATATATATATAGTCTGTTCCCTAATGCAGATGGGCGAGAAGTAGCTGAGCTTTCACTGATAGATGGTTCTGTCTTTTCTTCCCAACAGCTCTTTGACTCAGCAAGAGGGAACATCGTGAATTTTAACAACTCTCCCTTCTGCTTGATTGGTTTTTTGGGGGGTGGGGGGGGGTTGTTTTGTTTTTATTTTTATTTTTTTGATGGAAAAGGCAATTTCATAGACTGGTTTAAAGAACAAAACAAAAATGGAAATGATTTAAGTGACTCTCATCAATCTCTTTTTGCAATAAGGTAGTACCAATTCATTGAAAAAAATAAACCCAGCTCCTTAACTGGACTCTTCCGGTTTCCATTATTCCATTTAAAGAAAGTGTAATTCTAACTTTGATTGGGTAAATTGTTTTTGCTAAAGGTTTCTCATGTGATTGTGTTATTCTGTATATAAAGTGGTTTCAAATTGTAAATAGTGCCACAGCAAAAACTTGTCTAAATCATATATTTTTGCCTAATAAACAAAAATGAAATTATGACTGTGCCCTGCATAAGTGACTTTTGGTTTTGCATATGGAAAACTCAAGGTTTTTATTGTTTTCCATCCAATATTAGTAGGCTTTAAGCACTAATCTGTTGAGTTGATAGATTAATTGACTAATGCTTGGGTGACTAATTATGAATATAACAGAACTGGCACACTTTAAGTAATTAATTAAAAATTATTTAACAAAGAAAAATGTTTTTTTCTTCTAAAAATTTTGCATCTACAATTTTGGCTTTTTTAAATTTCTAAATGTACTTCAAAATTATATTGGTTCTGGGATATTAGTAGTATGCAAGTTGAATCGATTAAGTTTAATCAATAAGTAATTATTGTACTGCCTAGTCTACTCAGACGTAAATCCTATTGAACTAAATGAATGTCACCCTCAGGTGCTATATTTAGAACTGCAATCCTGGGTTAAAATGGCAGTTGATGGATAAATTATTTAAACTCTACATGGTCAACATTAAATACTTATGACAATTTCCACAGCAAATAGTAACTCACATTGTCTACTTTTTCATGACTGCGAGCTTTTTCACTTAAAGTATGCTTTATTTGAGGGAGTGCATATAGCCCTTGCTTGGAAACAACCTGCAAATGTGTTGCTTTTTTGTGCAAGATAAATTAATCCTTCCTCGATAGGGGGAAAGGCTGCTGTATAATTCTTTTCTAACCCAAGCACCAGGTTCAATACAGAGGCCTCTCTATGGTATTACAAAGTTGAATGCAGAACTAGTTTACTGCAAGGTTGAGGGGTGAGGTAGGAAAGCAGAAGTAGAGAAATTAAAACTGGGGTGTCAAGATTGAGTTTTGAGATGGAGAAGAATCTTTGGAAGTCTCCCTCCCCCCAACCCTTGTGGAATTTTAGCTTGCAATCTTTGTAGCAAAAGGAAAAAAAAAGGAACTGTAAATCACTGACCTTCTTAACAAGGAAAGAAATGAGAGGAAGAGGCAAGTTTCCTCAAATTTGGCTAATCTCCCAAAGATTAGTCCTTGAAAAAGGTGCAATATTTTTTTCCAGAAGCTCCAATCCCTCTACTGACTCTCTCCAGCCCCCTCCCCCCCAGTTTTCTCTTTTTCCTAAATGAGAATGCTAAATGAGCATTGAGGTGCTAATCAGATACCAGATGGTTGTTGACGGTGGAAAATGGAAAGAAGCAGCTGGGAAAGTCATTAAAAAATCATGCTGGAGACAGCCTATCCGAACTGTGCCATCCTCGGTGCAGGACTTGTCGGAAATCAGAACGAGAGATTTGAAATCAAATATTAATAAATCCCCCATCAAGGATGACAATATTGATCTAGGCTTTCTTCCGTTTTGCCCTTGCATGCGAGAGCACTGCACGCAAACAGAAGGGAATTTTCTTTCCTTCCTTTTGAAAAAAATTGCTGGTGCTTTGTTGGATCCCTTCTTTCCTTCCACCTTTCTCTCTAGCAAGAAAGAGAGAGAAAAGAAAAGAAAAGAAAAAGGGGTGGGTGGGAGGGAAGGCATGGATGGATCTTTGTAGCGGGAGAAACGAAATACACATCAGGCTTTTTTTTTTTTTTTCCTCTGCTTTTCTGGATTTGCACGGCGGCTGAAAAATCGGGAGCGAGTGGTTCTTCCTTAAGAACCAGCCGAAGTTTAGCTTCCCGCAGCCCGTTCATTTTTCAGAAATTGAACTTCAAACAGCCCTATTTCTAAAGAGGTCTGGCCTTAATCGAAGTCCTTTACTTCGGAAGTCAGGCTTCTGAATAGGGCGTGTGGGTGCGGCGGGTTTTTTTTTTACCCACCTCGTGGGGACGGAGAGCTGCTTTCTTGGATGTAAGAGCCCCCGCCTGCAACAAGGCACGCTCTTCTCCTCGTAAGCTGGCACAGAAGCGCAGACTGTGGTGTGCTTGAAACAGGGTGCGATCGTGGCAGGGAGCGGTGGCATTTTATTTCTCCAGAGCAGGAAGTCTGCTAAACACAAGTTTTTCTGCTCCTGAATGGCTGACAGCTGTTTTTGTCAGGGGGTGGGATGGGGGTGGGGGCGAAAGAGAAAGATTCGTGCAGCGCGTCCCGAGTTCACATTAAACAGAAGGGCAATCTCCCCACTCTGTCTCTCCGTCCATCTTTTTCTCACATACTTATTGATACATTTCGTTCCCTTCTCTCTCTCTCTCTCTTCAAAATCTCTAGCCATTGAAGGCTTTGAAGTAGGAATGTCACGAAAGCACGCGGGGGAGAAATAACTATTTCTAGAACACAAGAAACAGGGAGGGAGGCAGCCACGAGCATAAAAAAGAAAGAAAGAAAATTCCCAGTCCGAGTGGGATTGGGCGAATCTTAAACCGAAGACTCTCCATTCCTGCTTGCTCGCTTGGATCTTCTCCTCCCCCAGGCTCAGCAAGTGAGATTCGCTAGCCTCCAACACGAGCAACTCTTTCGCTTAACGACTAGCGTCTCAAATCGGACATTGCTCACTCCCCGAAGAAAGCAGTCCGAGCAGCAGGGATCCTGGGGCCCCGCTGCGAAGCCGTAGATAGAAAAAGGGATAGTTTGCTCCGCGGATGAAAGCAAAAGTGCATTCCGGGCAAGAACTTTCGGGGACGCGCCCGTGTGCGCGCTCCTTCGCTCAAGTTCTTGAAGACTCGGGACCTGAAGCAAGCCGTTCTCCTTATAGCAAAGCTCGCAGCGCCCTCTATAGTCCCGAAGCGGAATCATTTTCTTCCCTAAAATGCTGGGAAAAGGAAAGCCGCCCGAGGTCTTCCCTTGCTCCAATGGAAACGTTGTCTCGCGTTATAAACGTCCCTCGCCTTGCCCAGGACCCTTCAAGCGACACAGATCCGCAGAAGAAAACTTTCGCCCCCTTTCGTGCTCTCGACCCTGAGGAAGACCCGCTCCCATCTCTTTGCATAAAATGTTCCTCAGCTTTACTACATTCAAATTCAACCTCGAAATGCATAGGCAAGTCAACAGCAGGTTCTTTTAGCCCACCCCAGGCCATCCCCCTCACCCTCCCCGTTCCGGCTGAGCCTCTGCTGAACGGAACGGTCTGCAATGCGTAAGGGAGACGCTTTAAAACATGTTCCATTGATTTCAAAGGCGAAGCGAGCGAGGGAGTTTGGTCCTTTGTAGGTTCCTTAGAAGTAAGCCCCACTGTGTTCAGGATGGCTGCCTTCTCCGGCCCTGTTCAAAGGGCTGCAGCGCAAGTTCTGAAATACCGTCGGTCTGAGGTTTAGAAGGTCTATATGTTACCTCAAGAGTAATTCCGGTTACTCTGCAAGGTTATTATAAGGTCAGAGACGGGTGGTGGTGGTTGGAACTACCGGTAGTATACTAGTATGGAGGAGAAGATCAAGCGGTGGCCTTGTGGGGGGAAGATTCTTCGATTGGGAAATAGTACAGACCCTTTGGTTTTCGAATATAGGAAATGCAAAACTATGGTGTTTTTTTTTTTTTTAAACTTTAGTTATTAAATCGTTCCTGGCAGAAGAGAGGCATAGACGAAGCCGTGCTTGTCGTTACCCTCCCTTGTATTTTTCTCGGTTCAAGTTAGTCTCAGTTCCTCCAGTGGAAAGGATTTAAGCGCGTGCGTAAAACTCTCAATCCCAGGACTCCCAACGTTTGCGCATTCATGGTTCTCCCGGAATCGACTCCCTCCCAGGCAGGATTCCCCCCCCTCCCCAAAATTGTACCCCGCTGGACAACCACGGCCGAAAAAGGCGAGAACCTGCGCTTGGAAATCCAGCGGCCTTCTCTTCAAGGGCGGCGGCGGACGCAGGAATGTGTGGCGTTCCCCCGCGACGGAGAATCCCAAGGATTCCTCGGCCCCGGTCGAGAGTTCTCGCTCTGTCGGGGAACCGCCTCGGCTTTCCAAGGAGCCCGGCAGCCCTTCCCCTAACCACTTCCTCCTCCTGAAATCGAGCTGCAGCGCAAAATCCCCTACGGTTTGTTGCAATGCGTGCAGTCCTGTTCTCCCGCTTCGTGCCGGGAGAAATTCTCGGGTTCTTTGGAGTTGCTCTTTTCTTTCAAAAACAAGCGGGGAAAAAGGAAGAGCAAACGCAACCCGGCCGGGTACTGGCAAAAGGCGAGCTGCAGCGTCCTCTACCGCGGGGAAACGCCAGACCCGAGACCCGCAGATAGAAGCCTCTCCCGGGCCACGGCAGAACTCTCTCTTCCTGACAGAGGGCTCCTTAAAAGAAGTCAGCCCGGCCGGGAGAGGCAGCCGATGGGGAAGGCCCTGTCTGAAGAGAGAACCTGGTAACTTGGCCTGACCTGGCCTCTTTCCATTCTGGGAGGAGAGAGTGGGAGATGGTCCTGGACATCCGGAGGGCTCAGAATTGGGGAAGGTTGGAGCAGAACAGTGCGACGTTATTAGAGTGTTTTGACTCGAAGTAAAAGCTGCCGCCGGCGTTACTTAGGAAGATGGCTCACTGAAGGGCTGGGGAGGAGGGTATGCAACAACTAAGTCTTAAACTGCGGCAAATTTACGAGGAAATAGTATTTGGGGATTTAATTGCCTTCTTTGCACCATCGAATGTGAGCAATGGGAAGTGTGGCACTTAGATCTCGTACGCAACGCTTTGTAGAAAACGTCAGGTAAGGAAGCCGGACAACCTCAGCAGCCCTTTGCCAGAATTAAACTGGGTAGCTCTCAACCTGGTGCGCTCCAGGAATACTGGACTACATACCCCATGCGTCGCGGACGCCGTGGCTTTGCTGAGTGGGAAGTAGGGAGGTGTTCATCCCACTCAGTTTGGCAAGTAATACCTGTTTAAAGGAAAGCCGGGCAACAAAAACGAGAAAGGCGGGAAGCTGGAAGGTCAAGGCTGCAAAGAGAAGAGGGCAACCCGAAGCCTCGACTGTCGCGTCGGGAAGACGCGTCGAGCTGGCAAGCAATGCTTGAGGAGCCCAGTGAAACGGGTCTGTTCTTCCGCGGCTCCCTTGCTCTCCTATCCCCTTTTTCTTTTCATTGAATTTGATGCCATCGATCTTTACCAGCGCAAGCCATTTATTTCTGTCGGTTAGAAAAGAGCGACGCGCTTAATCCTCGCTTTCCAGAAGAGAAGAGCGCTCCCCCTGCCCGGTCTGGCCTCTGTTCACGACGTTTTTATTTGCCGGGACAGCTGCTGCGTTTCGTTGATTTATGGTTCAAAAAAAAAAAAAGGGGGGGGGAGATGACCAGCTACCTCAGACAAGGCCCAGGCGCGACTTTGCCAACCGCCCGAATTCGCTCTCGTCCCCCCCAAGGTCCATTGTCCGGGTGGGAGTGGGGTTAGAAAGGAATCGTCTGGGAAATTCGAGCCTGTGCTTGTTGCGAATGGAGTCCCATTAAAGTTCCTCGGTCTTACTCCGGGACAAATGGATCTAGTATTTTTAGCTTGGAGAGCCAGTCGAATCTCTCTGTGTGAGTGACTCTGTCAGAGAATCATATTTGCTTTATTTTTTCCTATGGCGCGCCGGTCCATTGGCTCCCAAGCGCATTTATCTCTCCCCAGTGCCAGACAATATGGAGAATTCATATGTACGTCTCTCTTTTAGTGGGCTGACACTGATTAATGTAATGTGTGCGCACACACACACACACACTCACTCCAGAAACAGATCCGGCCGATGAATCATGCGCTATAAAGTTTCAATCGTCCTTGTTGGATGAGAGACTGCTGCAAAGACAGTGGGCAAGGGATGGAGGGAAGCGGGGGACATGAAGAGAAGAGAGAAAGAGAAATGGCCCTTGTTCTTCCAGGCTTCCATTCTTAAAAAAAAGGAGAGATTCCTCATTTGGAGGAGATCTTATTCACCAACTCTGCAGGTATCTGCCCACTCTGTAGAAAGGAGGAAAAGCCCATCCTTATAAGCTTAAAATCCACCAGCTTTCAGGTTTCCAGCAACTGTTTCTCAGAAGTTCGCATAGAGTTGGTCTTTTGTCCCCATTCCTGCAATTAAGGGTATGCTGCATTTGAATAGGGAGGCTCCATACGATGTAGCTGTGATGACTAATGGATCAGGACAGTTCTCTGCTTCCCCCAATTTTAAGATTGAGGAAAAGTTGGGGAGGGCAGCAAACCACAGACGGGATGTAAGTTACTAATGTATGTTGTGTGAATAATTCCTTTGCTGTTCTTGTCCCCATTGAAGTTCATTGAGTAACTCCTTCATCCACTCCTGGGCCTCACTGTAGAATCATAGGGTAGGAAAGATGCTTGGAAGTCTTTTAGTCCAACCTTTTGCCCAGTGCAGGAATCCTCATGCCATTCTGGACAAAGACTGCCCAGTCATTTATCTCCATAAACAGCCTTCTGAGTTGATTTAAGTGAGCGTGATGGCTCCAAACTTACTTTGGAGCCACAGAAAGTGAAGGTGAATATCCAGCCTGGCTCTTGTGAGAAAAGACTGTATGTTTCTCCCTTATTACTTTTCTTTAGCTTTATAATTTGAATATTTGGAGCAATTCCAGAACTCACGTCCAGTTCCATAAAAACAAAAAACAAATGTGTGTTCCAGTTCCCTGTCCATCAAATCATAAGGCTTTTTTTAAAAACCAAGTGGGAGTCTCTTTAAGGTTTAGATCTTGTTAGTCAAGATAAAAACAGCAACTCTCTCTGTGTTAGTTAGACTCCAGCTCCTGTGAACCCTAACTAATGTTGCTATTTATTCATTTGATTTGATTTTTGATGCCACCTGGCTCCCAACCAGCTCTGGTAGTAATACAGGCTGATAAGAATTGTTCTTGTACAACTGGGGAGCCACATATTGCTCCCCACAGGTTGATCTTGTGAGTTGTTGAGATGAAGGCTATATTGTTGATTCTGTTGTTCTTTCTCCTCTATTCTGTATGTTTAATTACCTATCCCTGTAATGACTGGGAATGGGGTGTTTGTGTGTTATGGTATAAGGCACCTGGAGCATGTCTGTTTGGGGAAGGGTGATGTAGGTTCTGACTTTTATGTCAAAAGCCTTCCAAATGCATCCACTTCCAGAGCAGGAGCATCTTTCTCTTGCTAAAGGCTGCTTGTCCCTATCCCAGTCATACTAGGCTTAAACCCCTCCCCCCGCCCCCAGTATTATCTTAGCTCACATACAACTGCATTTTGAACCTTGTTGAGTGACCACAGTTGGGATTGGCAATTCTGTCATTAAGTGAAACCACAACTTTGCTTATGATCTTTCCAGCTTTCGGATCGCTTTACAGAGCGGCAAAGATTGTAACTGTAAGGATCAGTCACAAAGTTATTTTTTCACTCCTGTCATAACTACCAGCAGTTACTGCATGAGGCCCTAGCTAAATGAGGATTATTTATACAGCATATAAAAGCCTGCAGTAGTTACTGTCAGATCCCCTCCTGATTGGAGGGTGTACATTCTTTTGGGTGATAGAAAGCTCAACTAAGTGAACATCCCTTCATCAGAAAGAGTGCTATAAATAACCAACATTTATGACATGCTTAATTTTTATTATGTGTCTATTTGTTGTGCATTTTAGGATGCAGGAAATTTCCCCTTTCCAGTACCTACAGAGACAGTTTTGGCATTGTGGAAGGGGTACTGCCTCGTGGTTGCCTACAAAAGGACATGTTTGGGTCTGTATAAAAAAGGCAGGATGGTGACTGAACCTTCTTTTTCTTTTTCTAGATGCATTACACACAGAAAGCTTCAGCTATTCCTTTGATTTACTTGACACCCTCAGTTGGCCACACTTTGTTATCTCAGGTGATTTAGAGCAGGGGTGTCAAACTCTTGTCCTCACATGATGTGTTGTGACTTCCCCCCCTTCACTAAAATGGGGTGGGTGTGGCCAGCGCATGACTCATCTGTCCCTTGGGCAATGAGTTTGACACCCCTGATCTAGAGTGAGGGGGAAACTTTATTATAAGAGAAAGAAAGTGACAGAAAAGGGCAAAAAAATTGAGGTGAGAGGATAGGAAATAGCTGCTAACAGCGGCTGGCGGTTTTCAGGCAATTACAATATAGTTTTCCCAGAATGCCCTTCAATGACACAATTTCAAGAATGTACTAGAAAACCAAGATTAAAAGAAATCTGGGCTTGAAAACAAATGAGAAAAATGTGAGTTGAACAAATGAGTAACAAATGGAATGTGGCTTAAATTTAATGAGTTACAAAATGGGTTAGTTCTCTAATAAAAGAATCACGACACAGAGAAGACATTCTTACTGGGCTCTTTTCTGCAACATGCAAATCTCAACCTGGAGTTGCAGTTCTCAGATGAAGAACATGCAACTTTGAATTAGTTCTTTCCTGCAGTCAGAGTAGTGGGAGAGTCAGAAACAAGAATTAAAGGACTCTTCCTGATACCATGCATCAAGGGAAAAATATCTGTGCATGTGTGTTTGGAGGGAGAGATGGATGGAAGTCCACATTTTTCTATTCTCTGCCTTCAAACTCAAGCATTGAAAAGGGCATGGAAGTTTCCTGATATTATTGCATTTTTAGCTGCACCAAGCAGTAAAGTAGTAGAAGAGAATTCATAGAGTTTTCCCAAAGTCTGATAATAGCATCCAAGTAATTTTGCATTAGATTGCAATCAGGTTGCATCAATTTATGAGATTTTTCCCCCCACTTACATTGCAATGTTTCATTCATATATGATAGAGATTTGAGCTATTAATCCTGTTCAGTTTCGGATGACAGCCATACCTATAGAATAAAGGAGATCTGTATGATTTGTTATTCAAACCTACATATGTTATTTTTTTCACTCAAGGTAAATTCTTTTTAATAATAATAGTATGCAAATGTATTTGCAGTGACATATTCAACTTTACAGGAAAAATGTTTGACAATCTTGATTTTGTTGAGTAAAATAATTCTGATGGGTTGGATTATTTTTAATAATCCCTACTTAATCATGCTTTTTATTTAGTGTAGATCTTGCTTCCACGAAGAATGCTTAAAACCATGAGAATAAATCTGATTCAATTTAACATACACTTAAACTTCCAAATCTCACTTCATTTACTGAATTACAAATCCTCTTTCTCTCTGTGTGAGGGCCTTATCTATGTGATGAAAAGTATCCTTTTGCAGGCTGTGCTTTTCTGTTTGTATGCTCAATTGCCCATTTTCTCATTTGAGAAATTAAGACTTATTTCTACTTATGAATATGAATAAATGCATAACTACAATCTTATTTATTTAAACATACTTATCACAGGATTACTGTTCCATTGGTTCTTTTGTTTTTACATAAACATTTGTGTCTCTGTATCTCTGTGCACTCAAAAAGCACAATAAAAATACTAAAAGGTGAATTTTCTCTGCTCAGTATTTCACTGTTTGCCACTTACAGGGGAAGTAGTGATTCCCATGAATGTTAATGACCAAGATTTATTGAAAGTTTTGATTTCAGATTAATTAATGCCATGAACCCAAGTCAATTTCTCCTTAGCAACCACGATGGAAGAAAATTTGGATTTCCCCCCCTTTGATATATTTCCAATGTTTTATGGCAGGATTTGTGTCTAACTACATCATAATGACTATAATATTGACCACATAAATAATAAGCTGATTTTAATTCTAAGCTGCCAAAACCAACTGCTTGAGTTCAATATGTCTGAAGCGGGTTTTGACTACTTCACTGCTTTCTGTCCAATTTTGATTATTTTATTTATATACTGCCATAATCAAAATTAACCCTTGACCACTCCTAGTGATTCCATCAAATATACTATGAATCCAGAAATCAGCAAAGTAACTCTGAGTCTTTTATTCCCAGTTCAACTGTGCCTTCTTGTAAAACAAAACAAAATCCAAACTGTGTCTTGTTATTTTTAAGAATCTTTTAGAAGGGCCGAATTCAGCCTATTTTCATGAAGAATATTTTTGGGGTGAAAATTCTATAATCTTCTTTGTAAAAAAAAATCCCAATGATTTACTTTTGGGTAGACATATTCTGTAATTGGATTTTATCATGTAAAGTATCAAGCCAAAATGCAGTTTCCCTCTGCTCCAAACTTGGTTGTATTCCCAAATTTTAGCAGGACCCATGCATGCAAAGTAGAATCCTTGTATATCTTAATTGATCAAGAAGATTAGGAATATGCCTGAAATTGAAGGGACATTTAATTGAGCAAGGTGGTGCACCCACTAAACGTCTCAGGGCAGACATCGCACATTAAAAATAATGATAAAAGAGTTGGTAATGAGGTGGATGATCACTCCATAACCACCTATCCAATTTTCCTTATATTGGCTTTCCTGCAGGGAATTAAACTTGTTTGTTTGAGATCACTGACCCTGGATATTCTGTTTCCTGAACTGAGGGGGAAATGGCATTATTTTCCCACCTGTAGAAGCCCATCTGTTTGGAAGCTGAATCTTAATTTTGACACCAGTAATGGAGCATCCTCCTCTACCATATCAGAAGGCACAACTGCTCTCCAGTAGAAAATACCAGGAGTGTGTCTGAGGCTACCCGTGCCTTATTCTGCTTACTGAAAAGGTTACCCTGCTTTTAATACAGAGACAATTACAATTGTATCAATGTTTTTGTACTGCAAATTAGCATTACACTGACGGGGAACTCTTCTGCATAGCCCAGTTAAAGTGCTACTGTAAATCTGCCAATCCCTGAGATGCCCGGAACACTACTAGCATAAACTGAGCTGCTTCCATTGATCTCAGGCCAGCATACATATGATCATATTGATTGGAGGCTCCATGGCTTTATTTTCCTCTTAGTGGGGCTAGGGCTATTGAGCAGTAAATTTTGTGAAACTGAAAAATTCTGGCTTATGTTTGGTGCGCTGTGTTGTTTTTGCACTGGTGCATTCTGAACTTTGGGTTTAACACTCTTCTGGAATAGAGCTATACCCATATCCAAAATTACTTTGATGGTCAACTGATTTCAGTCAGTCATCAGGATCCTTTATAACTCCTCTCTACAGAACACTGGGGCAGAACAAAACTGATAATTGGGCTACTTTGGGCATGGTTTGGTGCCATTCCAAAAAGTTCTAAACCAGTGTCCGAAATTGTCCTGAGCAATAGCTGACAAGATCATGGATACATCAGCAGAGAGACCCAATGGTGCTTTTTAAAGGAGGCAACTGGACTTTCTTGTTTTGTCTTTGCAGAGAGTTCTGGCTTACTCATTTCACCTTAAAGCCCCTTCACCCTATCCTTAATGCTATAGCTACTGTTCAGGCTGATTGTGTCATGGATTGGCAGGTATGCATGGATAATCCAATTAAAAAAACCCTGGACTTCCCCACTGTTCAAAACAAGAGCTTTGGAAGAGAGTGCTCAAGGCTGAGAGAGGAGGGTGTGCCCACATTAACTTGAAGTGGCCAATAGGTACCAGACTTCCAGAGTCTTCTGATTGCAGTGCTGAATACATTGGTTGGTGAAGCACATCAGACTTCACCCACAGCCAAAGTCCCATAGGTTTTAGAGGAAAAACACCACTTTAATTTAGAGTAGCTAAAGACAACTTCAAGCTGCCTCAGATATCAGTTGGGGATAAGATGAAAACATCATGAGTACGTGGTAAAAAAAAACAACCTCTGGATTTATTTTCTTCCCAGTGTAAAGTATGCATTGGTTCACATGTTTTTCTTCCCTCCCATCTTTCCTGCTGCCATTTTCCTAAGGCCCTCTGACTTCGACTATAAGCTATTTGCAGGGACCTGATGGGGCTGCCCATTTAACTCTGCAAAGCACCATATTCCTGGTGGTGTAATATAAACACTAAGCAGACTATACGGTGAGGCGGCTAGCCCTGAAACCCAATTCCAAGGCCTCATCCTTCAGGAGCAGCAGCACAGCTAAAGCCAAGGCTTAAAGGCTTGTTCTCAGAAACAAGCTTAAAACATTAAATACATTTGAGCAGTGTGTGTGTGTGTGTGTGTGTGTGTGTGGAGGGGGGTATGTGAAAGAGAAAAACAGAAGCATTTTAAATAAAGGTGCTAGCTGTGGGGCATGTTAACCAGTTCACACAGTGAAGTGATTAACATGTTTATGAATCAAATTAATCACACATTAACTCTGTCTCAGTGCAAGTGAATGCCAGGAATGGAAGGCAGGCAGACATTTTTCCCCTCTGACACTCTAAGCAACATAGTTTGATGTAGGTTAATGGTTAGATTTACATTTTTCTGGTGGGGGCGGGAGAGTAAAAGGGAAGGAAGACACACTGCCGGCCACACCAGCTTTTGTTCTGTTTTCATTTTTGTGCATTTTGTGGGTCTTGAAAGTTGCTTGACATAAAAATTAGAAGCTCCATCAAAGAGGGGTAAAGGCTGGAAGAGAAGGAGAAGGAAATATTTCCAGATAGGGGGAAACCATAGGTCAGAGCGGAAGGAAGAAACATCATCCTGAACTACCAAAAGTAAATTTCATATGACCAAATTAATAAGTTGGGAAGAGTTTATTTCTTTAAAAAGATTTGTTTATTATATTTTCTGTATGACCATAAGATGGTTAAAAAAAGCTTTCTCACCTCCGACATTTCACCACATTACAATTCTGTGAGATAGGTTGGTCTGAGAGAGAGTAATAAGCCCTTCATGAGTGAATTTCCATCACTGAGGGTTTGAACTTGAGTATTTAGTTCAACATCTTGGCTATTAAATTGCCAAGATGTATATCATTTGTTTTCTCTTTGATGACTTAGGACAGCAAAAAAGCTGTAATTGGAGTATTCTACTCACTGTCCCACCCTCATTATTCCATATCATTGCCTACCACCTTCTCATCACTAACTATTATGGAGGCAATGACTTTCCTAAGCATATTCAAGGTGCAAGAAAAAAAGTGTAAGCTTCTAAGCAAGCAATAATTCACAGTTAAAGAAAGCTGTATAGATAAATGAAGGGGAAAGCAGCAAGAATTGCTATTTTTGTTTATTAGATTTATATCCGACCTTTTACATAGAAGCTGAAGGTGGCATATCTAACACTCCTGCTTACTATTTTCCTCATAACAAAACCCTGTGAAGAAAATAGGGGAAGGAATGTCACTCCATGAGCCTCAGTGGTTGATGGTAGATTCTGTCTCCCCAGTGCTAACAACTTCACCACCACACCACATTGGCTCCAAAGTTTCACATTCAGCTTCAAGTTATTAAGAGAGACTTTGCCTAATTTGATATTAAGAGTTAGGAAGAAAGGTCTTTCATCAGCCACTAGCCATTAAATTAACTCATGTGTTTAAAAACATTTCTCTTTGTAATGGGATGGTTATGTGCTGTGCTTTCTTATAGTCACCAGCATGCTGATTCTGAGTGCCAAATGCTGAGGTAAATGAATGCTTAGTCTAATGTAACAAAGTAGTTGTTTTGTTCTTAATCCATGATGGTTCACCAACATGTGATCATCACTTGTATTCTTGAATCAAGATGCAGTCAATATACTGGATAGTTTTCAACTGAATGCATGAAGTCTCAGCTGAAACACAGAGTGTGTGCAGAACCAATTTCAGCTGATATGAAGATGCTATCTGAGGTGTGTAATCTGTTAATGGCTCTGTAATGAATTGATAGTGACATTGGGTGATGTGAAAACACTCCCCGTAGCAATTCATCTGCGATGCCTCCTTCACACTTACAAGTCACCCCTTGATGTCAGTGATGAAGGTACATGTCTGCGAACCCAGCCCTTAGTTTTTCTGATTATTCTAGGCCATAAGCTGCAAGTCGAGAACTTCTCCTTTGTTTTAAAAAAAAAAAATCTGCCATGTCTGATAATCAAATGTAATTTCTTCCTGTCTCTCTGTGTCTATGTGTTTTCTATTCTCTTGCCACCACAGTTTTTGGGCCTGTTCCAATGGGCTGCACAAAAGAAAGCCGAGGCATCTGAAGTGTCACTCCACAGCTGTGGCAAAGGAGCGGTATTTCCATTTTGTTGATGCTCCAAGCACATGTGTGCAGCAGAAGGTGATATCAAAGGAGCCGTTTCCCCTCAGTTCTGCACATTATTTTTTCACTGCTGTGGCGAATCTTTCTGAGCTCCATGAACCAATAAAACAAGAGCCCCTGTTTGAGTTGATATATTAATATTTGCTGAGGATTTGCAAGGTCGGGGCGAAATGTCAGCAGATTGCTGGGGCAGGACTGTGGGGAATAATTAAACAAATCTCCCAGCACTTCAGCCTCCTGAACATCTTTATTAATCTTTTGGAAACAGTAACACTGAAACAATTTCTGCTTTCACAACCATAAGCAAAGAGTCAGGAGAAGTTGCCTTAATCAATTCCTTGGATTGGTGATGTTTGCTTACTGACAGTTTCTTGGCCCCCTCCTTGGCAGATGCTCCTGAGCCAGGAAGGCTGTCCTGGGTGAATTAACCGCAAGCTGCTGGGATTCTCACCTCAAATCCAGCTCCAGGAAAAACTGAGAAGTGTTGGGGGCGGGTTTTGAGACAGGACTCTAAGGGTGGGAGGGAAAGGCAGTTTAACCTCTGAGAACACAAATGGGCTGAGGGTTGGAGCTTGGCTTTCGAACCAGGGGCTGGGCATGAATTTTGGTAAGCATTCCAGCGTATCTGTCCTTCCCTTCTGACCTTAGTTAATGTGGGATCATCTTGCTGTGTTCTGATCATTACTTTTCTTCAGGCTTTACTTTCATTTACAAGTAAAACAGCATTCCATCCTTTTTATTACAGAAATGGGAGAGCGGAAAAATACCCAGAGGGTATTGGCCCTGATTTTCCTGGAAGAAGTCAGTTGGCTTCTGACTTTTAGCATTCCAGCTAAAATGGAGAGCAAAAGTCATGGTATGGCTGACAAGTCCTTTAACACTTGGCACTTTAGAAATCATTAAAATTAAATATTCGTTTATACAAACCCCTTAATAAATGACATCCTCATAGCTGTTACATTACTTGTATTTATGCCTTTGCTGATTCACATTACAAAATTATGGCCCCTCTCCAATATATCCATGCCATTCTGTCTATATCATGGCTGCTTAAAGAAGAACTCAAAGAGCATCTGGATTTTTTTCCTCTGGTATTGGACATTTTAATTGGAACTATTACGCATAGAGCCGGTATGTCAAAGTCTTCTCAATTCTTAATTTAGCTTTAAGGTGCCACTCAGCTTCTAGCACACCTCCCCTCAGCTTCTCATATGTCATGGTTGTTCCAGGGATTTGTCTCCTCAGGGAAAGAACACAATTTTATTTATTTGCTTGTTTGAATATCGTGTTGGAATATGGCAAGGAGTCTTGGGGAAAGGATTTGGAGATCCCTCCCCCCAAGGTAAGTTCGTATGTTAAGTCTAGTGGAGTTTTAACGCAAGTATTTTACCCTTTAGCTGCTTAAAAAAAGATGTGCCAAATCCTATTATTGAAAATTATCATTTTACCATCAAATGGAGGCAAAGAATCTCATTTCCAATGGAATTAGCTGAATGTGGATACAATTTTGTTTATTTAGCTATTTATTCAATTTGTAAAATGTCTAACTTGACATACAATTCTGGATGGTGAAAAACAAATGTAACAAGCATAAAATCCATTTAAAGTGATTTGTCTAAGACTGGTTCCCAAACTTTTTCAGTCCACGGCCCCCTTGGTGCTACAAACTCATTCTCGGTGCCCCCCACCCAGGGGTGGAATTCAAATTCTTGTGAGAGTGGTCTAATTAGAGGGTGTGGCTTGCTGGCTGGGCATGGATTGGTGATCACATGACTGGGTAGGTGTGGTTTGGTGGTCATGTGACTGGGTGGGCATGGACAGGTGACTGGCAAACCAAATACAAGTGGTCCTCACTTAATGGCCGGTTGCTTAGCAAATGTTCTAATTTATGACTGGCCTCCCCAGAGCTACTTGACCTGTTTTTGGAGTTTTGAGAGCCATGCACACACATATACATATACTCCCTTCCAACCCTGCTGGAGCAAGTCATTGGACTAGAATCGGCAAAGCATCTCTGATTAGATTCTAGTATTGAATAGAATCTAATCAGAGATGCTTTGCCAATTCTTGTTGATTTGTTTTATTTGTATTTCTTTATTTTATGTTGCTGAATTGCATTGACATGTGTGTTCCTTCTTGTGCACAACCCAGAAACTTTTGTAATTCTTTGCAACAAAAATTACCAACCTCTGGCTTTGCTCTACTTTTCAAACATGCTGCCATTGCTGTGTTCCAGGTGCTGGCCCCTCAGGTCCACCCCATTGAGCCTGCTGCACCAGATGAACCTGCCCAAGCAAGTCCAAGCAGAGCGGTGCACCAAGTCAATGGGGTGAGCCTGAGAGAGGGAAAGAGAGAGATAACTGGTACTGGTCCCACCCCTGAATTGCGCCCTGAGAGGGGCCCACCTCCAATGCCCCCCTGCCACCTCTTAGCACCCCCTGCCAGCCCCCTTGCCTCTTAGCACCCCCCTGAGGTACCGCCCACTTTGGGAACCACTGGTCTAAGACAACCAGCCCAACTGACTTACCTCCAGACATGTTGGATTATGACTTCCATAATGCTTATTACATGCATACTAGCTATAGGTAATGGAAGCTCTACTTCAACAGCTGTATGCACTATTTTTTTTTACATTGCTTACAATGTATTTTAAATAAATACTTTATTATTATTTAAAGTTTGGTGGTATTGCTGTCCTTCAGTGCTCTTCAACTGCATCTTGTGGTTGTAATTTTCCCTGCCTCACTTCATTTATGAAAGAAAGTTTAGATAATGAGGTTTCAACTACCCACCCTAAGATTTGAACTGCTTTCATTTTTTACTTTATGTACAACTGGAATAAATAATAGGATCTTCTACAATCAGATACCTGTCTCAGAGTTACAAGCTTTCATTCTGCTTCTTTATATTATATGTTGTATTGTATTGTTTATTGTATTTTTTAAATAAACAATTCATATTATATGTAAACATCCAGACTACCACAAAACTGATTTTCAGTGGAGTTATTTAAGAGAGCACCAGAAAACACCTTAGGAAATCCTTGAAGAATGTAGCAGCAAAAACTTCCATATTTTTTCCCAAGAAATCTACGTGGAGGCATTGCAGAAGTCACCATGAATTCCACTCATTGGAGGTGGTGCACTTTTAGTTATCACAGTCAGTTCTGCTAGGCATACAAGGCAGATTATGCATGAATGTAAATCACCTACTCAGCAACTAAAAGTATAATAATACATGAATAATATAATTTTAATGTAAGTAATGTGAAGTTGATTTGTGTCTGTGATGACCTGCATGCAAAGTGTCATTGGATTGCCTGTGATTAATAGTTATTTTTCAAACCAGCCTCAATTTCCATAATTGTGGAGAAATATGCTAGAACCAGTTTATATCACCAGAGGTTAAAGGAACCACAGCCAAACTTCTTGGTGATAGTGAGCTTCCTTGACTGCATTTGGAAGAATCTAAGATTCACTGAAGCCAAAGAGCCTGTTTTCTATTTTGTGCTATTCATCTTTATTTCTCTAACCTCTGGCTTTAACAGACATTTTTAAAAAGCAAAATTCATTAATCCAATGGCATCATTTAATTTTGTCCTGAATATAAATAAAATATACCCACCTAGAATGTGGAGGGTTGATTCATCTACTTACAGTCCACCAACCAGTTTTCCTGTAAAAGTTCCATGGAACACTTACTGAAACTTAAGCAGGCACTCTTGGATTGAATTTATTACTTCATCGGTACTAAACAAATTATGACTGTGGGCAACAAAAGAAAGAAGAAGCAGTGACTTGGATCTAGTGCAACAGGGTGGATTGCCTCCTCAGTTACTGCAGAGTATTGAAACATCCTGGAATGTCTTGAAATGGCAAAATGGTTGTGGGAAGAATGGGGACTGGAAAAGATTCACTGTGTATCCTATTAGTGGAAATCATTAATGGGATCATGATGCTACAGTAAGTATCCTCATTTTATTCCAACTCAGTAACAGAAGTTTGCCAACAGAATTGGCTGCTAGTCCAATTCTTGGTTCATTTCAAAAAGTTAAATTTCATGTTTAGAATCCATTAGAGTTTGCAACCAGATTACCTGAAGGACTGGAGCCCCTCTAGGAGCTGACCAGTTTAGCAAACAGGGCCAGAGGACTTTGGACACAATGAGACTTTAGCACACCCGAGCCAATCACTGAAAGGGCTAAAATGTCCAGATGTGTGTATATGTAGATGATATGCACAGAGTCATAATTCAGGAAAAGTTTTTTTAATATTAGTTACTTTAAAGGGAAAGGGGTAATTTTGAACTACTTAACTTTATTTCTAGTTGATTCTGTCTGTAGAAACAATGATTTTATAGTATCTACATTTTTTTTTTCATATGCAGGCTTTTAAAAAGCTTTCAGGAATAATGTGATGTATTAATATTATATTGATAACATTCTTGTCAATAATACTATCCAATAAATTTGTAGTTCTTTTGTAACAAAGTACCATTTTCAGTGTGTGTGTGAGAGTGTGTGCAAGAAAGGAGCTAATATTAAGCTATCTATGTGCTATGATTTAAAAACAAAACCTAGCAATAATGTAAACATGGAGATTAAGAAACAAGCAAGGAAGCTGGAGAGAAGAATTATTTATTTTCAGAATTTGAAGTTGAATTCAGCACACTTATTTTTGGGTTTGTATGAAGGTTCAAGAAGAAAGTTCTGTTTGCATGTGGTACATATACCAGAGAAAGCCTAATATTTTATTTTAAAAATACAAGTGATAACTACTGATATGGAAATGAACCAATGAAACAAAGCATCTTTGTCTTGCTAATCATGTTCACATCAAAGTTGAAGCACACATTTCCACATTTGGAGGAAATGCCATCATACTTCTGTCAATCCATATGCCCCTAAACTCGTGTGGCCTGTGGTCAGGAAGTTTTTTATTTATTGACCAATATTTCCATGACTCCATTTGAACGCTGGATGCTATATTTTGATTACTCTCATCTCCAAAGAACATGTTTTTGTTTTTCCTCTTTCCAATAATCACCCAATTGGCTGGAAGGATAAATTCATCTTAGAAAACATAAATTCATCTTAGATAAATTCATCTTAGAAAACATCCAGCTCATTTTAAGACTGAAACTAGAAATCTTTCAGAAAAATAATATGAATAAAAAAGAGCCCAGTGTTGCAAAATTTGGAGACTTATGCATTTCTATTTTCAATATAGACATAATAGAAACATGAAAAGGAGCAAACAAGAAAGAAATATGAAAGAATAAAAGAAAAGTAAAAGATAACAAAAAAGAGAAAAGAAAATCTAAAGAAGCTACTTTCAGTTTTCTTTGCAACAGTTACAAACATAGTAATTACTATTTCTACCCTTACAAACTGCATATTATTTGTTTCCCAAAATCATGTTACCCATTTTCAGTAAAAAGTCCAAAATGGGTTTTTAGTGTTTTATAAAAGTAATTGTTGCTCCCTCCCTAATCAAACAAGTCAATTATATCCATTTTTGCAACCGCTGCCATCTTCTTGTTCCATTCTTCCATTTTAGATATTTCTGCATTCTTCCATCTTTCTGCATATAATAGGCTCATTGCATTTAGCATATACTGTATAAAACAATCACCCATTAGCTTGTTTTAGTTGACTCTCATAAGAGAAAAATCTGGTTTCATGTAAATATTAATGCACTTCAACTTCTGGAGAAATGAGATGGTTAATTGACCTGCACTGTTTTGGGAACTGCTTGTGATTTCCAAAAAGGAACATATCTTGCCTAGGCAGATCTTTGAAGGGATGGGGGGAGCTTCATTTTGAAGTAGTTTAACAAGGTTGTCCTTCAAAACTCTTTTATGAAGTAACAGACTCCTGCTTCTAGGACGGAAGTGAAGCAGTGAGTAGCTTTGTCTCACTCTTTTGGAAGTTCCAACAGCTAATGATTGGATGGTGAAGTCTTTTCTGTGTTGGAAATTCAGGCTGAATTAAGTCATCTTGTTAGGGCAGGCCAAACTGCTTAGTATAGGTCTAAAAATAATAACCTAAAAAAGCAATTATATTATGAAAGGAAAAGAGTGAAAAGAACATAAAGAAGAAACACTTCATTCTTGACAATCTTCAATGACACCATTAACTTCACTCCTAACTGCACTCTTGCCATCAACAGCAGCCTGATAAATATTAAGACATTTCACTGGAAACATAAAGCAAGTGACTGCTTCAGACTTAACTGTACAGTGATTGATGAAATGAAGAACACATTTCTACAAGAAGGAGTCCATGGTGTTTGCAATGTAGTGTTGTCTAATAATAGCGATGGTCAGGAGGAATGATTGTCCACCCTCCAGCTCCAAAAGAGCAAGCACTGTAAATGATGTTGCCCTCGTGTTTGAAATGCCCATCTACAGGGGGCACCCTAATTCCTATCAGAGTGAAGCCCCCATAGTTTAAAAATTAATTTAATCATTTAGAAAAAAAAAAATCATGTTTCATACTAGATCCAAACTGGATGGCCGCTTGCCCATAGTTTTTTAAGATCAATAAATATTAGCATCCATCCATTATTGGTAATGCTGTTGAGGTGTTGTTGCAAATTACCTGATTCTGAAAAGGCATCATTCAAATACATCTTCAACAATGTGAATGGCTGGTGGAAATTTCTGGCTATTAGTTCACCAGATGGCATAAGGCATAAGGCAAGTTGTACTTCGTCAATTTCAGGATTTTGATCCTCAGTATGGGTGTACTAATGGTACTCTATAGAGTTTTCATAAGAATGATTAAGATAACTAATATCAGAAACACTAAAATGTTCCCAACAAGGATAAACAATAATGGAGGGAGCCCTGATGTTGTAATTCTGTCAAATCTTTCCTGTTTGTTGATCTCTGCTATGTCTTGATTCACTAATGAAGTTCTACTGACTTTGTCCTTCTAGAAGCTGTTTATTCATTTAATTTACTACATTTATTGATTGCTTCAGTCCCATGGGACTCTAGGTGTGTACAAAACACACTGTTGCTATGGCCATAGTTCTTCAATGTGTACCGATTAAAGGTGGGGTTATAACAATAATTCATTAGATCCA
The DNA here is from genome assembly GCA_033807585.1 of Hydrophis major. Taxonomy (NCBI): domain Eukaryota; kingdom Metazoa; phylum Chordata; class Lepidosauria; order Squamata; family Elapidae; genus Hydrophis; species Hydrophis major. Next base: position 111,735,227 of record CM066330.1, read on the forward strand.
GATACACAAACTAGTGTTGTGCATACTTTGGAGATGATTTGGGAGTTGTGTTTTGGCTCCTGCCATGAGTATGAATGTGACATTTCACTTCTAATTATTAAAACAGATTGACTTATTTCAGGCTCTGAATAAAGGTTCCTACTGCTTTCAGGAATCCATTTATTAAAGTTAAAATGGCTCTTAAAGCAGTATCATTTTTTTCTCTCCATTTTGTTGGAAAACTTGTAATAAATAGCAGAGGCTCTACTGTGGCTACTTGAGGTTCAAAGTAGTTGTTCTGAGTCATTTTTCAGGCATGCACAGCCCCAATAACACCAAGGGATAAAATGTCTACACAAACGCACTAGAGTATTTTCTCAAAAGACTTAAAACTGCATACTTCCAGTAGTTATACATCTATTCAACTGGCAACAACTTCTTGTACAGAATCCTGATAATCTAGTGATGATACCGAGAGCTCCTTTTCTCACAGGATTTGAGAAAGGAGAATATATTATACAGCAGTATGAACAGTTTTGATCTGGACCAAAACAGGTCTTCCCTAGTTTACAGGGCTTTCAGAAATAAAATGAATGGGAAAAGAAGTTACTAAGGATGCTATTTATTCTGACAAGATAACTGTTTCCCCCACCATTACGTTGCTCCAACTGGAGTTCATACCATATTGTACATGTGTGGGTAGGTAGGTGGATGGGTAGAGTAAATAATTCCAAACAGGAATCAAATTTCTATTATGGTCATAGACCAGCAAATAAAAGCATTAAACAATAATAATAGTAAAAAAAATAAAATAATTTTGCCCAGTTTTACATACAACATAGAGAATTTGGCCACATTCTGAGAAACTACTACTATAAACATGTTTTATTGCCCATTTTGATCAATAAAAATCCACTTCATGCTTCCATCCAATTTTGTAGAAATGTTCTTAGTCCTTTTTAGATAAATCCTCTTGTTATGATTGGAAACTTCCAGGTCCCGAATGGCTGTGTAGGCCGTGTTAGCAAAGCAGAATGGATCGCTTTGTCCCTCTGCTGCATTGCATGATTCAGGAAGCTGCCACCATGTTTCTGGTGCCCGAATTGCATTCTGGTATCTCTGCCTCTTCCTGAATTATACCATGTGTAATTGTTTCATTTTGCTGCCTTAACAAGATTGCACAGAGCTGCAGCAAAGTTCTGAAAGCTGTAGAAACCTTCTGCAATGCTTTGTAAATTGTGTTAAAGCCTCATGGTGGTGATCCAGAAGTGGATGCCATTTTCTGCCATTTCTGGAATTGTGCCATGATGACAAGCAACAAAGCTATGGAAGGCTTCAGAGGTCTTTAAAGGATAAACAAGGAGCACTGCTGGGGTGGGAATCAGGTCTAAGGCCAAATGGGGATCCATTGGGGAGTGGAAATGCTTCCAGGGATCTGATCTGGTTGAGGGGAGGGGGAGATGGGTGGGTGGGTGGGTGGTTGTGCTGCAGCATCCCTGCAGTTGGTTGTAAGGATGGTTGTAACTTTGGGACCAAGTTGTAAGTAGTTTCTGGGGGTTCTGCTATAACTTTGGCCATGAAGTGACCAATTGTAAGTTGAGGACTATCTTTATATCATAACAAAAAATTTTTAGTCCACTTGATCATATATTCTTTTACTTATTCTTCCTCTGTTTCAAGTTTCAAAAATATTTATACATTTAAACAATTACATATTCATCGTTTGTATACAAGTCTATTTCTGTAAGCTGCCCGGAGTCACTGTGAGTTGGGTATCCGTAAAACCTTTCTGAATATGTAAATAAATAAAAGAAATAAATTTCACATCCTTATAATGTACAAAATCATAAATTGTTTTGTCTAATCTTTAGTAACCATTGACAACTATATCCTTCTTCCACCAGTACTTCGCTTGCTCTGATTTTACATTCCCCTTGACAAAATTCTAGTATCTCAAAATAAGTTATACATTTGTGTTTGCCTATTATTCCTTGTTTTTAAAATGTTTCTTGTGTTGAGATTCATACACAAGGATGTGTTCAAGGATGGGTTTGTATCTATTCTATATTTTCAATAGGGCATGTCAAACAAAATCCATAGCAACCTTGACATTATCCTACCACAAATATCCATGCCACCAAAACATGTCATGCCCATCTAACTACAATCTAACTGTTTATCAGCAGTACCCGCTCTTTCATCCAAATCAAACAACAAGCTGCAAAATACAATTTCAAATCAGGTGAGCCCAGTCCTCCTTTTTCCTCTTCATCTTTTAATGCCTTACACTTAACTCATGTTTTTCCCCTGACACATAAATTTAGATATATCCTACTGTCACTGTTTAAATGGTATATCAGTTGTCAAAGCAGGTATTGCCTGAAACAAAAACATCATTCTAGTTAAGACATTCATTTTTATCACAGAAATTCTCCCCAGCAATGACAGTTGTAGTTTCTCCCATCTTAACATTTCTTTTTAAAAACTTCATTCTATGTCTTAACATAGCTATTTTGAAATAACATAGAGTTCATATTTGTCATAGTGATACCCAGGTATTTTACCTTCTTCTCCATCTTAAACTCTTTTTATTAGTCTTGAAAGCTGCTAATGCACCAAATTATTTTAATTTGTCCATTAATATTTCAATTCCCTTTAAAGGATCTTTCAGAACCAATACCAAATAATCTGCAAAAGCCTTTACCTTACATGGTTTTTAAAAAAATATTTACTCCACAATCTTCTCATCTTGTCTTATATTTTTGTTCATTGTGTCAAGAACCAAAATGAAGAGTAGTGGAGATTATGAGCATCCCTCTTTGTATCTCACAGGTTTTTGCTAAATCTGTGCTTTCTGTGAAGTGTAAATCAATCTTACCCATTCTAGATGGTTTTCTCTAAAATGCTTATCTTCCAAAATCTTGAACAAGAAAGCTGAGTTCAAATTGTCAACAGTCTTCTCTGCATCTGAAAAGGTCAATGCAACTTGTTTGTTCATTATTTTGTTACAAAAATTATAAACGTCCCAAACATTTCTAACATTGTCCTTTAACTGTCTTTTAGGTAAAAACTAACATTGATCCTCATGAATATTTTGTTTGTAAAATTATTTTGAATCTAACAGTCAGAATTTTTGTGAACAACTTGTAGTAATTATTCAATAATGATATTGTACTATGCCTTCTTGTTAAAGTCAGATTCTGTTCATCTTTAGATATTAATGCTATGTATCAGCATTCTAGTTCTTTGGCCTCTTTCCTCCTTGCCATTTTGAGTATCTCAACAAAATGATCAAAATAACCCATGTCTTAGTAGAAAATGTGAAGGAACCTCTAAACAGAATTATAGACACACTCACGGATACAATAGCCAAAAATAAAAAAACCCATACGTAGAGGGAAAGAAAAATGTTCATTTGACTATATTATTTTTTAAGAAAACACACATGGTTTAATATCAAAGGTAGACAAGAAGAATTAACATAGGATAAATGCCTTCAATTGTGTGTGTATGTATGTGTGGAAACACATATGTAGTAATACGTGTGTTTGTGTATGTATATTTTGCAAATAAATTGAAGCACAGGAGAAATGCAGAGAGTTCTGCTGTATCTTAAAAGCTATATAATATATTACTGTTGCATCCTAATCTACCAACTGAGCATAATATTTCATGCATCTGCTGAAGAGACCTCTACACCATGATGGTTTTACAAATCTGTATGTCTTTAAAAGCCACATGATTTTTCATTGCTCTTGCAGTATCACAGACATGGCTAGCTAGCCCTCTGGAATTTTTTAAAAAAACAAGCCTGGAACAGTTTGAAAGACAGAAATGTGCCTCTTCTGTCATGCCTTTCCTATTATCTTTTCAGAATGCTCATTAAGTTCCTATAAGAAGATGACTTCCAGGCACATACAGGCTGTTTCTGGAGAATAGAATTTAACATTCCCAGTCATATTTCTAAGCCCAGTAGCAAGTGAGTTCCAGGTTTTTTTAAAAAAAAAGAAAGAGAAAAGGGATCTACTACTCATCTTGGATACAGCCAGCACAAGAACTTCAGAGTTTGAACACAAAATATCATATTTTGCAGCTAAGCCAGGTTAAATAACCATTTAATGGCTATGACTGCCAGGTTGCATAAGAGCTCCTGATTATCTGGAGACATAACAGCTGTGTTTCTGTCCACCTATCACTGTATAATCAATAGTGCAGAACATGTTCCTCATTGCTCTCCAAATCTCAGCCCAGAGTAGTTTTGGAAACCTCTGTCAGATATGGACAATACATGGTGAGCAAAATCCTACATATATCTTCTTAAAGTATGCCACATTGTTTTCAATAAGACTGTCTCCTAAAAAGAAAAAAAGAAAAGATACATCTATGTGATTTAAGCCTAAATGTAACAGGGACGTGAAATGAAAGTTATCTTGAGAACGAAGCCTGTCAGTCAATACAAAAATATTCTGGCTGGTCTAAGTGAAGCCAAATGAAGAATGGCTGTCTTTTCTTGCAACTTGCGGTGATGAAATTCTTCTAAGGCAGGGCTGTCAAACTGCCAGCCCATGGTCCAGATACATCACATGCTAGCTGTACCCATTCCCGGTTTAGCGAAGGGGAAAAAATCCCGATACATCACATGATGCTGCCGGGATGAAGCAAGTTTGAAACCCCTGTTCTAAGGGCTCAATCTCATCTATTAACCTCAATACAAAAAGGTATATCTTTATGATGTGGCTGTTGCCTTAATCCTATTTTGACACAGAGGCAATCTACATTTGTCTTAAATTGATCCTTAACCATAAGAAAGTAATTTTCTTCTTCCCTAACTATTCTAGTAAAGTCATGGTTTGCCTCTTTGCCTGACATGAATCTTACCACACAAATGTTCTATGATACGTTATTGATAATTTAACTGATGACACAATTGGAATTGGGATCTATTTAGCTTGATTTGGCTACTTTAGGCTGCTGCAGATACATCTTTTTATATAGTACCAATAATGTCTTCTGCAATTTATACATTATACATACATTAACACAAGTTTATCAGTCTTTAAAAAAATCAGTAGATTTATCTTTAAAAACAAAGCAAAACCCAGGGCTAACATGTTTTGGATTTCTCTTGGATGTACATATATACATATGTGGCTGCTGTTAGCCCCTTTCCATTGTTGTTCTTTGTTTATTGTAATCCTTATTTCCTTCTGGTGTCCAACCTTCAAAGTTACACCAGTTGAAAGTTGCCCAGAGTCTCCTTTAGACAAGATGGGTGGCACATCAATCAATCAAAAATATAAAATAAATCTGACTTCCGGTTTGCAGGGCTTCGGCGGCAAGTAGGAATCTGCGATCGTGCATGGTTTCTGCCTGGGCTCTCTGCTGGAGCATCCCGAGCCAGCTGGCTTTGGGGCTAAGCCACCCCATAGAGGTGAGGAAGATGGGGGAGACCCAGTAGGGTTGAGGGGAGCTGAACCTCTCCTCCTCAGCTGGCTAAACTCCCTTTCCCAAAGGCGGTAAGAGCGGCAGTCAGAAATGGCCGCCTCAAAGAAGCACTCAGCCGGAAAAGAAAGTGCAGGAGGAAGTTAAGAAGTGAAAGTTTTTGGCTGACCAGGACAAAAAGTAACAACCAAGGTACCCTGGAATTTAAATTTTGCAAAAGATACATTGCTCCCAAAGAAGAGTCGGAAGCAGCGAATGAAAGTGAAAAGGGAAAGTTTTTTTTTTCTTCACTCTCCTTCCTCATGCTGATAACGAGAAGATCTGAATAAAGAAATTGGAAAAATCCACTTTGGCACCAACAGGTAATTAAACTGGAAATATAATTAAATGCCAAAGGGACAATAAAGATTTCTGAACACTAAAAAATCCTTTTTTTGCTATAAGTGGGAAGGGAGAGGAAAAGAATAAGGGCAGGACTTGGAAGGAGGAGACTGCTTGGAATTCAAAAGAATTTAAAGTTAAATCTTAACAAGACTTCTAAAGGATACATTTTAACTGGAACTTTGCAACTAAATAGTAACCCCAAGAAGATAAAGTGAAAAAAGAAGAAAGTGTTAAAAGAAATAGCTTGTGTGTATTTGGATTGCTTGTTGATTTTGGGACTTTTGGAAATCATATATGAATGACTAAAAACAATTGGGTGGTTGTTTAAGAAAAAACCTCTACAATGGCATCACCTCTGGATGAACTGAATGAACTGGGTGAACTGAAAATTGAATTTAAAAAATATAAAGAAGAGGAACAAGAAGGGAAGGGCTCCTTTGGCTCCATTTTTCAATTCTTAGAAATGGTGATTGGTGTCTACAAGAAACAACAAGAAAAGACTGTGCAACAAGAAGATTGGGACAAAGAAGAAGCCATTTTTAATGAACAAGTAATTCTATCTGAGGAAGAAAAGGGAAAGGGGGGGGAAAGAGAATGGAGAATTTAAGATCGAAAAAAAACAGCCAAAAAAGGGAAAAATAATGTGAAAAGGGGATATAATGTTGGAAAGCAACAGAAAGGGGGAATACAGAAGAGGGAAATGGAGGTGGAGAGACACAGGGGTAAAAAGGGGAGAGAGAAGAAAGGGAAAAGGAAGGGAAGAGAAGTTACAAAAGTTTGGAGCAAGATGTAAAGAAACAGGATTTATTCAGAGATAATGGGTGAAAATTTAACTGAAAAAGGGATTCTGTAAAGGTACATAAGATTGTATTGTTATATTTGTAATAGAAATAATGTTAGAAAATTGGAAACAACATATGATTAAAAAGTGGAATAAAATAGTTAGTGTAATTTAGTGAAACTTTTGTGAACAAAATAATCGAAATGAAATAAATGAGAGATTTGAACTAGGAAGGAATGGGAACATTTTAACTACTCAACATTTTATAAAATATAAGTGAAGTGGGAGGGAAGTAATTATGGAAAGTTTATAAGTGTTTCCATAGAAGTATGATACTTATTTGAAAAGTAATGTGTAAAATGTTCAAGATTTAAATGAATATTAATATTAATGATAGAATCAAATTGGTTTGGATTGTTGTTTTAATTATGTTATATATTTATAATTTTTTCTTTTTAAAATACATTGTGTAGTTTTAGAATGTACCAAGCAGAATCCGAACGGAAGTTATGTATTATATTGTGTTATAATTTTAGGGGAAAGATATAAAGGTGTCATACTCCAATCAGTGATCACAGGAGAAATTTTGCTTAATGAGAAAAGATAAAAGACAGCTGAAACAGGACAAAGAATATAAGTATGATGATTTGAATTGAGATGAAATAAATAAAATAAAATTAAGAAAGCTGAAAGAGAAAATGTAGAATGGTAATAAGATATGGAATGGAATATAAAAATGAGCATGAATTTGAATTTGTGTCTGCATGAAGAAATGTAACCCGGGATCAGGCTGCTTTCAAAAAAAGATGTTTTATGTTTTTATGTTCTATGTTTTGTTTATGTTTATTTTTAAAAATCAATAAAATTTTCTATATATATATAAAATAAATCTTCATAATTCCATTCTATCAATTTTTAAAATATTTAAAACAAAAGCACTTTCCCCCAGGAAGGATCATAATTAATTCCCAAATCTTATTTAAAATACATCTGTACCCTTAGTCCCTTTGTAACTTCCAAAAATCAAACTTTTAATCAACCTGTTGTTTGTTTATTCCAAAAGATTCTTTTTAAAAAAGTCCTTAAACTTGGAATTGAGATTTCTTTTGCTAAGGATTGAAAGAAACTCATCGTTTGCTATTTCCTAATCTATTTATCCAACAATTTCCAAAAGTGATTAGAAAAGGAAGTATGCGAACCCAGTGTCCTATGAAAAGGTGCTGACTGCAATTTTAGTGAAGATGGCTCGTTCCTTTTCTCCCAGAGCTCTAAACCTGCCCAAGACAACTGTCTTGCAGTCTCATCACGATGAACAATGGTACAGAGCACTTATGAGCAATGTCAAGTCCTGTCCTTGTCCAGGGAGAAATTATAAGGATTATATACTCATTGGCTCCTCATTCTACTGGTTTTAGTGGAATCGTTTTCAGTTTGCCCTGAAAGTTGGCATCCCTTTGAATGTATCTACACAAAACCAAAGTGAAATTTGATATCTATTAAAAGCCACGATTACTCCAGGTTTAGCTAAGTAACAGGTAATTATTAGTAAGAAGGGAAATGAAGCAAAAGTAAGCCATCAATAAGTTTCCTTAACTTGTTTTGTATAAAATCCAAAGATAGCACCAGTTTTCTGCCTTGTTTCTGAGACATATTAGGATATGGCTGTCAGGGTTGTACACTCATATTCTTGTCTTCCAAGGCAATGAATGGAAGATGCACTTTAACAAAGCCCTGAGGTAGAGCCCTGAATGTCTTTAAGATCTTAGGAAAGCTTTGTAGCAATTGGCTACTAGGAACAAAGTCATTCACTGTGTAAAAACTAGAGCTTTGTTTCAAAAAACTCACAGCCTTTAAACTACTGAAGTAATAACAACCACCAAAGATTTTGCCAAAACATGCTGGGCTTTTCATATCACTAAGTGTCTTATGTTTCTTTCTAGAGCTCAGTACTCAAGCAAAGCTCAAAACATTTTGTGCTTGAGGCAAAGGCAAAATACAGTCTTTGTGCTTCCTCCTTGGCATTCTCATTTAACAAAGTGCAGATGGATTGGCATTTGAATCTTATTTCAATACTGCCATCAGGACACTATCCTCCACTTTATCTGTGAACAACAGATAGAGTACTGAAGTTAAAGATCTTGAGGAAACATGCCATCATCTGACCCACAGAATCTACCAATGGTGAATCTCCGATCTTACTTTACAGAGGGGAGACCTCTGCAGAAGGCATTTAAATACTAACAACTATCTGAAAGAGGAACAGAAGCTCTAAAGTTTTGCATCATTTTTAACAAACTCAGCAAGTTGTCAGATTAGTTAATTACCGTCCTCCCATTATGGTGAGATGCATTTCTATTTAAGTTGCAGTAATTGTTTCTAAATGTGCAGAAATTTAGATAAATCAGCATTGGAAAATGTTGTGTGTCTTTTTGTGATACAAAGAATAACCATGACCACCACCACCACCATGCTTTTATCAGGTGGTATTCGGCAGGTTCTGAGCAGTTCTGGAGAACCGGTAGTGGAAATGTTGAGTAGTTCAGAGAACCAGTAAATACCATCTCTGACTTGCCCCACCCACATCTATTCTCTGCCTCCTGAGTCCCAGTTGATTCGTCGGGTCTTCTTTTGTTGCCCTGCACAGAAGATCGGAGCTGGAAAGCAGGTTAGTGGGGTGGAGAAGGAATGGAGATTTTACAGTATCCTTTCCCTGCCATGCCCACCAAGCCATGCCCACCAAGCCATGCCATGCTCACCAAGCCATGCCACGCCCACCAAGCCACAGACACAGAATTGGTAATAAAAAAATTTGAATCCCACCACTGACTGGAAGCTAGCTGCCTTACTGTGCGCAATGATAGGACCAATAAAATTTCAATAAAATGTTGAATCTTTATGTCTCTTTTCTCTTTGTGGCCATTCTGTAGTCTAGAACCTCAGGCAGAAACCCTTTTTGACCTATTATCCAAAAGGCTATAGATTAAACACCTAACTTCTCATTCTAACATTCACCTCTCCATTAGCCTATGTTTTTTTTTCCTTTTAAAAGAATGTCTAAATTTTTCAGGTGAATTATAGGCCAGAGGGAATTCCACAGAAGATATATATTTTATTGTAAAAAAATAAACATCATTCTTACCGACAACAGCTTCTTGTAGTCGTTTACAGAACTGAAGGAATACAAGGATGTCCGATAAAATTAAAATATGAATCTATAAAATTAAAATATAAATAATACAATAGAAAACATGCAGAGATCAGTTGGAAGTTTAAGAAAATCATTCCCTGTTCAGCAGTCACAGGCTTTTAAAAATTGCCATGAAATGTTTTAATAGACATTACCAACAAAGAGAATGAGAAGATGGACATCCCTAACAAAGAAAGTGTAATATTTGAGTATGTTGGGGATGTACAAGCACTTTTTACAGGCTCCACAGCTTGAAGTGCATCAAAGCTGGATCTTGTCTGAAGCAAAGTATTAACTAAGAACTGTCTGCTCTCAGATGAGCTAGACTTCTGGTGCAGGGCTATCAGAACTGATATCCAACATAGCATTTAGCACTAATATATCACTTCACAGTGCCTTACAGCCTTCACTAAGCAGTTTACAGAGTCAGCATATTGCCCACAAAAATCTGGGTCCTCATTTTACCCACCTCTGAAGGCTGAGTCAACTTGAGTTGGTGAGAATCAAACTACTGAACTGCTGGTAGCCAGCAGTCAGCAGAAGTAGCCTGCTGCACTGCATTCTAACCACTGCATTCTAATCAACATGGTTCTACTAATGCTAGCAGTTATCCAGATTTTGGGAATCTAGATTTGTGAACCCTACATGCAGGGATGGGATCTGATCGGTATAACTACCGGTTCTGTTGCTCTGCATTGCGCATGCATGCACAAGTCGCACGAGTGTAACTTATAACCTGCTGAGCTGCCCGGACAGCTGAGCAGCGCTGAGTGCGGGTGCGCAGTGGTTGGAAAAGCCCTTTTTTATGCTTTTTCAACCACAGCTGTGCCACACAAAGCAGCTGAGGTTGAAAAAGCAGGAAATAAAGGACAGGGAAGAGCCCGGGTGGGTGGGTGGGCCAAACAGCAGCGGACATAGAACCGATGCTATGTCTGCTGCTCTTCAGAGCAACCGGTTCTACAGAGTGGACAGAACTGGTAGAATCCCACCCCTGCCTACATGGACAATTAAGCATTTTTCTCAAATTTTTCCATTTACAGAAAATGTCAGTATAATTTACACCTTTAGCATTTTTTGTTGCTTTTCCATCCATCTGCTAATGAAGTCTGCCCTACACCTGCTTCTTGAAATAGCCAAGGCTAGCTAGGTGCTAAGTGGGTTGTCTGATATAATCTAAAGAAAACCAGAATGCTCATTTTGAAAAAGCTTTTCGGTTCTGCAATCTTCCCATGGCTCTCCATGAAACCAACATATGAGGTCAGTGAGGAGAGAATAAATAGAAAGAAAAAGGAGTAGAGGTCTTTCTTTTATTTTCTAATCAGAAAATTATAAAACTACAATTTCTCAGAATTGTATACAGAATTTATAATAAGAAGTTGTAGTGTTTTTGCTGCCTTTTGAGATATTTTAATCCTTTGATCTATTACTCTTTTATTGAAATAATATTGCCTCATTACCAAGTTATCCTGCAGAGACTTCCAGATTCTCTCATTTCTGGTACATTTCTATTCCTTTTGTCATTCACCAATCTTATAAAATCTTATAAAAACTATTATTTAAGGCATTTTAGTAGAGCAGGGCTCAGAACAGCTAATACCAACCAATCTAACGAGTCAAACAATACAATGATATAGTATCAATTATAGCAAAGCAACAAATAGACATTTCCACAGCAAGAAAGAATGAAGTGTTTAACAGTAGAGGTCCTCTGAAAAGGCCAAGCTTCCACCATTTTTCAAAAACCCAATAAGGATGGGGATGGTTTGATCTTTGGAGCAATGCTGTTCCAGAAGAGAGGCAGCAGAAGAAAAAAAATCTCTTCCCTATGAGCCCAAGTAGAAGTATTCTGCAGGAGTATGAATCTGGAGGGAACTCTCTCTTCCAGATTTTATTCAGTGGGTAAATACTAATGGAGAAGAGTTGAAGATATCCAAGATATCCATTCAGGTCTGAGTTGTGGGTTCTTTTCCTTCCCATTTTCCAACTCCCATCTCATAAGCAGCCCAAGGGATTGCAGAGCACAGGCGAAGTCACTTCCTCTATTCTTTTCTATTGATGTCCCACACAGCTTTTCTTCATCTTTAAGTCATCCATCCCAGGAAGAGTAATAACGCAACCGAAATTCAGAAGATGGTAGTTTAAGGGGACTGAGAGTTTCCGGTTGTCTTAAATAAGCAAGATCTAAATTTGGGGTTATGAAAACCATCAAAGTCATTTAGATTTTGATATTATAAGCAATCGAGGAAGGTCTTTCAGTATATGAATTATACACTAGCTACATTTAGCATGCTCCTGTAATTATTGGTGACTGTCAGCTGGCACATCCAGTGACAGCAGAATTGGGGACCAAGTGAGATTCCAAATGGTAAGAATGCAAATAGAAGCTTTATGTCAACAATTCTTATGTCTAATCAGTTGTATTTGGTTAATTGTATTCAAATCAGTAAGCTTTGGTATCCCTCAACTCAAATAATTGCTTCTGTGAGTTTTTTCTTCTTTCTTTTGTAGGTCAATGCCAGATTTCTTTGTGGAGAGAACAAGAATTAAGCGATGGCTTATTTGGGGCTGTTTTAGCCTGTCATTTGATCTCTTTCTTGAATGCTCAGAAAGAATAAGATATCATAACATTAAGGTTGTTTTAAGGATTTCTCTCATTTGTTATACGAAGCATTCAGACAATGCCAGACAAATGCTATACACAGTTTAGCTCCTTTTAGGTATGAAAAAAATGGTTTGAATTATTTTTTTTTTGAAACAGCAGCTGTTTCTGGACTGAAACATGAAGAACTTTCAGCTGAGAAAGGCTTTTGTGCAACTGAAAGCAGGATTCATGAAGAGAACCATAAGCAAATGATGAGTTTAATCAGGAAAGTTTGATTACTGGACAGAGAAGTAAATGGCCTTTATGAGGTTTTGTGATTGGAGCGAGGTTGAGGCTGTCAGCTGGATAGTCTCTGTTGTCTAATACACTGTAGTCCTTTGCCAAATCCTAGGAATCTGGAATAGGGAACTGGTGTCTGAGGTGCCAGTCTCTGTTATCACAGAGTGATTGACCTTTCTAAATGCATTAGAAGTCAAAGTCCTCTAATCATGTGTCAATACAAGCAAAGCTCTGAATCTCTCCCTGGGCTCAGGCACTGTATCTTAGCTTCAGTCTTCTAATCCAGGAGATATGGTCCCAAATCTGCCTTTCCCCCTGCCTGCCTCCCCTCCATACCAAGGCAATAATGCCAATATTGACTTTCAACGCAAGGTCAATTCAGGGGCATTTCCCTCCACTTTCTCTTGTTTCTTTTTCAAAGTAAACAGACAAAAAGTAACTTTGGGGCAGCATTGTCCAAGGATTCTGGGAAATTTACAGCACAGAGAAAGAAAAAGCAGAACGGGTGAATGGAAGTGGCCCTGAATAGAAAACTGGTATTCAAGAGAGAATGATTTTTTTTTTTAAAAAAATGTTTCTTTAAAACGTCACAAAGCATGTGAAATTCAGTAGGCTTCATTTTGATTTTCACAAATCTATTGCTTGCATTTTCTGAAAGATATCTTTCGGAAACAGTATTTTTCACATTTAAACACTAATTTGCAATTATGCCACCAAACATGTGACCAGAACATCATGCCAATGATACAACTGATTATGCCCCCGGCAGTTCATTTGGTTACACATAGGAAAATAAGAGGTGGCAAGGCGAAATCACATGTGGCTTTTATTATGTTTAAAAATGTACTTGCATAAGCTTGCATCTCAGGATAGATTCAACAAACAACTGGCAGTACGGGCAATGAAGGCTATGGAGCCACTGCTCATTATTTCACTTTTCATTTGGTTATGGAAAATGTTCAATTCCTCATTTCATAAAACTTTTCCATTTCCATGAATCCTGGAGAGGCTTTGTTCTGTCATAATGGTGGTGAACAGAAAATATTAGTTTGCTTTCCTGCTGCCATTTGAGAGGGCTTGCCTTTCAGCAGCATCCACAGAGAACGTCACAGCACTGATGGCAGCGCATACTCCTCTGTATGTGGGTGTGAAAGAGATGCCTGTAAAAAAAGGGATGGGGCCTAGCTGCTGCTTAATGCAACATCCCCTCCCACCCACTGCACTCCTGAAGACCCCATAGCCACCTTGGATAGCAGGCTTCATGATATCATATTGGAGTAGCCAATGATTTGGGTGAATATTCTTTTTCTGTAAGATTGATAGACGTCAGAACCATGGCTGAGCATTTAGTGCTTTCTTTCGTTTTCTTCTCAAGGTTCTCCACGAAAAGCAATAAAGGCTCAGACAGAAGAGACAGAACAAAAGAACAGCTTAGCTTTAGAACTTTTTCCATTCATCTTCCTCATATCATTCTGAGATGTAAGCCGTGAACTTTTGACACATTAAGGGCTATTTCTTGTCCATCAGAATCCACTCCCCAAAATGCAGCATTCTAAGACTCTGGCTGTTCTGGCTGAGACTGGCCAACCACATTTTACTCCATTTGGACACCATAGTGTCTAAAGTTTCTCTGCAAGCAAATAATGCATCTTTTCTGCCTCCTTGTTTTTTCTCTACGGAGTGCCACTTTTAGGGAAGGATAGAACTTGGTTTTGTCCATATGCTCTACTATTCTGCTTCATTAACTTTTGACAAGAAGCAGATTCAATGAAAGCAAAAAGGGAAAGGTGAACTTTTCGTTTTTATATTTATTTACTATATTTCTGAGCATTAGATGGTAGAAAGATTGATCTACAGTACAGAGGTGGTATTCAGCAGGTTCTTGACCAGTCCTGGAGAACCAGTAGCAGAAATTTTCAGTAGTTCGGAGAACTAGCAAATCCCACCTCTGACTGGAGATTTTACAGTATCCTTCCCCTGCCATGCTCACCAAGCCATTCCTACAGAACCGGTAGTAAAAAAAATTGAATCCCACCACTGCTACAGTAGTATAGTTTTCCTCTGCTTTATAATAAAGGACTAGTACCACTCATGTCCAATTCCCTGGGTGTTATTCAGCATTTTTTTTAAAACAAGGAGTTTACAATTGATTTTTATGCTGCTGTTTTCTGTATGTAGATCTCATGCATACACAAAAAGGTAGATCAGAAATTAACTGGGGGAAAAAGATGTCTAGAGGACAATACTGTTCTTTCCCATAATAAAACTAGTAAATATTCTATAGATTTCCAAAAGGCTGATATTTAAATTGATTCATTTATTATTTCCACTCCTTTATTTTCAATAAATTGCTTCTCCATGCACTGAGCAATTGTATCAGCTAAAACAATACTGGCTGAATTCAGCCTTTTCTATTTGCACCAAATGAGATTAACACACATTTTTCTATTATTTGACCATTCCCATCTGTTTTAGAAGTAGTGTTCAAAACCAAAGCAGCCAGCAGGTTTGATTTTAATTTACAAATTGTTTAAGGTTCCCTCCAATTTGTGAAAAAAAATTCTGGTAAATATCTGCACCATGAATGGAGTTAACCAAACAAATAAAGGATACAATATGCAGTTAGTAACACATTGCTGATTATTTTAATGGAGTTATTCTTGAACAAAGATTATGCACTGCATCCAATTTTAGAGAAAAAGAAAATAAAGATGCTGAGCACTTTTTGTTATGGACTAAACCAACGCAGTGATACAACCCTAAACAGCTTTACTTTACAGCAGGCTTGTAATCTTGCACTTCTCATTGGCCCGTGAATAGCGAGTCGTGATTGGTTGTTTTTGGCCAGTCTGATTGGCTGTTAATGGGGCCCCCTGATTGGATGCTTGTGAAAGCGGTAAGCTCAAATCATTGGTTGTTTTGACAGCAGCCAGCTCTATAAAAGAGCTGCTGCTGCCCAAGTATTTGCTCTCTGTTCTTTCTTTTCAATAAAGAGTTGAAGTCACCGTTCGATGTCTCGTCTCCATTCCTTGCACCCATACCCAGGACTTAACACTGGCGACGAAGGTGGGATGTGGAGACGATAGAGCTGACTAAGTACGCATCGAACAAGACAGAGCACGTGGCGAAAGAGCGCATGCAACAAACAGCAAGATGACCAGCAGCGCCATACCACCCGCTCCATTCGACCCAGCAACCGAAGACTGGGACTCGTATATAGATCGCTTCCAGATGTTCCTGGAGACCAACAATTTAAAAGATGCTATGCCTGGCAAGAAACGAGCGGTGTTCCTGACTCATTGTGGCCCCGCCGTTTTCAAAATGGCTAAAGCACTGGCAAAACCGGCGGAAGTGAAGACCATGGATTGGGATACCCTCGCCCCAATCCTCCGGGCCCATTATGCACCCACAGTACCTACACTGATACGAAGACACGAATTTTACCAGAGGGACCAACGGAAGGACGAAAGCGTTGGAAATTTTGTAGCCGACCTCCGGAACCTAGGAGGCCTTTGTGGTTTTGCAAACTTAGAGGAAGCCCGAAGAGACCGCATAGTTCTGGGATTAAATGCACCACATGTGCAGAGTAAACTGATGGCAAAAGGCGACATCAGCCTTACAGATGTCATCACAGACGCTACTGCCGCAGAAGCAACCAGGAAGTCAGCTGCTCGAATGTGCCGAGCGAACGCACCGCTTCGCCAACTCGCTAACGATAGCCCACTCACTGCTGAGAAGCACGCTACCACCACCCACCACGAAGACCTCGAGTCATCCTCAGACAGTGAGGAAGAGGAGGTCAACCGGCTCCGCTCAGAACAAGAGCAAAGAAACCAGAGACATCCGCGCCAATGTGCTGTTTGCGCGATCGGACTGCAAATTCCTTGACGCACTCTGCCGTACCTGTGGAAAAAGAGGCCACATCGTGAAAGTCTGCAGAAGCAAGCGAGAGTCCAGTCCCAGCCAAAGGGAGAACAACCTCTGTCGGGAGACAGGCAAACCTCCTGAACCACCAATGGAACAATCACCATCTGAACCACCAATGGAACAACCACTACTACTACAGAAATTGAGCACCTGCCTCTTCAACAAGATGAGAAAAGGCCCACCAAACCATTATTATCAGCCACGCTTCATCATTCGATGCAAGAAAGATCCGCGTAAGGGTTACTATTGATAATCGACCGTGCGTGATGGAAGTCGATTCGGGATCTTCCCTATCGATGGTATCCTGGAAAACCCTCAAACAGCTGATCCCTGCCATCTGCCGCCAGGACCTCAGCACTCAACAAATCATCCTAAAAGACTACTAGGGAAACAGAATTCCAGTTGTTGGTTCCAGCCACGTCCAAGTATCCTATAAGGACCGCACAGCAACGCTTCCCCTGACTGTCATAGATCATGACAGACCCAGTTTGTTAGGGTTACAGTGGTTCGCCCCACTCGGGATTGAACTAGCTGGCATACACCAAACCAGAAGCGACGACTGGGAAAAGGCTCTCATCCAGGAATTCCAGGACGTGTTCACAGGAACATTAGGCAAGTACAAGGGGACCCCTATATCGTTTAATCTCAGCCTGATGTAGCTCCCATTCGGCTTCAGCCTCATCGGGTACCTTTTGCCTTAAAGCCAAAGATCGATGAGCAGCTAGATAAACTGATAGCCCAGGGCGTATTGGAACCGATTGACCATGCCTGCTGGGAAACTCTGATAATAACGCCCATGAAACCAGATGGTTCATTAAGAATTTGTGGGGATTACCGGGACACCCTAAATCACGCTTACCCAGTACCAGTGGTTCAACACTTCCTTCATTCCCTGGGTGGCAGAAAAATATTTGCGAAATTGGACTTAGCTCAGGCATACCAGCAACTACCTGTAGACGTGACAACTGCAGAAGCCCAGGCAATAGTTACACATAGAGGCGCTTTCAAGTGCAATAGACTCCAGAGTAAGCGTGGTGCCTGGCATTTTCCAAAGTTTAATGGAGAGACTATTACAAGGCATAAAAGGCGTCGTGCCTTATTTTGACGACGTCCTAATAGCTGCCCCCACTAAAGAGTTATTAGTGCAACGACTCAGAAAAGTTCTTCAGAAATTTAAAGACGCTGGTCTGAAGGTAAAAAGGGACAAGTGTCAACTTTGTACGGAGAGAGTGGAGTTCCTGGGATACCTTCTCGACAGACAGGGAATCCACGCCACCGAAAAAAACTAACCGCAATCAAAAACGCCCCGAGACCTAGGAATAAGACAGACCTCCAAGCCTTCCTGGGACTCATTAACTTTTATAACATCTTCTTGCCCCAGAAGGCAACCGTAGCCGAACCCCTACATAGACTTCTCGACAAAAAAGCTTCCTGGGTCTGGGGACGGCATGAAGAGAAAGCGTTCCAAGAGGTTAAAGACCTCTTAACCTCCAATGCTGTATTAATGCAATACAATGAGACTCTCCCTTTGACGGTTACCTGTGATGCCTCACCATTTGGAGTGGGAGCCATTTTAAGCCATGTCTTACCAAATGGGAATGAAGCACCTATTGCGTTCTTTTCAAGAATCTTGTCTAAAACTGAAAGGAACTTTTGCCAACTTGATAAAGAGGCTCTCGCCATTGTATCCGCAATTAAACATTTCCATGAATATGTGTATGGGAGACCCTTTACCATAATTACAGACCACAAGCCATTACTTGGTATTTTGGCGGGAAACAAACCAACTCCCCATATCTTATCACCAAGAATGACACATTGGTCAGAATTTTTAGCTACCTACGATTACCGATTGCAACACCACCCAGGGAAAACCATTCCCCACTCTGACACCTTGAGCCGCTCTCCACTACCAGACATCATAGAGGACCCTGCTCCAACCTTAGCCATATTGCAAATCAAAACCCTCAAATCGCCGCTGCTGACCGCTTGAGACATTGCCTTAGAAACAAAAAAGGACCCTGTTTTGGCACGTGTCCTCAGCTGGGTAGAACGGGGTTGGCCGGTCAGCGCAACCAATGACACGTTCAAGCCATTTAGGAATCGTCAAACAGAGCTATTCTCCCAGAAAGGCTGCATAGTGTGGGAGACAGAGTCATAGTCCCGGAGAAATTGCAATATAGGGTATTGAAAATGTTGCACGATGGACATCCAGGCATCGTGCAGATGAAGGCATTGGCCAGGAGTTACACATGGTGGCCTGGGTTAGACAAACAGATAGAGACCTGGGTAGCAAAATGCAGCAAATACCAGGAGAATCGCTCCACTCCTCCAAAAACTCCCCCAACTCAATGGGAAACGCCTCAAGGTCCTTGGTACCGTATCCACATCGATTTTGCAGGACCCACAAGAGGACACACTTTCCTCCTAACAGTGGATGCCTATTCAAACTGGCTCGAAGTCCACAAGATGAAAAGCACCACCACAGAGGCAGTCACTAAAAAGCTGAATAAACTATTCTCTAACCATGGATTTCCGGATGTCCTGGTCTCCGATAATGGCCCCCAATTCACTGCCCTTCCATTCAAACAGTACCTGGCAGATCGGGGTATCCACCATGCCTTAACATCGCCAGCTCACCCTGCGGCCAATGGTAGGGCTGAGCAAATGATTCAATTTGTAAAACAGACCTTGCACAAAATGGACCACAGTGACATTGACGACAAAATAAACCGGATGCTTCTCCTCCAGCACATAACCCCAAACAGCACCACGAACAAAACCCCAGCTGAACTCCTGATGGGCCGGAAACTTCGCTCGCATCTCGATCGTCTCCACCCAAACTACACGCCGGAACAACCCCCGGGATCCAGTAGCAAGTGTCGGGCATTCCAGGAAGGTGACCTCGTGTTTGCGAAAAACTTCTCGGGCAACCCATTGTGGGTCCCCGTGACCATAATGCAACTTACGGGACCCCGATCCTATCGCCTACAAATTGCAGATTGTAAGATGTGGAAATGCCACATAGACCAACTAGATTAGCACCTAGTCCCATCTCAGCCCCGGAACCTCTAGCTGGGGGGGAGGGAACATTGAGGAGCTGAAGAAGAAATGATAATTGAAACCTAACAGCCTACACAACCAACCAGGGCATACTCACCATCAGAAGGAGAACCGAGCCAGGGAGTGGCCTCGCCACGTGACAACACTGCGATGGAAACAGATCCAGGGAACCTGGAAGGCAGCACTGGCGTAAGCAGGGAAAGCAGCCCAGGGCCACAATTTTCACCATCCAACCCAGCTAGCAGCCCACCGGAACTAGAACCAGGACAGAAACCGGTGGAACAGCGCAGGTCAAGCAGACAGGTGAAGCGATCTGCCTATTTATGAGAATACGTCACTCCACCCCTCAGACAGAACCTAGCGGGGAGGGGTGTTATGGACTAAACCAACACAGCGATACAACCCTAAACAGCTTTACTTTACAGCAGGCTTGTAATCCTGCACTTCTCATTGGCCCATGAATAGCGAGTCGTGATTAGTCATTTTTGGCCAGTCTGATTGGTTGTTAACGGGGCCCCCTGATTGGACGCTTATGAAAGCGGTAAGCTCAAATCATTGGTTGTTTTGACAGCAGCCAGCTCTATAAAAGAGCTGCTGCTGTCCAAGTATTTGCTCTCTGTTCTTTCTTTTCAATAAAGAGTTGAAGTCACCGTTCGATGTCTTGTCTCTGTTCCTTGTGCCCATGCCCAGGACTTAACACTTTTAGTATAATTCTAGATGAGCTACACGTTAATATTTTTGTTCAAAAACAAATAAATATCTCTTCATCATTCTCCCCCCCTCCCTCCCTCCCTCCCTCTCTTACAAACTGTCAACAATAAATGCTTGTTCCTAACCTTGCTTCAACAAGGTGTTTTACATCCTTTAAATTATCACCCTTTTATGAAGGAGTATCTTTTCCTATTAGTTAAGATTATCAAATGTAATCCTGATGAACACAATAAGCCTTCACAAATGTTATTAATCTGTTGTGGAACATTCCCCCCTTCTTCACTCCACATATACACCAAAATGTGTGACAGTACAAATGTGGAGCATTTTGACCTAATTATATAATTGGCTACTTGTATTTAACACCCTTAAGTGACCGGGTGCAAGTTAGATGGTGGAGACTCATCTTCAAATTTTCCTAAATGTGGCATGAGCATGAGCATGCCTCAATGGCTGTTTTTATATAATGTATACTTATGACATTTTTGTAATCTCACCTCCCCCTGGCACTAGAAGAACTCAAAATAAAATTGCCTCTTCTGACATAATTTTTGTTATATACAGAAATAAAGATGCTTCATTAAGCCAAAGATTTTGGATTGGGATCTATCCAGGTCTCATTTGCTACTTTATACTGCTGTGAGAAGACTTATTTGCTCCAGCCTCAGAGTGTTGCTCCAGTGTTTCTCAATATTGTCAATTTTAAGATGTTTGGACTTCAACTTCTAGCCAGGGACTACTGGAAGAAATTTCCTCATTGTATCCGCTTTCCACTGGGAATCCCAAAATTTTTAGTTTCAATCTTTTCCCTAAGGTGACATGATGCTGGATCTATTGCAGCTTTCTCCAAGCCCAGAGTTAAAATATGGAAGTCTCGGAAGCAGAGATGAGGGAGTAGACACTTTTGAGAATTTTCCCCTTGTTTTCTATCATCCCTTAGCCACTTTAAGATAACTATAATTATTCAACCCATCTTCAACTATCTTAGCTCTCTCTGCCTATAGTACAATTAAGGCAGAACTGATAAGATGCAACAGATTCCTTATCCGTTTTTGTCACATTTGAATGGGTATTAATGATCCCCAGTGCAAGATAAAAATAATAATAATGCAAAATTGGCATGAACAAAAAAACCCCATACATATATTTCTCTGTAATGGGCTATATTTTTATACGTGGGAAGAATTTGATATGGGTGGAGCTTCTTTTCATTTGCCATCTTAAATGATACAGTCCAGGAAAATCTTGACTGCATGATTCTGTACAAACCATCCTTCTGTTTTACTCTATCAGTTCCACTCTGAGTTACAGAGCTCAAAGTTTTTTTTTTTTTAAAGACATATTAAATAAATACTGCTTGACAGTGGAAGAATGCCCTTATCATCCCCCATTGCTTGCTGACTTCATATAAGCTTATACCTTCAGTCTTCAAGGAAGAAAGAAAGCTGTGATCTCCATATTCCAACACTTTATATTTACCTTATCTGTCACATAATTAATAGATGACAGCTGAAAGATCAAGGTGGCTATCAAAGAAACTGAGACAACTTCATATGAAACTTGCTCTTTTGAATCATTCTAGGACTCTATCAAAGCATGTGTGATTATTTCATTTAAATCCTGGTTGTTCGGAATCTCTAATTTTTAACTGGTACATACTATTATTTAATATGCCACATTTCAAAGGCATTCAAAGCCAGTCTAATTTGTATTACAGAATTACATTATAATCTGCAAGGAGCACATCAGAGTGACTTAAAAAAAATTAACATAGAGCTCATCATGAAAGAAATTTCAGATGTTTCTTACACTACATTCATTATCATCATTCATCAATCATCACCACCATCATCTTTATTTTAAAACAATTGCATTATATATTTAAAGTTTTGGTTTTTTAGAGAATATTTTAAATTGGAAGTGAGATCCCTAGGTCCTGTTTTAAATAAATTCAAAATCATCCTGAACCATGCCATTTCATGTTAGATTTGTGTTTCTGCCTAATCAGAGTAAAGCTTTGACTAAAGCTTTACAGAGTAAAGCTTACACCAGACATTCTCTCCATACTGTTTTAATTCCAGCAAGGGCAACAGGTTGAAAACAAATAGACAAAATATGTTTATATTGACTAACTCCCTTGCAAGAAGAGAATGAGGGAGGGAGGGGAAGGAAGGAATTGGCAATTTTTCCTGTTTCAGAGACTGATGCATGAATGTTCCTATACGCAGAACTGAAATGAAACTGCTTCTGCAATTTTTTTTCAATATCTGTGTTAGCATTATTGGATGAATGTGTAAATGTTTCCCATCTCTAAACAAAATCTAGGATAGCTATCCACAATTTAGTGAGATTTGATTTCACTGTTTGTATGAAAATTGATAGTATTCATTTCTATTTTTTATTTAAAATACAAACCTCAATACAGCTTCCAGTAAAAAAAATTTTTTTTACAATTTGTTAAATATCAATACTGTAGTAGTTAGATGACATACAGTAGCAAGTAGCACTTCAAGACATTATATAGCTAGCTAGATTTAATAATTAAAAATCTGATTTTTTTTAAAAAATTAAATCATAAATAGAAATCAAGAAAAGCTTAATCAATCACCTATATAATCTGGTCTTGACAGGACAATGATGGACTATCTTTTGTTTCTATTTATACAAAATTAAATGCCTCAGAAATAAAATAAATCTTGAATATCATTAAGGAAAGTCAGTACATGTATTCTTAATTTTCATGGTGCCAAATATTAATACATTTAATAATAATTAGAAGGATAGTATTTTATCCTATTCTGTAGTAATCTTGTTCAGTAGTAACCATCTTGTATGCTCTGTGCCAAGATTTATTTTAATAACACAAAAAAATCCTACAGAAACTACATTGCTGAGACCGATGCTTCATACATACAAATATTTTGAATGATATTAATTTCAGGTGCTTAACAAAATTCTCAGCTTAGCCCCCAAATGATCAACTTTTGTCCCTTCTGGCATCTTCTGCCCTAGAATATATATTAGTCTATTCAAAATGCAGGGTCCTGGATTTCATTAAAGAGTCAATTATCAAGAGTGAAAGTTATTTTCCCATAGAAGCAAGCAGTCTGTGCTCCTGTTTTGACATAAGATAAGGACAGGGTGGATCCCTTTTCTCCCCAGAGTGTCTTCATTTGCTTCCCTATTCTTAGTGAGGCTCATATGGCTGTTTTGTGAGAATTCCTATTCAGCTTTTGGTACCCTGCATGATTCCTATGCCTTGCTAGAATCAAATAAAGTTTTTGTTAGGAATGATGGTCACCGAACAAATGGGCTGGAAATATATAAACCAGGATAGTAATTTAATGTTGTATCTTTAAGAAAATGCTGTAATTGTGATTGGCTGAGGTTCTTCCAACAGCCATAAGATGGAGCCAGAAACCTGGTTTGTTCTCCTTGCATTTCCTGTTTTGCCTATTGCCTGATCATCATTCTACTTGGATTGCTGTGGGTCTTGCAACTGTTAGCAAACTCCATTTACTGAACTTTGTTTATGATACTTGACTTCGTTTTTGGATTATCCCTGGACTGATACTAACTGCTTTAACAGTGTATGATTTGGACTGTTTGTTGGACTTTGTTTACCCATTTACTGGATGTAAAACCTACATTTTACTATTCAGTGTATCGTTGTGCTGGTTGTGTGTTATTCCTCACCACTCTCACTACATTTCCTTGAGTGCACTCATTCTCCTAATGGGGAATACCTCAACAGTTTTCTTTTCAAAGTTTCATCCTCAGATCCAACAAAGTTGCTCTTCCCTGCCTGCACTACTGGATATAATCTTTTAGGCTGGTTAAGTTGGAAAGAGTATCATAAAATGGCAGACTTGAAATGGCTGCCATGCTAGCTATGGCTGGTCACAAAATATAATACACCTTTGTATCAAAAGGCACAGTGAGTTTCTCTCCACCACCTTCTTTTAGTGCATCAGGATGCACTCGGTTAGTTCAACTTATTTTTGCCTTATTTTTTATTATTATTTTGAGCTAGGATGGGAAACAGAGGAGAATTGTCAAACCAACATTGGGTTGCAGTTGCTTACTTTGTTTATCATCAAAAAATGCTAACAGCATCCTAAAATCTAGCATGTTGTTTTGCAACCTGCAAGTGTTCAATTTAATTTTTAAAACTGAATCTTTAAAGCAAGGAGAACAGCTGGTAACAAAGGAAGATTTCAGAGCTGCAATGATGCTGGGAGAGTAGGGCAGGGCAGTGGCACCACTAGGGTATTTATTGTTATGTAAAGAGATCCATGTTGCCTCAGAAACTTTCATTTCTATTTTTCTGCAAAGCTTAGTGATAAGAAAACTCCCCTCTACTTCCCCTGGAAATCTTTTCTCTCAGAGCTTTGACAGAATGTGGGATTCATTCACTCTTTTGAACAGTAATGCTGAAAATGCCCCTTTATTACAGGTATGGCATAGAAAATGTGAACAGTTTTACCTATCTGTTAAAAATTACATTAGAATGCACACTTCAGTCCTTAATTCACAACGTCCATTTAACTGTGGACTTTTATCTTCTTCTCTTGCAGGATTTAGTTTAAAATCTCATTGATCAGGTTTGGAAGGCTGTTCTTCACAGTCTTTGGGAACAGCAAGGTCTATGGAAAATGGTTGCAAAGGCTGTTGACATACCTCCTCCAATTTCTCCCACAATAACAACATTATGAGATGGGTTGGGTTGAGGGACTGTAATTAGTCCAAGGTCACCCAGCAGCTTTTGTGCCTAAGGTGGAACTAGGACTCACAGTATCCCGATTTCTAGCCACCACACCAAACTAGGTCTCTTTTTTACTCTACTTATTTCACTTTTCTATGAAAAAAATAGGATGAATTTTAAGTTGTGTTGCTTTCCACTTCTGTCTATCTGTCTGTATGGGTCTTTTATATTATTACAGCCCCTCCACCATCAGAATAAAGAGCAGACAGGCCCAACATGATAATGTAAATTCCATCTGTAAAATAAGAGGTCCAGCTGTCACAGTAACCTTCTAAGACAGTAAGAAGTACAAATGTCCAAATTGGCTGGATTACTACTTCTACAATTTTCAGATAGCATGGAATTATGGGAATTGTAATCTAATACATTTTGAGGGCAACAACTCCGGGAAAGCTGAAAAGAAATCTATACCAAGTTGTCAAAGTTTAGAAGAGTAAACTGGCCAACAAGGTCAACAAACAATTTTCACATATGGTAACTAAGTAGAAGTTCCATATTGAGGGACAGTGCATGTTTGAAAACAACTACTGGACCCACACATTAGAGGAAGAAACTCTTATTTGTAACAAATTCAAATTATGAGAAAAATATATGAGCAGACAACAAAGGAAGAGTCCAGCCTTTTTGATATAAACTTCTTTTAATATTTCTTTTGATGTTTCATATCAGTACACCTTTCTTTTCAATAAGGCAATTTGATATGCAAACACCACATCAAACTGAAATGCAATTACATGGTAAAAAAAACCTGGAGAGTTTATACAGGCCGCAGATAAGTACCATGTGGTGGTTGGGTATGCTTACTCAGAGGGTCATCTAGACATAATGCACAAAGCTGTTTTTCATGCTAATGGAAGACTTCTGGGGTTATCAGAACTAAGAGCAAAAATAAAATCACTGTGTCAATAGAACAGGTTTCCTTACACTTAATTGAGGGCCACATTTCCCCTGCTCCTAGCTAGTATAAACCATTCTGGCAATTGTGGTCTCAAGAGGGAGATATCTGACTATGATATTTGCTTTATTGCCCAACCTATTGTCCCCATATATGAGCAAAAACAAAGGTGACTAGTCAACACCAAGTTATGAGCTTCCAGAGGGATTTGGCTGCTCCCATCAGATATTGCAGGACTTTTTTTTGATCCAGCAAGACAATGGTTTGCACTCTCAAAACTGTTCAAAAAGAAGTGAAGAGGCTGAGATTTCCTGTTACTTTGTTCATCTTTATTCATGTCAAATATGCATGGGTGAGGTTGGGATGACAAAGGTGAATGACGTTTCTTTGCTGACACCCTCTCATCTCTCTGTCTGTTGTTGCAGGTTGCTTGAATTTCAGTTGTGGGAACAATGGGTGCAGCCATGTTTGACATAAAGCAATGTTTATAAGGGCTTTTTTTAACTTCATTTTGACAGAGATTGGTTTTGAGGATGGGCCAATAAAGCTCTGCTTGGGACAAAAGGAATGAGACTGAATGCTCTTTCTTTCTTTCTTTTCACTTTTCATCTCAGGTTTTCTCACCTATTTGAAATTTTCTTCTGTATGTGTCATTTTAAGGATGTTAGAAGTTAAACCTTTTGTTAAATTATTTAGAGCTTTTCAGACTGCCAATCTAAGCAGCATTAAAGCTGAATATATTTTTATTTTTCCTGTCCTATAGTCTGCACTTAATAAAGTTTCAACATAACATCCCCAAGCCTCAAATTAATATTGACCCCATGATCCCTCCCAAGTTCAAGACAGAGATATAATTGGAAGAATTCTTCCAATTATAGGAGCAAATGATCTATCTCTTACTTCAAAGCCAGTAAATACTATTTTATTTTGATTTCCTATATATATTTAGGGATATTTTAATCAAACCTGGTTTGCATACTTACCAAGGTGCATCTTTCCCTCTTACCATACATCTAAAGGCAGGTACATCGTTTGGAATATCTCATGCCAGCCACAAAACAAATTGAGCTGCAAGGACCTAAAAACAAGGATATAGAAGCCGTGGAAACAGCAAGAAGCAAAATTGTAAGGGGAGGAACTGGAAGAATAGCAGATGATGCTGACCAGGGCCTGGGGCAGAAAATTGGCTCCACAAATGGCCAATCCAGCACACTCTGGATGGAATGAATGTTCAAGTACAAAGGTGCATTTTGGTACACTTTGGAACCACCACTGTCTGCTCTCAGCCTATGTTTAAAAAATGCTAGTGCAAACACAAGTACAGTAAGGATGTCTTAAAGCTTGTAGACTGAGGATGCCATGAAAGCAAAAAGGGTATGAATGGTTCTACATATAATCTACTATTTTAATGGCAAAATTTCTGCTTGATGGAAATAGAATACAGGGCAGAGTTCAAAGAAATATATGCATACCAGGCCTACTTTCATTCACTGAGTTTGATTTTGACCCATTCTCCATTAAATTAGTGCAAAAGATTTTTCTACAATGGGAATTTTCAACTGAATTTTTGTTCTCAGTTTGGATATCCCTTAAGGTGTGATAACTACAAAGCAAACTAGAATAACAGGAATGTAGGAACAGATGTTATTTGGATTCTTGGGCATGATAAAGAATTCCAAGAATCCCCAATGCCCAATTATCTACATGATTATTCTTTTTTACTCCATGCATTATAAATCTACTTCGAATAAAATAAACAAAATCAAGTCTCTACCTAATGTTCAGATTACGTAGATCAAAAGAAACGTATTCACATACAGGCCATTGCTTTATCACCCAAAGCACTGAAAACAAGACCAAATATACATGCATTCAAATGAAATCAATTAATCCTGTGCTAATGATCAAACTGCAATGTGTACAGAGGACAATTATTCTCTTTTTATTTCTGTTACATTCTACAGCATTATAATGAGATGTAAAAGCTGTATAATTTCAGACTTCATGTATCATAAACAAGAAAAACAGAGTCCTTAGTTTGCTTAATTTCTAGAAAAAGGCATTCTGATAATCACATCTATACATATTGTTGTGAATGAATAAATGTTTAATAAAGTTATCTAGAGCTTGAAGTCAAGTGCAGGGTTCTGGCCCTGCACTTCTGATTGGCTGTTAAATGGTGAGATCAGATTGGTCCGTTCAGGAGAATCTGATTGGCCATTAGCAAGCCATTCTCATTGGTTAACGGAGATAGCGCTCCCAGGTTGCCATTGGTTGAATAGTTAATAAGTTGTCTATATAAGGAAGGCTATAGCAGCCATCCAGTTTGAGCTGTCACACCATGTTAATAAAGAGTTTTGAAGTTCACTATTTCACCGGCTCGTCTCCATTCTTCGCACCCTTGCTCCACACTTAACACATATCTCTTTCTCCCTCCCCCTCCCCCCTCTCTCATACACACATACATAGACACAATGCACCTTACATTAAGGAGCCCACTCTCTGAGTTAAGCAGTCTTGCTTCATATTATACCTTTAAGCTTAAGTGAAATATGGCTTCCAAGGCTGACACTAAGTACATTCGGGTAGTCAAAGAATGTGCATCCAGCATGAGGACCAATGAACTAATGAACCAAACCATTAAAAAAACAAGAGGATTTTGGACATTAGTGATCTGGTCTATGTGGCAGCTAAAAGTGAGCTGAAGGTAGATAACAAGATCAGGGACTGGATAAAAGCAATAGTGCCATAAGACCATAGGATTTCAACCCAGCTTCATGATGTGCAATATGCACCCTTGAGTAGCACTTCTAGAATGGAGCACCTTAGTGTCTCATTGGTGTAGATTAGCTATGGGGAGACACTGAGATAAAGGATATTAGCCACGGTGGTGCAGTGGTAAGAGTACAGTACTGCAGGCTACTTCTGCTACCTGCTGGCTGACTGCAATTTGACAGTTCATAACACACCAGGCTCAAGGTTGACTCAGCCTTCTATCCTTCTGAGATGGATAAAATGAGAACCCAGATTATTGGGGGAAATATGCAAACTGCTATAAACCGCTTAGAGAGGGCTGTAAAGTACTGTGAAGCGATATATAAGTCTAAGCGCTATTGCTGTATCCTGTCCTTTGGAACATCTTTCTCCCCAGAGTGAAGTCAGCTCCCACCCCCTGACCTTTCACAAGAGTTTGGAGACCTGACTCTGCCAGTTGGCCTGGGGCTCCAATGGAGAGTGTCATCCTGAAAGTGGATGATAGATTAATAATAGACCCAACTTCCCCCCTTGCTTATCCTACTCTTCCCATCTTTTAGATATCGCTGATAATTTGTATTTTTATTTTATTCTTACTATATATATGTTTCTCTGTTGCTTTATTCTTTTTAACATTGTAAGCTGCCCAGAATCACCTCATGTTCAGATGGATGGCCAACAAATTAAATAAATAAAAATACAGCATGCAGACATGTCCTCTGAATATGGTTAGTGAACTGTACCAGCATGAGGAAATTGAATGGAGGTTGTCTCTCCCTCCATCTTTCCCTTGTATTTCTCTTACAGCGCTATTGTATAGAAACACTTACAAATTCTGGGGAAAATTTGATCATTGTTTTCCTTCTTTCTCTGCAAAGTTTACACGTGACCCTCCCTACAATCTCAGTTAACTAATTCATTACTAACAAGGTTAGCAATAGTACCCCCTGACAAGAATAGCAAGAATGTTCAAGAATAAATCTGAAAAATATTGGAAATGTCATCAGACACCTGGCTCATATTACCATATGTGGTGGACTTGTGCGGACACTAGAAAATACTGGACTAAAATCCACATGTGGTTGGAAAAAATGACAAAAAAACATATAGATTTGAAACCAGAGATATTTTTATTGGGAATTTTACCTGATACATATAGCAAAGACTTGAAATACCTGATTGTAAATGTATTAACAGCAGCTAGGATTGTATTTGCTAAAAACTGGAAAAATGAGAAAATACCATCACAGGAGGAAATCATTAAGAAAATATTGGAATGTGCTGAAATGAGTAGATTGACATTTGAAATTAGAGAGCAAGAGGATAAATAATTTTATGAAATTTGGGACCTTTTCTGTTAGGGATAACATTGGTTTACCCTAACTGGTTTAGGTAAATAATAATATGTAATCATAGTTTGTTATGTTAAAGTGTCTGCAACTTTAACTGTGGGACAGTAATTAAGGGAGTGGTTGTGAAAGCACTTTAAAAGAAGCAAGACGGCAGCTTGCTATCTCTCTGGCTTTGAAGTTCCTGATTACTGCAAGGACACAACACTGCATTGCTCGAACGGGAGAGAAAACAAAGTACTGGCTTGTAAGTGTATTGACATAGGGTATTCAACACGGACTTTGCTGACTGAATATCCCTGAATGGACTGACTTTATGATACATGACTATTGGACTGTTATTTTGACTATGCTATGAACTCATAATGGAATAAACTATATATTTGATAGCACAAGCGTATCTGTCATTTTTACTGTATGTTAATAAACATACAAGCTTAGCTCACTCATTTATCTGTGTGCCTATCTGACTAAGCTGCACATTCTGTTTAGCTTGTCTCCCTAACCCTGGTTGGGGAAACCAGGCTTAACACTGGTTATGGGCCCAGAGGCTGCAAAGTCAGTTTAACTAGGATAAAACAGATTTATGTAAAAGTGAGAGTTTGTGTTGTTATACATTACAGTAAACAGACAGCTGTGTTTTATTAATTATATTTTTATATCCATATAAGAAAACATGGCACAAGTCAATCTACAAAGTTTGTCCCTGATATCCAAGTTGGATGGAACAAACTATGTATCATGGTCTATGAAATGTAGTCTGCTTCTACGAAGAGAAGGTTTGTGGAACATAATTGAAAATCCACCAAACGTAGAAGAATGGGATCCAGAGGATGATGAAGATAAATTAAAGATAGAAGAATTTATGCATAAAAATGAACAAGCAATTTGCATTATTGGGTTAACCTTAACTGATAACCAGCTTGTTTATATCCACGGAGAGAAGACAGCTGTTGGGTGTTGGCAGAAGCTGAAGAGGATTTATGTTCGAGATAAAGTTAGTGCTCACATAAATCTAACACGGAAACTTTTCAGTACACATCTCCATAAGAATGGTGATATGCTGAGTCATTTGAAAACTATGCAAAGCATTTTTCAAGAACTGCACGAGAAAGAGCTTATTTTCTCTGAACTACACCAAGTCTATATAATACTATCTTCCCTCGATGAGAGCTATGACAACTATGTAACTTCACTTGAAATATTGCCAAAGGAAAGCCTAACTTTAACTGATATAACTGGCAGATTGATTGAAGAAGCCAGAAGAAGGCTTGAAAGAGACGAATTAAGGAGGCAGCAACCTCAAAAAGAAGATAAAGAAACTCCTACTGCATATGCAATTAAAAGGTGCTTTAATTGTGGAGGAAGAGGACATTTGGCAAGATTTTGTAAAAAGGCAAAGCACCAGAACGTTGGCCAGAATACTAAAAGTTATCAAAAGATAAAGAAAAATTTAGAGTTAGCCATGTATACTAACGGAGCTGTAAAAAATAATTTATGGGTGGTTGACAGTGGAGCATCACATTGTATAACTAATGATAAGAAACATTTTATTAAAATGTCCAAGAGTACACAGCAGATATCGTTAGCCAATGGCTGGAAACTGAAAGCTAAAGGTCAAGGTATAGCATATTGTTCTTTTATAAAAGAGAATGTAAAAATGTTATATGTACCACAAATTAAGTTTAATTTAATTTCAGTTAGAATTTTGGTTAAACTAGGATATGTAGTTACATTTAGGGGAGATAACTGCATAATTGAAAAAGAAGATAAGAGAATTACTGCATCTTTAAGAAGTGAATTATATGTGTTAAATGATGATGGTTTAAAAGTGGCTAACACAGTTTATGAAAATAAGAAACCTCATGATGAATGTATTCACTTGTTACATCGAAGGTTAGGGCATTTAAATTTTAAAATGCTTAAGAAAACTGTTGAATTATCTAAGGGAATAAGTTTGAAACCTTGTAATAAGTATTTGCAATGTAATGCCTGCAATCAAAGCAAGGCCAGGGTCATACCGGCTGATAGAGTTGATGGATTTACTACCAAAGAGCCTTTAGAGGTAGTATTTGCAGATTTAATAGGTCCTAAAAAACCAAGTGTAGGAGGAGCTCGTTATATACTAAGTATAATGGACCACTATTCTAGATATGGGTTTTGCTATTTAATGAAAAGCAAAACTGAAACATATCAAAATCTCTTTAATTGGATTAAATTTGCAGAAAGGAAAACTAAAAAGAAATTAGTAACTCTTATAACAGATAATGGTACGGAATTTACAAATAATAAATTCCAGAACAGACTAAGAATGTTAGGTATTCAATATAAAATGTCTGCACCATATAGGCCACAACATAATGCCTTTATAGAGAGAAGAGGCCAAACATTACAATCAATGGCACGAACTATGATGTCTGATTCAGGATTACCTGACAATTTATGGGGAGAAGCAATAATGTGTGGTAATCATATATTAAATAATGTTGTTAATTCAACAACAGGTGAATTACCATTCACATTGTGGCATGGTACAAAACCTGATTTAAATTACATGCACACATTTGGAGCACCAGCATGGGTGCATATCCCTACACAACTTAGACACAAAGGACAACATAGAGCTAAAAGATTATATTTTGTAGGATATACATCTAATCATAGATCTTATAGATTCTGGGAACCAGGTACATCTAGAGTTTACACCAGTGCTAGTGCTAAATTCTTAGAACATGTAGGATGGAATAGATTAGAGCAAGATTTAAATAATGAAGTAATTATTGAACCCTACAAAAGGCAGAAAGAACAGACTAGTTATAAGAAGAGTCCAATTAAAGAAGAAGTCCAAGAAGAGCAAATAGGACCAGAACAAGAGGAAACAGTTGATCAGGAAGAGTTAGATAATCAAGAAGAGTTAATAAATGAAAGTCCACCTGTAAGTCCTGTAATACCTAGACGTACTACACGTGTAACTAGACCACCTGATAGGTATCAAGCAAGTATAGTTTGCCAAGTAACTAAAGTTCCAACTAGTGTAGATGAACTTAGGATGTATCCTGCTAAGGATCAGGAGAATTGGCAAAAGGCAATGGTAAAGGAACTAAATTCATTAAAGGTAATGAAAGTTTATGAAGATGCTAAATTACCTCCAGGAGAAAAATCCATTGGGTGCAAATGGATATTTAAAGTAAAAACTGGAAATGATGGAACTGTTACCCATAAGGCTAGGTTAGTAGCTCAAGGATTTAATCAAACTGCATCTGATTATGATGAAGTTTTTGCACCAAGTCTTAAAGCAACATCTTTAAGAGCAGCATTAGTGTGGGCAGCTAAGAAAAACTATGTCATTAACCATTTAGATGTAGAAACTGCTTATCTACATGCACCATTGCAGCACACTATATATTTAAGAAAACCAGTAGGTATAAAAGACAATAAAGTAAATAGTAATGATTGTTGGAAACTCAAAAAGAGTCTTTACGGGTTGAAACAATCTGGGTTTGAGTGGAACCAATATATTGTGAAAGAGTTAAACAATATAGGTTTTAAATCTGGTTTAGCAGATCCATGTGTGTTTAAAAGAGAAAATAATGGAACGGTGTCATTATTGTTATTATTTACAGATGATATTGCTTTGATAACTAAGACTAATAATGAAGCTAATGAGATTATATCATTATTAGCCAAAAAGATAAAAATAAAGCATTTAGGTGAAATTAAAAAGTATCTAGGATTGACATTTAACAAAACAAAAAATGGTTTTAAGATATCTCAAGAAGATAAAATTTGCCAATTAATTAAAACGTTTAAAATGGAACTTTGTAAACCGGCAAAGACTCCAATGAGTCAGGAAGTTTGCCAAACTGATGATCAAAGTCCCAAATTTGATAAGTCCATATATCAATCTTTGATTGGTAGCTTATCATATATAAGCAATTGGTCTAGGCCTGATATAGCTTATAGTGTAAATCAGCTGGCACGTTTTAATACAGATCCACAACAATGTCATTGGCAATCATTAAAGAGAATTTTAAGATATCTTAAAGGAACACTGAACCATGCATTGTATATAGAACCAAAGGATGATTTGAGTCTTAGTGCCTATGCAGATGCAAGTTTTGCAACTGATATAAACACTAAAAAATCAACATCTGGGATGGCTATATTATTTGGTAAGACACTAATAGGGTGGAGGTCAATCAGACAACAGCATATTAGCTTGTCCACAATGGAAGCGGAATTTTCATGTCTGTCATTATTATGCACTGATTTGATTTTGTACAAACAGTTATTATTAGACATGGGTATAACTGTAAAAGATTCCATTATTGTGTACGAAGATAACCAAGCAGCTATAAAATTAGCTACTAGTATTGCTGTAAAAACTAGATCAAAGCATACTGATTTAAGATACTTAAATGTTAGAGAATCTGTAAAGAATGGGCTAATTAAATTGGAATACTGCATGACGGAAGAAAACATTGCAGACCAATTTACAAAAGCTCAAGGAGTAATTAAGTTTAAAGAGAGTTGTAACAAATATGATTTAAAGATGTAAATAGTTATATTTATTATTATTTCCTAAAAGGGGAGAATGTTAGGGATAACATTGGTTTACCCTAACTGGTTTAGGTAAATAATAATATGTAATCATAGTTTGTTATGTTAAAGTGTCTGCAACTTTAACTGTGGGACAGTAATTAAGGGAGTGGTTGTGAAAGCACTTTAAAAGAAGCAAGACGGCAGCTTGCTATCTCTCTGGCTTTGAAGTTCCTGATTACTGCAAGGACACAACACTGCATTGCTCGAACGGGAGAGAAAACAAAGTACTGGCTTGTAAGTGTATTGACATAGGGTATTCAACACGGACTTTGCTGACTGAATATCCCTGAATGGACTGACTTTATGATACATGACTATTGGACTGTTATTTTGACTATGCTATGAACTCATAATGGAATAAACTATATATTTGATAGCACAAGCGTATCTGTCATTTTTACTGTATGTTAATAAACATACAAGCTTAGCTCACTCATTTATCTGTGTGCCTATCTGACTAAGCTGCACATTCTGTTTAGCTTGTCTCCCTAACCCTGGTTGGGGAAACCAGGCTTAACACTATCAATGGTTAGATAATAAAATACAATAATAAAATATATAGAATTTTAGAAAATAATAAACATATAAAGATGTATTTTATTTTTTTTATTATATCTACAAAATGTTTTTAGGATAGATTTGGGAGGATTATATGAATTGTTATAAAATAAACTCAGTAAATTATGGTTATCTCGCAAAATAAGAATGAACAAAATTATGGTCAAATGATTGATTAATAGTGATACTAGGGTATTTAATTTTTGATTGATAATATGAGCTATTATGCAATGTAACTAACTGAAGACTACAAAATGGATACACACAAAAAATGTGTAAACCAACCAGCACACTGCTTGTATATTTATGGAAGAAAGTTTGATGTTTTTATGTTTTGTTTGTTTATGTTTGTCTTTAAAAACCAATAAAATTTACAAAAAAACAAAAAACAAAAACAAGGTTAGCAATAGTAGTAACAGTGTACTATAGTAATACTAACTATAAAACACATCATGTTATAGAACAGCTTTTTACAAATGTTTTCTAACATATGTCTTTTGCTACTTTACCTATAAGGATTGTCCATTGACAAGTAGCTTCAGATTGCATTTGGGTAAGCAGAGAGTTTTTAACTCCCAACCTGCCCCCTAAACATTACGTTTAAGTTTACAGAACAAATGCATACCAAGAGCTGCCCAGATTCATATTATTCATACTGATAGTTTTCAACATAAGAAACAGGAAAACAGTCAGAGACCTAAAGATGGAGAGGCCAAATAATAAAGAAATGAGCAAAGTTGGAGAAAATACATTATCTTGCTGAAATGAAGTTCATTTCAATTTTTCTTCATTTCTTCTTTGACTTTTACTGACAGAAACAGGGGAAAGGGTTCCATCAACCACAACCCACAATTCAAGGAATGGTGTAGTGCCATTTTCAGTGATGAATGAAAACAATTCTGCTGTGCTGCATTTTAAAGAAATGTAATCAGAGTCATTTTAGATATTGAAAGATAAGAGAAAATTCCAGGCTGCAGTATAAGTGATGGTATAGATAAAATAAACAAATAATAATAATAATAAAACCAAGCTAAAGAAAAAAGCCAAAACCAACACCCCAAGTGTATATGATTAAATTTATTGTTTCCCATTTATCTAATCTCCATGCTGTTTTCAATGAAAGTATTTTATTTGAAGCTGTATTTGTAAACATTTCCCAAACTCAGATAGCCTTGAGCCTCTTGCTTTATTGTGCATTTTAGTACAGAGGGTCCACTGTAGATTTTGCTGCCATTGTCCTTCCAAACCAATAAATAAAAGCAAAGTAATGTGCACCCATCTAGTCTCCTGGATGTGTAAAGAAGCTATTCTATGGACCTTGCACAGGCAAATCCCACTATACAGTCAAGTGCTCGAAGTTACTTCTAAAGTGGCAAAAGAAAGAGGGTGGGAAGTTAAATTAATGGCCTGCCTTTTCCTTGAGGGTTCCAAGTGGTTTACATGCAGATCATCCTTCATTTTAGCCCACAGTGAAATTTCTGTAATGTAGACTAGATTGAGAGAGAACATGACTGGCCCAAAATCACCCTGTGAGTTTCCTTGGTTGAAGATAGACTTCAATTTGCATCTCCTCAGTTCTAGTCCAACATCTACATTACTACAGGATAACATGGGTAGGGATCATCAAAGTCTTGGTTCAATTTCTTTCTTTCTTTTTTTTTTGGGGGGGGGGTAAAAGTTTTATTGATTTTAACGACAGACAAAAGACATATAAAACATAAAACATAACATAAAAAAAAATTACATCATCATAAATTTACAGTGTATCGGTTGGTCTACCACTCCCTTTTGTGCATCCATTTCATAGTCATCAAAATAATTATATTACATAATAACTCACATTATCAATCATCAATAAAATATCCCAATATCATTATTGAACAATCATTTGACTATAATTTTACTAATTCATACTTAAGCGAGATAACTATAATTAAGTTAAATTATTTTATAACAAATCATAGCATCATACCAAATCTATCTTAATAAAATATTCTTAAAAATTATCAAAACCAAGAAAAATTATATATTCATTCTTTCCTAAATTTCTAAATATTCTATTATTCTATTATATTATCTAACCATTGACAAAAAAGATCCCAAACTTCATAAAATTGTTTATCTTCTTGTTCTCTAATTTCAAATGTCAATCTACTCATTTCAGCACATTCCAATATTTTCTTAATAATTTCTTCCTCTAATGGTATTTTCTCACTCTTCCAGTGTTTAGCAAATACAATCCTAGCTGCTGTTAATACATTTACAATCAAATACTTTAAATTTTTATCACATATATCAGGTACGATTCCCAATAAAAAAATCTCTGGTTTCAAATCTATGTGTTTCTTTATCATTTTTTTCCAGCCATATGCGAATTCTAGTCCAGTATTTCCTGGCCTCCTCACAAGTCCACCACATATGGCAATATGAGCCAGGTATCTGATGACATTTCCAGCACTTTTCAGATTTATTCTTGAACATTCTTGCTATTCTTGTCGGGGGAAAGTGCCACCTGTAAAACATCTTATACAAATTTTTTTTATATGCTGTTGACATTGTCATTTTATAATTTTGTGACCACAATTTTTGCCATTTCTCTAAATCAATCCCATATCCAAAATTCTTCCCCCAAGCAATCATTGTTTCTTTAACTTGTTCTTCTTCTAATTTAATTTCCAACAAATAACTATATAGTTTTTAAATCACTTTTTCACCAGTACCTGTCAAAATCCTATCTAAATCAGTCGATTTATCATAAAATCCTTCTATTTTAGAATCTTTAAGATACCTTGCATGTATTTGCGCATATGAAAACCAATTCATCTTTATACCTTGTTCTTCTAAGTTTTGCATCATTTTAAGTTCACCCTTTTCATCCAATATTTCCCCATATCTAACTGTTTGTTCTTTCTTATAAGTTATAGGATACGAAAAAGCTTCAATAGTTGATAACCAAACTGGAATTTTCAAATAACATTGTTTTTTAATTTTCTCCCAATTCAACCATAACGATTCCCGTATATAATGCCTTCTAAAATAACCCTGTGATTTAGTTCCCTTATACCATAAAAAAGCATGCCAACCCAATAATAAATCATGACCTTCTAATGTCAACAATCTAGTCTTTCTTAACGTTATCCATTCTTTAACCCACATTAAGTTTGCAGCTTGATAATACAACTCCCAATTAGGAAGGCCAAATCCTCCTCTAATTCTAGCATCCTGTAAAAGTTTTAATTTTATTCTCGCTTTCTTGCCTTGCCATATATACTTCAACACAATTTTATTTAATTCTTCGAAGTAATCCTTACTTAACCTAATTGCTATTGTTTGGAACAAATATAAAATTCTGGGTAAAATATTCATCTTGATTGTTGAAATTCTACCTATCAATGACAATTGTAAGTTTTCCCATTTTTTCAGGTCAGATGCTATCTGCTGTTTAAGCTTAATATAGTTATTCTCTTTCAGTGTAGTACATCTTGACGTCAAATATAACCCCAAGTATTTAACTTTGTTCATAACTTGAATTTTCAATAAATCTGCCAGTTCTTCTCTTTGTCTTAATAACATGTTCTTTGTCAGAATCTTTGTTTTGTCTTTATTTATTTTTAAACCAGCCATCTCACCATACATCTCTATCTTTTCCAATAGTTTTGAAGCTGTGTCTAAAGGGTCTTCCAAAATAAAGACCAAGTCATCCGCAAAGGCTTGCAATTTGAATTCCTCCTTTTTAACTTTCATTCCTTTTATGTTTATATCCTCTCTAATATTTCTATTTAAGACTTCCAAAGTCAATACAAATAACAAAGGAGATAATGGGCATCCTTGTCTTGTACCTTTTTTAATATTGATAGAGTCTGTGAATTCTCCATTTATCATTACTTTTGCTGTTTGCTTATAATATACGGCTTCTATTACTTGAATAAATTTTCTAGCAAAGCCCATCTGTTCCAATAGTACTAACATAAATCTCCAATTCACATTATCAAATGCCTTTTGGGCATCTAAGAATATCAAAGCCATTTGTTTTTCCGGGTGTGCCTCATAATATTCCAATGTGTCCAGGATTACCCTCATATTGTCTTTAATCTGTCTCTTTGGTAAAGAGTGAATAAAGTTATTTAGATATTTTTTAAGCCTTTCTGCCAAGATTGAAGCAAAGATTTTACAGTCTGCATTCAATAAAGAAATAGGTCTGTAGTTCTTAATTTGTAATGGGTCAATCCCTTCTTTTGGAATAAGTGTAATATAAGCTTCTGACCATGTTGCAGGTATTTTCTAATTTATCATAGCTTCATTCATGACTTCTAATAGTGGGATGCTCAACGATTCTTGTAATGTTTTGTAAAATTCTGCCGAGAAACCATCTGGTCCTGGTGCTTTTCCATTGTTCTGTCTGTTGAGTGCTTCGGTTAATTCCATCATTGTTATAGCACTTTCTAACATTTTCCGAGTTTCATCAGGTATCTTAGGTAGGTTAGCATTTTGTAAATACTGTTTAATTTTTTCCTCATCAAGATCCTCCTGTTTATATAATTGTCCATAAAAATCTCGAATTATTGCCTTTTTCTCCTTATTACCATAACAAATTTGACCATGATCATCTATTAACTGTGATATTTTCCTTGATTCTTTCTCTTTTCTCAACTTATATGCTAACCATCTACCTGGCCTATTTGCATCTTCAAAATAGTTCTGTTTAGGACTTCTAATCTTTTGTGCCAGTTCTTCTTTCTCTGCTTGATCCATTTTATGTTTAATTATGTCCCTTCTAAGTTTAATATCTTTTTTCTGTGGCGTCTTCTGTAATTCTTTTTCCAGTTTTTTATGGTCATCTTCTAGAGCTTTAATCATTGCCTCTTCCTAATGTTTTTTTTCTTTGTATAGTCAATTATTAATCCTCTTGCATATGCCTTCATTGTATCCCAAACATTCTGTATTGAAGTATCTTCTTTTTTGTTTTCACTAAAAAAGAAGGCCAATTCTTTTTCCAACCATTGTGTAAAGTCTTTTTCCTTTAGAATAGTATTGTTTAATGTCCATCTAGATCTTCTTTTTTGTCCTTTCCATTTAATTGTCATTGGATTATGGTCTGCCCATGTACTTGTTTCAATATTTATTTCTTGAATATTAGATGATAATTCTGTTGATGTCCAAATCATATCTATTCTGGACCACGATAAATGCCTGTTTCAATAAAAAGTATATTGTTGAGTTTTAGCATTTCTTTCTCTCCATATATCTTTTAAATTTAGTTCATCTGTCATTTTAAAAAAGGATTTAGGGATAGTTTTCCTATTTTGTTGTGTTGTTTTTACTGTATAGTCCAGTTTATTGTCTACAATTCCATTAAAGTCCCCCATCATAAGTATGTTAACATAGTCCAGTTCAATTATTTTCATATGTAATTTTTTATAAAATTCTTCTTGTTTATCAATTGGGGCATAAATTGCAACCAAGAGTGTTTTTATATTATTATCCACTATTTCAACTATTAATACTCTTCCATCTTCATCAGTATAAATCAATTTGGCTGGAGTGGTTTCTTTAATGTACAAAACCACTCCTCTTTTCTTACAATGAGTCAGAGAAGTAAATATTTTCCCTAACTTTGGTCGTATCAATAATTGTTCATGTTGTTTTTTAATGTGTACTTCTTGTAAGCAAATTATATCAAATTTTAGCTTCTCTAATTTATAAAGAGTTTTCCTTCTTTTGATAGCTGAGTTCAGTCCATTTATATTCATGGAAATCAGTTTTTTTTTTCCCCCATGATTATACTTTATATTTAGGTCTAACAGCTCTCATGGATCTTATTTCATGTTCTTTGATCTCCATTTGTCCACCTATTGCACCTTCTTCTTTTTCCATCTCCATTTGGTCCTCTTCAAATTCAGCTAAAATCTTTTCTTTTTCTGTCTCCATTTCTCTTCTTTTGAAAAATTCCTTATAAAACATTTCTGCTTTCACAATTGAATCAATTCTGTGTCTCTGTTCTTGCCATGTAAACATTAATCCTTCTGGAATCAGCCATCTATAAGTCACCTCTTTTTTCAATAGCATTTTAGTCAAAAATCGATACTCTCTTCTAATCTCTCTCACTTTTCTAGGTACTTGTTTTAAGACCAGAATCTCTTTGCCTTTATATTTCAACCCCTTCTCTCTCACCACTTGTAATATTTGGTTTTTAATAGTTTTTTTAGTGAATCTAACATGGACCTCTCTTGGTAATTGGTTCCTCATTGCATATCTTGTGAAGACTCGATATATCTCATCTACTCCATCCATCATCTTTTCCTCTGTTATTTCCAAGACTCCAGCCAGAATTTGAATCATTACTGCCGCCAAGTTTTGTCCTTTTTCTTCCTCGATATTTTGGAATCTAAGCTAAAATTCTGACCTGTCCATCTCCCACTTCAACATCCCACTTTTTTCTTGTTCGACCATTGTTAATCTATTATCAATATTCCCAATTGTATCATCTCTTTGCTTGTCTTTCTCTTCTATTTTTTGGATTCTCTCATCATGTTTCACCATCATTTGTTGAAAATTTTCAATTTTCTAATCCATCTTTCCAATTCTTTGGTCAATACTCTCCATTCTTTGTTCCATACTCATTTTAAGATCTTGTATTCCTTGCATAACCATCGTTAAATTCACTTGCGCTTTGTCTTGCTTCACCATTGTTAAGAGTCGTCCTCCAGATGACGGAGAGACAGGAGCAGAAGTTGAGATGTCCGAAGGTAAAATTTTCTTACTCATTTCGATAACTCAGGGTCTTCCGGGTCTTTTAATCCAATTAGTGAGGTAGCCAATTATAATCCAATTTTAAAAAAAGCAAATCACCACAAAAAACAAAAAACAAAACCAGTAATAAGTAAAAAGCCCAAAATTAAAAAGAAAAAAAAATTATTCAGATTCTTCAAGACCTTAATCCAATTGTAAAATACACTAATATAATTCAAAAGTAAAAATTAAAAAATGAAGAGAAAAAAAAGAAGCAAAATAAAGCCCAGTAATATCAAAAAATAATAAGCAAAGAAAAAGGAAAAAAGAAAAAGAAAAAGAGAGTTCTTTAAATTCTTCCCACCTTAATCCAATTGAAAAACCTCAGAAAATGAAATAAAGCCATAAAAATAAGTCAAGAATAGAAATCAAAAGGCAGACATTCCCATAAAAAAAGGCAAAAAAGCAAAAAAAAGAATATTCTGAGGATTTCCCCTTTAAAAATAAAAAATAAAAATGAGATATAATAAAAAATAAAAAATAAATATGTCAATATTACAAAATAATGTGGGGTTGGAGGAAAGGGATGAAACAATTAATAAGAAGTTTTTTTTTAAAAAAAGACACACACTGCCTTTTATTTATCCAAGGCTCTTATTTGACTTCTCCACAAATTTCAAAGCCAAACTTCAAATGTTCATTTAATAATAGAAGTTCCAAAGAGGACCTGTATA
Source organism: Hydrophis major (assembly GCA_033807585.1). Taxonomy (NCBI): domain Eukaryota; kingdom Metazoa; phylum Chordata; class Lepidosauria; order Squamata; family Elapidae; genus Hydrophis; species Hydrophis major. The sequence goes on from CM066330.1 coordinate 111,777,968, forward strand.
AACATCCTCCAGTACTCTTCCCTCCATCTTATCATTTCCAGTAGCCTTGAGAAAAGTTTTTCAGACAAAAGTTTTTCAATTTCAAACAGAATATTTTCCAAGCCTCTAGTTGGCAGTGTTACAAAGTTTCTTCAATCCCCTTCTTCCCCCCTGAAAAAAGCCTAAAAAGAGAAAAAAAAAGTATGTATGTATATTTATGTATATTAAAAAAAAATATTAAAGGGGGCCTCTATTTTAAAAAATATAAACAGTCAGAAAGGCAAAGAGAAAGCAAGTAAATATAAAAATGTAAAAGAAAATAAACCAGTCTGATTAACTAGATCGCAATAGAAATTCAGTAAAGAAAAAAAAAAGTAAAAATAAAAAACCAAGCCTCACTTTGACATTACCAAAAAAAAAAATCGCTGCTAAATCAAATTCTGTCAATAAGTGTACAGATTTCTTCTCATATTAGAGTGTTCTTAAGTCCCAAGCTAAAAAAAAAGATCCTCACCAGCTGATACACTTCTTTCTATCCCGTTCTTCCAGAGCTGTCCCAGCTTCAGCAGCCTAATGGCTGCCTCTCCGCCATTGGCAAAAGGGCTTCTTCTGGATCGACCAGGGACTTGGTTCAATTTCTGAAACGCCACTCCTTGTTCTCTAATTCTGACAGAAAAATGTCTCCAGGAACAGGCCACTTTTTTAAAAAATGGAAAATGGATGGCAGGAACCAAAAAAATGGAAAATGGATGGCAGGAACCAAAAAAATGGAAAATGGATGGCAGGAACCAAGTATGGACCACAGATCCAGTGAAAGTTCTACTCCCCTAAGAGATTGCTCTTTTGAGCACTAAAGCCATTCATCATTAACAAGCAGCCAGCGACAGCAGAAAATTAGAGGATAGCAGAAATGGCTGTATGTGCTTATGTATGTATGTATGTATGTATGTATGTATATATATATATAGTATTCAGCTTTGTTCGGGTATTTTCCCACGTCATTGTAGTTGCAACTACAATGACATGGGAAAATACCCAACAAAGCTGAATACCATACATCTTTACCATACAACCAATTCATCTTTATACCTTGTTCCTCTAAATTTTGAATTGATTTAAATTCACCCTTTTCATCCAATAGTTCCCCATATCTAACTGTTTGTTCCTTCTTATAAATTATCGGATAGGAAAATGCTTCAATAGTCGATAATCAAACTGGAATTTTCAAATAACATTGTCTTTTTATCTTCTCCCAGTTTAACTACAAAGACTTCCATATATGATGTCTTCTAAAATAAGGGAGAAGGCGGAGCTTCGTATCAGTGATACAGCTGCGATCTTGGGGCTCTGAGATCGCAGCCGATATTTTTGCCCCTGGTTGGTCCCAATGGACCTAAACTGTCCTGTAGAGATGGTGATCATGAAGGGCATAGTCCCAGGATCCCAGGGATATCGCAAAACCCCTGGTTCGATCCGGGAGAAGCCCTTTTGCTGGCGGTGGAGAGACAGCCTCCATAGCTGCTGAAGTCTGGACAGCTCTGGAAAGGAAGTGGCTGGAAGCGAAAGTGTGTCAGCTGGGTGAGAAACTTCTTTTTTGTTGTAAATTCGCTGAGATTTGAAAGGGCACCCTGAATAGAGAAGAAACCTGTGAGATTTTTTTTGACAAAAACTGTATGAGCGGCGTTTTTTAAAGTGATGTCAAATTGAGGCTTGGTTTTTTTTTCTTTTTCTTACTTTTTTTGGGGGGACTTTAGTGTGACTTTGTAGGTAACCGGATTGAATTTTCTCTTACATATATTTTTATGCTCCTTTTGATTTTTTAATTTTCTTTTAGGACAGAGGCTCCCTTTGGCTATTTTTTCTTTTTATAAATTACTTTTTTTTTCCTGGCTGGGGGGGGGGGGGAAGAGTATAAGAAACTTTGTAACACTGCCAACTAGAGGCTTGAAAATATTTTATTTGAATTGGAGAGAACTGTAAGAAGACTCCTTCTCAAGGACATTTCAACGTGATAAGATAGAGGGGGAGCACAGCAAAATATTATTGCAGGTGTTCTCCTGGACTCTTATCAACATTTTAACATTTGAGGCTTGGCTTTGAAGCTAGTGGAGGAGAGAGTCATAATAAGAGCCTTGGATAATTAAATAAAGTGCAGTGTGCTTTCTTATTTTTATTTTTTATTTTTACTTGTGATACTCCTACTCACCAGCCTCTTTGTAAATTTTAATTCTAGTAATATTCTTATTTTCGCTTTTCATTTCAAAGGGAAAGCCTCAGAGCCTTTTCTTTATTTTTCCTTTTTTCTCCTTAACTTTACTAGGATCCTTTTGCTTTTTCTATTCATGTTTTTGGACCACCCTGTTTTTTCTTTTTGATTATTGAGACTTCCCAATTGGATTAAGGTATGAAGAACCTGAAGGAATTTCTTCTTCTTTTCTTTATTTTTGTTCTTTTTCTTCTTAATCAATATTATTATTTTTGGCGGGTTTTTTTCTTTCTATTTTTCATTTTTTATGGTGGACTACTTCATAATTGGATTAGGGTCTAGAAGAACCTGAAGGTTTTTCTTCTTTTTCTTCTTCTTTTTCTCCTTTTTCTTCTTTGGTTTTGGGCTTTTTACTATTGGATTTTTCCATTTTGGATTATAATTGGCTATTCTACCAGTTGAATTAAAAGCTAAAAAGAATTTGAAGCTTTTGAAGCATTAAAATGAGCAGGAAACCAATATCATCTGGCGTTTCTACTTCCACCTCTGCCTCCCCACCAGCTGGAAGACAATGTTTAATTCAGACAATGTGAAGCAAGATAAAGAACAAGAAAAAGTAACTTTACAGATGATTATGCAAGGAATTCAAGATCTCAAGATAAAAACAGACACTATTGAACAAAGAATAAAGAAGACTGATGAAAAAGGGGAAAATATTAAACAAATGATGTTGAAGTATGAGGAGAGATTCCAAAAAATTGAGGAAGAAGGTAAACAAAGAGAGAAGATTGGAAATATTGACAATAGATTAACAGTGGTTGAACAAGATAAAAGTGGGATGTTGAAGTGGGAGATGGAAAGGTCAGAATTTTATCTCAGATTTCAAAATATAGAAGAAGAAAAAGGACAAAATTTGGCTGCGATAATGATTGAAATTTTGGCAGATGCTTTGGAAATTACAGAGGAAAAGATGATGGATGGAGTAGATGAGGTATATCGAGTTTATACAAGATATGCGATGAGAAATAAATTACCAAGGGAAGTCCATATTAGATTTACCAAAAAAATCCATTAAAACACAAATACTACAAGTGGTAAGAGAGAAGACATTGAAATACAAAGGCAAAGAGATTGTGGTTTTAAAACAAATACCCAGAAGAGTAAGAGAGATGAGAAGAGAATATCGATTTCTGACCAAAACACTATTGGAAAATGAAGTGAATTATAGATGGCTGATTCCAGAAGGATTAATGTTTACGTGGCAAGAGCAGAGACATAGAATTGATTCAATTGAGAAAGCAGAACTTTTCCATGCAGAATTTTTTGGAAGGAGAGAAGAGGAGGCAGAGAAAGAGGTCTCATTAATTGAGTTTCAGGAGGAACAACTGGAGACTGAAAAAGAGAAAGGTGCAGTAGGTGGACAGGTGGATAGTAAAGAACAGCGTGAAGTGAGATCCACGAGAGCTGTTAGACCTAAATATAAAGCATATTCATGGAAGAGAAAAAACTGATTACAATGAATATAAATGGACTCAATTCAGCTGTTAAAAGAAGGAAAACCTTTCATGAATTAGAGAAATTAAAATTTGATATAATTTGTCTACAAGAAGTTCATATTAAAAAACAATATGAACAATTGTTAATACAGCCAAAATTAGGGAAAATATTTACTTCTTTGACTCAATGTAAGAAAAGAGGAGTGGTTTTATACATTAAAGAGGCTATCCCAGCAAAACTGATCTACACGGATAAAGATGGAAGAGTATTAATGGTGGAAATAATGGACAATAATATAAAAATACTCTTGATTGCAATTTATGCTCCGAATGATAAGAAGAGTTTTATAAAAAACTACACATGAAAATAATTGGATTGGACTATGTTAATATAATTTATCAGGGGAGACTTTAATGGAATTGTGGACAATAAATTGGACTATATAGCAACAACAACAAAGCAAAATAGAAAGACTCTCCCTAAATCTTTTTTTAAAATGACAGACGAATTAACTTTTAAAGATACTTGGAAAGAAAGAAATGTTAAAGCTAAACAATATACTTTTTATTCAATTAGGCATTTATCATGGTCCAGATTAGATATGATTTGGATCTCAACAGAATTAATATCTAATATTCAAGAAACAAATATTGAAACAAGTGCTTGGGCAGATCACAGCCCAATGACAATTAAATGGAAGGGACAAAAAAAAGATTGAGATGGACATTAAACAATACTATCTTAAAGGAAAAAGATTTTATACAACGGATGGAGAAGGAACTGGCTTTTTTCTTTAGAGAAAATAAAAAAGAAGATATTTCAACGCAGAATATTTGGGATACAATGAAGGCATATGCTAGAGGTTTGATAATAGATTATACAAGAAAAAAGAATATTAGGAAAAGGCAAGCTTCTAAGGCCTTGGAAGATGAGTATAAAAGACTTGAAAAAGAATTACAGAAAATGCCACAGAAAAAATATATTAAATTGAAGCTGGATGTAATTAAACATAAAATGGAATTAATAGAGAAAGAAGAATTGGCACAGAAAATTAGAAATTCTGAACAGAATTACTTTGAAGATGCAAATAAACCAGGTAGATGGCTAGCATATAAATTGAGAAAGGAGAAGGAATCAAGAAAAAAACTAATAGATGATCAAGGCCAAGTTTGTTATGGTAATAAGGAGAAAAAGGAAATTATTCGGGATTTCTATGGACAAGTATATAAACAAGAGAATATTGATGAGGAAAAAGTCAAACAGTATCTACAGAATGCTAACTTACTGAAGATAACTATAAAGAGACTGAAGAAATGCTAGAAAACAATATAACAATGATGGAATTAAATGAAGCACTTAAGAAACAAAATAATGGGAAAACACCAGGTCCAGATGGGCTTCCGGCAGAATTCTATAAAACATTTCATGAATCATTGAGCATCCCATTGTTAGAAGTTATGAATGAAGTTATGTCAAAGAAGATGACACCCAAAACATGGTCAGAGGCTTATATTACATTTATTCCAAAAGAAGAGGCTGACCCACTGCAAATTAAGAACTATAGACCTATTTCTTTTTTTTTTTTTTGAAAAAGTTTTTATTAATTTTCTACAAACAAACAAGACAAACAAAACATAAAAACATCAACTCTTATATGTACATCCAGTGTGTCAGTTGGTTCATCATTTTTGTGCATTCATTCTGTAGTCTCAATTACAATTATGTTATATAACAACTCATATTGTCAATCCAAACTTATATATCCTAATATCACTAAAAAAAGAAGTTTTTGACTATATTTTTAATCATTCATGCTTAATGAGCTAACAATACTTTAAACCAGTTTACTCTATAACAAATCATCTAATCATATCAAATCAATCCTAAGAAATCCTTTATAAATATAATATCAAATAGCAAAATAATAGCAAAATAAAGATATTCCTTACTATCTAGGATTCTAAATATTCTATTATCGTATTTTATCATCTAACCATTTATAAAAAAGATCCCAAATTTCGTAAAATTGTTTATCCTCTTGCTCTCTAATTTCAAATGTCAATCTGCTCATCTCAGCACATTCCAATATTTTCTTAATAATTTCTTCCTGTAATGGTATTTTCTCATTCTTCCAATTTTTAGCAAATACAATCCTGGCCGCTGTTAATACATTTACAATCAGGTATTTCAAATCTTTACTATATATATCAGGTAAAATTCCCAATAAGAAGATCTCTGGTTTCAAATCTATATGTTTCTTTGTCATTTTTTCCAACCACATGCGAATTATAGTCCAATATTTTCTAGCATCCTCACAAGTCCACCACATATGGTAATACGAGCCGGGTATCTGATGACATTTCCAGCATTTTTCAGATTTGTTCTTAAACATTCTTGCTATTCTTGTCGGAGGAAAGTGCCACCTGTAAAACATCTTATACAAGTTTTCTTTATATGCTGTTGACATTGTAATTTTATAATTTTGAGACCACAATTTCTGCCATTTCTCTAAATCAATCCCATATCCAAAATTCTTCCCCCAAACAATCATAGTTTCTTTGACTTGTTCTTCCTCTAATTTCATTCCCAGTAAATAACCATATAATTTTTTAATCACCTTCTCATCAGTACCCATCAAGATCTTATCTAAAACAGTCTGTTTATCATAAAATCCCTCCGTTTTAGAATCTTCATCATACCTTGAGTGTATTTGTGCATATGAAAACCAATTCATCCTTATACCTTGTTCTTCTAAGTTTTGGATCGATTTAAGTTCACCCTTTTCATCCAAAAGTTCCCCATATCTAACTGTTTGTTCCTTCTTGTAAATTATAGGATAGGAAAATGCTTCAATGGTCGATAACCAAACTGGAATTTTCAAATAACATTGTCTTTTTATCTTCTCCCAATTTAACCACAAAGACTCCCGTACATAATGTCTTCTAAAATAACCCTGTGTTTTAGTTCCCTTATACCATAAAAAAGCATGCCAACCCAACAGCAAGTCATGCCCTTCTAATGTCAACAACCTATGTTTCCTTAATGTTATCCATTCTTTGACCCACATCAAACTTGCAGCTTGATAATACAATTCCCAATTAGGCAGACCAAAACCTCCTCTAATTCTAGCATCTTACAAAAGCTTTAGCTTTATTCTCGCTTTTTTACCTTGCCATATAAACTTCAACATAATTTTATTTAAATCTTCAAAATAGTCTTTTCCAAGCCTAATTGGTATTGTTTGAAACAAAAATAAAATTCTAGGTAAGATATTCATCTTAAGTGTTGAAATTCTCCCTATTAATGACAATTGCAAGTTTTCCCACTTCTTCAAATCTGTAGTTATCTGTTGTTTAAGTTTAATATAATTATTCTCCTTTAATGTGCTACATCTTGTTGTCAAATATATCCCCAAATACTTAACCTTATTTGTAACTTGAATTTTCAAAAGATCTGCCAATTCTTCTCTCTGTCTCAATAACATATTCTTTGTCAAAATCTTTGTTTTATCTTTATTTATTTTCAAACCAGCCACCTCTCCATATGTCTCTATCCTTTCCAGTAACTTTGGAGCTGTTTCAATCGGATCTTCCAAAATAAAAGCTAAATCATCAGCAAAAGCTTGTAGCTTAAATTCTTCCTTCTTAATTTTCATTCCTTTTATGCTTTTATCATCCCTAATATTTCTATTCAACACTTCCAAGGTCAACACAAATAGCAAAGGAGATAGGGGGCATCCTTGTCTTGTGCCTTTCCTTATATTAATAAAATCTGTAAGTTCCCCCTCCATCATTACCCTTGCTGTCTGTTTATTATATATAGCTTCTATTGCTTGAATAAATTTTTTAGCAAAACCCATCTGCTCCAATAATAATAACATAAATCTCCAGTTCACGTTGTCAAATGCTTTTAGAGCATCTAGGAATATCAAAGCCATTTGCTTTTCAGGATGAGCCTCATAATATTCCAAAGTGTCCAAGATTACTCTCATATTGTCTCTAATTTGTCTCTTTGGCAGAAATCCATTTTGATCTGAGTGAATAAAATTATTTAAATATTTTTTAAGTCTTTCTGCTAAGATTGAAGCAAAGATTTTATAGTCTGCATTCAATAAAGAAATAGGTCTATAATTCTTAATTTGCAATGGGTCAGTCTCTTCCTTTGGTATAAGTGTAATATAAGCCTCTGACCATGTTTTAGGTATCATCTTTTTTAACATAACTTCATTCATAACTTCTAACAATGGGATGCTCAATAATTCTTGAAATGTTTTATAAAATTCTACTGGAAGCCCATCTGGACCCGGAGCTTTCCCATTATTTTGTCTCTTAAATGCTTCATTTAATTCCATCATTGTTATATTGCTTTCTAGCATTTCTTCAGTCTCTTTAGGTATCTTTGGTAAATTAGCTTCCTGTAAATACTGTTTGACTTTTTCTTCATCAATATTCTCTTGTTTATATAGTTGCCCATAAAAATCTCGAATAATTTCTTTTTTCTCCTTATTCCCATAACAAACTTGGCCTTGTTCATCTATTAACTTCAATATTTTTCTTGATTCCTTCTCTTTTCTCAATTTATATGCTAGCCATCTACCTGGTTTATTTGCATCTTCAAAATAATTCTGTTTAGAGTTTCTAATTTTCTGTGCCAGTTCTTCTTTCTCTATTAATTCCATTTTATGTTTGATTACATCCAGCTTCAATTTAATATCCTTTTTCTGTGGCATTTTCTGTAATTCTTTTTCAAGAGTTTTATACTCATTTTCCAAGGCCTTAGAAGCTTGCCTTTTCCTAATATTCTTTTTTCTTGTATAATCTATTATCAAACCTCTAGCGTATGCCTTCATAGTGTCCCACACATTTTGCGTTGAAGTATCTTCTTTTTTATTTTCTCTGAAGAAAAAAGCCAATTCCTTCTCCATCCATTGTGTAAAATCTTTCTCCTTTAAAATAGTATTATTTAATGTCCATCTCGATCTTTTTTTTTGTCCCTTCCATTTAATTGTCATTGGGCTATGATCTGCCCAGGTACTTGTTTCAATGGTTGTTTCTTTAATATTAGATATTAGTTCTGTTGAGATCCAAATCATATCTAATCTGGACCATGATAAATGTCTATTTGAATAAAAAGTATATTGTTTAGCTTTAATGTTTCTTTCTCTCCAAATATCTTTTAAAGTTAATTCATCTGTCATTTTAAAAAAGGACCTTGGGAGAGCCTTTCTATTTTGCTTTGTTGTTGTTGCTATATAGTCCAGTTTATTGTCCACAATTCCATTAAAATCTCCCATCATAATTATATTAACATAGTCCAGTCCAATTATTTTCATGTGCAGCTTTTTATAAAACTCTTCTTGTTTATCATTCGGAGCATAAATTGCAATCAAGAGTATTTTTATATTATTGTCCATTATTTCTACCATTAATACTCTTCCATCTTCATCCGTATAAATCAATTTTGCTGGAATAGCCTCTTTAATGTATAAAACCACACCTCTTTTCTTACATTGAGTCAAAGAGGTAAATATTTTCCCTAATTTTGGCTGTAATAACAATTGTTCATGTTGTTTTTTAATGTGAACTTCTTGTAAACAAATTATATCAAATTTTAATTTCTCCAATTTATGAAAAGTTTTCCTTCTTTTAACAGCTGAATTAAGTCCGTTTATATTCATTGTAATCAGTTTTTTTCCCTCCATGATTATGCTTTATATTTAGGTCTAACAGCTCTCGTGGATCTCACTTCACGCTGTTCTTTATTATCCATCTGTCCCCCTGCTGCTCCTTTCTCTTTTTCAATCTCCAGTTGTTCATCTTGAAACTCAATTGATAAGGCCTCTTTCTCTGCTTCCTCTCTTCTTCCTCCAAAAAATTCTGCTTGGAAAAGTTCTGCTTTCTCAATTGAATCAATTCTATATCTCTGCTCTTGCCACCCAAACACTAGTCCTTCTGGAATCAGCCATCTATAATTCACTTCGTTTTCCAATAGTATTTTGGTCAGAAATCGATATTCTCTTCTCATCTCTCTCACTCTTCTAGGTATTTGTTTTAAAACCACAACCTCTTTACCCTTGTATTTCAGTGTTTTCTCTCTTGCTACTTGTAATATTTGCGTTTTAATGGATTTTTTGGTAAATCTAATATGGACTTCCTTGGGTAATTTATTTCTCATCGCATATCTTGTATAGACTCGATATATCTCATCTATTCCATCCATCATCTTTTCCTCTGTAGTTTCCAAAGCATCTGCCAAAATTTCTATCATTACTGCTGCCAAATTTTCTCCTTTTTCCTCTTCTATATTTTGAAATCTGAGGTAAAATTCTGACCTTTCCATCTCCCACCTCAACATCCCACCTTTTTCTTGTTCAACCGCTGTTAATCTGCTATCAATATTTCCAATCTTCTTCTCTCTTTGTTTTCCTTCTTCCTCAATTTTTTGGAATCTCTCCTCATACTTAACCATCATTTGTTTAATATTTTCCACTTTTTCATCAGTCTTCTCTATTCTTTGTTCAATATTTTCTGCTCTTTGTTCAATATTTTCTATTCTTTGTTCAATATTTTCTGTTCTTTGTTCAATATTTCCTGTTCTTTGTTCAATGATATCTGATTTTGTCTTGAGTTCTTGGATTCCTTGCATAATCATCTGTAACTGTAAAGTTATTTTTTCTTGTTCCTTATCTTGCTTCAACATTGTCTGAATTAAACGTTGTCCTCCAGCTGGTGGGGAAGCAGAGGTAGAAGCAGAAATGCCAGATGGTATTGGTTTCTTGCTCATTTCAATGTTTCCAAAACTTCAAGTTCTTCTTAACTTTTAATCCAACTGGTAGAGCAGCCAATTATAATCCAAAATGGAGAATTCCAATAGTAAAAAACACGAAACCAAAGAAGAAACAGAAAAAAAGGAAGAAGAAAGATCTTCAGGTTCTTCTAGACCCTAATCCAATTACGAGATAGTCCACCATAAAAAAGGAAAAAATAGAAAGGAAAAAGCAAACAAATCCAAAAGTAATAATATTGATTAAGAGCAAAAGAAAAAGGAAAAAGCAAAAAGAGAAAAAAGAAAAACAAAAAACAAAAAGTTCCTTCAGATTCTTCACACCTTAATCCAATTAAAAAATCTCAATAATCCAAAAAAAGGAAAAAAAAAAATCAACCACAACAACAAAGTAGTCCAAAAATATAAATATGAAAAGCAAAAAAGTCCCAATAAAGAAAAATAAAGAAGAAAAAAGAAAAAAAAAAACTCTGAGGCTTTCCCTTTAAAATAAAAGGCAAAAATAAAAATATTACTAAAATTGAAATTTAGAAAAAGGCTAGCGAATGGGGTATATATAAGAAGACACACTGCACTTTGTTATTTATCCAAGGCTCTTGTTATGACTCTCTTCTCCAGCAGCTTCAAAGCCAAACCTCAAGTGTTGTTGATAACAGTCCAGGAAAGCACCTGCAATAATATTTTGCTGTGCTCTCCCTCTATCTTATCACGTTAAAAAGTCCTTGAGATGAGGTCTTTTTGCAATTCTCTCCAATTCAAATAAAGATACTTTCAAGCCTCTAGTTGGCAGTGTTACAAAGTTTCTTAATGCTCTTTCTCCCCCCCCGCCAGAAAAAAGGAATAATATATACAGAAAAAAAGGAAAAAATAGCCAAAGGGAGCCTCTATCCTAAAGAAAGTTAAAAAATCAAAGGGAGCATAAAATCAAAGGGAGCATAAAAATATATATAAGAAAAAATTCAATCCGGTTACCTACAAAGGCACAGTAAAATCTTTCCCAAAAAATATAAAGAAAAGAGAAAAAAAAAAACCAAGCCTCAATTTGACATCACTTTAAAAAACGCCGCTAAAAACAATTTCAGTCAAAAAAAAAAATCTCACAGCTTTCTTCTTTATATCGAATGAACTTTCCAACCTTAACGAATTTACAGCACAAAAGAGTTTTTCTCACCCAGCCGACACACTTCACTCCAATCACTTTCTTTTCGGAGCTGTCCCGACTTCAGCAGCTATGGAGGCTGCCTCTCCGCCGCCAGCAAAAGGGCTTCTTCCGGATCAAACCAGAGACTTTGCGGTATCTCTGGGATCCTGGAACAATGCCCTTCATGATCACCGTCTCTACGGGACAGTTTAGGTCCGTTAGGACCGACCAGGGGCGAAAATATCGGCTGCGATCTCAGAGCCCTGAGATCGCAGCTGTATCGCCGGAACGAAGCTCCGCCTTCTCCCTACTATAGACCTATTTCTTTAATGAATGCAGACTATAAAATTTTTGCTTCAATTTTTATTTAAATAATTTTATCCACCCAGATCAAAATGGATTTCTGCCAAAGAGACAAATCAGAGACAACATGATAGTAATCTTGGATACTTTGGAATATTATATATTCATATATATATATATATATATATGTATGTATTTTAAAGTTGTAGCAACGTTTCAGCAGAATCTCATCTGCCATCATCAGGCTCCTGTAGCAGGCTTACAGAAGCCTGATGATGGCAGATGAGATTCTGCTGAAACGTTGCTACAACTTTAAAAGCACCACTACTATGACATGGGAAAATACACGAACAAAGCTGAATGCCATAGATGTAAGTACCCGCGAAATATATATATATATATATATTCTGAAGTTCTCGCGGGTATTTGTGTGTGGATCTTTGGTTATTCTGGTTTTCTCCCATGTAAAATTGGAAGTATCTAGGCAATGTTTCGATGAAGTCTCATTCAGGCTTGTGTCTTTGGCTCTGTGCTTCTCAGAGTAATGACTTTGAGAAGCACAGAGCCGAAGACACAAGCCTGAAGATGATGAATGAGACTTCATTGAAACATTGCCTAGATACTTCCAATTTTTCCATGGGAGAAAACCAGAATAACCAAAGATCTATCTATCTATCTATCTATCTATCTATCTATCTATCTATCTATCTGTCTGTCTGTCTGTCTGTCTGTCTGTCTGTCTGTCTGTCTGTCTATCTATCTATCTATCTATCTATCTATCTATCTATCTATCTATCTATCTATATCTATATCTATATCTATATCTATATCTATATCTATATCTATATCTATATCTATCTATCTATCTATCTATCTATCTATCTATCTATCTATCTATCTATCTATCTATATTCAGGCATTCTTTTGTATTCTTAACATATTGGGGTAGTGCAAATTTATAAAAATACCATTCGGCTTATGTGCTGAAACTCTGTCCCTTTTGTACATGTGTCAAATGTTGCCCAAACATATGAAAATGTCAGTTTTGTAAGATGGATCAGATCATAAAACAGATACCATGCCCATTAGATCTAAAACTACCTTTATTAGTAATTTTACTGTATAACAACTACTATTAGTAGCTATTGTAACAGAATCATGCAAGTCTGAATCTGCCTTTCTTCCTCTTTATTTTATCTTCCTATAAATTAGGGTGGGCTTGTCTTACATATTTCATAATTCATATCCTGTTGTTTGTTGCCTTGGTTATGGATCTTCCTCTCTTTGCCAAAGTTATCCTCTTTATTCTCTATATCAAGGAACAGAACTTATGGTGGGATGTCACGATCCTGTTTTCATGATGTTTATGAAAGAAAGGGACCTTAAGAAAACCTCTGCCTCTTGATTGATCAGTATTGGTCCAGGAATATCTTCTCAAATACTTTATTTTTATGATATTCATTAACTAACATTGATATAGTATGATCATTAAAAAAATATATGCAACTAATTTATCCCTCTCTCATATAACCTAAAATTCATCTGCCTCTTTTGAAGGAGCCTGGGGATTGCCCCCAAAGTTGTGTAAAATGGCCTGCACTCTGGGGCTGAGAACCCATACATATACTCTCACTTTCCTGACATATGGGGTGCAATGGTTCAGCGGCTAAAGACACTGACCTTATTAGCTGGAAAATTAACAGCCTGGGTTTGAGACAGGAACGAGCTCCTGTTCTTGCTCCACTTCATGCTCCCCTAGCAGTTTGAAAGCATACAAATGTAAGTAGATAAATAAGTATCCCTTTGGTGGGATAACAAATATAACAATGTTCTGTGCAGCTCAGTGTATGGTCATGTCGGCCACTTGACCACCAAAGCGTTTTCAGACAACATGGGCTCCCTTGGCTAAGAAACTGAGATGAGCACTACCTAGAATCGGACATGAATGGGCAGGAGAAAACTTTGCCTTTATGTCCTGACATTTAATTTCTCACAATTACACTCAACAGGGCTTGTTTCTATGTTGCATAATAAGATCACACTGTCAATCCATTCCTGTTCTGAATTGAAGGGAATGTGTTTACAGGAATGCAAATCTTTTCCTGTTTACTTTAGTGCAAATTAAATAGTTCACCATCCTTTTTTTTTTTTTTTTCAGCCAGCCTTCACCTTTCTTTTCCTCTTCCAGCCTTTGTCAAACCTTTATTAGTTCATTAAGTGTTTTAGAAGATGGCGAGAAGGCAGGCTATCTGTTTAATTTACTGCTTTCACATGGTACATTTGCCTAGTGCAGGGCATGAAGATCGTGAACTGAAAAGTCACACTGTGCTTGTGTGAACTAAGTAATTATTATCTTCAGGCTTGACTTGCTGTCTCATAATTTCAGTAGTGCCTAGTGTCATTTTCTCATAAGACTATCTACATATAAACAGAGGGCTCTGTGATGGAGGATCATGAGATCTGAATATGAATTATCTCTTTGTGAATTCTATCTTATGCATAAATTCATGGCTTTACCATTTGTGAGTTATCAGAGGATATTTCATGGATGGAAATCATTCTCGTTATTCTATGTCTTAAATTATATTTTTCTTCCCCCTGTTGCAGCTTTCATTTGAGTATGTTTTGTTTTCAATTTCATTCTAAACTGTTTATACTAAATACATTATCTTAGTGCTTTTGTGGGCTTTTAAAGGCAAAGGTTCTTTCACTTGTCCAACATAATGGGGTAAAATTTTCACCAGGCATATTGTCTCTTTATTGGTGTTTATGGAAATTCTGTGAATTTTTTTTATCATTAAGAAAGCTATTTTTATTTCCAACTATCCATTCATCTTTTTTCTTTTACTATACTTCTCCTGTGCACTAATTGGAGTGACGTCTTTAACTCATTACCCTAACTTAAAAATACTTCATATAACACTTAATTTATCTTGGGATTCTGTTTAGTAGATTCTAAAATTACACAATAAATTTTATACTCTAAATACACAATTTTATACTCTATAAAAACACAATCTTATGTACCTTCCAGAATCCCCCTTTTATCCTTAATTAGATTCACCCATTGTCTCTAAATAAACTTTTTTTCTTTAGATCTTGCTTCCCACCATTGAGGCTTCTCCTCCCCCCCTTTCTCTCTTGCTTATTCTTCTCCTTGCCCTTTTTACCCCTTTGTCTCTCCTCCTCCCTTTTCTTACTCCCTTTCCTTTGCTTTCTAACCTTGCATCCACCTTTCCTCTCATTTTTCTCTTTTTTGGTTGTTTTTTCAAATCTTAAAATCCCCTTTTTCTTATCCTCTTTCTCCTCCTCCCCGGAAAAAACCCATTGTTCATCAAAGATGGCTTCTTGTTCCTCTTCTTCTTTGTCCCAGTCATTCTGCTGCGTAATCAATTTTTCATAAGTACATAACGCCATTTCTAAAACTTGAAATAAAGTGCCCAAAGTATCTTTTCCATCTTGTTCTTCCTTTTTATATTTTTGATATTCAGTCTTTAGTTCATCCACAAGCGATGCCATCCTGAAAAGAGAAACTTTCCCCAAAACAACCACCCAAGTATTTTTAATCAAAAATAATTCAAAAAAAGTTCCAAAAGTTTATATTTTTCTTCTTTCTTCTATTTCTTTTTCTGGGGTTACTGTTTAATGAAAGAGGTCCAATTACCTTGTATCTTTCTTTGAGATTCTAGGCAATCTCCTCCTTTTTCAGCTTCTGTTCCAATTTTTTTTCCTCTCCCCTTCCACTTGCAACATCAATTTTTAAATGATCAGAAATCCATACCTCTAATAAGGGTTTTCCAATTTCTTAAATTTTTAAGTCCAATGTCCAAGAACTCTTTTGTCCCTTAACTTCAACTTTCAGAATAGTTCACCTTCAGTGCCCAAACAAATTTCAAATCTTCATCTGCTGTTTTCATGGGGTGGGAGAGTGAAGGAAAAAAAGTTCCCTTTAACAGCTTCTCTACCGCTTTCGATCTTCTTAGGGATACAATGTATCCTCCAGCAATTCAGACAGCTCAGTTCCAGCGAATTTAAAAGATGTTGATTGACCCGGCTCAGCCAGCACTTTCATTTTTCTTGCTTCCTCCAGCACAATCTTACCCGGTTGCAGGCTTCTTCGTGGCAGCCATTGCTGACCGCCGCTCCACCACCTTGGGAAAAAGGGGTTTTTCCGGACGAGGAGGGGGTCTGCGACACCCCCAACCCCCTGTCCGGCTCCCCTCTCTCTTCGGCTGTCCCTACAGGGCAGCCATATCCCCCTGACCCATTTGGATCGGGGGTACCTCGGTGGCAAGCGCAGCAGGAATCGCGAACGGTCGCGAATTCCTGCTGCCACCGAAGCCATGCGGAACCGTAAAAGAATGTTATTGAAAATGGTAATAAGATATGGAAGGATATATAAAGGTTTTGTTATGTTTTTTTGGGTTTTGTATGTTGATAAAAGGCAATAAAATTTTAATTAACAAATAATTTGGAAGTTGGGATAAGATATGAAGTTAAATAGATAAAGTAAATATTGATATTATAATTGGGAATCATTATGTTCTATTGGTTTTCTTCTTTAATTATCACTATTTTTTTTAGAAAAGA
The DNA here is from genome assembly GCA_033807585.1 of Hydrophis major. Taxonomy (NCBI): domain Eukaryota; kingdom Metazoa; phylum Chordata; class Lepidosauria; order Squamata; family Elapidae; genus Hydrophis; species Hydrophis major. The sequence continues at coordinate 111,794,467 of CM066330.1, forward strand.
ATTTATAAGCTGTTATGCCTTGATTGTTTGTGCACTGTTTTTGTTAAATTAATAAAATTGGTTTATATAAAAAAAGAAAATGATAATAAGATATGGAAGGATATATAAAGTGAATATGATGTTTGAATTTGTGTCTGTGAGAAGAGTTTCAGCCTGGGATCAGGCAGCCTTCAGAAAAGATCTTTTAGTTTTTTTTTTTTCCCCATGTTCGGTGTTTTGTATGTTTATGAAAGGCAATAAAATTTTAATAAGCAAGAAATATAATTTGGATAAAAGGAGAAGTCTGGATAAGATATTAAATAGATAGATTAAATAGATAATGTAAATATTGATGTTACAATTTGGAATTATTTTGTATGTTCTATTGGCTCTCTTTAATTATTATTATTTTTTTTTTAGAAAAGATTTTTCAAGTTGTTATGCCTGGATTGTGTATTGTTTTTGTAAAATTAATAAAATTTGTTATATATATATAAAAAAAAGAAAGCTATTTTTTTGCTTCCAAATTCCTAGTCTTTTGAAAGCCAAAACAGCTGTGACTGGAACTCATTTTAGACAGCACAGCATGAAAAAATAAAAGGTAAACATGTTCATGGCATGGAGGTTTTGTTTACTGAAGTTAGAGTAGTCAAATATTACAGAATATGCAATGTACAGTAAATAACAGAAGTGATCCCATGTCCAAGATCAGCCATGTTATCAGTTTACTACCATTTCTCTAGAAATTCTGTGTTGTACTCTTACATAGCAATTGGTTTAACTCAGTGGTTCCCTTCCATCACTCTTCTATAGTGTTCTTATAATGACATTCAGAATAGTTTCAGAGGTCATTTTCTAAAATTAGGGAATAGAGAATATTACTATTTTCTAAAAACAAGAGTAAAATAATTGTAAGATAAATGCACTCAATCTACAATGTATATTCATACATAATGTAGCCTACATTTTAACTCAGCACACCTTAACTTAGCATATCTAAGCATATTTAGCTTAGCATATCTGTGTGGGTTATATCCCTTCAGATAATGAAGTTGTGGTTTGACGGCAGCCTGTGCAGATGGCAGCGGAATTGGACAGTGGGGAAGAATGGGGACCAGTCCGGGAGTCTGGAGAGGACTCGGACTCGGATCCTGCATCCAGTGCAGAGATGGGACCTGGACCATCTGGGAGTGGGGTGCTGACTCCGGAGCCTCTGAAGTCTGGCAGCAGCAAGGCCGAGGAACCAGGGGAGCCTGTTCCCAGTGCGCGTGTGCGCAGAGCTGCTAGAAGGCAAGAGCAGCTGAGAAAAAAGGAGCAATTTGGGAGTAAGGCTTGGAGGTGATTGCCCCTCCCATAAGTTATAAAGGACAGGTAAAGATGAAGAAACATTTGTAGGAAACAAAGTAGTTCATTCTGTTCGGATTAATCCTTGAAGCTCTGTGTGGACTTTGTACTTCGGTTGTTTTTTTTTATAGTTTATTTGGCACTCTAGTTTTTGGCAGAAATTCAAAGGAAAGAAAGGTGGGTGCTTATCTCGAGGGAGTTTTTGGGACTCATTACCAGCTTGGAATGAACATAATTCCCAGCATTGAAATAAAACAAGAGTTGTTTTAAATAAGCGTGTGCTTAATTACAGTCTCAGGAAGCCTTGGTCAGACCAAATGAGAAGAGTATGGCCACTGTAACTGATTGTTTTTATAGAACCTTCCACATGGAAGATTGGAGAGCAGAAAGAGTGTCCCAGAGGTTGGCTTTCTAAGTGCAAGAATTAAAAAAGGAAGGACCTTCAGCTCCCCAATTGCGAAAGTTACAGCCTTGACTCATCATCCACATGATAGTTTGGGCTCAGTGTCTGAAGCAGAGATGGGAGTTTATCCCCCAAGCCAGTTAGACTTAGATTCAGGACTCACTACTTTCTTGAACATTGGAAAGAAGGTAGTAAACCTTTTGGAGATTGGTGAGGCATTTTCAACCTCTTTTGCAGACTGGGAATCAAAACATTTTTAGAGAGGAGAAAGCTTTTACAAAAGGAGAGGTCTCCATTCCCTTTATTTAACTCAAAAAAAATCTTGATGCTTCCTTAAGTAGTGGTAAAATTGCAAGTAGCCACACTCATGCTCAGTTAGTATTGTTTTACAGAATGGCTGTGACACATATTGCTCTTGAGAATCTCTTTGAGCCTTATTAGAAAACTGGCAGGTCAATGAAGGTTGTGGCTGCTGCTGCTGTTAACATTGTTCTCAGGGGACTGGAAGGAAAAAAAAGATGGTGCCTCCATTGGACACAAAGACAACCACATGAAGAATCATGACATTTCCAGTCCATCTCTTTTATTATGTATTGTATAAAATATGAAGCAGAACTGTCTCTAATTTTACACAGCATCCAAACTTAGACATAAGAAAAAATAAATGTGATAAAATGTCTAATAAACTGAGGGAACTGCTCACAGATACAAACATTTTTAGAAACGCCATTTGCAAAATGAGAGAGCATGCATTACTACCAACATGCATTCAATTATCTTTTTTAAAAAATTGGCTGACTCACTGACTTTAACATCTATTCCATTGGATTGCTAAATGTACAAGCCCATGTGTAACACAAAGCTTTATATTTATAATTTCTTCCAGATGCATCTTCAGAATTAAACACACTGATATATCACTACCATGTTTCCTCCACGAATACACAGGCTCTAATTCTCTACTTAGCTCCCATATGGAAATGATCTGATTTGGAATCTTATCATACTGATATAATTAATCTCATATGTTCTACTCATGTTTGATAAGATAAAGTTTTGTGTGTATGTGGGTCTCTATGTTAAATACACATATTGTATGGATAGCCATGCATCAATTAGCTATTTCCAAGGGTGGTTGATAAGTAATCAAAACCTTTTACCCCACTTTTGATTTAAAATTGAGCAAGGCTGTCTGTCAGATAAAATTGTTTTCTTGTAGTAGAAAGATAGAGAGAGGTTTTAATTTGAGATTGTTGTCTTCATGTATAGGAGCTCCCATTTTCTTCTTTCAACATAGAAAGCCAATGTTGTGGAGGGAGCAAAGCTTCCTTTTATGTGCATGAATATAATAGAGTTGGAGACTGTGATTGCTGTTAACCACACTTCATCTGTGTGGTTTTTCAAAGGCAAACAATATTTATACAGAGAGGTTGGGAAAGGGTATCAATCTGCAAGCATACAAATGATCCCAGGAAGTTTTGCAAACTTCTGTGAATCAAATCTAAATAGAACAGGATCAAACTCCCCCCCTCCCCGCCCATTTGTAATCTTAGATTATTCTCATGAGTCTGCCTATGGGTGAATAAATCTTAGAAACTGCTGTATAAATTATCTTTGATGTTACAGCCTAAAGATCCCTGTTTAAGCTGGCATTTTCATTTATGAATTGTTCTCCAAAACAACAAATGTTAGTAAGTGGCAGATACTATAATGGGGAGATGATCGTAACATTTTTGGGAAACCCATTCAGAAAGATCCAATGCAATGCAATGGTCAATACAAATATTTATTTTTAATACAACCTTAATTGTTCCATGGCAATAGCCACAGCTGACATTTTTTTTCTTTTTTTGCTGCAGAGCCATCATTAAACAGTTTAATGTAGAGTCCATACAAATGATCAACTTCTACAGGGAGAAAATGTTATATGTTGATATTGGAGAAAATCAGCATTTTTCAGTGGGCTAATAAAAGAGGATCAAAATATAAAGTAGATAGCATAGGTGAGATTAAAGAAAAGAGATTATATTCTGTGCTTTTTTTCCTGAGGGAACAGTCTGAGTTTAGATTAGTTTTGCTGAGTTTCCTATCAGTGGGATCATTTTTTTATTTGCAAAAATAAGTGGAGTTTACTATTGAGTAGAGTTCATGAGACAGTTTCATGAAAAGAATTTTTGTCTCATTTTTTCATTAAATGCTTCCATAATTTAAACATTCATAATTTTTCAAATAGCTTTTTCTAGAATAAATAAAATAACCTATACTGGCTCTTATTAGAAATACATTTTATTTCATTATTTTTAATTAAGTAGGCTCTTCAAATTAAAAGTTTTACATGGAGTCCAAGCAACAATTTTTGGCATTTTTTTTCTTTGAAATTAATCAGTAGTAGTTTATAAGGCAGTTTGAATGTTGAAAAATCTTGAAGTTATGTCTAGGTCTAGAAAAATCACAGGAAAATGAATTAAGCATCTCAACTAGATCAAGAAACTTTCTTTATGGTTGCTGTAGACTGAGAAACATTTTTTTAAAAGTTGAAATTTTGATTTTTTGCTGCTTGGCAAGTGTGTAAAATTTACTTTAACTCCAACTATGGTTTTAATGCATCTTTAAGTAAGCTTATAAGAATGTCTATTGGTGTTGATTTTAAAAGTTTCTGGATGAGTGCATTTGTCGTGTCCGCGTGGAAGGAGGCCAGGAGTCGGTGACTTTGTATCAAGCTCTTTATTGAGATCAGGAACCGAACTGTCTCTTAGGAAAACTTTGCAGCTTTTTATTTCCAAGCCGCGGCGGCTGTGGCCAATGGCACCGCTTTGAATCTCCCGCGATTCGAATCTACCAATCGCGGGAGATTCTCAGTGAGCCAATCGGCGCAGCTCGCCTAACCAATCCGATCGCCCCGCGCTTTGGCCAATCAAAGCGCGGGGATCTCAAAAATTCAAATTAAGGTACAGAACACCCCTCCCCTCTTGGTTTGGTCCTACGTAGCGTAGTCCCGTAGGTAGGCGGGGCTCCGTCTTTGCCTACTGGACCTGCGCAGGTCAGTCGCAGGTTGGATCCCAGCCGGTTCGGTCGGGGTCTCTGTTTCTCTTGACTCCGTCATGGGAACCACCTGGTATGTCTGGCTGGGCCACTCTCCGCAGCTCCCTCCTGGGCTATCCGGGTTGGTTGAGCTGCGGTTTTTGCTGCTCCCGCTCGGTCTTCCCGGGTTGGTTGAGCTGGCCTGGCTGTCTCTTCCTGGCGAGGTTTCGTGCTGGCTACTTGCAGGTGAGTATGGCTGGTTTCTTTCTTCTGGGTTTTGGTTCCCAGGGTATCCTCTCCCCTCTTGGTTTGTGTTGAGGGGGTTGGTTTTGTTTGGTTGCATGTTGGTGGTGTCTTGTGTGGCAGTCCTCGATCTTAACTGATCGATGTGGCGTTTCCACGCTCGTCCGTTGGTTGTTTGTAGCCGGTACGAGCGTGGGCCTGTTAGCTGTGTTATGATTGTTGGTACCCATAATGGGTCTCCGGTTAGGTTCTTCACATAGACGGCATCGCCTGGTGCGAAGGTTCAGTGTTTGCTGGTTGAGTCTGGGGGTTTCTCTGGGTTGTAAGTGGGGTGTAGTCTATCGAGTGGGGACCTTATTTTCCTCCCCATTAGCAGTTCTGCCGGGCTTTTATTTGTTGTGGTGTTCGGGGTTATGTGCTGTATGAGGAGTAATTTATTTATTTTGTCCTGGATCTCCCCGTGGTCTATTTTCTGGATGGTTTTTTTTTTGTGAATTGAACCATCCGTTCTGCCCTTCCGTTCGCCGCCGGATGCGCCGGGGCTGTCAGTGCATGTTGTATGCCCCTTTCCGCTAGGAATTTTTCAAATTCCAGCGAGGTGAATTGGGGCCCGTTGTCGGACACGAGGACGTCTGGGAGGCCGTGTGTTGCGAAGAGTTTGCAGAGTTCTTTGGTCACGGCTTCCGTGGTGGTTGTTCTCATGTTGCTTACCTCCAGCCAGTTGGAGTAAGCGTCTACGGTTATTAAGAAAGTGTGTCCTTTTGTGGGCCCGGCGAAATCTATGTGGATTCTAGACCAAGGTCCCCTTGGGGTTTCCCACTCTAGGATGGGTGCTGTGGTTGGGCTTGGTCTAGTTTCCTGGCATCGTTGACACCTTGCTACCCAGTCCTCGATCTGTTTGTCCATCCCTGGCCACCAAGTGTAACTTCTGGCCAGGGCTTTCATTCTAATGATGCCCGGGTGCCCCTCATGTAACAGTTCCAGAACCTTCCCTTGTAGTTTTTCTGGAATGACCACCCTATCCCCCCATTTTTTAGTGATGATAGTGATGATAGTTTTAGTGATGATAGTTCCGTTTGCCGGTTCTGGAATGTCCTGAAAGTCTCGTCTTGTCCTTTTCTGGCCACCTTTTCTCTACCCAATGCAAAACCCGCGCCAGACGTTTGTCTTTATTAGTTTCTCAGGCAATGTCTGACACAGTTATGGGTAGGTTCGGTAGAGTCTCTATGCTGAGGGTGGTCGTCGTGGGTGCTGGGTCAGTGTCTGGTTCGGGTAACAGTGAGCAGCTTAAGGCATCCACATGGGAGATAGCCTTACCAGGTCAGTGTGTGAGCCCGTAGTTGTAGGCGGCCAGGAATTCGGACCACCTTGTCATTCTGGGAGACAGAATGTTTGGGGTGGCCCTGTTCCCTGTGAGTATTCCCAGCAGCAGTTTGTGGTCGGTGATGATGGTAAACGTCCGGCTGTAGAGGTACTCGTGAAACCTTTTTACTGCGGCAACGATAGCCAAAGCCTCTTTGTCCAGCTGGCTGTAGTTCTGCTCCGGTTTGATGAGGGTCCTTGAAAAGAACGCGATGGGTGCTTCCTTTCCATCAGGGAGAGTATGGCTGAGGACAGCGCCGACGCTGAAGGGTGATGCGTCGCATGTGATGGCTAGTGGTAGGGTCTCGTTGTACTGGATGAGGACGGCACCCGAAGTGAGCAGGTCCTTGGTTTTCCTGAAGGCGGCTTCCTCACGTTTCCCCCAAGTCCAGGAAGCCGCCTTGTCCAAAAGCCTATGCAAAGGCTCTGCCGCGGTCGCCTTTTGGGGCAGGAAGACATTATAAAAGTTAAGTAGCCCCAGAAACGCCTGCAGTTCTGTTTTTGACCTGGGTGTGGGGGCTTCTTTGATGGCTTTAATTTTTTTGTCAGTGGGGTGAATCCCGTGTCAGTCTAGGAGATATCCTAGGAATTCAACCCACTCTGTGTACAGCTGGCATTTTTCCCTCTTCACTTTAAGCCTGGTTTCTTTGAATCTCGTTAGCACCTCCCTTAGGCGACTCTCTAGTTCTGCCTGGTTGGTTGCCGATACTAGTACATCGTCGAAGTAGGGTACCACCCCCTTGATGCCTTGTAAGAGTCTTTCCATGAGGCTCTGGAATATTCCAGGTGCCACGCTGACTCCAAATTGGAGTCGGTTACATCTAAAGGCTCCCAGGTGGGTGACTATGGTTTGGGCCCTGCAGTTTCCTCGTCGACCGGCAGTTGCTGGTATGCTTGGGCCAGGTCGAGTTTCGCGAAAACTTTGCCCCCTCCCAGTGAGTGTAGGAGATGTTGCACTACTGGGATGGGGTAAGCGCTTTGCTGCAAGGCGCCATTTAGGATGGCCTTATAGTCCCCGCAGATTCTCAATGACCCATCTGGCTTGATTGGGGTGACTATTGGGGTCTCCCACCGAGCGTGGCCTCTGGGTTGTAGTAACCCTTGCTTGACGAGCTTGTCAATTTGCTCGTCGATTTTCGGTTTGAGTGCGAATGGTACCCGCCTTGGTTTTAGGCGTTTTGGGGAAACATTTGGGTCTAGGCTGAAGGATATGGGGGCCCTTGGTACTTGTCTAGGGTGCCGTCGAACACTTCTTGGAAGTCCTGGGCCAGTTGCTGTTCCCAGTCGGCTTCGGCGATGTGGTCGATGCCCGTGACTGCGATGCCGAGCGGTGCGAACCATTGAAGTCCCAGCAGGCTAGGTCGGTCGCGATCGACGATGGTCAAGGGAAGTCTTTCGGTGTGCCCCTTGTAGGTCACTGTGAACTGTCCTGTTCTGACTACAGGGATGCAGTTTCCCTGGTAGTCTTTGAGGATTAGTCTCTGGTTTTCTAGTTCCCTTCTCTGGATGGTAGGCACCAAACGTTTAATTTCTTGCCAGGCTACCATTGAGAGGTAGGACCCGGAGTCCACCTCCATTTTACAGGGTTCGCCTTCGATGCCTACCTCCACGTAGACCTTTCTGGCATCTGTGGTTGTTGCGTGGCCGATGGTGACCGTCTGATGTGTCTCTTCTCTCCGCCGGGTCTCGCCACCTCATTGGGCTCGTCTGTTCCATTCCCAACGATTGTCTGCTAGGCGGTCTCTGGTCCTGGGGGGTGTGCTCTCTCGTCTCCGCTCGTTCGGGTCCCATCGTCTGGGGCTGTGGTTTTTCTTGAGGCGGCAGATGCGGGCGATGTGGCCCTTTTTGTCGCAGTGCCGGCAAACTGAGTTGAAGAACCAGCATTTGGATCTGGGGTGGTCGCCTCCGCAACCGGCACACGTGGTCCTTGACTTACGACTCTGCCGGCTACGCTGGTCGTGGCCTGTCTGGAGACGGTGGATGTCTTCCTCCTCGTCTGATGTGCCCGAGGTGGAGTGGAGTTCGCCCTGGTGGGTGGTAGTTTCAGGTTGGGCCTCAGTCGACCTTGCAGGGTGGTTGTTTGCGGTGCGGTCCCCAGCGTTCGGTCTCCGCATGCAGTCGGCTGATTGTTGGGTTGCTTTGGCTGCCGTGGCTTCGGCGATGGCATTGGCGAGGGCGATGTTGCCCTTGGCCATCAACTGACTTTGGAGAATGGGGTCCCAAAGGTCGAGCACGATTCGGTCCCGCAGGGCCTCGTTCATATTGGAGAACTCGCATAGTCCTCCCAGGCGCCGCAGCTCTGCGACGAAATCACTGAAACTCTCGCCTGACCGCTGGTCCCACCGATAAAATTCGTGTCGTCGGATGAGGATGGGTACGGCTGGAGCGTAGTGTCTCCAGAGTAATGGCTCGAGGTCATCCCAATCCATCGCGGTAACATCGGCGGGCATGGCTAGCGCTTTTGCCATCTTAAACACTGCGGGCCCACAGTGCGTTAGGAAGACGGCTCGTTTCTTCAGTCCGGTGGCATCCTTCAGGTCGTTGCATTCGAGGAACATGTGGAATCTGTTCGTGCAAGATTCCCAGTCCTCGCTAGCGGGGTTGAAGGGGGTTGGTGGCGCGATGCTGGCCATCTCATCGGTTGGCTGGCTTCCGTCGGACACGTGCTTCGGTTCAGGATCAGAATCCCATCCTCGTCGCCAGTGTCATGTCCGCGTGGAAGGAGGCCAGGAGTCGGTGACTTTGTATCAAGCTCTTTATTGAGGTCAGGAACCGAACTGTCTCTTAGGAAAACTTTGCGGCTTTTTATTTCCAAGCCGCGGTGGCCGCAGCCAATGGCACCACTTTGAATCTCCCATGATTCGAATCTACCAATCGCGGAGATTCTCAGCAAGCCAATCGGCACGACTCGCCTAACCAATCCGATCGCCCCGCGCTTTGGCCAATCAAAGCGCGGGGATCTCAAGAATTCAAATTAAAGTACAGAACAGCATTTGTGTTGCTTTTTTTGCACATGTTGGTCACTCTTAAGTGTGCTTTTCACACATACACACACACACTCAGAGAGAGAGAGATATATATATATTTTCATACATTTTTTTTAATGTAGTGATCTAAAAGCCCCATAAAACATGCAATGGATAGTTGATATAGTTAAAGTGGCACTCAACACTTTAGCTATTCTGAACAGTTATTACACTGGCATTTAATTCAACTTTGTCCCAATTTTATTGAATTTCTTTTTAGAACTCTATCAGGACTGTCTTTAGAGACTGGATAGGTTGGTCCTGCTCCCTGGCCTCTAGGTTACCTTCTTCCTGTAATATCGTTTTCGCTATGTGTGGAGCATTAAGATGGCCAGAAGCTGCAGAGGGGATCTGTGATTTGCTATTGTAAAAAAATAAATAAATAAAGCCTGGCCCAGAGGGCAAAAAGATTGCGGAGCTGGTGCTGATAGGCTTTTAAAGGAGATGATTGTATATAGCTAACTAATTGTCTGGCAAATGTGTAGCCAAATTATCTCGTATTGCTGTATAATTATGAACAGGATGTCCTCGGGAAAAAAGAAAGCCTGAATTCACAATTATATTAAGTCACTAAAGGAAGTCCCCCCCCTCCCGAATTTTTTACCAGTGTGAAACTGTATCAGGTTGTGGTTCCCATTCGCAGCACTGACTGCGATAAGATCAGAACCCATTTCAACTCTCTGAGCTAATTGGAAACATCAAATCTTCTTTGCTCAAATTTAGTTATGCTTCATTTAAAAGTTAAAAGCAGCTCCTGGGAGAAAGAGAAGCTTCATTATTCAAAACCTTTTTTAGAAGCAGCATGGTTGAGCTGGAATGATTTAAATTCTTGTCACTAAGCTTTTTTTTTAGTTCTTTCAGAAAGAAAGAAAGAAAGAAAGAAAGAAAGAAAGAAAGAAAGAAAGAAAGAAAGAAAGAAAGAAAGAAAGAAAGAAAGAAAGAAAGAACCATTGGGGGAAGAATTATATTTTTACAATTGTCCAAACCAATACTGTTATTGTAAAAACATAATTATCACGTGAAACATTTCCATCAGCAAAACATATGGCCCCAAGATTATTTAGTGGAGCTAATATGATTTCCAGATATAGGATGTTTGGCATGATAACAAAAATTAAAAATACTAGCTCTGAAAAAAAGGGTACATTTCTGCCAGCTGTCCACTACATATTCATAGAAAAGGGCCATCTGTTTATTATTCTGGGTGCATTAACTATAGTGATGCCAAAGGAGAGAGCTCAGTTGTGTGATTGTATAAGCTCGGAAGGAAGTTCTTCTGTAACACCAGAAGAGACCTACTGCTGGGGCCTGCTCATCTGAATTCAATTTGCTTTTCCTCTGTTGAGGTGAAATCTGGCTAGGCAATTCCCCCTGGGTTGGATTGGCAGCAAATCAGTGCCTGCAAACTCACTTGGTGAGCACAAATTTGATGCCTTTCCAAAGCTGTGGGAAAGGTTTGCCAAAGTTCTACTGTGGTAATTGTTATGAACTAATAAAAACGCTTAAATAAAGTTTTAACAAACCTTAAGGAAAAAGCAGGGTTCTAATCCTGCACTTCTGATTGGCCGATAATAGTGACATCAGATTGGTCCATTCTGGGGAATCTGATTGGCTGTTAACGAGCCACTCTCATTGGTTCAAGAGTTTAACACTTCCATGTTCTCATTGGTTAATAGGTCAGCAGCCTGCCCTATAAAAGGGCTGCTGCTGCCCTAGGGTTTTTGCTCTGTTCAGGATGATTAATAAAGAGTTGAAGTTCACTGTTCACTGCCTCGTCTCCGTTCCTTGCACCCATGCGCAGAACTTAACAGTAGTGGTGGTGACATTTCACATTCTCAGCAGAGGCCTCCAGACTATCCCTGAAGTCACACGCAATGTACCAGAGTCTGAAACAGTGCGAGGGAGACCTTTTGTTTTCTTAACAATCACCAAATCAGTAGTAGTAAAACCAAAAGGGAAGAGGCCTTTATAGAGGCCCTGTCATCCAATTCAGCAAGCGTATCTGCCCATCTATGCTCCCAAAGGTCGCTCAGATGGGAAGTCCTTAAACTCCAAATGTTAGGCTTTATCACCTAAACATATCATGAGCATTAGAACTGTGCATTTTTACTACATTAACTGGCTTTTAATTATGTTTTAACTAGATTGTTGTGATTTGTTAACTCTTTTGAGACTCTTCATTGAGAACCTATCCTAGGATAAGGATCTGGATAAGGGACAACCAGCTTCAACGGAACCTTGGTAAGACAGAGTAGTTGTGGATACATGGAGCCTCAGGATCCATAAGTTTATTATTTTTGGTTCTGGATGGGATGGTGCTACCCCAGACAGACTCAGTGCGCAACATGGGGCTTCTTTTAGCCTCGTAACTCTTGCTCAAAGAGCAGGTGGCAGTCATGGCTAGGAGAGCCTTTGCACAACTTTGGGTTGTGAGCCAACTGCATGCATCTTTTCTGGACCCTCTGCATGCACCCTCTGTGCTCAATCCCGCATCTACTGGTCATCTCCCATTTGGATTATACATGGGACTGCCCTTGAAGACTATTCAGAATTGGTCCAGAATGCAGCAGCGCAAACCTTTTTGGAGGCCCATTGTTATGCGAGCTTCACTGGTTGCCAGTCAGCTTCCAGGTCCAATTCAAGGTGTTGATCATTACCTTTAAACCCTCTATGGCATAGATCCAGGATATCTGAGGAGCCATCTTTCCCCAATGGGATTGACTCATTACCACTCTCTTTCATGCTGGCAGAAGAGATTTACTGTAGACCCCTAGGAATTGCAGCTGGTGAGGTTCAGAGAAGAATCTTTTCTGCCATGGTCATTCTGCTATTTTGCTATAGGGCGTGAGATCTTTCCCCTCTCTCCTGACCCTCAGGAGTGGGTCTTAAATCCTTAAGTGCCTTAAACTTGGTTGTCATGGGATCCTGAAGGAGAAACTGTTGGCTGGAGGTAGCTAATGCAGTAACAGAGAAGCCACTGAACCAAACCTGTGGGGTTTTTTTTAGTTTGTTTTATTTTTTTTGTAATTGCTTTTTATATTTAGAATTGTTTTTATATTTGTAATATGGTATATCATATTGTAAGCCACTCAGAGTCTCTCAAACCACAAGTTGAGCGGCATATAAATTTAATAAATAATAATAATCCTGCTTTGAGAACCTATCCTACTTTACACACCTTATGCAAAGACCTAGCTCTCTGGTGAAGGCTTTATTGTTGGGAAAGGTGGAAGGAAAGAGAATAAATGGATGATCAGCCACAAGCTGAACAAAGTGATAGAAGCATCTTTGGAAAAGCTGAAAAACCAAGATTGTCATGGAGAAAATCTATCTATGTGATCACTAAGTGTTGACAATGACTTGATGGCACATAACCAATCAATCATTGAAGATCTTCCATTAGTGGAAAGGCTGGATGAGGATCTCACAACTAACCACAAACATAAATAAATTGGAGTCCCTAAATCTGTCATTTGCTATTGAATGTTCTTTGCTACAGCATAGTGAGCATAAGAGTATTCTCTTTTTTACATTCAATGACAGAAAATTGTTCCATCTTAATTGTTCTTAGTTATCCACAGCAACATCTTTGGGACTGAAGGAATTTGTCAGGTCACAAATTTGTTAATTTGTCAGGTCACACTAAGGGGTAGGGCTGGGTGAAAGATGGCTTTCCTTCTACCACAGGCATTTAAATAAGATTTCTTCTTGCTCCTGCTATTCAAACCAGAAAGTGACCTACTTCTGGGGCTTTGAGATCTGGTGTGAATTACAATAATCAGGAAATCTATTAGTCATTTCTGAAATGTTGTAATCCACTTATGGTAAAACTATATGTTTTGAATGACATTTACTTTGGCCCTGAGCTCAAAACTCAGGGAAAACAAAGGGATTGGCCTACTTGAGATCTTGCTGCAGAAACAAGCTGGATTTGGCCATCAGCTTACCTACTCAGTCACTCTTCCTGCTTATACAAGTAGTTACTATTTCATCTTTTGGACAGTAAAAAGGAATCCCATTAAAGTTTCCATTTTGTTCTGTACATTCATTAGCATTCTTGATTGGCCAAAGCGCGGGGCGATTTGATTGGTTTTGCGAGCCGCACTGATTGGCCCGCTAAGAATCTCCCGTGATTGGTGGAAACGAATCGCGGGAGATTCAAAGTGGTGCCATTGGCCGCGGCCGCCGCAGCTTGAGAATAAAAAGCCACTGTTTTTTCCCTTGAAGCCAGATCGGTTCCGGGGACCAAATAAAGAGCTGAAACCTAGTCACTGCCTCCTGGTCTCCTTACCGATGGATACGACACTGGCGATGACGGTGGGATCCCGAGTCTGAACCCAATCGAGCACGTGTCCGACGGAAGCAAGACCGACGACATGGCCAGCATCGCTCTGCCCGCGCCTTTCAGCCCCACTAGCGAGGACTGGGAATCCTACACGGACAGATTCCGCATGTTCCTCAAATGCAGCGACATGAAGGACGCCACTGGGCTGAAGAAACGAGCCATCTTCCTGACGCACTGCGGGCCCGCAGTGTTCAAGATGGCAAAAGCCCTAGCGAAACCCACTGACATCACCGGGATGGTCTGGCCCGACCTTGAACCTTTACTCCAAAAACACTACGCTCCCGCCGTGCCCACCCTCATCAGGTGGCACAAGTTTTATCGGCGGGACCAGAGGTCGGACAAAAGCCTCAGCGACTTTGTTGCAGAGCTGCGGAGGACTATGCGGTTTCTCCGACATGGACGAGGCCCTATGGGACCGAGTCGTGCTCGGGCTTCGGGATCCAGTCCTACAGAGTCGGCTGATGGCCAAAGGCAACATCGCCCTTGCCGATGCCATCGCTGAAGCCACCGCAGCCGAGGCCACCAGGCAGTCAACGCACTGCATGCGGAGACCGGACACCGGACACTGCACCGCGACCAACAACCCTGAACGGGCGACTGAGGCCCAACCGGAAGCAAGTTACCACGAAACCACCACCCACCATGGCAAATTCCACTCCGCCTTTGACACTTCGGACGAGGAGGAGGAAATCCACCGGCTCCAGGCAGGACGTGACCAGCGCAGTCGGCGGGGTCATAAGTCGGGGACCGTGTGTGCTGGTTGCGGAGGCGACCACCCTAGATCTGAGTGCCATTTCTTCAATGCAGTCTGCCGGCACTGCGACAAAAAGGGTCACATCACCTGTGTATGCCGATTAAAGAAAGCCTACAGCCCCAGACGGCGGGACCACAGTGAGCGGAGACAAGATAGCACACACCACAGAACCAGAGATCACCCAGCTGACAGCCGTTGGGACCGGAGCGGGCGAGCCCGACGAGGTGGCGAGACCCTGCGGAAGGAGGAAACCCACCAGACAGTCATCATCGGCCACACATCAACCACCGACGCCCGAAAATTCTACGTGGAGGTAGGCATCGAAGGCGAGCCATGCAAGATGGAGGTGGACTCTGGGTCCGACCTCTCCATGGTCGCCTGGCAAGAAATCAAACGAAGGGACTGGAGAACCAGAGACTAATCATTAAAGACTACCAGGGAAACCGCATCCCGATAGTCGGAACCGGACAATTCATAGTAACATTTAAGGGACGCACTGCAAAGCTTCCCCTGACAATCGTGGACTGAGACCGACCCAGCCTTTTGGGACTGCAATGGTTCGCACCGCTCGGCATCGAAGTCACAGGCATCAACATCATTGCCGAGACCGATTGGGAGCAACAACTGGCATGGGATTTCCACGAAGTGTTCGACGGCACCCTAGGCAAGTACCGAGGGCCCCTTATCTCTTTCAGCCTAGACCTGAACGTTCCACCGAGATGCCTAAAACCAAGGCGGGTACCTTTCGCACTCAGGCCAAAAATTGATGAGCAAATTGACAAGCTCGTCAAGTAAGGGGTCCTACAACCAATAGACCATGCCCGGTGGGAGACCCCAATAGTCACCCCAGTCAAGCCTGATGGGTCGGTGAGAATCTGCGGGGACTATAAGGCCACCCTAAATTGCGCCTTGCAACAAAGTGCCTACCCCGTCCCAGTAGTGCAGCATCTTCTACAATCACTGGGGAGAGGCAAGGTTTTTGCGAAACTCGACCTGGCCGAAGCATACCAGCAGCTGCCAGTCGACGAAGAAACTGCGGAGGCGCAAACAATAGTCACCCACCGGGGAGCTTTCTGATGTAACCGACTCCAGTTCGGAGTCAGCGTGGCGCCTGGAATTTTCCAGAGCCTCATGGAGAGACTCTTACAAGGCATCAAGGGGGTGGTTCCCTATTTCGACAATGTGCTGGTATCGGCAGCCAACCAGCCAGAACTAGAGGGTTGACTAAGGGAGGTGCTGACCAAATTCAAGGAAACCGGGCTAAAGGTGAAGAGGGAAAAGTGCCAACTTTACACAGAGTGGGTCGAGTTCCTGGGGTACCTCCTAGACCGGCATGGCATCCACCCAACCGAAACCAAAATAAAAGCCATTAAAGAGGCCCCCACACCCAGGACTAAAATGGAACTGCAGGCGTTTCTGGGACTGCTTAATTTTTACAATGTTTTCCTGACTCAAAAGGCGACCGTGGCGGAGCCTTTGCATAGGCTCTTGGACAAGGCGGCTACCTGGACTTGGGGAAAACATGAGGAAGCCGCCTTCAGGAAAACCAAGGACCTGCTCACTTCAGATGCCATCCTCATCCAATACAACGAGACCCTACCACTAGCAGTAACATGCAACACATCACCTTTCGGCGTTGGCGCCGTCCTCAGCCACACTCTCCCCGATGGAAAAGAATCACCCATCGCCTTCTTTTCAAGGACCCTCACCAAACCATAGAGAAACTATAGTCAGCTGGACAAAGAGGCCCTGGCTATTGTCACCGCAGTAAAGAGGTTCCACGAGTACCTCTATGGCCAGACGTTCACCATTATCACCGACCACAAACCGCTGCTGGGAATCCTCGCAGGGAACAGGGCCACCCTGAACATTCTATCTCCTAGAATGACAAGGTGGTCCAAATTCCTTGCCGCCTATAGCTACCGGCTCACACACTGACCCGGTAAGACGATCACACATGCAGACGCTTTGAGCCGCTCACCGCTACCCGAGCTAGACACCGACCCAGCACCCATGACGACCACCCTCAGCATAGAGACTCTGCCCGATCTACCCATAACCGCATCAGAGATTGCCTGAGAAACTAATAAAGACAAACGTCTGGCACGGGTGTTACATTGGGTAGAGAAAGGGTGGCCAGAAAAGGACAACGATGAGACATTCAAAACATTCCGGAACCGGCAAACAGAACTCTTGCTACAAAAAAGGTGTTTACTGTGGGGGGATAGGGTGATTATCCCGGAAAAACTGCAAGGGAAGGTTCTGGAGTTGTTACACGAGGGGCACCCGGGCATAGTTAGAACAAAAGCCCTGGCCAGGAGTAACGCTTGGTGGCCAGGGATGGATAAACAAATCGAGGCTTGGGTGGCAAGGTGTCAACGCTGCCAAGAAACCAGACCAAGCCCTCCCACGGCACCGATCCTAGAATGGGAAACTCCCAGGGGACCTTGATCTAGGATCCACATAGACTTCGCCGGGCCCACAAAGGGACACACATTCCTAATAACCATAGACGTTTATTCCAACTGGTTGGAGGTAAGCAACATGAAAGCCACCAACATAGAGGCCGTGACCAAGGAACTTTGCAAACTCTTCGCAACACATGGCCTCCCAGATGTCATCGTGTCGGACAATGGGCCCCAATTCACCTCGCTGGAATTTGAAAAATTCCTAGTGGAACGGGGCATACGACACGCACTGACAGCCCCGGGGCATCCGGCAGCGAACGGAAGGGCGGAACGGATGGTTCAATTTACAAAAAAAACCATCCAGAAAATCGACCACGGGGAGTTCCAAGACAAAATAAATAAAATGCTTTTCATAAAACACATAACCCCGAACACGACAACAAACAAAAGCCCGGCAGAGCTACTAATGGGGAGGAAAATAAGGTCCCCACTCGATAGACTGCACCCCACATACAACCCGGAAAACCCCCCAAACTCCTCCAGCAAGCACTGATCCTTTGCACCAGGCGACGCCATCTACGCAAAGAACCTAACCGGAGACCCACTATGGGTACCAGCAACCATAACCCAACTGACAGGTCCCCGCTCGTACCGGCTACAAACAACCGACGGATGAGCATGGAAACGCCACATCGATCAATTAAGATCGAGAACAGCCACAAGAAATGCAACCGACATGCAACCAGACATAATCAATCCCCTTAACACCAACCAAGAGGGGAGGCAATACCCTGGGAACCAAAACCCAGAAGAAAGGAACCAGCCATACTTGCCAGCAAGCAGCCAGCTCGGAACCTCACCAGGAAGAAGCAGCCAGGCCAGCTCGACCAGCCCGGAAAGACCAGGCGGGAGCGGCGGAAACCACAGCTCAACCAGCCCAGGTAGACCGGGAGAGAGCTGTGACGAGCGGCCCGGCAACACATACCAGGCAGTTCCACTGATGAGTCCGAGAGACACAGAGAACCTGACCGAACCGGCCGGGAACCAACCCACGACTGACCTGCGCAGGTCCAGTAGGCAAGTACGGAGCCCCGCCTACCTATGGGACTACATTATGTAGGACCAAACCAAGAGGGGAGGAGTGTTCTGTACATTCATTAGCATTCTTGAAACCCCGTGCTTTGATTGGCCAAAGCGCAGGGCAATCTGATTGGTTTAGCGAGCTGCGCTGATTGGCCCGCTAAGAATCTCCTGCGATTGGTGGATACGAATCGCGGGAGATTCAAAGTGGTGCCATTGGCCGCGGCCGCCACAGCTTGAGAATAAAAAACCGCTGTTTTTTTCCCTTGGAGCCAGATCGATTCCGGGGACCAAATAAAGAGCTGAAACCTAGTCACCGCTTCCTGGTCTCCTTACCGACGGACATGACACATTTGTTCCATCAGTTTATCTTCTGCCTCCTTTTACTTCCTTAACAAAACAAAACAAACAAATATTATGGCAGTTATGGTTAAATCTCTTTTTAGGCCAGGGATACAGAATCACTTTCCCACTCTTATTTCTAGTGTGCTAATTAATGCAAAGGCTCTTTGAATGATTCAAAATACTTTTTCTTAGTTTTTTCCCTCCATCTGGGATCAAGATGGCATTTATTTGATAAGTTATCAGTTGTCCTTCTCAAGATGGCTTATATTTGCTATCTCTTCCATTTTTTTCCAGTCTCCCATTATTAATGTTCAGGGGGACAAGAGTTCAGCTTTTGAAATAATATTTCTACCTCCCCTGACTTTTTGTAATCTAAGGCTTTAGAATGTACTTATACCCTATCTACTAGCAAGCCAAATAATGTTATCAATTGCATTAATTTTTATTAATTGTATTAAGCCTTACTTCCTTTAAGAGGACATACTGTATCTCTGATGAAACTTTTTTTTAATGGTAGCAAATGTGAATTCCCAGAAGTAGTAGCAACAAAGCTAGGATGGCAATGAAAGTTCTCAAAGAACTTTATATAAGAACCCC
The DNA here is from genome assembly GCA_033807585.1 of Hydrophis major. Taxonomy (NCBI): domain Eukaryota; kingdom Metazoa; phylum Chordata; class Lepidosauria; order Squamata; family Elapidae; genus Hydrophis; species Hydrophis major. The sequence goes on from CM066330.1 coordinate 111,813,374, forward strand.
CTACCCTACAAAGAGATAATTAAAAATCTGATTGCTGCAAAGAGAAATGACACAGATAAGGAAGTAAAATACATGTTAGAGGGTTTAAACATGACTTCTTGTCCTTGAATAGCAATAGCACTTAGACTTATATACCACTTTACAGTGCTTTACAGCCTTCTCTAAGCAATTTACAGAGTCAGCATATTGCCCCCAACAATTTGGGTCCTAATTTTACTCACCTCAAAAGGATAGAAGACTGAGTCCACCTTGAGCCTGGTGAAATTTGATCAGCTAGCTGTAGCAGAAGTAGATTGCAGTACTGCACTCTAACCACTGTGCCACCAAGGCTTAGTTTGATATAGAATGATAGCATTTGCTGAAATTCTTTGGTTATGGATTCCTATCTTCCTTCAATAAACGCCTGAGATTTCTTCTGAACTTATCTAAGTGGTTCCTTGTAATGAGTAGGTCCTGGCAGGCTTAACCCAGAATTATGAAATTTGAGAGTAGTTATGTGACATCTTGCTTACTTTTTAGTTCCCAGAGATATTAAGGATAAGAGGATAATAAGCCCCAGCATTTTTTCCATCATAATAAATGGGGACATGAAGACTGACTGGTGATATTCCCAGAATCCAGATGTTGGGGAATAACAATAAAGGACTCTTATTTATGCAATGACTTGATCAAAGCTTCCAGTTCAATCAACAATTCCTTGTAACAAGTGCTAATGGTTGAACCTTAAAAAACAAGGATAGAAAAATGGCCCGGTGAGAAGTGGTGGGATTCAATTTTTTTTACTACCGGTTCTGTGGGCGTGGCTTGGTGGGCATGGCAGGGAAAGGATACTGTAAAATCTCCAGCCAGAGGTGGTATTTGCCGGTTCTCCGAACTACTCAAAATTTCCACTACTGGTTCTTGATCAGAACCTGCTAAATACCACCTCTGCCGGTGAGACATACAGCAAACAGCTCTGTTCTAGATTATTTCTGGCCCAACTGACATTCCCATTAGCAACCATACTGATTGGCTGCAGTGAAATGTCTCTTGGGTTTGAAACAGGTAAGCGATTTGTGCAGTGTCAGAAGTAGAATAAAACCTACATTGCTTTCAGCACTTAAATCTATATAAATAGATTTAAATGTACATATAAATCATATATCTATATAAATCATATATAAATCTTACTCTGGCTTGAGGCAGGACAGATGCGAAGAAATATGTTATTCCTACAGTTGCTACCACATAAGATCTAAGAGATGTACTGTATTCCCAAGACACTTTGAAATGTCACAAAAGTTATTAGGAGTCTCTCTGATTATAGTACAGGAACTGTATGTAGGCTAAATATTAGGGCTGTAGTTAGTTTTAGGAAGAATTTTCTAACCATTTACTTATTATATATCAAATATGGATATGAGAATGAGACAAATCCACCAATTACTATAAAAGTTCATGAGGAGTAAAAAATAGATAGATAGATAGATAGATAGATAGAGAGTTGCTGCACCTCATCTGGAAAGAATGTACATTAGTAGGAAGTTAAGTGCTTTGCAGTTCATAAAATTCTTGAACTTTCATCAGCAAAATTCCAGACTAATATTGGATATCCAAATGTGGAATATTTCAGGTATTGCACTACAATAGTCAGAACTGATACAAATGTACCTATAGATTTGTTTGTTGTTACAACTCTTATCCCTCCTAAATTCATTTTCTAAGACTTCAGCATTGTCTGTATTTGAATAGCAGCTGGCTTTTTGCGTTCATTTTATACAGGGGCTAATCTAAACCATTGTTCAGTACAGGAGTTCAAACAATAAATCCGGTACTGCACTTACTAAATGTACAATGTATTTTAAAACTAGTGAACCTTCTTAAGTAATAAACACCCCAGTTTTTGTCCAAGGGGATTGCAATTTGGAGACAAGCAGTTTCTGCCTAGGAATTTGCAAATGCTCTTAAGAAAAAGTAGAATATTTTTTAAAAGAAAAGAAATAATTCTCTCCCCCCCCAAGCCTAATTGTATCTATAAGTCTGATTTAGTCTGAATAAGTACTAGCACAATGAGGACGGACTACTATACAACTACACTGCTTGTGTTCCTCAATATACATCCAGATGTTATCCTATCACAAATTTTCCTTCAAAAATTTTATCTGGCAACAATGGGGGATATGGTGCTAGAAGCTCTTGCTAAAATGTTTCTTTATTCTTCCCTAAGAGCTTCAACATTACTATGGAAGCCTCTAAGGTGACAAGGAGCAGAATTCGGGTGTATGTGTGTGTGTGTATGTCCCAAGCTCAAAAAGAAGCATCTTGGAATACTTATGTCTCAAGGTTCAACTGTAATCAGATGGAATCAAAATCTTGATAGTTTGCCAATCATTTCGATTCCTAGCTGGGGAGATATGTAATGCAGATTTTATAGTTAGGATATCCTTTATTTAATAATATTTATATCTTTTTGGAAAGTTGCAACATAGGCAAATTTCTAGTAGTTCCAGTCAGGAAGATAGCTAGGCATATCCATGAAGTTAGTTGTAGTCCATGAATGTTCATGCCTCAATGCAGTAAATGCTTTGGGGCAGAGCTCTCATCGATTTCAGCTGTAATCCCAATAATTTGGAAAGGCACAAACTAGGGAAAGATGATTTAGGATTAATGAACACTCTAGCACTGCTTTGCTTACTGCGTTCACAGAAACATTACATATACAAGGGAAGGAAGATTGCATCACGACTCCTTCCCACCAGTTTTAATATTTAAAAGTCCTAAAAACTGATATGTGGGTGTCAGCTCATATTTGTGTCAGCTCATATGAAAAGTCACCCTCTATTGAATGTTAATAGGATTGAATAAATAATTGCAGAGAAAAAATAACAATTAAAGAGACTCTTTGAACATTCCAACACTGAATCTTTGTCATTTACTTCTAAATATTACCCACCTTATCATGTGTGTATGTATGTATGGTATTCAGCTTTGTTCAGGTATTTTCCCATGTCATTATAGTTGTGCTTTTAAAGATGTTGCAAAATATGATAATGAACCATCCTTGTGCACCATTTCCTTTTCCTATTCAGGTTCTTAGCAACGTACAGTGGTTATATATCAAACTCACTTTGACTTACAGCAGAGTTAAATAGCTCCTTGAGTACATGCCCTTTACTCCCCTGTTCTCATATTTGTAACTCTTTCAATTTCTTAATATCCCTCTTGTTTGACAGTACACTCTAACCTATGACACAAGGAAATCAATCAATAAACTTGCACAGCTCTTTGATCTCCAGGATTATGGGATCTCTCTTCATGCAAAGGGAAACGTCAGCATAAGCAAATAAAAAGACTTCAGCAGCAAGAGGGAGATTTTGAGACAAAACAGAAATTCCCCTTAACATACCACAGTGCTAAAACTACCGTTCCTTTGAGCTTATGCATAAGAAGGGCAATAGGAAGGACATGCAAATTAAAGATGTATTTCTGGCCATTAACTGATATAGACATTTCTTTGTCAGCATTACCTGTAATCTGTACATCTACCATCCTCTTCTGTATTATTTTATTTTGAATATATAACCACTGTATTCCTGCAACACTAGATTTTGGTATGCATGTTTCAGTCTCTATAACAAATAGATATAGGGAGCTATGTACAGAATTGTAACCTAAGGTTATGTCAAAAGCAGCTTTTTTTTATATCCATCCTTTACATCCATGGGTATTTGGGGCAGTTCACCTGATCATGCATTTATGCTAGACAGACAAGTCTAAGTTCAAAGAATTCAAGCTCCCTTTGATCCACTAAGGATCATAATCCCCAATCAATTCCAGCACTTTTAAAATGCACATTTGTTAGTATTCCTCTCCTCTCAAACTCAGCTGATTTATCAATAGTGTTTGCAGTTGAATCTTGGTGAAGGCTAGGACGCATTCCTGATCATACAGGGGTTGTGGAGTCCTTGACTTAAATCCCCAAAATGTGATAACTGCATTCATTATTTTTCTTTTTTCCCAGAAGGAAGTGTCATCTAGTATGAATAGGGAAGAATTTAAGTTTGGTCACATTTTTAAGAGGACTGAAACAATTTATATAAAGATCAGAAAAATCATTTCATTGAGTTCACCAATGAAATGATTTATCCAAATCTTGTGATATAGTTTTCTATTCAAATATTCCATAAAAGAGCATATACTTTTTTGAAAAAAGCTATGCAGAAACATGCATTATATTATACATAAAATTATGTTAAAATGTTTAGATTTAGACAATTAGTCTGTAATTGAATGGTGATGATGATCAGATTAAGCTTTTTGAATAGAAACATATCTGCATGCCATACTTTGAATCTAAATTATATTGTGGACAGGATGTATGATATAATTTATGGTATAATTTTCATAAATTATGCCTTTAAACCAGAACAATTACTTTAAAAAAAAGCTTCTTGCAAGATATAATTCTTGTAAGAAAGAATGATGTTTACTTTTAACAAAATAGGGCCACTTAAATAGGTGGTAATATCTTTTCTAGCATAATGAAGCAAAATAGGTGTTTATTAAATTTCTACCTTCTTTTGCAGCATTTATTTGCTGCCAGAAAAAAAGGCAACCATACCCACCAAGCAGAATAAAGATGCTTTCATATATATGCTTCAGTTGAGCAAAATAATTCTAGTAAGAGAACCAACCATTTAGGAACGAGAGAGAGAGAGGGAGAGAGAGAGAGAGAGAGAGAATCTATCTACCAGCTTCAAGAGAAATTCAGAATGAAGAAGAACTTGTTACCAATATTCTTGGACAAATTCAGTGTAAGATTCATCTTTATGCATGTATAAGTGTGTGTATGTGTGGTGTGTGTACATAGTATACATACTGTATACATAATGATTTTGATCCTTCATGTCAGTTTTGGCATCTGGTGACATCCTAGGCAAGTCCCTGCAGTTTACTTGAAAAGGTTTTTTTGAAGTTTGTTTGCCATTATCTCCTTCCTAGGGATGACAGAGAGTAACTGGCCCAAGGTCACCCAGCTGGCTTTGTGCCTAAACAGGACTAGAATTCACAGACTCCAGGTGTCTAGCCTGATGATGAATCCACTGCACCAAAGTGGCTCTCATTTATATAATACACAGAGTTATATAGTACTTGAAAATAATGCTGGCTACTGTTATTTTTTTTTCTGACAGTGCAATACTGAAAGCTACATTGTGTTCAGTGAGATTTATTCTCAGGTAGGATTACAGGCAAGGGTCCCTGTAGACTGTTTAAAACTGTACAGCCACAGGAATAAAGGAATGACATCATCCAGCCTTTGTGTAAGTCTTTGATAACATGCCTAAAATGATCCATCCGACTGTCTGAATGCAGATCTTGTAGCACAAAAGTGCACATCGATCGAACCCTATTGCATCTTGTAAATTGCAGGTTTCCCTTCTTTTCCTAGTGTCTCTAATAAATTTCTGATAAGTGACCCAAATCTGTGTCTGGAAAAGCTTGGGGATGGATAAGAGCTTCCAGGAAGGCAGGGTAATTGAGCTGTGTTATTGACATCAATCCCAAATCATTTATATGAAGCAAGTCAGTTATTGTATTTTTAATGCACATTCTTTTAATTGAATTGCTTTGCTTTGGCTTTGTTGCTCCATGAAGATAAGCCAGAAGAAGGGAGATACTTTGCTCTGGACCAATTTCTCTAATTGACAATAAAGCTGGTGCTCTTCAAGTTGGCAGACAAAGGGAATTATTGCTTTGCTCATTCTTCACTTCTTTCATTTCCCAAGGAAAAATAAAGAAAACAAACTTGGGAAAATGTCTCAATTATTATGTTTTATATATGTTCAAACAACCGGTAGAGTGCTTCTTATCTAAGACTGAGGATATTTTTCTTAGTTTCATTCATAAAGAATCCCAACATGTCATTGTATTTAATGCTACAGAGTTATTGTTCTTCTTTCTCTATAAGTAAGTGTAAGAGTGATAAGAAATGAATCTGCTGTAGTTCAGCCTAGGTATTCATATAAGCAATATTGCAGAGATAAATTCAAGGCATGCATATTTTAAATGTAATCCATTTAATTCTTGTGACATGATTACAGTTCTTACCAGAAACCAATCTTATTACATATTTTATTAATACTTAAGGTGCAAATACAAATCTAATGATTTTACCAAAGCTGTAACGATAAGAACATGGTTAGTTTTGCATTCCAGCTTTGTAGCTCATTGAAATAAAATAGATGAACTTCCATCAGCCTACTAATATGTAATGTTCTATTTTTATTTTTTTACTTCTTCTGTTAATTGGTTCTTAATGTTTTAAGAATTTATTCAGCTGTTAATTGATTAATGTTCATCATTATTCATGGAATGGTCTAATGATGGTTGTAATAATTCTGTTATGTTAACTTGTAGGCCTCTGGTAGAAAAATATGACAAATAGTGAAATGGAAGTATGATGCATACATCTGATCTTCCCAAATCTTGTCTAATACAGTGTTTCTTAAACTTGGCAATTTTAAGATGTGTGGACTTCAACTCACTACTTAGACTGGAGACTGGATTACTTAGCAAACAAACCAGAACTTGGCATCTAATAATAACTTACTGGCTCAAAACCAATTTATCTCCTTTAGAGATCCTCCCCTTTTAATCTAAATATTCAATTATAGCCAGGAAACTGCTTCATTTAAATAAAGACTATAAGACAGTACTCTAAACAAATTTGTAGCTTCCTCAAGACTATACCAATTCTATAATGAAGCTAGAACATCTCAACTTGCCTAATAATTATACCAGCTGTCCTATTCCAAATCATACTGGGCCTTCCCTAGAACATAGTTCCATGCTCTTCCCTCTATAGTCATGAATAGGAGATGCAACCAGACACCCTTTTCACACAGGAGATGACCTTGTGCCTCTCTTAGAACATGTCTTCCTTAGAGGTAGGTTTTACAAGACTTGTACTTCCAACTAATTCAATCCTTAATAGGTAGACTGCTTGACCATTTAGACAAATAATATTTATGTTTTTTTTAAAGATAATCACGCTGAAATTATCCATACAATAGTTAAATTCTGTATCCAAATCATAACATTTGCTATGTTCAGACTCAACAACAGAAGTAGGTGGTTAATTTAACTGAGGTTTTACTATACAGTACTTTTACATTGTATTTGGTTGTTTTAACATTTACAGGTTGCTCCTGAACTACAACAAATGCATGCACGTTCAAAGGTGGAACACTGAATTGAAGTTCATGGGGAAGCCAATACATGTTCAGCCAAATTTCCTATAGCAGATATGCTCCAGTAGGATCATGAACTATGGAATTTTTTTGCTGGGCACTGCTCACATTTTATCAGCCCCACTAGATAGGCCTTCACAGGAAGGCTAAAACTACTTTTATTGAGATTGGTTATATTAAAAGAATGTTGCAAGTCTCCTCCCTTTTCTTATACTCCTACGAATTAGGGTGGTGTCTGTCAGAGCCACTTACAAAGGCTGGCTGCCAATTGTGCCACTTAATTTCCACTTAATTTCTCCTCATCACTTTGGTAATGGAGCTCATATATCTCCGTCAAAGTCATCTTCTTTACTCTCTACATACTCTTATAAATTGCAAATAATAACAATGGGTAACCTTAGTCTTTCTTACTTCTCCAGCTGTTCATTATCTGCAGCACATCCCATTTGCTATTTTCCATTCCCACTCACCCCACCATTTCAAACCTTATTATCAGTTTTATTCTCTGGGGCTTCAAGATATCTCTTAACCTGGAGTTTCTCAGGTTCCTGTCTCCTTCTTTCTTACATCCCTGCTTCTTCTGGGCTTCAGATAAGATTATGCGGTGCACTCTCAATTTGTCCTTTTCTTCTTTTCTTTCATTTAATTGTGGTCAATTCTGAGAGACTGCCTGGATGTCCCTTTCTTGGCAAGGCTTTTCAGAAATGGTTTACAATTGTCTCTTTCTTGGGGCTGAGAGAAAATGACTAGTCCAAGATCACCCAGCTGGCTTTATGCCTAAAGTGGGACTAGAACTCACGGCATCCCAGTTTCTAGCTTGATGTCTAAACCACTACACCAAACTGACTCTCTAACCCATGCCCTATTGCATTCAAGCATCATCAAAGCATTTCACTGACAATTTTGTTCATATATGAGCATGCAGGAATGTCTCCCATTTCATTCAACCATAGACAGAAATACTGTGACTCTAACTAGTTTATATTATATCTTCTGATGAATGCTGACAAATGAAATATTCCAGTGTTAACTAGATTACTGCTGAGGAAAAAAGGAGTTTCTCTTCCATCCCATTTTTATGTCAACTTTCCTCTCATCACACTTGGTTGTCAAAACATAAATCTTATATTTGATTTTTTTTCAATCAATAGTAGCCAGACATTAAAATATCCTTTATTACAGATGTTGAGGATGCAACATTTTATTATTATGCTAATGCACATTATCCAACTTAATAATTTGTTTCCATGTATGTACATGCATAGATATTGCAGTTCAATAAACAATCAAGTAGAACAGACAATAGATGCAGGTTTTGAGACTACTGTCCACCATATCATTTTCAGTTCAATATCATCTTGCTGTAGCTAGAGGACCCTATTTAGCAAATCTTGATGTCCTTGTTACAGCTTTTTTTTAAAAAAAAAAGTTATTCGGTTTTTCAGTAATGTCCTGATTTTATTCCAAGTATGTTTATAATGAAGTCAGCTAATATTCTCTGACAGGGATTGGTAAAATGTGCTGGAAGTTCCTGGAATGGCCATTGTTCGAGACTTTCCATACATATTATCACACGTACCAATTGCTCACTATTGAAAGTTTCAGAAGATCAATTGTGGATGACAAAGGGGAAAATATCACCTGCAATGGTTGTTGTTCCTTTATGGCTTTATTGTTTGACACATCAGGCCCCACTTTGTCTGCTTTCTTGTTTGTTTGGGAGTTTTATTTCTTTTAATGCATATATACACACATACAGTAGCATTTCTTATGATGGAAAGAGAAAAGAAATGTCACAGAGCAACACTCAGCTTTTTCATTTCTGCAAGAGAATGAAAAATGGATGATCTCTTCCTGAACAAAGCTCCTGATAAGAAAACAGCAGGCAAGATGGATAAATTAAATTCTTTACCCTCTCTAAACAGAGAGTATACTAGAATCAGAGCTGGTGCTGGAAACAGAGTGGGGAAAGCAATGCCCAATATTCTTCTCCTCTTCTCTGCCAGAGAAATTAGCACAGTGGGACAAGTTGCCTTCTGCTTTCAAATTTTTATAGAAAGTTTTACATTCTTTTAGGATTGCCTCCCATACACTACCTGAAAACTTTCAGTTTAACTTCTCCAGATATTTTAGAAGGGAAATTGGACTTCTATTAGACAATCTTCCCAATTGTGATAAGATCAACTGGGGAGATCCTGTTTTGTCATCCCACTGGTGGATTCTGCTTATAGTGCAGTCAAGATAATGGCTACAATTGTGTGGCTTCAAATGCATCTTTAAAATTTTTGACACTCCCCACTCCAGATACCCTGGGCCAGAAGTAGGGACTTCTCACCTCTACTAACCCAATTTCCAACTTATGATGGAATTCTCTCTGGAGGGAAGTATGGCTGAACCCTCTTTCAAGTGAAAAAAATCATAATGGTGTGATTATGTTCTCAGACATGTAACAACAGAATAATGACTGCTCCAGAACTAGGCTTCCTTTTTAATTTGTTTTTTTTTTATATAATAAATGTCTTACTTCTTTTATTTAGCATTTATTTTATTTTGAATGATTGTTAAGGGATTCTATTTAATATATTTTAAACTGCTCTTTATGTGCATGATTTTGGACTAATAGTGGGATATAAAAGTAAACAAATAACCAACAGTCTTTATATAGCAAGTCTGTTTTTAAACCATCACCTTTGATCTCCACTTAACAAAAGCTTTGTAAGGTTGGCCATTCTCTAGATCTGTTAGAACTGCCAATAACACCCAAAGCAGGACCAGGTACATCATTATAATGAACACAAATTTGCCTGTATCATTCTCTTGGAATGATGCCAGATGCAGCAATGCTCCTGCAATTTCATAATCATATGTAGAATTTGGAAGGGGGGAACCCCACTATGAATAGAAATATTCCCATTCCAGATGTTTACCCCTTCAAAGAACTGGAACAAGCAAAATGTCAAGAATAGCTCTCTGACAGATTTGCCTCTGGCAGGATAGATGTTTCTATTGTCCTATCCTGTTCTGCTTTTTTTTCACCTATTTTTCCCCCCATTGGTTTTGTCTACTTGTCTGATGCAGGTTTACAGATTACTCCAGATTAAAAACTGAATTTCACCAGTTCTGCTGCAAATGCAGACTGCTTTCTATTTTTCTAAATAAAATAAAACCCACAGACAGATGATCTGCTCTGGATATATCTCAAAGCAATATGAGTGATATAAATGGGAAGCCTGTTTCATCTCCATTCAAATACATACATCACAAGGTACAACTTTATTCCTTTATCTCCTTTATAATTCAGTCATTTTTTATTAAAATTTTGTCAAGGTTTCTTTGTCACAGTACCTGCCAAGCATACTCAAACAGTTGAGTCAAGGGGCTGAAAGGAGGGTGACGGAACAGAATTTTAATTAAGGCAAGTGAAATATCAAAGAATTGCTTCTCACTTTGATAGGTTTGCAACATAGCAGCAAATACTACCCTATGTTTTAAACAGCAGTTTGTCTCACCTATAACAGCATAAAACAACAGTTTTGAATCTAGGAAAATTTGGCTTCTCACCTAAAAGCAGGTGATTTTTTGAATGTGCTTCTAAATGATGATTTAAATAAACATGATGCATTTTGTTTAAGGGAAAAAAAAACATTTCAATATGCCTTTTACAAAAAAATGTCTGTAAATCTTATTCCTCCTTCAGATATTTAAAAAGGATGTTGTTAAGCACTTACTTTCTGGGAGATCTGGGCAGTCATATGAGCAAATAATTTGCTTGTTGATTGGTCGATTTAAGTAGATTAAGATCTACTTTCCTTGTTCCTGCTCGACTGCTCTGCTGGCAGCAGTGCCTCAAGCCCTGAAGCCCAGGACTTTCCTAGTCTTTAAATAAAGAAAGAACCAAGAGTGTCTTGGCGTGAAAACCTAGTGCTCTGCTTTCTCAAAGGAACTATGCCGTTGTGATCAAGGTTATTTTTTTATTCTGTACACCATTCTTTAGCACTGGACCATCCCAACTTTAGTGCAAAATCTATCAGGGACATTCCCAGGGAGAACTGATCTATTGTCATAGTCAGTAGTAAACTCCTGATCTAAGAATGGCAAAATGTGATGGCTCAGACTTAAATCCTCCTGGATTTAAACAATGACAGAGCATGATCATTAGCTTTTCTGAGGTATCCTGTATGCAAAAAGCAAAAAGCAAACTGTCAATCTGAGTGATCCTTCTTCTTTCTCGGCACCCTTGTATTGATTTGTTTGCTGATTAGGTTTGGAAACCGCCCAACTCCAAAATGGCTTTGGCAAATTATAATTTTAAAAAGAAAAAAGCAATAAAGATTTAAAATTGTCCAGACATCAATACTCCATATAACAGAACATTGAGAGGGTTCCATCACCACCCTACTCAAAGGTCTGGGAGAACAGCCATGTTTTAAAAACCTCCAGCACTTCATTAAGGTGAGAGCCTCATGGATTTCTTGGGGAAGGGTGAGATACCATTCCAAAGGAATATCATTCCAGAGAAGGCATACTTCCTGGGTCCCTAGAGTTGACATTATTTGATTAAAGGGACCTGAAGTGCACCAATTATGCCTTATTTTACCAGATGGAAAACAGGCAGTCCTACATGTTCAAAACATTGTCAAGCAACTTAGTCCAATCTTTATGATCCCACAATTCAGTTCAGCCCCTGATATTTTTTGATTGCAGCTGCAGCTATGCTTCTGCTAACTTCTTCTGCCAGGATCCAGAAACATGGAGAGTTTTGACCAAGTTCCAGCCAAATTCATGTCTGGTTCTGATTAAAGCTTTTTGGAAGGAGACTGGCAGGTTCTGTGCAGATGACTATAACCATCTGAATCTTCAACCATTGGCTGAGGCTTATGGGAATTATAGGGTGCTAAGTTGCCTTCCTGTGAAGAATTACAGACGAAAATACAATAGAACCAAGACAATAATGGAACAGAGTCAGGGTAAGTTCAAAGGGAATATCTGGACAGACCCCAGCAAGATACCAGAGAGAACTGGGAAGAATCACTAATCTTGTCATATGGCAACATTTTTGGAATAAAACTTTACAAGTTAGACCTGTGAAATACTAGCTGGTTGGCAGTTGAGATGCACTCTTCTAAAATGAGCAAGACCTTGAAAAAATATTTCTCCCTCCCTCCCTCCCTCTCTCTCACACAAACACACACAATCTCTGTGTTCTGAAAACTTTCTCTCACACACACAGGCACACAGCTGTATCTTCCAAAAACAGTCTCTCTGTAATCTCTGTTATATTTCTCTTTTGAAAACTCTCTGTTTAACTATCTCCATCTCTATTGTTTCTTGCTATCTCCATCTCCATCTCCACCTCTCTCATCTCCTATCTATCTATCTATCTATCTATCTATGCTAGTGTGGGATTCAAATTGTTTTACTACTGGTTCTGTGGCCGTGGCTTGGTGGACGTGGCAGGATACTGTAAAATCTCCAGTCAGAGATGGTATTTGCCGATTCTCTGAACTACTCAAAATTTCCACTACCAGATCTTCAGAACTGGTCAGAACTTACTGAATACCACCTCTGTACTGCAGATCTAATCTTTCTACCATCTAATGCCCAGAAATATAGTAAATAAATATAAAAATGAAAAGTTCACCTTTCCCTTTTTGCTTTCATTGTATCTGCTTTTTGTCAAGCCTGCTGAATACCTCCTCTATATCATCTATCTATCTATCTATCTATCTATCTATCTATCTATCTATCTATCTATCTATCTATTTATCTATTTATCATCTATCATCTTTCTATTATCTATCTCAGTCTCAATTTCTCTATCTCTTGTCTGAGAAAAGCACATACAACCATGTACCATACAGTGGATAAATGTCTTGATTTATTTTTCTCTGTTCTCTTTAAAGCACTCCTGGTGGTCTTGTTCCGTGATAGTTTTCATTGTGCCAACAAATTAAAGTTGTCTGGGGCAAAATTTCTAGCAGATTTCTCATCCATTATAGAATAATTTTTCAGAGTATAGAGTACTTTGCAAGTCAAACAAAACAAAGGGATGGTTTAGTCAGCTCCAGAGTTGAGTGCTTTATAGTTTGTTTTTCTGGCAAAAAATAAACAATTACTTTGACTAATAACTTTACTGGAATGTAGACAGAGAATAAAGCTAAGGAGCCTAAAGCAGATCAAATGAACATAACTGACTAATCTTTAAGCCAATTACAGGTCTGGCATGTGTCATGTCTAACATCTTTCAAACATTCAGAAAGATTTTTTCTTATCTTTCTTTAGGAAAAAGTCTCTGACGATACAGGAATTTTGGTAGAGCTGTTAGGTATATAGGAAATTTTTCTTCAGCTTTAGAATCCAGAAAATGAGTGAAATGAAACAGACTGTACCTCCATCCTACAACTGAAGACTGATTTTGGTCTTCTTGAAATGTCACCTGAGAATGATTATGAAGCTTATATTGGATGGGTTGCCTTTCATGCACTGACTGAGAACAATATCCTCCCCCCCACCCATGTATTGGAGGGTGGTCAACATAGTCAAGATGGCTCCCACAATGGTATGATTGAAACTTCATTTCCCTCTTAATTTATTTATTAAAACTTTTATGTGGGGGGAGGAAACCAGGATAAATAGCTACAAAAAGAAGAGGGGGAGAAGGAAACATAAAAGAATGAAATATCAGTAAATAGTTCAATTTGAAGTTTGTTATTTAAATTATTTAATTAATTATAAAACTAAGTTTATTGTACCATAAAACAAAATAACTAGAAATCTACATAAATTCTGAACATAAGAGCAGCATCCCCACTATTTATTGTTATCTTAAGAACAGATGCATGCAATTATTAAAAAAACAAAAACAAAGAAAATAAAAAGAGTATTTCTAAACTACTTAGTTTGACATCCTTTCTGATTGTACTCCAAGTGAGAATCATATCTTGTTTATAAACATTAATATTGTGCTTCAGTCACTACAGCCATCTTTTTTCTCCATCCCATTTTATGACTCCAGATTTCTAAATGCTAAAATTGCTTGCCAGGTAGGACTCAAATGATGGAGATATTGCAGTGTCCTGGAACCACTCAGATTCTTACAGTGCATTAATGTCACTAAGGACTAGATGCTTGGTGAGGCAGCTCAGAAAGTAGACAATCCCTCTTTCTGAAGGGACGACTACTTTTCCCAGTCATTGAAAAAAGTCTGCCAAACATTAATTATTTCTGCCTTGGTGCATATTCCTAATTGCTATTCTTTTGATAACAATCATTGTAGAGAAATGATCTAGTAAGTGCAGGTGGTTAGGCGGTTTCACATGCCATAGTTTGCTCTTTGAGAGATACTTTAAAAGAGAGATGGTATCCTAAAAGGAATACAGCAGGAAGAGGAAAGCATAAGCTGAGCAACCCTTTGGGACAGAAGGTCAGAAAAAATATGATGGGCTGCAAAACAATATCATAATAACCAAATGCATCAGTGTATGTGCCCCCAATAGCAAAAGCAATAGCACTTAGACTTGCATACCACTTTACAGTGCTTTACAGCCCTCTCTAAGCAGTTTACAGAGTCAGCATATTGCCCCCAACAATTTGGGTCCTCATTTTATCCCCCTTAGAAAGATGGAAGGCTGAGTCAACCTTGAGCCTGGTGGTATCTGCCAAATTGGAGGCAGCCAGGAGTCAGCAGAAGTAGCCTGCAATACTGCATTCTAACCACCATGCCTCCTAATTCCGCATTTGGAGCACTGAACCACAGCAATAAGTTCTGATTTCTGTGAGCCAAGAGGGCCTTCTAATTCTTACTCGTTCACTCCCATTCATCTAAAATCAGGGGTCTACCATATCAGCTGAAACCTCATAAACCCTAAACATCAGAAAAGGTACTACCAAGCTCCTGGTTTTTAGATTCCAAAGACTAACTGGTTCTCTTGCTACAATTGTGGTGGTTCCAGCCAATGTCACAGGAATGAACAGGATAGCATATTTGGATCCAAATAGTCTGAAGGAGGGCCTGGAAAATGGGCCTTAGGACTGTGTGGCAGCATCCTATGTGATTATCTGGCTCCATTGTCTTTGGCTGGTGATTTTATTTTATTACATTCAGTTGTGTATGTTGGCCAACTTCATACTATATGCCTGATATTTTATTAAAAAACCATGCTATATTTGTGATTTCACTTCAGTTACATTTTTATTGCATAAGATTTCATTTCTGTCTTCATATATAATAACATGACAGGCTTCATATTACCCTACTTGTTATGTTCTGTACGTGGCGCAAGAAGTGGAGACGAGTCGACAAACAGTGAACTTCAACTCTTTATTTAACATAGTGCAACAGCTCTCTGAACGACCTCAACAGCCCCCTTTATATAGGCAAGCTCTTGGGTATTTAGCCAATGAAAACACAGGAACGTTAGCTCTTTTTAACCAATGAGAAGGGCTTGTTAATAGCCAATCAGATTCTCCTGAATGGACCAATCCGATATCGCTATTTTCGGCCAATCAGAAGTGCAGGGCCAGAACCCTGCACTTTGCTTTAAAGTTTCAACAAACTTTATTCAAGCACTTTTATTAATTCACAACACCCCTTCCCCCCGGGTTCCGTTTAAGGGGTGCGGTAGCCTAGTCTTTGAGGTAGGCAGATTGCTTTGATTGTCTATTTGATTTATGCTGTCCTCCCGGTATTTGTCTAGAGTCTTGTTGGGGTAGGACGTTATCTGGTGAACAGGGTGCCTCTGATTCTGTATCTAAACTTCCGTTACCATTAATGTCCTCGATATCTCTTTGAGGTGAGTTAACCCCTGTCCCCGATCCTTCTTCACATGTTGAATCTGAGCGGTCGTTTGTTCCGCTTGTGCCTTCCGCCGTTCCAAACTCAGCCTCCTCAGCGTCTCCTCCCCCCTCAGTTTGGAAATCACCGGAATCGCAGACCCCAGACTGCAGCCTTGAATGCAGCTGATCAATATGGCGCTTCCATATTCTATCATCGCGACATTTCATTCGGTATGATCTGGGTCCGGTTACTTGCATTACAGTTGCTTCGACCCACAATGGGTCACCATAAAAGTTTCTCGTGAAAACGAAGTCGCCTACCTGGAAATTTTGGCATTTCCCGCTGGATCCGTGTGGTTTTTCAGGTTCGTACGATGGGGGTAGTTGGTCCAGGTGGGAGTGGAGTTTCTGTCCCATCAATAACTCAGCGGGAGTTTTGGTGATGCTGTGTGGAGTGATGTGCTTGGTGGTGACGCTGTGTGGAGTGATGTACTGCGAAAGGAGTATCCGGTTAATCTTGTCTTCGATATCGCCATAGTCTATTTTATGTAGAGTTCTTTTCACGAATTGTCCCATGCGCTCGGCCCTTCCATTAGCCTCAGGATGGGCCGGTGAAGTTAGCGCATGGTGAATACCGCGGTCCGCCAGGTACTGTTCAAAAGAAAGTGTGGTAAACTGGGGCCCGTTGTCGGATACCAGAACGTCTGGTAATCCGTGTGTTGCAAAAAATCTGTCCAATTTCCTGATGACCGATTCAGTTGTTGTATTTTTCATCTCATGGACTTCGAGCCAGTTCGAAAAGGCATCCACTGTTAATAAAAATGTTTGTCCATTCGTAGGTCCCGCAAAGTCCAGATGAATATGGGACCATGGTCCCCTGGGTGTTTCCCATTCTGTTGGGGTTGCTTTCGGTGGGGCATTGCTGACTTCCCAGCATTTGTGACAAGTCTTTACCCAGGCTTCGATCTGCTTGTCTATGCCCGGCCACCACGCATAGCTTCGTGCGAGTGCTTTCATGTGCACGATGCCGGGGTGGCCATCGTGCAAGGTTCTCAGTACCGTTCACTGTAACCGCTCTGGGACAACGACTCTATCACCCCAAATGATGCAGCCCTTCTGGGAAAACAGTTCCGTCTGTCAACTTTTGAAGGGAGCGTAGTTGTCAGGGATTTGGTCCAATGGCCATCCACGTTCTACCCAGCTGAGGACACGTGCTAAAATGGGATCGCATTTAGTTTCAATCGTGATATCGCAAGCTGTAAGCGGCGGTTTTTGGAGTGTCTCGATCTGCAGTGTTGTGACGGTCGGAGCAGGGTCATCAACGGTTTCTGGAAGCGGTGCACGGCTTAATGCGTCAGCATGGGGAATGGCTTTCCCCGGGCAACTTATAATTATAGGCAGCCAAGAATTCTGACCAGCGGGTCATTCTGGGAGATAATATATAAGGGGTTGGTTTATCTCCCGCTATTATTCCCAGTAAAGGTTTGTGGTCAGTTATTATCGTGAAAGCTCGCCCAAAAATATATTCATGAAATCGTTTAACAGCAGATACAATAGCAAGAGCTTCCTTATTGATTTGACTGTGATTGTGTTCTGCTTTTGACAGTGTTTTTGAAAAGTAGGCAACAGGGGCTTCACTTCCGTTTGGTAAAACATGGCTCAAAATGGCACCAACTCCGAAGGGAGATGCATCACAAGTAACCATTAAAGGCAAAGTCTCATTATACTGCATCAAAACAGCATCGGAGGTCAATAAGTTTTTTACTTGTCGAAACGCCTGTTCCTCTCGGTGCCCCCAAACCCAGGTTGTTTTTTGTCTAATAAACGATGTAGGAGTTCGGCTACGGTTGCCTTGTGAGGCAGGAAGACGTTATAAAAATTGATAAGGCCTAGGAACGCTTGGAGATCCACCTTATTTCGGGGTCTTGGGGCGTTTTCGATTGCCCTAAGTTTGCTATCAGTGGGGTGAATGCCCTATTTATCTATTAAATATCCTAAAAATTCTACTCAATCAGTGCATAGTTGACACTTGGTTTTCTTAACTTTGAGACCCGAGTCTTTAAATCTCTGAAGAACCAACCCCAGGTGCTCCCTTAGTATTTTTTGAGTAGGAGCAGCAATTAAAACGTCATCAAAATAGAGGACAACACCTTTTATCCCTTGTAACAATCTTTCCATCAAACTTTGAAAGATTCCCGGGGCCACACTTACTCCGAATTGGAGTTGGTTACATTTAAACGCATCTCGGTGCGTAACGATTGTTTGAGCCTCTGCCGTTTTTCTGTCTACAGGCAGTTGTTGGTATGCCTGGGCTAGATCTAGTTTAGCGAAGACTTTTCCGCCCCCCAGGGAATGGAGAAGGTGTTGCACCACCAGTACTGGGTAAGTGTTTTGCTGCAAGGCGTGATTCAGGGTGGTTCGGTAGTCCCCACAAATTCTTAACGATCCATCTGGCTTGATGGGTGTCACGATTGGGGTTTCCCAGGGAGAATGGTCGGTTGGTTCTAACACCCCTTAGGCTATTAATTTATCAAGCTGCTCGTCAATCTTTGGTTTAAGGGTCAATGGGACTCAATGAGGCTTAAGGCGAATGGGAGCTATTTCGGGGTTGAGGTTAAATGATATCGGGGTCCCCTTGTACTCGCCTAGTTTGTCTGCAAAGAGGTCCTGGAATTCTTGGACGAGAGCCTCTTCCCAGTCATTGCTGCGGGTTCAGTGAATGCCAGCTACTTCAATTCCAAGTGGAGCGAACCATTGGAGGCCTAACAAGCTAGGCCGATCCCTGTTGACTACAGTCAAGGGTAGAGATGCAGTACGATTTTTAAAGGAGACGTGGACTTGGCTGGATCCAACGACTGGAATTCGATTTCCTTGATAATCTTTGAGTATGATTCTTTGTCGCCGGATGGTAGGGATGAGTTGCTTGAGGGTCTTCCAGGAAACCATCGAGAGGGACGATCCTGAATCGACTTCCATCATACAAGGCTGGCTTTCGATGGCCACCTTCACCCAGATCTTCTTGGCATCCAGTGATGAGGCGTGGCCAATCGTAACAGTTTGGTGTGCCTCTTCTCGCTTCATTGAGTGGTTTAGGGGTCTGTTTCTGTAGGAGTGGTTGTTCCATTGGTGGTTCAAAGGTTCTCGCTTTGCAGGACGGCTTCCTGTAGATTGGCGATAGTTAGCCCCCCTCAGGGTTTGGCTGGGTCCTTGCTTGCTTCTTCTACAGACCCGTCCGATGTGGCCTCTTTTCCCGCACACATGGCAGAGCGCGTTGAGGAATTTGCAGTCTGATCAGGGGTGGTTTGCCCCACAACCAGCACATTGGTACTGCGATTTCTGGCGTTGGTCTCGTTCAGACCAGAGCCGGTTGACCTCTTCTTCATCGCTTTCTGATGACGATTCGAGGTCCTCGTGGTGGGCTGTCATTGCTGGTTCTTCTAAGTGAGGTGAAACTTCGCTGGCGAGTTGGCGAAGTGGAGCATGGGTGCGGCGCATTCGAGCAGCCGACTTCCTGGTTGCTTCTGCTGCAGTAGCATCAGCGATGGCATCTGTAAGGCTAATGTCACCTTTCACCATCAGCTTACTCTGCACGCCTGGAGCATCTAATCCCAGAACTATTCTGTCTCTCAGGGCTTCTTCAAGGTCAGCAAACCCGCATAGGCCTCCTAGATTCCGGAGATCCGCTATGAAATCTGCAATGCTTTCACCCTTCTGCTGATCTCTCTGGTAAAATTCATGTTTTCTAACGAGCGTTGGTACGGTCGGTGCATAGTGGGTCCTTAGCAGGGGTTCGAGGACGTCCCAGTCCATGGACTTCACTTCTGCCGGTTTCGCTAGTGCTTTGGCCATCTTGAATACGGTTGGCCCGCAATGAGTTAGGAATACTGCCCGTTTCTTTCTGGTAGTGGCATCCTTCAAATTGTTGGTCTCCAGAAATATCTGGAAGCAATCCATATATGAGTCCCAGTCTTCTTGTGCCGGGTCGAATGGAGCGGGTGGTATGACGCTGCCGGACATGGTTCCGCCATTGGTGTGTTTCAGCCACGTGCTCAGTTATCGCTCTGTAGTGTTCAGTCAGCTCTGACATCTCCACATCCCATCCTCATCGCCAATGTTATGTTCTGTGCGTGGCGCAAGAAGCGGAGACGAGTCGACGAACAGTGAACTTCAACTCTTTATTTAACATGGTGCAACAGCTCTCTGAACAGCCTCAACAGCCCCCTTTATATAGGCAAGCCAATGAAAACACAACGTTAGCTTTTTTTAACCAATGAGAAGGGCTCGTTAATAGCCAATCAGATTCTCCTGAACAGACCAATCCGATATCGCTATTATCGGCCAATCAGAAGTGCAGGGCCAGAACCCTTCACTTTGCTTTAAGGTTTCAGCAAACTTTATTCAAGCACTTTTATTAATTCACAACACTACTGCACAAGGATTATTTCTTTCATATATAATTGATTTTTTACCTTTTAAGCAGGAGCTAAAGGATGAGTCTTGTGTTCCTTTCTTTTCCTTTATTTCTTCCAAAGCACCCCTGCAAGGCAGGTTGGGTTGAGAGGTCCAAAATCACACAATGACCTTGCATGTTTGAGGGTGGATTAGAAACCTAGTGTCTCTTCTTCTAATCTGAAACCTTAAGTCCCTGCAGTTTTTATGGCAATATTTTTCAGAAGTAGTTTTTCATTCCTGCCTTCCTAGGACTGAGAGAAAGTGACTGGCCAAGGGCACCCAGCTGGCTTTGGGCTAAAAGTGGGATTAGAATTCTCAGTCTCCCAGGTTCTAGTCTGTAACTTAACTAGTGGACCAAACTGGCTGTTGTTTAATCTGTGGCAGCTAATTAATTTGCTAAATCATAGCTTGATATGGTAATCATCAAATGAGATCGGTTGAGATCCTAAAGCCCTTAGTAAAAATCCAGAGACTATAAATGGTGAAAGAAGACAGAAGAATTGCATGAGTTTAATTGAAACAAATGCATTTATAATGCATTTCCATCAAATCTGAAATGACATTTCTTTCCTGATAATGTTTTGCTTTTGGAAAAGACTCAGTATGGTTTTTATACCTCATGCAATAAAAACAACAACAAGAGCTATTTATTTTCAACTTTGCCAGAAGAGGAGGAAGCAGAGTCACCTTGCTGGGGAGATGAGCAGCATAAAAATTAAACAAGCAAACAAACAATAAATAATGTACTTTAGGTAAAATAAAAATATTATTGCTCATAATTTCAAATTGCTGCATCAATTGTTTTCCTTTGAAATAATTTCCTGAAGAAGACAATCCTGCACAAAACAATGTGAGCTCTAACAATAGCTCAAATATGAGATACTTTAAATCTTTCTGCTTCTACTACAGTGGATACCATTATTGCCAATTCTCTTCTTGCTCCTCCTCCTCTTCCTTCAATTGCAGCTGATTGCTTTATACTATTTACTGGGGAGATACAAGTCCTCAACTTACAATCATTCATTTAACAACCATTACAACAACCAGTACAATGGGACTGAAAAAGTGACTTATAATCATAACAGGATCCCCACGGTTACTTGATCAAAATTCAGGCACTTGGAAACTGGCATGTATTTATGATGGTCACATGATAGCCATTTGTGACCTTCCCAGCTAGTTTCCAATAAGCAAAAGCAATAGGTGAAGATGAATTCACTTAATAACTGGAAGGTTTACTTAATAACTGTAGCAATTCATTTAATAACAGTGTCAAAAAGATTGTAAAATCAGGAACAACTCACTTTAACAATTGCTTTGCTTAGCAATGGAAATCCCAGTTTCAACTTGAGGGCTATCTGTAACCTGATGTTGACAAACTTAGATGCTGTAGATAATGTGCATGTATGTATAGAAAGAAACACCATAGGAAAAGGAGGAGGAGGAGGAGGAGGAGGAGGAGGAGGAGGAGGAGGAGGAGGAGGAGGAGGAGGGGAAGGAGAAGGAGAAGGAGAAGGAGAAGGAGAAGGAGAAGGAGAAGGAGAAGGAGAAGAAGAAGAAGAAGAAGAAGAAGAAGAAGAAGAAGAAGAAGAAGAAGAAGAAGAAGAAGAAGTAGTAGTAGTAGTAGTAGTAGTAGTAGTAGTAGTAGTAGTAGTGGTGGTGTTAGTAGTGCTTATTTCTGTAACACAATCCAGAGTGGGCACTATTTAGATCTAGTACAATATTCTTACTGATTGATTGCATTTATTTAAAAAAATAAATAAAGGGAAATAAATCAGGCTGTAAAGTGCTCTTACTATTTGTCATTTTCACTGAAAGCATGGGGGGAGATAATGCAGACATTTCAACTTTGTAGACCTGTCAAAGTCCAATTCCAAGTAGTCTGGCCACTGGTGGTACTTCTTTAGAACAATGAGAATTGCAATCTAACACATTTGAAGGACCCTAGTTAGGGAAGGTTGATGTACAGACTGTAAATATGAGAAACAGTGGCAAGTATATGTCTCTCCCCTCCTCAATTTTATCTCTGATACATTGGAAGAGATGCTGTTTTTAATGGCACTTTCAGTGCAGCTTTATTCAAGCCAGGGCTCTTTTGTTGAAACTCACCTTCCCCCAGTGATGGTCCTTCCTGCTAGCTTCCTGCTCCTCCTTTAGAGATTTTATGTATCAGTCTTGTCATCCTGCCCCATTCGCTATGAGCTTTCCTATGTACTGTGGTGGTGTTCTGAGATAGCTCTCTCACACACCTGGAACAGATTGTGGAATAAGGGGAAGAAAATTCCTTGTGTGTTATGGTCTGGAAATCTGCAAGGGGACAATTAATCTTATGCTAGGATGAAGCATCTGAGTTATTCTACACATGTGTCCTACTACCTTTGTTGCAACAATCATGACAGAAAATCATGGTGCAATGCTCTCTGAACTGGCCATCCAACTCTTCCTGGTCAGAAAGAATAAACTCAGTGGAGACCAAAGAGAAGACAAGGAAAGAAGTTCCAGTAGTTAGACAAGGCAGCTCTCTAATATTAGACTTGGTCTCTGATCTAGTTCTCAGGAATGACATTTTAAATAAAGTGAAATTGGCATTAAGAGATACTGTACAGCATGGCCCCAGTCACTTGTCATCCCGCTGTGCATTTCAATAGAATTTTCCATGTACAGTTTGATTGTATATATCTCAACTTACAGATAATAGAAGTTTAATCATCAGACTGACGTTGTCAGCCCTGTTGGTATACCAAAAGATTTAAAGGAGCTACGGTAAATATATTTTTTTAAAAAAAAAAAAACCTCACATTTCCCACTCTGGGTTAGTATTTGCTGCCAAGGTCAAATGAGGCATAATGTTTGCTCAGAAAAGCATGGTGTTTCTTTGGATAATTCAATATGCCAGTTGCTGCTGTTTGAAGCAGCAGCAATACAATATTGTTTTTTTTTCATGCTAACCTTCATAAATGCTTTTCACTTAAACAGGAACTTCCAAATCCTAGCACAAACAGTGACTGATTATATGTACAACAATAAAGCTCTTATCACAATGGGATAGCAAACAAGACAATGCTTATTATTAGAGTAAGAAATAGAAGTGTATTTGTTTAATACAGCTGATTATTATGGTTTGGGGGGATGCCAAAGCACACTGGCTCCTTTAGGAACTGCATGGACAAGTTTTGTCTAATGTGACTAGTTAATACACACATCCAGACCAACTGATAAAGCTTTTTGTCATACCAATTGAAACTAAAGGTGGAAAAGTGACACTTGTTTTAAAGTTCCTCTGCTGGGGGACTCTCCCTGCTAGCAAGAACAGAAGTCTCAGAGAGAAACTAAAGTGAACTTGGCTCCCTAATTCCAGTGTTTTTAATCTGTGCCAGCCTTCATCTACCATCAAAAACATGTAAGTAGGGTTGTACAGCTCTTTGGATTTGATTCCAAAATGTTCCTTGGACCAGGGGTCACCAACCTTTTGGAACTCAGGGACCACCAAACTCATAATTTTAAATCCCATGGACCAGAGACCTTGGGAAAACCTCAAAAAAAGTCTGCAGGAAAATCCCCCATCCCATTTTCCTACCGATCAATCATTCTTTATTTGGGATTGCAGGATAATGTCTCCAGCTCCTTTCGGGGTGGGTGGGGAGAGACTTTTGGCTTCATGCAAGGAAAGCAGCAGAAGCAGCAGAAGTCTTTCTTTCTCTCCCCCAAATTCCACCAGAAATGAGTCTGTTAAGTCCTGGGCATGGGCGTTTTTTCTCAGGCATAGCATCTTTTAAATTGTTGGTCTCCAGGAACATCTGGAAGCGATCTATATACGAGTCCCAGTCTTCGGTTGCTGGGTCGAATGGAGCGGGTGGTATGGCACCACTGGTCATCTTGCCATCTGTTGCGTGCACTCTTTCGCCACGTGCTTTGTCTTGTTCGATGTGTTCTAGTCAGCTCTATCATCTCCGAATCTCATCCTCGTTGCCAGTGTTAAGTCCTGGGCATGGGCACAAGGAACGGAGACAAGACATCGGATGGTGACTTTAACTCTTTATTAACAAGAAAGAACGGAGCAAAATATCTGGGCAGCAGTATCTCTTTTATAGAGCTTGCTGCCCTCAAAACAACCAATGAACTGAGTCTATCGCTTTCACAAACATCCAATCAGGGGGTCCCGTTTACAGCCAATCAGACTGGCCAAACCCAACCAATCACGACTCGCGATCTATAGGCCAATGAGAAGTGCAGGATTACAAGCCTGCTGTAAGACGAAGCTGTTGAGGGTTGTATCGCTGCGTTGGCTTAGTCCATAACAGAGTCTTTGTGAGACTTATAGTGCCGGTGCAGAATCTTGGAGGAAGATGCCTTGCAGGGTCCCAAAGACTCATTTCTGGTGGAGTTTGGGGGAGAGAAAGAACGACTTTTGCTGCTTTTCTTGCGTGCAGCCAAAAGCATAAGAAGAAAGAAGTGGAAAGAAGCAGCCCGGTGGCCAGGCCAGGCACATGGGGCAAGTTCCCCGCTCCACCCTTTCCTCCCTCCCCTCACTACGTGTTGTTCTCAATGCAAGCGACACAAGCCTTATGGTCCTGTAGGCTATGTGGGCAACACAGCCTTGTGTTCCCGCGCAGCCTGGATTAATTTCTTTGGGAGGTGCTTTGGGGGTGACATTTCTCTGCAGACCACCAAAATTTTCTCACAGACCACCAGTGGCAACCACTGCTTTGGACTATGTAGGAGTGTACATGTGGCAGCTGTCCCAAATTTTTTAAAGCAACTATATCTTTTTTTTTTCTTTTTCAGATAACCAGATATGCATTTCGAATTTTGAGAAATCATGCAACAAACTGTTGCTAAAGAGAATATGACTGGATGCCAATTTCCATTTTACTGAAGAGAAAGCTCAATGTTAAAATTTTTTAAAAAGTGTTCTACTACCCAATTATATTAATACAAGGGAGATGTGGCAGTTGAGAACATAAATTCTTTTTTTCGTCAAATGGTAAAAAGCTAATGTTAAAAGATAAATATTTTCCTTCCAAATCTGAATATTTAGCAGAAGTTGGTTGAATGTCATCTAAGACTCTCTCATCTTGGGATTTCCAGGGAAGAAATTGTGACATTAAGGCAGTTCTGCTAAAAACAGAGCCAATGAACACATTGGAATGAAATGCAAGTGCGTAGACCAGCTCTTCATAATTTTTCTTTGGACAAGGAGAAAAATTGAGATTGCCCTCAAGTGCTCCAGACAGGTTCTCCTTGTGAAGAAAGTGCAAGAAGGCATTTTCTAGTGCAGAGGTCTCCAAATTTGGCAACTTTAAGACTTGTGGACTTCAACTCCCAGAAGTCCACAAGTCTTAAAGTTGCCAAGTTTGGGGACCCCTGCTCTGGTAAGTTTAGAGCTCTGGGAGGCAAAAGAATACCACCTTGTTCAAACCATGGTTGGCACCTTCAAAAGAACTCTTGAGTTTGCATACTTTCTTTTCTAATCACTTAATGTGGCATTTGTATCTGTCTCTCTGTGTGTGTATGTACGTGTATAGAGACACACAAACATAGAGACATATGCATACATGTGTTTGCATGTTTACACATGTATATATTAACCAGGGGTAGGATTCAAATTTTTTAACAACCAGTTCTGTGGGCATGGCTTAGTTGGTGGGCATAGCTTGGTGGTCATGTGACTGGGTGGACATGGCTTGGTGGTCATGTTACTGGCTGGGCGTGGTCAACTCAACATCACTCATAACGAAGCATGCATCTCCTCGCCTGGCCTCTCGTGACTATGGGGATGCTGCAACAATCATAAGTGTGAAAAACAGTCATAAGTCACTTTTTTCAGTGCCATTGTAACTTTGAAAGATCACTCCACACAAGCAAAGTACCAGCAAAGGAGGAAAAAAATATACTCCAGAGACGTTCCTGAGACAGGAAGGCTAGTCCTGCCAAGAATGGAATAAGGGTTAGTGGAGGGGCAGTTTCTGTAAGCAACACCAGAATGTTTCCTTCCTGCCTTCCTTACAGGATTAGGCAGTAATTTCTTCGAACAACCAGTTCTCCAAACTGCTTAGAATGTAAACAACCAGTTCTAGCGAATAGGTGTGAACTGGTAGAATCCCACCCCTGGTATTAACAAGGAAAACATAATAGCATCTGCAGAATATAGCTTCTGTTGCAATTCCCCAATGAGATATTGGGGGATTCCCTGCCTAAGGGACAGAACTGTTGTTACTCTTCCCCACAACCCCAATTGTCTTCTAATTGTGGATATATGTGACTGATTCAGTCCTGGGTACTCAATCAGTCACATTGTTAATTTATTCTGTTTTGAATTTGAAGTGTGGTATTTTTCTACCATGTCCTGCAGTTTTTGAAATGATCTTAGTTATTAAATAAAATACAGTCTATGTTAAAATGGGCACTTGTCCAGAATTGTAAGTACTTTTATATTATTCAAATAACTTGGCACATATTGGTTGCATATAATTTAATGGCAGCAAGTTTCTGACACCTGAAATACAACCTTTAAACCATCTCACATGTACATTTATGAGTACATAAGTGCTTTCCGACCATAATAAATATTTAGCACTGTAGAAGTTTGGATTGTTTTACTTTCAACATTCTACATCTGCATAATATCAGAAGTCAAAATAGTATTTATATCTTATTTTTGGCATCAGATTTAAGTTAAGCAGGTTTTTTTTTAAAAAAAAAAAAAAACTGGTACATGCATTTGCTTTGAGTGGTTTAGAAGCACTGACTGGTGTGAAAACAAACATGATCCAACTTTGAAATTCTGCTACTCTAACAAAGTGGTAACAGTAATGTTAAGTTCTGCGCATGGGCACAAGTAACAGAGACGAGACGGTGAAAAATGAACTTCAACTCTTTATTAAGCATACTGAACAGAGCAAAACCCCAGGGCAGCAGCAGCCTTTTTATAGGCAAGCTGCTGATCTAGTAACCAATGAGAAACGTGGAGTGTTAACCCCTTTAACCAATGAGAGTGGCTCGTTAACAGCCGATCAGATTCTCCTGAATGGACCAATCCGATATCGCTATTATCGGCCAATCAGACGTGCAGGATTAGAACCCTGCTATTCCTAAAGGTTTGATAAAACTTTATTAAAGCGTTTTATTAGTTCATAACAAGTAACACCACACATATCTCATTTAGAAGATAAATTACACCATTGTATTATTTTATATTCTTAGCACAGAGCAAATTTATTACTTACCATAAGATTAATGCATGTGTGCTTTTGAAAAGATAGGAGTGTTATATCACTGAGGGAAGAATGGAGGCTGAAAGAGCTGCTGGTACAATTTTCTTGTTAGCTAATTGTTTGTTTGATATTTGTATGGTTTAATTTACATTATGTTACTTAATATTAGACTGATTATTAATAGTTTGGGTTATGTACATTCTCTGCTCAAAACATAAATTTAACTCCATACCCAAATAATAAAAAAAACCTAAAGAAGTCAAATTCTGCAGCCTGTTATTTCATGCAAATTTACAAAATGTCTGTTTTTATTTATTTTGGTTTTATCAGAAGAGTAGTCACACTGACATTCAAACACTAGTCATCCATTATTAAAATGGGCCTTGTTTCTGACATCCCAGCAACCATTACTTATGCCCTTTGCCTGAACATCTTCACAGCCAAAATAGATAGCATTTTCATTTTAAATGCAAAATAAAAGGTGAAATAAGGTAAGGATTAGGGCTGTGTTTTTCTATAATATAGGTAACCCTCGACTTACAACCCCAACCTTCATATAAATTAACAGTTGCCTCACTTTCAAATTCTTTAGAAGTTTTGTTTTAGACAAACTCTCAAAACCTATCAAGTGCTAAACATACAGGCAGTCCTCAAGTTAATCACCACAACTGAGCCCAAAATTCATGTTGCTAAGTGAGAAATTTGTTAAGTGAGTTTTGCCCCATTTTAGGAGATTTTTGCCACATTTGTTAATCATTGCTGTTGTTAAATAAGTAACATGGTTGTTAAGTGAATCTGGCTTCCCCAGAAGGTTGCAAAAGGTGATCACATGACCCAGGGAAACCAAAACTATCTTGCGGTCATATAAGGCAATTGCCAACCACCCAAATTTCAATGACATTAGTGATGCTGCAACAGTGATGTTGTAAATATGAAAAATGATCATAAATCACTTTTTCTCAGTGCTGTTGTAATTTCAAACTGATACTAAACAAATGGTTGTAAGTTGAGGACTACCTGTACATAGTAGACCTCACTACATTTAGATGAATAAAAGATGTTTTGTCATAGCTTTCACCTGGAGTGCAATTTTGAAGTCTAGTTGAAAAGTGCTTTTTCAAAAATGGAAAGAAATGTGACAAAGAAAAACAAAACAACCACTTCATAAATTCATGGCACAACATAGGAGAACAAACCCATCAGGACTAGATTCAGCAGTCCATCTGCACTTAAAAGACAAAGGCCACTCTTTTGAAGACAGCAAAGTCCATATTTTGGACAGAGAGGACCGACCGCTGGTTTGAAAGAGGGGTCAAAGAGCCCATCTATGTCAAAATTGAACAGTCCCGTTTCAACGGAGGGGGAGGGATAAGATATAATCTATGTCCAATCTACCACACAGTCCTTTCAACAGTTCCAAGAGGGCTCCACACCCATTTGTACCACTCAGGTGACCCTGATGACATAGATAAATCTCCAGGTAGCCTTAACAACTTTTTAAAAGTATGCAAATGACCAGCTGTTTGCAAGGAGTATAAATTTTTCCATTCCTCACCATCCAGTCAGAGCTGAATAAGTTTCTTGGATGAGAAGTGAAATGTCTTCAAAGAAAATTCAGAAAGTCCAGTTACCTTTTGAAAAAGCACCTTTGGGACAACCATGACCTGGACAACTGAGAATCTCCATAGACAGTCAAAGAAAAAAGCATAATATGATATCTCATTATAACAATAAACAGTTACAATTCTATATATATGTGTGTGTATGTGTGTATGTGTAATGAAAATATTATTCAAGTATAAATATTTCTAACACATTCATAAGATGCATTTTAACTTATTGTATTCTGTATAAATGAGTCCAATATTTCACTATACTTTTCTATATCAAATCAGTGGCTATGTAGATGAGTTAAATGTTGCCACTTGCTCTGCCATAATAACATAACCTCTACACAAATCTAAACAAAATGTACATTAGAAGTTGCCCATTAATGAATGAACGTGATACCATTGCCAAGGCAACACTAATGGTGTTCTGTCCCCTCATTAGCATTCTTGAGATCCCCGCATTTTGATTGGCCAAAGCGCGGGGCACTCTGATTGGTTAGGCGAGCCGCACCGATTGGCTCGCTGAGAATCTCCCGTGATTGGTCTGTTCGAATTGCGGGAGATTCAAAGCGGTGCCATTGGCCGCGGCCGCCATGGCTAAAGGAATAAAAGCCGCAGACTTTTTCTATAGCGCCAGTTCGGTTCCTACACTAATAAAAGAGCATGATTTGAAGTCACCGACTCCTGGCATCATTTTCGAGGACACAACACTGGTGACGAAGGTGGGATCCAGACCCTGAACCGAACCACGTGTCCGACGGAAGCCAGACGAATCTCCACGATGGCGAAAATCGCACCCCCCGCACCCTTCAACCCCGCCACCGAGGACTGGGAATCGTACTCCGACCGATTCCACATGTTCCTCGAGTGCAGCGATCTGAAGGACACCACCGGCCCCATGAAGCGTGCTGTCTTCCTTACCCACTGCAGGACCGAGGTATTCAAGATGGCCAAGGCACTTGCCAAACCCGCCGACGCGATCGCGATGGACTGG
Organism: Hydrophis major; assembly: GCA_033807585.1. Lineage (NCBI taxonomy): Eukaryota > Metazoa > Chordata > Lepidosauria > Squamata > Elapidae > Hydrophis > Hydrophis major. The sequence continues at coordinate 111,843,648 of CM066330.1, forward strand.
GATGTCCTCAAGCCAATACTTCGGCGGCACTACGCTCCAGAGGTACCCATCCTGATCCGACGCAACGAATTCTACCGTCGGGACCAATGGTCGGGTGAGAGTTTCAGCGACTTCGTCGCCGAACTACAGCACCTAAGGGCTCGGCCTGTGGGACCCCGTCCTCCAGAGCCGGCTGATGGCCAAGGGCAACATCAGCCTTGCAGACACCCTCACCGCAGCCACAGCCGCCGAAGCGACCCGAACATCCGCTGAGAATCTCCCGCGATTGGTCTGTTCGAATTGCGGGAGATTCAAAGCGGTGCCATTGGCCGCGGCCGCCATGGCTAAAGGAATAAAAGCCGCAAACTTTTTCTATAGCACCAGTTCGGTTCCTACACTAATAAAAGAGCATGATTTGAAGTCACCAACTCCTGGCATCATTTTCGAGGACGACCACCCAAGAAACCACCGATGCACAAGCAGGCAAAACCAACCCCCACAACACAAACCAAGGGGGGAGGGAATACCCAGGGGACCAAAACCAAAGAAGAATAAACCAACCATACTTACCGGAAAGCAGCCAGTACAACCCCTCGCCAGGAAGAGACAGCCAGGCCAGCTCGACCGACCCGGGGAGACCGAGCGGGAGCGGCGAAACCCGCAGCTCAACCAACCCAGGAGACCCAGGAGGGAGCTACGGAGAGCGGCCCGGCCCGACCGACCAGCCGGTTCCCACGACGGCATCCGGAGAAGCAGAGATCCCGACCGAACCGGCTGGGATCCAACCTACAACTGAGCTGCGCAGGTCCAGTAGGCTAAGACGGAGCCCCGCCTACCTACGGGACTACGCGACGTAAGGACTAAACCAAGAGGGGAGGGGTGTTCTGTCCCCTCATTAGCATTCTTGAGATCCCCGCGTTTTGATTGGCCAAAGCGCGGGGCACTCTGATTGGTTAGGCAAGCCGCGCCGATTGGCTCGCTGAGAATCTCCTGCGATTGGTCTGTTCGAATCGCGGGAGATTCAAAGCGGTGCCATTGGCCGCGGCCGCCGCAGCTAAAGAAATAAAAGCCGCAAACTTTTTCTATGGTGCCAGTTTGGTTCCTACACTAATAAAAGAGCATGATTTGAAGTCACCGACTCCTGGCATCATTTTCGAGGACACAACAAATGGGAATTTGGAATCTTCTGAAATTGACAAGTTCTCAAACCGTACCAGGCTAGAATTAGCATGAGCAACAGACAACCCTGGTTATCTCTCTCTCTGAGAGTGTTAGGAAACTGGATCTGGCAGCAATTTAATTTCACAGAATATGCTCGACCTAGTAACTGATTTCAAACATTGTGAAAAATATCAAAGATCTCTAGACTCAACTGCTCAGTGTTTGTATCACTATCACCATAGATTGTAGGTCTTCTTGTGCTCACTGACAGGAGAAAAGGCTAGCAAGGACACCAGCCTGATCTTGGTTGTTTCTTTCAAGGAAATCTTCAACTGCTCTAGTTGATAGGAGGCCAAGCTCTAGCTCCCTTTCACAGTAGCTTTGTTTCTCTCATCTTCCTTGACCAGGGCATGGTTTAGTCCTAGAAGCTAGGGGAAAAATTGCACTGTAAATGATAAACAGTGCAACAATAAAATCCTCATTAGCCATGCTATAATTAAATAAACACACTCTTTATGATTCTGCAAAGGGACAAAAAGCTTTCCCCTGTTTTTAATTTCTTAATGTCTGTGCAGCTTTTTTTTAGACTACAAGCAAGTATACAAAACAAACAACCAAAGACAGAACAACCCCTTCCTCCCACAAGTCAATTGTTTTCCATTTGAATGCTTTCAAATGTTTAAATTATTGCAAGTTCTAGAAAGTGAGGATAAAGCTTTATTTTTTTTTAATTGCCACAAAACTGGGTTATTTGTAATACAATAAACAAAGCTCCAGATTTGTAAATGGTCTTACTTTTGAATTTCGCCCAGGAAAATATGGTGGCAAGCTCATGTTCAACTTATGGAATCACAGAAAATTAGTGCAAACTTAATGAAAAAATGATGTGTGCGTAATTATTTTGGCTTCAAAAAGAAAACACATCCTGTACATAGCATCTGTAAGCGATTGTTGCTCTCTTGCAATGAAAGAATAGCAGATGACATAGCTATTGCTTTTTTATCATTACTATAACTCTTAGGTCTAATTTTTACAGATTCTGCCAGGCTCCAAAATCCTGAGACCACATGATGAAGTTTCAGCTCTTGTAGGAATCACTCTGTGCCAAGAGGTTTCTTTCCACAAGTAATCCTAAGATTTTAGAATAGAATGCACAATTTAGGCTTAGTTCAGTATGAAATTAAAAACAGGATCTGCCCATTACAAAAGAAGGAAAAGCTGCAGCCTGTACAACCTTAAGCAATAACTTGTTTAAGTTGCTTAAGTTTAACAGTTTAAAATTGGGAGTAAGAATAGCACACAATCACAATCAGATTCACCTATTAAAGATGTATAAATCTATTAGGAATCTCCAAATTAAACAACTAACATTACCAGTGTTGTGTATGTACCATAGTTAATAAAGTATGAGCTTGAGGTAAAGTGCAGGGCTCTGGCCCTGCACTTCTGATTGGCTGTTAGGCGGCCAGATCAGATTGGTTAGTTCTGAGGAATCCGATTGGCCCTTAACAGAGGATTCTTATTGGTTAAAAGATCTAGCGTTCATAGCTCGCTATTGGACAATTCTTACAAGGGTTGCATATATAAGGCAGAGTTCTCTGTTGTTGTTTTGAGAAGTCACTATGCTAATAAAGAGCTGAAAGTCACTATTCAGAGGCTGTCTCCATTTACTCCGACCCATGTCCAAGTACTTAACAATCAGCTGCCTATTTTTTGACATTCAGTTTTTCATAAATAAGATTGTTTTCACTATTAATTTTTAAATTTTTATTTTAATTCCCAATTGTATTGATTGAGGTGTGTTAAAAAAGGAGAGCATATAAACCCTAAACAAACTCATAAATAAACAATCTAGCTCTTGTTTAAAATATTCCAGAATAATTATCTTTAAATGAGAGCTCCTGTTTTACAACAAAAAGTGTTCTGATTTGCCTCTCAGAAATCTTCCAAGCAGGATCCCTTTCTGCTCTTTTACAATTTACTTTAAATAATTCTATTGCCAGTGAGGTGGTGTTTGTGCAGGTAAATAAATTACTCATCCTTTGACTACAGGACCAACCTCATTTTACTGTCTGCATTAGAAAAATAACAACCATACTAATAATTTTATTTAGGGAAAAGGAAACTTTAAACAACATTTTAGTTATTGAACTCAAAAGCAAGAGTTCATACATAAGGGAGAAACAGTTACCTTAAAGACACAATATATATTTACACATAATATATACCTTAGCCATCAAGCTCACCCTGTTCCCTTGTAAATAGCCACAGCAACAAATGTTTCTGCAAAAGACGCAGTTTCTTAATCTTGATTTGAATTTTTAGTCCTGCCTTATCCAGTTCACTCTTCTCTTCTTGGCTTTTCAAACCTTGGTCTCTTTCACCTGCCAACCGCACAAGTCAATTCTTCTGGCTAAGTTATGTGTAGGTAAATTACTTTATGACATAGGTTAATTTCACTTATATAGCCTTGCAGTGTTTTATGTCTGTTCACTTTGGATACTTGTGGAACAAGTTGCCATCAGATTCCATTACTGTGATACAATGATTTGCCTTAAAGAGGACAGATTAGGTACTACTAATAGAAGCCCTTTATTTCCCTTCACATCTATACTCTAGTCTAAATCATTGTATTGTTTCAAAGAAAATGGCAAAACCAAGTTGACTGATTTGAAATATTGGCACATCAGAAATTGTGCCATTCGTGTGATTTGCTGTTTTTGGATACCATTGTCTGAATCCTTTTTTGATCCACCAAGACTAAATTTATGCAGGTACAGGAGTTCTAACGAAAGTTCAATTAATTTTACCTCAAGCATAAAGCAAAATAAAGTCTCAATTGAGTCAAGCTTGACTGCTCATTTTCATAGTTAGGTCGGTGTGTGTGTGTGTGTGTGTGTGTGTGTGTGTGTGTGTGTGTGTGTTTTAAATGACAATATGGAAGCCATTTGCTATTGCCTTTTAAGAAGATATTCTTTTGACTTCTAGCCTAATCTATAGCCCCTGTCTTCCAGGAAAGCCTCTCACCCAACGTATATCCAGGACCCAATCCTGCTTAGCTTCCATGCCTACCCAAGTACTACTATCTGCTGAGGCAATGCCAAATAAACCAGTGCATTTTGCAAATTTTTTTTTTAAAGGAGGCACTCTATTTTCCTTACCACATTCTTTCCAAATGGTTCCCCCCCCCACCCCCCCAGTTTTTGACCCCTTATGCTGATAGTTGAACCCAACTAGAAAGAAAATATGTAAGCAATTTATAGCATCAAAGCATCTCGGCCAATTGCTGGGAAGATGCACTGGTAATTATAATTGGTACATATATTATAGATGTATCCTACTTTTAACTATAGATTTTATAGGATTGTGATCTTGGAATGTCTCCATTCTTCATGGGACTAGGCACATGGTTCTGAATGTGTAAATGTAGCATTTTGTTTTAAAAAACAGCCCTGGAAATTAATGATTTGTGCAAGGGAGCTGATTTGTTCGTTTGTAAAATTCATTTTAGGAAGGCTTGTTTTTGAAGATATTATCTTTGCAGTAGTTAGAAGGCTTGGGGAATTCTACACCATCATGTATGGTTTTTAAAGGAGAGAGCTGCAAAGAAATCAGAGATTTTAATTTGCTTATGTGTGTGCATTCAACTTCCATATGCTACACTTTTCACAGTAAAAATATAAGGCGTGAATAACAAGTCATTATGTACAATTAACCAGTTCAGCAGTTAGCACTTCTGTTTTCATACTCTGTTCTCCTATATTACCAGAAGAATTAAATTAAAGTTCTATATTATAATTTCAGTTTAGACACCCCCCTCCCAATCTGGGCATTTTTGTCAATAATAACAAAAATAACATTTCTGAAGCCTGTTCAGAACTACACAGCACATACATGTACACACACTTAAACATACACCCACAGAAACAGGGGCACCTAGAACAAATGAAGCTTTTTCTCCCTCCTTTCTTGCCACTACAATTTTTTTTAAAATAAACACTTAATTTTCAAAGCTGCCCTGCTTCTTGCTTGTAACCCTGATAAGGAATCTCTTCAGTGAAGCATTTGCTAGATTTCTGTCAGATTGAACTATGCCTTTTTTGAGGAAAATTATGATATTCTAGTTGACATGGGAGGAATGGGTGATTGATTTCAGACTTTTCTTTAGTACTGATACAAATATATCGTAAAATAACCTCTTATTGTAAAACATCAAAATATAAAACATATACAGATTAAACTATCAAAATGTCATTAAAAATATATAACAAAAATATTATTCTAAGTTTAAACATAAGTACAAATGCATGTCTATTAATAAGAACAAAATAGATATTTCTATAATTATAACAAATCTAATAATCAAATCCTAAAATTAACATAAAAGTCAAATTTAATATTTTAAGAACTCAATGTTTCATTTCATGTAATTTTCATTTAAAATGTCAATAACAATGTATTTCTTGAAATGCTTTCACAACATTTTGGAAAAGGTTTAAAAGACAATTTTCTTATAAAAGTATACTAATTCCTGCTACTATATGAGGACTTTTGAATTTTGTTTTCATTTTCTAAGCCAGAATGATTTGGCAGCATATACATTTATTATTAAAAAATCTGTTCAGGGTTTTGGAGTGGTTATTTAAAACTTACAGATGATTTACATGAGTTCTTACTGTGTAATATTTGCACATTTCTAACTTGCTCTGAGAACCAAATTTGGGGCTCCAGAAATACCTGTTCCTTGAAATACCCATTTTGATCCATTTCTACTAACACTATCCAGGATGGTGCAGTTATGCAGAGCTATGGAATGAAACATTTGGAGCAAAAGTTGGTTGGGAGATTTGAATCAGCACAAAAGCTCTTAGTAACGATTTATCCAACTTAATATCTGAAATTTTTGTTAGGGAATTTCTATTCCTTTCTCAAGTAAGCTCTAGGAATTCAGTAGCTATGATTTTGCATGGCGTAGTATTTTTTTTGTTTCACCTTCCTACCTGAACTAACTAGTTCTCTTGGGCACAGTTATCCTTTAGATTTTACACTTATTCATATTTAGCTATGTACTCCTTGGGTAAAAAAAATCAAAATACATATAAAATGTACATTTTAAAATAAAAGTATTGAAATGCATATTTTGAAGGAAATTGATAAAACCAATGTATTATGCATAAAGTATTAAAATCAGTTCCTAAATTTGGATGTATGTTGAATACATTTTGTGTTTGTTTGTATGTCATAGACAAACGCAGAAGCATGGAACACTGAACCAAAATAGAAGGCCGAAAATAGACGGATCTGTATGTATTCCTGTCGCTACTTTGTGGAGCGTCTCTCCTATCCAAACTGGTTTCTCATTAAAAGCACTGTGTGGTGCTTTTAATGCATAAAATGCATATTCTAAGGGTATGGCAGCATTCCAGATTTCATAGGATTATTTACTTTTCTCCATCTGATATCAAATGCAAGGCTGTTGATTCAGAAGAGAAAATCTAACATGAACATGCTCTCCTTCCAGCTCACAAGACACGTACTTTTTGAAGCTGAACAATTCTAATTTTGGACACTCCAAAGCAGGTTGTTTTGGAAATGGGTGTTGAACAGAAAAGGAAAGGAATGGGTGACGAACAGAAAACCTAGGTACCAAGTGATCTGATCCATTGCTGATACCACTATAAATCTTATTCAGGTATATATTTATATCATTAATGTGGCTAGCCTAAATCATTATGTAATTATGTACAAATAAACAATCTTGCTTTCTATTCTCTTTTCTACTGTGCTAGTCTGAATTTAACAGGTTATCGATCTTCTTGCAGTGGTCTATGAAAAGTTTTTGTTTGTCTTGCTTGCTGTACTAACTAGCTCCAGTGAAGGCAGGCCAAGATATTATTCTCAGTTATTTAAGTAATAATTCAAATTAACATATGGGCAGCTTCCAAGGTTCAATTGAGAAAGAAGATGAGAAACCCCACAAAAATAGATAAGGATCAAATAACATGATGAATAGCATAGCCAATATATTTAAAGAGGATCATAACATTTTGATTCTTAGTTATTTTATTAAATAGTTCTAAAAAAACAACAGGTAAAATGAATGTGCCTTATAATTTCAGAAGAAATATCTTCTTGTAAAGATTTATTGGTGTGAGTGAACTTCATTCAACCAACAGAATTTTATAAATGCCCCAAGAACAAATGTAATTACTGAAAAATAAGTCTCTTTAATTAAATATTATTAAAACTATTAATAAACAGGCTGAGCAGATGCAAAAACAATATTTTCCTAAATAAGAAATAATTATACTAGAACCAAATATTAGATACAATGTAAGAGACATACACAGATTTAGATAACAGGCTGTCAATAAATATTAAGAATTTAGCAACTATATAATCCAATTAAAAATAGTACAAAGACTATATAACGTTTGTTTTTAATATAGAAAAGAGGTTATATTGTTTAGAGTGGGAATATTCATAATATAATTTTAATAAATCTGGAATGGGGGCAAAAATAGATGAAGTTTATTTCTTTGTAGTATGGTAATACACACACACACAAGCTATACTTTATCTATAGAGCTTTCATTTTAGAGTTCTAATTTATTATTCTTGGTAAGAATTGTGTATATATTTACAGATGTAAATAGTTGAGACTAGAAAAAAGAATTCAAAATACATACAGGTGTATAATAAACTGCTCACAAATAAACAGCTTATCTATTGGGAGAAAATGAGGGCATTAGCCAAAGTATTCATTTAATTTTTAAATTTGTGTTTTAGCTGTAATAAACGGTAAAGGAAAGACTGCTACATTAGGTTGAATACTGTTCATAAAACAGGAAGCCCTGCATTATTTAAAATAATTTGATATTGTAATAAACTAAAATATTCATTTTTTATCCTAAAATAATGTAATGTATGGAATTGACTTTAATTAGCCAGATTTCCTTCCATCGAGTGTAATTTATTATAATAAAGAATTAAAAAGAACAATCTTATTAGAGAACATGGGTTTGTGAATAAAAAGCTTTAATCAAAGAAAAAAGATAAGGAAATTGAAATATATACATACTGTTATAAACTAATAAAGGTGTTTAATAAAGTTTTAACAACCTTAAGTAAAAAGCAGGGTTCTAATCTGCACTTATCGATAATAGCGACATCGGATTGGTCCTTTCTGGGAAGTCTGATTGGCTGTTAACGGGCCAGCTCTCATTGGTTCAAGGGTTTAACACTTCCATGTTTTTCATTGGCTAATAGGACAGCAGCCAACCCTATAAAAGGGCTGCTGCTAATCTAGGTGATTGCTCTGTTCAGTATGTTTAATAAAGAGTTGAAGTTCACTGTTCACTGCCTCGTCTCCATTCCTTGCATCCATGTGCAGAACTTAACACATACAAGACTAAAGATGTTCAAATTTTTAGTTCCAGACTTAATTTCTTTTTAAAATAAACAGCAAAAGGGTGATTACAACTTTGATTTAGGAAAGTTACAAATAATCTAAGGCTACAGATAAATTTGAAATAATATTTTGGAATTAATTATAAATATTCCCTGCTGTGGGAAAATTCTTTTGTTTTGAATTCTCTTTAAAAAAAAAATCACAATAAGATGAGACTTTGAAGATTGGCTATTAGAGAGAACCTGAAGGAAGTAAAAATTGCAATTAAAGGAGAAGAACAATTACATTTTATTTGTGTATACAGAATGGAGCAAAATATTTTAACACTGGATATATTGAAGGATATTTTTGAACAGTGGTCCCAGAAGTTAATTTTAAGCATATCTGCTTCTATAGATATTTTCCTTTTGGTTTTGCCCCATTTATTATGAGGGATAATTTTCAGTCCACATGGATAGTAGCAACCAAATTCTCAATGTTGGGCTTCTCTCCAGGTCTTTTACTCAGTATGGATATGATCGGGAAAAAGGACTCATTAACCAGCATGTTGCAGATACAGAGGATAAACTGAATCTACTAAAGGTCCCCAATCTTTAGTGCCAGTGAATCCAGCTACTCTGCCTCCCAGATAACATATTTAACTAAACTTGACATGCCTAACCATCAGAGGGCCTTTATGCTGAGGTTATGCTGTCCCCTCAACTGTCCTTGAAGGCCAGTACAGGAAGATTCCCTACCTGGAGAGACAATGGCCATGTGATCCAAGACACACAAGAAACAATAGAGCAGAACTTCCGGTTTGCGTGGCTTCGGGGCAGCAGGAATTCGCGACAGCTCGCGATTCCTGCTGTGCTAGCCGTCGAGGTACCCCCGATCCAGATGGGTCAGGGGGATATGGCTGCCCTGTAGGGACAGCTGAAGACAGAGGGGAGTCGGAAAGGGAGGTGGGGGCATCGCAGACCCCCCCTTTCTCCGGGAAAACCCCTTTTTCCCAAGGCGGTGGAGCGGCGGTCAGCAATGGCCGCCACGAAGAAGCCAGCAACCGGGTAAGAACTGTGCTGGAGGAAGTGTGAAGAGTGAAAGTTCTGTCTGAGCCAGGTCAAGTAACACCTTTTAAATTGCCTGGAATTGAGCTGTTTGTTGCTGGAGGATACATTGTATCCCTAAGAAGAGCGAAAAGCGGCAGAGAAGCTGTTAAAGGGAATTTTTTTTTTTTTTTTTACTCTCCCACCCCACGGAAAAAGCAGAAATATTTGGATATATTAGACATTGAAAGTGGATTGTTTTGAAAGCTAAGATAAGAGACAAAGGGATTTTTGGACATTGAAAAATGTGAGAAATTGGAAAATCTCTGCTGGAGGTATGGATTTTTGATTATTAAAATTCTCATTGCAAGTGGGAAGGGAGAAAAAAAAATTGGAGCAGAAGCTGAAAAAGGAGGAGATTGATTAGAACGTCTTTGTGGATCCCAAAAGAAGATATATGGTAATTGGACCTCTTTGATTAAAAATTAATTCAGAAAGAGAAAGAGAAGAAGGAAGAAAAGTATTAACTTTTGGAACTTTTTTTCTTTTTTTTAATTGCTTTTGATTGTCTTTGATTAAAAATTCTTGTGGTTGTTTTGGAAAAAGTTTCCCTTTTCATAATGGCATCGTCTGTGGATGAACTAGAGATTGAATATCAAAATTATAAAAAAGAAGATACTTTGGGCAGTTTGTTTCAATTTTTAGAAATGGCGTTATGTTCCTTTGAAAAGTTGATTACGCAGCAGAAGGACTGGGACAAGGAAGAAGAGGAAGAAAAAGCCATCTTTGATGAACAATGGGTCCCTTCTGGAGAGGAGGAGAAAAAGGATAAGAAAAAGGGGATTTTAAGAATTATAAAAACAACCAAAAGAGAGAAAAATGAGCGAAAAGATGGAGGCAAGGTTAGAAAGCAAAGGAAAAGGAGCAAGAAAAGCGAAGAGAAAAAGCAAAGGGGTAGAAAGGGCAAGGAGAAGAATAAGCAAGAGAGAAAGTGGGGGAGGAGAAGCCTTAATGGGGGGAAGCAAGACCTAAGGAAAAAAAGTTTATTTAGAGACAATGGGTGAATTTAATTTAAATTAAAAGAGGGATTCTGGAGGGTATATAAGAGTGTGTTTTTATATGTATATTTAGAATATAAAATTTATTATGTAATTTTAGAATTTTTTTTAAACAGAATCCCAAGAAAGATTGCTATATGTAGTATTTCTAAGTTAGGGTAATGAGTTATAGATGTTACTCCAATTGGTGTACAGGAGAAGTATAGTAAAAGAAAAAAAAGATGAATGGATAATTGGAAATAGAACAGACAAAGAATGTTGTTGAAAATGGTAATAAGATATGGAAGGATATATATGCTTTTTTTTTGGATTTTGTATATTGATAAAAGGCAATAAAATTTTAATTAATAAATAATTTAGATGGAAAAGAGAAGTAGGGACAAGATATGAAGTTAATATTATATGAAATATTGATATTATAATCTGGAAATGTTATGCCTTATTGGTCTATTATTATTATTTTTTTTTAGAAAAGAATTTATAAGCTGCTATGCCTTGATTCTTTGTGCATTGTTTTTATAAAACTGATAAAAATGGTTTTTATATATATATATAAAAAAGAAAATGATAATAAGATTTGGAAGGAGATATGGGTTGAATATGATGTTTGAATTTGTGTCTGTGTAAAGAGTTTTAACCCGGGAACAGACAACCTTCAGAAAAGATCTTTTAGTTTTGTTTATGTTTTGTGTTTGTATGTTTGTGTATTGTGCTTATGGTAAAACTAACAAAATTTGTTTTTTATAAAAAAAAAAAAAAGGAAAGAATCAATAAAACCTTGGAGGAATGTTAGATGAGAATAATTTATACAAGCCAGAAAGAAAAGAATATGATGACTATAAAATGGATAAATATGGAAGAGAAATGAAATTGAATAGGAGTAAAGAGAAAAAATGAGAAATTTGCTGAAATATGTTTGTGTGTCCATATGGAGATGGGATAAATTGGAATTATGCTGTATAAAAATAATGTTTTGTTTGACTTGTAAGGATTTACAATGTTAAGAGGTTTTATGTGTTTATGTATTTAATAGTTAATGATGTGTTGTTTTATCTTTAAAATCAATAAAAATTTGTTTCAAAAAAAAAAAAAGAAACAATAGAGCATATGCTTCTTCAGTGTCTTTATTACAGGAGACATTCATAGTAGCCACATCTCACTGACGTTTGCATAAATGCACAGGGTGCACAGGACAATTTTATATCTCTCTGCTTTCAGATACTAACCATGCTACAACATATAATGTGCAATCCTTGGTGCTCTCTGAGATTGGTTGTATGCTTTAATATGTTTTCTTATCCAGTTAGGGAATATCTTCAGAGCTGGAGTGAAGTATGGTTTGCTCACTGTTTATATACACTAGCTTGCCCTGTCAGTGTTGGCAGGAGGTGTTGTTTTCTTTTGGCAGTTCCTTGATTAGGCTGTTGTTTACTGCTTGATTGTTTATTTGAGTTGGTAGTTCTTTGATTATTTTTTATTGCTTTCTAGTCAGATGTTACTCCTGGTATTAATACCTGCTTCTGAGTGTTGATTGCTAGTGAAAGGGTGTTCTAATGTTTTTGTTTCCTTTTAGCTTTTTTATTATCTCTTTTGAGTGGGGTGTAAAATGTTGTTTATCTCTATATGCCTGTGTGATGCGCCATTATGAATCATGTGTTGTGAAATTCAGGAGTTTTCATCATATCTTTTGACGCCTAATTCTTGTTCACAGCAAAGTGGATGCAAATACACACCTATAAGAAATGGCATAACCATTAATCCTATACAACAGAGCCCGCCCCCAACCTTTTTGTCACCAGGGACTGGTTTTGTGGAAGACAAATTTTCCTTGAACTGGGGGTGATGGTGGTGATTTTGGTTTGCCTGCTTGGCCATCAGTCACTTCCAATTGTGTGCTTTGCTTCTTGACAGATCATGGGCCAGTACCGGTACCAGTCCATGGCCTGGGGTTTGAGGATCCCTGATGTACAAAGTCTCTAAAACACTAAAACAGCATGTTAACTAAACTGATTTAAAATTCTTTCTGCCTATTTGCCCAGTTCTACCTGAAAAATAGCCAGAAATATTGGATGGTTGATTGGTTTTTGTCCCTATCTTTCTAAATGAATAGTATCAATTGCTCAAATTCTGAAGAGAGATACTCAGAGATTAGAAAGCTTCTTCTGTCATTAGATCCACTTATGAGACATCAACCAATCATTTTGTACTATTGGCAAGCCATTGCAACCGAGAAAGAATGATCTTCAGGCTGTGTAATAACACAAATGCTATAATGATTTTACAGACCTTGGAGGCAAATTACAGCGGCCAGTTGATTAAAAGACTTGCTCAATTATTAATAACATGCATGAGCTGATTAACCAATTACTTTAATTTATAGATGAATACATTTATATAGGTACTAAAATACAATTTTGAAGAAAAATATGTATCATTTTTTCTGTTGATATAAAGAAAAAAGTGAGAAAAGGAGAGAAACATAGATGACAAAGGCTGCTTAGAGTAACTAACAGTTCATCTGCTAATTCTTATTTTTAAACTCTATGAAACAGAAATGCTGGAATAAATCAAACAAGCATTTGTCAAAAATAGTTTTGATCAGTTTAGAATGTGACTTTATGCTCACCTGGGAGAAATGTTCATTAAAATCAGCGAGACTTATTTCTGAACTATGCTGCATTCTTTTATAAGTCTTCCTATCTTATGTGATCTAGGACTTTTTTGCACTGGCTAGTTGTAACTTCTTTTGAAACAGATGTGTCAGCCTTTACTCAGCTTCCTCCTATAGCAAATTTAATCTCCAGGTGTATTTTCCTGCTGTGGTTTGATCATAGCCTTTTCCTTTTATATCACCTGAAATACTCTTATCTGCTTTTGTTTACAGGCTAACCCAATAATTGTCTATTTTGAAAGAAAAGGAACTCCTCTAGGCTGAAGCAACCACTATCACTTACTGTAATAGGTTTAACCCATGCCTTTTTTTTTTTTTTTTGTATTGCTAAACTAGCGGAAGAATTATAAGATGCTTTCTAAAAAGTAGAGTTGCTGATTTGAAATCTGACAGAAACATTCTTTTTCTCCTCTCTCACACATATATGATTTTTCCTTTATTGAATAACTACAGTTGATAAGTTAGTAACTCGGTTGTTAAATGAATGTGGCGTCCTCACTGATTTTGCTTGTCAAAAGGTCGCAAAAGTGGATCACATGATCCTAGGGCACTGCAACCATCATAAATATGAACCAATTGCCCAGCATCTGAATTTTGATCACATGATCATGTGGATGCCGCAATGGTTTTAAGTGTGAAAAATGGTCATAAGCCACTTTTTTCAGCACCGTTGTGACTTTGAACAATCACTACATGATCTGTTGTAAGGCAAGGACTACCTGTACAGAATTGGAGCAGAAGCCCAAAGTGGCAATCAGGTTTGATTTCCACATTTAAATGCTGCCCAAACCTTCAAAATAACACCAAATCCAGTCATATGATAGCTAATGCTGGCAGAGCTACTTTTATTTGAACAGCTTGTAGAAGCTCACCATTCTGATTCTTACCTTAAAAAATCTAATGAAGGGGGGAAAGGGTGCTTCGATCTGGCCAGTGCTTCTGCCCTAGAAACAGCAAAGGACCAGCCCATGGTGCCTCTACCAGTGAAAATGGAGCTCGGAAGGGCTGCATGTGGTTCTCCTGAACTCCGTTTTTACTGGCAGAGGGCTGCAGGAGGCCGTCATGACTGAAAATGGACATTGAGCTGGCCACATCCAACCTGGCCAGGCCCCCCCAACCCCAAGATCAAACCAACCCTGATGTGGCCCTCAGTGAAATTGATTTTTGACAACCCTGCCTTGATGCATCATCCATTTTCACATACATTCTTGGGTTGGCCTGCATAGCCTCTTCTCTCTTTATCTATTGAAATACAACATGAGTGAAACGGCTATTAATGGAAGCTGGGTGAAAATTCCTTCATGTAATCTTCTCATAATGAGGTTATGTAACAATGAGTACATAATGTAAGAAAACACTGCATAGAGGACCATCATGACTGCTTCCCTTATTTCTGACCCAACTGGTTCCTAATATGAAATGTCCCCGCATTGAATTTTTCATTTCCAGCTCTTCCTATCCCCCGCCCCCCCCAAAATGCTGTTAAACATACAAGATACTTTCATCGAATTTTTTATTAATGGAATTTTCTATGCACTAGTGAAAGTCTCCAAAATAGTTGAAAAATGCATAGCAGATGGGGGGGGGGGGACTACATCACAACTCTCTTTAGCCTGTTCAGGAACTAGATATGAAATCTTCCTCCTCAGTTAAAAGAAAAATAAAATTATACATTGCTGGACTTGTTTTTATAAGAAAAATCAAGGGGAAAACTAGTGATTCACTTAACAACTGTGGCAAGAAAGATTATAAAATGGGGCAAAATTCACTTAACAGATGTCTCACTTAACAGAAATGTTGGGCTCAATTGTGTTCATAAAATCTGAATAACTGTACCACCAAAACTTGTCCATTTTGCCACAGATCCTGGGTCCTGAGTGTTACAGCTATCCTGCAATGCAATTACATTTTGCTGAATTAGAGAATATATGCAACTTAACATAGATAATTGCTGATATCATCGGTTATTTAAGTGTGAAACAAGATGCTACTATTAATGCATTCTAGATTTCTGTATTCAGCTGAATGGGATGTCCACAATTCATTATCAATGAGTCCAAAATGAAACCAGTTTGTCTGTTTTTAATGTTAGCATTTCTTTTTATAGCACTTCTGTAAAGGCCTGGCACACATATAATTTTACTGATGTGGCAGCTTGCAGAAATATTCATTCCATGTAATATGAACAGACCTGGATCCTGCATGAGGATTTTTACTTTATAATTTCTCTTTTCCTCAACGTTTATCCAGTTTCTGCACTGTTAATAATAGTTTGGGAAGCAAACATGGTATGAGGGCTAGCGAATTAACAAAATAATGTGGAAAAACACAGTTCTCATAGCACTCTTATGTTGCTTAGTTAATATAAGAACCTTGTTATAAATGTTCTATCTGATGTCTGCTTGCAGTTTTTTCTTCCTGAGACTTTAAGTTGGAAATCTATGATATGCAAAAGAAAAAAAGCAAATGCTGCCACCAACTGTCCAATAAAATGCATATTATTCAGGCATCATAATTTTAGGAGATGAAATTGTTTCTGGCTTCATCTTCAACAACAAAGAAAAAAAGTTAGCTTTTTAGTAGCTTTTGTCTATCCAACTGAAATAGAATAATCTAATGTTAAATCTCCACATTTCCAGTTTTTAATGAATATTACAGCTATGACCAGTGGTGGTTACTTATTTAGTGAATTAGTTTTTAAATTTGTTCCATCCATTTGTATCCCCTCCAAAGTATCAAATGTGGGCAGATGGTGAATCAAAATCAGCTGGATACTTTGGGCCATTCCCAGTGCGTTAGCAAAGATTTCTGAGTTGTTTAACCATAGCAACTAAAAATGGGCTTTAAGATTAGCCAAATTCTAAATGTCAAGCTGGGCTGTTTGGGACACATGGATATCTGTGAAGTGATCAGACTCAAAAGAGGAAGCATCATGACTTCTCTGAAGTTTCATAGCATGCATGGAGAAGATAGGTACTTCATATCAATGTAATTTACAAGATGAGAGAGAAATTTGGGGAAGAGAGGGGAGTGGAGTGGCGTGGAGTGAGTTGAAATTATCACACAGAATGGTTCATTGATTCTTATTGCTGGTTCCTCCTCTGGTGTGTGGTGATACATAGAAGGCAGTGCCTTTTGTGCACAGCACAGCTCTTCCCTACCCTCGGCTGTTGAGGGTTTTCCATTTGTGGTGCATTGGGAGAATGCTTAGTGAATAACAAATGATGTGCTAAAAAGAAGAAACAATAGAAGTAATGCACAGAGTTGCAAAGAATGCTTTGTTTGGATGGTGCTTCAATCACTTCTATGAAACTATTTTGGGAAGTTGTGAAGCTCACCATTATTTCAACATTGCTCTGACTGATATGTTTAGTGGTCAGAAGGGGCTTCTGTTACACAAGCGTAAAAACTTTTTCCACGAGATACGATTGACTATCTAACAGATCCTGGAAACAGAAAAGAGGGAGTCTAACAATTATATGAAGAAGCAGAGCCATCACAGGAAGGATTCCTGAGTCTAGAAAAAATATGACAAAGAGACTTAGAATAACTCACTTAATTATGGCATATATTCATTGGGTTGGAGAATTACTTTGGCAAGCTTTCAGGATTCCCTGATGGCAATAAAGATCTTGTTTCCTGAGTTTGCCAGTCATAAAAGGCTTCATAAAAGAAAAGACAGCTAAACCAGTGCAAGGCCCTTGAATGTGATGGCTACCAGTATCTTGATGGTTGAATACATTTATATGGACAAGATTTATAAAACTGCTTTCTTCTGTATAGTCTGGTGACCCCCGATTGTTGCCAAAAGGACATATTTGTGGGTGCTGCCATGGATTTAGTGCTCTTCTTTCACGGAGCCCCTGCTGTGAAACAAGTAAAACAGTGGTGCGTTTCAAACATTTTACCTCCGGTTCGGTGGGTGTGGCTTGCTGGGCACGCTTTGTGTTAAGTTTGGAGCATGGGCGCGAATAATGGAGACGAGCTGGTAAAACGGTGAACTTCAACTCTTTATTTACATGGCGTGACAGCTCAAAACAATGGCTTCAACAGCCTTCCTTATATAGGCAACTTATTAGATATTCAACCAATGAAAACCAGGGAGCGCCATTAATAAGAGAGGCTCGTTAATGGCTAATCAGATCCACCAGAATGGACCAATCTGATATCGCCATTAACGGCCAATCAGAAGTGCAGGGCCAGAACCCTGCACTTGATTTCAAGCTCAGATAACTTTATTAACACATTTATTCATTCACAACACCCCTTCCCCCCGGGTTCCGTTTATTCACAACACCCCTTCCCCCCGGTATTTGGCTGCACTTTTGATGAGGTAGGGTGTTGTTTGGTGAAGGTGGTGCCTCTGACTCTGAGTTTGAATTTCCGTTGTCACCAACATCTTCGGTATCCCCAAGAGGCAAACTCACTCCCATCCCTGATTCCTCTTCACGTGTTTCTGTTCCGCTATCGTTCCTTTCATTAAAGTTTTCTGCAATTTCAAGTTCATCTTCCTCCGTATCTCCGCCCCCCCTCAGTTAGGGCATCAGGGAACTCGGAGATCCCTGACTGCAGCCTTGATCATAGTTGATCAATATGGCACTTCCATAGTCTATCATCGCGGCATTGCATGAGGTAGGATCTAGGGCCGGTTACGCGGACCACAGTCGCTTCTACCCACAACGGATCACCCGACAAATTTTTAGCGAACACCAAGTCGCCTACCTGGAAGGTACGGCATTGCCCTCTGGATCCATGTGGTTTCTCAGGTTCATAGGAGGGGTGTAGGCGGTCGAGGTGGGAGCGGAGCTTCCATCCCATTAGCAACTCTGCGGGAGTTTTGTTGGTGACGCTGTGTGGAGTGATATGCTGCAAAAAGAGGATCCGGTTTATTTTTTCTTCGATGTTGTCATAGTCCATTTTTTGTAGCGTTTTCTTGATGAATTGTACCATGCGCTCGGCCCTTCCATTGGCCGCAGGATGCACAGGCAACATTAGCGCATGGCAAATACTGTGGTCCGCCAGGTACTGTTCAAAGGACAGCGTGGTAAATTGGGGCCCATTGTCGGATACCAGCACGTCTGGTAATCCATGTGTTGCAAACAGTCTGTCCAGTTTCTTAATGACCGCTTCGGTTGTTGTGTTCTTCATTAGATGGATTTCGAGCCAGTTCGAGTAGGCATCCACTGTTAGCAAGAATGTGTGGCCTTTGGTAGGTCCAGCAAAATCCAGATGGATATGGGATCAGGGTCCCTGCGGTGTTTCCCATTCGGTTAGGATTGCTTTTGGTGGGGCGTTGCTTACTTCCTGGCATTTGTGACAAGCTTTGACCCATGTCTCAATTTTCTTGTCGATGCCTGGCCACCACACGAAGCTTCGTGCAAGGTCTTTCATGCGCACGATGCCAGGGTGGCCATCGTGCAAGGTTCTCAGGACTGCTCGTTGAAGTCGCTCTGGGACAACGACTCTATCTCCCCAGATAACGCAGCCCTTTTGTGAGAACAGTTCGGTTTGACAACTCTTGAATGGGGCGTAGTCATCAGGTACCTGGTCCAATGGCCATCCGCGTTCCACCCAACTGAGGACTCGCGCTAAGGTGGGGTCGCGTTTTGTTTCCATCACGATATCTTGGGCTGTTAATGGCGGTGTGCGAAGCATCTCGATCTGCAACGTTGTCACTGTAGGTGCAGGGTCATCAATGGTCTCTGGAAGCGGTGCTCGGCTCAAGGCATCGGCGTGGGGAATGGCTTTCCCCGGGCGGTGTTGCAACTGATAATTATAGGCAGTCAGGAATTCTGACCAACGAGTCATTCTGGGAGATAGTATATATGGGGTCGGTTTATCTCAGGCTATTATTCCCAGCAAAGTTTGTGGTCAGTCACAATAGTGAAAGCTCAGCCGTATACGTACTCATGAAATCTTTTGACAGCAGACACAATATTAAGGGCTTCTTTATCAATCTGACTGTAATTGCGTTCTGCTTTTGAAAGTGTCTTTGAGAAATAGGCAACAGGGGCTTCGTTACCATTTGGCAAAACATGGCTCAAAATGGCGCCTACTCCAAAAGGCGATGCATCACACGTGATCGTTAACGGCAAGGTCTCATTGTACTGCATTAGTACAGTGTCAGAAGTCAATAGTTTTTTTTACATTTTGAAATGCCTGTTTCTTCTCTATGTCCCCATACCCAAATTGCTTTTTTGTCCAATAAACGGTGTAGGGGTTCAGCTACCATTGCCTTGTGTGGGAGGAATATGTTATAAAAGTTGATAAGGCCTAGAAACGCCTGGAGGTCGGCCTTATTTTGTGGTTTGGGAGCATTTTTGATTGCCCTTAGTTTGCTGTTGGTAGGGTGAATGCCCTGGCTATCAATCAAATATCCCAAGAATTCGACACAATCTGTACACAGTTTACACTTATTTTTCTTAACTTTAAGACCTGCGTCTTTGAATTTCTGGAGGACCATCCTCAGGCGGTCCCGTAAAAGTTTCGGGGTAGGGGCAGTGATTAACACATCATCAAAGTATGGAACAACGCCTTTTATCCCCTGTAAAAGTCTTTCCATCAAGCTCTGGAAGATCCCCAGGGCTACACTCACTCCGAATTGGAGTCGGGTACATTTAAAAGCACCACGGTGCATCATGATCGTCTGGGCCTGTGCCGTTTTTTCATCTCCCGGCAGTTGTTGATATGCCTGAGCTAAGTCTAGTTTAGTGAAGACTTTTCCACCCCCCAGGGAATGGAGGAGGTGCTGCACCACCAGTATCGGATATGCGTTTTGCTGCAGGGCGTGGTTCAGGGTGGCTCGGTAGTCCCCACAAATTCTTATCGATCCATCCGGCTTAATGGGTGTCATGATTGGGGTCTCCCAGGGAGGGGCTCTAACACACCCTGGGCTATCAATTTTTCCAGCTGCTCGTCAATCTTTGGTTTAAAGGCGAATGGAACCCGATGAGGCTTAAGGCGGATGGGAGCTACTTATGGATTAAGGTTAAATGATATCGGGGTCCCCTTGTACTCGCCTAGTTTTTCTGTGAAGACGTCCTTGAATTCTTGGACGAGATCCTCCTCCCAGTTGCTGCTGCCAATTCGGTTAATGCCTGCCACTTCAATGCCAAGTGGAGCGAACCATTGGAGGCCTAACAGGCTAGGCCGGTCCTTATCAATCACAGTCAGAGGTAGGTATGCTGTACGGTTCTTGAATGAGACCTGGACTCGACTGGATCCTACGACTGGAATCCGATTCCCCTGATAGTCTTTAAGTATAGGTCTTTGGAAACGGAGGTCTTGTCGCTGGACCATAGGGATGAGCTACTTGAGGGTCTTCCAGGAAACCATTGAGAGGAAAGATCCTGAGTCGACTTCCATCAGGCAGGGCTGGTTTTCGATGGCCACTTTAACCCGGATTTTCTTGGCATCCACTATCATGATAGTGATAGTTTGGTGAGCCTCTTCTTGCTTCGTGGGGCGGTTTAGGGTTCTGTTTCTGTAGGAGTGGTCAACTGGTTCTCACCTTACAGGATGGTTTCCTGTCGATTGGCGATAGTTAGCCCCTTTCGAGGGCTGGCTGAGTCTTGTAAAACTTCTGCAGACCCGTCCGATATGGCCTCGTTTCCTGCACTCATGGCAGAGTGCGTCGCGGAATTTGCATTCGGACTGGGGGTGGCTTGCCCCACAACCAGCGCAAGGGTGTTGGGACTTCTGGTATTGGTCCCGTTCGGACTGCAGTCGATGGACCTCTTCTTCATCACTGTCTGATGACAAAGAGAGGTCCTCGTGGTGGGCCATCAAAAGCTGTCCATCTGACTTGGGTAAAATGTCGCCGGTGGGTTGGTGAACCGGAGCGCGGTTGCAGCGCATTCGGGCAGCTGACTTCCTGGTTGCTTCTGCTGCAGTAGCATCAGTGATGGCATCTGCAAGGCTGATGTCACCTTTCGCCATAAGTTTACTCTGCACGTGCGGTGCATCTATTCCCAGAATTATTCGGTCTCTCAGGGCCTCTTCCAGGTCGGTGAACCCACAGAGGCCTCCCAGGTTACGGAGATCCGCGACGAAATCTGCAACACTCTCTCCTTTCTGCTGGTCTCTCTGGTAAAATTCATGGCACCTCACGAGTGATGGCACGGTCGGTGCATAGTGGGCTCTCAGTAGGGGTTCAAGGACATCCCAGTCCATAGACTTTACTTCTGCCAGTTTCGCTAGTGCCTTGGCCATCTTGAATACGGTCGGCCCGCAATGGGTTAGGAATACCACTCGTTTCTTCGTGGTAGTGGCATCCTTCAAATTGTTGGTTTCCAAGAACATTTGGAAACGATCCATATAGGAGTCCCAGTCTTCTTGCGCTGGGTCGAATGGAGCGGGTGGTATGACGCCGCCGGACATGGTTCCGCCATTGTGTGTTTCCGCCACGTGCTCGGTTATCATTCTTCGTTGTTCAGTCAGCTCTGACATCTCCAAATCCCATCCTCGTTGCCAGTGTTATGTTTGGAGCATGGGCACGAAGAATGGAGACGAGCCAGTAAAACAGTGAACTTCAACTCTTTATTTACATGGTGTGATAGCTCAAACAATGGCTGCAACAGCCTTCCTTATATAGGCAACTTATTAGATATTCAACCAATGAAAACCAGGGAGCGCTAGCTCTGTTACCAATAAAAGAGGCTCGTTAATGGCCAATCAGATCCACCAGAATGGACCAATCTGATATCGCCATTAACGGCCAATCAGAAGTGCAAGGCCAGAACCCTGCACTTGACTTCAAGCTCAGATAACTTTATTAACACGTTTATTCATTCACAACACTTTGCGTATGCCAAACATGCACTTTGCACAGAGGCTTTCCAACTCGCCTCCTGAACTCCTGAACTCTCCCTGTTGCTTCAGCAGCTGCTGTGTGACAATCTGCTTGCTGCGCAAAGCAGCTGTGTTTCAAAAGCAGGACATAAAGGAAGCCTGGGTAGGTGGGTGGGCCTGCAGAGTGTTGGAGAGAATCGGTTTGGCCTGCACTACTCATCGCCTCTACCAGGTTGGCAGAACCAGGCCGAATCGGTAGAATACCACCACTGAAATAAACGCCCTCTTTGTTATCTTTTAAATGTGGTCTAATTATATATTTATGTACCAATGCCATTTAATTATTTTGTTTTACTCTCTATACTGTTTTCCCAAATCATTCATTCTATAATATATTGTCTCAGTAATGTTTTAAGGCAGATTTCAATTGTAGTTTTGCTCTTTTAATTGTATGTACCATATATAAGCTGCTCTCAGTCACTAAGTGAGTGAGCGCAAATATATAATTCAAAGGAATAAATTACTGTGTGACTGCTTCACTCAAGTCTCCTGAATACAAGATGTTGAATGATTCTGAATAGGTATAGAAAACCATTTGAAGGGTTTTTTTTTTTAACTGTATCTAAATCAAAATATTTGCTATTGTGCAAGAAGCACTGGATTGAATCATATGGCCAGTGCACACTTCAAAGCATTTCAACAACAACAAAGCATTTCCCCCGGGCAATAGCTCATTGGTATTATTTCTACTACTCTTATATTGGACTGCCTCTCATTTCACCCTCAGGCCAGTTTAGAAACTGCTTCAGAAAGTTCCAGAGACTAGAAAGAAAGAAAGAAAGAAAGAAAGAAAGAAAGAAAGAAAGAAAGAAAGAAAGAAAGAAAGAAAGAAAGAAAGAAAGAAAGAAAGAAAGAAAGAAAGAAAGCTTGGAGTCATTTCAAGTCTATTTTTATAAATAGCTAAAATGGCTCTGAACTCAGTTTTTACACAATTAGTTGGAGACAACCATTCAGTCTGATACTAAAAAAATACACACACACCATGAAATAAATATCTATTAATTATATACTGTATACTCCTTTAAAGGAGAATGTACCTATAGATCCCACTTAGGAAAGTTGGGCAATGAGTAAGAAACAAATTTGATCCTGTAAACGTCATACAGACTAATTTTTAAAAATGTTGTCCTTATCATATCTTCAGTTTTTTTACTTTTCATACATAACTTGTTACTTTCAACATAGATGAAAGAATCTGGGATCTCTCTGATATTATGCTGCAGAAGTGCTTACCTTAAATGTTGCTATCTTGCTGGTAAATCAGTGAGGGACTATTTTGCTTATATTACTTTCCTATAATTTTAAAATGAAGTTTATACAACACAAAGCAAAAAAAAATTCTGTATATTTTGGCTATCTCAGAGAAAGGTTGCTTACAACAATCTTGCTTTTGGGGATGTAACTCGTGAGTTGGAAAACTGATTCTTGTTGTTTGGACTTGTCTCTTTTTTGCTATATTGTTTTTTTTAAAAAAACAAAAACAAAACAAATTTTATTAATTTTACAAAAAAAACAATACACAATCCAGGCATAACAACTTGAAAAATCTTTTCTAAAAAAATAATAATAATAATTAAAGAAGAAAGCCAATAGAACATATAAATAACTCCAAATTGTAATATCAATATTAACATTATCTATGTAACTTCATATCTTATCCAAACTTCTCCTTTTATCCAAATTATATTTCTTGCTTATTAAAATTTTATTGCCTTTCATAAACATACAAAACACAAAACATAAACAAAACTAAAACATCTTTTCTGAAGGCTGCCTGATCCCGGGTTGAAACTCTTCACACAGACACAAATTCAAACATCATATTCACTTTATATATCCTTCCATATCTTATTATCATTTTCTTTTTTATATATATAAACCAATTTTATCAGTTTTACAAAAACAGTGCATAAACAATCAAGGCATAACAGCTTATAAATTCTTTCCTAAAAAAATAATAATAATTAAAGAACAAACCAATACTTTATCTATTTAACTTCATATCTTATTCCAGCTTCTCCTTTTTATCCAAATTATTTCTTATTGATTAAAATGTTATTGCCTTTTATCAATATACAAAAAAAAAAAATAACAAAACCTTTATATATCCTTCCAAATCTTATTTCCATTTTCAATAACATTCTTTGTCTGTTCTATTTCCAACTATCCATTCATCTTTTTTCTTTTACTATACTTCTCCTATACACTAACTGGAGTGACACCTTTAACTCATTACCCTAACTTAAAAGTACTTCATATAACAATTTTTCTTGGGGTTCTGTTTAAAAGATTCTAAAATTATACAATAAATTTTATACTCTAAATACACATATAAAAAAAACACAATCTTATGTACCCTCCAGAATCCCTCTTTTATCCTAAATTAAATTCACCCATTGTCTCTGAATAAACTTTTTTTCTTTAGATCTTGCTTCCCCTCATTAAGGCTTCTCCTCCCCCCTTTTCTCTCTTGCTTATTCTTCTCCTTGCCCTTTTTACCCCTTTGTCTTTCCTCCTCCCTTTTCTTACTCCCTTTCCTTTGCTTTCTAACCTTGCCTCCACCTTTCCGCTCATTTTTCTCTTCTTTGGTTGTTTTTATAATTCTTAAAATCCCCTTTTTCTTATCCTTTTTCTCCTCCTCCCCGGAAAGAACCCATTGTTCATCAAAGATGGCTTCTTCTTCCTCTTCTTCTTTGTCCCAGTCCTTCTGCTGCGTAGTCAACTTTTCATAAGTACATAACGCCATTTCTAAGAATTGAAACAAACTGCCCAAAGTATCTTCTTTTTTATATTTTTGATATTCAGTCTTTAGTTCATCCACAAGCGATGCCATCATGAAAAAAGAAACTATTCCCAAAACAACCACAAATATTTTTAATCAAGAATAATTTAAAAAAAAAAATTCCAAAAATTAATACTTTTCTTCCTTCTTCTCTTTCTCTTTCTGGGGTTTGTTTAATCAAAGAGGTCCAATTACCATATACCTTTCTTTGGGATTCTAGGCAATCTCCTCCTTTTTCAGCTTCTGCTCCAATTTTTTTTCCTCTCCCTTCCCACTTGCAGTATCAATTTTAAATAATCAGAAATCCATACCTCCAACAAGGGTTTTCCAATTTCTTAAGTTTTTCAATGTCCAAAAACCCTTTTGTCCCTTAGCTTCAACTCTCAAAACAATTCACTTTCAATGTCCAGTATATCCAAACATATTTGCTGTTTCCATGGGGTGGGAGAGTGAAGAAAAAAAAAAGTTCCCTTTAACAGCTTCTCTGCCGCTTTCGATCTTCTTAGGGATACAATGTATCCTCCAGCAATTCAAACAGCTCAGTTCCAACCAATTTGAAAGATGTTACTTGACCCGGCTCAGACAGCACTTTCACTCTTCTTACTTCCTCCAGCGCAATCTTACCCGGTTGCTGGCTTCTTCGTGGCGGCCATTGCTGACCGCCGCTCCACTGCCTTGGGAAAAAGGGGTTTTTCCGGAGGGGGAGGGGGTCTGCGACACCCTCAACCCCCTGTCCGACTCCCCTCTCTCTTCAGCTGTCCCTACAGGGCAGCCATATCCCCCTGACCCATCTGGATCGGCAGTACCTCGGCGGCTAGCACAGCAGGAATCATGAGCTGTCGCGAATTCCTGCTGCCCCGAAGCCACGCGAAACCGGAAGTCCTCTTTTTTGCTATATTGTTGATAGACACAACTACGTTAGTAATATGACTCTGCAACTGATGTATATTTAAGATACATTATATTCTTCCAGCTATAACTCTAGGATTTAGAATTTATAAAGAAATTAAGAATTAAGCATCTTTCAAACATGGGGCCCAGTTAAGACCACCATAACCGTAGAACATTAGAAGAAAAAATCTGTAACAGATTTGCAACAATGATTTGCTAATGTGCTGTTTGTCAACATCTGAATTAATATTGTCTAACAATGGCACAAAGATGAAGACTTTGAAGTGACACCAATTTTAGTTGAAAATTTCACAGGTATTTTCCTTCTTACTCCTATGTGGTTTAATGTTGAATTAATCTAAATGTTTTCTATTCTTATTTATTTATTTTTAAATAGCAGAAAGTAATTATTTATTGCTCTGAATTTTGATATCCTCTCCATTATTTATAGCGACATAGCAGGGAGGCACACTAATTATTGATTTTATTTTATTTTACATTAAAATTATATTTCACCCTTAAAAGCTATTTAATTTGGATATACTGTATGTTATTGTAAGGTCAGGGCAGCTTAACAACAATTAAAATCAATTGAAAATTATAAGCAACTGAAAGAAAAATAAAGGGACCAGAAAAAGTATACTAAAGATTGTATAATTAAAATAGAAAGCCATCTCAAGTAAAAAGGATGCTTCTTGGTGAATGAAAGTTCTTAAGCAATTTGCAAAGACAAGCAGAAAATGTAAAAGCAGGAGAGCCACTCTTTAGGTGGGGTTACAGAAAAGTTAATGATCTTTTGTCACTAGTCATCCCTCCAACATGGTTGTAAGAACAGTCTCTCCATAATATGGAAAACTTTCAGAACATGTTTTCTGGGATTCTTTCCAATCTCTTTAGCAGGACTAGCCTTTAGGAGTTGTGCATGCTTTCACCTGTGTAATATGCCGTACCTGTTTATGCTTTCCCATTGGATTACATTTGGTTGTGTGTATCTATGCTGACATTGGGCTGGCTGCAAACATTTCACTCTGATCACAAGACCAGGAGAGAAGAGGGAGGATCTTGGAATGGAGCTGTCACCAATATTCTGAGTCAATTGCCCAGGGCCTTTTCACAGGGTTGCACTGGGTTTGTGTTTGTGGGTGGTTTTTTTTTTTTTTTTTTTTGGGGGGGGGGGGGCAGCCCTGATTTGGCCACTCAAGTTTTCCATAGCTCTACAAAAAATATAGAGCAAAACGAAAGTAGGTATTTTTAAAATGTGTGAAAATAATCAGCAACATTACAGTCTTTTCACCATTCTGAGGGGGTATAACATATTCCAGCAACGGACCAGTGTTTTTGTCCTTCTGGAAAGCGTGCAGTCTGAATTCCAAAGGGATATTTTCAGGTTGTCCCAAATGTGCCAAAAGCATAAGGACAAAGTAGAAATAGGCTCATGGATCTCTTTTATTGTCCAATTGGCTAAAATTATTTATTTTTCCAGAAAGCCTTTATTCTTTGATTTTGGCAGAATTTTGAGGCTACAATCAAGTGTAGCCTCAAAATTGTATTTAAGCAATGTGCTACAAACATCGGCTGGGTCAATATGTCCTTCCCAATAATGTAGTCCACTTCCTTAATCTGAAAAGATACTATCAAACAACCATTCTTAAACTCTGAATATCATCTTTTAATACAATTGTTTGAGAAGGGGAAAACAAAATGTCTCACTTGAGCTAAGTTTATGCTTTTGTGGTGCAATACCCATCAACTCTATTTCACCTTTTATTGGGCCCTTTTTTTCTAAAATCCCAATTATGCAAAGTACCAAAATAATTCTGACCTAGTCTGCATGCAACTATTTTTTTTCAGAGCAGTGCAATTCAGTTTCTTTGAATATGGTAAAATTTTGTTGCATCTTTTGCAAAATTCATCCTGCCTTGATCACCTTACTGATTTATTTGTAATTTTCTGTTTGTATTTGATTGCATTTTAAATAGAAATTGTTTTTTTTCCTCTGTACTTTGTGAGTCTGCACAATTATGGTAGCATCTCTAACAAAGAGGTAACTGACAATTTACATGCTGATGGAAAGACAGATAAATAGGTAGACTCCCAATCTTTTTCTATGACTTATTTTTAAATTCTGTTGTACTGAAAAGAATAAACAATGACAAGTATATTGTTCTGAAGTTTCTGAGGAAAAATGTGACACAAATTGGAAAAGCTAAAGGCTCTTTCATGCTTAACCATAATTTCACTATTAAAAGATTCTCTTTTTAAGGAGTATTCTGTGTTTAAAGTCAATATTACTGTTTATGATAATAATACGAATTAATAATTCTGGTTAATGAAAACTTATGACATAAAAAGATTGTCAGTTTTTAATGTCTCATATAATTCTTTGCCACTTTGGCTGCAACTGATTTACAAAGTGGAGAAATAAAAATAGAGATGCCAATATCATAATGCCTACAGTGGTAGGATTCAAACTTTTTTATTACCACTTCTCTGGGCATGGTTGGTGAGCGTGGCAGGGGAAGAATTCTGTAAAATCTCCAGTCAGACCAAGTATTTGCCGGTTCTCGAACTACTCAAAATTTCCACTACCGGTTCTCCAGAACTGGTCAGAACCTGCTAAATACCATCTCTGCTATGTATGCAATCAGTGGTGGGACCATATTTGGATTATTTAATGCTGCACTTCAAAAGAATATAGTGTTGTTTCAGAAGAAGGCAACTAAGATAATCAAGGATGTTGAGCAGTCCCTCTAATGTATGTGGAAATGTTGCAATATTTGGGGCATTTTAATTTAGAAGGGAGGCAAATGAGATAGGATGTAATTGAGGTGTACAAAATCATGCATGCTCTGGACACTGTAGAAAAGTAGAAGCTATCTTCCTCTTCTCAAAATATTAGAATCAGAAATTACTCAGTGAAATTGAATCCTGGAATAATCAGGAGAGACAAAAGGAAATATGTGTTTGCACATCATGCAATTAAACTTTGGCATTTGCTACCATAAGATATTGTGCTGGCTACCAGTTTGGCTGGCCTGACTTTACTATTAGATTTTCTGGCAGTGTGGCCATCTCTAAAGACCACCTGCTGGACACTAGTGGGCATCATTGTGCTGTTGGTTGACCACTTTGAGGACAGGCTGTTGGCCAGGGTTCTGATACAGCAAGGATACAGCTTAAGTTTTTATAATTAACTTGGATGCCCATGTGAAACGGAGCCCTATTAAGAGCATTCTAGATCTATATGACAAACAAAATTAAGTCATTTCTTAAGTGAGACTTTCCTTTTTAAAAAATTATGCTCTTGCTAAAAAATAAAAAAAAGCTTACAGTGACAAAATAAATATACTCTTTGAAACCCTATAAATGACACACCTCATTTCAACCAGATGTGGAATATCTTCCTCTTTAATCCTGTCCTTAAGACTTTAGACAGGTACTGACAGATGTTACATAGCACTTCATTACTGGATTGCTAGCATATTTATGTTGCAAAAAGGGCATTGTGGAAGAAATGTTTGCAATGTTCAATGCCAAATGCAGTCTGAAATTGCTGCAACCTCCTTGAACAGATGGAAGTCAAGTAATTATGAAGCTTGTGTTTGTCTCTTTTGATAAACTATTGAAAGTTTGGCTCAAAGTAAACTTCCAGAACAAACTATTCCAAGTTCTGAAATTTGTAAATAAGCATTGTAAGATCTGTAATGTGTATTTTTTAAGCACATTAATAAATGAAGCACCAAATATAGGGTGCTTTTAAGCATGTTGATAAAATATACATGATCAATACAATGGAAGGATGGACTTCAAAGTCCTTCTTAGATATTCTGATCAGCAGAATCTTGGCAAGCTAGAAACACAAGTGTACTGAAAAACATTTACACCAATCAAGTGCTCCACGACCTAAGCAATATCTCAACCTTGTGTTACAACTCTATTCAGACGAGCACAAACACACCGCAGCAGCCATGAACAGCAGAAAAGTAAACAGATCATCTATATAACATCTTCCAACAAAATGAATATTACACAACTTCATCAAAAAGTGCCTGACTGCTCAATCCAATATAGCACAACCAACACAAACTGCAAAAGAGTAACCCTGCCATACCTTAAAAACATCTCAGAAACCTTCAACAGACTATTACAACCACATGGAATCAGCATAGCATGCAAACCAGTTAAAGCCCTCCAAAACTTGCTATGTAAACCAAAGGACCCAACAGCCTCAGAAGAAAAGAACAGGACTTACCAATAAGATACAGTGAAAAAAGTGCAGAAGACAGCGCAGAAGACAAACAGAACTCATCCATGAACACCAACTAACAGTCAGAAGACATGATGAAAGCTCTTTAATTTCCACAACACATGGACATACTTAACCATACTTTCAACTGGGAAACTCTGACTATCCTAGACCAAGCCAACTCCCAAAAGTCTAGAGAATCCCTGGAAACCTGGCCCTCTGACAAATTGGCCATCAGTAGACACATAGACATAAGCAGCATATACATATTATGCGAAGAGACAGTTAACAAGCCAAAATAAGGGAACCAAACCACCTCCCCATGAGCAATCAACATTCAGATGAGCATAGATCAACACCAAGATTAATATCAGACCAACAATCAAGAAGTAAACAATGCCCCAACCAAGGAACTGCCAGACAAGCTAATAGTAAACAGCCCAACAAAGAACCTACAAGACCACTTCCACCAACACAGACACAGCAAGCCACTAGAATATCACTTGAGAACAAGCCCCTTTCCTTACTAGCACTGATGATGTTTCCTAGTTTGGGTAATGAAACTTCTACAAGAAAACAACCAAGCTTAGAGAGCACCAAGGACTCCTCAATACTGAGAAAAGCTTGGGATTGTGAATTGATTGCATTTATATCACATCTTTTCTTTTTTCTGGTTTTTTTTTTTTTTTTGAGCAAAAAGTGATGTTAATATGTCCATTATACTATTTATCTTAGAAAAACAACCTTCTGAGATAGATTGGTAGAGAAAATAATGATTCCTTGGTGAGCTCTGTGGTCAAATGAGGACTTGAGTCTTCCTATCAAATCCACCAACTTAACTACTGCACCATAGTGGTCATGTTTCATCATACTACACATATTTTATTGCTGCAGTGCACCTAAAATACAATCTTTTAATAGTCTCTAGTTTCTCTTAGAAGTTTCTTTCTCCAATAGGGTTTGGAGAAAAAAACTTCAAAGTAAATTTGGTTGGTCTCAATATGCATCAACCTTGACAATGTTTCAGGATCCCTATATTGTGTCCTAGACACAATGGGGTAGCATTGCATGGCTGAATCTGACATTGTTTTGATTTAGTCAACATGCCAATTTAATCCTAACTATGTAACAGACTATCTGTGACTATCGTGAAATGTTGCAATACACTATGCCAGGATGGATGGATAGACAGTGAGACAGAGAATATACAGTATGGGAAAGTTGTGTAACAGATTAGTGTATATTTAAATAGACTAACCTAATAAAATATTTATATTTGGCAAATTAAAATTGAGAGCCAGTTTAGTGTAGTAGTCAAAGACACTAAGTCAGTAACCAGGAAACCATGAGTTTCTAGTCCTGTTTTGGGTAAGAAGCCAGCAGGACTTTTGCGTTATCAGCCCCTTTTCAGCCCTAGGAAGAAAACAATGGCCAACTACTTCAGGAAAAATGTTGAGAAGAAAACTGCATGAGCTTACCCAAGTAGTTATCAGGAATCAAGACTGACCTGAAAAGACACACACACACACACACACACACACTCACACTCACACACACACATCTATTAGGGATAGTAAAAAAAATAGGTAAAGGGTAATTGTGCATGTATAGAAGGAATGTTTTTTTTCTGAAATCAAATGAAATAAAATACTTTATGTGTATGTTAAAACTGAAGTATGCATCCCTATTCATCTTTGGTTTAAGCATTCAAAAGAATGCTTATTCAGAAAGCTCAGTTAAACAAGCCTGAATTCCACTGAAAACCAGGATTAATGTGATTAATGTGTGTCAAGACAGGGCAGAAGCAAGCATTAAGATATCATTTGGTTAGATGAAAACCTGCCTAAAATGCGACAGCCAATTGTTTAGCTGTTTCCTCAGAGTGCATATTATAGGCTTCAGAGTACAGTCTAAGCTCATAATTTAATTAACTTCACCCATACATGTGATGGCCTTTATTTGCTAGTGGCCACAGAGATTGTCAGAATTTATTTAAAAAGATGTCTACCAGGAATCATTAAGTCAAGGCAGCAAAACTAGGGGAAACATTAAGGCATTTTTAAAGCATCTCTGGGAATTTTGCTCAACGAAATTACTTGCCAACAGCAACCTGGAAGAAAACAAACAAACCCTTTGAGGATTTTATCAACATTTCTTCCACCTTTCCTCTTTCAACTTGAATCAAGATCAATTCCTGAACTCCTCCATTTGCTGACATGAGGAACAAATGTGTTGACATGATTAGCAATGTTTAGAATGGATGTTCGCAGAAGGAAGAAAATCTACAGACTTTAGTGTTAGCCTGTCAAGGCAGCAAAATACATTCTTTCCCTTAGTTTTCTGGGGGTTAAAAGACTCTTAGATTGAATCATTGTCATTTTTCTTGTTCTCAGAGAGGCCAGAAATCATTAGAAATCTCATTTAAACTTTTCATTGTAGGTTTCAAATTTACAGTAGAAGTGAGTTCATCTGCAGGATTTCTAAAGGGAATGTTTCATTAAAGCATATGTGAAGACAGAGAGAGGAGGGAGGGAGGGAGAGAGAGACTCTCCATCAATGATCAGCCTGAGTTTTCTCTCTTTTCATTTTTCTTATTATGAACCTCATTTGATGAAAGAATCAGTCTAAGTCCTTGTATGGCCTTTTGGTCTCACCAAACACCCCAATAAATTATATAATTTAAATTATAATGCAATATATTAACAAAAGTCTTCTTTTGTGATACTTTTTTTGCTAATATCTAGATTTTATCCATATAAACGATCCCCAGGGTTGTAGCAAAATTTCTAGAACCAGGATCTTCATTATGTGCTTATGATGTCCAATATGTGCCGGCAAGCAAGTTTCTCAGTACCCATCAGCTTGATGTCCCACTAGATTTTATATATTTCTTTTATGTAGTGTTGTTTAGTATTTTTCATGATTCTGGATGCTGTATAGATTAGATAAAAGTTGAAATGGGAGTTGATGTCCTGGGAAGCTAGAGGATGACATAACACAAAGACTTTTTCTTCTACTCAATTATTTTTCACCAACTCACCACTTCAGCCTTTTTAAATAAAACACCCCCATAATTGCAAATGTGACAAGTATCCCCCCAAAAGATGAGAGGTCCCTGTTTCAAAATGATGCTATAAACACTTGCACATCTTGCTTCTTTCTAAACTGTTTCAGTGGTTCAAGAAGAAACCATAATGAGAAATCTGGAAGGGATACACTGGCATTGAGAAGCAAATGGACTTTCATCAAAGAGGACAAAGCTGGTGCTATAGTTAATTGAAGTAGCATACTGCCAGAAAAGTGTAATGATGGCTACTAAGTTAGATAACTGTAAAGAAAGGTTAGACAAATACACAAAGGCTATTCATGGCTGCTTGTTTTGATGTTTGTCAAATACCTTCTATTCCTTTTCTCATCATTGTCACTTGAATGACCAAGATCTATCTATCTATCTATCTATCTATCTATCTATCTATCTATCTATCTATCTATCTATCTATCTATCTACCTACCTACCTACCTACCTACTTGAGGTCACTTTCATCCATCTTACCTCTCCTGAAAAATAGTTGAAAGCAGTGGTGGGATTCAATTTTTTTTTATTACCGGTTCTGTGGGCGTGGCTTGGTGGGCATGGCAGAGGAAGGATATTGCAAAATCTCCATTCCCTCCCCATTCCACTAATCTGCTTTCCAGCTCCATTCTCCTGTGCAGGGCAACAAAAGGAGACCGAGCCAATCAGTTGGGACTTGGGAGGCAGAGAACAGATGGGGGCAGGGCCAGACAGAGGTGGTATTTGCCGGTTCTTTGAACTATTCAAAATGTTTGCTACAGGATCTCCAGAATTGGTCAGAACCTGCTGAATACCACCTCTGGTTGAAAGACCATCTGTAATTGAAACACTGGGAACAATGAAGACAAATCACAGGCTTATCCAGAGCTGCTACACTTTCTATACAAGCAAAACCCTCTTATTATCCCAGTTTAAAAGGAAAATTGCAATTGTTTGTACCCCACTTTCTCCAGATGCCTCTTTGTTTTGTGTTATGTAGAAAACTGAAAGTCCGAATTTTGAAGGGAAAGTTGAAAAAATGTTCCAGGATCTAGAAGGAACAGTGAGGCAGCAGTTCCTATAAATGGAAACATTAGAATTACCAAACATTCAGCAACAGGTAGACATATTCTCCTATTCATCCCTGTGTCCTTCATCTGGCAGGCATAGCCTTAATATTAAATTTCATCCAGCTTTTTGAGTATCTTGTTTTGTTTTGTTTCAAAAAAAAAAAACTGTTTTCATTGAAGTCATTCAAATTTTTGTATAGCATGACCTTGTAAATTATTGGATGTTTTTCTGTTAGGATTTTTTTTTCTAGATAAGAAAGGGGATACAAGTAGTCCTTGACTTACAGCAGTTCATTTAGTGACCATTCAAAGTTACAACAGCACTGAAAAAAGCGACTTATGATCATTTTTCACACTTACGACCATTGTAGCATCCCCATGGCCACATGATCGAAATTCAAATGCTTGGCAAGTGGTTCATATTTATGACGGTTGCACTGTTCTGGGGCCATGCAATCAGTTTCTGTGACTTTCTGAAAAGCAAAGTCAATGGGGAATCCAGATTCACTAAACAACCATGTTACTAACTCAATATATGCCATGATTCACTTAACAACTGTGGCAAGAAAAGTTGTAGAATGGAGCAAACTCACTTAACAAATGTTTTACTCAGTAACATAAATTTTGGGCTCAACTGCAGTCATAACTCAAGGAGTACCTATATGGGAAGAAGAGATCATTTGTTATATTTTAACAGAAAGTGATAGGTTATTAAAATTGTTAATAAAACATACGAAGAACAGAAAATTGGAGCAATTTAAAATACGGTTTTTAAAACATCATAACATAATGATGTTTGATTAGATCTTGATTAGAGCACCTAATGGGTATTTTGATTAGAAAACCTATAATGTGTAGGGAACATAAATTTTCCACTCACTCCCACCTCATCCCATTTTTAATGGCCCGTGAGCCATCTAGATTATGCTACCTGTGTGTCTAACATACAGTAAGCACAGCAAATCTCTCTTAGAATTTGTATAAGTATAGCTTTTTGGAAAGGAACCTGCCACCCTCTCCCAAACATTTGTTCTGGAGATATATTACCCTATCACCACCATGTTCTTTGAGCTTTCAAAATCTGGTTGGGGGGGGGGTGCGAGTGAATATATGAACAAAAAAGAGAGAACTGTCTCACTATAGAAAGATTGCCTGTCCTTATTTAAAGGGTTTATTACATGACTGTTATTATTTCAAAGCCAGTACCATTTGCTGTTATGTAGACAGCACATGATCCTCTCCTTAGGCTGATTTATATCTTCACATGGAGAAGAAATTGGTGCACTCATGTTTTAGTTTAGAGTTGTACATGATATATTGAACTGAACACATAACTATTTTGATTCTGTGATTTTTCTCCAAAAGATTGCCACTGGTAGTTTAGAAATAAATTAGATTGTCCTGTTGCATGATAGAATGTGATTTTAGGCACTTCTAGTCTACGCTGGGAATTATTATAATTAATAGAGAAGTTTCCAACATTTTTTATACAAGCACATAAACCATGGCATCACTGAACAGCCTAGAAACAGTAGAATGATGACAGCTGCTAAACACTCCTAGCACTATAATCTCTAGATGCTTACTTTGTGAAGGGGGCACTGGAGATTTGGAGCATTACTGAAATCTAATCTAAGCATTTTACATTTGCTTCCTAGGGGCCAAATCCATTGACAGGCAATCTGCTAGTTTCTCTATGTCCTTGCTTTTGTCATGACACTGACAACAGAGCAATGTTTCTCAAACAGAAGCATGGATATCACCAGGATCTGCAGAAGGATCTGGGGTGGGAGGCGAGATGTGATTCAGGTGAGATGTAAAATCCACCATGGAGGAGAACAGCAGAAAAAAGGGGCAGAATGGGAAAACAGAGCAGTCAGTTTCTGGTTGAATGTGCCAAAGTAGACTACTTTGTTGAATGTAGTCACAGGAGGAACATAGTAGGGGATAAGGCAGGGGTCTCAAACTCAATTTACCCGGGGGCCGCTGGAGGCAGAGTCTGGGTGAGGCTGGGCCGCATAAGGGATTCCACAAAAAACGTTGTTAAAAATATATCCTCAAATGTTATACTTTCATATCATGGTGGGGGCCACAGGATATTGTCCTGCAGGCTGCAATTGGCCCACAGGCCGTGAGAATGAGACCTCTGCGATAAGGAAAGGGCAGCAACCCCCCAAAATGGATGTTAGGAATGGCACTTCAATCCTATTGCCTTATTTTGCTGTATTGAATAGTGGAGAAAGAGTAGGATTTGGGGGTGCTTGATAAGGAGGAGGGTGGGTGGGTAGGTAGGTAGGTGAACAGAATTGCTGCTGGCCATGAGCTGTGTTAAGTATGGCCGGTGGGTCCCATAGAAAGGCAAGGCTTAAGTAGTGAACAACAGCTCTTTATTCTGAGACAAAAAGCCTAGCTGCAGCTGCTCTTTTTATAGAGCTGGCCGCGGCTAGGCAGCCAATGACAGGTGTTTGAGCTTGCCGCACTTGGTTTTACCCAATCGCGGCAAGCTCCATGCGAGCCAATCAAAAGTGTTCCCTAGCATCCAATCATGGCCCGGCTTTTCTGGACTAATGGGAATGCAGGTCTTCAAGCCTGCTAGTACGGAACAAGCTGCAGTCTGGGATTCTATTAGATTGGAGATGCATAGTGGTTTCTTTTGACTGAGGAAAATGAAGGTATGATTTTACTGAGTTATTCCAGTGTAAGGAGGAATTTAGTGTTTTTTTTTTTAATTGGCCCAGAACAATGTAAAGCAACCAGGAGTTTCTCATTAGTGAATTTTACTCCCATGTCAAAATTATTTTAGTTTACAGTTACAGCAACAACAATTATTACTACATTATTATAGGAAAACCTTACATTGCACTTGGTCCAGTGCAATGTATTCGACCTTTTCAGGATAATAACAACAGCATCACACTGACGGCCTACGCTGATGCAGCACACAGGTAAACAGATCAGTATCCCTTTTTGTAAAAGCATTTTTTTTTTCCCTTGGTCAGACCCAAGATGTTTGATGCAGCGTCTGGGGGAACATAAGATTGAGAATCACAAACATACAAGATGGTACGTGCCATATGCATCTACTGCATGACTGATCCTGTAAAGTTTACCAAAACCTCATAGGTATTTCATTTTTCTTCAAGAAGGCATTAAAAATAAGTTAATCATCTGTGGTGAAATTAAAGGCTCTTCTCAAAAAGAGAAGCAATAAAGGAGATGCTTCAGATGGTATCATTGGGGTATTATTATGGGTAAGATAGAAACAATTCTGGTCAATATTAAGCAGCCTTCCAAGAAGCCTCTACCACAAACTCTGAGCAGCATGGGAGTCATATTATTTAGTAAAAATAGGATGCCACACTTTTTAAAATCTTGGGACTAATGGAAGCAGGGAGATCCCAGCCTATTATTCCGTTCTTAAATCCAGGTGAGCATCCTCATAGCTAAGCCCCACCCTTCTATCTTCTTCTCTTTGTCTTATAAGAAAAAGTTCAAAGAGCATCAGTCAGCCCTTCCCCGCCACACCTGCACTTTTCTTCACCATCATTTATTTTGTGGTGAAGATAAAAATTAAAACTCCAATCTAACTAAAAGTTAAAATTAAAACTCCCTAGTTTTAATCAGCTGGCCCTCCTTCCAAGCCCTTGAAAAACATATGAAATCATGGGACACAGAGGTCACGGGGAGAAGGAACCATAGGGCACCAGGGAGGAGTTTGAAGGCAGTTGGCAGGTAGCCACCTTTTTATGAGACAAGTTTGGGAAAGGAAAGTTGTTTTGCTGCCTGCAGGGGAAATGGTGGTGGTTGGAAACAGCCCAGTGGAATACGAACATGCTGAGATGTTAACAATGGTTATGCCTATGGCTGAGGTGAAGCAGGGGAGGGGGGGGAAAAGGTATGAAAGATCCCAGAATTGGATAGTGGCTTATGCCATGTGGAACCTGTTCCTTACTGCTGAGATCATCAGGCAGTGGTGGGTATTCTACTGGTTCAGCCCAGTTCAACAGAACTGGTAGTTTTAAAAAAAACCCTCCCACGATGAAAGAAGGGGAAAAAGCCTTGACAATCAGCACAGGATAGGCCCTCCCACCTGACCCTGCGCTTTTCTGTTCTTTATCACCTCAGCTGATTGGCACTGCATGCCTCAGCTGGTGTGTGGAAAGCTGTGCATGCCTTAGGTGCGTGCATGTGTGATCATTGAAACCGTAGTGGAACAGATAGGATCTCACTGTTGTCATCAGGATTAGTGAATGAGGAGCAAGATGGAAGGGCAGCCTGTATGCTCTAGTTACCTGAATAATCACTCCTGAAACAAAAGTTCCCATTTCCTTCGGCTGAATGACCAAATATCTGGGAAGCCTCTGATTGTTTGAGATTCAAAGCAAAATGTATTTCCATGTCATACACAGGCTTATGAAGAATGTGCATCTGTGAAGAAATCCCATTGATTCTTGGAAAAATCCTCAGTAAATGGGACGGAATTTGGATCAGCAGTTTAAACAATCAAAGTTGTAGCTGCTCTGTTAACTCTTCCTCATTATGATCCAAAACAAATAAAACTGGGATCCATTTATTTATGTCTAGCGAAGCATTCTGTATTCTGAAATTAGACTTAATAGGAATACATATCCAATTAAAAGCTGGTGATATTCACAATATGCAAACCAACGTGGAGAATTAATATAAAGGCATTAGCGATATTATTCCCATAAAAACTATAATTTACTCAAAACGTTTTGTAATCTTCTTAGTTCTATTTGAAATAACTTGGGATTGTTTTTTTCTTCTTCTTTAATCATTTGTTTCCTTCACATTTTTATCTTGCCCAAAATCTTCCTTGGCCAACACAACTGTAAGTATGCATTGTGCATAATCTTATCAATGTTGCAGACCAAAACTTTTCTCCAATTAATATTGCCAAATGAAATAAGGGGTTAAGCTGGAGTCACAAAGTCTGCAGTTTGTAAGTTAAAGTCTTGCTTTTGCCAAATCCACTCCACTGCTGACACAAAGCTCTATTTAATGTTCTGCCAATCACTACAAGTCAAGTACAGTTCCACAAGTTCTCAAGTATGCTTTCAAAATGGTTATATAAGCTAGATATTGCTTTCCAGCTCACTCAAAAGTGAAGTGCAAAACCAAAGAGAAATATCAGTGTGAACCAGTGGTGGTATTCAATTTTTTTTACTACCGGTTCTGTGGGTGTGGCTTAATTTGTGGGTGTGGCTTGGTGGTCATGTGACCATGTGGGCGTGGCTTGGTCACATGACCAGATGGGCATGGGTTTGTGGCCATGTGACTGGGTGGGCATGTCTTTGGGGCCATGTGGGTGAGCATGGCCAGGTGACCATGTGACCAGCAAACCAAATTCAAGTGGTCCTCACTTAATGGCCAATTGCTTTGCAAGTGTTCTAATTTATGACTGATCGCCCCAGAGCTACTTGACCTGTTTTGGAGTTTTGACTACCATACACACACACACACACACACACACACACACACACTTTTCTAACCCTGCTATTCTATGATTCTGTAAGGATCTCCTGCTGGAGGAGGGGGTTGGACTAGATGACCTCTGAGATCCCTTGCAGGCCGGCTCTAGATTGCTGTGTGCTTTCAAAGAGTCTTCTGAAGGCTTTATGTCCTTCCTTCCCTTTTTTTTCCTTTCTCTCTCTCCCTCCCTCCCTCCCTTCTTCCATGTATTTATCTACCCATCCATATATCTGATTCATGATCTCCTCCTTCCCTTTCTTTCTTTCTTTCTTTTTCTTTCTTTGTCCCTTCCTTCCATCTCTCCCTTTCTTTGTCTATCCCTTTTCTTCCTTTCGCTTCCTCTCTTTTTTCTTTCTTTCTCCTTTTTCTTTCTTTTCTTTCTTTTTTTTTCTTGTCTCTCTCCCTTCCTCTCTCATTCCCTCTTTTTCTCTTTCCCTCTCTTTCTCTCTCTCTTTCTCTCTCTCCTCCCCCCCTCTCTGTGTCTCTCTCTCTATGGGTCTCTCCCCCCATGTATCTGTCTCTCTCTCTCTCTGCCCCTCTCCTTATCTTCCCCTCTCTCTTCCCTACTCTCTCTCTCTCTGTGTATCTCTGTCTCTCTTTCTCTCTGCCCCTTTCCTTATCTTCCCCTCTCTCTTCCATACTCTCTCTCTCTGTGTGTATATCTTTCTCTCTGCCCTTCTCCTTATCTTCCCCTCTCTCTTCTCTACTCTCTCTCTCTCTCTCTCAAAGCCGCAACTGAGCCAAATGCTCTTCTCTACTTTCAAGGGACGGCGGTGAACAGAGGAGCTTCCACAGGGCACGAACCACCTGAGTGGAAGTGTTGTAACTATGTATCATTCATGTGTTTGCAACTATGTATCATTGCAACTATGTATCATTCATGCGTTTGCAACATTGTATCATTCACGTGTAATCATTAACTTCTGTCTCTTCAGTGACCTTTGCAAGGCACGTACAAGAGACAAGGAGATAGACGTTTGTTAATAAGCTTATCCACATTGTAAATAATCTGTCCGGTATGCAGCTTTGTAAACATGCACATCCTGATGAGATTACCATGTTTGACTTGAGCTTTTTGATTAAATCATTTTCTTGTAAAAAAGCACAATAAAAGAGCGTGTGCCAAGACATTCGGGGCGCGCTCATCAAGAGGAAACTTTGCTTCCTGTCGTTTCTCTTCCCTTCGCTTCCTTTCATGAGCCGCCCATCAGATGCGGGATGGCAGATACCGCATGGAAGGTTTCCCCCCTCCCTAACCTGAAGAAGGAGAAAAGCTGCATTGACTTGCTTTCTGCTGGTTGTTGTGCGGAGCATGGAGAGTGATGGTGTTTGGGGTGACAGGGTGAGGGGTCGGGAGAGAGAGAAGTTGAGCTTTGCAATATGCTGCTGGGTGGAGCTCTGCAGCGTTTGGGGGGCTGTTGAGCTTTGCAGCATGGCATGGAAGGTGAGGGGGATTTGCAGACTATACTGGAGGGAATCCGAGTTTGGTGGTTTGCTTGCAGATGTTTCATTACCTGACTAGGTAACATCTGATGTTGTTACCTAGTCGGGTAATAAAACATTTGCCAGCAAACCACCAAGTTCAGGGAGTGCCAATGCCTCCTCATTGCAACCCTGAGCAACAGATATTCTCTTCTATTGGGACATTTAAAACGGAGGGTTTCAAAACTGAGCACTGGGCGGTGCCAGCCCACGGCTGTCTCCGCGGCTCAGGACAAGTCCCTTCAGGATGGCTGAGAAGCCCCACCTCTCGGCCCTGCCTTCCTCAGCCTCATCCCTCAGGTGTCTCCCTCCCTCCCTCATCCTCATCCTCAGGTGTCTGCCTCGTTCCTCTCTCAGTCGCTCTCTCGCTCCTTCACCAGCCCAGGAAGAAACTGCTTCAAAGAAGCTGGCAGGATGGCTTCCTGTCGGTGCAGCTCCTCCGAAGCGCCCATTCACCTCCACACAGCCGCCCGCAGTTCAATCCAGTGCTCCATTCTGCCTGCCTGCCTGCCTTCGTTTCTGGTTGTTTCGGAGCAGCTTCAGCTGAGAAAAAGAGGCGAATAGTTATTATTCTCAGCCAAAGCTGCTCCAAAACAACCAGAAACGAAGGCAGCCAGGCAGGCAGGCAGAACGGAGCACTGGATTGAACCGCGGGTGGCTGTGTGGGGGTGAACGGGCGCTTCGGAGGAGCTGCACCGACAGGAAGCCACCCTGCCGGCTTCTTTGAAGCAGTTTCTTCCTGGGCTAGTGGAGGAGCGAGAGAGTGACTGAGAGAGGAATGAGGCGGGAGGAAACTGAAGCTGCTGAGCCGGAGAGCAGGACAGGCTTTGGTTGCTTCCTCCCTCCCCTTCTCTCCTTTGTGTTCTTGATCCCTGATCCCAGCAGCATTCACCAAAGTTGAAGAAAGCCGCCATTTTTATTTTATTTTTTATTTTTATTTTTTTGCGGCCCGGTACAAAGTGATCCACGGACCGGTACCGGTCCGGGGCCCGGTGGTTGGGGACCCCTGGTGTGGAGGATTGTGCAGGTGTGTGTGTGGGGGGGTAGAGGGCTGAAAGGGGGCTAGCACTGAATGGAATCACTGAGGGGAAGGCAGCGTAGGAAAGAGGCAGCCGGCCAGACCCACGCACAGACCTAGTAGAGTGGTGGGAAGCCCCTGAAAGAGGATGAGGGAGAGAAGGAAGGAGAACTGTGGGCAGTCTGAGGCACCTTGTTTTGTGCACTCAGCTGGTTGACTCCCCTGATACAACCAGCTTCTTTAGCTCAGGGAGGCTGATGGCGGGGGGCAGGGTAAAACCATCGCTGCTGCTGCTACCAGGACTACTACTGAGACTGCCGCTGGTTCGGATGTGTGTGTGTATGTTTCTCCCCCCACTTTCAGTGAGTAACACCGAGGCTGGCACTTGAGGTCCCACGATCAGCTGCCACCAAAGAGGCGGTGGCGGTGAAATTCAGCAATGGGGATGGGCTGAAGCAAAAATGCAGTCTTCTCCCTCCTGGGGGGGTAGGGTCACTGCGTGCGGACCGGGGTGAGTGGGAATGGCAAGCACACATGCGCGTCTGCCTCTGCGTGGCTGAAGCTGGAGGCACCAGTGATGTTAAATGGAAATCGATGAGATGCTTCCAGCACAGTTGGTGATCCTTGTTCAGCCAGTCCCTTCAGGCAACCCTTCTCCTCCTCCACTCATGACTGACACACACACACACACACAGATACTGAGAGTGGGGGAGAGAAAGGGAAAGATAGGGACCTGGCCGCTTTACTTTATCCCCTGTCCTTGTCCTTACTTTCTCAGGCCAGGCGAGGGAGGGGAGGGTGAGGGGCAGGACCAGCTACTAAACCTGGGATTGGTGGCTCCAAGCTAAGTCAGCCAAGGGGCTGCTGGTGTAGGCATTGGCAGCAAGGAGGGCAAGAAGCCCCGGAATATCTGCCCACCCTCCTGCTTGCTGGCCGAGCTGGGTTGGCCTGGGCTGGAAGAGGTGTGTCCGCTGGTGGGAGAAGGAAGAAAATGTGCTCTGGGAGGGCGGGCAGGCAGGCAGATGTCCCGGCGCTGCTGCACATGTGCACATCCACTCAATCTGCCCCATGGCCACCATGTGGTACGGAAAGCTCGGAGTGTAACTGGAACAAGTGGGCGATCGGGTGACGGACGACCCAGTTCAGAGGCGTGGCCAGCCAGGGGTCACCACCAGTTCTGCGAACCATGCCAAATCATCGCTACGGGTTCCCGAATAGGTGCGAACTGGTTGAATAGCACCTCTGGTGTGAACTCAAAGATAGAAAACCTACATATTTTTAAATTGTTTTTAACATGGAGTCCTAAGGATATTTTT
The DNA here is from genome assembly GCA_033807585.1 of Hydrophis major. NCBI lineage: Eukaryota > Metazoa > Chordata > Lepidosauria > Squamata > Elapidae > Hydrophis > Hydrophis major. The sequence goes on from CM066330.1 coordinate 111,887,153, forward strand.
AATACAAGGAAAGGGATCCAGTTATACAATACAGAAAAATTCTTTCCCAATTCTATTTCTTCAAAATGGATCTCCATTGAAAGATCTGAAACACAATTGAACTTCCCTAAAATGAATTGTTTTAGATTTCTCTCTTTTTTTCTCTCCTTTTATCCTTCTTTTATATAGCTCCCCATCTCACAGAACAACATGTTAAAATAATCAATAAATATCTAAAATCACTACTATTATTAATAATTCAAACACCAAAAGCTATAAAAAAAAATCCTGAGCTAAAGTAAAAAGTAGATGAAGGGGTGTTAAAAACAGTGGAGCCACTTCCCTAGCTCACATGTTCCCTGAAGTCCCCAGGCTGACTAATACAATTCTTTTTTTTTTTGAAACAAATTTTATTAGTTTTAAAGACAAACAAAATCATTAAACATTACAAACATAAAACCTTTTTCCATTGTAAATTATTTTATACAGCATAATTCTAATTTATCCCATTTCCTTATAGACAGATAAATATCTTTTAGCAAATCTCTCATTATTTCTCTTTACTTTTATTCAATTTCTTTTCTATATTCATCTATTTTATAACCATCATATTTATATTTTCATCTGACTTATTTACAGATATTCTCGTCCTCCAAGGTTTTATTAATTCTTAATCAAACATAAACACACAAAACACAAAAACATAAAACTTCTTTTAAGAAAGTGGCTTGGCCCCAGAATACCTCTCTTTGTACAGACTTCAATTAAATTCATGCTCATCTTATATATCATTACTTATCTTATTAACCATTCTATATCTTCTATATAACTTCTCCCCACTTTTCACTCTTCTTAATTCTATTTTATTTAATTCATCTTACTTTAAATCATTATACTTGTATCTTTTGTCCATTCTTTTCCAATTATCAATTTATCACAATCACTTTAATATAAAAAAGAAAGATTTCTCCTGAAATCACTGATCGAAGTATGATGCCTTTCTATCCCCTGTTAACATTTAGCATAATATCTAGTTCCCAATCTGATTCTGCTTAGTACATTCTACCTATTAACTTTTAAGAAAAGAAAAAAAAAGAAAAAGAAAAAAGAGAATAATAAATCTATAAAATAATTAAGTACATAATTACCATTCTACTTTTTAGTACATATTAAATAATACATTTTAAACTAAAAGAATTAAAAAAGAAAAAGAATAAAAAAAATTGTGATAGCATTAAGAGAATAACAAATTAAGTTTTATCATTAAATCTTAAACATTTTACACATTCTCAATAATATTAAATGTTAAGATATATCATTAAATCTTAAACACTATAATATTTTGATTTATTAAATCTTGTAATATTCCAATTATCTATTTCAAAAACAAATGCTACAATAATACATTTATAATAACAGTAACATAGCCAATAAACTCTATATTTTAAACATTCCCTTTAATATTCTAGTTTTCTATTTCTAATACAAATACTACAATACTATCTTATGTACTTTTGCAGATCCTTTTTTTTCTATAAATTATGCATTACCCTTTGCCCCTAAAGAAAAATTTCTTTTTTCCATCTTGTTTTATACCTTTGCGGCTTTCCCCCCCCCTTTTCCCTTCCTTTCTTATCCCACCTAGTCTTTTCACCTGCCCCTCTCCTAACCTCTGCCTTTTTAGTTTCCCCTCTCTGTTGTATTCTTCTTTTCTTTTGCATTCTGGCATTGTATTGGTTATGCACCTCATTTTTCTCTTTCTTGGATGTTTTTTTAGATCTTAAATCCTTCATTTTCCTTCCTCTCTTTCTCTTCTCTTTCTTAGTCAAATTATTTAATTCATTAAAGATTTCTTCTTCTTCTTCTTCTTCTTCTTCTTCTTCTTCTTCTTCTTCTTCTTCTTCTTCTTCTTCTTCTTCTTCTTCTTCTTCTTCTTCTTCTTCTTCTTCTTCTTCTTCTTCTTCTTCTTCTTCTTCTTCTTCTTCTGTTTCCTCCATTTGTTGTTGTATTTGCTGATAAGTAGCAAGCGCCATTTCTAAAAAGTAAAAGATATCTCCCAAAGAGTCCTTTGTTTTTCCATATGCCTTTCTTAGTTCATCAATAGATAGAGCCATTATAAACCTTTCTTCTTCTTCTTTTTAAAACAACCAAGATGTTTCAAAACTTAAAAAACAGTTCCCCAAAGTCTCAAAATCATCAAACATCCAAACAAAACAGAAAGTTCTTCCCTTTACACTTTCTCTTCCTGGGGTAATATCAATTAGGAAAGAAATAAAGAACCCAGTCTGTACTTTAAAGTCTTATTGCAGTTAGCTTCTAGTCTCAAAATCTTCAAGGCATCTCCTCCAACAAAATCTTAATACAGGTTTTTTTTTGGTCATCTCCCTTTCCACTTATAACAAAGAGCTTTAAATTTTACCTTCTTTAAAGAAGCAGATTTTTCAATGTCCATTTGTTAATTCCGTAAAGAAGGAGAGTAAACTTTCCCTTTCAGCACTATTCACCACTTTTAGAATCTCCTCTGGAAACAATGTATCATTCAAAAAGAACGTAGTTTTCAGGATATTAGATATATCTTAAAGTTCCGGCAGCCAAAGAACTTTCACTTTAAAACTTTCCAAACTTTCTCCTTCTTCCTCCTGCACATTCTTATCCTGTCGCCGGCTTCTTTGTGGCGGCCATTGCTGACCGCCGCTCCACCGCCTTGAGAAAAGGGGGGTTTGCTGGGTGGGGAGGGGATCTGCGACACCCCCAAACCCCTATCCGGATCCCCCCTGTCTTCAGCTGCCTCTACATGGCAGCCTTATCCTCCAGACCCATCGGGATCGGAGGCATCAAGACGGCTGGCGCGATAGGGATCACGCTGGATCGTGAATCCCTGCCGCCACCGAAACTGGCAAACTGGAAGTTTCTGACTAATATAATTCTTGAGGGACTTTCAGAAGCGATAAGATCAACCTCGCCCCAAGAGGGAGAATTTAGAGCACCAATGTAGAAAAGCCCACTGCCTAGGCCCCATTAAATGTAGCTCCCTATATTTCATAGAACCTGTAACCATGCCCTTTCTTCTAGATCTGATGGGATGAGCAGATGAAATCATGGAGAGATGGTCCCTCAATTAACCTGGATCAACAGGTCCCCTTCATTTCAGGGGGACAATATTTCCAGATATCAAATCTTCCTTTTGAAGCCATGCAGGATAGTCTTGGGTTCCCATTTAACAAGGTCTTCTGGCAGGAAAAGGAAAAGACAGTTCTGTCTCAGACACTGTTATAATAGTCTCCAGTGTTAGCACCTCAAGGATTCAAATAATTCAGGAAACATAGTTGAAGGAGCATATGTTATAAACGAACTGCAATATTTTGTCAATCTGGAAAACTATCACATATGGAAGATACTAAGAATGTTTTTGTTTCTTTTGTGCTGTCAGACATCTTTACCTCTCCTTTTCTTCCTCTTTGCAAAGCACAACTTTGATGCTTATTTAAAATTGCTTGTCTTTGGTCCCGAAAATGTGAGAGCTTGTACTTTCCAGCTAAAAAAGAATAACCAAGCAGAGAGTCTAATCAGAAATGATTGTTTTCAAGACACTGCTGAATTAGAGCAAAGAAATGAGAGAAAGTGATTTATATGAGGAAAAAAATCTTATCACTCTTAAGTTGTGTATGATTTTACACATGCCTCTACTGGACTCAAAAGATCATGAGGTAACCTCTTCTTCAGATTTATGCTGAGGGTTGACCAGGAACAAGGACTTCTAACTACTTCTTTCTATTTTATATATTTGGCTTTTTAAGTGAAAATGTTGCTGAGCTCGTATCTTCAGGGTTGGAAGTATGATCCATTCTGCATATATAAGTTAAGTCCTGAGCATGGGTGCAACGTTCCTGTGAACACGTCCTGGAATTCCTGGATGAGGGCCTCTTCCTAGTCATCGCTTCCGGTTTGGTGTATGCCAGCTAGTTCAATTCTGAGTGGGGCGAACCACTGTAACCCTAACAAACTGGGCCGGTCACAATCGACGACAGTCAGGGGAAGCGTCACGGTGCGGTCCTTGAAGGATACTTGGACATGGCTGGAACCGACAACTGGAATTCTGTTCCCCTGGTAGTCTTTTAGGATGATTCTTTGAGTGCTGAGGTCCTGGCGACAGATGGCAGGGATCAGCTGTTTGTGGGTTTTCCAGGAGACCATCGATAGGGATGACCCCGAATCGACTTCCATCACGCACGGTTGATTCTCAATAGTGACCTTTACGCAGATCTTTCTTGCATCTAGTGATGAAGCGTGGCCGATAAAGATAGTTTGGTGTGCCTCTTCTCGTCTCGTTGAAGTGGCAGGTGCTCGATTTCTGTAGTAGTGGTTGTTCCATTGGTGGTTCAGGCGGTCCCGATTTCCAGGTGGTTTGCCTGTCTCCCAATGGAGGTTATTCTCTCTCCTGCTTGGACTGGACTCTCGCTTGCTTCTGCAGACCTTTGCTATGTGGCCTCTTTTCCCACAGGAACGGCAGAGTGCGTCGAGGAATTTGCAGTCTGATCGCGGGTGGTTTGCCCTGCAACCAGCACATTGGTGTGGAAGTCTCTGTTCCTTTGCTCTCATTCCGAGCGGAGCCAGTTGACCTCCTCTTCCTCACTGTCTGAGGATGACTTGAGGTCTTCATGATGGGTGGTAATAGTGTGCCTCTCAGAGGAAGGCGGACTATCGCTAGCGAGTTGGCGGTGCAGTGCATTCGCTCGGCACATTCGAGCGGCTGACTTCCTGGTTGCTTCTGTGGCAGTAGCGTCGGCGATGACATCTGCAAGGCTGACGTCTCCTTTTGCCATGATCTTGCTCTGTAATGTGTGGTCATCTAATCCCAGAACTATTCGGTCTCTCATGGCTTCCACGAGGTTTGCAAAACCACAGAGTCCTCCCAGGTTCTGGAGGTTGGCTACAAAGTCCCCAACACTCTCGTTCTTCCATTGGTCCCTCTGGTAAAACTCGTGTCTTTGTATCAGTGTAGGTACTGTGGGTGCGTAATGGGCCCGGCGGATTGGGGCGAGGTTATCCCCATCCATGGTCTTCACTTCCGCCGGTTTGGCAAGTGCTTTAGCCATTTTAAAAACGGCGGGGCCACAGTGGGTCAGGAACACCGCTTGTTTCTTGCCAGGTGTAGCATCTTTCAGATTGTTGGTCTCCAGGAACATCTGGAAATGGTCTATATACAAGTCCCAGTCTTCATTTGCTGGGTCAAATGGAGCGGGTGGTGTGGCACCACTGGTCATTCTGCTGTTTGTTGCTTGCGCTCTCAGCCACGTGCTCTGTCTTGTTCGATGAGTATTTAGTCAGCTCTATCATCTCCGCATCCCACCTTCGTCGCCAGTGTTAAGTCCTGAACATGGGCACAAGGAACGGAGACGAGACATCAAACTGTGACTTCAACTCTTTATTCATGACTTCAGAACAGAGCAAAATACTTGGGCAGCAGCAGCTCTTTTATAGAGCTGGCTGCTGTCAAAACAACCAATGATTTGAATTTACCGCTCTAACAAGTGTCCAATCAGAGAGACCCGCTGTCAGCCAATCAGATTGGCCAGAAACAACCAATCATGACTCGCTATTCACGGGCCAATGAGAAGTGCAGGATTACGAGCCTCCTGTTAAAGTAAAGCTATTAGGGTTGTTACCGAAGCGTTGGCTTCGTCCATAACAATAAGCCTCCTAAAAAAAGAGCTGAACACAAAAGAACACCTGAAAAACTCCATTTCAAAAAGCAGTGGTAGTATCTGCACTGAATAGACCTCCCTAATGCTATTGCCTGTAAGGAAACCGAGTACTGTAACACTTTCCATTATAGGAAGCACATGAAAAGGCACATTCAAAGAACCTTTTGTTCCTGAACAACCTAAACAATTTTGCATATTTCCAAATATTTCTTAAAGTAAACAAACAATCCTCAAAAAAGGATACAGTCATGATTTTCAAAAACATAAACATCCCCACCTGTATTTTCAGAAATCTTTTCGAATGGAGAGATATCATCTCAGGATACATAGCTAGCAGCAGGATCTTATTGCCAGTCTTGCAAACAGACCCTGTTTTGGCTATGTGAAACTGCCCACCATTGCTGGCAGCTACTAATGAGCCATGGTGGTACAGGGATTAGAATGCAGTACTACAGGCTAACTCTGCTCACTCCAGAAGTTCAATTCTGAGCAGCTCAAGGTTGACTCAGCATTCCATCCTTCCGAGGTTGGTAAAATGAGGCCCCAGATTGTTGGAGGCAATATGCTGATTCTATAAACAGATTAGAGAGCATTGTGAAGCAGTATATAAGTAAAGCATTGTGAAGCAGTATATAAGTCTAAGTGCTATTGCTACTTGTGAAGGAGGTCTTCAACTCTCAACTCTGGCCAGCAGTGTTGATGTTATTGGTAAAGAGGGAAATTTAACTGGATATATTGAGGGATATAGGGAAGGTGGGCAGAGGAGTCTGAATATGGCAGAGGTTATACCAATTAACCCTCATGTTTAGGGATCTGCTTGCACCTTTTCTCTCCATTGCAGGCTCCAGTGTTTCAGCAGAGAATGAAAACAAGAAAAAGAGGATAGGAACTGCTCTCAAGGAACCCCCAGATGATGATGGAGGCAGAAAACCCATTACAAATCTATATAAAAATATTATGGTTCAGGAGAAAAAGGGCTAGGCTTAATTTGTGGAACGCTCCTCCACAGGACTCCTCCTCAGCGTTCCCCAGTTTTGGTGAAGATGAGAGAAATAAACACCCTCATCCTCAATGCTCTAACAATTCATTGGCCGAAACAGGACCCCACCAGATGGAAAAGAAGGGTGGGGCTGGATGATCTTCACAGCTCAAAGAGAACAGGTATGTCAGGTAAGTACCAAAGCCCTTTCTCCCATGAGCTGTTCAGAGCATCCAGTAGTGGGACATACCAAAGCTTGGCCTGTCCTACGGGAGGGACTCTGTCTGGCTTAGAATCCCCTCCTGGTCCCTGTGGACCTGTTACAGAACTCTTCTGCCAAAGGAGGCCTCAGCGGATGCAAACACATCTATTTTTTAATGCCTAATGAATGGCGATGGAGAGACTCAGGTTGTGGCTCGACAAATTTCAGTTATTGGTGCCTATGTGACCTATGCTGCTGATGTTGCGGCGCTCCTTGTTGAATAAGCTGTTATGCTCCTGGGCACCTGTAGTGATTGAGTCTGATACGTTTTCACTATCGCGGCTTATCAAAACTCAAACAAAAAGAAAATTCTACCTTCCCTTTTTTGGAAGTCAGATCCTAGAAACCCTCAGTCCTTTCGGAAGGGATCCTTTCAGTCCTTTTATCAGGGACCATTCTCAACCAGATACCAGAGACCCCCATCTTTCCAACCAGGGCAGCAGCCAGAGAGGTCTGACTTCGGGGATAGGAACCGAAGGGGTGGCCAGTCCAAGAGATCCTTTCGAGGAGCAGGAAATAGATCTTTCCGGTGTCCAAGATAACTCCATGGACCCGACTCCCATTGGCAGCCGCCTTAAATTATTCATGGACCAGTGGGACTCCTCAACGTCTGATTCCTGGGTCAGAGACACGATCAGATTCGGTCTTGCGCTTCACACGGTTGGTGATCCAGTTGACTGGGCATGTTGACTCTGTGGAGCCATGCTGCTCCTGGATGAGAGGGAGAGATCTAGGGCAGGAGGAGGGTGGGAAGAGGAAGAAAGCACTGGAGTGGGGGGCGAAGAAACTTGAGAGGTCCTGGGTGCATCCCGTGTGCACTTATCCATTTGTCTTTCCAATGCCTTGTGGCACCTGTTGGTGTCTTTTTATGAGGCCTTAGAATTCCCTTTTGTCTGTTTAGATTTGTGCTGAGATTTAGACTTGGCCCTTGAGGTTGAGGACTGGGAACCACTACCACTTGCCATTTCGATTAGAGATTTTACAGTATGCTTGTTATTTAGTACTATGTTATATAGGCAGTTGGCACGCCCACGGGTCTGACCAAGGGTGGACAGGGAGCCCTGAAATCGAAATCCCCCCTTTTTTCTTTTTTTAAGATATAAATATGTATATATATGTTTCTAATATGAGTTGTATCTCAATAATAATACATTTATTATTATTATATTACTAGTATTATATATTATTATTATTATTATTATTATTATTATTATTATTATTAATATAAACATTATTATTATTAGTGTATATTTTTATGTAAATATATATCAATATAACAGCTAATTTAATTGAATATCCCAATCAGCCAAATTGAGAAGGCCTAACAGGCCAAAGTATTAATCACAGGCCTTCAACAGCTTCCCTGCACAGGCGGACACTGGCCTAGGTGTTCACTGTTGTGCCGTTGGTTAGGGAGAACTGTGAGGGTTAAGCCAACAACAAGAATAGCAGATGGCCTCAAATATGGTTTAAAACAAGGTTGCAATAATTCCTTGGGTTTTTTTTTAATAAAGACCCTCTGATCAGGAATAAGAAACTACCTCACACAGTCTACAGAAGATTTGCACTCAGTGCGGCCACACAGTCCGCCTACAACAAATTGGCGATGGTCCATTATTTTTGGCACACGCACCAGCAGCAATCTCCCACCATGAGAAGGGATTAGCTCCAGATAGCTTTCCCTTAGTACTAAATGGCTGGGAGGGGTGAAAATAACCAGGCGTTTAAGCCCTTCACCCCAAGGTGGCGTTCTGGGGAAAAAACAGCGATACAACTCAGTTGCAAACGAGAGAAACAAAACCATGCCATTTGTTTGTTAAAACGGCATGGCTATCGCTATGGCAAAGGCAGGGCTAGTGGTTGGGGGCGCGCAGAATGAAGCTGAAGCCTTCCTCCGTTTTGGGGCACGAAAAGCACTTCCCGATACAGCGATCACCGGCGGCCAGATGGAAAAAACAGCGTGGGTAGATCGTTAAGCAATTTCTTGAGAGAACCTGAAAGATGAATTGACTGTCTCCAAACCTAATAAGAGAAATTCTCCTGTTTTGGCCAAGGAGTAACTAAAAAGCACTGCCTATCCCTCACGAGGCTGAGCCAAAACTGGGGAATGCTGGGAAGGAGTCCCATGGAGGAGGAGGAGCTTTCCACAAATTAAGCCCAGCCTAGACATGCAGAGACTGAAGCACCTCCCACTAATGTATGAACAGCTCATGCGAGAATTGATAAGTTTAAGTGGAGCAAGGATCTAGTGACTGCCACCATGGACTCTGGAGACAACGCACACAATTCTTTTCTATTGTCAGCTCTTCAAAGTCAGGTCAGGAAGCATGTATCACAAGGAAATCCATGGATTTATTACTGTTATTAATCAAACTTAAAGTCTCCAAAATAAGAATATATATATATATATATATATATATATATATACTGTATATGCAACAGATAAAAGCCCAGCACAATACATAGCATTAGGCCCTCAAAAGCCTGCAGAAAAATCTCTGTCTTTAGTTTTTTCCAGGAGGAAATGTCAGAAACAGATGAATCTCCATTGCGAGGTCATTCCGGAAGGAATCACTAATGCTTAAAGAGCAAGTGAACCCATGGGCTGCTGGCATCAATCCCTTTTGTGGAGGGATATTTTCAGTCTCCTAAATCCAGCAGAGAACTACTACTGCCTGAAGAAGCCAGAAGGCCAAAAGTCCAGCTGATTTCTTAACAACATCTTAGAGAGCAATCTATCTAATTCCACACAGGTAACATATTGAAAAGAATTCCAGGTGAATGTCAAGATGATGCTACTTAATTCTTTTAGAATACAATAATAACAACATCTTGAAATCTTGCCAGAGTCTCTCTCTGCCCAGTGTTATGCCAAATAGAATCAAAACATTGCTATTTTGAGTTTCTTTCTCATGCTTCTCATTTTCTCACGACTTGTGTTGCGATTTCACCCCTTTTCCTTCATACTAATGGGACTTGACAGCTCAGTGATTAATGATTCTGAGTTGTCAGAAAATCTGACATTCTGGGCTCGAGACCCAAACTCCATGCAATAGAGTAGCTCCTGTTCCTGCCCCAGCTCCTGCCCACCTAACAGTTTGAAAGCATGTAAATGCAAATAGATAAATAGGTACCACTTTGGTGGGAAGGTAACAGTGCTCCATGTACCTTGGCATATAGTCATGCTGGCCACATGACCATAGAAAATGTCTTTGGACAGCACTGGCCCCTCAGACAAGAAATGGAGATGAACACCACATGTAGAGTCAGGGACATGACTGGACAGGGAAATCTTTACCTTTACCTTTTATCTTCATGCTGATGCAATCTCTACATTCCTTGAAATCACCTTCACTATAAGAATCATTTGCTTCTCTTACATGTGGCCCAGGCAAGTCACTACAGGCAACCAGTGGTGTATTAAGCAGACTAAACACGTGCTTAGGGCACCAGACCCAACGGGGGCACCACAAAAACTTTTACGTAGCCTAAGCTTGGCTTTGTACAGTATGTACAAATGGGGGCGAGGCACCAAGATTTGCCAGTGCTTAGGGCACCAGTGAGCCTTAATCCACCACTGCAGGCAACGGTAAAGACTCATTCCCTTCACCATCACTTTGGGCCCTGACATCTTGTCACAATAATACCGACCAAAAGGCATCACTGTACAATCTGTATATATACTGGATATCATGTATACTGGGTACCTGATATAATAAACATCTCTGGCCTTCTTTTATTCTGATCAAATTTAATGTATTGCTCACATCCAATTTTTGGAAAATCCATACCTTTTGAAGGTAGTCTAAGATAAGAGGCAGAAGGTTTTGATCCATGATGCGTACACTGTTCAGGAGTACCACATTCCTCAAGGAATTAGTCCCCTTAGAGACAAAAATTTATAGATGCTGATCATGGAGATTTAAAAGGACAAATAAATATCCAATGCCTATCCCATGAGAAAGTCTAAAGCTTTTCAGAACTGAAAGTAGATCAGATCAGGGCTACCTGTGACCTTGTCCTTCTTATTCTTAATTTCTTGGCATCAGAGGTACATGGGCTTGCATCCTTCAATGCAATGTGCTACTATAATAGGGTGCTTCAGGCCAGTGTGTTTCAAGGACGCATATGCAGGAATTTCTGCTCTTTGTGATAACCCATTGTTTGGGAGCTCTCTTGTCTTGCTCGAGATGGAGGAGGGGGTGTTTTTTCCACTGGGACAGTGGGGGTCAAAAAATGGCTTTCAACCTTTTGAACTGGATTCCATTTACTACAGGGACATTTGCAGAGAGGTTTAAGAAAGTCAAAATAGTGTAATTTTTGGAAGCCTTGCCTCTCTTTTATAGGTGTCATAGGAAAAAAAGGGATGGGGCTTTGCTTGAACAGTTACATTTGCTCTTTTTGATCCAATTTTGGACGCCATTTTTCTGAAAACTGAGTGGATCATGACAGAAAAAGGATAAGGTCATGTCTCACTCAAATGGTAAGCATAGATACTCTTACAATTTTTTTTTTCTTAAAGAAATGTATATAATAATAAATATAGTTTTGGTGTTAGGGAAACCCTAACTATCCACAGTACTGATCCAAGAATCTTAAATTTCTAATTATATGCATATTGCAGGCATGTGATCAATGAAAGAACATTCTTATCTTTTCTAAGTAAATAACTCAGTCAACTTGCTTTTTTTTTTTTTGGCAAAAGTCCTTTTTTTTAATAACTGTTACAAAGTGCCAAAGTGAATTTCTTGACTCAGAAAATTCTCTAGGGATTATCCCCTATTCCTACAATACTCTGCTGCTAATACAATATTTGAACTCCACAGATTTACACTAACGGAGAATTAGATTTTGTACTGACTAGAGGAAAAATCACCCTTCTTTTGTAACTACTTTCTCCTTTGAAGCTCCTGTACATCATTTGAAGATATACTTTTACCAGTAATCTAAAATTAATTTAAGAACAATAAAATAATTTACAAAACCAACAGGAAACTATTATATGTTTTAAATACTCTACATATATTGATATAAATGAGCATGTTGCAAATAAAGCAAAACAGAATGATTACAAAAAAGCAACACTTAATCAAAAGCATGCATACTAAATTTTATTTAAGAAATATGTGAAAATATATTTTTCTTTTTTATGGGAATATTATAGAACTAATGAATGAAAAAAACTCCTTTCCATGAAAATAAAGTGTAGTGTGTATCTGTTTTGGATTATACTTGGATTTTTTATTATTATATTACACAGATATTTGCAACATGGGACTTGATTTATGAAAAGATGCTAGCTGAATGGCTTTGTGAGTTTTGGTCAATTGTGTTTTCTCTTGCAGCCCATTTATTTATTCATAATTGCTTCAGAGGCTTGGAAGCCCTCTAGACCAGGGGTAGTCAACCTTTTTATACCTACCGCCCACTTTTGTATCTCTGTTAGTAGTAAAATTTTCTCTAACTTCCCACCAGTTCCACAGTAATGGTGATTTATAAAGTAGGGGACAAAACCCCTACCATCCACCATGAAAGCTGGAACATCCATTCGTGGGCAGTAGGGACCAGGTTGACTACCGCTGCTCTAGACCAATGTGGAATGAATGTGCCTTTGGAAACTTTAGCTTGCTGCTAAAACTGGATGTGTACAAGTTAAAGATCCATGGGCTTCTCTAAAAACTGTGCTGGGTTAGTTACATTTCTGTCTCACTTTTCTCTAACGAGTGTGTATGTATCCACACCTTTGAATCAGTGTTGACTCTTGGCAATTGCCTGCATAGGTCCTTGCAGTTTACTTGGCAAGATGTCAGAAATGATTTGCCATTGCCATCTTTCGAGGGTTGAGAGAAGGTGACTGGCCCAAGATTACCCAGCTGGACTACAACTCACAATCTCCTAGTTTCTAGCCACATTCTTAACTACTATACCAAAGTCTAGTCTCATTCTTCAAAAGTGCTCCTTCTTAAAGAGGTGTTCATGCATTTTTATCTCACAACCATCAATGGAAAGTAGATTAGGCTAAAAATCAATTTTAAAAATGAACAAGTTTCTTCAACTTTCCTAAGCCCCACTCTACTGTATAACATTGTCTATCCATTGTGCTTCCCTCAAAATTCCTAAGAAATCTTGCCTGGGAATTCACATATTAATTTGCAGATTACAAAAACAACAATAACCCCAAAAGCTATTCTAATTCCATGAAAAGCAGGGGGTTATTTCTATTGAGAAAGTAAATCACATTGCACAGATACTTTTCCCCTTACTGTAGCAGTTTTCTTGTAAAGTCCAATAGTTATGTCAATGGATCTTTTGGGTTATTTAGAAAGATAGTTGAAGCCTATGGTTGGGAAAAAAAAAAAAACTGTCTGGGACAGACAGCTTGCAGCCTGTACCTCATTTCTCCTATAGCATACAAATGATTATTTTTCAGTGTTGACAACTGAAACGTTTTATACAGATACAATTTCACACAGCAAATAGGAGAATATCCAAAGGGCATTAATTATGCTAAAGAGGCAGCATTATACTCTTAAACAGGAATTGCTAATTCCCACAGAAATCCCCTAAATCAAAAATACATTCAGTGGTGTTTTGTTATCTGAGTTGTAATGCTCTTCATTCTTTGTGGGTTGAAAACAGATATTGTGGTTGGTGCTACAGTGAAAAGCTTTTGCTTTGTGTTTTGTACTAAGATGTTAAACACTCTCCTCAGCAAAGTGCAATAGGATGCCAAAAATTTCTGTCTCCTGCTGCTTCTTACAAAAGGAACCAGCTTACGGCTTGTTAATAGAGACAAGAGGCTCTGCCTAATAAACATTCAAGCGGGACCCCACTTTAAATAATAAAGAACTGGTAAATTGAAATCACAGTTATGTTTTGGGGAAACAAGCATTCTTCTGTATATGCAATCCCAATTTCTTTTTGAGGAAAGAAACAAGTGTGTGCTCTGTATATTAATAAGAGCAGCATTTTAAACCAGAAATCCTTATCCAAAGTTAACCTGTGAACAAATTAGAATGCCTGAGGCAAGACACTATTTCCATAGAGTCAGCTTTCCCCATTGGCAAAATACAGATTATAAAATTGACCCACCTTCAGTCTTTTATGGAGTGCTCTAGACTCTGAGAGGCAATCAAAAATATTATACACAAGTCCAAGTACTCCAAGATATATAGAATTACTTTTCATTGTGAGTAATTTCCCCCATTCAAGCAATAGCAGAGCAAAGACATTAGTGCTAACCGTATCAAAGCAAGGATGTCTGTCTGTCCATCTGTCCGTTCATTATCTATCTATCTATCTATCTATCTATCTATCTATCTATCTATCTATCTATCTACTTAGAAATGAGAAAAACTGACTTTTAGCAGGAACAGTAGTTCTATTTGACTTTCTACTGAGGTCTCCTCTATTTCTCAACTCAATCCAAGGTCAACATTCAGGTGATGCTTTTTAAAAGGCATTTGTTGCGGAGATGTTGCAATCAGCTCTAAAAACAGTTACAAAAGGAATTGTTCTTTGGGTGGTATTTTATTATACAAATTACATTTTTGGTTTCGACACTGTTTTTTTTTTCCTAATTCCCTTCAATAAGTTACTTCAAGAGAGTTTCCATTAAAACATCTCTTCCACAACTATTTTTGGAGAGAGGATATAGATACTTATGCAATATTTTCTTTTAGACTATATAGAAAAATATTTTAACATTTCCTATTAAAGGAAACCTTGAGCCAAACACAGGGGGCCACATAGAAAAACAATGAACTGAGGTGTACAGGGAAACTATGGACTTAAAGGATATGAATAGCAGTTTTTCATTGGATCTATAATTTGCAATAGGGAAATTGGATTTTGGACAATTCCATTGATTCAAAGTAAAGATAAGGATGATTGCCAAGTTTCTTGAGCTTCCAGTATCTAATGGCCATATCATCTGGTAAGTTTTCATTTTCACATTTGAAAAGTGCACAGGACTTTTGTGTTCTTGCTCGCAGATAATACTGAATTTCTACCTGAATGGATTGATAATAACCATATTTCAAGAGCATATTTAACAATTACTCTGACCAATTCTTTTAAAATAGTGTTTAAAGAATAGGTTATGCTTCAGGCTGTGCCTAGTGGGTTATCTAATGTATTTAAAAGTTCAGGAATAGTGAAAACATTTAAACTAATGGAGCAAAAGTGACCAGAATTGATGATAAAATATTTGGTTTGCTTATTATTTTCTACTGCTCACAAGCTGCCTGAGGTATCCAACTAGAAAGGCATTATGATGTTTTATATACTGTGCATACAGGATGCTTCAACATGTACCTAATCTTGTTTAGCACCATCTTGATCACTTTAAAGCTACACTTTCTTTTAAAACCTACAAAATTTACTTAAAACATATGTATCTTTGGATAGAACTGTTCTTTCCATTTCTTTCCAGTAATTTTCCAAAAGGCAAAGCTAGGCCTCCATCTTAAAAAAGTAAAAATATGTAATAAGAGACTATGTTTTCACACCTTCTCTTTCTCTAGCCCTGATGGATTTGTTGGACATAGGATAGACTTAAATAATATAATTATAATGTATTTTTAAGTTGTTTGCTAAATAAAGACAAAATCTATTGTCCTTGCTTTACACAATGATAGTTGTCTTATAGCTTGGCTTGGCTATAAATGATCTGATTCTTAGCTTCATTTTGAGAATAATACTTCTGCATTATTCTGGGTTCTATTGTTTTTAGCTACATAGCAGATAGCCAGAAGAAAAAAAATCATTACCTGAAATTCTGTGGTTGCTTTGGCAAGGTGAACTCCATAGTTAAAGTCTACAGATCTCTTGACAGTATTTCAAAGAAACACATATTGCTGAAAAGCAAAATGGGGCAAGGTGCCTGAGGGGACTTGCAGAGGCACAATTCAGAAAATAATTCTCAGAGCAAGAGAGAGGGAGAAAACACATGAACAATTATGCACTCTGAACCTGATGTACAGAAACTAGAAATAACTTTTTAAAATCATAGTTATATGTTCTTCTCAACCTTCTTTTTACTTAATGCAACAATGTTAACATCACACTTGAAGATGCAATATTTCATGCAGCTATTTAAATCTTGCTGGAAGATCTTATGCATCTTAGTTTATACAGCATACTGCACTGCATTCAAGAATTGGTGATCACTGATGAATAATAATTAGGATGAATACTAATTACCAATGCCAATCCGGTGCTTGATTTTTCCCATTGGAACACATACACTCCTTTCCATTTATTCCAGATACTACTTGTATGGGGCAATACTTTTAAAAGTAGGTTTTGCCTATTGCTGATATACAGCAGTTTTATATAAATGTTTTCACTCGATTTTGGTAGATACGTAGTCAATGACTTATTTATACAGATTATTACAAAAATGAAAATATCTTATATAAATGATACAAGTAAAGAAGTAAAACTAAAGTGTCAAGAACTTATCATTAGACTTTAATGGAATGCTAAGCTACAACTAAAAAAAAAAAAATGAAATGGATTCATTTGGTGGATTTTTCTGTTGAAGCCTTGAGCTTCTCAAGGATTTTCTTTCCACCTCCTCAGAAGTTTAAAGGAAGTCCCACTGCTGCTTAGATTTAGGTAGGATTTATTTCATCTGACAGAGTACATACAGTTCAAATAGACTGGCTTCAGACATTACAAAAATGTCTTTGATTTAACTGGTAGTTTGCTCCAGAAAAAAATTATTTTACCAGAAGGGCTATCACCTGTATCCTCTCTGTAAGAATATAATATTAGAACTATATCAGCTGTTTGGGGTTCAACACAACCCTTTTTTTAACACAGGATAAATAGAATGGAGAAATCTGTGCTTCACAGCTAAAGGCAGCAAGGTCATTGCCGTTGTTGTGTATGTACCATAGGTAATAAAGTATGAGCTTGAGGTAAAGTGCAGGGTTCTGGCCCTGCACTTCTGGTTGGCTGTTAGGTGGCCAGATCGGATTGGTTAGTTCTGAGGAATCCGATTGGCCCTTAACAGAGGATTCTTAGTGGTTAAAAGAGCTAGCGTTCATAGCTCGTTATTGGACAATTCTTATAAGGGTTGCCTATATAAGGCAGAGTTCACTGTTGATGTTTGAGAAGTCACTATGCTAATAAAAAGCTGAAAGTCATTATTCAGAGGCTGTCTCCATTTACTCCGACCCATGTCCAAGTACTTAACAGCCCTGATCAACCCAGATCAGGCCCTTGTGGGAAGGCTGCGGAACATCTATCCCATCTTCCAATCTGTGCAAACTCTGTCTTCTGGTTCACGTGGCTTGGTGCTCCAAGTCATCCTAATCCTCTTCCTCCAGCCTACATAGCTTATTCTCAAACTTGTGAAAAACATCATCGAAAAGAGGTCATTTTCCCTTTCCAATATGGTTATATCAGTAAACATCAATGATAGACAGGTGATAAGGCACTACAGCAGTCATACCCCAAAAGAGGAAAATAAACTTCTGTGGTAAAATATGTAAATAGAGCACAGATCAGTGTGAGAGGATATTTTGATTTCAGTGTCTAACAGGTAAACTATCCAAACAGAATAAACATGTGATCACACAAGCAGAGATTGTTGCAATCGTAGCATTCTGGAATTATGAAAAGATCCAAGAGAGATTTCTCCTGTACCACATTTTTCTCCTCGTCTTGTCATTTTGAACAAGTCTATAATGATGTGATTATAAGCTGATTGGATCAATAACAGTTTCCTTTTATAGAAAAGTCAGGGAGTCTTATACTTTCTTTGCCTTCAACCTCTGAGAGATAAGTCCATGTTATTCAGGGGAGGAGAATAATTATTCCGACCATCATTGCCCATTCTGTTTCACAAAATAGAATGTTCAAAATTTGCTGTGTACATATAGGCCTTCCAGTAGAAGTCATTTTTGCTTCTATATCTTCACATACCATCTCGCAATAGCCCATATTAGAGGGGGGGGAAGGAGGGAGAGAGATGCAGATTGTAAGAGAATAACAAAACAAGACTCTTGCATTGATTTCTCTGAAAATGGCATATCTTCTTTATAATTATTGTTAACTGCATTTCTTTGTCTTCTCTGCATGATCTTCCTTTATGCAAATTCTCTTTCATTTTAATTTTTAAAAAACTACAGATATTTAGAGATGTATTTATTTATTGCCATGAAAGTATATGTGACTCTGTCTCCATCAAGGGACCAAACCAGATCAGATTAACTCTGCTTTAGAGAATCAGGTCATTTCCAGAGTGCTAGATCTTCATTGAAGGCAAACTGAAATATGACTACACACCATTAGGATATATTCAGAACATTGCAGAATATTAGCAATATTGCTTTCAAAAATGTACATTCTGCCATTTTCAATATAAAAACAAGAAGCTATGAGAAATTGAGAGAGTAACCCATTTGGATACAATGAAGAGAAATTGCTGAAATAGACTTTTGGTATGGTTCAGGAAGACTTTACTTAAGTACAAAGAACTATTATTTAAATTAAATTAAATTGAACTATTTATGTTTATCATCACTCAGAACTGCTTCTCACTGCTTCTTCATGTCACCTGGCAGATACTGGTAAATGTTGACAGCAGTTATATGTTAGCTGTCAGATACTGTCAAATATATTGCTACTTGAGTAAGATATTGTCAAATACAGATGCTGGATTTCATTTTTTGTCAAGTACATATAGAATGTTGGCTATCAAAATGAAGGCAAGCCAAATTCTCCATATCTGATCTTCACTCAAAACATCTCTAAGCCTTACTTACTCAACTTGGTTCAGTGATGTTTATAACTGTTTAATCCCATGGTTTCTCCTCTTTACAGTCCACAAGAAATTATATGCTAGATACTAAAAGGTCACCCACAGAGATACTACCATTGCTAATTTGAGAATCTTATTTGATCATAGGGCTGGATTGAGGTTCTGGGAAGTTTCTACTGACATTTGAAGATATAAGAAATGAGTGAGTTCCTTGTTAGCATGTTTCTTTCTTTCCCCTCCTCTCCTATCTTTCTATTATCTGAATACCACTGAATAACACAGGTTCAAATGGGCAGGTGTGACCTATCTCATGACTCCAAAAATGGCCACATTGGAAATGTCAGATTACAGACTCAATTGGATGTAAATAAACATTACTGAGAGCTGGTGAAATAATGATCACCATAATGGTCCCTAGAAATTGATTCCTTTCTTTTTAAGCTTCCAAAGTATAATTTTTCAAACTATTTAATACTTTTTAAGGAATTGCTCCAGGGGTGGGATTCTACCAATTCTGTCTACCTCTGTAAACCGGTTGCTCTGAAGAGCAGCAGACATAGCACCGGTTCTATGTCTGCTGCTGTTTTAGCCCACCTGGGCTCTTACCTGTCCTTTATTTCTTGCTTTTTCAACCTCAGCTGCTTTGTGAAGCACAGCTGTGGTTAAAAAAGCTGGAAAAAAGGGCTTTTCCAACAGCTGCGCACCCGCACACAGCACTGCTCAGCTGTCCAGGCAGCTCAGCACGTCATAAATTGCACTCACGCTGTTAGGGATAACATTGTTTACCCTAACTGGTTTAGGTAAAATAATAAATATGTTATCATGGTTTGTTAGTTAAAGTGTCTGTAACTTTAACTGTAAGAATGTAATTAAGGGAGTGGTTGTAAAAGCACCATACAAGAAGCAAGGCACGGCAGCTTGCTCTCTCTCTGGCTTGATGATCCCTAATTACTGCATGGATTGAAGACAGCGTTTTTCCCCTACTGGAACGGGAGAGAGAAAGGACTGTTGATTTATCAACTGTGAGAGGACTGATTTATTGTAAGTGAACTGACATTGGATATTCTACACGGACTTTGCTAATTGAATATCCTTGAATGGACTGACTAAAATGATACATGACTAATGGACTGTTATTTTGACTATGCTATAAAACTCTAAATGGAATAAACTATATTTTTGATAACACAAACGTATCTGTTATTTTTACTGTATGTTAACTAACATACAAACTTATCTCACTCATTTATCTGTGTGCCTATCTGACTAACACTGCACATTCTGTTTAGCTTGTCTCCTTAACCCTGGTTGGGGAACCCAGGCTCAACACACGCAACTCACGCGACTCATGCATGCGCGTGTGATGCAGAGGAACAGAACCAGTAGTTATACGGGTCGGATCCCATCCCTGAATTGCTCCCTAAATTAGAAAGAGGAAAAAATTAAACACAGAGCGTTGTTCTGCTCTACAAAACATAGAAGCCATCTTTCAACTAAAGAATTGATATGTTATTTAAAAAAATAATAATGTGATGTTTGGGCTGAAAGCCCCAAGTTATAAGAGATGGAAGGACTAGTGACAGGAGATAAATACTTAATCTTACTTCTCTTCATCATGTATACTGAGATCCCTTTTATTCAGACATTGCCTCATTCAAGCCAATTCACTTTCATGAGGAAAGAGATCTACTTGAAGCGGGAGAGCTAGCTTAAAACTTTTATTGATACAAGATTTAAACACACAACTGCCCAAAATTTTAGTTTTACAGTCCTAATTCATAAATAGGACTTTTCTGGGAAGAGTCCTTTATTCTGGTACTGACAAACACATGAAGCACAGGATTTGTCTCTCCTAACTATGCATTTCCTGGACAAACATTCCCCAGGTTTGTTTTTAGAAGTGTAGCATTCATTGAAGAAAGGGGGATTTGCTTCTTACAAGAATGCAAATGTCATCAGTAATGGCACTAAGAAGTAGGAAGTTATGAGAAACTCAAGATATGCATCTTTTTTTTTTTTCAAATTCTGGAACTATTACTGTAGAATGAAAAGGAACTTTATAGAAAAAGTTGTTTCTGCAGACCATGAACTATATTACGTATTTCTCAGAAAATAAGGCCGGGCTTTATTTTCTTTTGAAAATAGACAGCCTAGCTGTTTTTTCGGGGGTGACTTAATTTCTTCCTCCCCCTGAGCACCCTCACCTAGAGCGCCCCATGGGCTGCCACGCCTCACCACCAGCCACTCCTAACAGCTTATCATGGTGGAGTGCAGAGGGCTCCCTACCTCCACCAAGCGCCTTTGCTGCAGACCCGGGTATGGTGCTGGTTACAGACCGGGTCAGCGGGTGGGCAGAATTGGCGTGGATGTCAGCCTCGGTGGGGCACTTTACATCGTGAGACCTTCGGCGCTCGCCACTGCTACTTCCTCTGCCGCCATTGCTTTCCCTTCTGCCCGTGCCGCTGCCACATTTAGAGTGCTGCCCATTCCTCCACTGCCAGCATTTCAGCTTCCATGGTCCCTGACCCTGCTGCCACTGTTGTTGGAGACGGCGAGAGAGGTGCCAGCGTTGGCAGGAACCGTGGAAGCTATGGAGGCGGCTCCCTCGCCCGAAAAGTGGCTGAAATGCTACTGGTGGAGGAATGTGCAGCACTCTAAATATGGCAGCGGCATGGGCAGAAGGGAAGCAATGGCAGCAGAGGAAGCAGCAGTGGCAGGTGCTGAAGGTCTCGCGATGTAAAGTGCCCCACCAAGGCTGATATCCACGCTGACACCACCCATCTGCTGACTTGGCCTGCAACCAGCATCATACCTAGCAAATACCAGCAAAGGCACTTGGCGCAGGTAGGGAGCCCTCCTCACTCTGCCATGATCGGCCGTTAGGACCGGCTGGTGGCAATGCGTGGCTTCCCGAGGGGCACTCCTAATGGAAATTTCCCCCCTGCCCTCCCCCCTATTTTGCATGTTCTAAATTTGGGGGGAGGGGCCTAAATTTCACCTTATGCCTAGAAAACATGCTGGCACTTCCTATTGGGGGGTGTATTGTTGGAGAAACATGGTATTTCCTCATCTGCTGACTCTGTTTCCAAAATAATTGTGAGGAATATGAATTGTGGGGAACAGGGATGAAGATTGGTTACTCAAAAACTATAGCCACAGCATATTAAAGATCACTGTTTTCCAATTTTTGTTTTCTATTGTTAATACAAACTGATGTATGTAAAATGAAAATTAAATTTTGAAGATCATTATGTAAGAGAGATTTTAAGAGTATATTGCCTCTAAAATTGGTTAAATGTCATATAATTAGGTGCATAAATATTACAGTTAAGCAACACACCAGCAACAAGTAACAGCATCAATAATGAGTTAAATTATTTTAAATGTGATTCAAACCCATTTTAAGAGTGCTTTTGGAATTTGATCTGTATTTGGTCTGAAATATCTAAGTAAAGGCCAGGACTGCCAATTATCAACTTTGGTTGCAGGGTTGCTGGTATTCATTCTGAATTAAAATGACTTTTAAACTATGAAGTATATATTGGTAACCTCCAAGCATGATTACCAAATATACTTGAAGTGGGAAAGCTAGCTCAAAACTTCAATTAATACAAGGTTTAAACAATCTGGTTGGTGTCAGGAGGAAGTCAGATCAAGTTACACCTATCTATAACAGAGTTTATTATCTTGGTGCAACAAAAGAAATCTAGTTATTATTTTTAAAGCCTAATTAAATGAATCTCTATAGAAAACTAATTTGAATTGAAATTGTGACTATACTGCTGATTTATTTGCAATAGCCAATGACCAAATTTAAAACAGTTTTGCTAATTTTGTTTCAAGATAGTCTTATTTTTAAAGCCAAAAGTCCAGATAATACTTTGCATTTCAGGAATACATTTTAATACAGATGACATTGCCCCATCTTGGTAGCATTATTTCTCTGCAAGAATTGCTTCGGAGGAAGAGAAATGTAAGCACAGTCATTTAGGGCAGTAGTTACCCTTTAACGTGGGGGTGATAATTCTTGTCTTTTCATTTAAACATTTAAAGTGGCAGCTCAGCTGAAATTAAAGCCTTTGCTGTCAATCTCTTTCAAAATATAGACAAGAATATTTTGGTAATAAAGTTGCATTGTTCTCAGAGATATTCCATGGCATATTTGGGGGGGGGGGATGATTTGCTGAGTATGCCAAATCAATAGTTGAAACAGTGGCTTGACTATTTTCAAAATTAAAAAGATAAATGGATCAGGGGGATACAAAATCTATTTCATTAAACTTAGGCATAATTCACCAGAACATTCTGAAACTTCTCATTGTCTTGAATATCTGAAAATAAGATAATCTTCAAGAAGGGTATTTAGTCTCTAATTCACCTACGAATGTTAAGAAAAACTGGGCTAAATATTTTAGCACAGGGGGCACCAACCTGGTATTGTTGGGAACAAGCAGTGGGTGAGCAGGTGAAGCTTCATTTATTCATGTGCTGTATGAGGTTACACATGCAAAACCATCACCTGCCTCCTGCCAACCAAAGATATAGAAAGTAAATATAATAAAGATATATCCCATAGCCAGAAAGACTTGGTAATTGTACTTCACACCTTCATCACCACACAAAAGCTGCATATGGAATTCCCTTTGAAAATGCAGCTGATGCAGGAAGCAGACCACAAGCTGGAAAATCCCCACCATTGCAGATCTAAGACCCTCTTAAGGTCACAATACACTAAGCTTTCAAGCTCAACTCAGATGCCAATAGGTAATAAAGTCCAATATCCTGTGAAATTAGCATAAATCAGGATCTATCTGACCATCCTTATACAGTGAATATTGAAGACAATTTTGCCAAACAAGCAGTTTGATGACCTTCCAGATTCCTAGAGGAATAAATTACAGACATATGAAAAGTTGAACTTTCAGGTTACATGGGAGTTGTATGTCTTATGGAAATGGACACTGCATTCCACAAGAAAAAAAACTCCATATACCCTGGAGAATGGATCCAAAAATGGATAAGGTTTGGCAATGCTTTGTTGCCTTAGGACCTACACAGTTTGATATAACTGATGGAAGCATGAATTTTGCTTTGTATCTAATAATTCTACAGGAGAATACTAGGCTACTTGTCCATCAGCTGAAGTTGAAGTGCAATGGGTTATGAACAGAGACAAAGATCTAAATCTAAGCAAAATTACAAGATAATAGATGAAGGGGGGAAAAAACCCTGGAGACATGATGGCAGGATCAGAAGTGATTCATTAATATTAGAAAAGTCTCAAATGTTCTTGAATTTAAACAGTTTGCAATGGAGGTATGAATAAAATTCCTCGACTGTAACACGAAAAACTGAAACAAGTATAAGTAGTACTGTTGCAATTTTAGCTGCTTAAAGGTTAGTTATTGCATCTAAGGGACAATTAATTTTTTAACACTGATAAATTAGATGTTGGATAAACTTGTTTATTAAGTAAGCATAAAAGTTTGGTGTTTATAGGTAATAACCCATGAAATAGATAGCATTTAGTAGCAAATATAGCATTCAAAAGAATAGATATTGACAGAGCTTACATTATATTGCTCAATATTTTCACCTATTTTCTTTCTTTCCCTTTTCTTCCTTCTTTCACATTATTTTTTAAACATATTGAATTATGGAAGCAATGGAAGTCTGGGTGCCCATAGGCAGCTCAATCATGTGTGTCAATGTGAAAGCCGCTTGTGCATCGCCTGGGGGTGGAGGAAGCAAACACTCTGCCCTGAGATAGGAAGATCTTAAAGGATTTTTTTTTCTTTTAATTTTAAGATTAGGGAACTTTGCTTTAAAAGCCCTAGCAGTGGTCTAGGTGAATATTTGTAAACAAAACCTCCGGTAAATTATTAGATGTCAATCTTTTGATCCAGTGACAAATACTATTGTGTGTACACATGAACAGCTTGAGCATATAGTTGAACAGGTCAGGAGTAAAGACCATAGGAATATTTCTTAAAATTGTAAAAACAAGAATAAAACAAAAAACCAGAGCAAATGTAGATTTAATATTAGCTGTACGCTAAACTACAATTTAAAATAGAGACAGACAGACAGACCTTTAAAAAAAAACATTCCATACTGTGAGACAAAGAATCTTTTGGTTATCTAGAACAATGTCTTCTTACATAAGTGTTAAAATGCACAATTAAATCAATGTACAATATAAAGTAAATATTCCATTTTATCCTCCCAACAAGCCTGTAAAAACCGAATGGCAATTTGTTCAAGGCCAGTCAGAATGCTCAATGACTAAAACATAATTTAAATTGAAATCTTTTCTTATGTTCAACTAACTACTATAGCATACCAATAATGAAGCAGAAGGTTCTGCCTAAAAGATTAGCAGGTGCTTTCCACCATGTCACTGCCTTTGGGAGAAGTATTTAAATGATAAATTAATGAGCTCCTTTAAATCTCAATTTATACAATCATTATTCAAAAAGGGATTTGTAACACAGGTGAAACTGGTACAAGTGCAAAGGTGTGTTTGTATGTCTGCCTATCATTCCTTTATCATTATTCATTGTAGAGATACCGGTCTAATTTGATAGTCTGTATCCACGTTTAGGGCCTATACCTAAAGTAAATGAGACTGGAAGGGACAGATATTCTGCACTTAATAAAATGTAATATGTGACACGGATATTTTACATAGATGCTTGTATGTTGCCATAAAAGAGATATCACATAGTATTTTATGAAATGTGGGGATAAATTTATCTTAAACATTTTTCCACAGTCCATATTCCAAGGATGTGAATAATTGTGTTATCATCTGAAATAAACTCACAGTATACCAATCAATTGTTCAGGAGGCTAAAGGGATGAGTTTCATCTGTCCTTCTCTCCTTGATGGACAGCAGATCATGTGATCTGTGCTTATTTGAGGATTATATGAACAAATCCAATTGGATCAGAGCCAAGTTCTTAAAAAAATGATTGACAACATCTTGGGCAGGTATTGATTTTTATCCCTACTACATAGGTCACCATATTGTACTAGCATATCTGGAAA
This sequence comes from Hydrophis major, assembly GCA_033807585.1. Classification (NCBI taxonomy): domain Eukaryota; kingdom Metazoa; phylum Chordata; class Lepidosauria; order Squamata; family Elapidae; genus Hydrophis; species Hydrophis major. The sequence goes on from CM066330.1 coordinate 111,912,902, forward strand.
TTCTTTCATTTACATTATCAGCTCTCCAATATGCTAGGCAATTACTTACACAGGATATAAACTCTAGCCTATAAACATTTCAACCTGGAAAAAAAATAGAAAAAAATATATTATCCCCCAGGTATGAGGGAGGCTGCTTTGCTAGCACAGAACAATTCTCTGAAAGGCTTCCCTTGAGTTTAAATCAGTCTGTTTGCAACATTTCAATTGTTTTATTTCCCATCTCTTCCTTTTGTTGTTGCTCTAAATTAAACTCTACTGGAAACTGAAGCATTTCATATTATAACAATGCCTGTCAGGAGTTCTTTACTGTGCATGATAAAATGTAAACTCTTTAATTAACTTTTTTTATAACAGGCACTGGAAACTACTTGAGCATATTAATCAGTACACAATTTCAAAGTTTGTTTCTTTTATTTCTCTTTGCTGCTTCCACTCTTCAGCTTTTATTGTGTTGAGGCCCATCTTATAACATAGTCCACTAATGAGTCTTTCTTTTTCTGATGTTTCTCTTCTGTAACAGTTTTAAAATGCCAAATAGTTCTCTCATCAAGCCACTCATGTAAGCTCCGCTTTAAACATTATAAGGTATAGTTAAATTGATTTTGTAACACAATTTTTAATAATACTTTGCTAAAATACGTTGCCAAAACTAGGCTAAACCTAGTTTTATTGAGATTGGCTATAACACTAGAATCTTGGAAGTCTATTGTAGCATATATACCTCCTTCACAGTAGATTAGGGAGGTGTCTGCTTGAGCAACTTCTAAATATTACCTCATTGCTCTGGATTGAAAAAAAAAAAGGTTCATTCCTTTTTGCCTTGGTAATGATTCTTACATATTTCCAGCAAGGTCCTTACCAGTGGTGGGATTCAAATTTCTTTACTACTGGTTCTTGGGCATGGCTTAGTGGTCTGGCAAGGGAAGGATGTAAAATCTCCAGTCAGAGGTGGTAGTTGCCAGTTCTCTGAACCACTCAAAATTTCCGCTACTGGTTCTCCAGAACTGGTCAGAACCTGCTAAATACCACCTCTGATCCTCACCCTCAGCAGGTGTAGTGGTCAGTGTGTTGAACTAAAAACAAGAGATGGAGATTCTAATTTATCCTCAGCTGACTCAGTGTGTATTTTACCACTCAATCTCACAACTTGACCTATCTCACAAGGTTATTGTTGTAGCAAAAAGTAAGAGGAGGGATTGCTATATATCTTGCCTTAAGCTCCTAAATGAAAAGCAGGAAAGAAAAATAAATGACCTCTCAACTTTTTAAAAAGTTAATGACACTCAAATAATTGTTTTCATATTTTGATTTCTATGGTGTGGAATGGAATAGACATCATTATTTTACAAGATTAATCAAAATGTATTTAATAAAGGAATTAGAGAATAAAAGTAGCACAGTATATTTGGGTTAAATATGCTTATTTAATTCTCAATTAGTGAGTCTTCATTAGCTAAATAAACTTGCAAAATCATTCTCCTTATATCAATTTTCCTTAATATTCACGCCACCTGGGTCCCATAATCAAGACTTCATAAAGTTTTCTTCTATGGCAGGTTTTACTGTTGTTTTTAATTTTCATGATTAAGAAGTAGTTTGAAAGACTTCTTGTTAGGTTTCCTTTTGACGCTAGCCTCTGCTATTTGCAATAATGCTTTTACCTCTAAAGGAGAATATTTGTAGCTCAGGGTTGAAATGAGGGGTTCTTGGTGATCTCTGAGCTTGCTTGTTTCCTTGCAGATGTTTTATTACTCAAACTAGGTAACGTCATCAGTGGTGATGATAGTACCCAGTTCGGTAATGAAACATCTGTCAGAAAACAAGCAAGCTCAGGCAGCACCAAGGCCCCCTGCTTTTATCTCTGACCTCTTTTTTTGCTCAGATTTTTATTCCACTTTTTAAATATACAATCAAGGTGGCAAACATAGTAATACTTCTCCTTCCATCTTCCTCATAGCAACCATTCTGAGAGGTGAGTGAGATGAAAGAGAATGACTGGCTCAAAGTCACCAGACTGTTTTCCATATGCCTAAGGTGGAATTCAGAGTTTCTAGGCCAGCACCTCAACACTATACAAAATTGGCTAGGCTTTCTCCTAGCAGAATAACCCCAGGTTTCTTCCTTTCTCAGCACTGAGCTCTGCTTTAAAAAGGCTCTTAGATTCATTTACTGATGGCTTATTCAATTCTTTTAAAGACTGTTAATAGAAATTTCACTTTCATAGAAACTAAAGCAGGCACAAATGACTTGGGTCCACTCTTCTTGCCTATTTGTTTACACAAAGAACATTATGAAATAGACACTCAGATAAAAAAAAAACCAAGCAGTACTGAAATAATTAATGTTAATATCTTGCAAAGGTTGATAGCAAACTTCTCAACTTTCATTAATTCTAATTTCAATCTGGTATAATGAAGATGCTTTCAGTTATGATGTTATTGTTATCTTGTTTCTCAGATTTTTAATATATTAAAACTTAATGTTTATTCATACTGTCATTCTTGCACTAAGTTTTTTTAAACTTAACCTATCTTACCAATGAATATGGCAGATATATTACAGCCCCAGGAGGACTAAGGAAGGCAAATGATGTCGTAATGGGTAATTCTTGATTTTTGACCAGTCACTTAGCAATTGTTCAAAATTGGACCTCTCAAAAGCTACTGACAACCTGGTTTTAAAGTTACAGCTGCTGCAGTGCTAATCATGCACTCACCTTTGGAAATCTCTGGAGCTTCCTGGGGGAGGAAATTAGGCCAACCTTTCACAAGTGTAACATCCCTAGGCTATATGGCTCTGTCCTGGAAGCAGGCACCATTTTCAGAGTGGCCACAATGAATTGTGGGGATTCTGAGGGGCAGGAAGTAGAAAACAAGGTACCTCAAGTGGTAGGAGAGGCCTGAGGCAGGCCTTCCCAGGTCTTCTCCCAACCCTGAGACACCACAACTCATGTAGTTGATTAATGATTGCATCAGGGACAGCAGAAAAGAGGTTCATTAAGTGATTGTATAGTTGTCTTGTTTAACAACCATCATGGCCTGCAACTATAAGAGGCAAGCTGCATTACTGTTATAAGTTGAAAATTACCTGTACAAAAAATGCAACTTATGTATTTGCATCAGTTATCATAATACACATACATACTGATGACAAAGATCCAACCAACAGTTGTACTAGGGAGGTATAAAAATGTCAGCAGTTTCCACATTCTGGGGGCAGCATGTATTGAAAACAGCATAAGAAGGTCCACTGAGCCTCCAAATGATGTTCAAAACTTTAGAAGGGATTCAAAGGTTCTAATTTAAAGGGGTTTCAACTGAATATCCTTTGAACTTAAATATCCTTCTGAACCTTTTTACAACTCTAATATTCAGCCACATATAAGAGAAGCCATATTCCCGAACTCTCAAATCTAACAATCTCTCCACTTCCCCCTCCTCCCAATTCAATCATGTAGCTTCTAATTTATTATCATTTATTCATATCCTCTAATGGTGTTTTGATTCAGGCATCAATCTGTATTTCTTTTACTGCAGTCAAACCTTTACTGCTTTCCTAACAGATTGGAAATACTATTTTAGAGTCACACAATGTAACACACAGTTAATCAGAAGAAGATTGGATGGCCTGCTGCTATCCAGTAGTTTCAACTGAGTTTAATCCAATGCTGAGAATAGTACATTCTGTACTACTTAATACTACAAGCATACGCCTGTGGCTGAAATTATGGATTTTCTTTCAGTGTGCATCTTTGGGAAAATAGAAGACAAGTTTGTTTGTGAACACTTTGCTTTGTATCTATTAACTTCATTATGATTAAAACTAAGCTGAGTAAATTTCCTTTTTCATTTTCCAGACCTAGTTAATGACCATTTATTTGTATGATATATAGTCCACTTTCTACTCCTCACTAACACCCATTGTCATTCTCATAGAGATTTTCCATATCAGGAAACATCAAATGCTAAAATACAGAATAATAATAATTGTTGTTTTTCATACTTAGGAAAACATGCAAAATGGATAATTGTGCATTTTCTTTATGCCTAAAGAAGAATGTGTGTGACCATTTGGAAAATACAAGGAGTTTCCTTGTGCCCTTAATCATTTAACACTGAAGATGAAATGTGTCCAAAAAGAAGAAGAAAGAAATTACCATGAGGAAACAACTTTTGGAACTTCCTCACAAAAACGCAAACATATAAAGATGCATCAACTATTCTTGGGTAATGCTTTTATTGGTTATATTGCATTTATTTGAAGATGAGCTGAAACTTAACTGGATGATAATTTTCTGTTCTGTTCAATTTTTACTTGCCCAACAATAAGGAATGAAGGAAAGATGAATGGATATGAATGGACATCTCAGTCACATTCAGTTGCTTCCTTTCTCCCAATAATTCCTTAGAATCCTGGAATTACATTCACTTGCTATCTGGAATTATTTGACTTATAGCTATAATACTGTATATGTGGAATTGTTAGAAGTTTGACACTGAATGTAGACTCATGGAAATTAATTCTCCCTGTGATACCCCAGAGCAAATTTCTCCTTAGGATTTTCGGAGCAGGAGAAGAACAGCAGTTAAGTATTCCCTAGAATAATACTATGTTGGAGAGTTTTTAAAAAAATGAAAAATAGTTAAATAACTACAATAAAAGGATTTTCTGACAGTCCTACCATCTTAAAGCAGGAATAAAACTTTTTTTTAAACAAAGAAATAAAGATTTTTCTGGATGGAAAAAAATAAAATTGGTGTGTTACAAAATACAGAAAATACTAGGTTTCCTCCTCCCCCCCCCCCCAAAATGGCCTGAAAATGGGAAAAATACTATACATGAAGAATATTTTAAGTCAATCAAGTTGGGCTGTACAACCCTCTCAAAGGAACACTATGCAAATGTTTGAAGCAAGTCCTGAAATCTGCTTCTCAAAGTACTGAAGCACTATAGTCTATGGAAGGCTGGAAAACTTTAAGGACTTTAAATGTACTGCATGTGTCACCTTTGCATATTCTAGAATGAAATTTGAGAGACCCTCAATGCAACTGCACTAAAGAATGAAAGAGAGGAGCATCTTGAAACTGTGTTCAAAGTGTGTTCTTTCCAAATTACTCACACAGCCCTTCTGTCAAGAGGTAAAAATTACTATGCATCAAGCTCAGAGGTAGAAAACAAATTGTGGTTAAAAAACTTTATATAGCAATCAATATTACTTTATGAACTGCTGCATAGTGCTTTATAGCATTCTGTGAGGGGTTTACAATGTCATCATATTGCTCCCGACAACCTGGGTCCTCATTTTACTGATCTCAGAAGGATGGATGTCTGAGACGACCTTGAGCAAGTGAACTCCAGACTGTGTGCAGAATTAGCCTGTAATACAGCATTCTAACCACTGTGCCTTCATGGCTTTCCTTATATCATATGTATCTATCAGTTTCTAAAATCATAGACAGCCGAGACTAAAGTTCTGATCAGACAATGTGGGCCTACATAGATCTCATCATGTGGACAGTGATGATCAGCGCTGGCAAGTCTCACTGGGACATTTCTTGTTCATACATACAGCATGACAGTCTTCAATGGAGAAGCCTTCATGTGTAGAACTACACATGCAAATGCAACTATTTGTCCTGAATTCTGCCCAACAAGATTCACACTCACATAAAAGCTTTCCATTATAGGAAAAAGCTTTCTTTGTATGGAAAGGCTTTCCTGCATATAATTGTACTGTATTGATGAGTGATCAATGTTCTATTGTGATTTACATGAGTGCAGCACTTCCCTCATGTGGAAGGATCTTCTGCATTTTGCACAAATGGGTCTAGTCTGACCTCTATACTCCAAACAGAATGGAGAACATTTGATATGTTATAAATGCTTAACAAGAGTAATAAAACTAGTTGCATTAGTAGTAAATGTTATTCAGTCATTTACATGACAGATCATTACATTGATATACTTGTGAAAATAGAAAAAAAGAAGATGAAAAAAGGGAGTTATTGCCCTGAGATTTCAACAAGATATTTTATCCTTGGCTACAGTTTTGCTGGCATTTCTTCATTACAGAGACATAACTGCACATATATTCCTAAAGTCCAAATTGCAGTTTTTACTTTTTTATGAGATTTGAATTACAATTATTGACACTACATAAGATTGACATAGGATCAGGAATTACTTTGATAGGGAAGCCAAAATGCAGTCAGTATCAATTAACATATATAAAAGCATATATGCTAAAAGATATATATTAAATTTACTCTAATTGTAACTCATCAACCATAAACTATGTTTTCTATAAAGTATTTGAATTCCTTCTCTCATTTTTGTAGGTCAAGCAGAAGATAAAACTATTCTCACTCTTAAAACCTTTAAATGTCTTGAAAATGGATTGAATTCAGCTTTTAGAAAATTAGAAAGGATGCTCTTTAAAAAAAAGCAGCACAGTAGCCTAGGATAAGTCTGTAGTTTTAAGTTCAGTGTAAGTGCTTGATACAGTTTCCCAAATAACAATTTATTGTATCAGAGAAACAAATAGAGAAACATTTAAAAATCACCACTGTTTTAGCAACTATGCCATTCTTTTTGCTAGTCAGAACAACTTATTTTCTTGCTGCTTTTTTGGACAATACAGAAACTGCAGCCGAGTGAAGAATATAGGAATAAGCATCTTTTGACCATAAACAGATGGGCTTGATAAAGAAAATGTCAGCAAAAATACCAAAGCAATGTGTCACAGCAGTTTTCTGACAGATAGAGGGGAAAGGTAGAAAAATGTTCTATCGTGTCCAACAAGGTGTTCTTTTTGAGATTTAAAGATCACTGTGCAACTTTAAACGTGCTTGTCACTTTGACTCTGACTGGAACTATCTAGAGCTTCACAAGAACTTTATCAGCTCAGCAGAGGGGGCGTAAAGGAAAAAAAGCAGCCCATTCACATTTATCTCAGCCAGGTTCCCTTCAAAGCCAACAAATAAATTACAGTGTACATTTGATACAAATTGATTTCTTAACTCAAATAACAATGTTGTCCTCCCAGCCAGGCCATGTGTCACTCATTCGCAAGCCTGAGTGAAAGGCTCAATCTGTCTGTCTGACAGAAATAGGGCCTGACGCGCATTTCACCAAGGAATGCTAATAATCCAGGCCTGGCCTGGCCCTTTGTGGGCAGCCCATGATAAGGAAAATCAGCCCATCCTGTCAAACGGTGTGAAGGCCCGATCAGCGTTTGTTCCTACAATACTAACGCGGGCCTTGGAGCTGCTGTCCTATTTCATGTAGTAAATGAGAGGAAAATAAGAAGCCCCAGCCGTTCTGCTTAAGATGCCAGAGTGACTAGGATGAAGCCGAAGTGAAAAGGAAAACCCCATTGAATATCTTGAGCTGATCTTATCAGCCACAGGAGAAATGAGATATTGGCAGGGGCTGTTGAGTCTCTCACAGCTGAGCAGGTTAATAAGGTTGGGAGGCAGGCCACAGGCTAATTGGATTTGCCTTAGCTTGATAAACAGTGGCAGACCTATTGCCAGCAAAGTAGAGACAATGCAGCCCTCCATTCTGTCCTGCTCTTTGTTTCTTTTTAAACCATGGCAAGGAAAAGGCTGCTTTCTTAAAGCTAACAGCATCTTCCAAAATTCCCAGATGAAGAGGCCAGCCAAAGCAAACTATGAAACAGTAGTTGTGCAGGATTCTGATTTTAATCAAATGGCATTTAACCTGCCTGACCCTCCAAAGTCAGTTCATATCAAAACAAAACTGCCAAAAAGAGCTAACAAGAAACAGAAAAAATAACAGCCAATGGGCAATCAAGGAGACTGGCATTAAAGCAAAACAATGGAGTCTCTAAAATCCTTCTAAATTTAATGGGCTATTTGCATGAATTTCCCTCAGAGTTGGAACACATGGCTGTAGAGCAATTGTTGTTTGTGAGGATTTGATGATAGTTTCCCCCCCCCCCCATTCCTTTGTATATGCCTCTAATACTTTATTTTACCATAAATGTGCTTTTTATAGATTCTTCTTTTACGCTGATCTAAATGAGAACTATATTTTCTAAATCTTTTTTTCAGGACTCTCCAAATTTACTTAGTTGGCAAGAAAGAGTGGTGAGTTTTTTTGGTGGAATATAGGATGTGTAATTTTAAGTGGGGAAATAAAAGTACATTTTGAGAAGTAATGTTTCTGCCTTCTATGCCAATAAAGAGTCCCACTATACACATAAGATGTCACTTTGCATCATGGAGAATTTTTGTGACTCTGGAAGAGAAAGAAATAACATCTTTTCTGTAATAGTCCTTTTTGTTACTTGTTAGCCTGGAGTTTATATTTCTGAACACTAAAAATAATACGCATTCAAATAAAGATATCCTCTTATTTTCTCAGTTGCCTGGTTTTATATGCTATTTGTTTTCTATATCTTAAAAATATTGAATGCTTGAAAGTGAATCTGTTGTCACTAAATGCAAACTAGAAGGCATAACTTGTGCTGAAATCCAGTTTTGGAAAGAAATCTGGTGCTCTGTGTTCCTTTTATGTAAGGATCACTGTAACAAGGAAGGACATCATGAAATTATGAGAATCATCTCAATTTTTTTTTTTTTCATATTGTATGTACTGGGTCTATGAATAAAATTGACTGCATTCGGATCTATGGAAGGATTTAATGTGAGTGAGACAGCATCTTGGGACTCTATGCCGAAAGAGGACCTTATTATGTGGAAGCTAATAAAGAGAAGAAGCAGAACAGGAGCATGCAATTTTGTTGACTGGCTGTGGGTGAAAATATTTCCTGTTGTACATTTGCATGGAGCATTAAGACCTCTGCTGATTTACTAAACTGATTTGCTTTACCAAAAACATATATGGGTTCATGATCATTTTTTATCCCTTGGCCTTTCTGGAATATTGTGAAATAAGCCAAGGATAAATTGTTCTTTTTGGAATCATGATTAGGAAATCATTGAAAGCAAGGCAGGTGAAAGCAGTGCTTACTTTTTTCTTCTTCTTGAATTCGATGATATCTTGACTGCTTGCTGTGTGATTGCCTCATCAAGGGACTTGAAGGTGAAATTATCTATGCTGCTCTCCCTCTGTGCCACATCCATTTTTTTTATTATTATTACACTGCTAAAATGATGAGCTGCTAATACAGCCTTTTGTAATACAAAAAAAAATATATTAGTCAAGGCTATTAGAAAGTCAGAATCTATATGAGATGAAATACGAGAACTTTGTCAAGATTTTCTAAAATTGCTTATTTTTTATCTGACATCATTGAAAAGCCTTCAATACTTAATTCCATTTTCACTTTAGGAATCAGGTGATAAAAATGTCAGATGGATCTTTTTGTTTTCAGAAGACTAATGCTGGCTGTATCTATTGTTGTGAAGATCAGCTTTCATGAAAATCATCTTCCTTCCTAGATACAGGAGGTCTCTCCAACTTACTAAGCAATTCCATTTCAAGAATAGGAAGCATAGCAAGAAGTGATTGATTAACCAGATTTCAATATTTGGGGGGGAGTTTCACTCATTTTTTAAAATAGTTTAACCAACCAGTTCATTGTTTCACTAGCATTCAGAATACTTAATATTTAGAAGAACTTTCTACATTGGTCATATTGTGTACTAGCTCTATACCTGTGCTTCACTATGAAACTATGTGATTGGGCTTAGTTTTGGGGGAGGAAAATAAAGGGAAAAAATTGTGCCTCTGCCTACCAGCATCCATTGGTATTCATCTGGCTAGCATCCTGTCAGTGTGTGAGAGAGTTGAGGGCTGTTTGGAAACTGAAACAGTATTTTCTGTGTGAGGAAGAAGGAGACAAAAAGGAACCTGGGCATCGCTTAGCTCAACTGTTCTGTACTAAAGCTGGTTGCTGCTGTGAAACTAAAACTGAAACTGAAACTCCTCTCCCCTGATTTTGTTTTCAATTTGGAACAGATTTCTTTTCAGGTGGGGAGGGGGAGTAGAACTCCTTAACATCAGAGTGTTTTAATAATAATACATGAAATACTAATGCTCTGATGGTCAAAATCCTTCCTTAGCAAGCACCTAGAAGCCAAGAGGAACATATATGCCAAATTTCAAGTTTGTAGGCTTTACGGTTCTCTAACAACTTTTACTTGTCTGAAAATATAATAAATGATATATTAATATCATAATGACAAATATTAGTATAATGGCTAGTTAAAATGTAGATATTGTGAAATAAGCCAAGGATAAATAGCTGTTTCTTATAATTTCTTTTTCAGTCTCCGCCCCATTAGGTTCCAGATAAAAATATCTACACATCTAGGCAAATTGAAAATATATTTAAACTTAATGTATGAACTTATTTCAAAAAATCCATATTCAACTAAACAACTGTGACATCAATTACTCTTTGACATTCCATATAGAGGGAGATTTATTCATTTCATTCACTTCAAACAAAATGTTTTAATAGATATGGTCCAATTAAAGCACTTAATTCTAAATCTATCAAGTATACAAGATGCTAAGTGGCATTGTGTTCAAATCTATCAAAATTATGTAGAAAATGAGAATTAAAGCTATGTCAAATTTTAACTAGTTAAGATCTGACATTAAGAAATTGTTATGTTCAATAAATTTTTTTGGCATTGTCTGATCATGTTTTTAATCCTTTAGAAATTTTATAGGCTAAGAATGGGTCTTTTTTTTTTTCTTCAATGCACCACTGTAATTTTCCTAGCTAACACAGCTGTTTTTGAGATGACACAGTGACTTGTGGAAAACAGTCTCTTTAGTTCATCAGCTATTATCAATCTGCATAATTTCTCTGAAGCTATAAAAATATTAAAGAAAGATAAACTTTGATTCTTTTCAATTTGTTGTGTAGACCAGAAGTTGTAAGAATCTAAACTGTGCCATCAATAAAAGCAGAATATAATTGAACTACCTAATCATAGAAAGCCATTTTTACAGAATTCACTAACTTTATACCAAATATTTCTTTCTGGGCTAAAGAGACCCAGCTTTCAGTGATACCTTCCAACATAATGGAATATTTAGCATACTCACAAATCTCCCAAATCCTTTTTCTAATATATTGGGATTCTGAGTTTTAATTCCTCCTGGCTAAATATATTGAACATATTAGCCTAGGGGAATTAAAATAACACAAACCAGAATTCCAAATATTGATAGTGGCTTGTGATCATGCTTTAAAGTCTCAATGATATTTTGAGAATGTAATGGAAGTTACATCTGGCTTATCATATATTGAGGAAAGTATCCATCTTTGAGTAACCTCATGAAGATAGAGGAAATCAGAAATTAATGTATATATAGAAACACTCTTACCAAGAGAAAGGGAGAGAAAAATAAGAGATAATATAAACAGTGGCTATTAGTTTAGTTTATTTTCTATTTCTTCCACTATGATAATGTTCCTAGGTTTACAATTTCAGCTGGCATTAAAATATTTCTAGAATTTAAAAACATCCTGATTTCTATTATTTTGCTCAGATTTGAAGCAAACTTTTTGAACAATGGAAATGCAGTAAATAAAATAAACAGATAATTAGGATCAGAGTTTGACAAATGGGTAAACATATGAATCTAGCTATCTGTCAAAATCCATCTCTTTTCCTCACCTCTATCTGTATCCCATGTTAAGAGTTATTGAAGAAAAAATTTCCACTGTCACGAAATCCACCATTTGTGTTCCTTAATTTTTTCCATATTAAAGCTACAAGGATTGCACCACTCACGGGGCTATTTTACTGAGATAAATTAGAGATTGGCTGTCAGGATCAAACAAATTTGCCTGGAATACTTTGTATATTTCATTGGAGGACAGTTTGTTGAATTAGCCATCTAAGTGTGCCCTTACTGTAAAGTAAATCAGATGTTAGTACAGTGAAGAACATGATTCTCTCACCCATCATCTGTATCTGTTTCTTTAATATTTTGTTTACTGCATTTCTGTTCTTCAAAAAGCTTGCTTTAAATCTCTGAGCCCCTTAAGAGATATTAGAATTTTCATATGTGTCATTCTCTAAACCTTTTACCTGCATATATTAAATGCTACCTATTTCTACTGAATATTTGTTTTTCTTGACTTTCCTGTTACTCATCCTCAAAAATAATAAACAATATTAGAAAAACCAAACCAAGTGTTTTCTTCTGAAAGCTTCCAGCTGTTCTCAGAATTTACAAATTCAGGAGGAGACCATTCTATCATAGCCAGAATTTATAAACTTAACTTGATCGTCTTCTGAAGTATTTATGAATCATGGTTAATAATCAGCTTTAGGCACTTCTGAGGGAACAATCACATTTTGAAGCTGGAGAGGTCCAGTAAATAGCCTAGAGGAAATGACCCTGCATCTTATTAAGCACAACAACTCACTACTGTAGGACTTTATGTCAAAGGTAAAACACTCCCTGTAAGAGTCAGAGAGCATAGAGTAATTCTTTTTAAATGCTTTATTACTGTAAAAATGAAAGAGCATGATATGATTTTGCTTTTTTTGAAGAAAAGTAGAGTGAGGAATATTTTTTTGAGATGCTTTTTGTCTTTTCTTAAAAAGTTACTCCTTATTTTAGCATTCCCCTTTCTTTGTATTTATTCTGTCTTATATTCATTACTGTCCATCTTCTGAAAGCTTTTATCTTTCTTTTATCTATTTCTTATGCCTTTGGCTAAAATAAGACTTAGCTTCTTTCTATTTCAGGAATCTGCAGAGAAGCACAGTTTATCTTACGTTACACAAACCTTCTATTTTCCTATTTAAATGGCAGATATAGATTGAAAATCAGATTTGGGGGTCAGAGAAATGATTTTGAGTTTATTGTCATTTAGGCCTATCTGGAAATTTTTGCTATATAGAAAAGGAAAATCTAACAGGCTATCCAAAGGCAATCTGAAAATGGTTTGCTTTTATAACTGAATAGTTTTTAGATAGGTAATTTTGCTAGTTCTTTTTTCCTCCTTGCTACAGTTATTTCAATTTACACACACAATCACACAAAGAGAAAAGTTATTAGCATTCCATATTATTGTCAATCAGGAAAATAATAATTGTCTTCCATTTTTAAGCAAAAAGATACAGTTGCTAATATTGGATGGAAGCACTACATTCTTAGTCTATTATTCAATATGAATATACATAACTAAATATCACTTTGTGTTTCAGTATTGCTAAAAAAAGAATACACAATTTGCTTTTGTTATCCACAATTAAGTTTAGTCCTTGCTGTGCTTATAAATCATATTACAGCTATAGCATTTTAGAATGCATAAGTCCTAGCTGTTTGACTAATCTGTTTGTATACTATTATTCTGTTTTTAAAACCAAGTGTATGCTAGTTCACAAAACACAATAATACCAATAGTACAGTATCAACAATAATCAGTAAACAAGTAGGATCAATGAAAGGTAAGATTTAGAAAAAGTGTAACAATAAGATATACAGATTTGACTGAATTGTAATATAAGTATTGGGCAAGTTATTATGCCACATCCTTTTATTTAAATTGCTTTTATACTTGCTTATTGTAAGCTGTCCAGTGAACTTTATCTAAGGGTATGGCAAAATAATCTGATAAATAAATAATAAACTATTCGGTAAATATGCAGGCAAAGAAACCAGTCTTGGCATACACATTAATCATTAAAGAACCAGATAAACAATGTCCATCTACCAGGACAGCATGGAAGCCAGTTAGACAGTTGGTAATTGCAATGAAGTAATATTAACCAAAGGTCTTCAGGGACTGCACTTAGGGTTTTTTTTCTGCTCCTTCCTTTTTTACTGACTAGTGTTAGTTATAGGTTTTTAAATTTTATCCCATCTATCTCAGCACACATATGAACATGATGCATTTAACATTATGATGATATTTGTGTACATATATCTCTGATATAGAGGCAAAATATGCCAAGGAATAAATTTTAAAACCCTCATATTTATTTATTTACAAGCATTCTGCTTTGGAAATCTAATCTGTTTACAAATCTTTTAAAGGACCAAATTCAACAGTGTAAAAACTAACATTTAGTTCTTATTTCATAAATTTAAAGCATTGTCTAAATATTAAAAATGTTGAATGTTATGTTGTTGGGTCATTTTTTACTAATTTCTTGACAATAATAAAAATCCAGAGTACTCTGTCTATTGATGTTTTTGATAAACTAAATTAGTATTATCTCCAGTGACATGAAAAATGAATAGTTTGAAGAAAGCATTATAAATTGGGATGGGGATGGGGATCTGATATCAGAGAAAATATCACAATAACGGCAAGTGAGCCATTGTTTCATTTTTTACAGATTTTGATGAGCTATTTAAATGCTTCTGAAGATAGCATCCAATTTGTCCTAAAAGATATTGAGAAAGTGAGTCACAATAATTGCTTCTCAATTTTCATTAAATGTTGCTAAATCAGTACCGCCGGCTAACTATGATCCACAAAATAATGATTTTTCAGAATTCTGATACATAGAAAGTCCCTGGGTTAACAATGTCCAACTTAACCCTTAGTTTTAAACAGGCTGACTATTACTAACATTGGTGGGGAGTGCTGTCCTTCCTTGAGCTGATGAACTGCTGAAGCCATGTACTGTTTTTATGAACCAATAAAGCCATTTTAATATACAGCCTGTTTTCAGTGGTTCATGAGAACACTGTGTAGCTTCAGAAATTTGTCTTTTGGAGAAAGGACTGTTCTGTATGTCATTTTTAGTAATAAGTAGCCCGTAAGCATGAATTCTGACTCACATACTAATCTAAGTTAAAGACAGATTTAGGAAAGGAACTAGTTCTTAATCTAGGAGCGACCTGTATATCCAAGAGGACCAGATGAAATCTATGGCATGCTTGGAAATGGGTATTTCTCTCACAGAGTTTCTTTAGATGACTCTGAAGCCAGAATAAATAAAATCTCCTTGATAGGATAAAGTATATCTGTCTCTTGAACTCATTCCCTGTGACAATTTCATGTGAGATTATGACAAATAGGAAAAAACATCACAGGCTGACAGAGACAAAGTTTTTGAAAAAAATACTAAGTCTTCCTACCAGTTTCTTCCAGTCTTTCTAGTTTCTTCCCACTGCAGACTATTTCACAATATTACTTTGGATAGTGAGATAAATGAATGGCAAAATAAATGAATAAAAAATAAACAAACATTTCTTTCAGCAATACAATTAAGGAACAAGGTAGAGACGGCAGTATGGAAATTGAATAACTAAATAAATAAACAAAGCCCAAATTCTGATTAATATATATGGATGTCTCTGGTTAATTTATGTTCTTTTTAAAAAAATTCCCCTCTTATTTCAACTGGTTCAGGATTCTATTTTTGCAGTAACGGAATATGAGTCTTTCAGAACAAAGAGAAGTTTCTTCATATTAATCTTACATTAATTAAAAGCCAGTCAACTTGTTGTGTATGGAAACTTCCAGCAGGTATTTTGTAGGCTTCATATCTGAGATGATAGAGATTCTGAGATGAAAGTCTACACAGTCCCAGATATCCTATAACTTTAAGTTACAAGTACCCTATCCCAGAACAGTCCTGTAAGAAAAAGCAGAGTTGATCCGTTGTCAGGTTGTGCTAAAATGAAATGCATGTATATATGCATGCCTGAATGAATGAATAAAAAGAAGCAATTCTCAATAATGGTTATATAAAAGACTTGAAGTGGAAACTCCTAATCTAGACTCACCAATTGTCCGGCAGTGTATTTTCTTCAGAAGAGAATATGTATTTGTTTAGCATATTTGTTTGGCAAATATTGGTGGGGTTAAAAAAACAATGCTTGGTGACTTACATATTTTTAAAAAATTCAAAAGACAAGAGAAGCACAATTTACATAATACAACAGGTAGAGCAGTTGCCATTCATTCACAGGCTTCCTGGAAGAAGTCTCTGTTTATTAGTTCTGGAATGAGGATGCCAGCCTAATTTCCAGAGGGAGGCTGTTTCATAATATGGACACTAAAAATAAAAGTAATAATAATAAACTTATCATCTGA
Source organism: Hydrophis major (assembly GCA_033807585.1). Classification (NCBI taxonomy): domain Eukaryota; kingdom Metazoa; phylum Chordata; class Lepidosauria; order Squamata; family Elapidae; genus Hydrophis; species Hydrophis major. Next base: position 111,928,920 of record CM066330.1, read on the forward strand.
AACCTCCATTATTTGAGAACCACTAGGAGATACTGGTAATATATGTGTACAATGGGTGAATAGGGTAGGCCATTTCTATGTAGAGAAGGCCATTCTGAAAATGGGTAGGTACTAAACATGTATTGCTTTATAGATTAGAAGTAGCAAATTGGATCATTCATTCATTCATTCATTCATTCATTCATTCATTCATTCAATCTGTATAACTACCTGTCTCAAACCACTGAGTCTGGTCAGCAAACAATCATACAAATAAGTAAAACACAATACAGAAAAGAAATCAAATACAAATTTCTATATGTATTAATGATTGACAGGTATTGTGAAATCGTGGGATTGATCAGGGCTATTAATAATAATAGTAATCTGATTTTCTACTGAGCCCTATTGTAAGTTTGAACTTCACTATCATGTTTGTGTATATGAGGGCATAGAATGTTCGGCTTGGGCAGTGGGTTGGTCTAGAAGACCTTCAAGGACTTTTCCAACTCTGTTATTCTATATTCTATATTTTGTCTCTGCGTGTATATATGCAAGGGTGGGATTCAAAGTTTTTAACAACTGGTTCTGTGGGCATGGCTTAATTTGTGGGTGTGGCTTGCTGGCCATGTGACTGGCAAACCAAACACAACTGGTCCTCGCTTAATGCTTAGCAAGTGTTCTAATTTATGCCTGACCTCCCCAGACCTCCTTTTTTGGAGTTTTGACAGCCATGCTCTCTCTCTCTCTCTCTCTCACTCCCTCCCTTCTAACCTTGCTTGAGCAGGGGTTTGGATTAGAAGATGACCTCTGAGATCCGTTGTAGGCCAGCCCTAAATTGCTCTGCTGTTTCAAAAAGTCTTCTGAAACTAGGGTTTGTGTCCTTCCTTCCTCTCCTTTTTTTTGTCTCTCCCCCCACCTTCCACGTATCTATCTATCCATTTGTGTATCTCATTCACTTTCTCCTCCCTCTCTTTCTTTCTTTCTTTCTTTCCTTTCTTTCTTTCTCTTTCTTTCTTTTTTTCTATTTGTTTTTCTTTCTCTTTCTTTCTCTCTTTCTCTCTTTCTCTCTCTCTCCCTTCCTTTCTCTTCCTTCCTTCCTCTTTCTTTTTCTTTCTTTCTTTCTTTCTTTCTTTCTTTCTTTCTTTCTTTCTTTCTTTCTTTCCTTTCTTTCTTTCTCTTTCTTTCTTTTTTCCTGTTTGTTTTTCTTTCTCTTTCTTTCTCTCTTTCTCTCTCTCTCCCTTCCTTTCTCTTTCTTTCTTTCTTTCTTTCTTTCTTTCTTTCTTTCTTTCTTTCTTTCTTTCTTTCTTTCTTTCTTTCTTTCTATTGCTCTTTCTTTCTTGCTCTTTCTTTCTTGCTCTTTCTTTCTTTCTTTCATGCTCTCTTTTATTTCCTTCCTTCCTTCCTTCCTTCCTTCCTTCCTTCCTTCCTTCCTTCCTTCCTTCCTTCCTTCCTTCCTCCCTCCCTCCCTCCCTCCCTCCCTCTCTCTCTCTCTCTCTCTCTCACACACACACACACACACCAAACTCTCTCTTGTGACACACACACACACCTGGTCTGGGATGAACTGATCCAGCAAGCTCCAGAGCAGCGGGCAGCAGGAGACTGAAGAGCCCCGGAGACAGCTGGTGAAGAGCCCTAGACCCAGGGAGGTCCAGGGAGGGGTGGGCGATGCCTGGGAAGCCTAGGGAGCCCCAGAGATGGCTGGGCAAAGCCCAGGGAGGGTCGGACAAGGTCTGGGGACAGGGAGGGGCTAGTGTGACTCACAAACTTACCTGTGAGGAGGCAGATCAGGGCTGCTCAGTTGGGAGGCAGGCAGCAATGACTGGCCTGGCAGGTGGGCAAAAGCAGGCTGCAGACATGTCACAATGTTGTGCATGTGCCTGACTGGGCAGGGAGCAGAGAAGTGGGTGGAGAGCGGCGGGGCCAGCCAGAAGCCCGATTTACTGGTTCTCAAACTACAGAGAATCATAACAACCAGTTCTATCAAACCAGTCTGAAGCGGTAGAACCCCACCTCTGTATATATGTATATGCCCTCTCCCCACAAAAGAGCAAGAATAAAAGAAAATGCAAATTTGTACATGCTATTTTTATGTTTCAAAATCAGGGACCATCTTGCCAGTATCTGTCCAGCAAGTACATCCTGGAATGGCCTATTATTATGAAAACAACAAACTTTTGGACTTCTGCTTTCCATCTAATGTATAACAAAACAAATGCAGAAATTATGAAAACTTAGTTAAGTAATCATGAAGAAATTTCCATTGGCTGACCTTTCCAAAACAATTTAGCACAGGCATTTCTAAGGAATATAACTGAAATGGACTAATGCTAATATCTTTATCTTTTGATGATTAATTGCCTTAAAACACTAAATCAGAGACTTACTATCCCTCAGCAATGTGCTTTTATATTATTTAGGAAAGCTTTGGAATAAAAGTTCTCGGTGATGATAGATCAACCTTCCTGGTCATAAAACTTATCCTTCCCATCAGTCACTTGAAGGTTTTTTTTAATATTCAATCATCTCCAGCTGAATGAACTGAATCTTCCCTACAGCAGTACAATGCTGCTATTATCTATTATACAGTTACACCAAAGAGAAACATCTCCTCAGGCATATCTAGAGGATCATGAGGTTTAGCTACTTCCTCGGTATCTAGCAGATGAAAGGCTGTTAATTTGTCTTTGGTCTTATTGTTATAGAAAAGCACAATAAAGTCATATTGGTTGGTGACTCTACTGGAATTCTATTTTGAAAAGCTCACTTTTTCTTCCTCATCTCAACTGTTGCAGCAGTCTACAACCACGATTGGAGGTTTTAGGAAAAGTGCCTGGATACAAAATTAATGCTATTGTGACACCTTCAGAACACTCAGTAGAATTTTAGTAAAAAAATAACAACCTACTGTACGTACTTGAATTTATTTTGCTTTATGTAAATGCATATGAGTTGCATATGAACATCTACAAATATGGAGGAGGCCCTAGCTTTATGTGAGAGACAAAGGCTCTTGGACCAGCACCAGGTTGGATGGTGTACCAATTACATGGCTTCTCTCTTAAAAAAAAAACCTTTATGGTCAACTGTGGGGATGGCATCAATTAATTTATTATATTTGCAACATACAAAGGTCAGTAAGAGTGAAAATGATCAGTAGGACACATCCCACTTGCTTTAAGAGATTCTTTTTGATAGAAAATTGTCTAAGTTTAGGGAGCTTTATCATCTCTGCATCTTGAATTGTGTTGGAAAGGATTTAAAGCCTACCCCAAATTTGGGAATATGGAGGTCCAGAGTTTTAATAAGTTCAGTGGGTACTGAAACCATTTATTTTTCCTATTAAACTCATTGACTAAAATGCAAAGGTGCTCCAAATCTCTTCCTATTCTGAGGTAATTCTGAGGACTCGTAGAGCCAAAAGTGAGATCTTGAATGATGATAAGAAGCTTGCAGTCTATAGCTATTCATTTCTGCTTTAGAAGAAAGGAGAGGGTGGTAAGTGGTGGATAAGCAATGCTTTATGTTTAAAAATGGACCTTCCAGATTTTCCTCTTTAATTATCAGAATTAATAGAGAACAACATGAAATATCTAGCAAGTTATGGACTCCTGCTAGCTGAATTTCTGAATCCAAAGTAGCAGATCTGTAAAAACTGCAAACTTTGGGATCTCTTAAATAAGGGGGGAGGGGGGGAGTGGAAAAACTATTTGGCACTACTAGGGTGTTAAGAAAATCAAGTTTGTGGCATTTTGTCAGGTCTATGGAAATCAGATAAACAAACAAACAAATAATTTAGATTGGATGATATAAAATTATAATTTGATTTATAAGAAGGTTGAATTTCCTTCACTTTTATTTTCTTTTTAACCCTTTGATGGTTATGTTTTAAACTATGTATAGTTAGAACAACTCCATGAAAAACTTCTGATAATTTTCAAATCAAATTTGATTAAACCAATTGCAGAACTTCTCCAGTTGTAGGTGAAGGTTTCCTGGGTAGGGTCACATGTGGTAGTGGGTCTTCAGATTGTTCATCCTTGATTTAAGAAAATGACTAGAAGGAATTGGACTAAGCCATCTAGAGGGAGCAAAGAAGCTTTTAGGAACAGTGGTCACTGGGTTTGTGAAAAACTTTGAAAAAAAATATTTCTATTGAAAGGACTTTGATCAAAACAGATTCACAAACTGAAACATAAACTCACTTTGGTAAGGCAAATCAAATCAAATAGCCTTGAAGCACATCATGTTATTTTGAAATTTTGTATACTTTCTAGTTTTTCTGCTACTTCTGAGGTTGTTACAGAAAAGAAAACACAATAGAGAACAACGGTGGGGGTGAACAGTCTGTGGATTCTCTGAGTTTGACATAATTAGGCAGCCAATAAATTTATAACAAAGCTGCAGTAATATTGCTTTGGTTTCCATTCTCTTCCCAGTTCTTATTTTCTTGAAAATAGCTAGCAAGAACTGTTAACTCTGCTTCCTTTTGTGATAGTTAAATATTATACTTGTTTTCATTCTGCTACCTAACTCAGAATTCATAACAACTCTCAGTACTTCGAATATAGGCTTCAGGTTGATTTCTAAAAAGGATTTTTGGATCAATCTTATCTTACATTCTGATTGGTGGTGTAGCATTAGCTTATTTGGCAGTGAGTACATAGTAGATGCTAAATTGTCATTTATAGATGCTGGCTTAAACATTTACCGGTTTTAAGAATAACAGAAGACAAGACTCTGAATGCCCTTATGTCTGTGCCAGTTTCTTTCTCAGTGGGCTGTCTGTCTCTGTGGCAATTCATTTCACTGAGCCAGTCTGCTTCTGATGCCTCTTCTAACACACAATACTGCCAACAAGATCAACTAAGCACTGCACAGAAAAGGCCTTGTTTTTGATGGTGGCCTGCCCCATCGGATCTTCCATCAAAATCTTTCCAAGAGAAGCCAGACTTGCCAATCAACTATGCCTTCTTTCTGGGCATTCCTGAAAGCCTAGCAACTAGAGACACAATACTCATCACCCCACAAATTAAGTCAGTGATAGCTCTTAAGAATGCCAAACTTGTCTCCCCACCCTGAGTGGGAAAAATACTATTTACATTTGTTTGTTTGTTGCAGATGGATAGCAATAACAATAGCACTTACTGTAGACTTATCACAGTGTTTACAGCCCTCTCTAAGCAGTTTACTGAGTCAGCATATTGCCCCCAGCAATTTGGGTCCTCATTTTACTGACCTCGGAAGGATGGAAATATGAGTCAACCTTGAACCAATCAGGATTGAACTCCTGGCAGTAGATATAGTTAGTCTGCAATACTGCATTCTAACCACTGTGCCACCACAGCTCTTTCTCTATTGGTTTAATCAGCACAGCTCAGGCTTTTTCCCTTTTTCCTCCAGGCTGTTTCTGCCTTGAAAGAAATAAAAGGGATATCTCAAATGGTACAGTTCTTGAAAGTAACTTGTTGAAATGTGGCAGCCTAAAGCTACTTTCAAGAGCAAGCAACTGCAAGGCTTACACCCTCTAGATATTTTTTCTTATCAAACATCACATCTCTAAATGGCTTAAATGAACTAGAAGTGCAAACATGAATCAAATAACATCCTCCTGAATTTGTGAATCTCCACTTCAAATGAAATCAGTGCTGACTCTTATCTAAGTTTGTTACTCAGTCAACCTCTCTAACTAAGAGAAGTCAGAAAGACACAAAGAGAGACTACAATGAGAGACTAGGATGAGGTGGCTGCTGCTATGATCAACTTTATACTTACATTGCAAAGAAGAGTCAAAGCTTACAAATCTCAGAGTATAGACCCTGGGAGTTTCTTTGTTGGTTCTTCCCTCCATCATTTTTCTTGTTTTTAATAGAAAAAATAGCAAAAAAAATGAGGTGAGATTACTACCTACCACTGATTGTTTGGCTGCCTTTGACACCTAATCCACTCACTGCTTTTCTAGCAAAATGAAAAAAAAATGAAAAAGGAATAAGTTGTAACAATAAGCAATCTTTTTTAAATTGTATGAAATTTGGATGCCTTATTCTGGATGCAAAGTCAACAGGGCAGGGAAGGAGGAACCTACTGCTTTCCCACATACCGTCGTTCCAAAGAAAGGCCAGCTAGAATTATCATGAAAATAGCCAATAGTGAAATGAACTCCACTGTTCTTTCCTTACATTTTTAGTGAAGTTAACCAATATACTGATACTAGGCTTGATACCAATTGGCCCACTAACATTCATCTTCAGATGACATCTGTTGAGATTTTTTCCCCAATAACTTAATCATTATAAAGCATGTGAGGAAGAGGATAATAGATGGATTATGACATAAAAATGCTAAAGCCTTTGCAGGGAGAATGGCTGCCCATAAAGTTTGAATTTGGTAATTCAGACTAATGCAGTTTGTCATCCTCTGGAGAGAGAGCAATCATGGGGAGCAATATCCTCTTAAACACTAATGCATAACACATTGTGCCACAGTCACACAGCACCAAACAATATTGAGCTACAGCAAGAAGCAGAGGGAACAGGTTTCCCAGTGAATGGAAGGCAAAGGTGGCATTCAGATTTTTCTGTTGCTCCCTCTTCTTTTCTTCCAGAGAAGGGAAGGAAGAGGGGAATATTTAAGACCCATTCCCAGAATTCTCATCATTCAACTTCCAGATGTCTCCAGGCATGGCTGGGAAAACCTGATGCAAGAGAAGAAAAGTCTGTCTCTGACATAACAATCATTCTGTCTTGTCCTCCTCCTCCTTCTCCTCCTCCTTCCCCCTTGAAATACAAATGATCAAATTCATAAAAATCAAAGTATGAGATTGCTGAATAGAGTTGTAATGAAGGATAAAAAAAGATGCACATCTTTACCAAAGTTTTTATCACATTAATATAGCAAAAATATTGTCAATCCTTTCTGCATTTAAAAAAGTCTGAGGAAGAAATTGACATGGGATATATACTGGAATGTAAATAGTCCCTCTCCCTCTCCTATTAATGAAATGTTGCAGCATCTTTGCATTCCAAGTATGCTGTCTGTAACTGAGAGCTGAAGGAGTCATTAAGCAACATGGATTTCAGAGTAACAAAACATATATGTACAGTACTATTTGTAGCCTGTCCAGGAAATGAGCAACAACAGCAACAACTGTCTAGATGACTCACAGCAAAGAAATTACAATAAAAAATAAAAGTAAAAGATGTCAGGTGTGATGAAGTGAGGGAATTCATTCTCTTTTGCAAAAGGCCTGGATGAAGAGTCAGGTTTTCACAGCTCTACTAAACAAGAGCTGTGTAGGAAACATCTAGATTTTGGCAGGAAACTCTTTCCAAAGGGCAGGTGCTATCTCTATTCTATGTGAAGAAGAGAACAGAAGAGTCTAACAGCAGAAATTCTGAAGAGTTAAAGGCAGCAATGAAGTTCAATATCTTGAAGTTCATTTGCTGGAGATGAGAAAAAGTACTGTATCTTTCTGAAGTTGCCTTAAGCAAGCCATTATTTTTCAACCCTTCCACTTGCTGAAAATAAGGAGATAGTAATAACTGTTCAACCTTAAAGATTTGGAAATAGGTCAATGAAATGATATATGTAAATACATTGAACACTCAAAATTATAATATCTCAATGTGACCTCTCAATGGCACCATTTAATTTCACGATCTCTCTCCAAGGTCCTGAAGCTTGGGAACTACCTCAACAATTATCAGAGAAAGCAGATAAATGTGAAAGCTTGGGACATTGAGAATTATTTATAGGGTTACCTAAATCACAAGATGCATTACAAATAAATCTAATAAATACATTAAAAATGGGGGTGTGCTAGTGACCATAAAGTCCTTTTTCTTGCCTCTACTATAATGTAGACTGGTCAGGTGTATCACAAGATATGGTTAATAATATGGTTAGCAACCTAAAACTAATAAGAATACCAGTGCATGCAAAATAGATGTTTGTACAGGTAAGATTATCAACCTTGATGCCAACCAAAACCAAGCATTTAACAGTGAATGCCATACCATGTGTACTAATCAAACAGGTGGCAAGAAAGTAGGGGCAGGCAGGCACAACACAGGTTATGTAGACAGTAAACACAGTGTCAGACATAAGTGCCTATATACAAATGCACAAAGTCTGGGAGACAAACAGAGTAAACTCAAACTAAGAATACATGAAGATAAATATGATATAGTTGGAATAACAGAAACTTGGTGAGATGAAACCCATGACTGGAACATACTGGTAGAAGGATACAAACTATTAAAAAAAAAACAGACCGCATAAAAGAGGAGGTGGAGTTGCACCGTATGTAAAGGACCACTATATTGCTACAGAGATGCATGAAACCAAAGATGACAACCTCCTAGAATGCATATGGGTCAATATAAAAGAAAATAAGAACGACATGGCCATAGGTGTAAATTATAGGCTATCCAATCAAGCAGAAAATATAGATATCCTTTTTGCCAGCCAACTAACAAACATATGCAGGAAACACACAACAATAGTAATGGGAGACTTCAATTATCCTGATATCAATTGGAAAACTAATTATGCACCAAGTGAGAAATCAAATAAGTTCCTAACCAACCTAGCTGACAACTTTGTTGTCTAAAAGATAGAGGGTGAAACTAGAGGGACAGCCATACTGGACTTAATTCTGACAAACAGAGAAGAAGTGATAGAGGGAGTTGAAACTGCAGGAATCTTGGATGAGAGTGACCATTTCATACTAGAATTCAACATAACACAAACATAAGCAACAGAACACAATGACACCAGAATATTGGATTTTAAAAGAGCTGATTTCAATAAACTCAGAGAGAGTTTGGGAAAGATTCCATGCATGAAAATCCTAAAGGGGAAAACAACTCAAGAATCTTGAGAAACTCTAAAAAGTATGATCATAGAAGCCCAGACCAGCACAATACTATTGAGAAAGAAAAACAAGAAATCCAAGAAGAAACAAGCATGGCTACACAAAGATCTCTCTGGCAAACTGAAAGAAAAAAAAAACAAGTACAAAAAATGGAAAGAAGGACATAGAACTAAGGCAGAATATCAGCAGATAGCCAGAAGTCAGGATAGCAAAGGCTCAGAACAAACAAAGATTTGCAACAAAAGTCAAAGATAATTTTAAAAAAGTTTCTTCCAAAATATAAATAACAAGAAAAAAATCAAGGAAACAGTTGGTCCACTAAAGAGAGAAGATGGCAAGGAAGTAACAGGCAACAGAGAGAAAGCAGAACTGCTTAACTCATTCTTTGCATCCGTCTTCACGCAAAAAGAAATTATAGCTCAACCCACCAAAAACATAACTGTAAAAGACAGACCCGAAATAAAAGTTCAAATAAGCAAAAAAAATAGTAAGAGAATACCTGTCTGATCTTGATGAACACAAATCACTGGGGCCTGATGGAATACATCCTAGAGTTTTAAAGGAGCTGGCAGAGGTCATCTCAGAAACACTGCACCATATCTTTCAAAAATCCTGGAGCACCGGGGAACTATCAGAGGACTGGAAAAGAGCTGATATGGTTCCCATCTTCAAAAAAGGAAAAAAAAACAGACCCAGGAAATAATAGACCAATCAGCCTAAGATCAATACCCAGGAAGATACTGGAAAAGATAATAATAATAATAAAAAAAACAGATCTGCCAACATCTAGAAACAAGTAAAGTAATAACTAGCAGTCAGCAGAGGTTTGTTAAAAACAGATCATGCCAAACCAATCTGTTAAGTTCTGCGCATGGGTGCAAGGAGCGGAAACGAGGTAGTGAACAGTGAACTTCAACTCTTTATTAAGTATACTGAACAGAGCAATCACCTAGGGCAGCAGCAGCCCTTTTATAGGGTTGGCTGCTGTCCTATTAGCCAATGAAAACATGGAAGTGTTAAACCCTTGAACCAATGAGAGTTGGCCCATTAACAGCCAATCAGATGTCCCGGAAAGGACCAATCTGATGTCGCTATTATCGGCCAATCAGAAGTGCAGGATTAGAACCCTGCTTTTTACTTAAGGTTGTTAAAACTTTATTAAACGCCTTTATTAGTTCATAACACCCCTCCTCCCTAGGTTCCGTTTGAGGGGTGCGGTAACGTAATCGCATAGATATGCCGGTCATTTCAATTGCCTATTAGATTTGCGCTGTCCCACCAGTTCCTGTCTGTAGTCTGGTTCCGGTGGAACATTTTTTTGATTTATCTGGTATAGGCAGTTCCGCATTCCCACAGGACGATTCGGCGCCACTAATTCTGTCATCGTTGTCCTCCGGTTCCTGCAGGCTTGCCTCCGTTGAAGTATTTCTCTGTGGTGAGACACCACCCCTTCCTGATTCTTCTTCATTGAATGCACCTGGCTGCTGACTTTCTTCGATTTCGTCATCCAGCATCTCGAATTCGGTTCCCTCGACATCCCCTCCCCCCTCAGTTTGAGAGTCACAGGAGTTGCGGGAACTGGGTTGCGATCTAGAGCGAAGCTGATCAATATGGCGTTTCCAAATCTTTCCATCCAATGTTTGCACACAGTACGATCTGGGCCCGGTGGTTTGGGTTACGGTTGCTTCGACCCATAATGGTTCGCCGGAAAAGTTTTTAGCGAAGACTAAGTCGTCTACCTTGAACTCACGGCATTTTCCACTAGATCCATAGGGTTTCTCTGGCACATAGGACGGGTGGAGATGGTTGAGGTAGGAGCGGAGCTTGCGTCCCATCAACAATTCAGCTGGAGTATTGTTGGTGACGGTGTGCGGGATGATGTGTTGGAGTAGGAGTATTCTATTTAGTTTGTCGTCAATGTCGCCATAGTCCATCTTGTGGAGAGTTTTTTTAACAAATTGATCATGCGCTCAGCCCTGCCATTGGCTGCAGGGTTTACCGGCGAGGTTAGCGCATGGCGGATACCCCGGTCCGCTAAGTATTGTTCAAACGCCAGGGCGGTGAACTGGGGTCCGTTGTCAGAGACTAGAACGTCTGGCAGTCCATGTGTTGGGAATAGTTTGTTTCATTTGCGGATGACTGAGTCGGTTGTAGTAGTCTTCATCTTGTGGATTTTGAGCCAGTTGGAATAGGCATCCATTGTTTGGAGGAACGTATGTCCCTTAGTAGGTACCGCAAAGTCAATGTGGATGCGGGACCATGGCCTCCGGGGGGTTTCCAACTGCATTGGAGTTGCTCTAGGTGGGGCACTGCTGACTTCTTGGCACTTTAGACAAGTCTTCACCCAGGCTTTGATTTGCTTATCGATGCCCGGCCACCATGTGTGGCTTTGTGCGAGTGCTTTCATACGCATGATGCTGGGGTGACCGTCATGCAATGCTCTCAAAACTGCTCATTGTAACCGCTCTGGGACGACGACTCTGTCTCCCCGTAGGATGCAGCCTTTCTGTGAGAAAAGTTCTGTTTGCCAGTTCCTGAAAGGGGTGAAGTCGTCAGGGGTTTGTTCTACTGGCCATCCTCGTTCGACCCAGCTGAGAACTCGCGCCAGGACAGGATCTCATTTCATTTTGATAGCTATGTCTCTGGCTGTTAGCGGCGGTGAATGTAGTATTTCAATCTGGAGTGTCATGAGGTTGGAGCTGGGTCGTCGACGGTTTCTGGAAGTGGGGCACGGCTCAATGCATCAGTGTGGGGAATGGCTTTCCCCGGGCGGTGTTGCAATTTATAATTGTACGCAGCTAAGAATTCTGACCAACGAGTCATTCTAGGTGACAATATATAGGGGGTTGGCTTATCTCCCGCTATAATCCCCAGCAAAGGCTTGTGATTGGTAATAATAGTAAAAGCTCGTCCATACACATATTCATGAAACTGTTTCACAGCAGATACAACAGCAAGAGCCTCTTTATCGATTTGACTATAGTTACGTTCAGCCTTTGATAGGGGCTTCACTACCGTTTGGTAACACATGTCTCAAAATGGCTCCTACTCCAAACGGTGATGCGTCACATGTAATTCTTAAAGGCAAAGTCTCATTATACTGCATTAAAACAGCATCGGAGGTTAGTAAATTTTTCACTTGTTGAAATGCGTGCTGCTCTCGGTATCCCCAGACCCAGGTTGCTTTTTTGTCAAGAAGTCTATGTAGGGGCTCAGCTATGGTCGCTTTCTGGGGCAAGAAGATGTTGTAGAAGTTAATGAGCCCCAGGAAAGCTTGGAGATCTGTCCTATTCTTGGGTCTTGGGGCGTTTTTGGTTGCTCTTAGTTTGCTATTAGTGGGGTGAATGCCTTGCTTATCGATTAGGTACCCCAGGAACTCTACTTTCTCTGTACACAGTTGACATTTATTTTTTTTAACATTTAGGCTGGAGTCTTTAAATTTCTGGAGAACCATTTTAAGGCACCTCTCTAGTACTTTTCTATTCAGGGCTGCAATTAAAACATCGTCAAAAAATGGCACGGCCCCCTTGATCCCTTGCAAAAGTCTCTCCATCAGACTTTGAAAAATCCCTGGGGCCACGCTCACTCCAAATTGGAGTCGGTTGAATTTAAAAGCGCCATGGTGCGTAACGATCGTCTGTCCTTCCATGGTTTTTTTTATCTACAGGCAGCTGCTGGCATGCCTGCGCTAAATCCAATTTAGTGAAGACTTTTCCACCCCCCAGGGAATGGAGAAGGTGTTGAACCATCGGCACCGGGTAAGCGTTCTGTTGAAGGGTGTGATTAAGGGTGGCCTGGTAGTCCCCACAAATCCTTAACAATCCATCCGGTTTGATGGGTGTTACGATTGGGGTTTCCCAACGGGTGTGGTCAGTTGGTTCTAAAACACCCTGGGCTATTAATTTATCAAGCTGCTCGTCGATCTTTGGTTTTAGGGCAAAAGGTACCCGACAAGGCTTAAGGCAGATGGGGGCTACTTCAGGGTTAAGGTTAAATGATATCGGGGTCCCCTTGTACTCACCTAGTTTGTCTGCAAAGACATCCTGGAATTCCTGGACAAGGGCCTCCTCCCAGTCATCGCTGCTGGTTTGGTGAATGCCAGCTACCTCGATCCCGAGTGGGGTGAACCATTGAAGGCTTAACAAACTAGGCCAGTCGCAGTCGACGACGGTCAGCGGTAACAATGCAGTACGATTTTTGAATGATACTTTGACTTGGCTGGAGCTGATGACTGGAATTTGGTTCCCCTGGTAATCTTTGAGTATAATTCTTTGGGCTCTGAGGTCTTGACGCCAGATGGCAGGAATTAACTGTTTAAGGGTCTTCCAGGAAACCATTGAGAGGGACGACCCTGAATCGACTTCCATCACGCAAGGTTGGTTCTCGATGGCGGCCCTCACTCAGATTTTCTTTGCATCTAATGATGAAGTGTGACCAATGGTAATGGTTTGGTGTGCCTCTTCCCGTCTCGTTGAAGTGGCAAGTGTTTTATTTCTGTAGGAGTGGTTGTTCCATTGGTGGTTCAAGTGTTCCCGACTTACAGGATGATTCCCTGTGGTCTGGCGGTAGTTGTTTTCTCTCCGAATTGGGCTGGATCCTCACTTGCTTCTACAGACCTTCCCAATGTGGCCTCTCTTCCCACAGGAATGGCAAAGCACATCAAAAAATTTGCAATCTGATCACGGGTGGTTTGCCCCACAACCCGTGCATTGGTGCGGTAATCTTCGAATCCGCGGGTTGCGTTGGTCGCGTTCGGACCGGAGCCGGTTGACCTCCTCTTCATCACTTTCTGATAGAGATTCGAGGTCCTCGTGGTGGGCTGCTGTTGTGTGCCTCTCTAGGTGAGGTGAAGTATCGTTGGCGAGTTGATGGAGCAGTGAGTTGGTGCGGCGCATTCGCGCGGCCGACTTCCTGGTTGCTTCTGCTGCAGTAGCGTCTTTGATGACATCGGCAAGATCGATGTCCCCTTTTGCCATGATCTTGCTCTGTGCCATTTGGTCATCTAATCCCAGAACTATTCGGTCTCTCAGAGCTTCTTCAAGGTCTGCAAACTCACAGAGGCCTCCCAGGTTCCGGAGGTCCGTGATGAAATCTACTACACTCTCTCCTTTCCATTGGTCCCTCTGATAAAACTCATGTCTTTGGACAAGCTTTGGTATGGCAGGTGCATAGTGGGCCCGTAGAAGGGGCACGAGGACGTCCCAGTCCATGGATTTCACCTCAGCCGGTTTCACTAGTGCCTTGGCCATCTTAAAGACGGCAGGCCCACAATGGGTCAGGAATACTGCTCTCTTTTTTCCCGTAGTTGCGTCTTTCAAGTTGTTGGTCTCCAGAAACATCTGGAACTGGTCTATGTACGAGTCCCAGTCTTCTTGTGCCGGGTCAAATGGAGCGGGTTGTATGGTGCCGCCAGACATGTTTTCCGTTGTCGATGTGCGTTCAGCCACGTGCTCTGTTTGGTGCTCTGTGAATGTTCAATCAGCTCAGATGTCTCCGCATCCCACCTTCGTCGCCTGTGTTAAGTTCTGTGCATGGGTGCAAGGAGAGGAGACGAGGCAGTGAACAGTGAACTTCAACTCTTTATTAAGCATACTGAACAGAGCAATCACCTAGGGCAGCAGCAGCCCTTTTATAGGGTTGGCTGCTGTCCTATTAGCCAATGAAAACATGGAAGTGTTAAACCCTTGAACCAATAAGAGTTGGCCCATTAAAAGGCAATCAGACTTCCCGGAAAGGACCAATCCGATGTCGCTATTATTGGCCAATCAGAAGTGCAGGATTAGAACCCTGCTTTTTACTTAAGGTTGTTAAAACTTTATTAAACGCCTTTATTAGTTCATAACACAATCTTATTTCATTCTTCAACACAGTGACTAAATTGGTAGACCAGCAAAATACTGTGGGCATAATATATTTAGATTTCAGCAAGGCATTCAATAAAGTAGACCACAGCCTACTTCTTAGTAAGCTAGAGAAAAGTGGAATAGATAGCACCACCACTAGATGGACTCACCACTGTCTGGCAAACCATACTCAACGAGTAGTCCTTAATGGGTTGAAGTCTACATGGAGGGAAGTAAGCAGTGGGGTGCCACAAGGTTCCGTCTTAGGCCCAGTACTCTTCAATATCTTCATTAACAACTTAGATGAGGGAATAGAAGGGAAACTTACCAAATTTGCAGATGATACTAAGCTGGCAGGAATAGCTAACACCCAAGAAGATAGGCTCAAGATCCAGATGGATCTTGACAGACTAGAACACTGGGCCATATCTAACAAAATGAAATTCAATGTAGAGAAAAGTAAAGTCCTATACTTAGGCAAGAAAAACCTAAAGTATACATATAGACTGGGTGAAATCAGGTTCAATAGCAGTAACTGTGAGAGGGATCTTGGATTCTTAGTGGACAACCAGTTAAATATGAGCCAGCAGTGTGCCGCCAAAAAAGCTAATCCTAAATTGTATTAACAGAGGAATACAATCAAGATCAAGGGAAGTACTAATACTACTCTATAAAGTTTTAGTAAGACCACACCTAAAGTACTGCATCCAGTTTTGTTCACCACATTATAAAAAAGATGTGGAGACTCTAGAAAAAGTACAGAGAAGAGAAACCAGGATGATTAGGGGACTGGAGGCTAATGAACGGTTGCAGGAACTGGGCTTGGCGAATCTAGTAAAGAGAAGAACCAGGGGAGACATGAAAGCAGTCTTCCAATATTTGAGGGGCTGCCACAGAGAGGAAGGGGTCAAGCTATTTTCTAAAGCACCTGTAGGCCAGACAAGGAATAATGGATGGAAACTGAACAAGGAGAGATTTAACCTGGAAATAAGAAGAAACTTTCTGATAGTGAAAACAATCAACCAATGAAACAGCTTGCCCTCAGAAGTTGTGGGAGTGCCATCAGTTGAGACTTTCAAGAAGAGATTGGACTGCCATTTGTCAGAAATGGTGTAGGGTCTCCCACTTGGGTGGGGGGGTTGGACTAGATGACCTACAAGGTCCCTTCCAACTCTGATTATCTGTTAAATCTGTTAAATATATGACCCATGGATAATACCATGTTTCTCCAACAATACGCCCCCCACCAATAGGAAGACCCAGCATGTTCTCTAGGCATAAAATGAAATTAAGCCCCTCCCCCCCAAATTTAGGCCTAGTTTAAAACATGCGAAATTGGGGGGGGAAGGCAGGGGGGAACTTGCCATTAGGAGTGCCCCACGGGCAGCTACGCCTCACCATCAGCTGCTCCTAACAGCCAGTCATGGTGGAGCATGGAGGGCTCCCTTTCCCGGGTCAGCAGGCGGGCAGCGTCGGTGTGGATGTCTGGTAGCATTTCAGCCACTTCTCAGGCCTCCGTAGCTTCCACGGTTCCCACTGGTGCTGGCGCCTCTCTCGCCAGCGCCGTCTCCAACAACAGCATCTGAGTTGCTCCCACTTTTCCCCCGTCCCTGTAACAACAGGAAAAGAAAAGATTTTGAAGTACTTGGGAGCGCTGCACGCTGCATTTTGGTTTAATCCCAAGTGGCTGGGTGGGCATGAGAAGAGCTGAGTGAGCACCTCTGCTGCTGCTACCCTTGGTGCTCCAGCCTCGAGTTCTGCAAGTTTGCAAAAGTCCCGGTGTGCAGCCCACTCCTTCATTCCAAGCGCCCAGGCTGAGCTGCAGCTGTCCCTCTCTCACCAGCGCCGTCTCCAATAACAGCGGCAGCAACAGTGGAAGCATTTCAGCCACTTCTTGGGTGGGGGAGCTGCCTCCATAACTTCCACGGTTCCCGCCAATACTGCCGCTGTTATTGGAGACGGCGCTGGTGAGAGAGGAACAGCTGCAGTTCGGCCTGGGCGCTTGGAATACAGGAATGGGCTGCGCACTGGGACTTTTGCAAACTTGCAGAGCCTGAGGCTGGAGCACCAAGGGTAACAGCAGCAGAGACGCTTGCTCGGCTTTTCTCACACCTACCCAGCTGCTTGGGATTAAACCAAAATGCAGCATGCGGTGCTCCCAGGTACCACAAAATCTTTTTTTCCTGTTGTTACAGGGACGGGGGAAAAGTGGGAGCAACTCAGATGCTGTTGTTGGAGACGGCACTGGTGCGCGGGGGGGGGGGGCGAAATTAATTCATCCCCGAAAAGACGTCCTAGCAGTTTTTTCGGGGCTCAAAAAAAAAAAAAAAATAAGGCCCAGCCTTATTTTGTGAGAAACATGGTATGTGGACCTTGAGTTCTCATTTAGCAACATTTAGAATACACACACACACACACACACACACACACATACTTGTGATGACTGAAATCCAGTAACAGAAATGCTTATTTTTCGTAACATGACTTTTATTTCCCCTCTTAAAACACTCAGATCCATAAAAAGACACCCACCAAAATGGCTTTTTAAATGACTAATGAATCACCATTCACTGCGCAAAACACACTAAGTGTTCAGGTTAGCAAAACACAAAATTCAATTATCTCAGTTGGAACTACCAGATCTGTGCTTCAAATATCTTGATGACCACTAGATGAAAGCAAAGATTTAGAGTTCTTCAGATCTTTTTGCTGTCATTTAATGGTTGTCTGGACCTTCTCAGTTCACATCTCATGCCCCTATATTATGACTGTCTGGTTTATATAATATACTAAAATCATGCAATCTTCAATTGCCCATTTCTGTTCTAAATTAAGTGTGTTGTGCATATTCAGCCTATGTACAGCATTATCCTCTTTTTTCTGTAAATAGTAAAAATTGGAAATAGGATTTTGCAATTATGGCATAAGGGAGAAAATTCAGGTAGACTCAAAAGTAGGTAATACTCTCAAATGGAAGACCACATAGGACAGAAGACCCACCTGAAGGCATATTGTCATTGTCTCCACTTTCCTATGGATACCTGGGCCTCTTTGGACAAACTAGGATATTTCCAAATAAATGTGAAGGATTTCAGTGTTAGGAATTATACAAATACAATTCTACAATTCTAATTAAAGCATTTATAATGAAAACTTTAATGACAGAAATTTATTAGTAATTTATGCAACCTCCTGAATAAGAGTTGAAACATGGGAATTGGATAATTAGGGTCAGAACTTTGTTAATATCCATCCAGGAGATCTGCAATGCAAATTATCACCTTCCTGGAAACTGAATATATGAATTTTGGGAGGAATTTTGATAAATATTCAATCACACAAATACACAAATAGTAACATTATGAATGTTAACAACTACTACCAATTTTATCACTTTTATAGTTCGTTTAAAATATCCTACTTGCAATATGGCAACCACACCTAATGTAGCCTTTCAATAACATATAGCTTGGAAATGGGGAGAGTGTTCTGGTCTGCATGAACACTGTAGCACAGGGGTCTCCAACCTTGGCTCCTGGAAGCCTGCCGGACTTCAACTCCCAGAGTTCCACAGCCAGCAAAGCTGGCTGTGGAACTCTGGGAGTTGAAGTCCACCAGGCTTCCAGGGGCCAAGGTTGGAGACCCCTGCTGTAGCACATAGAACAAATATTCTAAACATAGAAGAAATATTCTAAGCGGCAGGTAGTTGTGATCCACGGCTCTGAGCCATTTTCTCAAACATTACAATAAAAAACTCAAAGCCACCAAACACAGGAAATAAATGAGAAAGGGTGATTTTAGTTTTTAGTATAACTCTGTATAAAACAAAAACAAAAACAGGCGAACCACAGAAAATTACTGTACAGGATGGATATTAGACCAAGATATCCATTACTTTTTCCATGTCCTCCAATATATAAGGATAAGAAGTAGTAAAATAATAATAAAATAGTTCATTGAATGAGTTGCATATCCTTGAGAAATGCAAAATGATATTTATTTTCTAACCCTTCCTTCCAACATGCATGCTATTTCTCAAGTTTTAAGGATATCGGTTCAAAGAGATAAGCTATTATTTATTAAAGTTGAACCTATATGTTGCCACTGTAAGAATAATATTACCCAAGATGAATGCAAGAAACAGGTCCAAATGACGAGTGCAAGATAACGGAATCAAAGAAGTGTTTCCTGTTTTAAGAAGAATCTTCCCTAAGACCAAATTAGAAAAAGATCTAAAGAAAGAGCTGTTTGCCATCAATGTAGACATACTGTCATGCATTCAAATTATGCTGCATTATTAGAAAAAACTCTGATTTTTCCCCCCATTCACTGTTCCATTTGTTACTTTCTCTATCATTGACACAACAAAGAATGTTAAAGTTTAGATTTCATACACTTGTCTTATGTTTGAAAGTAATATACTCCTCAACTTACAACATAACAGCCCTGAAAAAAGTAACATGATCATTTTTCATACTTATGACTGTTGTAGCATGATCACGTGATCAAAATTTGGATGACTGGGAACTGGCTCATATTTATGACCATTGCTATGTCTCAAGATCATGTGATATTCTTTTTTGACCTTCTGAGAAGCAAAGCCAATGGGCAAGCCAGATTCACTTAACAACTATGTTACTAATGATTGCACTGATTCACTTAACAATTGTGATAAGGTCATAAAATGGACAAAACTCACTTAACAGATGTCTCACTTAGCAACATAAATGTTGGGCTCCATTGCCGTCATAAGATCAGGACTACCTGTATCTATATACTCTTTTACATCATATATGTCCCTTTACATCACAAGATTATTGATTGATTTAGTCAGTTTTCTAAAGCAACCTACTGGCCGATGATTCTGAAGCTTATAGAACATATAGAATAACAAAGCTAATAGAAAAGTTTGTTGTAAGTAAGTATTTAATGCTTTCTTAAAGGTCATCGGCATTGAGGCTACACAGACATTGGAAGAAGGTCTAAAATGTTTATACATATGTCTGTATATAGCATATATGTATGTGTGTATGTATGTGTAAACTTTGGAGAGAGAGCAAGCAACAGAATTTCATTTTTTATGTGTGCCAGTGTGCCCATTGTAAAAAAAAAAATGACAACAAAGGTTATCTTATCTAACTTATCTTAAAGGCAAGGAGCAGCGAAAACATGTTTCCTGGATATTTATGACTGAAATGTAAACCATCGGAACCATCGATTGAGATGAGTGGCTATAGAAAGTGAATAAATAAACAAATAAATAAAAAAGTAGAGTAAAGAAGCATGATTGCAGGAGGAATGAGTGCAAGATATAAAAAGCTTTAGATAAACTAATTTTCAACACAATAAACACTAAGAGAATGAAAGAAAAGAGGATGTGGAAGTGACTTAGTACAGACTGAAAAGAATTACACCATGAAAGGCCTCAGTTGTGAGTATAATTATGCTTATGCTAATAGCAAAAACAGAACAGAACAGAACAGAATGGTAGAAAGGTAAAATGAAAAGGGCCATGCATAAGGAAAATTATTCCATATTGTATATAAGACAATAATTGCTTAAAAATTAAGAATGAGAATTATATATAGTGTAAGATATTTTGAAAAAAACTATATAACTGCAAATAAATATATATTTGCAACTATACAAGAGCATGTATGACTCTGACTAGAAGAGACAGAAAAGTGTGTTTTTGGTGGAAAACAAATTAAAGTTTTTTTCAAACTGAATGAAAAAGGCTAACCAAGGAGCTTTAGCAAAAGTTAATAAATTAAAAATAAAAATGATTTGTGAAATGAAGTTAGCAGTATCTATGTATTTTAAAATATCTTCTAGCTTTAATAAGCATTCTGTCACAAAATATAAATTTGAAAATACATGGGTACTGCAAATAGAATGTGATCTATGTTGAGAAACAAATAGAGAAGAAAAGAAAAAAGTGAAGAAAAGAAAAGTGAAATCACTGGATATGAGAGAATGTTTGTTCCCAATTTCTCTTAGGGAAGTGTTAGTTGGGAATGTTAGGATAAATATATCACTGCTGAATGCAGTGGAAATAGAGCACGCTGTGTCTTAAAGCAAAAAGATAAAGTCAAGAATGAATGAAGCTGAATGTGGATTGAATTAAAAAAAAGTAAGCAGCACAAAAATTATGTTGAGGTAGTTTGAGCACATAGAATAAACAGGAATCAGATTGCAAAGGAAGAGCAGATGGGTCAAGAGGGAGGGAAGGCTGCAAAAGTCAGGTTTGAATGGAACAGTGAGATATTCAGAAAGAGATGGGTGAAAAATTTAAAAAAGAAATAAAAGGTGTTCTGTCCTTCATTAACATACTTGAAATCCCCGCGCTTTGATTGGCCAAAGCGCGGGGCTTTCCGATTGGTCAGGGGAGCCGCGCCGATTGGCTCGTTAAGAATCTCCCGCGATTGGTCCGTTCAGAACGCGGGAAATTCGAAGCGCTGCCATTGGCCGCGGCCGCCGCAATGAAAGGAATAAAAGCCGCGGGCTTTTTTCCTTTCGGAGTTCGGTTCCAGCAAATCAAATAAAGAGCTTTGCACTAAGTCACCGACTCCTGGCGTCATTTCGCGGACACGACACTGGCGACGAGGATGGGATCCAGACCCTGAACCGAACCACGTGTCCGACGGAAGCCAGACAAAGCACCGAGATGGCGAAAATCGCACCACCCGCCCCCTTCAACCCCGCCACCGAGGACTGGGAATCGTTCTCCAACTGATTCCGCATGTACCTCGAGTGCACCGGCATGAAGGACGCCTCGGGCCCGCTGAAACGCGCCGTCTTCCTCACCCACTGCGGGACCGAGGTCTTCCAGATGGCCAAAGCGTTGGCCAAGCCCGCCGATGCGACCGCCATGGACTGGGACGTCCTTGAACCCATCCTTCGGTGACACTACGCTCCAGAGGTACCCATCCTGATCTGGCGCAACGAGTTCTACCGGCGGGACCAGAGATCGGGTGAGAGAGTCAGCGACTTCGTCGCCGAGCTGCGGCGCCTAGGGGGGCTCTGCGAATTTGATAACCTAAACAACGCCCTGAGAGACCGAATCGTGCTCGGTCTGTGGGACCCCGCCCTCCAGAGCCGGCTGATGGCTAAGGGTGACATCAGCTTAGCAGACACCCTCACCGCAGCCGCAGCTGCAGAAGCAACCCGAACTTCCGCTGATAGAATGCGCAGACCGGACACGAGGGACCGCGGCGGAAACAAAAACCCGGCAAGGTCGACCGAACCAAAAACCAAGACGACAACACACCAGGGCGATTTCCACTCGGCATCCAGCACGTCCGAAGACGAGGAGGACATCCATCGACTCCAGACAGGGCGCGACCAACGGAACCGGAGAGGTCGTAAGTCAAGGACCAACTGTGCCGGTTGCGGCGGCGACCACCCCAGGTCGGAATGCCGGTTTTTCGATTCCATCTGCCGGCATTGCGACAAAAAGGGGCACATCGCCCGGGTTTGCCGCCTGAAAAAAAACCGCAGTCCGGCTCGATGGGACCAGAGCGACCAGAGGAGGGAGAGCACACCACCCCGGACCAGAGATCGCCCCTCGGACAGCCGATGGGACCGGAACGGGCGATCCTCGCAAGGTGGCGACAACCGGCGGAGAGAGGAGACCCACCAGACGGTCACCATCGGCCACGCCATCACCAACGACACCCGGAAAATCCACGTCGAGGTATGCATCGAGGGCCAGCCGTGCAAAATGGAGGTGGACTCCGGGTCCTACCTCTCCATGATTGCATGGCACGAGATAAAGCGGTTGGTGCCTACCCTCCAAAGGAGGAACGTAGACAACCAGAGACTCATTGTGAAGGACTACCAGGGAAACCGCATCCCGGTAGTCGGCACCAAAAGTTTTGACATAACGTATAAGGGGCGCACCGAACGACTCCCCCTAACGATCATCGACCGCGACCGCCCAAGCCTACTGGGACTGCAATGGTTCGCCCCACTCGACATCGCCCTCACGGGAGTCAACCACATCACCGACGACGGCTGGGAACAGCAACTAGCCCAGGAGTTCCAAGAGGTCTTCGACGAAAATCTGGGCAAGTACCGAGGGCCCCTTATCTCGTTCGACCTAGACCCTAACGTCCCCCCCAAACGCCTGAAACCAAGGCGGGTGCCATTCGCACTGAAACCCAAAATAGACGAGCAAATTGATAAGCTTGTCAAACAGGGGGTACTGCAGCCCATAGACCACGCCCGGTGGGAGACCCCCATAGTCACCCCGATCAAGCCCGACGGGTCGGTGAGAATCTGTGGGGACTATAAGGCCACCCTAAATGGCGCGCTGCAACAAAGTGCCTACCCCGTCCCAATAGTGCAACACCTACTGGGAGGGGGCAAGGTTTTCGCCAAGCTCGATCTCGCCCAGGCATACCAACAGTTGCCGGTCGACGAGCAAACGGCAGAAGCACAGACCATTGTCACCCACATTCAAATGCAACCGCATTCAAATGCAACCGACTCCAATTCGGAGTCAGCGTGGCACCGGGCATATTTCAGAGTCTAATGGAGAGGTTACTGCAAGGTATCAAGGGGGTGGTACCTTATTTCGATGACATCCTAGTGTCGGCACCCAACCAGGCCGAACTAGAAGGTCGACTAAGAGAGGTCCTAACTAAATTTAAAGAGACGGGACTAAAAGTAAAGAGGGAAAAATGCCAGCTATGCACGGAACGAGTGGAATTCTTGGGCTACCTCCTAGACCGGCACGGCATTCAC
The DNA here is from genome assembly GCA_033807585.1 of Hydrophis major. Classification (NCBI taxonomy): domain Eukaryota; kingdom Metazoa; phylum Chordata; class Lepidosauria; order Squamata; family Elapidae; genus Hydrophis; species Hydrophis major. The sequence continues at coordinate 111,952,368 of CM066330.1, forward strand.
CCTACAAGCAAAAAAATCAAGGCCATCAAAGAAGCCCCCACCCCTAAATCAAAGACTGAACTACAAGCATTCTTGGGGTTACTGAACTTTTACAATGTTTTCCTACCCCAAAAGGCAACGGCGGCGGAGCCCTTGCATAGGCTCCTGGACAAGGCGGCGACCTGGACTTGGGGGAAACGGGAGCAAGCCGCCTTCCAAAAAACAAAGGACCTCCTCACCTCCGACGCCGTCCTCATACAATTTAACGAGACCCTGCCTCTGGCCGTCACATGCGACGCATCACCCTTCGGCGTCGGCGCTATACCCTTCCTGAGGGTCCTCAGCCATACCCTTCCTGAGAGAAAAGAAGCACCCATCGCGTTCTTTTCAAGGACCCTCACCAAACCAGAGCGGAACTATAGCCAACTGGACAAAGAGGCTCTGGCTATAGTTGCCGCCATAAAACGATTCCACGAATACCTCTACGGCCGGACCTTCACCATCATAACGGACCACAAGCCGTTGCTGGGAATCCTTGCAGGGAACCGGGCCACCCCGAACATTCTGTCTCCCCGAATGACAAGGTGGTCCGAATTCCTGGCGGCCTACAACTACGAACTCATACACAAACCGGGTAAGACGATCTCCCATGCAGACGCCTTAAGCCGCTCGCCGCTACCGGAACCCGACACCGACCCAGCACCCACGACGACCACCCTCAGCATAGAGACTCTACCCAACCTGCCCATAACCGCGTCAGACATTGCCCGAGAGACTAATAAAGATAAGCATCTGGCACGGGTGTTGCATTGGGTGGAGAAAGGGTGGCCGGAAAGGGACAACGACGAGTCCGTCAAAACGTTTCGAAACCGCCAAACGGAACTCTCGTTGTTAAAAGGGTGCGTACTATGGGGAGACAGGGTGGTCATTCCGGAAAAGCTACAGGGGAAGGTTTTGGAAATGCTGCACGAGGGGCACCCTGGCATCGTAAGGACTAAAGCCCTGGCCAGAAGTTACGCTTGGTGGCCAGGGATGGACAAACAAATAGAGGCCTGGGTAGCTAGGTGCCAACGATGCCAGGAAACAAGGCCCAGCCCACCCACAGCACCCGTCCTAGAGTGGGAAACCCCAAGGGGACCTTGGTCCAGAATCCATATAGACTTCGCCGGGCCCACAAAAGGACACACCTTTCTCATAGCAGTTGACGCTTACTCCAACTGGCTGGAGGTAAGCAACATGAAGACAACAACCACGGAGGCCGTAACCAAAGAACTCTGCAAACTCTTTGCAACACACGGCCTCCCAGACGTCGTCGTCTCCGACAACGGGCCCCAGTTTACCTCGCTGGAATTCGAAAAATTCCTAGCGGAAAGGGGCATCCGCCACGCACTAACAGCACCGGTGCACCCGGCGGCGAACGGTAGGGCGGAACGGATGGTCCAATTCACTAAAAAGACCATCCGGAAAATAGACCATGGGGAGATCCAAGAGAAAATCAACAGACTACTCTTTACCCAACACATAACCCCGAATACCACAACCAACAAAAGCCCAGCCGAACTACTAATGGGTAGAAAGCTAAGGTCCCCACTCGACAGGTTACACCCTACGTATAACCCGGAGAGGCCCCCAGACTCAAGCACCAAAAACCGAACGTTCACACCCGGGGACCCCGTATATGCAAAAAACCTGACGGGAGACCCTCTATGGATCCCAGCCGTCATCACCCAAACAACAGGCCCACACTCGTACCAGCTACAAACAGCAGACGGACGAGCGTGGAAACGCCACATCGACCAACTTAGGTCGCGGACCGCAAGCGAACCCAACCCCCGTAACGCAAGCCAAGGGGGGAGGGAATACCCAGGGGACCGAATCCAAGGAAAAATAAACCAGCGGTACTCACCGGAACGCAGCCATCATGACCCCTCGTCAGAAAAGAACAGCCAAGCCAGCTCGACCAACCCGGAAAGACCGAGCGGAAGCGGCGAAACCCGTAGCTCAACCAACCCGGAAGGCCCAGGAGAGAGCTACGGAGAAAGGACCGGCCCGATCGACCAGCCGGTTCCCACAGCAGCAGCAGGAGCAACGAAGATCCCGACCGAACCGGCCGAGATCCAGCCTACAACTGAGTTGCGCAGGTCAAGTAGGACCAGACGGAGCCCCGCCTACCTACGTGACTACGCAACGTAAGGACTGAACCAAGAGGGGAGGGGTGTTCTGTCCTTCATTAACATACTTGAAATCCCCGCGCTTTGATTGGCCAAAGCGCGGGGCTTTCCGATTGGTCAGGCGAGCCGCGCCGATTGGCTCGTTAAGAATCTCCCGCGATTGGTCCGTTCAGAACGCGGGAGATTCGAAGCGCTGCCATTGGCCGCGGCCGCCGCAACGAAAGGAATAAAAGCCGCAGGCTTTTTTCCTTTCGGAGTTCGGTTCCAGCAAATCAAATAAAGAGCTTTGCACTAAGTCACCGACTCCTGGCGTCATTTCGCGGACACGACAAAAGGTAATATATGAGCTGATACAATCATGTTGGAAAGGAAGCTTATTTACAAGAAGAGATATAGTAAATGATACAGTGTAAACCAAATTTAGAACTATATTTCTTTCTCTTTTTGAATCTTATTCACTTCATTGTCTTAACTGTTAGTCCTTTCTTATGTATATCATTAGTAGCTGGTAAGAAACATATTTCTTGCAAAGGAGTTCATTTAGACCAGAGACACATTACATTGGTGCACAAATTGATTAATAATGCTGGAGGCAATTTGGGCTTGAAAGGGACTGGGATACAGTCCCTCTTTATAGATTTATGCAAATTAATTATATCTTATTGATTTATTATAATCAGAATTGATTGTCAATAATATTATTGGTTGTCATAAAATATTAATTAAATTATCCTCATTGATTAGCTTAGAAGTACACATATTAATATTTCTAGTAAGAGCCAGTATAAATGAGAATATTTTCCATTATGCAACAGATGCTTTTACAGGAAAAAAAAAATCCCACTGAATGTATTTAAATTGGTTAGTTTATTTTAAAGTCCTGGTTCTCAACATCTAACAATCCACAAATTTCTAATCTATTTTCAGTGACTGGGTACATTTTTTGCAATTAATACTTTCACTTATCTTGTTAGCACTTTGTTACTTTAAGTGGGGCTGGGAATGCCAAACATTTTTTGAGCCTTTAAATAGCCTTATTTCCTTACTGATTCTACTGTAAAAGTGGTTTAATATGTATTATTGGGATTTCTCTAAAAATCCTTCTAAAATTCTACTTCATACCATCTAAGGAAATAGTATGATGGATGTTATGTATTGAGTGGATGTACTATTTTACTAACAATGAACTTCCATTGATACCTGTATCAGACTTGCACAATAAATTGAATGTAGCCCTTCATCTTTAAACTAGGGATTTAATAAGGTCTGTATTGTCATTGCTAACCTAGAAGGAACAAACATTGTACAATATTTCAAACTGCACACAGAGTAAAACAAGGGCATTAATTTGTATTCTGCCTATTGACTTAATTAATTAATTATTAGACTTAAACAAACTCAATGTAAACCGCTTCAAACTGGATTGCAGAAAGTACGACTTCAGCAACAGAGTGGTGAATGCCTGGAATGCACTACCTGACTCTGTTGTTACATCCTCTAACCCCCACTCCTTTAACCTCAAACTAACCACTATTGATCTCACCCCGCTCCTAAGAGGTCTATAAGGGGTGTGCATAAATGCACCATCATGCCTTCCGTCCCTGTCCTATTATCCCCATTTATTCGTACTTATTTCCTGTATTACAACTCATGTTTATACTTATATCTATTATTTTGTAAGCGACTGACAAATCAAATAAATAAAATATTGTTAAATGATGCCTGGAGATGACAAATCCTGAATTTCTTTGACATGTGAATTAGCTTGGAGTTTACATAGTCTTCCCTCTCTTTCTTTTAGCCTGTGTTCTAAGAATGTCTTCAGGATGTGGTCAAAACAATCAAGTGGTGACTACAATGATGCACATACAAAACAGATAGAACTTAAAATTCATCTATTGCAGCCACCATGCTGCTTTTTGACCAAACTATGCAGACACATCTACTGCCTTCAAAGAATTCCACCCCTCCTTCATTTTTCATCTACCTCTAGTTAAGGACAAAACAAGCCTTGAATCTGAAGTCACAGATTGGTTAAAACATTCTAGCAAACAATGTAGTTTGCTACATTGTACAACAAAACCAAATTATGACAACATAGGGAGGTATGCAACTGGAAAGAAAAAAGTTAGGGTTTTTTTTTCCTCTTCAGACAGATGACTGGAAAAGTATGGGGACAAGAGTGGGAGCTCAATTTTTATTTTCATGCCATACCCAGTGCTCCAGTTCAAGGTCACTAAGTGAGCAGCAGTATGAATCTTGATTAGACAAATCATTTCATCACTCACTACAGTAGACTATCTGGTATATTTAATCTTACAAACCAAATGTGTTTGCTAAGAATCAACACAGAACCAATAATATGAGTTGCTTATACTTTAGTTGTCTAAAATCCAAATGGCTGGATAAAATAGAAAGCTGAATAGTCCTGTCTTTATTGACTTTGAGTCTTCCAAAAGTTTTGGATCACAAATTCTTCAATCCCTTTTACTAGCTTTGTAGGACACCCAGTTGTTAAAGATTATGCTAACTTTTTGAATCTTGAAAGAGTCCCAGGAAGCAATTGGGATGTGGTAGCCTCTACAAAATTGATGCATAAACAGCCCTCTATTTTTGTTCAGGCCAGCATTTCACAATCCTTGCTGGCTTCTGTGCATAAAGCAGGGGATATACTAGGGCTCTGATATATCGAGAACGAAGGTTGGCAAGGGAGCACTAAGACAATGAAAATAGTTGCAATAATTATTTGAGAGTCAAACAAATTCTGTCTAATCAACCCGACAACTTATTATCAAAAAGAATCTATTTCTTTGTCAAATCTGTCAGAGACATTCTGAATATATTATCATATTAATGTCATGATGGGACTCCTCCGGTCCTCTGAGTTTTGTTTGTTGAAGAGCTTCCTGAGGCGTTTGGAGGAACAAAGAGCGCTCTTTGGAACATGAGGCATTCAGCGCCAGAGTACAGATGGGCCCCAGCTCTTTGTTCCTCTCTGCCTGGGAGGCTGTTATGGGAAGCAGCCAACCTGCAGTCTGTCACAGTGAACATTGTTCAGTCATTGTGTACTTTTAATTGTTACTATGTACATGGAATCCAAAAGGCCGCTCTGGATATATAGTACAAGCACATGGAGGCCTTTGCCAGACCAAACAGCTGTCCTGTGATGTTCCCACATTCAGCGCCTGTCACCTTTTGCTCACTTGGTAAGCTCTTTCTGACACATGGCAATTCAAGCCAAAGATTTATTTACTAAACAGTCAATAAGAGAATCTTAGAAATGCCCAAGCTTTCATTCTTTTACTCTTTCCCAAATAGAGATTATTTCTGCACCAGTGATACTACAGCCTTCATAAATTTAAAAAATCCAGCAGGAAAACCAAAGAAACCGAGTTTTAGAAAAGGCAATGGCTACATGTTATATATTCATTTCTTTACACATAGGCACATACCACTAATTTGAGCAATTTCACCATACAAAAAATTTGGAATGGCAACTCAGCAATTCTTCATGTAGGTATACTTCATACAACAGAATCATTATGTCATCATAAAAATATTCCTCCTAACACTGAACAGTTACAGAAATGTGTGCTTCAAAGACACATTGTTTATCGTGACCAGCCTCCCACACCAGAAAGAAACCTGGTATATTCAAGAATCATCAATAATGAGAACCCACAGGGCAAGAAATGACTTTGCATGAATTAGCCAAGCCAAAATGATGCCCTCAAATCCTTTTCAATACAATAAGTAACACTTAATAGAAAAGAAAATGCTGTTGGCAAACATGTACACAATGTTAATGAACTGGAAAGATTTTCTGATGAGAGCTACCTCTGTAATAATAGACAAAGATATATATATATATATATATATGAATGTATGTATGTTGTGGCCCCGATTCCCGAGCCTATGCTGTCAGAGGAAGAAGACCTGGAAGATGAGGAGGAGGAACTGGGAATGCCTTCCTCCCCAGGACCTTCCTCTCTGGAAATGCCTTCCTCCCTGATAATGCCTCAGGTTTCATCAGACAACCGAAAGGAATAGCCTGAGATTAATCAGGAGGAAGGCATATCGGAGCAGCCCCTGACAGGGAGTAAGGAGGAAGACTCTTGGCTTGATCCTAAGCAGCGTCGTAGGGAGAAACATGAGCAGCAACGTAGGAGGGTCAGAGAGTGAGCTGACTCATTGGGCCACACCCCACAGGGGATAAAAGTGGGTGTGTTTTTGGCTGGACTTTGTACGGGACAAAGTTTAATCTTCAGATTTTCTTCGTGAATGATTTTGTGGACTGCCTTGTAATTTTCTGTGAGTAGATTTTTATTTGTTATCAGTTTGGACTTGGCAGGCAAAGCATATTGGAATGCCAAGGATATTATCAGTTCCAAAGAATTAACTCTGTGAAGTCCGAGCCAGCTTGCCTGACTGTGTTTTTGTAAGTTTGTATTCTTTCATCTTTTGGGAAAGAAGAAAAGTGAGACTGAACATATAGATGTTAGGATAGATTCTCCAAATCTATGCCAAGATGTCTGGATCAGAAATGTTCACTGAAGTAATCAAAAAGTCAGGATGGAAGTTGTGTTTGTGTAGGGACATTGCATGCATAATAGATATAATAAGAGCGTGGCTTCAATCATCTATTTGTGATTGCCACCTTGAGTTTTTAAACCCCTTTCCCTGGTCTGACTGTATTTAGAAGTTGTTGGTTGGAGAAGTCTTTATGATAGAAATAGAATGATAGAAAGCATATTTTTTAAATTTCGTGTTGGAGGAAACTTATGAGAATATCATGGATGCACAAGAAAACAAACAAATGAATCATTCAACAAATCAACTCAATGTTTTCAATAGAGGCACATATTGGACAATGACAATTTTGCTTCCTGGACCCTTTTTGGTGTATCTTTTAGATTTTTGCTTGCTAATAATGAAAATAACCTGTATTTTAACTTATCACATACCATTTTATAAAACATATTCTGTTTATACACAAGGGCAATGTATGTTTTTATTGCCTATTGTCTATGCTACTCACATGAAGGAAACCTAAGAAAACATGGACCTGTTGTTGAAGCACATCCAGTACACCAAGTACAACTGGAATACCTGTGGAAATCTAAAATTAGTGGCACTACTGCTTGGAATGAAGATATACCTCAGATATACCAAGTACTGTTGGTTTCTGTTGTTATGTATACAAATAAAATAGCCGTGCAAGAGAATTGCATAATGTTAAAAAGAAACTGCCACTCTATTTGGTTCCAGGACAGAAAAAATGTGGTATATGAACCACCTGTTGGCCTAACAAAGATATTTTTTGCCTCTATTTCAGATAAAACTTGGACTGATGAAAAAAAATTTGGAAGCAATGAACAAGTACATTGAAGAGTTTTGTTGTTTGAGGTGGATATCACCAAGAATAATTGATGCCAAGACTGAGGAAGGCATTTTTGTTGGCTCACAGAACAGATACATCACCAATGACATATGATTCAAAGATCTGCTAGTGGCGCCACAGAAAATCATCTGGAAAGCATTCAATGAAGTTGTTGAAAATTTTCTTGGAAACTACAGAGTACCAAACTACATCCAGTGGTTGACAAAATTCTTACAGCATTCAGACTTGGACTTCTTTCCCCAAATTCTAGGTGCCATCTGTGATAAACACAGTAAAAATTTTCACCAATAAATTGACACAATGCAAAACAATATCAACACAACTGATGAATCTGGCTGACTAATGTTGAACAATGCAGCTAGAGGCATCAAACACTGAGTACAAACCAAAACCATCAGCAAAACACATTTGGCCTTGTTGAATTTATGTAGCATGTTGGCAACATTATGTGGTTAAATATTTTGTAGTTATTAAAGTTAATTTCATATTTCTCGATATTCCTATATTATGCAATCATTATGAAATTATATTTTGTGTTCAGTTTGAAGGGCTCTATCATAATCACCAAAATTTATCAGGAAGCAGAACCTTTGAAAAAAATTATTGTCCAACTTGTTCAACCAAGTTGAAATAATACTTCTTTTGACACATTATCCAATATCTTGCTTTCTAGGTTACTAAAAATTGACATCAACTTGACAATACCTGATCCATTACTCAATATAGTAAAGCAACTTGGATTTAAATATCTGTATAACTCTGGAGTCAATAGCAAATCTTGGTATAGTTGCCGTCTTTAAGTCAAAACCTACTCCCATAATTAGTATAATAAAATTTTGAAAACATTGAATTAAAACAGGAAAGTTTTAGCAGATAGAGTAGCATACAGAATTCTCAGTGTTCCCCAGGTATTAAATTTGGGAAGGAAGAAAGATGTACCCTGTGCTGACATGTTGTAGAAAAGAAAGAACATAAGCCTAATGAAGAAAGAATAAAAATAAATGCCCAGGCGGGTAAATAAAACTTTATCATTTGAATAATAAAAGTTACCTTCAAAGTTTATGCCTAAAATCTGAATGATTTTTTTAATTTGTTACATGCAGTTCCTGACAAATACCATTATACCCAGTTTCTTGTTAATATTTTAAAACAAGATCTAAAGAGAAATTATATTATAAAATGAGGTTTTCGGTTGGCAGGAATTTATCTATTGTGCAAAAGTGAATTCTACTTATTAACAGTATTCAGCTCTGAAACATATATCTCAACACAGCAGGCATTAATAAATCATGAATATTAATGTAATCCAAATCAATATAGTTGCTCGACTCCAGTTTAAATTAACATGGACAATATTTAAATATTGCTTTTGAAAACACATTCTTGGACAGCATTGCATATAATAGCCAGATTTAGATCAGCATTCTTGCCTTTTCCTCCCCGATTCGCTAGAGAGAATATTACAAACTGTATTAAACTAGCAAGAGGTGTATTTTATTTGACTGGCAAGAAAAAACAAGGTTGGGAAATGGAAGTTGTTTCAAGAAAAGCCAGGGCTTCAGTATCCTCATACATTCCCCTGATTCAGCAGCAACCATCTTTGATAGTACTACTTAATTTCAATCTCAGTTTAAGGAGTTTGAAAATGGGACTTTCGAATAGATACCAGTCACGTATAGATGCTCAAAATCTACAAAATATTCTCTCATGTACACTTTATGATTTGAGGAAAGAAAAAAGATGCTTGTCCCAAAGGTGCTTTTTCAGGAGGCAACTGGACTTTCTTATTTTTTCTTTTGAAGACGTTTTCATTCCCCACCATCCAATCAGAGCTGAAGAAGCTTCTTGGATGAGAAGCAAAACGTCTTCAAAAGAAAAAACAAGAAAGTCCAGTTGCCTCCTGAAAAAGCACCCTTGGGACAACCGTGACCTGGATGACTGAGAATCTCTACAAAAATTATGCTTGTACACATCCACTCTTATTTATTTAACGAATTTATACAGCCGCCCATCTCATGAGTAACTGATTCTAGGGAGCGTACAACAAAACTAAAACAATGGACATCAATATTAATTTAAGGGCATAGCATCCAAGATTCAATGTTGGTTCCAGATTTGGTAATGACAAAAGTTGATTCAGCTTTGAAAGTCAAGATCTGAAGACAACAAAATTTGATTGGAACAGATTTGAGTGTCTGTATAAGATTGAGCCTTAGGCTATAATGGAAAAACATCAGAATGCCTGCTGTTCCATTTTTTTTTTCCGGCAGAATGGAATGAAAATGCTAGGGCTGGAAGATCCTTTAGAAGACAGGAATCCTAAACCCCCCCAAAATCACCTGGATATGTTGAAGTGTTTCATTGCTGTATAGTTTAAAAATATTTTCCACTATATATATATTTGTTTGAGGGCCCAAATAGCAGGAATTAAAAAGGACAATTCATCAGTTTTAAAAAGCTTGTGCTGGAGCAATACTCACAGTGTTCTCTTCTACCTTAAAAATAAATTTAAAAAAATAGTTTTAACCAGAAAGCTCCCAAATAAAAATTAAAATGTCCACCACTCACTGACTATCAAGATCTTGCTGGTAGGACTATTAGCATGGTTCATCATTGCAAGGGAGGTTTCTTCTGGGAGTTTGCATAGTGTGCTGATCTCCTTCCCTTCTCCTTCTCCTCCTGCTTATGTATATTGCACATATAATGAACAATGATGGAAATAAGTATACATTATATACATTTATTTATTATTTATTTTAGCATATGGCAGTTATATACAATAAGTGACACATTATCTCTTCATGCAGTAAAGAAGACTGATACCTTAAATACACAATCAGAAGCTAAAAATGAAATCTAGAGATTTTTTTTTAATCATAAGGATGAAATATAAGAGATGAAAAACTGCAAATGGACTTCAGATGCACCAAATCTAAGAAGGACAAATTAACAAGTCAGGCAGCTAGTCTGAGAGTCAAAGGAAGAAAAAAAGTAAGTGTGTGTGGAGTCGAGAAAAAGTGGAACACCTGAAAGAAGCAAGCCACCTACTTTTTAAAAGATTCATTGGAACAAATATGTCTCTCTCTTCTCTGTTTCTGTGCTTCCAAACAAACCTGCCTGAACAAATTCTAGCAGAAGTTTAAGAAATTGTACAGCAGTATTCTGTGAAGCAACCCAAAAGGAAGGCTCTATGGAAAAAAATAAAAAAGATAATTGCTCTTTGAGAGCCCACCACAGCCTGGGCCCATCTCTCTCTCTCTCTCAGAAAGCTGCAAAAATTAGTGATTCTTGGCATATTTAAAAATGTCATTTTCATTGGAATGTCATTCTCTGTCATAATTTGAGAACAGCTTTTTAAATTCAACCTCTCAAGACATCACAAGATGCTTCCATTCAAAGATCTGATTTGAGGGAATATTAGATCTACCCACCTTTTATCAGATGATCTCTTGGAAACTTTATAGAGCTTTCTCTTTTTAGAACAGTTTTTCAACTCAACAACTTTAAGAGGTGTGAATTTCAATTCCCAGAATTTTGGGAGTTAAAGTTACACACATAAAAGTAGATCCAGTCAAGATAATTTGTCTGTCACATTTTCTCTGTGAACATTTATGCTTTCCATTTTTCTCTTGTTTTATCCCACCATGTCTCCAGTTTATCTGGGTGAACCCTTGACATTTCATTTTGCACTTGTCAGGATGGATGGATGGATGGATGGATGGATGGATGGATGGATGGATGGAAGGATGGATTAATGGAAGAAAAAATGGGGAAACCATATAAGTTTAAAATGCTGGAAGGGGAAAAAAAAAACCTTTTGTGTGCTGCAGCAGATGTCCCTGAGCAAGATTAGCATTGCTGTGAGCATGTTGGACTAGTCAGTTCATTGCCTGAGGAAAATTTGGAGGCAAAATTCATCAGCACAGCTAGTGCACTTGAAAGACTCCAACACAGGGCTGTGTTCCTGGCCAAGCAACAACAAAACACCTGCTTGAAGTTGAGGGAAAAGAGCAAGCTGGCTGGAGTTCAAAAGACTGGGATGATAATCACACATTGCTTAACAAAAAAGGGAATTACTGTGTTCCTTTGTCAGGGGATAGCTGATTTACATAGTCTCTTCTTGGCAATGCGAACTTTTGAGATGTGCATAGTCAAACATTAAAACAAACAAAGAGGAAGAATGCTTGATACCTGTGTAATTCAACCACATTTGACTGCCTACGGTTTGTGTTAACAGCTTCCTAGTGGCTGATACAGACAAGGATAGACAGAAACCTCTTGCCTGTCTCTTGCCTCTCAGCCCCAGATCTATTGTAGAACAGATTTCTGATTAGCTATGATTGCCTAAACATATACTTGACAACTCATGACTGTATCTTATACAAACTTGACTTTTTAAACTATATGAGCAAGATATTTTAAATACAGGCCATTAGCAATACTGTTGACTTTTTCAGCTTTTCCAAAGTTTACTGGCAAAAATAAAATTTCTGTAACAACTCATGGCAAGAGAACTCTGAATAAGTCATTTCATACCGAATGTCTTTTTGTTCTGTAATTGAATTTTACGTGCATGCTTTGGAATTATTTTTAGATTAGTTTCCATACAGAATGTTGTCTACTGTGTGAGGAAGAAAGCAGATCTGCCATTGCTATCTTGATGCTGTTAATAATGTAGAGAGGCATAAGAGAATGAAAGCAGACAATGTAATAAAATAAGAATGACAGTAATATTTCTGGAACTTATTTAGGTTATATTAATATTATTCATTGTTATTATCAGAAGAAGTACATATATGACTATGAGTGAATGCCCCAAATTTAGGAGAATATGAATACTGAGAATTTGAAATGGTTTAATCAATCTGAAATTCATTCAGTATTTATATTCTTTTTTTGTGCCATTTGGTTTAAACTGATCTCAACACTCAATCAGAAATTGCAGATGGGCCTTTTAATCTAAAGGTTCTTGATTTATATTGTTTCTTTACAGTGACTGTACTATCCTATGGTGTAAATTGCTATTTTCTATACTATGTCATCCTGAGCTTACTTATAAGCCCATTCTAAACAAATACGGCACAACTACTATAACTATGTGGTGTAAAATCAAGCTCTGTTCTGTATAAATTTCATCTGAATCTAGACACTGATGATTTGCATTGTATAATATCCAGTCAAATGTAATAGGATTTTAATAGCATTACATCCCAATATAATTTGATTGAATTAGAATTACAGTTATTATTAATCAGTATAGAATTCAAAAATTCACAGAATTCTCCAAATCTCTAGTCTTGTAACACACACACACACACACACACACACACACCTGTCCTGTGGTACCTGGAAATCAGTTTGGTCCATCCCTTTTGGCCTTTCATAAGACCTTGAAGATGTGGCTGTATTCGTCGGATTAATATTTAAACCTGATGACACAATTTTATTTTATTTTTTTAACCTTGGCTGCCAATTGCCTATTTTAATTTTGTGGTTTTGTTAGCTGCCCAAAGTCACCATGCTAAGGCAATGTAATCTTCATATTTAAAAGGGGTAGGTGTGAAAGAGATATCTCAACTGATCCTAACCAATGAAAACAGTGTGCGTTAAATGATTTATTTGATTTGATTAAAATTTGATTTAATCAAAATTTAAAACTGCCTAGCTCCCACACAGACAGACTCTGGGAGGTATACAAATGAAATATTAAAAACATGCAAAGTGTATAAAATTTAAAACAGGCAAGCAATGTTAAAGATTAATTAAAGGGCAGGGAGGAGGGCTTTTAGGGTGCTAAACAGCCTCATGGCTCTGTGCCCCAATTAAGGCCACAGTACCATATTTTTGCACCTTTCTGAAAGGCCAGGAGAGACCTGCCTCATGACTGGGTGGGGAAAGTGTTCCATAGGGTGAGGCCAATGGCAGAGAAGGCTCTCTTCATGGGCCCCACCAGTTGGAATTTTTTGACTGACAGGGTCCTCCTCTGCCTGATAGGGTAGGGCAGGCTAATGTAATGGGGCAAAGATGGTTCTATAGGTAACTTGGCCCACATTTTAATGTTGGCTATATGATTCTCCTATAACAATCATTTACAATCATCTGCAGCATATATAGGGAAACCCAACTGTCTGCACATCTTCCATCTGTGTGAAATGCTAGGTCCAAAGCGGAAAATCTGCAAAGATTTTTGGAACTAAAGGGGAAGCTGTAATATATCGGGATGAAACTGCAAACAATAACAAGCCATTTTAATTCTAGTATGGATTTTATTTTATTTATAGTACCTAAATAACATGAGGTTTCTCTTCTCCTCCCCCATTCCCCGCCACATAAATTATGAATCTTACAAATCCTTTACTTCTATAGAAAGATCTCACTAATCATGAGGACCTCCAAATTCAGTGATGAAATTTAGGGATTTAAAATAAAACCACCATAAAACATTTTTAGGAGCAGATGGATCTGACTTTATCCATGGTTCCAAAAGTACATTCCACAGATTCTGGATCTATTGGTACTGACCTGTCTCTGGAAAAAAAAAATGCCTATAAATTGTGTAAGGGGAATATTACCCTTCCCCAAAGAGTTTTTTTTTAAAGTTTCTCTTGTAGATACTCCAACCTCCATGTGTTCTCTTTTTTTACCCTGTTCTCCCACATGCACGCTCAAACAATGAGGAATTTGTGAAGTTTCCTGGGTGACTTGGAGTCATTCCATGCCTCTCAACCCAAACCTACTTCATTGTTGTTGTGGGGAAAATTAGGAGGAGGGAGCAATATGGATGCTATCTGAAGCAAATGAAAAAGGATGAAGATCTAATAGATAAGTAATCTCTACTAACATCTAATTTCTTCTGATCCCAACAAAACCCTTAAAAATAGATGAATATCTAAATATATCTAAATAAGTGATTATTTAAAATGATGATAGATGGCACTCAATATTGTACAACATTTTTAGTAGAAGAAGCTGAACCATGGGGCTTATTCGTAAAGGAGGTGAGGAGAACTAATGGAATTAGTTATGTATAAGGTAATGATGGTATTAGTACAGGCGGTCCTCAACACAGAACAGTTCATTTAGTGACTGTTCAAAGTTATAATGGCACTGAAAAAAGTGACTTATGACCATTTTCCACACTTACAACCACTACATCATCCTTATGGGCATGTGATCAAAATTTGGATGCTTTTGCAATTGACTCGTATGCATGATTGGTCCTGCAGTGTGCATGATTGGTCCTGCAGTGTCCTGGGGTCATGTGATCACCTTTTGCAACCTTCTGATAAGCAATGTCAATGGAGAAGCCACTTTCACTTACCATGTCACTAACTTAACAATTACAGTGGTTCACTTAACAAGAAAGGTTGTAAAACGGGGCAAAATTCACTTAACAAATGGCTCAGCAACAGAAATTTTGGGCTCAATTGTGGTCACAGGTCAAGGAATGCCTGTATTGTGTTGTTTTCCTATAGGATTAGGGAAAGGGTACTCTTTTTTCTCCTGTTTTGCTATGAAATAACTATGTGGTGTTTTAAGCAGCCCAGCTAATACTTATCCAAAGGCATTCTTGACCTTATCTACTAATTATAGTAAAACAATAGCTGATCAGTTACATATCTCATTTGATATCATTTTACTATGTCTTGTCTGACACCACAACCCTACTTCAGATATTCCTTAAAAGTTGGTGCTAGATAAACTTAGGTAACTCCATTCTGTCTTTACAGGTTCATGATATAAAGAACATGAATTGTATGTCATCCATTTAGTTTTCTCTGAGAAGACTGTTCTATACCCAGCAACCCATTGAGAAATGCCTACTGAAACCAATATATTCACTGTAATCTTCATAATGACATCTTCTCCAAATGTTTTTTTTATTTCTCTCTCTCTCTCTTTACAAAAAGAGATAGAATTTCATCAAAATGGGAATAAATATTTAAAACACAACCAATTTATGCATATTTCTGAAACTTGAGAGCAAGATAGGAAAGGCTGCAAAAAAAAAAATCCACTAAAAATCTGCAGAAATAATTTAGCTCTCTTGTCATTGCTGACTGACAGCTCTAATAAATTCCTACATTTTAAGCAGTCTTACATTTCACATGCATTTGCTCCTTACTCCTGTGCAGAGTGGAACATCTATTGTCAAATGCATAAAGTAACATTAGAAATGCAAACTTAATGTAGCCCATGGTAATATGTTATTTAAAACTTATGAGCCCAAATAAGGGCTTATTTCTTCTAAATTGAAATTTATAGTTTCATTTTAGAGTGCTAACTTGAATACTGATAGGGCTTAGGCATGTTGCCATAAAATAGGAATGAAAAACAAAGCAAGTTATGATCAGGCATCAAACAGCTATTATGGAAATGAATAGGAACCTTTTTGAAAATGCTCTTAGTTACCTGTATCAATAATAAAGACAGCAAAGCCACTGCTAAATACCACCTCTCACCAAAACTTAACATGTGGAAAGGTGTATCCATCTCTGCTTTTGATCTGGCCCTTATGCAGGTCAGCCACATCAGGTTGGTTTCCCAAAATGCATCTATGTCAGGAAATGAGTACAAATTACCCCTCTATATGCACCTCCACCCCCACACACATGCATAAACACACTCACACACTCAGTGACTGATGCACATAGTCACATACACACACGTAGACAGAACCAAAATTATGTATTGAGAAAGAGAGATAAACCAATTTTAACAATAAAAACTTTGGAGTTACAAAACTAGTCATTTAGGGTTTACTGACACACTAGATATTTCCTACAGCCAAAGATCTGACAATGCTTCAGGCAGATAGGCAGCTCTTTATCTGTAATTACCTTTGTGTTACAAGAGGGGCTGTGGATAATTGACCCACCGGATCTTAGGAAAGCCAAGTAGGGCAGGAATGAGTACTACTTGGTTAGTAGGCAACCAAGCAATCTAAAGATATAGAGTGGGGATCAATATAGTGGTTAAAGCGTCATGCTAGAAACTGGGGAACGGGGAAAAAAATGTGAGGGTTTTTTTTTTTTTGTCAAACATGTACAAGATAACAAGTATGAACAAGTATAAGTATGAACATAAACAAGAACAAAGGAAGTAAATACAGATAAATGGGGACAGTAAGACAGGGACGGTATATATGCTGGTGTGCTTATGCATGTCCCCTTTAAGGATCTCTTAGGAATGAGGTGAGGTCCACAGTAGACAGTTTGAGGTTGAAGCTGTGAGAGGTTGAGGCTGTAACAATGGAGTTGGGTAGGCGCTCCAGGCATTGACCACTCTGTTGCTGAAGTTGTATTTTCTGCAATCAAGTTTGGAGCCGTTTACTTTTAGTTGGTATCAGTTGTTTGCCTATTGATTGAAGCTGAAGAAGTCGTTGACAGGCAAGATGTTATAGCAGACAATTTTGTGAACTATGCTTAGATTGGACCGTTGGTGGAGCAGTTCCAGATTGTCCAGCCCCAAAATTTTGAGCCTGGAGGCATAGGGAATTCTATTGTGAGTGGAGGAATGGAATACTTTTCTCAAGAAATACCTCGGAACCCACTCAATTGTGTTAATGTCTGATATAAAGTGTGGGTTCCAGGCAGAGGAGTTGTATTCAAGAATTGGTCTGGCAAAGGTTTTGAATGCCCTAGTTAACAACTCAATGTTGCCGGAGAAGAAGCTTTGCAAAATAAGGTTAAAAAGCCTTTTTGGCAATGCTGTTACAGTGAGCTCTGGGGCTAAGATCGTTTGAGATAAGTACTCCTAGGTCCTTGACAGAGTGAGCATTGTCTACAAGATCACTTCCACCTAACTTGTAATTGGTGTTCTGATTTTTTTTGCCAATTTGTAGGACAGAGCATTTGTTAGTTGAAATTTGGAGTTGCCAATTGCGCGACCATTCTGACACATAGTCAAGGTCACTTTGCAGGGCAGAAACATTTTCAGTGGTGTTAAATAATTTTACATCATCGGTGAAGAGGATGCAGCTGCTTTTAATGTTGTCATATAGATCATTGATGTAAAGCAGAAAGAGTGTGGGTCCTAAAACACTGCCTTGGGGGACACTGCTATTAACTGGTGCTGGATTTGATAGGGCCTTCCCTATATTGACCTATTTTGTTGCCTCTTTGACAGGAACATGGTTATCCATGATGGAGATGCCGCAGTTCTAGTCCTATCATAGGGATCAATGCAGCGATATGATCTTGGGCCAATCTTTCCCTGTCAGCCTAGGAAAAAGTAAAAAAAAAAAAAAAAGCAAAAGTAATTCTATTCTGAAGAAGCAAGTATACAACCTGGGGTTTCCACTGATCCCATAGCTCCAGCTAGAAAAACAGGTAGAGACTGTAACCATCTTTGCCAAGCTTTAATGGATACATCACCTAGATTTTTCTGCAGGTTTTCTATAATGGAATGCATTCGTAGTCTTGGGGAAAGAAAAGGAGAAATGCTGCCAAGAAAACCATCAGACTAGAGGACTGGATAAAGAGCTTACAATAGCTGTGATGACCCGAGACGTGGCACAAAGGCAACACAGTCAAATAAGTAAGAAGTGTCCCTTTAATACCTCCAACTTTGCCCCCAATGTTCAGGTTACCTTTGGCTGGAGAAAAAAATCCTCCCAAGAACAGTCTTTAAGTGGAGGAAATTCAGTCTGAAGAGAAAGTACATACAAACTGTAAATAAAAATCCACACAAATTATACTGCAGTAATTAACTTGACAGGGCAGGAGAAGGAATTACAGACTTGAAAGCCCAGCAAAACACACACAGTTGGGAAGACGCCAGGAACCCAGATAAGCCTCAGCGATACAGATAATTCACGATTTTCTCCCAGCAAATTTGCTGTGTGCAACTTCCCTTTTTAAACACTGTGTTTGCAGCTGCAGTTAATGAAGGAATCAGGGCCCTTTCCTCCCCTGTAAGCCATGCAACTCACATTGCTCCTGTTATGGACTAAGCCAACGCAGCAGTAACAACCCTAAACAGCTTACTTTACAGCAGGCTTGTAATCCTGCAATTCTCATTGGCCCGTGAATAGCTCGATGTCCACAAGATGAAAAGCATCACCACAGAGACAGTCACTAAAAAGCTGAATAAGCTATTCGCTACCCACGGATTGCCAGATGTCCTGGTCTCCGATAATGGCCCCCAATTCACTGCCCTGCCATTCGAACAGTATCTGGAAGATCGGGGCATCCGCCATGCCTTAACATCGCCAATTCACCCTTGAGGCCAATGGTAGGCCTGAGCGAATGGTTCAATTTGTTAAAAAGACCCTGCACAAAATGGACCACGGCAACATTGACGACAAAATAAACCGGATGCTTCTCCTCCAGCACATAACCCCAAACAGTACCACAAACAGAACCCCAGCTGAACTCCTGATGGGCCAGAAACTTCGCTCACATCTTGATCGCCTCCACCCAAACTACACACCTGAACAACCCCCAGGATCCAGCAGCAAGTGTCGGGCATACCAGGAAGGTGACCCCGTGTTTGCGAAAAACTTCTCGGGCGACCCATTGTGGGTCCCCGCTACCATAACGCAACTTATGGGACCCCGATTCTATCACCTACAAACTGCAGATGGTAAGGTGGGAAGCGCCACATAGACCAACTCCGTTCCAGATTAGCACCTAGTCCTATCTCAGCCCCTGCATCTCTAGCAACATCTTTAGGAACATCGAGGAGGCCGAAGAAGAAATAACAATCAAAACCCAACAGTCTACACAACTAACCAGGGGATACTCACCGTCAGAAGGAGAACCGAGCCAGGGAGCGGCCTCGCCGCATGACAACACTGTGATGGAAACAGATCCAGGGAACCCGGAAGACAGCACTGGCGTAAGCAGGGAAAGCAGCCCAGGGCCATTCGAAGGAACAGCGGGACCATTTTTACCATCCAGCCCAGCTAGCAGCCCACCGGAACCAGAGCCAGGACAGGAACAGCACAGGTCAAGCAGACAGGTGAAGCGACCTGCCTATTTACAAGAATACGTCACCCCACCCCTCAGACGGAACCTAGGGGGGAGGGGTGTTATGGACTAAGCCAATGCAGCAGTAACAACCCTAAATAGCTTACTTTACAGCAGGTTTGTAATCCTGCAATTTTCATTGGCCCGCGAATAGCGAGTCGTGATTGGTCATTTCTGGCCAGTCTGATTGGCTGTTAACGGGCCCCTCTGATTGGATGCTTGTGAAAGCGGTAAACTCAAATCATTGGTTGTTTTGACAGCAGCCAGCTCTATAAAAGAGCTGCTGCTGCCCAAGTATTTGCTCTTTTCTTATTTTACAATAAAGAGTTGAAGTCACCGTTCGATGACTCATCTCCATTCCTTGCACCCATGCTCAGGACTTAACAGCTCCCTTCTCCATTCCTCCCTGTGAGCCTAGAATGAAGAGAGGGTGGGTCTGGGTCTTCCTCCAAATTCCCTCTCCCTTGCTCTACCTCTCCCCTGCTCTGCCCAGCTGGCCTTTTTCCTTCCCCAATTTCTTCCACACTCCTACTCCCTATCAGTTGCTTGGCCTCCCCCTCAGAATCAGATTCCAACAGGAGCATAACAACAGCTTAACAATTACCAAAAAGGAAACTGAGAAAGGACCTGCCGCAATAGCACTTAGACTCATATATCATTCTGTAGTGCTTTACAACGCTCTCTGAGTGGTTTACAGAGTCAGCGTCTTGCCCCCAGCAATCTGGATCCTCATTTTGCTGACTTCGGAAGGATGAAAGACTGAGTCAATCTTGAGCTGGTCATGACAGAATTCCTGGCAGTGGGCAGAGTTAGCCTACAATACTGCAATCTAACTATTGTGCCACAATTGGTTCTTGGTGCAGTGAATGAATTAGGCAGCTAGAAGTGCCAGGCAGGAAGTTTGTATTTTCAGGCTTGCAAGATTGATGTCAGGCCTCCCAGGTAAACCAGACAGAAAACAGGAACTAGAGGAATTAATTCTAACTAATTTTAATGCTACATAGACAAAATCTTGCAAGGCAGGACATTTTGCAGTTTATTTCTGGAACCATTAAGTGATTCCCATCCCTCTGTCTGATTATTTCCTAGGTAGTATCTCTCATTTTCTTTCCTCAAGGCCACTAATACATTCCATTACACGTTCACAATAGTAATTCACAGTTTTATCAACTAGCATTTGGATTCACTCTATATGGAAATATTTGGAGGATGATTTGGAAGTAGCAGCTGATCAAAATGCATCTCCCTGCCTGCTCATGAGTAACAGACAATATCACAGTAAAACACTAATTTGTAGGAGATGCATTGCTGTCAGTGGGCTTCTAGGTTCATTTCAGGATGATGGTATTACATATAAAACACACATCCTTGTTACAATCGGAACCACCTCCTGCCTATTGAATTGGCATTTGATGGAAGGACATCTTGTGGATTCCTCCCCCCTGTCCCAAATCTCCATGGTCATGGGGATCTAGAAACCATTCCACTAACTTTGGAATAGTCTACTTCCAACAATTAGAAGTAACAGTCTCCTTCCCATAGTTAGTTTATTAATATTCAGGAAGATTGTTGAGTCAATGCTGTTTTAGTAAAATTTGGATTAAAGATAGGCATTGGATAGGGATTGGATTTAAGGTGGTTGAAACTATAGATAGGTTTCCGGGTAATTTTTTTTAACAAGACAACTAAAGCTAGGCAGACATCTGGGATGCTTTAATTGAATAGTGATCAGGAGGTTGGGCTCCATGGCCTAAATGGAGTGCTCTCAAAATCAGGTCCAACAACCTGTATTGGTATTGCTGTTAACATTATTAAAAAAAAATAAAGTAAATAACCAAAATATAGAAATGTGCAGAAGATGGATTTAAATTTATAACACTCCTGGTATTCTGGGGAAAATAATTGAGTGATTATAGTGTGACTTACAATAGACAAAGCATCTTTCTCTGAGCCATTTAGATCAATGACATTGGAAGTACTTTTTTCTATTTCCCCCCTCTTTGGGTGAGATGATTTCATTCATTTCTACGTAGAAAAACTAAAAGTACTGCTATTGGATAAATTATTGTGACCAGAGCAAAACATGTCAAGCCCGAAATTGACATAAGTGTAGCCATTTTAGTTAGCCTTAATATATATATTCTTTTTCTTACTTTCTCTGTGGTAGTCATGGGCAGGGGAAGGGTTTCGGGCTTGCTACATTCCTAAGGGGGGGAGGAGTGGAGATAAAGAGAGTGTTTTGGCTAGGTGATCTTTCTTCCCGTGGGAAACAAGCTGTCCTTGCTTGGGCCCCTTGAGGTGGAGATTTATGACATCAAGCAACTTTGAATTATTTCTATTGGAGAATGTGACTTTGGGGGGTTGTTTCTAACTTGTAATATTGTGGGGTAATTGGGTCAGATGTGGAATTACCATGGACTTTGCCAATTTGATGCTTTTCTGAATAAAAGAAAACTTTTTTGAAGATGGACTTTGTACTTTTCTTTTTAAATGGATTTCATCATTTGGAAACGTGACAAGCATACTGATTATCTCAAACATCTAACCTGCTTCTTTTAAGAGAAGGTTGCATTTCTCCATAAATATAAATCTTTTATATTTCTAGGGACTACAGGTAGTCCTTGACTTATTACCATTCATTTCAAAATTACAATAGCCCTCAAAAAAAAAAAAATGACTCACACTTACAACAGTTGCAGCATTCCCATGGTTGTATGGTCAAAATTCAGGTGATGTATTTACAAATCAGTATGTATTTACAAGGGTTGCACTGTCCCAAGTTATGTGATCTCCATTTGCAACCTTCCCAGTTGGCTTCTGACAAGCAAAGTCAATAGGAGAAGTCAGATTTGCTGAATAACCACGTGATTCACTTAACAACTGTGGCCAAATGATCATAAGATTGGGTTTGATGCACTTAAAAAACACCTTGCACGACAATACAAATTCTGGTCCCAGTTGTGATTGTTAAATTGAGGACTATCTGGACAGATTTTCTCTCCAAGCCCACAATGCTATCTGAAAAATGCACCCAATAAAAAGCTGAAATATTACGGTGACATCCACTCAATCCATGTTAATTGATTAAGTTATTTAAGGATAATTATGCAGGGAGAGAAGAGATGAAGTATTAAAGCAAATTGTACCTATTCTAATAAACTGGAAATAAGGCCATCTAAAACAATGTACTTGTAAACTGTGTAGTTGTCTCCTGCAGTGATAAAATATTAATAGTGGACAGAGGAGGGAAGTGATATTTCTAACGGCAAATTCTTGTAGCTCTGGACATCTCAATCATGATGGGCTTCACTGAGACAGCTCTGGCCTAATTTCCTTTGACTCTGAATGTGTGCAAATCAGAGAGAAATATGAACTGACGACAGACAGAGAAAACCAACAAAGACAGAAAATCATTTCAAACAGCACCCTTATCAATATTTTACTAAGCCTGGTTGACGAGACATCTTTGAAAATTCAAGAAGTTGCTTTGCAAGAGTTTGAACTTCAGATTAGAGAAGTTATTTGAGTGTAAGGAATTTTAAATCTGAAATGAAAATGGGGTTAATTCATATGAATGCATGTTGCACAAAATTAATAGTTACTTGCTGGAATTTAGCATAAACACTTCATATGGTTTGCAGTAAACAAGGGTTTGAAAAACCATTTATTTTATGTGCTGTTCTCTGCCTACAGTGTGCTAATAGACCATCCAATCATATATCTACTTAGAATTCATTAATACTGATATAACTGTGACCTTGAATTTATGAATCAATGTCATGATACCATTAAAGTCCTTCCTGATACCCGGAAGCAAAGAGTTTGCTTTTGTTCCAGCCTCAATTACCTCTTGAAATCCCGCTGGTGTTGCCTTAAAAGTTTGAGAGCTTTTTTATATTGCTCCTGCTGTTAAGAAAAACAGGAAATTGACTCCAACCTTGACCTTTGACAGAGTAACTTGCCAATTTGATTAAACTATTTCTTCCAAATTAAGGCAAGGAATACCAAATACCCTTTTTTAAAGAATAGCTTGGTTTGTAAGAAATTATTCCCTAATGCAGAAGAACAAACTGGATCATTGATGTGCACAATGCATAACATTTAGGACATCAGAGATGCTGATCATTTTCTATTACTTTTTGATATATTACAGTACCATTCACAACGGCACCTGAAACTAGCGAAAATGTCAAGAAAGAGAAAATAAGATAGAAAATAAAGCAGAGTAGAATATAAAGAACCCCAATATATCCACCCTGCTTCATCAAAGACTTTTAAAAAAAATATAGAAATAAGTGCTTATACACAGTATATACATCATTTAAAAGTACTGATATTGTCTATTCAGATTTTGAGTAAAGAGCCATTTTAGAATAAAGAGCACTTGAAGGCAAATATTTGTCTGCAAGATCCAGTCTAGGTCAGTCACTGGGACCAGAGATTTAGTTTTCTGAGCTTTTGGACTCTTGCTGGAGTCCATTCTCAAGGAACCTTTTTGTTATGGATTAAGCCAACACAGCGATACAACCCTCAACAGCTTTGTCTTACAGCAGGCTTGTAATCCTGCACTTCTCATTGGCCCGTAGATAGTGAGTCGTGATTGGTCAGGTTTGGCCAGTCTGATTGGCTGTTAACGGGGGCCCCTGATTGGATGCTTGTGAAAGCAATAGACTCAGTTCATTGGTTGTTTTGACGACAGCAAGCTCTATAAAAGAGCTACTGCTGCCCAGATATTTTGCTCCATTCTTTCTTGTTAATAAAGAGTTGAAGTCACCATCCGATGTCTCATCTCCGTTCCTTGCACCCATGCCCAGGACCTAACACTGGTGACGAGGGTGGGATGCAGAGACGATAGAGCTGACTAGAACACATCAAACAAGACAGAGCACGTGGTGAAAGAGCGCACGCAACAGACGGCAAGATGACCAGCGGTGCCATACCACCCGCTCCATTCGACCCAGCAACCGAAGAATGGGACTCGTATATAGATCGTATCCAGATGTTCCTGGAGACCAACAATTTAAAAGATGCTACACCTGGCAAGAAACGAGCAGTGTTCCTGACTCATTGTGGCCCCGCCGTTTTCAAAATGGCTAAAGCATTAGCAAAACCGGCAGAAGTGAAGACCATGGATTGGGACACCCTCGCTCCAATCCTCTGGGCCCATTACGCACCCGCAGTACCAACACTGATACGAAGACACGAATTTTACCAGAGGGACCAATGGAAGGATGAGAGCATTGGTAATTTCGTAGCTGACCTCCGGAACCTAGGAGGCCCTTGTGGTTTTGTAAACTTAGAGGAAGCCCTAAGAGACCGAATAGTTCTGGGATTAAATGCACCACACGTGCAGAGTAAGCTGATGGCAAAAAGCGACCTCAGCCTTACAGATGTCATCAATGACGCTACTGCCGCAGAAGCAACCAGGAAGTCAGCTGCTTGAATGCGCCGAGTGAACGCACCGCTTCGCCAACTCACCAACAAGATCCCACTCGCCACTGAGAAGCACACTACCACTACCCACCACGAAGACCTCGAGTCATCCTCAGACAGTGATGAAGAGGAGGTCAACCGGCTCTGCTCGGAATGAGAGCAAAGGAACCAGAGACATCTGCGCCAATGTGCAGGTTGCGGGGCAAACCACCCGCGATCGGATTGCAAATTCCTCGATGCACTCTGCCATAACTGCAGGAAAAAAGGCCACATTGCGAAGGTCTGCAGAAGCAGACGAGAGTCCAGTCCCAACCGAAGGGAGAACAAACTCCGTCGGGAGATAGGCAAACCTCCTGAGAATCGGGACCGTCTGAACCACCAATGGAACAACCACTACTACTACAGAAATCAAGCACCTGCCTCTTCAACAAGACGAGAAGAGGCCCACCAAACCATTATTATCGGCCACGCTTCATCGTTCGATGCAAGAAAGATCCGCGTAAGGGTTACTATTGAGAATCGACTGTGCATGATGGAAGTCGATTCGGGATCGTTCCTATCGATGGTATCCTAGAAAACCCTCAAACAACTGATCCCTGCCATTTGCCGCCAGGACCTCAGCACGCAGCGAATCATCCTGAACAACTACCAGGGAAACAGAATCCCAGTTGTCGGTTCCAGCAACGTCCAAGTATCCTTTAAGGACCGCACAGCAACGCTTCCCCTGTCGTCGATAGTGACCAACCCAGCTTGTTAGGGTTACAGTGGTTCTCCCCACTCGGAATTGAACTAGCCAGCATACACCATACCAGAAATGACGACTGGGAAGAGACTCTCACCCAGGAATTCCAGGACGTGTTCACAGGAAAATTAGGCAAGTACAAGGGGACCCCTATATCGTTTAATCTCAGCCCCGATGTAGCTCCCATCTGGCTTAAGCCCCATTGAGTACCTTTTGCCTTAAAACCAAAGATCGACAAACAGCTAGAAAAACTGATAACCCAGGGCGCATTGGAACCGATTGACCACGCCCGCTGGGAAACCCCTATAGTAACGCCCATGAAGCCAGATGGTTCGTTAAGAATTTGCAGGGACCATCGGGCCACCCTAAATTATGCTCTTCAATAGAGCGCTTATCCAGTACTGGTGGTTCAACACCTTCTTCATTCCCTGGGTGGCGGAAAAATATTTGCGAAATTGGACTTAGCTCAGGCGTACCAGCAACTCCCTGTAGTCGCAGCAACTGCAGAAGCGCAGACAATAGTTACACATAGAGGTGCTTTTAAGTGCAATAGACTCCAATTTGGAGTAAGCGTGGCGCCGGGCATTTTCCAAAGTTTAATGGAGAGACTATTACAGGGCATAAAAGGCATCGTGTCTTATTTTGATGACGTCCTAATAGCTTCCCCCACTAAAGAGTTATTAGTACAACGACTCAGAAAAGTCCTGCAGAAATTCAAGGACGCGGGTCTTAAGGTAAAACGAGAAAAGTGTCAACTTTGTATGGAGAGAGTGGAGTTCCTGGGATACCTTCTCGACAGACAAGGAATCCACCCCACTGAAAAAAAACTAACCACAATGAAAAAAAGCCCCGAGACCTAGGAATAAGACAGACCTCCAAGCCTTCCTGGGACTCATTAACTTTTATAACATTTTCTTTCCCCAGAAGGCAACCATAGCCGAGCCCCTACGTAGACTTCTCGATAAAAAAGCTTCTTGGGTTTGGGGACGGCGTGAAGAGAAAGCGTTTAAAGAGATAAAAGACCTTTAAACCTCCGATGCTGTATTAATGCAATACAACGAGACTCTCCCTTTGATGGTTACCTGTGATGCCTCACCATTTGGAGTAGGAGCAATCTTAAGCCATGTCCTACCAAATGGAAATGAGGCACCCATTGCGTTCTTTTCAAGAACTTTGTCTAAAACCGAAAGGAACTGTAGTCAACTTGATAAAGAGGCTTTCGCTATTGTATCCACAATTAAACGCTTCCATGAATATATATATGGGAGACCCTTTACCATAATTACAGACCACAAGCCGCTACTTGGTATGTTGGTGGGAAACAAACCAACTCCCCATATCTTATCACCAAGAATGACACGTTGGTCAGAATTTTTAGCCACCTACGATTATCGATTGCAACATCGCCCAGGGAAAGCCATTCCCCATGCTGATGCTTTGAGCCACTCTCCACTACCAGACATTATAGAGGACCCTGCTCCAACCGTAAACGTATTACAAATCGAAATCCTCAAATCGCCGCCACTAACTGCTCGAGACATAGCCTTAGAGACAAAAAAGGACCCTGTTTTGGCACGAGTCCTCAGCTGGGTGGAACGGGGTTGGCCGGTCAGTACAACCGATGACACGTTGAAGCCATTTAGGAATCATCAAACAGAACTATTTTCCCAGAAAGGTTGCATAGTGTGGGGAGACAGAGTCATAGTCCCGGAAAAATTGCAATATAGGGTATTGAAAATGTTGCACGATGGACATCCAGGCATCGTGCGGATGAAGGCACTAGCCAGGAGTTACACATGGTGGCCTGGTTTAGATAAACAGATAGAGACTTGGGTAGCAAAATGCAGTAAATGCCAAGAGACTCACTCCGCTCCTCCAAAGACTCCCCCAACTCAGTGGGAAACGTCTTGAGGTCCTTGGTCCCGTATCCACATCAATTTTGCGGGACCCACAAGAAGACACACTTTCCTCCTAACAGTGGATGCCTATTCAAACTGGCTTGAAGTCCACAAAATGAAAAGCACCACCACAGATGCAGTCACTAAAAAACTGAATAAACTATTCGCTACTCACGGACTTCCTGATGTCCTCATCTCAGATAATGGCCCCCAATTCACTGCCCTGCCATTCGAACAATACCTGGCAGATCGGGGCATCCGCCATGCTTTAACATCGCCAGTTCACCCTGCGGCCAATGGTAGGGCTGAGCAAATGCAACAGCAGACGGTAAGATGTGGAAATGCCACATAGACCAACTCCATTCCAGATTAGCACCGGAACCTCTAGCTGGGCGGGGGGGAGGAACATTGAGGAGGACAAAGAAGAAGAAATCGAAACCCAACAGCCCAGGGGATACTCACCATCCGAGGGAGAACCGAGCCAGGGAGTGGCCTCGCCATATGACAGCACCGCGATGGAAGCGGATCCAGGGAACCCAAAAGACAGCGCTGATGAAAGCAGCCCGGGACCACAATCTTCACCATCCAACCCAGCTAGCAGCCCACCGGAACCAGAACCAGAACCAGAACTGGGACAGAACCCAGTGGAACAGCGCAGGTCGAGCAGACAGGTGAAGCAGCCTGCCTACTTGCGAGAATACGTCATCCCACCCCTCAGACAGAACCAACCGGGGAGGGTTGTTATGGATTAAGCCAACACAGCGATACAACCCTCAACAGCTTCATCTTACAGCAGTCTTGTAATCCTGCACTTCTCATTTACCCATGGATAGCGAGTCGTGATTGGTCGGGTTTGGCCAGTCTGATTGGCTGTTAACGGGATCCCCTGATTGGACACTTGTGAAAGCGATAGACTCAGTTCATTGGTTGTTTTGACAGCAGCAAGCTCTATAAAAGAGCTACTGCTGCCCAGATATTTTGCTCCATTCTTTCTTGTTAATAAAGAGTTGAAGTCACCATCCAATGTCTCATCTCCGTTCCAGGACCTAACCCCTTTCTTTAGCAGAATGTGTCAGAGCACTTATCAAGGTTCCTGATATACAAGCAAGACCAAAGTTAGGGACTTGAGGAAAAGGGCACGAGTTCTAGTCCTATCTTAGTCAGAAAGCCAGTTTTCTGAGGCCTAGGAAGAAGGTAACAACAAACCACTTCTAAAAATTTTGCCAAGAAAACCATGGATGTCTCTAAATAGTTTCCAGGAATCAATGCATAGACACATGCACATGCATGTGCTTGCACACCCAACACAGAGAGGCAGTGTGGGCAAGTGCCAAGTCCTGCTGGAAAATGAAGTCAGCATCCCCATAAAGCTCGTCTGCGGAAGAAAGCATGAAGTGCTCTAAAATCTCCTGGTAGACGGCTGGACTTAATGAAGCACAGTGGAACAACACCAGCAGATGACATGGCTCCCCAAATCAACACAGACTGTAGAAACTTCACACTGGACTTCAAGCATCTTGCAGTGTGTGCCTCTCCATTCTTCCTCCAGACTCTGGCTTCTTGGTTTCCAAATGAGATGCAAAAGTTGCTCTCACCAGAAAAGAGGACTTTGGACCCTGAGCAACAGACCAGTTCTTTTTTTCTTTAGCCCAGGTAAGACACTTCTGACATGGTTGTCAGAGCGGCTTAATAAGAGGAATACGGAAGCCCACATTCAGGATCCATCTGTGTGGTAGCCCTTGATGCACTGACTCCAGCCTCAGTCCACTCCTTGTGAAAGTCCCCAACACTTTTGAATGGCCTTTTCCTGACAATCCTCTCCAGGCTGCGATCATCCCTGCTGCTTGTGCACCTTTTTCTTCCACACTTTTCCTTTCCACATAACTTTCTATTAATGTGCTTTGATACAGCACTTTGGGAACATCCAACTTCTTTTGCAATTACCTTTTGAGGATTTCCCTCCTTATGGAGGGTGTCAAAGATGGTTTTCTGCACAACTGTCAGATCAGCAGTCTTTCCTATGATTGTGATTCCTACTGAACCTGAGAGACCATTTAAAGGCTCAGGAACTCTTTGCAGGTGTTATGGCTTAATTAGCTGATTAGAGTGGGGCACTTTGAGCCTAGAATATTGAACCTTTTCACAATATTCTAATTTTCTGCGATTGTGGATTGGTTTTTTTTTATAAGCTGTAAATCATCTCAATTATGGCAAATCACGACTTGAACTATCTTGCTTTGCATGTAATGAGTCTATCTCATATATTAGTTTCACCTTTTAAGTTGCATTACTGAAATAAATGAACTTTTGTACGATATTCTAATTTTTTGAGTTTCACCTATAGAAGGCTTTATAGGTTGACTCGAGTTTGATTTGGATAGATGATTTGATTCAAATAAGAAAATTGATTTAATCAGTTTAATCCTTCCATCTGAATTTCTGAATTGATTACAAAAGGAATTATTTTTTTGATTATCTGGTTTTTAAAACCTATATGATTTTTGGGGTGAGGTGGGGGGTGGGGAGGTAGTTTGCAAAAACTCTCCTGCAATTGTACCTCCTAGATACAGGCCTGATTAGTACAAACAGAAATTTGGTCAAAACTAAATTGACAATATCAACCAACTAGATCATCTTGGTGCTCCCTAAAGGGAAAATAAATAGGTTGTTAAGTCTGGGCGGTGGGTCCCAAGGAGAGACAGGACTCAAGGTAGTAACAACAACTCTTTATTAGGAAATCAGATACTGAGATGAAAACCCTAGCCGCGGCAGCTCTTTTTATAGAGCTGGCTGCAGCTAGGCAGCCTATGACATGCTTTTGAGCTTGCTGGGCTTGGTTTTACCCAATCGTGGCAGCCCGAATATGAACCAATCAGAAACGCTTAATATTGTCCAATCACAACCCGGCTTTTCCAGACCAATAGGAATGCAGGCCTACAAGCATGCTAGTTTGGAACACCCCTCCCCTCTTGGTTCCGTCCAAGGGGCGGGTTAATATAATCACGCAAGTAGGTGGGTCTTTGTACCTGCCTACTAGACTTGCGCAGCTCCCAATGTCTCTGTTCATCATCGGGTTCAAACGGGCTCCGCGTCACTCTCAAGCTACTAGATGGAACTGCCTGGAAGGGTGAGCTGGTCCTATAGCTGCGACTCTCACCTGGTGATTCCGGGTTGGTTGAGTTGCTTGTTCTGTTGCTCCTGCCTGGGCTCTCTGGGCTGGTAGAGCTTGTCTGGCTGCTGCTTCCAGACAAAGTGCCCGTCTGCCACGATGGGCTGGTAAGTATTGTTGGTTTTTATTTAATGTTTGTGGGGGGTGTTCTACTTGTACAGGTGTTTGTTCATTTTCCGAACTTGAGGTTCCCCTCCCCTCTGATTCCTTGGTTAGAGTCTATGAGGGGGAAAGTGGCCAGTCTGGATCTTAGCTGATCAATATGACGTTTCCACGACCTCCCATTGGGGGTCTCGAGCCAGTAGGAGCAGGGGCCTGTGACTTGGATGATTTTTGCAGGGATCCAAAGTGGGTCCCCTATAAAGTTTTTGGCAAACACAGTGTCTCCTACCTTGAAGGCACGGTGCTTGCTGCTGGAACCAAGGGGTTTTTCTGGAGTGTAAGCAGGGTGCAGGCGGTCTAGAGGTGACCTGAGTCTTCTGCCCATTAGTAGCTCTGCTGGGCTCTTGTTGGTGGTGGTATTCGGTGTGATATGTTGTAGGAGAAGCATCCTGGTGATCTTCTCATGGATGTTGCCATGTTCCATTTTGTGCAGAGTTTTTTTTGTAAATTGAACCATGCGTTCAGCTCTACCATTCGCCACTGGGTGAGCTGGTGATGTCAATGCGTGTCGGATGCCACGGTCTGCCAAATATTGTTCAAAAGCCAAGGTGGTAAATTGTGGCCCATTAACAGAAATGATAACATCTGGCAGACCATGTGTGGAGAAAAGTCTATTTAATTTCTTGATGACAGCTTCCGTGGTGGTTGTCTTCGTTGTGCTCACTTCGAGCCAATCCGAATAAGCATCAACAGTGATTAAGAAGGTGTGCCCCTTGGTCGGCCCTGCAAAGTCAATATGGATGAGCGACCAAGGGCCTCTGGGTGTCTCCCATTCTAATGGTGGTGCTTTAGGGGGAGCCGAGCGAGTCTCTTGGCATGTTACAAGCGGCGACCCAGGTTTCAATTTGCTTGTCCATGCCTGGCCACCAAGCATAGCTCCTGGCCAGGGCTTTCATGCGCACAATACCAGGGTGCCCGTCATGCAGCAAGTCTAAAACGTTTTTCTGTAGTGTCTCTGGTATTACTACCTGGTCTCCCCACAACACGCAACCTCTTTGCGAAAAGAGTTCAGTTTGCCGGTTTTTAAATGGTTTAAAAAGTTCGTTTGGCTCTGTTTCTGGCCATCCCCTCTCCACCCAGCTGAGAACTCGTGCAAAGCGTTTGTCCTTCCTAGTTTCATGAGCGATGTCTTGCGTGGTTACTGGTGGCATGGGTATCGTTTCAATTTGCAGGACTGGTAATGTGTGTGCTGGGTCCTCTTGCAAATCTGGCAAGGGGGAGCGGCTTAAGGGGTCGGCGTGAGAAATAATCTTGCCAGGGCGATGTATCAATTTGTAATTATAAGCAGCAAGAAATTCAGACCTTCTTGTCATTCTAGGTGACAAGATATGTGGAGTGGGTTTGTCACCCGCCAATATGCCAAGTAGGAGCTTATGGTCTGTACTAACGGAAAATGTCCTACCATAAATGTATTCGTGGAATCTCTTTACTGCGGAAACGATGGCGAGGGCTTCATTGTCCAGCTGACTATAGTTCCTCTCTGGCTTGGACAAGGTTCTGGAAAAGAATGCAATGGGGCTTCTGTTCCATTTGGTAAAACTTGGCTCAGGATGGCGCCAACCCCGAAAGGCAATGCATCGCAAGTGACACTCAGTGGTAGTGTTTCATTATATTGAATGAGGACTGCGTCTGAAGTCAAAAGGTTTTTTATTTGGTGAAAAGCGTGCTCTTCTCGCTGTCCCCATATCCAGGAAGCCTTTTTATCAAGGAGTTTATGCAGAGGTTCTGCAACAGTCACTTTCTGGGGTAGAAAAATGTTATAGAAATTAATGAGTCTGAGGAAAGCTTGGAGGTCCGTTTTGTTCTTTGGTCTGGGGGCGTTTTTTAATGGCTTTCAACTTTTTATCTGTGGGGTGAATTCCTTGTTTGTCAAGGAGGTAGCCAAGAAATTCAACCCTTTCAGTGCATAATTGGCACTTTTCCTTTTTCCCTTGAGGCCAGCATCCTTGAATTTCTGTAGGACCGCCCTCAGTCATTTTTCCAATTGTTTTTTGGTAGGGGTTGCTACCAGAACATCATCGAAATAGGGTACAACTCCTTTAATTCCCTGCAGTTATCTTTCCATTAGACTTTGAAAAATGCCCGGTGCGACGCTAACCCCAAACTGGAGCTGGTTACATTTGAATGGCCCTCTATGGGTCACTATTGTTTGGGCTTCGGCGGTTTCAGCATCGACTGGCAGTTGTTGATAAGCTTGAGCCAGGTCGAGCTTTGCAAAGATTTTGCCACCCCCTAGTGAGTGCAGAAGATGTTGGACTACTGGCACCGGGTAGACGCTCTGCTGCAATGCGTGGTTGAGGGTGGCCTTGTAGTCACCACAAATTCTCAGGGAACCATCAGGTTTGATGGGGGTGACCATTGGGGTCTCCCAACGGGCATGATCGATGGGTTCTAACATGCCTTGAGCTATTAGTTTGTCTAATTGTTCATCTATTTTAGGCTTGAGTGCAAAGGGCACTCGATGCGGTTTGAGACGGATGGGAGCGATGTCAGGGCTGAGATTAAAGGAGATAGGGGACCCCTTGTACTTGCCTAGATGTTCACTGAAGACTTCTTGGAAGTCCTGGATGAGCGTTGCTTCCCAGTTTTCATCTTCTGTGTGGTTGATGCCTGCCATCTCGATCCCCAACGGTGCGAACCACTGCAACCTGAGTAGGCTGGGTCGGTCTTTATGGATGATTGTGAGTGGTAGGATGGTAGTGTGGTTCTTGAAGGAGACTTTAAAATGTCCAGTGCCCACGACCGGAATGCAGTTACCTTGATAGTCTCTTAATATTAGTTTCTGGTCGCTTAGCTCTTGGCAGCGGATGCTGGGAATCAGTCATTTTATGGTCCTCCAGGAGATCATAGAGAGGGAGGAGCTGGAGTCGACCTCCATGGTGCAAGGTTGATTCTCGATGGTGACCTCTACACGTATCTTTTGTGCATCTATTGATGATGCGTGGCCAATGATGACTGTTTGGTGCGTTTCTTCTCTTCTAGTTACATTAATGAATTTCCTGGATCGGCTGTCCCGGTTCCATCAGCTGTCATTATGGCAGTCCCGGTTTATGGTGGGGGTGCCATCTATTCTTCTTGGGCTGTTTCCCCGTTGTCGGGGGCTGACATTTCGTTTGTTGCGGCATACTTTGGCGATATGCCCTCATTTTTCGCAAAAGCGGCAGACAGCGTCTAGGAACTTGCATTCGGAATGCGGGTGATTTCCTCCGCAGCTGGCGCATTGGTAACTCGACTTACGACCGTGCCAGTCTCGTCGCTTGCGTTCCGACTGAAGTCTGTGAATTTCTTCCTCTTCACTGTCAGAAGGGGATTCAATATCGCCATGGTGGGTGGATGCTGCATGTTTTTCTGGTGCGGTTGCTGTCTCACTGGTGGGTTGGCGGTCAGCTCCGTTGAAACACCGCATTCGCGCTGCTGACTTACAGGTGGCCTCGGCTGTGGTGGCTTCGACTACGGCATTGGAGATGTCTCCTTTAGCCATCAGTCTGCTCTGGAGGGTTGGGTCTTTCAGGCAGAGGATGACTCGGTCTCTCATAGCCTCGTCTAAATTGGTGAATCCGCATAGGCCTCCTAGGTCCCTCAGGTCGGCTACGAATTCTCCGATGCTCTCGCCCTCACACTGATCTCTCTGGTAAAAGTCATGCCTATGGATGAGAGTTGGCACTGCTAGAGCGTAATGGTTCCAGAGGATGGGAGCTAGGGTATCCCAATCCATCATCTTGACTTCTGCGGGTTTTGCGAGTGCTTTGGCCATTTTAAAAATGGCGGGTCCACAGTGTATCAGAAAGACCGCTTGCTTCTTGCTGCCGGTGGCATCTTTCAGGTTGTTTGATTCCAAGAACATTTGGAAACGATCAATGTAGGACTCCCAGTCCTCGCTGGCCGGATTGAATGGTGTGGGTGGCACGGTGCCACTGGTCATTTTGCTGGTCTTCTATGCACTATCTGCCACATGCTGGTCAGCTCTGTTGTCTCAGTATCCCATTCTCGTCACCAGTGTTAAGTCTGGGCAGTGGGTCCCAAGGAGAGACAGGACTGGAGGTAGTAACAACAGCTCTTTATTAGGAAATCAGATACTGAGACGAAAACCCTAGCCGCAGCAGCTCTTTTTATAGAGCTGGCTGCAGCTAGGCAGCCTATGACATGCTTTTGAGCTTGCTGGGCTTGGTTTTACCCAATCGCGGCAGCCCGAATATGAACCAATCAGAAACGCTTAATATTGTCCAATCACAGCCCGGCTTTTCCGGACTAATAGGAATGCAGGCCTACAAGCCTGCTAGTATGGAACATAGGTCAAATAAGTAGGCAAATTGATAAATAGATAGAAAGATGAGGGAGAGAGAGAAAGAGAGATAGTCAGACAGACAAAAGTTAAATAAATAATCAATTCATTAAAGATTTTTAGAAACAGAGGTTCCACAAGTATAAATTACTACTCTTTCCACTTGACATTTTCTATAATCTACTAGGACAGCTTTGAGATGTTGGCATGAGGAACCACTAGGAACAATTTGCCAAAATTATTGTCATCTCTGTTCCACTCATGGAAAGTTGCAATGAATTTAAAAAACTTTAAGTCAGGGGTGGAAGGATCATATTAGTGAATACAATCAATAAATATTTCTTAAAATTGCAAATTAAGAAAAGTTTATGATGTATACTTTTATAAGGATCTATTTTATATTGAGATTACAATTTGTTGGGTTAATAAGTAGTAGGTTTTCCATCCTTTAAGACAAGTTATTCAAAACATCTTAAAATAATACAACCTCTAGATGTTTCATTAGATGGCAAGAGTTGTTGGAACCTAATGAGGTGGAATAGGAAAGTATATTGGGAATAATTTGAATAATAATGGGAAACAGGAAGAAAAGAAGCACTGCTTTCAGTTGCTTTTCTATTTTACACTGCCTGCACAGAAAACTGCTCTGTAAAGGAAAGGAGGACTAATTTGACTCCAGGTTTTAAATGAAAATATATAGTATAAAATCTCACCATGCTTTTCTCCAAGTAGCTTTTCAGTAAATGTGATAGCAAGGGTGAGATAATCCTTCTATCCAATCATGTTGAAAAGAATATATCAATAATAATTTTCATTCAAACCAATAAATGCAGCATAAACTACATTCCAATTTCTTTACTGTATAAAATGCTAAAGAATGGAAATGCTACTACTGATTATGCCTTCCTCTCATATTTCAAAGTTACTTTCACCATTTTAAAATAGCAATGCAATAATTGTTAGAATTCTACATCTCTAATGGGTGAAGCCCACCATCAGAATGGCGTCAAGTATCATCAATATACATCAAGTTCAGTAAGAAGTTATATATTTCCATCTTAGCCCCACCAAGTGATGCTATCAAAGTTTCTTCCCACCTGGACACCGTGAGACCAAAAGTAAAAGTGGTTGTGGATTTGGGAGTTTCCTGGCTTCAGGAATGCTCCATGTTTGGCTTTGTGTAGAAGAGAACTGGTAGACAATTCGGGAGTCCTTTTAGGCTGTCAGCACATACCACATAAGAAAAGCAGTGAAAGCAATAACACCTCTGTCTTGGTCCTTCACCTTAAACCCCTTTCTCTCCCTCATTTCCCTTTTCCTATCTAGTCTATTTTCTACATTGATTAGTTCAGCTTACACTGTTTGCACGTTCTAATAAGAACACAGTTTTTGATAATTTACTTGAGCTTACAGGTGTGCTGATTACACATCAACTGGCCTTCTGAACCCAACATCATCTGAATTTTTTGCAGTAAATTGGAAGGTGCCGAGTTCTAGTTCAATAAGAAAGAAGGAAGAGCAAAAGCCCAAATGAAATGAAATAAATTATAAAAAGGAACAATGGAGTGTATTGGGGGGTTGGGGATTGGTGGCAGATGGAGGAAGCATAACTGTGGTATTCAGGCCTGTCATTGCAACAGTAGCTGCCCCTGTCCGTGTCTAATGTAAAGGTTATGGAATATCATAATCCCTTCTCTGAGCTCCTTTACAGCAGCAATGATGACTAAATTTCTTGTGTCTTATCACACTGTCACAGGCTCCATCCAGAAGTAGGAACTGTGAAGAAAACACAGCATGGAAACTAAAGAGCAGATGATCAGATTAACTTGTATTGGATTTTTTTTTTTTAAAGAAGGAAAAAAAAAAGCAGGGCTCAATCTGACTGGAACAGGCTGGATTCTGGGGCATATGGAGATTTAAGCCACCCACAGTTATTTTCCCTCTCACTTTCTTTCCTCCTCCCTCTTATCCGCCTCAACATTTATTTATTTTAAATATATAGTGTTAGAGATATTATATCTCCCTGATGAGACAACTTACAGAGATCTTCTTTAGACATTTAAATCATCTCGCTGGGAGGTGGGGCTCAGAGTTAGCACTTCAAGCCTCATGAGGATGGTATCAGGTGGGCAGAGGGATTTCAAGAGGCCTTTAAAAACATCAGAGCTTTGATGAAAAGTAAAAGTTCTCTTGGTATTCAGTCACATCGTCTTTGCCCTCATGTAGAATCTGCCACAGTACTAGACAAAGAAATCTCTGCAGAATATATCTGCTATCTCCAGGCATCTGAATAGTGTCTATGCATTGATTGCCAAAGAAATATATGAAAGTCTAAGTTCAGTTAGAGGAGAGCAAGGAAATAATCTCCCTAGGGCACCCAATGCAAATTAAGTCATTCATTGATAAGGGAGGGAAATCATTCCACTAATATAACTTGGCTCCAATCCAATACAGCCATATCTGGATAACCTGTTAAAAATGTCAACTCCCACCAAGAAATGTTAGGTAGTTAAATGAGATGAGGGCACTGAATGGAACTGTATGCACTCTCCTCTTAAACAGTGTGTGGGTTGTCTTTTTTGTGATATTTTTCACAAAATGAAAGGACACAATGCAAGCAATTTATCTGCACAGGTATCACCTGTGTATGTTCCACTATTTAATGGTAATAGAAGAATGCATAGTACTGGATTATGGAGTATGAATAGACTACATGGAATATAAATAATGTTCAGCAGTTATATAAAATCCAAGATCAAAGCAATAAAGGGATGTCCCACTCAACATATGAGATATCCAAGTAGCAAATGTTAATACAGTTTTCAAAATGACTCTGTTTTTTTTACTGGTAAAAGTAGAAAATGTGATGGATTTTGAATACCTACAGAAATTGAGTTCAGTTTTAGCAACCGAAGCTTTTTTCATGGAAAGGTAATGTTCAAAATAGAGCCCAAGCATTTTTAAACATGTAATTGAATATTACACTATATCTATGAATATTCATGTAATTAAATAATGTTTGCAATGGGAGCTCCCAAGAGAGCTTATATTATATAGTAGGTGGAAAGCCACATTCTGCACAAATGAGAATTGTATTATTTAAAGCTATACAAAGTTAGCTTTAATTTCCATGCTTGATTTTTTTCAGTTAGTCACAGTTCTCTTTCCAGACAGTTACGCTGGTTTCATCCCCATTTTGCATGTTTTCATGCTCTTTTTGCTGGGTAAAATCACTTCTCAGGCTTTTTGAGATGAATGTCATTTATACAAAAGTTAGAAATATTTATTCTAAAAAATAAATTTGTTTCCCTGTTAAAGTAGTATAAATGGAAACAAAGTCAACTATCAGGCCACAGAAGTAAGGAAGAAGTCTTGATAAACATTTGGTAAAAAAAGATCATACACATTTATGGCAAATAGCAAGATATGGTTTGTTATTTTACATTATAAAATATCACTATTAGCTATAAATATACATGATGTGTTGATTATAGATCAAGATCTATCAACTAGATACTTTGTTTTTTTAATGTTTTCTTTCATCAACAAAAATAAAATACAAAAAAGAAAAACAGAAAAATGAACATTCAATGCTAATAATGAAAAGAAAAAAATCTTGTGTACAAAAAAAACCAAAAAAAAAAAAACCAAATAGATTTAACATTAAACATAAAAAGTCCACCTCAGCTGGATGCTAAAAAATAAATAAATAAAAATACTCCTTGAGTTTTTTAAATTGTATTGGTTTTTGACTGTGATATATATTCTGAACTGATCAACATACTTCACAAATTCCTTGCCTTATTAATTAATGCTGGGCAACTTGTGAGCAAGTATAATTTTATATACAAAGTCACAAGTTGCCCAACATTAATTTAGTGGACAAGTCATTTATGACGCACTAATTTTTCTTATTCTTAAAATATATCTTTGGCAAAGCAAATTATTCTGGTTAGTGCTGCTTCTTTTTTCTCATTATCTTTCTTTTTGCCTGCTTATGCCAATCATATGTTCATCCTACCCCTGCCCCAAACCTCAAGACACTTACTGATTCAGACAGACAGAGCCTGGCTTCCTTCTTCAGGCCACATTGTTGATCTTTCTCAGCCATGTATTCACCAGCCTCAGGCAGGGGCCCCTTATTTAAATTGCCAAAGTAGTTCTTGATTAGGAATCAGAAGAGGTTAAACAAAATTCCTTGTAGATATCTGGCTTTTGGTGGCAGTTGGTGGCAAAAGACATATTCCTGAACTGTAAAAAATTAATTGCCTAAAGCAAATACTGTGAACTGAGAATGAAAAAAAAAAAAAAAACCATTGGCACACAACTCTCTTAAAGTTAACTTCTATAATAAGAACCAATACTATTTTAGTTGTTTTATTTTAATTAAAAGATGGGGATGCATTTTAAAATGGCGCAGTAGCCTTTGGTTCCCAGTTTGTGCCCATTTGCAGAAGAAAAGATGAAACCAAAAGATTGAGAAAAAGAAAGCAGTTTGTTGTGTATGCAATATAATTAATAAAGTGTGAGTTTGGAGTAAGTGCAGGGTTCTGGCCTTGCACTTCTGATTGGCTGTTAAGTGGCCGGACTGGATTGGCCCGTTCCGGGGAATCCGATTGGCCCTTAACAGAGAGTTCTTATTGGTTATAAAAGCTAGCGTTTCTAGCTTGTTATTGGTTACAAGATTTGCCTATATAAGGCGGGTTTTACTGATATTAAACAAGCAAGTCACGATGTAAATAAAGAGCTGAAGTTCACCGTTCAAAAACTTGTCTCCATTCTTTCTTGCCCATGCTCAAACTTAACACAGTTTATTTAGAAAATTATAGAGGGCAGAAGAATGTACTTATTTAATTAAATCATTGAGGGATCAAATGTGTAATTCCATTTCTTTATTATATTCAAAATGTCCTGTATAAGCTGTCAGGGGGAGTAAGTGCTTTCTGCTGGGGGTGGTTTTAGGGATTCCTGCAATTAGCAGAACAATTGGACTAGAAAAATCTTTAATATCCTTTCCAATTCATATATGCTATGTATCCCTTCAGTGAGAAGGCATACTCAGTGCATCCAGCGCACACAAAGATGGGCTTATTGTTCCAAAACAAATTAATAAATGCAAACTACCTTACTGTGGTAAAACAAATAATTTTAATTTGTTTAATTTTAATTCTAGCAAATAAATTCAAATCCAAGGAGAAATTACATCAAGGCAATGACAAATATGGGAAGAAAAATAAGAATAATTTAAAAAAAAAAAACAGTTCTGGAAATTGCTTGTTAAAA
The DNA here is from genome assembly GCA_033807585.1 of Hydrophis major. Lineage (NCBI taxonomy): Eukaryota > Metazoa > Chordata > Lepidosauria > Squamata > Elapidae > Hydrophis > Hydrophis major. The sequence goes on from CM066330.1 coordinate 111,992,860, forward strand.
TGTTGAAATCTCAGCAACTGCAAAAAAAAAAAAAAATCAGAAAATAAATTACAAACTGAATGGACATAACCTTGTAGATGACCCCCACTCTGTCAAAGGTCTTGGAGTACTCATCCCTAATGATCATAAGTGCTAGAGCCCATCGTAACAACATAGCCAAAAAGGCATTAAAAGTTGTTAACCTAATCCTGTGTAGCTTTTTCTCCAGTAATATTGTGCTACTTACTAGAGCATACAAAACATTTGCTAGACCAATTCTTGAATACAGCTCATTTGCCTGGAGCCTGCATTGCATATCGGACATTAACACAATTGAGAGAGTCCAGAGATATTTCATGAGAGGAGTCCTCCACTCGTAAGAGAATACCTAATGCCACCAGACTTGAAATTTTAGGCTTAGCAACTTAAAAATATGCCACCTTCAGTCGGACCTAAGCACAGTAGCTAAAATTATTTATTGTAATGTCCTACCCGTCTACTTCAGCTTCAGCCACAACAATGCACAAGCACACAATAGATACAAACTCATGGTAATCTGCACCAAACTCGATTGCAGGAAATATGACTTCAGCAACAGAGCGGTCAATGCCTGGAATATACTACCTGACTACCTCTCCCTGTCCTAATGTTCCCTTTTATTTGTATCCATTTCATGGATTAATAATCATGTTTATACTTATATCTGTTATTTAATACAAACTCGACAAATAAAGTAAATAAAATAAAATAAACTGAATAAAATGCATGATTGCTGATGTGCCATCAGGTAAAATTTCAGGTAAAGAAATTACAGAACCTGAACAATTGCTATAAAAGAACCTCCTCTCTCTTCCTCTCCAATCATCTTACTGTATTTGTTTATGTCCTATCCAATAATAGGTAATATATAATTACTTGATATTATAAAAGCAGAAAGTTATTTTTAGTTTATTTTATAAATCCCACACACTTTGATTTTTTTAAAGATTAAGGTACTTAGGATTGTATTCAGAGTCCCTTGACAATTTTAATTATTATCATTACTGCATCAGCTAAATGAAGCTTCCATATTCAGAGAAAGGTCCTTCTGAATACAAAATATCATGGTCAAGCAATTTCTTCCCCAGAGGTAGAATCTGGCTCTTGTCAAAATTAAGATGATAGATTCAGAATGTTCTGAATTTGGGAATATCAGTCTTTCTTTTTAATGCATTACTTTTTTCCAATAAAATGGGAAGGTAGGGAATAATGATCATTACCTTTACTTCATCAAGCAGCAGCAATATATTTGTGACTGTCTCACAAGGAAGGAACATACATAGCCCTTGGTGAAAAGTACTGTCTCAGCAAAAGTAGAGGCAAATCAATAAGTTAATGGCATGAATCAATGAGAAAGATTTGGGTGAGATCTTAATTAAAGGAAGAACAGGTGATACAAATTATGTTTCCAATGTATTGATATAACAGAAGGCAAAAGGTTGCATGAGGATCAATTTTTTTAAACTTTTGATTTTCTTTCGACTAGATGGTGAATCCTATGTATATGTCTACACAAAAGTCAACACACACAGAGAATTGTCATAAACTCCAGATATCATATTAGAACAAGAAGGCATGAAGAATAAGGAATTCACTCCACCTTATCACTTGTGATGGAACACTTAACAAGATCATAGAGGAGGCAGCAAGACAATTAAGGGAGGAAAAAGGCCCTTAAAAATATGATAAATATTCTTGAGTCCTTGGAAGGATTGGGGAGCATGAGAAAGGGACTCAAAATAACACCTCCTTAATTACACTTGGTGTAAGCTGGGCAGGGAGATTACTTTGATAACCTTTCAATCTTCCATCCCATTATCCTATGGCCAATACAATTCTTTGCAGAATTCCAATTGGTTCTTGTTTTCTGAGTTTCTAGCCTCTCACAGGCTAGCACATCATTTGCTTAAAGCCTGAAAGTGGGAAGATTTGTCTTGGCAATTTTCAGAAAGTACTAGAAGTGGCTCATTCTGCCTAATAAAGTATTAAGGGTTTAATTTCTCTCTATTGACAATGTTGAATCTGATGTTTACATATATCAAATGGATATATAAATACAGGGGGAAAAGACCAGGTTGAAACTTATTGTATATTTTTAATCAGAGGCCTCCAGCAGCAGCTAATAATAACTTTGGGGGAAAATGTTCATGCAATTACTAATGAAGAAATCCAAAGCAAATGAAGATAAAGTTTTTTGTGCTGAAGCCAGAAGCATTACTTGCATCTAAGTTATTACATCTGTGACCATATTCAGTTGGAGATTCTATGGAGATTTAATCAAATCTTCAGATCAACATTCTGAATTGAATTATTGAATCACTTTGGAGCATTGAATCAAATGGAATGCCTCAAAATAGATTTGACAATTTGATGGGCTTTTGCACCATGAACATATCCTCTTTTTTCCCCAAATCCAGTCAACTTGAATTGATTCAGTTCAGAAATCCATGTGGTTGTCTTTAACAAATTGGACCAAGCTTGATTTGCACACCACTGAGATTTAATTTTAAAAACTTTTAAAGTTTGTTCAAAACTGTGAATATGACTGTTAAAAGTCTAAGTGTAACCGTCTTTGGGTATTCTGCAAATTGATGTCTATTCATTTTTAGATGAAGGAATAAATAATATGCCCCTACTTCATGTAATTGATTATCGTTTCTAACCATGGAGAGTCTACACATGAGTTGTTCACACCAGAGTTCTGAACAATATGGAAGAAAAGTTTTTATGGCTAGAAAAGTCTCCCTATTATAGATTACCAGCCTCTTTACATGGAAGGCACCATAAATAACTAGGCTAATAATTGTGTCCCACTCATAAAAATAAGCACAAATCCTGAAAATAAAATATTTGATTTATTTACTTGTGTTGTAATTGTTTGTGGATAAAAGGAGAACTGTAAATTGAGGAAAAAGTCCTTCCTAGTCTGTCTTTCATCTAGTTCAGGGGTCCCCAACCATCGGGCCCTGGACTGGTATCAGTCCGTGGAACATTTTCTACTGGGCCGCCGGTTTGCTGGGCGCCGCCATCTTGTTTCGATGAGAAAGTGCTTCCGGGTGAGCTTTTCCAGTTGGAAAGTGGCGTTTGGGTCCTGAAGGAATCCTCGCGCCTTAGTTTCATCAAAGGGGGGGGGCGGCTTCGAACAAAACTAAGGCACGAGGATTCTCGTCCCGAAGCCCATCGACAAAGGTACAAAGGAGGAGTTGAAGGTGGCGGGAAGAAGCGGGGGATGGCTGGCTGGCCGGTCGCTCGGCTCACCTTGCCTTGTCATGCGTGCTGATGCCGGTACCGGGCTGTGGATCATTTTGTGATGCCAGTACCGAGTCATGGCACAAAAAAGGTTGGGGGCCACTGATCTAGTTGATTTTCTTTCCCTTGGTTTTAGGGGCAGGGACAGAAAGTTGAAACCAGACTCTGTCCAGCTTCCTATTGGAAGAAGTAAGCAGATTAGCAGAATACAAAATAACTTTACAAATTATCTCTTTGTGGCCATAACCCAGGCTCAATAGAATTCTTTAAAACACTGTTCTGGATCCAAATCAAATGTCTTTAGGACTTTAGCAGTCATGACACTAATCCTTATCCTCAGTTCTCCACTGCTTGCCTAAAATAACCCTCAAAGAATGTCAGTGAAGGATAAAAAAAGCAGGAACAAATGTTGTACACATAAAGAGAAGAGGAAGTAGGAGGCCAATAGGAGACTGCTGGGAAGTAAATGTGGGATGGCAGTCATTCCATATTCTCCTTAAAAAGTACAGTTATGGCTGCAATTATGTACATTTTTACATGCATCCCTGTATTCTCACTACAAAGTGACTGTTTCAATAGTTTCATCGCTTGGAGAAGTGCCTGAAACTTTATCAATACTGTATCTCCTCCCTGAAGCTGTCACTAGTCTGACATGCAGAATATTAATTGGAAGAGTTCCTATTGTCCCAGTTCCTAAAATGTGGATTTAAATGCTGTTTGCAAAAAAAGGACTCTAATAACAAATTTCACTCATTCAAGCAATAAAGGATGAAAGCAGGGTGGGAGAGGAACAGAAAGTAGATTGAATATAGAAAACTTCTTAGTGTAGGGATCAAGTTGCAGAAACTTCAGAAATTACAGTAGATACACTATAGTTTTCACTTTACACTTTAGTTCTCTATCTTTTAATGAACTTTTAGTTCAGGAATCGGGAAACAGCAGACCTCCATCCTATTGTTGGGTTACTGTTTCCATTTTTCCTGCCTGTTGACCATGCTAAGCCTGAAACATGTCCCATTCTTGTTTTAGTTGTACAATATTTGCTATAATAAATAGCTACTATACAATTTAACATTATTATCTCTTATTCAAAATATTACTGAAGGATCTTTTTCTTCTTCTTCTGTTCTTCTGTTCAGTTGTACCTAATTCTGCATGTCCCTGCAGTTTTCTTAGCAAGGTTTCTTAGAAGTGGTTTATGTTCTGTACGGTCATTTACATTCTTGTAAACGCCGCTGTGATTGGTCAAAGCGCGCAGGGATCCGATTGGTCGAGCGAGCAGCTCTGATTGGCCTGCTGCGGATCTCCCGTGATTGGTGGAAACTAATCATGGGAGATTCAAAGCGGTGCCATTGGTCGCGGCCGCCGCGACTTGGGAATAAAAAGCCGCTGTTTTTCCCCCGGAACCTGAGCCGTTCTCGGGACCAATAAAAGAGCTGAACCAAGTCACTGAGTCCTGGTCTCCTTGCCACGCCGGACACAACACTGGCGACGAGGATGAGATTCCAAGGCTAATCCCCCACCAACACATGTCCAGAGGAAGCGAAACCGATGAGATGGCCAGCATCGCACTGCCCGCGCCCTTTAATCCCGCTACTGAGGACTGGGAATCATACACAGACAGATTCCTCATGTTCCTCGAATGTAGCAACATGAAGGATGCCGCCGGGCCGAAGAAAAGAGCCATCTTCCTGACACACTGTGGGCCCGCAGTGTTCAAGATGGCAAAAGCTCTAGCGAAACCCGCGGACGTCAAGGAGATGGACTGGGCCGACCTCGAACCATTGCTCCGGAACCACTATGCCCCCACCATGCCCACCCTCATCAGGCGGCACAATTTCCACCGGCAGGACCAGAGATCGGGTGAGAGTATCAGCGATTTTGTGGCTGAGCTACGAAGCCTAGGGGGCATGTGCGGGTTCTCGGACATGGATGAGGGCTTACGGGACCGCGTCATACTCGGACTCTGAGACCCAGTCCTACAGAGCTGACTGATGGCCAAAGGCGACATCGCCCTTGCCGACGCCATCACTGAAGCCACCGCAGCCGAGGCAACCCGGAAATCGGTGAACTGCATGCGGAGACCAGACACCGGAGACCGCACCGTGACCGCCAACCCAGGATAGGCGACCGAGGCCCAACCAGAAGCAAGTCACCACAAGACCACCACCCATCATGGCGAATTCCAACACCACGGCCTCCGACACCACGGACGAGGAGGAGGAGATCCACCGGCTCCAGACAGGACGTGACCAGCAAAATTGGTGGAGTCGTAAGTCGGGGACTGCATGTGCTGGGTGCGGAGGTGACCACCCTTGAGCAGAGTGCCGTTTCTTCAATGCAGTCTGCCGGCACTGCGACAAAAAGGGTCACATTGCCCGAGTCTGCCAATTGAGGAAGGCCTATAGCCCCAGACGGTGGGACCACAGCGAGCGGAGACGGGACAGCACACCGCCCAGAGCCAGAGATCGCTAAGCTGACAGCCAATGGAACCGGAGCGGACAGAACCGACGAGGTGGCGAAACCCGGTGGAAGGAGGAAACCCACCAGACAGTCATCATTGGCCACGCATCAACCACCGACGCCCGAAAGGTCTATGTGGAGGTAGGCATTGAAGGTGAGCCATGCAAAATGGAGGTGGACTCCGGGTCCTACCTCTCCATGGTCGCCTGGCAAGAAATCAAATGCTTGGTGCCTACCATCCACAAGAAGGGACTGGAGAACCAGAAACTAATAATCAAGGACTACCAGGGAAACCGCATCCCAGTAGTCGGAACCAGACAATTCAAGGTAACATTCAAGGGCTGCACTGCAAAGCTTCCCCTGACAATCGTGGACCGAGACCGACCTAGCCTCTTGGGACTACAATGGTTCGCACCGCTTGGCATCGAGGTCACGGGCATAAACCACACCACAGAGACCGATTGGGAACAGCAACTGGCACGGGACTTCCAGGAAGTGTTCGACGGCACCCTAGGCAAGTACCGAGGGCCCCCTATTTCCTTCAGCCTAGACCCCAGCATTCCCCCAATATGCCTAAAACCAAGGCGGGTACCCTTTGCACTCAGGCCAAAAATAGACGAGCAAATTGACAAACTCGTCAAGCAAGGGTTCCTACAACCAATCAACCATGCCCGGTGGGAGACCCCAATAGTCACCCCAGTCAAGCCCGATGGGTTAGTAAGAATCTGCAGGGACTATAAGGCCACCCTAAATTGCGCCTTACAACAAAGCATCTACCCCGTCACAGTAGTGCAGCATCTTCTACACTCACCGGGGGGAGGCAAGATTTTTGCGAAACTCGACCTGGCCCAAGCATACCAACAGCTGCCGGTCGACGCAGAAACCGCGGAGGCACAAACCATAGTCACCCACCGGGGAGCGTTCCGATGTAACTGACTCCAGTTTGGAGTCAGCATGGCGCCTGGAATTTTCCAGAGCCTCATGGAGAGACTTTTGCAAGGAATTAAGGGGGTGGTGCCCTACTTCGATGACGTGCTGGTGTCGGCAACCAACCAGCTAGAACTAGAGGGTCGTCTAAGAGAGGTACTAACGAAATTCAAGGAAACCGGGCTAAAAGTGAAGAGAGAGAAATGCCAGTTTTACACAGAGCGGTTCGAGTTCCTAGGATACATCCTAGACCAGCACGGCATCCACCCAACCACAAACAAAATCAGAGCCATTAAGGAGGCCCCCACGCCCAGGAATAAAACTGAACTGCAGGCATTTCTGGGACTGCTTAATTTTTACAATCTTTTCCTGTCCCAAAAGGAAACCATGGCGGAGCCTTTGCATAGGCTTTTGGACAAGGCGGCCACCTGGACTTGGGGGAAACGTGAGGAAGCCGCCTTCAGGAAAACGAAGGACCTGCTTACCTCGGATGCCGTCCTCATCCAATATAATGAGACCCTACCACTTGCCGTCACATGCAACGCCTCACCCTTCGGCGTTGGCGCTGTCCTCAGTCACACACTCCCGGACGGAAGAGAAGCACCCATCGCTTTCTTCTCGAGGACACACACCAAACCAGAGAGGAACTATAGCCAGCTGGACAAGGAGGCCCTGGCCATCATCGCAGCAGTGAAGAGGTTCCACGAGTACCTCAACGGCCGCACGTTCACCATTATCACAGACCACGAGCCGCTGCTGGGTATCCTGGCAGGGAACTGGGCCACCCTGAACATCCTATCTCCCAAAATGACAAGGTGGTCCGAATTCCTTGCCGCCTACAGCTACCGGCTCACACACCGACCTGGTAAGACTATCACCCACGCAGACGCCTTGAGCCGCTCGCTGTTACCCGACCTAGACACCGATCCAGCACCCACGACGAGCACCCTCAGCATAGAGACTCTGCCCGATCTACCCATAACCGCGTCAGACATTGCCCGAGAAACTAATAAAGACAAACGTTTGGCGCGGGTGTTACATTGGGTAGAAAAAGGGTGGCCGGAAAAAGACAACGACGAAGCATTCAAGACATTCCGGAACCGGCAAACAGAACTCTCGCTACAAAAAGGGTGTGTACTTTGGAGGGATAGGGTTGTTATTCTGGAAAATCTACAAGGGAAGGTATTGGAGTTGTTACACGAGGGGGAACCTGGGCATACTTAGAATGAAAGCCCTGGCCAGAAGTTACGCTTGGTGGCCAGGGATGGACAAGCAAATCGAGGCCTGGGTAGCAAGATATGAACGCTGCCAAGAAACCAGACTGAGCCCTCCCGCGGCACCGATCCTGGAATGGGAAATCCCCAGGGGACCATGATCCAGGATCCACATAGATTTTGCCAGGCCCACTAAGGAACATACATTCCTTATAACGGTAGATGCTTACTCCAACTGGTTGGAGGTAAGCAACATGAAAACCGCCACCATGGAGGCTGTGACCAAGGAACTTAGCAAGCTATTCGCAACCCATGGCCTCCCAGATGTCATCGTGTTGGATAACGGGCCCCAATTCACCTCGCTAGAATTTAAAAAATTCCTAGCGGAACGAGGCATATGACACGCATTGACAGCTCCGGCACATCTGGCGGTGAACGGAAGGGCAGAACGGATGGTTCAATTTACGAAAAAAACCATCCAAAAAATCGAACACGGGGAAATCCAAGAAAAAATAAATAAAATGCTCTTCATACAACATATTATCCTGAACACGACAACGAACAAAAGCCCAGCAGAGCTACCAATGGGGAGGAAAATAAGGTCCCCACTCGACAGGCTGCACCCCACATACAACCCGGAGAAACCCCCAAACTCCTCTAGCAAGCACCAGTCTTTTGCACCAGGCGACGCTGTCTATGCAAAGAACCTAACCGGAGACCCACTGTGGGTACCAGCAACCATAACCCAACTGACAGGTCCCCGCTCATACCGGCTGCAAACAACCGACGGACGAGCCTGGAAACGCCACATCGATCAACTAAGATCGAGAACAATCACAGGAAACACAACCGACATGCAACCAAACACAGACAATCCCCTTAATACAAGCCAAGAGGGGAGGGAATACCCAGGGAACCAAAACCCAATAGAAAGAAACCAGCAACACTTACCGACTGACAGCCAGCTCGAAGCCTCATCAGGAAGAAGCAGCCAGGCCAGCTCAACCAGCCCAGAAAGACTAGGCGGGAGCGGCAGAAACCGCAGCTCAACCAGCCCGGGTAGACCGGGAGGGAGCTGCGACAAGAGGCCCGGTGACACCTTTCAGGCGGTTCCATCGACGAGGCCGAGAGCAACAGAGAACCCGACCGAACCGGCCAGGAGCCAAACAACAACTAACCTGCGCAGGTCCAGTAGGCAGGTACGGAGCCCCGCCTATTTACGGGACTACGTCACGTAGGACCGAACCAAGAGGGGAGGGGTGTTCTGTATGGTCATTTACATTCTTGTAAACACCGCGTTGTGATTGGTCAAAGCGCGCAGGGATCCGATTGGTCGAGCGAGCCACTCTGATTGGCCCGCTGCAGATCTCCCGCGATTGGTGGAAACTAATCGCGGGAGATTCAAAGTGGTGCCATTGGTCGCGTCCGCCACGGCTTGGGAATAAAAAGCTGCTGTTTTTCCACTGGAACCCGAGCCGTTCTCGGGACCAATAAAAGAGCTGAACCAAGTCACTGAGTCCTGGTCTCCTTGCCGCGCCGGACACAACAGTTTACCATTGGTTCCTTCCTACAGCTGTGAAGAAATGACTGGCTTAAGGTCACTCAGATAACTATATGCTTAAGGCAAAACTAGGACTCACAGTCTCCCAGTTTCTAGCCTGATGCCTAAACCACCATACCAAACTGGCTCTTTTTAATAATAATTTCTAAAAGCTAGGAGCAAAAAAATAAAAAACCTATAATCATCCTCCCTGAACATGTTTCTTTTTGAAAGTTGTGCAGACATTATGCAAGATTTTGTTGCCTTTGGTATGAAGAATGTGAGTGAAGTGATGTTCTTGATGTTCCTGAACTGCCCCTCAATTTCTTTGGATAGCCTATAGGTTTAGTAGGATAAGAGGGAAGAACATTTATTTCTAAACTAGTCATTATTCTAAATTCTCTCCATTTTCCCAACACTGGTAATCTTATTTTTAAATTTAACTTGATTTTGCTTTAATTTTAGACTAATCTAAATATTCAACAATTACAGCAAACAAAAAAAAGAAAAAAGAAACAAACTGAAAATTTAGATCAGAAACCTGATGTTTGGTACATCAACCATTTATCAAAATAAATAATCAACCCACACCCAAACTTTCCTCAGTAACATATAAGAACTAGTTTGCTTCCTCCCAAACATGAGCAATGGGGATTCAATTTCTTTATGATCACCTCTAGTTACTGAGCAGATCTGCTTGATAAATGTTATGTTTAGATGATATTGCCCCTGACTATATTACTCTAATAAATCATAAAGCATGAAGGTCACATATTTGAATAAATATGCAGCTGCAGTTGGCACATTTCCCTTTTTAACCTAGTCTGTAATGAAGTTAGAAGTTAATGAAGTACTGTGGCACACAGATGACAGAGACACAACAGGGGCAGTGATTAATGTAAATGAGTTCATAGTCTGAAAGGAGGCCTCACATGCACCCTCCTTATAAACAAGGAAAAATTCTAAAGATAAACTATTGCAACAAGCACAAAAACGATAAGAGGAAATAAGCTTGTTAAGTCCAGGATTCAATCTCTTTCATGAATCTGGTGAATGCCTACACACATTGTTAACATCTCCAGTGGAATCTACATGGAGGTTCTCTTTTGGTAAGAACCAATAAAATGAATGGGAACGAACAAGGCTAGCTTGCATTTATACCCCTTGCACTTTAGGACCCTCGTGTCTCATTAGATTAATATGCATTCTGCAACATGTACATAGGAATAATTGTAGGGAGATGGATGTGGGAAGTAAAGATACCAGCAGGTCAGCCAAACAATCAGATGGCTGTGATTTGTATCCCGAAATGATCTGTGTTCACTATATTTGGAAGGCACTGCATTTGGAAGTTCAGACACTGATTAACTTAGAAGGACCACTAGTTTAGAAGAAAAAAAAAATAACACTCTGAGCTCCCCAAGATGTATCCAGATCATTTCAGGATACAAATCACAGCCATCTGATTGTTCGGCTGTCAATCCTTAGATTACTATTATTTTTTTTAATAGAAAAGTAATATCCTTGCAGCTTGGAGAAATAAGGCAAGTCGTAAGTAGAACTAGGACCACAAGCAAGCTGGCATAGTAGACTTTCCTAGGAAAGTCAAGAAGGAACAAGACTAATTGTCTTGATTAATGATTACAACATGACAAATAGCTTTTTTTACTATGACAATTTTTAATGACAACGACTACTACTATAAAAATTTGGGTCACACTAATTTTGTACTCCAGAACAGCAGCCCCCAACCAGGGCCTGGTTTCATGAAGACAATTTTTCCAGGGAGCATGTGTGTGTGTGTGTGTTTCATATGCAATTTAGATCCTGCGTATGCACAGATGTATGCACGTATGCTCGCTCATCCATTGCTTGTGTGGCCCGGTTCCTAACAGGCCATGGATTGGTACTGGTCCATGGTCTGGGTGGATGGGTGGGGGTTGGGTACCTCTGCTCTAGAATTAGTGTATTAGCCAAAACTAAATAATCTTTCCAAATCCACAATCTCTATGAATTTAGCAATGGGATTTTGTCATTTAAAAACCCCATGAAAATACTGGGTTGGGAAAATGTGTGAACAAAAATATTAATCAATTTAAAAAAAAGATACAAAATGATGCTTTAGATTGAGCAAAAACATTTTCCTTAAAAATCACATGAAATGTGGATATCTGGAGAAATTATTGTGAAACTGAAATGAACTGAAGTTTAACAGTGAATGAGAATGAGGGTTGTACATATTCAACTTCCCTACTTTCACATACACGTACATGTGTATATTTATAATACAGCTATGCACATACTTTAAAATTGTGAATTACTTTGCTTTTTTCTCAATAAAGTGTAATATCTGCTCATGTCTACACAAGCAGAGATAGATAGGAGCAGATTATGAAGTAATGCAGTTTTGCTGTAAAATAAGTACGGACATAGTTGTTGGATTGGGAAGAAAAATAAGAAACATAATGCTCATTATATATACAAGTGTTCATGTATGTAAGTATAATGTCTCTGTGTAGAATAGATCAGAAATACATCTATGCTGACTGAATATGGAAGGTGTTCAAAGTCTAGTTCTGGCACCTGTCAACTTCCTTGAGAAGTAGATGTATGCTGGGATCCATAGAGAGATACAAGTGGTCCTTGACTTATGACCACAACTGAGCCCAAAATTTTATGTTGCTAAGCAAGGCAAGTTGTTATGTGAGTTCTGCTCAATTTTACAACCTTTCTTGCCATAGTTGTTAAGTGAATCACAGCAGTTAAGTTAGTTACATGGTTGCTAAGTGAATCTAGCTTCCCCATTGACTTGGTTTGTCCAAAGGTTACAAATTGTGTTCACATGACCCCAGGACAAAGCAACCATCATCATTTGATCATATGAATGCAGGGATACTACAAAGGTATGTCATAAGTGTGAAAAATGGTTATAAGTCACTTTTTTTCAGTGCTGTTGTAACTTCAAATGGGCACTGTATGAATGGTTATAAGTCAAGGACTACTTGTATGGACACATAGAAACAAGTGAAACGTTCAGATATAACTGCTAACATCTTAACATAAATACACCCACACTGATTACAGGTAGGGCTTTTAGGAACCCTTACATCCATTTTTTTAAAAATAAACCATGACTTAGATTGTCTTAAACCTGCAACTGTTTAATTCATGATCCACCTAGCTGCTTCTTCCATGCATGGATTTCACTATAAAATGTATCGAAGCAAGGAATAGGCTAATATTTGAGAGAGTAATCAAATTTAAAAAACTGAATAGAAAAAAATTGAATTTTGTTTTTCTTGGAATACATTAATTTCAGAAACATTACATTTTATATAATTGTTGATTTCTATCTACCCAGTATACCCCCTATATTTTAATTCTTAACTTGCTTTAAAACATTAAATTTTATTTTAATGTTATTATGCTTTTATTCACTTTTTATTTAATTTCTCAGAAATACTATGCTTTTTTACTCATGAGTAAAATTTATTAAAAGAAATACCATACTGTAATCCAATAAAAACACAACAGAGATACTAACAATCATAAAATCTATTAAAGGCCCTCAAAAAACATTCATTTTTTAAAGAATTGTGTATACATTTCTAATTAGTTATAAACCATCTGCCCTCTATATAGTAGAAATGTAAAGGTTTCAATTCTAAAAACCACTAATGATAATGATGAAAATCAGGTTAGTACAAAGTCCCTAAATAATTGATTGGGAGGTTTGCATCTCGCACATTGTGTTCAAAGCACATCAGTTTGCATTATGTGTGAAGTCAACCCTTCTCTTCATAGGACTATTATCCATACTATTCTAGGCCACTTAAATAGTGATGCATAATGTGTCTAACATGAGTACCATACATGCATAGCCCTAGAGAGAAGCAGAATTGAAGGTACAATAGTGTAAATACCCACCGAGCAATTAATTTCCATGAAAACATCTGATTGTATGTGCTACAAACATTTGCAGGTTTGACAGTGTAGAAATACATTTATTTCCTGTCATTCTAGTTCTCCCTCCCACCTTACTGAGGTCTGAGAGTGTTGTGTCCGCAAAATGAGGCCAGGAGTCGGTGACTTTAGTGCAAAGTTCTTTATTAGGAAGTGGGAACCGAACTGGCGAAAGGAAAAAAGCCCACGGCTTTTATTCCTTTTGCCGCGGCGGCTGCGGCCAATGGCACCGCTTTGAATCTCCCGTGATTCGAATGGACCAATCGCGGGAGATTCCTAGAGAGCCAATCGGCGCGGCTCGCCTGACCAATTGGAGAGCCCCGTGCTTTGGCCAATCAAAGCGCGGGGATCTCGAGTATGTTAATCAAGGACAGAACACCCCTCCCCTCTTGGTTCAGTCCTTACGTTGCGTAGTCACATAGGTAGGCGGGGCTCCGTCTGAGCCTACTGGACCTGCGCAGCTCAGTCGAACCGGCCGGTTCGGTCGGGATCTCTGCTGCTCCTGCTGCCGTCGTGGGAACCGGCTGGTCGATCGGGCCGGTCCTTTCTCCGTAGCTCCCTCCTGGGCCTTCCGGGTTGGTTGAGCTGCGGGTTTTGCCGCTCCCGCTCGGTCTTTCCGGGTCGGTCGAGCTGGCCTGGCTGTTCCTTCCTGGCGAGGGGTCGTGATGGCTGCTTTCCGGTGAGTACTGCTGGTTTATTCTTCTTTGGTTTTGGTCCCCTGGTTATTCCCTCCCCCCTTGGTTTGTGTTGTGGGGGTTGGTTTCGCCTGTTTGTGCACCAGTGGTTTGTTGGTTGGTAGTCCTCGACCTTAGTTGGTCGATGTGGCGTTTCCACGCTCGTCCGTCTGCTGTTTGTAGCTGGTACGAGTGTGGGCCTGTTGCTTGTGTGATGACGGCTGGAATCCATAATGGGTCCCCCGTCAGGTTCTTTGCATATACGGGGTCGCCGGTTGCGAAGGTTCGGTGTTTGGTGTTTGAGTCTGGGGGCCTCTCTGGGTTATACGTGGGGTGTAACCTGTCGAGTGGGGACCTTAGTTTTCTGCCCATTAATAGTTCGGCTGGGCTTTTATTGGTTGTGGTATTTGGGGTTATGTGTTGGGTGAAGAGTAGTTTGTTGATTTTCTCCTGGATCTCCCCGTGGTCTATTTTCCGGATGGTCTTTTTAGTGAATTGGACCATCCGTTCCACCCTACCGTTCGCCGCCGGGTGCGCTGGTGCTGTCAGCGCATGGCAGATGCCCTTTCCGCCAGGAATTTTTCAAATTCCAGCGAGGTGAACTGGGGCCCGTTGTCGGAGACGACAACGTCTGGGAGGCCGTGTGTTGCAAAGAGTTTGCAGAGTTCCTTGATCACGGCCTCCATGGTTGTTGTCTTCATGTTGCTTACCTCCAGCCAGTTGGAGTAAGCGTCAACTGTTATGAGGAAGGTGTGTCCTTTTGTGGGCCCGGCGAAGTCTATATGGATCCTAGACCAAGGTCCCCTTGGGGTTTCCCACTCTAGGACGGGTGCTGTGGGTGGGCTTGGTCTAGTTTCCTGGCATCGTTGGCACCTAGCTACCCAGGCCTCAATTTCTTTTTGTCCATCCCTGGCCACCAAGCGTAACTTCTGGCCAGGGCTTTAGTCCTAATGATGCCAGGGTGCCCCTCGTGTAGCAGTTCCAGAACCTTCCCCTGTAGCTTTTCCGGAATGACCACCCTATCCCCCCATAGTATGCACCCTTTAAATAATGAGAGTTCCGTTTGGTTGTTTCGGAACGTTTTGACGGACTCGTCGTTGTCCCTTTCCGGCCACCCTTTCTCCACCCAATGCAGCACCCGCGCCAGACGTTTGTCTTTATTAGTCTCTTGGGCAATGTCTGACGCGGTTATGGGCAGGTTGGGTAGAGTCTCTATGCTGAGGGTGGTCGTCATGGGTGCTGGGTCGGTGTCGGGTTCCGGTAGTGGCGAGCGGCTTAAGGCGTCTGCATGGGAGATCGTCTTACCCGGTCTGTGTATGAGTTCGTAGTTGTAGGCTGCCAGGAACTCGGACCACCTTGTCATTCGGGGAGACAGAATGTTCGGGGTGGCCTGGTTTCCTGCAAGGATTCCCAGCAGCGGCTTGTGATCCGTTATGATGGTGAAAGTCCGGCCGTAGAAGTATTCGTGGAATCATTTTACGGCGGCAACTATAGCCAGAGCCTCTTTGTCCAGTTGGCTATAGTTCCGCTCCGGTTTGGTGAGGGTCCTTGAAAAGAATGCGATGGGTGCTTCTTTTCTGTCGGGAAGGGTATGGCTGAGGACAGCGCCGACGCCGAAGGGTGATGCGTCGCATGTGACTGCCAGAGGTAGGGTCTCATTGAATTGTATGAGGACGGCGTCGGAGGTGAGGAGGTCCTTCGTTCTTTGGAAGGCGGCTTGCTCGCGTTTCCCCCAAGTCCAGGTCGCCGCCTTGTCCAGGAGCCTATGCAAGGGCTCCGCCACCGTCGCCTTTTGGGGTAGGAAAACATTGTAAAAGTTCAGTAACCCCAAGAACGCTTGTAGCTCAGTCTTTGACTTGGGTGTGGGGGCTTCTTTGATGGCCTTGATTTTTTTGTTCGTGGGGTGAATGCCGTGACGGTCTAGGAGGTAGCCCAGGAATTCTACTCGTTCCATGCATAGCTGGCATTTCTCCCTCTTGACTTTTAGTCCGGTCTCTTTAAATTTGGTTAGGACCTCCCTTAGTTGACCCTCTAGTTCGGCTTGGTTGGCTGCCGACACTAGGACGTCGTCGAAGTACGGTACCACCCCCTTGATACCTTGCAATAGTCTCTCCATTAGGCTTTGGAATATGCCCGGTGCCACGCTGACTCCAAATTGGAGTCGGTTGCATTTGAATGCCCCCTGGTGGGTGACTATGGTCTGCACTTCTGCCGTTTGCTCATCGACCGGCATCTGTTGGTATGCCTGGGCGAGGT
Source organism: Hydrophis major (assembly GCA_033807585.1). NCBI lineage: Eukaryota > Metazoa > Chordata > Lepidosauria > Squamata > Elapidae > Hydrophis > Hydrophis major. The sequence goes on from CM066330.1 coordinate 112,009,164, forward strand.
CGAGCTTGGCGAAAACCTTGCCCCCTCCCAGTGAGTGCAGTAGGTGTTGCACTACTGGGACGGGTAGGCGCTTTGTTGCAGCGCGCCATTTAGGGTGGCCTTATAGTCCCCACAGATCCTCACCGACCCATCGGGCTTGATCGGGGTGACTATGGGGGTCTCCCACCGGGCGTGGTCTATGGGCTGTAGGACCCCTTGTTTGACGAGCTTGTCAATTTGCTCATCTATCTTGGGTTTAAGTGCGAATGGCACCCGCCTTGGTTTCAGGCGTTTGGGGGGGACGTTTGGGTCTAGGTCGAAAGATATAAGGGGCCCTCGGTACTTGCCTAGGTTTCCGTCGAAGACCTCTTGGAACTCCCGGGCCAGTTGCTGTTCCCAGCTGTCGTCGGTGACGTGGTCGACTCCCGTGAGTGCGATGTCGAGCGGGGCGAACCATTGCAGTCCCAGTAGGCTTGGGCGGTCGTGGTCGACAATTGTTAGGGGAAGTCGTTCGGTGCGCCCCTTATACGTGATTTTGAAGTGTTTGGTTCCGACTACCGGGATGCGGTTTCCCTGGTAGTCCTTTACAATGAGTCTCTGGCTGTCTACGTTCCTCCTTTGGAGGGTAGGCACCAAGCGCTTTATCTCATGCCCTGCAATCATGGAGAGGTAGGACCCGGAGTCCACCTCCATTTTGCATGGCTGGCCCTCGATGCCTACCTCCACGTGGACCTTCCGGGTGTCGTTGGTGATGCCGTGGCCGATGGTGACCGTCTGGTGGGTCTCCTCTCTCCGCCGGTTGTCGCCGCCTCGCGAGGATCGCCCGTTCCGGTCCCATCAGCTGTCCGAGGGGCGATCTCTGGTCCGGGGTGGTGTGCTTTCTCTCCTCCGGTCGTTCTGGTCCCATCGTGCCGGGCTGCGATTTTTTTTCAGGCGGCAGACACGGGCGATGTGTCCCTTCTTGTCGCAATGCCGGCAGATCGATTCAAAAGACCGGCATTCCGACCTGGGGTGGTCGCCGCCACAGCCGGCACAGTTGGTCCTCGACTTATGACCTCGCCGGTTCTGTGGGTCGCGGCCTGTCTGGAGTCGATGGATGTCCTCCTCGTCATCGGAAGTGCCCGATGCCGAATGGAAATCGCCCTGGTGGGTGGTCGTCTCGCGTTTGGGCTCGGTCGACCTCGCCGGGTTGTTGTTTCCGCTGCGGTCCCCAGTGTTCGGTCTGCGCATGCGGTCGGCGGAAGTTCGGGTTGCTTCGGCGGCTGCGGCTGCGGTGAGGGTGTCTGCTAGGCTGATGTTGCCCTTGGCCATCAGCCGGCTCTGGAGGACGGGGTCCCACAACCCGAGCACGATTCGGTCTCGCAGGGCGTCGTTTAGGTTATCGAACTCGCAGAGTCCCCCTCAATGCCGCAGCTCGGCGACGAAGTCGCTGAAGCTCTCACCCGACCTCTGGTCCTGCCAGTAGAACTCGTTGCGCCGGATCAGGATGGGTACCTCTGGAGCGTAGTGTCACCAAAGTATGGGTTCGAGGACGTCCCAGTCCATCGCGGTCGCGTCGGCGGGTTTTGCCAGCGCCTTGGCCATCTGGAAGACCTCGGTCCCGCAGTGGGTCAGGAAGACGGTGCGTTTCATTGGGCCGGTGGCGTCCTTCATGCCACTGCACTCAAGGTACATGCGGAATCGGTCGGAGAACGATTCCCAGTCCTCGGTGGCGGGGTTGAAGGGTGCGGGAGGTGCGATTTTTGCCATCTCGGTGGTTCGTCTGGCTTCCATCGGACACGTGGTTCGGTTCAGAGTCTGGATCCCACTTTCGTCGCCAGTGTTGTGTCCGCGAAATGATGCCAGGAGTCGGTGACTTTAGTGCAAAGCTCTTTATTAGGAAGTGGGAACCGAACTGGCGAAAGGAAAAAAGCCCACGGCTTTTATTCCTTTCGCCGTGGCGGCCGCGGCCAATGGCACCGCTTTGAATCTCCCGCGATTTGAATGGACCAATCGTGGGAGATTCCTAGCGAGCCAATCGGCGCAGCTCGCCTGACCAATCGGAGAGCCCCGCGCTTTGGCCAATCAAAGCGCGGGGATCTCGAGTATGTTAATCAAGGACAGAACAGAGAGAATTTTGAGTTTTTTCTTTCAAATTTCAATCTCTCTGGTAATGTAAATTATGCAAAAAGCTGTCTTGACAGTTTGTCCTTCTCCCAAATGTAGTTTTTTGCCCTGGTTATGACTTATGTTTCTTCTTCTATTTACCTATTAGACATTGTCCTGGCACGCAGCCACAGGCTGTCTCAGCCAAATTCAGATCCATTGCTCATGCTCTTTGTGTTGTGATTTTCAGCCCTGCTTATTCCTCTCCTTGGCTTCCTTGATCTAGAAACCCCTCCCCAACAAACACCATTAAAGGGTCTTTTTTTTATCCATGGAAGTAAAGGAATCAGACCCTATTTGGTCATATCACTTTATTCTATTGTGAGGTTATATTGCTCTGTTACATGGTCAAAGGGGTTGCTTCTGAATAAACAGGTTGTAAAGAAATAAGCTAACAAAACCTTAATCTTTCTCTGGTTCTAAAATTCTGTGTTAGATATGAAATTCATCTCTCCTTCAATTTATATAAATATATAATGTCTAGGGATTATTCAGAATTATAGCTATCAGATACCATCAGGGAAGAAAAATAGCAATATGCTGAACGGCCACTTAAAATGCACCGTGTCTTGATAATAATATAATATTTCCACAACTGTTTCTACTTAATGAAAATAAACATAAAACATTCCCTTCTCCTCCTATCAAATTCATTTCTTAGAGCAACAAAATGACAAAATGATTAGCTGTTAATAAGGAGCCGATTTAAAAGATTGACTGACACTGCATTACTCATTTAATTTCCGTTTCTCCTAGGTTCCCCCCTCCCATTTTTCCCAGCACAGAGGGAATTAATAATATCACATCAAAGGCCTCCTTTTAAATGGGTGAGAAAAAATAATTTAAAAAGGACACAGGCTGTGATTATTCAAACTAGGTTATTTGTTCTCTCTCTCTCTCTCTCTGCATGTGTGTATGTATGTATACATACACACACATAACATTTTATATGCCGTATGTAATATCACAGTACAACTTAATTTTGCTCAAATTACTACCAGTCACTAATAGAAGAGATTTATTTCCATTTTATCAGTGGTATTATGTTCAATCACATTTCTGGGATAGGGAATGTGGGGGAGTCTCAAACAAGAAATCTGATAAAAAGGATATAACATGAAAAAGTAAAGCAGTGAGTCAAGAAAGACAGATAACATTTTCCACAGTGTATTTTTGAAATATTTTTTCATCCTTATTACCCTTCTGTCCAGCTTCCAGTTTCTCCCCACCACACGCACCCTTTATGTATATCTGTAAATGACAGGCAGAGAATATGCTTTGTCTTAAATATATACTTAGTACAATTCTTGAAAGAATTGTAAATTCTTGAAAGAACTGCACTAAGCATGACTTGCCACCCAGAGATGGGGAAATTATGAGTGGCACAACCCATGGCCTACCAGCAGCCAATGATCTATCAGCATTTAGGTCCTGGCAAGTTGAATTTTATTCCTCTCCAGCTGTGTTATGTTGTATGACAACAAAAAAGTTGTCAAGTATTTATCTTTGTTCTTGAGTATGGAAAAGTTGTGTGTGGGGGAGGGGGAGACAAAAAACCCACTATTGAATCCAGAGGGAAAGGAGAGAAAGACCAACCACACATGAAACATGAAACATAAATCACAGAGATCAGGGAAAGCAGAACTTAGTTACCAAGGCTCCACATGGATTAAATAAAGTGTGTCCTAAGGGAGATGGGGAGGTAAGGAAGAGAATAATTCCAGAACAGAATGCTCCTATGTCAAAAGGCTTGAGGACAAGTCTTGTTAATTCAGAAAACAGCAGAGTTAAATTAGTGCAGGTCCTGTGAAAAATCAGTGTTACATATTGTGCAGAGGAGATAATTTTTTGCTTGCTCTTACTGCTATATTTGCTGCTGACAGACACTGCTGTGAGTAGTTCATTAAAATGTCTCCTTCATGGAAATGTATAAGAATTTATAATACTTCCTATGGACAACAGGGTCACTTGCAATAATTAAGCAAGAGAGCAAAGAAATGGAAGTCATTTTTTTTTACCTCTCACCTTGCTAAGCAATTCAGTAGTGTTATCAATTTTAACTAAGGGCATTCATAATCCTCTAGATATTTCAGAATTTGTGGTCAAATAATTTGGCATCTCTTAGATAAGCTTCCAAAGTTTTAATTAAGAAAGATATTCAAATTCATTCAATGCACTATTTTCTTTGAACTTAAGTACTCACAAAACATTGCCAGAAGATCTGCTAAATATTTTGAAATCTGATTCTATGACAGAGGGATAGCTTCAGTTTTAGTAAAAGCTCTGATACAACATTTTGTTCATTAAAGGCTGAAACACATATTTGGAAATATGAAGTGAAAAAAATATTTTTCCCATTTTGAAAATTTCACTTAAATTTACCATTTTTCCTTTTGCCTGCCCTTCCCAAGGGAAAGTAGTTATTAATACTCTGGATCAGTTTATAGCCAATCAAGGTTTAAAACCATTTGAAATGTTATAAGAGTATTTTTTGAGTAAGCAATTATGAGCGTTATTAGTTCTTTGAAATAACTTTGTGTTCTGTCCCTAATTAGCATTCTTGAGATCCCCGCGCTTTGATTGGCCAAAGCGCGGGGCACTCTGATTGGTCAGGTGAGCTGCGCCGATTGGCTCGCGAAGAATCTCCCGCGATTGGTCCATTCGAATCGCAGGAGATTCAAAGCGGTGCCATTGGCCGCGGCCGCGGCGGCGAAAGGAATAAAAGCCGCGAGCTTTTTCCTTTGCGCCAGTTCGGTTCCAACTTTAAATAAAAGAGCATGATTTGAAGTCACCGACTCCTGGCATCATTTCGCGGACACAACACTGGTGACGAAGGTGGGATCCAGACCCTGAACCGAACCATGTGTCCGACGGAAGCCAGACGAACCACCACGATGGCGAAAATCACACCCCCCACACCCTTCAACCCCGCCACCGAGGACTGGGAATCGTACTCTGACCGATTCCACATGTTCCTCGAGTGCAGCGACCTGAAGGACGCCACTGGCCCCATGAAGCGCGCCGTCTTCCTGACCCACTGCGGGACCAAGGTATTCAGGATGGCCAAGGCGCTTGCCAAACCCGCCGATACGACCGCGATGGACTGGGATGTCCTCGAGCCAATACTTTGGCGGCACTACGCTCCAGAGGTACCCATCCTGATCCGACGCAACGAATTCTACCGTCGGGACCAACGGTCGGGTGAGAGCTTCAGCAACTTCGTCGCTGAGCTACGGCGCCTAGGAGGGCTCTGCGAATTCGACAACCTGAACGACTCCCTGCGAGACAGAATTGTACTCGGTTTATGCGACCTCGTCCTCCAGAGCCGGCTGATGGCCAAGGGCAACATCAGCCTAGCAGACACCCTCACCGCAGCTGTAGCCGCCGAAGCAACCCGAACATCCGCCGACCGCATGCGCAGACCGAACACTGGGGACCGCAGCTGAAACAACAACCCTGCGAGGTCGACTGATGCCCAACCCGAGACGACCACCCACCAGGGCGACTTCCACTCGGCATCGGGCACTTCCGATGACGAGGAGGACATCCATCGCCTCCAGACAGGCCGCGACCCACGGAACCGGCGGGGTCGTAAGTCAAGGACCAACTGTGCTGGTTGCGGCGGCGACCACCCCAGGTCGGAATGCCAGTTTTTCGAATCGACCTGCCGGTATTGAGACAAGAAGGGACACATCGCCCGTGTCTGCCGCCTAAAAAAGAACCGCAGCCCGGCACGATGGGACCAGAGCGACCGGAGGAGAGAGAGCACACCACCCTGGACCAGAGATCGCCCCTCGGACAACAGATGGGACCGGAATGGACGATCCCTGCGAGGCGCTGATAACCGGCAAAGAGAGGAGACCCATCAGACGGTCACCATTGGCCACGCCATAACCAATGACGCCCGGAAGGTCCACGTGGAGGTAGGCATCGAGGGCCAGCCATGCAAAATGGAGGTGGACTCCGGGTCCTACCTCTCCATGATAGCATGGCATGAAAAAAAGCGCTTGGCGCCTACCCTCCAAAGAAGGAACCTAGACAGCCAGAGACTCATCGTAAAGGACTACCAGGGAAACCGCATCCCAGTAGTCGGAACCAAACACTTCAACATCACATATAAAGGGCACACCGAAAGGCTTCCCCTGACAATCGTCGACCATGACCGCCCAAGCCTACTGGGACTGCAATGGTTCGCCCCGCTCGACATCGCACTCACGGGAGTCGACCACGTCACCGACGACAGCTGGGAGCAGCAACTGGCCAGGGAATTCCAAGAGGTCTTCGACGGAAACCTAGGCAAATACCGAGGGCCCCTTATATCATTCAACCTAGACCCAAACGTCCCCCCAAAACGCCTGAAACCAAGGCGGGTGCCATTCTCACTTAAACCCAAGATAGACGAGCAAATTGACAAGCTCGTCAAGCAAGGGGTCCTACAGCCCATAGACCACGCCCGGTGGGAGACCCCCATAGTCACCCCGATCAAGCCCGATGGGTCGGTGAGGATCTGTGGGGACTATAAGGCCACCCTAAATGGCGCGCTACAACAAAGCGCCTACCCCGTCCCAGTAGTGCAACACCTACTGCACTCACTGGGAGGGGGCAAGGTTTTCGCCAAGCTCGACCTCGCCCAGGCATACCAACAGTTGCCAGTCGATGAGCAAACGGCAGAAGCACAAACCATAGTCACCCACCGGGGGGCATTTAAATGCAACCGACTCCAATTCAGAGTCAGCGTGGCACCGGGAATATTCCAAAGCCTAATGGAAAGACTACTGCAAGGCATCAAGGGGGTGGTACCTTACTTCGACGACGTCCTAGTGTCGGCAACCAACCAAGCTGAACTAGAGGGTCGCCTAAGGGAGGTCCTAACCAAATTCAAAGAGACCAGGCTCAAAGTCAAGAGGGAGAAATGCCAACTATACACGGAATGGGTTGAATTCCTAGCATACCTCCTAGACTGTCACGGCATTCACCCCACAAACCAAAAAATCAAGGCCATCAAAGAAGCCCCCACACCCAAGTCGAAGACGGAACTACAGGCATTCCTGGGGCTACTTAAATTTTACAATGTTTTCCTGCCCCAAAAGGCAACAGTGGCGGAGCCCTTGCATAGGCTCCTGGACAAGGCAGTGACCTGGACTTGGGGGAAACGCGAGCAAGCCGCCTTCCGAAGAACAAAGGACCTCCTCACTTCGGATGCCGTCCTTATACAGTATAACGAGACCCTACCTCTGGCCGTCACATGCGACACATCACCCCTCGGCATCGGCGCTGTCCTCATCCATACCCTCCCCGACGGAAAAGAAGCACCCATCGCGTTCTTTTCAAGGACCCTCACCAAACCAGTGTGGAACTATAGCCAGCTGGACAAAGAGGCTCTGGCTATCGTTGCCACCGTAAAACGATTCCACAAGTATCTCTACGGCCGGACTTTCACCATCATAACCGACCACAAGCCGCTGCTGGGAATCCTTGCAGGAAACCGGGCCACCCCGAACATTCTGTCTCCCCGAATGACAAGGTGGTCCGAGTTTCTTGCAGCCTACAACTACGGACTCATACACAGACCGGGTAAGACGATCTCCCATGCAGACGCCTTAAGCCGCTCGCCGCTACCGGAACCCGACACCGACCCAGCACCCATGACGACCACCCTCAGCATAGAGACTCTACCCAACCTGCCCATAACTGCGTCAGACATTGCCCGAGAGACTAATAAAGACAAACGTCTGGCGTGGGTGTTAAATTGGGTAGAAAAAGGGTGGCCGGAAAGGGACAACGACGAGTCCGTCAAAACGTTCCGAAACTGCCAAACGGAACTCTCGTTATTAAAAGGGTGCATACTATGGGGGGATAGGGTGGTCATTCCAGAAAAGCTACAAGGGAAGGTTCTGGAACTGCTACACGAGGGGCACCCTGGCATCATTAGGACTAAAGCCCTGGCCAGAAGTTACGCTTGGTGGCCAGGGCTGGACAAACAAATTGAAACCTGGGTAGCAAGGTGCCAACGATGCCAGGAAACTAGGCCAAGCCCACCCACAGCACCCGTCCTAGAGTGGGAAACCCCAAGGGGACCTTGGTCTAGGATTCACATAGACTTCGCCTGGCCCACAAAAGGACACACCTTCCTTATAACAGTAGATGCTTACTCCAACTGGCTGGAGGTAAGCAACATGAAGACAACAACCACGGAGGCCGTGATCAAGGAACTCTGCAAACTCTTTGCAACGCAAGGCCTCCCAGACGTCGTCGTTTCCGACAACGGGCCCCAATTCACCTTGCTGGAATTCGAAAAATTCCTAGCGGAAAGGGGCATCCGCCACGCACTGACAGCACCGGCCCACCCGGCGGCAAACGGTAGGGCGGAACGGATGGTGCAATTCACTAAGAAGACCATCCGGAAAATAGACCACAGGGAGATCTAGGAGAAAATAAACAAACTACTCTTCACCCAACACATAACCCCAAATACCACAACGAATAAGAGCCCAGCCGAACTATTAATGTGGAGGAAATTAAGGTCTCCACTCGACAGGTTACACCCCACATATAACCCGGAGAACAGTCAAACACTCAAACAGCAAACACCAAACTTTTGCACCCGGCGACCCCGTATACGCAAGAAACCTGACGGGAGACCCACTATGGATACCGGCCGTCATCACACAAATAACAGACCCACACTCGTACTGGCTACAAACAGCAGACGGACGAGCGTGGAAACGCCACATCGACCAATTAAGGTCGAGGACTGCCAACCAAGAGACCACCGATGCACAAACAGGCGAAACCAACCCCCACAACACAAACCAAGGGGGGAGGGAATACCCAGGGGACCAAAACCAAAGAAGAATAAACCAGCCATACTTACCGGAAAGCAGCCAACACGACCCCTCGCCAGGAAGAGACAGCCAGGCCAGCTCGACCGACCCGGAAAGACCGAGTGGGAGTGGCGAAACCCGCAGCTCAACCAACCCGGGAGGCCCAGGAGGGAGCTACGGAGAGCGGCCCGGCCCGACTGACCAGCCGGATCCCACGACGGCATCAGGAGCAGCAGAGATCCCCACCGAACCGGCCGGGATCCAACCTACGACTGAGCTGCGCAGGTCCAGTAGGCTCAGACGGAGCCCTGCCTACCTACGTGACTACGCGACGTAAGGACTGAACCAAGAGGGGAGGGGTGTTCTGTCCCTAATTAGCATTCTTGAGATCCCCGCGCTTTGATTGGCCAAAGCGCGGGGCACTCTAATTGGTCAGGCGAGCCGCGCCGATTGGCTCGCTAAGAATCTCCCGCGATTGGTCCATTCGAATCGCGGGAGATTCAAAGCGGTGCCATTGGCCGCAGCCACCGCGGCTAAAGGAATAAAAGCCGCGAGCTTTTTTCTTTGCGCCAGTTCGGTTCCAACTTTAAATAAAAGAGCATGATTTGAAGTCACTGACTCCTGGCATCATTTCGCGGACACAACACTTTGGAATACAAATAATCCTTGAGAAATGACAGGCCACTTAATGATGGCTCAAAGTTACAATTCACACCCCAATATTATATATGATCCTGTTTCCAAGTTACAACAGCTGCAGTGCCCCCATGGCCATTCACCTTTATGATAGATCAAAAGAATGCTGCAAAAAACCCCACCTCTCCCAATCTACTCCAATTTGGAACTGCAGTGCTTGGGCCTGCTTTCCATACCTCCTAGAAGTAGCCACCATTTTCAGGGCCCCAATAATTCCTTGCTAAAATGGTGGCTGCTTTCAGAACTTTCTTCAATGATCAGGAGACCTCCTATCAGCTGGCCATTGGGAGGCTGCAAAGCTCTCTTACCTCTAGCTAGACTTTGGAAAGCTGGCTTCTGCATAAAAGGCGGCAGCTTCAGGACTAACTTTCCCAAATTTTTCCTTTGGCTAACCCCCTCCCTCCTTCCCCCAGAAAACCACATTTCTTCAACAATAATGCTTTGAAAAGCTGGGAGGGTTAGGGTTGATCTTCCTCTCCTGCTTCAATTAGGTGCTAAAACTAAACTCTCCCTCTTCTCTCCAGGGTTACCAGATTGCAGCTTGGCTCTGCGGCCAAACTCAAGTCAAAATACAGTCAAATTCGGCCAAATTAACATGAGGATATATTGGGGGTTTTTTTGGTTTTTTAACTGTTTTTAAATAATCAAATCATAAAAAATAGTCTTTATTCGACAACGTGATGTGACGTCATGGGAATTTCTGCATTTCTTTACTCACATCCAGGCTAGGCAGTTCACTTCAATAACTGTTACTACCGTTTGGAAAGCTCAGGGCCAAATGCAGCGATCCTGAGGAGGGGGGAGTTAGGGCATGAGGGTTTTTAGGGGGATTTCCCCCCCCCAATTGAAAAAATATAATCACTAAACAAATAAAACGACACAAAAATAGCAATTATATAGAGAATCCTTATGAAAACTGAATGCTCAATAACCATCTTTTCAAAAAGAGAGGAATTAGGAATTTAGATAGCTTACATGTACCACAGGCGTATTCTCTCAGTCGCACATCCGGGATTTTCCGTGACGCCGCGCACCGGCTGGTGAGAAAACAATCCAATACTGAGATGTTTACATCCGGGTTAATATCCGCTTATATTACACAGTGCTGTTCACAGTCAGAAGGCTTCGGCCTGTGTATCGTGTCATTTTTCAGAGGTTTTCAGACGATCTGACAGTCATTTTCATGCGAATATATTGTATTGAAAACCGGTATTCAGCCAAAATTTCGATTTCACGGCCAAGCAACTTTCATACGGCCAAATTTCCAGCCAAATATATTTGGCCGGAGACATGTTTTTTTTCACGGCCAAACAGATTTCTATACGGCCAGATTTCTCGAATTTGGCTGGAAAAACGGCCAGATGGCAACCCTGCTCCTCTCCAATCCTTTTAAAAAACTTGCCTTCAAAAAAACTTACTGTGACACCAGCCTGAAGAGTAGGGGAGCAAAGTGAGCAAGGAGAGTTTGTGTAACATAACTTGTGTAACATAATGCACGATACTGGGTCTTTGCAAGCTTTAACATCTCCTTCTGACTGCCTATAGAGGATAGTCTACAATCTGGCCTTTAATTCCTAGCTGGGCAAAAAAATGCCATTGGGGAAGCTGGATTTGCTTAACAACCATTCAGTTTGCTGAACAACTGCAGTGCCTTATCATCACCATAAAAATAGTAGTAAAATCAGGTGTAGGCACATGGTGACTTGGACTTCTGACCGCAATGACTTACAATGAAAATTCCAGTCACAATGTGGTTGTAAGTCAAGAATTACGTATACTGGACAAAAGTAAAGTGCTTTTTAAATTAATAGCAATGTGGATGGCAACCTGAGCCTAACCTAGCAACACAAAATTGTGTTACTCTGACTTTATACAGTCATCTAGCCAAAGTAAATCTGCTATCAAATTCAAAGGCAGATCCTTGTACACCAACCCTGCAAGGTAGTCAGAGCAAGAAATTACCACAAGTACCTTTATTCTAAGGTTACAATAATAGAATCTTGCACATTTGTAAGTATATCAAGTATAACTCTTTACTTTCCAGAGAAATAGGAGGGGTCCCTTCTGAGATGTTTTCTGCTCTTTTATTCCTTCAGGGCTTGGGATGTCTGTTATCTAATCATTGCCCTACTGCAACTCTTCCTCCTCCTGTCTCTGAAAAATATTCCCATAGACCATTACAATACAAAATGTGTTACGGACAGCAATTTAAGCAGAAAAGACATATGTACATAAAACATTGAAGCAATTAATCACTATTGAAATATAGCTTAATTGGAAAACCAACTAAGGCCCAGATTAAGTATGTTATAATATCGAAATTGTATAAACTTGCGCAGTTGGTTGTGGACACTATCCTTACCATCTTTGGGTGTGTTTTTGAGAATTGTATTAAAATCAAACAATAAAACAATTTTGTTAAGTCTGGAGCATGGGTGCGAATGATGGAGACGAGCCGGTAGAAACAGTGAACTTCAAACTCTTTATTTACATATTGTGACAGCTCAAACTGGAGGGCTGCTATAGCCTTCCTTATATAGGCAACTTATTAACTATTCAACCAATAGAAAACCTGGAGCGCTAGCTCCATTAACCAATGGGAATGGCCTGTTAATGGCCAATCAGATGCTCCTGAACAGACCAATCCGAACCTGCCATTAACAGCCAATCAGAAGTGCAGGGCCAGAACCCTGCACTTGACTTCAAGCTCAAGATAACTTTATTGGTATTATTCATTCACAGCACCCCTTTCCCCCGGCTTCTGCCCACAGGGCGCGGTTACATAGTCCTTAAGGTAGGACGGCTGTTTTGTTAGTCTTTTTGATTTTCGCAAAGTGCCTGGCGGTTGGCTGCACTTCTACTGAGGTAGATCATTGTTCATTGGTAGGGGTGCCTCTGGTTCCGAGTTCGCATTCCCGTTGTCACCAATATCACTGGCCACTCACTGAGGTGAACTCACTCCGGTCCCTGGTTCCTGTTCCTGCGTTTCAGTCCCATTATCGGTTTCTTCAAAAAGGTTTCCCTCTAATTGCAATTCGCTTTCCTCTGTATCTCCCCCCCCCTCAGTTTGGTCATAAGGGAGTTCGGAAGTGTGCGACTGCAGCCGTGATCGTAGTTGATCTATGTGCCGCTTCCAAAGTCTGTCGTCAGGGCACTGAACGAGGTATGATCTTGGGCCGGTTACACGGATTACGGTCGCTTCTACCCACAGCGGATCGCCCAATAAGTTTTTAGCGAATACTAAATCGCCTACCTAAATCGGCCGCTGGATCCGAGTGTTTTTTTCACTTCCTAGGCTGGGTATAACTGATCGAGGTGGGAGCAGAGCCTTTGTCCCATTTGCAGCTCGGCGGGAGTTTTGTTGGTGACGCTGTGAGGTGTGATGTGCTGTAGGAAAAGGATCCGGTTGATGTTCTCATCGATGTTGTCATAGTCAATCTTTTGGAGAGTCTTTTTGACGAATTGTACCATGCGCTCAGCCCTACCGTTGGCAGCAGGGTGTGCAGGTGAAGTGAGCACATGTCGGATACCGTGGTCAGCCAGGTACTGCTCAAAAGACAGCGTGGTAAACTGGGGCCCGTTGTCGGATACCAGAACGTCTGGTAATCCGTGGGTTGCAAACAGTCTTTCCAGTCTTTTGATGACCGCATCAGTGGTCGTGTTGCTCATTTGGTGAATCTCGTGCCAATTTGAGTAGGTGTCGACAGTTAGCAAAAACGTGTGGCCTTTGGTCGGCCCAGCAAAGTCCAGATGGATGCGGGACCAGGATGCCTGTGGCGTCTCCCATTCAGTTGGGGTTGCCTTTGGTGGAGCGTTGCTTACTTCTTGGCATCTCCTGCAAGTTTTAACCCACGATTCGATTTGTCTGTCGATGCCTGGCCACCATGTGTAGCTTTGTGCGAGGCCCTTCATGCGCACGATGCCAAGGTGGCCATCATGCAAGGTTCTTAGCAATGTCTGTTGGAGTCGTTTTGGGATAATGACTCTATCGCCCCAGATGACACAGCCCTTCTGCGAGAACAACTCTGTTTGACGACATTTGAATGGTGCAAATTCGTCTGGTACTTGGTCCAATGGCCATCCGCGTTCCACCCATGTGAGGACTCGTGCTAAGATGGGGTCACATTTTGTTTCTCTCGCGATGTCACGGGCAGTTAATGGCAGCGTGTGGAGTGTCTCGATCTGCAACGCTGTCATTGTTGGTGCAGGATCGTTGATAGTTTCAGGGAGCGGTGTACGGCTCAGCGCATCAGCGTGGGGAATGGCTTTACCGGGACGACATTGTAGCTGATAATTGTAGGCAGCCAAGAATTCTGACCAGCGGGTCATTCTGGGAGAAAGTATGTAGGGAGTTGGCTTGTCCCCAGCGATGATCCCCAGCAATGGTTTGTGGTCAGTTACAATGGTGAAAACCCAGCCGTACACGTACTCATGAAATCTTTTAACAGCTGATACAATCGCCAGGGCTTCTTTATCGATTTGGCTGTAATTTTGCTCAGTTTTCGAGAACATCTTTGAGAAGTAAGCAACAGGGGCTTCGTTACCATTAGGTAACACATGGCTCAAAATGGCGCCCACTCCAAAAGGCGATGCATCACATGTAATGTTTATTGGTAAAATCTCATTGTACTGCATTAGTACGGTGTCCGAAGTCAGTAGTTTTTTCACATTACGGAACGCCTGCTCTTCTTTGTGACCCCATACCCAAATCGATTTTTTATCTAATAGACGATGTAAAGGTTCAGCAACAGTCGCCTTGTGCAGCAAGAATACATTATAAAAATAGATGAGGCCTAAGAACGCCTGGAGGTCAGTCTTGTTTTGGGGTCTGGGAGCATTTTTTATTGCTCTCAATTTGCTATCGGTAGGGTGAATACCCTGACTGTCAATTAAGTACCCTAAAAATTCAACACGATCGGTATACAGTTTGCACTTATTTTTTTTGACTTTCAAGCCTGCTTCTTGGAATTTTCGTAATACCAGTCTTAAACGCTCCCGTAAGATTTTTGGAGTGGGGGCGGCAATGAGCACATCGTCAAAATAGGGGACAACACCCTTTATCCCCTGCAATAGTCTCTCTCCATTAGGCTCTGAAAGATCCCTGGGGCCACACTGACTCTAAATTGAAGCCGCGTACACTTAAAGGCATCTCGGTGTGTTACGATAGTCTGTGCCTGTGCCGTTTTTTCGTCAACCGGCAGTTGCTGATAAGCCTGAGCTAAGTCTAATTTAGCGAAGACTTTTCTGCCCCCCCAGGGAATGGAGGAGGTGTTGTACCACTGGCACCGGATATGGGTTCTGTTGCAGGGCGTGGTTTAGAGTGGCTCGGTAGTCCCCACAAATTCTCATGGAGCTGTCCGGCTTAATTGGTGTCACAATCGGCATTTCCCATGGGGAGTGGTTAGTTGGCTTTAACACTCCCTGGGCAATCAACTTGCTATCAAGCTGCTCGTCGATTTTTGGCTTTAGAGTGAACGGAACTCGATGAGACTTAAGGAGGATGGGACCTATCTTTGGATTAAGGCTAAAGGATATCAGGGTCCCCTTGTACTTGCCTAGCTTTTCCTCGAAGACGTCCCTGAATTCGTGGGCGAGGTCTTCCTCCCAGTCACTGCCGCCGATTCGGTTACTGCCAGCCACCTCAATGCCGAGTGGTGCGAACCATTGCAGGCCTAACAGACCAGGCCAGTCCTTATCGACCACCGTCAGGGGTAAGTACGCCATGCAGTTCTTGAATGCAACCCAGACTCGACTGGATCCTGCGACTGGAATTCGGTTCCCCTGGTAATCCTTTAACACGAGCCACTGGAATTGAAGTGGGGATGATAGTGGGGATGAGTTGCTTGAGGGTCTTCCATGAGACCATTGAAAGAGTCAACTTCCATTTGGCAAGGCCGATTTTCAATGTTCACGTTGACCTGAATTTTCTTAGCGTCTAATGAAGAGGCATGGCCAATAGTGAGTGTTTGGTGGGCCTCTTCCCGTCTCGCTAGACGATTCACGGGTCGGTTTCTGTTGGAGTGGTTTACTGGTTCTCGCTTTACAGGGTGATTCCCTGTCGATTGGCGGAGATTGGTTCCTTTCGAGGTCTGGCTGGGTCTGAGGAGGCTTCTGCAGACCCATCCGATGTGGCCTCGTTTCCCGCACTCGTGGCAGAGCGCATCGCGGAATTTGCATTGGAGTGGTAATGGTTGGCCCCGCAGCCAGCGCACGGTTGCTGGGACTTTGGGTATCGTTCCTGATCGGACCGCAGGCGATGGACCTCTTCTTCGTCATTGTCTGACGATGAAGAGAGGTCCTCATGGTGGGCTGTCTGCAGCTGCCCTTCTGCGTTAGGTGAAACTTCGCTGGCCGGTGGTTGTGCTGGAGCGCGATTTTGGCATAGTTGGGCAGCCGACTTCTTGGTCGCCTCTGCTGCTGTAGCTTCAGCTATGGTGTCTTTAAGGGTGATGTCACCCCTTGCCATTATTTTGCTCTGTACGTTTAGAGCATCTAGCCCGAGGACTACTCGGTCTCTCAAGGCCTCTTCTAGGTCAGTGAAATCACAAAGGCCTCCCAAGTTCCGGAGGTCTGCAATGAAATCGGCGATGCTTTCTCCTTTCCGTTGGTTTCTTTGATAGAACTCGTGTTGTCTTACGAGCGTTGGAACGGTTGGTGCATCGTGGGCCCTTAGTAGTGGTTCGAGGACGTCCCAGTCCATGGCCTTCGCTTCCGCCAGTTTCGCTAATGCCTTAGCCATTTTGAATACCGTCGGGCCACAGTGCGTTAGGAATACCGCCCGTTTCTTCCCGGGTGTGGCATCCTTCAGATTATTCGTTTCCAAAAACATTTGAAAGCGATCCATGTAGGACTCCCAGTCCTCTTGAGCTGGATCGAACGGAGCGGGTGGTACTACGCCGCCGGACATGGTTCCGCCATTGTGCGCTTCAGCCATGTGCTTAGTTGTCTTAGTTGGCTCTGATGTCATCCAATCCCACCCTCGTCGCCAGTGTTAAATCTGGAGCATGGGTGCGAATGATGGAGATGAGCCGGTAGAAACAGTGAACTTCAAACTCTTTATTTACATATTGTGACAGCTCAAACTGGTGGGTTACTATAGCCTTCCTTATATAGGCAACTTATTAACTATTCAACCAATAGCAAACCTGGAGCGCTAGCTCTGTTAACCAATGGGAATGGCCTGTTAATGGCCAATCAGATGGTCCTGAACAGACCAATCCAATCCTGCCATTAACAGCCAATCAGAAGTGCAGGGCCAGAACCCTGCACTTGACTTCAAGTTCAAGATAACTTTATTGGTATTATTCATTCACAACAAATTTGATGGAAAAGGAAATTAAAACTTTAAAAAATAATAATGGAAAATGGAAAATAACAAGAATAATTTAATAACAAAAAAAACTGGTCACAAAATAGTGGTCAGAAGGTTAAATGTCATTAAACTTCCACATTTTGCAAATGTGAGCACAATTTTTTTTCCCTTTTTTTAGATGTTTAAGCTGGAGATTACTAACAAATGAGTACAAACAACCTTCCTCATGATTAGGAAATGTTACTTTAATATTTCCTGTTCAAATAATACACTGCCATCAAAATAACAACAAAATGTTTGGCTTATAAATCTCAAATCCATGATTAGCCTATTAAACCATTCACTAGAAAACTGGTTGAATGAAATAAAAGTGACACTCCTCTTTTAGAAAGAGAAAATTCTTAGAGGAAGATATCCTGCCATTTTTGATATGTCAATAAATAATCCATTACAGAAGACTAAGGAGGAGAGACTAATTTAGGTTTTGGAAACTGTGATTTTGCAAGTGCTTCTTCAATGTGAAGCTCGTATGATAAAGTGATGATCTCTCCCAAGGAAAAAAAATGTTTAGTTCCTATTTCATCATCCCTGAAGGCAGAGAGAAAGAAAATAAGCACATCAGTTGTCATTATGACAGGATAAAAGGGGAAGCCATCATATTTCAATAACACAATGTGATGAGGAGCCCCATTGAGTGATGAATTATGGACTCTTTCTTTCACACCGAACTGTAAGTTAATATTATCTCTCCAGAATAATTAGAGTGAAGTTCAATTACTGACCCTGAATTACTGTGTGGGCCACACCATGAGTTTTTGACACAGGATTTTATACATTTATCTTTTCACCTAATGTACTGGATCTGCATTGTGGTGGTGATTAATCTTCACAGCCCTTTTCAAGCTCACACAATTTGTGCATGGATCGGCCGGCTCCCTGAAATCCCCTTGAGCATAATATAAATGGGTCTTTTACAATCATGTTCCCCATATCCCTTAGGCAATTCATGCCCATCTTTTTATGTGTATATGCGTGTTTTATAAACGTGGCCACTTTTATTCTACTCCCCAAACAAACAATCCACCCCCCACTTCACCTTATTCCCTGAAGGGCAAGGGAACAATCTTATCTCTTTATTTTACAAGTTTTCTTCAATGGCTTTTTGATCTACTTTTTTTTTTTAAAAAATGCTGGAATTAGATGATAGGTGAATTGTTTAATTATGGAATAGTTAAAGACTTGGAAGACAAGATATGAAGATTATCTGATTAAAACCAGTCATATTATTAATGAGAATGAGTGATTAAAACTCAGACAAATGACAGTAAAGGGACCTTCAACTGTTATTCCTGGGTCCTTTATTTTCCTCATAGGATAACTAATTTGTGTGCTCCATAGCCTCCTATGTTCTTTCCTGTGCTCTCCCTTGCTACATTCAGATGTAATGGGGACATTAGCATTAGCATTAACAGGATCACTCTTCAAAATCAAATTGGAACAAGACCAAATTTTTCCAGAAATGGCAAAATAAAGAACAAATTTAAACATTGGTTTGGATCTGGTTAAGGGATGCAGAGAGAGGGAGAGTCTTATGAGAGATACTGTTAGGGTTAGTTCCATTATAAGTTTCCCCACTTCTTCCAGTCATATGACCCAGAGCAAAGCTATTATTAAGAGGTTGGAAAAATTCTAAAATTTATGCTGTACTATGATTTCTCTACCTTTATCACAAATTACCATAATATGCTGCCTGCATCACTAATGTAAAATTACCCAGTGGGTAAACACTTATGACTTTTCTTTCTGGGTTTATAGACTACTAGAATTGTAAAATAGCTCTACCTTGCTCTGATGATTAAATTTTGAAAAGTTTGGTGGTTGAATGAAGTTATAAAGGAGATTTTGGAGCTCTTACTTCTCTATCCATTTTGAGGGCAACATAAGCTTAGGTGGAAAGATCCAGTGCATTGAAACAATTAATTTTGTTTGCTTGTAATACGTGCACTTTATATGCACATATAAATCTATCTTGCTGAAATCAGCCCAAAAATCTCTAACATTCTGTTTCCAAGAGTGACCCAACAGATGTAAGAATAATATAAGAATATAATTGTGATATAAGAATATAATTGTGATAAATAAATATATATATATATATAAAATAGGAATAGTTAATTCAATGTTGTCCTTCAGTATCTGGAAGATTGCATTTGCAGACCCTGCAAAACTATAAAATAGTTTGTCAGGTTTTGGCTTAACTTAATAAAAGAACCTGCCATTATGGTTTGCAAACTATGTTTTATTGCTAAGTCTTATTTGCAAATTTAGCCAAGGGTGATGTAGCAAGAAACTATAGTTTAAAGCACTGTGGCATGTAATCCAGTTTGTAATTTGAAATAATGTGCCAGAAAATGAAGTTTCTTTTTTAGTTTTTCATGATAGACATTGATATATCTTTCAAAGTAGATTTACACATTGTAGTTATAGTTTTCTTTCATTTAGTTTTCTTTCATTTAGCATTAGTGTGTTTAAAAAATTCTATTTGTGCAATCTCACAATCTACTGTTATGAGAACAGACTAATATTTTTGATTTTTAACATACTTGCTTTGACCAGTGGCATAGCCTTATGATTTGCACTGGGAAAGAAATTATACTATGCCAGTAACATTGGCAGGGTAGGAAGGAGAAGAAGGAAAGGTCTAACTGTAGCACTTACACAACATTATAAATAGTTCATTGGACATCTGGCCCTCAATCTATAATTGGTAGAGTTATTAGGTTATTTTATAGATAAGTCATTATAAACAAAAGATGACATATTTACCTGTGATACTCTATTCTGATCAAACATTTAAAGAGCAAATTTTTAAACTTCTCATTGTTTCTTTTTGAGGATTTCATCTGCCCCATTCAACAATTACTTACTGGGTCTTTCCCTGGTTTTCAATCTGTTTACTCTCCCTTCATACAGTATATTTGATTTGCAATTCAGTCCTCATTCATTCTCTCAATATCTCCAAACTGCCACAATATTTTTCATTTATAGAAATCATTCACTGTGGTATACTAACCATATTCATTCAAAACCTATGCGTTCTTGACCTTTGTTTTGTTTTGTTTTGTTTTAACACCAACAACACACACACATTGTTGTGAATGAATAATGTTAAATAAAGTTATCTTGATCTTGAAGTCAAGTGCAGGGTTCTGGCCCTGCACTTCTGATTGGCTGTTAATGGCAGGATTGGATTGGTCCGTTCAGGAGCATCTGATTGGCCATTAACAGGCCATTCTCATTGGTTAACGGAGCTAGTGCTACCGGATTGCTATTGGTTGAATAGTTAATAAGTTGCCTATATAAGGAAGGCTATAGCAGCCATCGAGTTTGAGCTGTCACACCA
The DNA here is from genome assembly GCA_033807585.1 of Hydrophis major. Taxonomy (NCBI): domain Eukaryota; kingdom Metazoa; phylum Chordata; class Lepidosauria; order Squamata; family Elapidae; genus Hydrophis; species Hydrophis major. The sequence continues at coordinate 112,029,523 of CM066330.1, forward strand.
TGTAAATAAAGAGTTGAAGTTCACTGTTTCTACCGGCTCGTTTCCATTATTCACACCCATGCTCCAGACTTAACACTGGCGACGAGGATGGGATTGGATGACATCAGAGCCAACTAAAACAACGACGAAGACAACCAAGCAAGTGGCTGAAACGCACAATGGCGGAACCATGTCCGGCGGCGTAGTACCACCCGCTCCATTCGACCCAGCTCAAGAGGACTGGGAGTCCTACATGGACTGTTTCCAAATGTTTTTGGAAACGAATAATCTGAAGGATACCACAACCGGGAAGAAATGGGCGGTATTCCTAATGCACTGCGGGCCGACGGTATTCAAAATGGCTAAGGCATTAGCAAAACTGGCTGAAGTGAAGGCCATGGACTGAGACATCCTTGAACCACTACTAAGGGCCCACTATGCACCAACTGTTCCAACGCTCGTAAGACGACACGAATTCTATCAAAGAAACCAGCGGAAAGGAGAAAGCGTCGCCGATTTCATTGCAGACTACTGGAACTTGGGAGGCCTTTGCGATTTCGCCGACCTAGAAGAGGCTTTGAGAGACCGAGTAGTCCTCGGGTTAGACGCTCTAAATGTACAGAGCAAAAAAATGGCTAAGGGCGACATTAGCCTTGCCAATGCCATCGCTGAGGCTACGGCAGTGGAGGCGACCAAGAAGTCAGCTGCACAACTCCGCCGGAATCACGCTCCAGCACACCAACAAGCCAGTGAAGTTTCACCTAAGTCAGAAAGACAGCTTTCGACGGCCCACCATGAGGACCTCTCTTCGTTGTCAGACAGCGATGAAGAAGAGGTCCATTGCCTGCGGTCCGACCGGGACTGTTACCCGAAATCCCAGCAACTGTGCGATGGCTGCGGGGCCAACCATTACCGCTCCGATTCCAAATTCCGCAACGCACTCTGCCACGAGTGCGGAAAACGAGGCCATATCGGACAGGTCTGCAGAAGTCTCCTCGGACCCAGCCAGACCTCAAAGGGTACCAATCTCTGCCAATCAACAGGAAATTGTCCTGTAAGGCGAGAACCAGCAAACCACTCCTACAGAAACCAACCCATGAATCGCCTAACGAGCGGGAAGAGGCTCACCAAACACTCACTATCGGCCACGCCTCTTCGCTGGACGCCAAGAAAATTCGAGTCAAAGTGGACATCGAAAATGGTTACACCGTGTAAAAATCGGCCTTGCCAAATGGAAGTTGACTCGGGATCGTCTCTTTCAATGGTCTCCTGGAAGACCCTCAAGCAACTCATCCCCACTATCCGGTGCCAAGACCTTCAATTCCAATGGCTCGTGTTAAAGGACTACTAAGGGAACCGAATTCCAGTCGTAGGATCCAGTCGAGTCCGGGTCGCATTCAAGAACCGCACAGCGTACTTACCCCTGACGGTGATCGACAAGGACCGGCCTAGCCTGTTAGGCCTGCAATGGTTCGCACCACTCGGCATTGAAGTGGCAGGCATTAACCAAATCGGCGGCAGTGACTGGGAGGAGGACCTCATCCACGAATTCAGGGACATCTTTGCGGAAAAGCTAGGCGAGTACAAGGGGACCCCGATATCCTTTAGCCTTAATCCAAAGATAGCTCCCATCCGCCTTAAGCCTCGTCGAGTTCCGTTCGCTCTAAAGCCGAAAATCGACGAACAGCTTGATAAGTTGATAGCCCAGGGAGTTTTAAAGCCAACCGACCACTCCCCATGGGAAACCCCAATCGTGACACCAATTAAGCCAGACGTCTCCATGAGAATTTGTGGGGACTATCAAGCCACTCTAAACCATGCCCTGCAACAAAATCCATATCTGGTGCCGGTGATGCAACACCTCCTGCATTCCCTGTGGGGCGGAAAAGTCTTCGCTAAACTAGACTTAGCTCAGGCTTATCAGCAACTGCCGGTTGACGAAAAAACGGCACAGGCACAGACTATCGTAACCCACCGAGGTGCCTTCAAGTGTACGCGGCTCCAATTCGGAGTTAGTGTAGCCCCGGGGATCTTTCAGAGCCTAATGGAGAGATATTGCAGGGGATCAAAGGCATTGTCCCCTACTTTGACGATGTGCTCATTGCTGCCCCCACTCCAAAAATTTTACAGGATCTTTTAAGACTGGTTTTACAAAAATTCCAAGAAGCAGGCCTGAAAGTAAAGAAAAATGTTGTTGAATTCTTAGGGTACTTGATTGACAGCCAGGGTATTCACCCTACCGATAGCAAATTGAGAGCAATAAAAACCGCTCCTAGACCCCAGAACACTATGGCCACTATGTTCAGCTTACTTTTATACGGCTCTTCATATAAAAAGTGTATGAAAACATTCTTATACTCTTATATTCTTGCTTCTTTGCCAACAAGCATTCATTTCTCACTGGAGATTATGTACTATCTAATATTTTTCTACCAGCATTCACACATTTTAAGATTTCTTCATCCATTTTCTCATCTGTAATAAACATTTTATTAAGCTACACAAATCCATCTCTGTAGTTGTTTGCCCTTTATGTATAACTTGCAATCATTCACTCCCTTTTCCCTGTCAACCACAGCTATGTTTGTCTTTGATAACATTAATTTCGCATCTTCTAAAATTCACTGCAAATCATTCAGATTCTCAACATCACCTGCATGTAAAACTGAAAGCACATTCGTATCCTCAACAATATTAACACATCAAGTGTTATCACAAGCATTCTGTTTAAATTGATCCATAAAAAATATCAAGCAATCAAAACAACATTATTTTTGTCTTATTCTCTTCTCAATAGTTGAACCATTTACTAAACTTCCCATTTATTTTTTATTTGTGTGTATATGTATTTGTATGTATGTATATATACATACATATACATATACATACTACTCATATTGCATTCAGCAACCAACCTTTACCTCCACACCTATCCATAATTCAGGGTTATTCACTTGATCATACACTTTCTCCAGAACAACAAATCACATTCATACATTTCTCAGTGACTTGCTGGAGAGCAAAAATATGGTCTGCATAAAGACACATTACACTTTCCAAATTTTACTCATATATCATTTCTTAAATGCAATCAGTCAGAAGACTGCCAAATATCTTCTGAGGCATACTTACTTGGCAAACTAATCCTCCTCCCCATTATTTTTGCTTTCATCTTTGCTATCTTTTCATTTACGGGGGAGGGGGGAGAATAACAAAAGCATGTTTCCATTTGTTAGGCACAAAAATTCTCTTCAGGCTAAATGGTAAATAACTCAAATAAACCAATCCAAAAGCAATTACAGTTTATTTTAACATTTCAAGACTTTCATCATAATATTTTTGTAGTCTTAACCTATTTTCTATTTATTACGATTATTATGGACATCAACATTTAGCAGCTTTTATTTCAATTCTCTTTGACATTTCACTAGGATTTTCATGTAAATCTCTCACATTCTTTTCTAGTATTCTCTTACTACATTTCTGTTCCAAATAATCTAATTAATTTAATTTTTGAATTAGTTCACTCTGCTGAGGTTCCTTGTTTAGTCCCATACACCCACTTTCAGAACATTTTTTTTTTATTTTGATAGAAATTGCGATCAATGTTCCCTTTGACTACATTCTATATAACTATCCGTTTTGTGATAGACATTATGCAATACCTTTTCTTATCCCCATTTCTTTTTTTATTTTCTTCTCATACATAGAGATTTTCATTACTTTATTTTTCCAAGCATCCTTTTTTATGCTTCCAATCAGTATAACTCCACTCATTATTATGAGACTCCATTATGTGATTACTTTTAATTTCTTCCAAGCAAAGGATCCTTAATTGTTTGGTATTACCATTCACTCAACATAACGTGCAACTATCATGAATACATGCATTCTTTTTTTTATACCCACTTACACAAGAAGATAGATGACATATTTTACACTTTCTGTCCTACATTTTACTCCTTTCATTCATGTTTTTCATTTCCATGCATGTATGTGCTTACTACATGAACTGATCACCTTCATTCAAATCCTAATTCTTTTTCCTAATTTCCAAAAAATGCAACCTATTTTGTTTGTTTTATTTATTTATGCTATTTACCACTGATTCTTTTTACATTCCTAATTTTAATTTTCTTATGCCGCGGCTGTCCCTAGATTGGCTTGTAAATATTCATCTACCCTTTCCAACATGGTTTTGGTCAACTGAAACTCTGACATAATATTTTTTTAATAATACCAGACTCAGTTTGGTTTAGTGGTTAAGGCACCAGGCTAGAAACCAGGTGACTGTGAGTTCAAGTAAGTCCTGCCTTAGCCAGCTGAGTGACCTTGGATCAGTCACTCTCCCTCAGCCCAACTCACCTCACAGAGTTGAGAAAGATGAAGATGTGTAAAGTAGGGTTATAAATAAATAAAATAAAATAAAAAATAAAGAAGGTGTAGACTTGCTCACCAGCTATCATATCAATCTTTTGAGGTAGATCAAGAAACAACCATATTTGCTTATATGTAACCCTCAAGGTCACATCCTTGATCCCCAGTAGCAGTCTTAATTGTACCATGTGCAGCATTCCATGTGTGCAATGCCTTTTTCTATTGCTAAAGGAAGACATAGCATCTTGACCAAGATATTGCTCAATTATCTGGAAAATATGGAAAGGACAGAAATCTGATTCCAAGTTGAAGTTGTTTTTTCTTCTTAATTCCTTCTTTTTCGCCATTCATTCTCTCTGCTTTTTACAAGTACTAGCATGGATTATTTAAACTCATTTCTTGTAGAGTTTTTGAAATTTGACTAGGAAGGTGTAGCATAACATGAAATTAAGTTGAAACTTACATATCATCTAGTTCTTTTCTACTGTCAATGAGCAGTGATCTTCCATGGAACAATGAAGCATTAGGGGAAATGCAGCAAGTTCCTCATAGAAACAAATTTTACTATCATTTTACTATCAATTATCAGCTAAGAGAATCAACTATGAAATTAAGAGGGACCATCAAGACACCCTTTGATTCTATTTCACTAACTGACTCATATTGTTACATTTTAGAAAATTAAATTCAGCACCATGAAACATATGTTGAATAGTTGTAAACTTTCTATAATTACAATCTGACATCCCTGTTCTTATGCAAGGCTAACAAGATATTGTCACATTAAAAATAGCAAATCCAATCCACAGCTTTATGAAATGCATGAGGCTTTTTTTTTCTAAATAAAATAAAATAAAATAAAATAAAAGGCACGCTTTAATTATTTCAAGAGTATCCCAACTAGCTTACCAGACTATTGGATATTGCATTTGTTTAAAACTCAATCATGCAAAATGAAGACTCGATTTGAAAAATTTTAATAAAGATAACCAGACTATCATTATATCATTTGAATGCTAATCTGTGCTTTCATTCAGCGGAGGGAGCTCCGATAATGTCAACTTTGCTGGAGGCTCTTTATTTTGGAATAAAAACATTTACATTCTAATGATTTTATTAAACTATAGTAGCTGTCAGCATCCCCAGATGACTTCCCTGGCAAACTGTATCAGTTATCAACTCATATTGCCTTTATCAAAACCACCCAGTGGTGAGCCTGGGTCTGCCACAATGATATGTCTATTTCTCAGAGAGCTGGTATTTAATCATTCCTTCTACACTATTGTTCTGCTTACGGCACATAAAAGGAGTGCTTCTAATAACTGCAGTCAGTGCTTCTGACAGTGAGGCAAAGAACCAGACCTATTTGTCTTGCTTACATTCTTCAAAAGCTCTCATTCTTTCTTTTTCTGCAAACAAACACACAAACACATATTCAAAAAAGAGAGAGAAACCATTCACATGTTGAGACTGTGGTAAACAGATTTCTTTTCTTTAATAATTCTATAGTTATTTAACAGTTTTTTGAGAAAAGAAAAGGCTCACTATCAGTTTCTTAGTGAGATTGTATTGTTATGGAAAATAATCGATAGTTGGACTTTGAAAGGATGCTGATCTTTGCCAGAAGCCATGAGTGAGGAGAGGAAAAAGTGATTTCTGCTTGTTCTTATAAGAAAGAAATTGTGTGGAGAAAAAAGGACAAATAGGGATTTGCCCTGGGAATAACAATCTGGTAAATTTGTAATGTTTGGATTTGTAGTAACAGTCATAGTGTGAGTTGTCTGGATTTCATCTGATAAAAGATGAACATTTATCATTCTCATTTCAAAAGAACAATGCTTGCCTTATTAATCTTGGGTATTATAAAAAAACTACATTGGCTTTGTAGATATAGGAGATAACCAGGCTGAGCCCAAGGGTGGGGTTAAACACATCATCAGTCTGGAGTCCCAATGCTCCCCCAAAAGATCCAAGTCTAGTTCCTTTTGAAGTCCATTGACTATTATCTGGCACCTATTTGCCTTGACCATTAGTAGGTCAGATTAATGCATAGAGGTTGCCTGAAATAAACTGGCAGTGTTTTTGAACTCCATCCTATTTCTTGTCTTCTTTTGCCTGATAGAAGTCTTATTTTGGATGCCCTTATGCACTCCCACAAAACATTTGCATTGATTTCCTGAGGTGACAGCTCCTTAAGAAGGACTCAAGTTATTGTTTCCAAGAGTGACCAGTTAGATGTTTATGAAAATTAGGAATACGGGAAGGTGTTTTTTCAAGCCTTCATTCATGATTCTGGCTGGCAGAATCTCTCATGGACTCCAAACAGGAGTTTTTCCAATCATTTTGTGGTTGCTAAGGAGTGAATAGTGGCCTTATATATGAAAAATATATGATGAGCTACAGATTTTCATGTCCTTTGTTTCCAAAGTTTTATATTGAATGTATAATGTTTCTATACCCATATATTTTCCCTGGATCCACATTATTAATCCACAAATTATTAGACTCCAGCTTTCAAAATCTCTGGTCACAATGGCCAATTGTAACAGGTAATCAAAATTGTAGACTAACAACATCTCAGATGTCAGATGCCCAACCCCTGCTACGATTTAAGATAGTTAACAACTGTAGACAGATTTTTCCTTCACAAATTTAGGTAATTGCTTTTTAAAAGTGCAAAACGGATGTTTTAAAAAATGATGAGCATATGCCCATGTTTGGTAAAAAACAGAGTAAGTTACTTTAGCTAGATCAGAAGTAGTTGGGGGTCTATTTGTTTTACTTCTGATAGTGACTTTGTATTCCTTCTCCAGTGTATCTACTAGGCCAGCTCATATCAGATTACAACACTGGCCACAATACGAATAGCTTTATGACTTTGACCAGCAATTAATTAAATCAGTATCAATGTATAAACCTGTATCAGTATTAAAGGTATGGAGTAAAATACCTTTTTTAAATGTATTTCAGGAATTTCAGCTTTTCGGTCAAATAGGAGATCTGAAATCTAAAGTAACTTTTGCCAGGCAAATAAGTAAGTAAGTAAATAAGTAAGTAAGTAAGTAAGTAATAAGGTGGACAATAGTGAGGTAAAAAAGAAGGAAGAGAACAGAAGAAAGAAGACAAAACCATATAATAATTAAATAATTAAGTGCTTAAATAATCTTACACTGAATCAAGTCATTCAGTGCCATATCTGCCAGTAGGTAACAGTCATACAGAGGGGCAGGGGGCCTATGTTTTCATTTAATTACATTTTTTAATTATGTGATGCATCTTATTTTATTGATGAGTCATTGCTTTTTCTATTAGCTACTATTTCACTAATGTCCCATGTTGGCCATGATATACCCAGTAGGTTGCGTCATTTTTAGTAAGTAAAGTTTAGATTCATGCTTAACTTTCTGTCAAAGTTTATGAGATTTTTATTTGTCAGCAGCTGTTACCACCTTTCAGTAGTTACACTGTAACTTTTTGAGATCCTGGCATAAGACAGATTCTGTATATATTAAGACACGGGTCCCCAAACTTTTTAAACAGGGGGCCAATTCACAGTCCCTCAGACTGTTGTGGGGGATGGACCAGCTGGACCGGCATGGCTAGATGGTCATGTAACTGGGTGGGCATGGCCAATTTAGCAGTCCATTAAACAATACACACAAATTAAAATTTAAATTGTTATGCTTCTGGGGGTGGAAAGCAGGTTAGTGAAGGGATGTGGCTGCTTTGGGAGGGGGATATAAGGGACTTCTGTTTGTGTGTGTGTGTGTGTGTGTGTGTGTGTGTTTCTCCCTTTCTCTCCGCCCCCCCCCCCTCTGTCTCTGGAGGCTGGGGAGGCCTCCGTGCATTCCATTTTTGGCCTCCTCTGTCTCCAGTACCACTCTGCCACCCAAAAATGGGCCCATTTTTGGCCTCCTGAGGCCTCCAGAAGGTGGGGGGGGGCTGGCAAGTAGGTGGGGTTATGTGGGAGGGAAAGCTTTGTGGTCCCATGTGGGCCAGATTAATGGCTTCGGTGGGACATATCCAACCTGCGAAGGTAATTTGAGGACCCCTGTATTAAGCACATCCTGCAGATGCCATTATTAATTCTAGCCTTGAAATACCATTTTGATAACTAAGGAAACAGTGGTGTCCACCCCACCATCTAAAATGGACTGTTTTCAAGGTGTAACACCAGATTCCAATCTCTTACCTGTCCCTCAAGAATTTGGCATGATGTCTTCCAATTACTTCTGGTGGCTGATGCTGGTAGCATGGCTTCCTTATGAGATGAAGTCAAAAGACATTCTCAAAGGACATTCTCTTGCACATTTACCTCTATTCTGATAGGAATGGTGTTTTCTTTAAAGAAAAGATAGCTGATTGATTCAGCAGAAGTACATGACTATTTTTTCCCATTTCCTAGTTTGAATGTAATACATGGTTCTTCTGGAGCAAGAAGTAAATAAACAACTACCTAGGTTAGAGTCAGAAAATCAATTGGTTTGCCACTGAATTTACTTCAGAGTTTTCCAGGACTTCTTAATGCAGAATCCTCTGCACAGCTATTTGAACCTGTCCTGCTTACTTTATGTTAGAGCCTTATTGACCTGACCCTTTGATGTATCAGTGCTGGCAAGCATGCAGCCTGACAAGCCAGGTCCAGAAACATACAATGGGTGTCAGGCAGGGATGCTGTTCTTCTAACATCTGCTTCCTCCCTTCATGCATATGAAAAGGCTCTAACATCCTAGAAAGATTGTTGGGCATGTAACAAAACACTTCTGATTATAGAATGATTCATTACATTATGCTAATGGTGAATTATAATTTTAAATATCTTTCCCTTATTGACAATGAATATACAGTCCAGAAGTCCTCTTTTCTCCAAAGTATAGCCAGGTTTATCACAACAATCAAACTAAGTAAAGAAACTTCTTTGGAGTTTTTTCTCCCTCCTTTGCTGGTACTTTGCTTGTGTGGAGTGACCATTCAAAGTTACAATGGCACTGAAAAAAGTGACTTTTGACCATTTTTCATACTTACAACTGTTGCAGCATCCCCACAGTCATGAGAGGCCAGGCGAGGAGATGTGTGCCTCGATGTGAGTGATATTGAGTTGGCCACACCCAGCCAATAACATGACCACTAAGCCATGTCCACCCAATCATGACCACCAAGCCATGTCCACCACTTAAGCCATGCCCACAGAACCAGTTGTTAAAAAATTTGAATCCTACCCCTGCTTTAACATCTAACCTCCTAGACTGTGCAAACATGGAATATGAAGCCGCAGACAGACAGTTTGTTTACCCACTGTTTGTTTACCTCCCATGCTATATGTTAAAGGCTCTGTTACTTGGTTTTATTATTAGTTAATTAATCATCACGGCTGCTCCTTTGTACTTATTTATTTTGAGGATATTTTTATGTTTGTTGAGTGGCTATAGAAAACAAACAAATAAACAAATGAATGTGCTACCATTGTTTATTTGGCCCAGCAAACTTTCAGTTATGAAAAGAGGATACTTTGTGAGTTAGGGAAGTTATCTAATGAAAAGTTCAGAGGGGAAACTACTCCTGGTTCAGGTTTTATCCAATGCCAGAGAAGAATCATAGACATCATAAATCTTGGCTCTAGTTTTATCTTCTTATCATGCCCATGTATAGTGTAATTTCCTTTAAAAAGCAAAATGTAGCTTCCCCTAAAGAATGTTGTAAGCTGTTTACAAAAGTTCTGCTTTTGAACATGAAATTTTCAATATTCAGACTGAAGGGTTCTTGGTGGTCTCTGAGCTGGCTTGTTTTCTTGCAATTAAACGTTTCATTATCCTAACTAGGTAACATCATCAATGCTATTTGGACTTCATATTCAAGTGATTTTGCTGCTTCTCATCTCCTTGGAAGCATATTAATCTTTAGCAGAAGGGATAAAAGCAACTCAAATCATTACCAGAGAAACTTCTCAGCTCCAATACGGATAGGTTCTTAAGCTAATTTCTTAAGGGTTTTGTGATATTTAGCTCTGTACATTTACATTGTGGCGAGGACTTTCTTGGCTCCAGGTTACTCTTAAGCATTTTCTTATTTATCATGTTGAAAGTGAGCTTTGCTTTGTTTCCTTAAGCTGTGCATAAATCTAATAAAGCCAATGAGCCTCATACACCAATACATCTTCTACCACACTTCATATATTCATGCTACTTCATTTAATTTAATATTCTGTTTCAGAAGAATATAGCCTCAATAGATCATACACCAGTTTAAATCATTTTCGCTGTGAAAGCCTACATTTATTTGTACATCCACCAGGATTCAGAATGAAAGGAACTCTTGAGGTCATCAGATGGTAATATTCAACCATTTTCACTAATATAAATTTTCTCAACTTATTTCTATGCTGAATTTACTATTATCAGTAAATTACTATTATTATCAGATAAGCAAAGTGTTAATTTAGAGGCAGGCAAATTGCAACCCAAGCCTTATGAAAGCACAATGCAAGTGATTAAGTCACATCTCTGGTAGATATGACCTCTCTCCCCCACAGCAGATTGCTGAACATAGAGGGGGAAAAGAGCAGAGAGAGGGGGGGGAGGAGAGAAAGAGAGAGAGAGAGAGAGAGTTAGCAGAGAAGAAAAGCAGTGTGATTTTTTTTTTACTTTAAACCTTCCCCTCACCCCTCACTCTCTTAAACTGCGCTAACTGTTTCTTCCCATTGAAATAATGAATAGTAACCAGCTCATTGCATAGTCCTTGGGGAAAGGCAGTTCCTAATCCTTTAAATTCATTCCAATATTAATTTAGTTCTTTATTAAGTCAGAAGATATATTTTATTTATTTTCCCCACATAACTAATATACATGGATTAGGGATTGCTGTTATATCTACAATCCTTTCTTTTTTGAGATTGTCCCTGGAAAAGCAAGCTGTGGATTAAGTAAGAGCATGCAGGGTCCAGCCTTGTTGAAGGCATTTACAAATTTGCCTGTCCAGAGGTACGGCCTTCAATTTAGAGAGAGTAGGATTATCACAGCCTAGCAGTGTGCACAAAGATCTCTATACCTACGGTGCAGGTGATTTTGTGTCATTTTCCATCATCCATGCATCAGTCTCTTATGTGTGCATTATTTAAAGTGAACAACCTCAATAGCTTAAGGCCAACATGTTCCTTTGGGAACTTAGAATTCTTCCCTCTCTGCTTTCCATTATTTGATATATGGGGTTCTCTGTTTGTAAGCCTGTAGAGATATGATCTATTAGCCTTAAAGCTGCCAATGGCTCAGTATTTCATTTAGGGGAAAGGAGGATACATACATAAATAAATATTAAATAAAGGTGACTGACATATGACACTTGATTTTTGGAATCTCAAGGAAATTCCTATTAACATTTGTGGCAAAAAGGCAGGTGAGATTTCTGTCATTGATGGGAGACGTATTATTTGTTCTGACATCCTTTTTAAGATATAGTGCACAGAAGGATGAAATAATGCCCAAAATTTCATTCATATTGATTTCCTGTGTTGCTAATTTTTCCCCACCCCACCCTGTTTGTATTATTAAACCTCTTTCCAAAGATAGAAATCATTTGGATGAAAAATCAGCATAATATTTACTCACTATGCTGTTCCAGTAAAATAGTTTCAAATAGTTGAATCTTCTGTCTGTACATTGATAAGATTAAGTATAGTGACAACAGCAACAACCCTGAAATGAGCATTCTGTTTATTGCAAGTGCACTTCATGCAGGGCAACCAAAATGCACATTATCCCCAAAAGCCCTCTGGAAAAACCTCACTCCTCACTTCCTTTCAGGATACTTGCAGAATGGAACTATTCTGATCTTTAGTCATGCCATTCCAGAAGGGCAGCTATGAAGAAAGCCCACCCCTGCAGTCACTAATAATGGCACTTCGTAATGATATGGACCCAGAACAAATCAGATGGGTAGATTCCACTCAGAGAATGAAGTCTCATAGATAACTGGAGAGCGATCTGCACCTTGAACTGCACCTGGAAGCCAGTATGGCTTTTAGAGTACAAGTTTCATAGGGGAAGATTACATAGCACCTGAAGTTGCATGAGCTGCTGTATTCTGAATCACCTGTCACTTCCAGGTGGTCTTCAAGGTCAGATCCAAGTTGTTGTAATAGTCCAACTAAGGCACAAAGAGATGTCTGACTATCAGTAAATCTTTATAATTAAGGATAGCTATAATTGGCACATAAGATTATAGCTATGTAAAGACGTTCCCACAACTGGAACCATATTTGGTAGGATGATTAGGTGCACCATAATCAAGGAACTGCCAAGGAGAAAATAAGACCTCCACCTGACAGGGCAAGCAAATGTACATAAATAGAGAGCAAATCCCATTCCCTTCTAGCAGTAACATGTTATCTAGTCTGGTAACAAAATAGTTGCAAACAAATAGACAAGTTGAGGGAATACCATGGACTCCACAGTTCAATCCTGAACCACATATATTTTCTTCTGTTGGAACCAGCTCCTTAAAAAGTAGGAGCACTGCAGAAGACTACCCCAATTCCTAACTCTCATATCTGGCCAAGAATGATGTCATGATTGATGGTACTGAAGGTAGCTAAGAGATCTAGCAGGATTAGAAGAGTTACACTCCTCATATCCCAGTAGCATCACAAATCATCCACAAGAATTACCTTTATATTGCAGTTCTGTAACCTGATCTGCAACCTAAATGTAAAGATCCTGATTTTTTATCCAGGACTTCAGTTAAAAGAATATAAACTAAATCAGAACTTGGTGGTTTATATTACATCATTGTGAAACAAACTAATTGTTTTCACCTTATCCAATGTACATGTAAATTGAGGGAAAATTATACCCACTTGTCTGACAAAAAAAATCACTATCCTCCAAAGTACTGCATATATCTAAAGTGTTACTGTTGTTAAAATTATTCCTAGAATGATTTACTAATATATACAAATGCCACTTTTGTTTAGCCCAGATTTTCAGGTGAACTAGCCAGTTCTGCATTCCATGAATAATATGCAAAGTAGAAAATATCTCTGAATTACAAAATGTAGTTCTGAACTCAAAACTTTTGTATAACTTTAAATTTCCAATCATTCTGTTTAAAACTCGTTTATCTTTATTTCAGGTGCTATCTCACTAACTTGAAATCAATTTGGACCATCTATTTAGGTTAAGATAGTATTATGTTTAATTTAGTCATGTTTAATTTAGTCATGTTTAGAATGAATGCAGAATTAAAGATAAACCCAGGGTTGGTGCTGATGAAGGAAAGACATGAGAATATTCATTTGAAGAAGATTGAATGAGAATAACACACTATTTCTCTGATCAAGTATTTACCAGCCTGTCATTTCAAATGATATTATTTCAATACTGTTAATTCAGTCATTCTCTTTCTTAGAAAGGATTTAGCCAGCAATAAGCAAAGTCAACAATATGTGCTGAAAAATGCTTATTATGGCTGCATCCATATGTTTTCATAAATAAGAGGCTATCATAAAAATGCTGAACAGAGGTATGAATCACACCTCAATCTGGAAATGTAATTTTCTATGGATGCACTTAGAGTAAGTGCTAACATAATGGCCTTCCCAATTAGGAAATACATAGCACCTTAAAGGGGAAGGTGAGGGATTGTTAAAAAAAATATCTCAATGTCACCTTAGTATTTGCACAGTTTTGATTTTGCCTGGTGAATAGGAAATATAATATATTGAATAAATTGCCCCAAATGTCTACTTTAATAAAAAAATTAAAAAGGATAATTGATTGCTTCACTCTAAAATGAAATACATTTAATAGTTTTCATGAAAGTATGTGCATTCAAACAGGCAGATACACACAGAACTATTATCCTTAATAAAGCAGAAATATGGTTAAGTAGAATATAACAACCTTAGACTGGGGGTGGATGGAGTAAGGGATTTTATAGGAAAGCATAACTATACATTGAAATAATTAAAACAAAACAAGAAAAGCAGCTCAGTTTGAGGAGTTCTACAAGAACTCCATGACCCAGAGGTGGGTTAAATGGCAATTGACCTAACAAATCCAGGTAGACTGATAAACTGAGTTGAAAGCTTACAGCTGGTGTTAGGTGAAGCATACATGGCAAATTATAATGACTGTTGCTTAATGGATTGGCTATTAGAGCTCAATTTTCTCTTCTTCTGATATTTAATTCCATTTCACCTGATGTAGAGTTTTCTTTTACCAAAATTTCTTCAGCCCTAACTAACTATCCCAATTCCCCTCCAGTCTTCAGGATGCCAAAGCTAAGCATGCTTTTTCCTGTTTGAGTGATGGCTTGGAGAAGCACAGAATTTGGCATTCCTACTGTATTTCCCTGGAAATAAGCCTTCCCCCCCCAAAATAAGTCTTAGTTAAGACCCTGCCCACTCCATTGCGCCTGGTTGCATGGGGTGGGGTGAGGCGCATGGGTTAAAATAAGATGGATGGGGGATGGAACTGTTTATCTTTGGACAGTTGCAGCCAGGCCTTGCACAACCCAATACCTGCCTCTCCTTGTTGGCCCACTTCTTTTGTCACCACTTGTGCACATCACCCCTGGCCTCTGTTTCACTGTCAGAGGACTTTAGGAAAGGCCCCTGCAGCCAATAAAAGAGCTCAGGATTGATGCCCCCCCCAAATAAGAACTTGTGCTTCTTTTGGAGGCAAAATAAATATAAGACTGGGTCTTATTTTGGGGGAAAGACAGTAGGTTTAAGAGGCAAGTCTAGGCAGTGCAGCTACTTATCCAAGAAAGTTATCAGTAAAAGGGCAACACTTTAGGAAGAACACTAAGCAGACAACAAGCAGTGCCAACAGCTATTGTCCATTCAAATCAATACAGGACATGTGGCTTAATTCAGCCACCATTGATTCCCAATGATCAGGGACCTATCCCAAAATATGAAAAATTATTTGTGTGTGTGCATTATGAGTGCCATGGTGGCCTAGTGCTAAAGATGCTCGCATCTCATTCAGAAGGTTGAGAGTTCAATCCTAGGTAGTAGCAGATTTTTCTGTCCTAGAGCACTACTACCTAGGATTGAAAAAAATATCTGCTGTGAACTCTCAGCAGAATCAGGAAGGGTCATCCCAACTCTACCCCAAATTAAAGGATTACAGGATCATAAAAGGAGTTTTCATTTATGTTCTTGAAGTATAAATGCTATTTCTTGATAGAAATGTGAAGTTTCTAGCTCAGTAGATCTTTTTTCTTTCACACCCAACAATTTTGTATAAATTTTCTTTTATATGAAAAACTTTAGAACATTATTCATCTGCCAGGAAATGTATATTCTTATATTAATAGAAACCCCCCTTTTAAAATAGAACAGTCATTTGGAAACTAATGCAAACTGCAACTGGGGCAGGTTCTATTCTCTTAAAGTGAGCTCATTAAAACAAGAAAGAGGAAAAATTACTTTTTCATACTAAGGGTAGAAGGTTGCTCAAGTTTACTTTCCTTAAACAAGCCTGGGATCCACTGTTGTAGGCTATTACTGTGCTGCAATTTATCTTTGATATCAGATTTTTGTCATTCGTATCACCTGAAAAATAATATAAAAATAAAATTCCCATCAAGATGAGCTAGCATGTCCAGTTATACTCACAGCTTTGTGAAGAATCAAGGATGAAGAAAGTCTACATTGAGGAAAGTGGCTCTAGACTGGGACATCTTATGATCTCAATCAATCTCAGACACAATTTATATATTCCTTTTCTCTCCAGGGAATTAATTTTTTAATTTTTATTTTTTAATATGGCCAGGAGGGCTTTTTTTACAAGTTCATATTGTGTATCAGTTGCACCCTTTCCTTGAGTGAAAGACCCTACAGACCAGTGGTCAAATTGTTTTACTACTGGTTCTGTGGGCATGGCTTGTTGGGCATGGCAAGGGAAGGATACTGTAAAATCTCCAGTCAGAGGTGGTATTTGCTGGTTCTCAAAAATTTCTCTACCAGTTCTCCACAACTGGTCAGAACCTGTTGAATACCACCACTGCTACAGACAGTTATTCACACCCCAGCCACCTCACAATTGGATTATAACAAAGTGCGCTACACGGGGCTGGTCTTGAGGACTCTCAGGAGTCTATCGCTGATACAAAATGCAGTGCTATGAGCAATAATATGTGCTTTTCATTATGCCCATATCACACCTCTACTACATGAGCTGTATTCATTGCCAATAGGCTTCTGGTACAATTCAAGAAGATGATTGCTACCTATCAAATTCTTTTATGGCATAAGGTCTGGATGCCTGAAGCACTTTGGCTTGCCCAATATGTTCCTAGGAGTCCCCTCTACCATGTTTCTCCAACAATATGGCCTCCACCAATAGGAAGGCCCAGCATGTTTTATCAGCATAAAATCAAATTAACCCCCTCTCCCCAAATTAAGGCCTATATTAAACATGCTGAATGGGGGGGAATGGCGGGGAATGGCAGGGGGGGGCTTGCTGTTAGGAAGTACTTTTGTTGCATACCCGGATATGGTGCTGCCTGTGTTGACTTTGGCGTTGGTGGGGCACTTCGTATCAGGAGACCTTCCTCCACCGTTGCTTTCCGTTCTCCCTTGCTGCCATGGTGTTTAGAGCAATACAGCAGCATTTGGCGCACGTGCAGCCAGCCAGGGCTCCTCCCTGCAACTGGAGCCTGGCAGAGACACTCGGCTTCAGGTGCTCATGTCGTCGCTTTCCCTTCGCCTTCAAAGGCAAAGGCAATTCTTTTAAAAATGACACCCTAATACTGGTATGACAAAGCCTCCCCTGCCCGAGAGGGCAGCCCAACCCCATGTGGGGAGGCGAATCTCCTGGGGCCACAGTGCAGGATGGGCCCACCTCAGGAGAAGTGCACAGCCGCCATCCCTGCCAGGTGCCGGGCAGAGCGCGAAGAGCTTCGCCTGGGGCACCCAGTGCAGCTGACAGGCAGACCTGAGCTTGGCTTCCTTCCCAAGTCCCTCCAGCCCAAATCCGAAGGGGCCACTGGGAGAGGCCTAAGGCAGTGATAGCACCCACCCATCCATGGACAGGAAGGCAAGGCGACGGCCTGCGCCATATCCTCCTCCAAGCTGATTCCTGCCGAGTGAGTGCCTCTGCCTGGTGCCCCTTCCGCTGCAGCATTTGGAGCTGCCGGCGCATTTGGAGATGCATGGGGATGGGGGCGGACTGGGAGAGGGGTGGAAACGACGGGTGACTTTGGGGTCTCTCCGCTGGCCAGAGAAGCAGCGCTGCCATCACCTTGCCTCCCTGTCCGCAGACGGGTGGGCACTATCACTGCCTCCGGCAGCCTCTCCCGGTGGCCCCTTCAGGTTTGCGCTGGAGGGAAGGAAGCTACACTCAGGTTGGCCCAGCTCTTTTGCTTGGCAGGCAGGCACGCAGCCGCGGCTCGCTTTCCTGGGTCTGCCCAGGCCGCACATCTCTGGCACGGCCCTGGCAGGATGAGTGGAGGGTCCGGCGGGGAGGCGCTCGCTGCCTTGATGAGAGCTCTGCTGCCGAGAAGGAGGGCCCGCCTGTCAGCTGTGCTGGGCACCCCAGGCGAAGCTCTTCGTGCTCTGCCCAGTGCCAGGCAGGGATGGCAGCTGGGTGCTTCTCCCGAGGTGGGCCGATCCTGCGCTGCGGCCCCGGGAGATTTGCCTCCCCACATGGGGTTGGGCTGCCCTCTTGGGCAGAGGAGGCTTTGTCGTACCGGTAGTAGGGTGTCATTTTTAAAAGAATTGGCTTTGCCTTCTAAGGCAAAGGGAAGGTGGTGACATGAGCACCTGAAGCCGAGTGTCTCCACCAGGCTCTGGTTGCAGGGAGGAGCCCTGGCTGGCTGCACTTGTGCCAAATGCTAAACGCCACAGCAGCAAGGGAGAAGGGAAAGCAATGGTGGAGGAAGGTCTCCCGATATGAAGTGCCCCACCAACGCCGAGGCCAACATCCAAGCTGTCGCTGCCCACCCACCTGAGGATGCAAGGGGGGGAATTAAGTCACCCCCGAAAAGATGGTCTAGCTGTTTTTTCAGGGGTCAAAGAAAAATAAGGCCCGGCCTTATTTTGTGAAAAACACAGTATTAATTACTGTAACCTTCCATGTCTGAGAAAGTATGACTTCTTCCACTATTTGAAACAACATCCCCCCCAAGATAGGGTGTATTCACTTTCCTGGGATTCCACAAAGCCCTCAAGATGTGGTTTTGGTTTCACATCTCAGGTTAATGTGGATCTCCTGTTGTCATTCTTTATTATTGTGCAGCTGTTTTAACCTGAGTTGCCTTTGTTGTTGTATATTGTATTGTCTTTGGATTTTGTAAGTCACCGTGGTTCTACTCAAGTGGGAAGCTATGACAAATTTAATAATAATAGTAATAATGATGTATCATTCATGTTCCTTTAGAGTTGGTTCTTTTATATATCAAATATTACATGAGAGTTCCTTCATTGATCTAAGGGACAAGCAATTCCATTTGTCAGCTTATTTCTTTCATGTGTGAAAGGAAACTGAAAGAATGGCAAGTTTTAAGAAAAGCTCACATCTGATTACTAACAATTTTGTGTCAGACTTACTTTATACTTCATGTCATTTTCCTAATATAATAAGACTGCAGTAATTCTCAAAAATGGAATATTTTGTTTATTCATCACGGTCAAGATACTCTATTTCGCTATAATATTCTTATTTGGAACACTTTCCACTACAATCAGAATATAATCAATGCACACCAAGCCCTTGGTTACTTTTTTTATCATACAGTCATTTGTTGCCTGAATTTTCTGACTAACAAATGGTTATTTTGATTTAAGTTAGAAATCATCTCTCCAGTAAAGGATATGGCCAATACTCATCATTGTGAATACATAGCAACCCAGACATTTTTCTCCTTGCCATAAACCCAGCTTTTGATGCATTTGTGAAATTTCTGAATTGAACTTGTAGTTGTTTAGAATTTTGGTTGAAGCAACAAGACCGAGAAGACATGCTTCTTCCAAAATTCTCTAATTGATTTTCATGTAATGATTCAAACAAACAAAAGGAAATGCCACAATATTAACAGCAATGTGACCAAAATTAACTGTTAGCAAAACAGATGTGTGTCCTTGACAAGCAGTAATTACTGCAAAACCACCTTGGCAATCATATATATTTCAGATCAAAATACAACCATTTAAGATAAATCCAAGTCAAATGAGTTAATGCAATCCTGAAGGGCATTGGAATGCATACATAACATAGACATTGATATTATATTAGGCACATTTTAAGACTACAAGAAACTTCTTTAATGTAATTTCATATTTTTAAAAGACAAACTAACTATTTTTGAAAACAAAAAATATAGCCTCATTCTAATGTGTCCCTGCTAGGTCTCCTGATCTATTTCATAGTTTTTATTAACAGTGATTATCTGGTATCTGGCAGGCTTGGCCCTTGGGGCACTTGCTTGCAGTGGTATTGATTTTTGGTGGACTCTGTCCAGAAAGTAATCTGGAGACGTAACCACTGTGAGAGGTCTTTAACAAGAGCATTTCAATAACACCTATTGCTCCTTATTATTCAAACCCCATCACAATCCTTGAATGCTTGAATGTTGAAAAGAAACATCCTGAAATTAAATAATAATTTAAAAATGGAGCTGCTATTGATAACAGGAAACTGGATGCATATGCTATCAGGGATAGTACAGGATTCATATATTTTTGCATTACTTCAATTAGTTGTATAAGAATTTGGTTATCTGAGGCATTGACACACCCATTATGAAACTGTTTGGACATTACAATCTTCAGAAAATTGTACTTCTGAAATATAGGTTCTCCCACTATCAGGAACTAGTAGTACTCATAAGTGTTAAGCTGGTGAAACGGTGAACTTCAACTCTTTATTTACATGGTGTGACAGCTCAAACTGGACGGCTGCTATAGCCTTCCTTATATAGGCAACCCAATAACTATTTCAACCAATAACCAATCCAGGAGCGCTAGCTCCGTTAACCAGTGCGAATGGCCCGTTAATGGCCAATCAGATTCTCCTGAACGGACCAATCCGATCCTGCCATTAACAGCCAATCAGAAGTGCAGGGCCAGAACCCTGCACTTGACTTCAAGCTCAAGATAACTTTATTTAACATTTATTCATTCACAACACCCCTTCCCCCTAGCTTCTGTTTATGGGGCGTGGTCACGTAGTCCTTGAGGTAGGACGGTTGTTTTATTAGTCTTTTTGATTTTCGCTGTGCGTCTTGCATTTGGCTGCACTCTCGCTGAGGTAGATCGTTGTTTGGCGAAAGGGGTGCCTCTGGTTCAGAGTTCGTGTTTCCATTGTCACCAATATCTTCGGCAACTCCCTGAGGTGAATTTACTCCCATCCCTGGTTCCAGTTCCCGTGTCTCTGTTCTGCTATCGTTCCCTTCAAAGAAATTTTCCTCTAGTTGAAATTCGTCTTCCTCTGTATCTCCCCCCCCCCTCAGTTTGGTCATAAGGGAGTTCGGAATTACCTGACTGGAGCCGTGATCGTAATTGATCGATATGGCGCTTCCAAAGTCTATCGTCAGGGCATTGTACAAGGTATGATCTTGGGCTGGTTACACGGATTACCATCGCTTCTACCCACAGCGGATCACCCGATAGGTTTTTAGCGTACACCAAATCGCCTACCTGGAAGGTACATTATCAGCCGCTGGATCCAAGTGGTTTTTCCGGTTCACAAGCTGGGTGTAACCGGTCGAGGTGGGAGCGGAGCTTCCGTCCCATTAGCAGCTCGGCGGGAGTTTTGTTGGTGACGCTGTGAGGTGTGATGTGCTGTAGAAAAAGGATTCGGTTGATTTTCTCGTCGATGTTGTCGTAGTCTATTTTTTGTAGCATTTTCTTGACGAATTGGACCATGCTCTCAGCCCTACCATTGGCCGCAGGGTGCGCAGGTGAAGTGAGCGCATGTCGGATACCGCGGTCAGTCAGGTACTGCTCAAAGAACAGCGTGGTAAATTGGGGCCCGTTATCGGATACCAGAACGTCTGGTAATACATGGGTTGCAAACAGTCTTTCCAGTCTTTTGATGACCGCTTCTGTGGTCGTGCTCATCATACGGTGAATCTCGAGCCAATTCAAGTAAGCATCGACGGTTAACAAGAATGTGTGGCCTTTGGTTGGCCCAGCAAAGTCCAGATGAATACGGGACCAGGGTCCCCGCGGTGTCTCCCATTTGGTTGGGATTGCCTTTGGTGGAGCATTGCTTACTTCTTGGCATCTATGACAAGCTTTGACCCAAGTCTCGATTTGCTTTTTGATGTCTGGCCACCATGCGTAGCTTTGTGCGAGGGCTTTCATGCACACGATGCCGGGGTGGCCATCGTGCAATGTTCTCAGTACTGCTTGTTGGAGTCGCTCTGGGATAACGACTCTATCACCCCAGATGATTCAGCCCTTTTGGGAAAACAACTCTGTTTGTCGACTTTTGAATGGTGCGAAGTCATCTGGTATTTGGTCCAATGGCCATCCGCGTTCCACCCAACTGAGGACTCGCGCTAAGGTGGGGTCACGTCTTGTCTCTCTCACGATATCACGGGTGGTTAATGGCGGTGTGTGAAGTGTCTCGATCTGAAACATGGTTACTGTAGCGCAGGGTCGTCGAGAGTCTCTGGAAGCAGTGCTTGGCTCAATGCGTCTGCATGGGGAATGGCTTTCCCCGGGTAGTATTGCAAGCGATAATTATAAGCAGCCAAGAATTCTGACCAGCGAGTTATCCTGGGAGATAATATATATGGAGTCAGTTTATCTCCAGCTATTATCCCCAGCAACGGTTTGTGGTCAGTCACGATAGTAAAGGCCCGGCCATACACGTACTCATGAAATTTTTTAACAGCAGACACAATCGCAAGGGCTTCTTTATCTATCTGGCTATAATTTCGCTCAGTTTTTGAAAGCGTCTTTGAAAAATAGGCAACAGGGGCTTCGCTGCCATTAGGCAATATGTGGCTCAAAATGGCGCCCACTCCGAAAGGCGATGCATCGCACGTAATATTTAACGGCAAGGTCTCATTGTACTGCATGAGTACAGCGTCAGAAGTCAGTAGTTTTTTCACATTACGGAACGCCTGCTCTTCTCTATGACCCCATACCCAAATTGCTTGTTTGTCCAGTAAACAATGTAAAGGTTCAGCGACAGTTGCTTTTTGCGGCAGAAATACATTATAAAAGTTGATAAGGCCTAGAAACGCCTGGAGGTCGGCCTTATTCCCGGGTCTGGGAGCGTTTTTTATTGCTCTCAATTTACTGTTGGTAGGGTGAATGCCCTGACTGTCAATTAAATACCCTAAAAATTTGACATGATCTGTACACAGCTTACACTTATTCTTTTTCACTTTAAGACCTGCGTCTTTGAATTTCTGTAGAACTAATTTTAAGTGATCCCGTAAGATTTTTGTAGTAGGTGCAGCAATTAACACATCGTCAAAGTAGGGGACCACGCCTTTAATCCCTTGTAGTAGCCTTTCCATAAGGCTCTGAAAAATCCCCGGGGCTACACTGACTCCAAACTGGAGCCGGGTACATTTAAAGGCACCTCAGTGCTTCACAATCGTCTGTGCCTGTGCCATTTTTTCATCAACTGGTAGTTGCTGATATGCCTGAGCTAAGTCTAGTTTAGCGAAGACTTTTCCGCACCCCAGGGAATGGAGGAGGTGCTGCACCACCGGATATGCGTTTTGTTGCAGGGAGTGGTTCAGGGTGGCCTGGTAGTCCCCACAAATTCTAATCGAACCATCCGGTTTAATGGGTGTCACGATTGGGGTCTCCCAGGGAGAGTGATCGGTTGGCTCTAACACTCCCTGGGCTATTAACATATCAAGCTGTTCGTCGATTTTCGACTTTAAGGCATATGGAACTTGATGGGACTTTAGGCGGATGGGAGCTATTTTTGGATTAAGGCTAAAGGATTTCGGGGTCCCCTTGTACTCGCCTAGTTTTTCTGCAAAGACGTCCCTGAATTCATGGACGAGGTCCTCCTCCCAATCACTGCCACTGATTCGGTTAATGCCTGCCACTTCAATGCTGAGTGGCATGAACCATTGGAGGCCTAGCAGGCTAGGCCGATCTTTGTCGATCACAGTCAGAGGTAAGTACGCCGTGCAGTTCTTAAACAAGACCCAGACTCGGCTGGATCCAACGACTGGAATCCGATTCCCTTGATAGTCTTTAAGGATAAGTCTTTGGGAATGGAGGTCTTGGTGCTGGATAGTAGGGATGAGTTGCTTGAGGGTCCTCCAGGAAACCCAGAACTATTCAATCTCTCAAAGCCTCTTCTAGGTCAGCGAACCGGCAGAGGCCTCCTAGGTTTCGGAGGTCTGTGACGAAATCAGCAACGCTCTCTCCTTTCGCTGGTTTCTTTGGTAGAACTCGTGCCACCTTACAAGCGTTGGTACGGTCTGTGCATAGTGGGCCCTCAGCAGGGGTTAGAGGACGTCCCAGTCCATAGTCTTCACTTCAGCCGGTTTTGCCAGGGCCTTGGCCATCTTGAATACGGTTGGCCCGCAATGCGTTAGGAATACCGCCCGTTTCTTCCCGGTTGTGGCATCCTTCAAATTGTTAGTTTCCAAGAACATTTGGAAACGATCCATGTCGGACTCCCAGTCTTCTTGCGCTGGGTCGAACGGAGCGGGTGGTATGACGCTGCCGGACATGGTTCCGCCGTTGTGCGTTGTCAGTCACATGCTCGGTTATTTTCTTCTTTGTTCAGTCAGCTCTGACGTCTCCATATCCCACCCTCATCGCCAGTGTTAAGTTTGGAGCATGGGCGAGAAAGAATGGAGACGAGCCAGTGAAACGGTGAACTTCAACTCTTTATTTACATGGTGTGACAGCTCAAACTGGACGGCTGCTATAGCCTTCCTTATATAGGCAACCCAATAACTATTTCAACCAATAACAATCCAGGAGCGCTAGCTCCATTAACCAATACGAATGGCCTGTTAATGGCCAATCAGATTCTCCTGAATGGACCAATCCGACCCTGCCATTAACAGCCAATCAGAAGTGCAGGGCAAGAACCCTGCACTTGACTTCAAGCTCAAGATAACTTTATTTAACATTTATTCATTCACAGCAATAAGTATACTGTATTCCCAGACAGTTGAAACACACTCCCTTAACAATCACTTTTGGCTGACATTCTTTCAACATTTATAAGATACTTTCACCTTTTAATTGCTAATTAATTTCAAAATTAATTTAAACTCATATTTTAAGTTTTTTAATGAAAACATGCTACTGGCATGAAGTGAAGGATATATATACATCAAATATATACAGCACAGCTGAATATATTGATTATAGAATGATATTAAAACTTTTTATGTTATGCAGAACATATGATAGATTTTCCTCTTCTCCCCAATTTCATACTACTCTTCTGTGGCTACAAACTCTTATTCCCTCCAACAGAGGAAACAGATCTTTCAGAGAAAAACAGTTATCTTTCTTTAGAGGTGCTTGAAAATGCTTTTGTGCTAATCCACTCATGCTATTTTTCCCCTTTCTTGCATTCCGATAAAATGCTAATTTAACCATTCTTTTTCTTACAAAGTACACTCAAGTAGATATAAATATTTGTCCAACCAAAACAATCTGTTTAACCTTGAACTTCACTTGAGAATAGTACTCTATTTCTTGGCTTATCACAATTTTTATCATATTTTTCATAGCAGTGATTCTCTTTCTCTCTTTATAAAGAGGCATGATAATTCTAAGGATTTTTATTTTATTTTACTTTCCAAGAAAAGCCCCTGGCTTATATAGGTAGGTTGTAAGTGGCAGAGGGATGTAAATGAAGTTTTTGATCCATTCTGGTCCTGGAAACTGAGTCATTGTCCCCTCTTCGCTTATCTAGCTTATTGAGTGTTGTACGGTCTGTTTTCTTTCAGGACTTGATGGCATAGCCCGGCCTTTGGCATGAATGAGGAATATGAGAAGGAGTGGTGATTGGGAAGTGACTGGATTAAATTTGGACTGAGTCAATGTTGATCTTTCCTCACCTGCTCTTGACAAGTCTTCACCTCACTGAAACCTTTTTATTAAATTTTAATCAAAAGCACCAAACAAGAATCTGGATTGTAAAATGGCCAAAGCTCACTACATAAGTGCCTTTGCTTGACAAGTAAGACAGATGCTAAAATGCAGCACCCCAGGCATTCTGATGAAAAGCACAGAAATATTTGGTTTATATCTTTAGTGATAGGAGGAAGTTGGCCTTAAAATTAATCCTGTTCCATTCTTGGTTGCTCTAAGGGTTTGTTTTTTTTCTCTCCCTCAGCACTCATTTTATGCAACAGAGCCAGACAAGCAAAGCAAAGCTTACTCAGACAGCTGCCAGAACTCAAATACCAGTCATGGATATCTGCCTTCAGCTTTCTTGTGGCCTATTGGAAGCTGCCATACTTGTGTTCAAAAGAGACCTGGAGGATGAGCTGATTTCCAGCATGCTATTTGGATGGAACATGGTGGTGTTGATGATGATTTATTAATATACTAATTCTTCCTAAAGTAACTCAGAGTATTATTTCTAAATCTGATTCATGTTTTAAGTTCAGTGCTTCCAGCCATTTTGAACCAGTGGCACATTAGGAGGGTTGAGAGCATATTGCTGGACCTCTCACAAAATGGCTGCTATCGTAAATATGACTAGGCAAAAACACCAATAGATCAAAGTTTATTTTACATGAATACCTATGAGACTTGTGCAGGATATCTAATGATGGAAATACAGTTTGTTTGAAATCAATGCTTTGCTCTATCTTTAGCATGCTAGATTTTTAAATAAAGGAAAACTGAATAAATCAATTAATATACAGAGAAAATTGTCCAAACTTTAGAACATCTACATCTATTTAGAACATATTGTTAATATTTTTCAGTTTCTATTTACTAGACTTTTTTTTTACATTTTGGTACAATAGAGAATATGTATTACGTTAACATACAATATAGGAGCTGCTTCATTAGCTGTAGGTGATGACCCATTGAAATTCATGGGCAAAACTGATGGGTGTGTTGATTCTGTGGGAAGAGCCAAATAATGGCTGTGTGTTGCATTATTTTGAGGGGACAGCACATTTACACTGTTATACAAGCTGTATACTCACTACTTTACATTGTAGCCAAGTGTCATTTCTTCAATGTTGTCACATGAAAAAATATACTTAAATATTTACAAAATATGAGGGGGTGTACTAACGTCTGTGATATACTGTATAAGCTTGTTAATTTTCTTAAATGGGAATAAAGTTAAAGAATACAACTTTTTCTGCTTTGGTAGGTCTAATATTATAAACTAATAATACTTAGTTATTTAAAATAATTATTGTGTATTATATTTAAAATAGAACAACAAATTTCAAATGAACAATATATAATCTGAGTGCTGTTGTGACTCATGCCTTCACCACCTCTCCCTTAGGTTATTGCAATGGGTCTGTCCATGAAAATCACTTAGAAGCAATTGCAACATCTGGATTTCTAAATGGGAAGAACGCATATAGTTGCATTAGGGACAATTCGAGATGCTGGATTTAACCTAACAATGTCTATATAGCTTGGCATCCATGATGAGTACATAAAGGAGAATTATCCATCCTATTCATTCCAAGAAGGAAACTATTGAAGAGCTCTACTTTACTTGAATTGTCAATAATGTAAGTTAAGAGATGCTTTGCTTGGTCTTGGCCCACATAACCTACTGGGGAATACCTTGCCTGCTGAAGTATAGGGAGCTCCCTCCTCATTTGGTTTTTAAAAAGTGCTCAAAACCAAAGTACTATAAACTATTGTAAAGCATTTTTAATGCAAATGATAGGCTTGAGCTATTTTGATAATGAAGGGTTTTTTTTCTGTATTGGTTCATGGTTCATGGTTCATAGTTCTTTTTATTTTTTATCTTATAATCCACACCAAATATTTAGAAGTAAGGTGTGTAGAAATTATTGTAGAAATAAAGAAATAGTTTAGGATGCCTGAAATAATTTCTGCTCATTATTTCTGTAAAATTTCACTCTGGGACATTGGCAGTAGTATTTATTCATATATGGCCGGTGGTTGGTTGCAGTGAATTGCCTCAAGTGCACTGGGCTTGATGACAGATTTCTTGAAATTATAGTTCAGTTTCTTAGTCCTAAAGATGTTGTTTGTGTGATTCAAGAATAAGTAAGCCAAATGTCAAAAATGTATCTATTGTACAAGACTGAAAATGTCTTTATCTTATACTGTTCTGTGTTGATCTTGCATCTATTTGTTTATTATTTTACTCAATCACATTTGCTGCATTTTTTTCTTTTCTTTTTTTTTCAAAAACAAATTCACTGTTACTTCTATATGCAATTTTCCTGAACAGGCATAATTTCCATGCAACCTTTAACATTTTCTAAAATATAGCTTGATATGTATAATCATCCTTAAAATGCATCATTTCTGAATCCACATTTCTTAGTGCAACTTTATCTAAGATACACTTTATTATATACATCCTTTCTCAATATATGCTGCTTCTCAGAACTTTTGTTTTGAGAATGACATGGCGGCATTATTACCATCCATGCAAGTATCTATGCTGGCAAATCACACTATAATGCTTGAAAAGAAAGCTACAGCAGATTTCTTCTCATTTCTAATGGGAATTGCAGAGAATGTGGAATGTATAAAAATTCAGCTGCTCTTTTTGCTGTGTTCATTAACCATATCGGATTAGATCATTTCATTTATTATGAAAACATATCAAATAACATTTTGATTTGTATCTGTTTTTACATGAAATGAGCAATATCCTCAGAGACAATTGCAAGTATCTTAAATGAGTTATTGCTGAAAAATTAGGAGGCAAGAAGTGATGATAAAGATGTTAGACAGACATTAGTCCTGTTGATTTAGTTGAATTTGCATCAAACTATACAGTTTAGAATCAAAGTCTCGGGTACCTTAAATTTCATTTCTTGAGGAATTTGTTTTATCATATTTAAAATAACAATGCAGTTTGCACCTGCAGTGGAAGAGGTGTTAGCATGGGCTTAATCATTTCATCAACTACTCAGCTCTTGCTGGCCAGACATTCCTAGAAAATCTGATTGCCAAAGGCCCCAAAGCCTGAATTATACAAAGACCTGGTTTCTTTTTTCTCTGAATGATAACTGAGTCCAGAGGTGACCCTCGCATACAATTGTTGTTATTCAGGCCTTTAACAAGACAGCAAATTCACATGTAACTCTATCTTCCTACTTCAACAGTACAGCAGCTTGTCACCTCTCTCATCTGTCAGCACCTGTTCAGGCTGCTAAATGAAGACAGCAGAGCTCAGCCATGGTATCTGTTGGTGGCAGCATATGCACCAAGGCAGAGCAAGACAAGGGATTTCAAGTGAAGGCCAAAACCAATCCATCATTTTGACCTATCAATGATAAAGAGAATGGACATAAAAGAGATAGCTCCTTGTCCCAAAGGTAGTATCAGTGGTCAGCTGTCATCAGAACAAAAATAGTTAAACCCCAGAATACCCTCCAATAAGAGGAGGGATTCTTGACTCTACCATACATATTATGATAATAACTTTTTTTTTTTAATTTGGTAGTACAATGCTACAGCTAGAGCATTTAGAAGAAGCTTGAATGTAAGTTGGTTAGATTTGTCTTAGTCAAAGAGCTGATCTTGGCTCTAGTTTCTAAGCTCTCCAGTTGGACTTCACTGTTGGGAAAGTTTATGTTTCATTTAGAGGCAGAATCTGGTGCTTATATCCTTTCTTTTGTTGAGGTTCTTATTTCATCTTTAAGAGTTTAAAAGAGCAATATTGCATTTCACTTGACTGAAGGTGGTTAAAGCAGGATGTATTTATAAATTGGATCTATGTAATCAGAAATAAGCATCACTGAATTTAGGAGAGAGATTGTCATGTAATTAAACACAGGATGGCAGTCATACCCAATGAACACTTAATTGTGCATTTTGATTATTGGCAGACTTGTTTTTTTAATAGTTCTAGTTGCCTGTATGCTTGTACTTTGAGTATAATACTTAAAAAGCAGGGAATGGAAGATGTCTGACAGCTGTCGTGTTGAGCTCCTGCATTTAAATATTACAATACTGAGTAGTTGTAAATAAGGCTTCAAGAAAATGGAGTTTCCTGAACTAATAAAATGCAGGACAAAAATGGAGTAGTAGCCCATTTACTAGGTTTTTTTTCCTGCCTTTTTAGATGTAGAAGGCAGTTAGTAGTCTGTATAGCCTGTGTAAACAAATTAAATGCCAAAATACACTCATTTAGAAAAGTGAGAGTAGAGGGCTACTGATCTCTGTTGAATTTAGTCTTTCGTTAAAACTGAAATAAGAAAATATAGCCCTGTTTCCTAAAAGTGCGATCTTATTCTGAATTCATCAGGTGATTCCCCTTGAAACTTTCTGAATAACTTGTAATAGAGAAGACTGGCATTCTTCTACTATAAGAGAAGGGATATTTGTGGATTCTGAAATAATGGCCGTACCTGTATGGTAAGTGGTAATATACAATGGGGAGGTCTGCTATTCAATAAAAACACTGGGATATGTCCTATATATATATATACACATACATATCAGCCCTTGGGTATGCCTAAAGCAGTTCTTTGAATCTCAGGCATTATGACAGCAACAAGGTGTTGTGTCCATGATTAGAACAAAACTCCTGGACCTTCCTATTGGATTACATTTGGGCTTCTTTCGCCTACATTTCCTGAAGCTGTGCCCATACTCAAAATGGCCACTAGCCTCACTCCTTTCATGAGAACTGTTAATTCTCAGGTGGAAAGTGATGCTGCCCCAGGCAAGTTATAATCACTTGACAGGAGAAGGTTGATGCCAGTGGATTCTTATCAAGTGATTTCCTTCCCATCACATTGGAATGGCTTGCAAACAAGCAATTATACACAGGCCCAGCTGCATAGGAATAATGAGCAGACATTGCCCTTGTTCTGTCTTCCCCCCCAATCCCCCCAACATAGGCCCACACATGCTCACATTCATGCAAGCACACATCATGTCAGCAAGTAGCATATAATGATCTCTGGATGGGAAGTGGTGTTGCTATACTGTAAGCAACAGCTAATATCCTGCTCCAGTCCTCTTCTAAAGTTATACTGTAGCTTTTGAAATGTGATGCCTTCCCTCTAAGCTCAGTGAAGTAATGGGACAGTGTACTTTCTCTTAGATTAGGGGCTGAGTTTCAATCTTAATTTCTTTTATTCATTAACTTATTTAAATATATCAGCAATTGATAGACAGTAAGATAAAATTCTCTAATCTTCAAAACTAAAACCAATGAACAGAAGAAACAAGGAGGAATCCTCTGTCAGGGTCAATATAATATCTCAACTCCAAAAATATTCCTAGACAATAAGAGTTTGTATATGTCACCCAGATGACTATTGGCAAAGCATTCTTTGGCAGAATTTGCTAGCAGGAGACAATGCTGAAAAGATCCTTGATCTAGTAACTTTCTGCCAACATTCAGATGTAAAAATATCCAGGATTCTCTCAATATTAGATTACATTCCCTGTTTGGGCTTCAAATATTCAGGAAACCACAAAATAGCAGTTAAGAGATGTTTCTGTAACTCATGGTTATCTGGTAACACAGACACAGCAACCCCAACCAGATAACTATGGAAGGGCACTCTTGAAGTACTCTAGGCTCTGCCCTAACCACTGGTTAGTGTGTGTTTTATACTATTTATATATACTATCAACTGTATAATACTGCACAGAAAATAGAACAATGAGTTCTTTATGTGGAAAAGAAGAATTTAGAGAATAGAAATGATAGCTTTAGTTCACGTGCAGCCTTTGCTATTAAAGAGTACAGAATAAAGGAATGTAATGTTTTCTATTTTATTATTTAGTTTTAGGTCATTTATAAACAATAAGGAAGCTGAAACACAGTACAAGGATTTTTCAGCCCAAATTGTGAAGATACAGTAGAAAGATCTAAGTATATTTTGATACAAAGCAATAATATAAATCTTTTCTTTTATTCATAATAGTCCTCTACAGGAGGGAAAACCTTCCTTACTTCAAAACGGATGTAGGAGATTTTGCTATATTGGTTTATATATATCTATATCCACAGTCTATATAGCTATATCTATGTACTGTATCTATATCTACAGTGCATATTTACATCTATCTATATCATTTATATCTATCATCGATATTATTTATATCTATCATCTATATAACCTATATCATCCATCAGATTATCTATCATTCTATGTATCTTGTAGATTGGACATGACTTTAATACTTTTCAGTATGTTGGGATGTACTTTTTTCATTAAAATTGAATGAATAGGCTGCTATTGAAGTCATAGATATTGAAGAACTGACAACCAAATAACATAGTACTGAAAAATCATGTAGTTAAGAGGGCTTTGTTCATTAAACAGCAATATTCAGCATTAATTCTGATAAAATCAAGTCCAACTTAAAAAAGAAATTCAATTTGATAAACTAAACTTTTAACCAAATGAGCACCAATTAAAAAAAAAAAATCCTCATAAGATCCATGTTCTGTGAAAAGCAGAGCAAAGTCATTTCCCTTCCTTTTTTATTAAATTTCAATTTCTTGAATAATACATATCAGTTTACTGTTTATCAAAGGTCACATGAAATTTGTATGAAACTGAGTTCATTATCCGAAGCTTAAATCTGCAATTAGAATGGTATGTTTAGCTTGAAAATTAATATCCTAAGCATTAAGTGCAAAAGAGAGGGAGGGAGGGAGGGAGGGAGGGAGGGAGGGAGAGAGGGAGAGAGAGGGGGGGAGAGGGAGAGGGAGAGGGAGAGGGAAGGACAAAGAAAACACAGGCAAAAAAACTTTTCAAGAACATTGTCATGAAATGATATTGAATAATACATATGCTGAATTGAATTAAAAAAACATTAATATTGACATGTACTCATTGATCAACATATTAAACAAAGAAGAAAATACAAATATTTATTTTTCTACATGTGTGTATGAGTCCTGCATGGAAGGGTCATAAACTTTTCTTCTGATCAGGGGTTTCAAACTTGATTTCATTGAGGGCCTCATCAAGGTTGTGTCTGACCTGAGGAGAACTCAGGGGAGCATGGCCAGGGTGGGCATGGCTAGCTCAATATCCATTTTCAGCTGTGATGGCCTCCTGCAGACTTCTGCTAGCAAAAACAAAGCTCAGAGGGGCACGTGTGGCCCTCTTGAGCTCCATTTTTGCTGGCATAGGTACTATGGGCCAGTCCTTTGCTGTTTTCCAGGGTGGGCCTATGGGCCAGATCTAAGCACCCTCAGGCCAGATCCAGCCCACAGTCCTTGAGTTTGACACCCCTGCAATAGATGCTTGACTCATTAGATCCCAACTGTCTGCTGATAGATCTAATGTGTGCATGCATGCATGTATGTATATATTCATGCAGAAAAGCTGTGTTATCACTAAGAGTCAACAACAAATTTCTGGCACATTATCATCTGTCTATCTATCTATCTATCTATCTATCTATCTATCTATCTATCTATCTAATCTATCTATCCCCATATACAGAAGGCAAACATAATTAAAAATATAATCATACTAAGGATTTTGCAGCTCTGAAATTCAGTTGCTTATTTTGAAACTGCTTCATGCTGTAACTCTTTGGTTCTGTCATCTTTCCCACTACCTCCCCACTGCTCCTCTTCTGATTATGGCAAACAGAAAGGGTAGAGAAACTGGCCTGTTCCCTTAGAAATGGCTTCTAGGAGAGACAGAAAATGAGACTACAGATGAATGGATGTGAGCTGAGATTTCTGTTTACTCATATAAATTTCCATAGCAGGAAATAACAATAGAAACAATAATATATAGTCAGAGGCTGATGACTAGGCACTGTACAAATTAGTGCAATAAGCTAAAAAATAAACAATCAAATAAGATACATTAAGACAAAACTGCTAGTCTGCTGATTTACATAGACAAACTCTTTTTTCTTTATGCAATATCCTAAAAATTAATTTCTAAGAGAACAGATGTGAAATAAGTAAGCAACTGTTGAGCTGTCAAGGGAAAAATGATAACAACAATAATTTCTTTCCCCCCAGTATTTGCATTAATTTATGCTTTAAGATGCTTTCCACCAACATCTTTTTAATTTACACACACCTTGAAGTTTAAGTAGACTAGGAGTATTATTATTCGCATAATGCAGATGAGGGAGGTGAATGAAGGCCAGCTGAATAATGACTGATCTACTTAGTCCATGACTGAGGTGAAATTTTAAACGTCAGTATTTTTGCTCACATATTTTACTTATCATATTGCATTTGGCTGTTAGAACATCCTACTCAAGGCATTTCTCTCCAGATGTGTGAACATCCACTTCCAGAATTCCCTAATTATAATTCTCTAATCATTGCTGAGATTTAATAGAACTGAAGTCAATGGAGAAGGCCTGGAATAGAGAAAATTGTGTTAGAATAGGTCTATGTTTGCTAACTCCTATATAGCAAAGATAAACATTTTCTAAGTGGCAAAATAAATGTAGCTTCCTTTTGAATTTCTCTTCCCCCACCCCTGCATTTCTTTTGTTTTGAACTGGAATCCAGTCCACATTATGTTTCCTCTCAGCTATACACAAACTCCTTAGCAGCCCTGAATGGCATTTCAACAACGAATAGCAGCAATTTGGACAAGTGGACACAAAAGGTGGGTGCCTGGTCATTATGACCTAAGCAAGTTTGCCCATTGATTTCCCTGGAAAGAAAATTGAATGCATGTCGGATAACAACAAATAACGCAGCTATTCATCATTCAGGTCTTTCCTTAAGAATCCAGGAACACTTGAAGCTTGCCCATTGTAGTTGGAAAAAACGGGGAGAAGGACACATTGTTGATAAGGGAATGATGTATTACCTCATAAAACAAATCCAGACAGAGACCTTTAAAAGAAAAAAAGAAAAGCTTTACTCTGTATGGTAGTTTTTTTAATACCATTTTTTCTTATTCACTCACCCACAACCATTCTAATTTATTTGCCAAAACATCATTTAAAGCATTATAAATATGTGGAAAAACAAAATAAGTTACAGTTTCCTATCACAGCTTACAAAGGGGGTACTATAAATGAGCAGCTGCCATAGAAGGAATCTCCTTATGTTTTTCTCACATGTTCCAAATCTTCATAATAATTTTCATGAATATGTTTTATTAGGCTAGGCCAGAATTAGACGATGAGAAATTTGTATGGCTTCCCCAGAAAATGGAACAACTTAATTGTGAGGTGACACCATTGCACAACTAGTTTTCTGAATACGTTGTGATAGAGAAAACTAAAAATTGTGGCCAACTGCCCCCTTTCCCCCCCCCCAAAAAAAAAGGTAAAGAAAAAGTTCAATAGCTGCTGGGTTTCTCCCCCTTTATCTACAGAGGGACATTCCTGGTGACATGTCCTATTTCATAGTTGCCTTTCACAGTTGCATTTTCTAGTGACCTAGGAGGAAGAACATAGGAGTTGCTACATATGTTTATATGTGACCATGCTTGTAGCTTCTGCCTTGCAATTTCTGTAAAAAAAATAAGGCCACCAACTCAATTAGACACATTAGTTATCTGGAAATGTAAAATGAGGTCTTATTAATATCCATATGACCCTCAAATGTTATTTTGCTTATTTAGTCCACCTGGTGCTAATATAAGGTCATGAACTAAACAACAGATAGTTGTCCCCTCTATTGCAAAATGGAAATTTTCAAAAATTTGCAGGTTGCTTTGTATTTGAAAATACCTTTGAATCATTATTCCAAGACAACGCTCATCTATATACTACAAAAATATAAATTTATATATAATATATATAAATATAGTATTTTGTTTTAAATCCGGGATGTGGCTTTTTATATCATAATTGTACTGTATTGCCAACATGAAAGGGTGCAAGACAGGTGTGGAAGAACAATTCTGCCACTATTACACATTGTCCAAGTCCAAAAGTTGCAGATAAATATTTTTAAAAAGTTAATACAGGAAATAATACTTAACAGCATCTTATTGTTAATTGTGTTTTTAAACTATGTGCGTTAATGCATTGCATGTGCATTGTATAAAACTGCAAATGACATTTTAATGGGTTAAAATATATTTTGATTTCAGGCACATTAATTCAATTATTGGAACGTTAAAATCAGTTGTGGTAATTCAAATCTGCAATATATTATAGATAATTAAAAATACAGTTAAGTGAAATATTTGTTATCTGTTTTGGTCTTTGACTGCAAATCAGTAAAGTACCAGGAAGTAAGATGTTA
Organism: Hydrophis major; assembly: GCA_033807585.1. Lineage (NCBI taxonomy): Eukaryota > Metazoa > Chordata > Lepidosauria > Squamata > Elapidae > Hydrophis > Hydrophis major. The sequence continues at coordinate 112,065,180 of CM066330.1, forward strand.
TTTATTTGCATAGAAATTGGATTCAAGAGTTGGAATAACCCATTTTAATAAAGTTTTGAGAGATTTAAATAATACTAAATATATTTTCTCATAATCAACAAAAATATCTATTTCACATTCATTGAAGATATTTAAAATGTTGGTTATCAGCTTCATTACTGATTCAATATCCATTTGTTTGCTTGATGAAGATTAAAATAATTTAAAGATATTAATGTGATTATATACTAAAATTTAGAATGTATTGATAAGAAGAAGTATGGATTTACTGAGCATTAGTGGTAGCAAAGGGAACATTCTCTTACAATAGAAAGATAGTGCAATCCTGGATTTACAATCCTGGATTGATGGTATGTATTCACCCTCTGCTTAATGAATTAGCTCTTTATTCAGGTAATGGAAAGACTGATCAATATTATTCCATGTGGTCAAGGCTTAATGCTGTGTTTAAAAAGTGAGCTCTCTTTTACAAGAATTGCAATACTTCCTTCTTTTCTTTGTTTCTTTTTCTCTTTTATATCTTTCCCCCCTTTTTTAGTTTATACTAAAACAATGAATAGGAAGAAACTAAAAATACAAACATCAGTCTGAATAACAGTACCTAAACACCACCCTTCAAAATTAAAAATACATTCTTGCTAAAGCTAATTACTATATTTCTAAGTCAAAATCATTTCAGGATTTCTTTGCCTGAAGCCCTTACCTACAAACTCTACACAAAAGAATCAAGACTTAATAGGCTTCTGTTAATCTTAGACATTATGTCATTATTCAAAATACTTTACTACTATTTTATGTGTATGTGCATATGTGCATACATAGGCACACTGAAACCTAGTTAAGTGGCCATATGGGAAAAGGATATAGGATACTATGCTCATAACATTTTGCTAGTATTATTTGACTGGAACATAAGCAGCCTTTAAAATGAGGAAATGGACAAATTTGTCTTACTGTGTACAGCCAACTCAGTCTCTAGACATTTATTTGAACTTTAGTTCCTTTGTGAAAGTATGTCTCTCGGTGTGTGTGGTTTAAAGAAACAAACTGTATACATGCATGAAACAGTTTATTATTCCAACCTCCTTACTTTCAGATGGAAGGTCTACTCTTACATTTGAACCCAGTTCCAGGTGTCACTAAACCCTGGAACAAAGTGCCCTCTGAGGGGCTCCATTCACAGTATGATGGTTTATCCATGCAGGGGTAACAGTGGGAACAGCCCTTCCAATAGCATAAGGTGGCTGAAGGCTGCTGTTTCCCACAATGCAAAAGAACTGGAATCTGAGGCTAACAGTCTATTTAAAGATTGTTTGGTTGTACATATAAAAAAATGAAAGAGAAATAATAAATAAACAAAGGGAGGGGATTGGTTCCTTTTCTTCTGAATCTTTGCTTCTGTTGTCCTTCCACCTATATTCTGTGTCATCTGAATCTAATATGGCTGGGAGGATTATTAGTTCCATGACTGAAACACCGACCTGAAGTTCATTTGCCTTTTTTCACCCATTTGCCTCTTTTTCTTCTGCTGCTTAATTAATATATACATATGCACTGATAATAGACCTTGAGGATAAAAGGATTCTTTATAGTTTATACCACTTAATAATGCCTTGGTAAGGCCACCCTTGGAATACTGCATTCAGTTTTGGTCACCATGGAGTACAAAAGATGTTGAGATTCTAGAAAGAGTGCAGAGAAGAGCAACAGGGGCCTGGAGGTTAAAACATATGAAGAACAGTTGCTGGAACTGGGTATGTCTAGTCTAATGAAAAGAAGGACTGGGGGAGACATGATAGCAGTGTTCCAATATCTCAGGGGCTGCCACAAAGAAGAGGGAGTCAAGCTATTCTCCAAAGCATCTGAGGGCAGGACAAGAAGCAATGGGTGGAAACTAATCAAGGAGAGAAGCAACTTAGAACTTGTTCCACTGATTAATTGTTCTAACTCTCAGGAAATTTCTCCTTAGTTCTAGGTTGCATCTCTCCTTGATTAGTTTCTATCTATTGCTTCTTTTTCCTGCCTTCAGGTACTTTGAAGAATAGGTTGACTCTTCTTTGTGGCAGCCCCTTAGATCAGGGGTGTCAAACTCATGTTGTCATGGCAGCATCATGTGACATATCTGGACTTTTTCCGCCTTCGCTAAACTGGCGTGGCTAGTATGTGACACATCTGGTGGGCCGGGAGTTTGACAGCCCTGCCTTAGATATTGGAACAGTGCTATCATAGCATTCCCAGTCCTTCTTTTCATTAAACTAGAGTAGGGATGTCAAACTCAATTTCATTGAGGGACGCATCAGGGTTTGTGTTTAATCTTGGGGGCTGGGGTGGGCGTGGCCAGCTCAATGTCACTCCTGTTGGGGCATCTGTGGTGACCCAAGTGGTCTGCCAGCAAAAACAGGCTCCCGAGCTCCATTTTCTGCTGCGACAGGCTCCTTCAATCCTCTGCCAGAGAAAACAGAGCTCCAGAGGCCCACCCTCAGCCCTTGTGAGCTCTATTTTTGGCTGCAACAGCCTCCTGCAACCCTCTGCCAGCAAAAATGGAGGGCCTCCCGCGGTCCTCCTGAGCTCTGTTTTTGCTGGCAGAGGCACCATGGGCTGGTCTTTCACTGTTTCCAGGACAGCCCCATGGGCCAGATCTAAGCACCCCATGGGCCAGATCCAGCCCAACGGGGCTTGAGTTTGACACCCCTGAACTTGACATCCCCAATACTGTTTTAACTAAATGAGAACTGAAGGCCTGAATCCTGTTTCTCATATTACTCTTCATCAATCACAATTGTTGATCTTCTATGGAGAACATTGTTATTCTCTATTTCCTTCTGTAATGGCAAAGAGCTCTGAAGGCCAAGTCCAATAAAGACAAATTAAAGTATGTGTAGCCTTGAGAAAAGGTTCCTTAGTGGCTGATAAGGGAATTACACTTAATTTTGTTTTTATACTACTCTTTTTGATTTTTTGGCTATTGAGTATTTTTGATATTATGTTACTTCTTTTGGGATTAATGTATGCAGGGAATTCTTTATTATACTATGTACTGTTTTGAAAGCTACCATGAGTTCATTGCCAGCTGCATATAAATTTAATCAGCATTAACAGTAATGATCATGGTAATAGTGGTTTGATAGTGGAATAATTGACAAAGGGAACTGAGAGGATCTGTACATAAAGAAGCTATCTAAGGAAAATGTTATTATTTGGATTTTTTCATCAATCATTTAAATGCTCCCTTCCACATATGAAGATGAGTCTTGCTTAAAGTCCTGGAGTTCTTCCCTGTAATTATGATACCTTTCTATCAGCAAAATGTTATGTATTATGGAAATAAGGAAAGTGTTCAATTTAGCCTCAATTTGGCAAGATGAGGGCTGGCCTACGGCCATCTAGAAGGAACATTGGCATTGAATTACAATTTTGATTTTTTTTTTATCCCATGTGAGTAATTTGTAATGCTGTAAGTCCAATAAATAAAACATCCAAAATATGTTTTTTGGAGTGCTTGACCTTTATAATATTGATGCTATCAAAACATTCTTAAACTTTTAAGGCATGACCTTTTCATATTCAGAGATAAAAAGGAGCCTGAAAACTTGACAATGATGACATGTTGTAGTGAAAACACTCAGCATTGTGGGAGCTGCCACTTTGGCTGATCTTAGAGCATTCATAAACACATTCTTTATAAAACTGGTATTATTTTAGCCATTTAATTTGGTGATCCTGTTAATGTACTTCCTTCACAAATAGTTGGGTCAGTGGTATCTTTCTTAAATCTTAAGGGTTAGCAAAGATTTAAAGAATCCAAGATAATAACATCTTGAACATCAGCTTCAATGTATCGACATTAGTAGGTGTTAATTAGTAGGTGGTTTGACTTGTTGATTTGTCTGAAATATTGTGGAAGGAGTAAGAGTGGGTTTTCCTCATTAATTCTCTGAATAATTTCTAATTGTGTTAGAAATAGCTTCAGTTGTTAAATACAGTTATCTGTGTTCTGTTAGAAGCAAGAAGAGTACAGTAAAGATATTAGTGATCCTAAAAATTAGCCCAGTATGAATTTAACCTTAATTCAAGATGAACTGGTGAACAGAATATTTTATTGGCCAAGTATGATTGGACACACAAAGAATTTGTCTTGGTGTAAATACTCTCAGTATACATAAAGAAAAGGTACATTCGTCAAGAATCATAAGGTACAACATACAATAATAGTCATAGGGCACAAATAAGCAATCAAATCATATTAGGAAAGAGTCAGTATAAATCATAAGGATACAAGTGACAAAGTTACAGTCATACAGTCATAAGTAGAAGGGGATGGGCGATAAGGACTGATGAGAAGATTAATACCAATAGTAATGCAGACTTTGTAAATGGTTGGCAGTGTTGAGGGAATTATTTGTTTAGCAGAATGATGGCGTTCGGGGAAAAACTATACTTGTGTCTAGTTCTGGTGTGCAGTGCTCTATAGGGTTGTTTTGAGGGAAGGAGTTGAAACAGTTTATGTCTGGGATGTGAGCGGTCTGTAAATATTTTCACAGCCCTCTTTTTGACTCATGCAGTATACACGTCCTCAATTGAAGGCAGGTTGGTAGTAATTGTTTTTTCTGCAGTCCTAATTTTCCTCTGAAGTCTGTGTCTGTTCTGTTGGGTTGCAGAACCAAACCAGACAGTTATAGAGGTGCAGATGATAGACTCAATAATTCCTCTGTAGAACTGTATCAGCAACTCCTTGGGCAGTTTGAGCTTTCTGAGTTGGCGCAGACAGAACATTCTTGTGCTTTTTTGATGATGTTTTTTTATGTTAGGTGTCCATTTTAGGTCATGTGATATAGTAGAACCTAGAAATTTGAAGGCCTCTACTGTTGATACTGTGTTGTCTAGTATTGTAAGAGACGGTAGTATGGGAGGGTTTCTTCTGAAGTCCACACCATTTCTATGGTTTTGAGTGTGTTCAGTTCCAGATTGTTCCGGTTATACCATGAGGCAAGTTGTTTAACCTCCTGTCTGTATGCAGATTCATCGTTGTTTCGAGTGAGACCAATCACTGTTGTGTCATCAGCAAACTTCAGTATTTTAACAGATGGATCGTTTGAGATGCAGTCATTGGTATATAGGGAGAAGTGGAGATAGCACACAGCCTGGGGGGGGGGGGGGGGGGGCTGTGCTGATTGTACAGGTATCAGATATGATTCTGCCTAGCTTCACCTGCTGCTTCCTGCCTGTTAGGAAGCTTATGATCCACTTACAAGTATGTTCAGGTACTGCTAGTTGGTTTAATTTACTTAGAAGAGTGTCTGGAATGATGGTATTGAATGTTGAACTGAAGTCTACATAGAGGACCCTTGTTTAGGTATTTGGAGATTCAAGGTGTTGTAGGATGTAATGCAGAGCCATGTTGACAGCATCATCTGTCAATCTATTTGGTCAGTATGCAAACTGCATGGGATCTAACAGCAGATCTGTGATGGTTTTCAGGTGGGACAGCACAAGCCTTTCAAAGATTTTCATAACTACAGATGGTAGAGCAATTGGTCTGTAGTCATTCATTCAAAGATTCAAAGATGGCATAATTTGGTTTAAATCTGGGATTCATGAGAATCCAACTCAGGTTCAGGCATTTTGATTATTGAGAAAATGGCATAACCTTTCACAGAGAAATTTCAAAATATCTGAAATTGGTTAATTTTGGGGGGTAAAATGGAAAGAAAATAGCAGAATAGCAGATCCTTAGAATAACATTTTAAAGGATTGAAAAGTAAAAGTAATGAATAAAGTTGGATTTGTTGGATTTGGTTTTTTTTTTCTGAACCAATCCCCCAAAGGAAAGGGATAGGCTGTTATTCTTTTTCTTAGCCATTATACTGTGAAGATATTGATAAGTTTCCAAGTTTAGTAGTACATATTAGATCAATTTGTTGAAAAAAAATGTTAAATGTATATGCACAAATTGCAGACATGCTCTCTATTGTGCAAAATTAATATTCTCACATATTATACATGCTGTTAAATGTAAAGATCAAGCAATATATTGAAACACTTTTTTTGCATTAATATTTGTTTATCAAAGCCTGGCACTCCACAAGCAATTCCATCAACAGACACATTAATCTACAACCAGCCTCAGAATTCAAATTAACCATACAGCCAACCAACAATGGCATTGACCCTCAACCAATCCCCCCACCAGCACTTCACCTCCCAATGACCTTCACCTCACATGACCTCCCCATCACAAGATCCATCACAAGATGCTCACTTGACATGACCCACACCTGACCCATCACCAAGCCCACTGCTAGACCCATCACAAGACCCTACCTGACGCAACTCCCCCATCACAAAGCCCTTATAAACAGAAGAACACCAACAATGGCATTATCTAAATTCTGCTGAAGATGTTATCTAGCCTTGTAATGAAACATTCAGAAACCAACCCACAAACTTAGAAAACGAATCTCCACCCTCAAACTTTAATGAATTGCAGGCAAGTATTGATGAGTGGACTCTAAGCCTATCCTGCCATGTATATGAGTATAAGAGAACTGAAGAAACTGGCATCTAAATAGAACAGCAAATATTTTGAATTGTTGGCTGTAGCAATTGCAAGGCTTTGCTTCAAACAAAAATATCTGTCTTAAACCAGAATTCATTGGCAGAATGTGTAAAACAAAAGAGAGTACACAGGTTTTGGGCAATATTCCAGAGCAATCGATTATGAAGGCCATTACTAAAGTAAGCTTATCTAGATTCTGAGGATTGCAACAACTATTGATTGCACACATATTTCCTCTTCCTCTCTAAAGTGCTAAATGTGTAGCTTCCAAGTACTCTTGGATGAAATTAATTTCATGGGCCCATTTCAGTTTGGGCCAATCTTGGCTCTAGCAATGAACCATGCATACATTCTCCAATGGGTGGGTGATTTCCTGTCGCGGAAGTGGTATAACATGGATGATTCACATTTACCTTTCAGTGGTTTTTAATATCCTACTGAATAAGCTGTCTGCACTGGGGAATGAATTAATACATATGGGTAGTTTTGTTCTTTCTTTGATTACTATTTCGAGATGGGACGAGACAATTTTACTTCAGTAATAGCAGCCTTCACAGTGTAGGCAAGGAGATTGGACTAATAAAACCATCCCTGCAACATTGCAATGCAAAGCTGGGTCTTTTCTGATGTTGCTTTTGGCTTCTTTAGGAAAGTAGCAAGATCCTGCAAGTGCCACCATTTTACAGGAAACAAAGAATAAGTAGTAAATTGCATCTGGGAACCATTTAGGGATTATTTTAATGTTCTGAAGTCTAGAAATTGTTTTTCAAATCATTCAATAAATAGCCAATCATTGCAGGACTGGGCTTTTAAATAAGTTAGCCTCTTCCCTGATTCTGGATATCTTTCCTCTCATACTGTTGCTCTCCTCCCTTGGTCTAGTAGTCCTCATAGCTGCCACAAGAAATATGCAAAGTCAGCCCTTTAAATGATGCAGAAGGCTACTTTAAGACATTGTTAGGAAAGTCCATCTAGCTCGCCAACTCCAGGATTCTTCCTGCTTGTTTGCTTTGCTTGGTGCTGCTTTTGTTTTAGTATTCTCCATCCAGCCTCTTATCTAGATAAGCTGAATGAAAGTTGTTGTTACAGTTGCTAGGCTCAGCGTTCATGGTGCTTAATGTTATCACTGGGATATGCTGTGCTTCCCCTCTGGAACTTTACTTGCCATAACCAACTATATAACAATAAAAATTGTGAGATTCCTGTATTTGTTCAGTGCATCTTTTATGATAGAAATGGGGGAGGGGGGGTTGTAGCTCATTGATAGGGTTAGGTTTCTGTGGGATGTCAGGTCAGTGATGGTTCAAGCCCTTTCTACCCTTGATCTCTGGGGTTGATATCTTTCCTTGCATTTCTACTATAAGAAGAACTGAGTAGGTATTCCCAGTTGCCTCCTTTAACAAAGCCAGTTCCCCTACAGCCTCAGACTTCTCCAGGAAGTCCTTGGGGTATTATCTCCTTCCCCTCCTTTGTTCTGCTAATTGGACTAATGGCTGGCAAAGGTCTGAAAGGTTTGTTTCAAAAAAGCAAAGCAAGAGCTTATTAGAAAGTAGTCTCACCTGCTCAAGCGTGCAAAGATTTGTCCACTGAGAAACAACTAACAAACTTTGTTAGTGTGTAAATACAGGATGTGTGTACAGAGAGAGGTAGTCTTTGTCCTTTGTGAAAAAAAAACAGCTAAAGATCATTACAGATGCCACCGATTCCCAGGGTACTTTTTGATTGTGCTTGGAAGCAAAAATAAATGTAGTTTATTAATACAACAAAGGTGAGAGTGATAGATAGGCTTTAAAAGTAACCATCAGCATGAACATTCAAAGGTGCTGAACTTGTGGTCTTTCTTCTATTTTACCACTACCAACTCCTCATCACAGATAAATATTTCCACAAACACTGAATCCCCTAGTGGGTGATAAGCTGGGACTTCGACAAAGATTTGTTTGGAAGGATGCAATGAAGTTGGTGCTGTCTGAAAAGTTCAGTGGGTGATGGATGTGCCAGGAAGGATGAAGGTCGCTCTGTCAAGTACACAGGGGGGAATGTGGATGGTTACCAAAAGGTTCTGGATATATTACTTACAAAACATTATATACAGATTATCTTCCTTTTTTCCATTTGTTTTTTGCACTGTTTATAAATTGAACTATGTGCAATTAATACAAGTATTAAGGAAAACAGTCATCCAAACAGTCTGACAGCGGAATACAAATTCTCAAAAAAAAAAAAAAAAACTGACGACAACCACAACAACAACCCTTTAGGGGGGTTCTTCGCTAACTTCCCAAATTGTAATCCCAGTATAAAGTTGCCAATAATTTCATTAGTTCTTATGGCTTGTTCTGGGATAGATCCAAATTCTTACTTTATTTGATTCAGGTTTTAATTAACCTCATTTAAAATCAAATGTGTTATTAAGATTAGCCACATCTGTGTGACTGTGCTGCTCAAAAGGTGCTCTGGGGATGGCCTTAACTGGAGAAGAATTCATTTCTTCTTTTCAGCCATCCGACCTCCACTACTCTAGTTTCTTTCTCAGATGTGTGGGTCAGGAGAACTTTACTGAGGGTATAAGTCATGGTAGTACAGTACAGTATTTTTGAAATTGGGATAGTTTTCAATATTCACATGCAGTTTTCATAGAAGAACCATTTTAATGTGACTGAACCAAATCGACTCTTTCCTGGCCCACAGAAACTTATATGGGAAGGAATTTGTTATGTTTTAAGTTGCAAAATGTCCTTTTGCAGTCACTGCAATGGATAAATCAACAACTACGAATGTATCTCTGGAAAATGGATAGGGCTAGCCCTTCCTTAATGACTGGTTACTTAGTAGTCGTTCAAAGTTACAACAGCTTTGGAAAAATCATCTTAAAATGCTGTGACATGACATGACTGCCTTTGGGGTGCTTGGTGCTTGGCTTGCATTTATGAATGGTTGCAGCATTGCATGGTCACATGATTGCAATTTGGAAAGTTTTTAGCCATTTTTCAGCAGAAAACTGCAAAAATAAAAAGTCCATTGATATCAGTGGTGGGATTCAAATTTTTTTACTACTGGTTCTATGGGCGTGGCTTGGTGGGCATGGCAGGGGAAGAATACTGCAAAATCTTCAGTCAGGGGTGGTATTTTCCAGTTCTCCGAACTGTTCAAAATTTCCGCTACTGGTTCCCAAGAACTGGTCAGAACTTGCTGAATACCACCTCTGATTGATATGCTGGATTTTTCTCATGACCATATGGTTTGCTTAAAGACCATATACTCTGAGAATTATCAGAGAGGAGCTGATAGTTTTTTCCTCTCTTTCTCTTGTACAAAATATCTGGACTGAGCCTCTTATTCCTCTGCAATGCCCCCTCTACCTCCTGGAAAACCAGACCACTACATTCCATCACAGTGACCATCATAAAAATAGTCATAAAATCAAATCAGGACATGTGGTGAACCACTTAATGTTCACCCAGCTTTCAACCAAAATTCCAGGCCCAGCTGTTGCAAATAGAGAATTGTATGTGCACCAACTGTCAAACATCAAGAGTGACAAATAGAATGAATAGAAGGGAATATGTAGAACTCATAGCTTTTAACTTAGGAAGTAAGGTAGCTGTGCTTAGTGCTGTATGCAAAATTAAGGCATATAATTTAACATAATGGTAGATGGCATCACAGTTAAATTGATGCACCTTGCATAGGAGTTGGAGAAAAGTTGCAAAGAGTAAGTAAAATGGAGCAGAATCAAGGGCTTACCATTGGATTATTCCTAATAAAACTGGCAATATTTATTTCTCCATTTCTCACTGGAAGGGATGAGGATCTGATGTAATTTCAGGATGCCTCTATTAAATTTATTTATTTATATTCCAACCTTATTATTTTTATGAATAACACAAGGCAGCAAACACATCCAAGACACCTTCCTCCTCCTATTTTCCCCACAACAATCCTGTGGAGTGAGTTGGGCTGAAATAGACTCAAAATCACACAGCTGGCTTTCATGGCTAAGGTGAGACCGTCTCTTGCTTTTTGGTTTGGTGCCTTAACTACTAGACCAAATAGGTTCTATTTAGTTTTTACTTGTGTCTCTCAAGATATTCTTTTACTGTGCCTCATTCTCAATTGGAATAGGAAGACCTTAGGAAGCAGCAATGTAAGTGCAAAAGTGTTTTACATTGCAAAAGTTGAAAGATACGCCTAGAGATGGCCAGACTTTGAAAGTTTTCTAGTTCAATTGTCTGGGAGTGTGGAAATCTTCTCAAAAATATAACTATTTGTGTGTTGTCCAATCTTGTTTTAAATATGCTAATTGGTTAGGATTTCAGCATTACCTTTGGGAAGAGAATTCCAGAGGCTAATAAATCTTGTTGGCAGCCTATGATTTATAGCCACAACTACTGCCAAAGTAAAGTCTGAAGTTATCTCTGCGCTTTCTCCCCTGCTTTATACTCTACATGAAAACCATTAAGGAAATGAAACGACATGTGAAATACAATCAGAGGAAAAAAACAGGGAAAATTAATACAGAATATAAACATTTTATTACTTTGTGATGATTGTTAAGCCTGGGCTTCCCAACCAGGGTTAAGGAGACAAGCTAAACAGAATGTGCAGCATTAGTCAGATAGGCACACAGATAAATGAGTGAGATAAGCTTGTATGTTTGTTAACATACAGTAAAAATAACAGATACGCTTGTGCTATCAAAATATAGTTTATTCCATTTAGAGTTTATAGCATAGTCAAAATAACAGTTCATTAGTCATGTATCATTTTAGTCAGTCCATTCAAGGATATTCAATTAGCAAAGTCCATGTAGAATATCCTATGTTAGTCCTTTCTCTCTCCTTTTCAGTAAGGAAAAATGCAGTCTTCATCCAGTAATTAGGGATCATCAAGTCAGAGAGAGCAAGCTGATGTTCCTTGCTTCTTTTATGTTGCTTTCACAACCACTCCCTTAATTACATTCCTATATTTAAAGTTGCAGACACTTTAACTTATAAACCATGATTACATATTTATTATATTACCTAAACCAGTTAGGGTAAACAATGTTATCCCTAACATTCTCCCCTTTTAGGTAATAATAATAATATAACTAATAACTATTTACATCTTTAAATCATATTTGTTACAACTCTCTTTAAACTTAATTACTCCTTGAGCTTTTGTAAATTGGTCTGCAATGTTTTCTTCTGTCATGCAGTATTCCAATTTAATTAGCCCATTCTTTACAGATTCTCTAACATTTAAGTATCTTAAATCAGTATGCTTTGATCTAGTTTTTACAGCAATACTAGTAGCTAACTGTATGGCTGCTTGGTTGTCCTTGTATACAATAATGGAATCTTTAACAGTTATACCCATGTCTAATAATAACTGTTTGTACAGAATTAAGTCAGTGCATAGTAATGACAGACATGAAAATTCTGCTTCCATCGTGGAAAAGCTGATATGCTGTTGTCTGATTGACCTCCACCCTATTAGTGTCTTACCAAATAATATAGCCATCCCAGATGTTGATTTTCTAGTGTTTATGTCAGTTGCAAAACTTGCATCTGCATAGGCACTAAGACTCAAATCACCCTTTGGTTCTATATACAATGCATGGTTCATTGTTCCTTTAAGATATCTTAAGATTCTCTTTAATGATTGCCAATGACATTGATGTGGATCCGAATTAAAACATGCCAGCTGATTAACACTATAAGCTATATCAGGCCTAGACCAATTGCTTATATATATGATAAGCTACCAATCAAAGATTGATATATTGACTTGTCAAATTTGGGACTTTGATCATTAGTTTGGCAAACTTCCTGACTCACTGGAGTCTTTGCCAGTTTACAAAGTTCCATTTTGTATGTTTTAATTAATTGGCAAATTTTATCTTCTTGAGATATCTTAAATCCATTTTTTGTTTTGTTAATTGTCAATCCTAGATACTTTTTAATTTCACCTAAATGCTTTAATTTTATCTTTTTGGTTAATAATGATATAATCTCATTAGCTTCATTATTAGTCTTAGTTATCAAAGCAATATCATCTGTAAATAATAACAATAATGACATCGTTCCATTATTTTCTCTTTTAAACACACATGGATCTGCTAAACCAGATTTAAATCCTATATTGTTTAATTCTTTCACAATATATTGATTCCACTCAAAGCCAGATTGTTTCAACCCGTAAAGACTCTTTTTGAGTTTCCAACAATCATTACTATTTACTTTATTGTCTTTTATAATAACTGGCTTTTTCAAATATATAGTGTGCTGCAATGGTGCATGCAAATAAGCAGTTTCTACATCTAAATGGTTAATGACATAGTTTTTCTTAGCTGCCCACACCAAAGCTGCTCTCAAAGATGTTGCTTTAAGACTTGGTGCAAAAACTTCATCATAATCAGATGCAGTTTGATTAAATCCTTGAGCTACCAACCTAGCTTTATGGGTAACAGTCCCATCATTTCCAGTTTTTACTTTAAATATCCATTTGCACCCAATGGATTTTTCTCCTGGAGGTAATTTAGCATCTTCATATACTTTCATTACCTTTAATGAATTTAGTTCCTCAATATCTGGATCCCATTCCTCTACGTTTGGTGGATTTTCAATTATGTTCCACAGACCTTCTCTTCGTAGACGTAGACTACATTTCATAGACCATGATACATAGTTTGTTCCATCCAGCTTGGATATAAGGGACAAACTTTGTAGATTGACTTGTGCCATGTTTTCTTATATGGATATAAAACTATAATTAATAAAACACAGCTGTCTGTTTACTGTAATGTGTAACAACACAAACTCTCACTTTTACATAAATCTGTTTTATCCTAGTTAAACTGACTTTGCAGCCTCTGGGCCCATAACCAGTGTTAAGCCTGGACTTCCCAACCAGGGTTAAGGAGACAAGCTAAACAGAATGTGCAGCGTTAGTCAGATAGGCACACAGATAAATGAGTGAGATATGTTTGTATGTTTGTTAACATACAGTAAAAATAACAGATATGCTTGTGCTATCAAAATATAGTTTATTCCATTTAGAGTTTATAGCATAGTCAAAATAACAGTCCATTAGTCATGTATCATTTTAGTTAGTCCATTCAAGGATATTCAATTAGCAAAGTCCGTGTAGAATATCCTATGTCAGTTCACTTACAAATCAGTCCTTTCTCTCTCCTTTTCAGTAAGGAAAAACGCAGTCTTCATCCAGTAATTATAGGGATCATCAAATCAGAGAGAGCAAGCTGACGTTCCTTGCTTCTTTTATGTTGCTTTCACAACCACTCCCTATAAATATATTCCTATATTTAAAGTTGCAGACACTTTAACTTATAAACCATGATTACATATTTATTATTTTACCTAAACCAGTTAGGGTAAACAATGTTATCCCTAACAATGATGAATAGATATTCTGAAAGGTGAAAATACATAGAATCCTCCCTGATGATATGAAGCAATTACTTAATAATAGGAAGGCAAACCGGCTGAAAAGTATATCAAGAATATACTTTATATTTAATTATTTGGAACAATCTCCCATGTGAAAATTGCAAGTCATGGTGGGATATGACATGTATGTGTAAAGGTTTTTTATTTACTTTCATAGGGACTCCTGTCTTTTCAAGTAGTTTTATTTATACAATAAACATGATACAATAACAGGAATCTCTATGAAAGTAAATAAAAAACCTTTACACATATATGTTATATCCCCTTAAAAGTAGATATGTGTGTTAAAAGTAATTTTGAAAGAATTCTGAATTGCAATTGCACATAAGAAAGGGGTTTCATTATGCATCTTTTGTATGGATATTGATTCAGCTATTCCTCCTCCTATTTACCCCACAACAACCCTGCGGAGTGAGTTAGGTTGAGAGTGAGTGACTGGCCCAAAGTCACCCAACTGGCTTTCATGCCTACGGTGGGACTAGAAACTCACAGACTCCTGGTATCTAGGTCAGCGCCTCAGCCATTAAACTAAACTGACTCTATGATAAAACATGTATTGACATGAAAGTCTGGTTAGAATCTCTGGAAACTAGCAAACAGAAAAAAGTCGGTATGGCTTCTTTTATATTCTTTCTGGACACTGATCTTGGTGAAATCATTTGGGCGTTGTTATGCCCTTTGCAATCCTGCTAAAAGTGTTTCTCCCTTTGTCACATATATAGAGCTTGATGCCTTCAGCAGATTTAATACTAATAATAACACCTTGAATAAAATTTGCTAAATAACTTGCTAAAAAGTAATTCCCATTCTATGAAATAAATAAATAAACAAGTCATAAAAGTTGTCAAGCAAATTTGCAAGGAACATTTAAAAAATCCATTCCCTAGTAAGCTTCCAGATGTATATTTTATACCAGAAAAAAACAATATGAAATGTTTGATGCTCCATCAATAATTGCTAAGATAGACGATTCATATGGCAACAAATGGCAGAAATACCATGAGACAGAAGGAACATATAGTTTATAGTATAACTTACAGATAAAGAGGGGAGTGGGGAGGGCTTCTTGGGCATGGCATGCATTGGTAAAGATTATAAAATGTATTGCTTGAACATTGGATTTTGTTCTCCTTGTACTCAATCCACTTGCAAAGAGACTTGGAAGCCGCCTTTGCAAATGCTTTTTGAAATAAACCTTTGAATTGAGAATCAGACTTGTCTCCATATTGTGAGGATAAAATTATTTGTGTCATACATCTCAAGTAAGATACATATTTATGGCTTCAAGTATAAATTTAGTAGACAGGAAGACATTGGAGAAGACATACATTACCAAAAATATGAAATGGGGAACTTAAACTTTCCCCAAACAGAAGATGTAAATGGCAACATTCACAGTTTATATTCCCAACAGAAGTTTCACCAAATTGAAACAAGAATGGTTTTCATATCTACTACATATTGTGCAGCAAGGTATTTAGACTATGCTTTTAAAGGAAATAAGAAGTACCTAAAACATTAAATTATGAATATTGTATATTAGTCATAGTACTACAAAGGGAAAGTTAATTTATAATCTGAATAAGAAGACTTCTCCTCCTTCTCCTTAAATAACAACATAGTGGAGATTTTGGCTCTCAGCTCAGATTCAAATCCATCTTTATGTTAAAAAAAATTACATGTACTTTGGTTTTTACGGTTATTTTTTTATCAGCAATTTACTGAGCACTAATTGCATAATCTTGGTAATCACTTTGTACATATTCAGAATATTCAGAATATCACTGTTGATATTCTATTTCTGCATCAGTTAGTTTTCTCTTTTTCCCCTTTGCTTGTTCATTTTCTCTCTCTTTTCTTCTTTTAAAAATGATTAAAAATATATCTCATTACTTAGATTCTAAACTAAAGAAATAATTTGTCATAAGTAAAAATAAAAATTCACTTAAAACAGATTTCCAACTGCAAATCTAACCATCCTCTAAAGAAAAAAAAATAGATTCTTAAGAAATTATTAAGCACTAAACAGGACTTTGTTGGTATATAATAAAAATAAAGCCAATTTAGCTCATTAGAAGACAGGTAGGAATCTGTGGCCCTGATTTTGTACAGTTTTAAAAATCATACATAATAAGCATTCCATTCCAAACAATATTTGAAGAATAATTTTCCAATCAAATGTTAACATAAAATGTAAATATTTGTGTATTTGTAAATAATTATGCATCTGTAAGTAAAATTTTATAATTGCCTAAACTGTTTTGATATATCCTATAATGTTTCCTTAAATACTATTCCAAGGTATTTACAGTGCTTACCCTATAATATAATGTTTTCTCCTTTAGATCATTGAAAAAAACTTTAGTCTTTTCAAAATGTCTAACTCTGTTTTTAGCATAATTACTGGAAGTTCCTGTTTCTCATTATAGCTCCTGTTCTTCAAAGCAGCTTAACAGTGGTTCAAAGTGGCAACAGCCTTGGAAAAAGTGACTTACAACGCATTCTTAAAGTTGATTCAGGTAATTTAGGTACTTGGCAACTGGCTAATATTTACAATAGTTAAATGTGGTCATGTGATTGCAATTTGTAACTTTGTCAGCTGGCTTCTGATAAGCTAAGTCAATTGGGAAAGCTGAATTCACTTAATGACTATGATGATTAGCTTACAATGGTAAAACTGGTCATGAGAATGAAATTATGTCTGATCACATGATGACTCGCTTAACAACCATATTATCTACCCTGTTTCTCCAACAATACAGCCTCCCCCAATAGGAAGTCCCAGCATTTTTTATAGGCATGAAATGAAATTAAACCCCTTCCCCCCAAATTAAGGCCTATATTAAAACATGCGAAATGGGGGGGAATGGGGAGGGCCTTGCTGTTAGGAAGTACTTTTGTTGCACACCCTGATATGGTGTTGCCTGCATTGACCCTGATATAAACTGCCCCACCAACGCCAAGGTCAACATCCAAGCTGTCGCCGCCTGCCCTAAGATGCAAGGGGGGGAATTAAGTCACCCCCGAAAAGATGGCCTAGCCATTTTTTCGGGGCTCAAAAAAAAAAAAAGACCCGGCCTTATTATACGAGAAATACGGTAGCAACTAACATTCCGGTCCCAATTATGGTCACAAGTTGAGGAGTACCTAAATGTCCTTTTTAAAAAACATCCTTATTCTTCAGAAAACAATTCTATAGCATCAATATAGAGTAAAATAATTACTTTCTAAGAATTACTAATTACTAATTACTTTCTAAGAATGTAGAGATAAAGTAAAGAGCTAATCAATAAGACAACACTGAATTTAGGTAAAGATTATGCAATATAACTGCAAAGATACAAACTAGTTTGACTCCATGTTTTGCTAACATGACTTCTACAGAAAATCCAGATAAATGTATTTCTTACTCTGATAGATGTATTAGAGTATAACCTCTGCCCTAAATACATCAGATAAATACATCTATGACCATATGAGCTTTTGTTAATAACCTATTTCTATTTACTCAGTCAAAATCAGTAGTCAAATAAGTGGATGCTATGTACAAATGTTTTGTTGCACTGCTTGTATATTTGAAGACAAGATAACATAAAACCTGGTAAAGATCAATGTGCTTTGATCATTTCTAAACCTATTTATTCACTATAAATAATCTTATTAGCCTCTGCCCCAATTTATTTAATAATGATTTAGTACACATTTTAACACAAATATCTTGAAGGCTAAGTGGTCAATTCATATTTATCTTTTTAAAATATTATTCTTTATTTTATACAAAATATAAAATTCACACAAAAAAAGAAATATCAAAAATGCACAACAATAACAAAATTCACATTAAATTAAACCAAGAAATAAGAGGAAAAAGATCCCCAACAAACCTTCTTAAATATTCTAATAGAATTTAACAAATTACAAACTAGATCTATTATATATGTGTTCAAATTTATAGTCACTGGTTTTCAAAAAAATACTTTATAATACTTTATTTTAATATATTTTTTTAAAAAAATACCCTATCAAAGAGGAGTATATTTCTTAATAGAAAAGAACATTTGTAGCTCACAATTGAACTGTGCGGTTCTTCGTGCTCTCTGAGCTTGGTTATTTTCCTTCAGATATTTCATTACTAAAATAAAAAGAGGGACACATAACTAAGGCAGAATGCTAGCAAATAGCCTGAATCTGCAAATATGCAGTTGGGAAAGCTAAGGCCCATAATAAACTAAGACTTGCAACAAATGTCAAAAATAATTTTAAAAGTTTCTTTGAACATGTCAAAAAAGAAAAAAAAAGGAAAGGAAACGATCAGTCCAGTAATAGAAGATGGCAAGGAAATAACAGGCAGCAGGGAGAAAGTGGACCAGCTTAATTCATTCTTTGCATCTGTCTTTACAGAAAAGAGGGGGAAAAAATAGCCCAACCTAACAAATGCAGAAAAAGACAGATTAGGAATGCAAGTCAAAATAGGCAAAAAATAAATAAAAAACTAGTAAAGCAACACCTATCCACTCTTAGTACAAATTGCCAGGACCAGATCGATTATATCCAGGGTTCTGAAGGAGCTGGTTCTGTGATCTCAGAACAACTGAACTGTATATTTCAAAAATCCTGGTGCACTGGAGAACTACCAGGGGCCTGTAAAAGAGCTAATGTGGTTTCTATCTTCAAAAAATAAAATAAAATGGATTGAGGAGCCCACAAACCAATCAGTCTGACATCAGTATCTAGGAAGATCCTGGAAAAGATAATCAAATAATCTGTGAATATCTAGGAACAAGCAAGCTATTACTAGAAGCCAATACGGATTTGTCAAAACAGATCATACCAAACAAATCTTGTTGCATCTGACGAAGTGACTAAATAATTGGTCAGCAAAATGGACATAATATATTTGAACTTCAGTAAGGCATTTGGCAAAATAGATTACAACTTATTTTTTGATAAAATAGAAAAATGTGGGATTGTACTCAACATGTAGTCCTCAATGGAACTACATTTACATGGAAGGAAGCATGCAGTGAGATACCACAAGATTCCGTCTTCGTACTCTTCAACAGGTTTATAAATGATTTAGATGAAGGGATAGAAGGAGTGTTGCAGACAACACCAAGGTTTTTCATTTAGGCAAGAAAAACCAAATGCACAAATGCCTGTTGGGGAATGGACAATCATTTGTCTGAAGTGGTGTAGAGTTGGACTAGAAGATCTTCAAGGTCCCTTCCAATTCTTTTATTCTGTTATTCTGGATATCAAAAAGCAAGATACCTTGAGTATTAGCAGACCATAAGTAATGTAGCCGTTTGCTCATTGTCACTGCTTGACACTAAGAGGCATTGAGCTTCATAATACTGAAACAAGATTTAATTTGGATATTATCCATTTTTGAGGCTATTCTTAAAATAAATAACCTGAAAAAGTATAAATAGAACTCAGGATGGAAGCAACAGGTTTGAATGTTACCTTAGGAATAGGTTAGGTGAAGGGTAGTTTAGTTTATGTCTTCAGTTCAATTTCTGCTAGGTGAATCCTTTTCCTTGCTCAATTGATTAAATTTTTGTTCTACCAATGTAAAATAATGTAGCTTTTAGGTTGACTTTGATTCTAGGAATGGTGCCAGCACAACTCCTGAGTTCATATACAGTATTAAAGTTCAGGTGGAAAGATGGGCTCTGGGAATTATAGTTGCTGAATTTTCTCATACAATATTGTTGAATGAATCCATTCTGTGACTTTCTTTCTTTGAATTTTTGTAGGCCATTTCTCCACTCATAATTTAATTTAATAAGATTGCCCATCCATTGTTGAGGTGATATAAAGTCTGCCTTCTTTACACTTATTATTTAGAATTGTCCAATTACAGTTGGCTGAATTAGAAGGCAGTAAAGGTTAGTGGTGGGCAACTGTTCCAAATCTGGAGGCTTCAATATCAAGTTGTGACATTTTTCAGAACTGTTGTTGTATAGTGATTCATATTTCACTAATAAACCTGAACTTGATGCCAGCTGATAACTTTTCATGAGGACAGTGAACATGAGGTAAAATGAATTGCTTTTCTGGTATCTTCCAGTGACTTGGATCTTGATCTACTGATTCATTATTTGTTACACAATTATTCCACTGATTACATTTCCTTGGAGTGCTTCCATGTGCAACAATATGAAATGATGAAGGCCTGTGATTGGATTGCTTCTTATTTTTATATTAGCAAAAAGACTACTGGGTATTACACTTTTCTGTCCGATTTACAGGTTTTATAGGAACAATAATTTTATTTCCCTGTTCCCTAATATCTAGAGGAAGAAGCTGGAGACCAAATCTGGAAAAAGGAGTGGAATTCTGGTCATTTCCCCAACAGCCTTGGCATCAGCAAAAAGTCTAGGACTAATTGAAACAGAGAAATACCTACCTTTGAGAAACTGCTAAAGAGGAGTAAAACATTTACTTTATGGAATAGTTCTTTAGCTTTAATCTTTACTTCATTGGGCTTTATAAAATTATTTTTCTGTACAAGCTAGAAGACTGTCTATTCATAAAGCAATAATATTTTTGCAGAGTTTGGTATTTTGTATTTTGAAGTGGTGAGTTGAAGTCTACACTGATTCCTTCAGTTTAGTTTCTCTTTAGAGCCCAGTGATTATGAAATAACAACAACAAAAACCTTAAACTTGAACTAGAGTCACATTTTTTTCCACAAAAAACTCCATTAATTTCTATCTGGGAATAACTGGTTAAGATTGTCTTTTAAATTTTCCCAATGTGTAAGGATAAATGTTAACCAAGCCAAAAGACCCTCTTTATAAACTCTGGTTAAGGGAGAAAACACCTCTACCAACATGCATATTGGCAAATCATTCAGAAGATTAATGCACTCAGGACCTTTACAAAGAGTTGGCAATGTGCATTAGCATTATAGATTTTAATGTGAAATGATGTCAGTCTTTTCTCGGCTGCATTGTAGTGCATGGGCTGCCATCTGCTTATAATAATGAGTCTGACAATCCAACTAAATGTGATTTGCTGCTTCTTTTGCCAACATAATGGCCTGGATATTGATCCTAATGGGAGAGCAGTTGCTCTGATTTCATTGAATAGATGAGGAGGGCAGGGTGCAAAAGAGAGATTTCCTAAGGTCTCTGGTGGAATGTCAATCAAAAAGAAATGTGTTTTCCCAACTGGTTATTTTTTCTGCAGCCCCTGATTATATCACAACCCAACATCAGCTTACAAACCTCTTTGCAATTAAGTCTAAAACTGTATAAAATATTCAAACTAAACTGGCTAGACTCAAATTAAAAAGCTGGAATCCAGCTCCAAAGAACTGGAGAGGTAGCAGTTAACAGGTGTAACCAGATTTAGGTTGTTGTTGTTGTTGTTGTTAGTATAATAATATTTCGTGTGAATTTTATTTTCTTTAGTGATTTATTTGAGAAGGAACCAAATTGTTTCCAGTTGCCTAGCCTACTCTAGAACCTGTAAAAGTGGCTTTGTGTTATAGAAATCAGATGAAGTTTTGGTTATTCTGATAATGTTTACAAATTATATTGCTTTTTGAAAGATTATTATTTAAGTAGAAATCTGGCAGGTTTAAGAGGAATTTCCAGATTTACTAGAGAATTAAGAAAGCCAAAACCTCAATTTTGGGGGACACCTATTAAAGATGGAAATGTTGGACAATAATCAGAAAGTGTATCTATCCAAGTATTCTGTCAGGTGAACATTTGAAGAAGTAAAAGTAAGGATACAATTATTTTTCATGGGAAAATGTTGGGAAATAGCTCAGAGAAATTTCCTATGAAGCACATTTTGCTTTTTTGCTGCTTGCCATGACATTTATAATAATACACTTTTTAAAACATGTAGTGAGATATTATGTCTCAAAATCCTACTTTGAAATGACCAGAATTGTTGCTACATCTGTTGAATATCGAAACTGTGCAAATCTGTTTTAAGCCTATAAAGTATTTGATTTTTTTGCTTAAACCTACAATAAATAATGGAAACCAGGAAGGCAGAAAACATTTATATGAGAGCTTTTCACCATTATGTAGAACAGAAAGAAGTTTCAATCTCCATTGGTTTCGAACATGAAGACCAAGAGATTCTTGAGAGACTAAATGTCCTTTTTCTAATGAGAAGGGACTATGTTTTGAATAGACCTTTCAAGATTTCTCTCCAACGGAGCTAAAGGGGAAAATTGGATGTTTTACAGCTGTCACTGGCTTTGTTCCTGATACATCAATAAATATATGATTATACCCACACCACCCAACTGAAACCCTTCCTCTCTTTTGTAATTGAATAAACCTTCTTTCAATGTTAAATAAAATGAGATGAGCAGGACTTTTTAAAACAAAAAACAAAAACATTTGTATTCAAAGAGAAAAACTCCCTTGCAGAAACAAGAAAGACATTTTTTTTTCAGTTTCTTAATCAGCAGAAAGGAGCCAGCTGTCTGCCTTCCAGAATTCAGCATTTAGATTAGCTATGAAGCCACACTTCTGTTAACTCTGCATCTGTTTAGGAAATGAAGAAGAACTCATTTTGTTTATTATTTGTATTCGTTAAATTTTATTAAAACAAATGTCCCTGGTTGTTCCAGAGTTCTAGGTACAATGATCATATTGGTCATTAGTATTTTTTAGGAAGAATCTTTTCCTTGAGGGTTTTAGCTTTGGATTGCAAAAGTCCACATGTCCATTAGATGGCAGCAAAGAGATACAGAAAAGTCTAACTTTTTTCTGTCAGCTTTTGCTTTCATGATAAAATAAAGCCATAAGTCTTATTTATGGAAATTTTCATGTGCTCACCTGCCTCAAATTGAGGAAGGAGGTTGCTTGCTTAATATTTTAACATCAAGATAGCATGTACTATTCCATTCTCATTTCAGTTTGTGCCCAGAAACATTTAGCTATATGACACCAAAATGACAAAATGTGAGTTGCAGTGTCATAACATAAGCTCCACCCTTTCATATTTTTCACGCAAGAAAACACGCAGCAGAGTTGATGCCATCATGTTGCAATGCATGTTTTGTCACTTGTCTCCACCCCGACCTCCTGAATCCTCTGATAGATCCCCAAGATTTCATTCAAAAGGAGCTTCTCCATAGGTCTGTAATGTGAATTGTTTCCACCAAGCCAGTTTTCCTCTAAAGAATAATACTCTGCAATCAGTGGAGGAGGAGGATTTCAGGAGTAATATTATTTTACATTAACTCTGTGGGATTAAATGGTAATGCAATGGTTTCCCAAAGGTAAGGTATATTTCCATTCAAGAAGCTATCTTGAAAGAAGTGATCTTGCATCAACTGTTTTTGATTGCTCCAAAGATCTATGTATAATAACCACATGGGTTGCCCTCCTTAGTTCTTGATTTCTAAATATTTTCCAAATTTAGGGTTACCAAGTATGACTGCAAAAATCAGTGTGACCATTAGATGAATTGCAGGGGTGCAATTCAACTGGCATAACAATCATTCGGTGAGCACATGCAAATGCATGCTCTGTGTGTGTGCTCTGTGTTTAAAAAAGCTAATACTTACCTTCAACTGCAGCTGAAGAAAACAGCTGAGGTGCGGCAAACCGCTCTGCAGCCCAAATCAGCTATGCTCTAACAAAAAGGCATAAAGCACAGGAAAGAGCAGGGGCAGGTGGGCGGGTCCACATGCTCTTTGGAGCAAACTGGTTCAAAGCCAGCTGCTTGTTGGAACAAGGGGTTTGCTAGAACCAGTCTGAACCAGGAGAATCTCACCCCTGGATGCTGGCCAAGAAATACAGGAAGCTCTCATGCTCTGATATCATCTCATGGTCATCTGGATCTGGATAGTCAAGTTCTCAAAACAAAGAGCCACCACACACAGATGGATCCTGGACATGGGCTTCAAATGTCATATTCCTCTTGTCAAGCCACTCCTGAACAACAAACAACGTCAGAAGCATCTTACTTGGGCAAAAGAAAAACAGACCTAGTCTGTTGCTCAGTGGTCCAAAGTCCTCTTTTCTGATGAGAGGAACTTTTGCATCTCATGTGGAAACCAAGGAGTCAGAGTCTGGAGGAAGAATGGAGAGGCACACACTGCAAGATGCTTGAAGTCCGGTGTGAAGTTTCCACAGTCTGTGTTGATTTGGGGAGCCATGTCATCTGCTGGTGTTGGTCCACTGTGCTTTATTAAGTCCAGCCGTCTCATGCTTCCTTCCACAGATGAGCTTTATGGGGATGCTGACTTCATTTTCCAGCAGGACTTGGCACCTACCCACACTGCCAAAAGCACCAAAACCTGGTTCAATTACCATGGGATTACTGTGCTTGATTGGCCAGCAAACTCACCTGACCTGAACCCCATACAGAATCTATGGGGCATTGCCAAGAGAAAGATGAGAGACATGAGACCAAACAATGCAGAAGAGCTGAAGGCCGTTATTGAAGCATCTTGGTCTTCCATAACACATCAGAAGTGCCACAGGCTGATAGCTTCCATGCCATGCCGCATTGAGGCAGTAATTGCTGCAAAAGGGGCCCAAACCAAGTACTGAGTACATCTGCATGCTTATACTTTTCAGAGGTCCGATATTGTTCTATGTACAATCCTTGTTTTATTGATTGCATGTAATATTCTAATTTTCTGAGATTGTGGATTTGGGGGTTTTATGAGCTGTAAGCCATAATCATTACAATTATGACAAATCATGGCTTGAACTATCTTGCTTTGCATGTAATGAGTCTATCTCATATATTACTTTCACCTTTTAAGTTGCATTACTGAAATAAATGAACTTTTGCACATATTCTAATTTTTTGAGTTTCACCTGTAGCTAAAAGAGCTGGACATAAAAAAATGAAAGGTGGAAGATCCTCTACCAGTAACCTTCTGCTTTGACACCCGCTGGCCTGCTTTCTTGCCATTTCCTACAGCTGCTTTAGAGCTACTGCTGCTATAACCAATCTTCTTAAAGCATGACCATATTTGGCATCCTCCCCCTTAACACTGGCACGTGTGTGAGGGAAGCCTCCCAAGCCAATGGCCTGATGGCTAATTAAATAGAAATAAAATGGTTTTGTATTGTGTAGGTCCTTTTTAATCAGTCTCATTTAATCTTGGTTGCTGCCCTGTGATAAAGAATTTGATTTTATTGGACATAATAACTGAATAAATACAATAAACCCCAGGTACAATAGTTATCAAAGAGTGTAAACTAGCACACACAATAAAGTAAATCAAAGTTCCAATTGATTCTTTCTTAAAAGTTCACATACTTCAAATTGGATAACTCCAACAAGGAATTCTTGCTTGCTTTTTTTGGATTTTCCTAGAATCTTCTAAGCTACTATTTTAATTCAGAAGATTTGGGGGGGGAAAGATGTTCCTTGCTCATATTTCCCATGGCTCTAAAACATTTCTTCTTTCTTTTTCTTAATTTTCCAAGGGATCTGCTCTTTTCTCTCCAGGAAAGTTCCAGAGAGTAGCTTTCTTTTATCAGAAAGAAAGGCAGCAGGGAGAGTTTTCCTGCCCATGAATTCTAGACCAGGCATTAGTCTGAGAAGCAGTTCACTTGCTACATCTCAGAGGGCATCTTTATCTCTAACCTGAGATGCTAGCAGGCAGTAAGTATGTGGGGAGGGCTTGCCCATTTACTGCAAAGTAAATACTCTTTCTTTAAGGTTGGCAAGGAAACACAAGTTTCCACCACCAAGAGGTCCTAAACTTAGTTCCCAACATCTCCAGAAAAAGGTTCAATGAATGAATGAACGGCTGGCTGGCTGAATAAGAACATGAGTGACTGCAAAGTAGGCAATATTTGTCTGGAATAGGTGCATGGGTTCTGTGAGTCAACATTAGCAGTCTGCCAGTTTTGAGGGTGGATGTGTTATTAATGTGTTTTCTACCCCACAGCCTAACAACCAGCTGTTCTCTTAGTTCTCTTAGGCAAAGTACTAGATATCTCTAGATTCCTTACACTGAGGGATCACATTGTGCATTGAGGTAGCCCAGTCAGGAAGAATACAACATTTCATGTCATTCTGCCTCTAATAATATCCATCTCTATAGATGTAACATTGTGCATTTTGGATATGGGATTCTATTTGATGATCTGATTGTCAAGAACCCTGTGTGACTCCATGATCATAAGCAGATCACTTTCTTTTCAATTCTGTGTCCATAGCTCATGCAAACCTCTGCATGATCTATCAAAATAATCTGACGGGTTCTTGAATGTAATTAGACAGTTTCCCAATTCATTTAACAACAATACTATCAGTATCCTAGTTAATCTAAAGCAGTGGCCCCCAACCTTTTTTGAACCAGGGACCGGTTTCATGATTATTTATTCTTTCACGGACTGGTACCTGAGTAACACGAGACTCCACCGCCATTGGGACGGCTCTTCGTTCGAAGCTGCCCCCACCCCCTTCGACGAAACTAAGGCGCGAGCACCCAAACACCGCTTTCCAACTGAAAACCTGGAAGCACTTTCCAACCAAAAACCCGGCAACAATCGAAAACCTGGAAGTGCCGTCGAAACAAGATGGCGGCGCCCAAGCTTTGCATCCTGGTAAAAAATGATTCACGGACCGGTACTGGTCCAGGAACCGGTGGTTGGGGACCCCTGATCTAAAGAATATGGGGATGACTTGGAACAGAGGAGGGATTCAGCTGGTTCAGGTGAACCAATTATTACATTTTTTAAAAAAACAAATTTTATTAATTTTACAAAAACAGTGCACAAACAATCAAGGCATAACAGCTTACAAATTCTTTTCTCAGTTAAAAAAATAATGAAAGAAGAAAAAAACCAATAGAACATACAAAATGATTCCAAATTATAACATCAATATTTGCGTTATCTATTTAACTTCATATCTTATCCCAA
Organism: Hydrophis major; assembly: GCA_033807585.1. Lineage (NCBI taxonomy): Eukaryota > Metazoa > Chordata > Lepidosauria > Squamata > Elapidae > Hydrophis > Hydrophis major. Next base: position 112,092,065 of record CM066330.1, read on the forward strand.
CTTCTCCTTTTCCTTCTAATTATCCAAGTTATTTCTTGTTAATTAAAATTTTATTGCCTTTTATCAACATACAAAAAACAAAACAAAACCTAAAACATCTTTTCTGAAGGCTGCTTGATCCCGAGTTAAAACTCTTCACGCAGACAAAATTCACACATCATATTCACTTTATATATCCTTCCATATCTTATTACCATTTTTTTTGTCTGTTCTATTTCCAGCTATCCATTCATTTTTTTTCTTTTACTATACTTCTATACACTAATTGCAGTGACGCCTTTAACTCATTGCCCTAACTTAAAAGTACTTCATATAACACTTAATTTATCTTGGGATTCTGTTTAGTACATTCTAAAATTACGCAATAAATTTTATAAGAAAGGTCAATAACTAAAGAAAAAACCTATATAACCACTATCCATATCATTTAAAAAGAAAAAGAAAAAACTAATCATATATATTAATACTCATTTATATCTTAAACATTCTACTCTAGATACACATATAAAAACACAATCTTATGTACCTTCCAGAATCCCCCCCCCTTTTTTTCCCAATTAGATTCACCCATTGTCTCTAAATAAGCTTTTTTTCTTTAAATCTTGCTTCCCATCATTGAGGCTTCTCCTCCCCCCCTTTCTCTCTTGCTTATTCTTCTCCTTGCCCTTTTTACCCCTTTGTCTCTCCTCCTCCCTTTTCTTACTCCCTTTCTGTTGCTTTCTAACCTTGCATCCACCTTTCCTCTCATTTTTCTCTTTTTTGTTTGTTTTTTCAAATCTTAAAATCCCCTTTTTCTTATCCTCTTTCTCCTCCTCCCCAGAAAAAACCCATTGTTCATCAAAGATGGCTTCTTCTTCTTCTTCTTCTTTGTCCCAGTCGTCCTGCTGCGTAGTCAACTTTTCATAAGTGCATAACGCCATTTCTAAAAATTGAAATAGAGTGCCCAAAGTATCTTTTCCATCTTGTTCTTCTTTTTTATATTTTTGATATTCAGTCTTTAATTCATCCACAAGCGATGCCATCCTGAAAAGAGAAACTTTTCCCAAAACAACTACCCAAGTATTTTAATCAAAAATAATTCAAAAAAAAAGTTCCAAAAATTAATACTTTTCTTCCTTCTTCTATTTCTTTTTCTGGGGTTACTGTTTAATCAAAGAGGTCCAATTACCATATACCTTTCTTTGGGATTCTAGGCAATCTCCTCCTTTTTCAGTTTCTGCTCCAATTTTTTTTCCTCTCCCTTCCCACTTACAACAACAATTTTTTTTTTAAATGATCAGAAATCCATACCTCCAATAAGGGTTTTCCGATTTCTTAAATTATTAAGTCCCAATTGTTACATTTTTGCGCAGTTCAGAGAACTGACTAATCATACCACTGGATGGCCCCTCCCAGGCACTCCTTATCTCGCCTCGCCTGCCTTGGCCACAGCATAGATGCTGCTGTTCTCTGGCTCCCTTGCTCACTAAGTTTGCTTGCCTCAACCACATGCCCCCCAGCCACTTGCCTGCCTTTGCCCTGCCCTCCCATGCATCCCATCTCCATGATGATCCTTCCTTTGCCATTCCCTACTGCCTCCCATGTGACCCAGCTACGTGCCTATCTGGTGAGCCTTCCTTTGCCTCTTTGCTGATGCAAATGGCCTGTTATAGGGCCTCCCTAGGGCTTCCCTGGCTTGTTAGAGGCCAAAATGGAGGGTTCCTGGGCCTGATCCAGCCCTCGCAGGCCCCCTTTGGGACTCCATAGGGCTCCTGCAGCCTGTTACAGGCTGAAATGGGGTGTCCCTGGGCCTGATTCAGCTCTCTCCACCCCATTTCCCATGGCTTTATTGTACTTACTTTTCGAAGAGCTGCAGAAGAAGCTGACCCATGTGGCAGAGAAGCCAAAGTCTTGTATTCAGAAGCCAGTGAAGCTATAAGATGTAAGGAAAACAGCTTTCCCCATTTGAATAAAAAGCTTCGGCTTCTCTGCCATTAGGGCCTGCAGGCTTAGTTTGGACCCAATCTGCTTGCTGCTGACTGACTAATTCGAATGAGCAGCTTCAGGGATTGGGGGCAATCAACAGGGGCCTTGCAGTTCAGTCCAATGGGACAAAGGAAGCAAGTTACTTGTTGATTGGCTTGCTGTTGCTACCTCAATCCCTAAAGTTAGCCCGAAGTGAAAGTCTTTTACTCAGAAGCTGGTGAAAATGTTTTCCTTAGATTTCTCATTCTTACAGTTTTGGCTTTTCTGCCAGTGGGTCAGTCTGTTCTGGACCTCTGGAGAGCTTTAAAAAGTAAGTAATCCATGAGAAGTGGGGTGGGGAGGAGTAAGTGGATGCAGTACTCTAGGTGTGTTCTTACTAAGGCTTTATAGAGTGGTATTAGTACCTCTGTTGATCTTAACAGAGGGATACAATCAAGATCAAGGGAGGTACTAATACCACTCCAGAAAGCCTTAGTAAGACCACACCTAGAGTATTGCATCCAGTTTTGTTCACCACATTATAAAAAAGAAGTTGAGACTCTAAAAAAAGTACAGAGAAGAGCAACCAGGATGATTAGGGGACTGGAGGCTAAAACGAACAGTTGCAGGAACTGGGCTTGGCTAGTTTAGTAAAGAGAAGGACCAGGGGAGACATGATAGCGGTCTTCCAATATTTGAGGGGCTGCCACAGAGAGGAAGGGGTAAAGCTATTTTCTAAAGCACCTGTAGGCCAGACAAGGAATAATGGATGGAAACTGAACAAGGAGAAATTTAACTTGGAAATAAGGAGAAACTTTCTGACAGTGAGAACAATCAATCAATGGGACAGCTTGCCCTCAGAAGTTGTGGGAGCACCATCACTTGAGACTTTCAAGAAGAGATTGGATTGCCATTTGTCAGAAATGGTGTAGGGTCTCCTGCTTGGGCAGGGGGTTGGACTAGATGACCTACAAGGCCCTTCCAACTTTGATTATCTGTTAAAATCTGTTAAAATCTGGAATTTGAATCTGAGATGGTAGCAAAGCAGGCCCAGTCTGTGAAGACCTAGCAGGGCAGGATGGGGTGGGGAAGCAATTGTGGGACTCCAGGATAGCATGAAGGTATCTCAGTGGATTGGAGGAGGCCTTGGGTGGTCTGCTCCAGCACTAGGCTGTTCCCTAGCCTGAGATACCTCATGTGCATTTAAAGACCTGCACATTCGATTAACAAATGCATTAGGAAAAGCACGGAGTGATCACTGTTGTAACTATGTATCATTCATGTGTTTGCAACTATGTATCATTGCAACTATGTATCATTCAAGCTTTTGCAACATTGTATCATTCACGTGTAATCATTAACTTCTGTCTCTTCAGTGACCTTTGCAAGGCACGTACAAGAGACAAGGAGCCAGACGTTTTGTTAATAAGCTTATCCACATTGTAAATAATCTGTCCGGTATGCAGCTTTGTAAACATGCACATCCTGATGAGATTACCATGTTTGACTTGAGCTTTTTGATTAAATCATTTTCTTGTAAAAAAGCACAATAAAAGAGTGTGTGCCAAGACATTCGGGGCGCGCTCATCAAGAGGAAACTTCGTTTCCTGTCGTTTCTCTTCCCTTCGCTCCCTTTCATGAGCCGCCCATCAGATGCGGGATGGTAGATACCGCATTCTGGTGACCCCGACGTGATTCCCTAAGGGGGATACGCAGCGACACGCCCATATCTTATCAGCTCAATGGGAGCTGTGCATCGCCAGGCCTGAAGCGAATTGCACATCATCGGATCTGAAACACGGTCTCGACTTTTGTAAGTCTGGGTAGAAACTTTTCTCAACAACAGACGCAGCATCTGAAGGAATTGAGGGAGTTAGTCGCTTCTTCTTCTAAATATTCTGCAAATTTAAAGGGCTCTCCTGTAAAAATGAAATCTATTGCTACATTATTGGCTTATGTGTGGCAACATTGTCCCAATTATTCAGAGGAAGGGTCCTTAAAAATTTCCACTTGGCAAAAAATTGATGAACATCTCCATAGTCCTCCTCGTGCACCTATTGGCATTTTGGTCACTTGGAGGAAAATTATGGAGGCTTTAAAAGTCCATTATAAAATAGAAGCAGGGAGTGTGTTTGAATCTCCCCTGCCAAGTTATGATAACTTTTCAATTTTCCCTAACTCAGGCAGAAGCTGCTGCCATTATTCAACAATGCCCCACATGTAGTAAGCAAGGACATTCCATTCCCATAGGAGTAAATCCTAGAGGATTAAAAGCTTGTGAAATTTGGCAAATGGATGTAACTCAGTATCCACCTTTTGCCCCTTGGAAATATTTGCACGTTTCCATCGATACATATTCAGGGTTTATTCTGGCTACTCCTCAAAGGGGAGAAACTGTAAAACATGTCATCAATCATTCAATTCGTACCTTTGCCTCGCTGGGACGTCCAAAAGAAATCAAAACAGACAATGGACCTGCCTATACAAGTTCTGCTTTTCAGGACTTCTGTAACAGATGGGATGTAACTCACAAGTTTGGGATTCCCTACAACAGCCAGGGGCAGGCTATTGTGGAACGAGCGAACTTGTCTCTGAAACGTGCTCTTGATCGATATTCGTTGTGGGAAAAAACCCCGAACCTCCCAGCATTGCAAAATTCTCTTAACATTTGTCTTTACACTTTAAACTTTCTTAATCTGACTGGCATTCCTCCCACTTCTGCTGCTTCACGTCATTTTTCCTCCCCCTCACCCCCGCCTAACAGACCTCTGGTATATTATCGCAGATTGCCAAATCCTGCCTGGCAGGGTCCCGCTGAGCTTCTCACTTGGGGACGAGGCTACGCTGCGATCTTACTGCCAGACAAAACCACTTGCTGGATCCCTGGTCGGGCAGTAAGACCCTATCATGGGAATTCCTCTGCTACATCTGTATCTTAAAACTCTTCCTGATATTCTTGCCTATATCTTCTTTGCAATTTCTACCTTACTTCAACAAAACCTATGCTTCCTGTCAAAAGACTATTCGTGTTAAAACCATTTCATTAACAGAAGGCTATTATACTTGCTCCATGTGGGTACGTCATGAAAATGCTACCCGTAGTTTTCACTCTGTCACTTCTGTTTTATTTTAAAGAACACTCTACCACTCGCTCTTTTGTTCCTTCTTTACTCTTCCTATGGAAAGGAACCTTAAAATCTTTTCCTCTATTCAATCTAAATTTAGGGGGACCTAGATGTCCTTCTATTGTATTATGGGTTTCCCCACCCCAACTAACATCCTTGATGAATTACCAAATTAATCTTTATTGTCATTATTGTAATTATTATCCTTTTTCTACTAATTACATTCCCTCCTCATTTCGCAAATGTTCTACAACTAACTTGTCCATAGTCCTCTCTCCTACTTGTCATGCTTTTATATACCCGAACTCTGATCCTGTCAACAAACGACGCTTCAAAAGAACTGTCCATGACAATCCGCAGAAGCCTCATAGAAGATATAATATTGCTTGGACTATAACTGACTTTCAAGGCATTCGTTTAAGTTCTACAACCAATTTTTCTTGCATAGAAGACTTCTACCCACCACTTCAATTCGATTTGGCAGACGCACCCACACAACCAGGGGATATCCTGCAATCTACACCACTTCAGGAGGAACTTTAACATCACGCCTGAAAGGAATGTATTTTATCCCTGGCAATAATTTTGTTTGGACTTGTTACATCGGTTTCATGGCATGTATCCACGGGGATGAAATTGTTAAATCCAAATCTTTTTGCATTCAAGTATGGCTTGTGTGTATAACTCTGATGATTTTATATCCCTACAGGTACCCATGGAATACCCCTCTTGCAAAATCGTAAAGATTTAGATCTGTTATTTTTTAAAACAAGGGGGATTGTGTGCTATGCTTAAAGAAGAATGTTGTCTTTATGCTGATAGCAAGGAGGGGGGTTCGTTTTCTATTTCGCCATGGTTTACCTTTTTAACTGCATTGGCAGGATCATTAATAATCACTATATTGATATGTATTATAGGACCTTGTTGTTTTAATAGAATATTGCAATTTTTTTAAAAAAATTAATTATCCTCCATAACTGCTGATGTTAATGTGCTTTTGCAAGCTCATGTTATATCCTCAACACCGGACGAAAAAATGTCATTGCTGAGTTACCGCTCCTTGGACAACCCTGACGCTGACAGATCGCACTCTTGCCTAGATGACGGGGATGGCGAACATTTCAGAAAAATGGTTCCTGTCTTTTTGGACGAGGAAGAAGACTCGTCATAAATAATAAAAACAGAGGAGATGTTGTAACTATGTATCATTCATGTGTTTGCAACTATGTATCATTGCAACTATGTATCATTCAAGCTTTTGCAACATTGTATCATTCATGTGTAATCATTAACTTCTGTCTCTTCAGTGACCTTTGCAAGGCACGTACAAGAGACAAGGAGCTAGACGTTTTGTTAATAAGCTTGTCCACATTGTAAATAATCTGTCCGGTATGCAGCTTTGTAAACATGCACATCCTGATGAGATTACCATATTTGACTTGAGCTTTTTGATTAAATCATTTTCTTGTAAAAAAGCACAATAAAAGAGCGTGTCCCAAGACATTCGGGGCGTGCTCATCAAGAGGAAACTTCGCTTCCTGTCATTTCTCTTCCCTTCGCTCCCTTTCATGAGCCGCCCATCAGATGCGGGATGGCAGATACCGCAGATCATGTTCATTTAACATGATTCAGTCAAACAAATTCACAGTCTACAAGTGTAATTGGCAGGCTCTATTACATTTGTAACTGGAGGATTACCTGCATAATTAAAAAATCACATATAAATGCTTTTTGTAATGAAGTTTGTTATTCTCTTGTATGGTAAGCAGCAAGTTCCACACTTCTTTCCCAATATTAAAAGCAGGATTCTGCTATAGGAAGCATTAGCACATGCATCTAAATTATCATGGTCCCTAACATATCCATTGTTTATTTGGAAATGAGTTATTACACTGTAGTTCAGCTAGTCTTCAATCTGTACTCTAGATAAATGATAGACCCAGAATCTATAATTGCCAAAAACCATGGACTGCACATGGACTGAAGGATTTCTATTTATTTTAATCATTGCTGGGAACAAGACAATCTCCCTATGTCCCACACCTGCAAAAAGTTAAGCCAACAAGTCCTTCAAACCAAGCCACTTCATTTTCACTGGTAATTACAGTGTTCATAGACATCTAGATCTTGAGGAACTATGAAACCTATAGATCCAATTGTAATACTTTGTTATTGAGCTCTTTGTTGAGAGACTTTATAACTTATACCAGGATTAATAAGAGAACTAAAGGAGACAGCTCATGCCCTTGTCAATCAAGCTTGAGAGTCACATGGGCAAAATGCCCACTAAATGACTGAAATATGAGGAGTGTTATGTGGCTAAGCATCCCTGCACACCAACAGCAGAATCTATATAAGCCGCATAATGAGAGTTTGGGAGGGTCTCAGGGAAGTCTTGCCTTAGCACCACACAAGTCCTGTGTCACGCCCATTCCGTTCATGCCCACCCAGTCACCCAGCCACATCTACCCAGCTGGTCATTAGGGCAGAGAACCAGTTGTTAAATTATCTGAATCCCACCACTGACGTAGAACAGGAGTCCCCAACCCCTGGTCCATTTACCGGCACTGGTCTGTGGCATAACAGTAACTGGGCCATGCAAACAAGCGAAACCTCATCTGCGGGATGCAGGCACTATGCAAAGCTACACCTCTTCTGGTCCATGGAAAAAACTTCCTTCATGGAACCAGTTCCAAAAGAACAGGGGGCACTGACTTAGGGGGATGACACAATTGCTCTGAAATATTCTGTAGTGACACAGCTGAGCTCATAAGGTGAAAAGTTTGAAGTCTCAAATCTTCCCAAGAAATCCCCAGCTCTATATGCTCTAGCTCTATTCTGTGCCTTGGTATAGCAGCTTGCTAGTTCCTGTTATCATCCTCTGTCTTTTAGGGGGACACCCAACTTCTTATATTCCTCCTAAGCCTGATAAATGAGAAAGATAGGGTTTCTATTACCTGTGTGGTTTTTCTTTTTCTTTTTCTTTTCTCATTAGCATAATAACCTGGGCCTATAATTTTGTCAAACACAGATAGGAAATTTAGGCTTCTTCTACTCAGGTAGAGACTAATCCGTTTTTTTTTAAAAAAAAAAAAACAACCTTTTTTTCAATTTTTTAAAAATGAAAGAATATAACATCCCTTTTTAGCAGTTCAGTGGCAGCAAGTTAAAAATGTAGAGCTGTCAAGATTGCAGAAAATAACTTAAAGGATCTCCCATATATGTAGACCACAAGATGACACTGGTCTGCTCTTAATTTAGAGGCATCTCTCTGTTTCAAAGAGATTCCAAGTTACGAAAAAACGTCATAATGACTGAGCTTTTACAAAGAAATGAAATACTGAGTGGGCACCCAAAGATGACCTGCAGAGAGAATGCCTGAGGTAGCCGCAAACATGGAAGGAAAATCAAGCAGAGGAAGTTCCTGTTTGGGGAAATTCCACCAGTAGGCTGGAAAGGGTTGCACCAAAAGACAGCACTGATGCATCGATCATGGCAGCACAAGAAACAGCACTGAGCACCAGATCCATAGAAGCAGGGGCCTACCATATAGACGAGAATCCAAGATGTCCAGAGAGTTCTGAGAGAAAGCCCAAGACAAAGTGGCAGGGTGTGTCAATCAATCAAACTTTTATTAAGGCCAAACACCAGCGTAAGAAAGGTGAGGTAAAAGAAATTAAAATACATAAAAACACAATAGAATAAAATTACAATAAAAAGCTAAAGAAAATTAAAGACAGAAAGAACAAGCTAAAGGCTAAAAGGAGGGATAAACATAATAAAGAAAAGAGAAGCATAGAGAAGCACACCAAACTTGATCATAATACTCTATGAAAAATGAACAAGGTGCTCCTTAAAGCTAGTTTGTGGTACAGTCAAAATCTGTTGCTGTGCAACAACATTGTTTGTGGTGGCAGGATTGGTATCTGAAAGGAGCAGGGAAATGTAAAATTGTCCTGTTTGCCCTGGGTATTTATGCAATAATGTAATGGTAAAATAAGGCTACATAAATATCGCCATAGTATAGGCACTGGAGAAGTACACGTTCAATTGTTTCTACAAGTCTAGAGTTGAAGGTTTATGGTTTGCCCCTCTGAGAAGGGGATTTTCCTGTATTGTCTTTCCAAGACAGCTGATGGGGGGAGGGGGGGAAGTAGACCTTCCCAACTCCAGATGCCAGATTCCATAGAAGGTCATTGAAAATAACAGGAATAAGATTCCATGGGACTTCAAGATCCAAAAGAACAGATAGCAGATATTGTGGTTCCTTTTATTTATATCCATCCATCCATCCATCCATACGTACATGCATACATTCCCTGTTCCTCCTCATCTTCCAAGTCCTCTTCTTCTAACAGCACAGGCTCGGGAATCGGAGCCACAACACATACATACATAGTTTGTATTCATTTTTAAATCTTTGCTTTTTAAAATTTTAATAAGAATGAATGAATGAATGAATGAATGAATGAATGAATGAATGAATGAATGAATTCTCTATTGGCCAAGTGTGATTAGACGCACAAGGAATTCGTCTTGGTGCATATGCTTTCAGTATATATAAAAAGAAAAGAAATATTCATTAAGAATCATAAGATATAACACTTAGTAATAGTCATAGGGTACAAATAAGCAATCAAATCTCACTAGGAAACAATCAATATAAATCATAAGGACACAAGCAACAGAGTTACAGTCATACAATCACAAGTGGGAGGGGATGGGTGATAAGGAGTGATGAGAATATTAATAGTAGCAGTAATGCAAACTTAGTAAACAGTTGGACAGTGTTGAGGGAATTTGTTTACCAGAGTGAATGGCGTTTGGGGAAAAACTGTTCTTGTGTCCAGTTGTTCTGGTGTGCAGCGCTCTACAGCTTTGTTTTGAGGGTAGCAGTTGAAACAGTTTATGTCCAGGATATGAGGGGTCTATAAATATTTTCATAGCCTCTTTTTGACTCGTGGAGTATACAGGTCCTCAATGGAAGGCAGGTTGGTAATAATTGTTTTTTCTGCAGTCCTAATTACACTCTGTGTCTGTCTTGTTGGGTTGCAGAACCAAACCAGCATCATTGTATAAATAAGCATCATTATATTAATAAGCATCATTATATAAAAAGTCTATAATTCTTAAAATGTTGAAAAACAAGAAGTCAGATATATTTTCTTATGGAATATACATTAAAAAGAAAACTTCTCAACATTTAATCCTCTTATTTTTGAAGAACAATTTAATCTTACCGAATGATCAGAAGCAGGTAATGGAGAGATAGCAGTTCCTATGGGAAGGATCTGAAAAGTGCTACTGTAACCCTGAAGGTATGTCTTGTTTGTTTATACTTGTCTTTAGGGAGGCGAGAATAGTTCCTTTATATATTCTTTTTCTTCTTGTTTCTTTTTCTTTGCACTTTTATTTTTTATTTTTCTTACTTTTTGTTAAAGTGAAACATTTACTTTAACAAAACATTTATTTACTTTTGTATTTTTAAATTTTAATAAAAATCATTGTTAAAAAAAAACATTTTCTTTTTTTAGTTGATTGAGTTGGTCAGACCAATTCTGGCCCCATCATTAAGGGATACTATCAGGGCCACCATTCAAATACAGTGTGTTTTATTCAGCATCAGCTTCTCTGCTGGGTGGGCATGGCCTATTCAGCCTCCTGCATCACAGCGGGTGGGGCATTTTTGCCCTCCCTAGGCTCCAGAGGCTTTCCTCGAGCCTCCGGGAGGGCCAAAACAGCCTCCCTGGGCTCCGGAGACTCTCTGGAAGCCGGAAATGGGCCCATTTCTGGACTTCCCAAACTTCCAAGAAGCCCATTTTTTGCCTCTGCATATGCCCCGCACTTACCTGCCTCCAAAACAGGCTGCACGGGGACTCCTGGGAGGGGAGGGGTGGGTTGGTTCAGCCAGGAATGGGATTTGGGGGTTCTCCAAACTGCACAGAATCTTAGCTAGGGGCTCTCCTGAATCCCTGAGAAGCCCTAGCAGCCCACCCCTTTCATCCTATTAAAAAAGAAGCAGTGATAAGCCTTTTACTAAAGAAACCTTCCCTTGGCCTGGAAAATCTTTATGCAGTTATAAACTAACAGCAGATATCCCATTTCTTTAAAATGATGATTGAGAATGTGGTGGTCTCACCGTTCCAATGTGGTGGTCTCGCCTCATCTGAATAGTCTGGATTACATAGTTCCAAGCCATTTGGACTTTGTGCAGGCTATGCTTGGTGAGTGACCTAAATTAGCAATTGGATGGGAGTGTATTGATCCTGTTGGTCTTCTTGAAACTCAACGTAATTGAGTTTCTGCACTGCGTTAAACAAGCTCATTCCTCATCAAGCCATATCTGGAAGGTGGTTCCTAGAGATTCATGTGTAACATCCAGGATGCTGACCTATGATGTCCAACGGGGTTCTTTGTGATTTTCTCTTTAGCCATACACTTTGCAGTTTAGGATTCCTAAATTTTGAAATATTTAATGCTTGTCTTCTAAACAAAAAATTGAACTTTGGAATTTCCATGCCATGAATTAATTGTTATAAAATTATGTGCATTCATACTCGTGGTTTAGTATGTCTTTGTGTGGTGTTCCAGAATTCTGAAAGAGGAAGAAAAATTGCAGCCTTAAAAGTCTCTTTTTTATCCTTACTATAGGTAAAATGCCTTCTGCTCATCCTTGGGTTTTTTTTTTTCTTTCTGTATTTTAAAATATTGGAATCTGGTGTAGAACAAATTAAAAAGATAGGCCAGGAAGCATCTGTGTGAAATACCTCCAGGGACAATTGGGGGGGGGGGGGCAATGAGTATCAGACTTTACTTTGAAAACTCCTTTCTCTTGCAAGTATAAACAGAACTGAAGTACTAGAGACCATCTATGCTTTGAGAAATTTGCCTTTTTTGATTCAAAATGTTCTGCTTAAAGATTTATCCTTATTTCTGCTTAAAGATTTATCCTTATTTGGAAGAAGAAATGGACAAGAATGAACTAAACCATGAGGTGATGACTATAGCATGGTAATATAATATCAAGGGGTCTTTGTGTGTGTGTGTGTGTGTAACATTTCTACAATGAATGAATGAATGAATGAATTTATTGGCCAAGTGTGATTAGACACACAAGGAATTTGTCTTGGTTCATGTGTTCCAAGCAAATGCACCTGGACATGCACATGAATAACATATGTTAAAGGTACTATCTGAGCATGAGCAGACTCACTGAAGCTATATATAAACATAAAAAAAACAGCTATTTTTTTTAAATAGGGGAAACACGTCTTTATCTTATAAGAGAATTTACATTTCCTTTCTGAGTACAAAGTGATGCCTTTAAAATGCACACATACACACACACACACACACATATATATATCTTTGGTTATTTGGGTTTTCTCCCGTGTAAGATTGGAAGTATTTAGGCAACGTTTCGATGAAGTCTCATTCATCATCTTCAGGCTTGGTCTTCAGCTCTGTGCTTCTCAGAGTGATGTGAGCTTGCAGCTGCTTCTTCCTTTTAACTGCTAGTGGGGGTGTGACTTGATTGGGTGGGGGTGTGTTCTAATTGGTTGGGGGGTTGGCTGTGTTCTGATTGGTTGGGGGGGTTGGCTGTGTTCTGATTGGCTGGAGGCGTGTTCTGTTCAGGTGGGGGCTTGGTTGTGCTCAGGTTAGTCTTAGTTGCTGGGGGATTTGAGCTGGTGAGCTGTGATCTTGCTGTTTGGCTTCGAGTTCGTGGTCGTGCTGCATTTCATGGTGGGGGTCAGTTCGCTTCATGTATGGCTCAGAGGGGTTTGAAGTGGGTAGTGATGCAGCTGCAGTGTGGCTTCTGGTCCGTGGTCATGTCTCATCTTCTGTGTGGGTGTGAGTCTGCTTTCTACGTGGAAGTGTGGTGGTGGCATCTTGTGTGGCTCTCAGGGGTGTGGGTCTGGTGTCATTCTTCATGTTAGGTACTCGTCTGTTCATGAGGGCAGGTTTCCAAATGGCTGGTAGGTGGGAGGTATCATCTCATTTATTCATGCTGTGTGGGCATTTTTCTATCTCTATGGCTTCTCTGATTATTCTGCTGCTGAAGTGTTCGGTTTTGGCGATAGTTCTGGTATTTTTAAAGTCAATCTCATGTCCTGTGGCTTTGAGGTGTTGGACCAGGGAAGAGGTCGGTTCTTCCTTTTTGATTGAGTTCTTATGTTCTTCAATGCGTGCACTTATTCTTCTGTTAGTTTGTCCAATATATGTGGTGGGGCAGGCAGTGCAAGGGATTTCATATACTCCTTGATTTTCTAACTCAATTTTGTCCTTAGGGTTTCTTAGGATGGTGGATATCTTTCTGTTTGTGCAGAATGCTGTCTTAATGTTGTATTTTTGGAGGATCTTGCTGATTTTGTCTGTAGTGCTTTTATATATGGGAGTAGGGCTTTGCCATTCTCTTGTTCTCTGTCTTGGATTTTGGTTGGGGTTTCTTTTTGGATTAGGTGGGTGATCTTCTTTCTTTGGAATCCATTGGCTGTCAGCATGCCGGTGAGAGTGTGTAGTTCGGTCTCTAGGTGTTGTTCGTCGCTAAGCATTTTGTTCTGGAGATGAGTGTCTTGGCTATGGAATTGATCTGTGCCGGGTGGTGGTGTGAGAGTGCGTGTAGATAGCGGTACTCCTCCCCCCTCACAGCCACACATGAAACAAACAGTGCACAACATCTCAGACAAGATCCTCACCGAAGCCGAAACCAAGGTCCTTTCTAAAGGATTCAACTTTGCTGTTGCTCCCAAACACAACCCCACAGAAACCATCATATACGGAGTTGAATCCAGCCTGACCAAAACCAACCCTGATGATGCTAATAGAATCAGACTCAAAATCACCAACATCCTCTGCACTAGCAAACCACCCAAAAGCAACTTATCCAAAGAAGAACAAACTGCACTACCTAACCTGAAAGAAGGCACCAGCATAATAATCCTACCAGCAGACAAGGGCAACGCGACAGTGGTTATGAACACATCTGACTACCAATCCAAGTTAACAAACCTACTCCAAGACCCCACATACAAACCCCTAAAGACAGACCCCACCACCTACCTAGAAAAAAACAACCAGATCCAAAATAAAAGCCTTCCCTATCAGTGAAGAAATCCAGCAAAGAATCATACCCAGAGAGAAATCATCCAGATGCCCTAAACTTTATGGTCTCCCCAAGATACACAAAGAAGGAACCCCACTTAGACCAATAGTCAACTCCATAGGCTCACCTCTACAAAACCTAGCCAAATTTCTCGCCAAACAACTACAGCCTTATGCAGAATCCATCAACTCACATGTAAAAACTCATTCCAGTTCATCAAGATCATAAAGAAACAAAACTTACAACCCAGTGACCAACTAGTGAGCTTCGATGTCATATCCCTCTTCAGCCAAGTGCCAATAAAAGAAGCCTTGACAACCATCCAAAACAAATACAACCCCCCCAAGCACATCTTAGATCTGACCAACCACTGCCTATCCAATACATACTTCACCTACAATGGACAAAAATACAAACAAATAGAAGGAGCACCCATGGGATCACCCCTCTCACCTATCATCGCTAACCTCTACATGGAACACTTTGAAACACAAGCTCTAGAAAAATATGATCACAAACCCAAACTCTGGCTCAGATACGTAGATGACACCTTCATAATCTGGCCACATGGGAAAGAAAAACTGAACAACTTCCTCACACACCTCAATAGCCTATACCCCAAAATACAATTCACCGTGGAAACAGAAACTAACAACCAACTTCCCTTCCTAGATGTCTTGGTATACAAAAAATCCAATGGCTCCCTAGGACACACCATCTACCAGAAGAAAACAGATACAAACCGCTATCTACACGCACTCTCACACCACCACCCAGCACAGATCAATTCCATAGCCGAGACACTCATCTCCAGAACAAAATGCTTAGCCGACGAACAACACCTAGAGACTGAACTACACACTCTCACCGGCATGCTGACAGCCAATGGATTCCAAAGAAAGAAGATCACCCACCTAATCCAAAAAGAAACCCCAACCAAAATCCAAGACAGAGAACAAGAGAATGGCAAAGCCCTCCTCCCATAATAAAAAAGGCACTACAGACAAAATCAGCAAGATCCTCCAAAAACACAACATTAAGACAGCATTCTGCACAAACAGAAAGATATCCACCATCCTAAGAAACCCTAAGGACAAAATCGAGTTAGAAAATCAAGGAGTATACGAAATCCCTTGCACTGCCTGCCCCACCACATATATTGGACAAACTAACAGAAGAATAAGTGCACGCATTGAAGAACATAAGAACTCAATCAAAAAGGAAGAACCGACCTCTTCCCTGGTCCAACACCTCAAAGCCACAGGACATGAGATTGACTTTAAAAATACCAGAACTATCGCCAAAACCGAACACTTCAGCAGCAGAATAATCAGAGAAGCCACAGAGATAGAAAAACACCCACACAGCATGAATAAACGAGATGATACCTCCCGCCTACCAGCCATTTGGAAACCTGCCCTCATGAACAGACGAGTACCTAACATGAAGAATGACACCAGACCCACACCCCTGAGAGCCACACAAGATGCCACCACCACACTTCCACGTAGAAAACAGACTCACACCCACACAGAAGATGAGACATGACCACGGACCAGAAGCCGCACTGCAGCTGCATCACTACCCACTTCAAACCCCTCTGAGCCATGCATGAAGCGAACTGACCCCCACCATGAAGATGCAGCATGACCACGAACTCGAAGCCAAACAGCAAGATCACAGCTCACCAGCTCAAATCCCCCAGCAACTAAGACTAACCCGAGCACAACCAAGCCCCCACCTGAACAGAACACGCCTCCAGCCAATCAGAATACAGCCAACCCCCCAACCAATCAGAACACACCCCCACCCAATCAGAACATAGCCAAGCCCCCATCCAATCAAGTCACACCCCCACTAGCAGTTGAAGAAGCAGCTGCAAGCTCACATCACTCTGAGAAGCACAGAGCTGAAGACCAAGCCTGAAGATGATGAATGAGACTTCATCGAAACGTTGCCTAGATACTTCCAATCTTACGCGGGAGAAAACCCGAATAACCAAGTTTTCACGGGTACTTACATATATATAGATTCTGCTGAAACGTTGCTACAACTTTAAAAGCACCACTATTATGACGTGGGAAAATACCCGAACAAAGCTGAATGCCAGACATATATATATATATATATATTTGTTTTCTTAAGTTATATATATAGTCAAACAAAATTTCAAACAAAAACTTATTGAATTTTTAAATGGCCTTGTCCCAATCATTATTTTTTCCCAGTAGCAATCAATGACAAAACTCATTAAATGGCAGGGACTGTAAACTTCTATTTCAATGTGATTTTAAAAAAATGGAGAAAAAAAATCTTGCCTTGGGAACAGGTAGCAATGGAAGATTTGTAGGCTCTAGACATCTCAGCAGCTATGAACTGCTTATCAATTCCATTGTCCAACCTTGCCTGAATTTCACCTGTGGTGACGGTTCTTCCTGACAATTGATAGGATGAATTTGTTCTTTTCTTTTGGGCCTTTCAACAACAAAAGATGATTCTCAAACAGTCAATCACCTTAACTGGTCACTGCTGCCCTCTCTCATTTAAACCTTGGAGCAAAGGAAGTCAGCTTACAAACCCTGTATTTGAAGGTGATGAGGAGGGACCCTTTTACCACTGGCATCTCTCTTATCATACTCTCTACTCAACAAAATACATCTTTCTACTCAACAAAGCACCTTCATTTCATTCTTCATTTATAAAATGTTTCATCCTATCTCTGGAGACAAAATTGCAGTCAAAGAGGTCTCTATGGTTGTTTAGCCTTTTGAAATGTTTAAATTGTTGAAATGCCTAGCGGCAGGTATGTGCAATACCTCTAGTTAGGTATTGCAAGTCTTCCTTTCTCTCCACGTTTATTTCATTTGTTAATTTGGCAATTTATGTATGCTGCACGATATGTATAAAGTACTAAACTAATAAATGAAATAAACATAGAGAAATTGCTGTTTTTTAATTTGTGGAGGGCTTATCTGTTACAGCCAGTTTTCCACCAGTGACTTAGAGAGCATCACTTTGCCACCAATGAGATTATATAAAGCCGATGCCCATTCCTCCTATTCCAGAACAACAGGGACTGAATGATTTCAGAAAACACTCCATGCGTCTAGTAGAAAAATAGTCCTGGGTCTCTGAATGATGACAACCAGAGACCAATCCCATTTCTTACAGCTAAGGGATTAGACGAGCGGAGGTGCTTCTTCCTGCCAGATATTCTATGAAAGGCAAGCCACAGAAATTGAGAGTTGCACTTTCTTGTTAGATCAAGCCACAAGTTCAATGAAATGTCTTTCCCTGTTGATTTCAACTTCATCATATATATCAGAGTCAACGTATTGATGAGTCTATAGCTTAAAATAACAATAATGATACCCTCCTGTGGATATCCTGCCGAGACTATGATGGATGATGTTTGCTACATAAGAGCTAAATAGCAATTAGCAGGAGTCGTATTTTTAGACTCTAAAAATAGAATGCCTTAGATTAGTACCACATACCAAAGTCTGTTTGTGCTTATGCAGCAGAAACTCTTAAAGAACTGTACCAGCACAATAAATTGGAGAAATGTATAAACCATGAAACATGCCCTTCCCTGTTTTTAAACTTTTGTTTCCCACCCCTTTGTGGCAATCTTGTCCCCCCACCCTTCCTGGCCAAAGAAGTCTCTTTGTTTTCATCTTAGCGTTATTTTAGAAATCTAGGGCTGCTGTAGCCCATTGTTATCTGTATGAACAAAACTCTTCACCACATTAAAATAACCCAGTTTCAATAGCACAGCTTGCAAGCAACCAAAAGACTTGTGGGAAGGAGGAAAAATATATATGATCTGCATTTGGATGTGATTTTGGACAACCTATTGTAAACAAGTCTGGTTTAAATAGAGAACAGAGGACAAGTGTCTACCCCATCTATATATTTGTATTCTACCTTGACCTATATTACATTTCTCAGAATGGGATTAGGTTGTGTGCAATTGTCACTTAATTCTTTAACCCTAATCAGTGATTAGCAAGGTCATGCGTTAAAGAATCAACTGAAATGCCTCTGGTTAATTAGATAGGTAGTAGATTCTTTTCTTTAATAAATATTTTAAATGCAAACACTGTATTTAATGAAGAAATTGTAAACCCAGTCTCACCCAAAAGACCTGCATTATTTTGGGGTCCGTGGTACTCCCTAAACTTGATGGTTTCCTTGTAGATGTTTCATTACCAAGCTAGATAACATAATCTGTGCATTTGGCCTTTTATTACCCACAGGAGGAAATGATGCAACATACCTACATTTTCTAAAACAGTCTTGCCTGATGTGCTCTAATTAATTGGACTGTAACACCCACCATTTCTATCTAGTCAAACATTAAAATACACACAGAGACACATACACATACAAATGCTTGCAGATTGAATTGAAATAGACCGCAATTTTATTCCAATTTCACTTGTGAAAAGTTCCCATGTGCTATTCAATATGACTTGCATCTGAACAGATAATTGGAGAATTTTCTAAAAGGATCATTATGAATAATTTGGTTTCTTTAGTTGGGGATTGCAATTTAGGAAAAAAAGTGGATTTGCTATTCTTTTAAGAAATGCAGTCATTTGCCATGCTTTTTAGCCATGTCACAATTATAAATCTTGGCTCATGAGACCAATCAACTCATGTAAGCAGTGTAATGACCATCCATGGCATTATGTCTCCTCCTATTTGACATTTTCCTGCCATCCTCTCTCTGAGCTGACTAGGAGTTCAATTCATCTGACATTTCTCCTTTGTCTTTGCTGCTCCACTTTCTCTATCAAGGATATCAAATCTTGGCATTAGGTCAAAAGAAGAGGGCAGAATTCTTTGCAAGTCCTCAGGCTCAATCATTGCTTCCCTTCCTTTCATACCGAGAAGAACAACAATATATGTCCTTTAAAAAAAACTGGCAGCTTCAGTCATTTCTAGGCTTCTCTGCAACAAAAGGAAGAGATGTGTATTCACTCTGGAAAGTAGGCTGTCAAATAAAATAAGACAAATGTGGTGTCTTGATTGATTATTTCCTTAGAAAATAAAGCAATGTTCTTATTATCTCAGTAATTATATTACTAATATAAACAGATGCTGCACAGAAACAAGTATCAAGAAGTTAAACATATACTGTTTCTCTTAAAAAGTGGTTGATTCATGCCAAGTTGGTTGATTCATGGCAAGTAGGTGATTTTTGTTATTTGGTAATTCAAAACTAATTTGCATTTGACTGGCTTGTGGAATTGTTACTGCATCTAATTTCATTATATGGCAACTACCTCTTACTTTAAACTCCCACAGAAATTATGAAAAAATAACTTAAAACTTAGGGAAAAAAAGAGTTGGAAGGGACCTTCTAGTTCAACACCCTGCTTGAACAGGAGGCTTATTCTATTATTTTATTCTTCTTCTTGAAAATCTGCAGTAAAAGAAACACATATGTATATGACAAGAAAAAAAAAATCCACAATTCCTTCATTTTACCAGTTTCAACTTTTTTGAAAATTACCATCTGTCACTAGCAAAAGGATGTCATACCAGTTAGTTCCATTCCTTTTCAGGCAAAAAAATTATTACTTTATTTTCCCATTTTGTCATTGAACTAACCTGTTTCAAAGTGAAAGACCAACTAGGATACAACCTAGTATCTGTGCAGAAATGTGATTATGCAGATGAGTTGGTTAACAAAATTTACACCTAAATGAAAACATTTTCTTCATTCTCACTTTTTGTTACACAGAAACACTGCAAAATAAATTATCTGCAGACGAGTACAAGATAAAAAAAATGTATTAGAAGCTGTAAGAACTAAATTGAAATGTCAAATGTAGTTACTTATAAAAAGAGCAGGTGATACCCTTCTCGTAAGCTATGTATTAAAAACAGTGTAATCAAAATGAACTAGACTAGCTTTGGTTTTATTACCAACAATTCTTTCATATGGTCAAATTTTATCTTCCCAGTTACAATTTTTAATGCTAAATTTTTCATTTAAAAGATTCTAATTATTTTGAATGAAATACTTATTTCTGATTACTCTTCCCACTCCCAAAAGAAAAGCAGATAACAAAAATTGCCCTCCAAACTATATTATGTGTTAGATGATAGATTAACATGATAGAGTTTACCTAGACCATTCATTCTGCAGATAGAGAACCTATATTAAAATTAAAATGTTTTCCATTGTTTTAAATGCCCCTTCACCATAAACCTGAGCAGAAATGTATGTGTATTTTGTAAACCTTTTGGGCTCTGTAAAATGTATCTCTCATCCAGTTTTGCACACAAAGCTGCTTTCAAACTGCTGCCATTGGAAGAAATATGGAGGGTAAATGATATGAAACTAGAATATATTAAGTGACATCTTTTATGTGGAGTAAGCTGTCCTGGGCATCTGTGAAAGCTCTCCCTATATCTTTATGGTGTATAGAAGATATAGACTACTCAGTGGATAAGACTAGGTAAATGATTTCCATCCCAGAGCAAATTAACTTTGTTCTGTCATTAAAAAAAAAGTTCAAGATGAGTATGCTCTATTTATCCAATTACTCTGTCTGTAGGATGTATGTAAACGTTTGTAGAAAAGTGTCTATAAGCAATTGTCTTTACTTTATTCATGTGTTCCTGCCATTTCTTCCATCATTTTACAATTCCCCTTCTCCCAAAAATGTTAAAATAAAATAAAATAAATGACTGCAATACTTTATAGCTACCTTACAAAAACCAAGGTAGACAACGTTAAAATAAATATTATATTCAATGCTTTTGGATGGTGTGCTAGTATTGAAATGTGTAATTGGTGCATATAAACCATTGGCATGAATAAATATTTTTACTACATTTCACTTGAAGCATGTTAAGAAAAAGTAGATATATCCCCCTTAATGTACCTTATCAATTTATAATTAGTTGTGACAAAAATTGGTCGGACCATGGACCTAGTGTTGCAACTACATTCTTTTAGAAGTACTTTTTAGGCAAATTTGGGGGAAATGCTCAGAAGACTGTGATCATCACTGGCAGGTTCAACATATTAGCATGTAGGGAAAATGTCTTTATTAAATGCACCAAGGAAAAACATTTTTGAATATCTGTTATGCATAAAAATAAGAGATCCAATTAATATCAGCCCAGATTCCCAAATATATCACTTTCTGAAATTATAGATGTGGATTAGTACATTTTTAAATATACAAAAAAAAAAAAGAAAGAAAGAAAGAAACCCAATGAAGCATTTATTCCAGTTTTCAGCTTTCTTTCAAACCTCCCATTCAGGCGCCTGTCTTTGCCCGTGCTATTATTGTTGTGTGCTTTTGGGTAGTGGACACACCTCCTGCCTGGCCACTTGAATGCAAAGACAATGAGATCTGCAAGCAGAAAGCATATCTTTTTGACTGGGGCTTACTAGCCGCCAGGGCTTTTCAGTTGATGGGAAGTCAGGCCACTTGAGTAGGACATGGCTGGCTTGTTAGTTCCTGACAACAAACTGTGTTTGCTACATGGTGCATTCATGGGCACTGTCAGCTATTGTCCAAAGCTGTGCAAGTCTTCCTTCAACTGAATTCTGTCTTCTATGGCTGGGAAACTGTATTGGGAAATGTAGCCAAACAGAAAGGCCCCCCTCTCTGTTCAGTGATTTCTCACATTTAATTACTTGATTTTCCTTTTCCTGCAGTCAGAGAGAAAATGGAATTACATCATGCACCATGTAGCTTTGGAAAAGCATTGATTGTTTCTAATACAGCCACTGGTGACAGCCACAATAGAAGCGTTCCTTGTTTCACATCGGATATTAGATCCTCCAAACAAGCTTGAGTATTCTTGGTCTGAAGATCTACAATGGCAGAAAAAGAAAGCCAAGTTTCTGTTGTGTCATTCTCAATACCTCCCAAAGGGGAAATCTTTATTTAGCCTCCTCTGCAGAACATTCTTTACTTTTGAGATTTTAATGAAAGATGGATGGATGAGTTGGATAAAGCTCATTGAAATTTGCCTTTCCATTTAACAATTGCAGGTGGTTTTGCCTCCTTTCCATCAAATGGTTATTTTATCCATTTTGAAAGAAAAAAAATTGCTGATGCTGTTAAGTAGCAATTGATATTTAATTTCATAACTTAATTTTTAATTGAAGAATTGAACAATTTAATATTGCTTTATTTTTAAAAGCAACCCTTTTTTCAGAGGGTACAAAATGGCAGTTGTGTTTCTTGTGTTCCTCACCAGCTTGTTTTTTCCTAAAAAATACTCCTAGGACATAGATTAGACTCAGGGTTAAGAATTGGCCAAAGATTGTGCATTAAACATATTGATGAGTAAGGATGTAATTGTAAACTTTCAATGCTCTATCTTGTTAGAAGTAACAAGAACCTTCACGTTCCTAGATTGCCAGTAACAGTGTTCTTCATAAACAAACAAACAAACAAACAAACAAATAGATAGATAGATAAATAATACACCACCCCCTGTGAATAACAATCTTAATTGGTTTTTGAAGCACGAAAGATATCAGAAGCACAACACTGTATTTTATTACAAAATAACAGATTGGAAGATTGCATCCTGAGTCCTAAAGATCAGTGTGCATAAATATTAGATGTTGTATTTATTGTTCCAATCATCATGGACATTGCAGCATAAATATTAGATTTACCAGAGCTTAGAGTAGGGATGCACTGAACTAAAAACATCTTTTGCTTCTCTTGGGAATTTTCAGGTGTTTTGTGTGAACAAAACCCTCTAAACATACTTCAGAATTTCACTGAATATGATATTTAGTATTTCTGGATGGTAACAGAAAATGTGAGCTCCAACCACTGCAGTTGATTAATAAAGTCTATTATGTTATGTTTCATTGGATGATTTACAGCCTGGTTCTTATCCTGAGCAAGAACAAAATTAGGACACTAATCAAGTTCTTACTCGATGCGCTAAAGTTTACAAGTTATTAATATTATTAGTTGATATTATTAACACAATTGATATAATAGTCAACTAGTTTATTAACACATGAAATCAAAATTGTCAAAAGCATAACCATATATATATCTCTTTGAACTATTTCCAGCCTACAAAATTTGTAAGATATTATGAGCCTCTTGTTTTGTTGACTTCTTTTAGCAGAGGAGACTAAGCTTTGGGATAGAATAGACTACTTTAATCCTCAAGTTGTGCACTGTTTTCAAACAAGTCAGTGTTTGAACAATTGCTGTGGAACTGTCAGGATGGTCAAGGGACTATGCTTATTCTTCTGGTAAGTGCCTTCTATCTAGAATCAGGAATGAGTTTATTTTAAATGTGCAGTTCCTCATATGCCCAAATCATA
This sequence comes from Hydrophis major, assembly GCA_033807585.1. NCBI lineage: Eukaryota > Metazoa > Chordata > Lepidosauria > Squamata > Elapidae > Hydrophis > Hydrophis major. The sequence continues at coordinate 112,115,571 of CM066330.1, forward strand.
ATCTATTTTGCAAAAGAAGTAGACTTCAGAAAAATGATGAAGATTTCAATATTTTATTTAAGTTCAGATCTTCATGATGGGAAATGCCATAAGGGAGGGACATAAGGGTAGGAGCTGCAATAGTCTTAATGAAAATTCAACATGTTTAGTGGAGAAAAAGGTACTGATTCTGAAAAGAAGAAATGGCTGACTTCACATATATGCTCTGCTTTTCTGTAGTTCCCACTTGTAATTGTATAATTGAATGTGTCTTTCCATTTAATGAGGAAGAAAGAGGTCAGATACTGTTCCGTTGTTTTGGAGCTTATATCAGTTAAAAAGGTCTACATTGAGTATAATCTTCCTCAAGTAGGAAGGCAGCTCAGTGTTTTTAAAATGTTTTCTCCTAGCACACCCCATCAACCTGAAACATACAAAATTAAGTTATGGTGAGCTATCAACCAGTGGAGGAGGCAGTAAGAAAATAACATAATTATATTGCCAAAATCCATCTTAGTTCATTCTTAATGCACTGAAATGTGACGGGATTAGTGTAGGCACACTTACTTCCACTTTTGGTGAATCACAATGAATCTTGGACAAGTGCCAGCAATGCCCCTTGCCTCTTGGCTTAGCTGCACATATGCCTGGGAGAATATGGCACCAGGATTTTGCCAGATCCATACATTTACCTCCTTCATTATTTTTACCATGACCTGGGAAGTTTTCAGCCAAAATGTAGAGATCATAAATGGTCTTTTCTTCCCCTTAAAATGCCTAGTTCTGAAAGTTATATTAACTGTCTCTATGAGGTTCTCTTTTACTTAGCTCGGCTTTCATGATGTGTTGCTTGTTTAATATTATGACACATATCTGCATCCACACATAATTCCAGACTTGTGTATTGGGGTATTTCAAAATGAGCCTAAGGTTATTTAATGACATTCTTCAAATTATCCTAATTTTCAAAGGCCATGGCTGGCATTCATTTCCATCTTGAGTGACTCATAGGACTTGGTTCTCTCAGTCAGCGCATCTTAATATATTTGCTACAACTTAACATTTCCTATGTGCTTCATGCAATTTGGGGCAACTTTAAATTGTGAAATCTTCACAAGACAGGTTAATTTGACCTCTATACTGATTAGTTGAAACTAAAGTGAAGATTTTTTTCAATGAAAAAAAATAATTCCTTTTTTCTCCTCATTTTATTTTCCTTTTCAGTCATGGTGGTGGTGCTTGTTGTGGTTTGCCGGCAGTGGGTGCAGACAGCAGAGGTCTCTGACAGCAAGGACGAAAGGGAACCAGCCAGGGAGCTTGGTGAGGACTTGGACAAGGGTCCTGCATCTGGTGCAGGGATGGGGCCAAGACTATCGGAGAGTAGGGTGCTGCCTTCAAAGCTTTTGGAGTCTGGCAGCAGTGAAGCAGAAGACCCCAGAGAGCCTGTGCACTGGGCTGCTCAAAGGAGAGAACAGCTGAAGCAGCAAGGGCAACTTGGGAGTAAAGCTGGAAGGTGATTGCCCCTCCCATAAGGGATAAAAACCAGCCCTCGGGGATGTGCTCTTTGCAGGAAGCAAAGAAGTTCTTTAGACTCTGAGTCCTCGCTGAAGCCCTGCGAACTCCGGTTTGTTTTTGAAATTTCTATCAGTTGATATTTATCCCTAATTAGACTTCTGTTCTTGGCAGCCTTTTACAACCTTGAAAGGGCTTGCTTTTATCTTGGACAATTAAGTTTAAATGACTCTTGGCTGGGAATGATAAGAATTCCTAGTGCCTCATTAAAAAAGGTTTGCTTTTATACACAGTTTGTGTTTGTTTAATTTGAACAAGGCTTGGGTCAGAATAGTGCTATCAGTTTTTTATTTTTCCTATAATAATATTTTTGCTATTTAGAAACTTGGCCCAATCTATGCTAATCAACTGGTCACCAGTGGAAGGAATAGTAATATATTTCTAGGTATCTTGAATTGAACTCAGTGATCTCAGTCAAATCAACTTTTAACAGTGTGTGTTTTGAAAAATAATGGAGCTAATTATTCACAGTCACAGGATGGAAGTAAGGCAAGACATAGTCACCCTAACGTTGGTTGCTTTAGAGACAGGTTGCAATTTTCCACACAGTATTAAGCTTATTCTGAGCTGCCAAAACAATAATAAATGTCTGTAACAATGATATTCTCTCATTATAACTTGGTTCAATAATTCTGTAATTTGTGTGTGTGTGTGTGTATGTGTGTGTGTATGTAAATATGAATGTTGGAATAGGTTGGTGGTAGGTGTGCCATGGAAGTCCTTGCAAGTTCTTTTCATCTGCTGATCTTTTCTCTACAGCTTTCTGAGGTATTCTGATTGACCACATAGCATGAACATCAGTTGGCATCTGATTGGATTAGCAAGCATTAATAAATAAACACAAATTCTTCTCCAAATAATCTTACAAGGTTCTTTGGCTTCTATACCTATCATAATCTAGAATATAGGCAGATGAGCTGAATCCATCTTGTGAGAATGATGTGTTCCCAGTAAAATGAAAAGCATACTAAAGGAGGGCATTGGTACATCCCCTGTCTTTTCTCTCCTGCTTCTTCTCTTCCTTGGCTCCCCAAGCCTTTTTCATTTCATGTGGAACAAGAATGAAGCCTTCATCTCTGGGCACTTGCTTTTCTTTCCTCTTCTGATAGACTCAATTACACTATCTTTATTAATCTAGAGATAATCTGCATCATGGATGCCCAATGATGGACAAAGCCAAAAACAAGAAAGCTGTCTTGTTATGGGTTTTCTGCAAATAGGAGAAAGTTAGTTATCCATTACCATAAGAATTACCAAAGTTAAAAGAAAGACATTTTTCATAAGGTTAATATAGAAATTATAGACTGGTGCTTGGTTTTTCCATATCAAAGTTTCTTTTTATCTTTAATTTGATGATGAACATGAATTAGGATGGAGATGGCAGTGAGGGTAGAGGATAGGTAGAGAGAGTCTGTATACACACTCTTTGGTTATTTAGGAATTGTCTTCAGAAGTTATTTGATTAGATATTTCGAGGAATGCATGTTACTGAAAAGCCCATGTCAGATTCTGAAATCAGAGTAGATAAAGACGAGACTCTTCCATTTCCCCTCTTCTCGAACTGCAAAAGGTAATTAGCCCATTTAGTTTTGCAAAGTGCAGCTTTTCTATCAAGCCAAGGAGACTGAAATAAGATAGCATTCTTTGAAACATGCCACAATGAGGAATGCTTTCCCCTTGTATGCCACATAAAGAAAGCCATCTGATCCCCACACTGGTCAAAGGATCAGTGGCAATATGATCAATGATGACTCTGGAATTTTGGCCATTGCTACTGGCTAATTTGGCTTGTCTTGAGACGCAGGCGGGTTTTGCTTTTCTTTCTTCTTTTTCTTCTTTTGTGACCATTATTGTTATAATTTTCTTCCCTGCCTGCAGTTATCATCTTGGCCCTACTCATCAATATATATGCATATATTTAGTAACAGCACATGGATTTAGTGTAATGTCCATCCATTCAGCTTCCATTATTAGTTATGCCTTTCCCATGATAAATGAAGGTATGCCTATCTCCTATAATTAGAGTAAGCTATATGTAGCAAAGATGCTTCCAAAACATTTCAGACAGCAGAACTCCTCAAGGAAATAATTGTGGCCTATCTGGTATGATTATACATTTGGAAAGAAGGATCATCTATAAAACTGTGAGTGGTATAGAAATATCTCATGCTCTCTACATTTTCATGTGTCCATTAATTCATACATTTTTACAGGAAGCATCATTGCTCAATAGATTTTATACTGTTAGATGTTTCCAACAGCTCTGGTATTCCCAGTCTTCTTTTGTGTTTCGACTATTGGTTCCTTTGATGTGAACTACATAATAGTCTTATAATTATATTATAGGACAATTCCCCTGGTATTCACATGGGTACATGACAGAAATTGCATAGTCGAATGCATGTGATGATGGTATTGTTGTGCTACTCTTAAAGTAATTGATTATCATTGTATTGACACTCCCAGTAAATGGTCTTCAGTTCATTTACAAGAAATAGAAACTTCACTGAAGGCAGATACCTCTGTTATGAGAGATTCCGTGATGGATAAGATGCATCTTCCTTCCTTGTCTTAAAGACCTGTGGGAGGATTCCGTGAAGTATTTCTACAACACATATGTGCAGAATGGCAAAATGTTACAGTGATTCTACAGGTTCATAACTTCCCCTTCCATTAAATAAAGGTATAATAGCACTATCAGTAGCACTTCTTATATACTGCTCTATAGAGCTTTATAGCACTCTCTTAGCAGTTTACAGAGTCAGAATATTGTTGCCAACAATCTGCATCCTCATTGTCCCGACCTCGGAAAGATGGAAGGATGAGTCAACCTTGAACTGGTCAGAATCAAACTCCTAGCAGTGGGCAGAATTAGCCTGCAATACTGCATTTTAACCATGGCACCACCACAGCTCATAATATATGCAATCGTGAAATATACAGGCACAAAGTTTATCCCTTTAGTAAGCAAGCTGTCCAATGGGCTGACAGCAGTGTTCATATGGAGTTTCTTTCTCATGACTGCAGAATGTACAACCACGAGAAACTAGCAGATACTTTAGCATAGGCTACTTTAGCATAAGTAGCACACCCATTCTTGCTATTTCCTTAAAAAATTATTAAATACAGGACTTGTATGCCATTATTAGATTACATCTGCACAGGACTCAATACCAATTTCAGTAAAGCCCCATTTATTAATGAGATCCCAATCAGTAAGATTGTTATGGCCCAGATGGTCAAGGCGAGGCGAGACTCTAGAGAATTCTTTATTTCTGACAAATGTTCCAGCCAATGGCTCCATCTCCATGCTACCCTGAAGGCAACCAACCTCAATCTCCCAAACACAGCCCTATTAATACAAAGAAAATCCACAGAGTAGGAGCATGCTCACAGGGCAAGGTCCAAGGTTCCAAGTCCAGGCACAAGACAATGGCAGCCTTTAAAGCAAGGAACAGGTCCCAGGCAAGAAGCAGTTCCAAAGGCATAGTGAAGCAAGGGCCAAATGCAGGCCACAAGGGAAAGACTAGGTCCAAAACAAATGCAAGGAACAATCTTCCAAATGAGGCAAGGCAAACAGCAACAGACATGAGTCAAAGCCACAGATGTGTAAACCAAAGCAAACAATTATTCATGGCAGAGACTAATTTCCCACAGCTTCTCCTTAACTTACTCCCTCCAGATGTTCCTTGTGAGGAGTGGTGGGATGACCTCCTCCCAAGTAGCCTTGCAGCCCTTCTCTGAGCTTGCCTACATTCCACTCTCCTTGCCCTTGGATCAAGTGGAGTAGACAGCTGTTCCTCATCAGAGGAGATCAGCTGCCTATCAGTACCACTGCCAGTCAGCAGCCGATCCTCCTCTGTGTCTGTGCAGGCAGGCAACTCTCTGTCTGGCCAACCACCTCCCCCAATGTTTAGGGGTCCTGAGATAGCATCCTCATCAACTCCTGGAATGCCTTCCCAGTTCCAACTCCTACTCCTACTCTGAACCAGGCTCCAAGGGGGCAATGACAAAGACTAGGAATGTCTGTGGAGTCCACAGCATGATCTAATCCCTACTCCTTTTTAAAGTGAATCACATGAAAAAAGGAGGCAGAACTTAAATTATAAGCTTGCAGCTGCTTTCTTTGCTTTTTTAACCCCTCTTTATCTCCTTCGGGTAAGGCCCCAAATGAAACTGCTACTGTCCAGTAAAGACTTGGCAATGGACAATCAAGACATCCATATTGCCTAACCCTAACACTACAAGTCTCAATATCACCAAAAAACCAAAGTGCAACATAGTCCAAACAACACCAAGTCAACTTACAACACCAACGCAGTTCTCAACCCTTATGTATATGCTGCATGCATAAGCCAGTCTGAATTGGCATCAGGACAATGTGTTATACAGCTCTAAGTTTTAGGAATAGTTATCACAATCATTATGTTGCATTCTTGCTGGCTGTAGGCTTGGAAATATACAGTGCATATTTCAAATACAAGCATCTATTTATAAATGTTATGATTTATAGTGAATGGAAATGGGAATTTGTCACAGCGATATCACTTTCAACAGAATCCTGGATTAATTCCCATTTGACCATTTCAGTAATAGCACTAGCACTTTAGATTTATATTTATATTTATTTATATTTATATTCATAGTGTTATACAGTCCTTTCTAAGTGGCTGTTAAAGAATCAGCATATTGCCCCCAACAATCTGAGTCCTCATTTTACTGACTTTGGAAGGATGGAAGGCCAAAACCATAAATTTATCTGGGATGATGACAAGTCAACTGTGAGCTGATCAGGATCGAACTGCTGACAGTTGGCAGAATTAGCTTACAATACTGCATTTTAACTATCATTTGGAATTCCCAAGCTTTTATATTCTAAAAAAAAAATTAGAATCAAAGATAGAATTTTGTGTGATAGGAAACTTTTTTTTAAAGTGATAGATTTGTTCTACGTTATTTCAGTCTTGGAAAAATTCAAAACATAAAATCTCAGTAATAATATTATAGCATGACAGTCACATTGCTAGAAGAAAATATATAAAGTCTGAACAGACCATGATTGGATAACATTGTCATTCTTGAGAATGATTTTTCGTATAAACTAAACAAAGAACTGCTGGAATAAAACATTAATTTGGGAGAAACTGTCTGGTGAAGTACAAAGCATCACAATTATACTACTACTACTACTACTACTATTATTATTATTATTATTATTATTATTATTATTATTATTATTATTATTATTATTATTATTATTATTATTTGCTTCTGTTGAATGAGACACTGGTGGGGGGGGGGAAATCTTACACTGAATTCCAAATGTTTTCTAGCACTCTAAAACAAAGGGCTTTCTAAAATGATTTAATGTTTATATTGAGGAGAGTTCAAATGACATGTGTCATTTTCAACATAAGCATTTGCTGGAGGGGTGGAACGGGTTAATATGGGGATTTAATGACTTATCCTGTAATGATTGGTATGAATTACTAACTAAATCAATCTGCTCAGTTTAAAAGAGTCATTTATATTTGCCAAAGGCTGCTCCTTTTCTCGAAGGCAACATACATTCTACTTCCAACAGAAAATTATATGGTTTGCTAATTGCTTGAGTGTAAAGAAGGGTCACTGTGCAATTTCCTTTTACTAAAATTTGAAATCCCACAAATATAACTTGTCATCATCCCAGAGGAATTTATGGTTTGGCAAAGCCTAAGAGTAGGTTAAGTTTTTTTTAAAAAAAAGTTTCTGTTTTTATAATTGCTCAAAGATTTTCATCAGGAGCTTCCTTAGAGGGGTCAAGAAATAAAAATGGTGGCCATATCTACATTATCAAAGCCCTGCCTCCAATTTTAACATGTGTTGTACTCACAATGCACATAAAAAGAGATGAAATTTTGCACACACAGCTACAGCTGTCATCTTGACATTTTTGACATGCCTTGATACACCTGCTTGCTTATAATAAATATAATCAAATATATTAATCTTCAGATCAAATTCATAATGTATTTCTTTCATAAAGCCTGTGGACTTGACATTTATTTTCTTCTTCCCTCCCTTCCTCCTTTCCTCCCTTCCTAGTATGACCCTAGAAAGGCTGCCGGTCCTAACGGTATCTCTGGCTGAGTGCTTAAAGAATGTGTTGATCAGTTGGTTAGAGTGTTTACCAGGATCTTCAATCGATCTTTATCCCAATCCACTATTCCATCTTGTTTGAAGGCTTCCACCATTGTTCCGCTGCCAAAGAAGTTCCCTATCAATAACCTCAATGGCACTCATTCCTATCATCATGAAGTGCTTTGAGAAATTGGTCCACCACCACATCATTTCTGGTCTTCTGCATACATTTGATAAACACCAGTTTGCATACAGAAGAAATAGATCTACAGAGGACGCTATAGCCATCACTCCTCACACTGCTCTGCCTCATTTGGAACATTGGTGGGGCGGGGGGCGGCTGTGTAAGGCAGCTTTCTGTAGATTTTAGCTCTGCATTTAACACAATACTTCCACATAGGCTAGTGTCTAAACTTAAGGACCTTGGACTTTCTTATTCAATCTGCCTTTGGATTATGGATTTCTTGTCTGGCTGCTCTCAGAGGGTCAGATTAGGTGATCATATCTCTTCAGCCCTTATTCTTAACACTGGTAAACTACAGGGTTGTGTGTTGAGTCCCTTACTCTGCACTCTATGTGCATGACTGCATTCCCACTCATGCTAGTAATACCATTAGTAAATTTGCAGATAATCTCTGGAGGACAGGGATGAGTCTGCCTATTGAGATGAGGTGGACCGGTTGTTTTCGTGGTATTGAGACAATAGCTTGTCCCTTAATACCAATAAGACTAAGGAGGTTATAGTGGACTAAAGAAGGAATAGATCAGACACCCAGCCCTTGCTTATCAATGGAGACCGAGTGGAGCAAGTGGCCAGTTTTAAGTTTCTGGGTGTTACCCTAAAAGAGGACCTGACCTGGGGCATTCACATTGCAGCACTGGTCAAAAGGGCCCAGCAGATATTATATCACCTGAGACTTCTCAAAAAACAACAACTGAATGGAGTGCTGGTGACCTACCACTGCACCATAGAGAATATTTTAACATACTGCACCTCTGTGTGGCTTGCCAATTGCACAGTGGCAACATTCCAGAGGGTTAACGTCATTGCCCAAAGGATCATTGGTTGCCTTCTCCCCACTTTGGAACAGCTTTATAGCTCCCACTGCCTTAAGAAAATTCAAAACATTCTCAACGATCCATCTCATCCTGGGCACCCTTTTTTTGAACTATTACCATCTGGCAGGCTGTACAGGATAATAAAAAGAAGGAAAAATAGGCTGAAAAACAGCTTCTATCCCAGGGCAGTAACTTTATTGAATTCTACTGTGCAATATTCTATAGTGTAATATTAATGCTGTATCAGGTTTTCAATTCAGTTGTATAGAATGTGAAGGATGTGTGTTTTTGTTTTATTTTTACAGTTATAGTGTATACTGAAGATGGCATTTAATTTCATTGCAATGACAATAAAGTAAACTAAACATAAAACTAAAATGCTCAGTGGAGTAAGGCAGACAGATTTGCATTTTTATAAAAATTCATGTTGAATAAAAGCACATGAAGGACTATAAACAATTTTATTTAGTTTTTCTGAATAAATAAGTTACTGTTTATTGACACTTTCCAAACATATTAAAAAATAACAAACATGGTTATAATTCTGTGAAGTTTTATATCTGGCAATATGGCCATTGATGCATCTTTATCTGAAGTGAGATATCTATAATAGATGGGTCAGTGAACCTGCTATCCACAGCTCTGTCCTTCCAGAGCTTCAAATAAATGAAACAGCCATATATAATAGCTTGCCTTCCAGTCTTAGTCGTGGTGTAGCTTATTTATTTAGATTTAAAGTCTGACTGAATTCAGAGCAATTTTGGGGGTGGGGGATGGGGAGGTTACATTTAAAAAAGAAAACAACAACAATAGTGGAGGGAATATGTACATCCAGATAAGATAAATTCCATATACTATGCAACAACAACAAAATATCCACAAAGCCTTATATGTACTCTAGTCAAAGGTCTTGGAAAAACGGCTAAGTTTTTTAAAGGATGATGAACACCATCAGGATAGGAGAATGTTACTCTAGAGGATTTCTTCCTTGATAATTCCCTGATGAGGATTTTGTTTCTTCCCTGCATGCTGGCAGAATATGTTCTGAGCTGTTTGTTTTCTTCCATGACTTTTGGTTATACCAGGTAATGAAAATTTTCCTGAAAAGCCACCAGATTCATAGAATATCAACAGATCAACTCTGACCTGTGTATATTTTTCTACTATTGGAACCAAGAGATTTCTATGTGCATTTTAATTTCTGTGAATTGTTAGCATCAACAATGGGTAAGCTGATTATGTTTAGAATTTTTTTAATGAACCTACAAAAATAATTTAATGAACTTCCTTACATAAATAATAGTATACCTGAAAGTTACCTGAAAGTACAAATTCAGTTTCAAGGGGGGAAATAACCTGATACGAGCATTAATGGCAGTCTCAGGTATCCAAACAAACTGGACAGACTTGAAAGTTAATTGCTGTGATGATATTAAACCTAATGAACCTATTAGTATGTCTGGAGATTGATCCTGTCCATTGCTTTTCCTAGGCCTTTATTAAATCTTGACAATGAAAAGTATAATCTGGAAATCTCTATCTGTGAGGTAGGTTTTATTCTCCTTATTTGTTTAATTTGTAAAGCTTCTTTGCAACTTGGTTGGCTGGAAACAGTAAAAGCTTATAGTTCAGTATCCATAATCATCATAGTTTAAGCTCCTTGTCAGAAATGGTTTTCTTTTTTTTACAGAATTCTGGCTATGTAACATTAATCTTGGACAAACATCAGGATGCCCTCAGGCAGCAGATCAGGAGAGGTTGAAATATGCCCGCCCACCACTTTAAGGGCTTCCTCCCCCATACATCAGTCTGATGCTAAAATTGACCTTGCATGATTAACTTTAGAAATTAAAAAGCTCAACTCCTTTTCCAAAGGAAATGATGCAAGTGTTGCAAATGCAGCTTCCTTGCCAGCTGGCAAAATTCAGACATGCTGAATATGCATTCTCTCAGGAAAGCTTTAACATCCTCTATCCACATTCACAAGTAAGGCATGACTCAGCTCACATAAACACTTCCTATGCTCACAGTAAAGAAAAATACTGGCTATGTTAAAGCCCAGAACTGAAAATGGGGGGAAAGCTGGATACTAGGGAAAGGAGGGAACTTACATAGCTCTTCTGATCCTCTTATTATAAATTGGCATTTTCAAGAAAGCTAAGACAGTCCAGAAAAAGCAAGCAGAATACTTTTGCTTCAAGAATACATTTCTCTACAAGAAATCAGTAAATACGTTTGTTTGTCTGGAAAACTTTGTTAAATTTATTTCCCTATATGGTGCTAGTTGAGCTTTATCGGTCTTGTACTAATGGTTCTATATGAACTGGGATTTCTATGCCCAAGCCTTTTTGAATGTCTAATTAAGGCTATGTCGAAGAACACTTTTTTAATTAAAATCTTGTGAGCTAAAGTAATCTGTCTTCTGACTCACTACTGAGATTTTAGCAGAACGCTGTGCCATCATAAGATCTGCCCAAAATATTACTTGCTTTTAATGTAAAGATTATGTAATCCTGCTTTTAAAATAAAGTTTGATTTTGGGGTTTTTTTTAGATCTCCCAAAAGAACGAAAGAAAGGCTAACTCTCAGTTTTACACTTTTATGTTGAATTGTAGGATTACTTATTATTTCTATTTTTATCTTATAATTGTTAAAATAGGCAGTACAGAGGATGAGGGTCCTTTCCTCTTACTTTCACTGGAGTTAGGAGAAGGATAACAGATAAGACACTCCTGGAGGATACGTGCTGGTAGCAGAAACCACCAAACCATTATTACAAATGTTTTCAGGCAAGTCCAAGCTCAGTATGTTTCTGGGAAAGGAAGTTTGAGATATCTTGCCCACCATCCAGTGGGTTCAAATGTGCTGCTACAGATAGATTTGCATAAGAAAGACCATGGAAGAACAAGGGAGGGGCTGGGCATTTAAACTCTCCCTTATAACACAAGTGATTTAAAGAGAAGTGGAATACCCCAAATGCCACCAAATGCTATTTCATTTCTGATGGCAGTACTGAGAGGCATGTCACCATTTTGTGGAAGAGACCTAAGAGTAATTGTTTTGAAGAGCAATTTTCTTTGGTAGAGTTCCGAAACAGGTAACTACTCTTTAGAGCAGGGCTGTCAAACTCCCAGCCCACAGGCCAGATGTGTCACGTGCTAGCCATGCCCACATCCGGTTTAGCAAAGGGGAAAAAGTCCTGATACATTAAATGATGCCACCCTGACGATGTGAGTTTGACACCCCTGCTTTAGAGCTATATATAGTAGAGTCAGCTGATCCAATGCTTAACTCTGAGGTTTATCCAAAGGCAGCAGTGGCTCTGAAGATTCAATCAATCTTTTCCCCTCTGTTCAATATCTAATCAACCAAGCTGAATGGAAGAAATCATTGTTCTGGATGGAACTGGGCATTCATTGATCTTCCCTATTACTTGCTGATTCCAAAGCCCTAGAAGATATTATGAAGTCATGATGACATCGAGATGGCATTTGTGAAATGATCCCCTGATTCAGTTTCCCCCACTCCATTCCAGCCTTCTGCATGCCCATGATTTAAGGTGGCTGGTGTTGTTTTGCTGTTAGATATTCAAATAGAACTGAGAAAACAAGGCAGTCTTGTTGGATTATTCTGAATTTCTTTTTAAAATGATTGTGCAGAAACAGGTCAGTCAGTAGAGGTGAAGGGCGTTGCAACAGTAAGTAGTATGATTACTGTGATCTATGTGTTCAGTTGAATAAAGTCTTCTGGTGATAGAGTATAGTAAATTTCTGATGATATAGTATATAGTAAATATAGTAAATTTCATACAAAGTACGAAGTAGATTTCAAACTGAATACATAAGGGTACAAAGTATGGAGAAGGCCAGGGCTGTCTATACTTTCCAATCCTACCACTAATGGCTATGGTTGCCATCTTCATGCTTTTATCAGTTCCTAGTCACAGGAAGGTTTGTTTACTGAGCATTTAAAATCTTTCACATCTGATATATCTTTCATTTGCATGGTGGTGGTGATAAGGCTAATTAGAGTTAGGATAGGTATTGCTACTGGAATCACTACCTTAACACAAAAAATAAAAATAAATGCCCCTCTCTGCAAAGCTTACAAAATCAGGTTTTCGTCTCAAGACTAATGAATGTTGGTTTTCAGGACAGGCAAATATTTGCATAAAATGTGGAGGCTTGCTTACTTTGTGGGACTACTGCCTAATTTACATCTTTAATAAATCTAATCTTCATTAAACAGCTTTGCTTCTGAAATAAAGGAAGACATGCCCATTCTGCCCTTATTAGGATTTATTTTTTTCTAAAACATACTCTAATTATCTGATGTCCATTATGAGTGAAACATTGTTTCCATTGAAAGAAAAAGAGTAGAAAAGATGTTGGAACTGTATTAGTATGGATTAGGGATCATTATATGTCAGTTTAACTTAATTATTCCTTTCTCCAGTCTTAAATAAATTACCTAAGTTCCTCTATTCTGTGTGCAAATTTACTAACCAATTGTTTTTCCTAATAAAGTTTACAAGCAGTTTGTCCGAACATATACTTCACTACTTTTGTATATTCCATGTTTACGCTAAGTATGTCCATTTCTATGGTTAAAAAAACCCTAAATATGAATTCCAAAATTAGACTCAGTTATTGATGTGTCAATAGGAACTAGTTGCAATATGAATCACATGTATTAAAATAAGAATTGAAATGTGTAGTCTGTATATTTTTGTAAAGAAAATATGTCATAGAAAATATACATCATCCTTCTGTGTGTGTGTGTATTACACAGGAAAATTAAAAGGCTATACTAATTTTTCTCATAAACAGATCTCCAAAGAACTGTAAAGGATTCTTGGAAAATTGGAATCCTAGAAAAAGTCAAGAGTACATTCCTTCTTGAGTCTGCTGTTAGGTTTATTTTAATTTATTTCCATGCATTCAGTTGTTGTGGAGATATTAGTCCTCTCAGGTTCTCGCATACCTCCGTTTATTGCAAAATAAAAAACCAATGGCAGTAATTAGTAACAAATTTTATTTTATATTCAGATATTACAGGATATTTTATGGTTATAGCAGTATCAGCCAGGCCAGATCTAAATAATTCTTTCAAAATGTGCCCTCTGAAAATAATCAATAGCCACAAAATAGAAAAGCATTCTAATTAAAATGAATAAGAAATGTAAAAAAATAGCATTAAGTATTCAATAGTAAATGCAAAAGCTAATTCAAGTCCTAATTCATTATATTTCTCTTTCCCTTTTTTGTCTGTCTACATGAAAAATATAAACAGTGTGTGGAATATTTCTGTTTTGTTTGCAAATGGAACAATCTGCAAGGTGGACTATATGTTTGTATCTACTCTTATAGAAATAATTATTGGGAGATTTGGGGTTTTTAATCTAGAGGTAAATTCTTTTATGTTTCCCTGGTGGAAGAAATGATACTGTTCAGAATATTTTACACCAGCCTATCTATAATTTGCAAGATCACATTCAAATTAAAAGTTCAACCATTGGAATAAATAGTGATATGTAGCCAGTGTTTCTACTCCAAATTAAAATTTTGGGTACATGGAGGCAATTTTGGGGGGAATGCTAAAGAAGCCAAAGGTGAAAGCCTCCATGTGAATGTGGAAATGGATTGAAAAATGCATGCTTATTCACCAGATTTCATTATAATTGTAATCCCATAATGATAAAAGTTTGATACATCTGTAAAATCTGTGCTCACAATGCCAATTACTATGTTTGCTGGGAACCGTCAACTAAAGCAAATATTCTCCTCTCTTCTATCCTCTCAACCAGAATCAGGCAACTAGGCCTGAAAGCCAACTTTCTTCAGTACACCTTTCTAACTGTACTGAGAAATTGCGGAAAATTAAAATATTAGTTCCAAGCCTTAACTGTTCCTTGCTGATTAAACCTTTACCACTGTTAATGAAATGATGAAGGTATGCAATAGTATTAGGGGTATTAAAACTAGTGGTAAAAATGGTGTATATGTTTGTACCTACATGCAACAAACATAAATAAAAAAATCATAGGCAATATCAAATAACATCAGCAATAAATGACACACCAATGTAATACTTACAATGTAACAATCAGTATAAACATTTTTGATACTACCACAACCATAATATTATTCTGTACTGTGTAATGACAGGCATATTCCAGTAATAAACCAAGGGGAAGTTGAATCCAAAGGAAAAATCTAGATAAACAAAGCCTCTCATAAGATGGTCGTGTTAACATGAGGAACTATCTCTTAAGATGCCTCTATTTCTGAAACTATTTGTCATCATTTCCTTGTCCTCCTTAGCTTGCCCATGGTTTACAACAGGGCTTCTCAAATTTATTTGTTCATGACCCTCTTCTAAACATTTATTTCTATGATCCCTCCCCCCGGTAACTATTAGCTGGGAAAATATACTTCATTATCTGCATGATATCGATTAATAAAGTCTGTAGCCCACTAGAAGGGGCATCTGGGGATCTGTATGGACCATGTTAAAAACCACTGGTTTAAAGGATTTGATCCCGAATTGCAAGCATTGGAAAATGTGAATAATATCAATAAGTACCAGATAAATGAAATTGAAGATCATGATACCAATGACATTTTGAAGACCAACGATCTTCTTCCTCTACCTCTTCCTCTTCTTCTTCTTCTGCTCCTCCTGCTCCTTCTTCTTCTCGTCCTCCCTCGTCCTCCTTCTCCTCCTCCTAGCCAATAGTAGCTACTGACTTTCAGACTTTAAGAATGATTACATGGTTTCTTGGCAGGCAGAATGACAGCATGTGGCTGGTAAGCTGTTTTGAACTGTCATAATATGTGGTGTTTGAAAAGCAGAAACAAATACTTGCTTTAATGAGGCCCACAGTAACGGCAAACTCAAGCTCTAAAACACTTTTGCTACTATTTTGAAAGATGGAGGCAACTTTTTCCCTCTTATTTCATATATCTTTTCATCCCCCTCTCGGCTGTTGCTGCAAATACTTTGACCTGTGTTTATATATATGCCTTTCGGTGTCAAACATGGTAGGATTCTCTTCTCTTCTCTCTCAGATGCCTTTAGCTATTCAGCTTATTTCATCCAAACAAGATAAATTCTTCCCTTAAACTATCCCTGTCGAGCAAGACTTTGAATGTGTTAATTGGCACAATTTTGCACTTGGCAGTACAAAATGCCCCGCTTTCTACCCATGGGACTTCAACCAGTATAGTAGATGTATATCTTTTCTTTTTGCAGCCTATGCAGGTGGTGTCAGTGCTGGAGATTCTGTTTACAAATCATTAATGAAGTGATTGTCGCTTTCCTCCTCGCATTTACTCACCCTTTTGAACTGCACCGAGCCACGCATTCCTAAATAGGAAACGCAAGAGTAGGAAGAGACATACAATAGACCCATTATAAGGGGCCACACAAACCCTGCTAGTGCTGAGGGTTTATATTAACCCAATCAATTAAAGATGGACGGAAAGGGCTCAGTTCGCAGGGGACGGAGGTGGGGGGGAAGGAGAGATGGCAAAGAGTTGCTAGGCAGTCGAGTCTGGACTCTGAAATTTTCCCTTGGTGCTGTTCTTGCACTTTCTTCTAATAAAAGGTTCCATTCAAAGCCGAAGGTCCTTAGCACGGCAAGCAGTGGAAGTCAGTACATTCTCTGAATGAAATAAATGCCTCCCTTTAATTCCTATAAGGAATTAAAGTACATTTTGCTCGGGGTAAGGCTATTAGAATTCTGCAGGAAGAGCACATAGATGGCACTATAACTGGACAGCTATTGTGCTTTAGCCATTCACTCCCAGGCTGAAGATGGGGAGTTGGAAAGCTTAAACATCACAGATATACACATGCAAGTGCGCACACATACGCATACACACATACCTGGAAAGATAATGTGCTGACGTGTTCATGAGAAGAAAGAAACCGAATGGTCTAAAAACTATCAAATGTAGATGACAAAGAAAAGTGAGCCTCCCGGGAGAGTTAAACAGGGTTTTAGGAAGTGAGTTATATTAACAAAGGACAGGCCTTCCTGAGAGTTAAACAAGTGCAATGACAAGCTAGTTTTGTGAGGGCCTATTGAGAAATTAGTTCAATGGGACTTATTCTCAGTTAAAGTGTCTATGAAATGCAGCCTTAAAAGTACTTGTCAGTTAATGACTTGCCATGAAAAAAATTGGTAAAAATTTATATCCCCTTTCTCTCTCAAAGACATAACACACATTTACATAATTATTAATAATTATCAATATCATTTTGATCATTGATCAATTTTTATATTTTATTACATGGTGCTATGAAGCAACCTGTTTTTAGACAATGTCATCAGATCTATATTGTTGTGGGTTTTTTTTTTTTTCTCTTAGCACATTTCAAATAATTTGTGCAAGGTTGGAAGCACTTCTTCAGGATTATTTTGAAAGCATCCACAGTCTTGTAATGCAATTTCCTATAATCTGACCCAAAGACAGTAAAACCCACTGTGTAGCATGTATTTCAATAGTCTACACAGCAAAATTTATACTGGAACTAAAAATACGAAGAAAAAACAAGTACTAAAAAAAGGCCCCAGTATTTTCTAAGAATGATGCAAAATCTGTTTCCTTAGGATTTTGATCACAGTATTTATTGGGAGCGATATTAAGGTTCTAAATTTGATTATGTCCTACATAATTATTCTGTTCCTCAAGCAATTTAAAATTTTAATTCAACAAATTTTTCCCTTTTAAAAAGGAAGAAAATATTTCTCATTCTAATAATATTGCTATTATTATCCATTCTGATAATAATATTCTTATATCTTTTTACATATTATTTAAATATTGTGATATTTAATGGTAAACAAGAAATCATGCAGATGAATTAGACTAAAAGTATGAGTAGCATAAAATATTCCAGGTTAAATTGATGCCTAGTCAGAATATTAGAATATGCTAGCACTGTGATATAATAAAGCCTGAAGTGATTGAATTTAAAACACGGTACACTCGTGAAAATCAATACATTTTCCCAAGTAGAAAAATCTGTTTTCATGATGTGGTTGGTGTTGTCTTACTTGCCAAAGAAGGCATTGAGTGCCATGGCTTGGCTATCCTATAGAAAAACATCTTTCCTCAAATGGAAGAAGTTGGATCGAGCATTAAGAATAGGAAGAAAGGAGATGCTGAATGTTTGTGTAAAGGAATGTGTGGAAGACCTTGGGGAAAGAAGGGAAGAGATGATGCCTAGGAAATAAAAAGACAACAGAGGCAGGAGCTTCCACCAGCTTAACAGAAACAAACAATATTCTGAGCAAATAACTCCTAGTTGTAGCCCTTCAGTAATGCCGAGAGTTGGGGGGAGGGGGAATGGAGGAGTTTTTTGCATTTTTGCAAAGACTTCTAGAATTGCAATTTTGGAGACAGAGACTTTTGTGCCACCACATAAGATACCAGGGATGGGGATTCAACGTGTGTTATTACTGGTTCAGTGACTTTGTTTTGCGCGCCTGACACGTGCTGTGCGCAGTGTAAAAAAACCTTAAGCTGTGCCACCCAGACAGCTGAAAAGCGCTGCACAAGGGTGCGCAGCATTTGAAAAGCCACTTTTTCCTGTTTTTTTCAACCTCAGCTGTGCCACGCAAAGCAGCTGAGAAAAAGCAGGAAATAAAGGACAGGTAAGAGCCCGGGCAGGCAGGTGAGCCAAACAGCAGCAAACACAGAACCAGTTCAGTGTCTGCTGCTCTTCAGAGCTACCAGTTCTTTAGAACCAGGCAGAACTGGTGGCATCCCACCCCTGTAAGATATACTTTCCCAAGAATTAACAGAATAACATCCTTGGAAGGGACTTTGGAAGTCTTCTAGCTGAACTCCCTGCTCAAGCAGGAGGCAAATTGTAGACAAATTGTAGCTGTCCAATGTGGGATGTGGCAGGCAGCACAGTCCAACTCATTCCTGTATCATGTATCCCTCCTTCAATGGAAGTCTAAAGGAGTGTGCCAGTTATCCTATGCCAGGCTGATGCATCTAGCCACACAGACAAACTCAGGCACCCAGCAACATGAGAAACAAGCAGAGCTGTAAAAGCTAAATGATACCAATTAACAACCCCCTCCCCCGTATTAAAGAACTGAAAACATTTCTTGGGTCAGAAGAGAAGTGCATGTTGCAAATCTTTATTAGGGCAGGAAAGGCATTATTAGGGCCCTGAGTAGAAGTCAAAGCTTACCATGTGCATGGAGGTAAAACTCATCATCAGCATGCACAATTGCCATTTTGATTATAAGATAAATATAATACTTAAATTATTTCTGTTTTGATGTTATCTCTGTACTATAAACTGTTAATGGATCTAGCCGCCCCAAAGGGACAATTTATCACCTTTATTTACCATTGAACCTAGTAGAACATTAAAATATGTATTTCCAACATTTCTTCATAGACTTGGGCTTTATGTGTTTCATTCCTAAGGGAAAGTATGTTCTAATAGTCCCTGTTCAGCCCAGCAAATTAAGAAGTTAGTTCTCCACAATCTCCCTGGTCAAATTTGTTATCTAGAGTCTCATAACTGTTTCTAACAAAGATTACACTGATATTTCTCTTCAGCTACATGTCCTGCAGGGATGTTTTGTGGTCTGATCAGTAAAAATGTAATAACATTTTCACAGTCAATATTTAATTCTGTAAATGCAACTGGTAGTTGTAATCTAGGTTATTAACCGCACAGTGATTTATGGTTGAGGGCAACAACAGAGGAGAAAGAGCACTAGGAAGGTCCTCTGGTACCAATAAAAATGTTATAAATTTCATGCCCCTGCCTGAGAAATGTATTTATATCCTACATTAAAAATAAGTTTTTATACATTTTAATGATCCATGTTATTAATGGTGCTGTCACCATTATTCCCTGTCCAAAACTATTTAAAAAAAAAACCAAAAACCCACCTGCTTTTTTAAACCTAATTTTGGGAAGGGGGAAAATTATTCTACTTATTTTCCTAGAAATTTGTATATGGTAAAAAGAAGAGTTGGCTTGTTGCGTTAGGCAGCAAAATGTATGCAGATTGTTTACAAATCATAAGAGTTGGAAGGGACTATGTAGGTGATCTAGTCCAACGCCCCTGTCCAAGTTGGAGACCCTACACCATTCATACATACAAATGGGAATCCAATCTCTTCTTGAAAGTCTCAAGTGATGATGCTCCCTGTTAAGCCTGGTTTCCCCAACCAGGGTTAGGGAGACAAGCTAAACAGAATGTGCAGCGTTAGTCAGATAGGCACACAGATAAATGAGTGAGCTAAGCTTGTATGTTTATTAACATACAGTAAAAATAACAGATACGCTTGTGCTATCAAATATATAGTTTATTCCATTATGAGTTCATAGCATAGTCAAAATAACAGTCCAATAGTCATGTATCATTTAGTCAGTCCATTCAGGGATATTCAGTTAGCAAAGTCCGTGTTGAATACCCTATGTCAATTCACTTACAAGTCAGTCCTTTGTTTTCTCTCCCGTTCGAGCAATGCAGTCTTGCAGTCCTTGCAGTAATCAGGGATCATCAAAGCCAGAGAGTGAGCAAGCTGCAGCCTTGCTTCTTTTAAAGTGCTTTCACAACCACTCCCTTAATTACTATCCCACAGTTAAAGTTGCAGACACTTTAACTTACAAACTATGATTACATATTATTATTTACCTAAACCAGTTAGGGTAAAACAATGTTATCCCTAACATTCTCCCCTTTTAGGAAATAATAATATAAATATAACTATTTACATCTTTAAATCATATTTGTTACAACTCTCTTTAAACTTAGTTACTCCTTGAGGTTTTGTAAATTGGTCTGCAATGTTTTCTTCTGTCATGCAGTATTCCAATTTAATTAGCCCATTCTTTACAGATTCTCTAACATTTAAGTATCTTAAATCAGTATGCTTTGATCTAGTTTTTACAGCAATACTAGTAGCTAACTTTATAGCTGCCTGGTTATCCTCGTACACAATAATGGAATCTTTTACAGTTATACCCATGTCTAATAATAACTGTTTGTACAAAATCAAGTCAGTGCATAATAATGACAGACATGAAAATTCCGCTTCCATCGTGGACAAGCTGATATGCTGTTGTCTGATTGACCTCCACCCTATTAGTGTTTTACCAAATAATACAGCCATCCCAGATGTTGATTTTTTTGTGTTTATATCAGTTGCAAAACTTGCATCTGCATAGGCACTAAGACTCAAATCACCCTTTGGTTCTATATACAATGCATGGTTCATTGTTCCTTTAAGATATCTTAAAATTCTCTTTAATGATTGCCAATGACATTGTTGTGGATCTGAATTAAAACGTGCCAGCTGATTTACACTATAAGCTATATCTGGCCTAGACCAATTGCTTATATATGATAAGCTGCCAATCAAAGATTGATATATAGACTTATCAAAATTTGGGACTTTGATCATCAGTTTGGCAAACTTCCTGACTCATTGGAGTCTTTGCCGGTTTATAAAGTTCCATTTTAAACGTTTTAATTAATTGGCAAATTTTATCTTCTTGAGATATCTTAAAACCATTTTTTGTTTTGTTAATTGTCAATCCTAGATACTTTTTAATTTCACCTAAATGCTTTAATTTTATCTTTTTGGCTAATAATGATATAATCTCATTAGCTTCATTATTAGTCTTAGTTATTAAAGCAATATCATCTGTAAATAATAACAATAATGACACCGTTCCATTATTTTCTCTTTTAAACACACATGGATCTGCTAAACCAGATTTAAATCCTATATTGTTTAACTCTTTCACAATATATTGGTTCCACTCAAACCCAGATTGTTTCAACCCGTAAAGACTCTTTTTGAGTTTCCAACAATCATTACTATTTACTTTATTGTCTTTTATACCTACTGGTTTTCTTAAATATATAGTGTGCTGCAATGGTGCATGTAGATAAGCAGTTTCTACATCTAAATGGTTAATGACATAGTTTTTCTTAGCTGCCCACACTAATGCTGCTCTTAAAGATGTTGCTTTAAGACTTGGTGCAAAAACTTCATCATAATCAGATGCAGTTTGATTAAATCCTTGAGCTACTAAGCTAGCTTTATGGGTAACAGTCCCATCATTTCCAGTTTTTACTTTAAATATCCATTTGCACCCAATGGATTTTTCTCCTGGAGGTAATTTAGTATCTTCATAAACTTTCATTACCTTTAATGAATTTAGTTCCTTTTCCATTGCCTTTTGCCAATTCTCCTGATCCTTAGCAGGATACATCCTAAGTTCATCTACACTAGTTGGAACTTTAGTTACTTGGCAAACTATACTTGCTTGATACCTATCAGGTGGTCTAGTTACACATGTAGTACGTCTAGGTATTACAGGACTTATAGGTGGACTTTCATTTATTAACTCTTTTTGATTATCTAACTCTTCCTGATCAACTGTTTCCTTTTGTTCTGGTCCTATTTGCTCTTCATGGACTTTTTCTTTAATTGGACTCTTCTTATAACTAGTCTGATCTTTCTGTCTTTTGTAGGGTTCAATAATTACTTCATTATTTAAATCTTGCTCTAATCTATTCCATCCTACATGTTCTAGGAATTTTGCACTAGCACTGGTGTAAACTCTAGATGTACCTGGTTCCCAGAATCTATAAGATCTATGATTAGATGTATATCCTACAAAATATAATCTTTTAGCTCTATGCTGTCCTTTGTGTCTAAGTTGTGAAGGGATATGCACCCATGCTGGTGCTCCAAATGTGTGCATGTAACTTAAATCAGGTTTTGTACCATGCCACAGTGTAAATGGTAATTCACCTGTTGTTGAATTAACAACATTATTTAATATATGATTACCACACATTATTGCTTCTCCCCACAAATTGTCAGGTAATCCTGAATCAGACATCATAGTTCGTGCCATTGATTGTAATGTTTGGCCTCTTCTCTCTATAAAGGCATTATGTTGTGGCCTATATGGTGCAGACTTTTTATGTTGAATACCTAACATTCTTAGTCTGTTCTGCAATTTATTATTTGTAAATTCCATACCATTATCTGTTATAAGAGTTACTAATTTCTTTTTAGTTTTCCTTTCTGCAAATTTAATCCAATTAAAGAGATTTTGATACGTTTCAGTTTTGCTTTTCATTAAATAGCAAAACCCATATCTAGAATAGTGGTCCATTATACTTAGTATGTAACGAGCTCCTCCTACACTTGGTTTTTTCGGACCTATTAAATCTGCAAATACTACCTCTAAAGGCTGTTTGGTAGTAAATCCATCAACTCTATTAGCCGGTGTGACCCTGGCTTTGCTTTGATTGCAGGCATTACATTGCAAATACTTATTACAAGGTTTCAAACTTATTCCCTTAGATAATTCAACAGTTTTCTTAAGCATTTTAAAATTTAAATGCCCTAGCTTTCGATGTAACAAGTGAATACATTCATCATGAGGTTTCTTATTTTCATAAACTGTGTTAGCCACCTTTAAACCATTATCATTTAACACATATAATTCACCTCTTAAAGATGCAGTAATTTTCTTATCTTCTTTCTCAATTATGCAGTTATCTCCTTTAAAAGTAACTACATATCCTAGTTTAACCAAAATTCTAACTGAAATTAAATTAAACTTAAGTTGTGGTACATATAACATTTTTACATTCTCTTTTATAAAAGAACAATATGCTATACCTTGACCTTTAGCTTTCAGTTTCCAGCCATTGGCTAACGATATCTGCTGTGTACTCTTGGACATTTTAATAAAATGTTTGTTATCATTTGTTATACAATGTGATGCTCCACTATCAACCACCCATAAATTATTTTTTACAGCTCCGTTAGTATACATGGCTAACTCTAAATTTTTATTTATCTTTTGATGACTTTTTGTATTCTGGCCAGCATTCCGGCGTTTTGCTTTTTTACAAAATCTTGCCAAATGTCCTCTTCCTCCACAATTAAAGCACTTTTTAATTGCGTATGCAGTAGGAGATTCATTATCTTCTTTTTGAGGTTGCTGCCTCCTTAATTCATCTCTTTCAAGCCTTCTTCTTGCCTCTTCAATCAATCTGCCAGTTATGTCAGTTAAAGTTAGGCTTTCCTTTGGCAATATTTCAAGGGAAGTTACGTAGTTATCATAGCTTTCATCAAGGGAAGATAGAATTATGTAGACTTGGTGTAGTTCAGAGAAAATAAGCTCTTTCTCGTGCAGTTCTTGAAAAATGCTTTGCATAGTTTTCAAATGACTCAGCATATCACCATTCTTATGGAGATGTGTACTGAAAAGTTTCCGTGTTAGATTTATGTGAGCACCAACATTATCTCGAACATAAATCCTCTTCAGCTTCTGCCAACACCCAACAGCTGTTTTCTCTCCGTGGATATAAACAAGTTGCATATCAGTTAAGGTTAAAGCAATAATGCAAATAGCGTGCTGATTTTTATGCATAAATTCTTCTATCTTTAATTTATCTTCCTCATCCTCTGGATCCCATTCTTCTACGTTTGGTGGATTTTCAATTATGTTCCACAAACCTCTTCGTAGAAGCAGACTACATTTCATAGACCATGATACATAGTTTGTTCCATCCAGCTTGGATATAAGGGACAAACTTTGTAAATTGACTTGTGCCATGTTTTCTTATATGGATATAAAACTATAATTAATAAAACACAGCTGTCTGTTTACTGTAATGTATAACAACACAAACTCTCACTTTTACATAAATCTGTTTTATCCTAGTTAAACTGACTTTGCAGCTTCTGGGCCCATAACCAGTGTTAAGCCTGGTTTCCTCAACCAGGGTTAGGGAGACAAGCTAAACAGAATGTGCAGCGTTAGTCAGATAGGCACACAGATAAATGAGTGAGCTAAGCTTGTATGTTTATTAACATACAGTAAAAATAACAGATACGCTTGTGCTATCAAATATATAGTTTATTCCATTATGAGTTCATAGCATAGTCAAAATAACAGTCCAATAGTCATGTATCATTTAGTCAGTCCATTCAGGGATATTCAGTTAGCAACGTCCGTGTTGAATACCCTATGTCAATTCACTTACAAGTCAGTCCTTTGTTTTCTCTCCCGTTCGAGCAATGCAGTCTTGCAGTCCTTACAGTAATCAGGGATCATCAAAGCCAGAGAGTGAGCAAGCTGCAGCCTTGCTTCTTTTAAAGTGCTTTCACAACCACTCCCTTAATTACTATCCCACAGTTAAAGTTGCAGACACTTTAACTTACAAACTATGATTACATATTATTATTTACCTAAACCAGTTAGGGTAAAACAATGTTATCCCTAACACTCCCACAACTTCAGAAGTTTCATTGTCAGAAAGTTTCTCCTTATTTCCAAGTTAAATCTCTCCTTGTTCAGTTTCCATCCATTATTCCTTGTCTGGCCTACAGGCGCTTTAGAAAAAGTGGTAACCACTCAAATATTGGAAGACTGCTATCATGTCCCGCCTAGTCCTTTTCTTCACTAGACTAGCCAAGCCCAGTTCCTGTAACCGTTCTTCATATGTTTTAGTCTCCAGTCACCTAATCATCCTGGTTGCTCTTCTCTGTACTTTTTCTAGAGTCTCAACATCTTTTTTATAATGTGGTGAACAAAACTGGATGCACTATTCTAGGTGTGATCTTACTAATGCTTTCTAGAGTGGAATTAGTACCTTACTTGATCTGGTTTGTATCTCTCTGTTAATGCAACTTAGGATTGCATTAGGGTTTTTTTGTTGCTGCTGAACACTGCTGGCTCATATTTAGCTGGTTGTCCACTAAGACTCCAAAATCCCTCTCGCAATTACTGCTATTGAGCCTGATTTCACCCAGTCTGTATGTGTACTTTTGTTTTTCTTGCCTAAGTGTAGGACTTTACTTTTCTCTACATTGAATTTCATTTTGTTAGATAGGGACCAGTGTTCAAGTCTGTCAAGATCCATCTGGATCTTGAGCCTATCTTCTTGGGTGTTAGCTATTCCTGCCAGCTTAGTATCATCTGCAAATTTGGCAAGTTCCCCTTCTATTCCCTCATCTAAGTTGTTAATGAAGGTATTAAAGAATACTGGGTGTTGTGAATGTATAAAGTTTTAATAAAGCGTGAGCTTGGAGTAAGTGCAGGGTTCTGGCCCTGTACTTCTGATTGGTTGTTTAACGGCCAGATCGGATTGGCCTGCTCCAGGGAATCCGATTGGCCCTTAACAGAGAGTTCCTATTGGTTATGAGAGCTAGCGCTCCTCATTGGTTATTGGTTAATTGTTACGGGGTTTGCCTATATAAGGCAGGTTAAAACTGCTATAGAAGCTAGAAGTCACTATGTAAATAAAGAGCTGAAGTTCACCGTTCAGAGGCTTGTCTCCATTCTTTCTCGCCCATGCTCCAAACATAACACTGGCGATAAGGATGGTATGTGGAGACATCTGAACCAACGAAACTTCGAAGAACACCGAGCACGTGACAGACGACGCTACACAACAGAACCATGTCTGGCGTCGTCGTACCACCCGCTCCATTCGATCCAGTACAGGAGGACTGGGAGTCCTACATGGATCGCTCCCAAATGTTCTTAGAAACCAACAACTTAAAGGACACCACACCAGGAAAGAAACGGGCGGTGTTCCTAACGCATTGTGGTCCAACCGTATTTAAGATGGCTAAAGCACTAGCAAAACCCCGAGAAGTGAAGGCGATGGATTGGGACGACCTCGAACCTCTCCTACGAGAATACTATGCACCGACCATGCCTACGCTCGTGAGACAGCACGAGTTTTATTAGAGGAGCCAGCGAAAGGGAGAAAGCATGGCCGACTTCATAGCAGACCTCCGAAATTTGGCAGGCCTCTGCGGATTCACCAATTTAGAAGAAGCACTAAGAGATCGCATAGTTCTGGGATTAGATGCACCAGGCATTCAAAGCAAGCTGATGGCGAAAGGCGACATCAGCCTTGCCGACGCCATCGCCGATGCTACTGCAGCAGAAGCAACCAGGAAGTCGGCTGCACAACTACGCCAAAACCGCGCTCCGGTACCACCACTGACAAGCAACATTTTATCCAGGTCAGAAGGGCAGCTTGCAACGACGCACCACGAGGACCTCTCTTCGTCGTCAGATAGCGACGAAGAAGGGGTCCATCGACTGCGGTCTGACCGGGACCACCACCCAAAGCCTTTACACCCTTGCGCTGGCTGTGGGGCCAACCATGCCAGGTCCGAATGCAAATTCCGCGATGCACTCTGCCATGAGTGTGGGAAGCGAGGCCACATCGGACGGGTCTGCTGAAGCTTACCAGGACCCGGCCAGGCCTCAAAAGGGACTAACTATCGCCAATCAACAGGAAACCGTCCTGTAAGGCGAGAGCCAGTAAACCACTCCTACAGAAATTGAGTTTTGCAAAGAGAAGAGGCTCACCATACTATCACTATTGGTCACGCCTCAACTTTAGACACCAAGAAAATATGAGTCACAGTAGCCATCGAGAACCAGCCTTGCCACATGGAAGTTGACTCGGGATCGTCCCTTTCGATGGTGTCCTGGAAGACCCTTAAGCAACTCATCCCCACGATTCAACACCAAGATCTCCGCTCCCAAACACTCATCCTCAAGGACTACCAAGGGAATCGGATCCCCGTCATTGGTTCCTGCCGAGTCCGAGTCTCCTTCAGGAAGCACACAGCGTACTTTCCACTAACTGTCATCCGTAGAGACAGGCCTAGCCTACTAGGCCTCCAATGGTTCGCGCCACTCGGCATTGAAGTGGCCAGCATAAACCAAGTCAGCGGAAGTGACTGGGAGGGAGACCTCATCTATGAGTTCAGGGACGTCTTCACGGACAGCTTAGGCGAGTACAAGGGGACCCCGATTTCGTTCAGTCTAGACCCAAAGATAGCTCCCATCCGACTTAAGCCCTGTCGAGTTCCATTTGCCTTAAAGTCAAAAATCGACGAACAACTCGACAAGCTGGTAGCTCAGGGGGTGTTAGAGCCCATCGATCACACCCCCTGGGAAACCCCAATCATAACACCCATTAAGCCAGATGGGTCGATCCGAATTTGTGGGGACTACCGGGCCACTTTGAACCACGGCCTACAGCAGAACGCATATCTGGTGCCGGTGGTGCAGCATCTCCTCCACTCCCTGGGGGGCGGGAAAGTCTTCGCTAAATTAGACTTAGCTCAGGCATATCAGCAACTACCTGTTGATGAAAAGATGGCACTGGCACAAACGATTGTGACGCACCAAGGTGCCTTTAAATGTACCCAGCTTCAATTCGGAGTTAGTGTAGCCCCGGGGATTTTTCAGAGCCTTATGGAGAGGTTATTACAAGGGATTAAGGGCGTGGTCCCCTATTTTGATGATGTATTAATTGCAGCCCCTACAAAAAAAATCTTACAGGACTGGTTAAAATTAGTCCTAAAAAAATTCCAAGAGGCAGGTCTTAAAGTACAAAAAAAACAAATGTAAATTGTCCGGTTTCGCGTGGCTTCGGGGCAGCAGGAATTCGTGACAGCTCGCGATTCCTGCTGTGCTAGCCGCCGAGGTACCCCCGATCCAGATGGGTCAGGGGGATATGGCTGCCCTGTAGGGACAGCTGAAGAGAGAGGGGAGTCAGACAGGGGGTTGGGGGTGTCGCAGACCCCCTCCTCCTCCGGAAAAACCCCTTTTTCCCAAGGCGGTGGAGCGGCGGTCAGCAATGGCCGCCACGAAGAAGCCAGCAACCGGGTAAGATTGTGCTGGAGGAAGTAAGAAGAGTGAAAGTGCTGTCTGAGCCGGGTCAAGTAACATCTTTCAAATTGGTTGGAACTGAGCTGTTTGAATTGCTGGAGGATACATTGTATCCCTAAGAAGATCGAAAGCGGCAGAGAAGCTGTTAAAGGGAACCTTTTTTTTTTTTTTCTTCACTCTCCCACCCCATGGAAACAGCATATATGTTTGGACATATTGGGCATTGAAAGTGAATTGTTTTGAGAG
The DNA here is from genome assembly GCA_033807585.1 of Hydrophis major. Taxonomy (NCBI): domain Eukaryota; kingdom Metazoa; phylum Chordata; class Lepidosauria; order Squamata; family Elapidae; genus Hydrophis; species Hydrophis major. The sequence goes on from CM066330.1 coordinate 112,144,275, forward strand.
TTGAAGCTAAGGGACAAAAGGGTTTTTGGACATTGAAAAACTTAAGAAATTGGAAAACCCTTGTTGGAGGTATGGATTTCTGATTATTTAAAATTGATATTGCAAGTGGGAAGGGAGAGGGAAAAAAAATTGGAGCAGAAGCTGAAAAGGAGGAGATTGCCTAGAATCCCAAAGAAAGGTATATGGTAATTGGACCTCTTTGATTAAACATTAACCCCAGAAAGAGAAAGAGAAGAAGGAAGAAAAGTATTAATTTTTGGAATTTTTTTTTGAACTATTCTTGATTAAAAATATTTGTGGTTGTTTTGGGAAAAGTTTCTTTTTTCATAATGGCATCGCTTGTGGATGAACTAAAGACTGAATATCAAAAATATAAAAAAGAAGATACTTTGGGCACTTTGTTTCAATTCTTAGAAATGGCGTTATGTACTTATGAAAAGTTGACTATGCAGCAGAAGGACTGGAACAAAGAAGAAGAGGAAGAAGAAGCCATCTTTGATGAACAATGGGTTCTTTCCGGGGAGGAGGAGAAAAAGGATAAGAAAAAGGGGATTTTAAGAATTATAAAAACAACCAAAGAAGAGAAAAATGAGCGGAAAGGTGGAGGCAAGGTTAGAAAGCAAAGGAAAGGGAGTAAGAAAAGGGAGGAGGAAAGACAAAGGGGTAAAAAGGGCAAGGAGAAGAATAAGCAAGAGAGAAAGGGGGGGAGGAGAAGCCTCAATGGGGGGAAGCAAGATCTAAAGAAAAAAAGTTTATTCAGAGACAATGGGTGAATTTAATTTAGGATAAAAGAGGGATTCTGGAGGGTACATAAGATTGTGTTTTTTATATGTGTATTTAGAGTATAAAATTCATTGTGTAATTTTAGAATCTTTCAAACAGAATCCCAAGAAAAATTGTTATATGAAGTACTTTTAAAAAGTTAGGGTAATGAGTTATAGACGTTACTCCAATTGGTGTATAGGAGAAGTATAATAAAAGAAAAAAGATGAATGGATAGTTGGAAATAGAACAGACAAAGAATATTATTGAAAATGGTAATAAGATATGAAAGGATATATAAAGGTTTTGTTATGGTTTTTTTTTTTTTTTTTTTGGATGTTGTATATTGAAAAAAGGCAAAAAAAATTTAATTAATAAAAAATAATTTGGATGAAAAGGAGAAGTTGGGATAAGATATGAAGTTAAATAGACAAAGTAATGATACCATATTTTGGGATTGTTATGTTCTATTGGTTTTCTTCTTTTATTATTTTTTCTTAGAAAAGAACTTATAAGCTGTTATGCCTTGTGCATTGTTTATATAAAATTGATAAAAATGGTTTATATATATAATATAAAAAAGAAAATGATAATAAGATATGGAAGGATATATAAAGTGAATATGATGTTTGAATTTGTGTCTGTGTGAAGAGTTTCAACCTGGGATCAGACAACCTTCAGAAAAGATATTTTAGTTTTTTTATGTTTTGTGTTCTGTAAAATTAATAAAAAAAATTTTTTAAAAAAACACAAATGTAAATTGTGTACTGACAGTGTTGAGTTTTTAGAGTACCTAATTGATAGCCAGGGTATTCACCCTACTGAAGGTAAACTAAGGGCGATAAAAAACGCTCCCAGGCCACAAAACAAGGCCGATCTCCAGGCGTTCCTAGGCCTCATCAACTTTTATAATGTATTTTTACCGCATAAAGCAACGGTCGCTGAACCGTTACACCGGTTGCTAGATAAGAAAGCAAATTGGTTATGGGGCCACTGAGAAGAACAGGCGTTCCGCAACGTGAAAAAACTGCTCACTTCTGACTCTGTACTCATGCAGTATAATGAGACTTTGCCGTTAAATATAACATGTGATGCTTCGCCTTTCGGAGTGGGCGCCATTTTGAGCCATGTACTGCCTAATGGGAACGAAGCCCCTGTTGAATATTTTTCAAAGACACTTTCAAAAACTGAGCGAAATTATGGACAAATCAATAAAGAAGCCCTCGCAATTGTGTCAGCCGTTAAAAGATTCCATGAGTACGTGTATGGCTGAGCTTTTACTATTGTGACTGACCACAAACCATTATTGGGGATAATAGCCGGAGATAAGCCGACTCCCTACATATTATCCCCTAGAATGACTCGCTGGTCAGAATTCTTAGCTGCTTATAACTATCAGCTGCAATACCGCCCAGAGAAAGCCATTCCCCACGCCGACGCATTGAGCTGAGCACCGCTTCCAGAGACTCTCGACGATCCTGCGCCAATGGTAACCACGTTGCAAATTGAGGCACTCAACTCGCTGCCATTAACCGCCTGAGATATCGTGAGAGAAACCAAACGTGACCCCACCTTAGCGCGAGTCCTAAGCTGGGTAGAATGCGGATGGCCATTGGACCAATTATCAGATGACTTCACATCATTCAAGACTCAACAAACCGAGTTGTTCTCCCAAAAAGGCTGTGTCATCTGGGGCGATAGAGTCGTTATCCCAGAACAACTCCAGAAAGTGCTTCTGAGAACCTTGCATGATGGCCACCCCGGCATCGTGCGAATGAAAGCCCTTGCGCGAAGCTACGCATGGTGGCCAGGCATTGACAAGCAAATCAAACATTGGGTTAAAGCTTGTCCAAAATGCCAGGAAGTGGGGAGAAGGCGGAGCTTCGTTCCGGCGATACAGCTGCGATCTCAGGGCTCTGAGATCGCAGCCGATATTTTCGCCCCTGGTTGGTCCTAACGGACCTAAACCGTCCCGTAGAGACGGTGATCGTGAAGGGCATTGTTCCAGGATCCCAGAGATATCGCAAAATCTCTGGTTTGATCCAGAAGAAGCCCTTTTGCTGGCGGCGGAGAGGCAGCCTCCATAGCTGCTGAAGTCGGGACAGCTCCGGAAAGAAAGTGATTGGAGTGAAGTGTGTCGGCTGGGTGAGAAAAACTCTTTTGTGCTGTAAATTCGCTAAGGTTGGAAAGTTCATCCGATATAAAGAAGAAAGCTGTGAGATTTTTTTTTGACTGAAATTGTTTTGAGCGGCGTTTTTTAAAGTGATGTCAAATTGAGGCTTGGTTTGTTTTGTTTTTTTTCTTTTCTTTATACTTTTTGGGAAAGACTTTACCGTGACTTTGTAGGTAACCGGATTGAATTTTCTCTTATATATATATTTATGCTCCCTTTGATTTTATGCTCCCTTTGATTTTTTAACTTTCTTTAGGATAGTGGCTCCCTTTGGCTATTTTTTTTTTTTTCTGTATATATTATTACTTTTTTCTGGCGGGCGGGGAGAAAGAGCATTAAGAAACTTTGTAACACTGCCAACTAGAGGCTTGAAAGTATCTTTATGTGAATTGGAGAGAATTGCAAAAAGACCTCATCTCAAGGACTCTTTAACGTGATAAGATAGAGGGAGAGCACAGCAAAATATTATTGCAGGTGCTTTCCTGGACTGTTATCAACAACACTTGAGGTTTGGCTTTGAAGCGGCTGGAGAAGAGAGTCATAACAAGAGCCTTGGATAAATAACAAAGTGCAGTGTGTTTTCTTATATATACCCCATTCGCTAGCCTTTTTCTAAATTTTAATTTTAGTAATATTTTTATTTTTGCCTTTTATTTTAAAGGGAAAGCCTCAGAGTTTTTTCTTTTTTCTTCTTTATTTTTCTTTTCTTTTTTATTGGGACTTTTTTGCTTTTCATATTTATGTTTTTGGACTACTTTGTTGTTGTGATTGTTGTTGTTTTTTTTGGATTATTGAGACTTTTTAATTGGATTAAGGTGTGAAGAATCTGAAGGAACTTTTTGTTTTTTGTTTTTCTTTTTTCTCTTTTTGCTTTTTCTTTTTTCCTTTTTTTTTTTTGCTCTTAATCAATATTATTATTTTTGGATTTGTTTGTTTTTTCTTTTTTCTTTTTTCCTTTTTTATGGTGGACTATCTCGTAATTGGATTAGGGTCTAGAAGAACCTGAAGATCTTTCTTCTTCCTTTTTTTCTGTTTCTTCTTTGGTTTCGTGTTTTTTACTATTGGAGTTCTCATTTTGGATTATAATTGGCTGCTCTACCAGTTGGATTAAAAGTTAAGAAGAATTTGAAGTTTTGGAAACATTGAAATGAGCAAGAAACCAATACCATCTGGCATTTCTGCTTCTACCTCTGCTTCCCCACCAGCTGGAGGACAACGTTTAATTCAGACAATGTTGAAGCAAGATAAGGAACAAGAAAAAATAACTTTACAGTTACAGATGATTATGCAAGGAATCCAAGATCTCAAGACAAAATCAGATATCATTGAACAAAGAACAGGAAATATTGAACAAAGAACAGAAAATATTGAATAAAGAATAGAAAATATTGAACAAAGAGCAGAAAATATTGAACAAAGAATAGAGAAGACTGATTAAAAAGTGGAAAATATTAAACAAATGATGGTTAAGTATGAGGAGAGATTCCAAAAAATTGAGGAAGAAGGAAAACAAAGAGAGAAGAAGATTGGAAATATTGACAGAAGATTAACAGCGGTTGAACAAGAAAAAGGTGGGATGTTGAGGTGGGAGATGGAAAGGTCAGAATTTTACCTCAGATTTCAAAATATAGAAGAGGAAAAAGGAGAAAATTTGGCAGCGGTAATGATAGAAATTTTGGCAGATGCTTTGGAAATTACAGAGGAAAAGATGATGGATGGAATAGATGAGATATATCGAGTCTATACAAGATATGCGATGAGAAATAAATTACCCAAGGAAGTCCATATTAGATTTACCAAAAAATCCATTAAAACGCAAATATTACAAGTAGCAAGAGAGAAAACACTGAAATACAAGGGTAAAGAGGTTGTGGTTTTAAAACAAATACCCAGAAGAGTGAGAGAGATGAGAAGAGAATATCGATTTCTGACCAAAATACTATTGGAAAACGAAGTGAATTATAGATGGCTGATTCCAGAAGGACTAGTGTTTGGGTGGCAAGAGCAGAGATTTAGAATTGATTCAATTGAGAAAGCAGAACTTTTTCATGCAGAATTCTTTGGAGGAAGAAGAGAGGAAGCAGAGAAAGAGGCTTTATCAATTGAGTTTCAAGATGAACAACTGGAGACTGAAAAAGAGAAAGGAGCAGCAGGGGGACAGATGGATAATAAAGAACAGCGTGAAGTGAGATCCACGAGAGCTGTTAGACCTAAATATAAAGCATAATCATGGAGGAAAAAAAACTGATTACAATGAATATAAACGGACTTAATTCAGCTGTTAAAAGAAGGAAAACTTTTCATAAATTAGAGAAATTAAAATTTGATATAATTTGTTTTCAAGAAGTTCACATTAAAAAACAACATGAACAATTGTTATTACAGCCAAAATTAGGGAAAATATTTACCTCTTTGACTCAATGTAAGAAAAGAGGTGTGGTTTTATACATTAAAGAGGCTATTCCAGCAAAATTGATTTACACGGATGAAGATGGAAGAGTATTAATGGTAGAAATAATGGACAATAATATAAAAATACTCTTGATTGCAATTTATGCTCCGAATGATAAACAAGAAGAGTTTTATAAAAAGCTGCACATGAAAATAATTGGACTGGACTATGTTAATATAATTATGATGGGAGATTTTAATGGAATTGTGGACAATAAACTGGACTATATAGCAACAACAACAAAGCAAAATAGAAAAGCTCTCCCAAGGTCCTTTTTTAAAATGACAGATGAATTAACTTTAAAAGATATTTGGAGAGAAAGAAACGTTAAAGCTAAACAATATACTTTTTATTCAAATAGACATTTATCATGGTCCAGATTAGATATGATTTGGATCTCAACAGAACTAATATCTAATATTAAAGAAACAAATATTGAAACAAGTACCTGGGCAGATCATAGCCCAATGACAATTAAATGGAAGGGACAAAAAAAAAGATCGAGATGGACATTAAATAATACTATTTTAAAGGAGAAAGATTTTACACAATGGATGGAGAAGGAATTGGCTTTTTTCTTCAGAGAAAATAAAAAAGAAGATACTTCAACGCAAAATGTGTGGGACACTATGAAGGCATACGCTAGAGGTTTGATAATAGATTATACAAGAAAAAAGAATATTAGGAAAAGGCAAGCTTCTAAGGCCTTGGAAAATGAGTATAAAACTCTTGAAAAAGAATTACAGAAAATGCCACAGAAAAAGGATATTAAATTGAAGCTGGATGTAATCAAACATAAAATGGAATTAATAGAGAAAGAAGAACTGGCACAGAAAATTAGAAACTCTAAACAGAATTATTTTGAAGATGCAAATAAACCAGGTAGATGGCTAGCATATAAATTGAGAAAAGAGAAGGAATCAAGAAAAATATTGAAGTTAATAGATGAACAAGGCCAAGTTTGTTATGGGAATAAGGAGAAAAAAGAAATTATTTGAGATTTTTATGGGCAATTATATAAACAGGAGAATATTGATGAAGAAAAAGTCAAACAGTATTTACAGGAAGCTAAGTTATCAAAGATACCTAAAGAGACTGAAGAAATGCTAGAAAGCAATATAACAATGATGGAACTAAATGAAGCATTTAAGAGACAAAATAATGGGAAAGCTCCGGGTCCAGATGGGCTTCCAGTAGAATTTTATAAAACATTTCAAGAATTATTGAGCATCCCATTGTTAGAAGTTATGAATGAAGTTATGTTAAAAAAGATGATACCTAAAACATGGTCAGAGGCTTATATTACACTCATACCAAAGGAAGAGACTGACCCATTGCAAATTAAGAATTATAGACCTATTTCTTTATTGAATGCAGACTATAAAATCTTTGCTTCAATCTTAGCAGAAAGACTTAAAAAATATTTAAATAATTTTATTCACTCAGATCAAAATGGATTTCTGCCAAAGAGACAAATTAGAGACAATATGAGAGTAATCTTGGACACTTTGGAATACTATGAGGCTCATCCTGAAAAGCAAATGGCTTTGATATTCCTAGATGCTCAAAAAGCATTTGACAACGTGAACTGGAGATTTATGTTATTATTATTGGAGCAGATGGGTTTCGCTAAAAAATTTATTCAAGCAATAGAAGCTACATATAATAAACAGACAGCAAGGGTAATGATGGAGGGGGAACTTACAGATTTTATTAATATAAGGAAAGGCACAAGACAAGGATGCCCCCTATCTCCTTTGCTATTTGTGTTGACCTTGGAAGTGTTGAATAGAAATATTAGGGATGATAAAAGCATAAAAGGAATGAAAATTAAGAAGGAAGAATTTAAGCTACAAGCTTTTGCTGATGACTTAGCTTTTATTTTGGAAGATCCGCTAGAAACAGCTCCAAAGTTACTAGAAAGGATAGAGACATATGGAGAGGTGGCTGGTTTGAAAATAAATAAAGACAAAACAAAGATTTTGACAAAGAATATGTTATTGAGACAGAGAGAAGAATTGGCAGATCTTTTGAAAATTCAAGTTACAAATAAGGTTAAGTATTTGGGGATATATTTGACAACAAGATGTAGCACATTAAAGGAGAATAATTATATTAAACTTAAACAACAGATAACTACAGATTTGAAGAAGTGGGAAAACTTGCAATTGTCATTAATAGGGAGAATTTCAACAATTAAGATGAATATCTTACCTAGAATTTTATTTTTGTTTCAAACAATACCAATTAGGCTTGGAAAAGACTATTTTGAAGATTTAAATAAAATTATGTTGAAGTTTATATGGCAAGGTAAAAAAGCGAGAATAAAGCTAAAGCTTTTGCAAGATGCTAGAATTAGAGGAGGTTTTGGTCTGCCTAATTGGGAATTGTATTATCAAGCTGCAAGTTTGATGTGGGTCAAAGAATGGATAACATTAAGGAAACATAGGTTTTTGACATTAGAAGGGCATGACTTGCTGTTGGGTTGGCATGCTTTTTTATGGTATAAGGGAACTAAAACACAGGGTTATTTTAGAAGACATTATGTACGGGAGTCTTTGTGGTTAAATTGGGAGAAGATAAAAAGACAATGTTATTTGAAAATTCCAGTTTGGTTATCGACCATTGAAGCATTTTCCTATCCTATAATTTACAAGAAGGAACAAACAGTTAGATATGGGGAACTTTTGGATGAAAAGGGTGAACTTAAATCGATCCAAAACTTAGAGGAACAAGGTATAAGGATGAATTGGTTTTCATATGCACAAATACACTCAAGGTATGATGAAGATTCTAAAACGGAGGGATTTTATGATAAACAGACTGACTTAGATAAGATCTTGATGGGTACTGATGAGAAGGTGATTAAAAAATTATATGGTTATTTACTGGGAATGAAATTAGAGGAAGAACAAGTCAAAGAAACTATGATTGTTTGGGGGAAGAATTTTGGATATGGGATTGATTTAGAGAAATGGCAGAAATTGTGGTCTCAAAATTATAAAATGACAATGTCAACAGCATATAAAGAAAACTTGTATAAGATGTTTTACAGGTGGCATTTTCCTCCGACAAGAATAGCAAGAATGTTTAAGAACAAATCTGAAAAATGCTGGAAATGTCATCAGATACCCGGCTCGTATTACCATATGTGGTGGACTTGTGAGGATGCTAGAAAATATTGGACTATAATTCGCATGTGGTTGGAAAAAATGACAAAGAAACATATAGATTTGAAACCAGAGATCTTCTTATTGGGAATTTTACCTGATATATATAGTAAAGATTTGAAATACCTGATTGTAAATGTATTAACAGCGGCCAGGATTGTATTTGCTAAAAATTGGAAGAATGAGAAAATACCATTACAGGAAGAAATTATTAAGAAAATATTGGAATGTGCTGAGATGAGTAGATTGACATTTGAAATTAGAGAGCAAGAGGATAAACAATTTTACGAAATTTGGGATCTTTTTTATAAATGGCTAGATGATAAAATACGATAATAGAATATTTAGAATGCTAGATAGTAAGGAATATCTTTATTTTGCTATTATTTTGCTATTTGCTATTATATTTATAAAGGATTTTTTAGGATTGATTTGATATGACTAGATGATTTGTTATAGAGTAAACTGGTTTAAAGTATTGTTAGCTCATTAAGCATGAATGATTAAAAATATAGTCAAAAACTTCTTTTTTTAGTGATATTAGGATATATAAGTTTGGATTGACAATATGAGTTGTTATATAACATAATTGTAATTGAGACTACAGAATGAATGCACAAAAATGATGAACCAACTGACACACTGGATGTACATATAAGAGTTGATGTTTTTATGTTTTGTTTGTCTTGTTTGTTTGTAGAAAATTAATAAAAACTTTTTCAAAAAAAAAAAAAATGCCAGGAAGTGAGCAACGCCCCACCTAAAGCCATTCCTACTGAATGGGAGACACCACGCGGACCCTGGTCCCGAATTCACTTGGACTTCGTGGGGCCGACCAAAGGCCACACCTTTATACTAACCGTCGATGCCTATTCAAATTGGCTCGAGATTCATCGCATGACGACTACAACCTCCGAGGCAGTTATCAAAACCTTGGAAAGACTATTTGCAACCCACGGACTACCAGACATCCTGGTATCTGATAACGGGCCCCAATTTACAGCACTGTCGTTCGAGCAGTACCTCGCTGACCGCGGCATTTGACATGCGCTCACCTCGCCTGCGCACCCTGCGACCAATGGCAAAGCAGAACACATGGTACAATTTGTGAAGAAAACCTTACAGAAGGTAGACTACAACAACATTGACGACAAGATCAATCGAATCCTTTTTTTACAACACATCACACCACATAGTGTCACCAACAAAACTCCTGCCGAACTGCTAATGGGACGAAAACTCCGCTCCCACCTCGACTGGTTACACCCAGCTTACGAACCGGAAAAACCACTAGGATCCAGCGGCCACTGACGTGCCTTCCAGGTAGGAAATTTGGTATACGCTAAAAACCTATTGGGCGACCCATTGTGGGTGGAGACAACAGTAGTTCGTGTAACCGGCCCAAGATCCTACCTTGTACGATAGACTATGGAAACGCCATATCGATCAATTACGATCACAGCTTCCGGTGGGCAGTCCTGAACTCCCCTATGACCAGACTGAGGGGGGGGGAGGTATGGCAGAAGATGAATGCCAAGAAGAAGAAAACCCGTTCGAAGGGAACGATGGTATAATAGAGACTCAGGAAGTGGAACCAGAGAGGGAAACAGTTGAACCTCAGGGAATTACAGAGAACATGGGCAATGATGGGGAAATGAACTCTGAACCAGAAACAGCCCCACTGCCAAACAACGATCTACCTCAGCGTGATTGCAGCCAAATGACACAGCGAAAATCAAAGAGACTAATAAAACAACCGTCCTACCTAAAGGACTATGTAACTGCGCCCTGCAAACAGAAGCCAGGGGGAAGGGGTGTTGTGAATGTATAAAGTTTTAATAAAGCGTGAGCTTGGAGTAAGTGCAGGGTTCTGGCCCTGCACTTCTGATTGGTTGTTAAACGGCTGAATCGGATTGGCCCGCACCGGGGAATCCGATTGGCCCTTAACAGAGAGTTCCTATTGGTTATGAGAGCTAGCGCTCCTCATTGGTTATTGGTTAATAGTTACGGGGTTTGCCTATATAAGGTGGTTAAAACTGCTATAGAAGCTAGAAGTCACTATGTAAATAAAGAGCTGAAGTTCACCGTTCAGAGGCTTGTCTCCATTCTTTCTCTCCCATGCTCCAAACATAACACTGGGCCTAAGATGGAACCTTGTGGCACCCCACTGCTTACTTCCCTCCATGTAGACTGAGACCCATTAAGGACTACTCATTGAGTATGGTTTGTCAGCCAGTTGCAAGTCCAACTGGTGGTGGTGCTATCTACTCCACTTTTTTCCAGCTTACCAAGAAGTAGGTTGTGGTCTATTTTGTCAAATGCCTTTCTGAAATCTAAATATATTATGTCCACAGTATTTCGCTGGTCTACTAATTTAGTCACTATGAAGAATGAAATAAGATTGGTTTGGCACGATTTGTTTTTAACAAACCCATGCTGACTGCTAGTTATTACTATACTTGTTTCTAGTTTTGGCAGATCTATTTTTTTATTATCTTTTTCAGTATCTTCCTGGGTATTGATGTTAGGCTGATTGGTCTATAGTGTCCTGGGTCTGTTTTTTTCCCTTTTTTGAAGAAGGAAACCACACCAGCTCTTTTCTAGTCCTTGGGTATTTCCCCGGTGCACCAGGATTTTTGAAAGATATGATGCAAGCTATGATGCAATCAAATATTTACTGCCAATAGAAAGACTGGATTAAATGCAGACAAGCACAAGTATTTCTCTAGCACATCCATAAAAAACAACATGTAGGCAGGAAGATGCTGACATTCCCTACTTTCATACTGGCAAGCAGATGATATGAGATTGTGAACGAAAAATGAATTGAAGAAAAACCTGCCAGTTTTGTTTTCTAGACAAAGAAAAATCTAATGCTTGTTGTAGCTCCGGCTATCTCAACCAGTAGCATGCATACCACTGGTGAGATATAGAATTAGGGTAGGTAGGATGACACTTCTCTCCCCAAATCAGAAAAAAAAAGCTTTCAGGAGGAACAAGAAACTAGAGATAGAGGAGAGGGTAACCACACTTCATTCGAAAACACATCTCAGTCTAGTTTCTCTGGGTTATGCAGGTATATGCAACCTCCTGGATGATCACTAGATGGCAGCACAGAGATACTACCAAGCATGTAAAAGATACTCCAGGTAGGAATCATTTCTTTCTGCTGTTTCACTGAAATATCTACAATTAGAATGAGCCTACAAGAATTAAAACATATAGGGGCAGGCCAAGATAATCAAGTTATAATATAAAATCACAAACACATATAATCATAAAATATGGACCATAACCCAATACATAACACCTCTTGCCACAACATTTTAGTTTCAATTTCAGGCACTATGGTGTCTCTAGATATGACTGGGCTTTGCCACCAAAGACAAAAATAAGAACACTGAGTGTGTCTGACATGAGGCAATCTGAACAACTCATAGCAAGCTATTTGATTTGTTGGCATATTTCCAGCCAACCCAGAAAATCACATACAAGGTCTTTCATCTTTATTACTCCAAGATATCCTACACTTATAGATTTCAACTTTCTGCTTAGACAAGATTGTGAATCTCTGCTCTCATCTATAGTTCAGGCACTGACAAGTTCATCACAGTGCAGATAAAACTCCATAAAAACTAAGTTGAAGCTTGTGCAAATTTGACTTGTGAATTTACTAAAGATATCAGAAAAGGAAGTGGTAGACAAGGGGGTTAACATCATACCAAACTGTATGGTGGTTGAACTTTGTTAATACTAGAATGTATAGGAAAGTTGAAAATAATAACAGTAGATAGGTCAGTGGCAAATTACTTGCATAACGTGAATCTCCAGGTAGCAGTCTCTCCTTTGGATCCAGCAATTTGAACCATAGGATGTTGTGGTCAGGTTGTCAATGCATCTAGTCTTTAGATCTTGATATTCAATTCTCAGGGTGGCTGGGAATAAAATCACATCCATTGTGATTTACTGGTATACAAATGGGTAGACTGGTATGTATAATTTAATCCTAGCTGGGTAAGGCCAGATATATCATTTTCTTTAAAATCTTCTAAAACAAGTATTGGGTTCAGCATCAGCTTAAAGCCAGGAGACATTAAACTATTTTTCTCTTATGTCAATGAGAGGTTGTTCTGTGGCTGTTTCAGATAATAATTTCTTGGATCTTGGATCAGGGATATTGTACTAGTGAACAAACTTTTCAGGATTTAGATGGAGGATGTGCATTCATCTTTATACCTCAAACAAGGTATCTTTCAGGACTGCCTATTGAACTACTGCAGTGGTACAACTCTTTCCTTGGTGGTGGTTGTAGCCAAAAGGGTAGTGGTTGTAGCCAATGAGGAGCAACTACTGCAGGATACATTGGCGAGCCACTAAAATCCTATCACAGTGCCTAGAAGCTCCGAGCATCTGAATAAGAAAGATAAGATTAAACTGAATCCTTTTTAGATGGAATTGCAATATCTCTATCAAAATCTCTGTGTTTTAGTTGAGGGAAGGGCACCATCCATGAAAGAAGAGGTTGATAATTTGGGGTTCTTCTGGATTCATAGCCAAAGCAACATGTGAAATAATGTTCAGAGGGGACATTTACACAGCTTTCATTAGTGTATTAATTACAACCTTATCTGAAGTATGAGGATCTTGCTACAGGTAGTTCACAATTTACAATCAGTTTGCTAATCACTCTTCACAGATAATGGCCTTTGAACTGATGGCTTACAGTTCATGGCAAGCATTTCCAGCTGTTATAAAATGATGCATTGCCCCCTTAGTCATGTGACTGTATTTCTGATGCTTGGCAACCTGTTTGCATTTACAGCCAATTGTCAAGTGCCTTGAAGTCATATGATTGGCATTTGCAATTTTCTCTGCTGGCTTTTCCAATGCATTGAGGGATTTCAACTCCCCTCCATGCAAAGATGGGAATTCCTTTTTTTTACTGGAGGAACAGATCTCAAATCTGATGAAAACAGTAGAAAATGCCAGTATTCTTAGCCTTTCAGAACACTAGAATTCATTAATGTTTTCCCCTTCAGAAGATTCTTATAATCATTCTCCCTAGTAGGGCAGGGAGAGGTATGGATATGGTGGGAGGCCTGGGCCCTGTCCCCATTCCATCATCTGTGATGTCCCAAGCCCTTTCCCCAATGGTTTGCTTACTGCTGTGCACAGTCACTTAATTGATCACAATGGGAAGAGCTGGGATTGTAGTTGTGTTATGATGTGGCATTTAGCTTAATGGCCCTATAATTCAGTGACCAAGATTCTGGGTCCAATTGTGTTCATAAGTGATGGACTATCTATACAGTGACTCAAAGCTTTGTCACCATCTCCTTAAACTACTGCAATTTAGTCTTCATTGGATTTTCTTTGATGTTCATTCAAAAACTGCAGTTGCTTTAAAGTAATATAGATCTTATGCTAACCAGAATCCAGTGATCGGAGCATTTTGCACTAATGTCCTACACTGGTTGCCAACATTCTTCCAGGTGCAGCTTAAAGTGCTGGTACTAATCTATAAAGTGGTACATCATTTGTAGCACCATTCTCACATTGGAATTAGTTGGGCCAGTTATTTGAAAAATGTATTAGTGGTGCCCCACAATTTAGGTTGAACATCTGGCTGCTCCAGATGTTTGAAACAGCTTCCTAATCAATAACAGGTTGAGTTTTATTCCAACCATCTCCCAAAATTTGCTCATAGCTTTGTTCCTCCAAAGAGCATTAGGACTTTGATTCTGGTTGGATTATAGTTTGGGTTTGTTCATTTATCTTTGGTTTATGTTTTTTATTTTTTATTATTATGTTGTTTCTTATGCACCTATAAACTGTCAAAATATTTAGGGTTTTAGCAGTCTATAAATATAATCAGCATCAACAACTTATGAAAATTATATGAATGTCTATGAAATCACTAAGAATCAAGCTCCTTAAGAGAGACTTTATAGCGGATTTTTACTTCATATTTTTATTATATTTCTTTCAATATAAGATATTTTGGTTTATAGCATTTGAAAGAGGGTGTGCATAAATAAATGAGTTGTTTTTCTTTTCCTTCACATTTCATGTCCCCCTCATTAATAGGTGGCAGGCAAAAGCATTCTTCATTTTCTCATTATTTTAGAATTATGATTGGTAAGACTTACATTGCAGATCACTTTATAACTGCTTTTGCAGGACTGGAGCATAGAAAGGGTAGCAGTGCAGATGTTACCTTGGGAGAAAAATGGGGCTTAAATATTTTTTTAAAAAATTAAAAATTACTTTATTGTAAAATAATCATTAACAAATATAACAAACAAGCATAATGATTCGTAACTTTAACAAATTAAATCCTTGATTTGATTATTCCATATGATAGTTATGATACTGAATCCCATTTTTTTGAAATTCAAATGCATCATACTAATATCATACTAATATAAAGGCCACTTTTGAGAGCGTACCCATGCACAATAAGGGATGCTTTTGTTACATTGATTCATATGCAGGCAAATTGAAAATTTATTCTTCCTTTCAAAATTATAATTGAAATGTATTTTTAAAGAAAAGTACAATTGTATGTATTAAAGAATTTGCATGAGGTATAAACTAAGCTATCTGGATTTGTAGGACTAAAATATTCATCTGTTCTAGTTGAATTCAAAATGAAATTCACTCTGTCATGCCATCGCTAAACGTAAAACAAGAGTAGAAAGTTTTGAACTTTAACTCTGGCAAGAGATATTTTTCTGAGCTGGCTGATAAAGAGCAAGAACAGTAACGAACCTATAAAATTAATTTCCAACCCTCTAGGTATGTATATACGGGATGATGATGATGACAATTTTGATTAACTATCCAATTCCAATAGACTGTATGTATGAATGTGTGTATATGGCATCAATCTACCATGAATTCCAGTCCTGCTTTAGAAGTGAAACCAGCTGGATGACTTTGAGTCAGTGACTCTCTGTTAACCCTAGGAAGGAGACAAGGGCAAACCACTTTTGATATCTTACCAAGAAAACTACAGATTTATCCTAGCAGTTGCTAGGAGTCAATACTGATTCAAAGGGACAAAATGTGTATATACATGGAAAAATATGTGTGTGCACATATGTATGGGTGTGTGTGTGTGTTTGTCTATGAATATTCACATCTGCTTTCTGTTAACTAAAGAAAGAAAATGCAGGTGTGAGTATATATAAGATCACAACCATAAACAGCAAAGCACAGTGACTTTCTTACCCCAGTGATTACAATGTCTATGGTTGGAGACAAAACATGCACACATAGCCGCAGTTTGTATGTTTGAATGAAACAACTGTGGCAAGAGCAAACTGCACATAGTCCATCTCTGAAATTAATTAGACAAATCTCTGGATTTCTGGAAGGCAGGCCTAGTGGAACAGCAGGCACAGGTGAGTCATGAAAGACTTCAGAAACAGAATGTAATGGAATAAAAGCCATTCATTCTTATCTCAAATAGGTCCGCTTCACCTTTCCATCAAGAATTATTTGTGGTTCCTCTCCCTAATAACAGCTGAAACTATCCATGCAGAGCTCTTTTGAAATAGCTGAACCATGCAAATTAGTTGTTTAGAAGAGGAATCCAAATGAGTATTAAAAAGTTAATACTTTTCAATAAGATCACATTTACAGTTGAAATTACTCATCCTTAAACAGGCGCAGTAGACAAATTTACCAATGGTGTGAATTATTTTCTCCTCCTCCCTCATGGAAATATCTTGAATTTTACATATTTCATTCCTCTTCCTGGTTTCTTAATCTTAATTTTTACCATTTGAACCGTGGTTGCATAATAACTTAGATGAGGTATTCTCCAGCTATACATTCTGTAATAAGTATCCTTTTCCAAGCAGGTTCCTCTGAATGCAATGGATTTATACCCCTTCAGAGTTTTTTGATATATGCTAGTTGGTTTCACAGAAATTCACACATCCAATATTAGACATGAGGACTTAAAAATGCAACTTTTTCAAATTACTTCATTTTTCTATCTTATTAAGAAGTTACTTTTTACTACTTACAGTATGCAGTATGAAAAAAAAATACACAGACACATATTACATAAAACTCTAAACCATGATTTACTCTGTGTTGTGAATCAATAAATACTTAATAAAGATTGTTAAGAGCTTGAAGCAAGTGCAGGGTTCTGGCCCTGCACTTCTGATTGGCCGATAATAGCGATATCGGATTGGTCTGTTCAGGAGAATCTGATTGGCTATTAACAAGCCTCTCCCATTGGTTAACGGAGCTAGCGCTCCCTGTGTTTTCATTGGTTAAATAAGTTAAGAGTTGCCTATATAAAGGGGCCCATCGTGGCCATTGAGCTGAGCTGTTTCACATGTAAATAAAGAGTTTGAAGTTGATAGTCAAGGCATTCACCGATAACAAACTCAGGGCAATCAAGAATGCCCCAAAACCCTAGAACAAGGCCGACCTCCAGGCTTTTCTGGGCCTTATCAATTTTTATAATGTATTCCTGCCTCACAAAGCAACCATAGCTGAACCCCTACATCGTTTATTGGACAAAAAAGCAACCTGGGTATGGGGACACAGAGAAGAACAGGCGTTTCGACATGTAAAACATTTATTGACTTCTGATGCTGTTCTGATGCAGTATAACGAGACTTTGCCTTTAACAATCACGTGTGATGCATCCCCATTCGGATTGGGCACCATTTTAAGCCACGTTTTGCCAAACGGTAATGAAGCCCCTGTTGCCTATTTCTCAAAGACGTTATCCAAAACAGAACGCAACTACAGTCAAATTGATAAGGAGGCCCTTACTATAGTATCTGCGGTTAAGAGATTTCATGAATATGTATATGGCCGAGCCTTTACCATAGTGACTGACCACAAACCTTTGCTGGGAATAATAGCGGGAGATAGGCCAACACCATATATATTATCTCCCAGAATGACCCGCTGGTCAGAATTCTTGGCGGCATACAATTACAAGTTGCAACATCGCCCGGGGAAGGCCATTCCCCACGCCAACGCATTGAGCCATGCACCTCTTCCAGAGACCATTGATGACCCCGCTCCGACGGTTGCAACACTGCAGATCGAGACACTTCAAACGCCGCCATTAACAGCCCGAGATATCGCGATGGAAACGAAATGCGACCCCATTTTAGCACGAGTCCTCAGTTGGCTGTTGGACCAAATACCTGACGACTGTGCCCCATTCAAGAATCGGCAAACGGAACTATTTTCCCAAAAGGGCTGCATTATCTGGAGTGATAGAGTTGTCGTCCCAGAGCAGTTGCAACCAGCGATACTGAGGAACTTGCACGATGGTCACCCTGGCATCGTGTGTATGAAAGCCCTCACACGAAGCTATGCATGGTGGCCGGGTATTGACAAGCAGATAGAGACATGGGTAAAAGCCTGTCACAAATGCCAGGAAGTAAGCAACGCCCCGCCAAAAGCAACCCCAACTGAATGGGAAGCACCGAGGGGACCATGGTCCCATATTCATCTGGACTTTGCGGGTCCTACCAAGGGACACACATTCTTATGGTGGATGCCTACTCGAACTGGCTTGAAATCCATGAAATGAAGAATACAACGACCAAATCAGTCATCAGGAAGCTAGACAGACTCTTTGTGACACACGGATTACCAGACGTTCTAGTATCCGACAACAGGCCTCAATTTACCGTGCTGTCCTTCGAACAGTACCTGGCGGACTGCAGTATTCGACATGCACTAACTTCGCCAGTGCATCCTGCGGCCAACGGAAGGGCCGAGCGCATGGTACAATTCGTCAAGAAAACCTTGCATAAAATGGACTATGGCGATATAGAAGATAAGATTAACCGGATACTCCTTTTGCAGCATATCACTCTGCACAGCGTCACCAATAAAACTCCCGCCGAGTTATTAATGGGACGGAAGCTCCGCTCCCACCTCAACCATCTACATCCATCATATGAACCTGAAAAACCAAACGGTTCCAGCGGGAAATGTCGCAATTTCCAGGTAGGCGATTTGGTTTTCGCTAAGAACTTTTCGGGCGATCCGTTGTGGGTAGAGGCAACTATAGTACAAGTAACCGGCCCTAGATCATACCGCATGAAATGTCGCGATGATAGAATATGGAAGTGCCATATTGATCAGCTGTGTTCAAGGCTATAGTCGGGGATCTCCGAGCCCCCTGATTTCCAAACCAAGGGGGGAGGAGATACCGAGGAAGCTGAATTCGAAGTGGCAGAAAGTTTAAGTGGTGGTAATGACTGCTCAGAGGCAGCACGTGATGGATCCGGAATGGGGGTGGCCTCGCCTCAAAGAGATGCTGAGAGCAGTAGCGACGACGAAAATTCGAATGCGGAATGGGAGGCACCCTCTTCACCAGATAACATCCTACCCCAACAAGACTGTAGCCAAATACCGGGAGGACAACGAAAATCTAATAGACAATCAAAACAACCTGCCTACCTCAAAGACTACGTGACCGCATCCCTTAAACGGAACCTGGGGGGAAAGGGTATTGTGAATCAATAAATACTTCATAAAGATTATTAAGAGCTTGAAGCAAAGTGCAGGGTTCTGGCCCTGCACTTCTGATTGGCCGATAATAGCGACATCGGATTGGTCCGTTCAGGAGAATCTGATTGGCTATTAACGAGCCTCTCCCATTGGTTAATGGAGCTAGCGCTCCCTGTGTTTTCATTGGTTAAATAAGTTAAGAGTTGCCTATATAAAGGGGCCCATCGTGGCCATTGAGCTGAGCTGTTTCACATGTAAATAAAGAGTTTGAAGTTCACTGTTTCACTGGCTCGTCTCCATCCTTGCACCCATGCACAGAACCTAACACTCTGAGACTGGGTTTGCAAAACATAAGCTAGAAACAGATTGCATTATGTTAGCCTAATCCCTTATGAGGGCTTCCAAAAGAGTCCCACAAAAAGCCTGATTTTGTTGTTTTCACAGAACAACATGCTCTGTGCTACTTTGTCAACAGAGGAATCATGATCACAATTTAAAAAAAGATCAGGCCCAGCCTCTGAATTTTAAACCTGAAATGTTGCAAATTTTAAATTTTGAAAACTTGAAACTATTACAATCTTGGGATGCTTCTGGCAACAAAACACTTCTGCCATGGTAGAAACAACCGATTTTGAGCTCGAAGTAAGTTTTTCAAACTTGAAGTAGTACATAGGCATTTTTGTGCATATTACATATATCTATTGGTACAATCAGGTCTAATAAAAGGAAGATGTGATTTACAGCATGCATAGATAAACAATAGAATTTGCTGACATCTGATGTGATAGTTATTTAAATAGCTTTAAAAGGGGCCTGAACAAATTAACAGAAATATTATATAGCCATTCAGATTTAGTATCTATGGATGTTGATCTTGTTGGTTGCATCAAGTTCCTTAATAAAATATAGAATACCTTAAAAGAGCTTTCTAGATGTGTCTGTCATTATGTCATGCAAAATGCTGGATTAGATGAGCCCTTGGTATAATTTAACAGGGTTCTCCTTAAATTCTTAAATAGGGCTTTAACATTCCTACCTCAAAAGTATTTTGTTTTAGTTACTTACACTGCAAACTGATGGCTATGGAACTTTTAATAAATAATAGACTGCTGAACAACTTGCTTTTCTTTTCTTCTCTGATGCAGAATTTGTCTGGTAGGCATAAAAACAATCAACTTGTCAGTCTCATGATGGTTTTGTTGTCTAGTGTTTTCAGCAATGGGCAGTCCAGAAAAATGATGGCGTTCCCTTGCTCTTTAAGCTCATAGCCAAGAAATTCAGATTCAAAAGGTGCCTGAATGATGGCCTATAATTCCTATGGAACAACCTGCCAGTTCTTTTCAGCTGTATAGATTTGTGCAGGAGATTGATCAACTCATTGCCAATGCTGCACTTTATCAGCCATTTCAAGCAAAAGGAGCACAACTGACAGATATTCCTCAATTGTCCCCGAGAGGATGGAAAGAAGGTTCTTATTTCAATATTCTAAAAATGCAAGGGAAGAACCTGTCATCTTTTCTAACTATCATGATAAATAACCACTAGCAAAATATCTTAGGAAATCCTATTTTTCAATGTCCTGTAGTCTCAGAATACTTTTGCACCAGGTAGTTTTCTTGTGAGCAAAGAAATGGGAAACAATCTCTTTTTTTGTCCTGCTTCCTTCAAACATTCTTCCACTGTTCTTTTGAGGTGTAAAATTCACACATGGCTCACTATGTAATCTGTCCTTGCATAAGATGGCAAACTAATGAGAGAACCCATTATCCATGAGGGCTTCTGTCCAACACTGAGAAACAAAGTCTTTTTTTAAGCTAATTAGCTATAGAAAGTGGATCAGTTCACCTCGCTGAGAAGAGTATTCCAAACACCTGGAGTTTGCATTTCCAACATGACTATTCATGAGCAAACACTCATCCATGGCAGGTTCTTACTTGGAAGACCTTACGTTTCCATTCAGAGATCATCTGAAATTTTAGACGAAGCAAATAAGAAATAAGACTTTCCTTTTCCCTGTCATATTTGTACTTTTTGGTAAGCAAACGGTAGAGAATGCAGTAGCTTTGGGCAAACATGCTTAGCCTTGCAATGTAAATACAGAATTATCAGCATCTCCATCTGAGAATTGTTTGAATGAATGATCTGGGAATGTAGCTGCTGAAAATGATTTTGACTTTGGGCTTAGTGGAAGAATCATTTCAAAATCTACGGTGTTGCAAAATTTAATTTTGTCCCACTGAATATTATTTTTTGAGAAAATGATCAAAACACAAACAACAAACTTTTAAGTTCATATTTTCAAATTTTTATTTGTTTAAAATTACCCAACTTATGATCAAATTTTAAAGATGCTGCAACTATCCAACATCCAGATTCAGTTGTACAGGCATATAACAATGACTCTGAACTAGACATGTCTATTTCCACCTAAAATAAAAAGTTCAATCAGTACTGGGAGATGAGTACCACAATATAGATAGCACGAGGGAACAAACATACCAAGTACTCCTCTCTCTTCCTACTTTCTCCACAACAATCTGTGAAGTAAGTTGCCTGACAGACAGTGACTGCTTCAAAATTAACCAGCCACCTTTCATGCTTAAAGTGGAACTAGAATTCATAATGCCCTGGCTTCTTGGTGCCTTAACCACTAGACAAAACTACAAAGAGTTACTTAGTAAGTGAGTGGATGGACACATGACACACAAACATACACATACAATAATGAAGGCATATACTTTAGTGATAGATAGGTGATGTTGTAAAGAAATTGTCCCAAAGGCTTAAAAGACACAGGCTACTCTTTTGAAGACAGAAAAGTCCAGCAAAGTTTGGACAGAGAGGATCACTGGTTTGAAAGAAGTATCAAAGAAGCCATCTATGTCAAAATTGAACAGCCCTCTGTCAACAGAGGGGGAGTGATCATCTATGTCCAGTCTACAACATAGTCCTTTCAGAAGTTCCAAGAAGGCTCCACACCTACTTGTACTACTCAGGTGATCCTGAATAGTTCAAATAGCCTCAACAATTCTCTGAAAGAATGCAAATGTTCAGCTGACTACAAGGAATATAAATCCTTCCCCACCATCCAGTCAGACCTGAAGAAGCTTTCTGTCAAGTGAAGCTTCTTCAAAGAAAAACCAGAAAGTCCAATTGTCTCTTGGAAAAGCACTTTTGGGACAACCATGACCTGGATGACTGAGAATCTCAATAGACATCTGTAAAGACATTGCTAGTATAGGAACACTGGTGGCAAATTGATCTCAATTCAGAAGAGATAATAACCTTGTAGAGATAAATTAATGTGAAAGGAAAACTAATTAAAAACCAATACCAATAAAAATGTTTAAACAAAATGAAATATTGGGGTATATTATGAAATAGAGGAAGAAAGAGAAGGAGAAAGGAAAAGAAAGAAAAGGAAAGGAAACCATGTTACACACACACACAGTCACACAAAAATAAATTCTGTCCACCAATGTGATAAGATTTCAGTGACACTGAACATCAGTCTGTCTTTCCACTCACTCATCCAATATTGGACTGAATGTATATTGGATTGAGAGCACTTATATGATATACACATTTGCATGAATATGATATATACCAAGAATATTCCTGGCATTATTGTATTTTGATGGGTGAAGTTGTCATTCTGTTAAGGCAGCACAATGCTCAGAGCAGAAAACTGCCATATAGTGATAAGAAAAGAGTGGGCAGCCATTACAAATTCCATAAAATAAATAATAACACATCAAAGGGAAAACTTTTCTGAATTTTTGCTAGAAATATTTGTGCCATGATATGCTGATCTTTATTTTAAGGTCACGTAAGGGGATTCTGCAACCCGCCCAGTTCTTTGGAGTTCTATTGGACCCTAAAGAGCTAGATCAAGGTTTTTTATTACAGAAAAGAAAATACATAACATATATTAGATGGTATCATTAGATCATATATATTATATGATATTCTTTTTTTTTTTTGAAAATTTTATTTGGGTTTTCACAAAAACAAAATACAAATAAAACATCTTTTTTGAAAATAGCATGGTCCCAGGTTATCACTTCTTCATACAGACACAAAACTCAATTTCATGCTCATTTTTATATTCTATTCCATATCTTATTACCATTTTATATTTTCTACATAGTTTTTCCCCTATTCTAATTTTCTCAACTTTGTTTTAATTATCTTAATTCAAATCATTATATTTATACTTTTGTCTGTCCTGTTACAATTTCACATTATCTTTTCTTATTAAGCAAATTTTTCCCTTTAGTTACCAATTAGAGTATGACACCTTTATATCCTTTAATTTTATCCATTCAAACTCATTATTTAAGCTTCAATGTATAGCTTTAAGATTATAGCATTCAATATAATACATAAGTTCCAATCGAATTCTGCTTGATACATTCTTAAAATAGACACTATATTCTTAAAAAGATATATATACAAATATGTTTTCTGAGGTTCTCGCGGGTATTTGTATGTGGATCTTTGGTTATTCGGGTTTTCTCCCGCGTAAGATTGGAAGTGTCTAGGCAATATTTCATCACTCTGAGAAGCACAGAGCTGAAGACCAAGCCTGAAGATGATGAATGAGACTTCATCGAAACGTTGCCTTGATACTTCCAATCTTACGCGGGAGAAAACCCAAATAACCAAAGAGATATATATATATATATATATATATATATATATATATATATATATATATATGGATCTTTGGTTATTCGGGTTTTCTCCCGCGTAAGGTTGGAAGTATCTGGGCAACGTTTCGATGAAGTCTCATTCATCATCTTCAGGCTTGGTCTTCAGCTCTGTGCTTCTCAGAGTGATGTGAGCTTGCAGCTGCCTCTTCCTTTTAACTGCTCCTGGGGGTGTGACTTGATTGGCTGGGGGCTTGGCTGTGTTCTGATTGGATGGGGGGGTGTTCTCATTGGTTGGGGGTTTGGCTGTGTTCTGATTGGTTGGGGGGTTGGCTGTGTTCTGATTGGCTGGAGGCGTGTTCTGTTCAGGTGGGGGCTTGATTGTGCTCAGGTTAGTCTTAGTTGCTGGAAGGTTTGAGCTGGTGAGCTGTGATCTTGCTGTTTGGCTTCGAGTTCGTGGTCGTGCTGCATCTTCATGGTGGGGGTCAGTTCGCTTCATGTATGGCTCAGAGGGGTTTGAGGTGGGTAGTGATGCAGCTGCAGTGCAGCTTCTGGTCCGTGGTCGTGTTTCATCTTCTGTGTGGGTGTGAGTCTGCTTTCTACGTGGAAGTGTGGTGGTGGCATCTTGTGTGGCTATCAGGGGTGTGGGTCTGGTGTCACTCTTCATGTTAGGTACGCGTCTGTTCATGAGGGCGGGTTTCCAAATGGCTGGTAGGCGGGAGGCAT
Source organism: Hydrophis major (assembly GCA_033807585.1). NCBI lineage: Eukaryota > Metazoa > Chordata > Lepidosauria > Squamata > Elapidae > Hydrophis > Hydrophis major. The sequence goes on from CM066330.1 coordinate 112,168,716, forward strand.
CATCTCGTTTATTCATGCTGTGTGGGCGTTTTTCTATCTCTATGGCTTCTCTGATGATTCTGCTGCTGAAGTGTTCGGTTTTGGCGATAGTTCTGGTATTTTTAAAGTTAATCTCATGTCCTGTGGCTTTGAGGTGTTGGACCAGGGAAGAGGTCGGTTCTTCCTTTTTGATTGAGTTCTTATGTTCTTCAATGCGTGCACCTATTCTTCTGTTAGTCTGTCCAATGTATGTGGTGGGGCAGGCAGTGCAAGGGATTTCGTATACTCCTTGATTTTCTAACTCGATTCTGTCCTTAGGGTTTCTTAGGATGGTGGATATCTTTCTGTTTGTGCAGAAGGCTGTCTTAATGTTGTGTTTTTGGAGGATCTTGCTGATTTTGTCCGTAGTGCCTTTTATATATGGGAGGAGGGCTTTGCCATTCTCTTGTTCTTTGTCTTGGATTTTGGCTGGGGTTTCTTTTTGGATTAGGTGGGTGATCTTCTTTCTTTGGAATCCATTGGCTGTCAGCACGCCGGTGAGAGTGTGTAGTTCGGTCTCTAGGTGTTGTTCATCGGCTAAGCATTTTGTTCTGGAGATGAGTGTTTCAGCTACGGAATTGATCTGTGCTGGGTGGTGGTGTGAGAGTGCGTGTAGATAGCGGTTTGTATGTGTTTTCTTCTGGAAGATGGTGTGTCCTAGGGAGCCATTGGATTTTTTGTATACCAAGACATCTAGGAAGGGAAGTTGGTTGTTAGCTTCTGTTTCCATGGTGAATTGTATTTTGGGGTGTTGGCTGTTGAGGTGTGTGAGGAAGTTGTTCAGTTTTTCTTTCCCGTGTGGCCAGATTATGAAGGTGTCATCTACGTATCTGAGCCAGAGTTTGGGTTTGTGATCATATTTTTCTAGAGCTTGTGTTTCAAAGTGTTCCATGTAGAGGTTAGCGATGACAGGTGAGAGGGGTGATCCCATGGGTGCTCCTTCTATTTGTTTGTATTTTTGTCCATTGTAGGTGAAGTATGTATTAGATAGGCAGTGGTTGGTCAGATCTAGGATGTGCTTGGGGGGGTTGTATTTGTTTTGGATGGCTGTCAAGGCTTCTTTTATTGGCACTTGGGTGAAGAGGGATATGACATCGAAGCTCACAAGTAGGTCACTGGGTTGTAAGTTTTGTTTCTTTATGATCTCGATGAACTGGAATGAGTTTCTTACGTGTGAGTTGATGGATTCTGCATAGGGCTGTAGTTGTTTGGCGAGAAATTTGGCTAGGTTTTGTAGAGGTGAGCCTATGGAGCTGACTATTGGTCTGAGTGGGGTTCCTTCTTTGTGTATCTTGGGGAGACCATAAAGTTTAGGGCATCTGGATGATTTCTCTCTGGGTATGATTCTTTGCTGGATTTCTTCACTGATGGGGGAGGCTTTTATTTTGGATCTGGTGGTTTTTTCTAGGTAGGTGGTGGGGTCTGTCCTCAGGGGTTTGTATGTGGGGTCTTGGAGTAGGTTGGTTAACTTGGATTGGTAGTCAGATGTGTTCATAACCACTGTCGCGTTGCCCTTGTCTGCTGGTAGGATTATTATGCTGGTGTCTTCTTTCAGGTTAAGTAGTGCAGTTTGTTCTTCTTTGGATAAGTTGCTTTTGGGTGGTTTGCTAGTGCAGAGGATGTTGGTGATTTCGAGTCTGATTCTATTAGCATCATCAGGGTTGGTTTTGGTCAGGCTGGTTTCAACTCCGCATATGATGGCTTCTGTGGGGATGTGTTTGGGAGCGACAGCAAAGTTGAATCCTTTAGAAAGGACCTTGGTTTCGGCTTCGGTGAGGATCTTGTCTGAGATGTTGTGCACTGTTTGTTTCATGTGTGGCTGTGAGGGGGGAGGAGTTGGTTTCTGGCGTTGTTGTAGTTTTCTGAGTTTGTTGGTGTGTGTGTCTGTCTTGAGGGTGGTCTGTGTTTCAGCTCTCCAGACAGCGAGCTGTTTGGATTTGTCCCAAAGTAAGGGGTGAATCTTGTTGCTGAGTCTGAGGTGAAGTGTGAGGAGATCTTTGTTGATTTGGTCTAGGAGAAATCTTTTTGTGTGAAGTTCATTTCTAATCAGGGCTAATTCTGTTCTTTTTAGGATGCGTTTGGTGGCTGCTGTGTTGGTGTGGAATTTCAATTGGAAGCTTGTGGGAATTAAATTTTGATCTCGGCAGTTGCATAGGAATGCGAGGTCACATAAAATGGAAGCTCTTTGGACTTCAAGTTTTTCATAAGTCCTGGTCAGATGGTGGGTTTCCTCCCCGTAGAGGTGCAATATTTCTTTTCTGAGGTTCTCGCGGGTACTTGTATGTGGATCTTTGGTTATTCGGGTTTTCTCCCGCGTAAGATTGGAAGTATCTGGGCAACGTTTCGATGAAGTCTCATTCATCATCTTCAGGCTTGGTCTTCAGCTCTGTGCTTCTCAGAGTGATGTGAGCTTGCAGCTGCCTCTTCCTTTTAACTGCTCCTGGGGGTGTGACTTGATTGGCTGGGGGCTTGGCTGTGTTCTGATTGGATGGGGGGGTGTTCTCATTGGTTGGGGGTTTGGCTGTGTTCTGATTGGTTGGGGGGTTGGCTGTGTTCTGATTGGCTGGAGGCGTGTTCTGTTCAGGTGGGGGCTTGATTGTGCTCAGGTTAGTCTTAGTTGCTGGAAGGTTTGAGCTGGTGAGCTGTGATCTTGCTGTTTGGCTTCGAGTTCGTGGTCGTGCTGCATCTTCATGGTGGGGGTCAGTTCGCTTCATGTATGGCTCAGAGGGGTTTGAGGTGGGTAGTGATGCAGCTGCAGTGCAGCTTCTGGTCCGTGGTCGTGTTTCATCTTCTGTGTGGGTGTGAGTCTGCTTTCTACGTGGAAGTGTGGTGGTGGCATCTTGTGTGGCTATCAGGGGTGTGGGTCTGGTGTCACTCTTCATGTTAGGTACGCGTCTGTTCATGAGGGCGGGTTTCCAAATGGCTGGTAGGCGGGAGGCATCATCTCGTTTATTCATGCTGTGTGGGCGTTTTTCTATCTCTATGGCTTCTCTGATGATTCTGCTGCTGAAGTGTTCGGTTTTGGCGATAGTTCTGGTATTTTTAAAGTTAATCTCATGTCCTGTGGCTTTGAGGTGTTGGACCAGGGAAGAGGTCGGTTCTTCCTTTTTGATTGAGTTCTTATGTTCTTCAATGCGTGCACCTATTCTTCTGTTAGTCTGTCCAATGTATGTGGTGGGGCAGGCAGTGCAAGGGATTTCGTATACTCCTTGATTTTCTAACTCGATTCTGTCCTTAGGGTTTCTTAGGATGGTGGATATCTTTCTGTTTGTGCAGAAGGCTGTCTTAATGTTGTGTTTTTGGAGGATCTTGCTGATTTTGTCCGTAGTGCCTTTTATATATGGGAGGAGGGCTTTGCCATTCTCTTGTTCTTTGTCTTGGATTTTGGCTGGGGTTTCTTTTTGGATTAGGTGGGTGATCTTCTTTCTTTGGAATCCATTGGCTGTCAGCACGCCGGTGAGAGTGTGTAGTTCGGTCTCTAGGTGTTGTTCATCGGCTAAGCATTTTGTTCTGGAGATGAGTGTTTCAGCTACGGAATTGATCTGTGCTGGGTGGTGGTGTGAGAGTGCGTGTAGATAGCGGTTTGTATGTGTTTTCTTCTGGAAGATGGTGTGTCCTAGGGAGCCATTGGATTTTTTGTATACCAAGACATCTAGGAAGGGAAGTTGGTTGTTAGCTTCTGTTTCCATGGTGAATTGTATTTTGGGGTGTTGGCTGTTGAGGTGTGTGAGGAAGTTGTTCAGTTTTTCTTTCCCGTGTGGCCAGATTATGAAGGTGTCATCTACGTATCTGAGCCAGAGTTTGGGTTTGTGATCATATTTTTCTAGAGCTTGTGTTTCAAAGTGTTCCATGTAGAGGTTAGCGATGACAGGTGAGAGGGGTGATCCCATGGGTGCTCCTTCTATTTGTTTGTATTTTTGTCCATTGTAGGTGAAGTATGTATTAGATAGGCAGTGGTTGGTCAGATCTAGGATGTGCTTGGGGGGGTTGTATTTGTTTTGGATGGCTGTCAAGGCTTCTTTTATTGGCACTTGGGTGAAGAGGGATATGACATCGAAGCTCACAAGTAGGTCACTGGGTTGTAAGTTTTGTTTCTTTATGATCTCGATGAACTGGAATGAGTTTCTTACGTGTGAGTTGATGGATTCTGCATAGGGCTGTAGTTGTTTGGCGAGAAATTTGGCTAGGTTTTGTAGAGGTGAGCCTATGGAGCTGACTATTGGTCTGAGTGGGGTTCCTTCTTTGTGTATCTTGGGGAGACCATAAAGTTTAGGGCATCTGGATGATTTCTCTCTGGGTATGATTCTTTGCTGGATTTCTTCACTGATGGGGGAGGCTTTTATTTTGGATCTGGTGGTTTTTTCTAGGTAGGTGGTGGGGTCTGTCCTCAGGGGTTTGTATGTGGGGTCTTGGAGTAGGTTGGTTAACTTGGATTGGTAGTCAGATGTGTTCATAACCACTGTCGCGTTGCCCTTGTCTGCTGGTAGGATTATTATGCTGGTGTCTATATTATTATGCTGGTGTCTATAAAATTATAATATAATAATCTATGCTGGTGTCTATAATAATCCTACCAGCAGACAAGGGCAACGCGACAGTGGTTATGAACACATCTGACTACCAATCCAAGTTAACCAACCTACTCCAAGACCCCACATACAAACCCCTGAGGACAGACCCCACCACCTACCTAGAAAAAACCACCAGATCCAAAATAAAAGCCTCCCCCATCAGTGAAGAAATCCAGCAAAGAATCATACCCAGAGAGAAATCATCCAGATGCCCTAAACTTTATGGTCTCCCCAAGATACACAAAGAAGGAACCCCACTCAGACCAATAGTCAGCTCCATAGGCTCACCTCTACAAAACCTAGCCAAATTTCTCGCCAAACAACTACAGCCCTATGCAGAATCCATCAACTCACACGTAAGAAACTCATTCCAGTTCATCGAGATCATAAAGAAACAAAACTTACAACCCAGTGACCTACTTGTGAGCTTCGATGTCATATCCCTCTTCACCCAAGTGCCAATAAAAGAAGCCTTGACAGCCATCCAAAACAAATACAACCCCCCCAAGCACATCCTAGATCTGACCAACCACTGCCTATCTAATACATACTTCACCTACAATGGACAAAAATACAAACAAATAGAAGGAGCACCCATGGGATCACCCCTCTCACCTGTCATCGCTAACCTCTACATGGAACACTTTGAAACACAAGCTCTAGAAAAATATGATCACAAACCCAAACTCTGGCTCAGATACGTAGATGACACCTTCATAATCTGGCCACACGGGAAAGAAAAACTGAACAACTTCCTCACACACCTCAACAGCCAACACCCCAAAATACAATTCACCATGGAAACAGAAGCTAACAACCAACTTCCCTTCCTAGATGTCTTGGTATACAAAAAATCCAATGGCTCCCTAGGACACACCATCTTCCAGAAGAAAACACATACAAACCGCTATCTACACGCACTCTCACACCACCACCCAGCACAGATCAATTCCGTAGCTGAAACACTCATCTCCAGAACAAAATGCTTAGCCGATGAACAACACCTAGAGACCGAACTACACACTCTCACCGGCGTGCTGACAGCCAATGGATTCCAAAGAAAGAAGATCACCCACCTAATCCAAAAAGAAACCCCAGCCAAAATCCAAGACAAAGAACAAGAGAATGGCAAAGCCCTCCTCCCATATATAAAAGGCACTACGGACAAAATCAGCAAGATCCTCCAAAAACACAACATTAAGACAGCCTTCTGCACAAACAGAAAGATATCCACCATCCTAAGAAACCCTAAGGACAGAATCGAGTTAGAAAATCAAGGAGTATACGAAATCCCTTGCACTGCCTGCCCCACCACATACATTGGACAGACTAACAGAAGAATAGGTGCACGCATTGAAGAACATAAGAACTCAATCAAAAAGGAAGAACCGACCTCTTCCCTGGTCCAACACCTCAAAGCCACAGGACATGAGATTAACTTTAAAAATACCAGAACTATCGCCAAAACCGAACACTTCAGCAGCAGAATCATCAGAGAAGCCATAGAGATAGAAAAACGCCCACACAGCATGAATAAACGAGATGATGCCTCCCGCCTACCAGCCATTTGGAAACCCGCCCTCATGAACAGACGCGTACCTAACATGAAGAGTGACACCAGACCCACACCCCTGATAGCCACACAAGATGCCACCACCACACTTCCACGTAGAAAGCAGACTCACACCCACACAGAAGATGAAACACGACCACGGACCAGAAGCTGCACTGCAGCTGCATCACTACCCACCTCAAACCCCTCTGAGCCATACATGAAGCGAACTGACCCCCACCATGAAGATGCAGCACGACCACGAACTCGAAGCCAAACAGCAAGATCACAGCTCACCAGCTCAAACCTTCCAGCAACTAAGACTAACCTGAGCACAATCAAGCCCCCACCTGAACAGAACACGCCTCCAGCCAATCAGAACACAGCCAACCCCCCAACCAATCAGAACACAGCCAAACCCCCAACCAATGAGAACACCCCCCCATCCAATCAGAACACAGCCAAGCCCCCAGCCAATCAAGTCACACCCCCAGGAGCAGTTAAAAGGAAGAGGCAGCTGCAAGCTCACATCACTCTGAGAAGCACAGAGCTAAAGACCAAGCCTGAAGATGATGAATGAGACTTCATCGAAACGTTGCCCAGATACTTCCAATCTTACGCGGGAGAAAACCCGAATAACCAAAGATCCACATACAAGTACCCGCGAGAACCTCAGAAAAGAAATATTGCACCTCTACGGGGAGGAAACCCACCATCTGACCAGGACTTATGAAAAACTTGAAGTCCAAAGAGCTTCCATTTTATGTGACCTCGCATTCCTATGCAACTGCCGAGATCAAAATTTAATTCCCACAAGCTTCCAATTGAAATTCCACACCAACACAGCAGCCACCAAACGCATCCTAAAAAGAACAGAATTAGCCCTGATTAGAAATGAACTTCACACAAAAAGATTTCTCCTAGACCAAATCAACAAAGATCTCCTCACACTTCACCTCAGACTCAGCAACAAGATTCACCCCTTACTTTGGGACAAATCCAAACAGCTCGCTGTCTGGAGAGCTGAAACACAGACCACCCTCAAGACAGACACACACACCAACAAACTCAGAAAACTACAACAACGCCAGAAACCAACTCCTCCCCCCTCACAGCCACACATGAAACAAACAGTGCACAACATCTCAGACAAGATCCTCACCGAAGCCGAAACCAAGGTCCTTTCTAAAGGATTCAACTTTGCTGTCGCTCCCAAACACATCCCCACAGAAGCCATCATATGCGGAGTTGAAACCAGCCTGACCAAAACCAACCCTGATGATGCTAATAGAATCAGACTCGAAATCACCAACATCCTCTGCACTAGCAAACCACCCAAAAGCAACTTATCCAAAGAAGAACAAACTGCACTACTTAACCTGAAAGAAGACACCAGCATAATAATCCTACCAGCAGACAAGGGCAACGCGACAGTGGTTATGAACACATCTGACTACCAATCCAAGTTAACCAACCTACTCCAAGACCCCACATACAAACCCCTGAGGACAGACCCCACCACCTACCTAGAAAAAACCACCAGATCCAAAATAAAAGCCTCCCCCATCAGTGAAGAAATCCAGCAAAGAATCATACCCAGAGAGAAATCATCCAGATGCCCTAAACTTTATGGTCTCCCCAAGATACACAAAGAAGGAACCCCACTCAGACCAATAGTCAGCTCCATAGGCTCACCTCTACAAAACCTAGCCAAATTTCTCGCCAAACAACTACAGCCCTATGCAGAATCCATCAACTCACACGTAAGAAACTCATTCCAGTTCATCGAGATCATAAAGAAACAAAACTTACAACCCAGTGACCTACTTGTGAGCTTCGATGTCATATCCCTCTTCACCCAAGTGCCAATAAAAGAAGCCTTGACAGCCATCCAAAACAAATACAACCCCCCCAAGCACATCCTAGATCTGACCAACCACTGCCTATCTAATACATACTTCACCTACAATGGACAAAAATACAAACAAATAGAAGGAGCACCCATGGGATCACCCCTCTCACCTGTCATCGCTAACCTCTACATGGAACACTTTGAAACACAAGCTCTAGAAAAATATGATCACAAACCCAAACTCTGGCTCAGATACGTAGATGACACCTTCATAATCTGGCCACACGGGAAAGAAAAACTGAACAACTTCCTCACACACCTCAACAGCCAACACCCCAAAATACAATTCACCATGGAAACAGAAGCTAACAACCAACTTCCCTTCCTAGATGTCTTGGTATACAAAAAATCCAATGGCTCCCTAGGACACACCATCTTCCAGAAGAAAACACATACAAACCGCTATCTACACGCACTCTCACACCACCACCCAGCACAGATCAATTCCGTAGCTGAAACACTCATCTCCAGAACAAAATGCTTAGCCGATGAACAACACCTAGAGACCGAACTACACACTCTCACCGGCGTGCTGACAGCCAATGGATTCCAAAGAAAGAAGATCACCCACCTAATCCAAAAAGAAACCCCAGCCAAAATCCAAGACAAAGAACAAGAGAATGGCAAAGCCCTCCTCCCATATATAAAAGGCACTACGGACAAAATCAGCAAGATCCTCCAAAAACACAACATTAAGACAGCCTTCTGCACAAACAGAAAGATATCCACCATCCTAAGAAACCCTAAGGACAGAATCGAGTTAGAAAATCAAGGAGTATACGAAATCCCTTGCACTGCCTGCCCCACCACATACATTGGACAGACTAACAGAAGAATAGGTGCACGCATTGAAGAACATAAGAACTCAATCAAAAAGGAAGAACCGACCTCTTCCCTGGTCCAACACCTCAAAGCCACAGGACATGAGATTAACTTTAAAAATACCAGAACTATCGCCAAAACCGAACACTTCAGCAGCAGAATCATCAGAGAAGCCATAGAGATAGAAAAACGCCCACACAGCATGAATAAACGAGATGATGCCTCCCGCCTACCAGCCATTTGGAAACCCGCCCTCATGAACAGACGCGTACCTAACATGAAGAGTGACACCAGACCCACACCCCTGATAGCCACACAAGATGCCACCACCACACTTCCACGTAGAAAGCAGACTCACACCCACACAGAAGATGAAACACGACCACGGACCAGAAGCTGCACTGCAGCTGCATCACTACCCACCTCAAACCCCTCTGAGCCATACATGAAGCGAACTGACCCCCACCATGAAGATGCAGCACGACCACGAACTCGAAGCCAAACAGCAAGATCACAGCTCACCAGCTCAAACCTTCCAGCAACTAAGACTAACCTGAGCACAATCAAGCCCCCACCTGAACAGAACACGCCTCCAGCCAATCAGAACACAGCCAACCCCCCAACCAATCAGAACACAGCCAAACCCCCAACCAATGAGAACACCCCCCCATCCAATCAGAACACAGCCAAGCCCCCAGCCAATCAAGTCACACCCCCAGGAGCAGTTAAAAGGAAGAGGCAGCTGCAAGCTCACATCACTCTGAGAAGCACAGAGCTGAAGACCAAGCCTGAAGATGATGAATGAGACTTCATCGAAACGTTGCCCAGATACTTCCAATCTTACGCGGGAGAAAACCCGAATAACCAAAGATCCACATACAAGTACCCGCGAGAACCTCAGAAAAGAAATATATATATATATATATATATATATATATATATGTGTGTGTGTGTGTGTGTGTGTTTTCTTAAGTTTTCGCGGGAACTTACATGTCTGGCATTCAGCTTTGTTCGGGTATTTTCCCACGTCATAATAGTGGTGCTTTTAAAGTTGTAGCAACGTTTCAGCAGAATCTCATCTGCCATCTGTATACAGAAGCCTGATGATGGCAGATGAGATTCTGCTGAAACGTTGCTGCAACTTTAAAAGCACCACTATTATGACATGGGAAAATACCCGAACAAAGCTGAATGCCAGATACATACATACATATATATATATATATATATATATATATATATATATATATATATATACACACACACACATATATATATATATATATATATGTGTGTGTGTGTGTGTGTGTAAATCAAACACATTCCATTCCAATTCAATTCTATCATTAATATGCATTAAAATCTTAACATCTTTAACATTTCTTTACAATTGAATATCATACTTCCTTGGGAACACTTATAAACTTTCCATAGTTAATTCTTTTTTCCCCATATTTCTCACTTATATTTTTATAAATCATTACTAATAATTAAAAATGTTCCCTTTTAATTCTCTCAATCATTTTAATTCATTTATTTATGAACAAACATCCCACTGCATTACAATAAATATTGTATCCATCATCATATTTTCTAACGTTATTTCTATTTGTAATATAACAAAGCTATCTTATGTACCTTTGCAGAATCTCTTTTACAATTAAATTTTCACCCATTATCTCTAAACAAACTTATGGTTACAATCCTTATATCTTTTCCCTGTTTCTCCATTTCTTGTTTCTGTCTTTTACAACTTCTTTTCCTTGCCTTCTTTCCCCTCTTTTTCTCCCTCCCCTTTTTACCCCCTCGTCTCTCTACTTCTAACTCTCTCATCTGTAAACCCCTCTTCTGTTGCTTTCTAATGTTATACTTATCTTTCAAATTGTTTTTTTTGGTTGTTTTTTCTAATCTTAAACCTTTCACTCTCTTTCGCTTCTTTTCTCCCTCCTCCTCACTTAAAATTATTTGATCATTCAAGATGGCTTCTTCTCTGTCCCAATCTTGTTGTTCTGCAAGTGTTTCTTGTTGCTTCTCATAGTTCCAGATCTCCATTTCTAAGAATTGAAACATGAAGCCAAAAGAACTTCTCCCTTCTTGTGCATCTTCTTTCCATTTTTTAAGTTCCGTTTTCAGTTCTTCTAAGAGTGATACCATTTTAAAAACTTTTAAACAACCACCCAGTTAATTTTAGTCATCTAGATGCAAAAACCAAAAATCACCAAGTAATCCAAATAATCCAAGGCTGTTTCTATTTGCTTCTTTTCTCCACTTTCTCTTCCTGGGGTTCTATTATTTTGTTACCAAGTTTCCATTAAAATGTATCTTTGAGGAATCTTGTTAAAATTTCAGTGTAAGTTCCTTTTAATTACAGTTCCATTCCTTAACTCCAGGCAGTCTCCTCCATTTTTCCAGATCCTGCCCTTCTATTCTTTTTTCCCCCTCCTTTCCAGCTTTTAAAAACTTTTAAATGTCTAGAAATCTTTATTATCCCTTTGACTTTTATTTTCAGTGTAGATGCCTGTTAATGTCAAAGTGGATTTTTTTTTTCCAGTTTCTTGCTTAAGTCTCTTAGCTGTCAGTATAAGGAAGGGAAGAAAAAAACCTAATCCTTTCCCTTCTCTCTTTCCTTCGCAGCTTCAGAATCTTCTTTGGGAACAATATTGTTAAGTTTAAATTCCAAGGTACCTTATTTGTTGCTTTTGCTGTTTGACCCAGTCAACCAAAACTTTCTCTTCTTATCTTCCTCCTGCACATTCTTTTCCGGTCAAGTTCTTCTTTATGGTGGCCATTTCTGACCACCGCTACAACCGCCTTCAGGAAAGGGAGTAATGGCCAGCTGGGGAGGAGAGATGTGGCTCTTCTCAACCCTGCAGGCAGTCTCCCCCCTCTTCACCACCTCTAAGGGGTGGCTTAGCCCCAAAACCAGCCAGCTCGGGGCGCTCCAGCAGCGAGCACAGATCGAAGCCTTGGAGAGACGAGGTTTCGGTCTGTTGCTGAAGAAGCTCAAACCAGAAGTCCCATGATATTCTTGTTCAATCATGACAAAGAGTCAAGAGGATAAATTAAGGAAAGGGCAATTTCTTCTCTAGTGGTTGCATAATAACAGATTGAGATGTGACTTCTATTGTTCCCATGTCCTCATTGTGACTGATGAAAGGAAAGATGTAAATCACATCCATATAAGCAATGAATTGCAATCTGCAATCTGAAAGTATTGTTTAATAATAATATTATGAAATAATGTTCTTCCAGTTATCACTCTCATCAATGAAAGAATAATATCTTCAAAGGATGAGAGAATTTTATTTAAAGTTATTTAAATTATTGTGGGTTAAACATGATGCTTTTGCATTTATCTAGTTAAGAACTAGTCAATAGATATGAACATTATGAATAAAGGATATGTATACAGGGGTGGGATTCTAACAGTTTGCACCTATTCGCTAGAATTGGTTGTTAAAATTCTAAGCAGTTCGGAGAACTGGTTGTTAGAAGAAATTACTGGCCTAATCCTGTAAGGAAGGCAGGTAGGAAACATTCTGGTGTTGCTTATAGAAACTACCTCTCCTTTAACCCTTATTACATTCTTGGCAGGACTAGACTTCCTGTCTCTGAAACTTCTCTGGAGTTTTTTTTTCCCTCCTTTGTTGGTACTTTGCTTGTGTGGAGTGACCATACAAAGTTACAATGGCACTGAAAAAAAGTGACTTATGACCATTTTTCACACTTATGATTGTTGCAGCATCCCCACAGTCATGAGAGGCCAGGCAAGGAGGTGAGTGATATTGAGTTGGCTACACCCAGCCAATAATATGACCACCAAGCCATGTCCACCCAGTCACATGATCACCAAGCCACACCCACCACCTAAGCCATGCCCATAGAACCGGTTGTTAAAAATTTTGAATTCCACCCCTGTATGTATAATTGCCCCATTATTTATTGCATCGCCACCTCTCCATTCAAGAACTTTGCTAGCTTCACACAATTCAATCCAACCCCAAATTAAGATTTTCTTGGGAGTTTTCAGTTGGGTAATGGCAGCAGCAAAGAGGCATCAGATCATCAGAAAATGAGCTATAGAAATAAACTCTAACAACAGCTCCTCCTGTCTCTTTTATTATTTTATGATAAAAGAAATCCAACAATCTCTCCAAAAGAAATTGTGAAGCAAGGTATGTATCCTGTGATCTCCAATGATAAACACATTGATTCTATTATTAGGTTTTTCAACCAAAAATGGTTCTCAGTCCCTAGAGATTTAATTTCTACATATAGCATCTGTTGATAATGTAGATAAGGGCATGAGAAAATTACTGTGAAAATTTGGTACCTATATCTGATTCTTTGAATGTCTCAAGACTAAATCTAAAGTGGTAGTTTCTGGAAGAGATATGTCAAATACAACTGACATTTGATGAAGAAATTTAAAAACAATTATATTCTTTCCCCTGCACAGAGAACAAATTTATATAGAGCACCAGACTTAGAAGATACATCACCCAGTATTATTTCACTGCCCGCAAGGGCTTAATATTTGAAGACACTACTCAACAGAACTGCATATTGGAAACCTAACAGAATATTAATTTTTCCTTCAGGGTACAAATTCATATGGAGTGATTAGAACAGCTAGATTTATAGTCAGGACCGTTCAACTGAGAACCCATTATACTGAACATAGTAGGATAGCATGTGAAGGCAATGCATTCATCTGAATATTCATTGTACGGTATTTTAACACCTATCTTATTTTATTGTTTTGTATTGTATCTTACACTATTTTATCTCAGTCTATTTGATCTTTTCTATTTTGTCTTATCTTACTTTTTATTTTCTCTGATTTCATGCTATCCTATTTTATTGTGGCTGACACCTATTGTTTATCAATATAGTAAGCTGACCAATAAAAATGCTATTTACATGCATATCTGTTACCCGCAGGGTAAAAATGGGTTACTGAACTTGCAGATAATTATAGTAAATCCTGACAACTTTTTTGATTCTGGAAACTTCATTTTTAGAATGATTATCATTAGCTTTTTGAGGGAGACAAATCTGGTGATAGTATAATATCAACAGGTAGGGGAGGGGTGATTTTTCCCCCCCCAGAGAATATTTTAACTCTACCAGAAATTTAAAACACTTATTTTAGGCCTTCATTGCTAACAATTGCAAATGGTTGCATCACTGAAAATCTCTGATCTTGGGAGTTCCAGGTATTTGCCAACAAGGCTTGCAGTTATATCCACTGAACATGGATAGTCCAGTCCTCATTATAATTTCTGAAATCAACACATTTAAAAAAAAAGTTTGTTCAAGATGGAATAATACATTATCTAGTGAACTTTTGCATTATTTGGAATTGCCAACATTTGCAGTCTTCCATAATGGACATATTCATTTAGATGGACTTATAAAGAAATTTAAGTTAAGCAAAAGGGAAAATAAATACTGGAGAAATGCAGGAAATGAAAACTTGGAATGAAAACTTGTTAGGGAAAATTATAAAGTGTCCCCAGTTTGGAAGTTGGAAAAAATAATAGCAGGAATACAAACACACACCCAAACCATTCTCTTGCACTTTACAGGACACTTGAGCAATCAGACCTCTGGCATCCTGGAGTTAACACATTGTGGGTGTTAATTATTATCACAGAGGGCAACTGAACTTGGAGGAAGTTCAAAGAGCATATGATATCTCACTTCTCTACCTCTAACCAAATCGATGTGTGACTCTGATGTATGTATGGTGTTGGGATTGGGTGAGCAATCTTTCAGGCTTCCTCTGCCACTAGAAACAAACTCAAGCCCCCTTCAAACAATGGTGGGATCAGTATAGTTGAAAACAGCCCTCTGCCCTTTGTAATTGCCCTTGTTTTTGCTTTTCCTTCAAGACTGTTGTTTCTATGTATTATGCTCATGAGAGCTAGTAATATAGCAAAAGTGCAGATGTCTTGGGTTTCATCTGAGGTGTAAGGTTGCCAGAGAATACAAACCTGTTGAAAATTGTGTTAAAGCTATTCATGCTTAAAAATTGGCAACAGCCTTCTCCTCCCAGTGTTCAGAGCCCTCCCCTTCTCTAACCTCTCTAATTGAAAGAAAATACATTGTAAGTGATCCTTTAATTCAACCCTTTTTGTTCACAGATGGATGGAAGAGATTGCTGGCTATGAGTGCTGCTTCAGATGCATTCCTTCTGCTAGGCTGGGCAAAGATGTCTGGGGCGTAGAGCTAAATGCCTGCATGCAATAATTAGTTGATGTTTTTTACTGCATCAGTAGAGAAGTCATGGCACAGATTTCCCTTATTCCCAGTGAAGATTGGCCATTTCTAATTATCATTAACTGTTTAATATATGTGGTCTGTGTGTGTGTAATCAAGGGCAGAATTGAATATCATCAAATGATTCAAAAGTGCAGATTGTGCAAAGAAGAAACAGTCAATCACACATTCAGTTCATGCAAGATCACACAGCTGGTTATAAACAACAATATAACACAGTCATCAGAATGATTCACTTGAACATCTGTAAAAATTATCATGTACCAGTAATGAAAAATTGGTAGGGATATTTAATTGAAAAGGTAGTTGAAAATGAGTTGGCTCAAATATTGTGGGATTTCCATTTACAGACTGATAAAGTCTTAGATCATAACATACCAGACTGAAATTATCCACACTTTCTGGATGAAGAGGGAGAAGATCATAAAGTATCAAGATCTGAAAAATGAAGTTGAAAGGGTACTTCATAAACCAACTATCATGATCCCAGTGCTTATCAGCACACTGGCTGCCATAAAAAAATTTGGACAGCATTTAGAAAATCTGCACAATGACAAAATTTCAATCTGTCAATTACAAAAGGCCACATTGCTTGCATCCGCACATATACCAAATCAATACAGTGCAACATCTCAGATTCTTGGGAAGAACTTAATGCATATGAAGGCCAACACAAGTCAATGAACTGGCAGCTGTAATTTTACATTGTTATGCATATAATAACAATAATAAATGGCAAAAGGTAAGTTTACCTGGCACATCCTACTACATTACCTTTAATATTATTAAAGGAGAGCATATACCTATCCCAGGTCCTTTGAAGGACTTGATAAGTTGACAAAAATGCCAAATTCAGTCTTAATATCTGACTGAACAACAATAACAAGAACAATATTAGAAATCAATGAGACCTAACAAAAATAATACAACTACTGAATTCATCCTTCTAAAAACAATAATGAAACAATAAAATAATAAATTTAGAATAAATGAAATAATAATAAACAGCAATAATACTATCATTCAACTGTGACTTTAGCACATCATGATCCAAAGGCCCAGAGATGTTTCAAAATCATCCACACTGACACAGATTTCGATGTGTGAACCATATTCCTTTATCAATGCACAATGTGTGTGTGTATGAGAGAGAGAGAAAAATATCTGGGCATTTTAGAAAATATGGGCGTATTGTTGATCTCTACAACACACAACCAGTTAGGTTGCTCTGCCCAATGCAGTTTACACCCCAAATCTCAGAGACTGAGAAGACATATTTTGTCTGCTTTTTATAGCCAATTTGATAAAATTGCCAAAATTGTCACTTTATTTCCTATCACCATGATTTTGGAAGTGTCATGGAAAGAAACTGATCTCGTGTTTGAAACTTTTGAGACTTCTTATTCTGGACCTGATGTTGGTGGACTAATGCAGAGGTCTCCAAACTTGGCAACTTTAAGGCTTGTGGTCTTAGCTGGCTGGAGAATTCTGGGAGTTGAAGTCCACAAGTCTTAAAGTTGCCAAGTTTGGAGACCTCTGGGTTAATGGTTCGATCCATCAAGACCATTTTGCCTTTTGGCCAGCTTCATTAGCCTGAAAAAATAACCCAAGAAGAAAAGGAACTGGTCCCTTTTCTATAAACTAGACTATCCAACTAAGATCATTTCAGCACAGGAGGCTCTGACATTATAAAAACACCACATTTCACTCTGAATATAATGTGCTGGAACAGGAAATTGTTGAGTTACTCTGGTCTGAAGACAGAAAGCCTCCAGGCTTGAAAAAACTCTGCAAACCTAAACTGTCTTTAATTATAACTTCTGCTTGTTAACTAGGGAATTTTCTTTGCCATAATCTATTGACCATTGGTCATGTCAGCTGGGTCTAATTGGTGTTGAAATTCAAAATACTACAAACTGCCAGAAGAGAAAGCCAACAGCTGGTGGCTTCTTAGGATCATATCAACTACAGCCTTTTTAAAAAAAATCATGGGCCTTCCTTTCCAAGTGAACAGAAATCAGACTTTCCAGATGGAATGAAAAGAGGGTTTGGCTATATAGTTCCTCTGCTTTCTTATACAGGTTTGAGTCTCTTTCCCTGGTGGCAACCCTTCAGCTGAAACAAAATGAAGATACAAAGCAGAGGAATCCTACATGAAAACCCACTTGTCCATTCTCTTTTTATTTCCCATCTGCAAACAGATTATATTTCATCAATTCAATACATCTTTTTCTGTCACATTTGTTTGCTTTCTTTCAGCTCTGATCTTCTAAAACTCAGATTTTGAACAGATTAATCTACAAATGCATATCTAAAGAAAATGGGAATTGTTTTTATCAATCTTCCTCAATCTATATGTTATGTCCGCGTGGACAGAAGCCAGGAGTCGGTGACTGTGTTTCAAGCTCTTTTTATTAGTCAGGAACCGAACTGGAGCTAAAGGAAAACTTCGTGGCTTTTTATTTCCAAGCCGCGGCGGCCGCGGCCAATGACACCACTTTGAATCTCCCGCAATTCGAATTGACCAATCGCGGGAGATTCTCAGTGAGCCAATTGGCGCGGCTTGCCTAGCCAATCCGAGCACCCCGCGCTTTGGCCAATCAAAGCGCGGGGATCTCAAGAATTCAAATGAGGGGACAGAACAGCCCTCCCCTCTTGGTTCAGTCCTTACATTACGTAGTCCCGTAGATAGGCGGGGCTCCATCTCTGCCTACTTGACCTGCGCAGGTCAGTCGTAGGTTGGATCCTGGCTGGTTCGGTCGGGGTCTCTGTTTCTCCGGACTCCGTCGTGGGAACCGCCTGGTCTGTCTGGCCGGGCCGCTCTCCACAGCTCCCTCCTGGGCTACCCGGGTTGGTTGAGCTGCGTGTTTCGCCGCTCCCGATCGGTCTTCCCGGGTTGGTTGAGCTGGCCTGGCTGTGTCTTCCTGGAGAGGTTTCGTGCTGGATGCTTTCAGGTGAGTATGGCTGGTTTATTTTTTCTGGGTTTTGGTTCCCTGGGTATCCCCTCCCCTCTTGGTTTGTGTTGCGGGGGTTGGTTTTGCTTGGTTGCGCATCGGTGGTTTTTTGTGTGGTCGTCCTCGATCTTAACTGGTCGATGTGGCGTTTCCACGCTCGTCCGTCGGTTGTTTATAGCCGGTACGAGTGTGGGCCTGTTAGTTGTGTTATGATGGCTGGTACCCATAATGGGTCTCCGGTTAGGTTCTTCGCGTAGACGGCGTCGCCTGGTGCGAAGGTTCGGTGTTTGCTGGTGGAGTCTGGGGGTTTCTCTGGGTTGTACGTGGGGTGTAATCTATCGAGTGGGGACCTTATTTTCCTCCCCATTAGCAGTTCTGCTGGGCTTTTATTTGTTGTGGTGTTTGGGGTTATGTGCTGTATGAAAAGTAATTTATTTATTTTGTCCTGGATCTCCCTGTGGTCTATTTTCTGGATGGTTTTCTTTGTGAATTGAACCATCCGTTCCACCCTACCATTTGCCACCGGATGCGCCGGGGCTGTCAGCGCATGTCGTATGCCCCTCTCCGCTAAGAATTTTTCGAATTCTAGCGAGGTGAATTGGGGCCCGTTGTTGGAAACGAGGACTTCTGGGAGGCCGTGTGTTGCGAAAAGTTTGCAGAGTTCTTTGGTCACGGCCTCTGTGGTGGTTGTTCTCATGTTGCTTACCTCCAGCCAGTTGGAGTAAGTGTTTACAGTTATTAAGAAAGTGTGTCCTTTTGTGGGCCCGGCGAAATCTATGTGGATCCTAGACCACGGTCCCCTGGGGGTTTCCCACTCTAGGATGGGTGTTGTGGGTGGGCTTGGCCTAGTTTCCTGGCATCGTTGACACCTTGCTACCCAGGCCTTGATCTGTTTGTCCATCCCTGGCCACCAAGCGTAACTTCTGGCCAGGGCTTTTGTCCTAACGATGCCCAGGTGCCCCTCATGTAACAGTTCCAAAACCTTCCCTTGTAGTTTTTCCGGGATGACCACCCTATCCCCCCATAGTATGCACCCTTTTAGTAACGAGAGTTCCATTTGCCGGTTCCTGAATGTCCTGATGGACTCGTCATTGTCCCTTTCCAGCCACCCTTTCTCTACCCAATGCAAAACCCGCGCCAGATGTTTGTCTTTATTAGTTTCTCGGGCAATTTATGACACGGTTATGGGTAGGTTGGGTAGAGTCTCTATGCTGAGGGTGGTCGTTGTGGGTGCTGGGTCAGTGTCTAGTTCAGGTAACGGTGAGCGGCTTAAGGCGTCCGCATGGGAGATAGTCTTACCAGGTCGGTGTGTGAGTCCGTAGTTGTAGGCAGCCAGGAATTCGGACCACCTTGTCATTCGGGGAGACAGAATGTTTGGGGTGGCCCTGTTCCCTGCAAGGATTCCCAGCAGCGTTTTGTGGTCGGTGATGATAGTAAACATCCGGCCGTAGAGGTACTCGTGAAACCTTTTTACTGCAGCAACGATAGCCAGAGCCTCTTTGTCCAGCTGGCTGTAGTTCCGCTCCGGTTTGGTGAAGGTCCTTGAAAAAAACGCGATGGGTGCTTCTTTTCCATCAGGGAGAGTGTGGCTGAGGACAGCACTGACGCCGAAGGGTGATGCGTCGCATGTGATGGCTAGTGGTAGGGTCTCGTTGTACTGGATGAGGATGGCATCCGAAGTGAGCAGGTCCTTGGTTTTTCTGAAGGCGGCTTCCTCGCATTTCTCCCAAGTCCAGGTAGCTGCCTTGTCCAAAAGCCTATGCAAAGGCTCTGCCGCAGTCGCCTTTTGGGGCAGGAAGACATTATAAAAGTTAAGTAGCCCCAGAAATGCCTGCAGTTCTGTTTTTGACTTGGGTGTGGGAGCTTCCTTGATGGCTTTAATTTTCTTGGTGGTGGAGTGAATGCCGTGTCGGTCTAGGAGGTATCCTAGGAATTCAAACCGCTCTGTGTACAGCTGGCATTTTTCCCTCTTCACTTTAAGCCAGTTTCTTTGAACCTCGTTAGCACCTCCCTTAGGTGAGTCTCTAGTTTGGCCTGGTTGGTTGCCGATACTAGTACATCATCGAAGTATGGGACCACCCCCTTGATGCCCTGTAAGAGTCTTTCCATGAGGCTCTGGAAAATTCCAGGTGCCACGCTGACTCCAAATTGGAGGCGGTTGCATCTAAAGGCTCCCCGGTGGGTGACTATGGTTTGTGCCTCGGCAGTTTCCTCGTTGACCGGCAGTTGCTGGTATGCTTGGGCCAGGTTGAGTTTCGCAAAAACTTTGCCCCCTCCCAGTGAGTGTAGGAGATGCTACACTACTGGGACGGGGTAAGCGCTTTGCTGCAAGGCACCATTTAGGGTGGCCTTATAGTCCCCGCAGATTCTCACTGACCCATCAGGCTTAATCGGGGTGACTATGGGGGTCTCCCACCGAGCGTGGTCTATGGGTTGTAATACCCCTTGCTTGACGAGCTTGTCAATTTGTTCGTCTATCTTCAGTTTGAGTGCGAACGGTACCCGCCTTGGTTTTAGGCGTTTCGGGGGAACGTTGGGGTCTAGGCTGAAGGATATAGGGGGCCCTCGGTACTTGCCTAGGGTGCCGTTGAACATTTCCTGGAAATCCTGGGCCAGTTGCTGCTCCCAGTTGGCTTCGGCGATGTGGTCGATGCCCGTGACTGCGATGCCTAGCAGTGCGAACCATTGAAGTCCCAGAAGGCTAGGTCGGTCTCGATCGACGATGGTTAAGGGAAGTCTTTCGGCGTGTCCCTTGCAGGTCACTGTAAACTGTCCTGTTCCGACTACTGGGATGCGGTTTCCCTGGTAGTCCTTGAGGATTAGTCTCTGGTTTTCTAGCTGCTTTCTCTGGATGGTAGGCACCAAGCATTTAATTTCTTGCCAGGCTACCATTGAGAGGTAGGACCCGGAGTCCACCTCCATTTTACAGGGTTCGCCTTCGATGCCTACCTCTACGTAGACCTTTCTGGTGTCTGTGGTTGTGGCGTGGCTGATGGTGACCGTCTGATGTGTCTCTTCTCTCCGCCTGGCCTTGCCGCTTCGTTGGGCTCATCCGTTTCGCTCCCAGTGGTTGTCTGTTGGCCAGTCTCTGGTCCTGGGGGGTGTGCTCTCTCATCTCCGCTCACTCGGGTCCCATCGCCTGGGGCTGTGTGTCTTCTTGAGGTGGCAAACGCGTGCGATGTGGCCCTTCTTGTCGCAGTGCCAGCAAACGGAGTCGAAGAACCGGCATTCGGATCTGGGGTGGTCGCCTCCGCAACCGACACACGCGGTCCTCGACTTACGACTCCGCCGGCTGCGCTGGTCGCGGCCTGCCTGGAGACGGTGGATGTCTTCCTCCTCGTCGGACGTGCCTGAGGTCGAGTGGAGTTCGTCCTGGTGGGTGGTGGTTTCAGGTTGGGCCTCGGTCAACCTTGCAGGGTTGTTGTTTGCGGTGCGGTCCTTGGCGTTTGGTCTCTGCATGCGGTCTGCTGACTGTCAAGTTGCTGCGGTGGCCGCAGCTTCGGAGATGGCGTCGGCGAGAGCGATGTTGCCCTTAGCCATCAACCAACTTTGGAGAACGGGGTCCCAAAGGCCGAGCACGATTCAGTCCTGAAGGGCCTCGTTCATGTTGGAGAACTCACATAGTCCTCCCAGGCACCGCAGTTCTGCAACGAAATCACTGAGACTCGCCCGACCGCTGGTCCCGCCAATAAAATTTGTGCCGTCGGATGAGGATGGGCACGGCTGGAGCGTAGTGGTTCCGGAGCAATGGTTCGAGGTCCTTCCAATCCATCGCAGTAACGTCGGCGGGCTTGGCTAGCACTTTTGCCATCTTAAACACTGCGGGCCCGCAGTGTGTTAGGAAGATGGCTCGTTTCTTCGGTTCCATGGCATTCTTCAGATCATTGCATTCGAGGAACATGTGGAATCTGTCCGTGTAAGATTCCCAGTCCTTGGTAGCGGGGTTGAAGGGGGTTGGTGGCGCGATGCTAGCCATCTCGTCAGTTGGCTGGCTTCCGTCGGACACGTGCTTCGGTTCAGGATGAGGATCCCACCTTCGTCGCCAGTGTTATGTCCACGTGGACAGAAGCCAGGAGTCAGTGACTGTGTTTCAAGCTCTTTTTATTACTCAGGAACCGAACTGGAGCTAAAGGAAAACTTTGCGGCTTTTTATTTCCAAGCCGTGGCGGCCGCGGCCAATGGCACCACTTTGAATCTCCCGCGATTTGAATTGACCAATCGCGGGAGATTCTCAGCGAGCCAATCGGCGCGGCTCGCCTAGCCAATCCGAGCGCCCCGCGCTTTGGCCAATCAAAGCGCGGGGATCTCAAGAATTCAAATGAGGGGACAGAACACTATACTTGTACCAAATGTGTCCAGAGGTGTGTATTCTGTAACTCTTGTTTCTGCATAATGGTCACTTGGATATGGTAGTCTTTATTGGAACAGCAACTCCCAGAATTCCTAATGATTCCTAACCATTGTCCTGATTATGGTAGGACAATGGTTCTCAAACTTTTGTTCACCACAGACCCCCCTTTTAAATATCTTTTGTAGCCACAGACCATGGCCATGGCACCCTAACACTTAACTCAATATTTAAGCCACAAATTTCTCCCTACTGTGTTAGAGATTTCTACAATTTGTAGAAAATATATTAATCCTCAGATCGTAAAGTTGCAGGTTGACAATAACCTCGATAAAGTTTAAAACAAAGCAAGTTGCTACAGCAACATTAGAAAATGAAACCAAAGTTACTGCAATCTTATTTCACTCCTTGCCCTCCCCCTAGTTTTGCAATATGCTATATTGTTTTTAATTTTTAAAAAATAAACTTTGGGATTTTTACATTTAGATAGCTCAAGGCTTTTGGTCAAATGGCTGACGTCTATACAGAGTATGAAATTGCCTCATATGTTTAAATATTAATGAAACAGGATCATTCATCTCTATTTTTCAACACTTAAAAATTAGCCTTTTTGATACAATGAACAGAGTAAGCAACTTCAGCAGATCTCTGACACCAAATTTGAATTACTGTGGCAATATGTTATAAAAGATTGCAAAGCTCTGAATATGACATCTTAGTATTAATACAGTCAAAAGTCATATTTTCTTGAAATTAAAAAAAGGTGAATTTAAACATACAAAGAAAGTTACAGAATGATTGTCACATAACAGTTGAACTATTGTGGAAAAGGTAGATGATTTACAAATATACCACCTAAAATCCTCTTTGATTTGTTATATTTGTTATATGTAGATTTTTCTTCTGTGGTGATCTGTCCATAACCTGATCTTTCAGCTTTTCCAATAGTGCACTCATTGGCACTGAATCCTTGCTGTTGGATGTCTTCTTCCTCTTTCCATCTTTCCCAGCATTTAAAACTTTCTCTAGGGAACTAGGTATTTGCATAATCTGTCCATAGTAGGATAATTTGGACCTATTCATTTGTGCCTTGGGTGAGAACTCTAAGTTGATTTGTTTGATAATTCATTTTTTTCTTTGTGTCCACACTCTTCTCAGGAGTCTTCTCCAACACCAATGAAGTTTTAAAACATCAATACTTTTTTTGGACTTCTGGTTAGCAGGGCTTTGGTGGCAGGCAGGAATCCACGATCGTGCACGGTTTCTGCCTGGGCTCGCCGCTGGAGCACCCCAAGCCAGCCGGCTTCGGGGCTAAGCCACCCTGTAGAGGTGGTGAAGAGGGGGGAGATCGCCAGCAGGGTCAAGGAAAGCCACATTTTTCCTCCTCAGCTGCCCAAACTCCCTTTCCCGAAGGCAGTAAGAACGGTGGTCAGAAATGGCCACCTTAAAGAAGCACTCAACCGGAAAAGAAAGTGCAGGAGGAAGATAAGAAGTGAAAGTTTTGGCTGACCGGGCTAAAAAGCAACAACTAAGATGCCCTGGAATTTAAATTTTATAAAAGATAACATCGTTCCCAAAGAAGAGTCAGAAGCAGCGAAAGAAAGTGAAAAGGGAAAGTTTTTTTTTTCTTCACTCTCCTTCCTTGCATTGACAATGAACAGAGCTGAATAAGAAATCGGAAAAATCCGCTTTGGCACCAATAGGTAATTAAGCTGAAAATAAAAGTTGCCAAAGGGACAATAAAGATTTTTGGATACTAAAAAATCCTTTTTTTTTTTGTTATAAGCAGGAAGGGAGAGGAAAAGAATAAGGGCAGGATTTGGAAGGAGGAGACTGCCTGGAATTTAAAAGAATCTATAGTTAAATCTCAAGAAGACTTCTAAAGGATACATTTTAACTGGAACTTTGTTACTAAATAGTAACCCCAGGAAGAGAAAGTGAAAAAAGAAGAAAGTGTAAAAAGAAACAGCTTGTGTGTATTTGGATTGCTTGGTGTCTTTGGGATTTTTGGAAATTATATTTGAATGACTAAAAACAATTGGGTGGTTGTTTAAAAAATTCTACAATGGCATCACTTTTCGATGAATTGAAAATGGAATTTAAAAAATATAAAGAGGCACAAGAAGGGAAGGGCTCCTTTGGCTCTGTTTTTCAATTCTTAGAAATGGTGATCTGCGTATACAAGAAACAACAAGAAAAGACTGCGCAACAAGAAGATTGGGACAAAGAAGAAGCCATCTTTAATGAACAAGTAACTCTATCTGGGGAAGAAAGGGGAAAGGGGGAAAAGAGAATGGAGAATTTAAGACTTAAAAAAACAGCCAAAAAAGAGAAAAATAATGTGAAAAGTGGATATAATGTTGGAAAGCAACAGAAAAAGGGAATACAGAAGAGGGAAATAGAGGTGGAGAGATAGGGGGGTAAAAAGGGGAGAGAGAAGAATAAAGGTAAGAAGGAAAGGAAGAGAAGTTGTAAAGGTTTGGAGCAAGATGTAAAGAAACAGGACTTATTCAGAGATAATGGGTGAAAATTTAATTGAAAAGGGGATTCTGTAAGGGTACATAAGATTGTATTGTTATATTTGTAATAGAAATAATGTTAGAAAATTGGAAACAACATATGATTAAAATACTCAATGTAATTTAGTGAAACTTTTGTGAACAAAATAAATGAAATAAAATAAATGAGAGAATTGAATTAGGAAGGAATGGGAACATTTTAATTACTCAATGCTTTATAAAATATAAGTGAAGTGGTGGGGAATTAACTATGGGAAGTTTATAAGTGTTCTCATAAAAGGATGATACTTATTTGAAAAGTAATGTATAAAATGTTAAGATTTAAATGAATATTAATATTAATGATAGAATTGAATTGGTATGGATTGTTGTTTTAATTATATTATATATTTATATTTTTTCTTCTTTTAAAATACAGTGTGTAGTTTTAGAATGTACCAAGCAGAATCTAAACGGAAGTTATGTATTATGTTAAGTGTTATAATTTTAGGGGAAAGATACAAAGGCGTCATACTCCAATCAGTGATTACAGGAGAAATTTTGTTTAATGAGAAAAGATAATAGACAGTGGAAACAGGACAGACAAAGAATATAAGTACAATGATTTGAATTGAGATGAAATAAATAAAATAAAATTAAGATAGTTAAAAGAGGGGAGAAGCTATATAGAAAATGTAGAATAGTAATAAGATATGGAATGGAATATAAAAATGAGCATGGATTTGAATTTGAATCTGTATGAAGAGATGTAACCCGGGATCATGCTGCTTTCAAAAAAGATGTTTTATGTTTTTATGTTTTATGTTTTGTTTGTTTATGTTTGTTTTTAAAAACCAATAAAACTTTCAAAAAGAAAAAAAACATCAATACTTTTTCTATTACTTCTTCAAAGTATGCTTCACATTTGCTTCCATAGAATGTCACAGGGAATACCATAGCAGTCTGCATAATTCTGATCTTTGTAGGTATAGTCACATGATGACATTTGAACATTTTTTCCAAGGCCTTCATAGTTGCCCTACCAAGTGCTAGTATGTGGTCATTTCTTGACTCCTTATTTCTTTACTGTTAATGATTGAAATTTGAAAGGCAAAGAGATTTGGAAAAGAGATAGGAGAATTAGAACACTGAAAAATGTAAGCTAAGTCAAATATGCCCATTTTTCAAAATCTATCAAAATAAATTTGCTAAATGTCCATGTAATATAATGAACAATAGACAACTCAGACTGTTTTAAAGACTGGATAGAGTTTTGAAAATGGCCCAAATGTTTCACTTTGCAGGCAGTATATGATGCAACTCATTGCCTCCATTCAGATATGATTCAGAAAATTGGAGTTCCATTCTCCCATATTACAGTGGATGGAGAAAATGTATGAGTGGAATTGCCTTATTTTTCAGTAGGGTGGGATAAAAAGTGCAGATGTTCAAAGCTACAGGCAGATACTTTATGGGTTTATATCAGATTTATTGCCAAATTGTATTCCGAACAGTGGTATACTTATAGCAAGATTGACACCAACTTTTGGATCAAGTCACTTGAACACTTTCCCTAGCATTCAAGTGTTCCTAATGGCAGCTGACATTATGACATTCCAGTGCAAAGCTTGCGGAGCAATGTCATATTCCTGATCTTGAACATGTTGTTTTTTTTGACCTACTTATCGAGATCATTTCTAGAAAACCAAACATCGGTGAGCCTTACCACCTGCTACAGCCATGTCTACCATTGCACTTATTCCTGCCTTGCACTCTTTCCTAACGTTATATTTTCAACATATATTGATACTTAAAAACTTTCTATGTGCTTTCTAGTGTATGTATCTGTTCACAAAAATTGTCCCAGATCTTTATTTTTCAAATGCAAATTAGCCTATTCTCATTCTTTGACACATACATTGCAGGTGGCAAACAATCAGGCAAAGATCTGTCTGTATGCAAACAAAATATTTTCATTATCCAAAAATTACATCCCCAAAATTCAATTCAGCTTATCCATAGATGGACTCATCCATGGTTATATATAACAGTATCCTTTTTTAAAGTTCTCATGTCTCCTGCATGAATAAGCCCACTCATGAATAAACTGATCCTTTAATTTTTTAACCAATACTATAAAATGTGTCCACTCATGGATAAGCCAATTATGAAAATTAAAACATATCAAAATGTTGAGAGTCTGCTTATCTGCAGATGGATTCATCTATTGTTATTTATGGTACTTGTAGTGTTTCCTAAGCACAGAGCTTTCTTTGGAAGAAAACTGAAAACCTAAGACTGCTTATTTTTAAACTAACAATATATGATTCAAATGCAAAATGTATTTGTTTTTTACAGGAGCTTAGACTTACATTATATGGTGATTATATACAGATAGTCCTTGATTTACTTTGACAACCATTTGAAGTTACAGGATAAATCTGATCTTCATAGTTATGATCATCACAGCATCTTCACAATCATGTGACTAAACTTCTGGCACTTGACGACAAGCATGTGTTTATGATGATTGCAGCATTCTGGGGTTACATGATTGATGGCACATAATCATTCAACCAAAACATTTGTATCTATATTTTATTTCTAGCTTACTATCTGTTTTAAGAGGTTTAACCATGTCTATTGTTTACAGCTATAACTATAAATAATACCAGGATTTGGAGATTTCATTCATCTACATTTAAAGAAGGAAGTAATTGAAATGGTGGCATAAGGTGATTCAAATGGCATTTCTATTGTCACTTGTATCCATCTTAGAATATTTTAAAAACTAAAAAAAAAACACCACAAAATATCAACAGTATAATCTTATACAACTATATCTGAATATAAATCTGACTGTATGTTCAGTTCTGCTTACTTCTTTAATAGCATAGTAAAGACTATAGCTTTCATTATATTCCCATGTGTAGTTTTTACATATATAGAATTAAAAAAAAAAAAACTTATAAGTTAACACACTCCATTTACAAGGTCAGTAACTGGAGAAGCAAAAGGATGGTTAATATTAACTAATACTGTACTTGAAATTTGTGGAAAGTTATGATTTGAAGCAAATATCACATATTCAGAAACATTAATATTCAGTAGGAAATATGTAATTAGGTATTTGTGTTATTTCCTTCTTTTTCTCAGTAAGAGTTCCAGATTCTTACTTGCATTGGAAATTATTAATTAATTTATTAATTTTCACTCCATAGCACTGTCATGTGATACCCATCCCATATTTTATATTTAAAATATGAAAATGAATGGGCTTTATTTATCAAGTACTCCATGTATACATTTACATTGGAGAAAAACTAAACAGCGATCCAGTAATACCTAAATTTTCACGTCTGTTCCTTGATTATTATTTTTTTAAGTCACCTGAAATGTGAAGAAGAAAATAAGTCTGCACATGCTGGCTGAATTATTTTAGGAAGGGTAGGAAGCACACTGAGTGGAAAAGTTAAGCACATGCCTTACTCTTTCTCAGAAAAATTAATGGGACTTAAATATCCTTCATTATGAACGGAAGTGTGCCCTATTTTTTTTAAATCTTTGTGCTTCAAGTATAATCTGCCTATATCTTTAAGGAACATTATGAAAAAAAATTTCTTGAGGGGATATCTAATAGGGAAGGAATTTTAAACTCCAGTGCATTCTTTCAAAGTTTCATAAGATCTCTCTCGATGCAATCTTCCTTATAAAAACACCACCCTGCCACCTGATGAGGATAACCATCTGAAGACTAAGACGTTGTTAACATCAGCACTTCCTACATATTTGCCTCTTTGACATTTTGTAAAATATTTTGTTTTCTTGGGAGGTACAGGCTGCTTTTAATAAATTAGATTAAAATATAATTAATAACAGCTATTGGCTGTAAACCTTACAGAGAAATATGTATATGTAGATCTTTGCTTTTAGAGAAGAAAAATCAATATCTGGAAGTCCGTAATGCAGTATGACAGATGCCTCTGAGTACAATATGTCCTTTCCTGCCTGCAAAATCAATAAGGAAAATTCTCAAACTAAATCAATATTACATATTCATGTCCACATTCATACATCTCACGCCTTCATAATGTTTTTGCTTTTTGTTTATTCCAGGGTTCTGTTTATTCAAAACGTGACAGTCAAATCATTTGTTTATTCCAGGGCTCTGTTTATTCAAAACATGACAGTCAAATCATTTCAAAGAGATTTCCCTCTAAAAGCTTGATTAAACATTGGATAGTATTATAATCAGAATACTTCTCTATATAAAGTTAATATTATTTTTTATTTGTTTTTATCCCAATGTTATTATTTCTACCAATAACAAAAGACAGTGAACATATTCAATCCTTTTCTCCTCTTAGTTTCCTCACAACAAACCTGTGAGGTGGGTTGGGCTGAGAAAAAGTGATTACTACCAAAGGAATATTTAACACACCCTTTCTTATAATAGGAGAAATAACATATAATACTTCGGCAATCTGTTTAATTCTCCCAAAGTGGAAATTAATTTGACATTATGATTTTATGCTTAATTACTAATGGAGGAAATGTCGGATATTTTCACAAAAAACATTTTTTCCACTTTAAGAATGGATCTGCCCCTTGCTTATTTTAATAGATTTATTAAAGATGCACTTTTTTTTTTTTTTTAGCTTCCTTTAAAATTGTGTCAAAACAATTGACACAAATAACCACTAGGCCTGATTGGAATCACATTTTATTCTTTGTTCAACTGTAACCAAGTAAATGCAAATTTTTCCCTCTCCAATAATTTATATCCTCAAATATCTTTCCTTAGTTGGAAAAATATGTTTTTGTGAGTATTTATTTCTGATGCAATTATATCAAATTCTCACAGTAGGAAGAATATTTTAATTAGTAATTAGTGATAGAGATAATAACACTCAGTTTTAAGCTAACTCTAAATAAAAACTGGTATGTTCATAATTCTTGCAGGAATTCCTTGGGTTAGACTGGATTTATAATTTCATATTTTCTTCATCTGACTAGAATAATCTACACATAGTCTTTTGTTTTGTTTTGTTTGATTGCAACCCCCCACCTCAAAACAACATTATGTTCCCATATAGCAAACACAATTCCAGCCTCATTCTGGAACCAGGTTTTAGGACTCAGGAAAAGAAAAAAGAAAATGATTAAGTGCTTAGATCACCACATCACAGAAAGGTTAGATTGTTTTTTTCCTAATTTGGCATGACCTTTTTTAAAAAAACAACAACAATAACTGATTGTGCCATCATGAATACTTTATTAAGATAGGTCCCATCCTTTTAAAATGTATTTTAAAACTGAAAACTGTTAAATTTTAAAATGAAAGTTATGAAAAAATGCAAACATCTTGAAATAATATTTTTATCACTTATTCCAGAGCAAAATTTGTCTATCTGAGTGAGCAAAATACTCATTCACACACAAAAATACTCATTCACACAATACTCATTCAATACACACACACACACAAACTCTTACAGATACCATATCAAGCCCCAGAGCTTTATAAATAGGTGGCAGAAATGCTTGTGTTGGATTCAACCTGAACAAGGGGAAGAAAAAGAACAGCCTTCAACCAATAATTGTTTTCATGATAGTCTCATTCTGGAATGAAGTTTTGTTCAGTTTTAAATAATTAAGCATATTTACAAGATTAGTTGTACAACCAGATGCCATCTTGCTTGGCACATTCAAGACAGCAGCACAATAGGGAAACTTTTTCACTACAATGTCTGCCTTTGCAGCTTAACAGAGGAAAATATATCCAACCATTAAAACTCTCTAGTGCTAAAGAAGACTCAAAACATGTGATGCTGAACAGCAGCCAAAAAGTCACACACAGAGGGGAAGAGATGCCACTGAGAAAGGACAGTATGTTGGCACCAAAAGAACTTTCTGCTTTTAAGATGTGTTGCAGATCTGCCATGGATATAGGGACTGCAAGTATAATGGAAGAGCATTATGTAGGCAATAGTGACAGAAAAGTCAGACTTTGTTGGACATTCGACATGCTACTAGATGCCTTCTGACAAATTGCTTCTGTAGCGATTGCTTTTGATATTTTTAGAATGGAATCTTTAAACATATTTTCATACTTTTAGAACCAAATCTCCAAATATGCTTTATGTTAAGTGTTTGCAATTCATGCACCACTCCTATCTTTCTATCATTTGTGGAATTTGGAACATGTTGGAGTCCCTTCCAAGTCCCCTATATCAAGGTTGTAGCATTTTGCTATAAATGCTCAGCTAGGATAGCAAAATTGCTGCTGGAATGAAAACATCCTAAAGCAGAAAAATGATTGATGTTAATGTGAACTGCTTCAAAGACTCTGCCAGGTAATATTCACAAGCACTTGTTTGGGATGAAACTAGAAGTGCCATGATTAAAAAGGGAGCGAAAAAGTCCGAATGATTGTGCATTTGAGCAGAATTTGAACTGCAATTGTCTTCTCCTCTCCCTAGTCAAGATTTGCTTTGTGAGGTACTTTTAATACTTTGGAAAATAATAATAGTTTTTTTGATCTCTTCTGACCTTCCAAGTGGACCTTTGAATTGCAGTTTATGCCAGAGACAGAATCTAGTAACTGATTTTTAAAATGTTTTAGACAGGAAGTCTTTCTTTCTTTTTTTTACCATCATGACTTTGTATAATCAAAGTTATATTTAAAGAAATCTTAATCCAATTAAGCAGTAAAATGTAAACAAATAAAAACTACATAATAACAGAGTTGGAAGGGACCTTGGAGGTTTTCTAGTCCAACCGCCTTTTTTCTCATTGTGTATATATTCACTTCAGTTAACATATACATATATGTAGGTGGGTGTCTTATGTCTTTGTTATATTTACATGTTGCCCATCTCATTGTTGAAGTGACTCTGGGTGGCTTACAAAATGATGAAAAGATAAAAGGTTAACATTAACAAAGATTAAATAGAAACTGTTGTGTATGAATAAATGTTAAATAAAGTTATCTTGAGCTTGAAGTCAAGTGCAGGGTTCTGGCCCTGCACTTCTGATTGGCTGTTAAATGGCAAGATCAGATTGGTCCGTTCAGGAGAATCTGATTGGCCATTAACAGGCCATTCTCATTGGTTAACGGAGCTAGCGCTCCCAGGTTGCTATTGGTTGAAGAATTAATAAGTTGCCTATATAAGGAAGGCTATAGCAGCCATCCAGTTTGAGCTGTCACACCATGTAAATAAAGAGTTTGAAGTTCACTGTTTTCACCGGCTCATCTCCATTATTGGCACCCATGCCCCACACTTAACACTGGCGATGAGGATGGGATGTGGAGACGTCAGAGATGACTAAAACAACGAAGAAGACAACCGAGCACGTGGCTGAAACGCACAACGGCGGAACCATGTCCGGCAGCGTAGTACCACCTGCTCCGTTCGACCCAGCGCAAGAAGACTGGGAGTCCTGCATGGATCGTTTCCAAATGTTCTTGGAAACAAATAATCTGAAGGATGCCACAACCAGGAAGAAATGGGCGGTATTCCTAATGCATTGCAGGCCGACCGTATTCAAGATGGCCAAGGCACTAGCAAAACCGGCTGAAGTGAAGGCTATGGACTGGGACGTCCTTGAACCTCTACTAAGGGCCCACTATGCACCGACCGTACCAACGCTCGTAAGACGGCACGAGTTCTACCAAAGAAACCAGCGGAAAGGAGAGAGTGTTGCCGATTTCGTTGCGGACCTCCAAAACTTGGGAGGCCTCTGCGATTTCGCCGACCTGGAAGAGGCTGTGAGAGACCGAGTAGTTATGGGATTAGATGCGCTAAACGTGCAGAGCAAAATAATGGCAAAGGGCGACATTAGCCTTGCCGATGCCATCGCTAATGCTATGGCAGCGGAAGCAACCAAGAAGTCAGCTGCCCAACTGCGCCAAAGCCACACTCCGACACACTAACCAGCCTGCAAACTTTCACCTAAGTCAAAAGGACAGCTTCTGATGGCCCACCATGAGGACCTCTCTTCGTCATCAGACAGCGACGAAGAAGAGGTCCATCGACTGCGGTCCGATCGGGACCATTACCCAAAGTCCCAGCAACCATGCGCTGGCTGCGGGGCCAACCATTACCGGTCCAATTGCAAATTCCGCAACGCGCTCTGCCATGAGTGCGGGAAATGAGGCCATATCGGATGGGTCTGCAGAAGTCTCCTAGGACCCAGCCAGACCTCGAAGGGGGCCAACTATCGCCAATCGACAGGAAACTGTCCTGTAAGGCGAGAACCAGCAAACCACTCCTACAGAAACCGACCCATGAATCACTTAACAAGGCGAGAAGAGGCTCACCAAACTATCACTATCGGTCACGTCTCTTCATTGGATGCCAAGAAAATCCAAATTAAAGTGGCCATCGAAAATCAGCCTTGCCAAATGGAAGTCGAGTTGGGATCATCCCTTTCGATGGTTTCCTGGAAGACCCTCAAGCAACTCATCCCTACTATCCGGCGCCAAGACCTTCAATTCCAAAGACTCATACTTAAAGATTATCAGGGGAACCGGATTCCAGTCGTGGGATCCAGTCGAGTCCGGGTTTCGTTCAAGAACCGCACAGCATACTTACCCCTAACTGTGATCGACAAGGATCGGTCTAGCCTGTTAGGCCTCCAATGGTTTGCATCACTCGGCATTGAAGTGGCAGGCATTAACCAAATCGGCGGCAGTGACTGGGAGGAGGACCTCGCCCATGAATTCAGGGACGTCTTCGCGGAAAAGCTAGGCGAGTACAAGGGGACCCCGATATCCTTTAGCCTTAATCCAAAAATAGCTCCCATCCGCCTTAGCCCTTATCAATTTTTATAACGTATTCTTGCCGCACAAGGTGACTGTCACTGAACCTTTATATCGCCTACTGGACCAAAAAGCAAATTGGGTATGGGGTCATAGAGAAGAGCAGGCATTCAGTAATGTAAAAAAGCTACTGACTTCTGACGCTGTACTAATACAGTACAATGAAAACTTACTGTTAAATATCATGTGTGATGCATCGCCTTTCGGAGTGGGTGCTATTTTGAGCCACGTATTGCCTAATGGTAGCGAAGCCCCTGTTGCCTATTTTTCAAAGACACTCTCGAAAACTGAGCGAAATTATAGCCAGATTGATAAAAAAAAGCCCTTGCAATTGTATCAGCTGTCAAAAGATTTCATGAGTATGTGTACGGCCGGGCTTTTACTATAGTGACTGACCACAAACCTTTGCTGGGAATAATAGCTGGGGATAAGCCAACCCCCTATATATTATCTCCCAGGATGACTCGTTGGTCAGAATTCTTGGCTGCTTATAATTATCAGCTGCAATACCACCCCGGAAAAGCTATTCCCCACGCTGATGCATTGAGCCGTGCACCGCTTCAAGAGACCATCAACGACCCCGCGCCAACAATGACAACGTTGCAGATCGAGACACTTCATACGCTGCTATTAACTGCCCGTGATATCGCGAGAGAAAACAAACGTGGCATGAGTCCTCACATGGGTAGAACGCGGATGGCCATTGGACCGAGTATCAGACGACTTCGCACCATTCAAAAGTCGACAAACAGAGTTGTTTTCTCAAAAGGGCTGTATCATCTGGGGCGATAGAGTTGTTATCCAGAACGACTCCAACCGGCACTACTTAGAACCTTGCACGATGGCCACCCTGGCATCGTGCGCATGAAGGCCCTCACACGAAGCTACGTGTGGTGGCCAGGCATTGACAGACAAATCAAGTCGTGGGTCAAAACTTGTCATAGATGCCAAGAAGTAAGCAACGCTCCACCAAAGGCAATCCCAACTGAATGGGAGACACCGCGGGGACCCTGGTCCCGTATCCATCTAGATTTTGCTGGGCCGACCAAAGGCCACACTTTCTTGCTAACCGTAGATGCCTACTCGAACTGGCTCGAAATCCACCGAATGAGAAACACGACCACCGAAGTGGTCATCAAAAAACTAGAAAGACTGTTTGCAACCCACGGATTACCAGACGTTCTGGTTTCCGACAATGGGCCCCAATTTACCACGCTGTCCTTTGAGCAGTACCTGGCTGACTGCGGTATCCGACATGCGCTCACTTCGCCTGTGCACCCTGCGGCCAACAGTAGGGCCGAGCGCATGGTACAATTCGTCAAGAAAACACTACAGAATGTGGACTATTACATCGAAGAGAAAATAAACCGAATCCTCTTTTTACAGCATAACACGCCTCACAGCGTCACCAACAAAACTCCCGCTGAGCTGTTAATGGGACGAAAGCTTCGCTCCCACCTCAACCAGTTACACCCAGCGTACGAACTGGAGAAACCACTCGGATCCAGCAGCCGATGCTGTAACTTCCAGGTAGGCGATTTGGTGTTCGCTAAAAACTTATCGGGCGATCCGCTGTGGGTAGAAGCGACTGTGGTCCGTGTAACTGGCCTAAGATCATACCTTGTACAATGCCCTGATGATAGACTTTGGAAGCGCCATATCGAGCAACTACAATCAAGGCTGCAGTCAGGCAATCCCGAGCTCCCTAATAACCAAACTGAGGGAGGGGGGAGATACAGAGGAAGATGAATTTCAACTAGCGGAAAACCTTTTTGAAGGAAACGATAGCGGAACAGAAACGCGAGAACAGGAACCAGGGATGGGAGTGAGTTCACCTCAGGGTGACGCCAAAGATATTGGTGACAATGAAAACGCGAACTCTGAATCAGAGGCACCCCTTTCGTCAAACAACGCCCTACCTCAACACGAGTGCAGTCAAATACTAGGTGCACAGCGAAAATCAAAAAGACTAACAAAACAACGGTCCTACCTCAAGGACTACATAACTGCACCCCGTAAGCGGAACCCAGGGGGAAGGGGTGTTGTAAATGAATAAATGTTAAATAAAGTTATCTTGAGCTTGAAGTCAAGTGCAGGGTTCTGGCCCTGCACTTCTGATTGGCTGTTAAATGGCAAGATCAGATTGGTCCGTTCAGGAGAATCTGATTGGCCATTAACAGGC
This sequence comes from Hydrophis major, assembly GCA_033807585.1. NCBI lineage: Eukaryota > Metazoa > Chordata > Lepidosauria > Squamata > Elapidae > Hydrophis > Hydrophis major. The sequence continues at coordinate 112,204,682 of CM066330.1, forward strand.
CGTTCTCATTGGTTAACGGAGCTAGCGCTCCCAGGTTGCTATTGGTTGAAGAGTTAATAAGTTGCCTATATAAGGAAGGCTATAGCAGCCATCCAGTTTGAGCTGTCACACCATGTAAATAAAGAGTTTGAAGTTCACTGTTTTCACCAGCTCATCTCCATTATTCGCACCCATGCCCCACACTTAACAGAAACCAAAAACCAAGTGACTATTTTGGGGCTCCAGAGTAGATTCTCTGTGCTAAGGGTGGCTGATGAGATAGAAAAATAGTTAATGAAGGTTCATAGAAGAAAAGATATGCAAAGGTGATTATGTCTATGGAGCTTCTACTGAGATTAACTTTGGATATGGATTGTCAAAAATAAAATACCTTCCTTTTGATCACTGAAAATACTGACATATATAAATATAATATAATTATAATTAGAGATGTATGAATCTTTGGCATGTATAATATTTAAATTTTGTCAAGCAGAGGCTGGACCCAGCCTCATTTTACATCAGTTAAAGGACACATGAAAATTTATGTGCTTTCAGTGCACTTTATGCACATAAAAATTCATAGGGCGTTTTGAGGCAATTTCCCTGAGTTTCCTTTTTCATAAGCACTGTCCTTAATATATGGCATTTGGCATGTGTTTTTCCCTAATGTATGTATGCTGTACAGAATTTCTGAATGGAGGACGGCATTTCAAAAACCAGATTTATTACATTTCAGGAAGTGTGAATTAAACTGGCTCATATGCAAAAGGAAATTAAACTAATTCTGCCCATTACTAAATATAATAATGGGCAGAATTTCAACAACATTTAGTGATTCTGAACTGGGTTAGCTGAGGAACTAACTTTTTCCAAGAATCTTTACTATCCAATTGATCCAGCAGATTGGACATGGTGCGGATCCTGACAGCCAAAGAGTGTCAGATGGCAGGAACTGGAAGATGGGCCTTCTCTGCTCTAGCCCCTGCTTGAATGACCCCAACACAGTTGCCCTTTCATATAACTTCAAAAATATAACTGTATACCCAGGCCTGGGGCTCTGAATGTGTAAAAGGCCCCGTTAATGGACCGTATTGTTAACTGGTTAACGATCTCAGCTGTTGTATATATTAATTTTCTGAATGTTTTTATTGCTTTAAATTCTTTTAACTGTTTTATAGTTTTAGAATTGTAAGCCACCAGAGTCGCTTGGTGAAGATGGCCACTTATAGAAATTGAATAAATAAAATAAACCACAGCATTAATTCTGGAGGATCTAACCTGTTACTGACTAGGAACTGCACTGTTCTCCTAGAAATGTGTCCTAATAAAGCTTACTACATTCTTTAGTCCTTTTCAGTGAACCAATTAATCCAATCAGATTATAGTAAACTACTACATCACAAAGCAGCAAGCTTCATGGGAGTGATGAGAACTTAAGAGTGGACTCAAATAAGATGCTCATGTGAAGTTTTAAAAGTCATACAACATACACTTGGCAAATCTTTACAACAAATAAACAAACAGGAGATTCATTGTTTCTGATAGGAAAATCACTAGGGATCCTAGTTGAAAATAATTAATCATGAGAAGATATTTGCATATTTTTCTTCTTATAGCCTCTCGGGTCCTCTACCATTCGTCACATCAAAAAAAATTGAAAATACACTAATCTGTACATTTACATCTTGAAGGAAAGCAATTTCTCTACAAATAGCAGGGTTGCTTTTACAGAATGGGCAGAGACGGATTCAACAGTATGGGTACCTTTGGACACCATTTTTTGCGTGACCTCACTTCCACCTTTGAGTTTTAGCTTGCACTTACTCTGTCAAAATATGTGCTGCTTTGACCCTGCCCCTCCCCCCTCCATTTTTATAGGGCTGTATTGGTGGAATGGCTCAGCTCTGTTGTGATGATAAAATGCTATTCAATGTGAGGTCTTAAGTTGTTACAATTCATTTGGCTGTGCAACTCAAAATGGAGTTCTTGCACCCCCTGCAGTCTGAACATTAATTGTTCACTCTGAAATAATATCAGCTAATTTTTCTTTTTTCCCTAGAAAGAACAGTGGGTTCACCTTGACTTTTATAGGAACACACATTTAATAAGAAATAGACACCTAATTGTACAGGACAAAAAATAAATACAATAAATCACAAGTAGAAATAGAGATCTCTGGTCTCCAATAATCCAAGTCCATGTATTCTAATGCATCACGGGTAAACTTTCCTGTGGAAGTCCATTAATGGTGCCAATCTATGTATTTAAGAGTACAGTATCATTATCATTATTTTGTTTTCATTCATTAAGAAAAAAAGTAAAAAAGTTATAAAGTACATTAAAATATATATAAACATCAAGACCTTATATGCTTAATTACATATATGTTTATAAAAGTTAATCATAAGCATCTCAATGAATACTAACCCTATTTCAATGCAATGATTCATAGCTAAATCTATTTTGGTGAATGGTTGTTTGTAAGTTGCTAAGAATAATAACTGTTGTACACAATTTTATCATTGGGGCTACATGTTTATCTTTTGAATGCTGACAAATAAGTAGGATTCAGATAATGTTCTGTCTTTATTCAGTTCTCAGCTTCCATCAATAGGAATATAATTTACATATAATGCAAACATCTGAAAATGTTAAAGCTTGTCTCAAAGTTCAGTTAGGGCTAGAATTTCATATTCCCATTTTGCCTTCTAGAGAATGAAAAGAAGTGTTTGAATGAGCTTTTACAGTCCATTTTATTCAACAAAAGAACTAAATTCAGATATATTGGATTCCATTTTATTTATACAGAAAAAGCTTGAGTAAATTGTCACAGTGTTTGGAGATGCAGTAATATTAAGGTTTCCTTTAAATATGTTTGTCAGTGTTCTATAATTCTCCAACTTGAGGTAGAAGCTGTTATATATATTGGGAGTATGCAAATTTAATAAACAAACAAACAAAACAAATTCTTTACTACTTATTTGCAGATCAGTTCAGGAATTATTTTAACAACGTAAATAGCAAGTGGCCAAAAATAATGTCACACATCATAATAATCACACTGGATCATCACAGTCAGTAAAAAGGTTGTTTCTGTTATTGCTGAAAAATGTAAATTGAAACCCATAAAACATAGGAAAATAAGTTTTTCTGGACATTATACAGAGCTATGACTCCGTGAATTTGGCTCTCTAGAAAGTAACCTTGGCTTGTAGCAAAATAATCCAAAACAAAGCCCCTGTTTACAAGTAGATAACTAAGATAAGGCACAATTAGCTGTGGTCTTTCTAGTTAGTCTAGGGATGTTTGTGAAAATGTACCCATTAACCCAACTCAAGAGAAGAAGTCTATAATACAAATAGGTTTTGTAGATAAAGACTGGAGAGAGTGTTATCATGTGAAATTGATACTTGGATCAGCACATTAATCAGCACAGACTTAAATTAGACATATCACAAAGTGACAGACACTGCTGAGTTCCCAGCCAGAGTTCCTTCATAGCATGACTCTTCTTGAGAGGCAACTGCCAGTCATAATAAATTATGAAGTGAGGCTAAATGCAAATAAATATTCATTAGTTGTCAAAATAAAATCACTGATGATAGCCCAACCCAAAACGCTATTCTCAATTGATCTATGCGAAAAGGCGGAATCAGGGAGAAAGTGAAGAAGAAATTTAAAAAAGATGTTCAAAATCTAACATATATGTGAATCAGCTTAACTGACATTGATAAAATTACTTGTGAGATTAACACCAACATAATCTAGATAAAAGCCTCTCTGCTTGCTCATACAGAATTTTTGTTTGATAGAGATAATAATATAAAACAACAGCCTGAGCCTAAACAAAGGAACATATCTCATTTATTTCAGCTCAGCTTAATCTTATCATCTGGTACAAATTACAAAAGCTGGTTATATTTGGATCCACAAATAGTCAAATAATTACACTTTAATTTCATTTTTTTTGTTTTAACACCTAATGCCTTGAAAGCGTCCTGCTCAATGACCAGACTTAATTGGTTATCTATTCCCAGAAGAGTTGGAGATCATCTATGTTGGCCATCCTAAACTGCAGTCACCAGGGACGCTTCTCTGCAGAAGCATTCACATCAGTGGTGGGATTCAAAAAATTTTACTACCAGTTCTGTGGGTGTGGCTTGATGGGTGTTATGTGGCTTGGTGGGCATGGCAGGGGAAGGATACTACTGCAAAATCTCCATTCCCTCCCCACTCCTGGGGGAAGGTTACTTAAAAATAGGCCAGACAAGGAATAGGCCAGACAAGGAATAATGGATGGAAACTGAACAAGGAGAGATTTAACCTGGAAATAAGGAGGAACTTTCTGACAGTGAGAACAATGGAACAGCTTGCCCTTGGAAGTTGTGGGAGCGCCATCACTTGAGACTTTCAAGAAGAGATTGGACTGCCATTTGTCAGAAATGGCGTAGGGTCTCCCGCTTGGGCAGGGGGTTGGACTAAATGGCCTACAAGGTCCCTTCCAACTCTGATTTTCTGTAATCTGTAAATCCCATTCCCTCCCCATCCCATTAACCTGATTTCCAGCTCTGTTCTCCTGTGCAGGGCAACAAAAGAAGACCCAGTTGATCAACTGGGACTTGGTAGGCAGAGAATAGATGGGGGCAGGGTCAGTCAGAGGTGATATTTGCTGGTTCTCCAAACTACTCAAAATTTTCCCTACTGATTCTCCAGAACTGATCAGAATCTGCTGAATACCACCTCTGATTCACATATCTGAAAGAACACTCTGAGTTAGTGAGATTTATAATCTAAATAACAATAAGCAAACAAGCATACAAATCTTGATAACAATTCCTGGAAGAGCCTTAAAGGATTAAAGGAGTAAGTAGTTTGCTCACAATATTAGACAGTGTCTTTTTGTAGCATAGAACTCCCATCCTGATATTTATTTCACATAGTGCCGGCCTTAGAGTTGTGGGAGTCCTGAAGAGTACAGCTAAGGACAGGTTACAGGCAGACCTTAGAAACTCCTAAAATGCTACCTATTTCTACTCCTCTTATAAAAGCTATCATAAGTTCTATCTCATTCTTCTACAACTGACCATTCCACGCAAGCCAAACCCAAATGTGACAGAAGCAAAGAAAAGCGATGCTACAGAAAGGGTTCCAGGAGAGAAAAATCTGTAGTAATAATGATATTCAACAGTGATAAGTTCAGATGACTAATAACCTTAGCTGTGAAGAATGCACAGTCTGTTTTCACTTTGAAATTTGTCTAGTTCAAATAGCAGATATCGTCATGCCTTGGTTTGCTACATTAAAGAGACAGCTCCTCCCTATGTAGCTTATTAGAGATGATTAATCAAGACACTGCTTTTCCTCCTCTTTGTAATACAGAATGGATGATGCTGCTTGGAATGGAGACAAGCTTCTTCAGGAATACAAAGTGAATACAGCATTTGTACAAACCCATGCCAAGATTGCCAAGGGAGGATGTGGCATCAATTTATCACTGCATTCTCACTCTGCAGTCCTTGAAAGCCTCCGCTTTTTCAAATGCTGATTTTCCTCTGAAGCCTCCATCCAATGCCTAGATTTGCATCTCTTTCTCTTTTCCTTCTCATGCCTCCCTCTCCCTGCCCCCACCCCCCAAAAATCCTCTTTGGTAAAGCCTTTGGATTAACCTAGTTTCAAAGTATAATAGAAATTAGGGCCAAATGCATGTAATGACACTGACTCGTGTGCATCCCTTATGACTACTTTCTTTCTTGCCTTCCCCACTTTCAAAGTGTGATGGAAAAGAATAAGGGTTTTTTTTTTCTCCAGGCACAATTAGTCCGTTCCCCCAACCCCTGCTTTGGATAAAAACAATTCTACTTTATACCTTGTATAACAAAGGAAAATACAAAACAGAAACGTTAATTACAGCTCAGCACCATGCAAGAATCTTGAGATTAGCAATATGTATGCATGCATGTATGCAAGGGTGCTATGGGGAATACTATATAGCCACCAAGCTCAGCAAAAAAAGTGTAGCAAATAAAATATACTACTGGGAAGATTAGGAGAGAGCCAATTTTGTGTAGTGGTTAAGGTTCATACCTTAACCACTACAAAGTGGTGGCTAGAAAGTAGGAGACGATGATTGCTAATCTCACTTTAGGCATAAAGAAACCTGGATGCCCTTGGACCAGTCACTCTCTCTCTCAGTTCGAAAAAGTAGGCAAGGGCAAGCCACTTCTGAAATCTTGCCGAAAGAAAAAAAAATCTGTCACCAGTAGTCAACATTAACTCAAAGCACACATCCATGAAAAAAGATTAAGGACAAGAGCATAACTGTCAGGTGCAAAAGACCAGGGACACAGGTTAAATCCAGCTAAATTGATTTATTGCTCACGCCTATGCATAGGAATCTAGTCAACTAACAGCACTATTTTGTTGCTAGATAAGAGTTTACCGAATTCAAGAAGGGTTGGATTTAGTCTGTTTGTGACAACATAGATACCGTAGCTGATTCCTCTTTTGACACTACCTCCAGCTGAGGCACTGCATAATTGCCTCTCCATATGAGGAATAATGAAAATATTATAAAAAATACACCTGAGCAAGAAAATACTGTAAAAAAAACATATGAAAACAAAGTAAGATCTTTGGGCCATTTAATAGTTGTTCACATCAATTTATGGATATTATAAGTTCCCAGTAAGACAGATACTTCTAAAGTTAGTTTTACTACATACAAATTGTAAACAATCCCTTACATAATAAACATCTTCACCAAGTATTGTTGCACTAATTTTCCACATTTTACAAAAATAATTTATTTTCTTTCTCGAAACACAATGTTTTTGTCTCTGTGTTCATATCATATCTCTGGAAAAATCACTACATTTTTCATAAAATGTATGCATATAGACATTTACTTGGGTTCTGTCCTCATGTTATATAACTTTCACTGATCTGTGATTTATTAGTTGTTTTAGACTATGACTCTTATCATTCTTAACCATTGGTCACAGTGGTATTGACTAATGAGTATTTTGATCCATGTTGCACCTGTAAATGCTGTATTGCAGTCTTGAAAGGTTTCTTTAAAACCTAAGAACTGTCTAAAAACTAGATGCTCTGTGTAGAAGTCCAACTTTAAGGATAATTCTTAAAAACATATCTCAAAATGAAATGTTTTTCCTCTTTCCTTTCCAGTTTTCCAAGATGCCATCTTATATATTTAGGAGAAATTCTCAGTCATTTTGACTGTCCTTGATCAATCGAGATACTCCATCTGCCTTTGGTTTGAAGGAGTTGCAGTTTTTCCCTTACCTACAGGATTTAATCTGCATTAGAAATATCAAAGCTCACCCTTCCGTTTAGTGAAGTGTTCATTCAAATAGGTATTCCTACTCACAAATTCAAACCTATTTATGTAATTGCCAAAGTCTTTTCAAGTAGGCCAAGTAAAAATCATGAAGAAAGTGGATGTGGAAAAATTATCCAATGAGAAAATGAAATAAATTCTACAGCATCAGCTCCTAGCTCTGTTGATTTGAGAGGCATAGTTCTGGAGATCAGGTCTTTATTTTGTTCATTTGTAGGGAGAGCAATCAATTTCACAAGAGATAAATAAAATAGCAATAGCAATACTACTTAGACTTATATACTGTTTCACGGTGCTTTACAGCCCTCTCTAAGCAATTTACAGAGTCAGCATAAATGTTGCCCCCAACAATCTGGGTCCTCATTTTACTGACCTCAGGAGGATGGAAGGCTGAGTCAGTCTTGAACCTGGTGAGATTTGAACTGCCGAATTGCAGGCAACCAGCAGTCAGCAGAAGTAGCCTTCAGTATTGCACTCTAACCACTGTGCCACCATGGCTCAAAAATCAAATTTTATTTATCTACTAAGGGAACAGATGCATCAGAGGATTATGAAGTGATCACCTATCTCAGGATTTATAGATGACCTTGTGATACACTGCTTAAAAGCAGTAGCATTCCTATACACAAAACTCAAATATGGCTGAGTTATGTATATGATACCTTCACTGTAATTTAAAAAAGGTGAAACTAAAAGATAACTCCTTTAAGGGAATATAAAATTGACAAGAGAAGAAGAAAACAAGAAATAACTCTTCCTGGGTATCAGCACACTACTACTAACTGTAGTGTGGCAACCTACTTCATTACCAAAGCAACACCTCAATAGTCTACAAAAAGAGCTATGTAAGAACTTTATTCAGAGGAACAATGACACAATGCAGTATTTCAGAACTCCAAGAAGAGGCTACAGACTACCTATTCACCATCTTGTGGCATAACAGATAGCCACACAATTTCATTCAAAAGACTACTAGCTCTGATGATGTTACCTATTTTCCATAATGAAATGTCTGCAAGAAAACAAGGAAACTGAGAGGACCTCTCACTAAAATGTTCCTAACCGTACAACTCATCCCAGCATAACTATTGTCATATATGAAAAAGACAATTCTTCCATGCATCAAAAACATCTCTGAGAGAACCAAAAGAGTACTACAAGCTTTTGGCATCATTCTAGCACACAAACAATCCTTTTAAAATATCTTAAACAAACCAACCCATTAACTAAAAACAAAACAAACAAATAAAAAATCCCTGGAAGTCATTTGCAATACATCATGTAAAGACTGTAAGAGCCACTGTGAAGGACAGATAAGTAGAAAATTGGCAGAACTGGCAGTCAGAAGAAATGACCAAACTTTCTTGATTTCGCAATACAGATAAAAAACTCAAGTGCAATTTCAACTGGGAAACTACTGATATTTTAGAATAAGCCAAATGCCAAAATGCTAGGTGATTCCTTGAAGCTATATACCACCCTTAATCAAAAGTCAAGGAAAGAAGCAAACAAACACCTTGTGGAGGGAGTATATTATTCATAGTAATCAGATAAACAACCAAGGAAAACACATCAAGGAACTATTCAAGGAAGAAATCAAATCCTAACCAATAATGGAAGGCATACTATTATACATGAACAATCACCAAATTGGAATCTACCCGGTATTGATGGTGTCACCTGGTCTGGTGATAAAATGTCTTCAAGAAAGCAACACAGTTCAGAGAACAGCAGGAACCCAATCTTTTGCCTTTTCACTTCATATTGCCACAGCCTCAGCAGATGGCAGCACCTATTGACCTTGTCTGAACTTGAAAGTAAGTGGGACCTCATTAGTACTTGGATGATAGGCCACCTGGGAATCCCTGGTCTCTAGGCTAGATGTGGAGTCAAAAAATCCACTTCCATAAAATTGTTCTATGAAAATTGCTTGGATGTCATCCCTAGAATTCAAGCTTATTTTCTTCACCATGTTTTTAAAAAATCTAATGGATGCATTCTCTCAGATATTCAGGAAGAGAACATGACTTTGTAATAGCACAGAGATTTATTTATTTTTTTTAAAGTTAATGTAGCAGCAAGCAAAGATTTTCATGTAAGAAAAGCAGCTCATAGTGGCCAGGAAGACAGTGTTTTTCAAAGTCATGACCTACAGCTTTTATGAAAAACAAAGCGTGAAGGCTTTTCAGAAGCATATGTTAACCTCATGCTGACACTGCAATAGAGAAGTATGCAGAGTGTTTTATGTTAGATGGCTGTGGCTTTGAGAAAGGCATTGAGGTTTTGTTGTGATGGCACATAAATACAAGGAAGCTTCTTGCATAGTCTCAAGGCAGATTTGAAAGTTTGCGAGCATTAGGCTAATCTATTTAATATGATATATATATAGTACATTGGGGGTGGGGGCAGTGGAATGTTTAAAACAAAACCAAAAATCTGCAGTTGAGTATTTTGTTCTGGCTGAGTTCTGTGGGGCTTGAGGGTTCAATCTGGGGAAAAAAATGAAAGGAAGAAACAGAGGGAAACATGTCCTTTATATAGCTCAGATGGAGAACAGGTTTGAGGGTATCTGCATAAGGTTCAGTTGTAGAATATGGTTACTGCAGATGGGCCCAAGATTTTTTAATCTGAACTTGTTTTCTCTATTTCCTGTATCTCCTTCCATCCCCTTTCAGTGAACAAAAAAGAAAGAATATTACACTGAAGCCAGGGCCTTTGGAGCCTATGTCAAACCCAAACCTAGTTGTGTTCCTCAACCTAGCAGAGTTCCCAAAGTTAATTGAAAAAGGATGAAGTATAATCAATGAAAGTTACTTCTTCTTTACTAAAAAAAATAAGCAGAAATATTACCTCTATCCTAACTCTAAGCATTGGCAATGGAACTGGTTAATCCAGAAATTCTACAGAGGTTTTAAAACTCTAACAAATAATATTGTGGTTACAGCTTTGCTTCCTCCTTCCTTTTTCCAAACCCCAAAGCAATTTCTGAAGTTTGAAAATGTCCAAATTCACAGAGAGAATTAGATAATGTCACATTGTCAGGTGAGGATCCTAATCTCAGAATTTTGTGCATGTGGTAGGTTAAGCAATAGGAAGGACAGCTCCAATCAGCAGAAGTGTACAATGTGGGAGCAATCCATTAAAACTTGCTTTTGTCGATAGTGGACATCTCAGGAAATTATCATCCTGGCTTGCATTTCCACCAGAAAAGCAAACTATGCATTGGTTGAAATGTTAATTTGCATAATGATTTTAAAATGATTCATGAATGTGAAGATATCTATTTTCTTGCCCAAATCCTCAGATGTTTGAACTTTTTCAGGACATGTAGAACTGTGGAAACTTCATACATTCATGGAATTAAAAAAAACTATTTTGCTAAATAAGAATGATATATTTATATTTGATTTCCAAATTATCTTATCATTTTCACTTCTCAGCCCACTCCAGCAACTACTTAAAATTACCTCATGATTCTCCATATAACTCTCAGTGTTGATAGACATGTTTTTCTAAGATCACGTCTTTTGAAAGACCATACATGTTCAGCTTGAGTCATAATTTTGAAGATTTCTGCAGTTTGAAGAAGTTAGTTCCTTGAGTGTACATAAACAGCATCACTAATAATAGGCCAGTTGTCTTCTGCCTTCATAACATAGGATGATGGTAGAATGATGAGAACAGATACCATAGAACTACTTCTTTTCATCACACAATTACCTGGAGGATCCAACAGCATTTGATGAACTCTCAGCCCTGAGAGATTTACCCAAGAGTAAATCTAAAACCTGATCAGGTCTATAAATGGAAAGGTTTTTTTTAAAAAACTCATGCAGGGTTTTTTGAGGAATGGACTTTACACTGAGCCTCTTTCCCACAAAAGCTGTTTCTCCTGATAAGAAAACAGCTGACCCTATCAGATCCAGAATTACATCCAAACCTTTCCTTTTGTCAGTGGCCAAAGGTCCCTGAATTTCTGTCATACAGAAACATGATGGTAACAGTGTTCAGGCAATTGAAGACCAAATGACAACACCGCCAATTTATATTTGAAGTACTGAATGGACAGCTGTACCTCTTTCCTCTGATAATAGCTGTACCAGTGGCAGTCCACCTCGAAGGCAACTTCCTTTTATAATCACACTATCATCTAAAGCTAAACGTTGAGAGCAAAGGTGGTATGCTCAACCATAATTTAAAAGCCGGTGACACAAAAGGAAGGGCTATGATGTTTAACTGATAGGGCATCCAAATGTCATAGGCCCAGGCAAGCTCCTATTAGCAATAACTCAGACCCTTCTGAAGACATCTGGCATTCAAAACTGATGAGTGTTGGTCCCCAGGGTTTCCTCCTCCCGAGCCATGTTCAGGCCACTGGGTAACCTGAGTGACCCAGGAGTCAAACTATGATAACCCTCTTCAATTTAAAGAGCTGCTTCTCCCCATCTGTCTGAGGCCTGACTCTGCACAATAAATTTCCCAAAGAGCATAAAAAGCCATCTAGTGTATATCAAATCGATATCATTGTGGCTTGCAGCAATATCGGAGGCTACAGTTCACAAAATAAACTAGGCCAGGGGCTGGTTTTCTGCCCTGGGCAATCAATCAGGCTCTCTGGGTCATAGATTTTAGTGTAAATTAACACAGCAGAAACAATTGCGTTCCCAAGATGATGATGATATAATACTGTATTTGCTCTCCTTCTCTTCCCCCACCTCTGGTCTCATTGTGGCTCATGCCTGGCAGGGAAGCTGCATGAAACAAGAATAATAAAAAGCAATGTTTAGAAAGATAGTGGTACTCATAAACCCGGGCATTAATATTTTCTTGACAAATACGTGTAAATGTACATTAATATATAAACAGTGGGGAGTGATGGGACAGATCAGAAGGCTGAAGGTCATTCATGAGGTTCCATGTATTAACATTCTTTAGAACAGCAGTCAAAGGGAAGTAAATTGCTTGTGTATACTTATCTAGGTACTGAAAGGGCTACCTCCCTCTCTATCCTATGCTGTATAACTAATGAAATTAGAGTTTGCCCAGTGAGCATGATCAGAAGGAGAAAACAAAGGTTTTGGCTCAGAATTAATCTTTGCACAGGTGAACCTTTAATACATGCATGAACCTCATGTTATATAGAGTTCATTCACAGAAATAATTAACACATCCCCTGGAGTTGTCCCAAAGGTGTTTTTTCTTTGTTTTTGTTTGAAGACATTTCACTTCTCACCCAAGGAGCTTTTTTAGTTCCAGCTGAAGAAGCTTCTTGGATGAGAAACGAAAATGTCTTCAAGCAAAAACAAAGAAAGCCCAGTTGCCTTTTGATAAAACACCTTTGGGACAACCATGTCCTGGATGACTGAGAATCTTCATACATACCCTGGATTTATTGCCCCAGGTAATCTTCCCTTCCTGGGATAAGCAGTTCAACACTACAAAGGTTTCCATACAAAGTTATTTTATTGGATTATATCAGGCATCCCCAAGGTATAACTCACAGTTATGCTGAGATTCATCTGATGTCCAATCTTTGCATTATTGTCTTCATAGTGTGAAAAGATGGTTATCTTTATCCCATAGCATTATAGCAAAGGAAGACTTCAGCATGATGCTGGGGTCCAGGTAAGAATGCCCAAAAACTCCCTCAACCCAACCAGAGGTCAATTCAGTGACCAATCAGGATTACAGATGTGGCCATGGGACATGAACTACATCTCCCAAGAAGCATTAACTACATTTCCCATGAAGGGGACAGCTCTCATTCCCAAACTAACTATATACTGTCTAACCAGTACACTGGAATGCAAACCCCATAGACACTTTTCTTTTCTTGTTCATTTGCATCCATTCTATATGAACAAAGTCTTTCATGGCACAGTCTTCTCTCAGTAGGTCCTTGGGTTCCCATGCTTCACTTAATTCACTCCCCGCTTCTACAAAAAAGACCATATGAGGCATGTCCATGCTACAGCTTTTTCAAATAAGGAAATGTGGTCATCTTCTAAAGGGATGGTAAAGAGTTGAGTAAAAGGAACCTGAGTGCCTTCTCCACTTCTACTATCAATAACATCTGAAAAGGAAAGAGAGAAATAGAAATCATTTCCTTGGAGTGACAGGAGGCGGGGAGAGAGAGCTCAAGAAAAATTGAAGGACCTTCTTCAGCACATTGTGTCATATTAAAGAATGGAGAAGAATGGAGAAATATAGATAGGAAGAACACAGGACCAAATAATGCAAGGACAGCCCTCATCCTTTTACTAGCCTTTTCTGCCATGTATGCATTCATTTCTTCCATATTATAAGGGAATGCCTGCCCTTCAACTGTTTTGATAAAAACCTGCACCTTGAACTTAGTAGCAATGTTGTAACAAGAGGAGAACAAGAAAGAGGCACACCATCATTGACAGTAATCTGCCTGAGTGTCAGTGATGGCTCCCATGTGCTATGTGTGGTGAATGTTTACTCAAAGTGTAGCTCTGTACCCAAAGATGCACAGCACAATTTAGGGAATCTTGCAAAGTAGAATCTTCCCTTCTGCATTAATTCATTGAGTACATTTAATCTTTAAGAAATAGTTTCACACATCTAGAAATCGACCTGCTTCCTTTCCCCAAACTAGTCTATAGCTTACAGACAGACTAACTAATGCTGGCTGTTCTTCATGGGGCAGCCATTCCATCTTGCTGGGGCAAAAGACAGAAATATTGGAAAGGAATATTCATTCCAGTAGTTCTTGTCAGAGATCAGAAACACTTATTTTTTTTCCTTCTTGCACTATTTTGATTAAAGGCACTAATAATAAGGCTCTTGTAGGCCAGAAGCAATAAGTATAAATAAATAATACCATTTTGCTTTTTAAAATTAAATGTTTATTTTGATACAAATATTATTGGAAGTTGCAGTCTGAAAACACTGGGAAAGAGAGCAAAATATAAGAATTTATTCTATAAGTCTTTGAATATTATTCTGTCTGCAATTTGTTTCATGAGATTACTAGTCTCAGATCCTTTCCTCCTGCCTTTCTTCTCAGACATATATAGACAGAAAATATGCTCTTCTATTCTTTTCCCACTTTCAGAAAATTATAATGCATTTCCTGTAAATGAAATTCCTTTTGTACATAGGTATAAAACTTGTTTCATGAATATTGTTCAAGTTGGAAGGCTCTTAAGAATGCCCACAGGTATAAACATAATGCTCCAATATCCAACAGATCCAGTTCTGCATCCAATGTTGGTCATCATTATATGAAAAAGATGTTGAGACTCATCTAGAAAGAATACAGAGAAGAGCAACAAAGATAATTAGGGGACTGGAGGCTAAAACCTATGAAGAATGGTTGCAGGGATTGGTTATGTCTAGTTTAACGAAAAGAAGGACTAGGGGTGACATGATAGCATTGCTCCAATATCTAAGGGGCTGCCACAAACAAGAGGAAGTCAACCTATTCTCCAAATCACTTGAAGGAAGGACAAGAAGCCATGGATGGAAACTAATCAAGGAGAGAAACAACCTAGAACTAAGGAGAAATTTTCTGACAGTTAGAACAATTAATCTGTGAAACAACTTCCCTCCAGAAGTTGTAATGCTCCAACACTGGAGTTTTTTAAGAACAGATTGGACAACCATTTGTCTGAAATGATAGAGGGTCTCCTTCTTGAGCAGGGGATTGGGCTAGAAGACCTCCAAAATCCCTTCCAACTCTGTTATTCTATTCGATATGGCAAATATTATAGGAATGTTAAAAGACATGGAGGTAAAGCCTATCTCATACCCTATGAAGAACTTCAGATAAAATGGTCAAACCTCTTGGTGGAATCATCAGCCATTATTTCCAAATCCTGGGCAACAAGCACAGTTAGCTTTCATAAAACAAGGGTCCCTAACCTGTGGGCTACAGCCCACTACCAGGCCGTAGCCTATTCACAACTGGGCTGCGTGAGCGGTGAGTGCCGGCACTCACAGCTCCACTTGCACAAGTGGTGGGCTCCCACAAATAAAATTGTGCATGCCCATGCCTGCCCCTCATATAAAACCATCCCCTCTTCCTCCCCATATAGAATAAGTGCACACGCACGCACGCACGCACACGCACACACACACACACACTGTATATGTGTATACATATCCCTCTCCCCATCTCCTTCTCTCACCCCCTCTCCCTTCCTCCTTCTGTTTTTCCTTCCATCTCCCTCTCTCTCCCTCTTCCACTCCCTTTCCCTTTTTTTTTTCTTTTTCTCCCTCTGGTATCTTCAAGTCTTGTTAACTCCAGGTAACTGCCCTAACTAGTCTCCAAAGTTTTATTAACACAGCTTTTCAGAAGTAGTTTGCCATTTCCTCCTTCCTAATTTTGAGAGAGTGTGACTAGCTCAGAGAACCCTGCCTTCATGTTTAAAACAGGACTAGAAATCATGGTCTCCCATTTTATAGCCTGATGTCTTAACCACTACACCAAATTGGCTGTCTATCAGAAAAGCTTTACTTCTTCTGTAATTGAATCTGTCTACATTTGTCTACTGGTTTGGCAAAAGATCTGAGAGATTGCTAGGAAAGAATGCTATAAAAGGTATGGTAGATTAAAAAGTATAAACAAATCTGTTGAACCACCACCTCCACTTCAAACTTTGCACTCATTAAGACACCAACTCACTGTTGCCCTAAAAAAAAAAAAAAAAACTATGAAAAGTGAAGATGCTATGACAGCATATTTTTCCCAGTAATAATCACAATTGCATGTTGCTGCATGACTTGATTGGAAAAGAATATATGTGAGGGAAATTTCTATTCTGAAGTATGTATAAACAATTAAGAAAATCTAGAAAATATCTCTATGGGATAAGGAGAGAGAAAAACTTTACTGCATTTTCACTGTCTTGAAAAACTAAAATAGTGTTGGCATGGCAAGAAGAAAAAGCTTTATAAATCATGTCAGTTAATGAGAATTTCTTAATACTTCAAGGATTTGTTTCCATTCATCAAGTAGGTACACAATTCATGTTTCCCAGATTTTTCTTTGGAAAAGCCTAGGAACCAGAATAAGGCAAGAATTCTCTCCAATGGAAAGGATATCAACAACGCAGCAGGAACTTCCCATAAATTTTTGATTATGAAGAAAAGTGAGCTCTGCTAAATTTCAAATAAACCAGACCAGAATCCTAAATAAACTTGCTCAGCTTCCAAAAACAAAATAACAACATGAGAACAATCAGGTCTGGGGATGATCCAAAAGTGGTGCAAGGCATCCATGCAGTAAGGGAAGTACAAAGTTCACTAGGCTAGCAATCATCCTAAGGAAGATCTCAGCAGAATCATACACATGAATAAATACAGTGGAGAGGGTAGCTGTTGCAGTAACAGTCATAAGTCAGTACTGACAAAGAAGACCATTCAAAGCAAGCTTCATCAAGAATGAAAAAATAATAAGATCACCCAGGAAGGGAAAACTTCCAAATAAGAATAGTGTCAAATGCTACACCAGCATATAAATGATTTAATGCTCTGGCATGCTTCCTCACTCTTACTCCCCTTTATAATGTTGAAGGCATTTTGGGGCAAAAGCATTAAGGTATCCTAAACACACATCTACCCAAAAAGGTCAATATGTTTGCCCCAACTTTCTCCTAAATGCCCAGTAATAGCCCTGTAAAAGACTGGATTGGCAGAAAATGATTGGCCCAAGTCACTAAGAGAGCTTCTGTTGATGGGGAGGAGTCCCGCAAGTGCCAGTCTAGGAACCCAGGCATCACACTGGCTGTCTGACATGCCTTATTGCATGTATGCCATGGCCTATGGTCCATGGCTCATTGCTCTTTAAAGTCAACCTGGCTTCTTATTTCTGAACATTTTTATTAAAGACTGGCTGAGTTCAAACATTGCACTAAGTCACAATTTTTTTTAGATTTGCATATTATATTAACTCAGCTGTTCGAGTTTGTAAATCATGAGTTATAGAGTAACATTTAGTACAAACTCAGCATACTGTGGTATAACCAATAAGGCACAGTTAAACAAACCAGGGACTAGCATAAAGTGTTAACTAAATTATTAACTGGCACAGACTCCACCAATAGTGTGGTCAGAGATCCTTTCCATTGTTAGAAAGGCCATTTCAATACAGTAGTTCCCCAGTAAATGTTGCTGGTATGGGATAAAAACATGCAAGCAATTTTTCAAATACTGCATTTGGCTGCTAATTTTAATTTCCTATTTCAGGTTTGTTTCTTCTGCAAAAAAAATAACTATATTAGTACATAGAAATGATTGTATTGTATAAATAGTTGACAAAAACTCCTAATAGATTCTTTGTGTTTTAAATAAAATTAAAAAGCATATTGCATAAATTGAATAACAAAAGAAAATCATTTTTAATTATGTTAGATTTAAATCAAGCAATTGTAAGCCTGTTATCTTTCAAGTTTATGTCAGAATTAGATTTCTTTCATGTTTGCTTAAAATTGGAATGTCTATTTTAAAGACAAATGGAGTTTACTTAAAACAATCGATGTACTTTGTGTGTTCCAAATATGCAAATCATGGTGCTAGTCAAAAGGAATCTGGTGACCCTTTTATTTTATATAGTTCATCTCAGTTTCAACCAAGAGAAATGGACTTCTCCACAACAGTTTGTCTAACTTATATTTTTTCTGCATCTTATAGATCAATTATCTTCAAATAAACTAACAGTCTGTAAATATCTCAGTTGTTTGCAATCATTCCCAGATTTTCCAACTTAGCTGGGTATTTGTTTTTTTGCAATGCAGCATATCTGATATTCTGTAGTTTATTAGAAGTGATTGCATCAATCTAAAACAGTGTTTCTAAACCTTGGCAGCTAAAAGCATGCTGGCTGGGGAATTCTAATAGTTGAAGTTCGCACAGCTTCTAGTTACAAAGATCAAGAAAACACTAGTTTAAATGAAGATTACTTCTTAATGCTGCAGTCTTATGCATGCTCATTTGGAAATAATTCTCACTATAATCACTGGGGGTCTTTCCTAGATCAACCTGTACATGACATAAATTTTACTTAATATATGAAGTGGTCTTGTGGCCAAATAGGCTACTTGTCCAGCTAGTCTCTTCCCAGCAAGATGCATATACACGAGTATCATCCCATCAGCTCTGATCTACACCTATTGAACTGTTTGAATGAATCATTCTCATCTATACTGTTTCATATAATCATAAGGTTTTCTTTTTACTAGATTCCTTTGTGAAGATACTGAGCCTCTTCAGCACAGAGGTGATATTCAGCAGGTTCTGACAGGTTCTGGAGAACTGATAGCAGAAATTTTGAGTAGTTCAAAAAGAAGCTTATGCTTCTATATCAGTTTATTGGTTAATAGTACAGAACTGAGAATATCAAGAAAAATGTGGCTCTCTGAAGAGCTATTGCCTTTATTTAGTATAACAGAGCAACGTCATTGTATTAAATTAAAGAAAATTAAGCAAGAACAGAATACAAGGCTAGGTAGGTACAACTTAGCAATGCAGTTCTACAGTTCTATACAATATAATGATGACTCTTTAAAAATCTTTCCTGGATCCATAGTGTTAAAAGTGTTGCTAGGTTGGTAATTCTAATAAATGCAATAACAAAATTCTCATGACATCTGATGCTTCTATTTATGAATTAGGTGAATTTGAATGGAAAACTAACAGTCAGAAATAGAGTTATCTAGGTTCCACAATAAAAGTCAGATGGAGTTTAAAAAGTAAAATAAATATCAGCCCCAGATTTAAAATAAACCCAAAAAATTAGCAAGCAAATAAATGATCATCTGCTAGCAATTAGATCATTTGTGTCACATTAACATTTTTCTTCAGTTATTTCCATCAAAGAAGTTCAGCTGCAATATTTAAAGCTGTGGTGTCTGGTTGATACAACACCATAAATCATAGTGTCTCCAGCTCTCCAGATCCATTGGCAGAACAAGCAAGTATCTAGCCAAGTTGATTATTTCATATTAAGAGCTTTGATTTGTGAGATCAGGTCATGTCATGTGCATTTGTACATTCTCTCAACCAAGCCATTATGAACTGATTCATATGTTGTGCACATGTACCTTACCTAGGAGTTGATAATTTAAAAGTTGCCTTGATTAGTCTAATACAGCATTCTGTCCTCAGAATCAATGGGATAATAATATGTAGCTTTTGTTAGAACATGGTTTTGGATGGAGTCTCATGAGATGGATTTTTCTTGCTTCCTTCAACTTTGTCTCCAAAGCATTTTCCATAATAGAAGAACATCAATAATTATAAATAAACTATATCTCACCTGCCCTATTTTTCCCCAACTTTATTTTTAAAGTAAGGTAAATATTTATTTTAATGAAAGCTCTGTTGTTTTCAGAGGTGACATACTTCATTCGCAGCCCTATCCACAATTTGGTTACTTACCAGCTGCATCAACTGCATACAACTGGATAAAATCTTGTTTTTTCACTTGGAACACTAAATTAATATTTAGCAAATATTGGAGCAGTAAAACCAAAATGGCAGCCAACATGAGTTCAAAATATTTGGCAAATTTTAGAGAAGTCCTGGTTGGAGCCAATGACATGATTTTTTAAAAAGAGAGAATGCTAGATTATTATCTTTTACTCATACTTTTTTAACTCTAAAATCAATAGATCATACCACACAATCATTATTGGTTAATAGAACACATCTAGTATTCTTAGTTAGTATTCTTTCCAGTCTTGTTGGAAATCTTATTTTTACATTCAGGTTGCCTATGAAAACTCAGGCTTATTTGTTGTCTAGAGACAATACCATACATGGTCATTCAAATTAATAATGTGCCAGAATTATCCTATGTTTAATGCAGCTGCTCTCAATATTGACTCTCAAAATTAAATTTTCTCTCTCTTGTTGACAGCTGGGTCTCAAGCATATTTAATGCAGGTGGGGGCAAGACTGGATCCTTGCTCAGTTTTACAAGTCCCAATAAAATGTCAACAGTGTTTTATTCCCCTCAAAAGTTTAAAAGGAAGCATATTGTGTACTGATTCATGAAACTATTTATTTTAAAAAACCATAAATGTTATGGCATCATCTACTATATTGTAAATAAAAATCCAAATGCATAAACTGGGAGCAATACAAAATATTATATAATTGTTATTCCTGTTGAAGGCATTGCACAACGAGATGATTACTGTGATGGTAGGCATTGATATTAGAGTATTTAAAAAGACTGCTCGTGAAGATCATATTTTGCCTAGCATTTTCTTGATTCAAAATTGCAGTGCTGTGTGACATCAGAACATCTTAAACAATGATAGGTCTGACATAATCCAGATAGTGCACATTCAGGCCACATACTTGGAAGCACCTTGGCCACAAAACAGGAGTGAGCAGAATAAAGTTTTCAGATTGATCATGCCTAATACTAATACAAGCTGATCAATGCCATCAATCAATGTTTTGCCATTTCATTTCTAATACTGGACCTTTGGATCAGAAAGCTCTTGGTTTCTGGCCAAGAATGTATACAGCAATCCAGTCTGGTCCTTGCAATTGTTTTGGATTCTCTTGATTTCAGGATAGAATAAAAACATGAGCTGTACTTATGAGACTACAGATTTGGGCACCTGTCAATGTGTCTCAGGTTGGGATGAAAAGAAAGAAAAATAATGCATTAAGATTTTGGCACTGAGTTGGCATACACAATTCCCCCACTTCCTGAACTGTTTGCCCTTTGTATATTTTGATTTAATTTAATATGAACCATTCAACTAGGGAGACTGGTTTCAGAAAGCATCTTATTTTATATTAATTCTGTGCAATTAAATTTGGGGAGTCAAATAATTTCAGAGCTTTCTGAAGAAGATGCTGTAGAATTTAAAAATGAAATTTCTTTAAAAAAATAGATGTTTAAAACATGCTAGTAGAAAAATGGATAGAATGAAGAAAGGTATTGAGATTTAGGATGGCATTTGATATTGTAACCTAAAATTACCCTGAGGAACAAAGCAAAAGGCACAAACTTGCATTTTGAAGAGATGTATGAAAAAGACCCATCTTATCCTAATATTAAAAGGAATATTCTTTTATTCTATTCTTTGGTTTAAAACAATTTAGATCATGGCTGTTGACGAGACTGAGGTACCATCCATGAGCTTAGCTCTGGCTTATCGCAATAGACTTGAGGGCTTTCACTATCTATGTAATATGATTGTTCATTATTGTTGATTCATCTGTTCTATTTCCTGTATATAATTCTTTGCCAGTCTATGGTTGGGATTCTCAGTCTGTTGGGCTGAGACCCAAGTAATCACTATTATATGGAACTTTAATAAAGAAACTTTATTCTAGATTTCCATTAGCTTGGTTCAGTAGTGGTATTCAAATTTTTTTACTACCAGTTCTGTGGGCATGGCTTGCTGGGTGTGGTGTGACTGGGTGAGTGTGGCATGGCTTGGTGGGCATGACGGGAAGGATACTATAAAACCCCCATTCCCTCTCCACCCCACTAACCTGCTTTACAGCTCCATTCTCCTGTGTAGGGCAACAAAAGGAGATCCAGCCGATCAGCTAGGACTTGGGAAGCAGAGAATAGATGGGGGCGGGGCCAGTCAGAGGTGGTACTTACCGGTTCTCCGAACTACTCAAAATTTCCACTATCAGTTCTCCAGAACTGGTCAGAACCTGCTGAATACCACCTCTATGCTGAAGCGGCTCAGGCTGAATACCACCTCTGGCTTGATTTCTGTTAGAGTAACCGCTACCTTTCCATAACAGTTCATTTCCATTGCCAGAATCTCTTTTGAAAGCAACGGTTTAAATAAATAGGGTCACTTGATAGTACTGTAATAACAAGAGCAACGTTGCTATCAGTTGAAGACCATTGCCAAATGGTTTCATTCCATTCTGAAAGCAACACTGCACTGCAGTTGTTTTGACAGAACAGATGTGTACAAGTTGGTTCTTGTTTCACATATGCAACTGGTCAATCATTGATTTATTTTAAGGAGAAGGAAAAACTGGAAAAAGCATTCTCTTCAGCCATAGCTGAGATGAGTATTTGAAACATTATAAGAGTTAGACTACAGCTTTGGCCAAAAAAAAAAAGCTGTTTATACACAGAAAGATTTATAGATATGCCACATTGTACATATAGATATACAATTATTAGGTATTAGTAAGTCTGACAAGCCTGCTTTAATTAGAAATGGCTAGCATTCTGCTTTTATCATGCCAATAAAACAGTTCCTTTGCTTTGGGTTCATCTCTGTTCTTCCTTTTTATCTTCACTCTGGATTGCTTAAGCTTCCATATTTCTTTCTAACCTCCAGTTCCCAGTTTGAGAATGGTCATATATTGCTGTAGCCAAGCTCTGATGGTCACCAAGTGTTCTTTGAACTAGTAGTGGAAGAAAAAAAGCCAGCTCAATAACACAATTTTCAATACCCATAACTTTAAATTCAGTAAAGTCAGCTAGTCTTCATAAGCTCTTTGTGCAGAACATCTATTTTCTTTGATAGACATTGCTTTTCTAGGAAACATGTCAAATCCTTGAAAACAAGATCCCTTGGTTCTTACTTAGCAAATGATGGATGAGATGCACCCAGAAAGTACAAGCATGTCATTCAGGAATAGTTATATCTGATTTCCCCTGGATGTCAGCAATTTTCATTACAGTACTTCATTCTGTTTTCTCTCATCTAAGATCCTGTTATTTGTATGTTTTCTTTTTCTGGAGGCATGGGAAAAGTGAATCCAGACACTGACTGAAGGTCACTGATCCACCTTGTCTAACAGTGGCCAATTTCCATCGGTGGATCCACCCTAAAGCACATATTAGTTGATGAGAGAGACCGTTTTAGCCAGGACAATTGTCTGAAATTGTTCTACATGGAATACCTGGGACTAAATGTAAGATATTTTCCATGTGATATGACTCTGTCCATTAAACATTTGCATGTTGCTTTTGAACAGAAATACAAAGATCTTATTTAGAGAAAATTAAATAGGGTATCCTCAATTCAATAAATTTTCTTTCCTTGAATTGTTTTAAGAATGTTTAACTATTCAGGATTTTTTTGCATGTCAACTTAGAAATTCAACGGAAATACAAGATTGCAGTATCATGTCTGCTTTAACATTTAATCAACAATCACCAGAATCTCCAGAATTGATACTGTTATGAACTAATAAAACGCTTAAATAAAGTTTATCAAAACCTTTAGAAAATAGCAGGGTTCTAGTCCTGCACTTCTGATTGGCCGATAATAGCGATATCGGATTGGTCCATTCAGGAGAATCTGATTGGCTGTTAACGAGCCACTCTCATTGGTTAAGGGGTTAACACTCCACGTTTCTTATTGGTTAGTAGATCAGCAGCTTGCCTATAAAAGGGCTCCTGCTGCCCTAGGTTTTTGCTCTGTTCAGAATGATTAATAAAGAGTTGAAGTTCACTGTTCACCGTCTCGTCTCCGTTCCTTGCGCCCATGCGCAGAACTTAACACTGGCGATGAAGGTGGGATACGGAGACGTCAGAGCTGACTGAACACTACAGAGCACTAAACAGAGCACGTGGCTGAAGGCGCATCAATGGCGGAAACCATGACCGGCGGCACCATACCACCTGCTCCATTCGACCCGGCACAAGAAGATTGGGACTCATACATGGACCGGTTCCAGATGTTTCTGGAGACCAACAGCTTGAAGGATGCCACTACAAGGAAAAAGCGAGCGGTATTCCTGACTCACTGTGAACCTGCCGTTTTTAAGATGGCTAAGGCACTGCCGAAACCGGCTGAGGTGAAATCCATGGACTGGGACATCCTCGAGCCCCTCCTGCGGGCCAACTATGCACTTACCATACCAACGCTTCTCCGAAGACATGAATTTTACCAGAGAGACCAGCGGAAAGGAGAAAGTGTTGCAGATTTCATCGCAGATCTCTGGAACCTGGGAGGCCTCTGCGGGTTCGCTGACCTTGAAGAAGCTCTGAGAGACTGAATAGTTCTGGGACTAGATGCGCCACATGTGCAAAGCAAGCTAATGGCGAAAGGTGACATCAGCCTTGCAGATACCATCACTGACGCTACTGCAGCAGAAGCAATCAGAAAGTCGGCTGCCCGAATGTGCCGCACCAACGCCCCGCTCTGCCAACTCGCCAGCAAAATCTCACCTTGCCTTGAGGGACATGCAACAGCAACCCACCACGAGGACCTTGAATCGTCATCAGAAAGTGATGAGGAAGAGTCAACCGGCTCCGGTCTGAACAAGACCAACGCCACCAGCGTAACCAGAGATTGCTGTATCAATGTGCAGGTTGTGGGGCAAACCACCCACGATCAGACTGCAAATTCCTCGATGCGCTCTGCCATGTTTATGGGAAGAGAGGGCACGTCGGAAAGGTCTGTAGAAGCAAGCAAGGATCCAGCCCATTTCAGAGGGGGACCAACTACTGCCAACCCACAGGAAGTCGTCCTGTGAATCGGGAACATTTGAACCATCAATGGAACAACCACTCCTACAGAAATAAACTACTAGCCCATTCAACGAAATGAGAAGAGGCACACCAAACCATTACGATTGGTCACGCCTCATCATTAGACGCAAAGAAGATCCGAGTGAAGGTCGCCATCGAAAACCAGCCCTGCGTGATGGAAGTCGATTCAGGATCGTCCCTCTCGATGGTTTCCTGGAAGACCCTTAAACAATTAATCCCTGCCATCCGGCGGCAAGACCTCAGAATCCAAAGAATCATACTCAAGGATTATCAAGGAAACCAAATTCCGGTCATTGGATCCAGCCTAGTCCAGGTCTCATTCAAAAATCGTACTGCATCTTTACCACTGACCGTCATCGACCGTGATTGACCTAGCTTGTTAGGCCTTCAATGGTTCGCTCCACTTGGGATTGAGGTAGCCGGCATTCACCAAACCAGCAGTGATGACTGGGAGGAGGCCCTCGTCCAGGAATTCCAGGATGTCTTTGCAGACAAACTAGGCGAGTACAAGGAGATCCCGATATCATTTAACCTTAACCCTGAAGTAGCCCCCATCCGCCTTAAGCCTCGTCGAGTCCCTTTTGCCCTTAAACCAAAGATTGATGAGCAGTTTGATAAATTAATTGCCCAGGGTGTTTTAGAACCAACCGACTACGCTCCTTGGGAAACCCCAATCGTAAACACCCATCAAACCGGATGGATCATTAAGGATTTGTGGGGACTACCGTGCCACCCTGAATCACGCCCTTCAACAGAACGCTTAACCAGTGCTGGTGGTACAACACCTCCTCCATTCCCTGGGGGGCGGAAAAGTCTTTGCTAAATTGGATTTAGCACAAGCGTACCAACAACTGCATGTACATAAAAAAGCAGCAGAGGCACAAACGATCGTTACACACTGAGGTGCTTTTAAGTGCAACTGACTCCAATTCGGAGTTAGCGTAGCCCCAGGGATTTTTCAGAGCTTGATGGAGAGACTATTACAGAGAATAAAAGGGGTCGTACCATATTTTGATGATGTTTTAATTGCTGCCTCGAATAGAGAAATACTAAAGGAGCGTTTTAGACTGGTTCTTCAGAAATGTAAAGACTCCGGCCTTAAGGTTAAAAAAAATAAATGTCAACTGTGTACAGATAAAGTAGAGTTCCTGGGGTACCTAATCGATAAACAAGGCATTCACCCCACCAATAGCAAGTTAAGGGCAATCAAGAATGCCCCAAGACCCAGAAATAAGACTGATCTCCAAGCTTTCCTGGGGCTCATTAATTTTTACAACATCTTCCTGCCCCACAAAGTGACTGTAGCCGAGCCCCTACATCGGCTTCTCAACAAAAAAGCAACCTGGGTCTGGGGGCACTGAGAGGAGCACGCATTCCGACAAGTGAAAAACCTATTAACTTCAGATGCTGTTTTAATGCACTACAACGAGACTTTGCCTTTAACAATCACATGTGATGCGTCACCATTTGGAGTAGGAGCCATTTTGAGCCATGTGTTACCAAACGGTAGTGAAGCCCCTATTGCCTATTTTTCAAGGACTTTATCAAAGGCTGAACGTAACTATAGTCAAATCGATAAAGAGGCTCTTGCTGTTGTATCTGCTGTAAAACGGTTTCATGAATATGTATATGGACGAGTTTTTACTATTGTTACCGACCACAAACCTTTGCTGGGGATTATAGCAGGAGACAAGCCAACCCCCTATATATTATCACCTAGAATGACTCACTGGTCGGAGTTTTTGGCTGCGTACAATTATAAGCTGCAACACCGCCCAGGGAAAGCCATTCCCCACGCTGACGCGCTGAGCCGTGCACCACTTCCGGAAATCGTCGACGACCCAGCTCCAACCCTTACAATGCTGCAGATTGAAATGCTACATTCACCCAGCTAACAGCTAAAGATATCGCGATCGAAACAAAATGCGATCCTATCTTAACGCGAGTTCTTAGCTGGGTCAAACGAGGATGGCCAGTAGATCAAACCCCTGATGACTTCATCCCCTTCAAGAACCGACAAACAGAACTTTTTTCGCAAAAAGGCTGCATCCTATGGGGGGATAGAGTCATCGTCCCAGAGTGGTTACAATGGGCAGTATTAAAGACACTGCGTGAGGGCCACCCCGGCATCGTGCGTATGAAAGCGCTCGCACGAAGCTATGCATGGTGGCTGGGCATCGACAAATAGATCGAAGCCTGGGTAAAGACTTGTTTAAAGTGCCAGGAAGTTAGCAATGCCCCACCTAAAGCAACTTGGACAGAATGGGAAACACCCCGGGGACCGTGGTCCCGCATTCATATTGACTTTGTGGGACCTACTAAGGGAGACACATTCCTCCTAACAGTGGATGCCTATAAAACTGGCTCGAGATCCATGAAATGAAGAGTACCACAACTGAGTCCGTCATCCGGAAGTTGAACAGATTATTCGCGACGCATGGATTGCCAGACGTTCTGGTATCCGACAACAGACCCCAGTTTACCACGCTCCCTTTTGAACAATACTTAGCGGACCGGGGTATTCGCCATGTGCTAACTTCACCAGTGCATCCTGCGGCTAATGGAAGAGCCGAGCGCATGGTACAATTTGTTAAAAAAAACCTCTACAAAATGGACTATGGGGACATTGAAGATAAGATAAACAGAATACTCCTTCTCCAACACATCACTCCGCACAACGTCACCAACAAGACTCCAGCTGAACTATTAATGAGACGCAAACCCCGTTCCCACCTCGACCGGCTTCACCCTTCTTACGAGCCAGAGAAACCCTGTGGATCTAGCGGAAAATGCCGCAAGTTCAAGATAGGCGACTTAGTTTTCGCCAGAAACCTTTCTGGTGAACCGTTGTGGGTCGAGGCAACTGTAATTCAAGCCACTGGACCCAGGTCATACTGGGTGAAAACCTGCGATGGAAAAATATGGAAACGCCATATAGATCAGCTTCGCTCGAGGCCACAACCTAGTTTCCGCAACTCCGGTAACTCCCAAACTGAGGGGGGAGGGGATGTCGAGGAAACCGAATTCGAGATGGCAGAAAGCAGGAACGAAAGAAGTCAGCAATTGGGCGTAACGAATGAAGAAGGATCAGGGAAGGGCGTGTCCTCGCCACAGAGGAACACCTCAACAGAGGCAAGCCCGCAAAGGCCAGAGGACAATGACGAGAACATTAGCGGCACTGAGTCTTCCAATGAGGAACCACCGGCACCCGACTTGCCCGAAAACATCCCGCCAAAACAAGGTTACAGACAAGAACCGGTGGGACAGCGTAAATCCAATAGACAGTCAAAACAACCTTCATACCTCAGAGATTACATCACCGCACCCCCTAAATGGAACCCGGGGGGAAGGGGTGTTATGAACTCATAAAACGCTTAAATAAATTTATCAAAACCTTTAGAAAATAGCAGGGTTCTAGTCCTGCACTTCTGATTGGCCAATAATAGCGATATCGGATTGGTCCATTCAGGAGAATCTGATTGGCTGTTAACGAGCCAGTCTCATTAACACTCCACGTTTCTTATTGGTTACTAGATCAGCAGCTTGCCTATAAAAGGGCTGCTGCTGCCCTAGGTTTTTGCTCTGTTCAGAATGATTAATAAAGAGTTGAAGTTCACTGTTCACCGTCTCATCTCCGTTCCTTGCGCCCATGCGCAATACTTAACAGATACTGACATCAACTTTTAATGAAAATTATGAATATTATTCAAGCTAATCTTAATACAGCCACCCTTTGTTTAGTGACTTCTTCAGTTTGCGACCATGCACAAATATGATCATAGTAAACACAAACCAAAAAAAAAAAATCATTTGATGGCCAATGCATGCATTTGTGATTAAATTTTATGCTCCTGACAACAGAGGCCTTTAAGACCTAATGTGGTTCCAATCTTTTAAAAAAGGGTGGGGAGGTGGACCCAGGAAACTATAGACCAATCAACCTCAAATAAATACCTGGGAAGATCCTGGAAAAGATAATCAAGCAACAAATCTGTGAACACCTAGAAATAAGCAAAGCTATTACCAGAAGTCATCATGGCTTTGTTAAAAACAGATCATGTCA
Organism: Hydrophis major; assembly: GCA_033807585.1. Classification (NCBI taxonomy): domain Eukaryota; kingdom Metazoa; phylum Chordata; class Lepidosauria; order Squamata; family Elapidae; genus Hydrophis; species Hydrophis major. Next base: position 112,233,554 of record CM066330.1, read on the forward strand.
CACAAAACTTATTGCATTGTTTGACAAAGTGACTAAATTAGTGCCCCAGTGAAATGCTATGGACATTATACTTGGACATCAGTATGGCATTTGACAAAGTAGACCACAGCCTATTTCTTGATAAAATATTTAAAAATGTGGAATAGACAGCATTACCACCAGATCAGAGGTGGTATTCAGCAGGTTCTGATCAGTTCTGGAGAACCGGTAATGGAAATTTGGAGTAGTTCAGAGAACCGGCAAATACCACCTTTGACTGGAGATTTTACAATATCCTTCCCCTGCCACACCCACCAAGCCAACCCACAGAACCAGTGGTAAAAAAAAATGAATCCCACCACTGCACCAGATGAATTATAACTGGCCAACCAACTCAAGGTGTAGTCCTCAATGGAGCTATATCAAGATGGAGGGAAGTATGTAGTGGGGTACCTCAAGGTTCTATTTTAGGCCCAATATTCTTCAACATCTTTATAAGGAATTTAGATGAAGGGGTAGAAGAGGAACTCAACAAATTTGCAAATGATACCTAAGCAATCTCTCTGCAAGTAGGCAAAAAAAGTTTGTGTGGGAGAAGAACACAGTTGGAGGAAGTTTTAATTGAATGAGATGGCACCATCCAGTGATCTTTCCAGTGTCTTTTATCTCTTTCTCCTCATTTAGTGACTACATTCCCTTCCAATGACTATTTGTTAAGTGAAATGGTCACTAAATGAACATGTCACTAACAAAGAGAGACAGAGTTTTTATTTCCAAATATTTCAGACATAAACTTATTAATATCTGGAACTGAGTCTGACTATAAAGAGATTGCACACTGGACTGTAGAAGTAAAAAATGTCCTTAATATTTAGAAAAAACCTTTTGGAAGCTCAAATATGGAAGTTGCCACTTTGGAAAAATATTTGTCAGTTATGGCCTCACTTGCAAACCAAAAATGTTCTGCTGAACAGGGCTGTAATGTCCGCCTTCCTTCCTTCCTTCCTTCCTTCCTTCCTTCCTTCCTTCCTTCCTTCCTTCCTTCCTTCCTTCCTTCCTTCCTTCCTTCCTTCCTTCCTTTCTTTTCCTCTTACAGTCATAGCTGTTTTAAAAAGTCAATGCATATGACTTTTACATATCAAGGAGAGCCAGTACATGTGTTGCTATTCTCCCCAGTCATGTGACTGGAACAACATGATAGAAAACAAGTGAATACAACACTAATGAACTAGTCAAACTTATGGTATTACTATAGTGAATTATATTTGCTGGTTGTGATGTCAACTCTATTTATGTACAGAGTATCATGTCATCCTGACCTCTGTTTCTGCAGGTGACAAAAGACAAAAAATAATAACACCTATCAAGGTTTTAAAAAAAGACAAACATTTGTGCAATTTGGGACCATAACTATGATGATATAAAATGGCCAATATAAATTTCAGTGAATACAAAGCCTTGTTAAAGTTCCTTGAAAACTGTAACGAAGTACTATATTTTCAGGTGAAGGGGAGAGAGGAGACAAGTATTTTATGAGAAAAGAAAAACTGAAAGTGTATCTGGGTTTGAATAACAGATATTTTTATTTCCATTAAGATTAAGATTTGCCCCTATCTGGCAATTATTCTATCAACTGTGTTAAGTACTTGGACATGGGTTGGAGTAAATGGAGACAGTCTTTGAATGTGAACTTTCAGCTCTTTATTGCATAGTGACTTCTCAAAACAATAACAGTGAACCCTGCCTTATATAGGCAACCTTTGTGAGAATTGTCCAATTGCGAGCTATGAACGCTAGCTCTTTAAACCAATAATAATTCTCTGTTAAGGGCCAATTGGATTCCTAAGAACTAACCAATCCAATCTGGCCACCTAACAGCCAAATCAGAAGTGCAGGGCCAGAACCCTGCACTTTACCTCAAGCTCATACTTTATTAACTATGGTACATACACAACACCCCTTCCCCCTGGCTTCTTGATTATGGTGTAGTTATATAGTCCTTTAAATAGGACGGTTGTCTTTTAAGTCTTTCAGATTTTCGTTGGACTGGTTGATTGCAATCCTGTTGAGGTAGATTGTTGTTTGGCAGTGTCTCTGCTTCTTGCTCAGGTGCAATTTCTTGCGGTGCAAACAATTCTCCTTCCTGCTCCATTTCCTGAGTCTCACTTGATTTGTCGCTCCCTTCGAGCAGGTTCCCTGGAACGTCATCTTCATCTTCTCCCCCCCCCCTCGGTTTGGTCATGGGGGAGTTGTTGACTGGCCGTTGTGAGTCGTGACCGTAATTGGTCGATATGCCGTTTCCACAGTCTATTGTCACAGCATTTCACTACGTAGGATTTGGGGCCAGTCACTCGCACTACCGTTGCCTCTATCCATAACGGATCGCCTGATAAGTATCGTGCGTAAACGCGGTCTCCTACCTGGAAAGTGTGACAGTGGCCACTGGATCCTATTGGCTTTTCTGGTTCGTAAGCAGGGTGCAACCGGTCGAGGTGGGAATGAAGTCTTCGTCCCATCAGTAGTTCCGCGGGAGTTCTGCCGGTGACGCTATGTGGAGTTATGTGTTGCAAAAAGAGAATTTGGTTGACTTTGTCATCGATATTGTCATAGTCCATTTTTTGCAAAGTCTTTTTAACAAATTGGACCATGCGTTCCGCTCGGCCATTGGTGCACAAGCGAGGTGAGCGCATGGCGGATGCCGCAGTCAGCGAGGTACTGCTCGAACATCAATGCCGTGAACTGTGGCCCGTTATCGGACACCAGGACGTCAGGCAATCCGTGGGTTGCAAAGAGTCTATTTAGGATCTTAATCACTGCCTCGGAAGTTGTGGCCGTCATACGATGAATTTCTAACCAATTGGAATATGCGTCAACTGTCAGCAGGAAGGTACATCCTTTGGTTGGCCCCGCGAAATCCAGGTGGATTCTGGACCAGGGTCCATGTGGCGTCTCCCATTCAGTAGGCATGGCTTTTGGTGGGGCGTTGCTGGCTTGTTGGCAATTGGTACACGCTTTGACCCACTGCTCGATTTGCCGGTCCATGCCCGGCCACCATGCGTAGCTTCGTGCAAGTGCTTTCATCCGCACAATGCCGGGGTGGCCCTCGTGCAGAATTTGTAGCAACATCTTCCGGAGTCATTCTGGGACAACGATTCTATCGCCCCAGATGACACAGCCTTTTTGGGAAAAAAGTTCAGTCTGTCTTGCTTTAAACGGCGCGAAGTCATCTGGGACTTGGTCCAATGGCCATCCACGTTCTACCCAGCCTAGGACTCGAGCTAGGGTGTGGTCTCATTTGGTTTCTCTCACAATGTCTCGGGCAGTCATAGGTGGTGAGTTGAATGTTTCGATCTGCAACGTGGTTGCCGTTGGTGCCGGATCCTCGAGAGTCTCTGGAAGCGGTGCTCAGCTTAATGCATCGGCGTGGGGAATGGCTTTCCCCAGGCGATATTGAAGGTGATAATTATAAGCAGCTAGGAATTCTGACCATCGGGTCATTCTAGGGCAGGGGTAAGGAACGTTGGCTCTTTTATCACTTATGGACTTCAACTCCCAGAATTCCTGAGGGAGCCATAAAAGGTTCCCCATCCCTGGCCTACTGGTTTTTTCAGTTGTGAGGGAAATCAATTTTTGACTTGAATGGGACTGTTTAATATACAAATGTAGGACATACAAAGAATATATATAAAAATATGTCCTACATTTGTATATTAAACAGTCCCATTCAAGTCAAAAATTGATTTCCCTCACAACTGAAAAAACCAGTAGGCCAGGGATGGAGAACCTTTTATGGCTCACTCAGGAATTCTGGGAGTTGAAGTCCGTAAGTGATAAAAGAGCCAACGTTCCTTACCCCTGTTCTAGGGGATAATATGTAGGGGGTTGGCTTGTCCCCGGCTATTATCCCTAGCAACGGTTTGTGGTCAGTTATAATGGTAAATGTCCTTCCATACACATATTCATGAAATTTCTTTACAGCTGAAACGATTGCGAGAGCTTCTTTATCAATTTGTCCATAGTTCCGCTCTGCATGTGAGAGAGTCTTCGAAAAGTATGCAACAGGGGCTTCGTTCCCATTAGGCAGTACATGACTCAAAATGGCGCCCACCCCGAAGGGCGAGGCATCGCAGGTTATAACTAATGGTAAAGTCTCGTTATACTGCATAAGTACAGAGTCAGATGTGAGCAATTTTTTAACATTCCAGAACGCTTGTTCTTCCCCGTAACCCCATACCCACAATGCTTTTTTATCTAATAACTGGTGTAACGGTTCAGCAACAGTTGCCTTGTGCGGTAAAAATACATTATAGAAATTAATGAGGCCTAAGAATGCCTGTAGATCGGCCTTGTTACGTGGCCTGGGAGCATTTTTTATCGCCTTTAATTTACTTTCGGTAGGGTGAATGCCCTGGCTATCAATCCGATACCCTAGAAACTCAACACTGTCAGTATATAAGTGACATTTTTTTTCACCTTAAGTCCTGCCTCTTGGAATTTTTTAAGAACGCATTTTAAATGATCCTGCAAGATTTTTTTGGTAGGGGCTGCAATTAATACATCATCAAAATACGGAACCACGCCCTTGATTCCCTGTAACAACCTTTCCATGAGGCTTTGGAATATCCCCGGGGCCACACTAACCCCAAATTGCAATCGAGTTCATTTAAAAGCACCTCTGTGCATTACAATTGTTTGGGCTTGGGCCGTCTTTTCATCCACTGGTAGTTGTTGATAAGCTTGAGCTAAATCTAATTTAGCAAAAACCTTTCCGCCCCCCAAGGAATGGAGGAGGTGCTGCACTACCGGAACTGGATACGCATTCTGCTGTAGGGTGTGGTTTAAAGTGGCCCGGTAGTCCCCACAAATTTGGATTGACCCATCTGGCTTAATGGGTGTTACAATAGGGGTTTCCCATGGAGAGTGATCGATGGGCTTCAACACCCCTTGAGCAATTAGCTTGTCGAGTTGTTCGTCGATCTTAGCTTTAAGAGCGAATGGAACTCGATGGGGCTTCAAGCGAATTGGGGCTACTTTTGGATCTAGACTAAATGAGATTGGGGTCCCCTTATACTCACTTAAATGGTCCACGAAGATGTCGCTGAACTCAGAAATAAGGTCTTCCTCCCACTCACAACCACCGACTTGGTTCACGCCGGCCAATTCGATGCTGAGTGGCGCAAACCATTGGAGGCCTAATAGGCTAGGCCTATCTCTGTCGATGATCGTTAAAGGTAAGTACGCTGTATGCTTTTTGAAGGAGACTCAGACTCGGCAGGACCCGACCACGGGGATTCGATTTCCTTGGTAGTCCTTGAGGATGAGGCGTTGAAATTGGAGGTCTTGGCGTTGGATTGTGGGGATAAGTTGCTTGAGTGTCTTCCAAGACACCATCGAGAGGGACGATCCCGAGTCGACCTCCATGTGGCACGGCTGGTTCTCGATGGCTACTGTGACTCAGATTTTCTTAGCGTCCAAAACTGAGGCGTGACCTATAGTGATAGTATGGTGAGCCTCTTCTTTTTGCAAAGCTCGATTTCTGTAGGAGTGGTTTACTGGTTCTCGCCTTACAGGACGGTTTCCTGTCGATTGGCGATAGTTGGCCCCTTTTGAGGCCTGGCTGGGTCCTGGTAAGCTGCAGCAGACCCGGCTGATGTGGCCTCGTTTCCCGCACTCATGGCAGAGTGCGTCGCGGAATTTGCCTTCAGCCCTGGCATGGTTTACTCCACAGCCAGCGCAAGGGCGTAAGGGTTTAGGGCAAGGATCGCGATCGGACCGCAGTCGATGGACCCCTTCTTTGTCGCTGTCTGACGACAAAGAGAGGTCCTCATGGTGCATCGTTAGTAGCTGCCCTTCTAAGTTGGGTGAGATTTCGCCGGTCGGTTGTGTTGCCGGAGTGCGGCTTCGCCGTAATTGTGTAGCTGACTTTTTGGTCACCTCCGCAGCCGTGGCTTTGGCGATGGCATCAGCAAGGCTGATGTCGCCTTTCGCCATCAGCTTGCTTTGCACGCCTAATGCATCTAATCCCAGAATTACTCGATCTTTTATTGCTTCTTCTAAATCAGCGAACCCGCAGAGGCCCCCGAAATTCCGGAGGTCCGCCACAAAATCGGCCACACTCTCTCCTTTTCGCTGGTTTCTCTGATAAAACTCGTGGCGTCTCACGAGTGTAGGCACGGTTGGCACGTAATGGTCTCTCAGGATGGGTTCGAGGTCGTCCCAGCTCATGGCTTTCACTTCTCGAGGTTTGGCGAGTGCTTTTGCCATTTTAAATACAGCTGGGCCGCAGTGCGTCAGGAACAGTGCCCGCTTTTTTGCTGGTGTGGCGTCCTTCAAATTATTCATCTCAAGAAACATTTGGAAGTGATCCATGTAGGATTCCCAATCCTCTTGGTTTGGATCGAACGGAGCGGGTGGTACGATGCCACTGGACATGGTTCCGTTGTTGGCGTCGTCTTTCACGTGCTCGGTATTGCTTCCTGGCTTCTTAGGTTCAGACGTCTCCAAATCCCATCCTCGTCGCCAGTGTTAAGTACTTGGACATGGGTTGGAGTAAATGGAGACAGTCTTTGAATGTGAACTTTCAGCTCTTTATTGCATAGTGACTTCTCAAAACAATAACAGTGAACCCTGCCTTATATAGGCAACCTTTGTGAGAATTGTCCAATAGCGAGCTATGAATGCTAGCTCTTTAAACCAATAATAATCCTCTGTTAAGGGCCAATCGGATTCCTAAGAACTAACCAATCCGATCTGGCCGCCTAACAGCCAATCAGAAGTGCAGGGCCAGAACCCTGCACTTTACCTCAAGCTCATACTTTATTAACTATGGTACATACACAACAAACTGGACAGAAAAATATTTGAAGAAATTTGAATGTGAGAAAAAGCAAAGTGGTTGGAGTGTCAGCATATTTCCCATAACAATCTGGGTCCCCATTTTACTAACCTCTGAAGGATGGAAAGCTGAGTCAACCTTGAGCCACTCAGAATTGAAATCTTGGAGTGAGCATTGAGTTAGAACTGTAGTACTGCATTCTAACCAATGTGCCACCATGACTTTATAAGCACTTCATCGATTGGGCTCCCAATTTTAAACAACTGCAGCGCAGGCAAGAGAGATAGATGCTTCTTGATTTTGGCCACTAGAATTTGATAATAATTTCTTAGGTTCATTACTTATAGGAATTATCTATAATCCGTCCATTTTTTTGCAAATAGGATTGAAAGAATACAAGAGTTAAAGGAAATGAATCCAGGGGAAAATAAAATTGTCTGATTTGTCCATTCCTATGCTAGATATAGGATAATCATAGACCCAGGATGTCACACAGCTTCAAAAATTGTTGGGTGTAACCCCAAAATTTTTTAAGACTTGACACCAGTTTGTAAATGTTTGGACTGACTAAATAATGGAATATATGAGAAGTAATTATATTAAATGCAACTTATTAAATACAATATAATTTAATTTTTATCCTGACCCCATCTATTTCTTTGTCTTGAACCTATTTGCCTTTCTGAATGTAGCTTGCTAACTCAAGTTGCTTCCTTAGCAATCTCCCCACCCCTCATGTACATCCCTGCATTAAATCTTTATCCATAGTTACATTTTGTACAGATCAATGTGCATCAGCAAGGAACAAGCTATTACTCCTTCTGCAGCATTAAGCAACAGGAGTACAAATCCCCAAAGCATGGAATTTGGAATAACTGTAGAGAGAATGAATGAATTAGAAGAGAAATCACCTACATCTATACAGTTAGCAGTGAAAGTTTATTCTTACTAGATTTTAAATTTAACAAAACAATATTTAACATTACGTAAGCATTCTGAGCTATTTTTATCACCATATCCTGGGCAATAAGGACCGTGGGGATGCAAGCAGAAGAAGTAAAATATCTGGCAGGATCATCGACCCTTTCTCATTCAATCTGGTCATGCTCGGTTTTATAGGGATTTGTTTAAAACTTTTATACGGTCACATTTATTGTCATCATATGTAATTCCAATCTAAATGATTTGATATAATATTTCTTCTCCAAACAAACTCTTTAATTTCAGTCTGAAACTGAAAGATGAAGAATATTTGGTTGTGTAGTACATGTACCAAAGAATACTGTTATGAACTAATAAAAACGCTTAAATAAAGTTTTAACAAACCGTAAAGAAAAAGCAGGGTTCTAATCCTGCACTTCTCATTGGCTGATAATAGCGATATTGGATTGGTCTGTTCTGGGGAATCTGATTGGCTGTTAACGAGCCACTCTCATTGGTTCAAGGGTTTAACACTTCCATGTTTCTCATTGGTTAATAAGTCAGCAGCCTGCCCTATAAAAGGGCAGCTGTTGCTCTAGGGTTTTTGCTCTGTTCAGAATGATTCATAAAGAGTTGAAGTTCACTGTTCACTGCCTCGTCTCCGTTCCTTGTGCCCATGCGCAGAACTTAACACTGGCGACGAGGATGGGATGCGGAGACATCAGAGCTGACTGAACACTACAGAGCAACAAAAAGAGCACGTGGCTGAAGGCATATCGACAACGGAAACCATGTCCAGTGGCACCATACCACCCGCTCCATTTGACCCGGCACGAGAAGACTGATACGCGTACATAGACCGGTTCCAGATGTTTCTGGAGACCAACAACTTGAAGGATGCCACTATGGGAAAAAAGCGAGCAGTGTTCCTGACCCATTGCGGGCCTGCTGTCTTTAAGATGGCCAAGGCACTAGCAAAACCGGCTGAGGTGAAAACCATGGACTGGGATGTCCTTGCGCCCCTTCTACGGGCCCACTATGCACCCGCCGTACCAACGCTTGTCCGAAGACATAAATTTTACCAGAGGGACCAGTGGAAAGGAGAGAGCGTTGCAGATTTCATTGCGGATCTCTGGAACCTGGGAGGCCCTTCTAGGTTTACAGACCTCGAAGAAGCTCTGAGAGACCGAATAATTCTGGGATTAGATGACCACACTACGCAGAGCAAGATCATGGCCAAAGGGGACATCAACCTTGCTGATGTCATCAAGGACGCTACTGCAGCAGAAGCAACCAGGAAGTCGGCTGCTCGAATGCGCTGCACCAATGCACCACTCCGTCAACTTGCCAGCGATACCTCACCTCACCTAGAGAGGCACACAACAGCGACCCACCATGAGGAGCTCGAACCATCATCAGAAAGTGATGAGGAGGAGGTCAACCGGCTCCGGTCTGAACGTGACCAACGCCATCAGCGGAATCAAAGACTACTGCACCAATGCGCGGGTTGTGGGGCAAACCACCCACAATCAGACCGCAAATTCCTCGACGCGCTCTGCCATTTCTGTGGGAAAAGAGGCCACATCGGGAAGGTCTGTAGAAGCAAGCAAGGACCCAGCCCATTTCAGAGGGGAAACAACGACCGCCAGACCACAGGGAATTGCCCTGTGAGTCGGGAACATTTGAACCACCAATGGAACAACCACTCATACAGAAATAAAACACTGGCCATTTCAATGAGATGAGAAGAGGCACACAAACCATTACAATCGGTCACGCCTCATCGCTAGATGTAAAGAAGATCTGAGTGAAGGTCGCCATCGAAAACCAGCCTTGCGTGATGGAAGTCGATTCAGGATCGTCCCTCTCAATGGTTTCCTGGAAGACCCTCAAGCAACTCATCCCTACCATCCGGTGTCAAGACCTCAGAGCCCAGAGAATCATCCTCAAAGATTATCAGGGGAACCGAATTCCGGTCGTTGGATCCAGCCAAGTCCAAGTATCATTTAAAAATTGTACTGTGTCATTACCACTGACCATCATCGATCGTGACCGGCCTAGCTTGTTAGGCATTCAATGGTTCGCCCCACTTGAGATCAAGGTAGCCGGCATTCACCAAACCAGAAGCGACGACTGGGAGGAGGTCATCGTCCAGGAATTCCAGGACGTTTTTGCAGACAAACTAGGTGAGTACAAGGGGACCCCGATATCATTTAACCTTAACCCTGAAGTAGCCCCCATCCGCCTTAAGCCTCGTCAGGTACCTTTTGCCCTTAAACCAAAAATTGACGAGCAGCTCGATAAATTAATGGCCCAGGGTGTTTTAGAACCAACTGACCACATTCGTTGGGAAACCCCAATTGTAACACCCATCAAACCGGATGGATCGTTAAGGATTTGTGGGGACTACCGGGCTACCCTTAATCATGCCCTTCAACAGAACGCTTACCCGGTGCCGGTGGTACAGCACCTTCTCCATTCCCTAGGGGGTGGAAAAGTCTTTGCTAAATTGGATTTAGCACAGGCCTACCAACAACTGCCTGTAGATTTAAAAAAACGCAGAGGCACAGACAATCGTTATGCACCAAGGTGCCTTTAAGTGCAACCGACTCCTAGTCAGCAAGCCAAAGGCTCTACACTTGTAAAAGACAATGTTCTACTTTCAAAAATATAACAAGAACTAGTTAATACAAGGTCTTCCTATCCTTGATTGCTGGAATTCAATGAAACAATTATTTGTTTCATAGGAAGTGAGTTGGCTTTGAAATAATATTACTTTGGGAGATTTCAAGAGCCACATGATATAAATCTGCCTGAAGTGAAACTGTTCCAAAGAGAAAAACTAATCAGACTGGTTTTCCCATAATATAAAGTAGAGTATTAACACTGAAGCAACTGATGGTGATGTCGTTAGGCACATCACTGATGAGGACCTTCGTTACTGCACTGATTGAGAAATATGCCAAAAAGCTTACAATTCCAGGTACATAATGAACAAGGAGATACCAAAGAGTTGTCTTTAGCAACTGCCAAGACTGAAGTGCCACATGGCAGATTATGTAATTTGAGGGAGGGAAAGATCTGTATCTGTAAATAAAGCCTATGGCAATGTACCTCGTGTTTGCACAGGTGTGATGTTAACAGTCCCCATGCTTTCTTTGACAAACAGGCAGGATATAAAAGAGGTTACAATATTACCTAAAATTATTTGGAGGGTTTTCAAATTGGAGCATTATTGTAGGGATGGCTGTATCTTTGGTTCTTGTCTGTGATATATCAAAAATAAAGCCAGAAGTTTCCACAGGAAAAGCACAGGACAAGCAGAGTTGCATACATTCATGCCATTTTAGAAATGATGCACATTTGCTGAGGAGGAATGTTGGAATGTTGTTTTCTTAGAAGTGGTAATAGATGTGCAATCCCTACCTCCAGCACACCTTACCCCACCTTCAAGTGTATTTGGCAGCTGAATCACATACATAGCAGATCTTTGCATTGTTCTTCATCCTTTGGAAATATGTGGTCATTACTTGGTTTAGGTCAGAGGACTTTCCCACACACCATCACATCACCTCATTGTTAATATACAGTGTTTGAATGTCTCTGGGATTATATCTACTCTCATAAGTGGTACCACCTATCTTTTCAACTTTCACCTTTGTAATTTGCCAAGCACAGGCTCATTTTTTCACATCATGCCTCATGGTCAACTTGGCTGTAAGATTTGATTCAAGCATCCGTGTTTTTCACTTCAGAGCTAAATTATATGAAAGAAATGTGGTCTTGAACATGCAACAAATTCAAAACACATTGCATATCATAGCCACTCAGCAATGTAGTTTCCTGATTGCTTCATCTTGAAGACAGATGGATTTCCAGCATTCAGTAATATGAGTGGAACAATTTGAGAATTATTTTTTGTGCGGGCCATACAGGATTTTATCAGATGACATTTTCTTTTGCAGTGATAGCAATAGCATTTGAAGTAATAAGCTCATGGTCAATTTTAGCCTCATAAATTGAACAAACAAAGAAGCTTTTTGATCAGATTGCCTGACTATCAAATTTATAATACTGTCTAGCCAAATGCTTCAGGAAAATTCACAAGAAGGATATAAAGGCCTCCATGTCTCTCGTTGCTTCCAACAGCAGAATAACAGAATAATAGAGTTGGAAGGGATCTTGGAGGTCTACTGCTTCCACCCCCTGCTCAGGCAGGAGACCCTATACTATTTCAGACAAATGGCTGTCCATTCACTTTTTTAAAACGTATAGTGAGGGAGCATAGTTGCCTTTTTTGAAGTTATAATTGGGGATTCCGTCGTTGTGATGATTTTTGTGTGGATGTATGTTGAGACAAAAGTCAGTCATGTTGTGGTCACTGTTGGAAAAGGATTCTTTAATTTGTATTCTGTAAATTGAACTCAAACTATTGCAGAAGATGACATCAAGGCAGTTGTAAAGTCTAGTGTTGTTGGTTACTAGTTGTTCTAGTCCCAGATTTGTTACTGCATTGTAGAAGGTTGCATGTGTGGGATCAGTTGTACATTCATTAAGGGTCCAGTTAATATGAGATAGATTGAAGTCACCAAGAAAGACAAAAATGTGTGGGCAGGATGCTTCCCATGTTAGTAGTGTATTTAGCTTGTTTGCATGTTCAATGTCATAATCAGGGGCTCTGTAATATAGTAAGAACCGAAATGTGATATTTAAGGATAGTTCACAGGCAATGGTCTCAGGAATAGCAAGCTCCTGGGTTGTTGTAACTATGTATCATTCATGTGTTTGCAACTATGTATCATTGCAACTATATATCATTCAAGCATTTGCAACATTGTATCATTCACGTGTAATCATTAACTTCTGTCTCTTCAGTGACCTTTACAAGGCACGTACAAGAGACGAGATAGACGTTTGTTAATAAGCTTATCCACTTTGTAAATAATCTGTCCGGTATGCAGCTTTGTAAACATGCACATCCTGATGAGATTACCATGTTTGACTTGAGCTTTTTGATTAAATCATTTTCTTGTAAAAAAGCACAATAAAAGAACGTGTGCCAAGACATTCGGGGCGCGCTCATCAAGAGGAAACTTCGCTTCCTGTCATTTCTCTTCCCTTCGCTCCCTTTCATGAGCCGCCCATCAGATGCGGGATGGCAGATACCGCATTCTGGTGACCCCGACGTGATTCCCTAAGGGGGATACGCAGCGACGCGCCCATATCTTATCAGCTCGATGGGAGCTGTGCATCGCCAGGCCTGAAGCAAATTGCACGTCATCGGATCTGAAACACGGTCTCGACTTTCGTAAGTATGGGTGGAAACTTTTCTCAACAGCAGACGCAGCATCTGAAGGAATTGAGGGAGTTAGTCGCTTCTTCTTCTAAATACTCTGCTAATTTAAAGGGCTCTCCTGTAAAAAAGAAACCTATTGCTACATTATTGGCTTATGTGTGGCAACATTGTCCTAATTATTCAGAGGAAGGGTCCTTAAAAATTTCCACTTGGCAAAAAATTGGTGAACATTTCCATAGTCCTCCTCGTGCACCTATTGGCATTTTGGTCACTTGGAGGAAAATTATGGAGGCTTTAAAAGTCCATTATAAAATAGAAACAGGGAGTATGTTTGAATCTCCCCCGCCAAGTTATGATAACTTTTCAATTTTCCCTAACTCAGGCAGAAGCTGCTGCCATTATTCAACAATGCCCCACATGTAGTAAGCAAGGACATTCCATTCCCATAGGAGTAAATCCTAGAGGATTAAAAGCTTGTGAAATTTGGCAAATGGATGTAACTCAGTATCCACCTTTTGCCTCTTGGAAATATTTGCACATTTCAATAGATACATATTCAGGGTTTATTCTGGCTACTCCTCAAAGGGGAGAAACTGTAAAACATTTCATCAATCATTCAATTCGTACCTTTGCCTCGCTGGGACGTCCAAAAGAAATCAAAACAGACAATGGACCTGCCTATACAAGTTCTGCTTTTCAGGACTTCTGTAACAGATGGGATGTAACCCACAAGTTTGGGATTCCCTACAACAGCCAGGGGCAGGCTATTGTGGAACAAGTGAACTTATCTCTGAAAAGTGCTCTTGATTGATATTCGTTGTGGGAAAAAACCCCGAACCTCCCAGCATTGCAAAATTCTCTTAATATTTGTCTTTACACTTTAAACTTTCTCAATCTGACTGGCATTCCTCCCACTTCTGCTGCTTCATGTCATTTTTCCTCCCCCTCCCCCCCGCCTAACAGACCTCTGGTATATTATCGCAGATTGCCAGATCCTGCCTGGCAGGGTCCCGCTGAGCTTCTCACTTGGGGACGAGGCTACGCTGCGATCTTACTGCCAGACAAAACCACTTGCTGGATCCCTGGTCGGGCAGTAAGACCCTATCATGGGAATTCCTCCGCTACATCTGTATCTTAAAACTCTTCCTGATATTCTTGCCTATACCTTCTTTGCAATTTCTACCTTACTTCAACAAAACCTATGCTTCCTGTCAAAAGACTATTCGTGTTAAAACCATTTCATTAGCAGAAGGCTATTATACTTGTTCCATGTGGGTACGTCATGAAAATGCTACCCGTAGTTTTCACTCTGTCACTTCTGTTTTGTTTAAAGAACACTCTACCACTCGCTCTTTTGTTCCTTCTTTACTCTTCCTATGGAAAGGAACCTTAAAATCTTTTCCTCTATTCAATCTAAATTTAGGGGGACCTAGATGTCCTTCTATTGTATTATGGGTTTCCCCACCCCAACTAACATCCTTGATGAATTACCAAATTAATCTTTATTGTCATTATTGTAATTATTATCCTTTTTCTACTAATTGCATTCCCTCCTCATTTTGCAAATGTTCTACAACTAACTTGTCCATAGCCCTCTCTCCTACTTGTCATGCTTTTATATACCCAAACTCTGATCCTGTCAACAAACGACGCTTCAAAAGAACTGTCCATGATGATCCGCAGAAGCCTCATAGAAGATATAATATTACTTGGACTATAACTGACTTTCAAGGAGTTCGTTTAAGTTCTACAACCAATTTTTCTTGCATAGAAGACTTCTACCCACCACTTCAATTCGATTTGGCAGACGCACCCACACAACCAGGGGATATTCTGCAATCTACACCACTGCAGGAGGAACTTTAACATCATGCCTGAAAGGAATATATTTTATCCCTGGCAATAATTTTGTTTGGACTTGTTCCACCAGTTTCATGGCATGTGTCCACGGGGATGAAATTGTTAAATCCAAATCATTTTGCATTCAAGTATGGCTTGTGTGTATAACTCTGATGATTTTATATCCCTATAGGTACCCATGGAATACCCCCTTTTTTGCAAAATCGTAAAGATTTAGATCGTTATTTTTTAAAACAAGGGGGATTGTGTGCTATGCTTAAAGAAGAATGTTATCTTTATGCTGATAGCAAGGGGGGGGTTGTTTTCTATTTCGCCATGGCTTACAACCTTTTTAACTGCATTGGCAGGATCATTAATAATCACTATATTGATATGTATCATAGGACCTTGTTGTTTTTATAGAATATTGCAAATTTTGAAAAATTAATTATCCTCTGCTGATGTTAATGTGCTATTGCAAGCTCATGTTATATTCTCAACACCGGACGAAAAAATGTCATTGCTGAGTTACCGCTCCTTGGACAACCCTGACGCTGACGGGTCGCACTCTTGCCTAGATGACGGGGACGGCGAATATTTCAGAAAAATGGTTCCTGTCTTCTCGGACGAGGAAGAAGACTCGTCATAAATAATAAAAACAGAGGAGATGTTGTAACTATGTATCATTCATGTGTTTGCAACTATGTATCATTGCAACTATGTATCATTCAAGCATTTGCAACATTGTATCATTCACGTGTAATCATTAACTTCTGTCTCTTCAGTGACCTTTGCAAGGCACGTACAAGAGACAAGGAGATAGACGTTTGTTAATAAGCTTATCCACTTTGTAAATAATCTGTCCGGTATACAGCTTTGTAAACATGCACATCCTGATGAGATTACCATGTTTGACTTGAGCTTTTTGATTAAATCATTTTCTTGTAAAAAAGCACAATAAAAGAACATGTGCCAAGACATTCGGGGCGCGCTCATCAAGAGGAAACTTCGCTTCCTGTCGTTTCTCTTCCCTTCGCTCCTTTTCATGAGCCGCCCATCAGATGCGGGATGGCAGATACCGCACTGGGTAACTTGGATGTTTTTTAGATGTGGAGACTTTTTATAGAAGATAGCAACACCACCTCCTCTATGGATTTCACGATCTCATTGGTAAACATGATAGTCTATTACTGTGGTTATGGAATCAGGGAGAGTTGCGTTGAGCCATGTTTCACAGACAAATATGTCGAATTTAGCCATATTTAGTAAGAATTGAGCCTTTTATTAAAATTATTTTTATATTACATGACTTTTTTTACACCTTTTAAAGAATCATCCACCCAATGTACAGGTATAGTACATTGGATGAATGATTTCTCCAACTTTTTCTCAGAAAAAGAAGACATTTTCAATAATTTCTCAATGAGCAGTAGTGTTTCAAAAGAAACAAGATATGAAGAGTTATTTTCTTAGAATAAAGAATGGGAAATCTATGATTATGCAAATTATTGAAGAGAAAATGATAAAATGAAATATCAAAATGTACTTATATATCATGGGTTATATCAAAAATCACCACACAGAGACCCCCCCTTTTTTAAAAAAAAAATATAGGGCTACTTTGTAAAGTGTAATGAAATAAAATAATAGAAGGCACGCACTATTCCAACAATTTGAATATTTTATCTCTTGCCACCAGCACCACTATACATATAATATCTCATATTTGGACACTAAATAGCTGCTGAAATTCCAACAATTTGTATCCATATTGTTTTAATCCAATATGCTTCACCATACCTATATAGTCCACATCACTGGCAAAGAGAAATCTTTTATTCTTTTCTGTATTAATGTATCTTATTCTCAATTTTATTTGGAATGGATCATGGAGTTTTCCATTCTGCAGAACTTACTCAAGTATTAGTTGTTTTTAGACTCAATGCATATTGAATCTGAAGTCATGATCATGTTTTCAATGCACCCTCATTTCATTTCAAATATTTATATCTGAAATATTACCTTTTGTATTCTTACACGCAAGTAACCTTTCTTTAAGATGAAAGAGGTAAAAAAATATAAAAATAGTATGCCAAAAAGACATTATGAATTTTTAGGAAGATATAAATTATTGTGGTTGATCATACAATCTGCCACACTGAATTTGGCATTTTTATCTACTTACTTAGTCCTATGGACCAGAGATAGACAATTTCTGATATCTGATGATGTTAAAGATATCATCTCAGAATGGAAGTTATTTCCAATAAAACTGGTTTTTGCAATTGTCTGATGGTGATCTGCCAATAGTGTTCAAGTGGTGTTTTGGAATTGTACCAATAGCACCCATCATTATTGCTAGTATCTTTTTAAAAAAAACAGTCATTGTATGTCTATTTGCAGGTCTTTGTATTTTGTGATTTTCTTCTGTTATTTTGCTTCTATTCTGCTGTCTCTACTACTGTCATGTCCATTATCCAGAATAACTTGATTTTCCTCGGACTACATATTCAACATTATGCTGTGGCTAGGAATATGAGAGAAGCATTGAAATAATTCTATACCCTAAATAAGTACAAGAACTCATGTTGACTAGAATCCAGTGTAGCCAAAATACATACAAATAAGCATCTGTTGATTTATCTTTGTTCCTTCTGTATTCTTTTTTCTTCCTTTATTGCAAAATAGACTTAAAAGATTTATGTCCTAGCAGCAAATAATACCTCAGACTTGTCCTGGTAGAATTATGACTAAGACAGTTGAACTCCAACAAGAATTGCATTAGAAAACCTGCTACAACAATTTTTTATTCATAATTATTATTGAGTAGCAAAAAGCACATTTAATTATCTCCCTTATTGACCTGTTTCTGTGCAAGTCATTTATGTTATAAATCCTGGCATTATTGCCAAAGAGTAAGCTCATTGCCTGCATTCACCAGGAGACCAATGAAAATCTCTCTCTTTTTATTTATCCTGCTGTAGAACAACAACAAACAAACAAACAACAAAAATGGGTTGTGTTCAAGGCAGCTTTTGTGGAATCTTTGTCCACCCTTGACCAGCCCAGCACACTGTCCAAATCCAAGGGAAGAAATTTCATGTATTTATTGAATGCATATCCATCCACAATTTCACAATTCTCAGTGGTGTATAAGACACAAAAGTAAAAAAAAAAAAAATGGATCAACCATCCATGACAAAAGTAAAAGATAAATGACATAATGGCTTGATCTCTACAGGAAAACTGTCCTGCAATACCAGCATGGCACTGAGAAGAACCACCTTTTAGTTTCTGCTCCTGCAAATGTGGGATGATAAGGAGTTTCTCTCTAGATGTTCCAGTAGCTTGGGCCAATAGGAGAAGTTGGAGAAGTCAGTCCTGAAGAATAATGCAGGGGGTAAACAGGGCATAACATTGGTGTTATATGTTCCTAGCATCAGGAGCCTGATAACACATGGATTACATTGTGCATGACTTGTAATTTTTGAGGAGTCTTTAACAGCAGTGTCATGTGGTCAGGTCTTTGAAGGTAGTTCAGATAAGAAGTACAAACCATGAATGCTGATACTACATTTATTATAAGATTACAATAACTGAATCTCACAAGCCTGAAAGCATGTTATTCTCCAAGAAATGACTTTGTCAAGGATATCAACATCACTAGTAATGATTACTTCCAAACTTAGAACAGTTTACATCCTGTGACCATTTTTTTTAAAAAAAATCTTCCTATCCCAAGTCTTTATGAAGAAGCTATAAGCGGACAAAAATACCAGATCCAGACTAATCTCTGGTTGACTGTGTGTCCAACCATAATAGTATAAAAATAATAAAAATTTAATGTTATATTAAGAATTTCACTCTAAACTCTCTCTCTCTTTCTCTTTCATTCTTTCTCTCTCCTTCCCTGCCTCTCTCCCCCCTCTCTCTGTGTTTAATGGGCTTCCACTAAATTTGTATCTTTGGGCTAAAATGCCAGTTCCCAAAAACAAAAGCTTCCATGTTGATAGTTTCAACTTAAAAAAACTTATATAGGGATATTTTATATTAATATATAAGGGTGCCCATGTTTGAGCATTTCATTGCTTTTAAATTATTTAAGTTCATGTGAATCCTAAAGGTATTATATTTCTATTTAAAAAACAACTTTAATTGGAATATCCACCTTGATAGGTCTCATGTAATTTTTTGTCTTAATAAGCAAGACCTGTACTTGAGCAAACTTTGCAATGAGAAATAGGCAGTCTGCCACATGAGTTTACTTGCTGGACCAACCACCATCTTTCTTTCTCTCCCTCCCCCTCCCCACTTTCATTAACATGATATACTTCATTAAACACAGAAGTGCTTTGTTGCATTAGTAGGTTTATAGAAAGTAGCCAGATAGGCTCTTACACTTCCTATGACAAATGAATATTGACTTCCTCTAAAGAAGATGTAAATGGATTTGCTTAATAGGACTTGGGGCCCAAGAGCAATTAATAATAGCTTATATCATAGTGAAGGCTTTGTTCATATTTGAAGCAATAAATTGCAAGTATTAAATTTATATTTATTCAAAGTTAAACTCATTTGTAATTGACAGATTACTTAGCCTTAGGCTTTTAAGATCTTTTAGTATAATTAAATTAATAGAAGGTTATAGATCACAGTATGATAAGCAAACAGCATGGAC
Source organism: Hydrophis major (assembly GCA_033807585.1). Classification (NCBI taxonomy): domain Eukaryota; kingdom Metazoa; phylum Chordata; class Lepidosauria; order Squamata; family Elapidae; genus Hydrophis; species Hydrophis major. The sequence goes on from CM066330.1 coordinate 112,253,102, forward strand.
TTTAATATGACAGATATACAGAGAAAAGGCCATGTTAGTAGATCATTATTATCGGCTTACCTTCAGCAGAAATGCTACTGAAATCTTAAGAAAAGGAGAAAGCATTCCTTAGCATAGAAAATAATATTTTATGAATAATCATTCCTTAACCCAAGATACTCTAATAATCAGAGGCAGTGAAGTCCTACCTAAGACCCTAGATGGAAAATAAAACTTTGCCTCCCTCTTTTTTGCTTCTTCCATAATGCCAGAGTGTGGGGTCAATTATTATGTCTCCTTTGTGTTAAAAGGAGATACTTTTCACCTTGAGCTATCTGTAGATTTGTCGCTGCCTGCCAGTAACTGCTCATATCCTCAGTAAGGCTTTTAATGTGCATAGGAACAGAAAGAGGAGGAACTATTCAGCATATTGAAATTTGATCATGGTACCAGCGAGTATGGCAGAGTATGGCAGAGTATCTGCCCATTAATGATTACTCATCTGGTTGGCTGGTTGGCTGTATATACTATGTCCAACTAGACAACATTATGTAAATATCAGAGTTTGGGAACAATAATGGAAGATGGATCAGTTATTTTCAGGGGTGGGATTCTACCAGTTCACACCTATTCAGTAGAACTGGTTGTTAACATTCTAAGCAGTTCGGAGAACCGGTTGTTAGAAGAAATTGTTGGCCTAATCCTGTAAGGAAGGCAGGAAGGAAACATTCTGGTGTTGTTTACAGAAACTGCCTCTCCATTAAGCCTTATTACATTTTTGGCAGGACTAGACTTCCTGTCTCAGGAACTTATCTGGAGTTTTCTTCCCTTCCTTTGCTGGTACTTTGCTTGTGTGGAGTGACCATTCAAAGTTACAATGGCACTGAAAAAAGTGACTTATGACCATGTTTCACACTTACGACTGTTGCAGCATCCCCAGTCATGAGAGGCCAGGCGATGAGATGCATGCCTCAATGTGAGTGATATTGAGTTGGCCACGCCCAGCCAATAACATGACCACCAAGCCATGTCCACCCAGTCACATGACCACTAAGCCATGCCCACAGAACCGGTTGTTAAAAAATTTGAATCCCACCCCTGGTTATTTTCCCATCCATTTTACAGGCTTCATGAATGTATCTGGTTGGGCTCATCTACTGTATGCATATCTAGATAGCTCCATGATCTTAAATAGCAGAGATCTTTGTATGTTCTTATATTTTTAATCTTGTTTTAACAGGAAATTTGGTGATATGGGGACATAGAGAGTGAGAAAATAAACCATGCTTCTGACTTCTCTAAAGATTGTAGGCAAAAGTGGTCCTTCTAAAATAGAGACAAGTTACCGTTACCATGCAGCATGTTTAATTCATGGATTAACTAATGTTGGCACCAAAGCAACAAAACAAAATTCCCAAAAGCAATAGTATAGTTTTCCCTACTCTGGAGCCCTCAACAACTGAACCCACACATGCAACCTTCTACAATGCAATAACAAATCTGGGACTAGAACAACTAGTAACCAACAACACTAGACTTTACACCTGCCTCGATCTCATCTTCTGCAATAGTTTGAGTTCAATTTACGGAATACAAATTAAAGAGCCCTTTTCCAACAGTGACCACAACATGATTGACTTTTGTCTCAACATACGTCCACACAAAAATCATCACAACAACAGAATCCCCAATTATAACTTCAAAAAAGGCAACTATGATCTTATAAACAATGATCTCTCATCCCTTGATTGGCTATTTCTATTCACTGTAGAAGACCATTACAACATATTTTTACTTGAAGTCAAAAGAGTCATCAAACTATATGTACCATTAAAAACTTCCAAAATCAGAAAAAAAACAAATTACCCAAAACAATAAGGAAGCTTCAATCCAAAAAGAAATCACTTTGGTGGAAAAACAAATCTGGTCACATAATCAACTTCAAAAGCCGATACAAAAATTTATGCCACCAGATAAAAACTGAATGCACCAATTATCACATTAAGCAAGAAGAAAACCTTCTACGCACAATTCCACCTGCGCTTTCTTCAATTTTATAAACAACAAACTAAAAGACTCAAGGTCCATCCCACCTCTGAAAGGACCAAATGATAAAGATTGCAACAAAGACACTATTAAAGCAAACCTCTTTAACACATTCTTTGGCTCAGTATTTGTAAACAGCAATGGATCATGCCCAGTATTTTGTAGTCGAACCACAGACAACTACAATGATCTAATACATATCGATTTTACAGAAGACATTGTTGAAAAAGCACTAAGCAATCTAAAACCATCCCTATCTATTGGATCGGATGGAATATGTGCCTACTTCTTCAAAAAGCTATCCACTGCCCTAGCAGAACCTCTAAGCATAATCTTTGAAAAATCTTTCAGGACCAGCTCCTTGCCAAAACAATGGTCACAAGCCACGATCATCCCCATCTTCAAAAAGGGAGACCCCAGCCCAGTTGAAAATTACAGACCAATCTCTTTATGCTGCGTCACCTGTAAAGTCATGGAATCAATTATTAACCAATCCATCATCCTCCACTTAGAAACAAACAACCTACTGTCTAATAAACAGTTTGATTTCAGGAAAAAAACTATCATGTAATTTGCAACTCTTACACTGCAAAAACATATGGACTACACAACTCGATCAGGGCAAAGCAATAGACGCAATCTACATAGACTTCTGTAAAACCTTTGATTCAGTGGTACACGACAAACTACTCCTAAAACTAAAATCTTATGGTATCTCTGAACACCTGCATTACTGGATAGAAGCGTTCCTGTCAAACAGACAACAAATGGTCAAAACTGAGAGCGTCCTATCAAATTCTGTACCTGTCAACAGTGGTGTCCCCCAAGGCAGTGTTCTAGGACCAACTCTTTTCATACTCTACTGAATGACCTCTGTGATCATATCAAGAGCAACTGTGCTATTCAATTATTCAACACCACAGACAATACTGTTACCATTCAAAAAGACCTTGACTATGTATCAGAATAGTCAAACAAATGGTAACTTCAAATCTCAACATATAAATGCTCTGTCTACATACAGGCAAAAAAAATCAGAAAATAAAATACAGGCTGAATAGTCAAGACCTTGTTGATGATCCAAACTCTGTGAAGGATCTTGGAGTACTCATCTCAAATGACCTAAGTGCTAGAGCCCACCGTAACTACATAGCCAAAGAGGCATTAAGAGTTGTTAATCTAATCTTAAATAGCTTTTTCTCTGGTAATATTACACTAATAACGAGAGCATACAAAACATTTGCCAGACCAATACTCAAATACAGCTCATCAGTCTGGAACCCACATTATGTATCTGATATTAACACAGTTGAGAAAGTCCAGCAATATTTCACAAGAAGAGTTCTCCACTCCTCTACTCGTTGCAGAATACCTTATGCCACCAGTCTCAAAATTCTAGACCTAGAAAACCTAGAACTACGCCGCCTTCCGTCCGATCTAAGTATAGTACATAAAATGATCTACTTCAATGTCCTACCTGTCAGTGAATACTTCAGCTTCAATCATAACAACACTAGAGCAAACAATAGATACAAACTCAAGGTAAACCACACCAAACTTGATTGCAGGAAATACGACTTCAGCAACAGAGTGGTCAATGTCTGGAATACTCTACCTGACTCTGTGGTTTTTTTTTCCCCAAACCCTAAAAACTTTAACCTTAGACTGTTTACTATTGAACTCACCCCTTTCCTAAGAGGTCTGTAGGGGGCGTGCATAAGTACACCAATGTGCCTACCGTCCCTGTCCTATTGTTTCTTTTATATATATTTTTTATTTTTCTTACATGTATCCATGTATTCATAACTATGTTTTTACTTATACCAATTATCTTGTAAGCAATTGACAAATTAATTAAATAAATAAATAAAATAAATTGGACATCAATTTGCAGCCAGTATGCCCACTGGTTAGACAATCCAATATACGAGAAGGCATCAGATTAGTCTGAGAGCTGTTTCCTGGTAAGCTTTCTACATCTGTTACAACAGAAGAAAAACAGAAAACCAAAATTGTATTTTACTTACTTTTCAGCAAAGAAGGCCAAAATTAATGTTGCATGAAATTTTCAATTTTAAATACTAACCACTGGGGCTTCCAATCAGCATAAGGATTATAATTCACAAGAAGGGGATTCTTTCTTCCAATGTCACAGTCCTAAATGTCAATTCCCCCCACACATGAACACACTCTATCACTATCTCTTACTCAGCATTGCTTGATTCAGGAGAGAGGTTCTCATTGCCCTCTGTGGTATATCATTCAAAATGACATAACATTATGAGTTCAGAAGCCCTATGATACAACTATGGCCACAGAGATTGGTCAAAACCAACCTAGTCAACAGCCCCATCCACATCCATCTGTAGACCACAGAGGCAAACCTTCAATGAAAATATTGTACATAGTGTCAGCCAGAAGAAGACCCAGTGATTAGGTTTAACATATTTGATGGCTCTGTTGCCGAGTTCATATGATGCTCTGCTCCTTTTCTTAGAACTGCCATGCAAGGCATCATGTACATTTTGGTACTGAGTCCTGCAGTAAATATTGATAGTTTGGAGAAGTGCAAGCATGTTACATATGGGCTGAGCCACATTACCTTCCAATGAGCTAAAGTGTGTGGTTCACAGTAGGGCTTGCAAAAAGTAGGGAGCAGATAATGCCTAACCACAAATATTAAGCCTTTTGAGTCTGGAACACTGATGGCTGGCAAATGTTAAAAGGCAACAGAAACAATTGTGGGCACATCCCAAGTTGTTCACTGAATTTGTTGCCTCAGCTGTATAATTAGTGGTGTGCCTCAATTTGGATTTTTAGCATTTTTGGGAAGCTGGTTAATTGTGAAAAACTCAAAAATGAAAATGAAGCCGATATACTGTATGTGGACTACATTTAATGTTTCCTGTTTTTGTTCATGTTAGGATAGAGGAGGAACTGCTCCCCATTTTAACAATATTGATCCAAATGTGGTTGTCTTTTGTGTTTACCCATTAAAATTACTGGATGCGGGTTAGTGTCTAACTCAAGAAACACTATTAAGACTTCTTCCAAAACTTTCTCCATCAGACAATGCTTTTGTTTCTCAACTTTGTACTGTACTTTGGGGGAAAAAAATTCCATATTCTTTTTTATTAACCCGATCTGGATCTCGCTTAATTTCTCTTTTCTTAATAAATAGGACTATTATTGAAATCTGTTTGGCTGCCTACATTTAATTGGTTAGATTCAGTAAGGGAAAAGGAAGCTAGAACAGGGAAAATGGTATTGCCTCAAAAGTTGCACCCAATGCAGAGGGAATCCCACTTTGCATACCAAAGTGAATATTATAAAGGGCATAATTTTAACAATAACTTGAACTGCGTGTTGCCAGAAGTTGAAATAATCTTCATCCATAAGAGAATGTTTGACTTATAATAAGCCTATGTTAATTAAAGTTAATAACTTTGGTGGGTTTATTTGTTACTCCAGTGTAATCTGGAAAAAGAAATTGCATGGCCTTATTCCATATGAAAATAAGCAGAACATTCAATATAATTTCAAAGATTTTTTTTTTCATTGTTTCCCAAGGGAGACATTTAATTTTAGATAGGTACATAAAGACATATTCACATGTATAAGTGTTATGTCTTTACTTAGAAAAATACAGGTTTTGCTATATATTTATTAAAATTATTAATCAACCACAGTCACAACTTTCAGACCCCATTAAATAAAAAATTAAGAGAATACACAGCAACAGTCTCCAAACCCTTTGATATAAGGTACTATGGAGATTAGTGAGAGCCACTTTAGTGGCTACGACACCAGACTAAAATCCCCAAAAAACTGGGAGTTCTAGTACCGCTTAAGACACAAAGCAGCTGAGTGACTTTGTACTCGTCACTTTCTCTCAGCCCTCAGAATGAAGAAATAGTAAACCCCCCCCCCCAAAAGAAAACTGCAGAGACTTGTCCAGGTAGTTGTCTGAAATCAAAAGTGACACACACACATACACAAACATGCACACATTATAGTGATGGTTATTTACCCAAATGCAATTGCTAAGGATGAATTATGACAAGTGCAGTTTTCTATATATGAACATGAAACTCACTACTAAGTATATTAACAAGCAATAATAGATAGTATAACAATTATGTGTTCTTGATTATTTATGATACTGCAATTGTAGACACAAAGTTCTGTTTCATGAAGACCAAAATTTACCCATGATTATGTATATTCCTTCAAAAATATTATTTTTTAACCTTCAAAGAGCTCTCTTGGTTTCTGAATATCTAGAAACTCTTTTTTAAATACAACCATTTCTCATTATTAAACCTCTTCACACCCTCAGCCTTAAGAGTTAAGCGTTTAGGCTTTACACTGAATATTTTTGCATTTTGAATTTTTGTAAAACCCTTATCAGCAATTTCCTTTGTGAATATTTATTTCTTCAATAGTGACTACCAATTCACTCTGGACAACTAACATCCAGTGAAAAACAATAATAAGATAGTGAAATATAAATGTATTTGTAACTGCTTAAGATCAGATGTCATTTTCCTTTCTACTTTCTTTGCACTTTTTCACTTATTTATTACTTTATAGTACTTTACTTACTTTTTTCTTTCAAAATTTGTATTTTTATTCTTATATAATGCCTTTAATAAAAAGTAAAATAATGTACATTTTTAAAACAGCACTAGAAGTACACTAGAAGAGAAACTAAAACAAAAATCAACATGTATCACACCTGAAGGCTAGATCCCTTAAAAATGAGGTCACCCACTCCTTAGCCCAATGCCCAAAACAAAAAAGCTTTCATTTCATAAAATGAAAACACTGCAAGTTTGAAACAATTTTTTGTCCAGTTTTGTAGATGGATATACGTGAACCCACAGATAGACAAGATTGTCCCAGAAACTTGGATACTAGCTGGCATGAGAACAATAATAGCATAATGAGGGAAAAGGCCTTTGAAGGAACAGGTTAGAGAATGTGTCATGTCAAAAGTTTTGCAGATGGGGTACAACCCTTCTGTATACCTGCCTATAAAATATAAGTAAAATATAAGTAAAGTAGCATAGTGATATTCCAAACAGATAGTAAGCACTTATATTAGCTATTTTGCTAATCCCAGATGCTGAACTGTAAATCAGCATTATCTTAATGACCAATTACAGGTTGTACATGGTAGCAGTAGCAGCTGAAAAATAATTCCCCCAATGACTAGCTTTTTTGATTAGAAAAGAGATTTCTCCTTCTGATAAATTTGGAAGAAGTTTGACAGAAGTTCCTGCTTGAACAGAGGCAACAACAACAGAGATGAATGTAGCAAAGCAGTGTAAGCTTTGAAAGTACCCTTTTTTAAAAAAAGATTTTTATCCTGCCTTTTGGGATTTTTTTCCATTTACAAACATACCTGGAACTTCTTACTCCTCCTATTTTCCCCACAACAACAAACTTCTGAGGTGGGTCATTCTAAAGGAGAGTGACTAGCTCAAAGTCATCAGCCTAGTTTTTATGCCTGAAATTAAAACTCAGAGCCACCATCTTCATGCTTTCCAAGCCACCATCTTCATCTGTACACCAGTCATCTGTATCTACACCATCTTCATCTGTACAACGGTCTGTCTAATCCTTTAAATTACTTGTTTCCACCCCAAAGATTTATAGTGCAACCTTTCTCCTTATTTGAACTACTCGTTCAAATAATGGAAGTGCAAGCTAAGCGTAGTTTCAATGTACTCAACTTGTAAATCCCCGAGCCAGATACAGTCCTGCTGTAGTCTCTGGCATTGCTCATTCTTTAGACCATGTAGTAATATCATCTATTTTTAAGTGATATCTGTTGTGTTTCTGCATCAGCCTTTCCCAACCTGGAGTCTTCTAAATATGTTACACTATAAACCCCATTGTCCTTGGCTCGTAAAGCCTATTCTGACTAAGCATTATGGGAATTGTAATTCAGCCCTTCTTGAGCAGGGTAAAGAAAGCTTATACAGAATATGGCTTCCAGCATCAAAATCAGATTTATATGTTTTATTTGTGCAGTGTACTGTAAGATTTAAACAGCTGTCTGAGAGCCTTAGGGTTGTTATATTTCACAGTAAAAATTAATTTGTTCAACTAAAAGGGATTTCCCTTCCATTTGTAACTAGTCTAATGTTACTTTGGATAATATTCATAACATTGATAGCACTAATATCATCCAGAACAGCATGAGAATTGTAGGCTGATAAAGTCCTCGGTGTGAACAGGAGATTTGATTGGTTGTTCTGAAGTTCTTAGAATCTAAGAATCTAAATTTTAAGAAGTTCTTAATTCTTTAGCACTTGCTAAATTATTATTTTTTATATAGCAGCCTCCCCAGAAGGTCCCAAAGATTATGTGCAATTGTTTCAAAAAAGTGGTCCTACAGGATCCTACACATACATACATACATTGAATGGCAATATTTGCCTTTAAAATTATCTGATTCTGAATTTTAAGAATATTTTGCAAATATGAGCTTTCCTATCATTATGAGGGCTACCTATAGTTGTATGCTACTTTTCTATTTCTGCACTTCCTTGTTCTTTAGTGAGTTTGTATTTTGAAAAACCATTTCTTTCCATACCAATCTTTAAAAAAAAAAAAAATACCTGTAGAATGTCTTGTAGCTACTGCAGGAGAAATAAGATCTTGTGAAAGTGTAATAGGTATTTTCATCCATCATCAAGCAATAGAGGGGGGAAAATAAGCAATGGTCCAAGTTCTAGTTCTTATAAAAGACGTTTAATTTTGATAAAGGCCACTATTCTTTTCATAGGTGTGCATATTTACAGAAGTAGTGGTGGACTCTCAGATGGAACATTGCACTTACATGGCAATTCAATGATTTTTGGTTGTATTGAATCAAAGGAGCAAAATAAATAATACGTAGAAATAAGTCCTAACCTCTCTATTCAGTCATGTACCAAGAAACTCGAGTGCAAAGGGCAGGTTTAATTGTTTGTTTGATATCCCTGAATGTACCACTTGTACAAATGAATGGATTCTATTCTTTTTTTTTTTTTTGAAACAAATTTTATTAATTTTAAAGACAAACAACACATCATTAACCATTAAGTACATGAAACCTCTTAACATTATAAATTTTTACAAGTCGGATAAAACATTATTTTTATACAACATAATTCTAATTTATCCCATTTCCATATGGACACATAAATATCTTTCAGCAAATTTCTCATTATTTCTCTTTACTCTTATTCAATTTCATTTCTTTTCTATATTTATCCATTTTATAGTCATCATATTCATTTCTTTCTGACTTGTTTACAATTACATTCCTCCAAGGTTTTATTAATTCTTTTTTTTTTTTAAAAAAAAAAGATTTTTAACAATTTTACAGAAGACACAATACACAAACATACAAAACACAAAACATAAACAAAACTAAAAGATTTTTTCTGAAGATTGTCTGATCCCGGGTTAAAACTCTTCACACAGACACAAATTCAAATATCATATTCACCCCATATATCCTTCCATATCTTATTATCATTTTCTTTTTATATATATATATATATAAAAACCATTTTTATAAAAACAATGCACAAAGAATCAAGGCATAACAGCTTATAAATTCTTTTCTAGGAAAAAAATAATAGTAAAAAACCAATAGAGCATAACAATTCCAAATTATAGTATCAATACTTTATCTATTTAACTTCATATCTTATCCCTACTTCTCCTTTTCATCCAAATTATTTCTTGTTAATTAAAATTTTATTGCCTTTTATCAATATACAAAATCCCCCCCCCCAAAAAAAAACCCATAACAAAGCCTTTATATATCCTTCCATATCTTATTACCATTTTCAATAACATTCTTTGCCTGTTCTATTTCCAACTATCCATTCATCTTTTTTCTTTTACTATACTTCTCCTATACACCAATTGGAGTAACATCTATAACTCATTACCCTAACTTAAAAGTACCTCGTGTAACAATTTTTCTTGGGATTCTGTTTAAAAGATTCTAAAATTACATAATGAATTTTATACTCTAAATACACATATAAAAACACAAACCTATGTACCCTCCAGAATCCCTCTCTTATCCTAAATTAAATTCACCCATTGTCTCTAAATAAACCCTTTTTCTTTAGATCTTGCTTCCCCCCACCAAGTCCTCTCCTCCCCCCCTTTCTCTCCTGCCTATTCTTCTCCTTGCCCTTTTTACCCCTTTGTTTTTTCTCCTCTCTTTTTCCACTCCTTTTCCTTTGCTTTCTAACCTTGCCTCCACCTTTTCGCTCATTTTTCTCTCCTTTGGTTGTTTTTACAATTCTTAAAATCCCCTTTTTCTTATCCTTTTTCTCCTCCTCTCCGGAAGGGACCCATTGTTCATCAAAGATGGCTTCTTCTTCCTCTTCTTCCTTGTCCCAGTCCTTCTGCTGCGTAATCAACTTTTCATAAGTACATAACGCCATTTCCAAGAATTGAAACAAAGCGCCCAAAGTATCTTCCTTTTTATATTTTTGATATTCAGTCTTTAGATCATCCACAAACAATGCCATTATGAAGAGAGAAACTTTTCCCAAAACAACCACAAGTATTTTTAATCAAAAACAATTAAAAAAAAAATCCAAAAGTTAATACTTTTCTTCCTTCTTCTCTTTCTCTTTCTGGGGTTAATGTTTAGTCAAAGAGGTCCAATTACCATATATCTTTCTTTGGGATTCTAGGCAATCTCCTCCTTTTTCAGCTTCTGCTCCAATTTTTTTTTCCTCTCCCTTCCCACTTAAAATGGCAATTTTAAATAGTCAGAAATCCATACCTCCAACAAGGGTTTCCAATTTCTTAAATTTTTCAATGTCCAAAAATCCTTTTGTTCCTTAGCTTCAACTCTCAAAACAATTCACTTTCGATGTCCAATATATCCAAACATTTCTGCTGTTTCCATGGGGTGGGAGAGTGAAGAAAAAAACGAAAGTTCCCTTTAACAGCTTCTCCGCTGCTTTCGATCTTCTTAGGGATACAATGTATCCTCCAGCAATTCAAACAGCTCAGTTCCAGGCAATTTAAAGGATGTTACTTGACCCGGCTCAGACAAAACTTTCACTCTTCACATTTCCTCCAGCGCAATCTTACCCGGTTGCTGGCTTCTTCGTGGCAGCCATTGCTGACCGCCGCTCCACCGCCTTGGGAAAAAGGGGTTTTTCCGGAGAAGGAGGGGGTCTGCGACACCTCCACCTCCCTGTCCGACTCCCCTCTCTCTTCAGCTGTCCCTACAGGGCAGCCATATCCCCCTGACCCATCTGGGTCGGGGGTACCTCGACGGCTAGCACAGCAGGAATCGCGAGCTGTCGCGAATTCCTGCTGCCCCGAAGCCACGCGAAACCGGAAACCGAATGGATTCTATTCTTATCAACAGGAAAATAAAGCTATTTTAACTGGGAATGGTCCAGTGTTCATGTCACTTGGAGACCCTCTGCAGCTCTTGCTTCTTAGGTACAATTAAGCAACATAAAAACCTTCTGGGTGCCATCCACGTGCAGCATTTTATTCAAGCTAAATAGTCTGTCCACATTTTAGAGGAATTGTTCTCTGCATAGCAACTGCATGCGTTCTATCTGCATGTTAACATGAGGGAGTGGCTTTAGTCATTGATTCAATGACTGTTTGGGTTTGATTCATAAAGTTGCCCCCGCTGCTGTTCTGTAGCATTTCATAACTTGCATTGTTTTATTGGAAAGTTCAGAATCTGGTTTAATTAAAGTGATCTGAACAGCCACAAAGTGTTCCAGATGTCTTACAAATAAGAAAATAAGATTAGGTGATGATAAACTATTGTGAAAGTTATGAAATTTAGAATCACACATTATTCACTAACATAAATTGCAATTCATTTCCCTGTTTTAAGCATTCACTCCCCCCACACATACATCTTTTTAGAGTGCTAATGAACTTTTGAGCTATAATAATAGTAAGCCCCCAGGACATCGATATAAGTAGCTTCCTACTGCTGCATAGACAGATAGGCAGAATATGTGTCCATTAAGAAAAAAAAATATATAATATAAAATATAATATAATATAATATAAACTCTAGCCCAAAATTGCGACTTAAATTATTTGTGTTACATAGCTATTGCTTTTTAAGGTACTTTTTGGGGTTCTGACGCTTTCAATTCATTCCAGCGTGTAAGCATTCCCTGTGTTTCTTCTAAACTTGAGCTGGAATCTTTCATCAGCTTCTTGAAATGACTCAAATGAATGCATAGCCTCTTCTAAAAGAAGAGTGAGCCAAATTAGAAGGTGTGGTCACCTATTATCCTTTTGCTATCTTCACTGGTACACTGCTCCCCCCACCCCACCTTTTCAATATAAAATTCCCTAAATATCCTTCACTAAAATTCAGATTATTCTGAGCTTTAGCTTTCCTGGCCCTATGTTTCTGGGCAACTGTTTGAATGGACTCTCTCTTTTCCCATCTCATATATTTGCTATTGTTTCACAAAGTTTTTTTGTGAAGGCCTACCAGTGTTTCACAATTCTTTAAATTGGGACTGTGTTTAAGAAAAGCTTTTTTCCCCAGATAATTTTTCTTGTTGTGGAATCATCATCATTGCTCTGAGTCTATTAAGATATATTTTCTGGGTGGTTACTTTAGGAATTTCTCTATAACTGTATGCGTTTCTCTATATTCTGGATATATTCTCCAGAATATTTTGAATATATCCTTAAAATCAAAAATTCCAGAATTTAATAGTGGCTATTTCCTTCAATTTTTCCTTATGTTTTTTTTTCTACTAAGTATTTTTTCCTAATAGCATCAAATCAAGAATAGTTAGGCTCCTTTGGTCTTCTTCTATCCTATGAAGGAGAAACTCATCAGCAAGATAAGTCAGGATTTTATATGTATCCCAAGATACTTTTAAAATAAAAGATGATATACTTTTAACAAACTAAACTTTCATTAAGCTTTTTAATGAGCTAAACTTTAACAAACTAAAAGTAGCCATTGAACAGTAGCTAACAACCATAGTATTCAATCCTACATTTGAAATAACTAACTCCATTATCCCTTCCCCAAATACTGTATTGTTTAGAAGTTCACATAAAGTTTATGTATTCAACTAAACCTCAGGAGCATAGTTATAAGAAACACACTTGACCCTTTTTTATTACAAGCTACACACTGTTCTAATTTGCAGAGTTGCCAAGTTATATCATTCAGATGAAGATTTGTTTGGAGGGGGTGTTCCCCAAACTTCTCAAAGCATTTGATTGAAATAACCAGATAAAGGAAAAGCTGTCTTTAAAAGCCAAAAGATCTCTAGACTACAAAATATGGTTATCAGACCATATAAATTCCTCAGTAAGTGAACAAACATTATTTAGAGTCATTTTTGATATTTAGACCACCATTAAAATCCCTACCAGTCACATATTTACTGAATAAAAATTGCACATCCTAAACAAGTCAATCCAGTCTGCCAGCCTAATTTGAAACAAGGATGTATTGGTTATGTTCCCCCCCACTCCTAACTTTTCCTATGTTTGCTTTGATAGCTGGTATAGATAACCCAGTGACATTTTTTTTCCTTTTAAAAACCTTGCTTACAGAAGTGATTTATTGTCAGTATCTTGATACCATCTGTAGAATAGAAACAATTAAAATATGAGAGGGGAAACAGAAAGGCGTCTGTGTAAAGAAAATTATTTGAAAAAAAGAAATTGGCTCAAGCTTTTTCTGAGAATTCCTGGTCTCCAGCCTAAGGCCTGGTTGACAGACGCCTTAACAAATGGTGTTACCCTTCCTGGTTCCTTTGTATTAAATTAATTACACAAAGAGAAACATTTTAGTTTCATTTAAGGAAGGGCCATTTTTAAATCAAACAGTCTCCACATCTTCTAAACCAGGGGTTCCCTAACTTGGCAACTTTAAGGCTTGTGGACTTCAACTCCCAGAACTCTCCAGCCAGTTGCAGAAAGTGAAGTCCACAAGTTTTAAAGTTGCCAAGTTTGGAGACCTCTGTTCTAAACAATTTCTTGTGGCCGTTTTGACTTTTCCTTTATTTTCATTCCAACTAATGACCATCTTTTGTTTCAAAAGTGTCATTTCAAGTTTCTATAAGGTTTAGGAATCTGCCTTTGAATATTTTCAAGAGGATCAGGAGAATTCTAAACTCTAAATATTTTGAATATCTGAACTTAAGAATGTCTGAACTTAAATAAACAAGGGACATTTTCCAGAAGCAGGTGAGTAGGGCAGAAGACAGAACAGAGTGTGCCTCTCTATATCTTGTTGTGGACATCTTTTTTCATAAATTTCCTAATGTGCAATAAAGATTTCATTCAGGCTGGTCTCAATTGCTATTTCCATGACAGCCCGCCCCCCAAATGGAAAGTGTAAACCAATGATCAATATCACTGGTCCAGTTAGAAGCATGAACATTATATATATTTTTTCTTTAAAAATGTGGTGGTTAGACTGTTTACTTTTCCTTTCCTTTTAGTTTTTTTCCCTTTCACATACAAAACAGAAATGACTATCATAGTAATAGTGCTGTAGTCTTTCTTCAGAGGTCGTTTCTCTTTTGCACTTCTTTGAATGAGAGTATGTTGAGACAATGTTGCCTGGTTCCATTGTCATTCCTAAAAGTTCAGTAAAGGAAAGTTGGTCTTTAAGCAAATTATCAAGCAGAGGGATGAAGGAAGGAAGGAAGGAAGGAAGAATGCTTCTTTGCTTTAAAAAGTATATTTTAAAAACTATATATTTTTAAAACTGAGTCCGATGATTTTTTTTTTTCTTGGAGAAGAAAAATATTTTTTTGCTTGCTATGCTGGAAACATTTTTGCTTCCTTGTGAGATGCAGTTAGATTTCAGAAATATAATTTGTTACCTTGTAAACAATGTTTTTAAAGTAATAAAAGAAATTATCAAAACACTTTTGCAGACTATCATGTGGAAGAAAAATCGGTAATTGTTTTCAAGTTTATCTTGTTGCTTATAGGAATGCTTAAGGAACAGATTACAATAAATATTCTTGGGGTATTATTCCAATACCATTTACTCTAGTTATCTGATTCATTTCAGGAACATATAGGAGAGAAACCTATACCACAGGGGTCTCCAACCTTGGCTCCTGGAAGCCTGGCGGACTTCAACTCCCAGAGTTCCACAGCCAGCTGTGGAATTCTGGGAGTTGAAGTCCGCCAGGCTTCCAGGAGCCAAGGTTGGAGACCCCTGCTATACCATCTGCCTCTTTGAGAGGAGGGATATTAGGAAATTTGTGTCTGAGAAAACACATGGGGAACAGAAGGGTATGTGTTTCTAAAAGCAAAAATTTGCTTGTTAGATTTAAGAACACTAGTTTCTTATCCCAATAAAATGAGGTTAGAAGCTGGTCACTACAGAGACATACAACCTATGGTTTCTTTTAAAAACAGATCTAGAGGAAGTTGGGAACACTGGGAAAGATCAGTCTAAACCACATAAGAACAAACATTTGATACTCCCACATAATAAAATCAATTTCCAATCAGGCATACCAAAATAGAAGAATCTCTTGGTAAAACAGGTCACACAAAGAGCCTACAGTTTTTCTATAATTCCTTGAAGAAATATGCAATATATCTTTTATATAAACATGCACACCCATCATTATCCACTTTGGGATAAACAGTATTATGTAGAGCATAGTAAATAACAGGCCAAATAAATGAAAGGCATGAGTTAAGAAAAGGGAAAAAAAGAACAAGTTTGATATAGTAATGAAGGTACTGGCTAGAAAACAAGACAATGTGAGTTCTAGTACCACCTTAGCCATAAAAGCTGGTTAGGTGACTTTGGACCAGTCACTTTTTGAGGATTGTTATGGTAAAAATAAGAGAAAGAAGGAGTATTGGTATATTCACTTCCTTGGTCTGTATATTAAAAAAAGACAGAAAAAAAATGTAAACAACAACAACCAATTGTACTTTTGCAACCATTCTTAGTTCTGGCATATCTACACAACAGTTAGTACATTTGTTTTTTGTTCTTGAGAATTCTTTCCTTTCTCTTATTCCATTGAGCAACAGCTTTCTTTGCCTTCCCCTTCTGTTTAACCCATTCAGTCTTCATTCCTAAATTTCTTTTGCAATTTAATCTTCATTTGTTGCCTCAATTTCAGGGACCCACAACTCTTGTTTGGAACTAGGCTTTGCAAGCAGCAGGTGGACACGCGCATGCCTGTGTGCAGCTCCATTGGCATGAGTGGCGGGCACATGCATGCTCACCACTTGCAGAAATGGAGCTGCGCACATTCACATGCGCACCTATCACTTGCATAGAACCATCCCTTTCTCCCCATCCACCAGACAGAAAGGTTGCTTTATATGACCAGCCTCTAAGTCCCAAAGATACTTTTTTCAAGAGGCAACTGGACTTTCCGGTTTTTCTCTGAAAACATTTTGCTTTTCATACAAGAAGCTTCTTCAGCTCTAACTGGATGGTGGAGAATGGAAGGCCTTATACTCCTTGCAGACAACTGGTCATTTGCATTCTTTTAGAGGGTCATTGAGATCACCTAGAGGTTTATCTCTGTCATCAGGGTCACCAGAGTGGTGCAAATTGGAATTGTTGAAAGGACTGTGTTGTAGATTGGAGATAGACTATGTTGGAACCCTCCTCCTCTGTTGAGAAACAGCTGTTCAATTTTGACATAGATGGCCTCTTTGACCCTTCTTTCAAACCAGTGGTCCTATCTGTCTAAAATATGGACTTTGTTGTCTTCAAAAGAGTGGCCTGTGTCTTTTAAATAGACCAGCCTCTATGTACTTCTTTCATATGTGAGTTGATTTTTGAACTCATCCCTTTTTTATTTAATAAATCTTTCACCCCATTTTCCTGTCAATTACCTTGGTCTGTAATAATGGTATCTCTTTGTTGCATCATGCAATTTAAAGAATCTCTAACCTGCCCCCACCCACACAGATAGGCAAAACACCAGAGTATAAACTGACAGCAAACAGCACTCCTTAGTAGTACTGATGATATTATCTAGTATGGGCAATGAAACATTTGCAAGAAAACAAGCAAACTCAGAGAGCACCAAGGACCCCACATTACAACCCTGAGCTACAAACATTCTCCTTTATTGATAATCTATCTACTGTTCACTGAAAACCACTTTTGTTCTATTGGTATTCTCAGCCAATAAAAGAATACTGATGCAATATTTCAGTGTTCAAAAAGTTGTGGCAATCTGAGCTTGTTTGTTTTCTTGCAGATATTTCTATGGAGATTCTCAGTCATCCAGGACATGGTTTGTCCCAAAGGTGCTTTTTCAAGAGGCAACTGGACTTTCTGGTTTTTCTTTGAAGATGTTTCGCTTCTCATCCAAGAAGCTGAAAAAGCCCCTTTGGGATTGCAGATATTTCATTATCCAACCAGGTAACACCATTAGTGCTAGAAAGGAGTTGGATTTGCCCACTGTTTAAAGTGCTTTGCCCTGTCATGGATACCTACACAACTTTCTCAAAAAGTGCCTGGCTGTTTAATCCACTACAGCACAACCTGAGGAAAGGATAGCACTGCCGTACATCAAAAACCTATCAGAAATAACCCACAGACAATTACAATCACATGGCGTCACTGTAGCATACAAATCAACTACAGCCCTCCAAAATATTTTAAGTAAATGAAAGGATCTTCTAGTCCTAGAAGAAGAAAAAAATGGAGTCATCTACTGTGAGGACTGTACCAGCCACGATGTAAAACCAACAAGCAGAAAAGTGGCAGTGCACAGTGCACAAAACCAAAAAATAGACGATATGACAAAAACTCCTCAATTATATAACATTCGTATAACAACCTACTCCAGGAACCACCAAGACCACTCTCACCAACACTGACACAGCAAGCCACTTGTATATAAATAGAATGCACCCCCACTCCCTTCTATCACTGATAATGCTAACTAGTTAGGTAATGAAATGTCTGCAAGACAAATTTTTCAGTGTTTATTGAATTATATTTCTTCCAAATCTACCCTGCTTATGAAGGGCACTTTTTTTCTATTTGAGCATATTTTTCAACATATTTGCAAATCTTTTAGATTTGTGCTAGCTACAAGTCTGCTACGTATGCTTGGCAGTTCTTTATCACAAACATTTTGAGCAATATAGCAACTAAGAAAATCCCTTCAAATATATTATTTGTTTCTTTTGCCCAGTTTGATTCATTGCTTATAACTTATCAAATAAATGTGGACCAATTTTCTAGTCCAGATTTCCTGAGCTTATTTATGAGCAAGTCACATGGAACTGCATTGCCAGATCAGGGTTTTGTGAGCTCTCAGCCACATTTGGTCCATTTACTGCCAAGAAAGTATGAGTTTTCCTTGAAGGGATATCCATTGCCAACATACCAATAGAAAAGTGCTGTCGATTTGATCATATTTATTTTGGCAGATTTGTGTTTGCAGATTTATTAACTCATTTATAGATCCAGAAAAAAAATATTACCAGGCATAGTACAATATTTTTTTAAAAAATATCCTTTTAAAGCTCATTTTTTAAAGTTCACTTTGGTATGCTGTCAATTAAGAAAACTTAACGTTTTAGTTTATTAAAAAGAAACCTGAAAGAAATGGGAAGCATAATAGTCATAATATTCAGCCTAGAGAAGCAGCTCCAATGGGTGGCAAGGTCCTTGTGTTCCAATGTTATCAGTAGTTGCACCAAACTATACTGTAGATTTTAAAACTATCAGTGTGCAAGAGTGCGATTTATTGTCAAAACATTGTTCTTTCTCCTTGCTTATATCTACCTGTAGATTGTGTTCTTAATAATATTAGAATGTTTATTTATTTGTATGTTTTGTTAAGGCTGCTCAATACTTTTATCTGAACCAAACAGGAACAGCTTGTTCCTCTTAACGATGGCTAAAAGCCTTCAGAAATGGTAGAGCCATGAAGGTTGAGTATGTGTGGTTCTGAGAATAGTGTGTGACACCCAGTGGGTCACTAATGGTGAGGAGTGCCTAGAGTCAGAGGTATACTGTCTGTTACAAATCTGTTAAATAAATATTTGATTGAGAAGTATTGTACTAACATTGTTCCAAATCGCAAAGCCCCTTCTATTCTTCTTAGAGCAGAATGGTTCTCTACTGGAAGGAAAATGCTCTATTTATAAGAATTTTTTTTCCAAAAAAAATCATCTTAGCACCCCTTGGACTAGTACTGAAGGAGAAAAGAAGAAAGACTCTCAGCTAAGAATTTGTGACATCTGAAGATGCTGGCAGGGTAGCTAAGAATAGATAATGGAAATTTTATTCATTCATTAAAATATTAGCACAGAGTTGTCTCAATGATTGAGTTAGTCCATAGAGAATTCAACCTCTTTGTTATAGCCACTGCTGTTTCAAGATTTCTTGACTAACGCATAATCCGACTCCTGGCATTTGATCTCATTTCAAACAATTATTGCTATAATTAAGCCACCCATAGCTATGAGTTCAGGCTGCATCCTGTACCTGTTTACCTGGATTCTGATCAGGATTTACCCCTGAGTAGACAGGAACTGAGTCCCTGAGCTGTCTATCCAAAAAAAAAAAAAAAGGTGAACAAAGATGTATCTATGTTTTAAACTATATCTAGAAGTTAGGAAGGGAAATACTTTGCCCTTCAAAATACTTTCAGAAGATTGTATAACATACATGATAATATCATATCTACTTTTAGCTAATAAGGGCAAAAGGGCAAATATACAACAATAAGTTGAATTAGTCCCAATCTGCATTTTAGAAATGCAGACCAGATGGTATTTAAAAGCTAAAAAAATCTCTCAGGATGTTCTTCTAACAGGGAACTGTGGCCAAAGACCACCTCCAAACCACTTGTATTTTCTGGGCATCTGGTTTCTGTTCTGTGCGTTTGTAGTATCTGTTGCCAATGAGCTATTTCCTGGGCTTTTAAGATCTTTTGAAGCTCAAGAATTCCTTGTGTGAAGGCTCCAAAATCTGTCTGACTAAAAAGGTAATGTAGAATGGTGTAAGGCATTCCCTTATTTCTGACAAATAGGCCTCAGATGCTAAGGATTAGATGAGTGACTCACAGCATTTTTATTCCACAAGCGATGGTTTGGTCTTTCCTTTCCTTTTTAAAATGGATTGTTCATCTCACAATTGATCACCTATTATTGGGCCATTCCTTATTCCATGGTTGGTTTCCTCATCCCTCAACCATAAGAACCCTGGTGCTGCAGTGGGTAATGCAGTATTATAGGGAAACTCTGCCCATAGCCTGGAGTTTGATCCTGACAGGGCTCAAGTGTTCCATCCTTTCCAGATTGGCAAAATGAGAGCCCAGATAGACACTGGGCACTATATGCAAATAATGCTTCTACATTGGAAGCCATCCAGAGTGTGCTGCAAAGCGCTATGAAGGGTATATGCCAGATTGCCACCTTGCTCCCATTTTCATTTGCCTGAGTGCAAGTCTGGCGGAAGGTAGAAGGGAGGAACTCGAAAGGACTTTGTGAGGGCTGGAGACAACAGTTCAAGGATGCCTAGCCAGAGAGAAAAATGCAGTTGCATTCCAAGGACAACCATCCCAAAAACATCTGGTTTGAATATAATTGGACACGAGGGAACAATGGGAAGGCAGACAGGGGAAACAGAGGATTTTACTAGGGAATTGGTGCAGGAACCTCAAACCTGGCTTTGCTGTTTTTCATGATGGCATCGCTTGTGGATGAACTAAAGACTGAATATCAAAAATATAAAAAAGAAGATACTTTGGGCAGTTTGTTTCAATTCTTAGAAATGGCGTTATGTACTTATGAAAAGTTGATTACGCAGCAGAAGGACGGGGACAAAGAAGAAGAAGAAGCCATCTTTGATGAACAATGGGTTCTTTCCAGGGAGGAGGAGAAAAAGGATAAGAAAAAGGGGACTTTAAGAATTATAAAAACAACCAAAGAAGAGAAAAATGAGCGGAAAGGTGGAGGCAAGGTTAGGAAGCAAAGGAAAGGGAGTAAGAAAAGGGAGGAGGAAAGACAAAGGGGTAAAAAGGGCAAGGAGAAGAATAAGCAAGAGAGAAAGGGGGGGAGGAGAAGCCTCAATGAGGGGAAGCAAGATCTAAAGAAAAAAAGTTTATTCAGAGACAATGGGTGAATTTAATTTAGGATAAAAGAGGGATTCTGGAGGGTACATAAGATTGTGTTTTTTATATGTGTATTTAGAGTATAAAATTTATTGTGTAATTTTAGAATCTTTTAAACAGAATCCCAAGAAAAATTGTTATATGAAGTATTTTTAAGTTAGGGTAATGAGTTAAAGGTGTCACTCCAGTTAATGTATAGGAGAAGTATAGTAAAAGAAAAAAGATGAATGGATAGTTGGAAATAGAACAGACAAAGAATGTTATTGAAAATGGAAATAAGATTTGGAAGAATATATAAAGGTTTTGTTATTTTTTTTTTTTTGTATATTGATAAAAGGCAATAACATTTTAATCAATAAGAAATAATTTGGATGAAAAGGAGAAGCTGGAATAAGATATGAAGTTAAATAGATAAAGTATTGGTTTGTTCTTTAATTATTATTATTTTTTTAGGAAAGAATTTATAAGCTGTTATGCCTTGATTGTTTACGCACTGTTTTTGTAAAACTGATAAAATTGGTTTATATATATAAAAAAGAAAATGATAATAAGATATGGAAGGATATATAAAGTGAATATGATGTTTGAATTTGTGTCTGTGTGAAGAGTTTCAACCTGGGATCAGGCAGCCTTCAGAAAAGATGTTTTAGTTTTGTTTATGTTTTGTGTTTTGTATGTTTATGAAAGGCAATAAAATTTTAATAAGTTAGAAATATAATTTGGATAAAAGGAGAAGTTTGGATAAGATATGAAGTTAAATAGATAATGTAAATATTGATATTACAATTTGGAGTTATGTTCTATTGGCTTTCTTCTTTAATTATTATTATTATTATTTTTTAGAAAAGATTCTTCAAGTTGATACGCCTGGATTGTGTATTGTTTTTTTTTTGTAAAATTAATAAAATTTGTTTAAAAAAAAAAACACCTGGCTTTGCTTTACTGTATTTCACTTGACTTTAGTGAAACTCTTTCATTTAGAAAGAGCCAACATAGTCGTACTCTACTTTGTATCAAGGCTACAGCTGTGGAGGTGATCAATAGTACTAAGTATCTGGGGGCGCAGATAACCAACAATTTGACTTGGTCTCTTCATATGTTATCTTTAGTGAAGGGTGCAAACCAGGGTTTGCATTTCCTGCATTGGATGAGGAGAGCACATCTTTCTTCTCCTGTCCTGGCCACTTTTTACAGAGGCACAATTGAGAATGTTTTAACAAACTACATCACTATTTGGTCTGGTGGCAGCAGTGCCTCAGATAGAAGGTCCATACAGAGAGTGATAAGGACAGCTGAGAAGATTACAGGAAGCTCTCCTCCCATTATTCAGAATACTGCTTATAAGCGCTATGTGCTTAGAGCTGGAAGCATTGTTAGAGACCCCACACATCCACTTCGCAGTCTATTTCTGTTGCTCTCCTCTGGGAGCAAAGTTTCAAAGTGTTTATAGCAGGACTACTAAATTTTGCAACAGCTTTGTTCCTTATGCCATCTGTCTTGTAAACTCACAGGATTTGGGTTTTTTTCCACCATGTATATGTATACGTTCAAACAACACCCTGATGTTTCTCTGTGTCATATATGTGGGTATATGTGGGTATATGCATAATAGTTACCTTTTGGAATGCAATGAAATTTCATTTTAATGTTTGCTGATTAGTGTACATTCAAAATGGCAATAAAGTTTCTATTCAATTCGATTCTAAAACTATACATTACTCTAAAATGGAGTCTTGAATCGTTCTTACCTAAGGTTCAAGTTGAGGAAGGACTGATAGTAGATAAGCCTATCAGTAGTTATTGAAAAGCAGCAAGGAAGATGTGTAAATATGGTAAAGTTACACATCAGGAAAGGGAGGGGGGCCCTTGCCTCACCTTGCCATCTATATACAATATCTGGCTCCATGTCAGATTTTTTCCAGGATGGACCATTTGCTAGGCTCTCTAGAGCTTGGGTATGATTTCCAGTCAGAAAGGTTCAGGTTGGGCAGGGTTGAAAGTTGAAAACTGAAAGTTATTCTGAGTAAGGAGATTCTTATAAGATGGCTTCATGTCCAATTTATGATGAATTGAGGAAGCTAGTAAATAAGACAGCTGGTTTATTGTAAAGGTTAGGCTCCAGACTAGATAGTGGGAGACTGTGAATTCAAGACCCACCTGAGATAGAAAGCAGCTGAGTGAACTTGTTCCAGTCGCTCTTTCTCAGGAATAAGGAAGAACCTTGATAACTGTCAGTATAGCAATAGCCAATTTGGTGTAGTGGTTAAGATACAGGGTTAGAAACCAGAAGACCATGAAAGCCATGAAAACCTTAGCCATGAAAGCCACATAGATGATCTTGGGCCACTAATTCTCTCTCAGCTCACCTCACCTCACAGGGTGGTTGTTTTGGAGGAAAATAGGAGAAAGAATGAATATTAGATAGGTTTGCTGCCTTAAGTTGTTTAAAAATAACAACTATAATAAAGGTGGCATATAAATAAATATAGGGAAGTTTAACTACTTTTGGAAAATTTCTGCTTTCCCCCCCAAAAAAATATCCTATGTTTTCCCTTGGATTCAAAGTTGCCAAAGATGAGGAATAAGAAGAAGGAGAACCCTCCCTATATCTGCTTTGAATTTATTTTTAAGATAATGTGTCCCTTTTGGAATTATGTTCCTTTCAGGTTTTATTATAACATCTTGTTATTTTAAAACTAAATTTTAAAACCCAAATTTCACTACCAGAATTCCAATTTCACTGGTCTCATTTCCAAATGGAGGAGATCCAGATGTAGTTACTGTTCTCATAAGGGCATTTGCACCTTGCTACAAATGCCTTGCCTTGTTTTCAGGTGCTGTATCAGAAAGCAAGATTTTCCTTCATCCTCAAGGTTTGTTCTTTTTTACTTACACTTCTGACATAGAAGTGAATGTTGGCTATCACTCTTCTTTTTTTTTTACAAGAATGTTAAAGTTGCTACAGTATTTTAAAAATTAATCCTTCTGTAGCTGTTGCCTCCAGGCTGTGGATTGTCAAATGACATCTTCATATATATTCATCCTGTAATTTAGAAGTCATTCAACGAGCCACTTTTGAAAATTAAAAACTGGGGCTGCTTGTATAGGACATGTTGGGTCCTGGTAGAATCACAGATAGATAGATAAGATAGATAGTTGAGGTAATTACACCCAAGAGCACAGTAGAACAAGAGGTAAGTTAACAGCTCATAGAATCCTAGAACTGAACGGGCCTCTTAAACTATCCAATCCAAGCCCTGCTCCGTGCAGAAATTCAGATTAAAGCATCTGGCCATTGACTGAATAATTTATCAAAGAAAAGCTCTGGGTAATACTTTTTACTGTTGAATTATTGTTCTTGTTGTTGGACCACCTTTCAATGCCTGGAATGCACGACCTGACTCTGTTGTTACATCCTCTAACCCCCACTCCTTTAACCTTTAACTATTCACTATTGACCTCACCCCATTCCTAAGAGGTCTGTAAGGGACGTGCATAAGTGCACCATTGTTCCTTCCTCCCTGTCCTATTGTCCCCATTTATTCATATCTATTTCCTGTATTCTTACTGATGTTTATAATTATACCCATTATCTTGTAAGAGATTGACAAATCAAATAAATAAATAAATAAATAAAAATATTCAAGTGGGGCCTACCTTCCTCTGTCATTAAGGTTGTAATTCTCTCCCCTCCACTCAGCAGTGGCAGAAACTGGTCATGATTTTCATTTTTAGATACTGTATATCTTCAGGTACTTGGAAAGCTCTATTATATCTCTCTTCAGTTTGGATATTCTAAATCAGGGGTGTCAAACTTGCATCATTACAAATTTACAATGGCATCATGTGATATATTGGGACTTTTTTTCCCCCTTTGCTAAACCAGGTGGGGGCAGGCCAGAATGCGACGCATCCGGCCTGCAGGCTGTGAGTTTGACACCCCTGCTCTAAATACTCAGGAGGAAAGTCACAGAAAAGCTATCTGGCTAAAACTTTATTTGCCTTATGTCAGCTTGTGAAATTTTGTGATAAGAAGACCATCTTTTTTGAAGTCTTGAAACAAGGAATTCCAAGAAGCTAACCTGGCATCATAAGAAAATGAAGAATGAGGGGTTTTTGGAGGATGGAAGGGAAGAATTCAAAGGGGGCTAAATAAATTTGCTTCTTATTTCACTAAACAAAATAGTAATACTTTTCTCTCAAATTATGACATTGATTAGCACGGGGTTATGAACTATGGTATTAAGAAAGAAGAAAACAAAATTGGTGGCCACAGGAAGTTTGCAGGTCACCTCTGCTTTATGAAATCTGGGGACCATCTGATAGGGTTATTACTATTTCTTCTAAAGACTTCTACAAGTTATGACCTACAGTAGGAGTGGACATATATGGCATCCCTATGACTTTACATGGCTGGCTCAGGAATTCTGAGAGTTGAAGTCCACAAGTCGTAAAGTTGCCATACTTGTCCACCCCTGACCTACAGGCAGACTTACTAATTTGTGATCAGTAGAGTCTCAATATCCCAGAGTCTCAATAAACTCTATGGCTGGAGCTTTCCTGAATTTATAAAAGTAGTGTGCATGTGTGAAATAGATACCTAGCAGACCATAACAGATTTCTTATGTGTGGGGCTTTTTTCCTAGTTATTCTGCAGATCTTTTCAATATTAGTATAATTAATAATAAAATTACTTTTAAATATAATTAAAAGTAAGTAAAGGTTATAACATAATTAACCTTTTGTTAGGATAGACAAAGGATTTGATTGAGGAACAATATCTTAATAATTTTATAGGCCCCTGGGGCCTTTACAAATCTTCAGTCATTGTTGTTAGTGTTCTTCTTATGGTTTTCTTTCTGACTGCTAATACACTGGGATTATGGTTCTGACCTAGAGGGAGTGTGGTTTCTCTGACACTAAGTTTATTTTTTTCTAAACCCTCAGCTTGATATTCTAGCACTTAATTTCAGAATGCAGCTTAAATCACAAGAAGCCCATAATATGTCAAATGATCCCACAGTTGCAGGGGGAAAACAGTAAGTAATGAAAAAGCTATGATTGCTTTTCTGTCCCTCCAAATGACAGTTATCACCTCAATGACCTGCTCCGGGCTGAACCATCTACACATGACACACTAAGGGATAACGTCATCTAACAGAGTAGTTACAAAAATCAATACAAACCCCATTTCAAAGATATTCTGTGTAAGAATCCTGGTGTAACGTTCATTTATCGAATAGGCCTGGGGAGAAAAGAAACCACCAACATTTCTGATATATGTGTTTTACCTCCCCAGCAAAAGAACTCTCTAGGTAAGCAATAATTGTATTTTTCAATCTATTACTTAGTCTTGCCATGGCTCAGCCTAGAATCTCATATGGCGATGACTGTTATAAAATGAAGCTTCAGCCTTGCTAACCAAAGAGGAAAACAACTAGGCAGCTTCCCACAGTCCTTCATTTGGGGAAAATGGTTAATGTGTATGTCAGGTAAAAACACAGGCCAGGAAGATAAGGTGGGGCATTTCTTTCCCTAAAGAGTGAAGGCTTAATCTTTTGCTTTTGTGGAAGCAAAGTATAATGCAATCTTTCAGGGTGTTCTCAGAAATCAGCTCCCCAGATTTTAGTCGATTTTCCCCCCAGGTAAACTGTGATAGAGTAGTAGTCCATCTATGAAGTTTTACCAGCCCAGCTTTTTAGGCACATCTGCTACTGATAACCATGAGCTGCTTTATATATTTAGATGCTAGTTGTTTGGAAATAGCCATACATTTTGAACTATTAATTAATAGTAATGTAATTGATTTTTATATTAAGAGGACAAGATCCTGGCTTTCATTCCAAAACAATGGTCATGATTCCAAAGTATTAGTCAACTTCAATCTTTTTGACATTAAATGGATTGTGAGGATCTCATGGCTGCCTTGACTACAATAAGATGATGGCCTGACTAAGATTTAGTTCAGATAGGACTACGATAAGAGGGAAGAGGGATGCTTTTGAGCAAAAAAACAACAACAGTAGAAGTATTCTTCCAGATATTTTGACCCACAGATGCTCTTCTGGGACAAAGTCAGAGACGTGCACTTTCCTCCACTTCTTGGAACTCTCTTTAGGCAAGATCTTTGGAAGAAATCCCAACTGGTCAAGCCACAGTGAGTTAGATTTTCACATATTTGGATCTCCCTGGATCCAAGCATAACATAGCCACACCTGCCTCAGAAATTAAATTCTAAGGTGTATCTCTGCAGTGCAGCTTCTTCATGAAGGGATTGGCATCTAAGTTGACACTCTTTTTTTTTTTTTTTGGTCACATCATAAAACATCATGGTATCAACAGCGTTCTTGACTGTTTTTGGTTTAAATATCATAATACATTATATTACATTTGTCTAAAATTAAATAATGGCTTTAACTATAATTAGTATTTGTATATCTTTATATAATTTACAAAATTTTGTTTTACTTTTTAAGGATTATTTCAGTTAGGCTTTTTGTCTCACTTCTTAGTTCTGTTTGTTAACCATTTATACCAATTGTTCCAAACTGAAAAATATTCAGTCATCTTTTTCTTTCAGTTTCATTGTTACTGTTAAGTTCTGTGCATGGGTGCAAGGAACGGAGATGAGGCAGTGAACAGTGAACTTCAACTCTTTATTAATCATCCTGAACAGAGCAAAAACCCTAGGGCAGCAGCAGCCCTTTTATAGGGCAGGCTGCTGACCTATTAGCCAATGAGAAACATGGAAGTGTTAAACCCTTGAACCAATGAGAGTGGCTCGTTAACAGCCAATCAGATTCCCCAGAACGGACCAATCCGATATCGCTATTATCGGCCAATCAGAAGTGCAGGATTAGAACCCTGCTTTTTCTTAAGGTTTGTTAAAACTTTATTTGAACGCTTTTATTAGTTCATAACACCCCTTCCCCCCAGGTTCCATTTGAGGGGTGCGGTGACGTAATCCCTAAAATATGTAGGTTGTTTTAACTGTCTATTGGATTTGCGCTGTCCCACCGATTCCTGTCTGTCGTCCGGTTTCGGCGGGATGTTTTTGGACATATCTGGTACAGGCAGTTCTGCATCCTCACTGGACAACTCGGTGCCGCAAATGCTGTCATTGTTGTCCTCCAATCTTTGCGGGCTCACCTCCGTTGAAGTATTCCTCTGTAGCGAGGAGAGTCCCCTCCCTGATTCTTCTTCATTTATCATGCCCGATTGCTGACTCCCTTCGCTTCTGCTTTCCACCATCTCGAATTTGGTTTCTTCGACATCCCCTCCCCCCTCAGTTTGGGAGTCACAGGAGTCGCGGGAACTGGGTTATAGCCTAGAGCGAAGCTGATCTATATGGCGTTTCCATATTTTTCCATCGCAGGTTTGCACATGGTACGATCTGGGCCCGATGGTTTGAATTACGGTTGCTTCGACCCATAATGGTTCACCGGATAAGTTTTTGGCGAAAACTAAATTGCCTACCTTGAACTTGCGGCATTTTCCGGTAGATCCACAGGGTTTCTCTGGCTCATAGGACGGGTGAAGCCGGTCGAGGTGGGAACGGAGCTTGCGTCCCATCAATAGTTCAGCTGGGGTCTTGTTGGTGACGCTGTGTGGAGTGATGTGTTGGAGTAGGAGTATTCTGTTTATTTTGTCATCAATGTCCCCATAGTCCATTTTGTGGAGAGTTTTTTTAACAAATTGTACCATGCGCTTGGCCCTGCCGTTAGCTGCAGGGTGCACTGGAAAAGTTAGCGCATGGCAGA
This sequence comes from Hydrophis major, assembly GCA_033807585.1. Classification (NCBI taxonomy): domain Eukaryota; kingdom Metazoa; phylum Chordata; class Lepidosauria; order Squamata; family Elapidae; genus Hydrophis; species Hydrophis major. The sequence goes on from CM066330.1 coordinate 112,282,014, forward strand.
TACCCCGGTCCACTAAGTATTGTTCAAACACCAGGGCAGTGAACTGGGGTCCGTTGTCGGAGACCAGAACGTCTGGCAGCCCGTGCGTTGCAAATATCCTATTCAATTTTCAGATGACGGACTCAGTTGTAGTATTCTTCATTTCGTGGATCTCGAGCCAGTTGGAATAGGCATCCACTGTTAGGAGGAATGTATGTCCTTTAGTAGGTCCCGCAAAATCAATGTGGATGTGGGACCACAGCCCCCGGGGGGTTTCCCATTCTGTTGGAGTTGCTCTAAGTGGGGCACTGCTGACTTCTTGGCACTTTAAGTAAGTCTTTACCCAGGCTTTGATCTGTTTGTCGATGCCCGGCCACCACACGTAGCTTCGTGCGAGCGCTTTCATACACACGATGCCGGGGTGACAGTCATGCAATGTTTTCAATACTGCTCGTTGTAACCGCTGTGGGATGATGACTCTATCTCCCCATAGGATGCAGCCTTTTTGCGAAAAAAGTTCTGTTTGCCGGTTTCTGAAAGTCATCAGGGGTTTGTTCTATTGGACATCCTCGTTCGACCCAGCTAAGAACTCGCGCCAAGACAGGATCTCGTTTTGTTTCGATTGCAATGTCTCCGGCTGTTAGCGGTGGTGAATGTAGCGTTTCAATCTGGAGTGTCATAAGGGTTGGAGCTGGGTCGTCGACGGTTTCCGGAAGTGGGGCACGGCTCAATGCATCAGCGTGGGGAATTGCTTTCCCCGGGCGGTGTTGTAATTTATAGTTGTACGCAGCTAAAAACTCTGACCAGCGAGCCATTCTAGGTGAAAATATATAGGGGTTTGGCTTGTTTCCCGCTATAATCCCTAGCAAAGGGATTCCCCTAGTGGTCGGTAACAATAGTAAAAACTCGTCCATACACAAGTTCATGAAACCATTTCACGGCAGATACAACAGCAAGAGCCTCTTTGTCGATCTGGCTATAGTTACGTTCAGCCTTTGATAGGGTCCTTGAAAAATAGGTAATAGGGGCCTCACTACCATTTGGTAACACATGACTCAAAATGGCTCCTACTCCAAATGGTGACGCGTCACGTGTAATTGTTAAAGGCAGAGTTTCGTTATACTGCATTAAAACAGCATCTGAGGTTAGTAAGTTTTTCACTTGACGGAATGCATGCTCCTCTCGGTGTCCCCAGACCCAGGTTGCTCTTTTGTTGAGAAGTCTATGTAGAGGCTCAGCTACGGTCACTTTCTGGGGCAAGAAGATGTTGTAAAAGGTAATGAGCCCCAGGAAAGCTTGGAGATCAGTCCTATTTCTGGGTCTTGGGGCATTTTTGATTGCCCTTAGTTTGCTATTAGTGGGGTAAATGCCTTGTTTATCAATTAGGTACCCCAGGAACTCTACTTTATCTGTACACAGTTGACATTTATTTTTTTTTAACCTTAAGGCCAGAGTCTTTAAATTTCTGGAGAACCATTTTAAGACGCTTTTCTAGTATTTCTCTATTCGGGGCAGCAATTAAAACATCATCAAAGTATGGCACAACCCCCTTGATCCCTTTCAAGAGTCTCTCCATCAGACTTTGAAAAGTCCCTGGGGCTACGCTCACTCCGAATTGGAGTCGGTTGCACTTAAAGGCGCCTCGGTGTGTGACAATTGTCTGTGCCTCTGCAGTTTTTTTTATCCACAGGCAGTTATTGGTATGCCTGTGCTAAATCCAATTTAGCAAAGACTTTTCCACCCCCCAGGGAATGGAGAAGGTGTTGAACCATCGGCACCGGGTAAGCGTTCTGTTGAAGGGCGTGATTAAGGGTAGCCCGGTAGTCCCCACAAATCCTTAACGATCCATCCAGTTTGATGGGTGTTACAATTGGGGTTTCCCAACGAGCGTGGTCAGTTGGTTCTAAAACACCCTGGGCTATTAATTTATCGAGCTGCTCGTCAATTTTTGGTTTAAGGGCAAAAGCTACCTGACGAGGCTTAAGGCGGATGGGGGCTACTTCAGGGTTAAGGTTAAATGATATCGGGGTCCCCTTGTATTCGCCTACTTTGTCTGCAAAAATGTCCTGGAATTCCTGGACGATGGCCTCCTCCCAGTCATCGCTTCTGGTTTGGTGAATGCCGGCTACCTTGATTCCAAGTGGGGCAAACCATTGAAGGCCTAACAAGCTAGGCTGATCACGGTTGACGACGGTCAGTGGTAATGATGCAGTATGATTTTTGAATGATACTTGGACTTGGCTGGATCCAACGACCGGAATTCGGTTCCCCTGATAATCTTTGAGTATGATTCTTTGGGCTTTGAGGTCTTGACGCCGGACAGCAGGGATTAATTGTTTAAGAGTCTTCCAGGAAATCATCGAGAGGGACAATCCTGAATCAACTTCCATCACGCAAGGCTGGTTTTCGATGGCAACCTTCACTCGGATCTTCTTTGCATCTAGTGATGAGGCGTGACCAATTGTAATGGTTTGGTGTGCCTCTTCTAGTCTCGATAAAATGGCCGGTGTTTTATTTCTGTAGGAGTGGTTGTTCCATTGGTGGTTCAAATGTTCCTGACTCACAGGGCGATTCCCTGTGGTCTGGCGGTAGTTGTTTCCCCTCTGAAGTGGGCTGGATCCTTGCTTGCTTGTACAGACCTTCCCGATGTGGCCTCTTTTCCCACAGAAATGGCAGAGCACGTCGAGGAATTTGCAGTCTGATCACGGGTGATTTGCCCCACAACCCACGCATTGGTGCGGTAGTCTTTGATTCCACTGATGGCATTGGTCACATTCAGACTGGAGCCGGTTGACCTCCTCCTCATCACTTTCTGATGGCAATTCAAGGTCCTCGTGGTGGGTCACTGTTGTGTGCCTCTGTAGGCAAGGTGAGGTACCGCTGGCGGAGCAGTGTGTTGGTGCGGCGCATTCGGGTGGCCGACTTCCTGGTTGCTTCTGCTGCAGTAGCATCCTTGATGACATCAGCAAGGTCGATGTCCCCTTTGGCCATGATCTTGCTCTGTATCGTCTGGTCATCTAATCCCAGAATTATTCGGTCTCTTAGAGCTTCTTCGAGGTCTGTAAACCCACAGAAGTCTCCCAGGTTCCGGAGATCCGTGATGAAATCTGCAACACTCTCTCCTTTCCTCTGGTCCCTCTGGTAAAATTCATGTCTTCGGACAAGCGTTGGTACGGCGGTTGCATAATGGGCCCGTAGGAGGGGCGCGAGGACGTCCCAGTCCATGGTTTTCACCTCAGCCGGTTTCGTTAGTGCCTTGGCCATCTTAAAGATGGCAGGCCCGCAATGGGTCAGGAACACTGCTCGCTTTTTCCCCATTGTGGCATCCTTCAAGTTGTTGGTCTCCAGAAACATCTGGAACCGGTCTATGTATGAGTCCCAGTCTTCTTGTGCCAGGTCATATGGAGCGGGTGGTATGGCGCCGCTGGACATGGTTTCCATTGTCGATGTGCCTTCAGCCACGTGCTCTGTTTGGTGCTCTGTAGTGTTCAGTCAGCTCTGATGTCTCCGTATCCCATCCTCATTGCCAGTATTAAGTTCTGCACATGGGTGCAAGGAACGGAGACGAGGCAGTGAACAGTGAACTTCAACTCTTTATTAATCATCCTGAACAGAGCAAAAACCCTAGGGCAGCAGCAGCCCTTTTATAGGGCAGGCTGCTGACCTATTAGCCAATGAGAAACATGGAAGTGTTAAACCCTTGAACCAATGAAAGTGGCTCGTTAACAGCCAGTCAGATTCCCCAGAACGGACCAATCTGATATCGCTATTATCAGCCAATCAGAAGTGCAGGATTAGAACCCTGCTTTTTCTTAAAGTTTGTTAAAACTTTATTTGAACGCTTTTATTAGTTCATAACAGTTAGCATGTTCATCTCAGCACTTTCCATTACTTTATGTATTATTAGTTCTTTATTAGAAGCATTTGGGGTTTTCCATACCTGCGCAAAGGCTATTTTGGTGGCTGTTGTAATGTGTAATAATAAGTATTTTACTTCTTTCAGTAATCTATCTTTGATGATTCCTAAGAGGAAGGTTTCCAGTCTGAGCTCAATCTGATACCCAGAGATCTCTTGTAACCAATTTTTGATTTGGATCCAGTATATCCTGGTCTCAGGGCATAACCGCCATGTGTGATAAAATGTATCATCAACTTTTTTACATTTCCAAAATTTGGGACTCATGTTGGGATAAATTTTTGCTAATCTCATTGGAGCTAAATACCATCTATAAAACATTTTGTACATATTTTCTTTGTGTGCTGCGGATACCATTAACTTATAATTTACGTTTCATATTTTCTCCCATTCCTCTAATTCTATAGTGTATCCAAAATTCTGTGCCCATGCAATCATTATGCCTTTGACTGTTTCCTCTTCAATTTTGAAATCTAATAAATATTTGTATATTTTAGTTATAAGTTTTTGTTCCAGTCCCATTAGTACTTTATCTAATTGGTTCTGCCCTTTGTCAAATCCAAAATCTTTTAAATCTTTTTTATATTTATTTTGAATTTGCAAATATGGCCACCAATCAATTATGATTCCATTTTCCTTCAGTTCTTGATTTGATTTTAATTTTCCTTGACTATCTAATAGTTCTTCATAGCATACCATTTTCCGTAGGTCTAATCAATTTGGATGGATTATGGCTTCCATGGTTAACAGCCATTGTGGGATTTCCATATAGTGCTTGCCTTTGATTTTTTCTAGGTTGTGATCAATGAGTCTCTTATTAGATGTTGATTAAAATAGGTATGTACATTACTTTTCTTTTCCCACAAAAATGCATGCCAACCTATCAAGAGGTCATGTCCTTCCAATGTTAAGATTCTCTTGTCTCTTAATTTAACCCAATCCTTGACACTCTTAGGACAATATTGTACTGAAAGCTGAAGTAAATCAAAGACTCACTTAGGTCCCCCAAAATCCAATTTCTCCAGTGGACAATTCTATTCAGGCAACATTTGTAAAAGGGGTGGAAAATATTGATGGTTTGCCATCCTAATTGCCATGGTATAGGTTCAGACATCACCTAGCCATAAAAAACAACCTACAGAAAGATGGAAACAATTGTGGCAACGAAATGAAAATGAGTAAAATCTGAGAAATATTCTAAGCATATTTCTCCCCATTCATATATGTATGCAATATATATATATATATATATATATATATATATATATATATATATATATGTGTGTGTGTGTGTGTGTGTGTGTGTGTGTGTGTGTGTGTGTGTGTGTGTATGTACACATGCACATGCACACAACTTCATTTGCCCAACTCATTCTATCAGTAGAACTTCCTTTTTAAATTATGTATATGATTTAGAACAGAGTATAGAATCTCAGTATTAAATTTGATCATTTTTCATATTTAAATTTGCACTACCTATTGAAAATATATATTTATTGTTTGGTTTCATGACATAATTAAATACAGAATTAAATGCATGTTTGGCTTTCTCCCATCAATAAGAGTTAACACCAGCTTTACCGTGTTTTTAATTTTCAGCAAATGGGAAAAGCTGAAATTATTTTTGTCTCTGTGTTACCTAAGACTGACTGACTAGCTGAACATTATTGATCATATTTTCTATTGTCTTTCTAATTTGGATTTTTCCTCTATACATAAAATATTATTCAGTGCTACCTAAATTAGCACTGATGGATTTCCATCGATCATTCCCTGAAGTCATTGTAATTTCATCTTAGGGTTGATAAATCAAATCTTTGTCTTGAAGCTCCCTTTTAAAAACCTGTTTCTACACATAAGCAGAGTTCAAACAGTCCATGTAATGTATTCACCTAATACAATGCATTACCAATATCAATTTTTTAGGTTATTTATATCCTTCATGGGGCATTTTTGGTCAGTGATGAAGGCTTGCTTTCTGTCTTCTTCATTCTCTCAAATTGAGTCATAGCAGTGCCAATATTGACGAGCCTTATATCTTCATTACTCTTAGGAATATGGATTGCTCAAAACCTATCCTCTCCCACTTCATCCATCACTAGAAACACATCCAACAGGGAGGATGCTGAGCTTCTTCTGAAGGACAGAATAGGCATCCCTAAAGTGACATTTCAGTTTGTCCAATTGCGAAATCAATTCCATTGTGGTTTTCTGACAATCATACTTCAAATGAAGGAAAAAAATATTGGCAGCTCTTTCAATGACCCTATATCTTAAATGCCACCATATATCAAAAACATTACGGAGTCCTTATTGATGATACTGTTGTGCATTATTTGCCTTCGGCTCTAAGTAAAAGATGTGACTGGTTTGGCTTGTTCAATACACAGGCCTCAGACATAACTGGGATCATGTGCCTTAGAACAAGAATTATTTTTCACTTTTTCAAAGAGTTATTTTATATTTCCCTGTTTGAAGGGACAGAGGTTTTCAAAAGTGGAGAGCAAAATTTGCAAATCAAAATGCCTTGGATATAGTAAAAAAAAATTCAGTCACTTTGTTTCCTCAAACGAATTGTGTAAAGGAGGCATTAGATGGATATTGGAGGGTACACTCTGTGTAGGAATATCTGCAGAGGTAAATGCAACTATACAAGTCCTGACCCTCTCTTTAATTGGGTTCGGTGCTAACTTCATTTCCAGTTGACTGTAGATTAGCTAAACTGGTTTCACAGAAAACTTCCTTTTTCACTGTGATCTATGTCAACATGGAAATGACCAGGATGACTCTGAGAGAATAATTGTCGGGGAAAATTATTCTAGAAAATTGTTGCACAAAATAGGAATCTATACCAAAAAAAGGGAAATAAAAGGTACAATTAATGTGTATTCATGTAATTGAAATACTTTTTTATATTCTGTGAAACATATCTTTTTTTGGGGGGGGGAGGATAGGATAGTTGAAACATGGTAGCAGAACTCCAAGCATTCCTGAACAAAAGTGATTTTCTGGATCCACTTCAGTCTGATTTCATTCTGGATCATGTTGCAGAAATGGAATTAGTTATCCAGATGGACCATCTGTTGAGAAAGCATGAGGTGATCATTTGTTCCTGGTCATATTTGATGTGAATTTTTTATTTATTTGTATTTATGTTATTTATCTGGTTGCATTGTTTTCACAAACAATTTGAGGTGATAAACATATCCAACACATCTTCTTCCTCCTATTTTCCCCACAACAGCAACAACTCTGTGAGGTGGGTTGGGCTGAGAGAGAATGACTGATCCAAGGTCACTCAGTTGGCTTTAATGGCTAAGGCTGGACTTGAACTCACAATCTCTTTCTTTCTAGTCTGCTGTCTTAACCACTAGTCCAAACTGGCTCTTAATAGCCCCTATCCTTCTGGACTGATTTAGGAGTTGGAGGCACAGTTATGTTATGGTTGTGGTCTGATTTCAAAGGGCAGTATTGGAGAATATTATGCACCCCCACCAAGGTTTTGTGCTCTAGGACACTGCTAGCTTCCCTTCTGCCCCTCAAGCTACATAATATCTCCTTGGAGCTGTTGGGTGAAATTATTAGGAATTAGGATGAACCAAGTCCTTTATGTGAATCTATGTATGTTTTTCTTCCTTATTAGGTGTGGTAGCTAAAGTTATCAGTGTAATGTATGAACAGACCACAAAGGTGCATGTTTCTAAGGAAAGCCATTGAGAACTAAGTAGCTCCCCCTCCTCCAATCTCCTATTGAATACCACTGATCTATAATAATGCACATGTACATTTGGATAGTTTTCTTCAATAAAGAAAAAGCTCAAGGCACACACAGCCCATTCATATGTCCCATGCCACTGGAGGTGGCGCGCTTGATTTGGTAGGGAAGACAAACCAATAATTCAAGGCAATCAGCGGAGTGCATTACAGGAGAAAATGCTGAACCTACAAGCCACGCAAACAAAATAGCAATCAGAAGATTTAATGCATTTCTGATGTACATTTAAGGCATTGACACTGGGCCACAGATGTACATGTGTTGTGTTTTATCTTGTTGAGATATGGCCTGGGAGAACCAATTATAGCATATCATCAGCAACGAGAGGGACTGGAAAAAGAAAGGATTCTATCACACATTACTCCTGCAGTTTTATTAGAGAAACAAATTGTACCTGGGATTGAAAAGTCACAGGGTTTATTCCGTCTTAATAAATCCCTGCCAAAGGCTAAGTGTAAAACTCGAAATACTTCCCAAATGTTGTCACTGTATTATCATCTTTGACATCTCAAGGGCTGCTCAGGGATCATCTTGATATCATTCCCCAGTTCTCACAATAAGCCTGTTTATTTTTAACCTGTGCTTGATTCTGGTTGTAACCACTTCAGCTTCCTGTTCTTGTGATTTAACATCTCCTTTCCCAAAAGGCTAGGGTTTGTTTGTTTTTTACAAGGAAGCCTGACAGCGGAACAATCAAAAGCATCACCCTTTTTAAGATGGGCTGCATTGCTTCCATATTGTTATTATTAAGGCAACAAGGATTAATGAGCATACAGTGCAGGGGAATGCACATTTTAATCATGGATAGAAAGAATAATTCCATTTTGCTCCAAAATATTCTCTATGAATATTTTCAACTTCCACTCAGAGATTCATTGGGTCCCAAACCAATCCTTGTTCAAAAGAGCTTCTGGCTCTTAGACTGGAGTGGGTGTTTAATAGTTCCTTTCAGAAATTGTAGGGTTCACACACACACAACACACACAACACACAAGTCTGTTCTTTTCTTCATATTTTCAGATTACTTTAATATTATACACTACTCAGAGTGGCAATAGAGTTGGGCAGCCCTATACGTGTATGTATGTATGTGTGTATATATATATATATATATATATATATATATATATATATATATATATATATATATATATATATATATATATATATATATATATATCTGGCATTCAGCTTTGTTCGGGTATTTTCCCACGTGGTGCTTTTAAAGTTGTAGCAACGTTTCAGCAGAATCTCATCTGCCATCATCAGGCTTCTGTATGGTGTTTGTCTATGAGTCAAACTTTTACAGTGGTTTCAGATTTAAATTTGGGGCAGCCTATTGCTGTGTCAGAATGGTTTTTTCTTCCTCCTGATTGGTTGAGAGTCTTGGTCTGTGTTTATTGGTCTTGGAGTTTGCTGTGTTCTGCTACTAATATCTTCTGTCTTTTTTTGGGGGGGGGGCTCTTTTTGTATCTTGATTGGCTGGCAACATTGTGTTATTTTATTGGAGGCCTTTAGTGCAGCTTGGCTTTGGGTAAATGGACGGCTATCATTAGTTAGGAAGCTGGGTTTCATCTGGGTGCCTGGTTGGGGTGTGTTTGAGCTGGAGGTATCAGGGGGGATCTGTTTGTGCCCAGGTGTTTGCCTGGCTTGTGGTGTGGAGATTTTTTTGTTTGTGAGTGCAGGCTTCCAAATGATTGACAGCCTGGTGGAATCATCTCTTCTGTTCATGCTTTCTGGTCTTTTTTCAATCTCTATGGCTTCTCTGATGATTCTGTGGCTGGGATTTTCTATGGTGGCTAGGGTTTTGGTGCCATTGAAGTTGATGTTATGACCTGTGGCTTCCATGTGTTGGACGAGTGAGGAAGTGTGTTCCAGCTTTTTGACTGCATTTTTGTGTTCATCCAGGCGGGTGCTTATTCTTCTATTGGTCTGTCCAATGTATGTGGCCGGGCATGATGCACAGGGGACTTCATATATGCCTTGGTTTTCCAGGTCAATTTTGTCTTTGGGGTTCCTGAGGATGGCTGCTATTTTTCTGTCTGTTTTGAAGGCAGTCTTGATGTGTTGTCTGTATAGAATCTTACTAATTTTGTCTGTAGTGCCTCTTATGTAGGGCAGGACAGCTGTTCCATAGGTCAGTTCATCTTCTGGGTCTCTATTATGTCTCAGTGTGTTTTTGTGAAACGTTGCTACAACTTTAAAAGCACCACTATTATGACGTGGGAAAATACCCGAACAAAGCTGAATGCCAGACATGTAAGTACCCGCGAAAACTTAAGAAAACAAATATAAAACCTCTACGGGGAGAGAATAAACAACCAGATCAAAACCTACGAGAAACTGGAAATTAAAAGAGCAGTAATACTATGTGACCTCCAATTCCTACGCAGCTGCAAAGAAAACAATACTACACCAACCTGCTTCAAATTAACATTTCATCAAAGCACAGCAGCCACTAAACGTATCCTGAAAAGAACTGAAATGGCTCTACTAAGGAACGAGCTCCACAGTAAGAGATTCCAATTAGATCAGTTAAACAAAGATTTGCTAGCACTACACCTGGAATTGAGCAGCGAAATCCACCCTCTACTTTGGGACAAGATAAAACAACTTACAACTTGGAGAGCTGAATCTGCAAACATTTACAAACAGGAAAAGCTCTTGAAAAAATTAAAGAAATTAGAACATGACAAGAAAACCCCCAACAACTCACAACAGCACCTGAAACAATTAGTGTACAATTTTTCCAACAGAGAACTCACCAAAACAGAAACAGAAGTCCTAACCAAAGGATTCAATTATGCTATAGCACCCCCAAAAATCCCCTCAGAATCCATCATATGTGCAGTAGAATCCAGCCTAACTAAATTAAATACAGATGAAGCTGATAAAATAAGACACCAAGTTACCAACATTCTATGCACAAGCAAACCACCCAAAAGCAACTTACAGCAAAATGAAATTAAAGCGCTACAAACCCTGAAAAGAGACAGCAGCATAATCATCCTCCCAGCAGATAAAGGGAATGCCACTGTAGTAATGGACAGAAAAGACTATGAAACTAAATTGACAGACCTACTCCAAGACTCCACATACAAACCCATAAACACAGACCCAACCACATATCTGGAAAAATTAACCAAGAAGAAAATTATAACCAGCCACATAAGCAAAGAGATCCAACACACGATCATACCCAGAGAGAAATCTTCTAGATGCCCCAAACTATACGGCCTCCCAAAAATACACAAAGAAGGCATACCTCTCAGACCCATAGTCAGCTCCAGAGGAGCACCACTACAAAACCTGGCTAAACACCTAGCAAAAGAGCTACAGCCCCATGCTGAAACAGCAGCTTCTCATGTACAAAACTCATACCACTTCTTGGAAATGATCAAAAATCTACACGTGGAGCAAGAAGATCTGCTTGTAAGTTTTGACGTGGTTTCACTATTCACTCAAGTCCCAATAAAAGAGACCCTTGAAATCATCAAAAATAAATACCAACCAGCTAAACACCTCATGGAACTAACAGAACACTGCTTAACCAACACATATTTCATATACAAAGGACAAAGATACAAACAAATTGAAGGAGCCCCCATGGGATCACCACTGTCACCTGTCATTGCAAACCTGTTCATGGAAGAATTCGAATCCAGAGCCCTGGCCAATGCCATCCTCAAACCCAAACTATGGTTAAGATATATCGATGACACATTCGTGATTTGGCCCCATGGACAAGAAAACCTAAACAATTTCCTAACACACCTAAACAGCGCACACCCCAAAATCAAGTTCACCATGGAAACAGAAACAAACAAACAACTACCATTCCTAGATGTACTAATCTACAAAAAAACAGATGGCACACTAGGACACACCATATACCAGAAGAAAACACACACCAACCGCTACCTCAATGCCCAATCCCACCACCACCCAGCACAGATAAACTCCGTGGCTAAAACACTAATTACTAGAACCAAACGCCTGGCAGACAAGACACACATTAAGACTGAACTATGCACCCTGGCTAAAATATTGACAGCCAACGACTTCCACAAAAGCAAAATCACCAACTTGATCCACAAAAACACACTGAGACATAATAGAGACCCAGAAGATGAACAGACCTATGGAACAGCTGTCCTGCCCTACATAAGAGGCACTAGAGACAAAATTAGTAAGATTCTATACAGACACCACATCAAGACTGCCTTCAAAACAGACAGAAAAATAGCAGCCATCCTCAGGAACCCCAAAGACAAAATTGACCTGGAAAACCAAGGCATATACGAAGTCCCCTGTGCTTCATGCCCAGCCACATACATTGGACAGACCAATAGAAGAATAAGCACCCACCTGGATGAACACAAAAATGCAGTCAAAAAGCTGGAACACACTTCCTCACTAGTCCAACACATGGAAGCCACAGGTCATAGCATCAACTTCAATGGCACCAAAACCCTAGCCACTATAGAAAATCCCAGCCACAGAATCATCAGAGAAGCCATAGAGATTGAAAAAAGACCAGAAAGCATTAACAGAAGAGATGACTCCACCAGGCTGTCAATCATTTGGAAGCCTGCAATCACAAACAAAAAAATCTCCACACCACAAGCCAGGCAAACACCTGGGCAAAAACAGATCCCCCCTGATACCTCCAGCTCAAACACACCCCAACCAGGCACCCAGATGAAACCCAGCTTCCTAACTAATGATAGCCGTCCATTTACCCGAAGCCAAGCTGCACTAAAGGCCTCCAATAAAGTAACACAATGTTGCCAGCCAATCAAGATACAAAAAGAGCCAAAAAAAACAGACAGAAGATATTAGAAGCAGAACACAGCAAACTCCAAGACCAATAAACACAGACCAAGACTCTAACCAATCAGGAGGAAGAAAAAACCATTCTGACACAGCAATAGGCTGCCCCAAATTTAAATCTGAAACCACTGTAAAAGTCTGACTCACAGACAAACACTATATAGAAGCCTGATGATGGCAGATGAGATTCTGCTGAAACGTTGCTACAACTTTAAAAGCACCACTACTATGACGTGGGAAAATACCCGAACAAAGCTGAATGCCAGACATGTAAGTGCCCGCAAAAACTTAAGAATATATATATATATATATATATATATATATATATATATATATATATATATATATATATATATCTTTGGTTATTCGGGTTTTCTCCCGCGTAAGATTGGAAGTATCTAGGGAATGTTTCAATGAAGTCTCATTCATCATCTTCAGGCTTGTGTCTTCATCTCTGTGCTTCCCAGAGTGATATGAGCTTGCAGCTGCTTCTTCCTTTTAACTGCGAGTGGGGGTGTGACTTGATTGGGTGGGGGCTTGGCTGTGTTCTGATTGGGTGGGGGTGTGTTCTCATTGGTTGGAGGTTTGGCTGTGTTCTGATTGGTGGGGTGCATGTTCTGTTCAGGTGGGGGCTTGGTTGTGCTCAGGTTAGTCTTAGTTGCTGGGGGATTTGAGCTGGTGAGCTGTGATCCTGCTGTTTGGCTTCGCGTTTGTGGTTGTGCTGCATTTTCATGGTAGGGGTCAGTTCGCTTCATGTATGAGTCAGAGGGGTTTGAAGCGGGTAGTGATGCAGCTGCAGTGCGGCTTCTGCTCCGTGGTTGTGTCTCATCTTCTCTGAGGGTGTGAGTCTGCTTTCTAAGTGTGGTGGTAGCATCCTGTGTGGCCCTTGTGGGTGTGGGTCTGGTGTCATTCTTCATGTTAGGTGCTCGTCTGTTCATGAGGGCGGGTTTCCAAATGGCTGGTAGGTGGAGGTGTCATCTCGTTTATTCATGCTGTGTGGGCGTTTTTCTATCTCTATGGTTTCTCTGATTATTCTGTTGTTGAAGTGTTCAGTTTTGGTGATAGTTCTGTTGTGGCTTTGAGGTGTTGGACCAGGGAAGAGGTCGGTTCTTCTTTTTTGATTGAGTTCTTGTGTTCTGAATGTAGGAATGGTAGTTGGGATCACCACTGTCACCTGTAATTGCAAACCTGTTCATGGAAGAATTTGAATCCAGAGCCCTAGCTAATGCCACCCACAAACCCAAACTATGGTTAAGATACATCTATGATACATTTGTCATTTGGCCCCATGGAAAAGAAAACCTAAACAATTTCCTAACACACCTAAACAGCACACACCCCAAAATCAAATTCACCATGGAAACGGGAACAAACAAACAACTATCATTCCTATATATACTTATCTACATAGGACACACCATATACCAGAAGAAAACACACACCAACCGCTAACTCAATGCCCAATCACACCACCACCCAGCACAAATAAACTCCATGGCCAAAACACTAATCACCAGAACCAAACACCTGGCAGACAAGACACACATAAAGACTGAACTATGCACACTGACTAAAGTACTGACAGCTAACGGCTTCCACAAAAGCAAAATCACCGGCTTGATCCACAAAAACACACTGAGACATAATGGAGACCCAGAAGATGACCAGACCTATGGAACAGCTGTCCTGCCCTACATAAGAGGTACTACAGACAAAATCAGCAAGATACTACACAGGCATCACATCAGGACTGCCTTCAAAACAGACAGAAAAATAGCAGCCATCCTAAGAAACCCCAAAGATAAAATTGACCTGGAAAACCAAGGCATATATGAAGTCCCCTGTGCATCATACCCTGCCACACACATTGGACAGACCAATAGAAGAATAAGTACCCGCCTGGATGAACACAAAAATGCAGTAAAAAAGCTGGAACATACTTCCTCACTAGTCCAACACATGAAAGCAACAGGTCATAGCATCGATTTCAATGGCACCAAAACCCTAGCCACTATAGAAAACCCCAGCCACAGAATTATCAGAGAAGCCATAGAGATTGAAAAACAACCTGAAAGCATGAATAGAAAAGATGATTCCACCAGACTGTCAATTATTTGGAAGCCTGCACTCACAAACAAAAAAATCTCCACACCACAAGCCATGCAAACACCTGGGCACAAACAGATTCCCTGTGATACCTGCAGCTCAGACACACCCCAACCAGGCACCCAGATGAAACCTAGCTTCCTAATAAATGGTAGCCATCCATTTACTCGGAGCCAAGCCACACTAAAAGCCTCCAATACAGGAAACACAATGTTGCCAGCCAACTAAGACAAAAGAAGCCACAAAGCAGACAGAAGATATTGGAAACACCAATCAAGCAGAACACATGCACATTCCCTGCACATTCTCAAGAAATAAAACTCCAGCCCACCTTGAATACCTGTCTTAATCTCCCATTCATTTCCCTTGACTGTTAGTTGGTCAGATTTTTGTAGAGAGCTTAAGCTTGCAATTAATCTTAACTCATTTGAACTGCCTGAACTTCTTAATTTCCCTGGTGTTTAAACCACCCTGGCTGCTGGAGTATCTGAAACTTGCACCATTATGTATGGTGGTAAATAATAGTAATGTTTTTTTTGGCTTGAAATGTGCCAATTAAGATTGGGAATGGGAATCTATGGTCTCTGGGTTGTGAAATGCTCCCATTCCTATCCTTAATACACTTTCCTGAAATTTGTTCAAAAAAAGTCAAATATTTAAATTATCTCTTTCAGTCCCAAGCTTCCTGTGAATCAAATATATATATCTGCTGGAATGTAAATTGGCCTTAGTAATAGATCCATACTGATTCGTAGATTCATGGCATCTATTTCCTGAAACCTCTGAATGAGATGCCTGCACTGTTTTATTTATTTATTTAGATTCTACTGACTAAGGCAGGACTAGAACTCACAGTCTCTGATTTCTAGCCTTCTGCCTTATCCATTAGCACAAATTGATTATTCATACTATTGTTAATTGCGAAGTCATGTCCGACCCATCACGACCCTATGGACAACGTTCCTCCAGCGTTCCTCCAACATTCCTTCCTGTCCTCTACCATCCCCCTGAGTCCATTTAAGCTCACACTGACTGCTTCAGTGACTCCATCCAGCCACCTCATTCTCTGCCGTCCCCTTCTTCTTTTGTCCTCAACAATTCCTAGCATTAGGCTCTTCTCCACTGAGTCCTTCCTTCTCATTAGGTGGCCAAAGTATTTGAGTTTCATCTTCAGGATTTGGCCTTCTAAAGAGCAGTCAGGGTTAATCTCCTCTAGGACTGATCATTCATACTATGTATGAAAATATTTTATGTTCATGGATGAACAGGAAAATGAGCATAGAGAGTCTCTAGCTTATCTGTCAGTATTTTCCAGATTGAAACTCTGTTTACACTGTAAGCTGATGTATTCAGCACCACTGAAGACAAGGATTTATATTTTAAGGGAAATGAGTATCACATCAGAGAAAATATGAATCACGTTAACATTCTACCTCTCTATATGTGCTCCTCTATGCAGAGTGAAAAAAGGCAAAGCTATTTCTACCCCTTTTGTAAGCCTTTACATGCACAAAATGGTCCTAACTGTTCTTGACTTTGGAAGTGTCCAATCCTTAGATAGGCATTACAAAAGTGGATTGCAACTCCCATTCTTATGTTGTACATTTTACATAAAATGATCCAACTCCTCTAGAGTGTGTTATCACAGAGGAAAAATAAGGTTTTAAACATCTTTTCTGTCCTTCATGTATTCCTAAAATAATGGTAGAGGTTATTATGCTTACATGTCCAAATAGAATTGGAACACTGTACATGAACTGAAGACAAGAATATGTAACAATTGAAAAACTTACTACTGGTAATATTAATTTATGTTCTAGTTGTACTCTTGTGTTTATATTGGGGTTCTAGAGGCTTTGTACAAATTCTGGGAAGTGTAAAAGAGGGAAAGACTGTTCTTGAATAATTAGGCAAAATGCAGCCTAATGGCCAATAATTTACAACATGTTAACATGCTACACATGAATGAATGAAGGCAATCTGATCCAGCATGATGATAACATGAGAAGATCAATATCCCTATGATAAACTTAATAAGCAACATGCTTACACTGCAGAGCTATAGCCTCCCACTAAATTGTCCAGCCTGACGACTTACTTTATGCCAGGGTTGTTAATCACAAAATCACCTCAGGGCAAACACATACAGCCTTATTTATGGGGAAATCAAGAAACCGAAATACTCAACCCTGCCTGATTAGCTGCCCTAATATGCTACTTGTGGCTAATTTCTGAGCTGCTTAACTTACAGGTGTTGCCCCAGCCAGTAAATCATTTATTTTGCCTTGACTTTGTGTACCCTTAAACCTGCTATGCATCTATGAAGCCTATTTAAGTGACAGGTAGGAAATAATTGATGGAGCATTAAATCATGCCATTGTGTAGTGACCTGCAGCCCTTTGAAACAAGTAAAGCTACATTCTCAGGCTTGGATTCAGTTCAGATGTTATTGTAACCTTAAACCTCTATACCACTGCTACAACTTTTCCAAGGTACAATGTGTGCATTTCCTCATTTTATTTGCCACACTTGTTCAGACCAACCTTTGCATAACATGCTGCTATTATAATTTCCCACGCCATTTAATGATCCATGCAACACAGAAGAACCAAAGTCCATTTGGCATCTGAAAAGAAACCACTCTGGGAAGTTTAACATTCCACTTCTTCATGATATGCTTTCAGGTTGAAAGCTTACATTTACATTTCCTGGGCATAAGCTGAAGCAATATAATGGGAATTGCTCCTAAGTAGCCATGTACTGTTAGTGCTTTTGCAGACAATTTTTCTTAAATGTATCCAAAGAGGATTATTGAACAGTTTTTAGTTTGAAAATCAAACTGAAATCTTTTGTAAAGGTGCATAATACCACTTGTGTGCAAGAATGGAAAGTACACAGTTGAACTGTGTGCAAGGATTGGAAAATACAATGTGCAAACTGTTCCCGGATAGAGAAAACTTACAGAAGTGATTTGTTGTCAGACTGCTTAATTGTAGAAAGTGTAAATAAACAAATAATATCCAAATAAAAGTAAATTCACCATACAGGATGCAGATTGAAAACAAAAACAAAGGTCCAATATCACTGAAATTGAAGCACTAGCACCATGTCAGATAGATATTTGACTAAAAATATTCAGCCACCATTCTTATTCAAGGTTTTTGCTGGGCTTTTTCTTTTCTTTTTCTTTTTTCTTTTTGGCAGTTCTTGCAGTTAAACCTGATCTGCAAATTTGGCCTGTGACCAAATAGGAAGTGCATTGCATAAAATAGTAAGTTGGATGAACCAAGCCTTTCAGACAGTGCAAAATATATAAACCTGGTAGCAATTGTAATTGTAAGGAGATTCTTTGGTGAGTTATGATTATTGCCTAAAGCATGGCATCAGTTTGTATACTCAGAAACTCTATTTGTTCATCTACTAAATGGGAAGCTACAAACATCTCTGTCCTTTACCAGATAGAGTTGTGTTCATCTTAGCCACCTTATGAAAGTCTTGCTTATTCATTTTATCCCTTCTGCTTTCTTGGATAAGCTTTTAGAATAGCTTTTAACTGAGATCAGGAAAGAGTTCTTATAAATGGATATTTCTATGAGAATTTAGTCCTGACACTGATGTACCGCATACAAGTGAACAGTTGTCTAATTAATCATTTCCATTGATGTCACTTATTTGACACTTCATAGAGTCATAACTACTGGTGTTCATAAACTTATTTCTGATACTGAGCATGCCTTTGTCATGTGCCTATTTTCTCCATTTTGTTAACAACTTATCTCACTGCCTTAGTTCTTATCTCAACCTATCTTACTGAACTAATTTGAAATATCATAGTAAGTTCTTAAATTTAATAATCCATCCATTCTTAAAACTTATAATGGAAGAAAGAATGTCTACCTGATCGGCAATCATATAATTTAGCATTCTAAATTAGCAGCCAAATTCAAAAGAAGGGAATGCACTTCCGATGTTTGTTCATTTAGCTATAATACCTCACTGTCATGGAAGGTCCAACTTCCACAACTTGTCCAAGTGTTTGGAAGTCCATTTTAGGAAGGACATGACATGGCAGCAAAATACTACGTGGGAAGAAATGTTTTCATTTCTATGATCAGAATCTTCAGTAAATGTATTTCAATTGATAAAAACTGTAATATGAGAAAAGAAGAAAAGGATGGCTCTTTGTGGTATTCAGGTTGTTGCAAGATGGTACTTTTTCTCCCCTTTAGTTGTTTTTTCTTTTTAATCTAAAAAGCTACAAAACCTTTAGCCTTTCCTTGTAGGAAAGGTGTTCCTCCAACCTCTTCATCATTTTAGCTGCCCTTTTCGGTACCCTTTCCAGTTCTCTGAGCTGTCAAACCTGTCAAATATAAAGCCAAAAAGGTAATTCCATACTTTAGGTATAGGTTACTCAGCCTGAAAACATTTATTTCTCTGTCTTCTTGTACAATTTGTGATATGTAGTAATTGAAAGCTGATGTTCAGGGTAATATCTTCTGGACTTCCAATCTAAAGGGCAATTCCCAAACCTGTGATGACTTTTAGCTGGTCCTGTATCAATGGATACTTGCGCAGGAACTGTTCTTGTGAATGTTTTCAGCATACACCCTGTGTCATCCCATTAGATACTTAGCAAGACATTTTAAGATATCCACTATCAGGGTAGCATAAACAGTTGACAAGCTTGAAATCAGTCAATGGAACCTGCGAGACACTGTATATTCTAATGGCGGACAATTACTTTTCCCAAGGCATCACATGAGAACCTGGGACTGTTGTGGAAGGTTGCCACTCTATATTGACCATGCCACTAGCCTTCAGCCATCACTGCTGCTGCAGGCTGGATAAGGACAAAAAGCCAGATGTGGCCTTTAGGCCATAAAATGCCCAGGTCTGGTATGTTAGATGAATTGGTTGTAATTTGCACATTAAAATTACTGCCGATCTAGGCAAGTTCCTTCATTTGTAATTTTTTAACTTTGAACTATGATGTTCAAAGATTACAGTTTCCGTTCTGTTTTTGGATATAGCTGCTTAAAGCACACCATCTCAGGAGACCCAAATTGTATATAACTTAGATAACTATTCCACTCCTTCAGAAGAAGATGCAGAAACAACATTACTTGCTTTAATATAGTAACATGTCATTTGCTCCCTAAAAGAACATGCTGAGCATGTCATGACACAAACATTTCAAATATAGGAGTTCTGTAATTATTTCAACAAAAGTTAAGGGCTTTATTTAGCTGTGCATTTCTGTAATTTACACTACTCTTTTGGAGAAGTTCCCATATAAAAAATAATGATTTGTTTTCAAATTCTGGGATGAAATTTTTGCCAGCTTTGAATAACTAGTGAAAACACACTGTTAGAAATATGGATTCATACTGCCACTGCATTCCAAAATATAAACAAGCTAGCTGACAATCCATGCCTCCTTAAGGAGACGTTCTTAGATTCCATTCAAAGATACAAGTGAAGAAATGACTTTACAGCTAACTTTAAACCGCTATGATAGTTATACAAATGTAGGCTTTGCAAAGCGGGTTTCCTAGGCTTGTTTACTGTGTATTTCCATTACTCTTTGAATCAATAAGTAAAATAAAATGTTGACATTTCTAAAAGTCGGGCTTTTTAAAGTGTCATAATATATTACTAAGAGATTACAGAATTTTGTCACAGCTTTTCCTAAAGAAACAAGAATACAGAAGACTGAAGTTCAGCTATTTGAGAATTAAATATGTGGCAGCTTTTACTGTCAAAAGATGGTTTCAGGATGCAGCAGTTGAAGGATTATATCACAAAGGTCACTCAGTGGAAGAAAGAATGTCATAAAGTTAAGTATATCCATGGGAAAAAAAATCAGATAATAAGGAATATATCTAACCATGCCAACCTAGAATGATAGATTGCAGGAGAAGTAAAGTAGAGCACATGGAAGAGATAAAAGGAATTCAAGACAAGAAGCAAAAATAAAATAGAAGGCTAATATAATAGAAGGGCAGCTGTAGAAATCACAAACGAAATGTGTAAAAACAGAAGTGAAACTCATTGAATAAAACTGAATTTATTCACAGTATACAGATGGTGAGATGCAGAAAGGGGGAAATGTCCCACAGAATGGCATCCTGATTGACTGCCCAATGCTAGAAGAATACATTTTTAAAATTGTCATGTTTTCATATGACATCATATGAATAATTGAACAGGGATGCCAAGTTTTATTACAAGAATATTATCAGTGAAATACAGTCTCCAAGTATTCCAGCCTCTAGAATATGATAATGATTTATTAGTGGTGGTGGTGGTAATAGCAATAGTATTGCAATATTGTATGTTCAGGTTTGAAGCACTTATAGCAATTAAAGTTGGAAAGGAAAGGAAAGGAAAGGAAAGGAAAGGAAAGGAAAGGAAAGGAAAGGAAAGGAAAGGAAGGGAAGGGAAGGGAAGGGAAGAGAACTGAAGGGAAATAGATTCTTAGTTTCTAGAGGATTTGGTATCTTGCAGCAAAAACAGTTTTTTGCATCTAAAAACTAGTGCATTTATTAAGGCACAATTTTGTGATCCATTGTATAATCAATGTACAGCAAAAGCAGAACATTTATTGACAGATTTTATTTGTCATTGGATGCCATACATATGTACAGATTTTATTTTTTTTACTCAGAGAAAAATGGTCACCTGTAACAGAAAAAAGAACCCTATGATATTCCATTCGTTTTATGATGAGAATGGCACTATCACAAGATCCACATTTCAGTTAAATGTGTCTTCTCCGCCGCCGCAAAGGGCATTTCTTCACCAGTGATTCAAGGCATCTTGTATTATCACCCAGCCACTGTGGTGGCAATATGAAACCTAGCCTCTTCCCTGTTGTATCAGCCCAATGATGCTTTGATGACACTGCAAGACTATAAACCATGTGGGAGAAAGTCACCCAGCTGCTCAGAATAATGCATGTGGAAAAATTAATAGCAATAGCATTTAGACCTATATACCACTCCATAGTGCTTTACAGCAGTCTCTGGGCTGTTTACAATGTCAGCATATTGCCCCCATCAATCTGAGTCCTCATTTTACCAATCTCAGAAGGATGGAAGGCTGAGGCAACCTTGGGCCGATCATGATCAAATTTCTGGCTGTAGGTAAAGTCATCTTGCAATGCTGCATTCTAACATCTGCATCACCATGGGCAATGATGATTAGTTCACTAGGAGTTCACTGGGAGAAGAATTCTGAGCTTACCACCTGCAAAAAGAAACCTCCAGGTTTTCAAACAACTGCCTTAACTTATGATAGAATAAATTAATTTCTCCAAGGGTTTGAGGCACTTCAACTTGGGGACAGAAGGGATTGGAGTCTCATTGTTATTTTGTAGCATAATGTTTTACTGTTCAAATATTCACAAAGTGACAAGTCAAAAAGATTCAAGACGGTGTCAAATGGATCACTGTGCCATCTACTATATACCTATTGCTCCCAATTCTCTTTACCCTTCTTGGAGAACATTGGAGTTCTTCCACTCATTAAGGCCTAGGAGAGAAGCACAGACATAGGTTTTGAGGTTTCCCCTCTCTTGAGCCCTTCTAGCCTGTGTCATCTGAGCCTCAAATGAATAAATCCTAGAATTGTCAGTGAAAGACAGAGGAAAGTGATAGAGGCATCAGTTCCAAGGGAGAAGTTAGGTAAAAATTAGTTCTTTCAATGTCATCCTTAGCCTCTTAATATAGTATTGTTACCATTGAACAAAATAATATTCAGTCCTTTAGTGAGATCCACAGCAAACCACAGTGACAACAGACTAGAAACATGTATACAATAATGTAAATAAATAAATGCTGCCAATATGTACTTGCATTAGGAAATTTGACATTAGTTAGTCATAGCATTGGCATAATTACATTATTGCATCAAACTCATCATTTGCCCTGTCTTGTACCTATTTCACTGTTCGAAACAGAGGCAAATAGTCTTCACCACCTTTCTATTTAAAGTAATAAACTGTTTTTTAGAAGCAGTGAACTGGGGTTCTGAGAAAGTGTGGATTTCTATCTGCCATTTGTCTCCTCTCAAGAAGCAGATTCCTGCCCCATTGGAAGAGCAATGGTAGAGTTGGCTAAATGCTGTCTGCTCTATGTCTGATTGTGATAATTCCCTGTTAAACTGGATGATTCATCCAAGGAAAGGGCATTTGGGTTTGCAGTTCAGACGTTCAGCTGCTGATATTGGGACTGAAAGCTAAGATATTTCTGGAAATGCTGGCTTTAGTATCTTTTAATAAGAGATATTTTGATATTTACTTCTGAATGGAATTCCAGATTTAAGGGGCAGAAACAGAGTAAAGTAGAATTCTTTCAAGAAGAATAAGAAATTTTGCCTGCTTTGAGTGAATAAGTGGACATTACTGAGACTACTTCCTTTTTCTACAACTCAGTCTCTGAGTACAATATTGTTTGATATGCATCTATTTATTTTCTGAACTTTTGCAAAAGAAACCCCAGAAACAAAATAAACAAGTTTTTGTTATGTTAATTCTTTTTTTCAAACCCACCTGATGTCTATAAAAAGATGCATAAAACAATGTTTATTAGTATATATACTAAGAGGTAACTGCAACAAAGGGAAATTGCTGACTTAGACATAATTTTGCAGCTAATGGAATTGGACTCCCTATGCACACACACATTCACATGCACACACACATTCACACACAGACATGCACACAATGTGTGCATGTATACGTATGTGTGCACACATATACAAAGCTTGCAGAAAATTATTACAACTCCTCAGAGATACAAACCCCTCAGGAGAATAAATATCACACTGAATATTGACAGGGTTAGTGCTATATTAGCCATGCCACAAACTGTGAAATAAATGGCCATGATGGATGTTGAAATATTTATTGCTTTGCTGCACAGCAAATCTGAATTTGCATTTGGAAATGATCCAACCTAGAAGGATCCGGAGTTGATGGGTGCTAATTTGAGAGTGCTGCAAAATACTTCACCTCAGCAGCTCAGGAGTCCAATTTTGACTGAGAAGTACATTTCTTGGTCAGAGGCTAATCACTGTAGTAACCACTCTAACTAGCTAGACATTATATTCTTGGTAATCATTCACCGAAGAGCCGGTTTCAATTTCTCATCTGATATTATAAACTAGAAGGGGAAAAAAGGATTTATGAGCTGCCTTGCCAGATCAAAATATGTTTCAGTCTGGCATTGTCTTTAGTTTCCACAGTGGTCAATCGTACTGAAGGAAACATATAGAAGAGCACAATAAAGACATGACAGGGACTGAAATTTATAATAATGATGCTGAATGTGGAAAACGAGTTCAGTTCTTACAGTAAAATTTAAGGGAAAAAGGGGGCATTTTGGCTCTGTTGCGATGGGATCATGCCAGAACTCTTCAACAGATAGTTAAGAAAACAGTTAGATAGTTAAGAAAACAGATAGTTAAGACAACTTTGACACAGCGCTTTGCTTAAAATACATCTTGATGGATTATTCTGCATTTTAGAAAGTTTACATTCAGTAACTGAACATTAGGATTTGGACAAAGATTTGGCTGTACTGACTCATCTTCTTTCAATCCAATTTTCCAGTATTTCAGATAAAAGTAGACAAAAAACCCCCAACCTATTGTATTTTCAAATACTAAAAGCCAAAGAAAATGTGATGAATAATGATACTAATTCCCTTGCTGGCCTTATTCATGCATTCAGAAAGAGAGGCCTGCTATATGCCTTGCTTTAGTTCCAAACTCTCTTCTAATTTAACTACTTTTCTCCTACCCCAACCTACTCATAGTATTAAACCAGGTTTCAAGATTAGAACAGTTTCTTAAACTGAATTCTGGAAAACTGCAGAATGTTTAGGGTTCTTTGAATCTAGATTGAGCCACACATTCCTAATATTCATGTAGATTTTTTTTCTGGATAGCTCTGGAATTAATACAATCATGCCAATTATCTATTTGGGACAATTATTGTTAATATTTATTGTTTTCATCCCATAGTCAGAGTAGAAAATTGCTCATGTTCATGAAATCTCTACAAATGTACTGCTCTTAAAACATAGTTATATCCAAAATAATTGACATAATTTACAATAAGGCAGAGATCCACAGATTCTTATTCCTTTCTAAAATAGATTGGGGGGAATGAATCAACAGAAGTGTTCTATTTGTATGAACAAATACCTTCATATATATATCATATCTTCCTGTATAATAATATACACTGAAACCAAAACCAATCTCATTGTACTTATTGAACAAAGAAATGGTGATAGTGGAAGAAAAGGAAGAACTGTGAAATTTAATAACAGTCAACATGAATATTAAGAGAAAAGATGCACTAAATATATGAGCAGAAATGAAAGCTTGCTATGTCAAATCAGAAATGCATGTAACCTAGTATTTTCCCTTCTGCAAAAAGCAGCCTGTGTTCTTGAGAAATTATCCAAAGACAGCACAATAGAGTTGTAGCTTATCTTTTGCCAATTGTTCATACATCTATATTTTCTCTGTGTAAATGTCCATGTACTTTCCAATATTGTTTTGCCCATCCTGGAAGATTTGATATAATCCATAATTATTGTATTATTTTTTATATTATCATTTGTTCAGAATGAGTAAGTTAAAATAGTGTATACTACCAGATTATATTTGATTTTTTTTCTTGAATTCAGAATAAATAGTTTTTATGGAAGGGTAATTTCAGTAAAGTGTTTGCATGTGTATTCCCTACTTCACTCATGCTTTTGTTTGACAGTACATACATTTGTTTGACAGTAGGGAAAGATATATTCTTTTGCTTTCCCTAATGTAATCAATAGAACTTCTCCAGATGAATTACATTAGATATAGGAAAGATGATGAATATTGACTTGCCTCAGGTTCCTACAATGAACTTAGTAGCCAATTCACATCAGCTGATGCCCTTTTGTCTGCTGTTCTGGTCATTCAGAGAAATCATGGGAATTGATTCAGCATTCTAGACATAAAGGTGCAGTTCTGCATTTATTCATGCAATGAGGCCTTTTACAGGAACTTTCTACCATTAAGTGAAAAGTTTACCAAAAATTAAAGGAAGATGGCAATGCCTGCACTGAACTTCTGCCCAGCTGATTCAATCCTGCAGGTTTGGCACATGTGTACATTCAATTAGACAACAGCATCTCTCAGAACCCTGGAAGCACATTTTCTTTATAGCAGCACCTTCCCTCTGGAATCAGGTTCCCCTCATTATCTGGATAGCAACCACTTTGCTGTTGTTTAGAAAAGAGGTCTCCAAACTTGGCAACTTTAAGACTTGTGGACTTCAACTCTCAGAATTCTCCAGCCAGCTATGCTCCTTCTGGAGTGCTCTACAGATCTTGTTAAGACAACAAATGAAGAAGTTAATCTGACAGCTGCCATTTTGTCTATGCAAAGGTAGTGGGTAACTGAGTAAATAGGTGACAATATCAAAATTTCACTCAATTTTTACCGATTGAGTGGATCAGAAAGAAAAAATGGTTCATTAGATATATTTATATTAGTCCAGTCCTTGTCCTTACTCTTGAATCCAACTAACAACAGGTTCCTGGATTACAACAGGGTTGGGAAACTGCACAACAGATTGGTGCCAGTTGCTAAAAAAAGAATGATTAGTTGGCTTCATTTTATTCTTTTCCCTGAAGCAAAAGCAGAAAAGTCCCTTCCCCCCTCTCAGCATCCACCCCGAGATTCACTTGTGTAGCCTAGAAGCATCTCATCAGATTGTATGATCAACATTAATATAAGGAGTCATTTTGTACAGGAATTTGCAAAAATCCAATTTCTCAAACTTCCCCAATTTACAGTAAATGCCCATCCAGACGGCTAATGTTTTGCCATGTTTCTGCTGCACAAGAAACAGTAGCTGTGGACTCCGGACAGAAAGTTGGAGGTGTGACTACCTAAAGTCTCATAATGTTTTTGTGAGCGAACATTTAATGCAATTCCAGCTTTATCTGAAAGGCCCATGTGATGTGGCTTTGATTTGCCTGAGGCACATTATTCCATCAGCATCAGGTGATTGCCTCTTAGAGGTAAAGAAACCACATGTCTTCCATGCAAAGATGGTTTGTGTGGACTCCCAGGTGCCTCTTAACTAAAGAGCCAAGTGCAGGAAATCCATGCAGGGGTTTGCCTCTGCTTTTATTGCTGAGGTGGTCCCATTGCTTCCTGAAGCCCAGAGAGTGCTTCACTCAAGCCTTCCTCAAATCCAAGTGGTCACTTGAATAGCCATCACATCCCCTTAAAGTCAGATGAGTACATAACCCTAGGCGCTTCAACTAAAGGACTCACAGTGTGAAAAAGGCAATGCAAAGCATTTTCTGATTTATTTTCCTTCTCAACAATCGCGTGGCAAAGTTTTATTCTAAACGCAGTATTGTTTAGATTGAGGGGGGAAAGAGCAGAAGAAAAATGACAGCCAGTTCTGTCAATTGACAGTTTTAATGAGAAACACCACTCAGTTTAATGAATCCTTGGGCTTCAATCTGCTCCTTTTTTTTTTTTTTAAACAGAACTTGCATACCAACTATGTCACATCAGTTCTGGCACTGCATTATGGCAGTGGTTGGAGATCCTTTCCTTTTCAAGAGAAAAGGCAAGAAAATGTGAGTGAATGATCCTAAATACACATTAGTGACAGTTTCAAAATGCTTCATTGGAGCTGGAGTAATTCAGTGTGTCCATCAGAAGGACTATTAAGATGCAAGAAGAGACACCAGAATGCAAGGGTGCTCAGGAGGAAATCAAAAGTGACAGGAAATAATTGCCTTGAAGTTGAAATAGGTCAATGTGGAAACATTAATGGAGCTCTTCAGGTGAATTGAATCTTTGTGGGTCTTGCATCAAATGTATGTGTGAGAAGAACCTACTCCTTTTTATGCTAGCATGGGAAGTTCACAAAATTAAATCATAATGAAAGTAAGGATCTTCCTTCCAAAGAGAGTGTGAGGATAGGTTTAGGATAAGGTTGTTCTGTGTTCAACCTTTTGAAAGTTTTGCCAATCGTTCAATAAGATTTTAGAACTTCTATTCATTTAATTGAGCATTCACACAAAAACACTACTGGATCAGTGATGGGATTCAATTTTTTTTTACTACCGGTGGGAGCGGCTTGGTGGGAGTGGCAGGGGAAGGATACTGTAAA
Organism: Hydrophis major; assembly: GCA_033807585.1. Classification (NCBI taxonomy): domain Eukaryota; kingdom Metazoa; phylum Chordata; class Lepidosauria; order Squamata; family Elapidae; genus Hydrophis; species Hydrophis major. The sequence goes on from CM066330.1 coordinate 112,309,818, forward strand.
ATCTCCAGTCAGAGGTGGCATTTGCCGGTTCTCTGAACTACTCAAAATGTCCGCTACTGGATCTCCAGAACTGGTCGGAACCTGCTGAATACCACCTCTGTGCTGGATGTTGTATTTAGAGACTCTGTATAACTAGATTCAAAGGCTCTTTCTTAAATATATAAGGTGGGGAGCCTAACTAAGCTGGACTTTGATGGTTATGTCTTCACTTTTCAAAGTCAGTTCTGATTATTATCAGTGACAAAAAGCAAGTATTTAATATAATCTTGTAATGTTCCAAAATCACCAACATTATCAAAAATGTCAATATTGGCAATGAATTAGAAAATCCTTCTAAAAAATAGTAAGTGGTAATCCCTAGCATACTATTGCTATTGTTGTGATTTCTCAACTCAGTTTTCCTTAAATTAAAGGCTTCCAGCTGCTGTACTGATACATCAAGGATTCCTCAGAAACTTGTGAAGTTTTTATTAGTGTAACTCTTTATATTGCAGATACATATTCCTTGAAAATCAGCTTATCCAAGTTTTCCTGCAATCCAAGTTATTCCTTACATATACTGTAAGCAGTAGGTGTGTCCGTGTGTCTACATATAGCTTAGTTCAAGAGGAATAGAGGGAATATCTACATGAGTGATTAAAATAAAACCTCCTATAAGATGCCATAGAGTCCGTATTTCCTGGGATTCTCTGAATTCCCTGGGATTGTAACTCTGAATAAAAAGAACTCACTAAAGGTAGAAAATCTTACATCACGTTGAAATAAACTCTGCCCAAACATTTTCTAAGCAATGTTCTGGGGTGGCAGAAGGAGAAAGAAATGATTGTGTGCCATGCAGCAGAGAAAAAAAAAGAGGAAAAATATGAAATGAGCAGAGATTGGTCATTTACTAATCTCAAGTGCTAGGTTTTTGGCAAGGCAATTTAGTAGTGTTGAAGAGGATTTTGGCAATACCTGGGAAAATATGATTGTCTATTTGCTACTTGTCTAAATTGACTCTCTGTAGCCTTAGGATGGTCACATCTAATTAAATATCTATTAGGGCATTCAACTTGAAGTTGAAAGGACTAGAACTGGGGCAGGGGGAGCAAAGATGTCTCAAAAGTCCTAGGCAGGGGTGGGATTCTACCAGTTTGCATCTATTCGCCAGAACCAGTTGTTAACATTCTAAGCAGTTCAGAGAACCGGTTGTTAGAAGAAATTATTGGTCTAATCCTGTAAGGAAGGCAGGAAGGAAACATTCTGATGTTGCTTACAGAAACTGCCTCTGCTTTAAGCCTTATTACATTCTTGGCAGGACTAGATTTCCTGTCTCAGGAACTTCTCTGGAGTTTTTTTCCCCTCCTTTGCTAGTACTTTGCTTGTGTGGAATGACCATTCAAAGGTACAATGGCACTGAAAAAAGTGACTTATGACCATCTTTCACACTGACGACTTTTGCAGCATCCCCACAGTCATGAGAGGCCAGGCGAAGAGATGCGTGCCTCGATGTGAGTGATATTGAGTTGGCCAATAACATGACCCCCAAGCCACTCCCACCAACTAAGCCACACCCACAGAACCGGTTGTTAAAAAATTTGAATCCCACCCCTGGTCATAGGCCCTCCTAGAGAGTCACACTAATGCCTCTCTACACATGCAGCTGTGCTTAGAAGCCTGTGAGCAAGGAACTTACCTCTGATCTCTTCCATGTTTCTGACACTAACGCTTCAGTGTGAAGATTGTGTCCCATTATCCAATGATCTCTAATTGCATGGAATGCATTTGCGATGAATTCAATTAGAACGACTCGCTAACAAAGAATGGGGAAAGTACTGAGAAAGCAGTAACAGGTAATTAAAATGATGACACGGTTAAAGGAATGAGTCTTGCAATTAAAAGAGTCGTGTCCCCCCCCCTTTTTTTTTTTATTCCCAGTCAAAAATCCTAATGACAATATTTGGCACAGTCTTATCAGCCATAAAACTTGAGCAAGGATAAAAAGTACAAGTGGACCAAGACGTTCTGCTAATTTCAGTCACCAAAGATTGCAAACAAATTTATGGAAGGTCAGGCAGCTCTCTATGTAAACTTTCATGGGGAATGAAATAAATATTGTCTGGAGCCACAGCAGTTAGAGCTTTGACAATGCTGCCACCTACTGGTCAATCAGGATCCTCAGTGAAGGATTTCAAGAGATGCCTTTCCCATTTTCCCAGGTATACAGTAAGTGTGAAACTTAAGGAATGTCCTTTGTTTACAGCTCATCAAATATTTTTTGCTGATTCGTTTAGCATCTCTAAAGACTCATTTCCAGAGAAGCTTCTGCCAGTGAACAGTAATCAGAAGTGAGGGGGCAACCTTTTCTAAAACTCTACTTCGCAAAACTCTGAACATGTTTGAAAAGAACACTGACAGCTCTGTATAAGTATCAGGTTGATCTCTTAAAGCAGGGGTCTCCAACCTTAGAAACTTTAAGACTTGTGGATTTCAATTCCCAGAGTTTGAGAGTTGAAGTCTGTTGGGGATACACACCCTAGCAGAACGTGCAACGGCAGTCTAGCAGGCAGGCAAATGATGTGAGATAAACGTTGTTGTAGTTTACACTCAGTAAGACAGATACACTGTGCCAGTTAAATAGTTTTTTTATTCCAGCAAGAGTTATAGCATAGTCAAACAGTCCATATGTCATACACTAGTTCAGTCCATCCGGGTATTACTCAGTTGCAAAGTCTAGTGTTGAAAATAGAGGTCAGTAAACTTACAAATAATCAGTCCAGCAATATATCTCTTTTGCAGTTAGAGATATGAAGAAAATCAAACCCCTTTTCTTCGTTTCAACAACAGCAGGGAAAACATGCAGTTATCACCATCAATCCAATATTTGTCAGCTCTCCAGTAAAAGCCAGCAAACAGTGAGCTCTCTTGCTCCCTCTTATGGTGATTTTACAACCGCACCCAAAATACATGTTTTAACAGTTAAAGTGATGCATACACTTAAACTCACTAACATAGTTTATATATTATTTTTACCCAAACTAAGTTAGGTAACCAATGTTATCCCTAACAAAGTCCATGAGTCTTAAAGTTGCCAAGGTTGGAGACCCCTGTCTTAAAGGGCTACAGGAAATAACATGGGTATGGCAGCGATCCTAGTAATATTAGAATTCCATCTAGACCCCAATGTCACCTTCAAAGCTCTTTTCTAATGTTTGTGTCTGCATATGTCTGTGTCTGTGCATAGTCCCTGTAAGAATGTCACCTCAACTCTCAAGAAATCTGAGAATTTAACCTGTCAAATTTCTAAGGTTTCCCAATTCACACCACTTTGTCAACCTCAATGTATTCTATTTGGATTAATTTAACTGCAACCTTTTGTTGAATTATAATTTTTAAAATAAAAAACTTAAAAGAAAGTCTTTTATGATTTGATATAACAACAGAATTAACATAGCTGTTTGTATGAAAGAATAGCAAAATTTTAATTCAACTATATTGCATTATCAATGCCTGCCCTATTATTTGTTACACTTTTGATCACCTGTGTGGTTAACAACTTAAAATAATGATTGGGAGCTGCCTGGAGCTAGTTATAATATGGCCACCTATATAAATGTTTTAAATAAAATAAAAAATAAATATTTATTTTCTGAAATAGCTCATATTTGTCTTAAATCAGTCTTCCCTGGTCTGCTTCCCTCTAGGGATCTTCAACCTCAAATCCCATAATCACCCAGCCAGCAAAATTAGTGGATGAAAGACCCAGATTGAAACATATCATTTCAAATTTATTTAAAGAGATCCAACTTTACCCTTGTCAAAATGATAGCAAAGCTTTCTTTAAGAGATTTCTGTGACATCATTCCATTTGGTATTTAGACATAGATCATGTCACATCTCAGTACAGAAACTTAGAAGAGACCTAACTTATTCAAGGGGGAACTTTCATGATATCCAACTATTTAATTTTGCTTAGAAGACCCTGGAATTCTCAGTTTATATAACTGCCTATTTCACCAGACAAGCAACTCTGGGTGACATATAGCAAAGCCTAAGCAACCGTTCTTTACCTAAAACATTATCATTAATCAGTAAAAATATTTCAGATTATAAAAATGACTATAAAAACAACAAAGCAAGAAAAATGAAATAGCAGACAAAGCGATGTTAAGAGTGTTTGCTAGCTTTTATAACTCCCACTTTTCCAGATTTTTTTGCAATCTTGATCTAGTAATTCTAACTGCAGAATTACTTCTTGGGCCTTTAGAAAACACAGACCACTCTGCTCCTATGTAAGGAGAAGGCTGTTTACTGTCTCCATCTTTTCCTGGCCATTCCTTCTTATGATAGCAATGTAGGTATCCCCAAAGCAACTACAATTTTTGAGTCTGAGTCTATCACAATTTGCATAATAGGAGACTCATGCCATTTTTTCTTCTTTTTATGATATTTGTTCAGCCTGTTTCATAACAAACCCTATGTCTAATGACACTATGTATTTACAATTTGACTGAGACCCATTGATGCTCTGCTTTTCCTTCAATTTCTTCAAGACAAGTCTCTTAATCAGTGCTCTGAAATCAAGTCCTACTTGCCTTCTCCATGTCACCGTGAGAGGAACAACTAAGGGCATCCTGACTTAAGAAAGACTTATTGATGAAATGCACCTCTTCCTTCCCACCTTACTATCTTTTCTTATGCAAGCAGAAGAATGTTCATTCTTTTTTTTTTTTAAGAGTGAGTGGCACAATGTCACCCTTTACAAAGTGTCACTCTTTACAACAGATGTGGGAGTAACAGATAAGGACCATAGGTTCAGAGAAGATTGGAAAGAGACAGAGTGGGTTAGAACTGTCTGCTCCTTGCTGATTATATGGCAATCTGTTCTGAATTGTTCTAGTCTGCCTCCAGATTTGGGATTTATACACATCTGGAGTGCAGCCCTGTTAATTTCAATTTTATGTTTTAAAGGGAAAAAAAAAACCTAGTGTGCAGCTAGTTTCCATCAAGGATGCCTAGAGCTGTTTTCATACATTTAAAAGTAACCATTTTTCCTCTCCAATATTTTTTGCATGAAATAAATATATCATACAGCTAAAGCTAAAAGTACAGTACAAGCATCATTCTGTTTTTCATTGGTTTATTAAGTTTCCCCCCCTTTCTCAAAGACAGTATGCTCTTCATTACCTAAAAGTCTAAATTATAGTCCAAGGTGTAAGGCTTTTCCAGATGGCTATATAAAAGTGCTATTCACTTGTCCTTGAACTGAGAGAATTGTACGCTAGCATAAATTGTGCTAATTTTGATACCAATCTCTCTGTTGACGTAGTAATGAAGCCAGCAAATAATGCTGCATCCACTGATTTAATGCAGATCAAATTAAAGGAAGTGGCTTATGGAGTTCCTTGGCTTCATCTTTCCTCTCACCAATTATCACCTGCAAGTAAGAAGAACTGCCACTCACTCTCCTTAATGTTGGATGTCTGGTTGACTATAAATCTTGCTCTTGAAATGGCAGTTAGAGCCACTTTTCAAGTTGCCTGACTTACAAGTGGTATCTAGGTGGGGTAAAGCACAATAGAGCATGTTCAGTTGCTTGGGGCAACTCCTTCTCTGCACCTGTGTTCTATCAGTTCAACCATTTCTGAACAAAAGTCTAGTGTTCTTCTGAAAGTGCTCAATTTGTGCTCAAAACTAGCCAGTGATCCACAGAAAAGAAACAAAGTAATATAGTGAAGCTGGAGTGTTTCATGTTTAGAGCAGGGGTATCAAGCTCGTGGCCCATGAGCCGGATGCATCATGTTGGCCCCAGCCCCATCCAGTTTAATGAAGGGGGGGGAGTCTTAATACGTCACGTGATGACACCATGATGATCTGAGTTTGACAACCCTGGTACACCCTGTTCTACACCTGTGATCTCTAAGTTGAAATATTTCTAAATACGAGTCTAGCATTCATCTGAAACAACACTAAATTCGTGTTGAAAAATACCACAAGGAGGTAGATCACAAGAGTGGAGGGTGCATGGTATAGAACAGGAAAGAACAACTGACAGCAAGCAAGCTCTGTTCTCAACTGGAGCTGAAATGAGATATCACTGCTGGCAACAATTGACCAAGAAATCCAGTTTTGATCTTATGGCCTTTGGCACCTCAAATAACCAGTGAACATCTGTCCAAGAATTGTATATATTTCATGTTTAATAACCCTAATCATCAGCATCTCAATTAACCAGTGGACATCTGTCCAAGAGTTGCACAAAGTTCATGTTTAATAACTATAATCATTACCATATTGACTTTTACCATTAAAGCTGGAATCAAGTAGGCACAATATTAACTATAAACCACCCCATCATAGGAAGCAGTCATGCGAACTACAACTGAATGATGCTGATCCCAGAAACATGGACCAATTGTAGAAAGAGACCTCAGAAAATAACAAAAAATAGTGAACAGTTTAAAAGTATGGGCAAGTCATTACAAGCAACAGAAAATCTGTAATATGCAGTCAGTGGTGAGAAAATTAGCAACACACAGCTGGCAGAACCTGACTCTGCTTGGTTAAATTGACTTGTCAATGAAGACAGGGCAAGCATAATCCAAAGAACTAGTCAGTCATTATGCAGATAATTGTCCTTGCAGGAACTAGATATCCGGTTTTCCCAAGATGGAAGTGGTGCAGTCCTCAAAGACTGGAGATGAGTCAATGTTCCCATAACAGCCAAAAGTGGGGCAATTACTAAGTCTCATCAGTCATTGTGGGTGCAAAGTTTCTCAGATCATATCTGCTGCAAAAGCAATGTTTCTGTAGATCAGGGACAAAGACTGCTTCAAAACTGGAACAGGTGAGGACAACTTTTAGCTGCCTGAGCTATGGCAACATCAGGAGGACTTGATTAAAAAAAAATGGTGACTGGGCCATCAGTCTGTGTACAAAAGAATACTTCTTCGTGGAGCCTTTTCTAACCTTTTGCCCTCCAGTTGTGCTGGATTTCAGTTTTCCAAGCCCCAATGGGCACACTTGCTAAGAATTAGTGGAGCAGAACTCTTAACACATCTGGAGAAGACTATTCAGGGGGGAAATGACTCAGTGTGCAAACAGATCATTTTCAGTTGAAATTTTGAGATTCTTCATACTCAGAAGATTGAAGCCTTTCTTTCTTTAGCAATTGTCCTTTAGAATAGATCTTGGTGGTCTCTTTTACAGATCCAGTGTTTGAAAAGCAAAATATATTATATTTACTCAGATAGGGGGAGATTATGAAGTCTGACATAATCAGGGGTGGCATTCTACCAGTTTGCACCTATTTGCTAGAACAGGTTGTTAACATTCTAAGCAGTTTGGAGTTATTAGAAGTGTTAGGGATAACATTGTTTACGCTAACTGGTTTAGGTAAAATAATAAATATGTAATCATAGTTTGTAAGTTAAAGTGTCTGTAACTTTAAATATAGGAATGTAATTAAGGGAGTGGTTGTGAAAGCACTTTAAAAGAAGCAAGACGACAGCTTGCTCTCTCTCTGGCTTTGATGATCCCTAATTACTGCATGGACTCAAGACTGTGTTACTCGAACGGGAGAGAGACAAAGGACTGATTTGTAAGTGAACTGACATAGGATATTCTACATGGACTTTGCTAACTGAATATCCTTGAATGGACTGACTAAAAGATACATGACTAATGGACTGTTATTTTGACTATGCTATAAATGGAATAAACTATATTTTTGATAGCACAAGCGTATCTGTTATTTTTACTGTATGTTAATAAACATACAAACTTATCTCACTCATTTATCTGTGTGCCTATCTGACTAACGCTGCACATTCTGTTTAGCTTGTCTCCTTAACCCTGGTTGGGGAACACAGGCTTAACACTGGTTATGGGCCCAGAGGCTGCAAAGTCAGTTTAACTAGGATAAAATCAGATTTATGTAAAAGTGAGAGTTTGTGTTGTTATACATTACAGTAAACAGACAGCTGTGTTTTATTAATTATAGTTTTATATCCATATTAAGAAAACATGGCACAAGTCAATCTACAAAGTTTGTCCCTTATATCCAAGTTGGATGGAACAAACTATGTATCATGGTCTATAAAATGTAGTCTACTTCTATGAAGAAAAGGTCTGTGGAACATAATTGAAAATCCACCAAACGTAGAGGAATGGGATCCAGAGGATGATGAAGATAGACTAAAAATAGAAGAATTTATGCACAAAAATTAACAAGCTATTTGCACAATTGGATTAACACTGTCTGACCAGCAACTTGTTCATATCCATGGAGAGCAAACAACTGTTGGGTGTTGGCACAAGCTGAAGAGGATTTATGTACGAGATAACGTTGGTGCTCACATAAATTTAACACGGAAGCTTTTCAGGACGCATCTCCAGACGAATGGTGATATGCTGAGTCATTTGAAAACTATGAAAAGCATTTTTCAAGAACTGCATGAGAAAGAGTTTATTTTCTCTGAACAACACCAAGTCTACATAATTCTATCATCACAACTACGTCACTTCCCTTGAAATATTGCCTAAGGAAAGTTTAACTTTAACTGATATAACTGGCAGATTGATTGAAGAGGCCAGAAGAAGACTTGAAAGAGATGAATTAAGGAGGGAACAACCTCAAAAAGAAGATAATGAATCTCCTACTGCATACGCAATTAAAAAGTGTTTTAATTGTGGAGGAAGAGGACATTTGGCAAGATTTTGTAAAAAAGCAAAGCGCCAGTATGCTGGCCAGAATACTAAAAGTTGTCAAAATAAAAATAAAAATTTAGAGTTAGCCATGTATACTAACGGAGCTGTAAAAAATAATTTATGGGTGGTTGACAGTGGAGCATCCCACTGTATAACAAATGATAACAAAAATTTTATTAAAATGTCCAAGAGTACACAGCAGATATCGTTAACAAATGGCTGGAAACTGAAAGCTAAAGGTCAAGGTATAGCATATTGTTCTTTTATAAAAGAGAATGTAAAAATGTTATATGTACCACAACTTAAGTTTAATTTAATTTCAGTTAGAATTTTGGTTAAACTAGGATATGTAGTTACTTTTAAAGGAGATAACTGCATAATTGAGGAAGAAGATAAGAAAATTACTGCATCTTTAAGAGGTGAATTATATGTGTTAAATGATAATGGTTTAGAGGTGGCTAACACGGTTTATGATAATAAGAAACCTCATGATGAATGTATTCACTTGTTACACCGAAGGCTAGGGCATTTAAATTTTAAAATGATTAAGAAAACTGTTGAATTATCTAAGGGAATAAGTTTGAAACCTTGTAATAAGTATTTGCAATGTAATGCTTGTAATCAAAGCAAAGCTAGGGTCATACCGGCTAATAGAGTTGATAGATTTACTACCAAAGAGTCTTTAGAAGTAGTATTTGCTGATTTAATAGGTCCGAAAAAACCAAGTGTAGGAGGAGCTCGTTACATACTAAGTATAATGGACCACTATTCTAGATATGGGTTTTGCTATTTAATGAAGAGCAAAACTGAAACGTATCAAAATCTCTTTAATTGGATTAAATTTGCTGAAAGGAAAACTAAAAAGAAATTAGTAACTCTTATAACAGATAATGGTATGGAATTTACAAATAATAAATTCCAGAATAGACTTAGAATGTTCGGTGCTCAACATAAAAAATCTGCACCATATAGGCCACAACATAATGCATTTATAGAGAGACAAGGCCAAACACTACAATCAATAGCAAATACTATGTTGTATGATTCAGGATTACCTGACAATTTGTGGGGAGAAGCAATAATGTGTGGTAATCATATATAAAATAATGTTGTTAATTCAACAACAGGTGAATTACCATTCACACTGTGGCATGGTACAAAACCTGATTTAAGTTACATGCACACATTTGGAGCACCAGCATGGGTGCATATCCCTTCACAACTCAGACACAAAGGACAGCATAGAGCTAAAAGATTATTTTTTGTAGGATATAAATCTAATCATAGATTTTATAGATTCTGAGAACCAGGTACATCTAGAGTTTACACCAGTGCTAGTGCTAAATTCCTAGAACATGTAGGATGGAATAGATTAGAGCAAGATTTAAATAATGAAGTAATTATTGAACCCTACAAAAGGCAGAAAGAACGGACTAGTTATAAGAAGAGTCCAATTAAAGAAGAAGTCCACGAAGAGCAAATAGGACCAGAACAAGAGGAAACAGTTGATCAGGAAGAGTTAGAAAATCAAGAAGAGTTAATAAATGAAAGTCCACCTGTAAGTCCTGTAATACCTAGATGTACTACACGTGTAACTATACCACCTGATAGGTATCAAGCAAGTATAGTTTGCCAAGTAACTAAAGTTCCAACTAGTATAGATGAACTTAGGATGTATCCTGCTAAGGATCAGGAGAATTGGCAAAAGGCAATGGAAAAAGAACTAAATTCATTAAAGGTAATGAAAGTATATGAAGATGCTAAATTACCTCCAGGAGAAAAATCCATTGGATGCAAATGGATATTTAAAATAAAAACTGGAAATGATGGGACTGTTACCCATAAGGCTAGGTTAGTAGCTCAAGGATTTCATCAAACTGCATCTGATTACGATGAAGTTTTTGCACCAAGTCTTAAAGCAACATCTTTAAGAGCAGCATTAGTGTGGGCAGCTAAGAAAAACTTTGTCATTAACCATTTTGATGTAGAAACTGCCTATTTGCATGCACCATTGCAGCACACTATATATTTGAGAAAGCCAGTTATTATAAAAGACAATAAAGTAAATAGTAATGATTGTTGGAAACTCAAAAAGAGTCTTTACAGGTTGAAACAATCTGGCTTTGAGTGGAACCAATATATTGTGAAAGAATTAAACAATATAGGTTTTAAATCTGGTTTAGCAGATCCATATGTGTTTAGAAGAGAAAATAATGGAACGGTGTCATTATTGTTATTATTTACAGATGATATTGCTTTGGTAACTAAGACTAATAATGAAGCTAATGAGATTATATCATTATTAGCCAAAAAGATAAAACTAAAGCATTTAGGTGAAATTAAAAAGTATCTAGGATTGACAATTAACAAAACAAAAAATGGTTTTAAGATATCTCAAGAAGATAAAATTTGCCAATTAATTAAAACATATAAAATGGAACTTTGTAAATCGGCAAAGACTCCAATGAGTCAGGAAGTTTGCCAAACTGATGATCAAAGTCCCAAATTTGATAAGTCCATATATCAATCTTTGATTGGTAGCTTATCATATATAAGCAATTGGTCAAGGCCAGATATAGCTTATAGTGTTAATCAGCTGGCACGTTTTAATTCAGAGCCACATCAATGTCATTGGCAATCATTAAAGAGAATTTTAAGATATCTTAAAGGAACAATGAACCGTGCATTGTATATAGAACCAAAGGGTGATTTGAGTCTTAGTGCCTATGCAGATGCAAGTTTTGCAACTGACATAAACACTAGAAAATCAACATCAGGAATGGCTATATTATTTGGTAAGACATTAATAGGGTGGAGGTCAATCAGACAACAGCATATCAGCTTGTCCACAATGGAAGCAGAATTTTCATGTCTGTCATTACTATGCACTGATTTGATTTTGTACAAACAGTTATTATTAGACATGGGTATAACTGTTAAAGATTCCATTATTGTGTACGAGGACAACCAGGCAGCCATAAAGTTAGCTACTAGTATAGCTGTAAAAACTAGATCAAAGCATACTGATCTAAGATACTTAAATGTTAGAGAATCTGTAAAGAATGGGCTAATTAAATTGGAATACTGCATGACAGAAGAAAACATTGCAGACCAATTTACAAAAGCTCAAGGAGTAATTAAGTTTAAAGAAAGTTGTAACAAATATAATTTAAAAGTGTAAATAGTTAATATTATTATTATTACCTAAAAGGGGAGAATGTTAGGGATAACATTGTTTACCCTAACTGGTTTAGGTAAAATAATAAATATGTAATCATAGTTTGTAAGTTAAAGTGTCTGCAACTTTAAATATAGGAATGTAATTAAGGGAGTGGTTGTGAAAGCACTTTAAAAGAAGCAAGAGGACAGCTTGCTCTCTCTCTGGCTTTGGTGATCCCTAATTACTGCATGGACTCAAGACTGTGTTACTCGAACGGGAGAGAGACAAAGGACTGATTTGTAAGTGAACTGACATAGGATATTCTACACGGACTTTGCTAACTGAATATCCTTGAATGGACTGACTAAATGATACATGACTAATGGACTGTTATTTTGACTATGCTATAAATGGAATAAACTATATTTTTGACAGCACAAGCGTATCTGTTATTTTTACTGTATGTTAATAAACATACAAACTTATCTCACTCATTTATCTGTGTGCCTATCTGACTAATGCTGCACATTCTGTTTAGCTTGTCTCCTTAACCCTGGTTGGGGAACACAGGCTTAACAAGAAGAACTTACTGGCGTAATCCTGTAAGGAAGGCAGGAAGGAAACATTCTGGTGTTGCTGACAGAAACTGCCTCTCCATTTACCCTTATTACATTCTTGGCAGGACTAGACTTCCTCTCTCAGGACCATCTCTGGATTTTCTCCCTTCCTTTGATGGTACTTTGCTTGTGTGGAGTGACCATTCAAAGTTACAATGGCACTGAAAAAAGTGACTTATGACCATTTTTCACACTTATGACTGTTGCAGCATCTCCACAGTCATGAGAGGCCAGGTGAGGAGATGCGTGCCTCGATGTGAGTGATATTGAGTTGGCCACACCCAGTCAATAACATGACCACCAAGCCATGTCCATCCAGTCACAGACCACCAAGTCATGCCCACCACCTAAGCCATGCCCACAGAACCGGTTGTTAAAAATTTGAATCCCACCCCTGGACATAATGCTATAGTACTGGAAAAGAATTAAGCAGTGGGGATTTTCCAGAGCAATATACCCAGGGGTGGGATTCTGTAGGTTCACACCTATTCGCTAGAACCGATTGTTAATATTCTAAGCAGTTCGGAGAACTGGTTGTTAGAAGAAATTACTGGCCTAATCCTGTAAGGGAGACAGGAAGGAAACATTCTGGTCTTGCTTTCAGAAACTGCCTCTCCGTTAACCCTTATTACAGTCTTGGCAGGACTAGACTTCCTCTCTCAGTAACTTCTCTGGAGTTTTTTTCTCCTCCTTTGCTGGTACTTTGCTTGTGTGGAATGACCATTCAAAGGTACAATGGCACTGAAAAAAGTGACTTATGACCATTTTTCATACTTACGACAGTTGTTGTTCCCACAGTCATGAGAGGCCTGGTGAGGAGATGCGTGCCTTGATGTGAGTGATATTGAGTTGGCCACGCCCAGCCAATAACATGACCACCAAGCCACGTCCACCCAGTCACATGACCACCAAGCCATGCCCACCAACTAAGCCACACCCACAGAACCGGTTGTTCAAAAAATTGAATCCCACCCCTGCACAGAAGTAATAGTGATATAGGTATATGATTTCTTTTCCTGTTTGCATTTATAACATCGATTCCTCCATAGCCATGCTTAGAAAGGGTTACTTAGCAAGTTTTACAGATTGCATCTTACTGTTGTATAATCATTTTCACTTTGAGACTCCCTTCTGTATTACAGCTTGTAACAATTAAGATAAAAGGAACAACAATATTTTTCTTGGGATCTATTTTAACAGACAGTTTGCGACCAAGACATTGATAAGATGTGCATCAAGCCAGCTCCTCATGTTATGCTGTTTACAACCATTGTCCTTTGAAAAAGTAGAGAAAATTGGTAAGAGACTTCAAACAAATGTAATTCTGGCATAGATCTGAAGACTCCAAAATATGCTAAGCATCAGCCAGCCAGCCAGCTCTAGGCCATTGATCTGTTGTTATTTCAGGGGTTCCTGTTCTGTCTCACCTTTCTTCTTTCTCAAAAGATGAAAGAGTACAAACTCACACAAACACAGGCAGGCAGGCTGGCTTGGACTTTACAGAGTTAATTCTTTTGGAACTGATAATGTCCTTGGCATTCCAACACGATCTGCCTGCCAAGTCCGAATTGATAACAAGTAAAAAGCTACTTACAGAAAATTACAAGGCAGCCACAAAAATCATTCACAAAGAAAACCTGAAGTAAGATCAAACTTTGTCCTGTACAAAGTTCCAGCTGACAACACACCCACTTTTATCTCTTGTGGGGTGTGGCTCAATGACTCAGCTCACTCTCTGACCCTCCCACGCCTCCTACATTGCTGCTCACGTTTCTCCCTATGATGCTGCCTAGGATCGAGCCAACATTCTTCCTCTTGACACCTTGTCAGGGGCTGCTCCAATATGCCTTCCTCCTGATTAATCTCAGGCTGTTCCTCTCAGTTGTCTGATGAAATCTGAGGCATTATCAGGGAGGAAGGCATTGCCAGAGAGGAAGTTCCTGGGGAGGAAGGCATTCCCAGTTCCTCCTCCTCATCTTCCAAGTCCTCTTCCTCTAACAGCACAGGCTCGGGAATCAGAGCCACAACAAGTTTTTGACAAGCTGATTGAACACATTCTGGTCTTTCCCCCCCCTCTGTAACAGTTTTAATATATACTCTCAAATTCACTCTGGTATAAGCATATTATTGTTGAATCCTAGAAACCCATTGGCCTCTGGTACCAACACAAGGAAGCCAAAGTTTCTCCAAGAACAGCGGAGACTAGACAGAAAATTCCCCATCACAGAGATAACAGAAGCCAGGTCCTTTCAATCACACTTCATGCTACAGCGGTTCATTTCACTGAATCATGAAAGCAGCCCTCTTCAACACATCTATTTACCAGATGTGCCTTAGAGCTAACAAAACAAAACAATGTGGCTATTTCACTTTGGACTTTAGAATCATATGGTGGCATATTGTTTCATGAATTGTTGAAATGTCTTCAAAAAGATTTTTCAGTCAAAGAACTTTTTTTTTTTTTTTTTAAAAGTATATTTTTAAAGTTTTATCCAGTCCTAAAGTTTCTTATGACTCTAGCTCCATTCAGTTCCTTCTGACAACAATAATCATGTAGAAGGTAGTATTGGTAAGCTGACTGGTGAATAAGTACATTTGTGGGATCAACATATGGTTTGAAACCATCAACTTATGGTTTGAATTATTTTTTACATTAACTAAAAGTCAGCCAACTATTACCACTTGTTCCTTCAACATAATACAATAACCACTTGCCAATAGTAATAGTAATTGAGTAATAATTACTAAAAACAATAAATAATTGTTTTTATGTGCCCGCCTAGGGTATATACCCAGAAACCCCGTGCCAAATGATAAAGGATAGTTTACCTTTAGTAAGATTTTCTGTATTTCCTTCTCTTCTACTGGTGTAATAAACTATTATACAGAAATTGGTACATTCAAACTGATGACATCAAAAGATGAATAATGCATCTTTAGCTACTGTTGGCCATTTGTTATTGTCATTACTTCTACTTTGGTCTTCAAAGGGAACAGGAAATTTCTGTATATTGACAATTCATTTTGAGGCACAAATTATTTTAAAATCACATGCACAGACCCCAAAATCAGAGAAAGTTAAATCAAAATTGTTTACCTTTAGGGATTTTATTCCAGAATTTCCAATTTCTCAGAGAGAAGAAAAATCATGCCTTCTAGTTAGAAATGTTGATTTCCAAATAATCAGTAAGGATTACCTGTGTATCTAAAATCGTCTTTTGCCATTTTCAAGGAGGTTTGCTTTTTTGCCTTAAATTGAGATGTTCTTGTAGAGTGTTTTTTATCTATAAATTGCAATTTGCATCTCATATGGAGAACAGAGCAATCCACTATCTAAACAAAATGCCATAATTTCTTAAATTCTATATGCTATAAAAATGAAACAAACATGGAGACTGGATCAGAATTGCAAACAATGAAGAAGAATCCATTCAAAGATTCAAAAAATGCCTTTCTTAAAGGGCTAACTTACCAAAGATTATTATACCTGAAACCCAATTGGACGATTGTAAACTATTGATGATGTTTGTCAGTTTCTACACCAGGTTACAGGAACAAGTTTTAAATTAATACAAGAAAACTATAGAACTTTAGAAATGTCTACTTAAACTATACAACTATATAAATGTCTACTTCTGGCATTCAGAATTCATCAGGGAACCCCTTGTCACCCACACCATTCCGTGAAGGTGAGTGAGAGGAAGCCAAGTAATTTTGGCACTTGAAAACCCACAATTCTTCCCCTCATAGTGGAAATGCAACTATATTAAACATTGAATAATTTCAGATGGTCAAAACATGTTTTATTCTGCTTAATGGTTGAGCAGACTCTGACTGTAGCAATTAACTAATGATTGGGATCTGTCTCTGATGGGAGTCCTGATTGAGAAGTCTTCCTTAGCTTTCTTATCTTCCTCTCTTTTAGAAGAGCTTTTCCTTGGTTTAGTGTCTTCCAGATGTGCTGGGACTATAAACCCCAGTAGTCAGAGTCATGCTGGCTGAGAATTCTGTCACATCTGGAGAACATCAAGTTAAGGATGACTGTTCAAAAGGTTGGGACCATCACAACAACCGCAGCTCCACTGCATCATTTCTCCTAAATGAATACTGCTCCACCCACATCTCCTCACCTACTTTTGAGATCTAATACATTCCGTTAGAAAGCAAGACTGCAAATGTCATGAAATGATAGCATTTTGACTTTGCATTATAATAGATAGTATCAAAGTGCCACACTTTGGATTCCCAATAGCAATATCACACAGGACATAAATAGTAATGCCAGCATGAAAAAAGCAAATAAAAGATATTTAAATGTGTAAAAGTTCCTGTCAAGCTCCTTCGAAAGAATCGTGAAATGCTGTGACTAATGACTGAAGCAGTTTAAAGTGAAAAGACATGTGGACATGAACACAGATCTAGACTTTGGGGCATCTCTGACCAGATTTAATTAGAGCCTTCAGCCCACAGAGAAAGAAAGGCCCTGTCATTGAGGGTCAACGTCACTAGCAAGGCAAAATAACTAACCATGTGTTAACTGGAAATCATGGTGATCTGGGGCTGGGGGTTGAATTCTGAAAACTCATAGTTTCTGTGTGCATATGATAATTCAGCTAACGTTAGGGGTTTTTTTTTATTCCCCAGAATGTTATTTATATGCAAAATGCTCATCTTTAGAGATGCTGGAAAACACCTGTATGCTACAAGGACATTGGGATGTATTGAACACATGTGTCTGGGTGTGTAGGTATGTAAGGGTAAAATTGTTCTTGTGGAGGTTTGTTCTAACTTTCCCTAAGTTTTCAGGCATTTAAGAATTAAAATCACAAAGCAAGTGGAAAGATTGGTTCCGAAAGCTTGGAATACAAAACTTCTGTTCCAGGTGACCAACCCAGACTGGATCTTGCAAATGGAAAGAGGAGGAGGAGGGAGAGAGGGAGGGAAGGAGAGAGGGAGAGAGAAAGAGAGAAAGAGAGAGAGGGAAGGAGAGAGAGAGATCAAAGGAGGGAAAGAAAAAGTTAAAAGAGTGGCATAAAGCAGGAAGTAGAACTAGACAAATATAAAATAACAGAATTTTTTTTAAAAGATTTTTAAAAATCAAACTAGAAAGCTTCCTAAAATGACTGTAAAGTAGGATTCATAAGCGTATATCTCAGTATCCAGCAGTCTAGTGCAGGGCTGTCAAACTCTGGGGGCCAGATGCATTACATGCTGGCCATGCCCACACCCAGTTTAGCAAATGTGAGTTTGACGCCCCTGGTTTAGTGTCATTACAATTATCACTATCATTACCATTCACCTCTGACAAAAACAATACTTAGGGAAGAAGAGTTTATTTGAATAGTTGAGTGAAGAAGAAGAAAATATTGGGACAAGAAGCTCTTTGCTTCCCTTAACCCAGTTGTGAAAGACTATAGATGTCAAAACTATTAATGGGGATTCAGAGAACTATAATGGTTGTAGAATATTGAAGTTATATTAAGTCTACTTTCCATTAAAAAAAAAAAAGAAAGAAAAGAATTGGACTAGAAATTTCATTGTGACTTTTAAAGACATTCCGTATCAAAATAAGAGATTGAATTAAGGTTGCCAGATGATGAGACGAGGAATAGAGGAAGAAAGAACTAGGAGTAGAAAACCAAAAATGCGTCAGTTAGGAAGAGGAGGATCCAGTTGTGTCTACCTATCCTGGTAAAGATGGAAATGATGGATTCTACATATAAAATATGAGACAGCCCTACAAATGGGAAAGAAAATCATAACAAGGAAAAATCTGAAAATTGCTGCCTGACATGTTTTTTCTTGGACCCTGAGAACCTGAGGAATGGCGCATAAGAGGAAGATTGATATACAGAATGATTGTTGATTTTTTCTTCCTGTTGTTTTTATAATTATATGTTACTGTTTTATTTATATTATTAACTTATTTTAACTTGTATAGAGGCTTTTGAGCTAGCCAGGCTCAAAAAATGTAAACTAAATAAAAATAAAACATTACAGTTCATATTAAAGATGAAATAGACCCAAATTTAACCAAAACCTGGGACAGACAGAGAATATTAAATTATATACAAATAGTTCTTACACAGAATCAATCACATTTTATATAACAAGTTCACAATTGCATCACTACTGATAAAAAGTATTTTAAGTCTAGCAAGAACAGAAGCCAAACATTCACCCACGTCATTTCCAGATTCAATCACCTTACTAGAGTAGCATGGAAAGAAGCATTTATATCTATAGCTACCTGTTATTAATGATGTGATGATGAACTTCAAAAAGCCCATCCTCAAACACATTCATAATCACATCAAACTTCAGGTCCTTGGCAATTGGCTTGTACATACAATCAGTTGCAGTGTTCCACAATCATATGACTGTGATTTCTGACTTTTTTGCTGTTTTCCATTACAAAAGGGGGAAAATATGCACTGGATATTTGCTTATAATAACAACATGATTCATTTCATGACTAACGTAGCTTAGGCTTATGACCTTTGAAAAAATGATTGTAAAATTGAGTAAAGTGGTGACTCAGTTAATGATGTACCACCAGATTTCAACCTCAATTATGGTTGTAAATCAAGGAGTACCTGCTTCAGAAATTTTTATGATGCCTTTCAGAAGAGGATTTATTGATAATAAGCACTGAGATTATTTTTAGGAACAATGTTTAAATCTTATAGGATGCCTTCAATAGTATGGTAGAAGGAACCCATTAATGATACTATTTGGCTATTGTAATCATAATCTTGGCAATATTGCCTATCAATCCATTGTTTTAAAAAGGATTAGCTTCCCTGGAACTTTTTAGAATGATGTTTAGAGTTGGCAAAAAAACTAACATTTCTCATAGATGGCCAATCTTGCAATTCTCAAGGAGATTCATATGTATTCCCTGTTCTTGCTTTCAGTGAAGGATGATAATTGTTTTGTGGGGATTGTATGGGGGTGGATTGCCATAAGTGTCTGTAGCTGGCAGGACTTTTCAAATCGTAGATTTCTCTGTCAAAGCAGCAGGATTATTCTGTAAATTGATTGGTAACACTGGGTTGGATCCAGAGTTAGACATAGTTAGAGCAGATCCATTGCAAACAATGAGAAAAGTATGACTAAGGCTGAAATCCAGTGCACATTCACCTGGGAAAAAAATCACATTAAACTCAATGGAGTTTATCTCTGAGTCTATAGGCATAACAGTACACTGTAAATGGATCCAATCCAATAGATCACAGTAAGTATATTCAGTAGATCCAATTAAATATGAACTTATTTATAAGGAAGTCACTAAAAATACCTCAAATACTCATTTTATAGATTGATTGATCAGAAGAAATGCAATACAGTAAATAACAAATCAACAAATTACAAAGAAAAGCAAGGCAGAATAAGTGTATTAATATGTTATACATTGAGATATATCATACTGAATTAGTTATACAATTAATGCAAAAATTGTATTGACCCTCCAAGACATTGATGAAAGGACACTAAGAAACATAAAATTTGCAGTTGAAACTAAACAGTGTCATACCTCAGGGCCAAAAATGAAAAACAGGATCAAATCATTATAGGAAAAAAACAGATTTTTTTTAAAAAAAGCAACAATATATACTGATATGAAATACTAGAAGAAGGCACGACTTTAAGGTTTATCTTCCCCATTTTAAGAGTGACCTTGAAAATGCTTAGAGAAAGCCAGAAAGATTACATTTTTTAAATTACACGCTACTGTTCTCATTCATCTTGATAAGCCCTTTTAAAGAATTCAAAAGAAGGATAGAATACAGCTTTTATATGGATTACAGAAATTTCACTACAGCAAAATCAGTGTAAATTTTAGATATAGAATTCTCATTTCCTTGTTTTATCAAACTGGTTAGTATTTTAAAGGAGGTTCTTTTTCTCATTCAAAAATAGAGGGTCCCTCCACACACCCCTTCCCACACACCTACACAAACATTTGACAACTATTATAGGTTGTTTTTGTTTGTGGAAAACACTAGCTTGGATAATCAAACTGCATGAAACCACTCTCTTTCATTATGTTTGTAATAGTTGTTGAATTATATCAGGCAAAGAGGGTATTTGTGAAGAGTACGTATTACATACTTAAAATTGTGTGTGTGTGTATGTTTAAAAATATTTAATATAAGTTATCCTTTTCTGGTTGCATTCATCTTGTCAACTTGGCTACCGTAAGAAATATCTCTAATAGAACCAAGTCCGCAGAGCTTCTGTAAACTGTAAGAAATAGAGATAGAGGGAGAGGGATAGAGGAAGAGGGAGAGGAAGAGGGAGCGAATCTGATGCAGGATGATTCTTGTGTTATACTTTGTACTTGAGTATGGATAGACAAATACTTGACATCCTTCTCAATATATCGCAATGGCATTTCTATGTAGTCTGAAAAAGAACTCTAAAAAATACTTAGACATGCATTCTATTGATAGCTGATTTTCTCCATGAGAATGTGTTTCTAACCTGGCCCATCAGGAATTCCACAGTGCACCCATTGCCACTGTTATGGAATCCATCCTCCTCGTCATCATCTTTTTTCCCCTTCTACTTTCCTCAGCATTAGAGACTTCTATAGGGAGCTAGGTTTTTGTATATGTTAAAATAGGCTAATTGAAGCCTGGTCATTTGAGTGCCTCAAATGAGAGCTCTTCATTTGCTGGATGATCCATTGCTTTGAGGGTTTGGGGCTCTCCATAATATTCTCAGGAGTCTCCTGTAACAACAAAGTTTAAAAGCATTAATGCTCTAATTATTTTAATCTTCAGGCCCAGATATATTTAAGTCACAGAATTTAAATATATATATGGTCCTGAAGCTCTGCCTCTACAGTTTTAAGACTCTGTTGGATGGTTCCTCCATATGCCTTGCTGAAGAATATGAATGAAGAATATCTCACATGACCCAAATCAAGAATAACACATGTTGATTCTTCCAAGATGAGTTATTTAACACCTGTAGAAAAAATCCTGCCAGATTGAGGACTCTACTAACTACATGTACAATACACTCTGTCAACTATTAGGGAGGGGCTGTTTTCATCATCTTTCTCTCACACATAATATCCAAATTGAATTGCCTTTTACTCCTCCACATCCCTTCCCTCTTGGGAATCCACCCTCCTTACTATTTTTCCTGACACTAGGTGGGTGCTATTATATATGGCAGACCATATCTAATACTGTGCATTCCACAGTAATAAACTCATATCAATTGTCAAGAATGGGGCTGGCAGTGTCATGGTTTAGGGAAGCATTTCTGCCTCAGGACTTGAATAACTTGCCCTCGTTGCAGGAAGCATGGATTCTGCTTTGTATTAAAAAAAAAATCTACAAGTGAATTTCAGACCATCTGTCTGTCAGCTTCAGGTTGAAGGGTAAGTGGGGTCATACAACAAGATAACGATTCTGAACATACAAGCACATCTACAAGAGAATGGATAAAGTACAACAAATTTAGTATTTTGGACTCACCAAATCAAAGTCTAATGATAAAAATGTTATTTCAGAACCTGAAACAAGCAGTTCATGGTAGAAAACCTTAAAACAATACTGACTTCAAATACTCAATGAAGCAGGTATGGATTACATTGCTTTTACAGAAATGTAATGTAAGAATCCAATCTGTAGCACCTTCTGAAATTATTACAGCTAAAAATGGTACCACCAGTTACTGAAACTATGTTAAAGGGCCAATTGTATTTTCAACTGGGATGTCACATGCTGAATGACTACATTGATGAAATAAACAAGCAGCAAGGCTGCTTGTATAGATCAGGGCATCCCACATTTTCAATAGATATGTAAAAATTCAGATAATCCAGAAATCCTGAACCAAACTATCTCAAAACACAACTGTGTGCTTCCCACTTGAAAAACCGTGAGGCATCAAGAACACTGCAGGTATGATGGAACTGCACCAGCCTTGAACATTGCAGGGCTTCAAAGTATCTGGGAGTAACTCTGGACAGCATACTTACCTTTAAGAACTTTTGTCTTGATACCAAACAGAAAATATATTGGCTAGGAACAATGTTCTGAATAAAATAAAAGGGCACAAGATGGGGCACCCACACATTAAGAACTTCCACATTAGCCCTATGTTACTCTGTAGGACAGGGATGTCAAACTCATGTTGTCATGGCAGTGTCACGTGATGTATCAGGACTTCCCCCACTTCGCTAAACTAGGTGTGGATGTGGCCAGCACATGATGCATCCAGCCCACGGGCCAAGAGCCCTGCTGTAGGAGAATATTCCAGCTCTGTTTGGTATAGATCAAAATATGCAAAACAAGTGGATGTGGTCCTAAATGAAAGAGCGAGACTGGTCATGGGATGTGTAAAATTGATGTCTAAAATGGTCATGGGATGTCAAAAATGTAGCCCAATATAAAAGGTGCATTATGTAGCTGGTATCCCCCCTCCAAAATTCTGCCAGGAAAATGCTGTGCAGAAACAACAGATTAAAGCAATGTCTATTGGAACACATCTATTATATGGACATCAACCTCAACAATTGAGAGTGAAGCTGAGGAACAACTTCCTCCAAACTTCTGCCCCTCTTAAACAACCAGAGACTCCAGAGTGCTCTGGAAATATGGAAGGCTACTAAGGAGCTATTGGGCAATTGGGCACAACCACACTACTGTCTGCTGCCTGGTTAAGAAGAATCTTGACCTGTATGGAAATCTCTAAACATACTGTATGTTGGAGTAGGAAGATCAATCTAAGAAAATGGAAGGTACTCTATGTGAATGTGTACCATATCATACAGTGTCATTCAACATGTACAGAGGAGGACCTCATGCGGGTGAAAGAAAATGTTAGCATGGCCCAATACTGGTTGCATGTCATTTAGTTTTAATCCTACTTTTAACAAGTATTATATTTTATGACCTATTTTATACCTATTATATTTGCTCAGTATTGAATGTTATAAGCCTATAATTTGAAGGTGATTCTGACACGAATAAAGAACACAAAGGACAACATAGACCTCTCCATCAGGAACTAAGATTTGTTTCACTTTAGATATTTTACCTGAATACAAAACATAATATGAAAAGTGAAATGAAGTGACACAAAGTTCTTAAATAAGGCAGTATCTTAGCTGCTAGATGAACACAGTCTCAACATGTGGCAAAGTGGTCATATGCTTTCTTCAGGATATGCCTTGACAGCCTGACATATCATTGCTAATTGAATGTTGTGGAAGTAGAGAACACATTAAATTTGCACAGCTATGAAATTGTCTCACTGTGGCTTCAGTGATGACTGCACACTGAGCAACTGACATTCAGCATAGACTTCCTCATGGACTTGAATAGAACTTAATCCTCCATGTATATGTACAAAGCAGCCTCAACGAGTAGCCTGAAAATAATTATATCTATCCATATCTATATCATCTATATCTATCTGACAGATAGCTGAGGTGACAGACATTGGGAAATTGGAAAGAACAGATCTAAAAGACAACATAGAAGCACTAATCATAGAAGCAGCACAAGAACACACTCTACATAAATGACCTCTGTGATCATATTAAGAGTAATTGCATTCTTTTCGCTAATGATGTAAAGCTATTCAACACCACCGACAATTCAAAAAGAGCTTGATTATGTATCAGAATAATCAAACAAATGGCAACTTCAAATCTTAACAAATAAATGCTCTGCCTTACATATTGGCAAAAAAAAAAAAACAGAAAATAAAATACAAGCCGAATAGTCAAGATCTTGTTGATGATCCAAATTCTGTCAAGAATCTTGCAGTATTGATCTCTAATGATCTAAGTGCTAGAGCCCACTGTAACTACATAGCCAAAAAGGCATTAAGAGTTGCTAACCTAATCCTACATAGCTTTTTCTCTGGTAATATCACACTACTAACTAGAGCATACAAAACATTTGCTAAACCAATACTTGAATACAGCCCATCAGTCTGGAACCTGCATTACGTATCTGATATTAATACAGTTGAGAAAGTCCAGAAATATTTCACAAGAAGAGTTCTCCACTCCTCTACTCGTTGCAGAATACCTTATGCCACCAGACTTGAAATTTTAGATCTAGACATCCTAGAACTATGCTGCCTTCAGTCCAATCTAAGTATAGAACATAAAATTATATATTGCAATGTCCTACCTGTCAATGAATACTTCAGCTTCAACCATAACAATACAAGAGCACACAATAGATACAAACTCAAGGTAAACCACACCAAACTTGATTGCAGGAAATATGACTTCAGCAACAAAGTGGTCAATGTCTGGAATACTCTACCTGACTCTGTTGTTTCTTCCCCAAACCCCAAAAACTTTAACCTTAGACTGTCTACTATTGACCTCACCCCTTTCCTAAGAGGTCTGTAGGGGACATGCATAAGTGCACCAACTTGTCTACCGTCCCTGTCCTATTCTTTTTTTTTCCTTATATGTATCCATTTCATGTATTCATAACTATGTTTATACCTGTACCTGTTATCTTATAATTGCTTGACAAAATAAAATAAATAAATAAAAACAGCCACTAAGCACCAGATCCATGGAAGTATGGCTCTATCACACGAGACAGGTCCAAAAGTGCAGACTACACAGAGTGGCCTCAGAGACAGTCCAACATATAATGGCAAGTTGTAGGATGTAGGTAGGAATAGGATACAATGAATAGAACAACCAAGTAGCTGGCACTGTGTAGAGGAATATCTGCAGTTTATGGACAATACCTTCCCACGCCCAAATGGGAGATTCAATAGACTGTTATGGCAAATAATGGACCTAAGGCCCTGTGAGACTTCCAGATCCAAACAGGCAGGCATGTATTGGCCAATCAACCAGACATCATGGTAGTAATCAAGTATCAGAAAACAGTGGTGGTGATAGATATAGAAGTGCCAAGTGACAGCAACATCAGGAAAAAAAGTAGAGAAGCTGTAGAAAGTGATCTTAGTAGTGGTAGGAATACTCAAGGCTCACTTTCCTAATTTGGAGAATGGTTTCAACAAATTCCAGGAACAACAAATTCTTTCTCCAGAGGAGTGCAGTGCTATCAAGGGTGGGATTCTACCAGTTCGCACCTATTCGGTAGAACCGGTTGTTAACATTATAAGCAATTCGGAGAACTGGTTGTTAGAAGAAATTACTGGCCTAATTCTGTAAGGAAGGCAGCGAGGAAACATTCTGGTGTTGTTTACATAAACTGCTTATTATGTTCTTGGCAGGACTAGACTTCCTGTCTCAGGAACTTCTCTGGAGTTTTTTTTCCCTTCCTTTGCTGGTACTTTGCTTGTTTGGAATGACCATTCAAAGTTACAATGGCACTGAAAAAAGTGATTTATGACCGTGTTTCACACTTAACATTGTTGCAGCATTCCCACAGTTATGAGAAGCCAGGCGAGGAAATGCGTGCCTCAATGTGAGTGATATTGAATTGGCCACGCCCAGCCAATAACATGACCACCAAGCCACACCCACCCACTAAGCCATGCCCACAGATCCAGTTGTTAAAAAATTTGAATCCCACCCCTGAGTGCTACCATAGAAACAACTAAGTGATTTCATATTTCTGGACTTTGTCCACCCTATTGATCTCTAATCACACTACTGCTCATTCTGAAAGGCTTCATATTTTGTGCTACAAATGCCTGCCACCTGTGGCATACATGCCATAGGTTCACCACCACGGACCTAGCACCTGAGTGAGCTCCTGTTACCTGTGCCCACAACAAAAGACCATTTATTTACTTTTCCAAAATTCTTGTTCAAACTGAATGTCTTTACTGGCTACTGAAAATAGTACGCAGTTAATGCCAATGTTATGTCACCCAGCAGGGCATTCCTCCATTGACTGCCATGCCAGAGAAAGTTCCCTTTGCAGTTCTCTACGAACATGAGTTGTTTTCAATAAAATTAAATCACTTCTAGTTTCACTCACTTTCTCATTTATCCAGTTTCCTATTTGGTTCATCCCTTTTTCTCTTCGGTCTGTAATTAAGACAACATCTCTGCACTAACATTCTTAAATGTTTTGTATGTATTTCTTCCAGCACATATCTCTGCGCTCATTTTCTCGCAGAAACTTCCTCCTTGTATCCAATACATTATAAGTTTGTGTACACTTCTTTCTATTTTAAATATTTCTGTATGTAGTTTTGGAAGTTATAAACTGTATTGGAGTTTATATCATATGCTCCAATTTTTATGTATGTTCAGCAAAAAGAACCCCAAAAGAAATATATTCATCAAGATTTTAACCACTGCCAAAAACAGCAGTTGCAGCAATAAAGCCAACGTCAGAAGTAAGAGCAGATTCTCAGCCTCCAGTTGAACAGATGTTTTATGGTGGCAATCTAAATAAAAACGGGTGCTATGGAGAGCAATAACATTTAATTATGTTCTTATCTTTGCTATTAATCACAAGCTGCTATTAAACCACTGTTAAAGAAGCACTTATCAAGAATGATAAACTTGTTAACTTCAAAATGCATTTATTTTGCTGGCACACAGTCCTTACTTGAGATTGAGAAATCATGACAGTTCTCTTCGTTCTCTCTCTCTCTCTCTCTCTCCCTCTCCCCCTCCTGCTCTTCCCTTCTACTCTCTTTCAATACACACATCAATAACAGCTACCTCAGGAATAGCATTCTGATTTTATAACTAGCTTGTTTCAAAACCTTGGAAGGGAAACAATCACTTCTTTCCAATTGTCTCTCATTCCATGTGTGGATTCTTCTCAAAATAAAACAGGTTTTATTATGTGGATTTGTAGGAAACTATATTTTATGTGTGAAATATTGTACCACCCCAAAAGGAATATTGTGGAACTGATTGCAGATTGGAAGAAATAGCTGAAAACTAGGGCTATGCATTATATTCAGCCAAATTCTGAATTCCAAATCAAATGTAGATGTGAATGATAGGGACTGGTGACTGGGGCTTCACTTATAAACTGCAAATTCCCCTTCTGCTCCAAAATTATTGATTACACTTCAATTTTTTAAAAACAAAAATACATTTGAGTGATTTAGTGCTCTGGAAGATGAAAGAATGGTAAGATTCTTTAAATTCCCCCTTCTTACACTTTAAATGGAAAATTCTAGTGAAGGAAATAGAGGAAACAACAAAGAGCTCTTACCACATCATGCCATTATGGCACAAAGATGCTTAAAAACTACTTTTAAAGTATCTATCCTCAAAACATTATTTCATCTCATCCCCCATGGAGGCAGCCTATCTTCAACTTTATTTGTTTCAACTTAAAAAAGTTTTTTTTTCATCTTTCCCACTGCCCAAATCATGTCAGACAAATGGTCTACAGGGGTCTCCAACCTTAGCAACTTTAAGCCTGGTGGACTTCAACACCCAGAATTCCCCAGCCAACAAAGCTGGTTGGGGAATTCTGGGAGTTGAAGTCTGCCAGGCTTAAAGTTGCCAAGGTTGGAGACCCCTGGTCTACAACATCTCCTAGAGGAGGTGGGATATTGTGGGACCAGGGGCTGGCATGTGCCCAGCTTCTACTTTGATTGCTGGGAACACACTCCCCTCCATTTTTGGCTTTGGCAGCACCTGAGCACCTGACTCTACCAGAGACGCACCTGCATACATTGTTTGACTGGTGCTTCACAAAACACTGATCGTAGATAAGGGAAACTCATTTTATAAGATCATCAGACATCTGGTTTTTTAAAAAAATATCTCTGAACTAACAAGCAGTTAGTTAGAGGACCAAGAATAATCAGGAAGAACTGAGTCTTCAAACTTAACTAGATCTCTGTGGTTTAGGTATTACACTTGTTCTAACAAGGATGGTTGTTCTATTTGCTGAAGCTAGAAAATGTTGTCTACTTCACACAAATGAAGGATCAAGCTGACAAAATGGGGCTCCTCCCTCAGAGCAAATGATTAGTGGGCATTTTACTGTGAGCAAGGAATTCAACCAATCCTTTTCTGCAAATTTATTTATTTATTATTTATTTATTATTTGTCAATTGCTTACAAGATAATAGATATAAATAAAAATATAGTTATGAATACATGGATGCATATAAGAAAAATAGAAAAATATATAAAAGAAACAATAGAACAGGGACAGCAGGCACCTTGGTGTGCTTATGCACGCCCCCTATAGACCTCTTAGGAAAGGGGTGAGGACAATAGTAGACAGTCTAAGGTTAAAGTTTTTGGGGTTTATGGAAAAAAACCACAGAGTCAGGTAGAATATGCCAGACATTGACCACTCTGTTGCTGAAGTCATATTTCCTGCAATCAAGTTTGGTACGATTAACCTTGAGTTTGTATCTATTGTTTGCTCTAATGTTGTTCTGGTTGAAGCTGAAGTATTGATTGACAGGTAGGACATTGCAATGTATGATTTTATATACTATATTTAGATTGGATCAAAGGCGGCATAGTTCTAGGTTTTCTAGGTCTCGAATTTTGAGTCTGGTGTCTGTATATGTATATGTATGAATGTATATATATGTATATTTGTTTTCTGAGGTTCTCGCGGGTATTTGTATGTGGATCTTTGGTTATTCGGGTTTTCTCCCATGTAAGATTGGAAGTATCTAGGCAACGTTTCGATGAAGCCTCATTCATTATCTTCAGGCTTGGTCTTCAGCTCTGTGCTTCTCAGAGTGATGTGAGCTTGCAGCTGCTTCTTCCTTTTAACTGCTAGTGGGGGGGTGACTTGATTGGGTGGGGGCTTGGCTGTGTTCTGATTAGGTGGGGGTGTGTTTTCATTGGTCTCCCCAAGATACACAAAGAAGGAACCCCACTTAGACCAATAGTCAGCTCCATAGGCTCACCTCTACAAAACCTAACCAAATTTCTCGCCAAACAACTACAGCCCTATGCAGAATCCATCAACTCACATGTAAGAAACTTATTCCAGTTCATCAAGATCATAAAGAAACAAAACTTACAACCCAGTGACCTACTAGTGAGCTTCGATGTCATATCCCTCTTCACCCAAGTGCCAATAAAAGAAGCCTTGACAGCCATCCAAAACAAATACAACCCCCCCAAGCACATCCTAGATCTGACCAACCACTTCCTATCTAATACATACTTCACCTACAATGGACAAAAATACGAACAAATAGAAGGAGCACCCATGGGATCACTCCTCTCACCTGTCATCGCTAACCTCTACATGGAACACTTTGAAACACAAGCTCTAGAAAAATATGATCACAAACCCAAACTCTGGCTCAGATACATAGATGACACCTTCATAATCTGGCCACACGGGAAAGAAAAACTGAACAACTTCCTCACACACCTCAACAGCCTACATCCCAAAATACAATTCACCATGGAAACAGAAGCTAACAACCAACTTCCCTTCCTAGATGTCTTGGTATACAAAAAATCCAATGGCTCCCTAGGACACACCATCTACCAGAAGAAAACACATACAAACCGCTATCTACACGCACTCTCACACCACCACCCAGCACAGATCAATTCCGTAGCCGAGACACTCATCTCCAGAACAAAATGCTTAGCCAACGAACAACACCTAGAGACCGAACTACACACTCTCACCGACGTGCTGACAGCCAATGGATTCCAAAGAAAGAAGATCACCCTCCTAATCCAAAAAGAAACCCCAACCAAAATCCAAGACAGAGAACAAGAGAATGGCAAAGCCCTCCTCCCATATATAAAAGGCACTACAGACAAAATCAGCAAGATCCTCCAAAAATACAACATTAAGACAGCATTCTGCACAAACAGAAAGATATCCACCATCCTAAGAAACCCTAAGGACAAAATCAAGTTAGAAAATCAAGGAGTATACGAAATTCCTTACACTGCCTGCCCCACCACATACACTGGACAAACTAACAGAAGAATAAGTGCACGCATTGAAGAACATAAGAACTCAATCAAAAAGGAAGAACCGACCTCTTCCCTGGTCCAACACCTCAAAGCCACAGGACATGAGATTGACTTTAAAAATACCAGAACCATCGCCAAAACCGAACACTTCAGCAGCAGAATAATCAGAGAAGCCACAGAGATAGAAAAACGCCCACACAGCATGAATAAATGAGATGATACCTCCCGCCTACCAGCCATCTGGAAACCCACCCTCATGAACAGATGAGTACCTAACATGAAGAATGACACCAGACCCACACCCCTGAGAGCCACACAAGATGCCACCACCACACTTCCACGTAGAAAGGAGACTCACACCCACACAGAAGATGAAACACGACCACGGACCAGAAGCTGCACTGCAGCTGCATCACTACCCACTTCAAACCCCTCTGACCCATACATGAAGCGAACTGACCCCCACCATGAAGATCCAGCACGACCACGAACTCGAAGCCAAACAGCAAGATCACAGTTCACCAGCTCAAATCCCCCAGCAACTAAAACTAACCTGAGCACAACCAAGCCCCCACCTGAACAGAACACGACTCCAGCCAATCAGAATACAGCCAACCCCCCAACCAATCAGAACACAGCCAAACCCCCAACCAATGAGAACACCCCCCCACCCAATCAGAATACAGCCAAGCCTCCACCCAATCAAGTCACACCCCCACCAGAAGAAAACACACACCAACCGCTACCTCAATGCCCAATCCCACCACCACCCAACACAGATAAACTCCATGGCTAAAACACTAATTACTAGAACCAAACGCCTGGCAGATAAGACATACATTAAGACTGAACTATGCACCCTGACTAAAATATTGACATCCAACGGCTTCCACAAAAGCAAAATCACCAACTTGATCCACAAAAACACACTGAGACATAATAGAGACCCAGAAGATAAAAAGACCCATGGAACAGCTGTCCTGCCCTACATAAGAGACACTACAGACAAAATTAGTAAGATACTATACAGACACCACATTAAGACTGCCTTCAAAACAGACAGAAAAATAGCAGCCATCCTCAGAAACCCCAAAGGCAAAATTGACCTGGAAAACCAAGGCATATACGAAGTCCCCTGTACATCATGCCAGCCACATACATTGGACAGACCAATAGAAGAATAAGCACCCGCCTGGATGGACACAAAAATGCAGTCAAAAAGCTGGAATACACTTCCTCACTAGTCCAACACATGGAAGCCACAGGTCATAGCATCAACTTCAATGGCACCAAAACCCTAGCCACTATAGAAAATCCCAGCCACAGAATCATCAGAGAAGCCATAGAGATTGAAAAAAGACCAGAAAGCATGAACAGAAGAGATGATTCCACCAGGCTGTCAATCATTTGGAAGCCTGCACTCACAAACAAAAAAATCTCCACACCACAAGCCAGGCAAACACCTGGGCACAAACAGATCCCCCCTGATACCTCCAGCTCAAACACACCCCAACCAGGCACCCAGATGAAACCCAGCTTGCTAACTAATGATAGCCGTCCATTTACCTGAAGCCAAGCTGCACTAAAGGCCTCCAATAAAGTAACACAATGTTGCCAGCCAATCAAGATACAAAAAGAGCCAAAAAAACAGACAGAAGATATTAGAAGCAGAACACAGCAAACTCCAAGACCAATAAACACAGACCAAGACTCTCAACCAATCAGGATTAAGAAAAAAACCATTCTGTCAAAGCAATAGGCTGCCCCAAATTTAAATCTGAAACCACTGTAAAAGTCTAACTCACAGACGAACACTATACAGAAGCCTGATGATGGCAGATGAGATTCTGCTGAAACGTTGCTACAACTTTAAAAGCACCACTATTATGACATGGGAAAATACCCGAACAAAGCTGAATGCCAGACATGTAAGTACCCTTTTCTTAAGTTTTCGCGGGTACTTACATGTCTGGCATTCAGCTTTGTTCGGGTATTTTCCCACGTCATAATAGTGGTGCTTTTAAAGTTGTAGCAACGTTTCAGCAGAATCTCATCCGCCATCATCAGGCTTCTATATAGTGTTAGTCTGTGAGTCAGACTTTTACAGTGGTTTCAGATTTAAATTTGGGGCAGCCTATTGCTGTGTCAGAATGGTTTTTTCTTCCTCCTGATTGGTTGAGAGTCTTGGTCTGTGTTTATTGGTCTTGGAGTTTGCTGTGTTCTGCTACTATTATCTGCTGTCTGTTTTTTGGAGGGGGGCTCTTTTTGTATCTTGATTGGCTGGCAACATTGTGTTGCTTAATTGGAGGCCTTTAGTGCAGCTTGGCTTCGGGTAAATGGACGGCTATCATTAGTTAGGAAGCTGGGTTTCATCTGGGTGCCTGGTTGGGGTGTGTTTGAGCTGGAGGTAGCAGGGGGGATCTGTTTGTGCCCAGGTGTTTGCCTGGCTTGTGGTGTGGAGATTTTTTTGTTTGTGAGTGCAGGCTTCCAAATGATTGACAGCCTGGTGGAATCATCTCTTCTGTTCATGCTTTCTGGTCTTTTTTCAATCTCTATGGCTTCTCTGATGATTCTGTGGCTGGGATTTTCTATAGTGGCTAGGGTTTTGGTGCCATTGAAGTTGATGTTATGACCTGTGGCTTCCATGTGTTGGACGAGTGAGGAAGTGTGTTCCAGCTTTTTGACTGCATTTTTGTGTTCATCCAGGTGGGTGCTTATTCTTCTATTGGTCTGTCCAATGTATGTGGCTGGGATGATGCACAGGGGACTTCGTATATGCCTTGGTTTTCCAGGTCAATTTTGTCTTTGGGGTTCCTGAGGATGGCTGCTATTTTTCTGTCTGTTTTGAAGGCAGTCTTGATGTGGTGTCTGTATAGAATCTTACTTAATTTTGTCTGTAGTGCCTCTTATGTAGGGCAGGACAGCTGTTCCATAGGTTTGTTCATCTTCTGGGTCTCTATTATGTCTCAGTGTGTTTTTGTGGATCAAGTTGGTGATTTTGCTTTTGTGGAAGCCGTTGGCTGTCAATATTTTAGTCAGGGTGCATAGTTCAGTCTTAATGTGTGTATTGTCTGCCAGGCGTTTGGTTCTAGTAATTAGTGTTTTAGCCACGGAGTTTATCTGTGCTGGGTGGTGGTGGGATTGGGCGTTGAGGTAGCGGTTGGTGTGTGTTTTCTTCTGATATATGTTGTGTCCTAGTGTGCCATCTGTTTTCTTGTAGATTAGTACATCTAGGAATGGTAGTTGTTTGTTTGTTTCTGTTTCCATGGTGAACTTGATTTTGGGGTGTGCGCTGTTTAGGTGTGTTAGGAAGTTGTTTAGGTTTTCTTGTCCATGGGGCCAAATCACGAATGTGTCATCGATATATCTTAACCATAGTTTGGGTTTGAGGATGGCATTAGCCAGGGCTCTGGATTTGAATTCTTCCATGAACAGGTTTGCAATGACAGGTGACAGTGGTGATCCCATGGGGGCTCCTTCAATTTGTTTGTATCTTTGTCCTTTGTATATGAAATATGTGTTGGTTAAGCAGTGTTCTGTTAGTTCCATGAGGTGTTTAGCTGGTTGGTATTTATTTTTGATGTTTTCGAGGGTCTCTTTTATCGGGACTTGAGTGAATAGTGAAACCACGTCAAAACTTACAAGCAGATCTTCCTGCTCCACGTGTAGATCTTTGATCATTTCCAAGAAGTGGTATGAGTTTTGTACATGAGAAGCTGCTGTTTCAGCATGGGGCTGTAGCTCTTTTGCTAGGTGTTTAGCCAGGTTTTGTAGTGGTGCTCCTCTGGAGCTGACTATGGGTCTGAGAGGTATGCCTTCTTTGTGTATTTTTGGGAGGCCGTATAGTTTGGGGCATCTGGAAGATTTCTCTCTGGGTATGATCGTGTGTTGGATCTCTTTGCTTATGTGGCTGGTTATAATTTTCTTCTTGGTTAATTTTTCCAGATATGTGGTTGGGTCTGTGTTTATGGGTTTGTATGTGGAGTCTTGGAGTAGGTCTGTCAATTTAGTTTCATAGTCTTTTCTGTCCATTACTACAGTGGCATTCCCTTTATCTGCTGGGAGGATAATTATGCTGCTGTCTCTTTTCAGGGTTTGTAGCACTTTAATTTCATTTTGCTGCAAGTTGCTTTTGGGTGGTTTGCTTGTGCATAGAATGTTGGTAACTTGGTGTCTTATTTTATCAGCTTCATCTGAATTTAATTTAGTTAGGCTGGATTCTACTGCACATATGATGGATTCTGTGGGGATTTTTTGGGGTGCTATAGCATAATTGAATCCTTTGGTTAGGACTTCTGTTTCTGTTTTGGTGAGTTCTCTGTTGGAAACATTGTACACTAATTGTTTCAGGTGTTGTTGTGAGTTGTTGGGGGTTTTCTTGTCATGTTCTAATTTCTTTAATTTTTTCAAGAGCTTTTCCTGTTTGTAAATGTTTGCAGATTCAGCTCTCCAAGTTGTAAGTTGTTTTATCTTGTCCCAAAGTAGAGGGTGGATTTTGCTGCTCAATTCCAGGTGTAGTGCTAGCAAATCTTTGTTTAACTGATCTAATTGGAATCTCTTACTGTGGAGCTCGTTCCTTAGTAGAGCCATTTCAGTTCTTTTCAGGATACGTTTAGTGGCTGCTGTGCTTTGATGAAATGTTAATTTGAAGCAGGTTGGTGTAGTATTGTTGTCTCTGCAGCTGCGTAGGAATTGGAGGTCACATAGTAAAAAAAAATTAACCAAGAAGAAAATTATAACCAGCCACATAAGCAAAGAGATCCAACACACGATCATACCCAGAGAGAAATCTTCCAGATGCCCCAAACTATACGGCCTCCCAAAAATACACAAAGAAGGCATACCTCTCAGACCCATAGTCAGCTCCAGAGGAGCACCACTACAAAACCTGGCTAAACACCTAGCAAAAGAGCTACAGCCCCATGCTGAAACAGCAGCTTCTCATGTACAAAACTCATACCACTTCTTGGAAATGATCAAAGATCTACACGTGGAGCAGGAAGATCTGCTTGTAAGTTTTGACGTGGTTTCACTATTCACTCAAGTCCCGATAAAAGAGACCCTCGAAATCATCAAAAATAAATACCAAAGACAAAATTGACCTGGAAAACCAAGGCATATATGAAGTCCCCTGTGCATCATGCCCGGCCACATACATTGGACAGACCAATAGAAGAATAAGCACCCGCCTGGATGAACACAAAAATGCAGTCAAAAAGCTGGAACACACTTCCTCACTCGTCCAACACATGGAAGCCACAGGTCATAACATCAACTTCAATGGCACCAAAACCCTAGCCACCATAGAAAATCCCAGCCACAGAATCATCGGAGAAGCCATAGAGATTGAAAAAAGACCAGAAAGCATGAACAGAAGAGATGATTCCACCAGGCTGTCAATCATTTGGAAGCCTGCACTCACAAACAAAAAAATCTCCACACCACAAGCCAGGCAAACACCTGGGCAAAAACAGATCCCCCCTGATACCTCCAGCTCAAACACACCCCAACCAGGCACCCAGATGAAACCCAGCTTCCTAACTAATGATAGCCATCCATTTACCCGAAGCCAAGCTGCACTAAAGGCCTCCAATAAAGTAACACAATGTTGCCAGCCAATCAAGATACAAAAAGAGCCCCCCCCCCAAAAAAAAAACCCAGACAGCAGATATTAGTAGCAGAACACAGCAAACTCCAAGACCAATAAACACAGACCAAGACTCTCAACCAATCAGGAGGAAGAAAAAACCATTCTGACACAGCAATAGGCTGCCCCAAATTTAAATCTGAAACCACTGTAAAAGTCTGACTCACAGACAAACACTATATAGAAGCCTGATGATGGCAGATGAGATTCTGCTGAAACGTTGCTACAACTTTAAAAGCACCACTATTATGACGTGGGAAAATACCCGAACAAAGCTGAATGCCATACATGTAAGTACCCACAAAAACTTGAGAAAACAAATATATACATATACATATATATATACATATGCATACATATATATGGAAATATATTTCCCTATTAAAGATAAAGACTTCCTCAGTCTAGTTCAACTGATATGAAAAGACATTGGTCTTTTCTTAGTAGAAATATGGAAGTGCATTTCAATTTCCTATTGTAACCTACAGTTCTGGAATTTTTAAGTGAACAAATACTAACCAGACCCAAGCTTATTTATCTTTCTGGAGATAACCCAAGGTCTAGATTATGGAAGATTTCCTAGAGCCAGTCAAAGAAGTAGTGTCACAACACCAGAAGCAGCATTCTTGACAGTGTTAAGGTTTAACTTAACAATGTTAAAGGTCTAACTTTGTTTTTTTTAATAATAGAGAAAACCAAGCCATATAGTAAGACTATTCTGACAACTAGAAAACTAGAAAATAACACTGAGAGACAAAGTGAGATGTGTGCTATCTGAAAGATTCATGCCTCTTGTTAACTTTGTTCAGGCTATAAACTCCTGTGAATTATTAAACAGGCAAAGACTGGTGAGTGGCCACTCTCTCAAAGTTATGCTGGTTACATATCTGGATACAATGATGTAAGCTCTATGGCTTCAGTGCAGTTAGTTATAAAGGGAGTCAACAGAGTTTTTCTGTTGCAGAAAGCCACACTGTATCCTTAGATGATTTGCAGTTCATTTGCAACTCAGCACAGCTTGGGGAAGGGCTGCTCACCACTCTTGGACAGTATCACTGGAAAGGACAGTTG
This sequence comes from Hydrophis major, assembly GCA_033807585.1. Taxonomy (NCBI): domain Eukaryota; kingdom Metazoa; phylum Chordata; class Lepidosauria; order Squamata; family Elapidae; genus Hydrophis; species Hydrophis major. The sequence continues at coordinate 112,346,867 of CM066330.1, forward strand.
CAACATGCTTCTCAAGAATAGCAGGTCCCAAAGTTCCCTATGCAGGAGAAACAAAATACAGAATAATCAAAGTACACAACAATGAAAATACACAATAATAATTGACCCCAAAACCGTGGGAGCCTAAAGAGCTAATGTAATATATTGGGTCACTTTACGATGAAAAAATAATACAATTCATATTGCCTAATTGTATACAAGCATAAACATAAAATCCTTGAGACCGTATGTAGGAAATTGGATTGTGGGATATGTGGAAAATTAAAAGTTCCATGGTTAAACCTTTAAAATGGATCACACACCAAAATAATTTCAAAATCTGGACATCAACAAAAGATGAGTGCAACTGTCCAACTTGGTGATTGTCATTCGACTAAAATATTGATTAAAGTTCAGACTTTTGTAGGCAGTTATGCATTTTGGTAATTTGCAAAGCACTTGCTATAATACTGTATCACCCATAAGAGATAGGAACCTACGCAGTAACTTTCTTACCATCTCACAATTTTTATTTATTTGTTTGTTTGACTTGTAGGCCACTCATCTCCTTAATGTTATACTGGAACAACTTATAATTGTTATAAGTTGTTTTATATCAGTTACTATATATAGTTCTATCACTCATGTTATACTAGAATCCAGATTTAACAAAAGTTTCAGAACTGCCAAATCTCCTCCAGCGTAGCTCCTGATTTCCTTACCATGGACATCCATTATTCTATATAGAGTTCTTTCTATCTTTTGGTGGCATCCTAAGGAAGTAAATGTTTTTAAAAGCACAAATGCAAGATGGAGAGTTACATCCTTTTCCCAGCAGTGTTGTTCCTCAACTGTGGCCCTCAAATCTGTCCCTTAACCTGTGAAACTCCAAATTGGCATTTACCTTCATTGGGATGAATGCAGTTGAAAATATTTACATTTTTTCCCCCCTCTGTTGCCAGGTTATGGTTTAAGCACTTCCTTCCTCCACTAGGAAATGTGTTAGCATATTACCAATAGGTACTGCTGTTTTTTAAAATACTTTGGTGATATGGCCTTGCCAGCCACATTTAAAATACTGGATGTCTATGGAGATTATCAGTCATCCAGGTCAAGGTTATCCCACGGTATTTTTTCAAAAGGCAATTTAACTTTGTTTTTTCTTTGCAGACATTGCGCTTCTCATGCAAGAAGCTTCTTCAGTTAGAACTAAAGAAACTTCTTGGATAAGAAGTGAAATGTCTTCAAGGATAAAACAAAGTCAAGTTGCCTTTTGAAAAAGCACCTTTGGGTAAAACACTACAATGCATTATTTCAGTTGTGCATGGATACATGGAACTTGCTCACCTCAACTATTTTAAGAAGAATGAATAGAATTTCAGAAAGCCAACCCTAACATGACTGTGGAGGAAGTGTCTTTTTGGTATATTTTTCTTTGGGAACAACAACAAAAAAGCATGAATACCATAAGTGTTCTTTTGCCTCTTACCAACAATGAATGATATTGTTAGGAATGAGAGGACAGTGGATAAGATATTCAGAAAACATGAAGTATTGACAGCCCTCTTGCAAGAGGCTTGATATCCAATTTCACACAAAAAAGTGAAATGTCAAAGTGAATGGGGGGGGGGGACGGGACAACAATTATGTGGAATTGTTATAGGTATAGGTAGTATAATTTTTCTGCTTTCTCTTTGGTTTCTAAAGTCAAGTACTTTAGATGAAGGATGCCAGCCCCTTGTCCCCCCCCCCACTCAAATCCTTATAATCCTTATTAGAAAGGTTTGTTAGCATTCAAAGTTGATATGACTTTAAAAAAGACATGCCATCAAAGGTAAAGGTTAAGCTTTTTGCATTCTTTGTACATAGTAACAAAAGGTCTATTATATCCTTTGATCACTTGAGCTCACCTGAAAGAAACGTTACACCTTATTCCACCCACCCACCCACCCTCACTTTCTTCTGCAATAATACTGTTGAACTATCTTCTCTTTCTCAACTGGATACATTCTTGAAAGGCTTAAAGTTGGGATCACTTCTGAGGAATGTTCTCTCCTGCCTTTACTTGTTTGTGCAGAAAAAGAGGGAACCCGGGATGAGCTGTTTAAACAAACTTCTCTGTTGCAATGAAAAGGAAGACAGCATTCCTGCATTTGTTTTGCTCTTTGCCATCTGGAAATCTCTGCCAAGTTTATGGGATTGCAGAAGTATATCAAGCTTTCAGCATAGCCAGGATCAGGACCAATTCTTGAAATTATATACAGTTTGTCCCTTTAATAATACAAACATCCATGCAAACATACAAAAATAAGAGCTTTAGGGAATCAGTGGTGGAATATACATATGCATATACATACATATATATACACACACGCATATATATATACACACACACACAGAGAGAGAGAGAGAGAGAGAGATTGAATTACGTAGTCATTGAAAGGTTTTTTTAAATGACCCCTTCCTCAAATCTGTTTCTCCTAGACAGTTGGCTAATCCTTCAGCACATTTAAATTAGGAATAAGTAGCATTGAAATCAAGGGAGCTTTCTTGTGATTCCAATTCAATCATTTCACTCCATTTAAAAAAAAAAAAAAGAGTTGCTTGTAAATGCTTCATTCTGCTTTTTAGTAAAGTAACATTGGATTATTATTTTTTCCTGAAAGATATAATTACAAAGACAGAGAGAAAGCTAAATGCAACTTTTTCAACAAATAATTCAGGTTTAAATACAGAATTGCACGGAATAGCGCACCATAACTTCATAACTTTAATAAGCCTACTTCAATCATCTTTCTTTGGAGGATTGTGAATGTGGCATTTTTTTTAAAAAAAAGAAAATGTAATGCTGGGGATCAGTCCTGCTCTATTCTTTCCCCTGCCCTCTATAGCCGTGGGGCTTCAGTAAGTGGCAAAGAAGTCAGATTTAATTCCCCCCCAATTTAAAAATCATTTCAGAAAAAGAATCATTTTCTTTTTAGAAAAACAAATGTGCTTTATGTCAAACTAGTAACAATCTGAGAAAAGCTTTCTGCTTCAGAGCACCACTTTTTACAAACAGCTTCTTCATGTAACTAGGTTGTGGATCATCCTAGTTGGTTCAAATATGACATTGCCTAACCTTTACCTTAAGGGAAATCCTTAACAGCATAAAAGAAGGTATTGATAAAATCTGCCTTTGAATAAGATGGAGAGAAAGAAAGTTACTTTTTAAAATGATCCCTGGAGCTCAGTGTCTTAACTGCTGAGCCATCAAATAGATGATAGATGATAGATAGATAGATAGATAGATAGATAGATAGATAGATAGATAGATAGATAGATAGATAGACAGATAGATAGATAGATAGATAGATAGATAGATAGATAGATAGATGGATGATAGGATAGACATTTAGATGAGAGAGAGAGAGAGAGGTGATAGAGCAGGGGTGTCAAACTCATTGAGGGCTGCATCAGGGCTGTGGTTGACCTAGGATGGGCATGGCCGATTGGGTGGGTGTGGCTAGCTTGACACCACTCCCTAAACTGCTGGCATGTTTCCTCTTTGCATCAGATAGACCAGGCCAAAGCTATACTAGCTGATATTTCCTCTCTGCATTGGGTAGACTGGGATGAAGCAATGTGGGCCAGCCCCTTACATTATCCAGGGGGCCCCACAGGCCAGATTCATCCCACAGTTCTTATGCTTGACACCCCTGTGATAGAGAGATCTAGAGATTCCATCATGGGCTAATACATTTGCATAAAACTTCAAATGAAAACCCTTATACATATTTCTTTATTATCTTTTTAGGAGGCAAATTTTTCAAGGGGGGACACCTGTCAGCTTTGGAAGCCATATTCCACGCTGCCACATAGCCTGGGAGAGTGAAAGGGGGGTGATTTCAATTAAGTAGCTCTAACTAGACAAAATAAAATTCTTTGTTAGTTCAAGGTTATTTAGTATGGCACAGAATGAAATAAGGATCTTACTTTTGGACGGATCGTGATTGGACCATGTGATGTGATGACGACCAAGTGGGGGGGGGGATTTGTAGTTTGAGAAATTATGGAAAGGCGAAAAAACTTTTAGATTCAAGTTTCCACAAATGTGCCAGGTGCTATTCTAATAAAGGTACTTTTGAGATACATTTGTCTCTGAGTTACTGATTGGAATGGAGGTTTGCTGGAACACTGACAATAGCATCTCAAATGCATGGATATTTAGCTATTGTTTCCTGGAATAAATATGCAACACATGACATGCAATCTATATATCTGTGATCTGTGATTCATTCCTATTTACAAAGAATCATCATATATTGTTGAAGAGAGTATGTTATCCCAAACCAACTAGGGTATACCAGTGCTCATGGGTGATGCAGATGCATACATAAAATTTATCATTTTCCCCCACTAATACTGCCATACAATTCATAATCATTGGCCTTTCTTGCTGACAATACTGGCAGCTCTACCACAGTATGTTTGGAAAATGTGAGGTTGAAAAAGGTTGGCATGAATTGTGCAGTTCTTGTTAATATATATTCCGAATTTTGCCAAATCAAGAAACTGCTGCTAAAATGAAGAGCAGATTTTCACCTGAAATGTTCTCCATCGCTCATTCATCAAGAGAACTGTGATTTTTAATCATAATGTCCTCTGAGGGTCAAGCAATATTTTAATATTTCAGCATTCTCATCTGTAAGCATTTATGTTACCATCTCAACTGGTCCCAATTAACGATTTCCAACTTTTCTCATTTTTAGACATCATTCAAGCACAGAACATCTTAATTAAAAGATTCATTCTTTGGGCATTAAGTTTTTACACTTACATCAGACAGGAAATGTTACTTGGTCTTGGTAAAACCATCCATTGTTTCATATTTAATATTACATAGGTCTCCATATGGAACTTATAATTAACTCTTATATGTCTTTCTTGGTAGAACATTCATTTAGCAAAGAACACTGATGTGATAACAAAAGCATATTATTTTCCTCAGATTCATCCATCAACAGCATGAGTGGGAAGCCATTCCCACCACCACCATCAAAAGATGGGCAAAGAGGTCAATTTTAAAGCCAAGAGTGAATGGGATTAAAGCACATGTAGATACATGAAACTTTCTCGTACAGGTAGTCCTTGACTTATGGCCACAACTGAGCCTGATTTTCAGTCACAAATCATTAATGAGATGCTTACATAACTGCTTCACTCATCAACCACAATCCCAGCTCTCTTACTTGAAGTCATTAAGCAATCAAATGGCCTATTAAACAGATGCTGGGGGATGAGAGAGGCCCTGGAAGTATCCAATGCAGGCAATGCGCAAGCTGGGGGAGGGGATATGGTGCAAAGCCTCAGCTGCCATAGCCTGGCCCTCCAAAGCAGAACTTACTGGCAGCACGAAGGCTGGATCTGAAATAGAGCCACAGGCCTTCAACAGTCTCTGGCAGCTGTCACTAATCTTGGGCAATGGTGCAATTGCCCCCATCACCCACTGCTCCCAAGAATCTTATCCTATGTCAGCACTAGAGCCACCACTCCCACGCCGAAATAATGCCTTGCCATATTGTCCAAGGTCTGTGAGACCTGAGAATGGTACAATGTCCCTACTACCCAGCATTCCCAAGGATCTGCTATGTACTGCTTACTTTAAAGCATTTTTCTCCTACTGTTGAGAAGCTTGCATGACCTACTCAAGGTAGCTCCAGGCCTTCTTTCATGGAGTCTACTTGCTTGCAGCTTTGGAAGCCTCTGGAAGCACTATGCCAACAGGCTCCATTCTTCAGAAGCCCCATGTGACTTTGAAAGTCTCTAGAAGTCTCTAAAATGTTGAAAGCTTTCAGAAACCTGCACAAACAAACTCCATTCTTGGGAACCCTTCAGAAGTCTTCAGAAGCCCTACAAGAGGTTTCCTGTGACTTTCAGAAGTTGTATGTAAAGAGAAGCCAGGAAAGAAGGCATGGTGCAACCAGGAGCTGCCTGGATGGGTGATGCAGGCATCTCAGCAGAAGGAGAAGAATGCCTGAAGGTTAGCAGGTGCAGCAGATCCTCAGGAGTGCTGGGCAGCAGGAGCAATTACACTCTTCCCTAAGTTTCACAGGCCTTGAAGAATGCAACTAGGCACTATTTCAGAGTGGCAGAGATGGTTTTAGGGTTGACATAGAAGCCTGGAATGATGGCAGTTGGCTCAGGTGGCTGAGAGCCATGGGCAACTACTTCTGCTAAGTGCTGCTGTGCAGGGTGACCTAGATCGAAAGGAAATAGGGAGATGGGAAAGTTACAACACATTGTTGTAAGGGCAGACATGCTGTCAACCACCCAAATTTAAATCATCTGCTTCTATTGGCAGACGAAAGCTCCCTTGAAGGCAGAGTCCCCAACCGTTTCGGGTGAGGTGTGCCTATGCATCAGGTTCCCAAATGCAAACTCAATGCAACTGCAAACTCAATGCAATGTACATATGCTGTTGTCAGAATAAATATCAGATGATCCCAAGATTCCCGCTGCATTTCTGCTTCCTGACCCAGCCGCTCTTCTTTGTCCTCTCAGATAGCCCTATTCCCCCGGCCCCAATTTCCCACAGCAACCATTTGGATTACAGGAGGGTCCCTAAAGAAGCTTTTGTCTTTTCCTATCCCACTCTTTTAAACTTCTCTCTCCAGCCTTGGAAATCCTCTCCTGGCAACTCCATCCCAGCTCTGACCCTGCTTAGTTTCCATTCTAGACAAGCCCCCTCCCAGGTGCACTCTGGGAATCCAAGGCTTGTTTCCCCCCTCCCATCTCTGACTTGAGCAGAGGAGGCACTGGGGGGGGGGCAGGGAGGGGGCAGAGTGGAAGGACTCCTGGGTTTTTTGCCTGAGTTGGGTGAAGATTATCCTGGTGGGCCCAAAGGGTGGTCTTTCAGATTGCTTTAATGATTCCCTGAACCCCCAGTTCCCTCCAGTGGGGAGGACGGCATCTTGCTGGGCCCGGGAGAGATGATGGCTGCGTTGCAGGGAAGAAACCCCCCCCAAAAAAAGCCCCTTGGGGAAACGTAAATGAATAAATAAACTCAAAGGGTCTTGGGACAACCCCCCCCCCAGGTAAATTGCACCAACAAAAGAGAGGTGGCAGAAGAGCAGGGACCTTCAGGTTCAGAAACTCAGTTAAGCACAAGCTGCTACTTCTTCCCTCCCTACCCTCATTTCACGTTGCCTTTGATCACAAAGCAGATCTTTATGATAAACAATCCTTTTGTAAGTTACCAACTGCATGCCAAATCCCACCCCCCCACCCCAGTGGAACCACAAAGCAACACCCCAGCTTATTAAAAATCCACCATTTTAACAAAAATAAATATACCAAGCCATTTATTCAAATACAGGAACAATTTATTCAAAAACAGTTATGTCATCTTCTTCTGGAACATCGTCATAACACTCCAAAGCCTGAATTCCGCCTGGCATCTCTTGTGATTCCATTGCCTGTAAAAGAATTGGTCCCAATCGCTGATGTTTAGCAATAGAGGTCTCCTTAAAGGAGTATCTCTTGTCCAGGTATCCTGCTCGTAGTGCATTGGCAACACAGGTGTCAGTGATGGTATCCCATGCCTTCTTCACCCAACTCACAACCTCTGCCAGGCTAGGCTTCACAAAGTTTCCTCGTTGGTTTCTCTCTATGCGATTCTCAATATAGTCATTGATTTGTACCTGCAGATTGTCCTTGAATGGTTTGTTTATTGCAATGTCCAGGGTTTGGAGATGTCCTGTCATTCCTGCTGGGATCATTATTTGATCCACTCTTCTTTGTGCAAGAAATGTCTTTGGCACGGTGAGTGCTGGTTGCATCCCATATTACCATGCCTCTTTGGCCACCTTGCACAACAAGTGGCAGTATTAACTCGATCCACTTCCTTATAACACCCTGTGTGCACCAAGCCTTTTTGGTTTCAAGCACATAAATCCCTGAAACACATTCAATTTTTTCTTTTTTGCCCTTGGCAATGACAAGAGATGCTACTTTTGTCCCATCCAGGTGAATGGCCAAGATACACATAATATGTGCACTTTCATATCCAGTTGATGGAATGTAAATTTATGAGGCACCCCTCTTATCACCCCACTTGGCCCAAAAAAACTGCAGTCTCATCCATCGCAATCATGTGAGACATTATATTTGGAGAAATCAATGGCATCAACAAATGATTTAAAAGCAAGTGCCCGTTTGACAATTTCAGCATCTTCTAGCTTGAAGAGCGAAGTGGATCTCCTGAGAGACAATTCATATCACTGAAGGAAGCCATCCAGCCAGGCTTTGAATTCTCCTTGGGTAATTTCAAACTGTGGTGCCATTGCAAGGGCAAATGCTTGAATATCAGCCCTGCGTTCAACCAAAGCCTTGTCAGCAATCCATTGAGAGATGGTGTCTTCAAGTTCAGGATATAATGGATGCTGACCTGATCCACACCTGCGCTTCGTGGCATTTCCCTTCTGCACCTGTTGACTGAGGTTATCATACTCAGCTCTCCATTTTCGGACCATACGGAGATGCAACATTATCTTTGCAGAAAGCGGTCAGATTCTTACCATGAGAATCCTCCACGATTGCTTTCTTGAATTCCACAGAGTAGCTCTTTCTTTTTAAACTCATCTTCTCTCTAGACAAAATAAAAATCACTTTAGATCATTAACTAAATGAATCAATTAACCCAAACATATTAAGCCACCTGGGGGTGGGATTTGGCATGCAGTTGGTAAGTTACAAAAGGATTGTTTATCATTAAGATCTGCTTTGTGATCAAAGGCAACGTGAAATGAGGGCAGGAAGGGAAGAAGTAGCAGCTTGTGCTTAACCGAGTTTCTGAACCTGAAGGTCCCTGCTCTTCTGCCACCTCTCTTTCGTTGGTGCAATTTACCTGGGGTGGTGGTGTCCCAAGTCCCTTTGAGTTTATTCATTCATTTACATTTCCCCAAGGGGCTTTTTTGGGGGGGGGGGTGTTTCTTCCCTGCAACGCAGTCATCATCTCTCCTGGGCCCAGCAAGATGCCGTCCTCCCCACTGGAGGGAGTTGGGGGTTGGGGAGGTGGGGGACTCTGCTTTCAAGGGAGCTTTCGTCTGCCGATAGAAGCGGCCTCATATCGAGGAGAGGGTGTGTGTGTGCTCACCCCGAGGCTGCTTCTATACCGACCAATTGAAGTGGCTGGTGACTGCATTTGGGAAGCTTCCATTGCTCAAAAGAGACTGCCCTAAAGGCAAGGGGACATGGGCGGCCATGCCATGCCCTGAAGCAGCTGGGGCTCTGCCTTCGGGGAGCTTTTATCGACTATCAGGGTATTCTAGCCTAGGCTACCTGCAGGGCACTCCTAAAGGCAAGTTTTCTCCCCATCCCCCCTGCCCTTCCCCCCCATTTCTCTTCACCTCATGTAGTTCTAACGAACAATGTGAGAAATGGCGGGGAAACACATGGTTTAAATAGGCCTAAATTTTGGGGCGGGGCTTAATTTCACCTCATGCCGAGAAATCATGCTGGGCCTTCCTATTGGTGGAGGGCGTATTGTTGGAGAAACACAGTATTTACTTATTCCTTTACCATTGCATCTTACTCTTACTATAAATCAATATCTTTTATCCTTACATCTCAATCTTCTCCATGGTATATTTACATATTCCTTCATTCTTTTCCTAATTGCCATTTTATTTTATTTTTATTTCTAAACCACTCATACCAGGCATCCCAGGCCCTATAATAAATTGAATCTTCTCTGTCTGATTTAAACATTTTTGCCAATCTAGCGAGAGGAAGGTGCCATCTGTAGAACATTTTATATTGATTTTCCTTGTACGCTGTGGATGTAATTAGTTTGTAATTTGATCCCCACATTCTCTCCCAATTTTCCAGGTCTATATTATGGCCAACATTTTTCGCCTATACCACCATCGTTTCTTTGACCACCTCCTCTTCCATTTTAAAATCTAGTAAGTTATACTGTATATTCTTGAAATCATTTTCTTTTCCATTTCTTGTAGAATTTTATCTAATTGATGCTTTTCCATGCAGAAACCAAACTGTTCTTTGTCCTTCTGATATCTCGCCTGGATTTGCATGTATGGCCACCAATCTATCTTTATATTTTGTTGCTTTAATTCTTGTCTCATTTTAAATCTTCCTTGTGTGTCTAATAGTTCTTTGTAACTCCTCTTCTTTTCCAGATCCATTGCATTTGGGTAGATTTGTGCTTCCATAGTTGACAACCAGTTCGGTATTTTAGTATAATGGTTCTTTTTAATCTTGTTCCATGTCCGAATTAATGAATCTCTAATCATGTGTCCTTGAAAATATGCATGCTGTTTACATTTCCCAGCCCATAGGAAACTATGCCACCCACTCTGCAAGTCGTGACCCTCTATTGACAATACTCTTCTATTTTCCAGGTTGATCCAATCTTTAATCCATACCATAGCCGCAGCCTGATAATACATTTCCCAGTCAGGGAGTCCAAAGCCACCCCTTTCTCTTTTGTCCTGTAACAATTTCATTTTTATCCTAGCTTTTTTCCCATCCCAAACAAATTTACTTATTATTCAATCTAATTCTCTAAAAAAGGTTTTATCCAATCTTATTGGTACAGTTTGAAAAAGGTATAGTATTTTGGTTGGGTAGACATTTTAATTGCCTCAATTTTCCCTAGTAGTGATAGCTGTAATTTCCCCCACGTTTCCAATTCTTTTTTTATTTGTATTATTAATTTGTCATAGTTATCTTTTTTGATTGAAGATCATCTTGCTTACATATTTTACCTTTTTCACACTTTGCATTCCCAATTTTCTTCCAGAAAAAATACTATATCATGGGCAAATGCCTGTACCTTATAATGCTCCTTTTTAATTAAAGCCCCTTTGATTTCTACATTTTTCCTAACATTTTCCAATAAGTTTTTAAAGGTAAGAATAAAGAGAAGGGGTGACAGTGGGCATCCCTGCCTTGCTCCCTTGTTGATCTTAAATGTTATCGTTCTGTCACCATTCATTATTGCACTGGCCATCTGTGTCGTATAAATTGTCAAAATCAATTTAATAAATTTATTACCAAATTGCATGCTTTTTAATTGTTGTATTATGAACTGCCAATTAACATTGTCAAATGCCTTTTGTGCATCAAGGAAGACCATTGCCAATTGTTTTCCTGGGTTTGCTTCATAATATTCTATTATATTCATTACCATTCTAGTATTATTTTTAATTTGTTTATTCAGTAAGAATCCGCTTTGGTTGCTATGAATGATCTGATTAAGGGTTTTTTTTTTCAATTTTTCTGCCATTATGGACATAAATATTTTATAATCAACATTTAAAAGGGATATGGGCCTGTAATTTTGAATTAATTGATGGTCCAAATCTTCTTTTGGGATCAATGTTATGTATGTCTCCCTCCATGACTTAGGTAATTTTGCTGTCATCAGTACCTCATTATAGAGTTCTAATAATTGCATTTCTAATTTTTCTTGGAGTGTTTTATACAGTTTCCCTGGGAGACCATCCAGACCTGGTGTCTTATTGTTTTTCTGTTTCAGGATTGCCTCTTGAAGTTCACTTAATGTTATTTCCCTGTTTATCACTTCTTTATCCTCTTCCGGGATCACAGGTAGCCCTTTTCCTTCTAAGCAATGTTGGATATTTCCCTCTGGTACATCTTCCCTACTATAGAATTCATCAAAAAAACTTTTAACAATATGTTTTTTCTTTTCAGTTTGATGTTGTAGCGTACCATCAGCGTCCTTCAATTGTTGGATTGCTCTTTTTTCTTTTTCTTTCTTAAGTCTATAGGCTAGCCACCTTCCCGGCTTATTCACATGTTCAAAATAATTCTGTTTTATCTTTTTCATGTCCTGTAACCATTCATCTTGTGCTAACATGTTCAGTTTATGTCTAATCATTATCTTTCCATATTTGCTGTCTTATTATGTTTTTTCTAGTGTTTTTTCTAACTCCTTAAGAGTATCTAGTAGTTTAAATTGTTCTTTTATTCCCCTTATATCTACGTGTATTATATGAAATTGCTTGGCCCCTGATATATGCTTTAGTCATGTCCCATAGGTTTGGAATTGATGTTTCTTGTTTTTTGTTTTCCTTCAGAAAGAACTCCAATTCTTTTTCCATCATCTTAACACATTCTTTTTCTTTTAGGATCTCCTTGTTTAGCATCCATCTTCTGGTTTGTTTTTTTTCAATCCTTTCCAAATTATTTTAATATGATTATGGTCCGCCCATGTATTAGATTCAATTTCTATTTCTTTTATATTACGTTCCATTTCCCATTTGTCCATAACATATCCAATCTTGACCATGATGTGTGTGGTGCTGAATCGTAAGTGTACTGTTTTTTGTCTGGATTTCTTTCTCTCTATATATCTTTTAATCCTAATTCTTCTGCCATTTGATAAAATACTTTTGGTAATGTTTTCCTTTTCCCTTTTTCCCCTAGATTTTCGTTACTGTAATCTTTTCCTAAATTTGTTATTGCATTGAAATCACCTAGCAGGCATATGTTCTCATATTCCTGTTCTACTAATTTTCTGTATAGTTTAGTATAAAAATTTTCTTGTTTCTCGTTCGGTGCATATATCACTGTCAATAACATTTTCTTATAATTTATATAAACTTCTAACATCAAAATCCTACCCTCCTTGTCTGCATATACCTGTTTTGCTTGTAAATGTTTCCTAATATATATTGCCATCCCCTTCTTTTTTTGTTGGGCTAGAGATACATATAAATCTCCTAACTTTGGTGCTTCTAACAGTTTACTTTGCTGTTTCTGGATATGTGTTTCTTGAAGGCATATAATATCTAAGTTCAATTTTTGCAGTTTAATTATCTTTTTTTCCTCTTAATTTGTGAATTTAAACCGTTGATGTTAATGGAAATCAATTTGATTTCTTCTGCCATCTTACTCTGTAGTTGTTTCTTGTTGAAGCTTATTTGCTCTTGTTTGGTATCTCGTTCTTACGCCTTCTCTTTCCGCTTCTTCCTGCTCTCTCTCCTCTTGTTCTGTTTCTCTTTCCTCCACCCAATTTTCTTCTTGGCTCCTACTTTCCACTTCCTCTTTACTGTTCTGGTTTTCTCCTGATACCACATACAGTTCAAAGAATTCCCTTGCTTTTTCTATACTGTCTATTTTAATTTTTTTATCCTACCATGATATTAACATTCCCTCTGGGATGAGCCATTTGAACAGGATGTTATTCTTATTCAGTTGGGTGGCCAAGAATCTGTATTTCTTTCTATGTTCCTTTATTCTTCTTGGAATTTGTTTCAACGTTACAATTTCTGTTCCCTTAAATATCAACGGTTCGTCTCGTGTCACTTTGTATATCTCATCTCTCAGTTGTTTCTTTGAGAATCGTATATGAACCTCTCTTGGAAGTCTAAAACATCTTGTATAGTTGGTATTTATTCTATATACATCATCAATTTCCCTTCGAACCTCTTGGCCCTCTTTTTCTAACGGTTCTGCTATGAGATCTGCCATTAATTTGGGCAAGTCCTCCCCCGTTTCTTCTGTTACATTCTGAAATCTGAGGAAGAAATCAGAAATCAGTATAATTCTAAATATAATAGCTTATATAGTAAACATATATAATTCAATAAATATAGATAAATATGTGTTTAATTGTTTTCTTTTTTTATATACTGTATCTTATAACTTTCTTATAGTTCAATTAAGTCTATGAATCAATATATAGCCATTAATTAGTTGTACATCAATTGATCAATTAGTTGTTATCCAAGGTATCAAATTGTGGAAAGATATAAAGAATATACAGGTTATAACAGTTATAAAGAATGTAGCAATCAATGAAATAGGATACATAAATTAATTCTTCTTGCAAACAACTATATATATATATTGCTTTAGATTTTTTTTCAACATACACTTTTGAATTTAATACTTAGAAATTATTCAGCTTTCTTCTTCTTTCTTCCTTCTTTTTTGAAAAAGATTTTATTAATTTTCTACAAACAAACAAGACAAACAAAACATAAAAACATCAACTCTTATATGTACATCCAGTGTGTCAGTTGGTTCATTATTTTTGTGCATTCATTCTGTAGTCTCAATTACAATTATGTTACATAACAACTCATATTATCAATCCAAACTTATATATCCTAATATCACTAAAAAAAGAAGTTTTTGACTATATTTTTAATCATTCATGCTTTATGAGCTAACAATACTTTAAACCAGTTTACTCTATAACAAATCGTATAATCATATCAAATCGATCCTAAAAAACCCTTTATAAATATAATGTCGAATAACAAAATAATAGCAAAATAGCAAAATAAACATATTCCTTACTGTCAAGCATTCTAAATATTCTATTATCGTATTTTATTATCTAACCATTGATAAAAAAGATCCCAAATTTCATAAAATTGTTTATCCTCTTGCTCTCTAATTTCAAATGTCAATCTACTCATCTCAGCACATTCCAATATTTTCTTAATAATTTCTTCCTGTAATGGTATTTTCTCATTCTTCCAATTTTTAGCAAATACAATCCTAGCCGCTGTTAATACATTTACAATCAGGTACTTCAAATCTTTACTATATCTGTCAGGTAAAATTCCCAATAAGAAGATCTCTGGTTTCAAGTCTATGTGTTTCTTTGTCATTTTTTCCAACCACATGCGAATTATAGTCCAATATTTTCTAGCGTCCTCACAAGTCCACCACATATGGTAATACGAGCTGGGTATCTGATGACATTTCTAGCATTTTTCAGATTTGTTCTTCAACATTCTTGCTATTCTTGTCAGGGGAAAGTGCCACCTGTAAAACATCTTATACAAGTTTTCTTTATATGCTGTTGACATTGTCATTTTATAATTTTGAGACCACAATTTCTGCCATTTCTCTAGATCAATCCCGTATCCAAAACTCTTCCCCCAAACAATCATAGTTTCTTTGACTTGTTCTTCCTCTAATTTCATTCCCAGTAAATAACCATATAATTTTTTAATCACCCTCTCATCAGTACCCATCAAGATCTTATCTAAATCAGTCTGCTTATCATAGAATCCCTCCGTTTTAGAATCTTCATCATACCTTGAATGTATTTGAGCATATGAAAACCAATTCATCCTTATACCTTGTTCCTCTAAGTTTTGGATTGATTTAAGTTCACCCTTTTCATCCAAATGTTCCCCATATCTAACTGTTTGTTCCTTCTTGTAGATTATAGGATAGGAAAATGCTTCAATAGCCGATAACCAAACTGGAATTTTCAAATAATATTGTCTTTTTATCTTCTCCCAATTTAACCACAAAGACTCCCGTACATAATGTCTTCTAAAATAACCCTGTGTTTTAGTTCCCTTATACCATAAAAAAGCATGCCAGCCCAACAGTAAATCATGCCCTTCTAATGTCAACAACCTATGTTTTCTTAATGTTATCCATTCTTTGACCCATATCAAACTTGCAACTTGACAATACAATTCCCAATTAGGCAGGCCAAAACCTCATCAAATTCAAGCATCTTGCAAAAGCTTTAGCTTTATTCTCGCTTTTTTACCTTGCCATATAAACTTCAACATAATTTTATTTAAATCTTCAAAATAGTCTTTTCCAAGCCTAATTGGTATTGTTTGAAACAAAAATAAAATTCTAGGTAAAATATTCATCTTAATTGTTGAAATTCTCCCTATTAATGACAATTGCAAGTTTTCCCACTTCTTCAAATCTGTAATTATCTGTTGTTTAAGTTTAATATAATTATTCTCCTTTAATGTGCTACATCTTGTTGTCAAATATATCCCCAGATACTTAACCTTACTTGTAACTTGAATTTTTAAAAGATCTGCCAGTTCTTCTCTTTGTCTCAATAGCATGTTCTTTGTCAAAATCTTTGTTTTATCTTTATTTATTTTCAAACCAGCCACCTCTCCATATGTCTCTATCCTTTCCAATAACTTTGGAGCTGTTTCTAGCGGGTCTTTCAGAATAAAAGCTAAATCATCAGCAAAAGCTTGTAGCTTAAATTCTTCCTTCTTAATTTTCATTCCTTTTATGCTTTTATCATCCCTAATATTTCTATTCAACATTTCCAAGGTCAACACAAATAGTAAAGGAGATAGGGGACATCCTTGTCTTGTGCCTTTCCTTATATTAATAAAATCTGTAAGTTCCCCCTCCATCATTAGCCTTGCTATCTGTTTATTATATATGGCTTCTATTGCTTGAATAAATATTTTAGCAAAACCCATCTGCTCCAATAGTAATAACATAAATCTCCAGTTCATGTTGTCAAATGCCTTTTCAGCATCTAGGAATATCAAAGCCATTTGCTTTTCAGGATGAGCCTCATAGTATTCCAAAGTGTCCAAGATTACTCTCATATTGTCTCTAATTTGTCTCTTTGGCAGAAATCGATTTTGATCTGGGTGAATAAAATTATTTAAATATTTTTTAAGTCTTTCTGCTAAAATTGAAGCAAAGATTTTATAGTCTGCATTCAATCAGGAAATAGGTCTATAATTCTTAATTTGCAGTGGGTCAGTCTCTTCTTTCGGTATAAGTGTAATATCAGCCTCTGACCATGTTTTGGGTATCATCTTTTTTAACATAACTTCATTCATAACTTCTAACAATGGGATGCTCAATGATTCTTGAAATGTTTTATAGAATTCTGCTGGAAGCCCATCTGGACCCGGTGCTTTCCCATTATTATGTCTCTTAAATGCTTCATTTAGTTCCATCATTGTTATATTGCTTTCTAGCATTTCTTCAGTCTCTTTAGGTATCTTCGGTAAATTAGCTTCCTGTAAATACTGTTTGACTTTTTCCTCATCAATATTCTCTTGTTTATATAGTTGCCCATAAAAATCTCGAATAATTTCTTTTTTCTCCTGATTACCATAACAAACTTGGCCTTGTTCATCTATTAACTTCAATATTTTTCTTGATTCCTTCTCCTTTCTCAATTTATATGCTAGCCATCTACCTGGTTTATTCGCATCTTCAAAGTAATTCTGTTTAGAGTTTCTGATTTTCTGTGCCGGTTCTTCTTTCTCTGTTAATTCCATTTTATGTTTGATTACATCCAGCTTCAATTTAATATCCTTTTTCTGTGGCATTTTCTGCAATTCTTTTTCAAGACTTTTATACTCGTCTTCCAAGGCCTTAGAAGCTTGCCTTTTCCTAATATTCTTTTTTCTTGTATAATCTATTATCAAACCTCTAGCATATGCCTTCATTGTATCCCACACATTCTGCGTTGAAGTATCTTCTTTTTTATTTTCTCTGAAGAAAAAAGCCAATTCCTTCTCCATCCATTGTATAAAATCTTTCTCCTTTAAGATAGTATTATTTAATGTCCATCTCGATCTTTTTTTTTGTCCCTTCCATTTAATTGTCATTGGGCTATGATCTGCCCAAGTACTTGTTTCAATATTTGTTTCTTGAATATTGCATATTAATTCTGTTGAGATCCAAATCATATCTAATCTGGACCATGATAAATGTCTATTTGAATAAAAAGTATATTGTTTAGCTTTAACATTTCTTTCTCTCCAAATATCTTTTAAAGATAGTTCGTCTGTCATTTTAAAAAAAGATTTAGGGAGAGCCTTTCTATTTTGCTTGGTTGTTGTTGCTATATAGTCCAATTTATTGTCCACAATTCCATTAAAGTCTCCCATCATAATTATATTAACATAGTCCAGTCCAGTTATTTTCATGTGTAGCTTTTTATAAAACTCTTCTTGTTTTTCATTCGGAGCATGAATTGCAATCAAGAGTATTTTTATATTATTGTCCATTATTTCCACCATTAATACTCTTCCATCTTCATCATTGTAGATCAGTTTTGCTGGGATAGCCTCTTTAATGTATAGAACCACTCCTCTTTTCTTACATTGAGTCAAAGAAGTAAATATTTTCCCCAATTTACTAACAATTGTTCATGTTGTTTTTTAATATGAACTTCTTGTAGACAAATTATATCAAATTTTAATCTCTCTAATTTATGAAAAGTTTTCCTTCTTTTAATAGCTGAATTAAGTCCATTTATGTTCATTGTAATCAGTTTTCTTTCTTCCATGATTATGCTTTATATTTAGGTCTAACAGCTCTCGTGGATCTCACTTCACGCTGTTCTTTACTGTCCACCTGTCCACCTACAGCTCCATTCCCTTTTTCAGTCTCCAGTTGTTCCTCTTGAAACTCAATTAATGAGACCTCTTTCTCTGCCTCCTCTCTTCTTCTTCCAAAAAATTCTGCATGGAAAAGTTCTGCTTTCTCAATTGAATCAATTCTATGTCTTTGCTCTTGCCATGTAAACATTAATCCTTCTGGAATCAGCCATCTATAATTCACTTCGTTTTCCAGTAGCATTTTGGTCAGAAATCGATATTCTCTTCTCATCTCTCTCACTCTTCTGGGTATTTGTTTTAAAACCACAATCTCTTTACCTTTGTATTTCAATGTTTTCTCTTTTACCACTTGTAATATTTGTGTTTTGATGGATTTTTTGGTAAATCTAATATGGACTTCCTTTGGTAATTTATTTCTCATCACATATCTTATATAAACTCGATATACCTCATCTATTCCATCCATCATCTTTTCCTCTGTAATTTCCAAAGCATCTGCCAAAATTTCTATCATTATCGCAGCCAAATTTTCTCCTTTTCCCTCTTCTATATTTTGAAATCTGAGATAAAATTCTGACCTTTCCATCTCCCACCTCAACATCCCATTTTTTTTCTTGTTCAACCACTGTTAATCTACTGTCAATATTTCCAATCTTCTCCTCTCTTTGTTTCCCTTCTTCCTCAATTTTTTGGAATCTCTCCTCATACTTCCCCATCATTTGTTTGATATTTTCCACTTTTCCATCAGTCTTCTCTATTCTTTGTTCAATTATGTCTGACTTTATCTTGAGATCTTGGATTCCTTGCATAATCATCTGTAAAGTTACTATTTCTTGTTCTTTATTTTGCTTCAACATTGTCTGAATTAAACGTTGTCCTCCAGCTGGTGGGGAAGCAGAGGTAGAAGTAGAAATGCCAACTGGTATTGGTTTCCTGCTCATTTTTATGCCTCCAAAGCTTCAAATTCTTTTTGACTTTTAATCCAACTGGTAGAATAGTCAATTATAATCCAAAATGGAAAAATCCAATAGTAAAAGACCCAAAACCAAAGAAGAAAAAGGAAAAAAGAAAGAAGAAAAATCTTCAGGTTCTTCTTGACCGTAATCCAATTACAAAGTAGTCCACCATAAAAAAGGAAAAATAGAGAGGAAAAAAACAAACAAACCCAAAAATGATATTATTGATTAAGAGCAAAAAAAGAAAACAAAAGAAAAAACGAAATTCCTTCAGGTTCTTCACACCTTAATCTCAATAATCAAAAAAGAAAAACAAAGTGGTCCAAAAACATGGATAGAAAAAGCAAAGAAGTCCCAATAAAAATAAAGAGAAAAAAGAAAGAAAAAACTCTGAGACTTTCCCTTTAAAATAAAAGGCAAAAATAAGAATATTACTAGAATTGAGATTTACAAAAAGGCTGGCGAATGGGATATATATATATATATATATATATATATATATATATATATGCACACTGCACTTTATTTATTTGTCCAAGGCTCTTATTATGACTCTCTTCTCCAGCAGCTTCAAAGCTAAGCCTCAAATGTTGAAATATTGATAAGAGTCCAGGAAAACACCTGTAATAATATTTTGCTATGCTCTCCCTCTATCTTATCACGTTGAAATGTCCTTGAGAAGGAGTCTTAAAGTATTTTCAAGCCTCTAGTTGGCAGTGTTGCAATGTTTCTTAATGCTCTTCCCCTCCCCAGCCAGAAAAAATGAGTAATGTATGCAAAAAAAAAAGGAAAAAGAAAATAGCTAAAGGGAGCCTCGATCCTAGAAAAAATTAAAAAATCAAAAGGAGCATAAAAATATATCTAAGAGAAAATTCAATCCGGTTACCTACAAAGTCACACTTAAGTCCCCAGAAAAAAAGTAGAAAAAAAAAATAATCCAAGCCTCAATTTGAGATCACTTTAAAAAACGCCGCTCAAACAGTTTTGGTCAAAAAAAAAAAAAGTCTCACAGATTTCTTCTTTGTTCAGGATGCCCTTTCAAACCTCAGAGAATTTACAACACAAAAGGAATTTCTCACCCAGCCGACACACTTTCTTTCCAGCCACTTTCTTTCCGGAGCTGTCCCGACTTCAGCAGCTATGGGGGCTGCCTCTCCGCCGCCAGCAAAAGGGCTTCTCCCGGATCAAACCAGAGATTTTGCGATATCTCTGGGATCCTGGAACAGTACCCTTCTCAATCCCCGTCTCTAAGGGATGGTTTAGGTCCGTTGGGACCGACCAGGGGCGAAAATATCGGCTGCGATCTCAGAGCCCCAAGATCGCAGCTGTATCGCTGAAACGAAGCTCCGCCTTCTCCATTCTTTCTTCCTTCTTTTCCCTTTCTTCGGCACATTGTCACATTACTTTTCTCATTTCCTGTTTCCTCAGTCCTCTTTAACTACTTAGTCATTTTCACTCTCAAATTGCACAGTCACAGCTTTCTATCAAAATGGTTCCACTCTCCGTTCAACTACAGTTCTCCATTAAAGTTCCAATTGTTCTCTGTAATGTCTCTTTTCTGCTCTACTAGTAATCAATTCAAATTGTAGAAATTTTGAGTTTTTATTCACAGAGTTTTGATCTTTTCTTCTGCGGTACTCTCTCTCATCTCTTAAACTGTTGTTTCCTCCTCTCCCTTTCGCTCTGCTATCCCCTGCCAATTAGCCACTTTATTCACTCTCTGTGGAATCTCCCTCTGTCAAAGTCTTTCACCGGGCTCTCTCACCTCTCAAAAACTGTCCCAGTCTGCCGTTCTCCTTCTGATGTCTTGCGTTGATCCACTTTCCTTCTTCCTGACCGCAGATGGCTGTCACAGCTTCGGACCCACCATAGATGCCGGATTTCTTTCATGCCAGATTCAAAGGGCTTCCCCTCATTGCAGTGGGAGGTTGCTTTCCTCCACTCTGCTCCTAGGCTTCCCCTTCTAATTTGTGTGTCTCTCCAAGCTTCACGATGCCTCTGAGAGCTTCCAAGCATGAAAATTCGGGTACAGGATTGCAGAGATCGCTCTCCTGCTCTGCTTCACTATGACCTCACCACCGGAAGTCTACCATCAATATTTTCATTGTATGTCTCCCAGAGTCACATTCAAATAGATTTGAGAGAAAGAGAGAGAGAGAGAGAGAGATATAATATGGATATTCCCAGGGCAGGAACTTCAGGAACAAACTGGACATCCTTCACAAAGCAAGATTAATGTTGAGAAGAAACAAGAGATCTTCAATTTGTAACTTCTACCCACAAAGTCCTATCTCTTACACAAACTCTAAACATAATATTTCAGATCATGATAAAGTGGTAAAGAACTGAAAAGAGGCTTTCAAAGGAATGCTTGCTATCATGATTGATGGAAGCTGTCAGGGTCTGTTTGTCACAAAGACTCCTTAGAGAGAAGGGTATGATCGGACACCTTGGGCATAATATACTCATTGCAGCCTGCTGCATGATTGTCAGTAGAAATCAGGCCATTCAATGTTAGAGTTGTAAATGATAGCTTTTGCCCCCACTGCAATTTTGTTGCTACTTACTTTTCGGTGACAAAACAAACAGTCTAAAATGTCAGGGCACAGTGGACTTATGATCTCACTTGGGACAGGGAATATTTTGGTCTTTGGAAGTTGCACTTTAATTTTTAAAATGAACAGGCAAAGCTGAGAATGGGCAGGTGCTGACACTTAGTGACATTCCCTTTTTCACCCCGTTAGGGAGGAGAATAAGTTATTTGTTGCTGTTTTCTGTGCAGTTTTTCTTTGCTTGGGAATGAAAATTTGTTGGGAAATGAAAAACATTTTTGACATAATGTTTTTGTGGAGTTTGGTGACCACAAAAAGGCAATCTGGGGTCAAGAGCCAAGAACTGCATACTCCCTGCACTCCACTTTACCCTCCAAGATTTCTTTTGAAAAATAACTACTCTGCATATATATTATCTAGTAAGTGAATGGATGGATAGAAGTTTGCTTTAACTTGGAACTTTTAGCTGTTTATATATATTTTTATATTTGCTTATTTACCTTATTGGATTCTCAATATCTATTATCTATTCTGTTGTTCTAAAGGCTCTGATAAAAACTGTTTCAAATGTGTGGAATGACTTGGTTTCTAAACCAAATAAAGCTTGCTAAGATTTGTATGCATTGCATTCCTTCACTTTATTCAAATAGATTCTACCTTGATTGCCTTCACCTGAGAATTAGGCGAATTGTATTCTCCTGCATTTCTTGATCACACTAAAACACAAGAGAATGCTTATAACTAGTTTTTATAGAGGTCACAAACGCAGTGCTTACAAGCTCTAGACATGGCATTTCACAAGACCTGATGCTCTTACAAGCTTTTGAGTGATTTGGAGGGGAAGCTCTGTCAATAACTCAGCTAATATATCAATTTTGTTCCACATAGTTTTAACGTGCAAAGGGCCTTCCTTATAATATACATTTTGTTTATCCACATCTACTCCAACAGTTAAGTCACTATTATGTCAATTTCTCACATGAAAAACAGAGGTCAAAAAAATAATTGGCCCAACGATAGCCACTATGGTTAGTGCAAAAACAAACTGCTGCTTTCCATCTTGCTATACTGTATTTGTTCACATGATCGACTTTATTTCTATCTCATTTCTTAAACCAATCTCATTTGTAACATTAGATTGATTATCTATAATATTGTACGGCAATATAATCCAAAACGATAAGATCGGGCAATGGTCTTATTGTCTCTTTTCTTTTTCCAGCTTCTCATTGAGATGTAATACAACAAATCCTACCCTGATTCCTCCCCACCCCAACTCACCCCTCAAAAAAAAAATAAAAAAAATTGCAGAATGCTGGAGACTTTGTGGAACATTAATCTTTTAACCCCTTGAGGACCAGTGAACATCAATTATATCATCCTGTGGCCCAGAGGTAAGCTATGTGAGCTGGAACTAAAGACAGGCTACAATAGACGCATCTCAAACAGGGATCATGAACAATCAATCTTCTTCAGGGTGTGGGGGCAAGACAGCTTCAGAAGGCCATGAGTGGATAATATAGCATTGGAGTTCAGTTGCAGCTAGCATTGAACTTGTCACAGGAGCTGGAGCTCACAAATCATGCCTGACCTCCTTGACCCTTTCTAGTATGCAGCTGAAGAAAAAGAGTTATGAAATCGCATTGTGAAGTCTTTATGCTTGTGCATCCCATAAGAATCCATGTCATGGTTCTATGACTGGGTTTCTTAAATGCAACTTTTTATTTATGCAACTAGATCAATCCCAGGATGAAAAATACAATATTCCATCCCTATTTTATTATGCTATGACTTTCTCTTTAAGCTTCCATGCACTGGACTCTGATGCACTTCAGAAGTTAATTCATACAAAATATTGATGTTTGTTGTATTTAATTGGGTGGCAAAAGAAGTAAGAAAAAGCACAGAGAAGTAGAGAAATGTGACAAACATAAAAAGAAGTCTGAGTTAGGACAACTAGGGAGACATTTGTAGTGATCCCATATTTATTTTGATTTAGATCATTTAAATCAATGATCATGCTTCTCTGTAGCAGTAATTTGGAACAGGCTTCCAATAGAGGTCACTGAAGTAATATGCAGAAAAAATGCACATGCCAGAGATACTTCTAGAAGGATACTACACAGGTTTTTATTTATTAGCACTAGCAGTTTAAGAAAATGTTCACAGATTATTTGTTGCCATTAAAGCATCTGCATGAATTAAATGATGTATCAAGGATGCAAATTCTAGCTACCAATGGAACTAACATTACATTTGGAAAGTACAGTATACTCTTCAAGGATCCAAAGCCAGGTTTCACCTCTTGCCACAAATATGTCTCTTGATTCCAATTCTCTTGATTTTTAATATGAATTAAAATGAGTAAGAACTGAGATTTGCTCTAAAGGATAACATGGATCTGAAACTAAAGTTTAATGATGGTGTAATAATAATATAATATGACATGGAAAGTTGATTAATGTAATACGAATTTAAATTTAAATTTAAGAGGAAAAGACTATACATATTGTGCACAAAATTTATGTGTCAACCGACACACTGTATAATGGAAAGATGGTTTTATTTTGTTGTTTCATGTTTGTATTTGTCTATGTTTGTTGTTAAAAATAAAAAAAAATATTGAAAAAAAAGACTCCAATTATATCATTGAAATAGTGGCAAAAGGGGGAGTTTTTTATTTGACTTTAGCTCCAGGTATGAGTCAATTTTCTCCATTCTGAATTCCCAATATCATTCTCCAGGTTTGGTCCACTCAGCCTATTCTCCAGAATTTCTGGAAATAATTTTGGAATGTGAACAGTTTGCATTAATTCTAAAATAAATATATTTACTACAGTCAATGGCCAAACTAGAACACTCAAAGAGAAAGTAAATTTAAAAGCGGAGGAGCAGATTGAAGAAGAAAAGAGGGTGGTTAGAAGAATTAAAAGTAAAAATAAATCTAAAATGTTTATAGAGGCTTAAATGTTCACAGGAGCATTTGGTCCCTATAGCCTTCCTGAAGGCCATGATACAGAGAATACTCTGAACCCCACCCTTCTAAATAAAATAATGAGTTCAGGTGTTCTCCAAACCCTGTCCACTCTTTCTATATGATGAGGCAAGAAGTATTTTAGGATCATAGCAGCTTGATCTTTAAGGATTGAAACGTGGAATATTTATGAATCTTAGATGTTGTTTACAAATACAAAAGCAACTTTCCAGGCAAACTATAAAGTTGGTGTAGTCAGAAATCAGTGCCTGTTGTCCTTATTCTAATTGTGGCAGCATTTTGTATGCTTTTTATTGACCTACATTGTCCATAAGAGGTGTACAAGATTGTGTGTGTGTATGTGTGTATATAACCACTTTCCTATAGGATTGCTCACCTTTTTCAATCGATGATGAGGAACATCTCTTTCAGCAGTAAATGAGAATTGCCTGCAATTTCAGATAGGCAGCTGCCTTTGTTCAGAATAAAGTAAACTCCCTTTATTGCTCATAAATTTGGAAGGATTTAGAAGAAAGTAAGAAATTTGGAAGAAGAAAGAAAGAAAGAGAAAGTTCTTTCCTTTCAAAAAGAAAATGTTAAAAAGTATATATGATCTACACAAACACTGCTGCTTCACTGTAAAAGAATCCTAACTTAATTAACAGTAAAAGAACATCCATTTTTGTCTTCCACACAGTATACAGGGGTATAAGAAAGAGAGAAAGAAATGCAGGTTTGAGTTATAACAAGGCAAAAGCCAAAAAGCTCCAGTCTTTACCCTCTCTTCTTCCTTTCAAAAAAGCAACAAAGGTATGTTCAGTCAAACTGAAGCATCCCCCCAATTTTCAAAAGAGACTTTGTGGCCCTTTCTGATGTAGTTTCCAATTTCTAATCTTCAATGTTTCTAAAAGTACTGTGTGTTTGTGTGTGTGTGTGTGTGTACACATGCAAAAACAGAGAGGCACACACAGGTTTAGGTGATAAAATGCAATTCTATCTGGTTAAGAACATGAGAAAAAGAAAGGGGATATGAAGAACAAAATAATAAGTCAAATAGCAAATTATAGTACTTTAGTTCTTTTTTGAAATGAATGCCACCTATATACTCTATGAAATATAGTTTATTGGAGTGGAGAACATGATAGGAGCTTATCAGAGTAGAGGAGGAGGAGGAGAAGGAAGAGAAAGAAGAGGAGGAGGAAGAGGAGGAAGAGGAAGAAGAAGAAGAAGAAGAAGAAGAAGAAGAAGAAGAAGAAGAAGAAGAAGAAGAAGAAGAAGAAGAAGAAGAAGAAGAAGAAGAAGAAGAAGAAGAAGAAGAAGAAGAAACATTAACAAAAATGTGATGCAGGCATAAAGGAAAATATTTTTTATTCATGGAAATTAAAATAGACAATGGGGCCAAGCAATATTATTTTAATTTTTAGTATAAAATGTGGTTTTATTCATCTAATTTTTAGAGTGTCCATCTCACCTAATTGATTCTGGGCAATTTTTATATAATTAGCAAAGCTGAATACCATATATATATATATATATAGGTCTAGGTGTGTTCGGGTCTTTTCCCATGTAAGATTAAGAGTATCTTCGCAACCTTTCAATGAGGTCCCACTCGCCATCTTCAAGCTGGTGTTTTCAGCTTCGTGCTTGTACGAGGAAAGTGTGATCGGAGCTGCCATCTCTCCATAAATACTGTGTTGGCTGTGGTTGGCTGTGTTGTTTGAATTAAATACTGCCTTTTAGACTAATCCTGAGTTCCAGTTTATTGGAGTAGGTTATTGATGAAACTGCAGGGTTATTTTAATTTATACCAATTTATAAAAATGAATAATAAAATTCTTAATCCCATCCTGCAACAGGTTGCTTCATACAGTTCCATGGCTCCATGAAATAAAGCAAACAGCCCACAAATGATACAGATCACACTGAAGGTCCAAGAGCAATTTTTTGACTTATGAATGTTGCAGTAAGACATACTGTACATGGCAGGGATGTCAAACTCATGTCGTCATGGCAGCATTGTGACTTTTTCCCCCTTCACTAAACTGGGTGTGGCCATGGCCAGCGCATGACACATCTGGCCCCTGGGTGGGGAGTTTGACAGCCCCGGTTTATGGTGTCTGCAAAATTAGCATGGCTACCAGATCAGGATTGCAAAATCTAAACAACCACTAGATGGCAGAAAAGAGAGAAAGACAATTCTAACATGAGGCTGTCATGTTATACTCATCTGGCTTATTGCAACTCACATCTGATAGATTGGGGGGGGGGTAGACTCTTTCCATTTTTGTTTCTCAAGGATGGGGAAAGGACAGAAAAGTGCTAAATTGAGTGATTGACAAGTTATCTTCTAACTCATGGTTTAACAGAAGTTCTCCAATTACTGTGATTTGGGGAAGGAAGTGGAGTCTTTTGTTTGCAATTTTATTGTCTCAAGAAACTAGATTTATATCTAGAAAGAGATCTATCTTTTTTTCAAACCTTATGACACTTTTATCTTTTTTTAAATAATATTCACTGAAAATTTTTACTTAAAAGAAAAATAAGAAAAGGAGAAAAAGAAAAATGCAAGAAAGAAGTGTGTGTATGTGTGCAATATATATAAATTTCTGATCTTCAATTTAGCAGTTTTAGTCCGTTATTATCTCTCCTGCCTCTTAAATATAACCATAATCCCTTTGTCCCTTTATTCAACAAAAAACCTCATCACTTTAACTCTTTCAATCTTCAGAAAATCTTTAGTTTTTCATAAAAGTTCTTTTTATTTTATCTTCCATTCTGGGTACTTCAATATACAGAAATAAAAAACGTACTGGTTGCTGAAATAGCATTCTCCTCTATTAATTTATCTCCCATTAAACACAATCTTCTTCTTCTACTCCTTTCTACTAAAATTTATTTTACTCTCTTTAGTAATAACCATTTTTCCTTTTTTTTTTCAAATTTGTAATCCATAAAAGGTGTGTAAAAACTAGAAGGGGGGTATTTTTTCCTATGTCCTTTAGTCCCTTCAACCGCATGGTCTTCTCAGAACTTTATGTCCCTCTTCTTTTTGGACTTATCCCTTGGTTTAACACAGTCAGCCAATCAGCTTCCTTAACAAATTTGAAGAATTTGAAATTCTTTCCCACGGATATTTATATTATCTTTTTATTTAATTCAAAAAATACTTTAAATGAGGCAATGTTCCAAATGTAATTGTCTCTTTGTTCATTTAAAAAAAAAAAAAAACCTTTCCCATTCCAAAATTCTTCTAAGCTTTTTGCGCTTCATTCTTTTTAAATCGTTAACTGGCTCCTTTCTTTTTATTTTAATATTCCCCATAACAAAGGTGCACTCATCCACGAGGCTTTGGGTACTCTGCTGCTCATAAGATTTCTTTATATTTTAAATCTGTTTCATTTAAACGTACTTCAGAAAGTGGATCAGGAAGGCCCTTAAGAATCCCTGCCCTTTAAACAGGCTTCATGTGAGGCTGTGAGTATGGTGTTTTCTTTTGCAGATCCCAATGCTCTTACTTGCAAGCTGCTCACTCTTGAGTCCCTCTTGACTCTGCAGGCTTTCTCATAAGGAGCTGTTTCTCCATCCCACTGTGGAGCTCTCTTACCTCAGACACATCACTTGGATGTCAGTTTTAGTCTCTGCATCATTCTCTGTGTTTTGTAGAGACATGCTAGTCTGCCATGTTTCTGCCCTGAAGTACCAACTTCAGTATTAGTTAGTGGGACACAGGACATTAGTACCCCAAATTTTGCTTTTGTCTTGTGCAAATCAAAGGCAATAGCTTCTAATTTAGATTTTATTATCTCTAAAATCTTTCCTTCCTTCCTTCCTTCCTTCCTTCCTTCCTTCCTTCCTTCCTTCCTTCCTTCCTTCCTTCCTTCCTTCCTTCCTTCCTTCCTTCCTTCCTTCCTTCCTTCCTTCTTTCCTTCCTTCCTTCCTTCCTTCCTTCTTTCCCAGAAGCACAACAGAAGCAGCAAAATAGTAAAGTGTCACAACAATCAATAAATCTTATACCTTATGGCAAATCCTAATTGTTGTGTCCGCGAAATGATGCCAGGAGTCAGTGACTTCAAATCATGCTCTTTCATTAAGGTAGGAACCGAACTGGCTCTTCACAAAAGGTTCGCAGCTTTTATTCTTTCAGCCGCGGCGGCCGCGGCCAATGGCACCGCTTTCAATCTCCCGTGATTCGAATGGACCAATCGCGGGAGATTCTTAGCGAGCCAATCGGCGCGGCTCGCCTGACAAATCAGAGTGCCCCGCGCTTTGGCCAATCAAAGCGCGGGGATCTCAAGAATGCAAATTAGGGACAGAACACCCCTCCCCTCTTGGTTCAGTCCTTACGTCGCATAGTCACGTAGGTAGGCGGGGCTCCGTCTGAGCCTACTGGACCTGCGCAGCTCAGTTGTAGGTTGGATCCCGGCCGGTTCGGTCGGGATCTCTGTTGCTCCTGATGCCGTCGTGGGAACCGGCTGGTCGGCCGGGCCGGGCCGGGCCGCTCTCCGTAGCTCCCTCCTGGGCCTCCCGGGTTGGTTGAGCTGCGGGTTTCGCCGCTCCCGCTCGGTCTTTCCGGGTCGGTCGAGCTGGCCTGGCTGTCTCTTCCTGGCGAGGGGTCGTGATGGCTGCTTTCCGGTAAGTATGGCTGGTTTATTCTTCTTTGGTTTTGGTCCCCTGGGTATTCTCTCCCCCCTTGGTTTGTGTTGTGGGGGTTGGTTTCGCCTGTTTGTGCATCGGTGGTCTCTTGGTTGGCAGTCCTTGACCTTAATTGGTCGATGTGGCGTTTCCACGCTCGTCCGTCTGCTGTTTGTAGCCGGTATGAGTGTGGGCCTGTTATTTGTGTGATGACGGCCGGTATCCATAGTGGGTCTCCCGTCAGGTTTCTTGCGTATACGGGGTCACCTGGTGCGAAAGTTCGGTGTTTGCTGTTTGAGTCTGGGGGCTTCTCCGGGTTATACGTGGGGTGTAACCTGTCGAGTGGGGACCTTAATTTCCTCCCCATTAATAGTTCAGCTGGGCTCTTATTCGTTGTGGTATTTGGGGTTATGTGTTGGATGAAGAGTAGTTTGTTTATTTTCTCCTGGATCTCCCCGTGGTCTATTTTCCGGATGGTTTTCTTAGTGAATTGCACCATCCGTTCCGCCCTACCATTCGCCGCCGGGTGCACCGGTGCTGTCATTGCGTGGTGGATACCCCTTTCCGCTAGGAATTTTTCGAATTCCAACGAGGTGAATTGGGGCCCGTTGTCGGAAACGACGACATCTGGGAGGCCGTGCGTTGCAAAGAGTTTGCAGAGTTCCTTGATCACGGCCTCCGTGGTTGTTGTCTTCATGTTGCTTACCTCCAGCCAGTTGGAGTAAGCGTCTACTGTTATAAGGAAGGTGTGTCCTTTTGTGGGCCCGGCGAAGTCTATGTGAATCCTAGACCAAGGTCCCTTTGGGGTTTCCCACTCTAGGACGGGTGCTGTGGGTGGGCTTGGCCAAGTTTCCTGGCATCGTTGGCACCTTGCTACCCAGGTCTCAATTTGTTTGTCCATCCCTGGCCACCAAGCGTAACTTCTGGCCAGGGCTTTAGTCCTAACAATGCCAGGGTGCCCCTCGTGTAGCAGTTCCAGAACCTTCCCTTGTAGCTTTTCTGGAATGACCACCCTATCCCCCCATAGTATGCACCCTTTTAATAACGAGAGTTCCGTTTGCCGGTTTCGGAATGTTTTGACGGACTCGTCGTTGTCCCTTTCCGGCCACTCTTTCTCTACCCAATGCAGACGTTTGTCTTTATTAGTCTCTTGGGCAATGTCTGACGCTGTTATGGGCAGGTTGGGTAGAGTCTCTATGCTGAGGGTGGTCGTCGTGGGTGCTGGGTCGGTGTCAGGTTCCGGTAGCGGCGAGCGGTTTAAGGCGTCTGCATGGGAGATCGTCTTACCCGGTCTGTGTATGAGTCCGTAGTTGTAGGCTGCCAGGAACTCGGACCACCTTGTCGTTCGGGGAGACAGAATGTTCGGGGTGGCCCAGTTTCCTGCAAGGATTCCCAGCAGCAGCTTGTAGTCGGTTATGATGGTGAATGTCCGGCCGTAGAGATACTCGTGGAATCTTTTTACGGCGGCAATGATAGCCAGAGCCTCTTTGTCCAGCTGGCTATAGTTCCGCTCTGGTTTGGTGAGGGTCCTTGAAAAGAATGCGATGGGCGCTTCTTTTCCGTTGGGGAGGGTATGGCTGAGGACAGCGCCGACGCCGAAAGGTGATGCGTCGCATGTGACGGCCAGAGGTAGGGTCTCGTTATACTGTATAAGGACGGCGTCCGAAGTGAGGAGGTCCTTTGTTCTTTGGAAGACGGCTTGCTCGCGTTTCCCCCAAGTCCAGGTCGCCGCCTTGTCCAGGAGCCTATGCAAGGGCTCCGCCACCTTCGCCTTTTGGGGCAGGAAAACATTGTAAAAGTTAAGTAGCCCCAGGAATGCCTGTAGTTCCGTCTTCGACTTGGGTGTGGGGGCTTCTTTGATGGCCTTGATTTTTTGATTTGTGGGGTGAATGCCATGACGGTCTAGGAGGTATCCTAGGAATTCTACCCGTTCCATGTATAATTGGCATTTCTCCCTCTTGACTTTGAGCCCGGTCTCTTTGAATTTGGTTAGGACC
The DNA here is from genome assembly GCA_033807585.1 of Hydrophis major. Taxonomy (NCBI): domain Eukaryota; kingdom Metazoa; phylum Chordata; class Lepidosauria; order Squamata; family Elapidae; genus Hydrophis; species Hydrophis major. Next base: position 112,378,088 of record CM066330.1, read on the forward strand.
TCCCTTAGGCGACCCTCTAGTTCGGCTTGGTTGGTTGCCGACACTAGGACGTCGTCAAAGTAAGGTACCACCCCCTTGATGCCTTGCAATAGTCTTTCCATTAGGCTTTGGAATATTCCCGGTGCCACGCTGACTCCGAATTGGAGTCGGTTGCATTTAAATGCTCCCCGGTGGGTGACTATGGTTTGCGCTTCTGCCGTTTGCTCATCGACTGGCAACTGCTGGTATGCCTGGGCAAGGTCGAGCTTGGCGAAAACCTTGCCCCCTCCCAGTGAGTGCAGTAGGTGTTGCACTACTGGGACGGGGTAGGCGCTTTGTTGTAGCGCGCCATTTAGGGTGGCCTTATAGTCCCCACAGATCCTCACCGACCCATCGGGCTTGATCGGGGTGACTATGGGGGTCTCCCACCGGGCATGGTCTATGGGCTGTAGGACCCCTTGCTTGACAAGCTTGTCAATTTGCTCATCTATCTTGGGTTTAAGTGCGAATGTCACCCGCCTTGGTTTCAGGCGTTTTGGGGGGACGTTTGGGTCTAGGCTGAATGATATAAGGGGCCCTCGGTACTTGCCTAGGTTTCCATCAAAGACCTCTTGGAATTCCCGGGCCAGTTGCTGCTCCCAGCTGTCGTCGGTGACGTGGTCGACTCCCGTGACTGCGATGCCGAGCGGGGCAAACCATTGCAGTCCCAGTAGGCTTGGGCGGTCGCGGTCGACGATTGTCAGGGGAAGCCTTTCGGTGTGCCCTTTATATATGATGTTGAAGTGTTTGGTTCCAACTACTGGGATGCGGTTTCCCTGGTAGTCCTTTACGATGAGTCTCTGGCTGTCTAGGTTCCTCCTTTGGATGGTAGGCACCAAGCGCTTTATTTCATGCCATGCTATCATGGAGAGGTAGGACCCGGAGTCCACCTCCATTTTGCATGGCTGGCCCTCGATGCCTACCTCCATGTGGACCTTCCGGGCATCATTGGTTATGGCGTGGCCGATGGTGACTGTCTGATGGGTCTCCTCTCTTCGCCGGTTATCGCCGCCTCGCAGGGATCGTCCGTTCCGGTCCCATCTGTTGTCCGAGGGACGATCTCTTGTCCGGGGTGGTGTGCTCTCTCTCCTCCAGTCGCTCTGGTCCCATCGTGCCGGGCTGCGGTTCTTTTTTAGGCGGCAGACAAGGGCGATGTGTCCCTTCTTGTCGCAATGCCGGCAGATCGATTCGAAAAAACGGCATTCTGACCTGGGGTGGTCACCGCCGCAACTGGCACAGTTGGTCCTCAACTTACGACCCCGCCGGTTCCGTGGGTCACGACCTGTCTGGAGGTGATGGATGTCCTCCTCGTCCTCGGAAGTGCCCGATGCCGAGTGGAAGTCGCCCTGGTGGGTGGTCGTCTCGGGTTGGGCCTCGGTCGACCTCGCAGGGTTATTGTTTCCACTGCGGTCCCCAGCGTTCGGTCTGCGCATGCGGTCGGCGGAGGTTCGGGTTGCTTCGGCGGCTGTGGCTGCGGTGAGGGTGTCTGCTAGGCTGATGTTGCCCTTGGCCATCAGCCGGCTCTGGAGGACGGGGTCCCACAAACCGAGCACGATTCTGTCTCACAGGGTGTCGTTCAGGTTGTCGAATTTGCAGAGCCCCCCTAGGCGCCGTAGCTCGGCGACGAAGTCGCTGAAGCTCTCACCCGACCGTTGGTCCCGATGGTAAAATTCGTTGCGTCGGATCAGGATGGGTATCTCTGGAGCGTAGTGCCGCCGAAATATTGGCTCGAGGACGTCCCAGTCCATCGCGGTCGCATCGGCGGGTTTGGCAAGCGCCTTGGCCATCTTGAAGACCTCGGTCCCGCAGTGGGTCAGGAAGACGGCGCGCTTCATGGGGCCGGTGGCGTCCTTCAGGTCGCTGCACCTGAGGAACATGCGGAATCGGTCAGAGTACGATTCCCAGTCCTCGGTGGCGGGGTTGAAGGGTGCGGGGGGTGCGATTTTCACCATCGTGGTGGTTCGTCTGGCTTCTGTCGGACACGTGGTTCGGTTCAGGGTCTGGATCCCATCCTCGTCGCCAGTGTTGTGTCCGCGAAATGATGCCAGGAGTCGGTGACTTCAAATCATGCTCTTTTATTAAGGTAGGAACCGAACTGGCTCTTCGCAAAAGGTTCGCGGCTTTTATTCCTTCATCCGCGGCGGCCGCGGCCAATGGCACTGCTTTGAATCTCCCGTGATTCGAATGGACCAATTGCGGGAGATTCTTAGCGAGCCAATCGGCACGGCTCGCCTGACCAATCAGAATACCCCACGCTTTGGCCAATCAAAGCGCGGGGATCTCAAGAATGCTAATTAGGGACAGAACACTAATAAAAAGGTTTAGGTTCCCAAAATTATCCCTCAGATTTTCCAGCAACATCCCCTGTTTCTCAATGATTTCTATACTGCTTGGAAGATGAAGGTGCCTTCCTCTACCCTTTCCCCCAGATTACAGTCTTTGTCCCTCCTTCTTTTCATACTGTTTAGTTATAGTAAATACATGGGAAGAAGCTATACATTTATTTGTATCCATAAGAGGAGGGAATATATATGTTTGTGCAGGCCTACCATTTTATAGAATAATATTGCCAACAATACTAAAGCTGGGAGATAGGCCAGATTATAAATATGAATAAATACATATATTTCTCCATATCCTTTCCAATTAAGAATAAGTGAACTCTGGAAAACAAATATTCGGAGTCTGCAAAATTAGAGACCTAAACTGTCATTTAATAGAGAGTGCTTAGCACAGATCTAATGTGTATCTGTAATGAGGAAGGCCTCTCAATGTAATGAGGACTGCCACTCAAGAAATTCTGCTGGATGTTGCAGACTGTCATCAGTGGTTCTGATGCAGACAGCTAATCCACTGCACTCCACAATCTTTTCACTTTGGGGTTATTTAAGTAAAGAATTCTCCAATTAGCTGCTTCAAGCTATAGTAATGTTATGCATGACAAGAAGGAAAATTGCCCTGATTAGCCAAAAGTGCAGAGTCAGACCTCTGAATACTTCACCTTTACTTTCTCATGGAGGTAAAAACAACCAAAGTCAAGACAGCTTTTCCCTTTGAGTGTATCTCAAATAGTTACTTGATGCTTTCATTAAAAGTTAGATAAAGGGGATTTATGCATTACTTGTGTCACAGACAACCTTAAGAGAGCTGGGACAGACAAAGTGAGAGAGTGCTCTTATACAGCTACCATTTCATCTCCTGTCCTATCCTCCTGGCTAAAATGTAACTTGAGAAGTGCACAAACCCTTCTGTAATGATAGAGCTGAGGTGGCAATGGATGAACATCCATAGCTATTCCCAATGTCATAACTTACCAATATTGCACTCTCCTTTTCCCACTTTCTATTATTTGATTAGATGGGAAAATGTAATCAAATAAAAGGTAATAGATGAGGACTTCATGCTATATAATTTGCTAATTAGTATGTTTTTTCTGTAATATTTGAAGCTACTTAAAACTGGTTATTCAATTGGGATGACTCATCCCAATTCCCATTGTAAGAAAGTTCCTCATCATTGCAGATAATTTCTGCAATTTAAACTAGCAATACTTGACTTGATCATTCTTTCATGTAAGCAATGAAAAACAAACCAACAACAGTAACAATTATTCCTGCAATTTAGGTATCACTAGAATATATGTGTGTGTGCTTATATTGAATTAGACCATTGAGTCACAAAGTATTCCCCATGATTTGGGATTGAGAGAGGTAGCCCTTTTTTCCCATCGTCTTCCTAATTGATCAGCTCTGATGAGAAGAAATTTCTTCCAGGCAACTGAGTTTATTGTTGCAAAAAAGGAGAGAACAGCCCAACTTTAATCACTAATTCTCTGCAATCCTATATAAATATCCAGGAGGGAATTATGTTTATTCTACCAAATTTATAACAATCAAGCACTTAGTTTAGGAAAATATTGTAATTTCTTCTGAGTTATGAGAAGATAAGTCCCCTTCTGTGCTTCCAGAATGAAGAATAAAGAGGACCAGCAAAGAAGGTAAATAAATTTCCTTCTCTAACACTAATCTGCTATGTTTCTATGTGTAATTTGTAGCAGGCAAACCCCCTGTTCATTCAGCGTAGACACATATGGAAGGTTAGTGCCAATCATGTATGTCCTATCAGCTTACTGCAATTCACAGAGGACTGACTGGAGAAAAAGCAATATCTTCTTCATCAGCCCAAGATTCAAGCAGGCTGGTAGAAGAGGTACAGAATATTCCTTGTCACCTTCTTTAATCCTTGCCTCCTTGTTTTGTCTTGCCTTGAGGTTAGGAAAGAAAAGTCAAATTGCTTATTGGTTTGCGTTCATATGAACATGCAGAATGTTATGGGGGAAAAGTGCTCTAGCATTTGGGAATGCTCACAATTTTGAAAATGTGGGTTTAGCTTTTTGACAAATTAGAATTAAAGAATTTTGTGAAAATTATTGCCTCATTGACACCAATCAGACATTCCAAAATGGCTGCCTTCTCTACTGTCTTTATTTTATTCTGAGAGATGGAGTTGGTGTGTTCTTAGAGATTAGCCAACATCACTGGACTTCAATTGAATATTATTTCCAGAACAGTTCCATAACATACCAGCATGTGATTCATTTTGGAAAATTTGATCTGCTCATCAGAATTCTGACTCCAGGCAGGACCATCGCTGTCTCTGGAGCAACAGGTTCTTGAGAACAGCAGGAGATTAATAACAAGGAATCACAGTTTCTATGGTAAGGATGAATTTGTTCCTGCTGTGATTGGATTCATCAAGCTTTTGTAGCCTAAATTGCATGTTGGGGAAAAAACAGGCATTAAAAATTGGCTGTGCAGCTCCAAAACTTAAGTTACATTTTTTTTGTTCATAAATGTGAAATTGGGAACATTGCTGTGGCCCTTCACATGCTTGAGGATTATGTTATTTAACCTATTTAGCCTCATTATTTGTAGAATATAGTCCCCAAACAGTTGGGGCATGATTTTCCCCCCATTATATTCGAAGCATACATTGAACTAAATCAGGAAATGGGCTTCAAGTCCTAAATGCCCATTTTTCTTCCAGCTGCTCTGAGCTACTCCTGACACTTCAGGGAATTTCTCACAAATCAAGTACCAGCTTCAAAGGACCATGGGCTGATATTTTGGACAGAAAGGGTTATGCTATGACCTCAAAAATAGTCCCAGATGATTCTGCTCACACTTTCAGAAACCTGTAAATTGAATGTAAGGATGCATCTCAGAAGATAGATTTTACTATGAAATGAATACATACAAAATACTATAATAAATTCTATGGCCCTGAGCTGAGAGTCCATGTGAGGTTTTGGACCAGGAGCAGGAAGATCTAATTGTAGCTGCCCCCTGGGTACAGAAACCACCTGAGTGACCTCAGGCAAATCACTCCTTCTCAACCCAAATCAGTGTCATGTTTTGTGGCAAGCCAGTGAAAAACAATTTTCTCACACACACGCAGACACACATGTGCACCATTACATTGATAGCTTTGCTTTGTGAATTGGGTCAGCAAAGTGCAAAAGCAAGCAGATCCCACAACCAAATGGAGCAAACCCCAAGAAGGACAAAAGAACTCTTGATTTCAAAGTAGAGAAATGACACTGTGTACATGTATAAGGGCCGAGGTAACAAAGCATTTTGTCTCTTGTCACCATTCTGCAGGTACATTGTTAGGAAAAGCCTTAAGATTTTAAGGAGATCTGTATTCCTTTTTTTTTTTTTTTTTTTCTAAACCAGAGATGCTGGCTTAGAAGGCAACCATATTTTCCTTTTGGAAGACTTTGAGATTAATATGCTGGCATGAGTAAGAATGGCCTCCGGCTTCACATCATCCGCCCTTCCTTGTTACTCTTGTTTCAATTACATAAACTCTAGTATAGTTCCAAACAGGTGCCCCACTAGGTCTTGAGCATCAGGCAGGGCCTTGAAAGATCCTTTAATCACTCAGCATATTCTCTTGTTTCCAGTCCCTTCCCTACCCCCTACCCTCCCTGAGGCCAGCTACATTTTCCTGTTTCCCCAAGGCACTTGTTTGCTTCCTTTCATTAGCCTTTGTTACATCTGTCAGGTACATAAACTTAATTTGTTCACCAGATTCACCTCTTAGTATTTTCTTTCATGAAAACACCTACTTCAGCTGATTTAAGCACTTTAATCTTATTATTTTCTTTAATCTGCTACTTATGTCTTTACACAAAGACAAAAACGAGAGATTTACTTTTTTCATATGTCTATGACTTGCAAGTATCTCTTCAGGCTTTTTTTTTTAGTGCTGTCATTGTTTGCTATATATTAATTATTTGTCAGCTTTTTATCATGGTAATTTGGGAGCTCAGGAGTGTTGTATTGTTTTGTTGTGCTTTGAAGGTATGGGTGGCTTTAGAACAAAAACCTAATTTCTACACCACAAGAACACCACAGCTGTTACACCCCACATGGCTAATCCATCCCATGCCATTCTGTCAGTGAAATAATGTAGAGATTACATGAGAATTGAAGGTCATATTGGAAGTTTCCTTACAGCAAGATAGACATTCCCAAGTATGTGAAGAAATTGTTGTCTAGGAAGTCAGCCCATTGGTCTATATTGTTGATACCAGGAGTTCCTGGTTTGAACTGCAATATGCCTCACACCCCACTAACTCCACTCCCTCTCCAAATAAGTTACACAAACTTTTTCCAGACAAAGCTCCATAGCTAAAAAGTGCAAGGGAGTCTTTGGACAAATACATTGAGGATAAGTTGTGACAAGCCAAAAATGAAAGTGTCCATATCTCCTTGGGCGCAGTACAGTGGCTCAGTGGTTAAGATGCTGAGCTTGTCAGCTGGAAAACTGGCAGGCCAGGTTTGAGACCTAAGCACCATGCAACAGCGTGAGCTCCTGTCCTCACCCAGTTCCTGCCCACCTAGCAGTTTGAAAGCATGCAAATGTGAGTAGATAACTATAGGTACGACTTTGGTGGGAAGGTTACAGTGCTCTGTGACATAATTCTGGCCACATGACTGTGGAAATGTCTTTGGACAGTGCTGGCTCAATGGCCTTGATATGACACTACCCCCTATGGTTGGCAACAACTAGCGGTGTAAAATCCACATGGACTCCTTTACTTTACCTTTATATTTCATCGGTTCCTGGCCCTATCCCTTTTGGGAAAGGACTCTTTGAATATTATTATTAATATTATTGCTCATAGACTTAGCCAGATATTTAGAATGGCATTTTTTCTACCTATTAAGTCCTTCTCTCTTTTTTTGTGTAAAAAGTTTTTTTTATTTTTTCAATTACCACCTTAAAAATTAATAACAATAATCTCCTAACAACTATGTAACATGTATGCATTTTAGGCCAGATTCCACATGGTATTTTCCCCTTCAGTTACATTAAATCCTTTAGAATTTCAAATAAATTAATCTATTCAATTGATCATAAAAACTGATGTTAATCTCTTTATAGCAATCCTCATAATTCATCTTAGCTATATTCTTGAATTTATTAAACATAATTAATATATTTATCATAGTTTCTCTTTTTCACATTTATTCCATTTATCTCTGTGTATAATTTAACAAAAAACAAGTATTCTAACAACAAGAAAAGATCAGTTTCAATCTTTTCATTTTAAAAATCTATATTTTCCTTCCTTCCAAGTAATTTATTACTTCAAATACTTTTTTATTCCACCACATTACCTTGCAGAATCCCCTTTCTTAATCCTTAATCCAGGAAAAGCACCAGGGCCAGACAAGATAACTCCTTCTTGCTTAAAAGTCTGTGCTGACCACTTGGTCCCATCTTCACCTGAATCTTCAATAGATCACTAGAGATGTGCTATGTTCCTTCCTGCTTCAAACGTTCTACTATCATCCCAGTGCCAAAAAAGCCCTCCATCAAGGAACTGAATAACTACAGACCAGTTGCTCTAATATTTGTAGTTATGAAAATCTTTGAAAGGCTTGTGCTGTCCCATCTGAAAACCATCACGGATCCACTGTTAGATCCCATGCAGTTTACATACCAAGCAAATAGATCAACAGATGATGCTGTTAATATGGTTCTGTATTACATACTACACCACCTTGAATCTCCAAAGGGTCCTCTTTGTAGACTTCAGTCCAGCATTCAATACCATCAGTCCAGACATTCTTCTAAGTAAATTAAACCAACTAGCAGTACCTGAACACACTTGTAAGTGCATAAGCTTCCTAACAGACAGGAAGCAGCAGGTGAAGCTAGGCAGAATCACACCCAATACCTGTACAATCAGCACAGCCCCCCTCTCCGCCCAAGGCTGTGTGCTATCTCCACTTCTCTTCTCCCTATATACCAATGGCTGCATCTCAAATGATCCATCTGTTAAAGTACTGAAGTTTGCTGATGACAACAGTGATTGGTCTCATTCGAGACAATGCTGAATCCGCATACAGACAGGAGGTTATACAACTTGCCTCGTGGTGTAACCAGAACAATCTGGAACTGAACAAACTCGAAACCATAGAAATGGTGATAGATTTTGGAATAAACCCTCCCATACTACCACCTCTTACAATACTAGACAACACAGTATCAACAGTAAATTTCTAAGTTCCATCATATCACATGACCAAAAATGGACACCTAACATCAAAAACATCATCAAAAAAGCACAACAAAGAATGTTCTTTCTGTGCCAACTCAGAATGTTCAAACTGCCCAAGGAGCTGCTGATATACTTCTACAGAGGAATTATTGAGTCTATCATCTGTGCCTCTATAACTGTCTAGTTTAGTTCTGCAGCCCAACATGACAGACAGAGACTTCAGAGATAATTAGGACTGCAGAAAAAACAATTACTACCAACCTGCCTTCAATCAAGGACCTGTGTCAAAAAGAGGGCTGTGAAAATATTTATAGACCCCTCACATCCCGGACATAAACTGCCCGTGTCCCCTCACCATTAGGCAGTGTCTTTTGGGCGATGGAAGCTCCCCAAGGGAATCACCAGCCACTTTGATTGGCTGGTAGAAGCAGCCTTGGGGTGAGCACACACACACATTCCCCTTGCCGTGAGGCCGCTTCTGTCGGCCAACAAAAGCTCCCTTGAAGGCAGTCCCCAGCCGCTTTGGGGCAAGGCATGGCTATGCATCAGGTTCCCAACTGCAAACTCAATGCAACTGCAAATTCAATGTAACTGCAAGCTCAATGCAACTGCAAACTCAATGCAATGTACATATGCTGTTGTCAGAATAAATATCAGATGACCCCATGATTCCCGCTGCATTTCTGCTTCCTGAGCCAGCCGCTCTTCTTTGTCCCCTCAGATAGCCCTATTCCCCCTGCCTCGATTTCCCACTGCAACCATTTGGATAACAGGAGAGTAGCTTTTGTCTTCTCCTGTCCCACTCTTTTAAACTTCTCTCTCCAGCCTTGGAAATCCTCTCCTGGTGACCTCATCCCAGCTCTGACCCTGCTTCCATCCTAGACAAGCCCCCTCCCAGGTGCACTCTGAGAATCCAAGGCTTGTTTCCTCCCCCCCATCTCTGACTTGAGCAGAGCAGGCACTGGGGGGGCAGGGAGGGGGCAGAGTGGAGGGGCTTCTGGGTTTTTTGCCCAGAAGATCATCCTGATGGGCCCAAAGGCTGGTCTTTCAGATTGTTTTAATGATTAACAAGACACTTCCCTGAACCCCCAACTCCCTCCAGTGGGGAGGATGGCATCTTGCTGGGCCCAGGAGAAATGATGGCTGCATTTCAGGAAAGAAACACCCCCCCCCCCCAAAAAAAAAGCTCCTTGGGGAAATGTAAATGAATAAAAAAACTCAAAGGGTCTTGGGACAACCCCCCCCTCCCAAGTAAATTGCACCAACAAAAGAGAGGTGGCAGAAGAGCAGGGACCTTCAGGTTCAGAAACTCGGTTAAGCACAAGCTGCTACTTCTTCCCTCCCTGCCCTCATTTCACGTTGCCTTTGATCACAAAGCAGATCTTTATGATAAACAACCCTTTTGGAAATCAGTAGATCGGGGTATTCTAGCCTAGGCTACCTGTTGAGGTAATTCCCCATTGGGAGAATGAGCGCATACAGGGAGACGTAGTTGAGAGGAGTGTTTGAATAATACACATACAGCACACAGATACACTGTACAGTAAATGTAGGTTTTTACTTCCAGAAAGGTTTAAGCAAAGTCCAAAATAAGCAATCCAAAGTCATTCATAAGTTAAATCAGTCAGTTTTCAATCCAGGGATAATCAAAATATCAAAGTCCAGTGTCAAAAACAGTTCAGTACCAGACTTAGATTAAATCCAGTAATATCAATTAGAAAAATGGAGCCACAGCAATACTTTCCAACAGAAGGAAATAGAGATACTCACTCAGACACACTCTCTTCTGAGACTAAGACTAAAACAATCCAGGTTTCTGGCTCCATCTTATGGCCGTTTCAAAAACCACACCCAATTGCAGTTTTTGCAATCTCTTAAAGACATAGTACTAAAATGTTTATCCTGGTTTATATATTTCTAACCCAAATACCTGTTAGGTGACTTATATTCCTAACACTACCTGCAGGGCACTCCTAAAGGCAAGTTTTCTCCCCACCCCCACCCTTCCCCCCCATTTCTCTTCACCTCGTGTAGTTCTAACAAATAATGTGAGGAATGGCGAGGAAAAGCATTGATTAAATAGGCCTAAATTTGGGGGGGGCTTAATTTCACCTCATGCCTAGAAATCATGCTGGGCCTTCCTATTGGTGGAGGCTGTATTGTTGGAGAAACACGGTACTATCTTTCTTAGAAATTTCTTAATTCTGTGGTACTTTTATCCAAATGTTGTGCCTGGTTTTCACGCTGTCCTCTTCTTCACCAATCCAGCATAATTTTTGTCCCAGTTAGCTCTTCTTCAAGGTGGCCATATTTGACCACCGCTACAACCCGTCTTTGGAGGAGAGTATGCCTAGCCAGGGAGGAGAGATGAGGCTCCCCTTGACACAGCTGGTGGTCTCCCCCTTCTTTACCATTCCTACAGGGTGGTTCTGGCCCCAGAAACATATGTTTGGAGCCCTTCAATGAGACAGCACAGATTGAAGCCGTGTCTTCGGTCTGTCAGCAAAGAAGACGCCACCAGAAACTCCTATTAAATCCTTCTCAAGGACCCAGAATAAGTAGCTATTGTTTGATGGTGTCAAAAGTATTGTCATATAATGTGAGCTATTCCAAAAGCTGCCTTTTGCAATTCTGTCAATGCCTATGGTGTTCCAGATTTCTTGAGATTGCACCCAAGCTTAGAGATAGAGATAGAGTTTATTTTGTCATTACACTCGCAAGCGGGTGCAATGAAATTACTACTGGTTACTGTGTTTGCTTTCTTTTGCCACAGCCTTTCTACTTGTATTTACAGTGTTAGGATTGTATTTTGTGATTTTTCTCCAGTTCTTTCTCTTCTCTCAAAAGTGTTTTTTTTTTTCAAAAGGCAATTGGACAGTTTTTTTCCTTGAGGAAAAAATGTTTTGTTTCGCATCCAATAAATTTCATCAATTGTGATGGGGGAAGGGATGGAGCATGGGTACTGACAATTGAGATTGGGTGTGGGGGATGAAAGGATAGGTTCTGACCTGATGGTGAGGGGTTTTGGTGGAATGATTGTAGTTTTTTGTAGTTATCTGGATCTGTTAGCACTCTCTGTGAGAGCTCTTGAAGTCACTTGGGAGTTTATCTTTGCTCCCAGGATGCAATTGTTTGTGGAATCTTCTTGGCCCTGCTGCAGCAGCTGTGTTGTAGAGTGGCGATAGGTGATGTCTTATCCCTCCCCCTCTGTTGAGAGAGGGCGGCTCAATGTTAACATGAATAGCCTCTTTTACACTTCTTTCAAAATAAGGTCCCTCTCTGTATAAAATATGGGCTTTGTTGTCTTCAAAAGAGTGACCTTTGTCTTTTAAATTCAGATGGACAGCTAAATCTTGTCCTAATGGATTTGCTATCCTATATTGTGCCATGCACTTGTGAAGTAGATGTTTTATTTCATTTGATCTACACATGTCTCACTGTACTGTATTGCATATATCACATTGCTTTTGTCTGGGTGCTTTCTTCTTTGGATGGACAAGCTTCTGCCTTAATGTATTCTTGGGGTTAAAGTGTACATCTATGTTGTGTTGATTAAAAATTCTCCTGAGCTCTTCAGATATTTCTGCAATGAATGGAATGACAATGTTGCTATGTTTGTTGTTCTCTTCTTTGTCCGTAATGGATGAGCTCCTGCTGGATCTTTTTCTGGATTTGATGAAGACCCAGTTAAAATAATCATAAGTTCTGAGGGATTCCAGAACATGTTTTAGTTCTTTTTCTTTTCCCTCTTTAATGGTAAGCAAACTTTCAATCTGGTGGTGTAGGCCTCTGATGACACCCATTTATGTGCCATTGAATAGTGAGAATAAGAATGTAAATACTAATCTGTGTGTATGGGTTTTCTGTAAATTCCAATGTTCAATATTCTTTCTTTTCTATTCTGCTGTCTTCAGGCATTGCATCACTGGCTATCTAGTCTTTGTTGTCTTTTCTATCAACAGTTGTTAAGTCTATTGTGGCAGATGCTTGCCTGATTGAATTCTAAGTCCCAGAATACTTTAGCATCTTTATTTTCTGCCATTTTGTTTATTTTTATGGCCCCACCAGTTTTTGCTTGCAGGCAAATGGTATTCTTGTAGATCTTCCAATTCAACAATATCTCTACTTCGCCATGCCATTGAATGATGGTGTGATGATATGTGGGTAATCTACAGTTAGATTCACAATCTAAGACTGGTGGAAAGTTAATAATTCAAGGACCTACGAATTATTACGATAGCACCTAAATGGATAGGCAGTTCCAAGGGTGTTGTTGTTGTTGTGTAAAATTAGAGTGCTTGGGTCCAATAATTTCATATTTCCAGATACCAAGGAAGTCCTTTGATTATTACTCCAAGAGCTCCAATTAAAATTGGTATAACAATAGATTTCTTTTTCCATAAGTGTTTGACTTTGATCTGCTAGTTCTTGTAGCAGATTGTTTTTCCTCAATCCTAGCATCACCCAGAATAGCAAACTCAATGAACCAGACTTTCTTCTTTACAATAATTATTATATCAGGCATTATGAACAAGATGCTTATCTGTTTGGATCTTAATGTACCATTGATTTTATGTTTTTTCCAAACCTTCTCAACATGATGTCCAAGTACTTTTTACTAGATTTAAATCCAAGCCTCTGACAAAGTTTCCAGTGAATAATTATGGCAACCGGGCCATGATGCTGTTTGTAATTAGTAAAATTTTGCTGCAGCCACTGATCAAATGTTCAGTTGTTTCATCCTTTTTACTGCAAAATGACATTCGCTGTTGTTTGTTATATGTTGAAATTTTGTCTTCCAGCAATTAGTTGGCAAAGCTTGTGTTTGAGCCACTAAAATAAATTCTTCTGTCTCTTTCTTTAACATTCATGATATTAACCAACTCCACGTGTGGGTTTTATCAGCTTTTCCTTCCATATCCTTCAAGTATTGACCATGACTTGATTTGTTCTTCCAATTAACAAATTGGTTATCAATTGTTTATTTTCTATATTCTACCTTCATCTTTGTTCTTTGCAAGAGCTTTCCTTCATTACTGCCTCCAGCAAGAGTTCTTGGCTTTTCTTAATGGAGTCATTTAGGCCTTTCTTTTCTTTCCCCACCATTTGTTTCATTTCTAGAAGTCCTCTGCCTCTTCCAGCTTTTGGCAAATGATAACCAATCAATATCACTTTTTGGATGTGTAGCATGGTATATTGTCATTAGTTTTCTTGTCTTCTGATCCAAGTTATCATATTCCATCTGGGTCCAATCAAATTGAATTTCTGCTGTATATCAAATAAGAGAAACTGCCAGGGTATTAAATTGCTTTAATTATTATTATTAATTATTATCATTTAGGCTTGATTTCAAATTTTTTCCAAAGTTGATATATATGGCAGAAATATTTTCACCCAAATTAATAAACAACCTGCAAAATACAATTTCAAATTTGGTATTCCTTCTTCTTTGGCATCCTGCAGGAGTTTATACTTAATTCTCAGTTTCTTGTCCGTCCTGCCAAATTTATAAATATATAATTTCCATTGCTTCCCATTGGTACATCAGTCATCAGTATAGATGTTGTCTGAAATAAAAATAACATTCTAATTAAAACATTCATTTTGATCACAGAAATTCTTTCCAACAATGCCAGTTGTAAGTTTTCCCATTTCAGCATATCTTGTTTTTCATTCTTAACATGGTTATTTCAAAACAACATATAATTTGTATTAGTTAAAGTAACCCCCAAATATTTAACATTTTCTTCCATGAAGAAACTTCTCACTAAAATCCATATCTTCCAGGATTTAAATAAGAAGAACCACTTATAACTGTCAAAAGCTTTTTTGGCATCTAAAAGTAATAATAATATAGCTTGTTTTTCATTATGTTATTATAAATATTCTATTACATTTATAACACAGTTATTACACTGTCTTTTAATTGTTTTTAGATAAAAATCCAAGTTGATCTTCATGAATAAACATTTAAAAAAACTTTTTAGTTTGTCTGACAGAATTGATGAGAAACTTAATCATTGTTCAATAAAGAAATTGATCTATAATATTTAATAACAAAATATTGGGCTCTTTCAAAGATTCTGGCATTATGTCTCCTTGTAAAATAGAATTCATCATTTTCTGGAGTGGTTGTAAAACTGGTCTTCAAAATATTTATAATAAGAACCATGTTGTCCATCTGGTACTGTGGCCTTCCCTGTTTTAATCATTTTATGGCATCCAACATCTCCATAGTAGTTAAATAATGGTTCATCATTTTTCTCTGGGATATAGTGAAATATTTTGCTTTGTTTTGTTTTTTAGGTTATCCTTCAATTTTTCTTGAGAAAATATCTTGTACTCTGCCATCTGAAAACATTAAACGGAAAAGCCAGTGTTTAATCTAGGGATTTGCATCCTTCAGGGAGATTCTCAAGGTTGAGCAGTACATATTCCTGCCTTATTCCTGCCACTTGGGCTTCTTTATTTATTTTTTTATTTATTATCATTACTGCATACAGTAATATAGCAAGATTCCCATGAAGTAGGCTGGACCGAGAGAAAGCAAACAGCCTAAAGTTAGTTGTCTCCATTGTTAAGTTAAGTGAACTTGTGTCTTCAACTTCTTAACTTTTCTCATTTTACTTCTTTCCATGACTTTTGTTGCTTTGCAGTTGAAAGGTCTTTGGAAAGTGAAGCAATTTTAAAAATATTTTGCCATTAATATTATTAATTGCCTTCTTAATATCTTCTACCATGTGATTAATGCCAATTTTGGCCCAGATGTTTATACTGTTTACTAACTGTCAAATCAATTATAGTCAATTTACCAATGTTTTAATGACAGAAAAAGCTGAACATATATTTTAATCAAAGTATATGGAACTAGAAAAGCTTAGGACAGAGAAGACTTTCTAATGCATTGTGTGTTATAGAGATACTCCTGACAAATGTATCTTTTCTTTTATGTACACTGAGAGCATTTGCACTAAGACAAATTCCTTGTGTGTCCAATCACACTTGGCCAATAAAGGATTCTTTCTATCTATCTATCTATCTATCTATCTATCTATCTATCTATCTATCTATCTATCTATCTATCAAGTCTGGAAGGATGGGTCCAAGAACGGAGATGAGACTCAGATAGCAGCAACAGCTCTTTATTAGTGACTTCTGATCTGAGCAAAATATCCTAGCCGCAGCAGCCCTTTTTATAGAGCTGGCTGTGGCTGAGCGGCCAATGACAATGATTTGAGCTTGCCGCGCTTGGCTTGCCCAATTGCGGTAGCCCGTTACTAGCCAATCGAATCAGCCTGGAGCGACCAATCATGACCCGCTGTTAGCGGACCAATCTGAAGTGCAGGCTTTCAAGCCTGCTCGTCTGGAACACCCCTCCCCTCTAGGTTCCGTCTAAGGGGTGGGGTTATATAGTCTCACAGGTAGGCAGGTCTTCGCACCTGTCTACCTGACTTTCGCAGTTCAAAAGGTCTGTGCCCGGTCTCGGGTTCTGATGGGCTGTTCGTTGGGATTGTCCAGAACTGTGATCTGGTTCCATAGCTGTGACTCCCTTCTGGTGACCTTGGGATGATCGAAACACCTCTGTTGCTATCACTGAACCTGCTCGGCTGCTGTTATTAGGTGAGATGCTCGATTGCCACGGCTCTACATCAGCTGGTGAGTATTATTGGCTTTGATGTGGTGATCATGGGGTTTGTTCCTCTAGGCCAGATGTTGGTTCTATTCCAGAATCCCCGGTTCCCCCTCCCCCTCTGGTTTCATGGTTGGGGTCACTGATGGGAGATGTGGGCAGCCTGGATCGTAGTTGGTCGATGTGGTGTTTCCACACTCTCCCATCTGTGGTTTCTAGGCGGTAGGAACGGGGGCCTGTAATCTGAGTTATTTTGGCAAGGATCCACAATGGGTCTCCTGAAAAGTTTTTTGCAAATACGGGGTCTCCTACCTTAAAGGTGCGGTGTTTACCGCTGGAGCCCAGGGGCTTTTCCAGGCTGTACGCAGGGTGTAGGCAGTCTAGGGGAGATCTGAGTTTTCTGGCCATCAGAAGTTCAGCTGGGCTTTTGTTGGTCATACTGTTTGGTGTGATGGAGCAGGAGCATCCAGGTGACTTTATCGTGGATGTTGCCTTGTTCCATTTTTTGTAGAGTTTTTTTTTGTGAACTGAACCATTTGTTCAGCTCTACCATTCGCTGCCGGATAAGCCGGTGATGTCAGTGCATGTCATATGCTACGGTCTGCTGAGTATTGTTCAAAGGCTAAGGCGGTAAATTGAGGGCCATTGTCGGATACCAGGACATCTGGTAAGCCCTGCGTTGCAAAAAGTCTGTTCAATTTCTTGATGACTGCATCTGTGGTGGTAGTCTTCATTTTGTTAACCTCAAGCCAGTTAGAGTATGTATCTACTGTTATTAGGAAGATATGCCCTTTTGTAGGTCCCGCAAAATCTATATGGATTCGCGACCAGGGGCCTCTGGGCATTTCCCATTCGGCTGGTGGAGCTTTTGGTGGGGCCGAGCGCATCTCTTGGCATCTGCTACAGGTGGTGACCCAGGTTTCAATTTGTTTGTCCATACCTGGCCACCAGGCATAGCTCCTTGCCAGCGCTTTCATCCGTACGATGCCCGGGTGTCCATCGTGCAGTAATTGTAGAACTTTTTTTTGTAGTTTTGCTGGTATGACCACTCAGTCTCCCCATAACATGCACCCTCTTTGTGAGAAAAGTTCTATTTGTCTGTTTTTAAATGGTTTGAAGGTTTTGTTGGGTTCGATTTCTGGCCATCCCCTCTCCACCCAGCCAAGAACTCGTGCCAAGCATGAGTCATTTTTGGTTTCCAGTGTGATGTCTTGTGCTGTTAGTGGAGGTGAGGGAAGCATCTCAATTTGTAGTATTGGTAGTGTGGGAGCTGGGTCATCTTGGCGTTCTGGTAATGGTGAGTGTCTCAAAGCGTCTGCATGGGGAATGGTTTTCCCCAGGCGATGTCTCAATTGATAGTCATAGGTGGCTAGGAACTCTGATCATCGTGTCATTCTAGGGGATAGAATATGTGGAGTAGGTTTGTTACCTGCCAGGATGCTGAGTAATGGTTTATGATCTGTGATGATGGAAAATGATCGACCATACACATACTTGTGGAACCTTTTGATTGCAGATACTATTGCAAGGGCTTCCTTGTCTAGGTGACTATAGTTCCTTTCTGTTTTTGACAAAGTTCTTGAAAAAAATGCAATAGGCGCCTCCATGCCATTGGGTAAAACGTGGCTCAGAATGGCTCCTACCCCAAACGGTGAGGCGTCACAAGTCACAGTTAATGGAAGTGTTTCATTATATTGGATGAGCACTGCATCCAAAGTTAAAAGGTCCTTGTTGAAAGGCATGTTCCTCCCATTGTCCTCAAAACCAGGAAGCCTTTTTATCGAGGAGTCTATGAAGGGGTTCAGCAACGGTCGCCTTCTAGGGTAGGAAAATGTTATAAAAGTTAATGAGTTCCAGGAAGGCTTGAAGATCTGTTTTGTTTTTTGGTCTCGGGGCATTTTTGATGGCTGCCAATTTCTTTTCCATAGGGTGAATTCCTTGTTTGTCAAGGAGGTAACCAAGAAATTCAACCCTTTCAGTACATAACTGGCACTTTTCCTTTTTTATTTTGAGGCCAGCATTTTGGAACTTTTGTAGGACTGTTCTTAGTTGTTTCTCTAACTGACTCTTTGTAGGAGCAGCTATTAACACATCATCGAAGTAGGGCACGACCCCTTTAATGCCCTGCAACAGCCTCTCCATCAGACTTTGGAAAATGCCTGGTGTTACACTTATGCCAAACTGCAGCCTGTTGCATTTGAATGCGCCCCGGTGTGTAACTATGGTTTGGGCTTCAGCGGTTTCAGCATCTACTGGCAACTGTTGATAAGCTTGGGCCAGGTCAAGCTTTGCGAATATTCTGCTGCCCCCAAGTGAGTGAAGGAGATGCTGGACCACTGGTACCAGATAGGCGCTCTGCTGTAATGCGTGGTTGAGGGTGGCCTTGTAATCTCCACAAATTCTCAAAGACCCGTCAGGTTTTATGGGGGTCACAATTGGGGTTTCCCATCGGGCGTGATCAATGGGTTCTAACACGCCTTGTGCAATTAGTTTGTCCAGTTGCTTGTCAATTTTGGATTTGAGGGCAAAAGGGACTCGGCGTGGTTTAGGCGAATAGGCGCGATGTCAGGGCGGAGATTAAAAGAGATAGGGGACCCCTTGTACTTGCCTAGATTTTTCACTGAAGACTTCTTGGAAGTCCTGGATGAGGGCCACTTCCCAGTCTTTGTTTTCAATTTGCTTGATGCCTGCCATTCCAATTCCTAATGGCGTGAACCACTGTAGACCCAGTAGGCTGGGTCGGTATCTGTCAACGATAGTGAGCGGTAGTAATGCGGTGTGGTCCTTGAAGGAGACCTGGAAATGACTGGTGCCAGTGACCGGAATTCGGTTGCCCTGGTAGTCCTTTAATATGAGTCTCTGGATGCAGAGGTCTCAGCGGCGGATGTGGGGAATCAGCTGCTTTAGGGTTTTCCAGGAGATCATAGATAGAGAAGACCCGGAGTCCATTTCCATGATGCAAGGTTGATTTTCAATGGTGACCTCTAAACGGATTTTTTTGGTGTCCAAGGATGAAGCGTGGCTGATGGTGATAGTCTGATGTGCTTCTTCTCGTCTGGGTGCGCCAGTAAACTTCCGGGATCTGTTGTACTGGTTCCATTAGTTGTTTGGGCGGTCCTGATTTGTGGTGTGGTTGCCCTCGGTTTGTCTGGAATTGTTTTCTTTCCGTCTGGGGCTGGAACCTCTTTTGTTCTGGCATACCTTAGCAATATGCCCTCGTCTTTTGCAAAAATGACAGATGGTGTCTAGGAATCTGCATTCAGATCGTGGGTGGTTTCCCCTGCATCCGGTGCATTAGAAATTCAATTTACGACCACGCTGGTCTTGTTGTTTGTGATCTGACCGGAGTCTGTGGACTTCTTCCTCTTCACTATCCGATGAGGATTCGATGTCTTCATGATGGGTGGCTGACGTGTATTTCTCTGATGGCATTGCCATATCATTAGTGGGTTGGCGGTTGGCCCCATTGGCCTGGCGCATTCGTCCTGTTGATTTACGAGTGGCTTCAGCTGCAGTGGCATCAGCTAGGGAATCTGTGAGGGAGATATCTCCTTTGGCCATGATCTTGCTTTGGACCGTTGGGTCTGTTAGGCCAAGGACAACTCGATCCCACATGGCCTCTTCTAGATTAGCAAAACCACACAATCCGCCTAAGTTCCTTAGGTCAGCCACCGATGCTCTCACCTTCGTGTTGATCCCTTTGGTAAAATTCGTGTCTGTGGATGAGAGTCGGTACTGCTGGTGCGTAATGGTTTCAAAAGATGGGAGCAAGGGTATCCCAGTCCATTGATTGGACTTCAGCCGGTTTTGCAAGTGCTTTGGCCATCTTAAAGACGGTGGGTCCGCAATGAGTCAGGAAGACTGCTCGTTTTTTGCTGGGAGTGGCATCCTTCAGATTGTTGGACTCTAGGAACATCTGAAATCTGTCCATATATGAGTCCCAGTCCTCGCTGACTGGATCGAACGGGGCGGGTGGTATAACACTGCTGGCCATTCTGCCGATGTCTGCGCGCTGTCAGCCACATGCTCAGTCAATCTTCTGTGAGTGTTCAGTCAGCTCTGCTTTCTCCGTGTCCCATCCTTGTCAACAGTGTTAAGTCTGGAAGGATGGGTCCAAGAACGGAGACGAGATTCAGATAGCAACAACAGCTCTTTATTAGTGACTTCTGAAATATCCTAGCCGCAGCAGCCCTTTTTAGAGAGCTGGCTGCGGCTAAGCGGCCAATGACAACGATTTGAGCTTGCCGCGCTTGGCTTGCCCAATCATGGCAGCCCGTTACTAGCCAATTGGATCAGCCTGGAGTGACCAATCACGACCCACTGTTAGCGGACCAATCCGAAGTGCAGGCTTTCAAGCCTGCTCATCTGGAACACTATCTATCTATCTATCTATCTATCTATCTATCTATCTATCTATCTATCTATCTATCTATCTATCTATCTATCTATTTATCCATCCATCCAGGGGTGGGATTCAAAATGTTAACAACCGGTTCTGTGGGCGTGGCTTAGGTGGTGGGTGTGGCTTAGTGGTCATGTTGGCTGAGTGTGGCCAACTCAATATCACATCAAGGCACGCATCTCCACGCCTGGCCTCTCATGACTATGGGGATGTTGCAACAGTCGTAAGTGTGAAAAATGGTCATAAGTCACTTTTTTCAGTGCCATTTTAACTTTGAATGGTCACTCCACACAAGCAAAATACCAGCAAAGAAGGGGGAAAGAACTCCAAAGAAGTTCCTGAGACAGGAAGTCTAGTCCTGTCAAGAATGGAATAAGGGTTAATGGAGGGGCAGTTTCTCTAAGCAACACCAGAATGTTTCCTTCCTGCCTTCCTCACAGGATTAGGCCAGTAATTTGTTCTAACAACCAGTTCTCCAAACTGCTTAGAATGTTAATAACTGGTTCTAGCGAATAGGTGCGAACTGGTAGAATCCCACCCCAGTATCTATCTATCTATCTATCTATCTATCTATCTATCTATCTATCTATCTATCTATCTATCTATCTATCTATCCATCCATCCATCCATCTACTAGGTTTCAGGAAAGCTAGCTTTCTTACATCGAGCAAGGCAAGACTAGTATCTTCTACTTCCTTCAGAGAACAATTTTGTTGTAAAATTGCCTAGAAAGGGATGCTCAAAGTACATCTATGTGCATTCTGTTGGCACTATAAACTTGGGAAATGGAAACTAGGGAACTCAAAATAGCTTGGAATAAATCAAGGTTGGTGGCTGGAATCACAGTTTTATTTTTATTTGTTTATTTTTTTTTCCTTTGGAGATGTGTTAATTCCTGATGATTACCTGCACAAAGCCATACAGTTTTCTTTCCATGTTTTTTTTAAGTGGTTTGCCATTGCCTCCTTCCTAAGGAGCCTGGAGATCCATGACACGATCTATTTATAAAAAAAACCCTGTGTGTAGTAGGATCAATTAACTACTCAAGATGCTTATTACATAGTTAAAGCTTGGCAGAAGATAAGAAGAACAGCACCCAACTGCAATTTCAAACACAGTTCGCCTGCTTGTTTCCTACATAAGATGTTTGCATTGCTTGCTGTTTATGGGATAGCATATCACCAGGTAACAATATGAATTTGAGAAGCTGCTCTTTATAAGGAAGGATTTTACACATAATGTACCAACAGAATATTGAGAATCTGGAACTGATTTTCTCCCTTTAAGCAGGAAGTATTTTGATTTAGGAGTAATAAAAATATTTGTTGAGATGATAGGGGATAGACAAATAGCTAAATGGATGGATCAACCGACAGAGATACATTGATTAATTTCCTACTAAACCATATCATTTGGTATTCAAATCACTTTTAGACTAATATTACTAATGTAAAATAAAAGGTATTTATTTGCAACAGGCACAGGCTTGCTATTTTTAATTTTAACCTATGGTTTAGTGAGCAAACAGTACGTTTTAAAGAACTGATCTACACTTTTTAACTTAACATATTCAATATGGTTTTTGAACATATTTTAGATATGTCTGCCTCTTACCTGCTGCCTCAGACAAGCATCAGAGTAATAAATAAAGCTACTGATAAGTTGCCATATATGAAAGATGAACTATGTTTGACATGGTGAGCCACAGACCTATTTTACAAATATAACATCTGTTTCTACACGATAGTATAAATCTTCCAAGTTGTATAAATGAGGTTATTTAGTTATTATTTGATTTGTACAGCCAGCCATCTGATCAGAGCAACTCTGGGTGGCTCAAAACAATCCAATAAAAGCAAATTAAAAGCCAATATACAAACATGCAAAGTATCAACAATCCATTTAAAACAGAAACTCATGAGCAGCAGAATTCAACCTATACTGGCTCAATATAGCCATTTCAAGAGTTCCCCACCATTGCTAGACCCCCGAGGCACAGCTGCAGGTGGTAGATTTATATCCATTTAGCAGGGAGCCCATCCCACTAGGTGGCAATATCTAGCTGACATTGGCCAATCTGAAAAGCTAAGAAGGGTTGGGTTTCATTTGGAGACCATAAGGAACATAGGCCAGACAAGGAAGTCAAAATAATTGTGAAAGAAAGCAGCAGCAAACCACTGCAGTCAAGAAATCTACCTGGCATGAACATGAAATCATCAAAAATAGAGGTAGACTCAAATGCATTTGTGTGTGTGTGTGCATGTGTGTGTGTGTGTTTTATATGTGTGTAAAAGCAATTGAGCTCAACACATACAATGTACAATAATGTACAATGTTGTATTAAGAATGCTGTGCTCCCACAGTTAAATAAAACACACATAAAACTTACTTCTTGCAAATTGATATGAGAGTAAAGGGCTGCAGATTAACCTTCTCTTGGAAATGTTAATATTCTTTGTGTAGGAATTCTATTTCTTAGGGAATTCAGTCATTAAATTCCTTGCCTGCAGTTGAAATGCTGTGATCCGGGAATATAGTTTTAGCACATGATGAGTAAGTTGCCTAGAGAGCCACATAAATTTATCAAAGGAATTTAAGACATTTTTAATGAGTTGCATGATTATATTAAAGGATTCAATTTAGCCTAGAATGGGGATAAATAAATGGACTCAAGCTTATTAATTTAAGGGTTAAACCGAAATTTAAAGAAAGTGTTAACTGTGGGCATCAATAGCAGTTTTCCAGTAATAAAATCAATCTCATTTAAAGTTTGAGTTCAGAGGAGAAGGGCTTTCTTTTTCCTTTGAACTTGCTTTGTTCTCTTAAGCCAATGACAGTCTTTTTCTAAACAGATTTTCTATAATTAGAGGCTAGAAGAGGAAGATCATTAAATATTTTATCAACCATACAGTCACCAACTGAGAAAATCAGAAGTCCCACTTAAGGGCCATCTGTATCAGTAAAAGTTTACTAACAAGGGAAAGAGACTTTGATAAGCACTATGATGAAACCTGGAGTGATAATGTGAGAGATATTTAATGGACAGATCCAGCTTTTTATGACCTTAGACAGACTTTTATAAAACTTTATATAATATAAGAAGCATGTTGCAATGATGACATGCTAATTCAAGGTAATAGGAAATGCTTGGCCTATGAAAGAGGTTTTTTTTTTTTTTTTAATTTCAAAGCAGACAAAACAAAACTAAGATCTGTACAGGAGGTTTATTTATGAAGAATTAGTTCAAGATTTCTTTTGCAGCATGTTATCCAAGTCCAGATAATCTTTCCAAACTCTTAAGAAGGAAACCCATTGTCCATAACAACAAAATTTTCTCAGAGGTTGGATGGTACCCCAACCCTATTTCTTTATCGGGGTGGGATTCAAATTTTTTAGCAACCAGTTCTGTGGGTATGGCTTAGGTGGGGGGTATGTCTTGGTGGTCATGTGACTGGGTGGACATGGCTTGGTGGTCATGTTATTGGCTGGGTGTGGCCAATTCAATATCACTCACATCGAGGCAGGCATCTCCTTTCCTGGCCTCTTATGACTGTGGGGATGCTGCAACGATTGTAAGTGTGAAAAATGGTCATAAGTCACTTTTTTCAGTGCCATTGTAACTTTGAATGGTCACTTCACACAAGCAAAGTACCAGCAAAGGAGGAGAAAAAAACTCCAGAGATGTTCCTGAGACAGGAAGTCTAGTCCTGCCAAGAATGTAATAAGAGTTAATGGAGAGGCAATTTCTGTAAGCAACACCAGAATGTTTCCTTCCTGCTTTCCTTACAGGATTAGGCCAATAATTTCTTCTAACAATGGTTCTCCAAACTGCTTAGAATGTTAACAACTGGTTCTAGGGAATAGGTGCGAACTGGTAGAATCCAACCCCTGTTCTTTATCCTTGAGGCTGCTACTCCAAATTGTTTCTTCTCTTGCATGTATGCAGAACACCCTTCCATTCATAAGTCAGAGGAAACAAAACAAAGCAAAAAAGATACAAAAAGATATTCCTTTGCTTGAGATGTTACAAGCAGCATACATAGTTGTACCAATTATGCATATCTCTTTGATGGATATTCAGGTGGCTTAAATGGAAAAAGTACAGGTGGTGAAAGAGGTTACCATCAATATTCTTGAAGAAAAAAACGATGGCTTGAATAACTCTGGATTTCAATTGCTGTCCAAATGAACCAGAAATGGACAATCATTGCTCATGCCCATTAAAGAAAAAAGATGGAGAGATTTATATGACCTTGCAGCTTGTACTTGGCCTTGGGGAAATAGGTTATCTACAATAAAGGAATGCAACTCAGAAAAAAAGTATGGTTATCCCAGTTCTTTGTAAAAGAAAACTGCCTTGCCAAAGGAGCTGTTCGAAAGAGGAAAGTCCTGCGAGATTTCAGTACTGTGACAAAGATGGCTGCCTTAGACAGAATCAGTTCATTGTCCAGTTCAGTTTTGCTTACACTGACAGCTTATGTCTTCATTAATTGATTACATTTTTATATTGCCTGACTCCCAGAGACTCTGGATGATTCATTCATAAAACCAGAAAAAGCAATAAAATAATGCAATGATAAAACAAAGGACAAAATCTGGCAAAAGTAAGCAACAGGCTTAAGGTTGACTCAGCCTTCCATCCGTCTGAGATGAGTAAAATGAGGACCAAATTGTTGGGGGCAATATACTAACTCTGTAAACTGCTTTGAGAGGGCTATAAAGCACTATAAAGTGGTATATAAGTCTAAGTGCTATTGCTATTACCCAGACGGGGCGTCAATCCCTCTGTTCAAAGGCCTGGAGGCCAGGCCTTCAAGGTTCTCCGAGATAGCAGTAAGGTGAGTTCTCTCTGCATCTCATTCCAGAGAGCAGTCTTATCAGTTACTAGTTTTCACACTTCTATTAGCAATATTATTGAATTGTGAAGATGCCTAGGATTATATTTCATAACTGCTATATACAAATCATACTCTTTCTTACTGTTGAAGTCTATATTTGCTATTTTCATGGAGTTTGCAGAGGCATTAATTCATTAAAAAAAACATTTCCACTCTTGATAAGGATAAAGATATACATAACTATTCACAGTTTGAAATTAGTGGAATCCATGCCCTATCCCTATTATCTCTTGTATCCTTCCAGAGCATAAGAATAGACAAAGCCACATTTTTTCAGTCCTTTGGGGTGCACTGGCATACCTACAGGGGTAAATCAGGTTTTAAGCCATTCAGAATCTATTCTTCCTCCTAAATATATATTTTGTGTGCATTTTCCCCACACTTCTACTGATTATTGTACATCACCGAGTCACTTCTTATGTGATAGGCAACTATATAAATTTGATACATATATACATACGTACATACATACATACATACATACATACAAACATACTGTTTATACATACATATATACATTTCAATGTGCAATCCTGGCTAATGTATCTTTTTCATGACACTTTCCCAAGTATTTATTTCTATTAAACTTCTAAAATATATGTATTTTCAAAATATGTACATTTTTAATACAATTCTTGAAGTGAGAGATAGAATGACACTAGTCATGCAGCAATCCATGGCATATCAGATTCAGTTTGGGTTGATCCACACCATTTTGCTTCAAAAAAAGTGTCACAGATTCTTTTTATATGTATAATAGGATTGTATTTAAACTGATTTCTACATGGATGCATGCAATTCTTTGAAACTGCCTGAGAAATGAATTTCTATACATTTGTGTAATTCTTAAAAATGAAACTTCTGGGCTAGTAAGCATTGTAACCAGAAAATAAATAGTAAAAGCTATTTCTCAACAAAAATATAAACTTTGGACAATGGAATTACAGTTGAAAATGGCTGAAGAAATGGCTTAATTATTTTAATTAAAATTTGTGCTATCTTAAAACTAACAAATTTTATGACACATACACTTTTATAAATCACAGTTCACTTTGCAGAATCTCATCAAACTAATAGATTATTTCCCATTTATTTTTTGATCCATAATATTTGTGTGTGTGTGTTGGCTATATATTTGTATATAGCCATTATGATATGAACTAAAGCTTTTAGGCAAAGTGTATTCATTATAAAACATCAACATGACATATCCCCCTAAAGATATTAAAGTCAGTCAGTCAATTGCCTGGTTAATGCAGCATAGTGAAAGGATAATACTAATCACTTCTGCCTGTAATTAAACATTTTTTTCTATTATAATCACACTTGAGGGGGATCATGGAAAATAGTATAGAGCAAGTATGACACGGAGAAAATCACATTCTAGTTTATAAGATACAAATGGGTATATTCAGCTTTTTAATACTATATGTTGATATATTATAACTGTGATATGGCTATACCAAAGCAACATGTTTGGATATGATTGCAGAAGAAAAAGACAAATTCCTGTACTTCAAAACAATCACCACAATGCCATTTTTTTATTTATTTATGTGGCTTGCTTCAACCATTGGGGAAAATGTGCTGCTTGTTTGTCTTAGCTTAGCCATTAAAGGATGGCCATTGCCCATCTTGTAATTTTTGGGCCTTGATGCTTAAACTATCACCTATATTAGGTTTACAGTGAACACAGACAATATCTAGAAAATTTACTTCATGGTTATCCAAACAATCAAAGAAACAGTCTGCATTTGTTTCTTGTTTGGTCTTTGTAGTGCAATGTGAATTGAAATAATGATAGCTTATACAGCTTTAAGTCATATTCTACAGTCTTAACTCATCTCTTAAATAAGATAGTATTCTCTTCCACCTGTTTTTTTCCTCAATGCTATGTGGAGAACCAGCAGTACAAAGTAGTAGTCTTGCTGATTGTCTGTCTTGGTTTGAATCTGCTCTCTGAAAAGTATGAATTTGTAGGCATTCCCCACCACGCTGTTAAATTTGATTTGGGGGATAAATTGAGATAATGTACATGGCTGCAGAAAAATCACAGCATTGTTTCTGTGGAAATCTGAGACCATTTTTATGCAAATCAGAGTAAAATACTTCAGATTTTCTTAGATCTAACTAACCATAGTTGTCTCTTCTTTCACAAGCCTCTGTATTTCTCCTTGGAGAAAGAAGCAGAGCAGCTGTGATAAAACCAAAATATAGTTTATGAAGAGCTACAGTGCAAAAGCACATTAGAGTTCCATAACATCCCGGAAAACAGAATGGAAAAGTCATCCCTAAATGTTCTTTATTCTATTTTAAAGAGTTATTATTGTGGCCTCTATCCAAACCACATCCATTGGTGTTCTGTACGCTCATTTACATTCTTGTAAACTCCGCACGATGATTGGCCAAAGCGCGCAGTAATCCGATTGGTCAAGCGAGCTGCACTGATTGGCCCGCTGCGGATCTCCCACGATTGGTGGAAACTAATCGCGGGAGATTCAAAGCGGTGCCATTGGTTGCGGCTGCCGCGGCTTGGAAATAAAAAGCCTCCAGAACCCGAGCCATTCTCGGGACCAATAAAAGAGCTGAACCAAGTCACTGGGTCCTGGTCCCCTTGCCGCGACGGACACAACACTGGCGACGAAGGTGGGATCCCAAGGCTAATCCCCCACCAACACGTGTCCGGAGGAAGCGAGACCGATGAGATGGCCAGCATCGCACGCCCGCGCCCTTTAATCCCGCGACTGAGGACTGGGAATCATACACAGACAGATTCCTCATGTTCCTCGAGTATAGCAACATGAAGGATGCCGCCGGGCCAAAGAAAAGAGCCGTCTTCCTGACACACTGCGGGCCCGCAGTGTTCAAGATGGCTAAAGCTCTAGCGAAAACCGTGGACGTCAAGGAGATGGACTGGGCCGACCTTGAACCATTGCTCCGGAACCACTATGTCCCCGCCATGCCCACCCTCATCAGGCAGCATGATTTCTACCAGCGGGACCAGAGATCGGGTGAGAGCATCAGCGATTTTGTGGCTGAGCTACGAAGTCTAGGGGGCATGTGTGGGTTCTCGGACATGGATGAAGCCTTACGGGATCGTGTCGTGCTCGGACTCTGATACCCAGTCCTACAGAGCCGACTGATGGCCAAAGGCGACATCGCCCCCGCCAATGCCATCGCTGAAGCCACCGCAGCCGAGGCAACCCGGAAATTGGCGAACCGCATGTGGAGACCAGACACCGGAGAGCGCACCGCGACTGCCGACCCAGCATGGGCGACCGAGGCCCACCCAGGAGCAAGTCACCACGAGACCACCACCCATCATGGCGAATTCCACTCCTCCTCCGATACCACGGACGAGGAGGAGGAAATCCATCGGCTCCAGACGGGACGGGACCGGTGCGATCAGTGGCGTTGTAAGTCGGGGACTGCATATGCCGGGTGCGGAGGTGACCACCTTCGATCAGAGTGCCATTTCTTCGATGCAGTCTGCCGGCACTGCAACAAAAAGGGTCACATCGCCCGAGTCTGCCGATTGAGGAAGGCCTACAGCCCCAGACGGCGGGACCACAGTGAGCGGAGACGGGACAGCACATCCCCCAGAGCCAGAGATCGCCAAGCCGAAAGCCGATGGGACTGGGGCGGACAGAACCGACAAGGTGGCGAAACCCGGCGGAAGGAGGAAACCGACCAGACGGTCATCATCGGCCACGCATCAACCACCGACACCCGGAAAGTCTACGTGGAGGTAGGCATTGAAGGCGAGCCATGCAAAATGGAGGTAGACTCTGGGTCCTACCTCTCCATAGTCGCCTGGCAAGAAATCAAATGCTTGGTGCCTACCATCCACAAGAAGGGACTGGAGAACCAGAAACTAATAATCAAGGACTACCAGGGAAACCGCATCCCGGTAGTCAGAACCGGACAATTCAAGGTAACATTCAAGGGCCGCACTGCAAAGCTTCCCCTGACAATCATGGACCGAGACTGACCCAGCCTTTTGGGACTACAATGGTTCACATCGCTCGGCATTGAGGTCACGGGCATAAACCACACCACAGAGACCGATTGGGAACAGCAACTGCCACGGGACTTCCAGGAAGTGTTCGATGGCACCTAGGCAAGTACCGAGGGCTGCCTATTTCCTTCAGCCTAGACCCCAACATTCCCCCGATACGCCTAAAACCAAGGCAGGTACCTTTTGCACTCCGGCCAAAAATAGACCAGCAAATTGACAAGCTCGTCAAGCAAGGGGTCCTACAACCAATCAACCACGCCCAGTGGGAGACCCCAATAGTCACCCCAGTCAAGCCCGATGGGTCGGTAAGAATCTGTGGGGACTATAAGGCCACCCTAAATTGCGCCTTACAACAAACCGCCTACCCCATCCCAGTAGTGCAGCACCTTCTACACTCACTGGGGGGAGGCAAGGTTTTTGCAAAGCTCGACCTGGCGCAAGCATACCAACAGCTGCCGGTCGATGCAGAAACTGCCAAGGTGTAAACCATAGTCACCCACCAGGGAGCGTTTTGCTGTAACCGACTCCAGTTTGGAGTCAGCGTGGCGCCTGAAATTTTCCAGAGCCTCATGGAGAGACTCTTGCAAGGAATTAAGGGGGTGGTGCCCTACTCCGACGAAGTGCTGGTGTCGGCAACCAACCAGCTAGAACTAGAGGGGCGTCTAAGGGAGGTCCTAACGAAATTCAAGGAAACCGGGCTAAAAGTGAAGAGAGAGAAATGCCAGCTTTACACAGAGCGGGTTGAGTTCCTAGGATACCTCCTAGACCAGCACAGCATCCACCCAACCGCAAACAAAATCAGAGCCATTAAAGAGGCCCCCACACCCAGGAATAAAACTGAACTGCAGGTATTTCTGGGACTGCTTAATTTTTACAATGTTTTCCTGCCCCAAAAGGCGACCGCGGCAGAGCCTTTGCATGCGCTTTTGGACAAGGCGGCCACCTGGACTTGGGGGAAGCGTGAAGAAGCTGCCTTCAGGAAAACCAAGGACCTGCTCACCTCGGATGCCGTCCTCATCCAATACAATGAGACCCTACCACTTGCCGTCATTTGTGACGCCTCATCCTTAAGCGTCGGCACCGTCCGCAGTCACACACTCCCGGACTAAAGAGAAGCACCCATTGCCTTCTTCTCGAGGACACTCACCAAACCAGAGAGGAACTATAGCCAGCTGGACAAGGAGGCCCTGGCTATCGTCGCAGCAGTGAAGAGGTTCCACGAGTACCTCTATGGCCGCACGTTCACCATTATCACAGACCACAAGCCACTGCTGGGCATCCTGGCAGGGAACCGGGCCACCCCGAACTCCTATCTCCCAGAATGACAAGGTGGTCCGAATTCCTTGCCGCCTACAGCTACCGGCTCACACACCGACCCGGTAAGACGATCACCTACGCAGACGCTTTGAGCCGCTTGCCGTTACCCGACCTAGACACCGACCCAGCACCCACGACGACCACCCTCAGCATAGAGACTCTGCCTGATCTACCCATAACCGCGTCAGACATTGCCCGAGAAACTAATAAAGACAAATGTCTGGCGTGGGTGTTACATTGGGTAGAAAAAGGGTGGCCGGAAAAAGACGATGACGAAGCATTCAAGACATTCCGGAACCGGCAAACAGAACTCTCGCTACAAAAAGGGTGTGTACTTTGGGGGGATGAGTTTGTTATTCCGGAAAAGCTACAAGGGAAGATATTGGAGTTGTTACACGAGGGGCACCCGGGAACAAAAGCCCTGGCCAGAAGTTACGCATGGTGGCCAGGGATGGACAAGCAAATCGAGGCCTGGGTGGCAAATCGAGGCCTGGGTGGCAAAATGAGGCCTGGGTGGCAAAATGTGAACGCTGTCAAGAAACCAGACCGAGCCCTCCCACGGCACCGATCCTGGAATGGGAAACCCCCAGGGGACCATGGTCCAGGATCCACATAGATTTTGCCGGGCCAACTAAGGGACATACATTCCTCATAACGGTAGATGCTTACTCCAACTGGTTGGAGGTAAGCAACATGAAAACCACCACCATGGAGGCCATGACCAAGGAACTTAGCAAGCTATTCGCAACCCACGGCCTCCCAGATGTCATCGTGTTGGATAATGGGCCCCAATTCACCTCGCTAGAATTTGAAAAATTCCTAGCGGAACGGGGCATACGACATGCACTGACAGCTCCGGCACATCCAGCAGCGAACGGAAGGGCGGAACGGATGGTTCAATTTACAAAAAAAAACCATCCAAAAAATCGAACACGGGGAAATCCAAGAAAAAATAAATAAAATGCTTTTCATACAACATATAACCCTGAACACGACAACGAACAAAAGTCCAGCAGAACTACTAATGGGGAGGAAAATAAGGTCCCCACTCGACAGACTGCACCCCATATACAACCCAGAAAAAACCCCAAACTCCTCTAGCAAGCACTGGTCCTTTGCACCAGGCGACGCCGTCTACGCAAAGAACCTAATCGGAGACCCACTGTGGGTACCAGCAACCATAACCCAACCAACAGTTCCCCGCTCGTACCGGCTGCAAACAACCGACAGACGAGCATGGAAACACCACATCGATCAACTAAGATTGAGAACAATCACAGGAAACACAACTGACATGCATCCAAACACAGACAATCCCCTTTATACAAGCCAAGAGGGGAGGGAATACCCCAGGAACCAAAACCCAATAGAAAGAAACCAGCAACACTTACCGACCGACAGCCAGCTCGAAGCCTCACCAGGAAGAGGCAGCCAAGCCAGCTCAACCATCCCAGAAAGACTAGGCAGAAGCGGCGAAAACCGCAGCTCCACCAGCCCGGGTAGACCGGGAGGGAGCTGTGACAAGAGGCCCGCCGACACCTTCCAGGCGGTTCCATCGACGAGGCTGAGAGCAACAGAGAACCCAACCAAACCGGCCAGGAGCCAAACAACAACTGACCTGCGCAGGTCCAGTAGGCAAGTATGGAGCCCCGCCTACTTACGGGACTATGTCATGTAGGACCAAACCAAGAGGGGAGGGGTGTTCTGTATGGTCATTTACATTCTTGTAAACGCCGTGCAGTGATTGGCCAAAGCGCGCAGTAATCCGATTGGTGGAAACTAATCGCGGGAGATTCAAAGCGGTGCCATTGGTCGCGGCCGCCGTGGCTTGGAAATAAAAAGCCGCTGTTTTTCCTCCGGAACCCGAGCTGTTCTCGGGACCAATAAAAGAGCTGAACCAAGTCACTGGGTCCTGGTCTCCTTGCCATGATGGACACAACAATTCTCAAGGCACAAACTATCTTCTAAATCAGTCTTGTCTTTCTCTAATACTTTTTAAAAAATTAAATTGGTAATTCTGAACACTTTTATCTCAATACCCCTAAAAGTGTCTTTGTATATTGAGTCTCCTTCTTTTTCTCCATCCTCCTTCCCCACTTTGCCAAATCTTGGGATGCAACATGCTTTCCTAGATCCTGCTTTTTCTGATTTGTTTTAAGAAAGGTTCCTATTTTATCTCACTTCCCAATTTTTTCATACCTCAACTTGACTAAAGCTAGTAGTTTCCAAACAAACTCTGATCCCCAATGTTAGTAAACAAAAGGATGAAGATTCCAAACATGGTCAAGCCTGCCAAACAAGCTCCTCCCTCCAGACAAATTTTAATTTCTTTTGTTTTTTTGTGTCTTGCACTGCTACCATCACAGCTGAGGTTTTATTTAGCTTCCATATGCTTTATTCTGTATTATGCACTCATTTCCTCAGCTGAAATCTTGGATTTTCTTGTTTTAATTCCTTGTGCTATTACCAAGAAAATAGTTCAATTCTTTGTTCAGGTATATTTATCCATTGGAAGATATTATAGTATGTATGGTAACTGGGATTAATTCACCAAGGCATGCTTGAACTGTAATGAGGTTTTTCTCACTATCAGTGAAATGCACCCCTGCTGACTGAACGTTCACGTGGCTGTTGATTTGGCATATATAGATCCTCTCATGTGGGGAAACCATATCTTTCTTGCCTTTGTAATGGGAGAAATATGCATTCTTGTGGTTGCATTCTTGTATTTCCAAGTGACACTTCAGTTATGAGGCAATTATGGCAGAGGCTTGGTGACATCTTTCCCTCACAATATATCCTTTCCAGGATATAGTTTCCGCTATGCTTTATTTTCCTACCACTCTTCAGATGACTGAATGTTATTGAGTTGCATTGGCTGTGCCTTGCATTGAGAGACTGCAGCAATTAAATTTCTGTAGCTACTCATAGAGGCCATGGTGTAGCATAGGAGGAATAAAACTTCTGAGAGGCAGCCACGGGAGCATTGATATAGATGAATTTGTAACAAAGAAGGTGCATGTGGGTGGCTGCCAGTACAGGGCTGCTGAATACAAGAATAAGCTCTAGATACTCCAGCTTGTCCTCAAAAACAAAAATCTGGCTTATAATAACTACCTAAGGAACATTCATTTGCCCTGTGAACAGTTTCTGTTTCATTTGCCACACTCAGTGTTTGCAACCAACCATACTGAGCAATCCTTGCATGATTGCTGTAGCCACTATCCTTCAATTCAAATTTCTTAGTCCCCATTTATCTGTGAATGCCTTTTTTCAACCAAAATTTATAAAACAAGTTCATTAATGGTCGCTATTATTTTGAAATCATAATAGCTCAGTAAAGACTCTATTCTATATTATGGCTGGTCTTGTTTGTGGCCCTCTACCAGTCTTGTTTGTGGCCCTCTACCAGTTTCTACCAAACTGTCCTACCCAAATATACGTTAAAGTTAAAGAATATGAACAGCACAAAGGTCTAATGGCTGTCTCTATTCATATATAAATATATCAGCAAGATCTGAGGGGCCCTCTAACTTGCAAATTTAAATAGAACCAATGGAAAAGATAAATTCTGTGATTGTGCTTCCCCTGGAGAACAACTGCTCCATCAGCCTGTTAGTGGTTTACTTTGCAAAAGACATAGTTGCCATGAAGAACTCAGTTTCCAATGAACATGTATATTCATCATATAGCAAAGAAAGGTGAAGGGGATAAGCAGGAAGCTTACATTGAATCTGGAGCAGTAATCATGGAGAATGGGTGAGAAAATAAAAGGAAATAACAAGGAAAATTGCTGATCCTATCAATCAGATGTCATATTATAACATCTCCCCTCTCCCCCTTTTTTTTTGAACTTTGGAAAAAAATAAGTAATACTGGGTCTTGCTAGAAGGTGATTAGGATGGAAAAAGTATAGGACCAGTGATATAGCAGAAAGAACAGATATAAAAGCAACAAGGAGATAGCCATTTTTATTTATTTATTAGATTTTGTCTGACCTTTATTACTTTACAAATAACTCAAGGCAGCAAACATAGATAATAATCCTTCCTCATAGTGTTTGTCCCACAACAACAATCCTGTGAAGTGGATGGGCTGAGAGAGAGTGACCAGCCAAAAATCATCCAGTCAGCTTTTATGCCTAATGTATGATTAGAACTCACAGTCTCCTGATTGATATGTATTAAAATGACTTTAAGTTTAAATATACTGTATCTAGTAAGTTTGTTAAATGTATAATGTAAAAAAATTCTTCAAAAAGAATTTACCACAAAATCCCTGGTAATGACTAACCTCGTCCCTGGAAACAGAATAGGATAATTACATCTGTGAGATGTTGCTCATAAACACACTGTTCTGCTTCATAACAAACAAACGCATTTATTTAGACATGTAAGGCTGATCCTTTTGTTTATTTTTGTTTCCATGACTTTGGGTCAATATTCTATGAGCAAGGAGGAAGTTGAAATACTGTTTGAAACACAGATCTCTTTTTTTGGATTTTCAAAACTTGGTAGGAAATGTGTATTTCTATTCTATTACAATTGTTGTGAAAGTTCCACAACAAATCTTAATCACATACTGCTATGTATATTCAATAAGCCCATATAAGAACAAATTCTAGCACTATGTAGCCCAAGCACCAGTAGTAAAATCTGTAATTCACTTTACCAGTAGTAAAATGGTTGTAATTCAGCTCCAGAATCAGAATATGCAGAGACAGAAAGACTGTCCAGGATTCCTTGCTAGTATCTTATTTCTATAGTCAAACTATCCATCATAAAGTTTTGTTAGCAGTACAATAAATAAGGGGTATCATGTGGCTTTTATTTGAAAAAAAATTAAATGATGCCACATTAAGTGCGAACAGCATATTAAGTTGTGGGATTCTATACATTGTAAGATGAATTTCTAGACATCTAAGTGTAAGTGAGCCCTAAGATGATATTTTTAAATTTTATTTTAATCAAATATTAACCTGTCTTAAGCTCCTTTATAAAGGTTATATTTGCATTTACAAAGATTCTCAAAACTATTTAACAACAATGAATTTTAACAAGGCAGCTTCCTATCCTTACCTGCCTACCTATTTTTAAATTTTAAAATAGCTGAGATCTTCTGGCAGAGTTTTGTAGCTCTTCAGATGAAAGTCTAGCTGCCTGAACACTTTAAAATAAGAGAAGAGGAAGAGGAAATGGAAAAAGAAGAAAGAAAAATAATCAATTTGGTATCAAATTTATTCCAAAGCTGAAAAGTGCTTGCTTTTTTTTCTTATTGTGAAGGAAGACATGCAGGAAGGTCAAAGGTCAAGCAAAGAGGAGACGGCATTGTGTAGAAACTGTCACGCATCACCACTTATTTTGACATGCACAGGGCCGTTTGTTGTCTGTCGAACATGCAAATTAAGTGCCTGCTGTCATAGCTAGCCGATATCTGAAAGTGGAAAATGAGACCACCTGTAACCAGTGAATGGAGTGATGGACAAGCATTCAGCACTCGTCATTTCCAACGCCATTCACACCACCTCCGAATTGCATATGACATGTAAAAATCTTTTCTTAATATGCACAACCGGGAAGTTTGGGGAATTATGAGGCTTCAACTGCTGCATCTAATGGGTTCTCCAAGCAGACAGCTGTGACTGCGAGCTGGCTTGATAATTAGGTGTCCAGGAAGATTTTATGCTATGAATCAGTTAAAAGGAAGAAAAGGAAAAGAAAAATAATGGCAAGTAAAACTCACCAGAATGGAAATAACATTAACCCTTAAGTTCTCTGCTAAAGTACTGGGATTTACAGTACTCTTTAAAAAATGAATTTATAATGTTGCATCTCACAGCACAGTAAATCTACAGTTAACTTGTCATTTCTCATAAATGTTATTATTGCAATACCATTGTAGCAATTATATATGCAGCTGACCTTTAAAAAAATAACTTGGAATATATAGGCACACTTCCAAATATTTATAGTAAAGGTATACATAGAGTTTTAAAATGGAGATTTGTGCCTTTGCGATATCTAAGGCTATAGGCGAGGCAATGTGTGTTTACAACTGGCAGTATGTCACTGTTAACAATTCCACTTGCACTAAATATATTGAGTGAAATATTTATTTCATGTTTCAGTGAAGAAGTGCTAAGAGATTTCAGTCAGGATGAGAAGGATTTACAACAATTCAATTGCCTGTTCCTAGATATTTTAAACTGCAAAATTTCACTATGTTTTAAGAGTATTCCTTTGCAGAATGATTGTAGACTAAAAAAATATTGGATTAGCAAAGCCTGTATTACCTTCTGTCTTTGTATTATAAACAGGAACTTGATTTAATGATGAGAATGGAATAATCCATTTCTGTGAGCATTTAGAAGCTCTGCTGCCTTCTAGATAGATAGCTGTTGTTTACATTGCAAAAACAAAAGGTTTTTTTTTAAAAAAAAAATCAGTTGGCAGTTCTGGGAATGATCAGCCTCCTCTCCCCTAAACACTGATTCTGACTGTTATTGTTTTTGGTAATCAAAAATTTAACAAGAGTTTTCTACATCTTCTGATTTCTCATCTCAAATACCTACTATAATCAACCTCAAAATTCAGTGGGACTTGATGTGAACAAAGGATTGGGCACACTCATCTCTAATGTTGACTTTTAATTGGATCTTACCTGATTATCATTCATGAATGCAAGAGAACCTCCCATTCAATCATGAGAAATACAAACATTCCAGTATGCAGCTTTGTTCTGTCATAAAAAAGGCATTTTTCTATTGGGATTAATTCAGTCTGAAACACATCAGCACACATAGACACATACATGCAGTGTACAGCCAACGTTCAGACTGCTTATTCAGCTCACCCAAGATGAATAGCAAATCAACAATAGAGTGTTATTTATGAAGGCTTCCAGTCAAAGTTAGAGAGATTTTTATCAAGGGAGCTTAGATCAATGTACAGTGCCACTATTCCTGACCCCTGTGGAGTGAAGTGAGCACTTGGAAATGATCAAATATATTGAGAGGATATTATCTGAATACCTCTAAAGACAGACTAGCTCCTTTATAATCTTTGGAACAGTGTCCCTATCCATTTGTGTGTGGCACTCTGTCTTTTATACCACATTCCCAGGAAGATATTCACAATTAAGCCAAGTGGAGATTAAGAGCAGAGTTTTAATAATTTACCTGTAGAATATTCATTCTCAAACCTGGCCTTTCTTTTAATCTTCTGGATTTCTCAATGTGGACTGGTACCTTAAAGGAGTTGATCAGGAAGACCATCAAATATAATTCATTTATGTCCCATAATTATTAAATTAAACATTTGGATTTCTACATGTTAGGCAGCAGTACAATATTTATTTATTTTTTCTGATTAGGAATATACACAGTCAAAAATATGGTAGAACTGTAATGGTGTCGCAATGAATACAGAAGAGAAACGAGATACTGAATCTTGCCTCATTATAGTTCAACGCCAGTTAGTTCTGCAGAAGTATATTCCTACTAATAAATATCTGCATGAAAAATAGGAATCCTTGTGAATTTACAGAGAACTTTTACCAAGACAAGGAATGCTGACTGGTCAGAGTACTTCACTGTATGTAAAACTTCTCCATATATACAACCCGCAACACACAAAACAGATCTATTTCCAAGGAGTCTCAAATGAACATTTGTAGGGAAGCATGACACAGAAAGATAGCAATAAACATACTTGTAATTAATCCAGTTATGGGATTTCTTCCCAGAGTA
Source organism: Hydrophis major (assembly GCA_033807585.1). NCBI lineage: Eukaryota > Metazoa > Chordata > Lepidosauria > Squamata > Elapidae > Hydrophis > Hydrophis major. Next base: position 112,416,693 of record CM066330.1, read on the forward strand.
CATCTAGGCTGCTCTAAGGGACATATGTTGTCTCTCCAGTTAACCACTGAAATATAGTGAGACAATATGGAAATGAGCAAGAGAGGCTGAAATTTCACGATAGGTAAAATATGTTACCAAGCAGCTGAGGTTCTGTTTCTTGCAAAGTATCTAAAACTGGCACAGGGAATGAGGAGAAACTTTATCATTCTTTCCAATATTTTTGTTGAGGGAAAAAATGCATATATGCCTGGGAGGATTTGTTTATTTGTTTTAAATACCATTGGAGTTATTGGAACTTTTCAACCACTGAAAGTTGCATAGAAAGGGACCAATTTTTTTAAACAAAAGTGGTTGTTTCCCAGATTTGATTTGGTGTTCAGATATTTTACTATATTATCTTTGTATTGTTGTGATGCAGTTGTTTCTATTTTTTGTATGGGTATGCTTTATATTCTATTTTTTTTCCTTAAGAAAATATAAGATGAAAGATGTCTATACCTATAAATCTTATAGTTGCAAAGTTGTATAAATCATCCACATTCTGTATCAAAATCAGGATTGCTGCTACTTGCTTAATATATATAATATTTTTTAAAAAGATGGTAAATCTTCAAGATGGCATTAATCTTGCAAAGTTATAATAGGATAATTTCAAGGGTTTTGTCACAAATTTTGGGCTTAGGACTGGATAGCATGGCAGCTTTCAAATTGTCTAGCAATTTTTCCCCTAACTTAACAAGTAAATCTTTCTAAAACTGTTTTATTTTATTTTTTTGGCTAGCTTTTGTTGGCATGGCTTATTAGCTTAGCAATGCTAGCTTTTTCTGGCTATGATGCATTAAATGTTGCTTACACAACACTGGAAAAATCTGAGAAGCTTCAGTATTTAACACCACGTTGTATACCATACATGATGTAAAGAAGAAAAAAATACACATAGGCACTTGAGGATTTTTTCTTTCTTTCAGGTGAATGGAGAGAATTAAAGCAAAGCAAAAGAAACTAATCCCGGGGGGGGAAGGGGGGAGCTTTAGGCAGACTGGATACAAAGAATAACAGGGACAATAGGGTGCGTCAAGCAAATACAGGTAAACATTCCAGGAAATCTGTACAAGAAGAGCAAACCAGAGCAAAAAATACAAAAAAAGAGCTGCAGAATAAATCTTAGGCTGCTGGGCATGATATCATTTGGGCAAATAGTAAGAATGATCCCAAGTAGGACTCTACAAGCTCTGAGTAGATGACAGCTTTGAATTAAAGAGCATATGGGGGCTCTCAGGAGTCCTAGAACACAAGAATGTTGTATTAACCTTCATGCAAATTAGAACACACCAATCCTTGAAACCACCAGCTGAAGGTATGGAGGTCAGTGAGAGCAAAGAATGAGTTCTCCAGTCACTTGAAATCTTTATTTGTATTACTGCAAGCACATTGTGCAAAGACCTAACACCCTGAAGAATTCTGTAATGTTAGGAAAGGTGGAAAGATAAAGAAAAACAAGATGATCATCTGCACAAAGTGGACAGATTCCCTATAGTGGTAATGAGTGCACCATTGGAGGACCTGAAGGTTCAGTTAGGGACAGATAATTAGGGGGGAAATATATGCAATCACTAAGAGTCAGCAACAACTAGATGGTACATAATCCATCAATCAATTAATGAATCAATTACAAGCTAAAATTTAACTTGTGTCCACCATCTTAAAGAAATGTAGGCAAATGTACTCAAAACTGTGTCTCTCAGCAGGCTTTTGACTGGTTTAGAGTCCAATGCATCAAACTTAAGCTAGATCAATAGTAGTTTATTGATTACAAAGCAGTGCCTTTCAATTTATACACTAGGTTTATAAACTCCCCACTTCACATCTGGAAAGTATTACTTCACAGAAAGAAAGAGTAGTGGAAGCTTGGAACCAACTTCCAGCAGAGATAATGGGTCCATCACTAATAAATGAGTTTAAACATGGTTTAGATATGTTCAGAATTCAAAAAATAAAATAAAACTTAAATGGCAGATTCAATGGACCATTAGATCAGTTTTCTGTTTCTGTGAGGTACTCGCCAATGTTGTTCAGACAGATATAAATATTTGACTTTTCATTTTTGTAATATTGTATCAATAATGTAGGACCATAGCATAATAAGCATAGATTTATTTTTATAAGATTTTTATTCATAATTGCATTATTTCAAGAATGATAGAGCATCCCACATTGCAGTCAATGGACTTCAGGAAAGGCTCTTTATTATGCTGAAACCAAGAAATAATAATAATAATATGACACTTGAGACAGAAAAATTTCAAACTGTATGTAAAAATCTTACTGTATATATAGACCTGAGCCTACATGGAATAAAACCAAGGTTCATATTCAGAACAATTTTTAACATGAACTAATTTTTGCTGAGCCATTAACTGATCAAATACTTTTAGATTTTTTTTATGATAGCATCAAACCTATCTGAGACTGTGTCTACTTGAGTCTTGGGCTGTGTATTTTGTGTTTTTACTTTGTGTTTCAATATTTTTGTACTAAAAATACAAGGGTGTTGAAAAAATCAGCAATATTGTATCAGAGTTAAAGACTTAGACTATCCAATACAAGAATTAGAATAATAGATAAGTATTGTATTGACATATTCAAATACATACTTCATTTCTGCACCAACATACAAATATTCCAATGTTTCCCTTATAACAAACTAGCTGTCAGGCTATCTGACCCTCTTACTGCTAAAATACAATGCTCTCTATCAACCTTAAAAAAAACTCTACTGGCAAGATATTTGCCTATATGTCCCTATTGCTAGTCTTTCTCATGCCCCTGTTCTACCTCACAACAAGCACAATCCTAATATTGTGGGTATAGCTTGCGGTAAATAAAGTGTCTGGCTGATACGTACAGCTTTGTTCTGCTCCAAACTCTATACCTTACCAATGGATGGGGAAAACATCCACTAATCATGGCATCCAAGCAGAACTGGAGCAGATCTGACTGCAGGTGCTTGATTACTATGATCTTTGTTTGTTGCCCTCCTTCTATACCTCATTCTATCATGGCCAGAACTGTATATTTTTCTTTCTGTATAATACTGTCATGTTATGTCAGCCCTGCTGGATGGGTCAGACCTGGAAATCAATTTCATAGGAAGACTAAAACTGAGGTTGGCTATAATAAAACCTTACAAAGTATTATTGTCCTGCACCTCATTCTCCTTATATTTCAGTGAAGATGGCCTAATCTACTTCCTTACATTATCCATAAGTTCCATCAAAGTCATCTTCTTTACTCTCTACCATCTGATACCTTAAACAATAGTAGAGTGATCTAAGCAGCATTTTATGATCCACTGATACTGTCAAAAAAGATGTTTATGTAGCATCCCGGCCAAACAAAAAGAAAAAAGATAGAATACTAGCTCTGATGTTATCATGACTCTTGTGGTTACACATTTTCCCTCTCTAACAGAGTATTTGAACGAAGCTCCAAAGTTTTAAGCACAAAGAAAGAATGGGCAAAATTATTGATACAGAAAGGATAAAATATAAATAAAAACAAAATGGCTTCATCTGCTCATCAACAAGCTCTCCATCAAGTAGGGCTCCATCTCCATCAAGACACATAGTCACAAAAGATATAAAGTCATTCTTAACATATGAATGAAATAGGGAGAGGATATGCAATTGGGCTTGCTCATAAACCAATAACTGGGCAACACAACCAACTGCAAAAAAGAGAAGATATTCCCCTTCAAAGAAAGAGAAAGGTTATGGAAAAACTGCCTCCTGCTGATTTCATAAGAATATACCATAGCAGCGCCTTCACTCTCAGAGTAATATGTCACAGCAATGCTTTCACACATCTTCAGAACAAATAAAGAAAACTACCACAATGAAAAAGGTGGAGAGGTCAGAAGAAAGGTGGTCTCACAGCTTGTTGACGACACTATACAAATATTTCACTTATCTCCAATGTGGACAGTTGGGGGTATGATGGAAATACAGCTAGAACTGTTCCACTTAGGTTTATTTCAAGGACTTTCTAATCTACAACATACAGCCCAGTCATATCAGAAGGTACTCCATGTAGATAATCCTCCAGAGTGTCACGTAATTGATTAAAAAAAACCCAATAAAGTACAGTACTATAGAAGTATTTTACCAAAGGTTCTATAAAAGATAGCTGCAAAGAGCACATTGTGCAAACCTACTGTATGTCTTGGGTTATGCTGAAAATGCTGTTTAAAAAGAAGCCATTACCAAAGAAGCCTTATTAACATGGTGCCAGATGTTCCATCATCAGAAATCTTGGATGCAGATGAAGAACTACATGGGGCAATCCCAGCAGAAGATCCTCTGATGCACCATATGTCATAGATGAAGAAAATTGGGAACTATGGGAAATTAATGAAAGAAGGACAAGGGGAAACAAAATCCAATGATCTCAGCCAATTAGTCTTCTGAAATATGGAATGAGGAATACAATTAAACAAAGAATAAAAATGCTTCAACTCTAGATGAAAACACTTGCACTTTTGATTCATTCATGTCATTAATCTGTATAGCATGCCATAACATTGAAAAATACAAAGAATGAGTTAACATGACTGCAAATTAGCTGTAGATATTATGTAGAATGTATTTGTATCTACACCTGAAAAAAATACAACAATTTAATCCATAGAGGCTTAAGTTTAGGCAATTTGCTGCCAGAAGGAATGATCAAAAACAGTAAATGAAGTTCTATTGTACAACTTAGTGTAATATGTGAACTCAGTCTTATAGTCCCCAAATCTGTTCTTTGCAGAGGTTTAAACTTCAAAACCACTTGTAGCCTGGTGTATGTAAAATTCAGGAAATCTGTAAAATAGGGAGCACGCACATGTAGAAATTCCCATTCAAATTGAACAAGCATTGCCTTTAATGGACTCCTTCCCTGCTTTAGCCCATTAAATTGAGGGTTTATTACTGTATATAAAAAAAATCGGATGTGCACTTCCAAGGGAAATAAACCCTCATAGAATAATTAGGAAACCAGTAGAGTTTTCAATATAATTTTATAAAGACCTCATTAGGGAAGTACTGTATATGAATTCATGTATTGGTCAAAGAAATATATGAACTAATTTTCTCATTTAAAAACTTCTGCTTGGAAAATTTTTCCCCAAAGCACAACAAAGGCTTTAAAATAGTCTCAGTTTATGTAAATGCAAGGTGTTTTGTTTAGTAATGTCTTTTGATAGTCCACAGTTGACTAAGTTTTATAGCATGCATCCATAAAATAATGATTTGCAACAATGATATGCATGAATAGTGAAAGCATGAATGGAAATCCGATTATATATTGAGGTGTGTGTCATCCAGGATAATCACACCAGAAAATGCAAGCATGAATGCATCCATGTGGGAAGGTGCCCCTTCCCTGTAGACTACAGGTCTCCCTTTTGACTGGAACATGTTTGCCCAGTGAACCAGCTCTTAAGGTTCAGTGGAAATTTTCAGAACATTCTTGGCTGTTCATAACAAAGAGCAGCCAACAGACAGGAAGCTTATCTGTCTTTTCTCTGACCAAGGAAGGACCAATTGTGGTTTAGAAATATATAGGCAAGAAGCTTATGTATTAGATGGCAAAACATGATGAGTCATGATGTTTTTAAAAAGTGGGCCATTTCCAACTTGTTCAGCAGTGAATGCTGAACTCAGTTTGTAACTAAATGAAACAAGAATCAAGTGATCAGTAAACTAAAATGTATCAAATGCAAAATTTAGCACTGCTACTGAGGAACTAAAGCAAAATGTTAAATTTCTGTATTAAAATTCACTCAACATAGCACGCATCCTGCTGGTATTAAAATTAGCTTACTGAAACTCTGTGAGTACAATAATCTCCAACAACAAGGCAAGTGGATAACAAGGAACAAAGGTGAAAAGTTTTGATGAGTTGTTTATTTCCCTGCCTAGCGTGGCTCTAATTTTTTTTCTACTTCAATTTTCATCTGCAACTTTTGAATAGATCAGTCATTTCTAGATGATTTTCATCTTACCATTTGGAAAGCTGCTCTCTTGAAACCATCTTGAGATTTGTAAAGTAGATGTGAAAGCGAGCCAAACATGAAACAGCGGGAATACATCATGCCTGCCAAAATATGCTGTCAAGGCAAATTAATGGAAGTAAATATCATCAGCCAAAGGATGGTAAGTGAACATGATGATGAAGTCTTTAAAACAAGAATTGTAGGTTGGCAGCTCAAAAGTTGAATGCATTTTTAAGAGGGGGGGAGGGAGGGAGGAGGAGGGAGAGGGAGAGATTATTGTGTTCCAACATTCAGCTAAGCTGCACCAGCTGAACCAATTATCTATAATTAGTCAAGGTCAATATTTAAAGTGGAGGACATTTCCCTGTTTGTCCAGCTAGCAATGGATAGACCCACTCAGTTGGGGATAAGTGTTAACTAAACTCCTTCAACAGAGGGTAAGGAATTATTGTGTCCTTTTTGTGTTTGGCCAAAAGAGGAGATGTGTTTGGACAACTTAAATGTTATAAATGTAAGTAAATAAGAAATCACACATTAGGTTTTGTTTGAACCACTGAAACTTACGTTTGTTGGCATAATTTTTTTCTAGTTCTTGAAACATGACAAGTGGCTATATTATAAGAAAGATGAAATATTTAAATGTATACTGACACATATTAACTTTTTTTTGGTAGCACAGTAATGGATTACTTATATTTTTAAAAAGTAAATAGTCCAAAATCATAATCCAGTTAAAGTTAAGGGTGTTGAAATCTCACTGATTCATGGGGTTGATTAAATGCCAAACACTTCTGGTAAAGCCTTTGGATTAAATTATTATTTTAATTGCCCTGATTCTGCTTTAAGTCATTCCTCTTTTCTGACATTTGAACTACTATTTTTAAGAATCTGATCTTACCAAACAAGAATGTACAAAATACCCAAACTAATTCAGACCTATTTGGATCAATCCAGATCATTAAAATACATAAGTTGGAAGCCATATGAATCCATGCAAATCAAGTGAAACTTGAATATTTAGCCAAACTTCATATTTAACCTACATATATTTATATTTTAAAAATTTTAAATATCATACAACATACCGGTAATAATCACTTATTGAACCGGTATGCTATCTGACTCTCAACAACTCTGGGAGGCTCACAATAATCAAGAAGGAAATGACAATAAAATCAATAAAGTATTTTAAAAAAGATTAAGGATGCCATAGCACAAATGTCATAGTTTGGAAAAATACTTTATAACAAAGTATGGAGCTCTCAAAACATTTTTAAGTAAGAGTATTGCTTTTTCATTATTGTTTTGTTAGATTGGCTTGCATAATGTGCCAATCATATCATCTATATTCATAAATATGAAGGAATATGTGACCTATGTGACATTCCCTGAACCATGTTCAAATTTATCCTCACATTCATTAACAGCATATTTGCATGTACCCAGAAACATGCTAGTATCATCTTAAGTCATTGAGACCTCTAATGATATGAAGTCAATAACAGGATGAGTATTTACACAATACTCTAGATTGCCCCAAATTACATTGTGTAATAATTGGAATCCTTGGAAAATAATTGGAAAGGAGGAGAATATTGGATTGGATTTAGTGCCTGAGTTTCTTTTTTCTTTTTTTTCTTACCTTGCTAAATCAGCTGATCACCACCACTTTTGCTTTAAAAAATTCTGAGTTTTCCTATTTATATGTCTTGCTGTTAACTGTGCCAGAGGCCATTGTATAGATAGGAATGTTTTTGACAAAAGCAAATTCAGTTAATATTGCTTTTTTTTTTTATATGTCCTATATTTGGAAACTGGGTTTGGCATGGATGATTGGCTTACAGTATTCCAATTATTATCTCATTGTTTACAAAGCAATGAATCTTTGACTAGATCTGTTATCATATTTTTTTGTCAACTAAATAAATTAGACCCAGAAAATGTCAATGCACAAACTATTTTTTTATTATTATTATTCTATTTGGCTTGCAGAGAAAAACAAATGCATTCATGGGGACAAATAGTTTTAGTAAATTCTAGGAAAAGCAAAATTTATTCTAGATGCAGAGAATGTTAATGCACAGAGTCCTTATCCTGGCATAATCTACGTGGTTGGAGAAGTTTACAATGCCAGAAAATATGTAGAACTAAATACTATGCAGGAAACTACTATCTGTCAGAATATCTCATCCACACAGAATATCAGTTTTCCAGATTATCCTTCTTTGATTATTTTCATAAATGGGTTTTGTAGCACTGATTACGTACCGTGCTTTACTGATCGAGTGTGGACCAGTTCCATCCAGCTGGAGGACCAGTATACCAGTAACAATCAAGGTGTAATTAGGGGTGAGATTCTACCAGTTTGCACCTATTTGCTAGAACCGGTTGCTAACATTCTAAGCAGTTTGGAGAACCGGTTGTTAGAAGAAATTACTGGCCTAATCCTGTAAGGAAGGCAGGAAGGAAACATTCTGGTGTTGCTTACAGAAAATGCCTCTCCGTTAACTCTTTTTACATTCTTGGCAGAACTAGACTTCCTGTCTTAGGAACATCTCTGGAGTTTTTTTTCCTTCCTTTGCTGGTAATTTGCTTGTGTGGACTGACCATTCAAAGTTACAATGGCATTGAAAAAAGTGATTTATGACCATTTTTCACACTTACGACTGTTGCAGCATCCCCATAGTCATGAGAGGCCAGGCGAGGAGATGTGTGCCTCGATGTGAGTGATATTGAGTTGGCCACGCCCATCTAATAACATGACCACCAAGCCATGCGCACCACCTAAGCCATGCCCACAGAACCGGTTGTTTAAAAATTTGAATCCCACCCCTGGGTGTAATCTCTGAGATTCTTCTTGGCTCAACTTTTTGCCATACCTTCTGTTCCACAGAAGCAATAGACTTGAGAGGAATAGGTGAATCTGCCTATTTCCTTCTTATATCATGACGAATGTGCTAACACATCTGCTGTGTTAAAAAAGACATGCACAAAAGCTTTTATTTAAACAAGTATTTTAAGCATATTATAAAATCACTTAATCATTTAACAGGCAACATCTACATTGTTATTTGGCAGCAATATGAATTTGCCATTACCTTTTTCCAGGATACATTTTCAACCTCTCTATGTAGTCATTTGTAACCCAGGCATTTGTATCAACATCAACCAGTGTTAAACCTGTTCAAGTTTTTTTATGTCAGCCATGTTTGGCAAGGGGTTGCCCTATAGTGACCATTTTAAACATTCTTTCAAAGCACTTTTTTTTTCTTTTAAGATAAGCCTCTCAAATGTTGAGAGTCTGAGTACACATATAAATCTCTCTGTACTGTATGTTCGTCTTCTAAATTTACTAAATATCAAGGATTTTTTAGCATTCAGAGGTAAGGGTAGATTAATTAAATTACTATTTAATTTATTAAATGTATATGCCAGCTGACCCAAGTGACTCTAGGCAGTTTACAATTATTAAAAATATTTAAAAACAATGAAGAAAACCCTCACAAGAACAACAAAAGACAGCACTGGCAAAGAAAACAAATCTAGAAGGGAACAGAAAAGAGGAAAGGGGGATAGGTCATTCTCACAAAAGTCTGGGTGAAGAGCCTTTAAAATCCTTGTAGAATTTGGTAGGGGAGGGAATTCATTCCAGAAGAAAGGTGCTACTACAGAGAAAGGGTGCTTCTAGAGTCCAGAGCGGTGGCATTGATTAATCAACAGAACCCAAAGTATGCCCTATATGATTGGCCAGGCAGATACTATGATATAACTGGTGTAATTGCTTCCTTGTCTTGAAGAAAGAACAATCGAATTCCAAACGCATAAGAGGTTTATCAAAATTTGCCCACTCACTGTGTAACAGTGCCCCACCATGGGACTCTGAGCACAGAGAGTTCTTTCAATATCCCTGGTGGGGGTCTGAATGTAATGCTGTGAAGGAGTGGAAAGCAGAAGCAGATGCCAAGTGTTGTGGTTCACCCGCAGCAATCAGGAGGATGTTCCCGAGAAGCCTGTGCTGGGTGTGAGTGAGAACAGGATGATTCATGGAAGAGCAGCATAGGTGACTCAGGAGTAAGAATGCTAATTAATGCCCCCTCCCTCTAGGGAATATAAGCCTGGTTTCAAACAGCTTTTGTCTTTGCAAAAGGCAAAAGTTCAAAGGAGTTAGTGTGATGATTACAGACTCTGATTTATTGGACTAATTGGTTGCAAGCCATCTGTTATCTACAAAGTGGGTTATTTGTGGAATAAAGCTGTGAACCTTTCAGTTTTGGAATTTATCTGTGTTTGCGTTCAGAAATGTCGGCTGGATCAGAACCCCATCTTAGCCTGGCATATGAAACTAGGGATGGGGATAAGAAACCAAGGGACAAGTATGACATGGAAAAGGAACAGATGGAAGTGCCAGAAGGGACAAGAAGCTAAAGCTAGGAAGGAGAGAATACTTATTAGTTTTTATTTATTTGATTTCTATAGCCACCCACCTCAGCAAACAACTCTGGACTGCTCACAATTCAAATATTATATGTATTTTACAATGTATTACTGTATATATTTATTTAACAACATTTATTTATTTACAGATATGATTGGTGATCAAGTTATGCCAAACATTTCTTCCATAACTTTCCCAACTATATGCATTTAATTACAAAATAAATAATTTATTCCTAGCCCAAATCAAACTAGAAGATTCTAATGAAATTCTTGTGGATGAAATTTACAGGTCCTGTCATTATATTATACCAAATCCAGAAATTTTTTTTCTTTTAGATTTTTATCCAGATTTTTTTATATACAATTCAAGGCAACAAACATACCAATATGCCTCCCTACTTCTATTTTCTCAATAGTCCTCTGAAATGAGGTGAATTGGGCTGAGAAAGAGTGACTGGTTCAAAATCACTCAAGCCAGTTTTTAATGCCTAAAGCAGGACTAAAACTCACAATATTCTGTTTTCTAAGCCAGTACCTTAATTATAATCTCAAACTGACTCTTCAAGTCTTCAAGTTTTCATGGTCTAATCCAGAGATGGTATTCAGCAGGTTCTGATCAGTTCTGGAGAACTGGTAGTGGAAATTTTGAGTAATTCGGAGAACTGTCAAATACGACCTCTGACTGGCCCTGCCCCCATCTATTCTCTTTAAAATGGAACTTTGTAAACCGGCTAAGACACTGATGAGACAGTTTAGCCACAGTGATGTGCAAAGTCCTGTTTTTGATAAAATCATTTAGCAATCATTGATTGGTAGCTTATCCTATCTTAGTAATTGGTCTAGCCCAGACATAGCATATAGTTTCAACCAATTAGCCAAGTTTAATACTGAACCCACTGAAAGGCACTGGCAAGCTGCTAAGCGTCTGTTGAGATATCTTAAACAAACGAAGCATTACGCATTATATTTGGAATCTAAGGATGAACTAAGTTTACCTGCATATGCCGATGCATATGCTGGTCATTATGTATAACATATAAATCATTCTTTAAAGTAGCAGTAATACTTTTACCCTCTTTCTCTATTATACAGTTATCTCCCCTAAAGGTTATTACATAACCAATATTAACTAAAGCCCTTACTGATAACAAATTAAATTTCAGTTTAGGTACATATAACATAGATAAATGCTCACTTACATATGAACAATATGCAGTATCTTCACCAGATGCTTTCATCTTCCACCCATTTGGCAGTGGTACATATTGCTTAATTGTAGACATCTTTACCAACCTCTCTCTATTTCTATTAATGCACTGCAATGGTCCATTATCAACTACCAACAAATCATGGTTTACAGTTGAATTGCTAGACATAGCTAAATTAACATTCTTCTTAGCCTTCTGATGATTACCAGTATTCTGTCATTTTCCTTTCTTACAGAATCTAGCTATATGTCCTCTAGCCCCACAAGAAAAACATTTCCTAACAGTATAGGCAGTTGAAAACAAATCCTCTTCTTGTGGTTGTTTCTCTCTCAGTTGGTCTCTATCCAGCCTTCTTCTTGCCTCTTCTAATAATCATCCGGTTATGTCAATAAATGTCAATTCATTTCTGGTCAGGACTTCCAGTGAAGATACATAATCGTCATAACTTTCATCCAATGAGGAAAAAATGATGTAAACCTGATGCATCTCTGAAAAAATCAGTTCCTTTTCATGAAGTTCAAATGAGCTAACATATTTCCACCTTTCAAAAGACATGCTCTAAACAGTTTACATGTAAGATGTAAGTGTGCACCTACACTGTCACAAACATAAATCCTCTTCAAATTCTCCCAACACCTAGCAGCAGACTCTTCTCCACGAATATGGACTAGCTGCTGGTCACTCAGTATAAGTCCAATTATACAAAGAGCTCATTCGTTGTTCCGCTTAAAATCAGCTAACTTTTTGGCATTGTCCTCATTATTTGGATCCCAAGCATTTACATCCAGTGGATCCTGAGCTGCAGCCCATAACCCTTCCCTACGCAGAAATAGACTGCACTTCATAGACCAGGAAATATAGTTTATTCCATCCAACCGGGTTATCAGTGATAGACTTGTTGACGGGCCTTGTTCCATCTTTACCAAGACAGTAACCCACGATTAAACAACAAACAGCTGTCTGTATACGGTACTGTGTATTCACACTAACTTTCAGTTATCAGAGCCTGGGCCCATAACCAGTGTTGAGGTATTCCCCATTCGGAGAATTAGTGCACTCAGGGAAACATAGTGAGAGTGGTGTTAAATAACATACAACCAGCATACAGATACACTGATTAGTAAAATGTAGGTTTTACTTCCAGTAAACAGGTAAACAAAGTCCAACAAACGGTCCAAATCATACATGGTTAAAGCAGTCAGTATTCAGCATAATCAGTCCAGGGATAATCCAAAAATGAAGTCCAATATCATAAACAAAGTTCAGTAAATGGAGTTTGCTAACAGTTGCAAGACTCACAGCAATCCAAGCAGAACGATCAGGCAAAAGGCAACAGGGAAATGCAAAGAGAGAGCAAACCAGGTTTCTGGCTCCATCTTATGGCCATTGGAGGAACCTCAGCCAGTCACAATTACAGCATTCTCTAAAAGATACAACAGTATTAAATTGCTATCCTGGTTTATATATTACCAACCCAACTGTTTGGTGACTATCATTCCTAACAGTTGTGACAAATGGTTACACCCCAGGATTAGCCCTCTCACAAAACTCACCGTCTCCATTGTTCTGCTTCAGAGGTGCCTAGGCAAAATGGGAGTAAGTTTGAAAAACTCCATTTTTTGTGAGAATACTGATTAGATTTAAAAATAATTCCAAAATTCATTCCAAATTGTTCATAACCTCAGTTTGAGAACCTCTGCCACAGGGAGATTTTTAAAAATCATTTTAAATCATTGTTTCCCAGTAGCTGATTTCTGATGAAAAAGACTATGAAATAGTTACTGTTGACCTTAAGCGTATCTGGCCTAGATGGGATTGCGTGAAAGAACTATATGTAAGTTTGCAAATATAATAATCAAAACTACCAACCAAGCAACTTAGAAAAGGGTAGATAGTATTTTCTTTACCAATATAAGGTAAAGAAAAACTCTGAGTTTATCGAATGCTCAGTTGACTGAATCTGTCATTGAAATGCACATAATGCAATTTTCTAGATATGATAGTAAAAGATAAATTATTCACGGACAATATTTGCATTTCATATATTCTTGGAACTACCTACCTACCAGCATGCTCTCCTTCATGTCAGTGAGGTAACCCTTGGAAAGGAGAACTTATATACACCAAGAGATGTTTTAAAATCTTTGAAAGTCTATTCTATTTTTATAACTCTGGAAATAGGATGCTGTAACATGGATTGTTATCGTTATAGAACTGAAAAGCTTGACATGCCTTTTGAACTTTGTTTATCTCAGTAAAATCCCTTTCCTGTTGGACTAAATTTACTATAAATAAATATATAATAAGCAATTTGTGTTGACAATAAGGGGTCCTATCCATTCCTTTCATGTCACCTTCATAATGAAATACATATTGGGGTATCATGTCAATCTACTCTTTTGTGCTAGGTTTATGATTACATATGCAGTTATACTATATAAAATGTGGAAGTTGTGTTGCAATACGAACAGGTTTAATTACATTTTCATTTTGTAATGTTATAAATGAATGAATAATCTCTTGTGTGGCAAACAATTTATTTGAGAAAAAGCTTTGTACAGTATTAAAATCCGACCATTTTTTGTTTTTATATTTATTTTATGGTATATTTGTGGGTGGGTGGGTGTGTATCTTATGGCCAGTTGTGTCTGATTCTCAGGAACTGCCTGGACAAATCCCTGCAGTTTTCTTGCCAAGGTTATTTTAGAAGTGGTTTGTCATTGTCCCCTTCATAGGGCAATGACAGAAGGTGACTGGCTCTAGGACACCAGCTAGCTTTGTGCTTAAGGCCAGAGTAGAATTCACAGTCTCCCGGTTTCTAACCTGGTCTCTTAACCACTACACCAAACTGTCTCTTTCTCCAATCACTAAAAGATCAGCTTGACATCTATCTCCATCTTCTTTACTTGGTTAAGCAAACCAGTCTGTCTTTTGGCCACAAGGTGGCAACACTTAAGAGTTGTGAAGACTTAATACATTTTAGAATTGGCAATCATAGCGAAGTAATGTCAGGAAAACATCTCCTTATGAGTATGAAGATCTAATAGAAAACGGTATTTTAAAAAAATCAAGAGAGAGGCTCATGTTTAATACTCGAAACAGTGTGGGAAAAATAAGCAGTGGACAAGAGAAAAAAATAAACAAAGAATACAACCCACTTGGATGATAACAGACCTTGTGCCATTTGCTTAAGATCTTTTTCCCATAAGGAGGCCCTATCAACATCTTTTTTTTTCCAATCCATGATGTTGTGTTTCTCTCTTCTCCAGTCCATGAGTAAGAGCACAGATGGGATCCTACCGGCATAACAACTGGTTTGGTGTATGCGCGTGTGTACTGTTTACAAATCACCAGCTCCTGCAAGCATGCATCTTCTCCTGCTGATGCGCAGCACTCAGCTGTGCCATGCAAAGCAGCAGAGGAAGAAAAAGCAAGGAATAAAGCACAGCCTAGAACCCAGGTGGGTGGGTGGGCCAAATAGAAGACTAGAAGATTGTCGCAGCAAACTGGTTTGAACTCAGCTGCTCTTTGAAGCTACTGGTTTGGCAGAACCAGGCAGAACTGGTAGAATCCCACCCCTGTTTATAAGCTTACCAATATTATACCAATATTATAGATGCACCATCTAAGGATCTATAATATCAAGCTCTACAATATCTGTTAAAGGGGCATGATGGCTCAGCGGTTAAAGACGCTGAGCTGGTCAGCTGGAAAGCTGAGAACTTGGGTTCAAGATCTAAGCACCACACAAGGGAGTGAGCTCCTGTTACTTACCCCAGCTCCTGTTCATCTAGCAGTTCAAAAGCATGCAAATGCTAGTCGTTAAATGGGTACTACTTTGCTGGAAAGGTAACAGCATTCTGTGCACCTTGGTGTTTAGACATGATAGCCACCTGACCGTGGAAGTGTCTTCACACAGTGCTGGCTTCCTTGGCTAAGAAAAGGAGAGGAGTACCATCCCCTAGGCTGTCTTTATCTTTATAATATTGGTTAAGCTTCCAGTAGTATTAGCTTTTAATTTTTTATGTAATGTTATGCTACCACGCTCTGGCAAGTCTTCCCCCTTGGCTTTAGAACCTAGGAACAGTCCTCCTGTGATGTTTGCTACACCCCCATTTTTTTTTTTCTAATTATTCACCCACCTTTTATCTGACTGTTGTCTATTCTATGTCTCTTCCACCTGTTGCCCAATGTCAATCCTACATCCCATTAGATGGGGACAGCCAATTTCATGCTGGTATTATTTTAAGCTGATTCCAGGAGCGCACAAACTCAGCAGTGGGCAGAGATCATCAATATTGCTGGTTTCCTGAAGTGTGGTTGTGAATCTAGAGCAATCATATGTAGGTTGCAAAACTTCAAATGGCCACTGGTTGGAAGCAAAGGGTAAGAGTTTCCTGGACTCTTTGCAGCTCAAATATAATAGCTCTATGGGAAATGCCCTTCGGGCAATGAGCTTCCATAGTTTATAGTACAGTATTTTAGTTCTGAATCAATAGATTGAGAGTGGGGAACTACCAGCTCAAAGGATGAAACTCAATCAGTTGTGTCTTTGAATCTAGCCTGAGGTTTGCTCTCCTTACCCCAAGGCAATTGAGTTTCTCTTTTAAGAAACTGGATACAGAGAACGCTGATATAGCCAGGGATCCAGTGTATCTGGAGCCCTGAGGCAATCATTCATGGTGCAAGCTACCCCAGAATAAAAGGTTGAAAACTAAGCAGCAACTGCATCTAGACCCAACACTGGGACATTGTTTCTTGCACATAGATCAAACAAATACCAACAGATTCATGACTGCTGATAACATTTTTTCCTCTATAACATGGCAATGCCTGCCAGCTTTCTTATCTGCTCTTTACCAGCTGGGATTTGCATCGGCTTGTTTTGCAACTGCTCCCAATGTTTTCTGTAGTCAAGAGGCAACAGAAGTTGGAAGTGAATTACACAAAAGAGGGATATATTTCAAAAAGAGAGTCTGGCTTGAAGCAAAGGTCAAATAAATCAACTGAAAAGTGAATGGCCTTGGAACAACTGACCTAAATTGTTCAGCCAACAATCCCTCACACTGATGTAGGAATGGGATTGCAAGCCACTTCCACCATACTCCTAAGACAAAGGTGATCTGGTTCCTGTGATGCTGAATGTGTACTTTAAGGAGATCTTCACTTTCTCAAACCACCAAGAATCACTGATGAATCAAGAAGTATAATCTAGTCTGCAGTGGCCTCTTGCTAAAAGGACTGGAAGCTGGTGGTTTGCCTTTGTCTGCTTAGGGACTTTGGGTCTATCTGAGTCGATTTAGTAACCAGCTGTAGAATCAAGTGGTAAGCTAATTGCACATCATATTTCTCTCATATTAGTCCAGTAGGATCGCATTGTGGTTAGCCGGCAGGAGGTGCAGACGGCTAAGGAGAGCGAGGACTCAGATGAGGGGTCAGGACTATTAGGGAGTGGACTGCTGCCTTCAGAGATTGTGGGGGCTGGCAGCAGCGATGAGGAGGTTCCTGAGGAGCCTGTGCCAAGTGCACATGCGTGCAGAGTGGCTCATAGGAAAAAGCAGTTGCAGCAGCATGGGTGACTTGGGAATAAGGCTGCAAGGTAATGGCCCCTCCTTCAAGGAGATAAAAGCCAGCTGTGAAGAGAATGTTCTTTGCAGGAAGCAAAGACATTTTGAAATTCAGCCTCATGGACATTACAGTATCTTAAGTTGGTATTTGAAGACTCTTGTGTTGTGAAATATTTCTTATCTGTTATTCTTGGCAGTCTCACACAGTTTTAGCAAAGCTTGTGCTTATCAAAGTTCATTGGTTTGCAGCAGCCTTTTAACCGGCGATTCATAGGAATCATTAAAAGGTTTCTGTTCCCTTTGGTTTGTGTTTGTTTTGTTGGAAAAGGGTTTGGGTCAGAACAGATAGCTAGATAGCTTCCACCTTCACAGGAAAAGGAAGGGAAAACAACAAACTCCCTGACAGGACAGAACACTCCCCATGCGTATGAACTATTCACCCTGCACTGCAAAGTAAATGATTGTTTAGCTTATTTGTGTCTCTTCTGCAATTTTCTTTGCTCTCTTAAGTGGAAGAGATGGTAGTTACAGCCAATAGTGTTTAGTTCTTACACGCAAGCTGATTGCAAAAAAGAGAGGATACCATATCGTTTCTTTTGTTTAATAAGATTAGTACTAAGATGGCAACATAAATAAATACCAAGTACACATAGCTGAGCCTTTCTTTATAAATCCTGAAAAAGGAAAAGCTATCACCAGCTTCATTTTTATGGGCCTGCTTGATGACCGTGGCCTGAGGTAACAATTAAAGAGGACTATTTTATGGCATTATTAGTGCCAAGTGTATTCAGAGGTGAGCCTATTTGTCATTCCTGATTAGCAGTGAGCATGGAAAAAAAGTATTAAAGCATTAATACATTGAACCAAAAATACCTTTAAACCAGTCAAATTGATTTAATGTTCACATTTCACTGTTCTTGTTTAAAGTTCTAGTCTCTCAATTTTTTTAACAAAAAAAAAAAAAAAGGTTGTTGAAAACAAAGAACACAATCCACCCCTTTTTATTTCCAAGAGAAAAATTAACAGGTATCTTTACACGCTCCTCTCAAATCACTGAATCTGATCCTTTAAACTGCCCCCTCAATTATTGCCATCAAATAGTGACTATGAATGACATCTATTCATATCGAGCTGATGACATCATTGTTTCTTCCAAGCAGTTCTTCACTTTGCATTGGCAGAAGAGCATAGAAGCTCATGTGGATCGTCATTACTGAGAAATTTCTGACCTTAATCTGAACAACAATTGGAGAGGGAACAATCTAAGCAATCTTGACCTTAATCTGAGAAACTTCTTTAAATGCTACTTCAATGAAAGAAATCACTGTTGGGAGAGATTTCCATGCTATAAGAATCTCTTTTTTACCAGTGCACATGAAAGTCGACATTCCAATAATATTTGTACAATAATACTTGCCCAATGCATTACACATAGTATTCTTTCTGAACTCTCAACGTTTCATCTTCTACCAAATCCCATCAAAATGGTGCTTTAGGCAGTGTACCAGTGGTATAATTCTAATAAAGGAAAACAATTGGAAGTTATAAGAATCCTGTCCGTGCAAGTGTCATGTGACCATATTCTTGTGTTTAAGAACTCCTAGAAATAATAGAGGTCATTTACACATTCAAATTCACAATCATCGCTGGAGCATCCACAAGGGGCAGGTGTCTCAAACATAAAGATGGAGATTGAGACCATGCAATGACACCTCTGCCCCTTCATAAATGCATACAACTTTGTCACACGTACAAAAGGACAAGGCTTCAATTGTGCGGTTGGGACCGTCAACTTTCTTTACTGCCGCTGAGCATAGCAAGGTTTTATAACTATGAATGTTTTCTCATATCTCATCCAATACGTGTGTCCCAATGAGTCATTCTGCATATTCATGTGATGTATTTACATGTATGAATCTAATGTAATATTGGATTGGCAAAAGATGATTATGGAGAATTGCCTTTCTTAAACAGGTTGATAGTATTTTCTTGCTTGTATTTCAATGGTGGGATATGGTTTAGGGAAATAAGGGAGAAGCCTTAAGAGGGTCAGTATTGAAAATAAAGCCAAGTTTACAAAACAAAAAATGTGTGGGTCCCAAAGTATTCAGTGATTTCATTGAAATTGTTTTGGTTTAAGTTAATGTTTTAACTTCTGTCTCAGGAAAATCCTTCAAATATGTATTTGGTTTCTGGCTAGAATATAAAGATGGTAACAGATACGCGCTTCCAAACATTTCTAATAGTAGGTTAGCTTTCTCCAAAGAATATAGATTTTATGGCACTTGAGGAACCTCCAAGCATCCAATGCTTAAACTCAGCTGGTTGGATAATTCTGGGAGCTGAAGTCTTAAAGTTGCCATGTTTGTAGACCCTGCTTTAAACCATAGATCCACCAGACTCGAAAATGGAACCCTTGTTTGTGTATACAGTTACTTTATAAGCACGCTACGTGGCAGTTTGTACTTTGACAGAATCTTAGAGTTTGCAATTGCCAATTAACATAAATTTCTGTAGGACTGAGGTAGTATTATAAATATAGTGGGAGGGTGAGAAGGTATAAAAGGAGGAGGTCTTGGCAGGAAAGAGGGAGAAAGAAAGAAAAGGCGAGAAGAGAAAGTGGAGGCTTGGGTGGGGAAAGCTAGAAGGTAAGAATAAAAAAAGAGGTCTGGGGAAAGAGAGAAAAAGAGGCCTGAGAGGATAGAAAAAGAGGCCTAATGGGGAAATAGAGAAAGAGGCCTGAGGGAAATGAGAGGGACAGAAGGCAATAGGGAGAATAAGAGAGGCTTCTGTCAGGCAAACTTGAGGGAGAGAAGGAGAGGTATTAAATGGGCACGGATGAGGAAGGAGCAGGACTCAGGAGTGCAAAGAAACTCTTTATTTTAAAGCTGGAATCAAAAAGCAAAAGAAACACGGCCAGTTCTGTCTTTTTATAGCCGGTGCTATCCAACACTTCAGTCACTGACGGGGACTCAATCTTCCCGCCAGTGGCTGAACCAATGAGTGGAGTCGGACATCAGACTCTACTTTTCATATAATGTAACTTCATGTAAATGAAGCGTCATGCATATTCAACAAGAGGTTTCTGTGGGGAAAGCTTAAGGGAGAGAGAGAGTTTGAGAGATGTATGTCACATTTCTTTCAGTATCCCCAATAGATAAAAAGAAAAATATTTGATTGATTGATTAATTGATATTAAGTGCTACCAAGTCAAGAGAGCCATTTCAATGTCCTGGTTACCTTCTGGCTGGAGAAAAACTATCCCAGGAACAGCCTTTGGCTACAGAGAATCAAGTCCAAAATGTGGTCAACAAAAACTGTAACTGTAAGTCCAATCAAGGCAAAATGAGGTAATTAGTCCAACAGGGCAACAGCAAGAATTCCAGTCATGAAGGCACGGAAATAACACAGTTGGGAAAATGCCAGGAACAAAGATAAGCAAAGTCAACACAAGATAAACTCACGGTTGCTCCCAGCAGCTGCCGCACTCAGCACTTTTAAACTCTCATTTCCAGGTGTGGCTAATGAAGGGAATCAGGGCCCTTTCTTCCCCGTAAGTCACGCAACCCACATTGCTCTCTTCTCCTTCCTCCCTGTGTGCATGAAGAGGGGGTGGGCCTGGGTCTTCCCCTGAACACCCTCTCCCTTGTTCTACCTCTTCCCTGCTTTGCCCAGCTAGACTTTGCCCTTCCCCAGTTTCTTCCACAGCCAAAGGAGCCACACTCCCACTGCCTGTCAGCAGTTCTTCTTGCTCCTCAGATTCAGACTCCAATAGGGGCATGACAGAGCCTGGGCATGGCTTAGCTCAATTATTCTGTAGTAATGCTGGTTGCTGCTGTGAAGAAACTGAAACTGAAACTGAAACTCCTCTGCTTGTGTTTTGCATTTGGAAAAGATTCCTTTTCAGGTGGGGAGGGGGAGTAGAAGTCCTTAGCATCAGAGCGTGTTAATAATAATATAGGAAATACTAATGCTCTGATGGTCATTTCAAAAAATCCTTTCTTAGTGAGCATGTAGAAGCCAAGAGGATCATATGTGCCAAATTTCAAGTTTGTAGGCTTTACAGTTCTGGAGATTTTGTGATGATGCATGAGTGGTATTTCGCTTTTGTATATATAGATTATATATACATTTCATTTAGAAAAGGTATTATTATGAAACAGAATTAGGAACAGTTTTACATACTGCAGCTATTTGTGAATAGGAGATAGTTATGGAATTAAATTCCTTGATTGATACAGAAGACCAGGAATATTGACCGAATCAAAAGTTTATAATATCAGTAACAATTCATGGCATGTGACAGGATTCAAATTTTTTACAGAATGAAATGCATAAACATTAATTTATTATAGTATAATAAACTTCCATGTAATGGAATGTTCCCAAGTTGAGGCCTTTGGAACTTTTAAATCTCTGGTGTCATATCTATTTTACTTATAACTTTAAACCATCGAGTGGTTTTCCTCTATTCAAAGATTCACTTGTTCCTAAGGGGCTCTGCACACATGCAAGGATTTATTGAAGGCTACCACCAAGATTATTTCAATCCAGTAAGCTCAGGGCTATATCCAAGGATGTGTGACAGCTGCACTGAGATCTGAGCCTCCTTATAAGTCCAGCTGTACCACATCTCCATTTGCAAACCATCTGAAAAACTTTCAACTCGGTAACATTTTCCACACTTAGTGCTCACTATTCATGGATTCCAAATGTATTCAATATGGTGCTGAGTTCAGAGGGAGCATCTTATCCTCCTTCTGTTCAAGTTAACCCATAGCTAAACATAGAAAATGCTCTGCTAATTCTCCTCTCCCCCTTCAGAGTTTCAAAAAAATGACCTTAGAAGGAGGGGGAAAAAAATATCAGCTTCATTTCACCATGGCACCATTCAAGTAAGCCTTCTAAGCTCAGACAATCCTCTAAGTCAGCAACTCAGCAAGCCTCATTTTTTCTCTTTGAACCAGCTTGAAGAAGCTGAAGAAGAACGCCTAGAGCTGGATTACAAAACTGAGCTGAGAAGCAGAGAAAGGAGCCACTAACCCAGGGATGATTTCGCTTTGGTGCAGTTTTGAAATGAAAAACAAAAAAATAAACCCCAAACCGAATTATAAGAACATGTTGAGAACGCCAATTTCTGAGCTTCTGTAGCATAATGCCGGTGCTACGTGGCAATACTAACACCTTGCCCTCTGTGCTACATATTAGGATCATACTGCAGAATAGTGTTAAATCTTCATATGAATAGCCCCAAAGCTTCATCTGTACACTCTTTTCTATGGCTCTCAGCTGTAGTTTCATCGCAATGGGAGAGACACCATAAATCTTTACAATCTCTCACACTGCACTGCCTGAAGAATTCCTTGGTTGTGGGATTGCTGAGTCTATGTACACTTTTTATTGTGTTCTTGTATTTTCAAATTAGCTTTAAAGGTGATAGTTAAATAGCAATAGCAATAGTACTTAGACTTACATACCGCTTTACAGTGTTTTACAGCACTCTCTAAGTGGTTTACAGAGGCAGCATATTGCCCCCAACAATTCAGATCCTCATTTTACCCACCTCGGAAGGATGGAAGGCGGAGTCAACCTTGAGTCTGGTGAGATTCGAACTGCCAAATTGCAGGCAGCTGGAAGGCAGCAGGAGTAACCTGAAGTAATGCACTTTAACCACTGTGCCACGGTGGCTCAAGAATAAAGAAATAAATCCAAATGTATTCCCACTGTGTCTGCTTTGCACCAAATTACTATAAATGTTCCAAATAGTTCAAAGACATCCAGTCTCAGCCGGTGTTGTGTTTAGTGTAACTTGTTTCAATTACATTTTGAGAAGTCTTTTCTGAAGTATTGGACAACTGCTGAGAGAGAGAGAGATAGACAGATTCAATGCAGGGAAAGAACAACTGCTGAGAAAGACTGACTGACTGACTGACTGACTGACTGACTGACTGACTGACTCATTGCAGGGAAAGAAAGTATCCTATAATTTTTTGTTCTTGCCAGTTCTCATTCAGTTGGATGGGAGGGAATTTCAGTGAACTTTTCATGGGTGGTGTTGTGAATTAATAAAAATGCTTGAATAAAGATTGTTGAAACTTAAGTAAAGTGCAGGGTTCTGGCCCTGTACTTCTGATTGGCCGATAATAGCGATATCAGATTGGTCCGTTCAGGAGAATCTGATTGGCTATTAACGAGCCTTTCTCATTGGTTAAAAGAGTTAACGTTCCTGTGTTTTCATTGGCTAAATACCCAAGAGCTTGCCTATATAAAGGGGGCTGTTGTGGCCGTTTTCAGAGCCGTTGCACCATGTTAAATAAAGAGTTGAAGTTTACTGTTCATCGACTCGTCTCCACTTCTTGCACCACGCACAGAACTTAACACTGGCGACGAAGGTGGGATGTGGAGACATCAGAGCTGACTGAACACTACAGATTGATAACTGAGCACGTGGCTGAAATGTACCAACGACAGAACCATGTCCGGCAGCGTCATACCACACGCTCCATTTGACCCAGCACAAGAAGACTGGGACTCATATATGGATCGCTTCCAGATGTTTCTGGAAACCAACAATTTGAAGGATGCCACTACCAGAAAGAAATGGGCAGTATTCCTAACTCATTGCGGACCGACCGTATTCAAGATGGCCAAGGCACTAACGAAACCGGCAGCAGTGAAGTCCATGGACTGGGATGTCCTTGAACCCCTGCTAAGGGCCCACTATGCACCGACCATACCAACACTCGTTAGAAGGCATGAATTTTACCAGAGGAAGGGCAAAAGTGTTGCAGATTTCATAGCTGATCTCCGGAATCTGGGAGGCCTATGCAGGTTTGCTGACCTCGAAGAAGCCCTGAGAGACCGAATAGTTCTGGGATTAGATGCACCAAGCGTGCAGAGTAAGCTGATAGCGAAAGGTGACATTAGCCTTACAGATGCCATCGCTGACGCTACTGCAGCAGAAGCAACCAGGAAGTCAGCTGCCCGAATGCGCCGCACCCACGCTCCACTTCACCAACGCGCCAGCGAAGTTTCACCTCACTTAGAAGAACAGGCAACGACAGCCCACCACGAGGACCTCGAATCGTCATCGGAAAGCGATGAAGAAGAGATCAACCAGCTCTGGTCTGAACAAGACCAACGCCAGAGATCACAGTACCAATGCGCTGGTTGTGGGGCCAGCCACCCCCAATCAGACTGCAAATTCCTCGACGTGCTCTGCCATGCGTGCGGAAAAAGAGGCCACATCGCACGGGTCTGTAGAAGCAAACAAGGACCCAGCCAGCCCCCGAGGGGGGCTAACTATCACCAATCCACAGGAAGCCGTCTGGTAAAGCGAGAACCCTTGAACCACCAATGGAACAATCACTCCTACAGAAACAAACCCCTAAACCACTCAACGAAGCGAGAAGAGGCGCACCAAACTATTACGATTGGTCACGCCTCATCACTGGACGCCAAGAAGATCCAGGTGAAGGTGGCCATCGAAAACCAGCTTTGTATGATGGAAGTCGATTCAGGATCGTCCCTCTCGATGGTTTCCTGGAAGACCCTCAAGCAACTCATCCCTACCATCCGGCAACAAGACCTCCGATTCCAAAGAATCATACTCAAAGATTATCAGGGAAATCGAATTCCAGTCTTTGGATCCAGCCAAGTCCGTGTCTCATTTAAAAATTGTACCATATCTCTACCCTTGACTGTAGTCGACAGGGATCAGCCTAGCTTGTTAGGCCTCCAATGGTTCGCTCCACTTGGAATTGAAGTAGCCAGCATTCACCGAACCAGCAGCAACAACTGGGAGGAGGCTCTCGTCCAGAAATTACAGGACGTCTTCGCAGATAAACTAGGCGAGTACAAGGGGACCCCGATATCATTTAACCTCAACCCTGAAATAGCTCCCATCTGCCTTAAGCCTCGTCGAGTTCCATTTGCCCTTAAACCAAAGATTGATGAGCAGCTTGATAAATTAATAGCCCAGGGGGTGTTAGAACCAACCGACCATTCCCCCTGGGAAACCCTGATCATGACACCCATCAAGCCGTATTTGTGGGAACTACCGAGCCACCCTGAATCATGCCCTGCAGCAAAGCGCTTACCCGGTACCGGTGGTGCAACACCTTCTCCATTCCCTGGGGGGCGGAAAAGTCTTCGCTAAACTAGATCTAGCCCAGGCATACCAACAACTGCCTGTAGATAAAAAAATGGCAGAGGCCCAAATGATCGTTATGCACCGAGGTGCGTTTAAATGTAACTGACTCCAATTCGGAGAAAGCATGGCCCCGGGAATCTTTCAAAGTTTGATGGAAAGACTATTACAAGGGATAAAAGGTGTTGTCCCCTATTTTGATGACGTTTTAATTGCTGCTCCGACTCAAGAAATACTAAGGGAGCGCCTGGGGTTGGTTCTTCAGAGATTTAAAGACTTGGGTCTCAAAGTTAAAAAAAACAAGTGTCAACTATGTACGGATTGAGTAGAATTTTTAGGATATTTAATAAATAAACAAGGCATTCACCCCACCGATAGCAAACTTAGGGCAATCAAAAACACCCCCAAACCCCGCAATAAGGCTGATCTCCAAGCTTTCCTAGGCCTTATCAATTTTTATAACGTCCTTCTGCCTCACAAAGCAATTGTAGCCAAACCCCTACATCGTTTATTAGACAAAAAAGCACCCTGGGTTTGGGGGCACCGAGAGGAGCATGCGTTTCGACAAGTAAAAACCTATTGACCTCTGACGCTGTTTTGATGCAGTATAATGAGACTTTGCCTTTAACGGTTACATGTGATGCATCACCATTCGGAGTGGGCGCCATATTGAGCCACGTTTTACCAAACGGAAGTGAAGCCCCTATTGCCTATTTTTCAAAAACGCTATCAAAAGCAGAACTCAATTACAGTCAAATCGATAAGGAAGCTATTGCTATTGTATCTGCTGTTAAACGATTTCATGAATATATTTATGGGCGAGCTTTCACTATAATAACTGACCACAAACCTTTACTGGGAATAATAGCTGGAGATAAACCAACCCCTTATATATTATCTCCCAGAATGACTCGCTGGTCAGAATTCTTGACTGCCTATAATTATAAGTTGCAACACCGCCCGGGGAAAGCCATTCCCCATGCTGACGCATTGAGCCGTGCACCACTTCCAGAAACCATTGATGACCCTGCTCCGACCATCACAACACTGCAGATCGAGACACTCCAAAAACCGCCGTTGACAGCTCGCGATATTGTGATTGAAACTAAACGCGATCCCATTTCAGCTGGGTAGAGCATGGATGGCCAGTGGACCAAATCCCTGACAACTACGTTCCCTTCAAAAGTCAACAGACGGAACTGTTTTCCCAGAAAGGCTGCATCATTTGGGGTGATAGAGTCGTTGTCCCAGAGCGGTTACAGCAAGCGGTACTGAGAACCTTGCACGATGGCCACCCCGGCATCGTGCGCATGAAAGCACTCGCACAAAGCTATGCGTGGTGGCCGGGCATAGACAAGCAGATCGAAGCCTGGGTAAAGACTTGTCACAAATGCCAAGAAGTCAGCAATGCCCCACCGAAAGCAACCCCAACAGAATGGGAAACACCCAGGGGACCATGGTCCCGTATTCATCTGGACTTTGCGGGACCTATGAATGGACACACATTTTTATTAACAGTGGATGCCTACTCGAACTGGCTCGAAATCCATGAAATGAAAAATACAACAACCGAATCAGTCATCAGGAAATTGGACAGATTATTTGCAACACACGTACTACTGGACGTTCTGGTATCTGACAATGGGCCCCAGTTTACCGTGCTTTCTTTTGAACAGTATCTGGCAGACCGCGGTATTTGCCATGCGCTAACTTCACCGGTGCATCCTGCAGCCAATGGAAGGGCCGAGTGCATGGTACAATTCGTCAAAAGAACTCTACATAAAATGGACTATGGCGATATCGAAGACAAGATTAACCGGATACTCATTTTACAGCACATCACTCCACACAGCGTCACCAACAAAACTCCTGCTGAATTATTGATGGGACGAAAACTCCGCTCCCACCTCGGCCAACTACACCCATCGTACGAACCTGAAAAATCACACGGATCCAGTGGGAAATGCCGTAATTTCCAGGTAGGTGACTTGGTTTTCACGAGAAACTTTTATGGTGACCCATTGTAGGTCGAGGCAACTGTAATCCAAGTAACTGTACTCAGATCATACCGAGTGAAATGTCACAACGATAGAATATGGAAGTGCCATATTGATCAGCTGCTTTCAAGGCTGCAGTCTGGGGTCTGCGATTCCGGTGATTTCCAAACTGAGGGGGGAGGAGACCCGGGGAGGCTGAGTTTGAAACGGCGGAAAGCACAAGCGGAAGAAATGACCTCTCAGACACAACATGTGAAGAAGGATCGGGGACAGGAGTAAACTCGCCTCAAAGGATACTGAGGACATTAGTGGTAACGGAAGTTTAGATACAGAACCAGAGGCACCCTGTTCACCAGATAATGTCCTACCCCAACAAGACTCTAGACAAATACCAGGAGGACAACGTAAATCAAATAGACAATCAAAATAACCTGCCTACCTCAAAGACTATGTTACCGCACCCCTTAAACGGAACCCGGGGGATAGGGGTGTTGTGAATTAATAAAAGTGCTTGAATAAAGATTGTTGAAACCTTAAAGTAAAGTGCAGGGTTCTGGCCCTGCACTTCTGATTGGCCGATAATAGCAATATCAGATTGGTCCGTTCAGGAGAATCTGATTGGCTATTAACGAGCCTTTCTCATTGGTTGAAAAAGCTAACGTTCCTGTGTTTTCATTGGCTAAATACCCAAGAGCTTGCCTATATAAAGGGGGCTGTTGTGGCCGTTTTCAGAGCTGTTGCACCATGTTAAATAAAGAGTGAAGTTCACTGTTCATCGACTCGTCTCCACTTCTTGCGCCACGCACAGAACTTAACAGGTGGAGTCTGGGATTCTTGCACTTTCTTAATTATGAAATGGCCAAAAAAGTAAAAAACCAAGACTGTTTGTTGTATAACAATCTCTTCAGCAACCTACTGTCTTTCCAGCTTCCTACATTTCAGTTTAATGCTAGAGTCTGGAGATTTATTTCAAAACATCTTCTCCCTTGATTTTTTTTTCAATAGCAGCATTTTGTCACTGTTATGGGAACAGTCCCACTCTTGAAAAACAGAAGAAATTATCCTTCCCCTGGAGAATTTGGAGGGGGGGGGGTTGTCCATATAGTGTCTTTGCTCATAAATTTTCTCGCCATATTCAAGACATTTGTGACCACTTCTGAAGTCAACAAAACAAAAACAGAAAAATAGTTGATTTCCCTCATATACACAAACATAGTATTGCAGTTTAAGCACACTGAAATCTTATTTTACTCAACTGCAAACATTAAGCATATGCTTAAATGTCTCCCTTTGAAATCAATGACATCTGAATATATTTTAATATAGTTTGAAGGTGCTCATATTTTCTCATAAAAACATCCAAAATAATAGTAATTGCAATTCAGTACATAATATGCATTATTGTTAAATGAGTTCTGTTGAAAATGTCTTTCCCTTTCTTTAGAAGCTAATAATGTTTGTAAGGATGGGTTCTAGCTATAATAGACCAACTTATTTATTCCTTATGCTTTTAGAGGAAAATATGATCAAGCATTGGAGCTCTTTGTCTTCCATTATCCTTCAAAAAAAAACAAAAAATCCTGACAGAATGTTTTGGTCATATCATTTGTGAATAATGCAGCACATTAACCTGAAAGAACTACTTAGTGTAAAGGCCTGTTAATTCTGCCTTTGTGAGATTTCGTCTAACATGGGTAACATATGCGACTTTAAGCTACAGCTCGTCTATCAATTGGCTCTCCCCTGAGAAAGATGATGGTGTTTCAATCATTAGGCAACAATCTATTTATTTCAGAATAGTTCTTTTCTAAATTAGAAGGCCGCTATATAAGTTGTTTAAGGATTGGATAATCAGATCGGACTCCAATCTTCACTTTTGTACAGAAGGACTTGTCAGTCATTTCACAATATCAGGCTAGTGGAAATACATTTTTGTGCAGCTGAGTGTCCTTTCATATATCACTCTCCTTAATGCTGTTGTTAGTTGCAAAGTCATGTCCGACCCATCACGACCACAAGGACAATGTTCCTCCAAGCCTTCCTGTCCTCTACCATCCATTTAAGTCCATTTAAGCTCACACCGATTGCTTCAGTGACTCCATCCAGCCACCTCATTCTCTGTCATCTCCTTTTTCTTTTGACCTCAACTGTTCCCAGCATTAGGCTCTTCTCCAGTGAATCCTTTCTTCTCATTAAGTGGTCAAAGTATTTGAATTTCATATACAATATTTAGCTACGCCAAATTTATCTCTTAAGACGAATTATATAATATCAGTGAGTTACACTGGTTTGATTCAATACATTAGCCTAAAACTAAGTTTCCAAACTTCTGGAAGAGAAGAAACAAAGGATCTGTAATTCATAGGATGAAACCATATTCAATAATTAAAGCAATCTCTAGGGGACATATTAGTTCTAAAGTGGTATCATAGTTTAGCATAATAAAAATTAACTATGACAAGCCACAAGCCAGTTCCCCAATACTGTGAAGAAGAATAGAATAGAATAGAATAGAATAGAATAGAATAGAATAGAATAGAATAGAATAGAATAGAATAGAATTCTTTATTGGCCAAGTATGACTTGACACACAAGGAATTTGTCTTGGTGTAAATACTCTCAGTATACACAAAAGAAAAGATACATTCATCAAGAATCATAAGGTACAACACTTAATGATAGTCATAAGGTACAATCAGAAATCAAATCATACTAAGAAACAGTCAATATAAATTGTAAGGATACAAGTGACAAAGTTACAGTCCTACAATCACAAGTGGGAGGGGATGGGTGATAAGGAGTGGTGAGAAGATTAAGAGTAATAGTAGTGCAAACTTTGTAAAAGTTGGACAGTGTTGAGGGAATTATTTGTTTTGCAGAGTGATGGCTTTGAGGGAAAAACTGTTCTTGTGTCTAGTTGTTCTGATGTGCAGTGCTCTATAGCGTCATTTTGAGGGAAGGAGTTGAAACAGTTTATGTCTGGGATGTGAGGGGTCTGTAAATATTTTCACAGCCCTCTTTTTGACTCGTACAGTATACAGGTCCATGATGGAAGGCAGGTTGGTAGTAATTGTTTTTTCTGCAGTCCTAATTATCCTCTGAAGTCTGTGTCTGTCCTGTTGGGTTGCAGAACCAAACCAGACAGTTATAGAGGTGCAGTTGATAGACTCAGTACTTCCTCTGTAGAACTGTATCAGCAGCTCCTTGGGTAGTTTGAGCTTTTTGAGTTGGCGCAGAAAGAACATTCTTTGTTGTGCTTTTTTGATGATGTTTTTGATGTTAGGTGTCCATTTTAGGTCATGTGATATGATAGAACCTAGAAATTTGAAGGTCTCTATTGTTGTTGTTTTTTAACAAACTTTATTCAGTTTTCACATTAAAAACAAAAATCTCTTTTTGGTGGACAACATATTTCCGGGTCATCATCTTTACATACAAATATGACAGAAATTATACAATGATATATGCATACTTAATTCTATTATTACCTTTTCCATTCCAAATTTTCAGTAGGGAGAGAAACAAACACATTAATTCTAGCCTCTTTCCTTAATTTCAATCAATTTTGTTTCATTTCAATTATTTCAAATTAATCCTTTAGTATTTGTTTTTAAACGTAAACAATATGTATTTACCTAATAAATACTAATAAGGTTTAATTCTAAATTCTTTCATTAATTCCAATCTAAACATTTTTTAATTTCATTTCAATTATTTCAAATATAATCCTTAATATTTATTTTAAAAATACAAATAAACAATCTATATTTGCCTAATAGTGGTAATAATGAAGTTACCAATGTCTTTCCTTGCTTTTAATAATCTATATTAAATTTATTAATTTAGCTGGTTCTTTAGTCTGTCACATTCCCTTTCCATTACATACATTTAATAAGTTCTAAATTGATACAGATCTTAACACACTCACACAAAAAGAAAAAAGAACAAGTATAAATTTCCCCTTTTACTATTTTGAGTGTGACACTTTAATGATTAGAATATACCTTTATTCCCTCATCTTAATTCCCAATAAACCATTAGTCATTACATCTTCTCAATTGGATTCCACAGCATATTTCCCCCCCTTTAATAAGAGTTATCAATATCTATATTACCCTATTTTCTAAATATTTTTAATTGCAGAAATATTCTTATTACCCCTTGTCACCCTGCAGGATCCCCCTTTTAATTCATCAACCATTATCTCTGAAAAGGCAATTTCTTTTCAACATTTTACTAGTTCTGTGGTTCTTTCTGTCACATGCCTGTTTCTTACTGCTTCTCCGGTGCATTGTCCAGGGAGCGAACCCGAGTCTCCTCCCGCTCTCTTCCCCATGTCTTTTCTCATTCTTTCTACATTTCCTGACTTCACAAGTATTCCTTCTTTTAATTGTAAAGAAACAATTTCCTTTCAACATTTTATTAGTCTTACTGTTTCTCCTCCCTCTTTTTTCCCTATAACTTTTCTCATTCCAATTTATCTCCTTCTTAATATCTTCCCTTTCCCTTTTCTGCTGAATCTTCCTGCCTTTTCTAACTTCACAATTATTCCCTCTTTTAATTGCTTTCTTAAAATTCAACTTTTTAACATTCCTTCTTTCCCCACTTCTTTGTAATGTTCTTTGTGTTAATTGTCCATTCAAAATGTCTTCTCCTTGAGTCAATTCCTGCTCTTCTGAGAATCTTTCTTCTTGTTCTTCAATCGCCATTTCCATTTTTTCTAGCACAGAGCAAAGTGATTCGCCTCTTTCCTGTAGTAATTCTCTCATATTTTTAAGTTCCATTTTTAAGTCCCAAAGAGATATCATCATTCTTATATTTTATAATCCTCAATGTCCACAAAAAAAAAAAAACCACTTTTACTTTCCTTCTTTCTTCTTTCAATTTTTTAAAGTTCTCAGATATTCCTGTTCAGGGTTCATACCAAAAACGTCAGTCAGTCCCACAAACAATCTTTCCTTCCTTGCTTTTTCCTTTATTCTGGTTCTGCTTTCACTTTCTAAAATTCTTACTTTGTTTCAATATTTATGTAATTTTATACCAGTTCATTCAAAAACAAAATGCTTTCCTTTTTATTTGAACTAAAATTTATCAAAAGGTGACACTCATTATACGAAGTCTTCACTTTTTTCCCCCTATATTTTTATTTAAGGTTTTTCGAACCTCAATATTCCAAGACAATCCAGTCTCCAATTTATAAACTTTATTATTATTATTCTTTGGCAATATTAAGTCCAGCTTTAATTTTATACTTGATTATTCCCAAATTATTTTAGTCCAATTTCATTAAATCTTTAATTCCAGCTTCTTCCTTTCCCAGTTCAAAGCCCCATTTAGCTGTCAAAAATATTTTCCTTTTTTTTTTTTCTCTGTCCCTTTGTAATTTCGCAGCTCACTTTTCTTTTCTTAAAAATTCCATATTACCTTAATCCCAGGGTACTTTTATTTGGTTATACTGCCCAGTTGTCCCAGTTCAGATGTTATCCACCTCT
The DNA here is from genome assembly GCA_033807585.1 of Hydrophis major. NCBI lineage: Eukaryota > Metazoa > Chordata > Lepidosauria > Squamata > Elapidae > Hydrophis > Hydrophis major. The sequence goes on from CM066330.1 coordinate 112,449,562, forward strand.
TTCTTCCCTCCTGCACAAATCTTAGTCAAGCTGAGTCATTCTCTTCGGGATGGCCATTTTAGACCATCACTGCATTCGTCTTCGGGAGGAAGAAAAGCCAAGCCCGGGGGGGAGGGAGATGCGGCTCCCCACAGACAGGCTTGCTGCTTCCTCTTACTCCACTGCCCCTCCAAGGCAGTTTCAGCCCCTAATCAGGATTAGGGTCTGAAGGTTTCTATTGTTGATACTGATGTCTGAATTGTAAGAGGTGGTAGTATGGGAGGGTTTCTTCTAAAGTCTGCTACCATTTCTATAGTTTTGAGTGTGTTCAGTTCCAGATTGTTCCGATTACACCAGTTGTATAACCTCCTTAGCCTTAGTTTAGTGTTGACCAAATCTTAAAATGAAACTAATTTTAACTAACCAGCTTCATAATTTAGGATCTGAAATTCATTTGTTTCAAGCCACAATATTTAAGATAGCTACAATCTGTTCAGTCAAAATATTCATCAAATTATATTCATCCAAAGATGAAAGTATATTGATCTTTAAATACGATCATCCTTTGAGACCTTTTGACAAGCAAAGACAATGGGAAGCCACATTCACTGATCAAGTGTGTGCTAACTTATCAACTGCAATAATTCACTTTACAACTGTGACAAGAAAGGTTGTAAAATAGGGCAAAATTCACTTAACAACTGTCTCACTTAACAACAGAAAATTTGGACTCAGTTGTGGTTGTAAATTAAGGACCATCTGTTGTTGTCACCCGACAGTGGCCAGCGGAGTTGGTAGCAGATTTGGACAGTGAGGAGATTGAGGAGGACCATAGGCCAGTCCTGGAGTCTGGTGAAGGCTCTGAAGAGTGCTCTGCTGTCTGACAATTATCAGCTGCCTTTGGAGTCAGACATCAGTGAGGCAGAAGAACAACTAGAGCCTGTTCCCAGTGTGTGCATGTGCAGAGTTGCTAGATGAAGGGAACAGCTGAAGAACAAGGCTAACTTGGAAGTAAAGCCACAGTTGGACAGTGAATGGCCCCTCCCCTAGAGTATAATTTACATTCACTGCATAAATCAAATAAAAGGGGACGAGGACTCAGCTTCTTGCTGTTGGGGGAAGCCTAGGTCAAAACACCTGTACCTGATGCTACACTATCAAATGAAAAACCACTAATGGAACAAAGTAATTATTAGTATAATAATTCAACAATTTTGGGAGTAGGATATACATATACATATAAACAATATAAATTTTGTAAAAATTAGCATCTCCACCCATGTAAACCCAGCTTCGCTATAGAATAATCTGCCCATTTGGAAGCAATAGGAGAATTATGGGAGATAAGATTATTCTCTGAGTCCTCACAATTTTAGCTAGATCACATATTGTAATCTTCAACACCTATTTACAGATACCATGGTAAGAAGATACCAAGTCAGATGAGTAAGATTATTGGCTTCACTGACTAGCAGATCAGCTCTGAAGAAAAGTATTTGTTGTGATCATATCCTTTATCCCATTTTGTGGGAGAAATGAATGAACTTGATAGAAATTCTTATTTTAATCATTATTTCTATCATTTTCTCTCTACCATCCATAGAAATAATAATTCCTTTTTACATTTTTCTTGAGAAAAACAAGAAAGACATAGTTCTTCCTTTCTACTTCTGCCTTGGCCTTAATATAGTCAGGGGTACCACCTTTAAGAAGAACAGTAAGGAAAAGAAATTAAATATATGGGATTAGAGAAGAGAATATGTGTTTTCCCATGTTTTCTCACTATCACAAACTTCATATCCTATCAGAATTCTGCCAAATACCTTCTTAGGCACACTTAACAAAGTAATACAAATTTCGATCCAATTCATGGTATCGTTTTCTTTGTATATTAGAACAATAATGGCATTCTTCCAATTAACAAGCATTAATACAGTTTTCACACATATATTAAACAAATTGCACAGTCACTTTGCAAGCAATCCACCCTTATTTTAAGATGTTTCCAGTTGCTTTATTGAAACTGAACCAGTTTTTTATGGACATATAACTGGTCCTAAGAAAGCTATTGCCTAATGTTGGAAAAAAAATAGATTAATTGTTGGCACTTTTCCCCAGGAAAGATATCTGAGTCTTCTGTTTCTCATGTCAGACCACTTCAGTGGAAAGGACACCTCATACATTGTATACATTCATATTTTATGAATGAGTTTAAAATCTTTTACCAAGAGAATCCATGGGAAGAACACTTTAAAATAATTGATTCCCTATAAAAATTCATTCTGAATCAAGAGACTTATGTCAGTCCCATGAGTGCTGATGGAATGCTTATAATAGAGTGCTCCATACTTGCAAGCTGTTCATATGTAGAGCATCTGTGGGCATTTCTGCAATAAGGCCAAGCAATAATTTTGTTTACAATTATAGACGAGCGTGATGTTTGGAGAGCTGGAATCATGGAAATAAAGAGCAAGTTCAAACATGTATCTAGTTTTGAAATGACGCCGGAAGTTTTTCTACTTAAAAATATTGTAGTTCTATGAGGATTGAGCCTTTAAAGGGATTGTCACGAAGTTCCCAAGACGTTCTCAAAAAAATACACGAACTCAAAAAAAAAACCCCAACCTTACAATAAATCTAGTTCACAAAGCAGATAAACAAAAAGAACCTGAACCAAATCATTACTAACTTGTTTGACAAAGCTTTCCATTCTTTTCTTAATGTCCCATAATGGCAATAACTTGTTTGGTTAGAAGTTTGCTAATGTATTAGGAAATTATGCAGAATTTTGGCAAAATATGATTTTACAGGGAAAATATATACTCCAAGTACATGATGCATAAGTTTAAATGATTAATTTAATAAGAATTACATGTGAACTAAGTCACCACATGCACTGTTTCCACTGATAATATTCCATTATTTTTGATTATTCTCAATTTCATATTTTCAAAAATATTTATGATTCAAGTTTAATGCCATGTCATCTAATGTTCCTGAAGCATAACTACAGAGAATTTTATAGAAATTAATTATTATTCATTTCTATCTGCTCTCCCTCACACATTTAAATGATTTTAAACATCTTGCCCATTCAAAGCAGGCCACAATATAGTTTTACTTCTATGTTCTAAATAATGGTTCATTGCACAGTCAGCCAGATGTTCAGACTGGATTTGGCATTTTTGTCTACCTATCAAGTCCTTCCCAAGGACCTGGGATAGGCAGATGTGAATGTCTAACACATCATAAAATGTAAGCCATTCTGAGTAAAGCTGCCTTTTGCAATTGACCATAGGTGATTTTGTCAAAGATGACGGTGTTCAAGTGGTGCTCCAGATGTTTGGGGATTGCATCCAAGGCACTTATTTCTATTGGTACCACCTTTGCTTTCTTTCACCACAGTCATTCTATTTCTAATTTCTTTGTATTGTTATCTTCTCCAGTTCTTTCTCTTCTCTTCTGCTGTCTCCTGGTATTGTGACATCCACTATCCAGACTTTTTTTGTCTATCTTATGGTCAATTGACATGGATCTTATAAAACTATTTCAAGAAAAATCTTCCTACTACTTTCCATTAAGACTATTATCTGAACTAAATTTGATTAGACAAACTTTAAATTTGATTATTAAATTTGGAAAGGACTAAAAGCTGAATTATTCCAGAGGGCCTTTGGCAGCTGAATTTTTTTCATTCTTGCTTAGTTTAAATATGAGTTGCATAGGATTATTGCAGTCTTCATTAGTAATATATTGCTAATATAATATACAGTAATATATTATGTCAATGCAATAGAATATTATGAAATGTGAAATTTTTACACATTTTAATGTTTTATATTTACGGTGGAAGTTTTATTGTTTTATGTTGATAGATATTTGTTGGATATTAGCTGATGTAAGATGCTACAAGTCAGAATGAAGTTGTACATATACTTTTGATAAATAAATATAAATAAACTAGAGTAAAACAGAACATGTAGAGTATATGGACCTAACCCCTAAATTGGAATTGCTCTGTCCTACTCAATACAGCTCTACTTCAAAACTGTATCCCCTCTGTTAAGTTCTGTGCGTGGCGCAAGAAGTGGAGACGAGTCGATGAAAAGTGAACTTCAACTCTTTATTTAACATGGTGCAACAGTTCTAAAAACAGCCACAACAGCCCCCTTTATGTAGGCAAGCTCTTGGGTATTTAGCCAATGAAAACACAGGAACGTTAGCTCTTTTAACCAATGAGAAAGGCTCATTAATAGCCAATCAGATTCTCCTGAACGGACCAATCCGATATCGCTATTATTGGCCAATCAGAAGTGCAGGGCCAGAACCCTGCAGTTTACTTTAAGGTTTCAACAATCTTTATTCAAGCACTTTTATTAATTCACAACACCCTCCACTGTCAAAACCATATTATACTTAATCATGATATCAAACATGTGTGCCAATTAATAGAAGTTATAAAGGGTTTTGAACAAACTAACCTGATGTTTTTAAAAAGCAAAATAGTTTTTAACTATGCCTTCCGACAGTTGAGGAATTCTTGATGGGTAAAATTCTCCATGCTCTTCGTGTGATTATGTTGACAGACGATTACTTGCCCTACATGAAGATGCCAGAAAACCCTTCTTTTCACTTCTCCTCTTGCAATATCTAATATTTGTCAGGAATTTCTATATTATACAATAATGAAAATATTGCTCATTCCTTTGGTGTTATCTCTATTATTATTTTGACTCAGAAACTGCAGTTATATTATATTCCACCTTCCTGTCAATCCGCTTAAAAACACAGTTTGTTTTTCCTTTTATCAAGAGTTTCTAATGTTAGGTCCTGAAAAATGTATATTTCTCATATCTGAATAACTTTTTATTTTATTGTCATTTTTAACCTTTTGTAAATCCTTCCTGGGAGCTTATTAAAGGATATGATGGAAATCTCATCAACAGATACATGTGTGAAAATTTGGTGGATAAAATTTGTTGATGAAACTAACAGCTCCAAGGCTCTCAGGACAAGATGGTGTTGTAGTGGATTAGAGCTGACATTTTCAGTCCTTCATCTCTTTAACTTTTTTTATCTTTTACTGTATTTTATGTATTTTTCATAAAATATTTTCATCAATGTTTTATGACATATTCTCTTTTTCCTCTGCAGAAAATATGTGCATTTTGAAGAAAGTGAAAATTATGACTGCTGAAAATTACTTATTTGCTGCCCATTTTGTTGGCAAATATGGAGGAAGAGAAACCTTGGGGAACAGAAAGTTGAGGCTGAAGGATTGCAAACATGGGGGTACATATCTGCCATGCTGTAGAACTATAATCAGGAGCCTCCCTGGCTGTAGAACTGCAACCCAGAAAACAGAAGAAACATCTAGGCGAGGGGGACATTTGCTATGGGAAATCACAGTTCCAGAATTACACTATATGACAGGCTTTAACAGAAACTTCAGGTGTATCTCTAATGTCTAGTTTACTGCCAGTAAGATCTTTTCAGAAGACATTCTCAATAACTGTAGTTGCTAGAATAGCATACTTCTAGAAATGTAGATTCAAATCACCCATTAAAAACACTTCTTGACAGCAAGATCAATATAATGGTAGACAGTCTACTATAGAATGTATGAATTTTCCATCTCTGGTGGCTTTCATTCAAAGATAGTTTAATTGGCTTTCCTGTACGTTGCAAAGGATTGGACTAGATCAAGGGTCCCCAAACTTGACAACTTTAAGACTTGTGGACTTCAACTGCCAGAATTCTCCAGCCAGCATAGCCAGCATAGCTAGCTGGAGAATTCTGGGGGTTGAAGTCCACAGGTCTTAAAGTTGCCAAGTTTGAAGACCTCTGGATTCGATCATCTTTGTGATCATTTACAAATGTATTAATGTGTCAATTTATATTTCAGGATGACTGGTGTGTTTTCAGAGAAAGATGCTCATAGATGAGCAAGTTTCAGCTGAATCACTTGTTGAATATACTGATGCTCTTGCAGTTCTGTGCAGAAAATATTTTCTGTGGAGAAAATATTTTTAAAAGAGGGCTGTACTACATCCATTTCAGAAAAAAAGTAAGAAATACACAAAAATCCTATCTCCAAAAATTTATTTTATTCCTTTAGTTCATTTATAAAAGGAAAACGGATAATTGCAGTGATACCTGTAATAATGTGAAAGGAAAAGATTTCTTAAAGAATTCATTCAGAACCTAGACTAGATGGGGAAGCATGTACTAACGTGGTCCCTAGCACTAAAGTTTAACATTACTATCCAAATTCCATTTATCTTCCTTCCCCACCTTTCCCTTTCAGAAGAGGGGGTTTATGTTGGAGATAATGTGATACTGCAGCAGAAACCCTCCTCCAATTTCAAACAGGTCAACTTGTCAAAGCTTTTTAAGAGAGCCAATTACATTAATTTTCCACAGCAGAGAAATACATATTTCATTTCCATCTTCCGCTAGAGATGGGGCCCAGGGATTCTGTTTCTAGAGGCTCTTATCACTAAGTAACATTCATACCCCCAAAGGAACCTTTGGCAGTCACTGGTCCATTGATATAATTGAGCAAGCTATGCGCCGTTTGACACAGCCATGGCACTCTTCAATGATCCTATGCACTAAGCATTCAGAACAATGAAGCTTTAGAAGACTGCCACATTGTCAATAAATTTCAATTACACTAATTGCCAGGAGTTCAATGAATGCATTTTGAAAAAGCAGGGGAAAGGGCAAGAAGAGGAGAGGAGAGGAGAGGAGAGGAGAGGAGAGGAGAAGAGAAGAGAAGAGAAGAGAAGAGAAGAGAAGAGAAGAGAAGAGAAGAGAAGAGAAGACTACTGGGGAAATAAACAAGGAAGCTATTTTAAAATCTGCTTGGTGTGTGTGTGTGTGTGTGTGTGTGTAATACATGATTGAACAATATTTTTACAGGCCAGTACTGGTTTCTGGAAACCTGTTTTATTTTTCTTTGTTGCCATTGCCAAACAACAGATGCAGAAACAGAGACATGTATGTGGTACTGTCCTTAACAGTTGAATCACTTCTTTAGTCTGCTCTTTCATGTTATTGTTGTAGTTGTGTCCTGTATAAGGCAGAAAACACTTTTCAAAGCCCAAAGTAGACAGCTTACAAAATCAGCACAATGAAGCCAAATTCATCACTGGAGTGGCAGAACAGACATTCGAGCTTAATTATAGTTTGGTAGAAAACCAGTGCATGCTCATACACACACATACATACATACAAAGACACAGGAGAGAGAGAGGGAGAGAGAGAGAGAGAGAGACTAGATATATAAATTAAAAATGTATTTTAGTTTGAGTTTAAAAGAAAGCATTATATCTCAAAAGTTCCATTGACCACATTCAACCTGGCCACAGATTTAAAAAGCATATGATAACATTAAATAACTTAAAATAAAAGAAAAGGAAGAAACAGAATACTTTTTAACATGGGACATGTTTTACCAATGGTTAAATAACAGAACAGAGGTTAGAATCTAAAAAGACAAAAAAGATTTTTTTTTTAAATTGAACATTTTATAAGATCAACAAACTAATTGTATTACTATTTTGTGATTAATATTGATATGTCTATTATGATTATTATTATCATTAATGTTGTATCTCTACTTAAAACTGACTGTGCCCAGACAACACACTGTTCAGACAGATATGGAATTTTTATGTGTGTTTAAAAATGTATCAATAAAACATATACAAAAAGAAAAAGAAACAGTTTCACATGTTTTGACAATCAAACATTTATTATCAATGCACAACATGTGTACAATGAAATTGAAAATGGGAATCAATGGAGATTCAAAAAGTGTTTTTTTAAGTGCCAGAATTCCCAATCGCCACTAGTTTGCAGCAAAGAGCTGCAACTCCTCCCAACATCTAACATTTCCATCTAGTTGTTATTTGAATTTTTGTAGCCCAGCCTTGTAGCCCTAGCATTCTGGAACTATATTAATAGAAAAGGCTGTGAGGAGAGAGATTACTAATAGGTCAGTTCTGGGCAATTGATCTCTCATACAAAATATACCCCTTCGAAATAAATTACCTCAAGAGCATAACATTCTGATAGAAAATATTATATTCAATTCAGTCCACTAATACTTATTTTGAAGATTATATTTAAACTAATAATCTTCTAGACCTATGTTATTAATACTTAAACCCAGCCTTGCCCTCACTAATATGGATTGTTTGTCTCCCTTCTCCCAAAAGTTCAAAACTTCATCCATGTCACTTGCTTTTCATGGATTTTTTCTCCTTTGATCTTTCTTTGCAAAAACTGAAATGCCCAAAATCAAGAACTGCAGTTATTGCCTGCTGGATTGGGTGGGGAATAAGGTAGGGTAGGGTAGGGTAGGGAAGGGAAGGGAAGGGTAGGGTAGGGTAGAGAAGGGAAGGGAAAAGTTCCCAACCAGGAAAATAGATACATTTATTTATTCCTGGCTGACAACACTGACACACTAAAAGTACAATATACTGATCTAACAGAATAAACAAGCAATTATAAATCATGCACATATTCTTACTCAGCATCAAAAGCTCTCGAATCAACTTCAATTCTTCCTTTGCAAAGGAATGGTATAGCATTCATTGTGCATGCATTTTGTCTCCAAAATGTTAAACAGCCCAAAAGGAAATGCAATCCCCATAATGCAATGATAAATGGATTTAGCAAGCCAACCAAACAAGTCACAATTACTTCACAACTCCAAAAGACCCAACTAGACTATTGGAAGCCATTTGCACAGAATTTGGAGGGAAAATGAGGGGAAGTGGTTGGAGTGGGGAAGTATCAAGAGTACCTTGATGAATTTAGGTTTGTACATTTGTACTCACTGTATGCTCTTTTGTTAATTGCAGAGCTTTCAGAATACTTTGAACATGAACACATTGCAGCTATTAAGACATCCTCACTTTCATCCTCCAAGAGCATAGAGAGTACACACATACTTACGCTTAACACATTTTTTTTTGCATTTACATCTTTCCCACACAATGAGCTACCAACATGAAACTCAACTTCCACACAGGATTTTCATCACAAGAAAACATGGTAGCAGCTGCTCTATCTGGAAGTCAGGTAATGGTATGATGTGTGATGATTGGTCCTCTTCTTTATGAGCTATGTGGTCTGTTTCAGGCCAGAGCATTAGCTCTATATTTCATGTTTGTATGATACACAGGCATTCTACATCTCCCTAATATGAACCTAGAGAACCTTGGATCAAGTTATTTGAGGGACCACCCCTCTCCAGTTACATCTTCTTCTACCTCTATCTCATCAGGGAAAAGAGGAATGGCACATTTTGGATCTTGTCTACTGTGGATCATTTGACAAATGTAGGAAGTGACTCTTTTCTGCCATAGTGCCTGTCCTTTGGAACATTCCCCTGGAACTTAAATCAGCCTTTGTGAAAACCCTGAACCAGAGTTTTTCAAAACTGACCACTTGAAGATCTATGAATTTCAATTCCCATAATTCATCAGCTGCACATCTTCAAGTGGCCAAGATTGAGAAACACTAGCCTGCTCTTCTGCTGGTGCCATGGTGGCTCAGTGGTTAAAGTGCATACTGTAGGCTACTTCTGCTGATTACAATTTGGCAGTTCAAATCTCACCAGGCTCAAAGTTGATTCAGCCTTCCATCCTTCCGAGGTGGGTAAAATGAGGGCCGGGATTGCTAGGGGCAAATATGCTGACTGTGTAAAACTGCTTAAAGAGGGTTTTAAAAGCACCGTGAAGTGATATATAAGTTTAAATGCTATTGCTATTGCTGTGGGGGGTCCCATTTTAGTGGGGAGTTTTACAATGGCTTTATTAAGCTGGGCATCTGGACAAACTTCATTCATGCACTACAGTTTGTTTGAAAGTAGTTACTGATGTTTTATATGTTTGTATATTTATTTTATTAGTTTGTTCTTTTAACTGTTGTCCACTGTCATTTACTTAGGTGAGATGGGTGGTCATAAAAATCAAAGCTAACAAACTGAAGAAAGTCCAGACCACATTCCAAAGCAGTATCACTTTGCATCATGATGACACAAAGCTGATTTTGTCATTGGCTCTCCTTGACTACCCCTATGGACCCTTCTGTGTTTGGGGATATCATTTGGAAATTATTAGTCAAGCAAGCTACACCACACTCAGCCCTTGCTACAGTTTAATATATCAATAATAGACATGGGTGTACACATGACTAAAATAAATGAGCTTCAGTTGGGAAATGGCACATCCTGTCATCATAATAATATAAAAAACATCTGTGACATTGAAAAGACTAAAAATAAGTCAGCAGAGTTAGAGGAGTAACTGATTACATTAAAGGAAACGGGATTATTCTCAGATAATGTGAAAAGCAGACAAATCTACTGTGGGTAGTGATGTGGTCAAAGGAGCTGAAAATTAGCATCTCTCTTGGGTGCTTTTCCTACAGTTACACGCAAGAATCAGGGAATAGCAACTTTCTCAAAGCCACTCAGGAAAATAGATTAAGTTTTGGAAAGAGAACCTGGATTCTGATGGAGCATGATTTTCCAATCTGGTGTCCTTCAGACATGCTGCACTTCAGTTCCCACCAACCCCAGCGTGCTGATCCAGTGGTAAGCAGCCTACATAGTCAAATGTCCCCTAGGAATGTAACTATATTCAATTGGCACCAGCAGGTCCTCGTTAGCAGAAATGTTTGGGAAATTATATGGGAATTTGGGCTTTCAAGAGGAGGAAAATGGAATTCATCTGCCTTAAAGGGCCCTTTTTATGTTCTTTGGGGGTCCATTGATGACAGCTGAAAACTCACGATAGGTTCATGCCATTTTGATACAGGACACATATATTCATTTGAGCTAAAAATTTGCGCATCTAAAAACAGCTGTTGAAGGCCTTAATGCATATAATATAAAAGTTCAGCAACCAATTCTCCCATTTTTGGTTTAATGACTTAAAATTAAATGAAAATGGGATAGAAGAGGAATCACAAGTGGATCACAAAGTGGATCTGACTTGAGATACTATGGGACTGAAATTTCATCTTTGCAAATTAATTATTTTACTGTTTAAAACCTCTTATCCACAACTATCAGTGGCCTGTCCCTTCCTAGTGGAATCTCATCTATGCAATGCCCCATGCTATATCCATTTTTCATGAGAAGCAAGCAAGCAAGAGGCATTTGTAGCACACCTGAGGGTACCATGAAAATCAATGATGAGTAAACTCACTTTGGCAGTGTTCGAAATCAATCTTTTGTATTGACTTATTTGGAAAGCATTTAGACCTCTCCAATTTTCTAATGCTGGCAAATATAAATACTGATGAATATAGAGATATACATCTTATTGTGCTACCTGGAAAATATGAAATCCTGTACTAGAGATGCCCAAGGAAGATGATCCTTGAAACAGAGATTAATAAAATAATTTTAAAGTGTTGTCAGAGCATATGTGCCAGATAATAATTCGCTCTGATTTTTGCAATGCATGGTTCCTAGTCCATAGGCCTATCTGATCTGTGGAATAATTACTTATTCATACATTTTAAAACATTATCAGAATAACACTGGAAACAAAATACATGAATGTGATATGAACTAGAAACAGGTTCAACTTTCTACCCTTGTCCATCACCATCTGTAGCTAAATGTCACCTGAAAAGTTACTCCCCAGAGAAGGATCAGGATAAGGGACAAAAATAACATATCAACAATGATTACCAAAAAAAAGATGATAGTTCACCAACCAAGGTGGCTCACAACACAGATGGACTGCATCCTTCCCACTAATGCAGCAGTTACACAGGTTAGCATTAAGGGTTACAAAGCAAATCTTGTAGCTTAAGAAGTGGCACAAGAATCTTTGACCATTATCCATGGGTGTGTTGTGTGTCTAACACATTTTTTTCCTTTATCTGTCTTCAGAGCAGCCAAGTCAGCCTGAGCACACATGTGAAAGAGTCTTGTATTATTTTCTGATTTGGAGGATGAATCTCTGGAGGAAATCATGTTCAATTAGCAGTATAGCCAAGCAATATCTTGTTTGGCAAAGGAACATCTCCAGATCTGGAAATGACAAACAACTGTTTTTTTTAAAGATGTTTTGGAATTGAAATAGTTTTGCTGCCTGTGACCATAAAAGCCATCCGAACTCATCCAAATCCCCTACCACAAAATTAAAATGTACTGTTAGAAGGAAGCATCTGCAACAGATACAGGGATGGAATTCTGAGCGCCAAAAGACTGCAGCATTATTGGAAATTCTTTTATTGCTCAAGCTTAGTAGGAGACTGGATAAGTAAGACATATTTTTCCTTTTCATCTGATGTTTATTGGCATTTAGGAACACTTATTTTGGGAATAGGCCACAGCAAATGTTTGCTTTCATCTAATCATTTAATAAAGAACAATTCAAAAGAGATATGATTAAAACACTGTTCAAACTCTGAGGGAATCTGATTGGTCCCATGCCAAAGTGTAGGGGGAAAAATGGTACGTTGAGGAATTACATTCATTATTATTTGAAATGTCACTGAAACATTTGTAATTCCAAGAACCATTACATTAAAAAGGAAAACAAAATGCCTTATGGCAAATAAGGAGTTTCTGCCATTTCTTGTCATCATTTATTAGCAATTGCCAATAGCTACAATCAATACATCCTGTTGACCAAAGCAGGCAATAATAAAATTGAATTTCAAAAAGTATATTAACCTTTGCTGCATTCATTTCCAGATGTGCATTGCTCTAGTTCTTTTTCTGCATTCTGTGTCCCAACTATCATTATTACTGTTGCAATATTATTCTTATTTGCATCTTACAAAAGATCCTGGAAATCAGTTGCATACATTCATTAAAACAAGGCAAGTCAGTTTTGGTGGAGAAACCTTTGCTAAGCTTCATTTGCACAAAACCTCTTTAAGTGGATCATTTAAAATTCTAGCATCTCCCAATGACTTTTAAATACCCAGAATTAACCTTAGGTTCACTTACCTCCATTCAGTCAGTTTTTGGCACAGAAGTCCAGAAGAGGAGAATCACTGTTTTTTTGGCTGTCTAAACTGAAATAGAAGCTCAGAGAAGAGCTTCTGTATCAAGTTTTCCCTTTTTTGATGCATGACATGACAAAATGGGCAGAAAACATCTGAGAAAACAGGGGCTTCCCCCAATGCATCTGTAGTATTACTGATCCCAATGGACCAGCATAGGTTTATTTATTTTTTTGTCACTTGTTAGAGAAGGAATAGGTGTCCATTTGCAAAGATGGCGGTTGCAGGATCATCTTCCACTTCATCTCCCACTTCATTTCAGGGAAGGTAAATTATCCAAGTGAAGCAGCAGCAGACCCTGTCACTCATCTTGGGAATAAGCAATCTAAAAAACATAACATGAAAGAAAAAAAGGATAGGAGGGAAGACAAAAGAGAAGAATACAGGTACAGTTTGAAGATTAGGTGGAAGTTCTTGCAGTCACCAGCTTGAATAGGAAACAGGCATGCAGATCATTTAAGAAAGTAATTTACTTGAGGAGAATTCCCCTCTGGATTTAGTCCTTCCAGCAACTGTCCATTGTCCCAAAGACAGGTATACCAGGAGAACTGAACCATTAAACTGAATTGCTTGGCTTCAGAAAATCAATTCAGTATTATTTTTATTTTTATTTTAAAAAGTGTCCAACCTGATTTGACAATTCAGTGTGAATCCCTGCTCCAATGCTGAAAGTCATTTTGATTTGGAGTGTCAATCAAATCACCTTAAATCCAGTCTTCAGATCAAAGCTTCAGACAGCACTTGTGTGGGGGGAAAAGTCTGGTGTGGGTTTTGTTGTGTGTGTGTTTTTCTTTCCAGACAAAGAGAACCTTGGAGGCAGAGAACAAAGAACTCTTTGATCATTTCCCTTTCTGCCATTTTCCTACTTAAAAGCCTCCCTCAATGGGCTGCTTTCCCCTTCCTGGAGAATCTATATAGTGTCACTGTGTCCCTCTTCCATAGGGAGGAACACAGCTCAGAAAAGACATGTTGAAGCAGAAAATGTCAGGAGGAGAAAAGGCCAAGCAATTCTTTTCTTGCCATCCACCTCCTCACCTTTTCATATCTGATGTTTAGATTCAGGTGTGTATAGGATAAAGAGAGTTTGTGTGTTTCTCCTGGATAACATCTTAAATTTACAGTTGAATCAGTGGTTTTCTTCAAACTCTCTTTGAAGATTCTGCCATCTTAATCATCTTCTGAAAACATGGCTAGTTAGCATGGCTTGCTCTCAGCTTTAGCACTGCCTCTTAATTACAAAGAGAAATATAATCTAATGAAAGAAAGTGTCGTTGATATGCATACTGTCTCCTACATCATTGGGCAGTTGCAGATGGCCTCTATCTATAATTAAAGAAATAGGACAGAAACACTTTCAGAGCTAAAAACATTCCCAGCATACAGGCTGGAGTGAATGTATTGCCTTCCTTAATGCCGTTCTGACTGTTAACTCCAACGCATTTTTTTTAAAATTGGTTCCATATATTTTTAGTTTCCAAGTCGATTTTGCCCTCATTCAACTATTTGCTCTCTTAACATTGCTTTTCATTACATTACCAAGACTACAAACAGAGTATTGTATGTGATTCTCACCGGACAATTAGTATCATAACCATTGAAATCTCTTAATGGTAGCAAAAGTACCACAGTAGCTTTTATAAAGCAATTTCCTTCCCAGAGTAACAGGTTCCAAGCAGTTTTGTTCTAAAAGAATGCAGAAGAGGTAGATTAAATGTCTGGATGATTTGTGAAGGCTTTCATTGCAAAATATGACTTAGGCCTTGATTTTCATGCAAAAATGTTTATGTACAGAAAAGGTGACTATTTAGGGCAACTTTCAGCCCTAGAGGTGATCATAGACGTGATCATGCTTGAACATGTGGAGACTCAAACACATTTGCATGAAGATATACTTTCATGTGTAGGCTGTTTTGAGATCACTGTTGTTTTGGTATCATTTGAGCATTATGGCTGGTAGACCCAAAGCAAAAGTATTTTAAGCACAACTTGTGACTCCAAGTCAAATGCATCTAATATCAAAATTTAGAGTCATGGTGGCACAGCGGTTAGAATGCAATACTGCAGAACTAACTCACTGCTCACTTCAGGTGTTCAATTTTGATTGGCTCAAGGTTGACTCAGGCTTCCATCCTTTCGAAGTCAGTAAAAAGGACCCAGATTGTCGGGGGCCAATATGCTGACTTTGTAAAAAGCAAAATGAAGCACTATATTAGTCTAAGTGCTATTGGTAACTGCTATTAACTGTCATATCTTTTTTGTACTCTGTCAGGGACTGAAATCTGGGGAAAGAGGTCAGGAAGAAGATGGTGCAGATTTTCTCTATGTCAGTCTACACTGTTTTGAATAGCAGAACTAAAATCAAAATTAAAAATTTCAAGGCATATATTTGATGCATACATTTAAAAAGAAATCCTAATTAACTTTCAGAATAGCTTGTTTCTGACATCTGAGAAGCAGTAGGTTGGCTTGCATGATTTCTACAGTCTGTTCCAACTCTATTATTCTAAGGGAGAATAGTAACAAGGGTCGGTTTGGGAAACTGCCCAGAAATTCTAGGCTTCTATTTCCCCAAGTATGCACAAAGATAGAAATGTAACAAAACCCTTCAAATGCAAAACTGAAAAAATCATCCAGTCCCTCCCTACTTTGAAAGAATAGTGGGCCCAGGTTGAGTAAGGTTAAATGAGCATATGGCAATGTAATGCATTGTTTAATATCTAACAAAACTACAAAATTAATTTTAATTATTTGCAACGCTGGCCAAACCTACTGTAGTCACAGTGTTAGAAATGATTATGCCATCAACTCCTTGTGCTGTAGTCACCATACATGCATGTGCACACACTCATACATATATGTCGTCAGTGGATCCAATGTGGTGTAGTAGTTAAGATGCTGGACTAGGAATAGGGAGGCCCAGATTCTATTCCTGTTTCCATCCCAGAGGCTAACTAGTGATCTTGGGCCAAAGACTCCCTTTTAATCCTAGATTGGGAAGTCAAAAAACATCTATCTACCAACCTACACTGGACTGCATAGTGGATTACTGTCCATAATCTTCAGTGAGGAGGACTAATTTATTCTCCAGGTGATTTATATGGGCGATGATAACACTATGTCAGATGTAGCACATGAAAACCAGTTTTAGAGGTAAGGCTGACTTCAAGTAAAACCAGCAGAGTCCTTCTACCTTGGGCCTCCAGGATCCCCATTATCTCATCCTTGGCACACCACACTGAGATTAGAATGCTACCCACTGGTTCTGTGATGTGGAAGAAAACAAAGGAAATGTGAGCATTTTCTATGTTTTGGTTTAAATCCTAATATTGCAGGATAAGGATCCCAAGACAACTAGCCTTCCAATGTATTACCTCTTACTGTGATAACTATGAAATTTACTCATCTCACAAAGGAAGAGAAATAAGTTATCTAGTAGCCTTAATGGGGTTTCTGAGGTTTTGGCTAGTGGCCAAGGGAAATTTTAAAATAAAGTGTCTCCATATAGAGTATATTCCATCTCTCTCTCTCTCTCTCTCTCTCTCTCTCTCTCTCTCTCTCTCTCCCTCCCTCCCCCTCCCTCCTATGTATGGTGTGTGTGTGTGTGTATGTGTAAGAAAAGGGAGGGAAAGTCTTTTATTATCCAATAAGTTTCAGAAATGATATATTAATTGAACTCTCCTTCATAATGATGCACTTCAGAACAGCTCTGCTGACATCAGTCAGTGGAAATGGAAACTAATTATCCTTCAAAGAAAGAAATCTGAACACTGTTGTAAGATTGTTCTCTTTAATAAAGTATGAAAATAAACAAAATGTGCGCCTGCTACAGAACTTTGATTTTTTTTATTCTATTTTTTAATTTGAAATGCAAAATTCTACTGAAATCAAAAATAGCATTCAGATATAGGATTCTCCCAAATCCTTTCCCAACATATCAATAAAAGAATGTTTAGTTTTTACAAGGACAGTAACAGTGCCTGAATATCTCATTGGGAAACTTTGCCACTCCAAAACGAGAAATTCCAGATTCAGCTGCTTTAATCTAAGTGTAAATGGGTGTCCCATTTATTTTCTAGGCTATGGGTAAAATGTCTGGGGTGGACTACTAAAAAAATATAAGCCATTTTACCATGATCTACAAAAGTAGGTTTTACCATAGGAAATATGGCCAACATCTCAATGGAATCTGGAAGAATCCTTCTTTCTCAGCTGGAAAAGTTTATAAAACTCAGTACGTATTTCAGAACGATTTATAAAACTCACTAAGTCTTTTTTGAAAAAGCCTGTTGGCCTTTGTTTGAACATGTAGGAATTCTAGCAATAAACTATATTACTCAAAGGATTTGTTGTGAATAGGTACGTTTATTTTCACTCATTTTCCTTCAAACACGGCAACAACAGATATACCAGATAAAGTCAGCACTGAAATCATTTGTCTCTCAGCACAATTTATCATGCAGCCCCACCCCATGCAGCTAACTAACATCTGCCCTCCCCATTAGTCCTACACGCCTCCACCCCGCAATTTTAAACGCAACTAATTACCAAACAGAATATGGTTTCAATTCCCGAATCATGCCATAACTTCCTCAATGATTGTGTTTCATTTCAGGTAATGAGAGGAGTTGGAGTGATAAACCTTCTCCCATCCCATCCTTGTTGCATGTTTGTGCTGATATGAGATGGGTCGAACCGGGATGGGAACTTCAAAAGTAGGAGATGTTTTCCAATCAAGTTAATATATTATAAATGGCAGGATCGGATGTTCATTCCCCAACTAAGATAATGTGTCGGGCTTCACTCCAGGAAATAAACTGGTAGATAAACTCTTTGAAGCCCAACAAAGCCATTCTTAAAATTAGAACTAAATTGTTCAAATAAGCAACATATATGAAAAGCTACACAGAAAAAAAGGGGCACCTTCTAGGTAGAATTGCATAAAAGTATAAATTATCACAGTATTAAATATAAAATTCACAAATTGGCACAAGAAATTAGATTAGGTAAAATTGTATGCATGCTCATGCAAACACAAACTGAAGTACCATTAGCCACACATCTGTAGGAGAAATATTTGACTGTACCTACAACTGGATTCTAGACCAAGCTATGGCCACACAATATGGCTTTTTACGCTTTGAGAATTATTTGGAATAAGTGCTTTTTGACCTTGGGTAAGCATAAGCCCAGCAGCTCACTTCTATTCATTAAAGCAGCCATATCCTTGTTCAGCCATATATAGAAGCCTGAAAAAAGATACAACTGTTTAAGAATCCTATTAATTTTAAATAATCAATTCCTTAAAGCAGTAGCATCTTTATCGGACTCATACAGAATCAGGATGCTCTAATAAACAATAGAGAGTTGCTCAGCTCACATGAGATCCAAATACTTTCAAATTATTTTCACATCCATTCCGGACATAACTATTTTCTTTTTGTTGATGACATTGGGAGTTTCTTCTGTTCCACAGTCATTTATCTACCATTCATAAAATTGCTTCAAAGCCAGAGGCTTTTATCTGCATATCAAGTGATCTCCTCTGCCTCACTGGTACAACAATCTTTCCTTTAGTTTCCCAAGAAAGTGCATATATTTTGCCAAGGTTAATGATGTGTAGATCAGTTTAAATCCAGACAATGTCAGCATCCATGCATACAAATGCAAAAAGCTTATTCACTGTTCAGTCATATTCATATAAATATGAAGGGGCTCTTCTGTATTCAAAACAGAAGAGCGCCTTCATAAGTAAAGATGCTCTCCGTTTTGTTTTGATCAAACTGCTCCTGAAATACTGTGTTTACATCTTTATATATTTCTCCACCTAGGCCTCTTATTATCATGTCACCTGTGTTCTCAGCCCTCTCTATATTGTCAATATCCTTGTCAATCTTTAGGGGGGAAATGGCTTGTCTTGATCACTATCTTCTTCATCTCTTGGTGTGCCCTAGGACTGCATTTGTTTCCTCTCCCCATTTTTGTAGCTGTAAGTAAACTAATAACTAGCAGTCAGCATGGGTTTGTTAAGAGCAGATCATGCCAAACCAATCTTATTTCATTCTTCAACATAGTGACTAAATTATTAGACCAGAAAAATACTGTGGACATCATATATTTAGATTTCAGCAAGGCATTTGACAAAGTAGACCACAACCTACTTCTTAGTAAGCTAGAAAAAAGTGGAATAGATAGCACCACCACTAGATGGACTCCCAACTGGCTGACAAACCATACTCAATGAGTAGTCCTTAATGGGTGTAAGTCTACATGGAGGGAAGTAAGCAGTGGGGTGCCACAAGGTTCCATCTTAGGCCCAATACTCTTCAATATCTTCATTAATGACTTAGATTAGGGAATAGAAGGGGGACTTACCAAATTTGCAGATGATACTAAGCTGGCAGCAATAGCTAACACCCAAGAAGATAGACTTAAGATCCAGATGGACCTTGACAGACTTGAACACTGGTCCCTATCTAACAAAATGAAATTCAGTGTAGAGAAAAGTAAAGTCCTACACTTAGGTAAGAAAAACCAAAAGTACACATATAGACTGGGTGAAACCAGGATCAATAGCAGTAACTGTGAGAGGGATCTTGGAGTCTTAGTGGACAACCAGCTAAATATGAGCCAACAGTGTGCAGCAGCAGCCAAAAAAAAGCTAATGCAATCCTAAATTGTATTAACAGAGGGATACAATCAAGATCAAGGGAAGTACTCATACCACTCTATAAAGCCTTAGTAAGGCCACACCTAGACTACTGCATCCAGTTTTGTTCACCACATTATAAAAAAGATGTTGAGACTCTAGAAAAAGCACAGAGAAGAGCAACTAGGATGATTAGGGGCCTGGAGACTAAAACAGACTAGAACGGTTACAAGAACTGGGCTTGGCTAGTCTAGTAAAGAGAAGGACCAGGAGAGACATGATAGCAGTCTTCCAATACTTGAGGGGCTGCCACAGGGAGGAAGGGGTCAAGCTATTTTTCTAAAGTGCTTGTAGGCCAGACAAGGAATAATGGATGGAAACTGAACAAGGAAAGATTTAACCTGGAAATAAGGAAAAACTCTCTGTCAGTGAGAACAATCAACCAATGGAACAGTTGCCCTCAGAAGTTGTGGAAGCGCCATCACTTGAGACTTTCAAGAAGAGATTGGACTGCCATCTGTCAGAAATGGTGTAGGGTCTCCCCCTTGGGCAGGGGGTTGGACTAGATGACCTACAAGGTCCCTTCCAACTCTGATTATCTGTTATCTGTATTACTCTATGCAATATATTCAAATTCAACTGGTGTTCCACTGAGAATCCAGCTGTTTTTATATGTATTGTTGACCAATAAGGCCACCCCTTTGCTCTTTGTCCCTATCCAAATATAGGGACTCCAGCTTGTTAAAATCCTACTGAATCTTGAAAGTGTCCTCTAAAGTATTATCCTCTCTTTGTTGTTATAAATTTAATAATCACATTTTAATTCTTTGTCAGGGTCATCACAGCAAGGCATAGTCAAGGAAGCAAGAATTATACAGAGTTCAGTAAGAAGTTTTTAAAGACAGGATAGTGGGTAAGACAAAAATCTTAGAAACTGCTACAGAAATCTCCAACCCTTATTGTCAAATGAGTTCTTGAAGATGGAGTTTCTTTAAAGTATTTGAATGTCTTCTTTCTGGCCTTTTTTCAGCCTGAACTGAGGTGCTGATTATGAGAATAGGTATAACAAACTTTCTTAAGTCTGGTGACAATATATCTAAATTTTCTTCTGTTACTTCCCCATCCCAATCTCTCATATCTCTCATCCTAGTCATTTATAAACAGGTTGAACAGCACAGGGCTGAGAACAGAGCTTTACACTATGTCACTCAATACTTCCTTCCTGCTTGATGTAAAGTCATTGATGTACCCTTATTCAAACAATTGTTCAAACCAGGTCTTTATCTATCGAATGGTAGCATAGACTATTCAGTAGTTTGCTATCTTGCACAGTAGTATCATAGGAGGCTTCATTGAATGCTTCACTGACCACATTTTTCTGGTTAACTAAACTGGTAACTTTATCACACATACAAAAAGATCAGATTGGTTTGGCATAATTTATTTCTAAGAAATCCACATTAGCTCCTCCCAAGCATTAATCCAGTACAAATGGACTAATGAATGGGCATTAACTAAAACTTTTATCAAAATGATGACATATGTTCAAGACATCAAACTTTGTCTCTTTCTTGCATGTGTGCCATGTTACAAAAGAAATACAACAGGAGCAGAATTTGTGTTATGACTTTGCAAGGAACCATTCTGTTAAGGACTAAGCTAACGCGTTCAGTAACAACGCTAATAGCTTTACTTTAACAGCAGGCTCGTAATCCTGCACTTCTCATTGGCCCGCGAATAGCGAGTCATGATTGGTTGTTTCTGGCTGATCTGATTGGCTGACAGCGGGTCTCTCTGATTGGATGCTTGCTAGAGCGGTAAACTCAAATCATTGGTTATTGTGACAGCAGCCAGCTCTATAAAAGAGCTGCTGCTGCCCAAGTATTTTGCTCTGTTCTGAAGTTACTAATAAAGAGTTGAAGTGACAGGTCGATGCCTCATCTCCATTCCTTGTGCCCATGCTCAGGACATAACACATTCATCATTTATTCCCATCCCCCTGCAGATGCTCATGTTGTCTGGTCTATAATTACCATCATCTCTTAAAAATCATAGAAAGAAGCTCTAACATAATAACTGGAGACTGTCAGACACTATGATTTCCAATCATTTTAAACCAGATTTGTACTAAAAGGAGTTCATGTAAGTCCCTTGTTAATTCTGAGATTATCCAAGCCTTATGTGTAAAACATAGTTGGTGAACAACACTGTCGGGCTTGAGCAAGCAATGGCTGAGAGCAGAAAGGATACTGGGTATAGTTGAAAGTAGAAAATAGAACAAAGGAAATAGAGGTGATCAAAAAGAAGGATTATGGCAGTTAGATTGTGGGCTTTCAGAAGTATTGGAAGTATTGGAAGGGTGGGGAAGGAAAAAGGCAGAAGTGCAAAGATGACCAAAGAAAATAGCTATTACAAAAGAAGGGAATGGGTTTTGGAAATGGAAGGAAGATGAGGGAAGGTGTGTTGATCAATTAAAGGAACTTGTATGGAATATAAGACAATTTGTTTATTGAACAAACTATAATGTACAAGACACTTCTGCTATGTTTTCAAATGGAAAGACAAAGCATTTTATTGGCATTTCTGAGAGTATAGCGAATAAAAACTGACCAATCTATCACTATAGAACCATTCTGATCCACTATATCTACAGCAGAATCACCCACTATAACAAACAACAGGTCTGAAAATCTAAATTGTTGGCTTCAAATATAGGCAAGGTATTGCAAGAAAGAATGTGTACTGTTTCTAGTTAAAACAGTAATTAATGTTCAGTGACAATGGATGTTCAAATTTTCTTGGTCTGAAATGAACTGAAATTTCATTTCAAATGAGAAATGAAGCTATTCCCATATATCTAGTGATCAGATTTTTTTTTCAATACATTGAAAGTCTAAAGAATTTCAGCAGGCATTTTAAAGTAAAATAATGAAATCACGTTCACTATTAAGCGTACATTTAAAAATAATACCTCTTAATAATAATCTAGGTATTGATCTAATACTCAGATCAAAATATAATTGCCTTTAACTGACAGCATTAAAAGAAAACACATGGATAATGTTGTTAAGCCTGGTTTCCCCAACCAGGGTTAGGGAGACAAGCTAAACAGAATGTGCAGCGTTAGTCAGATAGGCACACAGATAAATGAGTGAGCTAAGCTTGTATGTTTATTAACATACAGTAAAAATAACAGATACGCTTGTGCTATCAAAAATATAGTTTATTCCCTTATGAGTTCATAGCATAGTCAAAATAACAGTCCAATAGTCATGTATCATTTAGTCAGTCCATTCAGGGATATTCAGTTAGCAAAGTCCGTGTTGAATACCCTATGTCAATTCACTTACAAGTCAGTCCTTTGTTTTCTCTCCCGTTCGAGCAATGCAGTCTTGCAGTCCTTGCAGTAATCAGGGATCATCAAAGCCAGAGAGAGAGCAAGCTTCAGCCTTGCTTCTTTTAAAGTGCTTTCACAACCACTCCCTTAATTACTATCCCACAGTTAAAGTTGCAGACACTTTAACATACAAACTATGATTACATATTATTATTTACCTAAACCAGTTAGGGTAAAACAATGTTATCCCTAACATTCTCCCCTTTTAGGAAATAATAATAAATATAACTATTTACATCTTTAAATCATATTTGTTACAACTCTCTTTAAACTTAATTACTCCTTGAGCTTTTGTAAATTGGTCTGCAATGTTTTCTTCTGTCATGCAGTACTCCAATTTAATTAGCCCATTCTTTACAGATTCTCTAACATTTAAGTATCTTAAATCAGTATGCTTTGATCTAGTTTTAACAGCAATACTAGTAGCTAACTTTATAGCTGCCTGGTTATCCTCATACACAATAATGGAATCTTTTACAGTTATACCCATGTCTAATAATAACTGTTTGTACAAAATCAAATCAGTGCATAATAATGACAGACATGAAAATTCCGCTTCCATCGTGGACAAGCTAATATGCTGTTGTCTGATTGACCTCCACCCTATTAGTGTTTTACCAAATAATATAGCCATCCCAGATGTTGATTTTCTTGTGTTTATATCAGTTGCAAAACTTGCATCTGCATAGGCACTAAGACTCAAATCACCCTTTGGTTCTATATACAATGCACGGTTCATTGTTCCTTTAAGATATCTTAAAATTCTCTTTAATGATTGCCAATGACATTGATATGGATCTGAATTAAAACGTGCCAGCTGATTTACACTATAAGCTATATCAGGCCTTGACCAATTGCTGATATATGATAAGCTACCAATCAAAGATTGATATATGGACTTATCAAATTTGGGACTTTGATCATCAGTTTGGCAAACTTCCTGACTCATTGGAGTCTTTGCCGGTTTACAAAATTCCATTTTAAACGTTTTAATTAATTGGAAAATTTTATCTTCTTGAGATATCTTAAAACCATTTTTTGTTTTGTTAATTGTCAATCCTAGATACTTTTTAATTTCACCTAAATGCTTTAATTTTATCTTTTTGGCTAATAATGATATAATCTCATTAGCTTCATTATTAGTCTTAGTTATCAAAGCAATATCATCTGTAAATAATAACAATAATGACACCGTTCCATTATTTTCTCTTTTAAACACACATGGATCTGCTAAACCAGATTTAAAACCTATATTGTTTAACTCTTTCACAATATATTGGTTCCACTCAAACCCAGATTGTTTCAACCCGTAAAGACTCTTTTTGAGTTTCCAACAATCATTACTATTTACTTTATTATCTTTTATACCTACTGGTTTTCTTAAATATATAGTGTGCTGCAATGGTGCATGCAAATAAGCAGTTTCTACATCTAAATGGTTAATGACATAGTTTTTCTTAGCTGCCCACACTAATGCTGCTCTCAAAGATGTTGCTTTAAGACTTGGTGCAAAAACTTCATCGTAATCAGATGCAGTTTGATTAAATCCTTGAGCTACTAACCTAGCCTTATGGGTAACAGTCCCATCATTTCCAGTTTTTACTTTAAATATCCATTTGCACCCAATGGATTTTTCTCCTGGAGGTAATTTAGCATCTTCATAAACTTTCATTACCTTTAATGAATTTAGTTCCTTTTCCATTGCCTTTTGCCAATTCTCCTGATCTTTAGCAGGATACATCCTAAGTTCATCTACACTAGTTGGAACTTTAGTTACTTGGCAAACTATACTTGCTTGATACCTATCAGGTGGTCTAGTTACACGTGTAGTACATCTAGGTATTACAGGACTTACAGGTGGACTTTCATTTATTAACTCTTCTTGATTATCTAACTCTTCCTGATCAACTGTTTCCTCTTGTTCTGGTCCTATTTGCTCTTCGTGGACTTCTTCTTTAATTGGACTCTTCTTATAACTAGTCTGATCTTTCTGCCTTTTGTAGGGTTCAATAATTACTTCATTATTTAAATCTTGCTCTAATCTATTCCATCCTACATGTTCTAGGAATTTTGCACTAGCACTGGTGTAAACTCTAGATGTACCTGGTTCCCAGAATCTATAAGATCTATGATTAGATGTATATCCTACAAAATATAATATTTTAGCTCTATGCTGTCCTTTGTGTCTAAGTTGTGTAGGGATATGCACCCATGCTGGTGCTCCAAATGTGTGCATGTAACTTAAATCAGGTTTTGTACCATGCCACAGTGTGAATGGTAATTCACCTGTTGTTGAATTAACAACATTATTTAATATATGATTACCACACATTATTGCTTCTCCCCATAAATTGTCAGGTAATCCTGAATCAGACATCATAGTTCGTGCCATCGATTGTAATGTTTGGCCTCTTCTCTCTATAAATGCATTATGTTGTGGCCTATATGGTGCAGACATTTTATGTTGAATACCTAACATTCTTAGTCTGTTCTGGAATTTATTATTTGTAAATTCCGTACCATTATCTGTTATAAGAGTTACTAATTTTTTTTTAGTTTTCCTTTCAGCAAATTTTATCCAATTAAAGAGATTTTGATACGTTTCAGTTTTGCTCTTCATTAAATAGCAAAACCCATATCTAGAATAGTGGTCCATTATACTTAATATGTAATGAGCTCCTGCTACACTTGGTTTTTTCGGACCTATTAAATCTGCAAATACTACTTCTAAAGGTTCTTTAGTAGTAAATCCATCAACTCTATTAGCAGGTGTGACCCTGCTCTTACTTTGATTACAGGCATTACATTGCAAATACTTATTACAAGGTTTCAAACTTATTCCCTTAGATAATTCAACAGTTTTCTTAAGCATTTTAAAATTTAAATGCCCTAGCCTTCGATGTAACAAGTGAATACATTCATCATGAGGTTTCTTATTTTCATAAACTGTGTTAGCCACCTTTAAACCATCATCATTTAACACATATAATTCACCTCTTAAAGATGCAGTAATTTTCTTATCTTCTTTCTCAATTATGCAGTTATCTCCTTTAAAAGTAACTACATATCCTAGTTTAATCAAAATTCTAACTGAAATTAAATTAAACTTAAGTTGTGGTACATATAACATTTTTACATTCTCTTTTATAAAAGAACAATATGCTATACCTTGACCTTTAGCTTTCAGTTTCCAGCCATTGGCTAACGATATCTGCTGTGTACTCTTGGACATTTTAATAAAAATTTTGTTATCATTTGTTATACAATGAGATGCTCCACTGTCAACCACCCATAAATTATTTTTTACAGCTCCGTTAGTATACATGGCTAACTCTAAATTTTTATTTATCTTTTGATGACTTTTAGTATTCTGGC
The DNA here is from genome assembly GCA_033807585.1 of Hydrophis major. Lineage (NCBI taxonomy): Eukaryota > Metazoa > Chordata > Lepidosauria > Squamata > Elapidae > Hydrophis > Hydrophis major. The sequence continues at coordinate 112,476,006 of CM066330.1, forward strand.
CAGCGTTCTGGCACTTTGCCTTTTTACAAAATCTTGCCAAATGTCCTCTTCCTCCACAATTAAAATACTTTTTAATTGCGTATGCAGTAGGAGTTTCATTATCTTCTTTTTGAGGTTGCTGCCTCCTTAATTGATCTCTTTCAAGCCTTCTTCTGGCCTCTTCAATCAATCTGCCAGTTATATCAGTTAAAGTTAAGCTTTCCTTTGGCAAAATTTCAAGGGAAGTTACGTAATTATCATAGCTTTCATCAAGGGAAGATAGAATTATGTAGACTTGGTGTAGTTCAGAGAAAATAAGCTCTTTCTCGTGCAGTTCTTGAAAAATGCTTTGCATAGTTTTCAAATGACTCAGCATATCACCATTTGTTTGGAGATGCGTCCTGAAAAGTTTCCGTGTTAGATTTATGTGAGCACCAACATTATCTCGAACATAAATCCTCTTCAGCTTCTGCCAACACCCAACAGCCATTTTCTCTCCATGGATATAAACAAGCTGTTGATCAGTTAAGGTTAACCCAATTATGCAAATAGCTTGTTGATTTTTATGCATAAATTCTTCTATCTTTAATTTATCTTCCTCATCCTCTGGATCCCATTCTTCTACGTTTGGTGGATTTTCAATTATGTTCCACAAACCTTCTCTTCGTAGAAGCAGACTACATTTCATAGATCATGATACATAGTTTGTTCCATCCAGCTTGGATATAAGGGACAAACTTTGGAGATTGACTTGTGCCATGTTTTCTTATATGGATATAAAACTATAATTAATAAAACACAGCTGTCTGTTTACTGTAATGTATAACAACACAAACTCTCACTTTTACATAAATCTGTTTTATCCTAGTTAAACTGACTTTGCAGCCTCTGGGCCCATAACCAGTGTTAAGCCTGGTTTCCCCAACCAGGGTTAGGGAGACAAGCTAAACAGAATGTGCAGAGTTAGTCAGATAGGCACACATATAAATGAGTGAGCTAAGCTTGTATGTTTATTAACATACAGTAAAAATAACAGATACGCTTGTGCTATCAAAAATATAGTTTATTCCACTATGAGTTCATAGCATAGTCAAAATAACAGTCCAATAGTCATGTATCATTTAGTCAGTCCATTCAGGGATATTCAGTTAGCAAAGTCCGTTTAGAATATCCTACGTCAGTTCACTTACAAGTCAGTCCTTTGTTTTCTCTCCCGTTCGAGCAATGCAGTCTTGAGTCCTTGCAGTAATCAGGGATCATCAAAGCCAGAGAGAGAGCAAGCTGCAGCCTTGCTTCTTTTAAAGTGCTTTCACAACCACTCCCTTAATTACTATCCCACAGTTAAAGTTGCAGACACTTTAACATACAAACTATGATTACATATTATTATTTACCTAAACCAGTTAGGGTAAAACAATGTTATCCCTAACAAATGTGATTCATATTTTAATGTAGTCTGGCAAAGCAAATGGATCTATGTCTGATATTGATACAAGCCACAAATTTCAAAGAAAAAATAGCATCAGCAGTAGTCTCCATTTACATTTTTGGCAACTCAAATTGTTGAAATGATCATTTCTTATAAGAAGAAAGCATAATCAATGATGAGGAATCAGCTAAGGCTTTTAAAGTTTTTGTTTTATGTATGAATTATATTTTGCATTTTTTAGAAATAACTGTTCTTAACTTACATAACAACCTACATTTTGCAAGTGAGGGCCCCTTGTTAACAAATTGATAGCAATCGCTTGCAATCTAAATTAAATTTATTACTGTTCTCTTCATCTCCATAGTAAAAAAAAAAAAAAGCATTGCCATTGTTTCTGTATCTGTCTGCATTTTATTCCAAAACAGTAATCTGTGAAATGGGGTGAAGGTAGAGAAACTAAGCACAATATAAGCACATCTCTTGTCATCTAGTTCAAGATATTTTGCTTTGAATACAGGGCAAGTAACCATGAGATTCTGCTCTGGAAGAACATGCCACTTTCTTTTAAAAGTGCGCATTGGATTTAGAAACAGAATCTTATTTCATGAGCATCATTGATGAAATGAAACATATAGGCAATCTTTTTATCTATGGTAAGTTTTCTTCCTCCTATAGACTGGATTTCAAAAATATGGGTGGTTCTTGTACATCCTGAAAGGAACAAGTCTAGCATTGTTCTACACACAGCTAAACCCATCAGAATATTGTATTTTTAAGTGTGAGTTCACAGTCAACCAAGCATGCCAAGCAATAGTTTTAGTCTGTAACCGATAGCAGCATTTCCCACAAAGAACAAATTATGTCCTGGTATATAACTAAATTAATTTGTAATTCATGTCAGAAAGGGTTAAACCAATATTTTAAATACTTTATCGCTGGATGTAACAAGAGATACAATACACTTCATCAGACTTATAGTAAATTAAATGTTGGTAAGGCAGCTATATATCTTGAATTATTTCTACCCATTTAAAAATACCTATTTTTCATTTCAACATTTCTCCTTCCCTTAGGTATGGAATGAACTTCAAAGCAACCTAGATTTTTCACAGGACTTTTAGAAAGATCAATAATTTGCTCTTTTTTGTTTATGAAATATGCCAACGTATCGGGACAGAATCATTTTTAAGAAGGAGCCAAGATCAATACATGTATGCATAGATTTATGGGTAGTTTAGTTAAAATAAAAATCAGTCTTTTTGTTTAAAGACTTATAAAAGGCCAGCTTGGAAGTTTATACAGTATTGGGGTATTCTTCCAAATAGCACTCTGTGTGTCTGTGTATCTCTGTGCATCTCTCTCTCTCTCTCACACACACACACACACACACACACAAAATTTAAATCAAATAGGCATATATTTAATTCAGTTCACCAATGTCAATGTCCACATCAGTAAAGGGTATGGATGTGAAGGAACAGCTTAAATGCACAAATGAGTATGCAATATTATTATGTGTGACTTGCTTATGTACCACTTCTCAGATAGTATGTCTCAGTGAAACCCTAAGTGAATGACGAATTAACAAATCTATCTTTTCTTTTATGTGCACTGAGACAAATTTTATGCACCAAGACAAATTCTTTGTGTGTCCTATCACACTTGGCTTATAAAGAATTCTATTCTATTCTTTAAAAAAAATAAGCATGTCATTAAACATGGCAACATTCTACAAATTTGTATTTATATTTATATTCTCAGATTTAAAATATGAAAACAATATATATGGCAGCTGTAGAAGTTTGAACAATCTTCTACTTGATTTAGGGGGCATGCATAAGCGCACCAAAGTGCCTACCGTCCCTGTCCTATTGTTTCTTTTGTTTTTCTTATATGTACTCATTTCTTGTATTCATAACTATGTTTATCCTTACACCTATTATCTTGTAAGCAATTGACAAATAAAATAAATAAATAAATTTGAGGCTTTATTTTTTTAACTATAAAATTTTCTTTACAGGCCCAAAGGTTGATTGACTCTCTACAATTAGCCAAGAAAAGACAATTCCACAAGTGAGTAAATACTATTAATTTTCTAACTGTTCACTTGTGATTGTTGCTCCGTCTCCTTTCAACAGTCATGGACCCCTCTCGGCAACTGTCTGAGCATTTTAAATGAAATCTGTTGTGAATGTACAAAATTTTAATAAAGCGTGAGCTTGGAGTAAAGTGCAGGGTTCTGGCCCTGCACTTCTGATTGGTTGTTTAATGGCCGGATTGGATTGGCCGCTCTGGGGAATCCGATTGGCCCTTAACAGAGAGTTCCTATTGGTTATGAGAGCTAGCGCTCCTCGTTGGTTATTGGTTAATAGTTACTGGGGTTTGCCTATATAAGGCGGGTTAAAACGACTATAAAGGCTAGAAGTCACTATGTAAATAAAGAGCTGAAGTTCACCGTTCAGAGGCTTGTCTCCATTCTTTCTTGCCCATGCTCCAAACTTAACACTGGCGACGAGGATGGGATGTGGAGACATCTGAACCAACGAAACTTCGAAGAACACCGAGCACGTGACAGACGATGCTACACAACGGAACCATGTCCGGCGTCGTCGTACCACCCGCTCTGTTCGATCCAGTACAGGAGGACTGGGAGTCCTACATGGATCGCTTCCAAATGTTCTTAGAAACCAACAACTTAAAGGACGCCACATCAGGAAAGAAACAGGCAGTGTTCCTAATGCATTGCGGTCCAACCGTATTTAAGATGGCTAAAGCACTAGCAAAACCCCAAGAAGTGAAGGCGATGGATTGGGACGACCTCGAACCTCTCCTATGAGATCACTACGCACCGACCGTGCCTACGCTCGTGAGATGGCATGAGTTTTATCAGAGGAGCCAGCGAAACGGAGAAAGCGTGGCCGACTTCATAGCAGACCTCTGAAATTTGGGAGGCCTCTGCGGGTTCACCGATTTAGAAGAAGCACTAAGAGATCGCATAGTTCTGGGATTAGATGCACCAGGCGTTCAAAGCAAGCTGATGGTGAAAGGCGACATCAGCCTTGCCGATGCCATCGCTGATGCTACTGCAGCAGAAGCAACCAGAAAGTCGGCTGCACAACTACACTGAAACCGCGCTCCGGTACCACCACCGACAAGCGACATTTTATCCAGGTCAGAAGGGAAGCTTGCAACAATGCACCATGAGGACCTCTCTTCATCGTCAGACGAAGAAGGGGTCCATCGACTGCGGTCCGACCGGGACCACCACCCAAAGCCTTTACGCCCTTGCGCTGGTTGTGGGGCCAACCATGCCAGGTCCGAATGCAAATTCCGCGACGCGCTCTGCCATGAGTGCGGGAAGCGAGGGCACATCGGACGGGTCTGCCGAAGCTTACCAGGACCCGGCCAGGCCTCAAAAGGGACTAACAATCTCCAATCGACAGGAAACCATCCTGTAAGGCGAGAGCCAGTAAACCACTCCTACAGAAATTGAGTTTTGCAGAGAGAAGAGGCTCACCATACTATCACTATCGGTCACGCCTCAGCTTTAGACACCAAGAAAATATGAGTCACAGTAGCCATCGAGAACCAGCCTTGCCACATGGAAGTCGACTCGGGTTCGTCTCTCTCGATGGTATCCTGGAAGACCCTTCAACAACTCATCTCCACGATTCAACGCCAAGATCTCCGCTTCCAAAGACTCATCCTCAAGGACTACCAAGGGAATCGAATCCCCGTCATTGGTTCCTGCCGAGTCCGAGTCTCCTTCAAGAAGCACACAGTGTACTTACCACTAACTGTCATCGATAGAGACAGGCCTAGCCTACAAGGCCTCCAATGGTTCGCGCCACTCGGCATTGAAGTGGCTGGCATAAACCAAGTCAGCAGAAGTGACTGGGAGGGAGACCTCATCCATGAGTTCAGGGACGTCTTCGCAGACAGCTTAGGTGAGTACAAGGGGACCCCGATTTCGTTCAGTCTAGATCCAAAGATAGCTCCCATCCGACTTAAGCCCCGTCGAGTTCCGTTTGCCTTAAAGTTGAAAATCGACGAACAACTCGACAAACTGACAGCTCAGGGGGTGTTAGAGCCCATCGATCACTCCCCCTGGGAAACCCCAATCGTAACACCCATTAAGCCAGACGGGTCGATCCGAATTTGTGGGGACTAACGGGCCACTTTAAACCACGCCCTACAGCAGAACGCATATCCAGTGCCGGTGGTGCAGCATCTCCTCCACTCCCTGGGGGGCAGAAAAGTCTTCGCTAAATTAGACTTAGCTCAGGCATATCAGCAACTACCTGTTGATGAAAAGACGGCACTGGCACAAATGATTGTGACGCACCAAGGTGCCTTTAAATGTACCCAGCTTCAATTCGGAGTTAGTGTAGCCCCGGGGATTTTTCAGAGCCTTATGGAGAGGTTATTACAAAGGATTAAGGGCGTGGTCCCCTATTTTGACGATGTATTAATTGTGGCCCCTACAAAAAAAATCTTACAGGACCGGTTAAAATTAGTCCTAAAAAAATTCCAAGAGGCCGGTCTTAAAGTAAAGAAAAACAAATGTAAATTGTGCACTGATAGTGTTGAGTTTTTAGGGTACCTAATTGATAGCCAGAGTATTCACCCTACTGAAAGTAAACTAAGGGCGATAAAAAATGCTCCCAGGCCACGAAACAAGGCCGATCTCCAGGCGTTCCTAGGCCTCATCAACTTTTATAATGTATTTTTACCGCATAAAGCAATGGTCGCTGAACTGTTACACTGGTTGTTAGATAAGAAAGCAAATTGGTTATGGGGTCACCGAGAAGAACAGGCGTTCCGCAACATGAAAAAACTGCTCACTTCTGACTCTGTACTCATGCAGTATAATGAGACTTTGCCATTAAATATAACATGTGATGCTTCGCCTTTTGGAGTGGGCGCCATTCTGAGCCATGTACTGCCTAATGGGAACGAAGCTCCTGTTGCATATTTTTCAAAGACACTTTCAAAAACTGAGTGAAATTATGGACAAATCGATAAAGAAGCCCTCGCAATTGTGTCCGCCATTAAAAGATTCCACGAGTACGTGTATGGCCGGGCTTTTACAATCGTGACTGACCACAAACCATTATTGGGGATAATAGCCGGAGATAAGCCGACTCCCTACATATTATCCCCTAGGATGACTCGATGGTCAGAATTCTTAGCTGCTTATAACTATCGGCTGCAATACCGCCCGGGGAAAGCCATTCCCCACACCGACGCATTGAGCTGAGCACCGCTTCCAGAGACTCTCGACGATCCTGCACCAACGGTAACCACGTTGCAAATTGAGGCACTCAACTCGCCACCATTAACTGCCCGAGATATCGCTAGAGAAACCAAACGCAACCCCACCTTAGCGCGAGTGCTAAGCTGGGTACAACGCAGATGGCCATTGGACCAATTATCAGATGACTTCACACCATTCAAGATTCGACAAACCGAGTTGTTCTCCCAAAAAGGCTGTGTCATCTGGGGCGATAGAGTCGTTATCCCAGAATGACTCCGGAAAGCGCTTCTGAGAACCTTGCATGATGGCCACCCCGGCATCGTGCGAATGAAAGCCCTTGCACGAAGCTACGCATGGTGGCCGGGCATTGACAAGCAAATCGAACATTGGGTTAAAGCTTGTCCAAAATGCCAAAAAGTGAGCAACGCCCCACCTAAAGCCATTCCTACTGAATGGGAGACACCACACGGACCCTGGTCCTGAATTCACTTGGACTTCGCGGGGCCGACCAAAGGCCACACCTTTCTACTTACCGTCGATGCCTATTCAAATTGTCTCGAGATTCATCGCATGACAACTGCAACCTCCAAGGTGGTTATCAAAACCAAAAAAAAAGACTATTTGCAACCCACGGACTACCAGACGTCCTGGTATCCGATAACGGGCTCCAATTTACAGCACTGTTGTTCGAGCAGTACCTCGCTGACCGTGGCATTCGACATGCGCTCACCTTGCCTGTGCACCCTGCGACCAATGGCAAAGCAGAATGCATGGTACAATTTGTGAAGAAAACCTTACAGAAGGTAGACTACGACAACATTGACGACAAGATCAATTGAATCCTTTTTTTACAACATATCACACCACATAGCATCACCAACAAAATTCCCGCTGAACTGCTAATGGGACGAAAACTCCGCTCCCACTTCAACCGGTTACACCCAGCTTACGAACTGGAAAAACCACTAGGATCCAGCAGCCACTGTTGTGCCTTCCAGGTAGGAGATTTGGTATACGCTAAAAACCTATCGGGCGACCCATTGTGGGTGGAGGCGACAGTAGTTCGTGTAACCGTCCCAAGATCCTACCTTGTACAATGCCTTGACGATAGACTATGGAAATGCCATATTGATCAATTACGATCGCGGCTTCCGGCAGGCAGTCCTGAACTCCCCTATGACCAGACTGGGGGGGGGGGAGGTAGGGAAGAAGATGAATTCCAAGAAGAAGAAAACCCGTTCGAAGGGAACGATGGTATAATAGAGACTCAGGAAGTGGAACCAGAGAGGGAAACAGTTGAAACTCAGGGAATTACAGAGAACATGGGCAACGATGGGGAAATGAACTCTGAACCAGAAACAGCCCCACTGCCAAACAACGATCTATCTCAGCGTGATTACAGCCAAATGACACAGCGAAAATCAAAGAGACTAATAAAACAACCGTCCTACCTAAAGGACTATGTAACTGCGCCCTGCAAACAGAAGCCAGGGGGAAGGGGTGTTGTGAATGTATAAAGTTTTAATAAAGCGTGAGCTTGGAGTAAAGTGCAGGGTTCTGGCCCTGCACTTCTGATAGGTTGTTAAATGGCCGGATCGGATTGGCCGCTCCGGGGAATCCGATTGGCCCTTAGCAGAGAGTTCCTATTGGTTATGAGAGCTAGCGCTCCTCGTTGGTTATTGGTTAATAGTTACTGGGGTTTGCCTATATAAGGCGGGTTAAAACTCCTATAGAGGCTAGAAGTCACTATGTAAATAAAGAGCTGAAGTTCACCGTTCAGAGGCTTGTCTCCATTCTTTCTCGCCCATGCTCCAAACATAACAAAATCAATACTCTAAAAACAAGATTTCCAAAACCTTCAATGATGTGGTTTACCTCTGTTATTACCTAGTTTTGAAAGTGTTAAACTGTTATGAAATTTCCCCTTTCTTGTTGTATTCCAAATTTATATCTAAGGATAAAAGTGAAATTATTTTCCCCAATGGAATAATTGGCATTATCTCCTAATTTTATCTTGTATCATTACAATATTATCTTGTATCCATTCTTCCGGGATGTATTTTTAATTTCTTTGGAAATAATTTATTTCTGCAAAGCAAAGGCTTTCTGCAAAGCAAAGGCTGTACAAATATCTAAATGCTAGGGGTTTCTGCTCCAAAACTAATAGAATAATGATTCAAAACAATGATTTTATTATTATTTAAAATCTATAGGGGAACCTCACATAAGCAATGCTTTCGAAGATATTTAAGAAAATACTTCAGGGGGAAGATTTTTGCATGAAGAGCGGTCAAAATACAAAAATCAAGAATAAAAGACTTGAATAATTCACTGACCAAAGGGAGTCCACATTTTTGCACCTGACATATTCACTGCCTTCTTATTTTGAATTTGTAAGCAGCTAATAAGCAGTAGATTTATTCACATTTTCATAAAATGATGGCAACAACGTAGTATAGAAAACTCTAACCCTCTAGTAGAATTTCAGATTTTTGCAGCCCACCTGGTTGTCTTAGTGTACAAAAGCTAAAATGTTTAGAAATATAGATAAATATTGGACTGAGTTTTCATAGCATTTGATTTTTATATTAAAATTAAGTGATGGCAAAAGTACATAGAATTCTTGTAAAAGAATAGATGAACTTGTTTTATTCCTATTGAAACTGGAATGATGTCTGAAATCTCTACTGCATTACTAATTTACTTTAGTATAAAGGAAAACCATCCATTCATCAGTGCTGTCCATAGAAATGCCTAAATCAGCCCTTTCCTTTTAGTTGAGTAATTGAAGGGAATTCTGAGAGTTATATATCCTAATACATCTAGAGAATTTCAGATATTATCAGGGCAGTTTAAAAACCTAAATTATTGTGAATTCCCAGTAATACAGTGCATGAAGGCATAGAGTTTGAAGCTCACAGCAAAGTATTACCAGAGCTTGTGAGTAGTGTTACAACAAGAAATGGTCAAGGCAGTACAAAACTTGCATTACAAAGCTTTGGAGTAGGATATGAACTAAGATCAAGCAAATATCTCCAGTTCTGTTTTACAATATCATGGTGAAAGATACACTTTTTAAAAAGGAAATAACAGACTCAAGCTTTATTTCTTTGTTAGCTGAAAAAAATCACTATTCTTGTTTTAACTATGACTATGAAAAGGAACCACAGGCATGGATCAATATTATTGCTTTTCTTTATTTGTGCCTGAGGCTTTCGTTAACAAACTATATAAAATGTGGTGTTTGGGTTCACTGAGATTATAAAGAGATCATCTCTTTTGCAATACATATGTACGAGAAACGATTCCAGTGAATTACTACCCAAACTGACTCTATTTCTTTAACTACACCAAGCTTTCCAGGCCAACATTTCTAGCCAAATGCCAAAACAAACAAAAGCAGTTCATTTTAAATATAGACTCTGTTATACATTGTACCTAACCATGACAAGGTGGTTTAGTTTGGGATCCAAACTATTTTGCTGGAAATCCAGCTATTTTGGTTTCTTCAGCTATGGTTTAAAACAATGTGAGACCAAAGTAATGATGAACAGTTTAGAATGGCTTAGGGTTATAATATCTTTTATCTACCCAGAAGGAATGAATTCTCAGTATGGCTGAGTAATTCTGATAGGGTATTCTTGCCCCTCTTACTTAGCAAAATATAAAATTCTTTGGAGCCATACCCACGTTTACTAAGACTGAAGAAGAAGGGAGGGAGGGAATTTGATAGACCTGCAATAGGAATATTAGAGTTCAGCAGCTTATCTAATTTAGCACTGCTAATTCTGAGAACCAAGCAAGACCCATAACTAAATATTTATTTGTATTTATGATTATAGCTTATAAAGAAAAAGAAAGGAGGTAATCTGCACCATAAATGTGTTAGTACTATTTACAAAACTCAAGTTAACAGAATAACAGAGTTGGAAGGGATCTTGGAGGAAGGGGTCTTCTATTCCAATTTGATTTCATAATCTTAGTGGTCATCTTTTTTTAATTTTTATATGGAACAGAATAATCCATCAAAGTATATATTTACAATCAGAATAGGTGCTTTAAAGGGCTTTGTGCATTTTTGTGGGAATTTGATTTGGTAGGGTTAGGGTTTTTAAATAGTTCTTTTGCTTGCAAGATAATAATTTTCTTATATTAAACAACAATCTTTGCATTTTTTTAAAGTCTTGGGATGTTTACAAGGCCAATATGGTGGTGACAAACCTATGACACATGGGGAAAGGGTGAGAAGAGGAGACGAAAGGAGACTGCATATCACATTTGACATTCAGGAACAAAAATAAAATAATTGCTGGAACTAGTCATTAATATTATTAACTGTGGATTTTAACCTTCATTCTTGTAAATTATTTTAATATTGATGATATTTGTATCATATTTTGAATTCTATATGTGTCTGCATGCATCCATTTGTGGTGTGTTTGCATGGGAAAGAAAGAAAGAGAGAGAGAGAGAGAGGGAGGGAGGGAGGGAGGAAGGAAGGAAGGAAGGAAGAGGGAGGGAGGAGTTGCAATTAAGCTATCAAAGTTTGTTGCACTGCTATTAGGACATCTCACGCTTGAGAGACTGTAACATTGCACAAGGATCACCATTAGAAATTTACATATGAATAAAATGAAAGGTGCGAATGGGAATAACATGGAAGAGATATTAATTAATTAGGTCAATATTAATTGATCTAAACTCAATCCTGTCATTGATATTATGTATTTTCTAATTTCAAATTCATATTCATAAATTATTTGGTTTACTTTCATTTTCATGTTTTTAACTTTGTAATTAAGTCTTTCTATTAATATAACCCTTGGAGCCCTTATTAAAGGATGTGCTCGTGGGCACATGCAGAGCATTAAAAGTAGTTCTGTAATAAAGAAGCAGCAGGCACCTTTTACAAATAAAATTCTCATAATCTTGTTGTCTTAGATACAGAATATGGAGTTGCCCCTGCTTTTCTATTTTTCCCTTGATAGCTAATATCTCTGTACTTTAAATATTCTCATTTGTCAACTGGATATATGGAATGACACCTCCCTCTACTAAACTTTTCAGGATTTTTTTCTAACTTAAAAAAAAAAACTTCGGACATAGACATGGCATTTTGGTCATAGTGGTGTTACATGATGAATGAATATGATATTAATGTCAGATTATTAATAAGGAGATACATTAATTTACCATTTCCATAGAATAAAATATACCACATCTTAAAAGTCCAAAGAAACATCTTTTTCTTTTATCATTTTTGTTCCCATTTTTGCACATGTTGACAATATCTTATGAAAAACCTACCTCAGATGATTGAAATGACTGCACAAAACAATTCCAAAATGCTTTAGGCATACTCTGTGTGAGTGACAACAACAAATTTAAGTGCTGTAATTCTTTGATTAATATAAAGCAAGTGATTTAGATTATTTTGATAACAGCCTTTAGGGAAGGAAATGACATTTAAAAGAATATAAGGACTTGAAGTTTGAATTACTCACCTCCCAATGCATTTTTATAAATAATCTGTCATTGTCACCTGCATTTTGGAGAGGGGAATAAAATTTTGTTGTTCTGCTGTTTACAAAATAAACTATATATTGTGCACCACAAAGTGATACTCCACACTTCAGCTCAGCACTCCTGCTTTTTAGTGGAAGGACAGAGTGAAGAATATAGAACTTTGGAGTATTTTCAAAAGTATTAGAAAACAACATGAATGAATTTAAAATTCAGATTTTTATTTAAATTTAATATAATTAGTGTCTTATCAAGCAGATAGTAATTAGATAACCTGGAGTTCATGAAGAGAAAAAAAAATGAGAAAATATGAGCTGTGTTTAACATTTTTTCCAGGGACTGATTTTGCTCAGAACTCAAAAATAGGACTAGAAAATCAAGTTATTAATGTTCACTCCTTGTCAGTTTTCTCCAGAGCTCCAAGTAGCAACATACTGGCTAACATTGCCCACTCCCTTTCCATACACAGCAGCTTGCTTTACATATCACCCTCAACCATGTTTTCCTTTAGCAGTACATTGTTTAATTTGGTTTTGATGAGATATTCTGATTTAATGATGCTATAGTTCATTGATTAAACTCTGGCTGATCTATCATTGAAGGAGGAAAAAAATAATGGAATATTTTCTCTCATATACTAATATGGTTAGCCTTATTTTTATTATATACATAGTTTTATACCATTTTGCAAACGTAGGTGTTGTGACAAGCTATCGTAGGCAGAGGTCACATTGTCCATTAGTACAGGAAAGAGATAAGCCCATACAATGCTGAGCCTGCTGTGCCATGCACTAAAAAGCAAACACTTTGGAATTATTTAAGCAAATGACACAAACCACTAATAAGAGAAATTAAAGCAAACAATGAAAAAAAAACCTCTTATTTATTTATTTAGTTGGGTTGTCAATCACTTACAAGATAATAGGTATAAACATAGTTATGAATACATGAAATTGATACATATAAGAAAAATAAAAAGAAATAATTTTGTATTGGCTTTTGAAGTTGGCAACGTGACCAGATTTGTTTCTCTGCCAAAGTGATCTCTTTTTGGATTGAAGCTTCCTTATTATTATGGGTAATTTGTTTTTAATCTTAATGTTTTAAATTAATTAATTAATGTTAATGTTTTTAATGCTTTTAAAGTTAATATTTTTAATCTTAATGGGTCTCCCCAGTCCTAGCCCAGTACCTTACCACTTACCTTTGCATTCACTACAATTTGTTTAGAATTTATTTTCAGGAATGCCTTTGGGGTTCTCATTTTCAAAGATAAGTCTTTTGGTTTTTCAAATAAACCCTGAGACTCAACTCAGCATATTAATACAAAAGAGAGGCAAACATAATTAGCATTTTTTTAATCATTAGTGCTTTTCAGCCTGAAGAAAAGATATTGTTTTTTGGATTTTGGCTTCCTCACCATCAAAGGAGCTCATTCAAAATGAGATCATACATGAATTCATTGTTAAAATTAATAAACTGCTGTTATCCAGATTCCTTTTATTAAGATTAATGATTATTAATCTTATTTGTATTAATTAGTAAGATATACAAAACAAAGTTATTCCTATGCTCTTATATAGAGCTGATATTTGGGGCTTAAAATGGGTACCCTAGAGAAACACAATTACAGCATATAACAAGTATTTTGGATGTAGACAAAATGACCTCAACTGTATTTAGAATTTATATACTTTGTTCCTTGTCTACAATCAAGGCATATAGTCATTGGTGAAAAATCAATACTGTGGAAATCAATAGATTCCCAAAATTGTGTCTGATAGAACAGACAAAATCTCAGTTAGAGACTTCTTGGATTGCACAGTTCACAAACTATATTAGAAGTTATGGTCTCCCTGTTTCTTCTCCAACTGTCTCTGGAAAACAAGTTGAAAGATTGCTGCACAAAGACTTTTCCATGTAGAACAGGGGAGGTCCGTGGGCCGGATGCGTCCTATGTCCCATGGGCCAGATGCGTCATGTGCTGGCCCCTGCCCGGTTGAGCGAAGGAGGAAAAAATACTGATATGTCACATGAAGACACCATGACGAAGCACGTTTGACTCACCCCTGATGTAGAAGTTCAGAGAGATAAGTAAGGCTGATACACCAAAGCACAATAAATGCACCTTCCAAACTGCAAAATATTTAAATACAGAAATGCCCAAGTATCTTAGTGAGTTATATGAACAGCTAACATAACGATTAAATATGGAGAATATAACCAAATTTCTTATGACAAATGTATCTGTGGAGCTCTAGAGATAAAGGGCATGCCTCATATATTATTGGAATTCAACTGTAGAATAAAGAGCGATTAATACCAGGAATAACGTGTTAGATGAAAAGTTATTGCAATACATACACTAAAATAACATGTGCAGTCAAAACCCAAACACAATCCTTTAACATGGGTAATGTTATGGACTAAGCCAACACAGCGATACAACCCTCAACAACTTTACTTTACAGCAGGCTTGTAATCCTGCACTTCTCATTGGCCCGTAGATAGCGAGTCGTGATTGGTCGTTTTTGGCCAGTCTGATTGGCTGTTAACGGGCCCTCCTGATTGGGCGCTTGTGAAAGCGGTAAACTCAATTCATTGGTTGTTTTGACAGCAGCCAGCTCTATAAAAGAGCTGCTGCTGCCCAAGTATTTTGCTCTGTTCTTTCTTGTTAATAAAGAGTTGAAGTCACCATTCGATGTCTCGTCTCCATTCCTTGTGCCCATGCCCAGGACTTAACACTGGTGACGAGGATGGGATGCGGAGACGATAGAGCTGACTAAGTATGCATCGAACAAGAAAGAGCACGTGGCGAAAGAGCGCACGCAACAAACGGCAAGATGACCAGCGGCACCATACCACCCCCTGCATTCGACCCAGCAACCGAAGACTGGGACTTGTATATAGATTGCTTCCAGATGTTCCTGGAGACCAACAATTTAAAAGATGCTATGCCTGGCAAAAAACGAGCAGTGTTCCTGACTCATTGCGGCCCTGCCATTTTCAAAATGGCTAAAGCACTAGCAAAACTGGCGGAAGTGAAGACCATGGATTGGGATTCCCTCGCCCCAATCCTCTGGGCCCATTATGCACCCGCAGTACCTACACTGAAACGAAGACACGAACTTTACCAGAGGGACCAATGGAAGGATGAGAGCATTGGAAATTTCGTAGCCGACCTCCGGAACCTAGGAGGCCTTTGTGGTTTTGCAAACTTAGAGGAAGCCCTAAGAGACCGCATAGTTCTGGGATTAAATGCACCACATGTGCAGAGTAAACTGATGGCAAAAGGCGACATCAGCCTTACAGATGTCATTGCCGACGCTACTGCCACAGAAGCAACTAGGAAGTCAGCTGCTTGAATGCGCCGAGTGAACGCACCGCTTCGCCAACTCGCCAACAAGATCCCACTCGCTACTGAGAAGCACACTACCACTACCGACCACGAAGACTTCGAGTCATCCTCAGACAGTGATGAAGAGGAGGTCAACCAGCTCCGCTCGGAACAAGAGCAAAGGAACCAGAGACGTCTGCACCAATGTGTTGTTTGCGGGGCAAACCACCCGCGATCGGACTGCAAATTCCTCGACGCACTCTGCCGTACCTGCGGAAAAAGAGGCCACATTGCGAAGGTCTGCAGAAGCAGATGAAAGTCCAGTCCCAACCGAAGGGAGAACAACCTCCGTCGGGAGATAGGCAAACCTCCTGAGAACCGGGACCGTCTGAACCACCAATGAAACAACCACTACTACTACAGAAACCAAGCACCTGCCTCTTCAACGAGATGAGAAGAGGCCCACCAAACCATTATCGTTGGCTACACTTCATCGTTTGATGCAAGAAAGATCCACGTAAGGGTTACTATTGAGAATCGACCGTGCATGATGGAAGTCGATTCGGAATCATCCCTACCGATGGTATCCTGGAAAACCCTCAAACAGCTGATCCCTGACATCTGCCACCAGGACCTCAGCATGCAACGAATCATCCTGAAAGACTACCAGGGAAACAAAATTCCAGTTGTCGGTTCCAGCCACGTCCAAATATCCTTTAAGGACCACACAGCGACGCTTCCCCTGATTGTCGTCAATCGTGACCGACCCAGTTTGTTAGGGTTACAGTGGTTCGCCCCACTCAGGATTGAACTAGCTGGCATACACCAAACCAGAAACGATGACTGGGAAGAGGCCGTCATCCAGGAATTCCAGGATGTGTTCACAGGAACATTAGGCAAGTACAAGGGGACCCCTATATCATTTAATCTCAGCCCCGATGTAGCTCCCATTCGGCTTAAGCCTCGTCGGGTACCTTTTCCTTAAAACCGAAGATCGACGAGCAGCTAGATAAACTGATACCCCGGACGTATTGGAACCGATTGACCACGCCCACTGGGAAACCCCGATAGTAACGCCCATGAAGCCAGATGGTTCGTTAAGAATTTGTGGGGATTACCGGGCCATCCTAAATCATGCTCTTCAACAGAGCGCTTACCCAGTACTGGTGGTTCAACACCTTCTTCATTCCCTGGGCGGCAGAAAAATATTTGCAAAATTGGACTTAGCTCAGGCGTACCAGCAACTACCTGTAGACGCAGCAACTGCAGAAGCCCAGACAATAGTTACACACAGAGGCGCTTTCACACACAGAGGCGCTTTCAAGTGCAATAGACTCCAATTTGGAGTAAGTGTGGCGCCGGGCATTTTCCAAAGTTTAATGGAGAGACTATTACAAGGCATAAAAGGCGTCGTGCCTTATTTTGATGACGTCCTAATAGCTGCCCCCACTAAAGAGTTATAAGTACAATGACTGAGAAAAGTTCTTCAGAAATTTAAAGACACTGGTCTGAAGGTAAAAAGGAACAAGTGTCAACTTTGTACGGAAAGTGTGGAGTTCCTGGGATACCTTCTCGACAGACGGGGAATCCACCCCACTGAAAAAAACTAACTGCAATCAAAAAAGCTCCGAGACCTAGGAATAAAACAGACTTCCAAGCCTTCCTGGGACTCATTAACTTTTTTTTTTTTTTAAACAAATTTTATTAATTTTACAAAAAAAAACAATACACAATCCAGGCATAACAACTTGAAGAATCTTTTCTAAAAAATAATAATAATAATAATTAAAGAAGAAAGCCAATAGAACATAACTCCAAATTGTAATATCAATATTTACATTATCTATTTAACTTCATATCTTATCCAAACTTCTCCTTTTATCCAAATTATATTTCTTGCTTATTAAAATTTTATTGCCTTTCATAAACATACAAAACACAAAACATAAACAAAACTAAAACATCTTTTCTGAAGGCTGCCTGATCCCGAGTTGAAACTCTTCACACAGACACAAATTCAAACATCATATTCAATTTATATATCCTTCCATATCTTATTATCATTTTCTTTTTTATATATATAAACCAATTTTATCAGTTTTACAAAAACAGTGCATAAACAATCAAGGCATAACAGCTTATAAATTCTTTCCTAAAAAAATAATAATAATTAAAGAACAAACCAATACTTTATCTATTTAACTTCATATCTTATTCCAGCTTCTCCTTTTCATCCAAATTATTTCTTATTGATTAAAATGTTATTGCCTTTTATCAATATACAAAAAAAAAAAATAACAAAACCTTTATATATCCTTCCAAATCTTATTTCCATTTTCAATAACATTCTTTGTCTGTTCTATTTCCAATTATCCATTCATCTTTTTTCTTTTACTATACTTCTCCTATACACTAACTGGAGTGACACCTTTAACTCATTACCCTAACTTAAAAGTACTTCATATAACAATTTTTCTTGGGGTTCTGTTTAAAAGATTCTAAAATTACAGAATAAATTTTATACTCTAAATACACATATAAAAAACACAATCTTATGTACCCTCCAGAATCCCTCTTTTATCCTAAATTAAATTCACCCATTGTCTCTGAATAAACTTTTTTTCTTTAGATCTTGCTTCCCCTCATTGAGGCTTCTCAATATAATTCTTAAAATCCCCTTTTTCTTATCCTTTTTCTCCTCCTCCCCGGAAAGAACCCATTGTTCATCAAAGATGGCTTCTTCTTCTTCTTTGTCCCAGTCCTTCTGCTGCGTAGTCAACTTTTCATAAGTACATAACGCCATTTCTAAGAATTGAAACAAACTGCCCAAAGTATCTTCTTTTTTATATTTTTTATATTCAGTCTTTAGTTCATCCACAAGCGATGCCATCATGAAAAAAGAAACTTTTCCCAAAACAACCACAAATATTTTTAATCAAGAATAATTCAAAAAAAAAAAAATTCCAAAAATTAATACTTTTCTTCCTTCTTCTCTTTCTCTTTCTGGGGTTAATGTTTAATCAAAGAGGTCCAATTACCATATACCTTTCTTTGGGATTCTAGGCAATCTCCTCCTTTTTCAGCTTCTGCTCCAATTTTTTTTTCCTCTCCCTTCCCACTTGCAATATCAATTTTAAATAATCAGAAATCCATACCTCCAACAAGGGTTTTCCAATTTCTTAAGTTTTTCAATGTCCAAAAACCCTTTTGTCCCTTAGCTTCAACTCTCAAAACAATTCACTTTCAATGTCCAGTATATCCAAACATATCTGCTGTTTCCATGGGGTGGGAGAGTGAAGAAAAAAAAAAAGTTCCCTTTAACAGCTTCTCCGCCGCTTTCGATCTTCTTAGGGATACAATGTATCCTCCAGCAATTCAGACAGCTCAGTTCCAGCCAATTTGCAAGATGTTACTTGACCTGGCTCAGACAGCACTTTCACTCCTTACTTCCTCCAGTGCAATCTTACCCGGTTGCTGGCTTTTTCGTGGCGGCCATTGCTGACCGCCGCTCCACCGCCTTGGGAAAAAGGGGTTTTTCCGGAGGGGGAGGGGGTCTGCGACACCCCCAACCCCCTGTCCGACTCCCCTCTCTCTTCAGCTGTCCCTACAGGGCAGCCATATCCCCCTGACCCATCTGGATCGGGGGTACCTCGGCGGCTAGCACAGCAGGAATCGCGAGCTGTAGCGAATTCCTGCTGCCCCGAAGCCACGCGAAACCGGAAACCTCGGGACTCATTAACTTTTATACCATCTTCTTGCCCCAGAAGGTGATTGTTGCTGAACCCCTGCATAGGCTCCTCGATAAGAAGGCTTCCTGGGTCTGGGGACATCGCGAAGAGCGAGCCTTTCAGCAAGTAAAGGACCTGTTAACTTCAGGTGCTGTATTGATTCAATATAACGAGACTTTGCCTTTAACTGTCACCTGCGATGCCTCACCATTTGGAGTGGGAGCCATCTTAAGCCATGTCCTACCAAATGGAAATGAGGCACCTATTGCGTTCTTTTCAAGAACTTTGTCTAAAACCGAAAGGAACTATAGTCAACTTGATAAAGAGGCTCTCACTATTGTATCCACAATTAAACATTTCCATGAATATGTATATGGGAGACCCTTTACCATAATTACAGACCACAAGCCGCTACTTGGTATTTTGGTGGGAAACAAACCAACTCCCCATATCTTATCACCAAGAATGACACGTTGGTCAGAATTTTTAGCCGCCTACAATTACCGATTGCAACACCGCCTGGGGAAAACCATTCCCCATGCTGACGCTTTGAGCCGCTCTCCACTACCAAACATCATAGAGGACCCTGCTCCAACCTTAGCCGTATTGCAAATTGAAACCCTTAAATCGCCACCACTGACTGCTGGAGACATCACCTTAGAAACAAAAAAGGACCCTGTTTTGGCACGAGTCCTCAGTTGGGTAGAACGGGGTTGGCCGGTCAGTGCAACCAATGACACATTCAAGCCATTGAATCGTCAAACAGAGCTATTCTCCCAGAAAGGCTGCATAGTGTGGGGAGACAGAGTCATAGTCCCGGAGAAATTGCAATATAGGGTATTGAAAATGCTGCACGATGGACATCCAGGCATCGTGCGGATGAAGGCATTGGCCAGGAGTTACGCATGGTGGCCTGGTTTAGATAAACAGATAGAGACCTGGGTAGCAAAATGCAGCAAATGCCAGGAGACTCGCTCTACTCCTCCAAAAACTCCCCCAACTCAGTGGGAAACGCCTTGAGGTCCTTGGTCCCATATCCACATCGATTTTGCGGGTACCCACAAGAGGACACACTTTCCTCCTAACAGTGGATGCCTATTCAAAGTGGCTCGAAGTCCACAAGATGAAAAGCACCACCACAGACTCAGTCACTAAAAAACTGAATAAACTATTCGCTACCCACAGACTTCCAGATGTCCTGGTCTCCGATAATGGCCCCCAATTCACTGCCCTGCCATTCGAACAGTACCTGGCAGATCGGGGCATCCGCCATGCTTTAACATCACCAGCTCGCCCTGCGGCCAATGGTAGGGCTGAACGAATGGTTCAATTTGTTAAACAGACCTTGCACAAAATGGACCATGGTGACATCGACGACAAAATAAACCGGATGCTTCTTCTCCAGCACATAACCCCAAACAGCACCACAAACAAAACCCCAGCTGAACTCCAGATGGGCCGGAAACTTCACTCGCATCTCGATCGTCTCCACCCAAACTACATGCCGAAACAACCCCTGGGATCCAGCAGCAAGTGTCGGGCATTCCAGGAAGGTGACCTCGTGTTTGCGAAAAACCTCTTGGGTGACCCATTGTGGGTCCCCGCGACAATAACGCAACTTACGGGACCCCGATCCTATCGCCTACAAACTGCAGATGGTAAGATGTGGAAATGCCACATGGACCAACTCCATTCCAGATTAGCACCGGAACCTCTAGTTGGGGGGGGGGGGAAGAAACATTGAGGAGGCCGAAGAAGAAATGATAATCAAAACCCAACAGCCTACACAACCAACCAGGGGATACTCACCATCTGAAGGAGAACCGAGCCAGGGAGTGGCCTCGCCGCATGACAGCACTGCAATGGAAGCGGATCCAGGAAACCCGGAAGACAGCACTGACGTAAGCAGGGAAAGCAGCCCAGGGCCACAACCTTCACCACCAGCCCACCGGAACCAGAACCAGGACAGAAACCGGTGGAACAGGGCAGGTCAAGCAGACAGGTGAAGCGACCTGCCTATTTACGAGAATACATCACTCCACCCCTCAGACAGAACCTAGGGGGGAGGGATGTTATGGACTAAGCCAACGCAGCGATACAACCCTCAACAACTTTACTTTACAGCAGGCTTGTAATCCTGCACTTCTCATTGGCCCGTAGATAGCGAGTCGTGATTGGTCGTTTTTGGTCAATCTGATTGGCTGTTAACGGGGGGCCCTGATTGGACGCTTGTGAAAGTGGTAAACTCAATTCATTGGTTGTTTTGACAGCAGCTAGCTCTATAAAAGAGCTGCTGCTGCCCAAGTATTTTGCTCTGTTCTTTCTTGTTAGTAAAGAGTTGAAGTCACCGTTCGATGTCTCGTCTCCGTTCCTTGCGCCCATGCCCAGGACTTAACAGGTAACATGGCCTTTTATCTGTACAATTGTCATTTCAACTACATACAAGTGTAATTGAAAGCTACATATGTGGGGTGAAATGATTGAGGTCGCAAAAAAAATATGAACTTTATTTTATTTTAATTGTTCCTTTTATTCTACTTTGCAATGTATGTATCATTCTGTATTTTGTACTCTGATGTTGCCTATTGACTAATCAATAAAGTATGGTTGTTTCCTTTTTATATAATAATTTTATTAATATTAAAAAATACAAAGATATAAAGCAAATATAAATTAAGAAACTATAAAAAAGGAAAAATAAAAAGTGCACACATTTTTTTAAATTATAGCACAATAAAGAAAAAAGAAAAGACATAAATTGTTTCTGTCTTCATCACAAGAACAATTTTAGTAGCTTATCTCTTTCTCCTTCTCTGATGTTAAGAAAACTTCTTCTCATATATCATCTCTTAACCATAAACAAATTCTTAGTGCCTTATCATTAGATTCTAATCTGCAAAAGTCCATTAAGAGTTGCCAAAAACAACAACAGCAACATACACACACGTACATACAGTGTGCTCACCCACACGCACATACACACACACACAGTGTGTAAATGTATGCATCTGTATAAAACAGGTTTGTCTGATCAAGGATAATATGTGTATTAATATTCCTTGCCTTTGCCTTGAACAGTCTTGAACATTAATCCTTTAGTATCCTAGAACTTGATTTCCTTCCTTTTTTTTTTGTCTCTTCTCTGAACTTTTTCAAACCTTTAATATGTTCATTTTGTAAGTCCAAAATAAGAAGGTTATCCAAGTTACTCTTCTGGTTTATTTGTATATCCCTTTTAATTATTAAGTTATTAGCCTATTTCATTAGTAAATCCAGTGTAACATTTTTCCCCTCTCGGGATGTGAGTCCACAAATGCACCGATCATAAAGGCAAAGATGGTGATCCCTTGGCTCCCAGAAATTTAAACCTGCTAGAGATTGTTGTCTTATGGTCTCCTCGTGTGCAGCTATTGTATGGAGTGCTTATGAACTAACCCAACTTTTTCAAAAACGAAAAATATATGAAATAAAGGCTTAATATAGAACTAGAAAACCTAGAATACTGCATCTAATTTTGGTCACCATGCTATAAAAAGAATATTGAGATAAGAGTGCAGAGAAGAGCAACCAAGATGATTAGGGGACTGGAGGCTTATGAAGAGAAGGACCAGGGGAGACATGATAGCAGTGTTTCAATATTTGAGGGGCTGCCACAGAGAGGAAGGGGTCAAGCTATTTTCCAAAGCACCTGAAGGCCAGACAAGGAATGATGGATGGAAACTGAACAAGGAGAGATTTAACCTGAAATTAAAGAGAAATTTTCTGACAGTGAGAGCAATTAACCAATGGAAAAGCTTGCCTTCAGAAGTTGTGGGAGTTTCATCACTGGAAGCTTTCAAGAAGAGACTGGACTGCCACCTGTCAGAAATGGTGCTGAATCTTTTAATATATTACAGGAACTCCTCAGTTAATGACAATAATTGGGAATGGGAACTCCATCACTAAGCAATAATTATAAAGTATTATAAATTATAAAGTACAATGACACACGATCATGTCTACTTAAATTAGTCCTGGAAGTTCCAGTTGTGGTGATTAGGTGAATCCCACATGCTAATTATGTACAATATCGCACGATTGTGACTGTCTATAAGTCTCCTCTTTTACCACCAATGTAACTTCAAACAGTCAATGGACAAATGTTTGTTAATCAAGGATTACTTGTAGTAAATCTAGCCATATAGACCATCTATTGCTCCATCTTCTATTTTAATACAATGATATTTTGGCCACATCCATTTCCATCATCAGCTACACCCATCTCTAGCTCAATGCCATATAAAGCTCAATGCCATATAAAGAATGAACTGGTTGCTGATTCCCAGTATCTTCACAGGCAGTCATAAAAGAGGATGATGAAGAAATGTGATTGTTACCAGACAGGCAGTATTATTCATTTATGTAAAGGAATGTTTATTTCCAACAGATTTAGGTCTACTTTGAGTCATACCAAAAAAAAAAAACCCTCTTACAGCATAAAACAATGGCCTGAATGTGCACTTAAATTACGACACATACGATGACATGTTGTAAGTTTAG
Source organism: Hydrophis major (assembly GCA_033807585.1). Lineage (NCBI taxonomy): Eukaryota > Metazoa > Chordata > Lepidosauria > Squamata > Elapidae > Hydrophis > Hydrophis major. Next base: position 112,499,798 of record CM066330.1, read on the forward strand.
TTCATATATTCAGTTGCTAGTCACCAATTAAACAATAATCCAGGATAGAGAAAACAATTGCAAGGATACACAAGTGAAGCAACATTTGGCAAGCAACGTGAAGTTGGCATGCAAAAGGATAATGAGCCACATGGTAAGTATATGATAGCTTTTCATCAGAGTAAAAACAGGCAGTCATCCAAATAATCCAATTTATATCACATACAGTGCCAAATTCTACTGGTATGAGCCATAGAAGACTTTGCCAAGCATCCTGTTGTGAACAGATCTAAATATATGAGATCTTCATTACCTTATGGCAACCAATCAAGCAAATTGGCATGAGGTCTTGGTCATCTGTTCTGCATATGGTTTGAATCCAGATTTACAAAAGAAGGAGTATTGCTTCACACACTTTATAATATGATAGCCTTTCCAACCAAATCACTCCCCAAAGTATAGCTGTAACATAATCCTGAGTATATTGTATTGTTAACAAGAAAATAAATTACACAGTTGTAATGAGGTGCTTTTCTATGGTGTCAAATCCATCTGATTTATCAACAGTCAAAACCCTGCACTCAATAGCATATACAATTTAAAAAATGAAAATGAAAAAAGAAACCTGGAAATTTATATTGCAGACATGAAACTCAAGGATATTTGACAAGATTGCTTGAATGCCAAAGTTCTTGTCCATTTGTCAATACAAGTTTAATTCAAACTCTGATGAATAAAATCCAGTGCTACAAATCAAATATATATTTAACATTTTGAGTTGAAAAAATAAAAATAAAACTTACTAAATAGTAGAGAGGAGCTACAAAATAGATCATACAAAATAAAGTAAAACATACAAGATAAAAGATATGCAATCATACTTGTTCTATTTTGCTATCAGCAATATTTAACTTTTATAAGTTATAAAATAATAATAAAGTCTTTTGCGACTGCAACAGTTCCCTTGGGGTTCGTATCTGCTAGTAAAAATTTCACATAAAATTCTTTAGTTCAATCCCAAAAATGAAGTTAGCAGAAGTATTAAGAGCTCTTCATGTATGTCTCAATAAAAATTACAATAAAACAGAATGAGTTTGTGTTTTAATATTGCCAGCTTTACAAGAGTAGTACTTTTCTACATGTATAGAATTTTATTAAATTTTCCCTCCTGCTGATGTTATAATACTAGACAACCTGTGCCCAGTTGGATCACAGTTTCAGAGATATTTCCTAAACAGAGAAATAGAATGAATACAGGTGGGCAAAAAGCAGTAAGTGTGGGAGTGACTTTCAACTTCCTGCCAGTTTCCCCACCAAGTGTCCTTATGAAAAGCTGGCAGGGAGCATGAGAAATTTTCCTTCCTCTCTCCATTCTTCCCTATCTCCATCTCTCTTTCCTACTCTTCCTTACTAATTGTTCCTCCCCTTCTTTCCTCCCTCCCTCCCACCATTTCTTCCTTCTTTTCTTCCCTCCTCCCTTCCTCCCCGCCTCCTTCTTTCCTTCCTTCCTTCCCTCCCTCCCTCCTTTGAATTTGTGCTTCTCCATTTGCTCATAGGAAGCTTGCAGAGAGAATGTCAGTGAGGAAACTAGAAAGAATTTGCTAGTCCAGGACCAACAGTCAGGTAAGTTGGCACACCAAGTGGGGAAGAGAGCAACAGGGTTTATAAGGTAAGTGGTTATTTGATGGATGAGAAGGAAGAGAGGGAGGGAGGGTTTCTGAGAGGTCTGGGGACAGAATTTTGAAAAGGAACTGTTGGGAATAACATTGGTTACCTAACTTAGTTTGGGTAAAATAATATATATAAACTATGTTAGTGAGTTTAAGTGTGTGTATCACTTTAACTGTTAAAACATGTATTTTGGGTGCGGTTGTAAAATCACCATAAGAGGGAGCAAGAGAGCTCACTGTTTGCTGGCTTTTACTGGATTGCTGACAATGATGGATTGATGGTGATAACTGTGTGTTTCCCTGCTGTTGCTTAACAAAGAAAAGAAGTTTGATTTTTTTCATATCTCTAATGCAAAAGAGATATATTACTGGACTGATTATTTGTAAGTTTAGTGACGTCTTTTTTGACACTGGACTTTGCAACTGATTAATCCCCAGATAGACTGAACTAGTGTATGACATATGGACTGTTTGACTATGCTATAACTCTTGCTGGAATAAAAAAACTATTTAACTGGCACAGTGTATCTGTTTTACTGAGTGTAAGCTACAACAACGTTTATTTCACATATTTGCCTGCCTGCTAGACTGTCGTTGCACATTCTGCTAGGGTGTGTATCCCTAACAGGAATATCACATGATTACAGCAGCAACTTAGCAGCACAGCAGCAGCAGTAGCATTGAAGTAGCTACAATTTTCTCAAATTTCATCCCTTCAGGACAATTCTGAAAGTTACCCATTTAAGATACCTTGGTTCAAAAATTGTTGCCCTGTGAAGTTTTTCCCAATTAAAGGTCATGGCACCGAGAGTTTTAGCAAACAATAGATTGAACTATAGATCTATAGTAGTGTAACCGCCCACTGAAATTTATGTCTGTAAATTGGCCTAGGTACAGTGCTGCTTTGAACTGTGTCCTAGGTGAGACTTTACTATGTTCTGAGTCCGACTGTAATTCTCTATTAAGGATTCTTTGCTTAAGCACCACCATTGCTTGATCTTGCCCCATGGTATCTCCCTTGGAAAGCTCATTTTAGATCTACTTTTTTTGCTATTTGAAGTTTCCAGGAAGAATCATATTTATTGATTAATGTCAGCTGCATCAGACCTTGAAATTAAAAATAAACCTTAAGGGAATATTTCAACACTCATAACAATGCTTGAATTTCAACTTCTGTAAGTCCAGTTCCAGTGCAGGGCAGTATAAGGCATACATTTTGTTACTTGGAACAGCTTCATAGAAATTTTGACTGCACACTTTCCAAGTACTGGGAATTATATGAGTTGTGTATATGAGATGAGTGGTCTGTAAATGTAGTAAATACACAAAATGGGCTTTGATTCAACCCAAGCAAGACTGGATGGCTCTCAGTATTTGGCTCCTCCAGCAACAAGATCTTCTATCTTTGGTCTTGAATGGAGTGAGCAATCTGCGGATCCTCCTGGACTCATGGCTCTTGCTAGAAAAACAGCTGGCAATCATGTCTAGGATGAACACTGCACACCTTTGAGCTGTGTGTTAGTAATGCCTCTTCCCAAATCAGGAAACTCTGCTCACAGTCACTAATGTCCTTATTACCAGTCATTTAAATTACTGCAAAACATGGGGCTGCCCTTAAAAAGCATTTGGAAACTTCAATTGAGGTAAAATGCAATTGTGCAGGTAATAAATGCTGTTGGAAATTTGACACATGTTTACACCACTGCTATGTGAGCTGCATTGGTTGCCAGAGTGTTTCTGGATGCAATTCAAGGCACTGGTTGTCACCTATAAAGCCCTTCATCGCTTGGGACTGGGTTACCTAAGGGACTATCTTCTCTCACTTCTCTTCCCATCTAATTTGATGTGGCAGGTTGAGTATGCTATGAGTCCCATCAGCCGATGAATGTCAGCAGGCAGGCACTAGGAGGCATGCCTTCTCTTCCGCAGCACCTGCTTTCTGGAACATTCTCCCCTCAGAGTTGAGGATAATCCTGAGCCTGCTGGCTTTCTGGGTGTGAAGGTGTGAAGGGCCCTGTATCATGGCTATATTGATATTTATGGCCGTTTTTTCCTCAATTACCATATATATTTAATTTGTATTATATGATAATTGTTTTAAATTTTTAATCATTGTTCACTGCCCAGATTCACTTGCATGAGAAGGGTGATTATAGAAATTGAGAAAGAAATATATGCATACATATACCTACCTATATTTCTTGCAATATTGAGAGGAACAATTTAAATCAATACCCCAATTAATAAGGTCATGCCATAAAATTCAAGCTGAGCCTTAAAAGACACAAATTCTTTTTCCTTCCAAGCATGCAAAAAAAAGAATTACTGTTATTCTGGAACTTTCCAGCAAGATTTTCTTTTTTAAAAAAGCATTTTATTTCTTTAAAACAACTAAAGAACAGAGTAAATAGGTACATAAGAAATGTGAAAAAGCCATAGTAGTTAAAGAATAAAATATCAATAACTAAAGAAAGTATTTAACAAGTATTATAAAATTCATATATCGTTAATTAATTACCGTATATACTCGAGTATAAGTCGACCCGAATATAAGTCGAGGCACCCAATTTTACCACAAAAAACTGGGAAAACTTATTGACTCGAGTATAAGTCGAGGGTGGGAAATGCAGCAGCTACTGGTAAATTTCAAAAATAAAAATAGATGCCAATAAAAACTTTCACTAGGACAGTTGAGAATAAGTTTGATGTTCACAATTTCCTCTTTGAAAGAGACCAGTAAATAGGGAACAAGAAGATGAAGAAAAAGAAGTGTGTTTTTTCACACTTTTCACACTGAAGTGAACAAAAATGGCATCATAGGAACAAGCTTATTCTCAGCCCAAAGGTTTGTTTCTGATTTCTTCCCTGATTTAAGGGAAATTTGGGAAACGATCTCACTATCATGAAAGGTTTGATTGATTCACTAACGCAAAAGATGATGATGATGACAGTGGTAGGCAGGAGTCACTCTCTCCCTTGCAAGAAAAATCCAAGAGCCGTTCTTATGATATCTCTCTCTCTCTCCCCCCCCCTCCTCCCCCTCCTCCCGAGTGGACTGAAAGCAGCTGGAGCTGAGGAAATGAAACTGAGTGGAGCGACCTCCACTTGCGTTGCTTTCTCAGCCTAAAGCTCAGAAAAGCCTCCCCCTCCTCCCGAGTGGACTGAAAGCAGCTGGAGCTGAGGAAATGAAACTGAGTGGAGTGACCTCAGCTCGCGTTGCTTTTTCAGCCTAGAGCTCAGAAAAGCCTCCCCCTCCCATGCTTAAAAGTTGCAAAGGAAACACGGAAGCAGGGAAGCGGCTGCCCAGCTTCGGAGCTCCACACCATTTTTTTTTCAGAGGGGAATCTGACTCGAGTATAAGTCGAGGGCGGTTTTTTCAGCACAAAAAATGGGCTGAAAAACTCGACTTATACTCGAGTATATACGGTAAATGTATAGAACTAAATTAATGTTATTATCTTAAGAAATATCTAAAATTCTCTATAAAACTTAATATCATCCTTATTTGTTATTGTATCAAAAATAAGGAGCTGAATTCTGAAATTCATCATTCTATCTTACAATTAAAGCTGTTGGTAAATTTGAAAGTATAAAAAGCCCTATTTCCCAATTAGCAAATTATAAAGATAATCCTTGATGTACAACAATTTGTTAGTGACTGTTGGAAGTTACAATGGCACAAAAAAAAATGATTTATGACCATTTTCCACACTTACAACTATTGCTACATCCCCATGGTCACGTGATCAAAATTCAGATGTTTGGCAACTGACTCATATTTATGACAGTTTCCGTTTCCCGGGGTTTTGTGATCATTTTTTGTGACCTTCTGACAAGCAAAATGGGGAAGTCAGAATCACTTAATAACCATGTTACTAACTTAATAACTACAATGATTCATTAACAAATATGGCAAGAAAGTTTGTAAAATGGGACAAAATTCACTTAACAATTTTGAGTTCAATTGCAGGTCAAGGACTATCTGTACTGGTTTTTGACCAAAATAAAATTTGAATGGAATAGAATAGAATAACTCCATTAATGAAAATTGCCCAATAGCTTAGATTTGTGTTTAAAATACTTTGAAGATTTAAAATATACATTTTAGGATTAAATTTATTTTAGTCACAATTATTCTTCTTTAGATGCTGAAAGGAATTCTAGATGTCTATGTAGCTCCTGTTTCATTTGTGCCAAAGCAGAAAATAAATTTGAATTCATAATTTTCTAGAAGTATAAGAAAATAAAAATCAGGATACCACCTGAAAACTTAAATATAGAAAAAAATATTAGAGATCCTAAGGCATCAGAACTGATTAATTATTCTCTCTCTTTGGAGTTATCAAACAGATACCAAAATCTCATATTAAATAATTTTCGGGCAAGGTGGGAAAAATGAAGATAATTAATTTGCTTTGGAACTGGCTGTAAAGAAGGATCTTAAAACAGTTTGAAAATTAGCACTATTCTTTACATTCAAAAACACCTGACACATATGAATAAAGCTGTTCCAGTGAATTCGAGGGTGGTAGATTAAGCAATATTGGTCTTGGCTCCCATGTCATCTTTATTGGCTACTGGTAGTTTGTAGAGTGATATCAAGTATTGAATAGTTTTATATAGTTGCTAACCTTATCCTATGAGAAGCAAAGGTCTCTCTCTCTCTCTTTCTCTTTCTCTATATGTTGTTGGGTTGCAGGTCTTGGATTATAGTAGGTAGTTTTTCAAACTAAACTTGTAATTTAGGCCCATATTTGGAAGATTTGAGAGATTTGCATATGCAGATGCTATGATCTCTACACCTCCAAAGTAGGGTGATACTGCAAACCATATTTTTCCCTGTGATACTCTATGAAAGCAAAAGTTGGACTTTGGAGAAATAGGGCAGAATTAGTATTGAAGTTTTGGTATTCTGGATGCATTGTGCATCATGCAAGCTCTTTCTTGATAATGCTGGGAATGCCAGAAGAAAGAAGACAACCAACAGCAAGGAGGGATAAACTCAATCACAAAAGCAGTGGGTGCACAACTGGAAAACCTGGACCACATTGGGGACAGATCATCAAAGAGAAGGTCTCAATGCATGATTGCTAAGTAGCAATATGATTGCATGGCTTATAATTAATCTGTTTTGTAAAATAACTACGGAAAAGCGGGGTTTCAGATTGCTTATGTGTTTGGTAGTCTCATTTCCCTTTGGGTAAACAGGTCCCTGAATATTGGTAAGTTAAATACTTTTTTAAAAAATGGAGATGAAAACCACAAACCCATTAAGACAGGACATCCTTAGTAGTTTGACCAAAAAAACTCTCAAAAACGAGAAAGGCTTTGAGATATGTGGAGGTGCCTGCTAAGCACTTTTTAAAAAGCCATCACATCTTTCTCCAGCTATTTCTGATTGAAAAACAGATGTTTCATACATGCTTGTCTGCATTTCAAAGTACTTCTTTTGAAAGATTTACACTATCCTAGCAGTGAGCATGATTAAAGGTGTTTTGTTTTAAAAAGGCAACAACTCTGCAATATTGTGTTGCCAATCCCACTATATTTCCATATGTTCTTTTCTTACAGATCTTAATAGGAATCCTTTTTGTGTTTTGGGCAATGCCCAATATGAATACAAGCCTCAATACATCAATTTTTGTCTTGGTAAGAAGAAACAAATGACCAACTTATTTCCAGTTGTTGTACAGTAGCTTAATTAATCCACGTCTTATTTAATACTCTTCCTTTGTTCAGTGGTCCATAACTTGGCAAGCAAGTCGATGAGCTCTGATGGGTACTTATTATGCAAATGATGCTTCACTATGCATGCGTGTTTTACCACTACCCCCTTCTGCCCAGCCACATTTATCTGCTTCATACACCTGCTGCCTACAAAAGGCTGTGTTTATTCTAATGGCATGAGCCTGCCATCAGCTGAAGCAATTCCCTTCTTCCATCCCTATCTAATATTATTTGCATGCTTGGCTTCCATTGGTTAGGACTCAGACCAAACCTGGAGATATTTTTTAATTTGTTTTAAACAGGAAAACAATGATAATTCCTTTCACTTCTCAATGCATTTCTCAATGCACGGACACTATCTGGTGCTTTTCCTTTCACATCCCAAGGATCCTTCGGCATCCCTTCTGATGAAGGCTTAACCATTTCTCATTCATTCAAGTGAATGTTTCTGAAATAATCGCACATTGTTTCACCCATTTATCCTGGCCTCGCTATCCCTTGTGTCTTCATTGAGTTTGTAATCCCATTAGAATAGGGGCTTGTCAAACCAGTTCTTTGTCAAGCATCATGTACACAGATGGTGCTTCCTTACTACACCAATCAAAAAGATGCTTCAAGGAAAGTCCCAAAAGTGCTTTTTCAAGAGGCAACTGGACTTTCTGGTCCTTACTGTCTGCAAATTACCATCTTTACCCTGGGAAGCTTCCCCATGCATATATGGACTCCCTCCAAGAGGGAACTCCACTGAGACCAATTGTCAGCAGCATCAACTCTGTCACCTACAATATTGCAAAACATCTAACCACCTTATTAGCTCCCCTAGTTGGCAACTCTACATCAACAATTCACAGGAATTCACCAGCAAAAGTCCAGTTGCCTCTTGAAAAACACCTAAGGGACAACCATGACCTGGATGACTGAGAATCTCCATAGACATTCTGCAAGGAAAGGATATTACTCATTCATTGAGTTGATATGCTCCTGATGCCAGATCTCTATCATATTCTGTCAAATGGAACCATTCTGGAAAAGTAGAAGTTTTGCTCTAGCTGGAACTTGAGATAGCAATACTGTTGTGCAAAACTAGAATCCTTCAGTCGAAGCAGATAGTCCAGGATCCCTTCCTCACCCCACACAGACCACAAAATTTGAGGTGGGATTTTAGTAGTTTGCGTTGCCAGCTATACACCAAACTAATTTTCTGGAAAACATCATAGCAGTGTTCCCTCTCTCCCAAACCACCTTGTCATTCAACTCTGAGTAGCCCATCAAAGAAAGACAGGGACACTCCTCCCCAAAAGCAAATTATTCAGATTATGTGTTTAAGAGATGTGTTTTTTAATCTCTTGAAATTCTGTATGGCAAATGCAAATCTGAGAGATTTGAGGAAGACCTTTAACCATAAGGCCATAAATACAAGGTACTGCCAGCTATAGGGTTGCAACATATGCAGTTTAGGGGGGGAATTAAAACCAATAATTATTGGAATGAGAGCACCCTAGAATGAGTGCCCATATATTACTTTTTTAAAAGAATAAATGATTTTAGTGAGTCTTGAAATTTCATCAAATGTAAATTTCAGACTGGTATACATGTATACATTCTCATTAAGATTTCTGACGGGCAAAATAAGATTTCCAGTAAAGTGGAAAAACATCATATTGATATAGTAATATTAAGAGTTCAGGCTTTTTAGTGGAAGGGTAATAGATTTGGTAGAAGTCTTGCTGAACCAGCAGAATAAAAGAGAATCCATTAGCATAAAAATATACTTGCCAGTGTTGTTACATATATAACTAGGCCAGTAATTAGGAGGCTGTACTAAATTGCTTTCTGCCTCCACACACTTTAATTTTTGTCTGGTTAAAGGGTATGGCCCAAACAAGGAACCTGCCAATTCTCCATGTACTCCCCAAAACTTGGGGGGGTTAGTTATGGGCTTCCTCCTTTGTAGTCCCTGGCTCTGTCATAAGGCAAAAATATTTTAGATCTTAAAGTGTACCAATTGCAACTAGCCATTTCATCATACTCTATCATGTGCTTTAGATAGCTAGACAACTAAATGGTGCAATTGGTCCTGTGTGTTTGCAAAACATAGCTGTCATGAAAATCCCCAGGTGGTTGCCCTAAAGCAGTGGTCCCCAAACTTTCTATCTCCATGAACCAGTGTCAGTGGAGGTGGGGGATGGTTTCACATGTGCAATCTAAATCCCATACATTTGTAAATGAAACCTTGCATGCTCACCTGCCACTTGAGCAGCCCAGTCCCCAACAGGCCATAGACTGGTAGCTCTTCTTGGATAAGAAGCAGTACTAGTCCACAGAGCAGGAGTTGGGGACTCCTGCCCTAAAGAACAAGAAAGAGAGGGAGAGACTGAGAAAGGGGGATAAAATGTTGCCAGTTACACATTGCCACCACTGCTCTTTGATCATGACTTCTTTCTGCGCCAACTCAGAAAGCTCAAACTGCTCAAGGAGCTGCTGATACAGTACTACAGAGGAATTATTGAGTCTATCATCTGCACCTCTATAACTGTCTGGTTTGGTTCTGCAACCCAACATGACAGATGCAGACTTCAGAGGATAATTAGGACTGCAGAGAAAACAATTACTACCAACCTGCCTTCAACTGAGGACCTGTATACTGCATGAGCCAAAAAGAAGGCTGTGAAAATATTTACAGACCCCTCACATCCTGGACATAAACTGTTTCAACTCCTTCCCTCAAAATGACGCTATAGAGCACTGCACAACAGAACAACTAGACATAAGAACAGTTTTTTCCCTAAAGCCATCACTCTGCTAAACAAATAATTCCCTCAACACTGTTCAACTATTTACAAAGTGTGCACTACTATTACTGTTAATCTTCTCACCACTCCTTATCACCTATCCCCTCCCGCTTGACTGTTTCCTAGTATGATTTGATTGTTGATTGTACCCTACGACTATCATTAAGTGTTGTACATTATGATTCTTGATTCTTAATGAATGTACCTTTTCTTTATGTATACTGAGAGTATTTACACCAAGACAAATTCCTTGTGTGTCCAATCACACTTGGCCAATAATGCATTCTATTCTATTCTTATTTCTGATAGGATCAGAAACCCAAAGGAGTGAGAACAGACTGTTTTTTTGTTTGTTTGTTCATTTGCTTAAGGGCTAATATTCAACCATAAATTGCACTTTTACAATGTCATGGGCACCTTCTTTTCAGAGCCAGAGATATTAGGTGAATAAAATTATACTATCTCTTAGCATTTTGTGTGTAATATTAGCTGCTGCATCCAGTTTTGAATCAAGCCCAAGAATGTGTCACTACCAAGCAACATAGCCCATAATGGCATACCAAGTGGTGTGCCAGTAAACATTGAGCAACTAGCTTTCTGGTATGTGTGATGCCATTGGTTGTCAGCTGAGTGGCACACCAGCCATAGTGGTTTCACTGCACACTCAATCAGTGTACTAAATTCCAGAAAGTTATCTTGTGAGCAGGAGTGGGATGCTACCAGTTCTGCCCGGTTCTAAAGAACCGGTAGCTCTGAAGAGCAGCAGACACCGAAACGGTTCTGTGTTTGCTGCTGTTTGGCCCACCCGCCTGCTCGGATCTTACCTGTCCTTTATTTCCTGCTTTTTCAACCTCAGCTGCTTTGCACGGCACAGCTGGGGTTGAAAAAGCAGGGAAATGGAGCCTTTCAGCTGTTCAGGTGACATAGCTTAAGGTTTTTTTATACGCACAAAATGTAGTCACCGAACCATTAGTAACATCAATTGATTCTCACCCCTGCTTGTGAGCCAATACAAACTGACTTTAACACTCTACATTGGTATACTTGTAGCTTCTGCTTATCTGGGACCATGGAAGAAAAACCCAAAGGTGCTTTTTCAAAAGGCAACTGGTCTTCCTTTGTTTTCCTTGAAGATATTTCATCTTTCATCCAAGAAGCTTCTTCAGTTCTTCTTTCAGTTCAACATCTTCAAGAAAAAACTGTTCCAAACTAGCAGGCTCGTAATCCTGCAAACCTGATTGGCCTTCAACAGCAGACTCGTAATCCTGCCATACTGATTGGTCCGTCAACAGCGGGTCATGATTGGTCACTCCAGACTGATCCGATTGGCTAGTTAATGGGCTGCCGCGATTGGACGCTCCAAACGCGGCAAGCTTAAATCATTGTCATTGGATGCTTTGGCAGCAGCCAGCTCTATAAAAGGAGCTGCTGCTGCCAGGCTCATTGCTCTGTTCTGAAGTCACTAATAAAGAGTTGAAGTTACTATCCGATGTCTCGTCTCTGTTATTACGCCCATCCTCCAAGATATTACACTGGCGACGAGGATGGGATACAGAGACGATAGAGCTGACTGAGCACTCGCAGAATTGACAGAGCACGTGGCTGAATGCACACAGATATCGGCAGAATGGCCAGCAGCGCTATACCACCCACCCCATTTGATCCAGCATGCGAAGATTGGTACTCGTATGTGGACAGGTTTCAAATGTTCCTGGAATCAAATAATCTGAAGGATGCCACATCAAGCAAAAAACGTGCGGTTTTCCTTACGCATTGCAGACCCATCTTTTTCAGAATGGCAAAGGCACTTGCAAAACCGGCTGAAGTCAAAACGATGGACTGGGATACCCTTGCTCCCATCCTTCAGGCTCATTACGCTCCAGCAGTTCCTACACTTATTAGAAGACATGAATTTTACCAGAGGGACCAACGCGAAGGTGAGAACTTCAGGGATTTTGTAGCTGATCTAAGAAATTTGGGTGGACTGTGTGGCTTCATAAATCTAGAAGAAGCCATGAGAGGTCGGATTGTCCTCAGCCTAAGAGACCCCACTGTCCAAAGCAAGGTTATGGCAAAGGGAGACATCACCTTCACAGATGCCATAGCAGATGCCACTGCAGCAGAAGCTACTCGCAAATCAGCAGCCCAAATGCATTGAACGAATGGGGCCAGCCGCCAACCCACCAGTGACACAGCAATACCCTCAGAAAGACACACAGCATCCGCCCACCATGAAGACATCGAGTCCTTATCGGATAGTGAGGAAGAAGAAGTCAACAGACTCAGGTCAGAGCATGAGCAGCGAGACCAGCGGGGTCATAAATCCAATTTCCAATGCACCGGATGCAGGGGAAACCACCCACGATTAGACTGCAGGTTCCTAGATGCCATCTGTCATTCCTGTGATAAAAGGAGCCACATTGCTAAAGTGTGCTGGAACAAAAGAGGATCCAGCCCGAAGAGGAAAGAAAATAACTTCCGACAAGCATCAGGCACCCCACCAACAAACCGGGACTGCCCAAACAACCAGTGGAGCCAGTACAACAGAAACCGAATGTTTACTGGCACAACTAGATGGGAAGAGGCACATCAGACCATCATCATCGGCCACGCTTCATCCTTGGATGCGAAAAAAATCCAGGTAAAGGTCATCATTGAAAATTGGCCATGCATCATGGAAGTGGACTCCGGGTCTTCCCTATCCATGGTCTCCTGGAAAACCACCAAGCAGCTGATCCCTGACATCCGCCTCCAGGATCTCAGCACTCAGAGACTTATATTAAAGGACTACCAAGGCAATCGAATCCCGTCCAGGTCTCTTTTAAGGACCACACTGCAATATTACCTCTCATCATTGTTGACAGAGACTGGCCCAGCTTATTGGGTTTGCAGTGGTTCGCGCCATTAGGAATCAAAATGGCAGGCATCAACCAGACTGTAGATGAAGACTGGGAGGCGGCCCTCGTCCAAGATGTTCAAGAAGTCTTCACTGAACAATTAGGCAAGTACAAAGGGTCCCCCATCTCGTTCAATCTCTGTCCTGATATCGCACCCATTCTTCTAAAGCTACGCCGAGTCCCTTTTGTTCTCAAACCAAAAATTGACGAGCAATTGGACAAATTAATTGCACAAGGCGTGCTAGAACCCATCGGCCACGTCCGATAAGAGACCCCAATTGTAACTCCCATAAAACCTGACGGATCTTTGAGAATCTGTGGGGATTACAAGGCTACCCTAAACCACGCGTTATAGCAGAGCACCTATCCAGTACCCGTGGTCCAACATCTCCTTCACTCACTTGGGGGCGGAAAGGTTTTCGCAAAGCTTGACCTAGCCCAAGCTTATCAACAGCTACCAGTAGACGCAGCAACCGCAGAAGCCCAAACCATAGTTACGCACAGGGGTGCATTCAAATGTAACAGACTCCAGTTCGGAGTAAGCGTAGCACCTGGCATTTTTCAAAGTTTGATGGAAAGGGCATAAAAGGGGCCGTGCCCTATTTCGATGATGTATTAATAGCCACCCCTACAAGAAGTCAGTTAGAGAAACGCCTGAGAACTGTCCTACAAAGGTTCAAAGGCGCAGGCCTCAAGGTTAAGAAGGAAAAGTGCCAGTTACGCACTGAGAGGGTTGATTTTCTTGGTTACCTTCTTGACAAACAAGGGATTCACCCTACTGAAAAGAAATTGTCTGCCATTAAAAATGCCCCAAGACCAAAGAACAAAACAGACCTCCAAGCCTTCCTAGGACTCATTAACTTTTATAACATCTTTCTACCCCAGAAGGCGACTGTTGCTGAACCCCTGCATAGGCTCCTTGACAAGAAGGCTTCCTTATTTTGTGGACATCGGGAGGAGCAGACTTTCCAACAAATAAAAGACCTTTTAACTTCGGATGCAGTGCTCATCCAATATAACGAGACACTTCCATTGACTGTGACTTGTGACGCCTCACCTTTTGGGGTAGGAGCCATCCTGAACCACATCCTACCAAACAGTACAGAGGCGCCTATTGCATTCTTTTCAAGAACTTTGTCTAAAACAGAGAGAAACTATTGTCATTTGGATAAAGAAGCCCTCGCTATTGTATCTGCGATTAAAAGGTTCCACAAATACTTGTACAGAAGATCCTTTTCCATCATCACAGATCATAAGCCATTGCTTGGCATCTTGGCAGGGGACAAATCAACTCCCCACATCCTATCTCCAAGGATGACATGATGGTCGGAGTTCCTAGCCGCCTATGACTACCAGTTAAGACACCAACCAGGGAAAACCATCCCACATGCTGACGCTTTGAGCTGCTCTCCACTACCTGAGCTCCTAGACAACCCGGCTCCCACGTTATCAACACTACAAATCAAGACGCTTCCCTCACCTCCACTAACCACACAAGACATCGCACTAGAAACAAAGAAAGACTCCTGTTTGGCATGGGTCCTCAGCTGGGTGGAGAGGGGATGGCCAGAAAGCGAACCCAACGACACCTTTAAACCTTTCAAGAAAGACAAACAGAAGTTTTCTCCCAAAAAGTGTGCATGTTGTGGGGAGACCGAGTGGTCATTCCAGAGAAACTACAGAAGAAAGTTCTAAAATTACTACATGATGGACACCCGGGCATTGTACAAATGAAAGCACTGGCAAGGAGCTACGCCTGGTGGCCAGGTATGGACAAACAAATTGAAGCCTGGGTTGCCACCTGTAGCAAATGCCAAGAAACATGCTTGGCCCCACCAAAAGCACTACCAGCTGAATGGGAAACGCCCAGGGGTCCATGGTCCCGCATCCACATCGATTTTGCAAGACCTACAAAGAGACATACTTTCCTGATAACAGTAGACGCCTACTCGAACTGGCTCGAGGTCAACAAGATGAAGACGACCACCACAGAGGCAGTCATCAAAAAATTGAACAGACTGTTTGCAACTCATGGGCTGCCAGATGTCTTGGTTTCCGACAATGGCCCCCAATTTACCGCCTTGGTGTTTGAACAATACCCAGCAGACCGTGGAATACACCACGCCTTGACATCACCTGCTCATCTGGCGGCCAATGGCAGGGCTGAACAAATGGTTCAGTTCACCAAAAAACTTTACAAAAAATGGAACAGGGTATCATCCACAACAAAGTCACCAGGATGCTCCTTCTCCAGCATATTACACCAAACAGCACCACAAACAAAAGCCCAGCTGAGCTTCTGATGGGCAGGAAACTCAGATCGCATCTAGACTGCCTCTATCCTGCATACACCCTGGAAAAGCCCCTGGGTTCCAGCAGCAAACACCGTACATTCAAGGTAGGAGACCCCGTATTTGCAAAGAACTTTACAGGTGACTCATTGTGGGTCCCTGCCAAAATAATGCAAATTACGGGCCCCTGTTCCTACTGGTTAGAAACCACAGATGGGAGACTGTGGAAACGCCACATCGACCAGCTGCATTCAAGGTTGACCACAACACCCATCACAAACCCTGATCCCGAAGCCAGAGGGGGAAGGGAAACCGAGGGTTTTGAAACTGAATCAACATCTGGCTCAGAAAATATAACCCCACAACCAGCACAGCAAAGCCCACTACATTCACCAACTGAAGAAGAACCATGGCAGATGGTCATCTCTTCAGGTAACAGCAGCCGTACAGGGTCAGTGAATCCAGAGAATCCAGATTATAGGAATGAAGGAAGTGTTACCGGTATCCCCGAATCACCTCCAAGGATACCCAGCGTAGGAGCCAGGTCACCAATACAACCAAGTCCAGTAAACAGCCCGTCAGAACCAGAAACCGAGCAAAGACATTTTGAACAACGCAAATCAGGTAGACGGGTGCGAAGACCCGCCTACCTGCGCGAATACATCACCCCACCCCTGAGACGGAACCTAGAGGGGAGGGGTGTTCTGAATTAGCAGGCTCATAATCCTGCAAACCTGATTAGCCCTCAACAGCAGGCTTGTAATCCTGCAATCCTGATTGGTCCGTCAACAGCGGGTCGTGATTGGTCACTCCAGACTGATCCGATTGGCTAGTTAACGGGCTGCCGTGATTGGATGCTCCAATCGCGGCAAGCTTAAATCATTGTCATTAGACGTTTTGACAGCAGCCAGCTCTATAAAAGGAGCTGCTGCTGCCAGGCTCATTGCTCTGTTCTGAAGTCACTTATAAAGAGTTGAAGTTACTATCCCATGTCCCATCTCCATTATTACAAAAACAAAGTTTGCCTTTTGAAAAGCACCTTTGGGACAACCATGAACTGGATGACTGAGGATGTCCACAGATGAAAGATTAGGCAGTTTGCAGTTGTCGT
This sequence comes from Hydrophis major, assembly GCA_033807585.1. Taxonomy (NCBI): domain Eukaryota; kingdom Metazoa; phylum Chordata; class Lepidosauria; order Squamata; family Elapidae; genus Hydrophis; species Hydrophis major. The sequence continues at coordinate 112,516,265 of CM066330.1, forward strand.
GTAATGAGTAGTAAGTTGTGCAGGTTTGGTTTTAAACTCCGGTAAGCTTAAACTGCATCTTGGTTCATACATCACACACTCAGACAAAAATTATTATAGCTTTTCCATGCGTATCAATTCTTCTTTTCAAATGGTGCTGCAATTCACACACAAGCTTATTGGCAATTGCTGAAAATAATATTTTAAGGATTACTAAGAGCTGGTTTGGTTGTGATTAAATCTTTTTACATTGAGATTTGACCCTTGTGTTATGTAGGAAAATGTAAGAAAATTACATATACAGTGTTGTTGTGGTCTCAATTGCCTTCTGTGCATACATAATTTTGTTTTGTTTTTAATTTGTTTGCAGATTTACATTGTATATTTGAATGCCAGTCCAAGCCACCATTCTATTGAAATGATTCCTTTCTCTGTATGGGCTGTTTTTTTGCATTTGAGTACATACAGTTATCTTCTAAAAGTCATTTAAGGAGGAGGAAGGAATGGGGACAGAGATTGAAAAGCTTAGATTTTTCCTGTGTGCTTTTTTTTTTTTTAAGTAGTTACTTAAAACACCTAACTTGAAATCATCAGTCACATGCTGTCTTCTGAAGTTCACTCAATCAAAGAGGCCCAGCCCTAAGTAATCAAAGATCTCAAATAAATGGAGCTCCTAACACTGGTCACAAGAGGATTAAAAATCCAGTAGCCAGGAATGCGTCTTCGATCCAGCATGCACCAGCGCATAATGAGAAATCCCTAAAGCCCTAGATCACAGCCAGGCCTGGGCTCCTGCCAAGCTAAGTGGAAGCCCTCTTTAATTCCTTAGGAGATCTTATCTTGCCAGATGAAAATAGATACTGGCCTCTGTGTGGCGGATGATTAGAAGAATGGAAAAGGATTAGGCAAGAAGCAAGGGGAAGAGCTCCAAGTGGCTCATTTACATGGCATTACTCCTGACAGAGAGGTGTTAACAGAACCCAGTAACCTGGAGGCAAAACTGCATCAGAATTAAAGCTGTATTTATTTACTCAAGTTATAAAGGGATTAAGCCCTGTTTATTTTACCACATCCAGCAGAGTTTTATCTGTCAGGCACTTTGATCCTTCCTCAATTGTTCTGTGGCATGCACTGCTCAGCTCTTAGGGTACATGTTTATCTGGGTTTAAAAGAGAAGCTTTTAAATGTTGGGAATGGAAAGTAGACATGCTAATGGCGAGCTAAATATCCACCACTATCTTTTCCACCTTCTTTGCTAAAATTGAGATATTATTTAATGGATGAGGCTTTTTCCCTGTTTCCATGCCAAGGGGGAGGCTTTCTGCTGTTTTAGAAGGCAAGTCGTAAAACTTGACCCAGGAATTGAAAGGGAATTTTTTGTTTCTTTCTGCGCAGATTTCTACCTAACTTACTCTTGGCATCCCATTTTCAGGATTCTTTCTGCCAAAACATGGTGATTTTTGTGCAATCTTTCCTAACCACTGCTAATAACATTGGATGCTCAAATGGGTGAAGCTTAGCCTTCATGAAGTATACTGAAGAAGGAAAGTATACCTTACTTTCATTGGCATTCCTACAGTTTAGGATAATATCAAAGGATGCAGCCTGAGAACAAATGATTCAGCCATCTGCTTAAGCTATCTTGAGAAATTTAATCTCAAACTGTTAAGTTCGGAAGGTCGGGTTCATTAAGACGAGAGACTTCGGCTCAGTAACAACAGCTCTTTATTTATTGGCTAGAACAAGCTCAAAAGAATAGTAGCTGCCGCGGCTCTTTTATAGAGCTTGCCGCAGCTAGGCAGCCAATGACACCACTTCAAGTCTGCTGTGCTTGGTTTTAGCCAATAACGGCAGACTCTTAGTGTTAAGTTCTGCGCATGGGCGCAAGGAACGGAGACGAGGCAGTGAACAGTGAACTTCAACTCTTTATTAATCATTCTGAACAGAGCAAAAACCTAGGGCAGCGGCAGCCCTTTTATAGGGCAGGCTGCTGATCTAGTAACCAATGAGAAACGTGGAGTGTTAACCCCTTGAACCAATGAGAGTGGCTCATTAACAGCCAATCAGATTCTCCTGAATGGACCAATCCGATATCGCTATTATTGGCCAATCAGAAGTGCAGGATTAGAACCCTGCTTTTTCTAAAGGTTTGATAAAACTTTATTTAAGCTTTTTCTTTTTTTTTGGTAAAAGTTTTATTGATTTTAACAATAGACAAAAAACATATAAGACATAAAACATGACATAAAAATAATTATAACATTCTTCATAAATTTATAGTGTATCGGTTGGTTTACCACTCCCTTTTGTGCATCCATTTCATAGTCATCAGAATAATTATATTACATAATAACTCACATTATCACTCATCAATAAAATATCCCAATATCATTACTGAACAATCATTTGACTGTAATTTTACTAATTCATACTTAAGCGAGATAACTATAATTAAGTTAAATTATTTTATGACAAATCATAAAATCATACCAAATCTATCTTAATAAAATATTCTTAAAAATTATCAAAACCAAGAAAAATTATATATTCATTATTTCCTAAATTTCTAAATATTCTATTATCATATTGTATTATCTAGCCATTGATAAAAAAGATCTCAAACTTCATAAAATTAAATTAGAGGAAGAACAAGTTAAAGAAACAATGATTGCTTGGGGGAAGAATTTTGGATATGGGATTGATTTAGAGAAATGGTAAAAATTGTGGTCACAAAATTATAAAATGACAATGTCAATAGCATATAAAGAAAACTTGTATAAGATGTTTTACAGGTGGCATTTCCCCCCGACAAGAATAGTAAGAATGTTCAAGAATAAATCTGAAAAGTGCTGGAAATGTCATCAGATGCCTGGCTCATATTACCATATGTGGTGGACTTGTGAGGAGGCCAGGAAATATTGGACTAGAATTCGCATATGGCTGGAAAAAATGATAAAGAAACACATAGATTTGAAACCAGAGATTTTTTTATTGGGAATCGTACCTGATATATATAACAAAATTTAAAGTATCTGATTGTAAATGTATTAACAGCAGCTAGAATTGTATTTGCTAAACATTGGAAGAGTGAGAAAATACCATTAGAGGAAGAAATTATTAAGAAAATATTGGAATGTGCTGAAATGAGTAGATTGACATTCGAAATTAGAGAACAAGAAGGTATTTAAGCATTTTATTAGTTCATAACACCCCTTTCCCCCGAGTTCCATTTAAGGGGTGCGGTGACGTAATCCCTGAGGTATGAAGGTTATTTTGACTGTCTATTAGATTTATGCTGTCCCACCGGTTCCTGTCTGTAATCCGGTTTCGGCGGGATGTTTTTGGACAAATCAGGTACCGGTGGTTCCGTATCCTCATTGGATGACTCGGTGCCGCTAATGTTCTCGTTGTTGTCCTCCGATCTTTGCGGGCTTGCTTCTGTTGAAGTGTTCCTCTGTGGCGAGGACACTCCCCTCCCTGATTCTTCTTCATTTGTCACGCCCAATTGCTGACTTCTTTCGCTCCTGCTTTCCACCATCTCAAATTTGGTTTCTTCGACATCCCCTCCCCCCTCAGTTTGGGAGTTACCGGAGTCGCGGAAACTGGGTTGTAGTCTCAAGCGAAGCTGATCTATATGGCGTTTCCATATTTTTCCATCGCAGGTTTTCACATGGTATGACCTGGTTCCGGTGGCTTGAATTACGGTTGCCTCGACCCACAACGGTTCGCCAGAAAGGTTTCTGGCAAAAACTAAGTCATCTAACTAGAACTCGTGGCATTTTCCGCTAGATCCACAGGGTTTCTCTGGCTCGTAAGATGGGTGAAGCCGGTCAAGGTGGGAAAGGAGTTTGCGTCCCATCAATAGTTCAGCTGGAGTCTTGTTGGTGATGCTGTGCGGAGTGATGTGTTGGAGAAGGAGTATTCTGTTTATTTTATCTTCAATGTCCCCATAGTCCATTTTGTAGAGGGTTTTTTTAACAAATTGTACCATGCACTCGGCTCTTCCATTAGCCGCAGGGTGCGCTGGCGAAGTTAGCGCATGGTGAATGCCCGGTCCGCTAAGTATTGTTCAAAGGGTAGAGCGGTAAACTGGGGTCCGTTGTCAGAGACCAGAACATCTGGCAGTCCATGCGTCACGAATAGCCTGTTCAATTTCCAGATGATGGACTCGGTTGTAGTACTCTTCATTTCGTGAATCTCGAGCCAGTTGGAATAGGCATCCACTGTTAGGAGGAACAGTGTGTCCCTTAGTAGGTCCCGCAAAGTCAATGTGGATGCAGGACCATGGTCCCTGGGGTGTTTCCCATTCTGTTGGAGTTGCTTTAGGTGGGGCACTGCTAACTTCTTGGCATTTTAAACAAGTCTTTACCCAGGCTTTGATTTGTTTGTCGATGCCTGGCCACCACGTGTAGCTTCGTGCAAGTGCTTTCATATGCACGATGCCGGGGTGACCCTCATGCAGTGTTTTTAATACTGCTTGTGTAACCACTCTGGGACGACGACTCTATCCCCCCATAGGATGCATCCTTTTTGCGAAAAAAGTTCTGTTTGCCGGTTCTTGAAGGGGGTGAAGTCGTCAGGGGTTTGTTCTATTGGCCATCCCCGTTCGACCCAGCTAAGAACTCGCGCTAAGACAGGATCGCATTTTGTTTCGATCGCAATGTCTCTAGCTGTTAGCGGCAGTGAAGGTAGTGTTTCAATCTGGAGTGTCATAAGGGTTGGAGCTGGGTCGTCAATGGTTTCCAGAAGTGGTGCATGGCTCAGTGCATCAGCGTGGGGAATGGCTTTCCCCGGGCGGTGTTGCAGTCTATAGTTGTACGCAGCCAAAGACTCCGACCAGCGAGTCATTCTAGGTGATAATATATAGGGGGTTGGCTTGTCTCCTGCTATAATCCCCAGCAAAGGTTTGTGGTCGGTAACAATAGTAAAAACTCATCCATAACATATTCATGAAACCGTTTCACAGCAGATACAACAGCAAGAGCCTCTTTATCGATTTGACTATAGTTACATTCAGCCTTTGATAGGGTCCTTGAAAAATAGGCAATAGGGGCCTCACTACCATTTGGTAACACATGGCTCAAAATGGCTCCTACTCCAAATGGTGACGCGTCACATGTAATTGTTAAAGGCAAAGTCTCATTATACTGCATTAAAACAGCATCTGAGGTTAATAAGTTTTTCACTTGTCGGAATGCGTGCTCCTCTCGGTGCCCCCAGACCCAGGTTGCTTTTTTGTCGAGAAGTCTATGTAGGGGCTCAGCTATGGTCGCTTTGTGGGGCAGGAAGATGTTGTAAAAATTAATGAGCCCCAGAAAAGCTTGGAGATCAGTCTTATTTCTGGGTCTTGGGGCGTTCTTGATTGTTTTTAGTTTGCTATTGGTGGGGTGAATGCCTTGTTTATCGATTAGGTACCCCAGGAACTCTACTTTATCTGTACACAGTTGACATTTATTTTTTTTAACCTTAAGGCCGGACTCTTTAAATTTCTGGAGAACCAATTTAAGACGCTCTTCTAGTATTTCTCTATTCGGGGCAGCAATTAAAACGTCATCAAAGTATGGTACGACCCCTTTGATCCCCTGCAAGAGTCTCTCCATCAAACTTTGAAAAATCCCTGGGGCTACGCTAACTCTGAATTGGAGTCGGTTGCACTTAAAGGTGCCTCGGTGCGTAACAATCATTTGTGCCTCTGCTGTTTTTTTATCTACAGGCAGTTGTTGGTACGCCTGTGCTAAATCCAATTTAGTGAAGACTTTTCTGCCCCCCAGGGAATGGAGAAGGTGTTGTACCACCGGCACCGGGTAAGCGTTCTGTTGAAGGGCGTGATTCAGGGTGGCTCGGTAGTCCCCACAAATCCTTAACGATCCATCCGGTTTGATGGGTGTTACGATTGGGGTTTCCCAATGAGCGTGGTCAGTTGGTTCTAAAACACCCTGGGCTATTAATTTATCAAGTTGCTCATCGATCTTTGGTTTATGGGCAAAAGGTACCCGACAAGGCTTAAGGCGGATGGGGGCTACTTCAGGGTTAAGGTTAAATGATATCGGGGTCCCTTGTACTCGCCTACTTTGTCTGCAAAGACGTCCTGGAATTCCTGGATGAGGGCCTCCTCCCAGTCGTCGCTTCTGGTTTGGTGAATGCCGGCTACCTCGATCCCGAATGGGGTGAACCATTGAAGGCCTAACAAGCTAAGCCGATCACAGTCGACGACCGTCAAAGGTAAAGATGCAGTACGATTTTTGAATGAGACCTGGACTAGGCTGGATCCAACGACCAGAATTCGGTTTCCTTGATAATCCTTGAGTATGATTCTTTGGGTTCTGAGGTCTTGCCGCCAGACGGAAGGGATTAATTGTTTAAGGGTCTTCCAGGAAACCATCGAGAGGGACGATCCTGAATCGACTTCCATCACACAGGGCTGGTTTTCGATGGCGACCTTCACTTGTTTATCGATTAGTGCATCTAGTGATGAGGCGTGACCAATTGTGATGGTTTGGTATGCCTCTTCTCATTTCGTTGAATTGCCAGTGGTTTCTTTCTATAGGAGTGGTTATTCCATTGGTGGTTCAAATGTTCCCAACTCACAGGATGATTCCCTGTGGTTTGGCGGTAGTTGGTCCCCCTCTGAAGTGGGCTGGATCCTTGCTTGCTTCTACAGACTTTTCCAATGTGGCCTCTTTTCCCACAAAAGTGGCAGAGCGCATTGAGGAATTTGCAGTCTGATCGCGGGTGGTTTGCCCCACAACCTGTGCATTGATGCTGCAGTCTTTGATTACGCTGGTGGAATTGGTCACGTTCAGACCGGAGCCAGTTGACCTCCTCCTCATCACTTTCTGATGACGCTTCAAGTTCCTCATGGTGGGTTGCCGTTGTGTGTCTCTCTAGGCGAGGTGACGTTTTGCTGGCAAGTTGGCGGAGCGGTGCATTGGTGCGGCGCATTCAGGCAGCCGACTTCCTGGTTGCTTCTGCTGCAGTAGCATCAGCGATGGTATCTGCAAGGCTGATGTCGCCTTTCGCCATCAGCTTACTTTGCACATGTGGTGCATCTAATCCCAGAACTATTCAGTCTCTCAGAGCTTCTTCAAGGTCGGCAAACCCACAGAGGCCTCCCAGGTTCCAGAGATCTGCGTTGAAATCTGCAACGCTCTCTCCTTTCCTCTGGTCTCTCTGGTAAAATTCATGTCTTCAGACAAGTGTTGGTATGGTAGGTGCATAGTGGGCCTGTAGGATGGGCTCGAGGACATCCCAGTCCATGGATTTCACCTGAGCCGGTTTCACCAATGCCTTGGCCATCTTAAAAACGGCAGGTCCGCAGTGGGTCAGGAATACCGCTCGCCTTTTTCCCGTAGTGGCATCCTTCAAGTTGTTGGTCTCCAGAAACATCTGAAACTGATCCATGTACGAGTCCCAGTCTTCTTGTGCCGGGTCAAATGGAGCAGGTGGTATGGCGCTGCCGGACATGGTTTCCGCTGTCGATGTGCCTTCAGCCACATGCTCTGTTTGGTGTTCTGTAGTGTTCAGTCAGCTCTGACGTCTCCGTCTCCTATCCTCATCGCCAGTGTTAAGTTCTGCGCATGGGCGCAAGAAATGGAGACGAGGCAGTGAACAGTGAACTTCAACTCTTTATTAATCATTCTGAACAGAGCAAAAACCTAGGGCAGCCCTTTTATAGGGCAGGCTGCTGATCTAGTAACCAATGAGAAACGTGGAGTGTTAACCCCCTTAACTAATGAGAGTGGCTCGTTAACAGCCAATCAGATTCTCCTGAACGGACCAATCCGATATCGCTATTATCTTCCAATCAGAAGTGCAGGATTAGAACCCTGCTTTTTCTAAAGGTTTGATAAAACTTTATTTAAGCGTTTTATTAGTTCATAACACTTAGTGAGCCAATCAAAACTGTCCAAGCTGTCCAAACTGTTCAAGCTGCCCAATCAGCTGTCCAATGGGAATGCGGGGTTTCAAGTCTATGGATATGGAACACAAACAATAAGAGGATAAGAGGTTTGATGAGAAACTCTTATGTGTACTGTATATTTAAAATATACATATAGCAATAAAATTTAGCACAACTCTACGCTGAGCTGAAAAATAGGTCTAAACCAGGGTTGTCAAACTCCCAGCCCATGGGCCAGGTATGTCACGTGCTGGCCATGCCCATTCCTGGTTTAGCAAAGGTGGGGGGGAAGTCCTGATACATCACATGATGCCACTGTAACAATGTGAGTTTGACACCCCTGGTCTAAACAGAAGCAGAACTGGGTGGTATTATATTTCCCTTGGAAGATACAACATTGGCTTTTAAAAATGGTAACCACCTTCCATAACATTGATAGGATTACAGTGGTTTGAAAAGCTATTTTTAATTTTTCTTTTCATAAAATTCAGCTGATGAAGTATAATCTGGAGGTCAGTTTCAAAGTTTCATCTTAGAGTATGAAGATACAAGTTTAATCACAACCTGAAACCTATCAAGTTTTACAGATTCCATTCTCGTTTGAATACTTTTTCCCCCTCAGCTGCTCTCAAATAACAGGAGAAGGGCTATCAGTGTTTTCTTTGCTTAGTATTGATATTAATGCCAACAAAATTAGTAATTTGACAATTAGTTTGCCAGTTACCCCAAAAGAAATGAAAGGTAGAAAGTAGTTTAACTAGATTATAATGTAGCCCTGACAAGTCAGGTTCCTGTCACTTTGTCACCTTCCGCTTCCCCGTTTTCATGTCTGCTTGGCAGGTTATTAAAATAAATGAGGGTGGCTGAACTGTTGTTGTGCTTTCCTCTAACAGGGGAGCAGGAATTTGCAAGCCCCTGCTGCAAATTGACTAATTGTGAAGTCAAAGGAAGTTAGCTAAAATGGACAATTAGGAACATTTCTGCATAGCTGAGTGAAATATTCCTTGCTATTTTAATAATTCAGGCACAAGCTAATTTTCAGAGGCTGGTTTTGTCAAGATAATGTGCTTTGTGCTTGTCTGCTTGTCATTTTTAACTCAATCCCACATGTTACAGGTGCAGTCTAGCTTACCAAACAGGCAAATCACTCATAGGAGAATTTGCATATGAAATATAGATACACTATACGTAGCAAAGTGAGAAACAGCCCACAATTTGACAGATATTTAAAGAGAAAAATTCATATGAATCTCTTGATGTTTGATACCTGCTAGATCCACTTGTGTTGATACAATTATAAACCTTATTTAGCCATATCAATAGAACAATATATATAATGTTAAACATCAGATGAATACCCTTCCCTGGTGGTCAAATTCCCCAGGTGCAGGAGAAATGAAAAACATTTTTTTTCAAGGAATCTTTGAAAAAAACCAATTGCCAAAACTCAGTCTGGATTCATCCCATAATAATGGTTTGCCCCTATTACAGCATCAATCTACCCTGTATTCTACCTTCATTGCTGTTATTCCACTTTTATTAGAATGTACTTGATGCTAATTTAGAAGCCCAATTGGGACAGAGAAGGGCTAATCTATATAAGAAATAGCTGTTGTTGCAGCAAATTTCTGCAATGGTTTGAATAAGGGAAGAGCCACTTGGAAGAAGGCATTCCTCCCTATCCATCCAAATAAACTAAGAGCCCAGAGATTTGTATGTCAAGGAATTAAAGAAATCAATAATTAGGGATTGAATAAAGTAGCTACGACAAGGTTTAGACACCAGTAAGAGTTGTCTACAAAAAGGAATTTCATGAAATGTAGCCCATGTGACAAGTTAGCTTTATGGCAAAACAATCCTCTCTTCTGCATCACTGTGAACAAGGATGGTATCTGAATATTTTGGGGGGTATCTTAATAGATAAGACAAAGACAAATGCCAGAAGTTGGTATTTATTCAAAAGTTGAAGCTACTCATATTAGTAATAGTTTGTTCCTTGCAATCTGTTAAGTACCAGGCCAGACTTGAGTCAAACTCTTATATCATTACCTCCTCAAAAAGGAGCAATAAAAGGGGGAAAAAACCAATATTGAATGTAAATGAAAGTCTTTCTGACAAACCAGGAGGTTTTTAGTAGGACCATTAAGGTGTGTGTTCCACTTTAAGGTGTATTTTTAGCTTATGTGTTTGTAAACAGAATCAATTTTTTATTTATTTTTATTTATTTGATTTGTCAATCACTTACAAAATAATGGGTATAAGTATAAACATGAGTAAGAATACAGAAAATAGGTACGATTAAATGGGGACAATAGGACAGGGATGGGAGGCACAATGGTACACTTATGCATGCCCCTTACAGACCTCTTAGGAATGGGGTGAGGTCAATAGTGGATAGTTTGAGGTTAAAGGAGTGGGGGATTAGAGGATGTAACAACAGAGTCAGGTAGTGCATTCCAGGCATTCACCACTCTATTGCTGAAGTCGTACTTTCTGCAATCAAGTTTGGAGCTGTTAACATTCAGTTTGTATCTGTTGTGTGCTCTTGTATTGTTGCAGTTGAAGCTGAAGTAGTCATTGATTGGTAGGACATTTTAGGAGATAATTTTGTGTACTACGCTTAAATTCAATTGTAGGTGGTGTAGTTCAAGATTGTCCAAGCCCAACATTTCAAGTCTGATGATATAGGATATTCTTTTGCAAGCAGAGGAGTGTAGTATTCTTCTCGTGAAATACTTCTGGACTCGCTCAATTGTATTAATGTCTGATATACAATACAGATTCCAGACAGATGAGCTGTATTCGAGTATTGGTCTAGCAAAAGTTTTGTATGACCTAGTTAGCAATTAAATATTTCCAGAGGAGAAGCTTTGTAAGATTAGATTTACAACTATTACAGAGACATTTCAAACATTTTAAATATCCCCTTATGTCTCCTTCCAAAGACATTGAAATTATAAATTATGTTGCTCAAAAAATAACACCATATATTGACTTGAGAGGAGATTGAGTTTTTATACTATTTTTAAATTATTTTAGGAATGTTGGTCTTGAAGGCTTGGCCCAGCTTCAATTTGCTAGCAGTTTAAAAGCTTAAGAGCTTTCAAAGACAAGCCTCCCATGGTTGTTATTTCAGTCATTTGGCTTGGAACCCTGAACCTGGATATCATTGGATGGCCATTAGGAGATCTATTTACTATACTTTCTATTTTTTTCTTCTTGCTCCTATTAGTGCCCGCAGTTGGTTCAGATTGGAGTGAGGAGTTAAACAGGACTTTTCATACCTACACAAAGTTTATTCCAAATTCAATCATCCTTCCTCAGAAGTTTGGCACAATTCAAAATTGCATTAGATTTGGACACTCCTCCATAAAAATGATCTACTGCTAGGGGTGGGATGCTACTGGTTCGGCCCAGTTCTATAGAACCTGCATCTGTGAAGAGCAGTTAATACTGAACTGGCCCACCGTCTGTCAGGGCTCTAGGCTGTCCTTTATGTCAGCCAAGATTCTTGGAAAAATACATGCTGCAAATATAACACAGCACTCTGGACATTGAAGTGTAACACAAAGCACAATATAAAATCCTAAAAATTCAATGAATAGTCAAGTTATCTCCTTGCTATTATATTTTTAGAGCTCTTAGCATAAGAAAGGATCCAACACTAAATGATAAATAAACAGTGCATGAATGATATAATGGACACCAAGCAAACATCTTTTAAAAATTGAGTCTATTAACATTTCCAAGATAGCAAGCAGAATTAGTAAAGGAAAGGGATTTAAGCAAGCACCAGTATGAATACTGAAAAGTCCGTACCCAAAAAGTCCCTTATTCTCAATTTCTTCTGGAATGAATTTCTAAAAGCTGCTTCTTGCAACAACAAAAAAAAATGAGGTGAATATTCAGTTTTTCATGCAAGCCAAACTACTCATGGGTGAACTGGATGATATGTTATTCATTATTCATCAAGTGTGCTCTGTTACTGTGTTTCAAACGTTCCAGTCATGAAGCAGAGACAATAGTATACAATTTAGGTGGCCAATCATATAGCACAAAAAATGAATGGTTAAAAGGAATAGATGAATGCAAACAGTTTTGCAAACAAATAAGTTTAAGGAGATCATACTAAAACTGATTCATTGTAATTACAAACAGAGCCTGCCAATATTCAGTGATTAAGCTAACTGCTATGAGGATTAGAGTTTTAATCAGTCAAAATTGATGGCCTTATATAACAGAATTGGAAGGGAATGCTACTAGAAATGTGAGGAGGGGCAATTTCTACATAATGTAAGAAATCTTATGGGAAGAGTACACACCAGTAACTGTGGAGTCTTTGGTGCTCTCTGGACTTGGTTGCTTGCATACAGACATTTCATTACTCAACTAGGTAACTCCAACAGTACTAGTGAGTGTGGGGTTTGTTCTTTGTTTATATACAGTAGCTTGCCCTGTCAGTGTTGGTACAGGTGTGTTTTCTCCTTGGCAATTCCTTGATTAGGATATTGTTTTCTGTTTCATTATTTGTCTGGTGTTAATCTTTGCTTATCTGGGTGTTTGCTGCTGGAGAGGATGTGTTCTAGGTTTCTTCTTAGGTTGTTATCTCTTTTGATATAGTACTTCTCCCCACACATAATTATCATGGGAAGGAGCAAACAACTTGGCAGCTCCCATCCACCCTAACTTGCGATGATTACATCATCATACACATATCACTGGCCCCCATGCTGCAGTATGTGCTGAAAATTACATCCACAAAAGATGAAACTAATTATGTGAGTCTATACGCTTCCATTCCTATTTCACCAGAGGGAAAGACAATAGATTTATCAGCTCCAGGTTTCAGAGGTATGCATATATGCACTACTGTGTATGGAAACCCATCATGAAAAGGGAGATCTCACAAAGTTCTGACAAGAGTACAAGAGATCCTCTAACATGAAGAGCACAGATGCACATGAACTCACACATGACTTTGCATTCTCAGTGTAATACTTCTATGAAAATTAAGATTTTACAAAAGTGAAGATGCCATCATATTACTTTCTTTCATGAGTTTATGTGCAGTTCAACCGCTGTCAATTTCAAGTCATGTACATTTCAAAACAGGTACAGATCCTCCTGGAGAAAATATATCTATGTGGTGCCTAAGAGCTGACACTGGCTTGATGGCACATAATCAATCACATTTCAGAACTGAAGACTGATATATTTCTTAGATGGTATTTAAAGGCATTAGTAATAGCTGCAGGATTTAAGTAAATGAAGAATAGAATCTACAAGGACAGACAGTTATCTGGCTGCTTCTTGACAATAATCAACTCCTAATTTGCAGACAAATTATGTATTAGTGATATCACTCTTTCACAAGAGGCTTTTCTAATTTATCAGTTTAGATTCCTATGTGCAACTGAAAATTACATCATTATGCAATTCAATAATTCTGGCAGTATTTGAACACAGAAAGCAAGATCCGTAGTCTTACATTCCATTGATGGTCTTCTTATATTTCCTGTTTAATGTGAGATCATATTGGATGACCCTCTTCAGGCATTGTTAGTACTCAGGATGTCCTAAGCTATATGCAGACATTCCAAATAATGTATTCAAAAACATAGAAAACACTTTGAAGTCTGCAAATAGATTCATACCACAGAGGCTTCCAAAACCCTTTTAATACTAAAAGAAACATGGAGCTAGTTTTTCTTCCTTTTTCTTTTTTAATAAAAAGAAAAATGGGAAGATATTGGAGATAAGAAACTTTGTCATTTAGACTGGCTGTTAAATGCCGAGAAACAGACAAGGCACAATAATTGTCTTGACTGGAAGCAGAATAAAAATATTTCACAGATCCCTTCCTAACCTTCATTATATTTCTGCAAATAAATGGATCCATCAGTAATGTCTAAATACTCAGATAGGTAGACAGATTATCTCAAACCATGTCCATTTGGCACAGTGTTAATTGAATAGTTTCAGGGTTTTTTTCAGTGGGACTTGGGAAAGCAAATGTATTTAAAAGAATGTTTCTTCTTTCGTTCTGGTGCCTTAAATTATTGATTATGAATCATCAGGCCCATGTTAGCTTTTTTCAGTGACAGTTCAGCAAATCATCATTATAAAGCACTACATGTGGATTTTGTTTGTTTCACAATCTATAAAGTTTATCATTTTTGGTCTCTCTCTCTCTCTTTCTTTCTCTCTCTCTTTCTCTGTCAATTTTATGCTTTTTAAGCTTATTATCTAATTGCATGGTTGTGCTAGCTTCTGAAATGGCATGACATTAAGTCAGACTTCACTTCATGTTCTCGGGTAGCGGAATATTCAATTATTTGCTCTGGCTCATGTAATTCCCTGTATTCTAAGCTAGTTAATGTCATTATAGGCCTGAAATAAAGTGATTACCTTAAATGAGCATTTATCCAATCAGCAATTGAGTTCCTGCATGTTCCAGCTAACAGTTGTTGATGGGAAATTTCTACCTCTGCCTCTGCTTTTTCTTGCTGCTCTGAATACCACCTCCATGTCAAAGAGGCACCATAACATTGTGAAAAACTGTCATGTGGTGTTAAAAATAGGACCTATGTATATTATACAATGAAAAAGAATTGCACCTCCCTCTGCAGAGTTAAAACTAATGACCACTGCTTCCCATCTTAGGTAGAGATGACAGCTTGAACTAACTGATAATGGCAGGCCTGCTGTTGTGCTGGCCACTTATGTTATTTCTCTTGACATGGTTCTGGGGAAGGCCTAATTTTTTTGACATTTGACCATGCAAATTTGAGTCCTGATCCATTATTCTGCATTTACATCCTCCCGCTGTTGCTGTTTAAAATGTGCTACAAGCTCCAGGAGCTCAGCTAATAAAGGCCACCGAATAAAAGGAAAGTTAAATATGAATGTTAGGAGGAGACTTAAATGAAAGGGGTTCACTTGTACATCTCAAAGATGACCTTCTGGAAATGTGCAAGGCAAAGCACTGTCTTCACAGCAAATGGTAGAAGTATGCAATCATCCTTCTGTTTTCCTTAAATGTTGAAAGAAGATACTAAAAGATACAGCTTCTTCTCCTGCCCAGCCCCCCACCTCCCTCACCCTGAAAAATGTTCCATTTTACATCTTCTCAGCAATTTGATTGGTTGCACATAAAGCTTTCATTTTGCTCTTCACTGTTAGTGGTACATCTCTCCCAAGGCAGAATTCTTCATTAAGCACAAAGATCTGGAACTATCTATCTTGAATTTTTGCCCCTTCTTTCATATGTTCTACCACATCCTTATTATTTTGCAGTATGCAGGCAGATTCACTAATTATCTTTCTTCCAACCCAAACCTTATTTTGAATCTTTTTGAAACATATATGGAGTCTTTCTGAAACATATATTAGAGCTATCACAGCTGCATGAAATTTTTATTTGGATAGTTCAACTTTCTGTATCAGCCCAACAAACATACTTTCAATTATAAATTATGATGGCAATAACAATATTCTTGGTTTTTTGTTGTCTCTTTGGACAACAAAACAATACTAACTCACAGAGCTTAGCACCTGTTCTCCCACATTGGGCAAGTAAAATTACTTTTTGTCTGACATTAGTCAATAGGTAAAGAATATTATCTTTATGTAATTTAGACATTTGATAGATAATTCTGGATTAAATCAATCATTTCTCTTGTTGTTGTTGTTGTTGTTGTTGTTGTTGTTGTTGTTGCTGCTGCTGCTGTAGTTATTATTAATAATTGCATTCCTATCAGTTTTCCTAAGTAGTTTTGTCTCCCAAGCCTTCTATTGCCATGACAATAATAAAAATGGATTATTTCTTGTATGGAAACAAAACTTTAAGATTTATATAAATGAAACTGATGAAGACATTTCCCCAAATTAAATCATATTCATCCTCACTAAGTGAACTGTTGTAAATTGAGGAATATCCTGTATTCCTTCCTCCTTCTATTTTTTCCCCCAACAATATTGTGCGGTAGGTTGGGCTAACAGAAAGTGATTGGCCCAAAGTCAACTAACCAGTTTTCATTACAATTCATATTTGCCTGGTTTGTAAGACAGCACCCTAATCACCCCACGCCCTTGTCAAATTCTTATCAATAGAAAAAAATCTTATTTTTATTATACAAAAATGTATAATTACTATTGTATTTATTATACAAAAAACTATCAACATAGAGTGAGTAAGAAGGGCATATTCAGATGGACAAAAATTGAAGGGATGTATTAACGCTTTCTCAGAAATGGAATTAGACTGTACAAAAATCCCTTTAAAATTACTTTTTCATGAACTTTTTGCTGAAGATAAACAGGAGACTATGCATCTAAAGAGTTTTAAAAAGCCAATGTTTTCTAATTTCTCAACAATACCAGTTGCTGTAGCAGCATTGATTTCAGAATGGCAGATAACACATCTTCATTAAAAGATTCAGTTCTTCATGTGAAAGTGACCTCAAAATACATAAAATTGACAAGTTTTTCTCTTTATAGCTAACCTATTGGCTACCATCTTTACAAAATGGGATTAGGTTTGCTCTGGGAAAGCCTTTAAAATCAGTGCAACAGTCACCTGCAGTATTTAGATTCAGCTAAGCAGTTAAACCAGAAGAAACAAAGTTTTTGCTTCATCAATACCTGATTAGGAAAAATAAATATTCCTTTTAAACAAATTCCCCCTGATCACATGGAATTTGCAAGCCTGGTTAAACCAGCCCATCTCTCTCTCTCTCTCTCTCTCTCTCTCTCACACACACACACACACACACACATGTAAATTCAAACCCAGATTAACCAATGAGTTAAGGGCATTACTGGTCCTAGAATTCCATTTCAAAGAACCTACCAGCTAGCCAACCTCCTGATAAGAAATTTTTAAAAATAGCCTCTAATCTGTAGAGCAATCTTTCTCAACTGTTTTAGCCTGAAGGAACCGTGAAATAATATAATATAATAACCAGATCTTAGGGAATCCCTGCATACAAATTATTAAATTGTGTGGCATGCCAGATTGTGGTCACTAAATGAGGACTAACTATACTTCCAAGTTCAGTTCAGAGCTTGGACATTTTTTGATAGTTTCACAACTTATTAACCAGCAACCTAAGAGAAATTAATGTTCTTTCTGGATCAGATAAAATTACTATGTTCCATTTTTTTCTAGATGTGTCTCATTTCCATTGTGTTCTGCTCCATCAGGCCATGAAAGGGTGTGGGGACATGACAATATTCAGGATTGAGCAGTAGAGATGCTGCATCACCAGTGGCAGTCAGGGTAGTTACTGCTGCTATTCTTGTTTTTTCCATATAGAAAGAGAGATTATTGATTTTTTTTCCAGTGGCACTGATTTAAACATCAAAGCTGGGATTTCATAACTAATAATGGTTTATAAGTAATGAAGACTTTACAACTTGAAAAACTAGTTAGCACTAATTGAAGAAACCAAAGGGACCATATCCAACATAATGAGGCATTCAGTTGCATTATAGTAGAAAAACACAAATAAGCAAATAAGTAAATTTTCCATTCCAGATTACAAACAGTAATCCCATCTCTTTTTTCAAAAGTGAAATATTGCAATCCTAAATCAAGCTTTATCTTGACATCTCGAAAATGTAATTTTCCATCTGAAAATATATAGATATTTTTAATAGGGAAATGAAGGAACCTGGAGATCAACAATTTTCTTATAAGCAGTTGTAGTTAACTAAAAATAAATAAAAAGAAATAGACAGACAAACAGATGATAGGAAGATAGATAGATAGATAGATAGATAGATAGATAGATAGATAGATGGATGGATGATAGATAGATAGATAGATAGATAGATAGATAGATAGATAGATAGAATGGAATCAACAGATTGAAAAAAAAGTCTAGAAATAATGGGCAGGGAATAAGGAGAATATCATGAAGAAATGAAAACAAAATAACTTAATGGGTTTATGGGTGTAATAAAAGGAGATCCATCAATGGATGTTCAATTGGTAAGAATATTTCATAAAGGCTGCTCCACTGAGATGGGGATCTCAGTGGATCTTTGGTGAAATTCAAATAGTTTCATCCTTGTTGACAGTTCTCTTTTGTGGCTGAAGGTGTTCTTGTTCTTTGTCCCTGTCAAATAATACAAGCAAAGGGGTCTTGTGGGGAAGGTATGGGTTCCCTGATAGTAGCTGCCACAAAGAAGCCTAAATTGACTATTCTATGTTACAGCAAGGATGTGCAAGTCTTTCTTTCCCACCACCTCAATAAAATAAATAAAATCCAAAAAAAATTCTATATTATCTGAAGCTGCTATTTCCTTTAAAATGCAAATAACAGCTTGGAATGCTGATTTTAATTTAGCAAATAGTCTAAAGGGTTAGGATGGAAGCCCTCTCCAATTCATTGCACAACCATTTTTCTCAAAATCAGAGCTCATTTAAATTAAGAAACAAACTTAAAAGAGTTTCCCCCCTGTGAAGTCATTCAGCGTCTCAAGGAATTGCTTACATAGAGCTTGAGGATAATAATAATAATAATCATCATCATCATCATCATCTTAAAAAGCTATTTGGTTGGTACGTAGGATGCTGAGTTTGATGTTTAATGAATAAAGTTAATAATAAAGTTAATAATAATAGTAATAATAATAAAGTTAATAATAATAAAGTTAATAATAATAATAATAATAATAATAATAATAATAATAATAATAATAATAATAATAGTAGTAGTAGTAATCCTACTTGGGACAGCTTATATCCACCAATGCTACCTTAACAGTTCCTAGGTCCTAGGTCCTTGGTTAGGACTCAAGCTGTTGAGCTACCAACCAGCCCCAAAGGCTGTGAATCTCACCAAAGATTAATAACGACAGCAATAGCAACAGCAATAGCAATAACAATAAAAATAACAATATCAAACATCCAGATCTGCCGATCTAAGTTTCTTGGTAAAGACTCTATAGCAGGGGTTTCCAACCTTGGCTCCTGGAAGCCTGGCGGACTTCAACTCCCAGAGTTCCACAGCCAGCTGGCTGTGGAATTCTGGGAGTTGAAGTCCGCCAGGCTTCCAGGGGCCAAGGTTGGAGACCCCTGCTCTATAGGTAGGAAAAAAATGGCAACACAATCTGAACATCTGGCTGATTGTATGTGTCAGTCTGTGCTCCCTTCAAAATCCAAGAAAGAAATATTTAGACTCCATAGATTAGAGGAAAGAAATCTTTTACTGAAATTTGAAGTGATAGCTACAGGTAGAATTCTGAATCTAAGGAATTAGGTGCGCAGATCTGATATACAAAGGGATGGAATTGTTCCCACCCCCCAAAGTTCAAAAGATTCTTCCAATTAAAAGTTCTGAATATGATCATGTGGGCATCTTCAGGTGGTGATGAGGCCTCTGTCCGTTGACCTTGACATATTTTGATAAAGATTCGCAGTTGCGCAAAGGAAAGAAGGCTAAGCAAGGAAATAGAAACTTAAGAGCAGGAATTTATACTCCCCCCCTCCTCATTTATACAACACAAGAATGTCACACCTCCAGCTCTCTTCCCAGATGCAACCCCTCCCCCCGTTACTCATGGCAGCCGAAAGATGCAAAGCAGTAGAAAAGTAGAAAAGATCTTGAAGGCTGACATTAGGATTAATAATATGAATGCAAAGAGGAGGAGGAGGAGGAAGAGGAGGCTGTTATAAAATGGGAACTATCAAGAAAGAAACAGAAGGTTTAATACTTGCTGCTCAAGAACAAGCAAACTAATGCCATGAAAGCGAAGATACAAAAATCCACTGACAATCCAAATTGCCGACATTGCGAGTTGAAACTGTTTCACATTTAATATGTGAGTGAAGCAAAATCACACAAACTTGACTACAAAGCTAGACATGATCGAGTTGCCAAATTAATCCACTGGTCATTATGTAAAAAATACAACTTACTTGTACCCGAAAAGTCATGGGAACATAAAATGGAAAAAGTTGTCAAAAATGAGAACATGATGATATTGTGGAACTTTTGAATATAGATGGATCATCATTTGGAACACACCCCACCAGATATTACAGTTGTTGAAAACCAAAATGTATAATGTATTGATATTGCTGTACCAGGAGATGCCAGAGTTGAAGAAAAAGAACTGGAAAAAATC
Source organism: Hydrophis major (assembly GCA_033807585.1). NCBI lineage: Eukaryota > Metazoa > Chordata > Lepidosauria > Squamata > Elapidae > Hydrophis > Hydrophis major. The sequence continues at coordinate 112,536,279 of CM066330.1, forward strand.
ATGAGCTATCATAATCTGGCCATTGAAACTACACCCTTTTATACTGTACTTGTTTTCTTTTTCTATTTCTTCTTTGATATTTCCATAGTTTTTAAAACCTTTTGATAAAAATTATTTTAACAATGAAAACTTAGAGGTGGTGAATTGGGTGGTAAAACTGAAATATTGCTCCTCCAACATTTAATGGTTTAGGAAGTCTCAACGTGATCTTTGCCAGCATTGTCTCATACAATTTTGCTCCGTTTTGCCCCTTTAATAATTATTATAAAAGTGCAAAATCTGTCCATTGGAACTAGAACTGGAATCCATAAGCAAAAGTTACTGAAAGCATCTCTTGATTGGTTTGTTTATTATTGAAAAGGACTACTTCGTTTTGAATGTTATACACCTTCATCACTGCTATAACTGTTGAAAGGGAAGGCTCCTATTCATGCTTATTGAATCTTGTATTCATTTGTGTTCTGCATCATATTGTGACATGCTTTTTATCTCTTGCATTGTTTGACCTTTTTGCCTTAGTAGGAAATAAAAGAATGTGATTGTTTTCACTCACTACTCCAAGTATATCTTACCTACTTAGGTGAATACATCATGTAACTGATGTAATGGACTCTGGCCCTCAAAGGTTTATGCTACAATAAAACTGTCAGTTTGGAATGACTTTTGAAGTCCCCTCCCTGTGTTATACAAATAAAGGGGGGCTGTATGTTTTAACAGACAGGGTAAAAGGTTACTAGCCCTGCTCCAACATAATATTCCATTCCAACCTCAGATGTTTCTATGATGAGAGTGGACCAACTTATAAGAAAATAAGATTTCTAAAGGGACAAGGATCTCCAATCATGCTATATCATATGGAAGCCCATACATCAAGAGGTTTTTCCAAACAATTTACAGGCTACTTGACTCCTAATGACAATATCGTAGAAGGGAGAAAACTTCATAAATATCCCAAAGACAGATGTATATGTTCCAAAAACATCTAACAGGTATGTACTCAACTTATCCCAGTACCTGGAAGAGCAACCAGCTTTTCAATAGCAGGAAATTATGAAGCATATCAAGTAGTACAATGCACTAACAATTTTTTAAAATATTTGAGATCGGATGTGTAGGTTCTAATGATACATAACATATCAAGAAATGATCTTGGAAAATGAATATTTTTTTACCCTGGAGTACAAAGCATATCATTCTTCCAAAATTTATTTTCCATTAAATTGTCAATTTCAGGATGAAATGTTTAAATTAGGTCCTTATTTGTTGAAATCCACAAGGTAATCTATTTCTATCTGCTAAGCAATTGCCCAGAGATTATGATCCCCTTAAAATAGAATTGCTGGCTTGTATTTGGTATCTCACCTCTCACAATTTTGCACATTGCACACAGTTATTGCACATTGCATTGTTTAGTCACAATATCCTATCTTTCTCTGTCCTTGCAGTTCTAGATGTTCCCACATTGTTTCCATTAACAAGTGTATCCCAGTTATTCTAATGTTGAAGCTTTCCGTGTAATGCCCACTTTCTTCAATATCAACATTATAGACTATGGGTAATAGACTACACCTTACAAAAGTATCTTCCCATTAAATCAAAATAAGTATTTCACACTAGATAATTACAAGGAGTACCTAACAAAAAATGCAAAATCCTTGTCTTACGCTGCCAAGATTGGTCAGACTTTTTGAACTGTTCCTTCTATATGCCACTTTAAATGTCATATGAAACAAAACAGCCATCACAACAACTCAATTTCAACTACAGTGAGTTTTAATTTCTCAGTATCTCTAGTAATAAATAAATTTGCTCTGGCAGAGTAGATGAGGCCATACCATTGATATGTTGTTCTCCAAGCAGAATTAGCTGACCTATTAGAATGTGTAGGGAATTGTTGCTAATGGTCTCACATTTCCTGGAGTTGAGGGAAGCCAAGTCTTGGCACCACTTTTCTGTGATCGTTCTGGATTGGCCTCTCTTTGGAGATCAGAATCACTCACTTTCTCTTCTGATTTTTGGAAAGTTATCAAAATCCTGTTTATTTCTGACGACATATTCTTAATTTATTGCACTGGAACATTTTATTAGTTTTACTTACTTTTATTGTTCTTGTCATTTGTTTTGATATCTTTACCATGGAGGATTTAATCATCATTGTATTTCTTACCTTGCGAGATGCTGAGCAGTGATTAATTGCAGTAAGGCATAAGTTAAATGCAAAATTATGTATCTGTTTCGCAATAATTCATATATTGGTCTGAACATAGAGATAAAGGAGACTAATTTCATCAAGAGATATATTGACGTAGAATGCTGTAGCAAAAAAGAAGCAAATGAACTTACTTTTGGAAATTCAAATACTTTTTTTTCCAATGTTCCCAAAAGAATTCAAAAGAGCACATGATATGTTATTGGTTTCAAACTCAATAGCACATTTTTTATTACAAAGATTGTTATACTGAAATATTAAGGACACTGGAATAGTGAGGTATTGAAAATGCAGTTCTATATCTGTTTTCCTGAAAGTAAGGTTCACTGAATTCATTAGGAGTTACTTTGAAACTCAAAAAAATTAGAATATCGTGCAAAAGTTCATTTATTTCAGTAATGCAACTTAAAAGATGAAACTAATCTATGAGATAGACTCACTACATGCAAAGCAAGATAGTTCAGGCTATGATTTGTCATAATTGAGATGATTATGGCTTACAGCTCATGAAACCCCCAAATCCATAATCTCAGAAAATTAGAATATTGTGAAAAGGTTCAATATTCTAGGCTCAAAGTGTTCCACTCTAATCAGTTAATTAAGCCATAACACCTGCAAAGGGTTCCTGAGCCTTTAAATGGTCTCTCAGTCTGGTTCAGTAGGAATCACAATCATAGGAAAGACTGCTGACCTGACATTTGTGCAGAAAACCATCATTGGCATAAGGAGGGAAAGCCTCAAAAAGTAATTGCAAAAGAAGTTGGATATTCCCAAAGTGCTATATCAAAGCACATTACTAGAAAGTTATGTGGAAGGGAAAAGTGTGGAAGAAAAAGGTGCACAAGCAGCAGGGATGACTGCAGCCTGGAGAGGATTGTCAGGAAAAGGCCATTCAAAAGTGTTGGGGACTTTCACAAGGAGTGGACTGAGGCTGGAGTCAGTGCATCAAGAGCTACCACACAGACGGATCCTGGACGTGGGTTTCAAATGTCGTATTCCTCTTGTCAAGCCGCTCCTGAACAACAAACAATGTCAGAAGTGTCTTACCTGGGCTAAAGAAAAAAAGAACTGGTCTGTTGCTCCGTGGTCCAAAGTCCTCTTTTCTGATGAAAGCAACTTTTGCATCTCATTTGGAAACCAAACACCCAGAGTCTGGAGGAAGAATGTAGAGGCACACTGCAAGATGCTTGAATTCCAGTATGAAGTTTCCACAGTCTGTGTTGATTTGAGGAGCCATGTCATCTGCTGGTTTTGGTCCACTGTGCTTCATTAAGTCCAGGGTCAATGCAGCCGTCTACCTGGAGATTTTGGAGCGCTTCATATTTCCTTCCGCAGACAAGCTTTATGGGGATGCTGACTTTATTTTCCAGAAGGATTTGGCACCTGCCCACACTGCCAAAAGCACCAAAACCTGGTTCAAACAATGCAGAAGAGCTGAAGGCCGCTATTAAAGCATCCTGGTCTTCCATAACACCTCAGCAGTGCCACAGGCTGATAGCTTCCATGCCACACAGCATTGAGGCAGTAATTGCTGCAAAAGGGGCCAAACCAAGTACTGAATACATCTGCATGCTTATACTTTTCAGAGGTCCAGTATTGTTCTATGTACAATCCAATGAACTTTTGCACGATATTCTAATTTTTCAATTTTCACCTGTAAACATGTATAAGATAGCCAGTTTGATGTAGTCATTAATGCACCAGTAACTGGGAGATCTTGAGTTCTAGACCTGTCTTAGGCACAAAGCCAGCTGGGTGATCTTTGGCCAGGCACACTCTCTCAGTCCGAGGAAGCAAACAATGGCAAACCACTGCTGAAATCTTGCCAAGAAAAGTCTAGGAAGCCATCCACTAGGATCAAAAATAACTTGAATGAAAAAAAAAGAAAGAAACCAGGGATATAAAACTGATCTTTAGATCTGCTCAAAGAAAGTAAAACTTTCCTTTGAGTGTTGCTTTAATGCACTGATTTCTTTAAGAAGTGAAATCTTTTTTCATGCTCATTTGGAAGCCTTGTAAAAACATGGCTGTTTAATAATCAGCACAGAAGTAAGATACTTAATTAAATATGAAATATTTTCTCCTAATAACTTGCAAAACAGGGATACAGATCATGCACCAATACTATATAAATTGACAGGTCATGAAAAAGCAAGACCACACTGAATGTTCTCCTATTCTATTATGAGGTAGGGGATAGAAGGTATCAATTCAGGACAAAGTGCCTATTTTTCTTGGGAATTCTTTGTTTCTTCTCCTTGAATATATCAGTCATAAGATGCCCCTACAAAGCTCCATTGTAATATTAATTTATCTGTGATTAAGTCACTGAGGAACTTAATAGAATATTCCGGTTAATAGAATATTCCAGTGGAGGGGTAAAAATGGGAGCTGATGTGTACACATGCTTACACACTAACAAATCTAAATTGACTTTGGACGGCTTTTCATCCCATATATCTTAAAATGGTGTTTGCCTCCTTAACCCACAATTTTCTGCTCCAAAAAAAAAATTATATAATTGCAAAAGGAAGCCATTGTTGGAGGGTTATTTTCTCCAACCCTTCTAAAAATGGTTCTGAATACCATTTCGGCCCTATAAAAATAATACTGCATCATTTGGGGAATACGAAGGAAATATTTAAATGTGGAATACTCTTTTCTTTCCACAAATACCTTCAAAATGCTTATTTGACACCCCACTCCCCCTAAATTATGACAGGAGACAGATCATAATAACTGATGTAATAGGCAAGGAGGAAGAATGGAACACAATTCCCTAAACACAATAAAATAAGCAATTACTCCTGTTATCTGAACGGCTCTGTCAGTGGAGAAGTTTTCTGTGTCACAACAGAATCTAACAGAGCCACTTGCCTTTAAGCATCAAAGGCTTTGGCCTTATTATCTTCTGGAGATGTGCATGTATAATCAGCTTCCCCAACAAATGGGGAGAAAATGTCTCTGGCAAAACTCTAAAATGGTGATAAACTATGTCCAAATGATTAATTCAAGAAATCCTCCATCACGCTGTGGCAACATGTGCCCGTCTCTTCTGTCATGCCCTTGGAGATTTTCCATGCTAAATGTATGTGCATATTTTTCATGGCCAATGATATTTGAATTGCAGCCTGCTCCCATGCAGAACATAAAACACTTCAAACTGCATAATGCAGACTAAATTATAAGTTCTCCAGTGGCCTGAGGTAGCAAGGGCCATAATAATGAGTGTGCTTAAGTGACTTGGTAGAATTTTTTTCTGCTTTAATTTAATACCTTGACTCACTGCTTCCTTTAAAAAAATTGTTTTATACTCTTATAAGAACAATATAATATTGGGAAAGATGATTCTTTCTTTGCTCTAAAACACACTATTTTAGTTCAAGGATGACCAATTCAGACACGTCAGTCACTTCCACGTGAAACTGGAATTCCTATGCATATGGGAAATAATTTCTTTTTTTATCATATTATATAAATTTATTCCAAACTCTTTTGAGAATATGTTCATTATAGATTTAATTTCTTCAAGCAACTTATTAATAGCGCTATTTTTATTAGAGATAGAAACAAGTGCACTATTACTTTCCTGTAACCCCATGCTGGTAGTCAAAAAGCAACAATATCTGAATATATTATTTTATGAACTGAAGATTTCATCTAATCTTAGTGTGTAGAAAATGGATTTGAGTTAGGAATGCACTATACACTCCCAAATTCCTCAATGAATGAACGGGGTTGTTGTTGTTGTTTGCCCTCTCATCTCCAAGTTTTTCTCCTTGATTATGATGTCCCATCAAATAACTTAATATGTCTGATATAAACACTGAAAACTGGCAGGTGTGTATGTGTGTGTGTAATTTATATGTCATGCTTATCAACATAATTGATGCCATGTCAAACAGCTGATGTTATATGAAAAACATGCTGATGCCTGAATAAGATGATAGTTTGAAATTTCAGTTGCAAAATTTGTCAATGAAATTGTGGTTTTGCATTGGGCTAAATGTTGTTCCCTAATTGTTCTCTTCTGCTTCTCACTCATTGTTTTGGAGTATAATTGCTACAAGCTCTTTTTAAACTAGGATGTCCTACTATGTCTGAATAAAGAAGTCTTTCATAATGAGCCAGGATCACGTCAGGATCTGAATCATGGAAACTTCATTGTTAAATTTTTAACTTCTAAGCGACATTCATTAAGCTAGAAAGTCTATGAGTTTTCAAATCTTTTTGGTTCATTCCATGGAGCCAAAAGAAATTCAAAATACATGTTTTGATATCTTGAATGCTGTATTATCGACACCTCCCCCACTGACAAAAGTTCCCTCTGATGTAATTTGTTCCTTTCTGTTTACCACATTCAATGCTACAGAGCTGGTTTTTTGAGTGATTCAGGCCATATGTTTGATGGAATATTGGACTAGTTTTTGTTTATTTGAACCAAAATCTTACAAATAAAATAATTGTTAGGAAGAAAGAGGGGTGATGACATGTTGCGTATCATATTGCATAATTATAGGGTCATGTCCTGGAATGTGAAAAGTTATTGGAAGCGATGATGAGTATTTGCAAAACCAGATGCACAATTAGCTCCATGACTGAGTTCACAGACAGTGATAAGTCGAAATATATGTTGTTTGTTTTTCATTTAGCACATTCTGTGAACCCAACTACTTGTTAATACATATGTGTTATATAAGAACCCTGGCACTGTGAGCCAGTCAACAAGCTATAATAAAAATAGATCATAGTTTAGCATAAAATCCAACTTGTATCTTACAAGGAATGTTCATTGAACTCTGAGTTTTGTAAAATTGTAAAAAACAAACAATAGTGAAAAAATTATTTCATAGAAATTGCTGAACAGTTTGTTGTTATAAAAGGGATTTTTAAAAAAAGTTTATAGGAACTTCTCTCTTCTACAGTTTGAGTGATATAACCAAAAAGACCATCCATAAGAATGGGGTATCATATAATCCCTTTGTAAACAGTGGCATTTTTCAGAAAGACACAAATATTCTTGAAAGTAATATGGATTTTTCCTTGTATGCATATACTTAATTGTACTTTAAACATGATATAACAATACAGACTATCTTTCCAGTTTGTGCAATCTAAGCTTACTTGGCTCCTTTTACAGGGAAAGAATTAAACCCATTAATAAACATTCTTTCCAACTGAAATAAATCAGTTCATAATGGCTTTTGGCTGGATCTGGCCCAATCCACTAAAAGTCACAGTCTGGATAAAGGGCATGTGAATCTAGCCAACAAACGATCTAACATCACAAGCACTGCATAACATCCCCAATATGTTAGGCTTTCTCTTGCCAAAAAATGATAATTTTGCTCCGAGCATTGTCTTCACTCTCTACCACCCCCATCCATTGTCTTTTTCTCTAGTGTAGATTCTTTTGGATTTTAAAAGGGCATTTAGTCTCTATGGTTTAACGCTATTGAATACCCTCCCCCTCTACACATATGCCCCCAAAGTGCTTGAGGGGATTCAGAACCTTGAAGGTAGCCTAACACTGCCGTCCTCTTACATTTGAAGGCAGCTCATTCACTCCAAGTGGACAGCTATTCTTCAAAGCCTCCTTTGGAAGGAAGGAAGTGCCAGTTCTGATTTGTATGTCTTTTCACAGTTACAGAGCACTGTGCCGAGACCTTCTCCATGGCTCCAGGCACATTTAACATAAAGCAGAAAGAGAAAGAGAGATAGCTTGGGATCTTCCTATCATAGAGTAGATCTGAGACAGACTTTCTGTCTCATGGAACCTGGTGAAATGCTGCATTTTTCAGACCCAAATGGATGTATCTCTGGGGCTTCCAACAAAACTTGAACATAAAAGCATCCACGCCACAGTTTATAATTTCCAAACATTATGTAAAGCAATCAGCTCATTATTCTGTAATAAGCAGGTAGACACAGTATCTTTTACTCTTAGCTATAGACATTGTCTACTCATTGAAAGAAAGCATATTTCTTTTAGAGAATTCACCCATGAGAGAATCTTGTCAAGTGCTATTATTCAGGTTTTGGTACCTTGTTTTTGAAGGGAAGGATATCTCACAACCACAGTTCCACATGTTAACTGATGTTTGAGATCTCCTGCTGCAAATAATACCCAGTATTTGTTCAAATTAGTTGACAAGCTTTTCACTTTGCCTCATTAAAAAAAGACCAATGCAAAGCATTAATGATTTATAGAACTAAGGTGAAATTCATACACCTCTTTGGAGCAATGCCCAAGGCTATCATCAAAGCTGTCCTATTATACCTATTCTTTTGCTATACACAAACATTTCTGCCTAATGCTAGAAATCACCTGGCAAGGTTGCCTGTTTGGCTGGCATGGTATTCTGTTTTTCCCTCGGAGAATGGATAGTTTTTCCTGGCATCTGAACAATGATTGTGGAGTGGGAATTTCCTTGACATTCAACACGCAAGTTATATGTAGCATCAATAAACGTACCATTTATAAATGTACCATGTATGTAATAGCTACTATCTGAAGATTCTGTGTCACATCTAGCAGCGTACCCTTGTTATCCTTTCAAATAAGTTTAAAGTCAAATAGTTTCATATCCTTATAATGAAGTCTAACACATTAGATTTTATCTCAGTGGGGAGGAAAATCATAGCATCTCACCTTGGTCTTTTAATTGAAAGCTGTATTTGACTATGAGAAGTTTGGAGCAACTATGAAATGGCACCAACAGTGTCATTGCCAGATATTTTGACAGTAAAATTATGGACATCCACAATCTATAAGTTAGCTGACTGCAACATCAGCTTACAACTGGTATTTGTAAATGGGTCATCATAATTCACCTATTATTAGTTCAAACACAGGATTAATACCTCAAACATCTTTTTCTTTCTTTCCATTTGTTTATTTCCAGTTACTGATGGCCTCGGAGAAATGAAAAGAAGATATGATTTGCAGGCAACACAAACCACTAGGTTCTGAATCCAAATTAGGTGAACTATAAGGTGAATCTTTTCCTAAGCAAGATAGATGGCCTTCCAGAGCAGTGTTTCTCAACTTTGGTAACTTTAAGCCCAGTGGACTTCCGCTCCCAGAATTCCCCAGACAGCATGAATGATCTGTCATAGCACAGGAAACCATTGTTGTAAACCTGAGAAAACTCAAAATTGTATCTTGGCAAAATGATGTATATAGACACCTATGTTTGTTTTCTGAGGTTTTTGCAGGTATTTGTATGTGGATCTTTGGTTATTTGGGTTTTCTCCCGTGTAAAATTGGAAGTATCTAGGTGACGTTTCGATGAAGTCTCATTCATCATCTTCAAGCTTGTGTCTTCGGCTTTGTGCTTCTTGGAGTAATATGAGCTTGCAGCTGCTTCTTCCTTTTAACTGCTAGTGTGGGTGTGACTTGATTGGGTGGGGGCTTGGCTGTGTTTTGATTGGGTTGGGGGGTGTTCTCATGAGAACACAGCCAAGCCCCCACCCAATCAAGTCACACCCCCACTAGCAATTAAAAGGAAGAAGCAAATGCAAGCTCACATTACTCCAAGAAGCACAAAGCCAAAGACACAAGCCTGAAGATGATGAATGAGACTTCATCAAAATGTCGCCTAGATACTTCCAATTTTACGTGGGAGAAAACCTGAATAACCAAAGATCTACACCTATGTTTACATAACCTTCACATAACTTCATTTGGGATTATGTTGTCTTTTAGCTATCCTTTGGCATCTTTATTGCCCACTTGTGAAGAATAGAAAAAGTAAGACAAGATTCTTCTCATCTGTACTTTATTGTCTGTACTCCCATTTTCTGGCAAGACAGTTTTGATCATTCAGGCATATTTTTATTTTTGTTCATTATTAAATTTATATCCCACCCTTATTTCTATAACAAGGCAACACACACAGTAGTCCTGTCTCCTACTTTCCCTATACTAACTACCCTGTGAGGTGGGTTGGGCTGAGAGAACGTGATTGACCCAAAGTCACCCAGCCATCTTTCATGCCTTAGGGAAAACTAGAACTCACCAACTCCTGGTTTCTAGTCAAGGATCTTAACACCGACACTAAAGTGGCAGTTATGTGCAATGGATAACAGAATTCTAATTAACTTGGAGATTAAGTGCAGAACAGACATTGATAAACATTAACTTTATTCCCGTGGTTACAAGAATGTAAGATGCTTACAAATTGTTCCATAATACTCTGATGTTATTCAGTAAGATGAGCTCTGATGTTGACATCTGGATTAATTCATTGAGGTGGGCTAGCCCAAGCACACAAGATTAAGATAAGCACTGCAAAAACAAATACAAACTGTGTGTCTTACCTCACTCTAACACATAAGCAGAATTAAATGTCCAAGAGTCTCTACTGAATTTAATGTTTTTGATTAAATACATATACTGTTGTACTATACAGGTAGATGGTGACAGTGACATTTCCATTTCTGAGATGAGGGAGGCACAATCTCTTGTTTTCTGCCCTGAAAATAAACTTCCAAAGAAGTACATGCAAGTGGAAATATATATTTTTAATCACTCGATGTATCTAGTGCCAGTCTGATTTTCAAATGTGTAGATATTGATTGTTCCATATTTTGTGTTCAATTATGGTTGGGAATTCAGTAAATCTCCCAACAAGTTTAAGGGGAAATAGGTTGATAGAGACAATTAAAAGTTTGTCTCTGAAGAACCAAGGACAGTTGAAGAAGGGTGGAGGCTCAGAAGGGCCAACTGAATGCAGAACCATCTTGTAACTCTTCCGGGGGGGGGGAGCTTGTGAAAGATTGGGTGCCTTGTACGCGTGCCACTGATCTCTAGTACTCCTCCTAGAGAATTCATTCATTCCAGATCATAATAATGCTATGCTACCCCTCTGCATTGTCTTCCATACATCATAGCATCACCCTCAGCACTCAGAGGGACCACAACACTTAGCCAGGTTTTAGATTATACAAAACCGATTTACAGACCTATAACCATAAGCTTCATTTAAGTTTCTAAGCATTCCTTTCAACATAATCTGAATAATTTCTATTCCCAAAATCAGCTTGTGAACATAAATAGCATTCAGTTTATCCAAACTGAGTTTCTTACTGCATAACTTTACCTTTTGGAGGGAGGCACAACAATAAAAATGCATACAGTTAGTGTTTATTATTATTTAGGTCAGACTTTATCTTGCACATGTTATTGAAAACCAGAGACCTTTTTCTTCAATAGTTCCAAAACTGAGCTCACAGTGACCCCTGCTGGTGATTGTAATTTTAATTGAAGAGCTCATAAAATATTAGCCATATAAAGGCTCAGGTTTTTAAAAAATACGATCTCACAAATTAAAGCATCATAAATACATCAATAAAACAAAGGATCATCATTCTGTTAATTATTTATCTTGCTTAATTTCTCTTGTTCAGTGACATTACTTTAATTTTTACTGGCATAATATTAATACATGTGATAGATATCAATAAATATACTGAATACTGAAATAAGTAATCACAAAGATTGAAAGAAATGTCCAATGCAATTCCATGCATGGCTACTCATGAACAACTTTTATTGAGTTCCTTAACTCATGTAACTATGCATAGGTTTTCCCCTTTGCTTGGGGAAAAGGCCCATTTGAATTCAGCAAGATTTCTTCAGAGAAGATAAAATTATACTTGCACTGCTTACAGTATTCAGCACGTAACTTAAATAAACAACATCTTAGAATATTAACACAGCTTTCCTTGAAAGATTTACTGAAAAAAATCATTTCACTAATTTTGGAGAATGGCTTTCAAATTTGAGGCATAAAGATCATTTTATGGGGATTTTGTGTGCGTTTTCCCTTTCAAAATTATTCTTATAGAAGAGTCACCTCTCTTCAATCCTGTTATACCACCTTTTTCAATTGGTGATGGCTGCAAGGAAGGATTGGGTAGAACTGCTTCATTTCTATGCTTATTTCTCATTCCTGGATTTGTTACAGCTGAGATCTCAACTAGTTAGGAATTCCATTGCGAATGAGAAGATATCATGGCAATAGATAAAAGTAGATTTTTTTTTGGTGGGGAATAGAGGAATCTCTAGTAATTGTGCATGGTAAAGATTTCTTTTTAATTTTTTGCAAAAACTATAAGGTCAAATATTCTTAACGCTTTTTATCATTGCAAGATATCATGATGAAAAATGAAAAATAGCTATTGATTAGCAGAATAGATAGCACCATCACTAGATGGATTCACAACTGGCTAGCAAACTGTACTCAATGAGTAGTCCTTAATGGGTCTAAGTCTACATGGAGGGAAGTAAGCAGTGGGGTGCCACAAGGTTCTGTCTTAGGCCAAGTACTCTTCAATATCTTCATTAATGACTTAGATGAGGGAATAGAAGGGGAACTTACCAAGTTTGCAGATGATACTAAGCTGGCAGGAATAGCTAACACCCAAGAAGATAGGTTCAAGATCCAGATGGATCTTGACAGACTAGAACACTGGGCCATATCTAATAAAATGAAATTCAATATAGAGAAAAGTAAAGTCCTACACTTAGGCAAGAAAAACCAAAAGTACACATATAGACTGGGTGAAACCAGGCTCAATAGCAGTAACTGTGAGAGGAATCTTGGAGTCTTAGTGGACAACCAGCTAAATATGAGCCAGCAGTGTGCAGCAGCCACCAAAAAAGCTAATGCAATCCTAAATTGTATTAACAGAGGGATACAGTCAAGATCAAGGGAAGTACTAATACCACTCTATAAAGCCTCAGTAAGACCACACCTAGAGTACTGCATCCAGTTTTGGTCACCACATTATAAAAAAGATGTTGAGAGTCTAGATAAAGTACAGAGAAGAGCAACCAGGATGATTAGGGGACTGGAGGCTAAAACATACAACGAACGATTGCAGGAACTGGGCTTGGCTAGTCTAGTAAAGAGAAGGACCGGGGAGACATGATAGCGGTCTTCCAATATTTGAGGGGCTGCCACAGGAAGGAAGGGGTCAAGCTATTTTCTAAAGCTCCTGTAGGCCAGACAAGGAATAATGGATGGAAACTGAACAAGGAGAGATTTTACCTGGAAACAAGGAGAAACTTTCTGACAGTGAGAACATTCAACCAATGGAACAGCTTGCCCTCGGAAGTTGTGGGAGCACCATCATTTGAGACTTTCAAGATTACCAATTGCAGTGTATTTTAGCTGCTACCAAATCTGCAGATTCAGAAGACCATCAGATGGCAGGGTAGAGACGGATATAATTTCATACAATCTCATAGTTATCATGAAAGCCATGCATTCCCGTGCATCTCTTTACAAGGGAACTTCAGTTTGTATGTTAATAACCTTTAAAACATCATGCTTTCAGTTCTCCGTACAAATAGTCTTCAAGCTATGTCCACAATAGGAAGCAGAATTTCTGTAGCCACATAAATTGGTTGTTAAGTGAGCCATACTTTATATTACTACCATTTTGCAAAAGTTGTTAAGCAAATCTGGCTTCCTCCAATGACTTTGCTTGTTGGAAGCCAGCTAAAAAGATCATAGGACTGAAGGGATGATGTAACTGGTTATAAGTCACTTTTTTCAGTACTGTCACATCTTTGAACAGTTGCTAAATGAGTGGCCAAGGATTACCTGTACCATTATTACCGTGTTTCTCCAGCAATACGGCCTCCCCCAATAGAAAAGTCCCAGCATGTTTTATAGGCATAAAATCAAATTAAAACCCTCCCCCCAAATTAAGGCCTATATTAAACATGTGAAATGGGGAGGAAGGGCGGGGGGGCTTGCCGTTAGGAAGTACTTTTATTGCATACCCAGATATGGTGCTGCCTGCATTGACTTTGGCATTGGTGGGAAACTTCGTATCGAGAGACCTTCCGCCACCATTGCTTTCCTTTCTCCCCGTGCTGCTGCGGCATTTAGAGCAATGCCACAGCATTTGGCACAGCCACACGCGGCCAGCCAGGGCTCCTCCCTGGAACTGGAGCCTGGCAGAAACACTCGGCTTCAGGCGCTCCTGTCGCCGCCTTCCCTTCGCCTTCGAAGGCAAAGCCAATTCTTTTAAAAATAATGCCCTACTACCGGTACGACAAGGCATACCCTGACCAAAAGGGCAGCCCAACCTCATGTGTGGAGGTGAATCTCCGGGGACCACAACGCAGGAACGGCCCACCCTGGGAGAATCACCCAGCCGCCATCCCTGCATGGCGCCGGGCAGAGTGTGAAGAGCTTCGCCTGGGGCACCCAGTGCAGCTGACAGGCAGGTCCTCCTGCCTGGCTGTGGAACTCTCACCAAGGCAGTGAGCACCTCCCTGCCGGACCCTCCACTCATCCCGCCAGGGCCACACCAGAGCTGTGCAAGCTGGGCAGAAAGCCCAAGAAAGTGAGCCACGGGTGCATGCCTGCTTGCCAAGCGAAAGAGCCGGGCCACCCCGAGCTTGGCTTCCTTCCCAAGTCACGCCAGCCTGAACCCAAAGGGGCCACCGGGAGAGGCAGTCCAAGGCAGTGATAGCGTCCACCCATCCACAGACAGGGAGGCGAGGTGACAGCAGCACTGCTTCCCTGGCCAGCGGGTCCAGCAGAGAGCCCGAAGTTCCCATCTTTCCACCCCTCGCCCAGCCCACCACCATCCCCACACATCTCCAAATGCACCAGCAGCTCCAAACACTGCAGCGGCACAGGCATCAGGCAGAGGCGCTCACTCAGTGGGGCTCAACTTGGAGGAGGATGCGGCGCAAGCCATTGCCTTGCCTCCCTGTCCATGGATGGGTGGGTGCTATCACTGCCTTGGGCAGCCTCTCCCGGTGGCCCCTTTGGGTTCGGGCTGGAGGGATTTGGGAAGGAAGCCAAGCTCGGGTCGGCCCAGCTCTTTTGCTTGGCAGGTGTACGTGCACCTGCGGCTCACTTTCCCGGCCCTGCCTAGCCCATACGGATCTGGTATGGCCCTGGCGGAATGAGCAGAGGGTCCGGCGGGGAGGTGCTCGCTGCCTTGGTGAGAGCTCCACCGCCGGGCAGGAGGGCCCACCTGTCAGCTGCACTGGGTGCCCCAGGCGAAGCTCTTCATGCTCTGCCCGGCACCAGGCAGTGATGGCAGCTAGGCGCTTCTCCCAGAGTGGGCCAATCCTGCACTGTGGCCCTGGGAGATTCACTTCCCCAAATGCGGTTGGGCTCCCCTCTAGGGCAGAGGAGGCTTTGTCATAGCGGTAGTAGGGCATCATTTTTAAAAGAATTGGCTTTGCCTTTGAAGGTGAAAGGAAGGCGGCGACAGGAGCACCTGAAGCCGAGTGACTCCGCCGGGCTCCGGTTGCAGGGAGGAGCCCTGGCTGCCTGCGCATGGCTGCACCAAATGCCGCGGCGTTGCTCTAAAGCAGCACAGGGAGAAGGGAAAGCAACAGTGGTGGAAGGTCTCCTGATACGAAGTGCCCCACCAACACCGAGGTCAACATCCAAGCTTTTGCCACCTGCCCGCCCGAGGATGCAAGGGGGGGAATTAAGTCACCCCTGAAAAGATGGCCTTGCCGTTTTTGGGGGGGGTCAAAAAAAATAAGGCCTGGCCTAATTTTGTGAGAAACACAGTAATCTGATGAACAGTCCACCATTTCCAATACTGTTCCAGTCTCATGTTCTAGGTATTCAAAATTAGTAATCTGTTGGACAGGTTGATGGGTTGCTTAGATTTACACGTTTTAATTTGTGGAATATATTTGGAAGAGTTTCACATGAGCATGTTTGTCTAAGCAGGTTTCAGTAATCTATATCATTATATTAATATTATTTATATTATTCCAAAATAAAGTGGGAAATGATACATTACTTTCCGTTGACTGTCCTGCCCCTATTAATAGGTCCTGAAGATTGGAGGGACTATAGTCAAGTTTTATGTTTTGAAAAGAGACTTTAAAAGAGATGAATGTGTAATTTTGGAGTTCGCATGGAATTGTATTGAGTTTAGTATAGTGATTAAGGTAGCAGGCAAAAGACTGGGAGAGCAGAAGTCCTAGACTGCCTTATACTTACGCACAAAGCCAGATAGGAGCTTGGATGACTAGTCACTTTCTCTCAGTCCCAGGAAGGAAACGATGGCAAACCCTTTCTGAAAAATTTTGCCAAAAACACTGCAGGAATTAGCCCAGGCAGTTGCCAGCAATCAATAACTGACTCAAAGGCTGGAAATGTAACCCTCGACTTATAATTGCAATTGGGGCCAGAATTTTTGTCATAAAGCATGATCACATTATGTAGTAATGCCAATTCATGTAGACCTGGTTGGTCTCATTCACTGAATCCCATGGTCATTAGACAAGGCAACTTCCTGCCAGCTTCCCACAACCAAAATCAGGGGGGGGGTGGAATGTAGGAAGTTGTAAATCCCAGTACTGTGGGTAAGTAAATGACTATTGCTGGGTGAAGGAGGGAGCAAGTGGCTGCACGGCAGTGTGGGTGGTGCAAGGGAAGATTGGATAGGGTACACAAGGGTGTGAGGGTGTCTGCAAGAGACATGGTGTGGATCAGAGAGGGTTGATGCAACTTAAAACCTTCCCTATCGATTTTCTCAAGGTTGCAAATAGTGATGACTTGATCATAGGATGCTTGGCAACTGGTTGCAAGTTAGAATGGTCAGTATCCAGTCATAAGTCAAGGACAACCTACACACACAGCCACAGCTACTAGCTGCTATTGAATATCTGAATTTTTGCCACTCATGTTTGGTCTTATGTTTGGAAGCGGTCTTGGATCCATTATTTTCACTGGAAATGCAGATGGTCTCAGTAGCTAAGAACTGCCCTCACTGGATTTCATTTGGAATCATTTATTTATATTTTGATTACATGGCTGCCAACTCTCACGCAATCAGCATGAGACTCACGCAATTCAACCAATTTTGACTGTCTCACTCTGATAAACGAAATCTCACGCTAAACCCCCAAAATGGAATGTACAAAAATAAATATATCTCTACATTCTCTGATATTCCGAAGTGAGGAGAGAATTCCACGCTGCAAGAAGCGGTTGCTCCTTTCCGCTCTAGGATGTCACAACTCTCTGGGCTTAACCCTTGCGCTGCACTCTGTTCTGGCAGGCGGAGATGAGAGAGACGAACTCTCTATCCCCCATGAAGTACGACTACAGGGCATCCCTGGGCCTTTCGCTGAGCTCCCATCATCCCCTCCCCGCACCCGTCTGGTCTCAAGGCCGCTGGGATTGGGGCGCAAAGGCGCGTCCCTCTCCGGCCTCCCTCTCGCAAGGGGAGCTGCCGTGGCTGGCCTCTTGCGCGCCTCGGCTTCTCTTGCTCCCCAGCCTGATGGGAAGTCCCTGGAGAGGGAGGGGGAAGAGGGGGGGAGGGCTCCTTCCCGGGTACATTGTGTCCCTCCCCCTGCCCTTTGCACCTAGATATGCGCCCCCCCCCCAGCCTCCCCTGGGTCCAAGAGGCTGCAAGAGGGTCTGGCAGGGAGGAGCCTCTCCAGGAAGGGGGTCCCGCCAGAGGGCAGGCTGGAGCGGGGCGGGGGGGCTCGCAAGGAGGGGGGGTTCCTGTCCCCTCCGAGCCCCAATCGCAGCCGGTGCAGGAGTTTCTCTCTTTTTAGGCTTCTTTCCCCACTTGATGCCAGGAACGTTTGGATGCTCTTTGGGAGCCCCTGGGAAGGAATCTCGCCTTGAGGGGTCTCCCCACAAATGCCAAGCAAAGGGGGGGAGTGGCCACTGTCCTCTCCTCTCCTCCCCCAGACAATCCAGGACTTCCCTGCAGGGGAGCAGCTGATGGCAGCATTGCTGGGGGTCCCTATGCACAGACTGGGAGGGGGGCGTTTGGGGAGTGAAGGACACCAGCCTCCCCCCCCCATTCTGTGTGTGTGTGTCCATCTGCCTGCCTGGCCCTTTCCAACCCTTCAGCTGGACTGTGAGGCTGGTGGGTCCAAGACTCAGCCTGGATCCCCCTCCCCTCCGCAGGTGGGAGGCCCAGAGGGTGGGAGAGGGCTGGGAAGGGCCGTTTCTGCCCAGCTCCAAGGCCGGGAACCCTGGCAAGGCCCCCTCCATCCCCGGGGCCATGTGAGGGAGGCTTCTGTGGCCCTGAAGAGGCAGCCTGGAGGGGCCGGATCCCAGGCACTTGGGACGCCCCTCTCAGCCAGGGACCCTGGAGGAGGAGAAGAGCCGGAGCAGCCCAAAGGGACGGAGCAGATGGGCAGAGGCCCAAGAATGTGGACCCTATCCGGCCAAGATGGTCAGTGAACTGCATTATTAATATCTTACAAATCCGGTTCAAGTACATTGGTGCTGCTTGCATGTATGTATGTATGTATATGTCCAAATCATGACTAAAGTATGCATCAAATTGCACCATTTAAAATGTAAAATTGTCAAAGCTCCCTACCGTGGAAGGGGGGACACCCCCCTTCCACACCATCCCCCCCTCGGTCGCTCCGCTCCCTCGCAGTGTCTCACTCCGAACTATCACTCAAGGTTGGCAGCCCTGTGATTATTATTTTTTATTTATTGAAGGTAAACATATACAAAACTAATACAAACTGAAGTAGAGGAGGGAAGGGGGAAGCTTAGAAGGTGCAGGAAAAAGGAAAAGAAACCAAATCGAAAAGAAAAAGGCCACAAAGATGATCATAAACAAATAGCTTCCTACTTTCATCACACCAAACCTAAGCTAATAAAAATTTTCATCCTCTTTTAAAGTTACAAATAAAAAACTATTTTTCTGATAGCCTAAATTTTATCTATACACAATCCAGAAACCATCATCTTTTCAGTTCAACAAGAAGTCCATTAGGGGTTGACAGAAATATCAAATAATTTATCCCTAATCTAATAGCCCCACTTTATATTCCTTCTTTTTGCTCTTTACAGTCTTAAGCTTTAAATCAGGGGTGTCAAATTCAAGGCCCGGGGGGGGTAGATCCGGCCCATGGGGTGCTTATATATGACTCATGGGACCACCCTGGAAACAGCAAAGGACTGGCCTGCGGTGCCTCTGCCAGTGAAAACGGAGCTCGGGAGAGCCATGCATGCTACTCCCAGGCTCTGTTTTTGGCCTCACCAGTCTCCTGCATCCCTCTGCCAGTGAAAACGGAGCTCCATTTTCGCTGACAGAGGGCTTCAGGAGGCCATCTTGTCCTTCAAACTTTATAATATGTCTGTCAAATAAGTTTCTAAAAAAATGTTCCTTGAAATTTGCATTATTTTGGAACTTCATATATTAATATCTCAGTCCAATTTTGAAAGAACTCTTTAAAATAAGAAATGTTTATAGCCAGCTTAGCTATTTTAACACTTCCCTGCCTTGTTCCTCCTAGTCCAATGAGGGTGAACCTTTTTGTTGTGGTGTGCCGAAAGCACAATGCATCCTGCCCCTCCTGCGCTTGCATGCACAACACACAACCCTGTGCCCTTGCCTGCAGTGCACATGCACATGCCTCCCAGCTGATTTTCAGCCCATTTGAGGCAGGGGTGGGATTCTACCTGGTTGGACCAGTTCTATAGGACCAGTTGTCATGATTCTGCCAAGTTCGGAGAACTGGAAAATTGTACCACTGACTGGCCCTGCCGGGCCCCACGCTGCCCATTCACTCCTTACCTGAAAGGTGAGCCATCACACTTTCCTGCATTGGTAAGTTGCTATTTTTCCTTTTTTTTTTCCTGTTCTGCTGTGCCAGGAGATTTAGATTCATTAGAAAGCAGGAAATTGCTGGATTTCTTGCTTTCTAGCTAATCTAAAAGCAGAGCTGAACCGTTCTTAGGACTGAAGTTTCTATTTTTCAGTGCAGACTCAGGTAGCAGATTGCAGAAAGATAGATTTCTAAGTGAACCTGTGATTCAGTGAGCAACTCAATCTGCCTGCCTGCTTTGCCTGATTTTGGGTAAAAGTTTCTCTTTTGTTATAAAAAACTCAATATTTATATAAATATTTACAATATTTACATACAAGCCAAGGCCAGCCAGTCACATGAACACCAAGCCACACCCACAAATTAGGCCATGCCCACAGAACTGGTTGTTAGGAAATTTGAATCCCACCCCTGGTTTGAGGCCTTTTTGGACCTCCCTGAGGCTCGAGGGAAGTCTCTGAAGTCTTGGGAAGCTGAAAAATGGGCCTTCCGGAAATACCAGAAGTATTGAAATTTTGGGCCTCCCAAGGTTGCAGAGGCTTCCCTTGAGCCTCCAGGAAGGCAAAAAAAAGGCCTCAAATAGGCCAAAAATCAGCTAGGAGGAGGGCGCATGAACAGTAAAGGTAAGTTTGCCCGGGGCTCACGTGCCCGCACAAATGGCTCTGCATGCCACCTGTGGCACATGTGCCATAGGTTCACTATCACGGCCCTAGTCTCTATTTGTAAACATCATCAAGCCTCAGTTACTGTTATAGATTTAGTTTCATTTGAGTCATTTCCCAAAACTACATTATTTAATTACCAGGTATTTTGTTTCTCTAAATCTTACAGCAAAAATAACCAATATTCCATCTCTCTGCATTTTAAACCTGTTTAAAACTTAAATCAAAATACTTTTGTTTTTATTATATTTTTTGCCAATTGTATATTAAATTCTGAAATCTGTTTAAAATGTCACCATTTTGAAGGTCTCTAATGTCTATAAAGTGGTTAAATTGAGTATGTCTTAATGTCATTAGAAGTTATTGCAATTAAAAATTAAACATTAGAAGTTCAGCTGGCTTAGTGTTCTTTTTAAAGCACACTTGCACTGATAAAAGCAAATATCTCTTAACTATTGGCACTCAAATCCACAGGAGACTACAGTTGTACAGTCTCCTTGTGAGGAGTTGTATTTAAATCACTCCCATTGCCTCCTTCACCAGAGAGCTTTCATTCTACACAGCGGTCATCGTTTCTGCTCATTCTTGGTGACATCTTCAATTCAGTCATGGTTAATAGCAGAAGTCTGAATTTTTCCATGATCAGTTGAATCTCTGCAAGTGATTCTATGGGAGGCCATTTTGGGAAATGGTGTGGAAGTTTCGTTTTGTGTAAAATCCAGCTGTTAGCTTTTCTAAATGAAAGGTCAGATAAAAGTGCTCCATTAGCCTCATTTGTTTCCAGGTCTGTATCAAAATCTTGGTTCTGAGTTTTATTTTTTATTTTTTTACATTTTTATTTTTAAGACAAAAACATAAAAAACATAAAACCATCTTTCAATTATATACATACAGTGTATCAGTTGGTTACAAATATTTTGTGCTATCCTTTCATACTCCTTATACTCCATACTCCAATTTGTAAAGGTTCTCAAATTGTCAATCTAACAAATGCTTATATATCTATCAGTTATTAATCATTCATTTGACTAAACTATTATTCCATCATTTCATATGATATATTCTAGATTTTATTATAAATTTATATTGTACATTCATCAAATGGTTATATATTTTGTATTATATTCTATATATATTAATCTTCTATTACAAAACTTCCTAGTCTATTTCATTACCTTGTCTTTTTATCTAACCATTGATAAATTAAGTCCCATATCATATAAAATTGTTCATCTTCTTGTTCTCTAATTTCAAATGTCAATTTACTCATTTCAGCATAGTCCATAATTTTCTTAATAACTTCCTCCTGCATAGGTATTTTTTCATTTTCCAATTCTTAGCAAATACAATTCTAGTTGCTGTTAAAACATTTACAATCAAATATTTCAATTCTTTATTGTATATTTCCAATATAATTCCCAAGAAAAATATCTCTCATTTAAAGTCTATGTGTTGTTTTATCATTTTTTCCAACCATGTGTGGATTTTAATCCAATATCTTTTTGTGTCTCAACATGTCCACCATATATGGTAATATGAACCAGCTATCTGATGACATTTCCAACATTTTTTGGATTTGTTCTTAAATATTCTCGCAATTCTCATCGGGGGCAGATGCCACCTGTAAAACATCTTATACAAATTTTCTTTATATGCAATTGACATTATCATTGTATAATTTTGAGACCACAATTTTTGCCATTTCTCTAAATCAATCCCATATCAAAAAATGTTCCCCTAAGCAATCATCGTTTCTTTAACTCTTCCTCTAATTTAAATTCTAGAATTCTTAAATTCTAATGTCCATATAGTTTTTTAATTACCTTTTCATCAGTATCCATCAAAATTTTATCTAAGTCGGTCAGCTTATCATAGAAACCTTTTGTTTTAAGATCTTTATCAAATCTAGACTGTATTTGTGCAAATAAAAACTAATTCATTTTTATACCATGTTCTTCCAATGCTTGCTTAGATTTAAGTTCACCCTTTTCATTCAATATCTTACCATATCTAACTGTTTGTTCTTTTTTATATGTTATTGGATTGGTTCTGAGTTTTAAAGCCTTGAATAAGTGTAATTCCTAGTTTTTTAAAGTTATATCTCCTCCCTTTGTTTTGGTCAAATCTGCTAACTAAGCCATGTGTTCTAAATCAAAGGGTCATATTTGGTTTGTTTTTATTTTGCTTTTAGTACCTTCAAATCAGTGTTGACTGTTAGTGATTGTCTGGACAAGTCCCTAGGTTTTCTTGAGATTTCAGAGGTGGTTTTGCCATTGCCTCCTTTCTAGGGCTAAGAGAAAGTGACTGGCCCAAAGTCACTCAGCTGGCTTTGTGCCTAAGGCAGGGCCTAGAACTACTAGGCTCCCTGTTGCTTGCCTATATCCCTTTACCAGTAGATCAAACTACCTCTCATCTCACTTGTAGACTGGTGCTAATGCAATATTCTTCCTCAAAAAGATGGACTGGATATCTGTATTGCTGTTCTTCCAAGCATTTGGCATTTTTGGTAATTTAGTATTGAAAAATTACATGTGTACAGTCCATTAGGAAAGTGCCTTACAGTATATATTTCTTAATGCGACACTTATTACTGAATTTTGTTTTGAATCTTTTAAAATTCCTTCATGGGTTTTATAATATTCTCATAAAAATCTTATCATTGGGTTGGTTGAAAGTTGTAAATAAAAATATATGCTTTCATCCTTAGTAAATTTGTGTGATTCAAAATTAGATAAAATGGACAGATTTACAGCCTGTTTTATGTTTTGGGAAAATATCACTAGGTGGCAGCACTCCATAATTTTTTGAAAAGTTGTCTCTGACATTAAGCATAATCAACCTAGTGGAGAAAGGAACATAAGAATTATATCCATTGTGAACATAATCTGAGTCTAGAATATGATATCATCCAGAATGTGGTAGAAATTTTGAGTTCCAGAAGTTTTGGTGTCTGGAGACTATGAGAGACTGGATAGAACAAAATGAAGCCCCAAAGGTGAGGTGCTGTTTGTTCAAAAGCTTTCCAGTTCCAGAGTATCTTCATCTTTTGCCTTGGGTGGGGTGATTCCAGTGGTGGGATTCAATTTTCTTTTTTACTATGGTTCTGTGGGAGTGGCTTGGTGGGTGTGGCAGGGGAGGGATACTGTAAAATCTCCAAACTTGCTGGTTCTCCAAACTACTCAAAATTTTTGCTACCGGTTCTCCAGAATTGGTCAGAACCTGCTGAATACCACCTCTGGGTGGCTTTATCCTGGGTGAACAGACTTGGGCATTCTCCTGGGCACACAGTTCCTGTTCAATTTGCAGCTGTGGCTAGGAGAATATTTACTTATCCTTGGCTGGTGTAATAGTTATGACCTTTTCTAGTTCAGATGATACTGGGAACCGTACTAATCTTTATCGTTTCATGGCTGGATTACTTCAATCTATTCTAAATAGGTTTACTCTTAAAGCTGATTCAGAAGTGCAAAATGTGCATGCTCCCTGAAGAAGTGAGGGCTGTTAATTAATATTACCAATGTTGAAGAAGTTGCATTAGTTGCCATTAGACTTCTAAAACCAATTCAACTTTCTGGTCATTACCTGTAAAGTACTTCATTAATATTACTTTTGGGACCATCTACGTATCTCAGATAGAACTTGCCTACTAATAGTTGGCAAAAACAGCATGCTGTGGGTTTTTCTCCAGATGTTTAAGATGCAGGAATCTGAAAGTAAACCTTCTCAATTGCAGTGGAATACCTATTTTCCCTCCCCCCATTCTCTTCCCATGCTGTCATTCAGGAAAACAGTTAAGATTATGCTTTTCCCAACAACAAGAATTGCTGCTTAACTGGTAGCAGTCACCAGGAGAGATTTGCCCAAAGAAATAAGAATGTTAAAATTGGAGACCAAAAATCTGGATCAGTAACAGAATAAGCATCTTCAAAGCAAAGAGAGAATACAGATTAAGGAGAAATAAAGTCGCTGCTGTTAAACATCTTGGAGTCAGTCAGAAAATTAAAATTGGTGACCTCCAGACAGAAGAAAAGCAGAGAATAAAGCTGAGAAATTAAGAAAAGATTTTAAAGTGACTTGTGGAGCAAATCAAAAGAGATGTCCAGAGAAGAAAGAAAAGGAGTATCTAATACGATGTTGTGGCTAGGAACAAAAAAAGAAAATGAGAAGTCAGAAAGAAGCAGCATAAACAAGATAAGCAAATGAGACAAAGCTTTAAACCAAAATATTCAGAAAAACTACTCATGAGTAAATCATAGAAAGAGAGCACAAGATTTTTTTCTGTTTTATTATATTTCACTAGAATGATGACCAAAAGTTATGTCAAAATGTCTCCATTACGTTCAATGTTTTTTAATTGTTATGTTTAATAAAAAATATATATAATTTTTTTTAAAAAAGAATCAGCTAAACTTGCTTGGCAACAGTTGACCAATTGGAGAAAGAGAAGAAGACGGATTTACACCACTGAGGAAATAATGCAATGGATATCTTGAAGTGGCTTTAGCTGCAGTAACAGTGAGCGGCTCCAAAATAGTGATCATTACTAGGTGATCAAAGCCCTGCACCTTTTTAGCATTTGCTATACACCTTACATGCATGTAAAAATGGGCAGACCTTTGATTGCTAGTTGTACCCTCCACTTTGAAGCCAATGAGTGGTCATTGCTGCAGACACCCACACTTTTATTTTTGAAGAGCCAAGAGTCAGAATGGAGGAGACCTGGCCCAGAAGAAAGGATGGCATAAAAATAGTGATGCTTTCCATTGGTAGTCTAGGGCATTATGCAAGGGGAAAGTAGAGTCAATTGGCTAAATCTTTGGAAAGTACCACCCTTTGAAGGAAAACTGCTCAGCCTATTGCATATATATTTGTCAGAAAGAAAAAAAAACCTGCTGGTTTCCCAGCAGGCCTCTCTGCAGGATTCCCATCGAATTAAATAACAGTGTTATTTATAACATCATCTATACAAATGGATGGTTATTTTTAATCTGCAAGTGGTAAAGATATTCTTTCTTCACAGAACTAGAGATTTGATTTTGTTTTCAATGGAAGCCAGAAGCAAGTTAGAGGAGGACAATTATTTGCAACAACTCCCAGGGGTGGGATTCAACCAGTGTTACTACCGGTTCGGTAACTACGTTTTATACTGCGCGTGCATGTAAAAAACATTAAGCTGTGCCACCTGGACAGCTGAAAAAGTGCTGCACGCAAGTGCGCAGCATTTGAAAAGCCACTTTTTTTCCTGCTTTTTCAACCTCAGCTGTGCCACACAAAGCAGCTGAGGTTGAAAAAGCAGGAAATAAAGGCCAGGTAAGAGCCTGGGCGGGTGCGTGGGCCAAACAGCAGCAAATACAGAACCGGTTCAGTGTCTGCTGCTCTTCAGAGCTACCAGTTCTATAGAGCTGGGCAGAACCGGTAGCATCCACCCCTAACAACCTCCCACTTTGCTAATTGTAGACTCAACACCCAACTTCTTTTAAAGCAGGTGTGGTTAGCTGGGGAATTCTGGGAGTCGGAGTTTACAAACCTTAAAGTTACTAAGTTGGACACCTCTGTTTTAAAGGAGTTTGGACCATTATGCTTGGGGTATCTCCAGGAAGTCAGTTTCTTAAACCAAGGACATCTTTGGTGTTAAAGATATAACTACCTAATTATATTTTTATTTGTTAAGCTTTTTAGGGTTGTTCTGTGACTTTTATGGATGAAAATAATTCAATGTGACAAAAACAGATAGCATACATATTATGGTAAATGAATAAGTATTTGCCCCACTCAAAAGATGAAATGATTATTCAGCAGATCCACAATTGGCTTGACAAATGCACAAAAAGTACTTCATCAGACTGAAGGGAGGCATTAGTTCTGAGCCATCTTCACCAGCGGTGGGTTTCCAACTTTTTCCTACCGCTTCTGAGATCATGTTTTGCGCACACGCGTAGGGCTCAAAGACCACCCTCTGTGTCCATGCTGCTGTTTTTTTTTATCTCAGCTGAGGCACAGCAGTCTGCTCTACCATGCAGGGCCAGCCTGAGGTAGTATTTGCCGGTTCTCCGAATCACTCAAAATTTCTGGTACTGGTATGCCAGAACTGGTCTGAACTGGCTGAATACCACCTCTGATCTTCACCATTTTTGTTGATGAGAGTACTGTTGCATCTGCAGATAACAAATGAGTTGAAAATAAGAGGACCACCTCTTAACAATGAAAAAAAGAAAAAGAAAGCAAAATTATAGGTATAGAATGCAATACTCAGCTTTGCAATAGCAGTTATGGAAGCAACCTGAAATTCAATCATGATCAGAGATGAGTTTGCAATGCTGAGAAGGCTGCAAAAGAAAGACGATTAACTTTTAGACCCTATTGCTAAAAATATAGATTTCCAAATTAACCAGGCTGTGTGGATCAGATCTTACCTCCAGTACAGTGTTTACTTCTGGTCATGATACTTGGAGAAGAATTTGTCAAACTTGAAGTAGTCAAAAATTATCAGGAGTCTGATAAGTACATTCTATCAGAAAAGTTTGAGGGATCTCAGTACGTTTAGCTGAAGAAGGTATTCTTCAAATCCTGGAAGGTATGCCACATAAAAGAAGACAGATCAATATTAGGAAATATGAGGGAAAACTTCCAAGATAAGAACTATTTGACAAGCTGGCTGGGAAATTCTGGAGGTTGAAGTCAAGAGGTCTTAAATTTGCTGAGTTTGGACACCTCTGTTCTAAGCAATGCTCTCAGCCATGCAATCAGGCTGGAACCTAAGATTTGTTTTTCTTGAACAGATAGGATTCATTAAAAGAATACCTTATTTTAAGGATAGGAATAATTGTAGTTAAAACAGCAGACATGAGATGAAGATGCTGCCTTTAGAAATTCAGAAAAGACAGAATATTTTTCTCTATTTCTAGAGTGGATTTTTTCATGCTTCCTTATCACTTTGTAATTATCAAAACTGGACACAAGGGGGCACTGGACAGTATGTCAAATATATCCAACAGAGCCTCCTTATTGATCTTCAAGTAGTTCTTGAACACTCTATTTCCAGATTGCTCTCACTGTTAAGTTCTAAGCGCTTTTATTAGTTCATAACACTCACATTTGCTGCTGATTAGAGATTATAATTCTTCTCAACTCCCCACCTAAAAAAGACTAATATCTTCCCTTGTTAAGAAAGACTGATTGTTGCATGGGGGTGTTTTTAAGAATTAGTGCTGAGGAGGAAGGAGGCTATTCTCTATTCCCAATAGTGTGACTACCATCCAAAATCATCCTCGTGCTATAATCAGGATTTAAACTAACCTCTTCTGATATCAGAGGAGATTTCATTGTTCAGGCTGAAAACATCTGCCAGAGTTAGCAAAGTTCAGCCAAAATTCAAATCATTATAGCAGCAGCCTGTTCAGATTGTTTACAGGCACAGGTAAAACTAGGAGAATAACTAAAGAAAAAAAAATCAGGGAACTTAAGATCTGGAATTAAGGTATAAAGGCAAAATATTTGAAATTCAAGACTATAGACAGGAAAGGAATCCAAACTACCTTAGCTGAAGAAGTAGAGAACAAGTTATTAAGTAAAGTGACAAAGGCTAGAAGAAAGTAATAGTGTTATATTCTGCATCACCTATGTTTATTTGAAATTCTGGAACAATTGGGGAGAAACCGTTTTCTTTTTCCCTGCTACCATCTTTCTATACAGTGTATTATGAAAGCACTTGTGTCTGTTTGTAACATTCATTGGGCAAAATTCAAAGGATAAGGATAACAATTATTGAATCAAGGTAAATGGGCTATACCTCAGAATGCTGGGACCTGTGACTGCCCTGGGAATGATATTTGAGAAAGTTCACTGACATTTCAGCTTCCCAGAAACCCGTAAGTTGTGTGGCACAAGGGAAGATGGGAGGGCTGTATCTCCACCCTCTTTCCTGCTGCCCTCTGGCCCCTGCACCCAATTGGCTGGTGGCAAGGTCAGCAGTGATTGACTACTTTGGAATTGAAGCTGAAATTTGAAATCTCTTAACAGCAATGGGTGGCAAGGTAAGGATGACTTGGATGACTTAAATCACCGCCACTGACCACTCGAGACATCGCCGCAGAAACAAAAAAGGACCCTGTTTTGGCACGAGTCCTCAGCTGGGTGGAACGGGGTTGGCCGGACAGCGCACCCAACAACACTTCCAAGCCATTCAGAAATCAATAGACAGAACTATTCTCCCAAAAGGACTGCATCTTGTGGGGAGACAGAGTTGTAATTCCGGAGAAATTGCAACATAAAGTTTTTAAAATGTTGCATGATGGACATCCAGGCATCGTGCAGATGAAGGCATTGGCCAGGAGTTATGCATGGTGGCCTAGGTTAGACAAACAGATAGAGACCTGGGTAGCAAAGTGCAGCACATGCCAGGAGACTCGCTCTGCTCCTCCAAAAACTCCCCCAACTCAGTGGGAAATGCCTCGAGGTCCTTGGTCCCATATCCACATCGATTTTGCGGAACCCACAAGAGGACACACTTTCCTCCTAACAGTGGATGCCTATTCTAAATGGCTCGAGGTCCACAAGATGAAAAGCACCACCATGGAGGCGGTCACTAAAAAACTGAATAAGCTATTTGTTACCCACGGATTGCCGGATGTCCTGGTCTCCGATAATGGCCCCCAATTCACTGCCCTGGCATTCGAACAGTACCTAGCAGACCGGGGCATCCGCCATGCCTTAACATCGCAAGCTCACCCTGCGGCCAATGGTAGGGCTGAGCGAATGGTTCAATTTGTAAAAAAGACTTTACACAAAATGGACCACGGCGACATTGATGACAAAATAACCCGGATGCTTCTCCTCCAACACATAACCCCAAACAGCACCATGAACAGAACCCCAGCTGAACTCCTGATGGGC
Organism: Hydrophis major; assembly: GCA_033807585.1. Taxonomy (NCBI): domain Eukaryota; kingdom Metazoa; phylum Chordata; class Lepidosauria; order Squamata; family Elapidae; genus Hydrophis; species Hydrophis major. Next base: position 112,565,632 of record CM066330.1, read on the forward strand.
CGGAAACTTCGCTCGCATCTCGATCGTCTCCACCCTAATTACATGCCTGAACAACCCCCAGGATCCAGCAGCAAGTGTCGATCATTCCAGGAAGGTGACCCCGTGTTTGCGAAAAACTTCTCGGGTGACCCATTTTGGGTCCCCGCCACCATAACACAACTTACGGGACCCTGATCCTATCATCTACAAACTGCAGATGGTAAAATGTGGAAGTGCCACATAGACCAAATCTGTTCCAGACTAGCACCTATTCCCATCTCAGCCCCTGAATCTCTAACTGGGGGGGGGGGTGGAAGGAACATCGAGGAGGCTGAAAAAGAAATAACAGATGACTTAACAATCGAAACCCAGCAGTCTACACAACCAACCAGGGTATACTCACTGCCAGAAGGAGAACCGAGCCGGGGAGTGGCCTCGCTGCGTGACAGCACTGCGATGGAAACAGATCCAGGGAACCCGGACGACAGCACTGGCGAAAGCAGAGAGAACAGCCCAGAGCCATTCAACAGAACAGCGGGACCGTTTTCACCATCCAGCTCAGCCAGCAGCCCACCGGAACCAGAACCAGAACAGAAACCGGTGGAACAGCACAGATCAAGCAGACAGGTGAAGCGACCTGCCTATTTACGAGAATACGTCACCCTACCCCTCAGACGGAACCTAGGGGGGAGGGGTGTTATGGACTAAGCCATCGCATCAGTAACAACCCTAAATAGCTTTACTTTGCAGCAGGCTCATAATCCTGCACTTCTCATTGGCCCGCGAATAACGAGTCGTGATTGGTCATTTCTGGCGAGTCCAATTGGCTGTTAACGGGCCTCTCTGATTGGACGCTTGTTAGAGCGGTAAACTCAAATCATTGGTTGTTTGACAGCAGCCAGCTCTATAAAAGAGCTGCTGCTGCCCAAGTATTTGCTCTGTTCTTTTATTCACAATAAAGAGTTGAAGTCACCATTCAATGTCTCGTCTCCGTTCCTTGCACCCATGCTCAGGACTTAACACATCCCCTTTTCCTTCATCACCAGATCATGTGCACCAATCCCAAAGTAAGTTCTAATTCTTTCTGCGCCACACTCTGTAACCTTGAACTATCAAAATAATATATTTTATCTACTATGAGCTTGAGCCAGGCTTAGGGTTAAAAACAGGTTATAAAGATTGATGATGGTTAATTTCCCTGCTGCTAATTCTCTGCATCTGGTTGAGAAGGTAGGAGATGCCTTTCTAGACTGAATGCCCCTATCTTTCCAAAGATATCCACCTAGTGCTAGTGTGGCAAACTGGCGCCCCAGCTCCGCAAAGCCAAAAAATGTTGTGATACATCATGTGATGTCACATGATGCAGTTGAGTTTGACATCCATCTCCTGGTGTGTATTAGGCTCATCACAATCCAGGGAGTTCCCCCCCCCCCCCCCAAAAAAAAAAAGGTGATGTGATGCTGGAATACTGCAAAACAAAGTACCAATCCTTCAAGATCATCTTCATTTTCCAAATTGTTTATAAGGCCCAGATACACTTTCCAGACACTTTCCGGGGGTTGGGGGGGTGGGGATTGTGAACAATTCCAGCTTTTGGAGGAATGCCTACCTCCCTAGAAGAAAGGCAAAAGAAGACTAAGAAGACTAAAAGTATCCTGGGGAGGGAAGATTAAAGAAGGTTGTTGGAATCAGTCCTACTAGTTGCCTATGGATATTTTAGACTGCCCCTTATTTGGCATCATGGCATTTTGTGACTGAACCCTACAGCCTATTTTCAAAAGTGCACTCCAATCTGCTGCTATCATCAAATAGAATTGCTGTACTTCAGCATCCCTCAAAGTTTAATTAGCTTGATAACTGCTTAATTGCAGTTATTGCTGCTATACTAGAACCAGAAACAGGTTGTTCTCTTCTGTTTTATTGATCCAAAAGGGTCTGTTTGTTAATTGTTTGGAGGGCATCCAAAAGAATTCCATCACCATCTTCTCTCTCAAGGCAACAGCTGCAAAGACTGAGAAAGTGTAGTGTCTATTCAGATAGAGATGAGGGAACTTTAAAAAAAATACTGAAACTATTGTGAACTCTGAAAGTACCAGATTAGAGGCAGTTGAGAATAAAATAAATCAGCTGGAACACCAGTAAAGTCTCTTGATAATCTGGTTTAATGAAATATACTAAGATATTTCAGCCCAAAGTAATAGAGCAGACTGTATCCAACCTTGGCAAATTTAAGAGTTATGAATTTGCCAGCCAGCCTTATATTTGCTTCAGCAGAACACTAGAGTACTGGATTATTATTTTCAATCAGAGAAAATCAGAAAGGTGTATAGGTTGTGTTCAATATTTCCTGATCCAAAGACAGTCCACCTAAAACAGAAAAGTCCAGACAAATTAAAATCTTGGTCCCTGCCAAGATGTGTTTTTCTATAGATTTTTCTCCCCAGATATAAAATAAATACCACTTTAAAATACTTGCACAAGCTTTATTTGATTTTAAAGTAAAAAACCTTCTTTAAATCCTTAGTGATTTTTAACTAGCTTGGACTTTTCTGTTTCGGATGGACTGTCTTTTGGTATAAGCCTGGCTTGCAAATTCTGGGAGTTGAAGTCCATATGTCTTAAAGTTGCCAAGGTTGGACTTCTGGGTACAGTTTTGCTTCTGAGTCCAGTTCAAGGTATTGGCGATCTCTTTGCTTTGAAATGTTTTGTTGTTGCTATTAAAAAGGGAAAGGAAAGGATTTTGAAAGTGTATAGTTCAAAAGATCTTTTGCAAGATATAATATAGTTCCCTATAAATGCCCCCTAATTCTGATTTCTAAAAAAAAGTTAAAAGCATTTTAAATATGTCTAATTATCCCATTATATAATAGAATGGAGAAGCTCTTAGTTTCCCAAATAACAATAAATGATTTTAAATAAATCATGATGAACTATTTCCTTGGACCATCACAAAATGAGCTGGACTACTTCTCAGGCTAAAATCTGGTCAAAAATCATCAGGTGATCTTTGTACAACCTTTTTATTGTACAACCTATTAATCTGTGCCAGATACCTATATACAGTATTTAATGAAGTGTGAAAGAAGTTTTTACATATATGCAAATACATGTACTGAAGTCCCTAAGTTCTGCTGAAATATGTTGTGAACACCAGTGTACACTACATGAGGCATATGTCTTTGAGTTCTGCAACTTCCTGAATAAGTATTATCTCCATCATAAAAATTAGTCTGGCTATTAGTGTCAGGGATCATAATTGATATATTACTGCCAAGGGTGCTTCCCCAGCAGGCAGTTCCAGCCAGATGCCTTTCCTCTGGGCTGGTGACACTTTATTTTATTTTTTTAGCTGAGCAAGTAATGAAATGAGCCAGGAGCATCATCAACCCTGGATGTTTTACTCACGCCCCACCTCTTCACCGGGAACGGGTGGTGCCATTTCATCCCAAATTGAGAGCAAAGGAAACTGACTCTGACAAGGGGGTGATGTTAATGTGCCCCAGACGCATTACAGAGTGATTATCAGAAACAAGACACAGTAGATGCCATAAATAGACAGAGCCCATAAAGTCAGTAAGTAGCTTTTGAAAACAAATTAAAATGGTCAAATCTTGCAAGAACAACAAAGTCTTTTAAGATTCAAAGTTAGGTTATAAAACCACATCTAATTCTTTTACATCCCTTCGTATTCACTAAAGATGGAATCTGGCCAGTCTCGACACAAAATCTCAGTATTTGGAAGCTTCTATAAGGAAGGTTGCATATTCATGACAAATATGTTTTTCAGGCATGGGGGCATAAAATAATATTTTTCCTATGATTTTTTTAAAAGGCGCTTTTATATGTAGAAGTTTCTTTTTCAAACCATAAAATCCCCTGGGGCTGATTTGTACTCAGTGAAATTATTTTAATATCACAAATAGTCTATTCTGAAACATCTGTGTTGTGAATCAATAAATGCTTAATAAAGATCATTAAGAGCTTGAAGTAAAGTGCAGGTTCAGGCCCTGCACTTCTGATTGGCCGATAATAGCGACATCAGATTGGTCCGTTCAGGAGATTCTGATTGGCTATTAACGAGCCTCTTCCATTGGTTAATGGAGCTAGCGCTCCCTGTGTTTTCATTGGTTAAATAAGTTAAGGGTTGCCTATATAAAGGGGCCCATCGTGGCCATCGGTTGAGCTGTTTAACATGTAAATAAAGAGTTTGAAGTTCACTGTTTCACTGGCTCGTCTCCATCCTTACACCCATGCTCAGAACATAACACTGGCGACGAAGGTGGGATGTGGAGACATCAGAGCTTGCTGAACGACGAAGAACCATAACCGAGCACATGGCTGAACGCACCAACGGCGGAACCATGTCCGGCAGCGTCATACCACCCGCTCCATTCGACATGGCACAAGAAGACTGTGACTCATATATGGATCGCTTCCAGATGTTTCTGGAAACCAACAATTTAAAGGATGCCACTACTGGAAAGAAATGAGCGGTATTCCTAACTCATTGCGGGCCAACCGTATTCAAGATGGCCAAGGCACTAGCGAAACCAGCAGAAGTAAAATCTATGGACTGGGACATCCTCGAACCGCTACTAAGGGCTCACTACGCACCGACCGTGCCAACGCTCGTGAGAAGGCATGAATTCTATCAGAGAAGTCAACGGAAGGGCGAAAGCGTTGCTGATTTCATCATGGATCTCCGGAATCTGGGAGGCCTATGCGAGTTTACCGACTTAGAAGAAGCCCTAAGAGACCGAATCATTCTGGGATTAGATGCACCAGGCACTCAGAGTAAATTAATGGCAAAGGGCGACATCAGCCTTAAAGATGCCATAGCTGAAGCTACTGCAGCAGAAGCAACCAGGAAGTCAGCTGCCCAAATGCGCCGCACACACGCCATGGTTCGCCAACGAGCCAGCGACATTTCACCTCAGTCAGAGGGACAGCTGGAAACGGCCCACCATGAGGACCTCGACTCATTGTCAGACAGCGACAAGGAAGAGGTCCATCGACTTCGGTCCGAACAGGACCAATGCCAGAAATCACAGTACCAATGCGCCGGGTGTGGAGCAAGCCACCCCCGGTCAGAATGCAAATTTCTCAACGTGCTCTGCCATGTGTGCGGGAAAAGAGGCCATATAAGACGGGTCTGTAGAAGCAAGCCAGGACCCAGCTAGCCCTCAAGGGGGGCTAACTATCGCCAACTGAAGGGAAGTCGACCCGTGAAGCGAGAACCCGTGAAACACCAATGGAACAACCACTCCTACAGAAACAAAAACCTAAACCACCCAACGATCGGTCACGCTTTGTCACTGGATGCCAAAAAGATCCGAGTGAAAGTGGCCATCGAAAACCAGCCCTGTCTGATGGAAGTCAATTCAGGATCGTCCCTCTCAATGGTTTCCTGGAAGACCCTCAAGCAGCTCATCCCCACGATCCGTAGGCAAGACCTCCGGTTCCAAAGACTCATACTTAAGGACTATCAAGGAAATCGAATCCCGGTTGTTGGATCCAGCCGAGTACGGGTATCGTTTAAGAACTGTACAGCATTTTTACCCCTGACTGTAATCGACAAGGATCGGCCTAGTTTGAATCGGCCTAGAACCATAGGCCTCCAATGGTTCGCTCCACTTGGAATTGAAGTGGTCGGCATTCACCGAACCTACAGCAGTGATTGGGAAGAAGACCTCGTCCATGAATTCCAGGACATCTTCGCGGAAAAATTAGGTGAGTACAAGGGGACCCCGATATCGTTTAACCTCAATCCCGAAATAGCTCCCATCCGCCTTAAGCCTCGTTAAGTTCCCTTTGCCCTTAAACCAAAAATTGATGAGCAGCTTGATAAATTAATAGCCCAGGGAGTGCTAGAACCAACCGACCACTCTCCCTGGGAAACCCCAATCATAACGCCCATCAAGCAGGATGGATCAATAATAATTTGTGGGGACTACCAAGCCACCCTGAACCACGCCCTTCAACAAAATGCTTACCCGGTACCGGTGGTACAACACCTCCTCCATTCCCAGAGGGGCGGAAAAGTTTTCGTTAAACTAGACTTAGCCCAGGCAGACCAACAACTGCCTGTGGACAAAAAAATGGCAGAGGCCCAAACAATTGTTACGCACAGAGGCGCGTTTAAATGTAACCGGCTCCAGTTCGGAGTGAGCGTAGCCCCGGGAATTTTTCAAAGCTTAATGGAGAGGCTTTTACAAGGGATAAAAGGTGTTGTTCTATATTTTGATGATGTGTTAATCACAGCCCCAACCCAGAAAATACTAAAGGAATGCCTGAGGTTGGTTCTCCAGAGATTTAAAGACTCCGGTCTCAAAGTTAAAAGGAACAAGTGTTATCTATGTACAGATCGCGTAGAATTTTTGAGATATTTAATTGATAGTCAAGGTATTCACCCCACCGATAACAAACTCAGGGTGATCAAGAATGCCCTAAAACCCCGGAGCAAGGCCGACCTCCAGGCTTTTCTGGGCCTTATCAATTTTTATAACGTTTTCCTGCCTCACAAAGCAACCGTAGCTGAGCCATTACATCGTTTATTGGACAAAAAAGCAACCTGGGTATGGGGACGTAGAGAAGAACAGGCGTTTCGACATGTAAAAGATTTATTGACTTCTGACTCTGTCCTGATGCAGTATAACGAGACTTTGCCTTTAACGATCACGTGTGATGCATCCCCATTCAGGGTGGGTGCCATTTTAAGCCATGTTTTGCCAAATGGTAATGAAGCCCCTGTTGCTTGTTTCTCAAAGACGTTATCAAAAACAGAACGCAACTATAGTCAACTTGACAAGGAGGCCCTTGCTGTAGTGTCCGCGGTTAAGAGATTTCATGAATATGTGTATGGCTGAGCATTTACCATAGTGACTGACCACAAACCTTTGCTGGGAATAATCGCGGGAGATAGGCCAACACCGTATATATTATCTCCCAGAATGACCCGCTGGTCAGAATTTTTGGCGGCATACAATTACAAATTACAACATCGCCCAGGGAAGGCCATTCCCCACGCTGACGCATTGAGCCGTGCACCTCTTCCAGAGACTATGGATGACTCCACTCCAACGGTCACAGCGCTGCAGATTGAGACACTTCAAATGCCGCCATTAACAGCCCGGGATATCGCAATAGAAATAAAACATGACCCCATTTTAGCATGAGTCCTCAGTTGGGTTGAGCGGGGATGGCCGTTAGACCAAATATCTGACGACTACACCCCATTCAAAAATCGGCAAATGGAACTATTTTCTCAAAAGGGCTGCATTATCTGGGGTGATAGAGTTGTCATCCCAGAGCAGTTGTGACCAGCAATACTAAGGACTTTGCACGATGGCCACCCCGGCATCATGCGTATGAAAGCCCTCGCACGAAGCTACGTGTGGTGGCCTGGTATTGACAAGCAGATAGAGACATGGGTAAAAGCCTGTCGCAAATGCCAAGAAATAAGCAACACCCCACCGAAAGCAATCCCAACTGAATTGGAAACGCTGAGGGGACTATGGTCCCGCATTCATCTGGACTTTGCGGGTCCTACTAAGGGACATACATTCTTACTGATGGTGGATGCCTACTCAAACTGGCTTGAAATCCATGAAATGAGGAATACAACGACCGAAGCAGTCATCAGAAAACTGGACAGACTCTTTGCGACACACGGATTACCAGACGTTCTGGTATCCGACAACGGGCCTCAATTTACTGCGTTGTTCTTCGAACAGTACCTGGCGGACCGCGGTATCCAACATGCGCTGACTTCACCGGCGCACCCTGCGGCCAACGGAAGGGCAGAGCACATGGTACAATTCGTCAAGAAAACCTTGCATAAGATGGACTATGGTGACATAGAAGACAAGATTAACCGGATACTCCTTTTACAGCTTATCACTCCGCACAGCGTCACCAATAAAACTCCCGCCGAGTTATTAATGGGACGGAAGCTCCACTCCCACCTCGACCGCCTACATCCAGCATATGAACCTGAAAAGCCACATGGTTCTAGCGGGAAATGTCCCAATTTCCAGGTAGGCGATTTAGTTTTCGCTAGGAATTTTTTGGGTGATCCCTTGTGGGTCGAGGCAACTATAGTACAAGTAACTGGCCCTAGATCGTACTGTGTAAAATGCCATGACAATAGAATTTGGAAACGCCACATTGATCAGCTGCGATCAAGGCTACAGTCGGGGATCGCCGAGCCCCCTGATTTCCAAACCGAGGGGGGAGGAGATAGCGAGGAAGCTGAATTCGAAGCGGCAGAAAGTTTAAGTGGTAGTAATGACTGCTCAGAGGCAGCACGTGATGGAACCGGAATGGGGGTGGCCTTGCCTCATGGAGATTCCGAAAGCAGTAGCGACGACGAAAATTCAAATGCGGAACGGGAGGCACCTTTTTCTCCAGATAATGTCCTACCCCAACAAGACTGTAGCCAAATACCGGGAGGACAATGAAAATCTTATAGACAATCAAAACAACCGGCCTACCTCAAAGACTACGTGACCGCACCCCTTAAACGGAACCCGGGGGGAAGGGGTGTTGTGAATCAATAAATGCTTAATAAAGATCATTAAGAGCTTGAAGTAAAGTGCAGGGTTCAGGCCCTGCACTTCTGATTGGCCGATAATAGCGACATCAGATTGGTCCATTCAGGAGATTCTGATTGGCTATTAACGAGCCTCTTCCATTGGTTAATGGAGCTAGCGCTCCCTGTGTTTTCACTGGTTAAATAAGTTAAGGGTTGCCTATATAAAGGGGCCCATCGTGGCCATCGGTTGAGCTGTTTAACATGTAAATAAAGAGTTTGAAGTTCACTCTTTCACTGGCTCGTCTCCATCCTTGCACCCATGCTCAGAACATAACAATCTGAACTTCCTGAATCCTTTTCAAAGGCAGAACTGTATAAAATGTGCACGTGTAGTCCAGGTCTAAATTCTTAATCTCCTGGCCAAATCTGACAAATTCTGCAATAGGAACAGATACCCATTTGTTTGGCTGTGTGTTAATAGACCCCAGTTTTATTAAAGCTTAAGATTTATCTATTTCAACAATGCTTGCTGCTTTAGTGAGATAATACTCTTTAAATGAGATTAATCCCACAATCAGGCAATTTGCTACATGCAAATTGAAGCCTCTTATCAATTAGGAGAAAATATACCATGCACCTGCACTTGTAAAGAGCTATTACATTTCTGGACAGCCATAAATAGACAATGTTTAAATTTGTCTTATTAATATTTTATTGACTGGCATTATAGCTCAATTGCCCTCCAACCAAAGGTGGTATTCAGCAGGTTCTGACCAGTTCTGGAGAACCAGTAGCAGAAATTTTGAGTAGTTCAGAGAACCAGCAAATACCACCTCTGACTGGAGATTTTACAGTATCCTTCCCCTGCCATGCCTACCAAGCCACATCCACAGAACCAGTAGTAAAAAAAAAAATTGAATCCCACCACTGCCTCCAACACTTCCTTGAATAGAGGTTTCATCAGAAAGGATGTATCTGTCTCCGTTTTTATATAAGGTTCCCTTCACCTGCAAAACAAACTAAAAAATACCTCTATCTTTTACAATTCAATTAGCACATAAATGTAGGATAATGAACTTGATTTCATAGTTATGCTGGCTAGCACCATACAATATTGAACATGTTTGGGGTACTCATGGCCTTTTGGCCTTGGGTGCAACAAGCCTCGACAAAAGTCCATGATTCTTTTTCCTCCTCTTCTCCAAATGGCAGCAGAAAGGTTTGGTGTGTCCTCAGCATAGGAATTACATTGCTTAATCAAATTGGTCTGTAGTTGAATGTGATCCTGCTTTGTTATTCACTCTGACCACTCCATGTAGCTCTTGATGCATGAAATACAGACTACAGAAAGAAAGATCCTCACAAGCAGGGCATTCAAGACTGAACAGTTAAAAGCATGCCAAATGAGATACCCCTTGACTGTTTTTCTGAATGGAGAAGAAGGGAGTGTCAAATGCTTCTCTCAAGGGAGTATATTGTATACCCTGGGATCTATGTGTTATCTGTGTTTTGTTTTTTTTTAAGTATTTGCTTTATGAAACTATCCAGGGAAAGGAGAGGTTTCATTATATGAAAACTTTATTTTAATCAAACTAGAGTATTTGTTTCTTCCTCCAGTAAGATTTCATAACCATCTTTTAATCCGGGATGGGAAAGGGGAGGAAGGAAACTACACATAACAATCCATGGAGGGGGAAAAAAAAAACATCTGGGAAATCTCATTGTTTCAGATTACCAGTATATCTTTCCCAATTCCATGCCTTCCTGTATGTTGGACTAAAATTCACATTATCCCCTTGACTATGCTACCTTGGGATGATGAGAAGTATGGCCTAATATACCTAGATGGCATTGCATGAAGGGTGATTGGCTTAAAACTTCATTATTCAATCCTCTTTTCACCACCATGTGGATCAAGGGAACACTCTGTTTTCCACTGCTTTATGTAACCCTGAATGCAATCAGTGATAGTTGCACAGAGAAATTCTTTCATAGAAGCTCCTTTGAACTGGAGGATATAGAAGGACATTCATACGAAACATGCTAAGAACATCTGGGCTGCACGTCAAGTATAACAGCTGTCCCAAGCTGGTTTCTTCAAGTAAGGAAAGCTACAAACTGCACAAAGGTAATATCCCTTTGCAGGTGAATTTACCTGTCACCTTATCCACTCACCTTTTACCTGTCCTTTCCTTAGTTTATGATGTTTCAATTGTTGATCTCTTAGATGTGAGGATAAATAGGGAAAGCAGAAAAACTTCTAATGAAGGGGATGGCTTTGTCTATTTTTGCAGAGGACTGAGGAAATGAACTTGAAGAATAGGAGGAAGAACTACTGTCAAGGCATGAATGATCAGATAAAAGGGGCTGAGGCCAGGCCCAGAAAATAACTTGAGAAAACATAGCAGACAAGCCTCTCCCTGATTTACATAAATATGAAAGGAAGCAGGGGTAAGCACATTCAGACTTGCAAGAATAACAATAGCACTGACCTACATGGCATTGATGTCTTTGTCTGGTTTACTTTATAAGGCTGACATTTTTCTGCAAAGGCCACTCAAACCTATCAGATACTGTATGTGTATAGTTAATAATCATTTTGGGCTGAATGCAGATCAGAGGTGGTATTCAGCAGGTTCTGACCAGTTCTGGAGAACCGGTAGCGGAAATTTTGAGTAGTTCAGAGAACCGGCAAATCCCCCCTCTGACTGGAAATTTTACAGTATCCTTCCCTTGCCACGCCTACCAAGCCACACCCACTTGCATTTATTTATTTCTGCTGATCTATTTTTGTAAAGTACAGATTTTAAAATTTAATTATTAAAAAGAAACTCCAAAGCAAGAATTAGATTGGGATTATATCATGCATGACTATGTTATATACTTTAGAAAATAACATTTTCAAAACTGAGGAAATTAATATATATATTTTTTCCTACTGATATAAAATTAAAACAATAATTATAGATACTGGTATTATAGATACAAAATATATACAACAAATAAGTAGCATAGTTTTAAGCTTTCCCATCAAAAGCAGAGAAGTGTGCAAAAAATTAACCAGATGAAAAATACTGTATTAAAAATAACATTTTAAATCTTATTGCAACCTTTTCTATGGAGCTAAATATAACATTTATTATTTGAAATCCCACATTATTTAATATTGAACTAAAGGGCAGATCACTGCCTAGAATTAATACAAAATATGATGATTTTTCATATTTTAAATACTGAGTTTCCAATTACCATGTTTCTCACAAAATAAGGCCGGGCTTTATTTTTTTTTGACCCCCGAAAAAATGGCTAAGCCGTCTTTTTGGGGGTGAATTAATTCCCCCCCTTGCATCCTCGGGCGGGTGGGCAGTGATGGCTTGGATGTTGACCTCAGCATTGGTGGGGCACTTCGTATCGGGAGACTTCTGCCACCGTTGCTTTCCCTTCTCCCTGTGCTGCCACGGTGTTTAGAGCAACACCACAGTGTTTGGTGCAGCCACGTGCGGCCAGCCAGGGTTCCTCCCTGCAACCAGAGCCTGGCAGAGACACTCGGCTTCAGGCGCTCCTGTCGCCGCCTTCCCTTCACCTTCGAAGGCAAAGCCAATTCTTTTAAAAACAATGCCCTACTACCAGTATGACAAAGCCTCCCCTGCCCGAGAGGGCAGCCCAACCCCACATGGGGAGGTGAATCTCCCAGGGCTGCAGCGCAGGATCGGCCCACCTCAGGAGAAGCACCTAGCTGCCATCACTGCCTGGCACCGGGCAGAGCATGAAGAGCTTTGCCTGGGGCACCCAGCACAGCTGGCAGGTTGGCCCTCCTGCCCAGCGGCAGAGCTCTCACCAAGTGAGCACCTCCCCGCCGGGCCCTCTGCTCATCCCGCCAGGGCCATGCCAGAGCTGTGTGGGCTGGGCAGAGCCGGAAAAGCAAGCCATGGGTGCACACGCCAAGCGAAAGAGACGGGCTGACCCGAGCTTGGTTTCCTTCCTAAGTCCCTCCATCCTGAACCCAAAGGGGCCACCGGGAGCGGCCGCCCAAGGCACTGATAGTGCCCACCCATCTGTGGACAGGGAGGCAAGGCGATGGCCTGCACTGCGTCCTCCTCCAAGCTGAGCCCTGCTGAGTGAGCACCTCTGCCTGATGCCTGTGCCGCTGCAGCGTTTGGAGCTGCCGGTGCATTTGGAGATGCATGGGGACGGAGGTGGGCTGGGCAAAGGGTGGAAAGGACGGGCGGCTTCTGGCTCTCTCTGCTGGACCTGCCAGCCAAGGAAGCAGCACTGCCATCACCTCGCCTACCTGTCCATGGATGGGTGGGCACTATCACTGAATTGGTCCCTGGTGTCCAAAAGATTGGGGGCGGCTGCTTTATATAATAGAAATGTGATTAGCTGAAGGCCATTGCAAAGCCTTCATATCAAGCAAGATAGAAGCTATTGAGGCAATTCCCAACAAATCAGCACTGAATATGAAATATTAAGGCTGCCACAGCATAAAACATATTTACATTGATTGATTATGAACAATTGATTTGCATTCAACTCAAAAATATATTTTCTCCATGACAATCTATACCTAACTGTCTTTCATGGCTTTCAACGATGCGTTTGTCGCCATTGTAACTCATCCACTTTGCTGTTAGTCGTCCTCCTCTTTTTTTTTTTTTTCTATATTTCCCAGAATTCAAGCCTACTCCAGGGAGCTACATTTTTATATAATGTGTCCAAAGTAGGATGATTTGAGCCTGGTTATTTGTGACAATGAGAACTTGGGATTGATATGTTTGTTTTATTGGCTGTCCACTATATTCTCAGGAATCTTCTCCAACAGCCCGGTCCAAAAGTATCAATACTCTTCCTATCCTGCTTCTCCAAAGTCCACTTTTCACTTATAGGGAATACCACGGTTTACTCAGTTCTTATCTTTATAGGTAAAGACATATAATAGCATTTGAGTATCTTTTCAGAATAACAGAGTTGGAAGGGACCTTGGAAGTCTTCTAGTCCAATTTCCTGCTCAAGCAGGAGACCCTATACCCATGATGGCAAACTGATGGCACACGTGCCACAAGAGGCATGCAGAGCCATTTGTGCTGGCATGCGAGCCATAGGCAAACTTACCTCACTGTGCATGCGTGTGCCTCACAACTGATTTTTTTGGCCTCCCAGAGGCTTGGAAAAAGCATCTGCAAGGCTTTTCAGGCCAAATTATAGGCCCATTTCATCACTTCCTGTAATACTGTAATACTTTCATCATTTCCTGTAATACCCTTGCAGAGGCTTTTCCCAAGTCTCTGGGAGGCCAAAAAAGGCCTCAAACCAGCTGAAAAATCAGCTGTGAGGCACAGTGCAGGTAAGGGGGAGGCAGGGAGGGATTGCGTGCACATGCGCAGGGGGCATGGGGAGGGGGGTTCATTGCATTCTGGGTGCTGGCACGCAAGTGCGTGCGAGTTGATGCACACACAATTTTTAGCACAGGAGCCCCAAAAGGTTAGCCATCACTGCCCGATACCATGTCAAACAAATGGTTGTCCAATCTCTTCTTCAAAACCTCAGTGTTGGAGCACCCATAACTGCTGGAAGAAAGTTGTTCCACTGAGCTATTGTTCTAGCTCTCAGGAAATTTCTCTTTCGTTCTAGGTTGTTTCTCTCCTTGATTAGTTCTTGTCCTGCCCTCAGTTGCTTTGGAGAATAGCTTGACTCCCTCTTCTTTGTGGCAGCCCCTGAGATATTGGGACACTGCTATCATGTCACCCCTAGTCCTTCTATTCATCAAACTAGACATACCCAGTTTCAGGAACCATTCTTCATATGTTTTAGCCTCCAGTCCCCTAATCATCTTTGTTGCTCTTCTCTGTATTCTTTCTAGATGAGTCTCAATGTTCTGTATTGTACATTAGCATTCTTGTAAATGCCATGCCCTGATTGGCCAGGGCGCGCGGCAATCGGATTGGCCAAATGAGCCGCACTGATTGGCCCGCTGCGAATCCCCGCGATTGGTGGAAACCGATCGTGGGAGATTCGAAGCAGTGCCATTGGCCACAGCCGGCGCGGCCAGTTCCATATGAGCCACCACCGATCCTCAGGAACCGAGTCAATCTCAGGACTAATAAAGAGCTGAAAAATAGTCACTGACTCCCGCGCCTTCTTCCGATCGGCCTTCACAACACTGGTGACAAAGGTGGGATCGCAGAACTGATACCCACCAAGCACATGGCACTGAGACAGACGGGACCAGCAAGATGGCCAGCATTGCGCTGCCCGCACCCTTTAACCAGGCTACTGAGGACTGGGAATCATACATTAATCGGTTCCTGATGTTCCTGGAGAGTAGTAACCTCAAAGGTGCAAATGGGCAGAAAAAAAGGGCCGTATTCCTGACACACTGCCGGCCCGCAGTGTTTAAGATGGTGAAAGCCCTCACAAAACCTGAAGATGTAAAGGCGATGGACTGGACCAACCTCGAGCCTCTGTTGTGAAGCCACTATGCTCCCACCGTGCCCACCCTCATCAGATGACATGATTTCTACCGGCGCGACCAGAAAGAGGGTGAGAGCATCAGCGATTTCATGGCTGACCTGCGAAATCTGGGAGGCATGTGTGGCTTCACGGACATGGACGAGGTGCTACGAGATCGCGTTGTCCTCGGGCTCAGAGACCCTGTCCTACAAAGCCGGCTGATGGTGAGAGGCAACATCTCCCTCACAGATGCCCTTGGCGTGGCTACCGCAGCCAAGGCAACCCGGAAGTCAGCGGCCCGAATGCGAAGGCTAGATGCAGGGGACTGAGCCACAACCACCGAGATGACCCCAGTGGCTGAGACGCAGCCAGAGGCAAGCCGCCGAGCGACCACCACCACCCACCATGGTGACCTCGACTCCCCCTCCGACACCATGGACGAAGAGGAGGACATCCACCGACTCCAAACAGAACAAGACCGGCGCGAGCGGCGGAGTCGTAAGTCGGGACTGCAATGTGCCGGTTGTGGGGGTGACCATCCTCGGTCAGAGTGCTGTTTTTTCAATGCGATCTGCCGGCAATGTGACAAGAGAGGCCACAATCCCTGAGTCTGCCGATTCAAGTGGGCCTACAGCCCTTGACAGTGAAACAGCAGTGGCCAGAAGTGAGACGGCACCCCTCAGAACAAGGGACTGCTAAACCGAGAGCCGTTGGAACCGGGACGGACGGAGCCAATGAAACGGCGAGAACCAACAAAGAGAGGAGGCCCACCAGAGGGTCATCATCGGCCACTCATCTAGCTGGGACGCCCGCAAGGTACACGTGGAAGTGCGCATTGAGGGCAAGCCATGCAAGATGGAGGTCGACTCCGGGTCCTACCTCTCCATAGTTGCATGGCGGGAAATCAAGCGCTTGGTGCCCACCATCCACAAGAGGGGGCTGGAAAGTCAGAAGTTAATCCTAAAGGACTACCAAGGGAACCGCATCCCCATAGTCAGAACAGGACACTTTGAAAGCACATTCAAGGGGCACACAGCAAGACTTCCCCTGACAATCGTAGACAGACACCGACCCAGCCTCTTGGGACTACAGTGGATCACGCCGCTCAGGATTGAAGTAACGGGCATCGACCACATTGCAGAGGTAGATTGGGAGGAGCAACGAGCAAGGGACTTCCAGGAAGTGTTTGACGGCACCCAAGGCAAGTACTGAGGGCCCCCTATTTCCTTCAGTTTAGACCCCAGCATTCCCCCGATACGCCTAAAACCACGGCGAGTACCTTTCACACTCAGACCCAAGACTGATGAGCAGATAGACAAGCTCATCAAACAGGGAGTCCTAGAGCCAATCGATCATGCCCGGTGGGAGACCCCCCATAGTCACCCCAGTCAAGCCCGATGGGTCAGTGAGAATCTGCGGGGACTATAAGGCCACCCTCAACTGGGCCTTACAACAAAGCGCTTACCCCATCCCAGTAGTACAGCACCTTCTGCACTCACTGGGGGGAGGCAAGGTTTTCGCGAATCTCGACCTGGAGCAAGCCTACCAACAATTACCAGTCGATGTGGAAACTGCCAAGGCACAGGCCACAGTAACCCACCGGCTTTCCGCTTCAAGAGACTCCAGTCTGGAGTCAGCGTAGTGCCAGGAATTTTCCAGAGCCTCATGGAAAGGCTCCTGCAAGGAATCAAGGGGGTGGTGCCCTACTTTGACGACGTGCTGGTGTCAGCGGCCAACCAAAAACAACTGGAAGGCTGCCTGAGGGAGGTACTACAAAAATTCAAAGACGCGGGGCTAAAAGTCAAAAAAGAAAAATACCAGCTGCATACCGAGAGGGTCGAGTTCCTAGGGTACCTCCTAGACCAGCACGGAATTCACACAACAGAAAAAAAAAAATCAGAGCCATCAAGGAAGCCCCCAGGCCGAGGAATAAAACAGAACTGCAGGCATTTCTAGGCTGATTAATTTCTATAATGTTTTCCTGCCCCAAAAGGTGACCATGACGGAACCGTTGCATAGGCTGTTGGACAAAACAGCCGCCTGGACCTGGGAGAGGCGAGAGTGTTAGGAATAACAAGGTTACCTAACGTAGTTTGGGTAAAATAATATATATAAACTATGATTGTAAGTTAAAGCGTGTGTCACTTTAACTGCAAAGCATGTAATTTTGGGTGCGGCCTGTAAAACCGCCATAAGAGGAAGCAAGAGAGCTTACCGTATTACTGGCTTACTGAATTGCTTGCTGACTATGATGGATTGTTAACTGCGTGTTCCCTGCTGCTGAAGGAAGAAAGGAGGTTTTATTTTCTTCATATCTCTACTGTGAGAAGATTTATTACTGGACTGATATTTGTAAGTTTACTGGCCTCTTTTTCAACACTGGACTTTGCAAATGAATAATCCCCGGATGGACTGAACTAGTGAATGATATATGGACTGTTTGACTATGCTAAAACTCTTACTGGATAAACTATTTAACTAGCACAGTGTATCTTTTTTTACTGAGTGTAGCTACAAACACGTTTATCTCACATATTTGCCTGCCTGCCGTGCAGATTCTGCTAGGGTGTATATCCCTAACACTGGTTATGGGCCCAGGCTGCACAGTCAGACTAACCAGGATATAACAGGCTTATATAAAGTGAGAGTTATGAGGATGATGCCCAGAAAATACAAGAATATAAACTAAATAATGAACAAGCTCTCTGTATAATAGGACTGACACTCTGTGAGCAGCAGCTTGTCCATATTCGTGGAGAAGAAACAACTGCTAAATGTTGGGAGAATTTAAAGAAGATTTATGTTCGAGACAGTGTAGGAGCACATATAAATCTTACACGAAAGCTGTTCAGAACACATCTTCAAAAGAATGGAGACATGTTGACTCATTTAAACACTATGAAGAGAATTTTTCAGGAACTGCATGAAAAAGAACTTATCTTCACAGAACTGCATCAGGTTTATATAATATTGTCTTCGTTAAATGAGAGCTATGATGACTATGTAACTTCACTGGAAGTACTGCTAAAAGATAACCTCACATTAACTGACATTACTGGCAGATTAATTGAAGAAGCCAGGAGAAGGGTTGAAAGGGATCAACTGAGAAGGGAACAAACACAAGAAGATAAAGAATCTTTGACAGCCTATACAATTAGAAAATGTTTTAATTGTGGAGGAAAAGGACATTTGGCTAGATTCTGCAAGAAAGGAAAACACCACAATGCCAGCCAGAATGCTAAAAGGCATCAAAAGGATAAAAAATGCATAGAGTTAGCCATGTATAGCAACCAAACTGTGAATAATAATTTATGGGTTGTAGATAGTGGAGCATTGCACTGCATAACAAAAGATAAGAAAAGATTTATTAAGATGTCCACGAGTTCACAGCAGATATCGTTAGCTAATGGCTGGGAACTGAAAGCAAAAGGTTAAGGTATTGCACAT
Source organism: Hydrophis major (assembly GCA_033807585.1). Lineage (NCBI taxonomy): Eukaryota > Metazoa > Chordata > Lepidosauria > Squamata > Elapidae > Hydrophis > Hydrophis major. Next base: position 112,584,041 of record CM066330.1, read on the forward strand.
TGTTCTTGCATACAAGAAAATGTAAAAATTTTATATGTACCACAACTTAAATTTAATTTGCTTTTGGTTAGAATTTTGATTAAACTAGGTTATGTAGTTACCTTTAAGGGAGAAAACTGCATAATAAAAAAGGAAGGTAAAAAAGTGACTGCAACTTTAAGAGGTGAATTGTATGTGTTGAAAGATAATCAATTAGAGGTGGCTAACACAGTGTATAATAACATTAAACCTCATGATGAATGCATACATTTGTTACACAGAAGTTTAGGGCATATAAATTTTAAAATGCTCAAGCAAACGGTTGAACTGTCTAAAGGTATAAAACTGAAGCCTTGCAGTAAGTATTTGCACTGCAATGCTTGCAGTCAAGAAAAAAGCAAGGTAATGCCAGCAAATAGAATTAATGGATTTAAAACTAAAGAGCCTCTAGAGGTCGTATTTGCTGATATTATAGGTCCTAAAAAACCAAGTGTGGGAGGTGCTCGTTATATATTTAGCATAGTGGATCATTATTCTAGATATGATTTCTGTTATTTAATGAAGAGTAAAACAGAAACATATCAGAATTTCTTTAATTGGTTGAAGTTTGCAGAAAGAAAAACTAAAAGGAAACTGGTGACTCTTGTAACTGATAATGGTACGGAATTTATAAATAATAAATTCCAAAATAGACTGAAGATGGCAGGTGTTGAACATAAAAAGTCTGCACCGTATAGGCCACAACATAATTCCTTTATAGAAAGACGAGGCCAAACAATACAGGCAATGACTCGTACTATGTTGTCGGATTCAGGATTACCTGAAACTTTGTGGGGAGAAGCAATAATGTGTGGTAATCATATACTGAATAATGTTGTTAACTCAACAACAGGTGAATTACCATTCACACGGTGGCATGGTAGAAAACCTGACCTAAGCTACATGCACACATTTGGAGAACCAGCATGGGTGCATATTCCTACACAACTGAGACATAAGGGGCAACATAGGGCTAAAAAGTTATTCTTTATAGGTTATGAATCTAATCACAAATCATACAGATTCTGGGGAAAAGGTACATCTAGAGTTTACTGTAGTGCTAGTGCACAATTCCTTGAACATGTAGGATGGGAAAAACTGGAGCAAGATTCAAGTAAGGATGTAATTATAGAAACCTACAAAAGACCAAAATAACATATCAGTAATAAGAAGAGTACAATTAAAGAGGAAGTACAGGAAGAGCACATAGGACCAGAACAGGAAAAAATAGATGAACAGGAAGAAATAGATAACCAGGAATGGGTAGTACATGAAAGTCCACCTGTAAGCCCTGTAATACCTAGACATTCAACACGTGAAACCAGACCACCTGACAGGTACTAAGCAAGTATAGTTTGCCAAGTTAGTAAAGTTCCAACTACTGTTGAAGAACTTAGAATGTATCCTGCAAAGGTTCGAGAAAATTGGCATAGAGCAATGGAGAAGGAACTAAATTCATTGAAACAAATGGAAGTTTATGAAAATATTAAATTACCTCCAGGTGAAAAGTCCATTGGCTGTAAATGGATATTTAAATTAAAAACAGGTAAAAATGGGACTGTTACCCATAAGGCTAGGTTGGTAGCTCAAGGATTTAATCAAACTGCATGTGATTATGATAAAGTATTTGCACCGAGTCTAAAAGCAACAACCTTGAGAGCAGCTTTAGTGTGGGCAGCTAAGAAGAACTATATTATAAATCACTTAGATGTAGAAACTGCCTATCTGCATGCACCACTGCAGCACACTATATACCTAAAGAAACCTGTAGGAATTAAGGATGATAAAACAAATAATGACTGTTGGAAATTTAAAAAGAATCTCTATGGATTAAAACAATCTGGTTACGAATGGAACCAATATATTGTTAAGGAGTTAAACAATATAGGGTTTAAAGCAGGTTTAGCTGATCCATGTGTATTTAAGAGAGAGACAAATGGAATAGTGTCATTATTATTGTTGTTTACAGATGATATTGCCTTAATTACAAAAACTAATAATGAAGCTACTGAAATAATATCATTATTAGGTAAGAGGATAAAATTAAAGCAATTAGGAGAGATAAAACAGTATCTCGGATTGACAATAAATAAAACCAAAAGTGGCTATAAGATATCTCAAGAGGATAAGATTTATCAATTACTAAAAACATACAAGATGGAACTTTGTAAACTGGCAAAAACTCCAATGAGTCAGGAATTTGGCCACACTGATGCTCAAAGTCCAAAATTCGATAAGACTATCAATCGTTAATTGGTAGTTTATCATACATTAGTAATTGGTCAAGGCCAGATATTGCCTATAGCATTAATCAATTGGCAAGATTCAATGCTGAACCCACTGTACAACACTGGCAAGCAACAAAGCGTATCTTAAGATATCTTAAAAGGACAATGCACTATGCATTGTATTTGGAACCAAAAGATGATCTGATTTTAAGTGCATATGCTGATACAAGTTTTGCAACAGACATAAACACTAGGAAATTAACTTCAGGTATGGCTATACTGTTAGGAAAAGCACTGATTGATTGGAGGTCAATTTGACAGCAACACATAAGTATGTCCACAATGGAAGCAGAATTTTCATGTCTATCTTTATTATGTATTGATTTAATTCTGTATAAACAGTTGTTATTAGATATGGGATTAACTGTTAATCAAGCAGCCATACGGTTGGCTACAAATATTGCTGTAAAAATGAGATCTAAGCATACAGATCTTTGATATCTGAATTTAAGACAATCTGTAAAAAAATGGTTTGATAAGACTGGAATATTGCATGACTGAAGAAAATATTGCTGATCAGTTTACAAAAGCCCAAGGTTCAGTCAAACACAAAGAAAGTTGTGATGACTATGGTTTAAGGTTGTAAATAGATATATATATTATTATATTACCCAAAAGGGGAGTATGTTAGGAATAACAAGGTTACCTAACGTAGTTTGGGTAAAATAATATATATAAACTATGATTGTAAGTTAAAGTGTGTGTCACTTTAACTGCAAAGCATGTAATTTTGGGTGCGGTTGTAAAGCCACCATAAGAGGGAGCAAGAGAACTTGATTGATTGTTGGCTTACTGAATTGCTTGCTGACAATGATGGACTGATGGTTCCCTGCTGCTGCTGCTTTTGCTGAAGGAAGAAAGGAGGTTTGATTTTCTTCATATCTCTACTGTGAGAAGATTTATTACTGGACTGATATTTGTAAGTTTACTGGCCTCTTTTTCGACACTGGATTTTGCAACTGAATAATCCCCGGACGGACTGAACTAATGAATGATATATGGACTGTTTGACTATGCTAAAACTCTTACTGGAACAAACTATTTAACTAGCACAGTGTATCTGTTTTTACTGAGTGTAAGCTACAAACACGTTTATCTCACATATTTGCCTGCCTGCCTGACTGCCGTGCAGATTCTGCTAGGGTGTATATCCATAACAGAGAGGAAGCTGTATTCAACCAAACCAAGTACCTGCTCACATCGGATGCCGTCCTCATCCAATACCTCCTGCTAACAGTAGCGTGCGATGCATCACTGTTCGGCATCAGGGCTATCCTCAACCACACACTTCCAAATGGAAACGAAGCACCCATCGCCTTTTACTCAAGTACCCTATCAAAGCCAGAAAAGAACTATAGCCAACTAGACAAGGAAGCCCTGGCAATCATCGCTGCCGTAAAAAGGTTCCACAAGTACCTCTATGGCAGAACATTCACCATCATCACTGACCACAAACCACTATTGGGCATCCTGGTAGGAAACAAGGCCACCCCGAACATTCTATCCCCGAGAATGACAAGGTGTTCTGAATTCCTCGCCGCCTACAGTTACCAGTTGACCCATCAACCCGGTAAGACAATCGCACATGCAGACGCCTTAAGCCGTACCCCGCTACCGACCTGGATGCCGACCTGGCACCCACAGCATCCATCCTGAGCATAGAGACCTTACCCAACCTACTCCTAACCGTGTCAGACATTGCCCACGAAACAAATAAAGACAAACGTCTGGAGCGGGTTTTACAATGGGTGGAGAAAGGGTGGCCAGAAAAAGACAATGACGAAACATTCAGTACTTTTCAGAACAGACAAACGGAACTTTTCACACAAAAGGGTTGTGTACTATTGGGGGACAGGGTTGTTATCCTGGAGAAATTACAAAAAAGGAGTCCTGGGCATCGTTAGGTTAAAAGCCCTGGCCAGAAGCTATGCCTGGTGGCCGGGGATGGACAAACAAATTGAAGCCTGGGTAGCAAGCTGTAAGCAATGCCAAGAATCCAGGCCAAGCCCACCCGCTGCCCCAATCCTGGAATGGGAAACCCCCAGAGGACCATGGTCCAGGATAAACATAGACTTCGCTGGGCCCATGAAAGGGCACATGTTCCTCATAACGGTAGATGCTTACTCCAACTGGCTGGAGGTAAGCGACATGAGAACTACCACCACTGAGGCCGTCATCAAAGAACTCAATAAACTATTCTCAACCCATGGTCTCCCAGATGTAATTGTACCAGATAATGGTCCACAGTTCACCGCACTGGAATTCGAAAAATGCCTAGCGGAACGGGGAATACGACACGCCCTGACAGCACCGGCACATCCGGCGGCGAATGGTAGGGTGGAACGAATGGTCCAATTCACCAAAAAAACAATCCAGAAAATCAAAACCGGGGACATGCAAGAAAAAATAAATAAACAACTTCTCATCCAACACATAACGCCAAACACAATGACCAACAAAAGCCCCGCAGAGCTGTTAATGGGGAGGAAACTAAGATCCTCCCTAGACAGGCTGCACCCCACATACAACCCCGAAAAACCCACCGACTCATCAAGCAGGCACCGAACGTTCACACCAGGAGACACAGTATACGCGAAAAACCTTAGAGGGGACCCCTGTGGATACCAGCAACGATAACCCAGGTAATAGGTCCCCGCTCGTACCGGCTACAAACAGTCGATGGACGAGCATGGAAACGACATATACATCAATTAAGATCGAGAGCAGCCACAGGAAACACAACCGACACGCAAGCAGACAGAAACATAAACCCAGAAAGGGAGAAGGACCACCCAAGCACCAACCAAGAGGGGAGGGAAAGCCCCGGAAACCAACCCCAACAAGAAAGAAACCAAGAATACTCACCAACCGAAGCAGAAATAGACAACCTCACCTGAAAGAAATAGTTCAAAAGTTCAAAGCCTCACCTGAAAGAAATAGTCAAGCCAGCTCAACCATCCTGGAGGGACCAGGCAGGAGCGGCAAAGCCAGTAGCTCGACCAGCCCGGGTAGACCGGGAGGAAGCTATGACGAAAGTTCAGGCTCACTCTTCCAGGCAGTTCCATCAATGAGGCAGAGAGCAGCAAGAACCCGACCGAACCGCTCGAAGACCAGACATCAACTAACCTGCACAGGTCCAGTAGGCAAGTGCGGAGCCCCACCTACTTACGGGACTACGTCATGTAGGACCATACCAAGAGGGGAGGGGTGTTCTGTATTGTACATTAGCATTCTTGTAAACACCGCACCCTGATTGGCCAGGGCGCGCGGCAATCGGATTGGCCGAGCGAGCCGCACTGATTGGCCCGCTGCGAATCCCCACAATTGGTGGAAACTGATCGCAGGAGATTTGAAGCAGTGCCATTGGCCGTGGCCAGCGTGGCCAGTTCCATATAAGCCACCACCGATCCTCAGGAACTGAGTCGATCTCGGAACTAATAAAGAGCTGAAAAATAGTCACTGACTCCCACGCCTTCTTCTGATCGGCCTTCACAACACTCAACGTCTTTTTTATATCATGGCCACAAAACCTGGATGTATTCCAGGGTCTTCAAGGGGGTTCCACTAAGAGCCAGTCTGCAGCATATTTCTTGACTGCTTGTCCCTTTACTGTTGATCTTTTGATTCTAAAGGCAGGTGCTTGTTCACTACTTTGATACCTCTATCGCCAATTCTACCACTGGTTGTTTCTACCTGCGGTCATGAGTTTGCTTTTCTTTAAATTTAATTTTAGTTCTATTTTTTCATTGTGTTCTTTGACTTTATCCTTTGCATTTTCAGCTATCAGAATAGTGCCACTGGCATAGCACAAGGTATTTGTGTTTTTTCCTCCAGTTTTAAAACGACATTCATCCTCTTCCAATCCAATGTATATATATATAAGTAAACAGAGAAATGCATTACTTCACAAAAACTGGGTCGTAGGGAAACTTTATAAAGGACATCTGAATTTGATTGTAGTAATATTTTTGACCTATATATAGTTTTTAAATTTGATAAATATTTTTATGATATTTAAACATTATAATGAAGAAGAAAAACAATATAGGATTTTGATCTTCCTAAAAGTGATTCTTAGAATTTAGAGGGTAGCCAGGAATTTGAATTTATTCCATCTCATCAAAACCTGCTTAATTTTATGAATTTTTGTGCATAATTTACCAGACTACATAAATTTTCTGAAATTATTATTAACAAGAATTTGATATCTCTCATTTTGCATTTTTAATCTTCTTGTTTCAACTTAAGCTTTGTATGTGTTTTGTCGATGTCCAGGATTGATTTGTAAGATAAGACTGTACTAAATGTATCTTTACTGTCCTTGGGATATATATCATGGCTACTGTGAAATCTTGTAATCTAAGCATTCTGAATTTTAAAATATTACATTCTTTTACCAACCTTAAAGGGATCTAAATAGTTTTAGATGTGTCTTCTGCAGATGTTCAACCTCATACTTTCCACAACTAGCAAGAGAAAAAGAGACTTTCTTGCCTGAAAAGGGATTATTTAGTTCCCTTGCCCTGTTCCAGCCTAACCAGAAGAAAAAGACCTTTTCCTACAGTGTATTGCTGAACAATGAACACAAGGTTCATTTGTTTGGGTGACCCTTTCCAAAGCCCCCTTTCTGCGCTCACTGCTGACTTCACAAGCCTAATGTCACAACATCTTCACCTTTTCCCTAATGCCAAGCGACGACCGATCCCCCTCAATGGAGATGCTTAATTCCCCTCCATTTGCAATCTGTGTGGCAGCCTCGCTAAGTGCCCACACAAAAAGACAACTTTTTCATAGCCAGCAGAGTCAGATTCAAAGGCCTGCCGGCCCTGGTCTGATCCTCCAAGTTTCAGATCACAGCCCTTCCTTTGAATGAAGGCTTTGGGAAAGGAAGGAGGGGCAGCGTTCCTCTCCAGCCCAACAACTAGCTCTTTCCCTGTTGTCCCTTTTATTCCTTCAGCTTGGAAAGTGAACTAATACCATAAGGGGTGGAGGTGGAGGGGTTGAGGCTCAATGGCTTGTTTTTGTGACCTGCTATTGCCACACAACTGGAGGGAAGGGAATGAGGAGTGAGATACATTCGTAAACTCAGTGTTTGTTGCAAACATGATTACTTTCCTATGGGATCCTTTAAAAAAAAAAAGTAAATACCAACTCAAATATTATATTAAAAAGTGCATATTGCCAATAAGATAAGGATCCTTTTTAAAAGACAGATATATTTTCACAGTATCTTTCAAGGGTGCTTGAAGCTTTTAATTAGTGAAATCGTGAGATTACTCACTCTATTCTGAAGCAGTTGAGCAATTTTTAATTGGTTGGATTGCAGATGGGGGGTGTTCTGTTTTGGGTTCTTGCTTTCCTCACAATGGTAAAACCAAAGAATTGACAATCTGAGTTGAGGAATGGAAGGTGTGAAGGGTTATTTCACTTCTTCTGGCAATACACCCTCAGTTTCAAAGTGTCCTCTCCACGATCTATTTACTCTCAGCAAAGGAAATTTCCCCCTTTTTTAAAAAAGAAAAAAAGAAAATCCTCCATGTGGGGAAAACTGAAAAAAAGTAATTGTGTTTATGGAAAATGGAACTATTTCAAAAATATTTCTCCCACAGGATTCTGTGAGAAAATACAATCACTCCCAGAGAGGATGATGATGAAGATGATATTTTTAAAAAGCAAAGAGGGAGATCTGTGGAGCTGCTTATTATAGCTAGTTTTATCTGAAAGTTTTTGTTGTTTTTAAACAAACTATCCAACTATACTTGTTTCTCCCTCTTTAGTCTATTTTTTTTAATGTGTTTAGTCTTGCAAAAGATTTAAAAGATGTCATTATCTAATGTTCTCCATGTGAAAACTAAGACCATGCAGAAACCTCCCATTCCGCATCAAAGCTCCAATCTGACGCCCTTGTAATAGCATGGCTCATCATGCTTTACCCAGGAAATGGCCCATCCTGTCATAGATCAGTCAGGGAGGAGAAGGGACAGCTCCAAAGGATGAGTCAAGAAAAATACAACTCTGACTTCTGGTTTGAAGAGCTTCAGTGACAGACAGAAATCCGCAATCGTGCACGGTTTCTGTCTGGGCTCGCCGCTGGAGTGCCCCGAGCTGGCTGGTTTCAGGGCTAAGCCACCCCGTAGAAGTGATGAAGAGGGGGGAGAGTGCCAGCAGGGTTGAGGAGAGCCACATCTCTCCTCCTCAGCTGGCCATTACTCCCTTTCCTGAAGGCGGTTGTAGCGGTGGTCAGAAATGGCCACCACAAAGGAGAACTCGGCCGGAAAAGAATGTGCAGGAGGAAGATAAGAAATGCAAGTTTTGGCTGACCGGGTTAAATTGTAAAAGCAACAACTAAGGTACGCTGGAATTTAAACTTACAAAAAATAACATTGCTCCCAAAGAAGAGTCGGAAGCAGCGAAGGAAAGTGAAAAGGGAAAGGTTTGGCTTTTTTTTCCTTCTCTCTCCTTCCCTATACTGACAACTAAGAGACTTAAATAAGAAATCAGAAAAATCTGCTTTGACATCAATAGGCAATTAAGCTGAAAATAAAATAAAATGCCAAAGGGATAATAAAGATTTCTGGACATTAAAAATTTTCTTTTTCATAAGCAGGAAGGGAGAGAAAAAGAATAAGGGTAGGATCTAGAAGAGGGAGGAGACTGCCTGGAATTAAAAAGAATCTACAGTAAAACTTTAACAAGACTTCTAAAAGATACATTTTAACTGAAACTTTGCAACTAAATAGTAACCCCAGGAAGAGAAAGTAGAAAAAAAAGAGCAAAAAAGAAACAGCTTGCGTGTATTTGGATTATTTGGTGATCTTTGGATTCTTGGTTATTATATTTGAATGACTAAAATCAATTGGGTGGTTGTTTAAAAATTTATAGAATTGCACCACTTCTGGATGAATTGAAAATGGAACTTAAAAAGTACAAAGAAGATGCACAAGAAGGAAAGGGTTCCTTTGGCTTCGTTTTTCAATTCTTAGAAATGGAGATTTGGAACTATGAGAAACAACAAGAAAAGACTGCAAAACAAGAAGACTGGGACAAAGAAGAAGCCATCTTTAATGAACAAGTAATTTTATGTGGGGAAGAAAAAGGAAAGGGGGGAAAGAGAATTGAGAATTTAAGACTTAAAAAAACAACCAAAGAAAAGAAAAATAATTCAAAAAATAAGTACAATATTGGAAAGCAACAGAAAAGGGGAAAACAGAAGAGAGAAATAGAGGTACAGAGACAAGGGGGTAAAAAGGGGAGAGAGAAGAAGAGAGGGAAGAAGGAAAGGAAAAGAAGTTACAAAGGACCGGAGCAAGATATAAAGAAACAGGACCTATTTAGAGATAATGGGTGAAAATCTAACTGAAAAAGGGATTCTGTAAAGGTACATAAGATTGTATTGTTATATTAGTAATAGAAATAACTTTAGAAAATTGGAAACAATGTATGATTAAAATGAGGATAAATGAGAAAATTGAATTAGGAAGGAACAGGAACATTTTAATTAGTTAATGTTTTATAATATAAGTGAAGGGGGGGATTAACTATGGAAAGCTTATAATTGTTCCCATAGAAGTATGATATATAATTGAAAAGTAATGTTAAAGATGTTAAGACTTTAATGAATATTAATATTAATGATAGAATTGAATTGGAATGGAATGTTGTTTTAATTATATACATTTATAATTTTTTTTCTTTTTTTAAGAATACAGTGTGTATTTTAAGAATGTACCAAGCAGAATCCGAATGGAAGTTATGTATTATATTGAATGTTATAACTTTAGGGAAAAGATATAAAGGCGTCATACTCCAATCAGTAACTACAGGATAAATTTTGTTTAATGAGAAAAGATAATAGATAATTGAAACAGGACAGACAAAAAATATAAATACAATGATTTGAATTGAGATGAGATAATTAAAATAAAATTGATAAAATTAAAAGAGAGGAGAAGCTATGCAGAAAATGTAAAATAGTAATAAGATATGGAATAGAATATAAAAATGAGCATGAACCTGAATTTGTGTCTCAATGAAGAAAGGTAACCCGGGATTACGCTACTTTCAAAAAAGATGTTTTATTTGTATTTTTTTTTCTCTTTGTGAAAACTCAAATAAAATTTACCAAAAAGAAAAAGAAAAATATAACTCTGTCTTCCCAATATTATATAGCCAAGAAAAACATAAATCCCTAATGACACCTATAATTTTTTATTGGAATTGGCAGGAAAATCAAATTGTAGTGCGTTGTGATATACCCCAAATTTTACAGAAATTTTTGCAAGGGTTTTCAAGTTATATTCCATTAAATGTTTCTTTACATTTTCATGTAAAGTGTTTGTTTTGAAATTAAATGCAATAAAACTGGCTATGAATAGTTCAAAAAGTGAAGGAAACATTTTGAGCAGAAAGTTCAATAGTGCAGGTAATCAAACACCATGCTTCTTCTTAAATATAGCGGAGCTGATTTTCATGAGTTCAGGATTGATCTTACTGATTTTTTTCTGTAAAATAATACTCATTAAGCTTTATTCAAAAATTCCATAAGATGGTTTGTTCATAGGGGCCTGATTTTTTACCTCAATTTGAAGAGAAATTTTCCATCTCTGAATCTAATACTGATGTTTGTAATTTTAATAATTTTCTGGATATAGATATATTGACATATTTAGATGAGAACTGACTTCTAAACTATATGACCTAGAAATACTTGCAGTTTTCCCCTCTTTTTTGTGACAAAAGCACATAAAAAGTAGTTCTTCAACTAATGCAGGAGTTTTAGAGATTCCTCCTTGGCAGCCCTTCTTGGACTAACCCTGTGACTATACATGTTCCCAATTACATGGTTGTCCAATAAGTGCGACAAAGAAGAATCTTTAGAGAATCTCATGAGCTACTTGGAGCATGCAGGCCAAGGTTGGCTTAAAAATCAGATGCAATATACTTCATTTTATATCAGGGGCGAAATTCAATTTTTTTCCCTACCGACTCTGTGGCCGTGGCTGCGGGCATGGCTTGGTATACTTGGTATAATAGCAACCAGGGGCGATTTTTTTACTGATTCATATCGTCCCTACCACCTCTCCTGAGGTGGGCTGAGGTGGTTGAATTTTACTCCTGTTTCAAAAATGAGATGAAACTTTCCCCACTCTGGAAAGGAAAAACTCATTCTTGATAATGTTTATTCTGTCAGATATCCCCCCAAAAGTGAAAAATGGGTAAGGTTTATGGTGAAATTATATTGCATCCCGAATTCATCTTGTAACATTGTGCCATTACTTTGACCTTCTAACAGACACTCATGTTTTTGTCACCTTCCATTTTTGATCACCATTCATTAAGCAGTGTTATCTGATGAGACCTAAGACATATTTTTTCTCTGTTGCTATGTCTAGACCTGTGAAGCAATATTTCCCCTGAGAGCCCTCTTGCCCACATTCTGACCATGTTTAAAAGAGCCCTTAACACCTGGCTTTGCTCCTAAGCTTGGGGGTGGATTGAATGCCAAGTTCTGTAAGTTGTATTGTTTACAGATCTTCACATTCAGCAAAGTAATTTCTTACCTTGTATTATGGGATGGTACATATGCAGAATTGAATCTGTTCTCTCATATTCACTTCTCTCTTCTCTCAAAAACAAATAAATCTATAAAAATCTATGAGGTACTTTTTCTTCTGACCTACTGATTTTCTGTACACAGAAAAATTCAGTTGAGGGTACTATTAAAATTCAACCATGTCTGAGGTCTCAATACCATCCTTGCTCTTTAATTCTTCTGGCTGCTTCACTCTACATCCACCATTTTGGAGGCATGAGTCCTTGATAGTACCCTAGAAATATAATGTAATGCATCATTATCATAACATTGTTATTTTATAACTTTGTATCTGTAGAACATTATAATTATCCTTTAAATTTGCCAAGGGACTTCCTTTATATACAACAAAGGTCTTCAAATTTGGCAAGTTTAAGACTTGCGGACTTCAACTCCCAGGATTCCTGAGTTAACATGACTGGAGGAGCAATTCTGGTGCACAATTCTTAAAGCTATCAAGTTTGAAGATCCCTGATATACAACATACTATACACAAAGCAAGCTTAGAATGTTTTTTTTTTCTGAAGAAAAAAGAAAACTCCTTAAATGATAATCAGAGGTTTACAAATAGAAGCTACAAATATATTCCATTATCAATACTAATATGCAAAATGATCCAAACAGAAATGAGTAATAATGTTCTAAGCCAGCTGTTAGATCTGGGGTGGATTGGTCCAAAGGAGACGCGAGACCATTTAGTGAGTTCAGCTCTTTATTTAGGGTAAGAACAGTCTGGGGAATACGAGCCGCGGCAGCCCTTCATATAGGGCTGGCTAGCGGCTCGGTGGCCAATGGCAGCGCTTTGAATCTCCCGCGATCAGCACAGCCAATTGTGGTAGATTCCTAGAGCTCCAATCACGGCCAAGGCTTCGACCAATAGGTTCGCTGTCCGTCCGGACCAATCAGTTGTGAGGGTTTGGAGTATGCTAATATAGCACACCCCTCCCCTCTTGGTTTCACCTGTTGGTGCATCATGACGTAGTCGCGTAGGTAGGCGGGACTTCGTACCTGTCTATTTGACCTGCGCGGTTCAGTTCTAACGTGATCGTCAACCGGTTCGGATGGCTTCTCTGTCACTCCGGTTCCTTGGAATGGAACTGCCTGGAAAGTTCAGCTGGGCCTTTCTTGGTAGCTCCCTCCCGGTCTACCTGGGTTGGTTGAGCTGCCGCTCCTGTTGTTCCCTCCGGATCTTTCCGGGCTGGTTGAACTGGTTTGGCTGCTCCTTCCAGGTGAAGATTCCAGGGTTTCATGTTCTGTTGGTCCTGCATCTACAGGTGAGTAGTGTTGGTTTATTTGTGGTTTGTTTATTTTGGGTGGGGGGTGTTCTGCCCGCGCTAGCTGGTTCCCTTCAGTTCTTTCTTTAACGCTTGCCATTTCTCCCCCCCTTCTAGTTTCTTGCTCGGGTGTCTGGTTATTGGCGACAGTTATTCTTGATCTTAGCTGGTTAATGTGCCGTTTCCAGTTTTTTCCGTCGTTTGTTTCTAGTCGGTATGATAGGGGGTCGGTTATTTGGGTGATCATTGCTGGTACCCAGAGTGGTTCTCCTGACAGGTTTTTCACGTATAACATGTCTCCTATATTAAATTAAATTTTCTGTGTTTGCTGGAGGAACCTGGGAGTTTGTCAGGGTTGTATGTGGGGTGCATTCTGTCTAGGGTTGACTGTAGTCGCTTCGCAGTAGGGGCTCGAGGTCGCCCCACTCCATTGTCTTGACGTCCTCTGGTTTGGCCAAGGCTTTGGCCATCTTGAACACTGTGGCCCCATAGTGTGTGAGTAACACGGCTCGTTTCTTATGGCCGTTGGCGTCCTTGGGGTTGCTACTCTCGAGGAACATTTGGAACCTATCGGTATAGGATTCCCAGTCCTCTGTAGCAGGGTTGAAGGGTGCGGGTGGTGAGTTGATGCCGGCCATGCTGCCTGTTCTGCGTGCCACTTTACCACATGCTGGGGTCTCCTTATTTCATGATCCCATCCTCGTTGCCAGTGTTAGATCTGGGGTGGATCGGTCCGAAGGAGACGCAAGACCATTTAGTGAGTTCAGCTCTTTATTTAGGGTAAGAACAGTCTGGGGAATACAAGCCACAGCAGCCCTTCATATAGGGCTGGCTAGCGGCTCGGCGGCCAATGGCAGCGCTTTGAATCTACCGCGATCGGCACAGCCAATCGCAGTAGATTCCTAGTGCTCCAATCACGGCCGAGGCTTTGACCAATCGGGTCGCTGTCCATCCGGCCCAATCAGTTGTGAGGGTTTGGAGTATGCTAATATAGCACACCAGCAGTCCCCAATTTTTTGGGCACCAGGGAGCGGTTCCATGGAGAGAGGTTTTTCCACAGACCGGGGGGAGGGGGGTTGTAGTTTCACGTGCTTCGCTTGTTTGTGCAGGCCAGCTTCTGATATACCACAGACCACTGCTGATCCATGGACTGAGACACCCTGTTCTAGGCATAGTATAAAAATGTTCAAGGAGCAATTAGTTGATAGTTGGGGGATGGAGTGAAGAAAAGAAAAGAAGGCTACCAACACACACAGCCTTTTATTTTATATTTTTGTCTTTCTTTTAATTTTTAAGAGTATTTTTACAACCATTATTTATGTATGCATTGTTTTCCTTTATCCCTTTTACTGTTTTGGTTTGCGTGTTGTACTTTTTTTTTTAATAGATGTTGAAAATGCCAAAAACCTCAATGGATTTTGGATTACATCTTTTTTTAAACATGAAATTCTATTTCAGAAATGACTTCACTGCATTTATATAGAAAAAGTCTGAATAGATGATTATGTAACAGAATATGCAGTGAAATCAATAGTTTATTTAAATACATGTTTCTACAATGCCCAACAATTGTTCCATTTGTGAAAGAAACAAATACTAATACTAAATGTATTAGCTCCATTTTGAGGTTTAATATTATCAGAGGTTCATGTTCTTTTGAAAAGTATTCCTATCACATGGGTGCTGACATCTGGACAAAGAAATTAGATTTTCTGTACCTTTCTTACTATCAAAGACTTATTGTTTAGCATTAGAAAGACAAACATGTGGCTCTAACTATTCAGTAAGCTGCAGAATAGATGTTATCAGCAATTTACAAACTAATAAGTTATCAAAATCAATAAGTTATGGATGATTAAACAAATTATGATTTCATACAAGGAAATGTTTTCTGTATTCTACAATTTTATGTAGGTATCTATGTATGCATCTGAATATATGTCCTACATGTGTTGGTTTCCTTTTTGGCATGTTTTCTTTCTTTTATAATGTTATTTTCATTAAAAGTTAATTATAATTAACTAAAAACTAAATCTGTCAAAAAAACAAAGCTAAGGACAAAGAGAATCCTGCAAAACTGAAGGAGGCATTGTGCTTTTATATATATCTGCCATTGTTTTTATTTTATTTTATTAAGAACCCTAGCCCTCACCTGTTTTTGCATTCTGGAACCTCTTATGTGGACAAAATGATCACACCCTGAATATTTCCACCTGTTCATTATATGGCTTCTTCCAAAGTCTGGAAAGAGGTAGAAAAAATATTTCATTAGTTTCCAAATGTTGTGCATATCAATAGCCCCAATTATACATTTGCTAATATAGCATTAACTATACAATGACTATCTTTTCTTGTAGTAATCAGCCCCTCCTTCTTCCCAGCTATCAGAGAGATGAATGGAATGGTTCATGTATTAGAAACATGAAGAGAACTACTTATGCTTTTCATCAGAAACTCATGCAGAGCTATTCAGTGTGATGACATCATATAATAAAGGGAAAACTATCATAGCAAAGAAAAGCCGTTTTGGTAAGAAGTCATCATTCTAGCAGGAGGTAAGCATGCACATGATTCAGAGGTGTTAATGAAATTTACTGAACCACATTTGCTTTTAAAATAATTCTTAGGTCAGAAATAGCTTCATTTTGATACAAAAAAAATCATCCTTCCAGTGTTAAGCTAGCAAAGCAATGATTTATGTTTTCTTTGATACATCCTTTGCTGCTAAATGGTATGTGAAGGAGAATACATTTCTAAAATGTGCAGACATCTACATTTGCAAATTAAATATGGCGGAAAGAGAAATAGCATTCCTGGGCCAACATAACCAGTGAAAAACTAATTCCATCAATTGATTTTGGAGGGTGGGGGGGAGACAATCAATCAAGGAAATTCTATTAAGCCATTGCTGCCCACATTTTTCTACTTGCACTGATTTTACAAGAGCCAAACCTCTTCCATAATTGGTGTGTCTGGAAGAATATAGAGGGAAAAAGCAATATATCTAGTACACGAATCTGAAACTTTTTAGCTTTTCAACAGCTAATTTACAGACCCCTCATATCCCAGACATAAGCTGTTTCAATTCCTTCCCTCAAAATGATACTATAGAGCACTGCACACCAGAACAACTAGATACGAGAACAGTTTTTTCCCCGAAAGCCATCACTCTGCTAAACAAATAATTCCCTCAACACTGTTCAACTATTACAAAGTCCGCACTACTATTACTTGTTAATCTTCTCTTCACTCCTTATCACCCATCCTCTCCCACTTGTGACTGTATGGCTGTAACTTTGTCGCTTGTATACTTACAGTTTATATTGATTGTTTCCTAGTATGATTTGATTGCTTATTGTACCCTATGGCTATCATTAAGTGTTGTACCTTATGATTCTTGACAAGTATATCTTTTCTTTTATGCATACTGAGAGTATTTGCACCAAGACACATTTCTTGTGTGTCCAACCACACTTGGCTAATAAAGAATTCTGTTCTATTCTATTCTTCTAATGCTACCATGACATTTCTACAAATATAAAGCTAGACCCAAGAACACATGTAATAGTTCTCAATTTCAATTCCAATCATTTTTTTTAGTATCTCTCTTAACTAGTTGAAGCTCCTCAAAGCTTTCAGCAGATTTTTTCTAAACCCTGCTATCACAGATAGATGCAGAACTTTCCCTGGGCAAAAGAGGTGCTGTTCTACCGCTGGGATAGATTGCAGATTTTTTTGCTGTACAGATAGCTGTTGTAGAGAAATAAATTACTAGTGAAGAATTGTGTAGGTTGTAGTTCAGAATCTTTGGATGGCACCACCACCACACACACAAAAAGTTCCAAAGAAGTCTTGGGTCTGACCACAGTTTGAAAACAGTCAGCATATGAATGCAAAATGTATGAATAATCTAAAGTAATATTGTTGTGAATAACATGAAGAAAGTATTACTTTGTTTTGAAACAGAGGTTTATGTTCTGAATTTATTTTCTAATTTTTAAAAAATCTGTCTTTTTTTTTTCTGAGTGAGGACACTTAATTTCAGCTGTGAATTTTAATTGCTTGCAAGCATTATCATCCTTGAATGCTCAAAAAGGGATGGCCAGGCTGACTTTTATTACCCAAATAAGAAATGAAGAAGCTGAACTCATTTATATGCTACTGGTGTACAATGAAGCAATTGCTTTCTGCCAAGGTTTTTATGAAGAGGTGGAAGGCGAACTGCCTTTCTGCCTGAGCACCCAACAGAGAAGAAATCTATTGTGCTGCCTCTCTCAGTGCTGGTCTGCAGAAAGAGATTCAGGATGAAGGTTCAAATTTAGCATGATGTCATCTTACAATATATTCTCCTGCATGAAACACAGAGGGTTTCTTCTAAAGCAGTTTACGCTTTCAGAATGTCCATGGAGTTCAAGGGTTCAAGGGCTTTTTTCATCCCCTTTTCTTTTTTATTACTGTCATGTCATTAAGTTTCTATCCATCCAATCTTTCCCTTCACCAAATGGACTGAGCTTTTAAAAACAGAGATTATAACAAACCATTAATTAAACACTATGTAAATCCACAAGCTTTCCTGAGATGAATGGGCAGAGTGGAGCAAGGGAAACTTTTCTTCCTAACTCATTATACCTACTAGAACATACGGAATGGCCCAAAGGAGCTTCTGGACAGTAGCCTTAGAACTTAAACAAAAGAAAGCACAATGTAGTACACAATTGACTTCAAGAATGCACTGCCACAAAGAGGTGGTGATGGCCATTAATTTAGGTATATTCTAAAAAGCAATCAGTCTATGCATGGAAAACCTATAACAGTACTGTTTTTATGTGTTATAATAAGCTAAGAGCTTGGATTTGGATCAATCTCCGTATGAAAATTGCTTCATAATCTTTGACTATCCCATTTGTGCATTAAACTTTGCTTTACAAGTCTGTGTGTGTGTGTGTGTGTGTGTGTGAGAGAGAGAGAGAGAGAGAGAGAGAGAGAGAACAGATTTCCAAATAAAAAGTTAGAATTTGCATTTGTAGCACTTGTTTGAGCCTAATTCTGATATTCATTTTGGTATGTTTAATATATTTTTGCTTTTTGAATTTTTGAGAATTACACGGCAAAATTTAGAGATGAAAAAAAATTATCATCTGAACTGCATCAGGATACAGAGACCAAATCAATTTTCTTTGAAATGTATCTCAAAATGTTTAAAAACCTATATTTGCAGTACATTACTTCAATGAACATAGTGATGCTTACAGCCTAATCATGATTAACTAGTCACATTGATTTACAGCAATTTACTCTAAGCATAACGAAGTCTGAATCCAAACCTATACTGATGTTATTTTTTCATGGGTTCAAAGGGATGGATAGATCCAGCATAAATGATTATTCACCAATCCACCATGTCAAAATAAAATGTTTGTATTATGAATCTTCAACATCAGAAGTGGGAACCAACAGTTGTGGAAGAGCAACCCCTGCATGCTTTCTGAATAGTGGGTCAGTCTTCCCCAATTTGGTACTTACAAAATATGTGGGTTTATGGTAGTGAAACTCTAATATATGGATTAAGTAGTGTCAGAAAAATGGTGGATGAGCTATCACTACAGGGAAAGGGAGGAAAAAAATAGTTCCAAAAAGGCCATTTGTTTTCAGTGATGGATATGGTTATGGGCCTAATCATTTCTTAGTCACCTCCCATTTGGATTTTTGCACATGTGAGGCAGCCCTTGAAGAGCAGTCAGATGTTTCACTGAGAATGTGGCAGCATAGGCAATGTTAGGTGTTACCACAGTAGGTCCATATAACACCATTGCTCTGTGAGCTGCACTCACTCCCAGTAAGTTTCTGGCTGTCATTCATAAGGCCCCACCAGGCAAAGGACCAGATTAATGGAGGGACCACCTATCCCCCTTGTATTGTATTTCCTTGCATCACTAGATCCAGCAGTGTGAACATGGTCTGACTCCCTTCTGTAAAGTAGCACCATTTAATGGGAATCAGGAGACCATCCTTCTCTACTCTGAGATTTGAATGACCCTGACCCTGTCAGCCTTTAAAAACACTATTTAAAAAGCCGGATTCTTCTCCCAGGCACTGGGACTTTGCTTGTTAGGTGAGCCAGTCCTGCATGTTTCAACGAGACATATTTTTATTGGTGATGGCATAATGTATATTACCTATTATTTTGACTTTTTGCTATTACAGTTCTTTATTTTTGTTGTTGGGATTACAGTACTTTGTGGCTTTTAATGTACAGGTAATCCCTGACTTACAACAGTTTGTTCAGTGACCATTCAAAGTTACAACGGCACTGGAAAAAGTGACTTATGGCCACTTTTCACACTTACGTGACAGCATCCCCATGGTCATGAGATCTAAATTCAAGAGCTTGACAACTGACTCATATTTATGACAATTGCAGTGTCCTGGGGTGTGTGTGTGTGTCATGTGATCCCCTTTTGTGAATGTCTGACACGCAAAGTCAATGGGGAAGCCAGATTCACTTCACAATCGTGTGACTAATTTAACAACTTTAGTGATTCACTTTACAAATGGGGCAAGAAAGACAGTAAAATGGGGCAAAACTTACTTAACAAATGTCTCATTTAGCCACATAAACATAGGGCTCAATTGTGACTGTAAGTTGAGGACTACCTGTGTTAACCACCTAGAGTTATGAGAATAAGATGTGTTCTCATGTGTGATTTAAATTATTTAAATAACAGAATACAGAATAACAACCTCTGAAGGAAGGCAAGACCTTCCACTGGTTAATTATTCTCACTGACAGGAAATTTTTGCTTAGTTCTAGGGTGCTTCTTTCCTTGGTTAGTTTCCATCCATTGTTTCTTGTCTTGTCTTTTAGTACTTTGAAAAATAGGTTGATGGTTGACCCCATCTTCTTTCTTCCTCGAGTATTGGAATACTGCTATCATGTCACCCCTTTTCTCTAAACTAGCCATACCCAATCTCTTGAACTTGCTCATACAATCAGACTAGGTCTGGAAAGACATTGATACACATTTTTGCTTCTCTATTAAAATTATGTAATTACAACTCAGTTGTTGTATCTCAGACTAATTCACCAACTGATTTGGAGAAAATACTATACAATAAAATGGAATCTTGTTCATTATTGTAGAGAAATAGTGGAATAAAAATGCATCCATAATGCAAATCATTCTTCTGGGATGATCACACTTCTGGGAATCACACTTCTGGGAATGACGAGTGTGAATGTGGTTTCTCCCTTTCAAAATAAGTTATCTCAATAGCAAAGGATATTTTGCTAAAACTGTAATTCCAAAATAAGGCTTCCAGACTATTTTCACTCAGATTTAATTATAAGGCTATCAGTTCTTCTAAGGATGCTAACGCAATTCTCAGGGATGTGGGAATTCCACAGGGATGTGAGTTTAATTTTATAAAGTCCAAATCATTTCAGGGTCTCTTCAGCATGCATATTAAACCTTTGGTGAACATTATTTTTACTGGCCTAGTAAAAGACTCCAGCTGACCTAGTCCTGAGAAATATACTCAGCCCCCAAATCCTTTCTTGCAGTGTGTAATCAAATGCAACAGCATTAAATTAAAAGGTGTGCCGAGCCTCCTTTCAGAGTTTTGCTCTGTTAATAGAAGAGGGCCAGTCAGACTGCATTCTGGATGTGTGCCAAGATCACATATGTTTCTCCTTTGTGGCCATGTTGTCACTATGCACTGATATCTATCAACCTGAAAGCCAGACAACATAAAATGAAAATGTGTTTTGAACATAGATTTAACAGTTATTTTCAGAGGGAAGAGAGAAAAAGAGTCTCAGATTAATTTCTAGATTATATAGAATTGTTCTAAGTATTTATTTGGCATTTGAGACTTTGGCCTAGGGTGGGAAGATCTTTTCCCCAAATGTCATATTTTAGATATGTTTAAGAAAATTGTACAGTTAATGCTTCCCTGCATACACAAATCTGTTCAATGCAGCAGAAATGCTGTTAATAAGATAGGGTGGAAGACAATTCTTTTGTTAATTCCTCCTTCCCACCATGTAACTGTTTCCTTCTTCTGGTCGACAAAATACTGTTTATCTGTAGAAAGACAATACCTATTCTACTTCTACCTAAAAAAGACAATACAGTGCAAATAAAAATTAATAAGCAAAAGAACAATAAGAAAATCAGTACAAACCAATAAAACAATGGAAACCATGAAACTTTGCCTGTAGGAGAGTGCAGTCTATTAGCTTACCAACAATACAATTATTTCACAGGCTTCATACCTCCACCAGATTCCCAGATCCAGTGGCAAAGCCATGTCTTCAGGGCATTCCAAAAGGCCAATAGATTAGGGGAGCAAATCTAACCTCTGGGGGAGATGATGTTCCAAAGAGTGTGTTCCAAGGTTGACCTTCTAATAATTCAGTGTCAATGCATGCAAGGCTTTATAAGTCATTACCAACACCTTGAATTGAACCCCAAAGCAAATTAGCAACCAATGCAGGTCACACAGCTGATCTAGGAATGCACATAGATGCCCATGCCACGATATTTTGCACCAGTTGCACAGAGAATACTGTAAAGCACTATGAAGCAGTATATAAGTCTAATGCTATTGCTATGGCTATTAATTTGCCATAGACAGAGGTGATTCTTCAGCTCATAGCAATAGATGGCCTCACTAGCAGCTTGATGTAGATATTAAAAGAACTAAAGACTTACCAAAAGAAAACATGCCCAAACAAGTTGATTTATCTTGCTACAAGATTTAGATTCCATCTGGCACAATTAGGTCAGTGATGTGCAATAAAGTTCAGTTGCCTTCTGGGCCATGAAGTAAAGTCACTGATTTGTTATTATCCCAGTCTACCCCAACTATTCCAACTTGCTGCCTTCTGGATTACAAGATTCATCATTCCACTTAGTAAGATAATTAAAGAATTGTAGGCCAATATATTTGAAAATCTGGAGTTCTGGAGAACTGGTAGTGAAAATTTTGAGTAGTTCGGAGAACCGGTAGTGGAAATTTTGAGCAGTTCAGAATACCACCTCTGACTGGCCCTGCCTCCCATCTATTCTCTGCCTCCAGAGTCCCAGCTGATCGGCTGGGTCTTCTTTTGTTGCCCTGCACAGGAGAACAGAGCTGGAAAGCAGGTTAGTGGGGTGAGGAAAGAATGGATATTTTGCAGTATCCTTCCCCTGGAGTGGGATGGAAATGGAGATTTTACAGTATCTTTCCCCTGCCATGCCCACCAAGCCACACCATACCCACCAAGCCACGCCCACAGAAGCAGTAGTGAAAAAATTTGAATCCCACTGATAGTTACCATAGTAGACTGACAATGCTAGCTATTTTATTCTCTCTGAATGGTTAAGTGTACCCTAACCTCAATGAAACCTTTCACTAACTACCAATTCAGTTGATAGTTTTCCTCTCTAACCGATTTTGAACTTCAAAGTTTATGGCTGAAATAAGTTTTTTAGGTTGTTGTTTTTTCCTCACTCCCTGATTGTTATAATATATTGGTGGAAAAATAATTCTGAACAATTCAACCTTATATGTTTTTCTATGTCTGTGCAATATTGATTAAGCTAATTTTCATATCAAGACTCTTGTCAAATAGGTAAGGAGGCAAAACACATTAAATTTCATTATGGGAAACAGAGCAGAGATGCAGAACATCAAATCATAGCTCAGATCAGAATTTACCTGGGGGCGGGGGGGGCAGAAACTGAGATTTTCAGGTATTCTGCCTCTGGTTCATTTATTTCAACTTTCTAAGCTTCTGTGTAACCCTACCAGGTTTTGTTCCACTTTTTATTTTGCAAGCTGTTTTAAGAGTATGTGAGATTTTCTCTTGCAGCTGCACATTACATTTAAAGATAAGGCCATTGAGATCAAACAGCCATGGGTCAGGGCAATGGGTAATAATAGCCATAGACATTTTAAGAAAGCCGCTCTCTCATCCGCATAAGATTTGAGCTATGGTAATGCAAACAATCCAATGCTTTAGCAGGTCTCAGATGTAATATATTTTCTTGATGGCTTGATAAAATCTCCTAAGAAGCGTGGGAGACTGCAGCATTCTCAAGAGAGTCATCCTTGTGGATTAGCACAAAGAAAACATCTTCAGTAAGAAGATACCATTAGAAAGAGAAAATACTCTCCCCTTGATCATAGATGTAGACCATTCATTTGGCTTGCTATAAATGGCAGCCTCCCAATGCTGACTTCCTTCCATGCGTATTACCCATAACACATACTCTCCCATGGTCAGATCAGCACAGATTAATTCATATTTTATACTTCGCATATCAGGAAAATAAGGCTGTGGTGTATCCATTGTGTTGAGCCTGGACACTGCTCACATTGAAAATTGATTGATTTGTGTCATAGAAAATGATGCAAATACAAAATCCTTTATGGTTTAAAAATAATGGTCTGTGGCTTAACGTGATGTGCAAATCCATCCATTAATCAATCACATTTAAGCCAAGTATGGTTTGCATATCATATTAGAAAGACTGTAACTGCGGTGCCTAAGATTACCAGTTAATCTTAGGCACCAGTTAATACAGGCAAAGGAGGCTATAGACAATTAATATAGGAGGAAATAGACAATTGGAAAAGAAGAGACATGGGAGTGGTGGAGAAAGGAGGATACACTAACTCTTCAACTTTCTTGGTACCCATGACAAAAATTACAGAAAAAAGGTGCAAAAAATGTACCTAGGCAAATATGTATATGAAATTTCTTTTTCTGGGTGTTTTTTTAAAAAAATATTTTAACCTACAAATCTTTACTTTCAAGAACATATGCTAGTAACAACATAGAATTGACAACAATAGACTTTCCTAATTTTTTCGCCGAAGTGTATGATGAGTCATGTGATCTTCACATTACAGTGACCATAGATTCGGAGGGACTGGATTGAAGCCAACTGTTGGAATCAGGAAATAAATTAAATAACAGCTGCTGTGTCTGTTGACAGACAAGAGAAAGAAAGAAACAGACCATTTACAAGGTCACTATATATAAATGTTTGAATGATTACTGTTGCGAAAACACTCCAAAACAAAAACAAAAAGAGGTTTTAAATGGGCATTTGTCTGCAATAAATGGAGCTGCATTAAAAGGATGTTGCTGGATGCTCATTGTGATGCACTAGTTTACTCTGAACAGCCACAGCTCCTTCCAAAAGGGGTGAAATGCCTGCTCTTCTTTCAGCATAGACTTTGAATGGGGATGGGGATGAACAGAAAGCCTGGGCTATCCTTCTTGCTAGCTATTCATCAACCTTGTGCCCAATTTGTAAATCCTCCCATTGCCTGCCTACCCTCCCCTTGAACCTATCAGATTGAAATTTAGTGAGATTTCTTCACACAGTAGGAGCAGTCTTCTCTGTTATTGGTACTTTAAAAAAAAAAAGGATCAGAAAATTTAAAGATGTCTAAAATCAGAAATTAAAATAATGTTTTTCTGATATTCTGATAATTACTCCTTCTGTAATTCTTAATGTTCCTGCCAAATGGATGGGAGAGTGGGATAAGATGGGACACCCACTATTGGTATGAAAATATCATAAAAGCTGGTTTTGATTTTTTTTTTTTCTCTTCTTAATCAATTGCAGGTATGACTTCTGCTTCAGATTGGCCCCTCAAGTGAAAATAGATCACCTCCGACTTTGTTGAAGCACGTACTGTTCTGAAATATCTACTTGGATCCCAAATTTTTTGGTTGGGGCATACCTAGACTTGCCAGATGCCTAGTAAAAGGAGGACAAGGTCCTTCTTGTGCTCATACCCTCGATCTGGCAGGCATAACCTTAAAGTCCAATAGTGTCTGGCTTTTTGAATGCCTTGGTTTTTTGTTTTGTTCTGTTTTCACTGTTGAAGTCACCTTGAGATTGCAGATGCTTTGTGGGAAGGACATTTTGACACAAGTAACGTAAGGGCAAGTTTCTTGTTCTCTTCTTGGTATCCTGCTTTATTCACCCTAACACTAGAAAAGGATTTTAATGGGAGATCAGGTAACCCTAACAAAGGAACCTGGAGCTGATTACTGCTACCTGTCTTTTCAAAGCCACACCCTTAATGTCATCCTAGAAGCTTCCTGGCCCCTCTCTTTTTTTTTTTTTTTCCCTTTGAGCTATTTTTACATTTTTCCTTGGCATCATTAACAATTGATTCCTCATCTAATTTTGGCTTGGCAATACAATGATGAGCAGCAAAACTGTTGTGTCTAAGCTGGGAAGGTTTCCCTTTGTTTATCCAATGTCTCCAATGCTCAGTGAAAGGCATGGGGAAATTTTTATAAGTGCACAAGGGTCAGTGATTCTCCAAAAGGACCCTAGCAGAGCCTCGGGGGACTGTGTGTGTGTGTGTGTGTGTGTGTACAGGCAACAATAAACAATTTTATAAAAACATATTTTTGGTATCTTTAAATAAACAAACTGACTTCAATCAGTGGTTGGTCAGTTCATATGAAACCTTTTAAAGGGAATGTTAGCAAGAGATATTTTCCGCAAAGGAAAAATCAAAGAATGCTGATGCTTTATGGTTGCATTAGGAACAGAAGCTACTGTGAATTAGAAAAATTGATGTAGAATACCTTACTGAAACTAATAGAGATAATTATAATTCATGTGTATGGAATGAGATGAATTGCATCACTTTTCTAAAGAAGGCTTATATATTGGCCCATTTTTCATGCATAGTGATGCTGGTACCTTCATACAGGTTAGCACTAGGCCACTCATTCCCATAAGATTATTTGTGTTGGGCACCACCAAGGTTTATGGCACCACAGTAGAAAAAAAAAAAAGACACCTTAAACATCTAGGGCTTGGAAGCAGGCAGTTTCCCATTGAGCAGAACTCTTACCTCATCCCTTCACCCATTGTTCTGTAACTGCTCCTCAACAAATAAAAACTTGACCCTTCTCTGCACTGACTGGATTCCTTGTTTTGCAGTCTCGTATTGGTTGAATGCATGATGTTTTCCACAACTCAAAGGTGAGAGCTCTGATTAGTCTTCTTCAAAATATTTGGCAAGGTTTGGGAATGAAAATTAAGGAATATGGAATACATTTTATTTTCTGAATTTTTGAGTAGTTTTTTAGGCCATGAATGGCAACCACTGTTTAATATTAACTAGCAGACCTTGCTCATGCTTTTATCATTTCTTGTCTTCAAAACCATTGGGACTGTTTTTAAAGATTACTCTGGAAGCTACAACTGGTCCAAAATGCAGTCTTGCCAGGAATTATGGGTGTGCTTCAATATGCTCATGTAACACTTCTGTTATGCAAACTACAATGGTTATTGGTAGTCTTCCAGATGCAATTAAAGGTGCTGGTATCATCTATATAGCTCTCATTATTTATGGGGTTGCCTTCCTGCAAAAGGGTGGCATGGTGGCTCAGCAATTAGGATGCTGGGCTTGCTGTGGAAAGCTGGCACCCCAAGTTCGAGATTCAAGCACCACATGATGTGGTGAGCTCCCCATCCTTGCCCTAGTTCCTTTCAACCTAGCAGATCAAAAGCATGCAAATGCAAGTAGATTAACAGGTAGCATTTCAGTGGGAAGGTAGCAGTGCTCCATCATATCATGATGGCCACATGACCATGGAAATTTATTTGAACAGCACTGGATCAATGGCCTTGAAATGGAGATGAACACCAGTTCCTTGAGTCAGCAACGAGTTCTTCCTTTCAAGATAAGGCAATTCCAAGATCCTTTCCACATATATTGCTACCATTTTATTAGTTTTACCCCATTGTCCTTTCTGTAAAGATCATTCTTATGAGCCACAGTGGCACATTGGTTAGAATGCTACCTCTACTGATCACCAGCCACCAGCAGTTTTGCAGTTTGGATCTCACCAGCTCAAGGTTAACTCAGCTGTCCATCCTTCCAAGGTCAATAAAATGAGGATCCAGATTTTGGGAGGCAATATGCTGACTCTGTAAACCACTTAGAGAGGGCTGTAAAGCACTGTGAAGTGATATACAAGTCTAAGTACTATTGCTATTCTAAAGATCTATCAACTGTCTTCCAAAATGCTAGTGTTTCCCACTTTTATGTGAGCCACACATTTGAAAATAATCCCTGTTGCCTTGTGCCTGAATCATCGATAAAAATTTTTAAAAGCCTATCTACACCAAAAATAATATCTCCACTACCACAGATTCTTCCAGCTTGAGGAGGCACCATTAATAAGCATTCTTCTGATAACTGTACAAACTGTAATGAATCTATCTGACAATATTATTATCTAGCATGCATTTAAACCCAGCTTTTAAGAAATGAAATGCATCTAACATCATTTATCTAGATACTTGTGTCTGTTTAATTGTAACCTTCAACTGGGCAAAAAGGTGCATGATAGGGCAACTGCCAAGAAAACCAGGAGATCTAGGTGGTTCCAAATGAGTATAAAGATGTATTACAACTTTAAGCTCTCTACAAGAATCTAAACCTGAATGGCCAAAGGAAATTGGTAGAAGGAATTCAAGGGGGGGGGCTGGACTTAGATATCTTGTGAGCACAAAGGAACTCATGACTGATGATGTGTTTGACCCCTTCTTTGGTCTCAGCCTGGTCATCTCTTACATATACCTCAGTTATGCTAAATTAAAGAATTTGTCTGAAATCTGGGATCCACTGGGAATTGAAATTTGGGAAAGTTGTAGCAGCTTCAGTGCTACCATACTACCAACACTACCACAGTCAGCCACAATCAGATATTTCCAGTGGTCCCTGACATCTTCCCTCAAAGAAACTCAATGGGAAAGCCAGTCAGAAGTCATTCCTGCTCGAACATTTTTTTACCCACCCATGGCCATTCTGTTTCTCTATTTAGGTAAGGAAATAAATCTAAAAAGAAGACTCAGTGGGTCGTGTTTTGTGTAGTTTTTAATAAAACCATCTTGGATTCCTTAATTAAAGTCTGGTTAATGAGTATGTATTAGTAACCAGTTATTTCTAAATTATTTAATATAAATTAGTTAATATAGTGGAAATATATTTACAATATATTCCTACCTAACTTTCAAGATCTCCTTTCTTTTCCAATCTGATTATGGGAGCATTTCTTTTTCAGCCTTTTGACAACCTTTTTTTTTTTAAATTCCTCATGCAGAAAACACAGAATAATCTGTCCAAAGTTTTTTTGTAACAGAAATAAGCATATCCACACACATACTTTAGACTTATAGCATATGTTAATATGACAGATGGAATATATTAGGCTATGATTACTTCTATGATTAACTAACACTAAATTTAGCTGACTTATAAACTCTCATTATATTTCCACAGGGAACTCTAAAAATTAGAGACCTTAAGTGTTGTAACTATGTATCATTGCAACTATGTATCATTGCAACTATGTATCATTGTAACTATGTGTCATTCATGTGTTTGCAACATTGTATCATTCACGTGTAATCATTAACTTCTGTCTCTTCAGTGACCTTTGCAAGGCACGTACAAGGGACAAGGAGCTAGACGGTTGTTAATAAGCTTATCCACACTGTAAATGATCTGTCCGATATGCAGCTTTGTAAACATACACATCCTGATGAGATTATCATGTTTGACTTGAGCTTTGATTAAATCATTTTCTTGTAAAAAAGCACAATAAAAGAGCATGTGCCAAGACATTCGGGGCGCGCTCATCAAGAGGAAACCTCGCTTCCTGTCGTTTCTCTCTCCTTCGCTCCCTATCATGAGCCACCCATCTGATGCGGGATAGCAGATACCGCATTCTGGTGACCCCGACGTGATTCCCTAAGGGGGATACATTGCGACGCGCCCATATCTTATCAGCTCGATGGGAGCTGTGCATCGCAGGCCTGAAGCGAATTGCACATCATCGGATCTGAAACACGGTCTCAACTTTTGTAAGTATGGGTGGAAACTTTTCTCAACAACAGACGCAGCATCTGAAGGAATTGAGGGAGTTAGTCGCTTCTTCTTCTAAATATTCTGCTAATTTAAAGGGCTTGCCTGTAAAAATGAAACCTATTTCTACATTATTGGCTTATGTGTGGCAACATTGTCCCAATTATTCAGAGGAAGGGTCCTTAAAAATTTCCACTTGGCCAAAAATTGGTGAACATCTCCATAGTCCTCCTCGTGCACCTATTGCCATTTTGGTCACTTGGAGGAAAATTATGGAGGCTTTAAAAGTCCATTATAAAATAGAAGCAGGGAGTGTGTTTGAATCTCCCCTGCCAAGTTATGATAACTTTTCTATCCTTCAACCCTCTGCTCCCGATGGTCATAAGTCATTACGGAAGCCTCCCTCCATTCAATCCATAAATTTAGAGCCCCTGTGTCCTCCACCACACTCCCGAGGTGGGGGGGGGGGTTGTAAAAGCCATTCAACAAGCCTTTTATGAAGGGGAAATGAGATGAGGACACCCTTGCAGCTGCTTCCCTCTATCCGGTCATACAAGCCGGCAATCCCCCAGCTCCTCAGTATACCCCAATGCCATACAAAATAATTAAGGATTTGAAAGCAGCCTGCAAGGAAAATGGTATTCAATCCCGCTATGTACAGGGTCTTTTAGGGTCAATAACCCAACCAGGCACTGACTTGATAAATGCTGATTGGCGTACATTATTTGCCATGATCCTCACGCCTTCACAATTTTTGGTCTGGGAGTCAGAATTTCATAAACGTACCGCAGCCGCAGCCGCTAGAGGCTTGCCGGCAAATGTCACTTTAGATATGCTTAATGGTACCGGCACCATGCTTACCATTGCCCAGCAGACTGCCACAGACGCAGCTGCTTTCCCTATATTACAGGATTGTACTTTGGCCGCGGCTCGAAAAATTGATAATGCGGGATGCGTGCCCAAATCTTTCTCTAAAATTATCCAAGGACCTTCTGAGCCTTTTTCCTCCTTTATAAACCATCTCACAGAAACCTTGGAGAGACAAATTGATAATGAGGAGGCTTGTAATGAATTAGGTTTAAAACTTGCTTATGAAAACACAAACGCTGATTGTCAGAAAGTTTTGCAACCATTAATTAATAAGAAAAATGTTACCTTGGCAGATTATCTTGCAGCCTGCCGAATCATAGGAACCACATCCCATTCCATGTCTACTCTGGCTGCAGCCATTATGGAAGGCATGCAGCAGAATATGGGCTTTCTTCTTCCCATTTCCCAACAAAATACTCGTAAAATGGGTAATTGTTTTAATTGTGGCAAGCCAGGTCACTTTAAGAGCCAATGCAGAGCCCCGGGTGGGGGAGCAAATATGTCAAGAAACCAGGTAGCTCACCCAAAAACGCCATGCCCTCGATGTAAAAAGGGCTATCACTGGGCTAGTCAGTGCAGAGTCCAAAAGAATGAACAGCAGAATAACCCTACAATCATTCAAAAACCCTATTTGAATCAGGGAAACTAGAAACGGGGCAGGCAGCCAGCCCCACAACGAAGGCTGCTGAAACTTGCAATTTTTCTTCTTTCGCTTACGATCTTGTTGCTAATGAAACTGTTACTTATCTCCCTGGTATCGCTGACTTTCTCTTTGTACACCCTGTTCAGCCTTTTCACATGCCCCCCGATATTCCAGTGCTAGTCTTTCCTGTACAGGACTTAGCTGAACAAGGTATTCTTGCCTCTCCTTTTCTGCATGACCCCACTGTATTGTCTGATGTCTGCCTGTCTGTACTAGCTAATACAGAAGTTACTATAAATGAGGGGGATGTTGTGGCAAAAATGATTGTGCTCTTAGACCAACAACAAGAGCAACTCTATGCAATTGAAAGACCAATTAGTCAACCGAAACCTACGGTAACATTCTTATTGAATGGTCGATCCTTTCTTGGTCTTTTAGATACTGGAGTGGATATTTCCGTCATCCGAACCGCTGAGTGGCCGGACACCTGGCCTGCAGATGTGGCACCAGCGGTGAGAGGAGTGGGGGGACTCCAGGAGACTCGCATTAGCAGAAACTGGGTAAAAGCCCATTCCCCTGAGTCTCAATGTGTTGCTTATATTAAACCAGCTGTGATTCCTCTGTATACTAATTTGTGGGGAAGAGACCTTATGTCACAGTTTAATGCGCAACTTACCCTCCATTAACCATGCTTCGCTTATGTCTGACTAACAATAACCCTGTGTGGATTGATCAGTGGCCTCTCCCTTCTATAAAACTTGAAGCCTTACACTCTCTTGTTCAAGAACAATTAGATAAAGGTCACCTAGAACCCTCATTGGGTCCATATAATACCCCAGTTTTTGTTATCAAAAAGAAAAACGGCGCTTGGCGCCTCCTTCAGGATTTAAGGGCTGTGAATTCGGTCCTCCTTCCAATGGGACCCCTGCAATGTGGTCTTCCAAATCCTAACATAATTCCTCAAGAGTATGACCTTGTCATTATCGATTTAAAAGACTGCTTTTTCTCCATTCCATTACACAAGTCAGATAGAAAATTATTCGCTTTTACAGTACCAACTTTAAATAATCAAAGACCTACCAAACGATATCAATGGAAAGTCTTACCGCAAGGTGATGACATAAAACATGTCATCAATCATTCAATTCGTACCTTTGCCTCGCTGGGACGTCCAAAAGAAATCAAAACTGACAATGGACCTGCCTATACAAGTTCTGCTTTCCAGGACTTCTGTAACAGATGGGATGTAACCCACAAGTTTGGGATTCCCTACAACAGCCAGGGGCAGGCTATTGTGGAACAAGCAAACTTATCTCTGAAACGTGCTCTTGATCGATATTCGTTGCGGGAAAACCCCCCGAACCTCCCAGCATTGCAAAATTCTCTTAATATTTGTCTTTACACTTTAAACTTTCTTAATCTGACTGGCATTCCTCCCACTTCTGCTGCTTCACGTCATTTTTCCTCCCCCTCCCCCCCGCCTAACAGACCTCTGGTATATTATCGCAGATTGCCAGATCCCACCTGGCAGGGTCCCGCTGAGCTTCTCCCTTGGGGACGAGGCTACACTGCGATCTTACTGCCAGACAAAACCACTTGCTGGATCCCTGGTAGGGCGGTTAGACCCTATCATGGGAATTCCTCCGCTACATCTGTATCTTAAAACTCTTCCTGATATTCTTGCCTATATCTTCTTTGCAATTTCTACCTTACTTCAACAAAACCTATGCTTCCTGTCAAAAGACTATTTGTGTTAAAACCATTTCATTAACAGAAGGCTATTATACTTGTTCCATGTAGGTACGTCATGAAAATGCTACCCATAGTTTTCACTCTGTCACTTCTGTTTTGTTTAAAGAACACTCTACCACTCGCTCTTTTGTTCCTTCTTTACTCTTCCTATGGAAAGGAACCTTAAAATCTTTTCCTCTATTCAATCTAAATATAGGGGGACCTAGATGTCCTTCTATTGTATTATGGGTTCCCCCACCCCAACTAACATCCTTGATGAATTACCAAATTAATCTTTGTCATTATTGTAATTATTATCCTTTTTCTACTAATTGCATTCCCTCCTCATCTAGTAAATGTTCCACAGCTAACTTGTCCATAGCCCTCTCTCCTACTTGTCATGCTTTTATATTCCCGAACTTTGATCCTGTCAACAAACGATGCTTCAAAAGAACTGTCCATGATGATCCGCAGAAGCCTCATAGAAGATATAATATTGCTTGGACTATAACTGACTTTCAAGGCGTTCGTTTAAGTTCTACAACCAATTTTTCTCGCATAGAAGACTTCTACCCACCACTTCAATTCGATTTGGCAGACGCACCCACACAACCAGGGGATATTCTGCAATCTACACCACTGCAGGAGGAACTTTAACATCACGCCTGAAAGGAATGTATTTTATCCCTGGCAATAATTTTGTTTGGACTTGTTCCACCTGTCTCATGGCATGTGTCCACGGGGATGAAATTGTTAAATCCAAATCATTTTGCATTCAAGTATGGCTTGTGTGTATAACTCTCATGATTTTATATCCCTACAGGTACCCATGGAATACCCCTCTTTTGCAAAATCGTAAAGATTTAGATCTGTTATTCTTTTAAAAAACAAGGGGGATTGTGTGCTATGCTTAAAGAAGAATGTTGTCTTTATGCTGATGGCAGGGGGGGGGTTGTTTTCTATTTCGCCATGGTTTACAAACTTTTTAACTGCATTGGCAGGATCATTAATAATCATTATATTGATATGTATTATAGGACCTTGTTGTTTTAATAGAATATTGCAATTTTTTAAAAATTAATTATCCTCCATAACTGCTGATGTTAATGTGCTATTGCAAGCTCATGTTATATCCTCAACACCGGACGAAAAAATGTCATTGCTGAGTTACCGCTCCTTGGACAACCCTGACGCTGACGGGTCGCACTCTTGCCTAGATGACGGGGACGGCGAACATTTCATAAAAATGGTTCCTGTCTTCTTGGACGAGGAAGAAGACTCGTCATAAATAATAAAAACAGAGGAGATGTTGTAACTATGTATCATTGCAACTATGTATCATTGCAACTATGTATCATTGCAACTATGTATCATTCATGTGTTTGCAACATTGTATCATTTACGTGTAATCATTAACTTCTGTCTCTTCAGTGACCTTTGCAAGGCACGTACAAGGGACAAGGAGCTAGACGGTTGTTAATAAGCTTATCCACACTGTAAATGATCTGTCCGGTATGCAGCTTTGTAAACATACACATCCTGATGAGATTATCATGCTTGACTTGAGCTTTGATTAAATCATTTTCTTGTAAAAAAGCACAATAAAAGAGCGTGTGCCAAGACATTCGGGGCGCGCTCATCCCGAGGAAACCTCGCTTCCTGTCGTTTCTCTCTCCTTCGCTCCCTATCATGAGCCGCCCATCTGATGCGGGATAGCAGATACCGCACTTAAGAAGAGGGAGGGCAAAGAATTGCTAACTGAATTCTCAGCATATTCTTAATTCCCATGTCTTTTTAGACATAGCCATGATCATTAAGCTATATTTGACATGTACTCACATGTTCTGTACTGATATTTTTTGTAGTTTAATTCAAAGCTATATTTCTGCAAACTCAAAATTAGTCAAGATGCAGTGGGAGAGAAACTGCTGGATGATACTGCAGTAATGGGAATTACATTCATTCATTTGATTTACATCTGGCTTTATCATCTAATTCCAAGTACCTTGCATACTTTAAATATCTAATAATACAAGAACCTCATACAAAATAATATAAACTAACAAGTTAAACCCTCCCCTGTCTTCCCTGGCATGTGCATACACATCCAGCAGTTAGTTATGTTCAATGCTTGTGATAACTTCTTCAAATCCTTCATGTATGTATTGTCTTATAAATCTGTCCCCAAGTCTCCAGCTGGTCCAACATATTGAGTCTGTCCTCCGGATGCAATCATCAGTACTATCGTCAAGGTGGTTAGCTCAGTCCAGGGACCAATCTTCTTCATCTTTTTAAGGTGAGCTTCAGCAGCTGACCATCCACTGGAACTGCCCTCCACATAGAATTTGGATCTGGTGCCTTCTTGACTCTGCTGTAATGTGTCCAGCCTCCTTCCCGAGTGCGAACTGCAGATTCAGTTATCAACAGCACCTGGTACGGGCCTTCCCAGCTAGTTTGCAGCTTCTCACTTTTCCAAGTCTTTATCAGAACCCAATCTCCAGTCTCAAAGGGATGTTGGCTCCCAGTAAAAGGTGGTTGTTGCACCAATAGTCTCTGTTTATAGAGAGAAAACAAAAACCTAGACAGTATCTGCAAATATTTTCTCAAAAACAAATCTTTAAATTCAGGAATTGGATTCCCTATTTTCACCAAGTAGGGTCACCCCATTAGTATCTCGAATGGAGAGACCCCAGTGTTCTTCCTTGGACATGTTCTGATTCTGAGCAGTGCCAAGGATAAGTTCACAAGCAAGTATTTCCAACAGATGTTCTGGGTTAGCGTCCACATCTTTGGACTCAAAAAATGTGGCTTCACAGCTGTCACCAGCGCTTCTGTTCCCCAATGCCCTCCCTCATGTACTTTTCCAGAATTCCCCTCATTGCATTCACAGGTACCACTCTCACCCCCTCTGAGGTTCTCCACCCATTCTCAGTTTGCACACACCCTTCTCTTTCCAGATCTTACCAAAGGTATGGACCACACCCCAGGCGTATTTGGAATCAGTCCAGATTGTCACATTAATTCCTTCAGCCAACTCCAAAGTGCTCTTCAAAGCAAACAGCTCGCATTTTTGCACAGACCATGAAGAAAGAAGGGAGCCTTTTTCTATGACCTCCCCTTCTCCTGCCACGACTGCAAATCCTGACTTCCTCTTTCCTTCCTTAACCCTGCTTGATCCATCCACAAACCATCTCTCCCCTCCTTTCAAAGGAGTTTCTTCTAGATCCTCCCTCACTTTTGTCATCAGATCTACTTGCAACAAACAATCATGATCCTCAACTTCCCACTCCTGTCTTCTTCCTTCTAAAAATTCTGCTGGATTCAAATTCCTGTCTGTCCCAATCACTACATCAGAGCTGATTCTCAAAATGGTCTCATATTTGAGAATCCGCCCCTCTGTCATCCAAGTTGTTGCCAACTGACTTAGCACAGAAGTAACCTGGTGGGGTGAATGCACTACAAGCCCCCCCCTCCAAAGGTTAACTTCCTGCTCTCTACCACCAACATAGCTGTAGCAGCCACAGTCTGCACACACACCGGCCATCCTCTCACCACCGGCTCCAGAGTTTTGCTCAGAAAAGCAATGGGCTGGTATTCCCCCCCCTTTCTTCTGCACCAACACTCCTAGTGCCATTCCCTGAGCTGCTAATACATACATGCTGGCAATGCCTTCTTTAAAACTTCCCATCTCTCATCATCTCCCTCTAACCATTCTATACTCTCTCCTTTTCCTACTAGCTTCCTGTGCAAGAATTGGGCTAACACAGTGTATTGGTCCACCCAAACTCTGCAATCCAAGAGCTTTATTTCACCTTCTTTTCCACAAACTGGATCTTTTCCCTTGAAACTGTCAATCCTTGCTCCTTCAGCCAATTTAGCAAAGCTACAGATGCTGCTCTGACCTCATTCTCTTTCTCCCCAGTCAACAAGTCATCCACATATTGAATCAACATAATCCCTTTCCTTTCTCAAAAGACACTAACTTTCCAAAGCCTGTCTAAATCTTCCACTCTCAGGATCATCCCATTCAAATGCAAACAGGTCTCTACTTCCCTCCTCAAGGGGGCATGCCCAGAAGGCATTCTTCAGATCAACCCCTCTCTCCCCCTTCTACTCATTGAATATTGTGGGGTCCAAAGCTTTGTCACCCCAGGCTGCACTTGAATCTTAATCGGCTGAATGTTCATTCGCCCTGCCTTCTCTCCTCCTGCCCAGAAATTGCTTTCTCATCTTCCACAGTCATTTTCCACATCCTTACTCCCTTCCCAGTATCCCATAACTGGATACCAAATGTAGGCAACAAATCTCTCCCTAGCCAATTCACTCCAGAATCAGGAATGTACAACACTTCAAGCTTCAGTCACTATCTCATTCATTTCCAGTCTAATTTGTTCAAACACACTCACATTCTGTGATTTCCACTCACCCCAGCTACTTTTATCACTTTCTTGGATCAATGTGCACCTTTTATCGGGTCACACACAGAAGTCCGGCTTGCGCCAGTGTTTATCAGGAACAGCCGCTCCTGACGGTTAGGACCTATTAAAATGTTTACCAATAGCTCCCCACAGGTCCTCTTAAAGAAGCCGGAACAGCCCTAATCATCATACAATGCATAACTCCTTTCCTCCCAGTCAGTAGGACACTCGCGCGCAAAGTGACCTTCCTTCCCACACCTGAAGCAACTCCTATCCATTCCAGGCTGCCTCATTCCCATACCTCTCCCTCTAGAACCTCTTCCTCTGCCCCAAAAACTTCCCTGATTGTATCCCCCAAAATTCTCACTCCTTTCTCCAGTTGAACCTTTCCCAAAATTCTCACTTTTCTTCATCTCATTTTTTATTGCAGCCTGCATAGCTGCAACCATCATTTGTAACTTCTGTTTGGTTTTTACAGTGTCTGTTCACAAAAACTTGCTGGGCTTCTTTCAGGAGATCAACAATTCCCACAGCTCGGCAGGTTTTATGGGGACAGCCACAAAGACTGTCACCGGGTTGCCTGCAGCATTGATCCCATTCGGGACTTCCCCAAGAGGAAATGCATCCACTTCAGGTTTTTCTCTGAAGGGAAAATTTTGAACACTTCTCTTCTCAACTGTTCCACTTCTTTTCTCAGTCGCAGATAGGAGGGGGTTGGGGCGCCAGCAATGGTGGTGGTGCCATAGGAACATTGGCACGCGCATTATTCAAATTAGGATTTGCAGGCAGCGGACTCTGCAGCCAATCGTCCATCTCACTCTCATTGTCTTTTTGTTGAGACATGTATTGACCCTCAATTGGAGGGACGGGACTTTCAAATTTCACATGAAACCATACATCTATGTATGCAATTTGAGTAGTCATTTTGTGTTCGAGAATATAGTCTTGCGATTTGGTCATCCAATAGATACTGGTCTCCCCCTCAGGACTCCAGTGATATGGAAATTTAGGATCAATCAAAGGGTATTTTGGCCATCGGTCTCAACAAAGATAAATCATGTTTCTCTTTTCAAGATGTCTGGTGAATTCCTTTAGATTCAGGGAGAACCACTGTTTAAATAGTTGTCCCAGGGGTGAATCTACCGGAATAGGTTTTCTGCCATTGTCAAATTTTCCCTGTCCCAGACAGGCTTCTTCCTGGTCTCCAAGACCCTCACTCTGTCCCTTTCCCATCTTCTACTCTTCCAGGCTCCCAGAGCCTTGACTCACCAGTCCTGTCCTCTAGCAGATGTTGGATTCCCCCAGGGAGTTTAAGGACCCCTCTCTTTTTCCCAGTCCTCCAGCAGACGCTGGATTCTCCCAGAGAGTTTAAGGACCTCTTTCTTTTGGCTACAAATGGAAGGAACAAAGTTTACCTGATCTGATCACTCCTGGACTTTCCGCAGTCAGTCAAAGGATGTGTGGGCGTCCCCAACTCAGATCGTTCTCACACACTCTCAGCCGGCACTTCATCTCAGTTCTTTTTCCAAGAATCATCTGGATTCCCAGTCACCTCGGGAGTCTGACCGAATTCAGGGAGAGGTGCCTCTCAATGGGAGGTTGTGGCCACTCTCTTACCTGGTCTCCACTTTCCAGTCGACCACCGTCGAGGATCCCGGACGAGCCCCCAAAATTGTGAGATTGTGGCTAAAAAAACCCACCAGGATTCAAAGTTGATCCAAGGAAAAAGGCTTTATTAACATCTGCAGATGGGTTCCTCCCTCTGGCAACTGGGAAGAACGAAAGACAAAGCTTCTGCTCTAATCTTATACCCAAAACTACCCCTCCCCCAGTATATAAATGGCTTGATTTACAACCTACCTATTGAATTTCAGTATACAATTCATCACCTAATATGAGACATCAGGAAGTTGGATGCTTTCTAACACGTACGCATATTCCCAGATTTTCCCAGAGCATAACGTGTGATTGTTCAACGTTTCAAATCTCCCTTGCTCAGTAGAAAAGTCTCAAACTCGCAGTTTTGAGGTTTGAGTCACAGCTACACAATACACAATGGATTTTATTCATGTTTTCCTCTTACACTAGGGTTAAGAGAGAGTGACTGGCCCACTAAACCATAAAAGCTAGATAACTAAGATTGTCAAATCCACTCCTAAAAAGAAATAGTTTCACTTATAAATCAGCCACACACCCTAAGAATGGCAGTAATTTATGAAGCACATATTTGCAATATTCTTAACGTCTGGATTTTAGGACAGGAAAAATTTAATTTTTCCACCCCAGAATGTTTAGGAAAGGAGGGAATGAAAGGATTAACAAATAAGCAAATAAACCCCCTCACACACCCTGGTAAATTCATTAATCATAGAAGTAATCATAGAAATTAATCATAGAAGAAATCATTGCCTAATTTGTATTTATGTCTTTCTGTTTTGACTGAAGATTTCATCATATGCAGAACTCAGTCTACTTGTGGGTTTATATCACTGCCAGTTTTTCATGAGTGCTGCTGTCATTGTGCCCTTTCCAGCCAGGCCTTTCATAGCCAGTTCAGTCTTAATATTTCAAAGAGAAAGCAAAATCCCTCTGCTCAAAACTGCCTACATAAGACCAAAGATAGGAAAATTAACCAGGTTTTAATTTAAATTCCTGTTTTCTCTGCTCACCCATGGATACATTCCGCATCATTAAGAATCTTTAAAATAAATAAAATAACATCAAATACTTTTATCAGCAAAACAAAATTGCTGATGCAGCAAAACAAAATTAAACTATGGACAAATTTATTAGATTCGTATTTTCTTTTCTGCTCAAGAAGCGGTATCTGGCCAATCTTGGTTGACAATTGAAAACTTAGCAGAATCAGATCTAGCTCTTATCTGGATTAGAAACCACCTGAAAAACCCAGGGCTGCATTAGACCTGTTGGAAACATCCTGGAAAAAAGCAATGTCAAAACCTTCCCATATTGCTACTAAGAAATGTTCCACCTTGGGACAGTTAGACATTGAGGAACTCAAAAGCATACCCTGTAGGTAATTTCTGAAGTTAAGATAAATTATAGTACATATAGTCTGCCCAATTCTGCCTACTTCGGAAAAATTTTATTAGTGAGCAAGAGTGAAATGCGTATATGCCTGAGATTGCATATTTGTCCTTTGAAGCTTTACATTTTTTCTGTCTGAGATAGATTTTGAAGAAAGTAGGAATACTAACTGGAAAGCATTAATATCATTCCTAAAATATTCCTGAGTGTCCCAGAAAATGAAAGTTCTTCAGAGCAACATATCATTTTCTTGAGCTGGCTTTAGTATAAAGAGGTATTAAGATGACATCATAATGTTCCAAAGAGCTTGATCAGATCTAGTGTACACGAACAGAAATAAAAGCTTGTCCTGGGACTGCTTAGATCAGGGGTCTCCAACCTTGGCTCCTGGAAGCCTGGCGGACTTCAACTCCCAGAGTTCCACAGCCAGCAAAGCTGGCTGTGGAATTCTGGGAGTTGAAGTCCGCCAGGCTTCCAGGAGCCAAGGTTGGAGACCCCTGGCTTAGATTATAATGCTTGATGTTGTGGTAAAGGTATTAAGCTGGAAACTAGGAGGCCATGAGTTCTAGTACTGCCTGAGGCATAAAGCCAGCTGGGTGATCTTGGGGCAGTCACTCTCCCTAAGAAGTAAGCAATCATAAACCATTTCCAAATAACTTGCCAAGAAAACTACAGGGGCTTGTTCAGTCAATTGCAGTGGTCAGTTAATGACACAAAGTCATTGTGCATATTCATACTCTGGAATAGATTTCTTAATATTACAATATCTTCACCATTTTTATCATTCAGGATGGAATTTTCAGTAAATATTCCAGTGAAAAAATTAACAGGCAGGGTCTCCAAAACCAATCAGCTCCTGATTTTGTGAAGAAAGGTTGAGTTCCTATCCAACTGAATGTACCGTATATACTCGAGTATAAGCTGAGTTTTTCAGCACATTTTTTGTGCTGAAAAAAACCCCCTCGGCTTAGACTCGAGTCAGATTCCCCTCTGCAAAAAAAATGGTGTGGAGCTCCGAAGCTGGGCAGCTGCTTCCCTGCTTCCGTGTTTCCTTTGCAACTTTTAAGCATGGGGGTAATCGGAAGCAGAAAAGTTCTTGCTTGAGGATATATTGTTTTTTTCTTTTTTTAACTGTTTTTTGGGGGGGGAAGACCCACCGCCATGTGAGAATGCTCAGACACGAAATCTATCCAACCGAAAATAAGTGTGTGTGTGGATTTTAACAGAGGGAAGATGTAGGGAGAAGGCAAAAGCGACAGAAGATCCTTCAGGGGAAACTGAGGGGGAGACTCACCCTTGGTCCAGATGAGCCCCCTTCCCCTTTCTCTAGGCTGAGAAAACAACGCGAGCCGAGGTTGCTTCGGCTCCACTCAGCTTCATTTCCTCAGCTCCAGCTGCTTTCAGTCCACTCGGGAGGAGGGGGAGGAGGGGGAGGAGGCAGCTCGCGTTGTTTTCTGAGCTCTAGGCTGAGAAAGCAATGTGAGCCGAGGTCGCTCCACTCAGCTTCATTTCCTCAGCTCCAGCTGCTTTCAGTCCACTCGGGAGGAGGGGGAGGAGGAGGTGGTGGTGGCAGCTCGCGTTGTTTTCTGATAGTGAGATCATTTCCCAAATTAATTGATTCACTAACCCAAAAGAAGAAGATGTTGATGACAGTGGGAGGCAGGAATCACTCTCTCCCTTGCAAGAAAAAAGCAAGAACCGTTCTTATGATCTCTCCCTCTCTCTCTTTCTCCCCGTAATACAGTAAAGCCCTTTCCAGCACGCACGCGCGATCCGCCCCCGCCGCTTTGCACCTTGCAAATGCAAAAACCCTGGGTTTTGCATTTGCAAGGTGCAAAGGGGAGGGGGCGGATTGCATGCGCATGCTGGAAAGGGCATGACTTTATTGGGGGGGGGAGAGAGAGAGAGAGAGAGAGAGAGATCATAAGAACGGCTCTTGGTTTTTTCTTGCAAGGGAGAGAGTGACTCCTGCCTACCACTGTCATCATCATCATCTTTTGGGTTAGTGAATCAATCAAACCTTTCATGTTAGTGAGATCGTTTCCCAAATTTCCCTTAAATCAGGGAAGAAATCAGAAACAAACCTTTGGACTGAGAATAAGCCTGTTCCTATGATGCCATTTTTGTTCACTGCAGTGTGAAAAGTGTGAAAAAACACACTTCTTTTTCTTCATCTTCTTGTTCCCTATTTACTGGTCTCTTTCAAAGAGGAAATTGTGAACATCAAACTTATTCTCAACTGTCCTAGTGAAAGTTTTTATTGGCATCTATTTTTATTTTTGAAATTTACCAGTAGCTGCTGCATTTCCCACCCTCGACTTATACTCGAGTCAATAAGTTTTCCCAGTTTTTTGTGGTTAAATTAGGTGCCTCGGCTTATATTCGGGTCGACTTATACTCGAGTATATACGGTATGTAGACTTGAGAAAGCAGACAGTTATACACAAGTCCTACCTGAGCATCCCTTCGTGATCCAGTTCTACATCCATCCTTAAGATTTTTATTATGATGAGCTGAAGGAGAAATGCATTTAAAAAGCTTTTCAATCTGAAACACTCAGGATTCCCAAGCTAAGAATATTTTTTTGTAAGCTAGGTTCATGTCCCATTTCTCATAGTTCATGGAAGGCAAAACTGATGAACTTCTGGATGTTAAGAAAGAGGCTTATTTGTATATTTCTAATTTCCTCCTCGTGTTAAGCCCACATACTTCACCCAAACACATCAATAGGGTTTCTTATCTGAATAATAACAGAAGTCAACCTAATATCATTATTTCATGGAAATGACAATGGTTATTGCCTAAGTAGAGTCATCATTGCTAAATAACCTTAAGTTACAGGATTGGGGGAATAACACAAGAAGAAAAAAAGAATTTCAGATTACCAAGTAGCCAAAGTAGTGAGGGAAGACTACTAAATGAGTTTGCAACTGTGTCCTTATTCATTTGATTCTTGTTCCAATGTTTTTCTCTTTTAGGATTCAATATAGGCTATTCATCACCAAATTGCTCAAAATGGGAGGTAAGGTTAGCATGACTCACCCAATTCTTCAACTCAGAAAGTCAAAAGCCTGCTAGGATATCCTGAAAGCAACAAAGACACCATAGCCCAGTGTGAAAAGTTTAGGATAAGAATTACAAAAACTTCAAACAGAGCTTGAGGATGGAGGCAAAGAGTGGAGGGGCATATCAAATTGAAAGACTTGACCTCTGTGGTTTTCCTTCAGACTTGTGTAACTAAAAGACCTGGGAACAGCATTGAATCAAAAGGCTTTGGAAAGCTCCAGGGGTGAAATTCTGAGACAATGAAAGAGCTTTTCTTTTCTCTCTCTCTTACTCTCTCCCTCTCTCTCCCTGCCTTCCCTCCCTCCCTTCAACACACCTGGAAATGGAAACTGGAAAGAGGGAGTTTAATTTTAGTTCTTGCTTCATTTTATGGTTAACTTTTTATAGATAAATGTATTTCCTGAAACCTTGCAAAGCAGCTGCAAATCATACTAAAACATTTTACTACAGTTTATTGAATACATCAAAATGTACTAAATCCATACAATAAGGTTAGTCAAAGTGAAGCAATCCATATTACAGTATAGTCTTGCTCTTCATTATTAGTAAGCTGATACTGCAGTTATATATGTATTTACTCAGATGTAAAATACACTAATTATTCTTAATGCCAGGTGATTTTTCCACAGGTAAGTAATCTTTCTATCACAAAACAAAATCTATCCCCATCTATCATGGGGGGGGGGAGGGAGAGAGAGAGAGATTGCAATGATGTGCACTGCTACAAATATGGCTTCTTGACAAGCTTAATTAATAATCCAAGATTTGTTCAATATATATCAATAGGATTCCAATTGCCTCAGTTCCAAAAATGTTATTGGGTTCAGTTCCAAACACATTTGAAGTGGGAGGAGGCTGAAGCTAACAGCCCTTATGCCTTTCTCAAATCAATGTGTGAATCAGATTCCCTGGGAAATCTTTAGCAGGCAGCAGGAGCCAGTGAGAAGAGGCTGCAATTGGCATGCTTGAAATTTCCCCAGGAAACCAAGAGATGCTAGTACTGCCCATTCTCTTCAGGCCTGGGTCCTGGGAAAGACTGCCCTTTCCCACTCTTTCCCCTTGTTCCAAAAAATTCAGTGGCATTAGGGATTCTTAATCTAAATCCCTGTGGATTACATTCAGATTAAATTGTTTCCAGTCCTGTTCATCACTAGAGAGATATTCATAAAAAATGAAGCTTAGCTTTGTTTTTAAGTTTATTACAAAACATGAATATCTGTTTTCACCTGAGAAGGAAATTTAGTTTTAAAAAATAGAGGGTGAACTGCATTCCTACAACGAGGATAGGTACCAATCTTTATAATACCTAAGAAACAGCAGCTTCATTACAGAATAACAAGAGTTGGAAGGAACCTTGCAGGTCTTTTAGTCAGTGGTGGGATTCCATTTTTTTTTACTACCGGTTCAGTGGGCATGTATTGTAAAATCTCCAGTCAGATGTGGCATTTGCCGGTTCTCCAAACTACTCAAATTTTCTGCTAGTGGTTCTCCAGAACTGGTCAGAACCTGCTGAATACCACCTCTGCTTTTAGTCCAATCTCCTGCTCAGGCAGGGGATCCTATATCATTATAAAAAATGGCTGTCCCATCTCTTCTTAAAACCTCACACCTTCTGGAGGCAATCCATTCTCAAGGAACCAACCTTAAATTGAAAGAGACTGTTTAAATCTTCCAATC
Organism: Hydrophis major; assembly: GCA_033807585.1. Classification (NCBI taxonomy): domain Eukaryota; kingdom Metazoa; phylum Chordata; class Lepidosauria; order Squamata; family Elapidae; genus Hydrophis; species Hydrophis major. The sequence goes on from CM066330.1 coordinate 112,628,566, forward strand.
AGCAGAAAATTGCAATCACCAGTTTTAAAGCATGTAGCACCAGTGGACTTAAATTTGGGGAGGAAAGGAACATGCAGCAGCTGCCGCTAATGCCATGCTTCAGCCTAGTTGCTTCTCTGCTTCTACACTGTGAAAGAAACCAAGTAGCCCTACCTGTCCTCAACTCAAACAGCTAGGCCAAATGAGATCCCTCAATTCCTTCCTGTCCTGCTTAATAGCTGACAGAAAAATAGAAGGTATTCTCTGTTCCAGTGACAATCCCCAGATAAAACTATCTTCTATTAAGGAGAACAAATAAGCAATCAAATACAATAAGACTTGCCCTCTAAAAGACATCCAATTCAGAGGTGGTATTCAGCAGGTTCTGAACAGTTCTAGAGAACTGGTAACAGAAATTTTGAGTAGTTCAGAGAACCGGCAAATACCACCTCTGACTGGAGATTTTACAGTATTATTCTCCTGCCACGCCCACCAAACCACGCCCACAGAACCGGTAATAAAAAAAATTGAATCCCACCACTAATCCAACTGGAAAACACTCCTAGGTGAAAGATAACCGGATGCCACCTTGGTGAGGACTAAGCTATTTCACAGTGTCCTTATTTAACATTGAATCCATGCTATCACCCTTGTAAAGAATTACATCACTAGTTCAAAAGGAATCCTATGAGCAAAATAATAAGCTTAAATGGTTGTATCCAGATGTGCATTTGTCTAGCAAATATGTACAAATGACAGCTGCCAGGCATGCAGGCTGCAACATCTATTTTAAATGAACTTTTAAAAATTGACTCCCCTTCCTCCCTCCCTCCCTCATACCTTCCTCTTCTTCCCCCTCTTCTTCTTCTCCTTCCCCATTTTTTTATGTATAGCTGCCTTTAAATACCTGATAAACAGGGGTGGGATGTTACCGGTTCTGCCTGGTTCTATAGAACCGGTAGCTCTGAAGAGCAGAAGACACCAAACTGGTTCTGTGTTTGCTGCTGTTTGGCCCACCTGCCCTCCTGGGCTCTTACCTGTCCTTTATTTCCTGCTTTTTCCACCTCAGTTGCTTTGTGCGGCACAGCTGAGGTTGAAAAAGTAGGAAAAAAGAGGCTTTTCAAATGCTGTGCACCCTCGCACAGTGCTTTTCAGCGTCCAGGTGGCACAGCTTAAGGTTTTTTTACACATGCTCACAGCGTGCGTCACCGTAGTCACTGAATGTAGTCACCGAACCAGTAATAATACCATTAAATCCCACCCCTGCTGACAAAGTTTTATTTGAGATGTTCTGCATATGCTGAAAAAAGTTTAAACTGTGGGAAAGCAATTCTGGCATTCGAGTTTGTCTGAAGACCATATTTGTTTAAAAGCTTGAAGCACCTTTTTCAAATTTAACATTGCTTGAACAATTAGAAATTCAGTAAGAATATAGTAGAAACAATATCAATTTAAAATATGGGGAATGTTTGTTCTCCTGCCTCCTGGGTAATGTGTCACATTATTACATCATCTGTTTATTGAGTGATTGGCTCACTGTGTGAATTGTAAGGTGCAAAGATTATGGAATATATTGCATAGCTTGGCTAGAAGTATTCAAGACTGCAAGTATATCCTTAGGTGGAAAAGTGTCATTTGAAAATGAGTGCTTCCTCTATAATTCCCTAGCATTTAAGAAGTGAAAGGGGAAGGAAGTCATTCACTGTCTCATACACATACACATACACCTCCTGCAACTGACGTGCATGATTTCATCTTTAAAAAGATTACATACACATCACTCCACTTGCTCTGTTACATCTAGCCATTTCTTTATACATTGACATAGGGCAAGAAATGCAATCTTCATTCTTTGATACTGTACAAATAAGCTCTGTATTTTTTAAAAAAAAAATCCAGGCAAAAGGATGATTGCCCTGTGGGCTTGGAAAGAGAGGCTGGGAAAGCAGATTTAGGTTCCTGAATTAAAATATTTTAATGTCTGGAATGAAAAACTGAATTGTTTCATTCCTGCAATGAAAGAAAATGGCAGAGAACTTTTGAGAGAGAACTTTTTCGTTGTTTTCATTGCTTTTTAATGATTTCAGTGGTTACTTATATCCTGAATAAAACAAAACTTAGATGTGAATTGTTAAAGCAAAATACTACAATTTTAAGGATTTAGTTTCAGATTTTTTGATTTTCCATATAGCTTCAAATTATTCATATATAATTGGTGAGATGTTTTCCCATTTTCCTTCAACAATTTAACATCTAAGTTTTGTTTTATTCAGGATATAAGTGAAGGTTCTCACTGAGATGGTTAAGAAGCAATGAAAACAATGAATCTCCTAGAAAAAGTTCTCTCCCAATGTTTACATTTTTAACTTTTTCACCATTTACCATAGAAATTGTTTTGACATTCCAGATGTCAAATATTTCCAAACATTTCTGTATAGAACTATGTGAAAGAGAATCAAATACCTTCTAATACTTAATCTAAACTATGTGTTATCTAAACTATGTTTTTCTTTACTTGGAGTTTTTTTATCAATCAGTAACTGATTTTTTATTTCTTGTGAATTTCAACTGTTTCCTTTTTGTTCAAGTGGTACAATGAATTTTTTGAATTTGAATATACTAATTATAAATTTGAATACTGTTGGCAAGGAAGTAATTGACATGTAATTGCTTCTTGTACTACTTCTAATTGTCATCCATTCTTCAGCATTTCTAGTTTATATTTCATTAAATCAATTAGCCTTTCTTACATGGGGAGTGATAACATGGTTAAATCAAAATTTATGTATATTATCTTTTTTTATAAAAGTTTTATTTAAGTTTTTACAAAACATATAAATACAAATAAGATATCTTTTTTTGAGAACAGGTGGGTTATCACTTCTCCATACAGACATAAACTCAATACATATTTATCTTATACATTCTAATCCATATCTTATAACAATTTTGCAATTTTTTCAATAGCTTTTCCCTTTTTTACTTCCTATAGCCTTATTTTAAATTATCTCATTCCTTTCTTAATTCAATTACATATCTTTTTCTAATTTTTAAAATCTTTCTAATCAATATTTTTATATTTTTGTTTGTCCTGTTTACAATTTCATATTATCTTTTCTCATAAAACAAATTTTTCCCTGTAATTACTAGACTGGAGTGTAACACCTTTGTATCTTGTTTCAAATCATGTTTAAAAATTTAAGTTACACCTTTACAGTTATAACATCCATTTTTTAACCTCTATTTTATAACACATACCTATTTTCAATCAAATTCTGCTTGGTACATTCCCTTAAAAATATACACTAAATTATTAAAAGAAAAAAGTATATATCTATATATATCTGTGTATATATGTATAACAATAGTAAATGGAATAATTATTCTATTCAAATACAGCTCTACTATTAATATTAATAACAATCTTTTACATTTCTATTTCTCTTAACAAACACTACCTAATAATATCAGTTGTCTTTCACTTTAATCATCTATATTTCATATTTTTATGTATATCATCTTTTCATGGTGCATTTTTTAAATTCTCTGCTTGTTTCAAAACCATTTCTAAAGTTATTGATGTATCATCCATTTCTGACCAAGCTGTTTCTCCCAATTTCTTGTATCCATGTTGCATCTTTATGTTCATTTGGATCATTCCAGATGTCTAAAATTTTAATGTTTCATCTTTATCAAGATAAGCATCTGTTTATACTGTTTCTCAGTAATATTTCAGAAAACAAATGCTGATCTGTTCAAAGCTGTTGATTTTGTCTACAGTTCATTTATATTACACTCATATTTTTAATTTTCTTTGAAATAGTTATGAAGTATTTTAATGCTTAACCTTCTTTAATAGCCTTAGTGCCAAGATCATATTTTTCTGTAAATTTACCTCAATCTTTTATCTTTATGAATTTATCTTTGTTTATATTCTGTTTTTATTATTTTTACATATAATTCAAGGTGATGAACATCTCTAATACGTATTCTCCTCCGACTTTCTCCAAAACAACAATCCCCTGAGGTGATTTGGGCTGAGAGATTGTGACTGGTCCAAGGTCACCCAGTTGACTTTCATGGCTAAGATGAGACTGGAACTCATGGTCTTCTGCTTTATTGATCTTTCTTTTCAATCAAATTTTTCATTTTGGTGACTGCTTTTGTTGCTTCTATGTTATATAGCGTGATATCCCAACTCTGATGTTATTGGTACAGCTGTGCAATAAATTACCATATTAATTACATTCCATATGGTCATTTTGATACTTTATGCCACCCAATTTGCATTGTTTAGAATTTTTAATTTCTTTTTTCTACTGGTCTGTTTCAAAAGCCTTTTTCTATGGTTTGAATTTTTCATTTATTCAGTAATTTTTCTTTTCAATGCTAGATGCCAGTGAACTGATGTTCATTCTGCTTTTGCTCAATGCTTTCATGTCTTTCAATGTCATTATTTGTCCCAGAAGTTAATATAATTTGATATTGTTCTTCAGCAATTACATTTGTTTCATAATCTTCTGTTTCATTTGTGCTATTATCAATACTGTTAGAATTCTGAGGTAGTTTTTCCAGTTCTTGAAATTTGATATTCATAAATGCGTTAGTTCTAAGAAAAAAATCTTTGTTAATCTAATAATTGCTGTCCATTAGTTTCTAAGACCAGGTATTTATATTTAATCAGCATCCTCTACATTTAGATTCTGATTTCAAATAGTATGGATACTTGCTTGATTTATTCAAAATAAACCACTTATATAAGATCTTCCAGTTGGAACAAATACCCAAAAATTTGATAAAAATATCTGATCACATACTCACTGCAATACAACCCTTACAATCTATGGAAAGGATAATGCTTATGAATAACAAAAATATTTCCAAGATAATCAGCAGACACCTAGAATTATATAGCATCACTGTAGTATGTAAATCAACAAAACCCATCCTAAGCATGTTAGCCCAAAAAATAAAAATAAAAATGAAGATACAATGTAAAGACAATAACAGCTACTATGTAAGAGAGACTGATAGAACACTATCAAATTGCATCCACAAATTCCAAGCGGCATTTTGTCAAAATGCATGACAAAAATTCTTAATTTTGCAAAAATGCAAACCCAACCATAGTTTCAATTGGGAAATAATGAACCTTTTAGATCAAAAAATCTAAAAATGCTACTAAATTCTTGGAAGTTGGTATTCAGACAAATCAACCATTAATAGACACACAGTGATAAACTGCATTTAAATAACATGTAAAAATTATAGTCAAAAACCCATGAAGAAAACAAAAGGCTCAGGCTACATCAACTCTAACAGCCCCAACAGGCAGGAAATAGCATCAGACACACAATAACGGAAATTAAACTCTAATCAAGGAGAAAGTCACACCCCACAAAGCCATTACTATATCAATGGCCAGCAAATTCCACTCTCTCACACAATGATGATGCCACCTAGATTGGTATTTAAATGTCTGCAAACAACCATTAAATTCAAAAATCATCATGAACTCAGAATTTAAACACTGAGTTATTCACTTCTATTGGAACATGTTTAGGACCTATTAAATCCTTGCTGCAAACCCTCCCCCCTCCCACAAAAGAGTGATTAAAATTGTTTTTATAAGAATATTTGAAAAGGATTGACATGTGCTCTGAAAAACAGCAATCAGGCACTGCAAACAAAGAATGTAATAGAGAGATGTTTCTGTGAAAACCATATGTCTGATTTCTTCTGGGTTCCATGAAGGAATAACCTTAAAAGGCAAGTCCCAGCATCAGATAGAAGAGGCTTACTCACATTACAGTAGATGGATAGAGCCCAACCCTGATCACATCATCAAGCATATAGCTATGTCAGATTCAGCAATACATACATACATACATACATACATACATACATACTTACATACATACATACATACATACATACATACATACATACATACATGTGTGTGTGTATACACACACACACACACATATCAGAAGTTGAAGGAAAACAATAGTTTAAAATTGGTGTACATGACTTTCAGCTCTTTCCATTGTGGTTTATCTGTGAAGCTCATTGCCAAAAAATGTTACATCAGTTCATGTTGCAGTAAGTGGAACATGAGAAGGAAACAGTGCTGTTTTGACAGAGAAATATGTCTCCAGAAGTATCCTCAAAATAAAGAGAAGCCTCATTTTTCCTCTTGTTCTTCCCCTTCATAACTTTTTTCATGTTGGTTTCAAAACACATTCAGTGAGAGAAATATACCTATTTCTGGCATATTCACAAACAATCAGAAAAAACCAAGTCAAAACAGCACTGTAAGTAAACCTGAAATTGAAAAGAAAAAATAATTAAGCAAGAGGGAAAGTCAAGACTATGTGTAAAACATATCAGTTTAAAATGTCACTTATGGTAAAAGTTCAAGAGTAGCTCTTTCTGTAACTTTTGACTTTATTATATTTATAGGATGAAAACTTAGCTGCATTGCTGCAAATAAGGTTTTCGGTTTCCTCTGCTCCTTTTCAACACGGCCTTTTGCACAATACAGTGAAGGGCCAAGTTGGGATTAAATCTGACCGACCAGTTGCAACTCACAATTGAGCTTCTGTCCTGAGCCAAGCAGCTTTTACAGAGTGGTCCCTTTTAATTAGTTGCCCAAGATTTTCAGAACTTGATAATTTCTGGATGGCATTCAGCCAATATCAGAAAGCCACATGGTCTGTTTTGTTCTGGCATGTGCTGCGTTTCATTGCAGGATGATCGTGCTTAGGTAGCAGTTTAGAACAACATGCAGTCTTAGGGGTGGAAAAGCACAAAACACATCTTCCTATATTAAATCTCTGTATCCCCTCCATTAGTCCACCCATTATTCATTCCTCCTTACACGTGTTAACAACAAGGTTATTGATAAGTGTTGATAAGGAAGCATTAGTGGTTAGTTCTTTACCAGCATTCTTGTGTGCACACACCAAATACCTCCAGGAGTGATGAAATGGACACTTTACCTAGAGAGCTTTGGCACAGAGCAGGCACACAGCAAACTTCCCATGTGCAAAATCTGAAGAAATTTGAGCTCCCGAAATCTGTCATAAACTATAAACGCCCACAGTGGTTTGAAGATATTTTTCCGACGGGTGGTAGAATCTAATTTCAACCAAGTTGAAATTGAGGCATTTCCATTCCCTGAGAATGTATGGTTAACTTATTTTAGTTCTCTCAATCTGGGCAACCCTATATGCACATTAGAAATTATGTAAATCGGTTTAGGTTTGGGAAAGTATTTGCCAATCCACACACACATAGACACATTCCCATATGAGTACGTACTCACACACACACACATATCTGGCTCCAAATCACTCCTTTCAAAGATATTTCTTTGCTAATAAAAAACAAAAAGTTTGTGTTCAAAGTCAGTTTGGGACAACACTAAGCTGCACAAAGTTTGCAGATACAGTCCTAGGCCCATTTTCCTTTCATTATCCCTGCTGAACTTAGTGGGCTTCACTTCTAAATAAGTTATCTACAGAATGTCAGTGTTTGTTTAATAGCATGATCCTTAATTTACTTCCAAAGACTGCAGTATTCTTTAAAATATGCATCTCCTATTTTATGCAAAGAATTCCTTACTGTATTTCTCTCTAGTGACATTGTTTGATGTTGTCTTTGACTGACAGTTTTAGATGGCTGATTTATCTTCAGTAATGACACCATTGTACAGAATAATTCTGTTATTTAATTTAACTGCATGCAAACATTCCCCTAGTGTTGTGAACTAATAAAATACTCAAATAAAGTTTATCAAAAGCTTTAGAAAATAGCAGGGTTCTAGCCCTGCACTTCTGATTGGCCGATAATAGCGATATCGGATTGGTCCGTTCAGGAGAATCTGATTGGCTGTTAACGAGCCACTCTCATTGGTTAGGGGGGTTAACACTCCATGTTTCCTATTGGTTACTAGAGCAGCAGCTTGCCTATAAAAGGGCTGCTTTTGCTCTAGGGTTTTGCTCTGTTCAGAATGTATAATAAAGAGTTGAAGTTCACTGTTCACCGTCTCGTCTCCGTTCCTTGCGCCCATGCGCAGAACTTAACATTGGCAACGAGGGTGGGATTCGGAGACATCAGAGGTGACTGAACACTACAGAGCATGAAACAGAGCACGTGGCTGAAGGCGCATCAATGGCGGAAACCATGACTGGCAGCACCATACCACCCGCTCCATTCGACCCGGCAAAAGAAGACTGGGACTCACACATGGACCGGTTCCAGATGTTTCTGGAGACCAACAACTTGAAGGATGCCACTACTGGAAAAAAGCGAGCGATATTCCTGACTCACTGTGGACCTGCCGTTTTTAAGATGGCTAAAGCACTGGCGAAACCGGCTGAGGTGAAATCCATGGACTGGGACATCCTCGAGCCCCTCCTACGGGCCCACTATGCACCTACCGTACCAACGCTTGTCCGAAGACATGAATTTTACCAGAGAGACCAGTGGAAAGGAGAAAGCATTGCAGATTTCATCGCGGATCTCCGGAACCTGGGAGGCCTCTGTGGGTTCGCCGACCTCGAAGAAGCTCTAAGAGACCGAATAGTTCTGGGATTAGATGCACCACACGTGCAAAGCAAGCTGATGGCAAAAGGCGACATCAGCCTTGCAGATACCATCGCTGACACTACTGCAGCAGAAGCAACCAGGAAGTCAGCTGCCCGAATGGGCCGCACCAACGCCCCGCTTCGCCAACTTGCCAGCGAAACCTCACCTCGCCTTGAGGGACATGCAATGGCAACCCACCACGAGGACCTCGAATCATCATCAGAAAGTGATGAGGAAGAAGTCAACCGGCTCCGGTCTGAACGAGACCAACGCCACCAGCGTAACCAGAGACTGCAGTACCAATGTGCAGGTTGTGGGGCAAACCACCCACAATCAGACTGCAAATTCCTCGATGCGCTCTACCATATTTGTGGAAAGAGAGGCCATGTCGGAAAAGTCTGTAGAAGCAAGCTAGGATCCAGCCCACTTCAGAGGGGGACCAACTACCGCCAACCCACAGGAAGTCATCCTGTGAATCAGGAACAATCGAACCACCAATGGAACAACCACTCCTACAGAAATAAACCACTAGCCCATCCAACGAAACGAGAAGAGGCACACCAAACCATCACGAATGGTCACGCATCATCATTAGATGCAAAGAAGATCCGAGTAAAAGTCGCCATCGAAAACCAGCCCTGCATGATGGAAGTCGATTCAGGATCATCCCTCTCCCTCTAACCTCCCCCTAAACTGTTGGAAGTGTAACTGCATCCAGGGAACATACTTCCATATGTGGTGGACATACCCATATGCTCAGAAGTTTTGGAAAAATATTAAAAATTGGATTCTAAATATAACTAAACAAGAAGTAAAACTTGAACCCGAAACCTTTTTGCTGGGTATGATAGATGCAAAAATAGGGGAAAAAAATCAATATTTAATCTTGCACATTATAATGGCAGCCAGAATAAGTTATGTTCAAAATTGGAAACTGTCCATTGTCCCTTCAAAGATGGTTATTAAAAAAATTCACAAGTGTGCAGAGATGGACAGCCTAACCAAATTACTAAAAAACAACAAAGATAGTGAATACTACAAAGTTTGGAACTGTTGGTACAAATGGTTAAAGAAAAAGCATCATTTGACAACTGAATAAGTTATGAAACTATGAAGGATGTGTGTTTAATCATAAAGTATTCTGTGAAATTAAAACATTAAAAGAACGAGGAAGGTATTATCACAAAGTAGATCACGTCAATGTTATGGGGTAAAAGAAAAAAAGAAAAGAAAACTGTAACCAACGCTCAATACCTGCTGCAAAATGTATATATGTATATATATTTCTTTATATGTTTGTTTGTTTCTTTTTAAATGTTTTAAATATATGAAACTTAAATAAACTTTAAAAAAATAAAATAAAATTGTGCCATTTGCAAGATAATGTTATGATACCCGTGTTTTTCTTTGAATTGATAATGCCTTGTTACAAATGCCAATGAGTGCAACACAGGGCTTTTGCCACTGTTATTATGGCCATGAACCTGGGAGGACTGGACTGATGCCCAGTGGCCAAAACTAGCATCACTGCTGCCCATAGACATATTTTTGACATGCTCAAATCCACAGGAATCAAAAGAAGTGACTTGGAATGAAGCAATCGAGAGAAGGTCAATCCTTAGAAGATAGCAGGTTAGTATGCTTTAAACTCTGTAGACCAAGCCAATAATCCAATACTTATAGCAGCATCAGAAGAGGACAATACGGGAGACCACCAGAACACATCAGAATGATAAACTGGGAAGTTTAAAAAAGGATAGCATGGAAGAAATTAATGGCAAGCCAAGATAACTACAAGAACATAATTATTTAGACACAAGGATTTGAAATGAAAGGAGAAATTTCCACATAGATGGAATTCCAGCCTTTTTTAAAAAACCAGCCTTTTGGAAATAATCCGAAAATGACCTGCCTTTTGAAATTCCAATATCTTTGCCTTTTCCACCACTCCATAGTTTTGTTTCTCGGTGTAAATTATCTTACGTGGTAAGTAAAAAATAGGAGGAACCACCTTTTCTTTTCATCTGTTTTGGCTTATTTGAAAATTCAGCTGTACACTTCAAAAGACAATTTCTTGAAAACTGATCAGAGAACTCTCAGTAAAAAAGATCAGTTGTGACCAATAAATGTCTTTGAAATATAGCCATCACCCTGCGCCACTTTTTCTGCTACCCAGGTTAGTTACAAAGGTATGTGGATCAAGGATCAAATTTTATTCATGGTCCCATAAAAAAAACATTTTGTGCAAAATGTTAAGCAACAAACTATTAAGAGAAAATGCAGCTAACTGTATTTTGACATGGAATAATCAGAATTTATTAGGAGCAATTGGGCCTGAGTAGTATTGAACTTTGAGGAAGCAGGATAGGAAGGGTATTGATGGGTTCAAATTTTAGCATTGGAGAAGACTTCTTCAAATGCTGTGGACAAAGAACAAAGAGATGGATCATTAAACAAATCAACCTAGACTTCCCAGTGAGGTATAAATGACCAAGTTCAAGTTATCCTACTTTAGATACATTATGTAAAGATCCAGCTCCCTAAAGAAGGCTTTAATGTTGAGAAAGATAGAAAGAAAGAGAGAAGATAACCAGCAGTAAAGTGAATGGGTTCGGGTAGAGCAATAATGAGTACACCATTGGAGTCCTGAAAGACAAGTTCAGGGATCTATGTATTCACTTTCATGGTGCAGTTGGAGAAACTGATAGTGATATCAATTCAGACCACTGTTAATGATATAATGGACAGCTTAGCAGAATATGCAATGCTGATTTAGTCCCACATTTCACCCAAGAAAAGATTTGTAATGTTGCTATACCTTTCTTTTGGTTCCTTGATAACAAAGCATTAAGCTTGGGAACAATAACAGGAATCTCCATTCCTAATGGCTCTTCTGTTAGGAGTGAAGATAATGTTATATAAATACTTAAGGGTTGATAAAGGCCTGTTCCAAAGGCCAAAATTACACTGATCAGAAATTCTGTTCCTGTTTTTTCTGTAGGTCAAGATCCAAGATACATTGTTTACTCTCTTGTAAAATCCTCTCATACTCTAGTGTTCCCAGTCATTGAACTGAAAATCTACAATAGGTCAAGGATGAAGCAATGTTTTTCCCCCCATGAGTCAAATTCATAGACAAGGATTAACTGTGATAGAGATCAATATGAAATAAATAAGTTTACCAGTACTTCATATTTCAATTGAAAAATCCTGATGCAGGTTTCTATTGATATGCAACATAGCTCGAGCCTTAAGCTTACATTTGACATGCAGCAAGGGACATACAATATTGCTCTTAGAACTTCAATTGGATTACTTCCAATTTTTTACAACATGATAGGCACAAATTTATGTGACATAAATATTAGGCTCAGTACTTTGGCCCTGAAAAGTATGATTGCAATGGGAATATAATTATTTCCATGATGGTTGACAAATCAAGTTTATTTTGAATAAATTGTGCTACAAAGTAGAAAACATACAGACCTATCAATTACTGTTCTTTTAAATTGGTTTTGTTTTTCAAAAAGCAGCTAAAAACTGCAAAGGAAAGTGTTGTGAATTAATAAAAGTGCTTGAATAAAGATTGTTGAAACCTTAAAGTAAAGTGCAGGGTTCTGGCCCTGCACTTCTGATTGGCCGATATTAGCGATATCGGATTGGTCCGTTCAGGAGAATCTGATTGGCTATTAACAAGCCTTTCTCATTGGTTAAAAGAGCTAACGTTCCTGTGTTTTCATTGGCTAAATACCCAAGAGCTTGCCTATATAAAGGGGGCTGTTGTGGCTGTTTTTAGAACTGTTGCACCATGTTAAATAAAGAGTTGAAGTTCACTGTTCATCAACTCGTCTCCACTTCTTGCGCCACGCACAGAACATAACGCTGGTGACGAGGATGGGATGTGGAGACGTCAGAGCTGACTGAACACTACAGAGCAATAACTGAGCACATGGCTGAAATGCACCAATGACGGAACCATGTCCGGCAGCGTCATACTACCTGCTCCATTCGACCCGGCACAAGAAGACTGGGACTCATATATGGATCACTTCCAGATGTTTCTGGAAACCAACAATTTGAAGGATGCCACTACCGGAAAGAAACGGGCAGTATTCCTAAATCATTGCAGACCGACCGTATTCAAGATGGCCAAGGCACTAGCGAAACCAGCAGAAGTGAAGTCCATGGACTGGGACGTCCTCGAACCCCTGCTAAGGGCCCACTATGCACCAACCATACCAATGCTCGTTAGAAGGCATGAATTTTACCAGAGAGATCAGCGGAAGGGCGAAGGTGTTGCTGATTTCATAGCTGATCTCCGGAATCTGGGAGGCCTATGCAGGTTTGCCGACCTTGAAGAAGCCCTAAGAGACCGAATAGTTCTGGGATTAGATGCACCCGGTGTGCAGAGTAAGCTGATGGTGAAAGGCGACATTAGCCTTACAGATGCCATCGCTGACGCTACTGCAGCAGAAGCAACCAGGAAGTTGGCTGCCCAAATGTGCCGCACCCACGCCCCACTTCACCAACTTGCCAGTGAAGTTTTACCTCACTTAGAAGAACAGGCAACAACAGCCCACCACGAGGACCTCGAATCGTCATCGGAAAGCGATGAAGAAGAGGTCAACCGGCTCTGGTCTGAACGAGACCAACGCCAGAGATCGCAGTACCAATGCGCTGGTTGTGGGGCAAACCACCCTCGATCCGACTGCAAATTCCTCGACGGGCTCTGCCATGTGTGCGGGAAAAGAGGCCACATCGGACGGGTCTGTAGAAGAAAACAAGGACCCAGCCAGCCCCCAAGGGGGGGTAACTATCGCCAATCCACAGGAAGCCATCCTGTAAAGCGAGAACCCTTGAACCACCAATGGAACAACCACTCCTACAGAAACAAACCCCTAAACCACTCAACAAAGTGAGAAGAGGCGCACCAAACTATTACGATTGGTCTCATCACTGGACGCCAAGAAGATCCGGGTGAAAGTGGCCATAGAAAACCAGCCTTGTTTGATGGAAGTCGATTCAGGATCGTCCCTTGTTGTAACTATGTATCATTGCAACTATGTATCATTCATGTGTTTGCAACATTGTATCATTCACGTGTAATCATTAACTTCTGTCTCTTCAGTGACCTTTGCAAGGCACGTACAAGGGACAAGGAGCTAGACGGTTGTTAATAAGCTTATCCACATTGTAAATGATCTGTCCGGTATGCAGCTTTGTAAACATGCACATCCTGATGAGATTATCATGTTTGACTTGAGCTTTGATTAAATCATTTTCTTGTAAAAAAGCACAATAAAAGAGCGTGTGCCAAGACATTCGGGGCGTGCTCATCCAGAGGAAACCTTGCTTCCTGTCGTTTCTCTCCCCTTCGCTCCCTATCATGAGCCGCCCATCTGATGCGGGATAGCAGATACCACATTCTGGTGACCCCGACGTGATTCCCTAAGGGGGATACATTGCGATGCGCCCATATCTTATCAGCTCGATGGGAGCTGTGCATCGCCAGGCCTGAAGCGAATTGCACGTCATCGGATCTGAAACACGGTCTCAACTTTCGTAAGTATGGGTGGAAACTTTTCTCAACAACAGACGCAGCATCTGAAGGAATTGAGGGAGTTAGTCGCTTCTTCTTCTAAATATTCTGCTAATTTAAAGGGCTCGCCTGTAAAAAAGAAACCTATTGCTACATTATTGGCTTATGTGTGGCAACATTGTCCTAATTATTCAGAGGAAGGGTCCTTAAAAATTTCCACTTGGCAAAAAATTGGTGAACATCTCCATAGTCCTCCTCGTGTACCTATTGGCATTTTGGTCACTTGGAGGAAAATTATGGAGGCTTTAAAAGTCCATTATAAAATAGAAGCAGGGAGTGTGTTTGAATCTCCCCCGCCAAGTTATGATAACTTTTCTGTCCTTCAACCCTCCGCTCCCGATGGTCATAAGTCATTACGGGAGCCTCCCTCCATTCAATCCACTTCCATAAATTTAGAGCCCCCGTGTCCTCCACCACCCTCCCGAGGTGGAGGGGGTGTTGTAAAAGCCATTCAACAAGCCTTTTATGAAGGGGAAATGGATGAGGACACCCTTGCAGCTGCTTCCCTCTAACCGGTCATACAAGCCGGCAATCCCCCAGCTCCTCAGTATACCCCAATGCCGTACAAAATAATTAAGGATTTGAAAGCAGCCTGCAAGGAAAATGGTATTCAATCCCGCTATGTACAGGGTCTTTTAGGGTCAATAACCCAACCAGGCGCTGACTTGATAAATGCTGATTGGCGTACATTATTTACCATGATCCTCATGCCTTCACAATTTTTGGTCTGGGAGTCAGAATTTCATAAACGTACCGCAGCCGCAGCCGCTAGAGGCTTGCCGGCAAATGTCACTTTAGATATGCTTAATGGTACCGGCACCATGCTTACCATTGCCCAGCAGACTGCCACAGACGCAGCTGCTTTCCCTATATTACAGGATTGTGCTTTGGCCGCGGCTCGAAAAATTGATAATGCGGGATGCGTGCCCAAATCTTTCTCTAAGATTATCCAAGGACCTTCTGAGCCTTTTTCCTCCTTTATAAACCATCTCACAGAAGCCTTAGAGAGACAAATTGATAATGAGGAGGCTTGTAATGAATTAAGTTTAAAACTTGCCTATGAAAACGCAAACGCTGATTGTCAGAAAGTTTTGCAACCATTAATTAATAAGAAAAATGTTACCTTGGCAGATTATCTTGCAGCCTGCCGAATCATAGGAACCACATCCCATTCCATGTCTACTCTGGCTACAGCCATTACGGAAGGCATGCAGCAGAACATGGGCTCTCTTCTTCCCATTTCCCAACAAAATACTCGTAAAATGGGTAATTGTTTTAATTGTGGCAAGCCAGGTCACTTTAAGAGCCAATGCAGAGCCCCGGGTGGGGGAGCAAATATGTCAAGAAACCAGGTAGCTCACCCAAAAACGCCATGCCCTCGATGTAAAAAGGGCTATCACTGGGCTAGTCAGTGCAGAGTCCAAAAGAATGAACAGCAGAATAACCCTACAATCATTCAAAAACCCTTTTTGAATCAGGGAAACTAGAAACGGGGCAGGCAGCTAGCCCCACAACAAAGGCTGCTGAAACTTGCAATTTTTCTTCTTTCGCTTACGATCTTGTTGCTAATGAAACTGTTACTTATCTCCCTGGTATCGCTGACTTTCTCTTTGTACACTCTGTTCAGCCTTTTCACATGCCCCCCGATATTCCAGTGCTAGTCTTTCCTGTAAGGGATTTAGCTGAACAAGGTATTCTTGCCTCTCCTTTTCTGCATGACCCCACTGTATTGTCTGATGTCTGCCTGTCTGTACTAGCTAATACAGAAGTTACTATAAATGAGGGGGATGTTGTGGCAAAAATGATTGTGCTCTTAGACCAACAACAAGAGCAACTCTATGCAATTGAAAGACCAATTAGTCAACCGAAACCTACGGTAACATTCTTATTGAATGGTCGATCCTTTCTTGGTCTTTTAGATACTGGAGCGGATATTTCCGTCATCCGAACCGCTGAGTGACCGGACACCTGGCCTGCAGATGTGGCAACAGTGGTGAGAGGAGTAGGGGGACTCCAGGAGACTCGCATTAGCAGAAACTGGGTAAAAGAGCAGTTGCAGGCATTAAAAGACATTTCCCATTTACTGGCTACTCGATGGGTGGATCGAGCTATAGAAAATTGTCCTTTATCAATTGCTTTACTAAATACTGTTCAGAGACCCACAGCTGTCATTATGCAATTTCATCAGACACAGGTTTTGATTTTAGAATGGCTGCATTTGTCTCACACCCCACGGACCACAATAACTAGTAAAGCCTCTGCATATTCCCAGTTGATCTTTAAAGGTCGACAAAGATGTAAACAACTCATGGGATGTCAGCCTGTTTTAATATTCACTCCTTGTTCATTGACCACGTGGGAAATGCTATGGTGTAATTCAGAAGAACTACAATACGCTTTAGTAGAGTGGCCAGGGCAAATTTCTTGCCATTTACCAGCTGACCCACGGTTCACTTTTCTTAAAACTCTCCCTTTTGAATGGCATTCCCCCCTCTCAATATCTCCATTAGTAGATGCACCTACGCTTTATGCAGATGGGGGGGAAATGTATGGTGCTTGTGCATGGTATCAGGAGGGAGAGTGGAAAACTAAAATGACCCCTCCGCAATCTTCTGCTCAACAGGCAGAACTTGCTGCATCTCTTATTGCGTTTCAACAGTTTCAAAAGGCTCCTTTTAATTTGATAGTAGATTCCTTATACGTTTCTCAGATTTTGAAAAATATATATCAAGCCTATTTATCTCCTAGCATATCTGTTTCTTTGTTAAAGTTGTTGCTTCCTCTTCAGCAATGTATCAACAGCCGCACGCATCCATTCTTTGTAGCACATATCAGGAGCCATCAACCTCTTCCTGGTATATTACAGAAGGGAAACAAGGTGGCAGACGCAGCTGCAGCAGCTGCATCCGGTAAATCAATTTGTAATCTGACAGCAGCCGAAAGCCATGATTATTTTCACCAAAATAAGAAAGCATTACAAAAACAATTTTCCCTAACTCAGGCAGAAGCTGCTGTCATTATTCAACAATGCCCCACATGTAGGAAGCAAGGACATTCCATTCCCATAGGAGTAAATCCTAGAGGATTAAAAGCTTGTGAAATTTGGCAAATGGATGTAACTCAGTATCCACCTTTTGCCCCTTGGAAATATTTGCACGTTTCAATAGATACATATTCAGGGTTTATTCTGGCTACTCCTCAAAGGGGAGAAACTGTAAAACATGTCATCAATCATTCAATTCGTACCTTTGCCTCGCTGGGACGTCCAAAAGAAATCAAAACTGACAATGGACCTGCCTATACAAGTTCTGCTTTCCAGGACTTCTGTAACAGATGGAATGTAACCCACAAGTTTGGGATTCCCTACAACAGCCAGGGGCAGGCTATTGTGGAACGAGCGAACTTATCTCTGAAACGTGCTCTTGATCGATATTCGTTGCGGGAAAACCCCCCGAACCTCCCAGCATTGCAAAATTCTCTTAATATTTGTCTTTACACTTTAAACTTTCTTAATCTGACTGGCATTCCTCCCACTTCTGCTGCTTCACGTCATTTTTCCTCCCCCTCCCCCCGCCTAACAGACCTCTGGTATATTATCGCAGATTGCCAGATCCCACCTGGCAGGGTCCCGCTGAGCTTCTCACTTGGGGACGAGGCTACACTGCGATCTTACTGCCAGACAAAACCACTTGCTGGATCCCTGGTAGGGCGGTTAGACCCTATCATGGGAATTCCTCCGCTACATCTGTATCTTAAAACTCTTCCTGATATTCTTGCCTATATCTTCTTTGCAATTTCTACCTTACTTCAACAAAACCTATGCTTCCTGTCAAAAGACTATTTGTGTTAAAACCATTTCATTAACAGAAGGCTATTATACTTGTTCCATGTAGGTACGTCATGAAAATGCTACCCATAGTTTTCACTCTGTCACTTCTGTTTTGTTTAAAGAACACTCTACCACTCGCTCTTTTGTTCCTTCTTTACTCTTCCTATGGAAAGGAACCTTAAAATCTTTTCCTCTATTCAATCTAAATATAGGGGGACCTAGATGTCCTTCTATTGTATTATGGGTTCCCCCACCCCAACTAACATCCTTGATGAATTACCAAATTAATCTTTATTGTCATTATTGTAATTATTATCCTTTTTCTACTAATTGCATTCCCTCCTCATCTAGTAAATGTTCCACAGCTAACTTGTCCATAGCCCTCTCTCCTACTTGTCATGCTTTTATATTCCCGAACTTTGATCCTGTCAACAAACGATGCTTCAAAAGAACTGTCCATGATGATCCGCAGAAGCCTCATAGAAGATATAATATTGCTTGGACTATAACTGACTTTCAAGGCGTTCGTTTAAGTTCTACAACCAATTTTTCTCGCATAGAAGACTTCTACCCACCACTTCAATTCGATTTGGCAGACGCACCCACACAACCAGGGGATATTCTGCAATCTACACCACTGCAGGAGGAACTTTAACATCACGCCTGAAAGGAATGTATTTTATCCCTGGCAATAATTTTGTTTGGACTTGTTCCACCTGTCTCATGGCATGTGTCCACGGGGATGAAATTGTTAAATCCAAATCATTTTGCATTCAAGTCTGGCTTGTGTGTATAACTCTCATGATTTTATATCCCTACAGGTACCCATGGAATACCCCTCTTTTGCAAAATCGTAAAGATTTAGATCTGTTATTTTTTAAAAAAACAAGGGGGATTGTGTGCTATGCTTAAAGAAGAATGTTGTCTTTATGCTGATGGCAGGGGGGGGGTTGTTTTCTATTTCGCCATGGTTTACAACCTTTTTAACTGCATTGGCAGGATCATTAATAATCATTATATTGATATTTATTATAGGACCTTGTTGTTTTAATAGAATATTGCAATTTTTTAAAAATTAATTATCCTCCATAACTGCTGATGTTAATGTGCTATTGCAAGCTCATGTTATATCCTCAACACCGGACGAAAAAATGTCATTGCTGAGTTACCGCTCCTTGGACAACCCTGACGCTGACGGGTCGCACTCTTGCCTAGATGACGGGGACGGCAAACATTTCATAAAAATGGTTCCTGTCTTCTTGGACGAGGAAGAAGACTCGTCATAAATAATAAAAACAGAGGAGATGTTGTAACTATGTATCATTGCAACTATGTATCATTGCAACTATGTATCATTGCAACTATGTATCATTCATGTGTTTGCAACATTGTATCATTCACGTGTAATCATTAACTTCTGTCTCTTCAGTGACCTTTGCAAGGCACGTACAAGGGACAAGGAGCTAGACAGTTGTTAATAAGCTTATCCACACTGTAAATGATCTGTCCGGTATGCAGCTTTGTAAACATACACATCCTGATGAGATTATCATGTTTGACTTGAGCTTTGATTAAATCATTTTCTTGTAAAAAAGCACAATAAAAGAGCGTGTGCCAAGACATTCGGGGCGCGCTCATCCCGAGGAAACCTCGCTTCCTGTCGTTTCTCTCTCCTTCGCTCCCTATCATGAGCCGCCCATCTGATGCGGGATAGCAGATACCGCACTTAAGAAGAGGGAGGGCAAAGAATTGCTAACTGAATTCTCAGCATATTCTTAATTCCCATGTCTTTTTAGACATAGCCATGATCATTAAGCTATATTTGACATGTACTCACATGTTCTGTACTGATATTTTTTGTAGTTTAATTCAAAGCTATATTTCTGCAAACTCAAAATTAGTCAAGATGCAGTGGGAGAGAAACTGCTGGATGATACTGCAGTAATGGGAATTACATTCATTCATTTGATTTACATCTGGCTTTATCATCTAATTCCAAGTACCTTGCATACTTTAAATATCTAATAATACAAGAACCTCATACAAAATAATATAAACTAACAAGTTAAACCCTCCCCTGTCTTCCCTGGCATGTGCATACACATCCAGCAGTTAGTTATGTTCAATGCTTGTGATAACTTCTTCAAATCCTTCATGTATGTATTGTCTTATAAATCTGTCCCCAAGTCTCCAGCTGGTCCAACATATTGAGTCTGTCCTCCGGATGCAATCATCAGTACTATCGTCAAGGTGGTTAGCTCAGTCCAGGGACCAATCTTCTTCATCTTTTTAAGGTGAGCTTCAGCAGCTGACCATCCACTGGAACTGCCCTCCACATAGAATTTGGATCTGGTGCCTTCTTGACTCTGTTGTAATGTGTCCAGCCTCCTTCCCGAGTGCGAACTGCAGATTCAGTTATCAACAGCACCTGGTACGGGCCTTCCCAGCTAGTTTGCAGCTTCTCACTTTTCCAAGTCTTTATCAGAACCCAATCTCCAGTCTCAAAGGGATGTTGGCTCCCAGTAAAAGGTGGTTGTTGCACCAATAGTCTCTGTTTATAGAGAGAAAACAAAAACCTAGACAGTATCTGCAAATATTTTCTCAAAAACAAATCTTTAAATTCAGGAATTGGATTCCCTATTTTCACCAAGTAGGGTCGCCCCATTAGTATCTCGAATGGAGAGACCCCAGTGTTCTTCCTTGGACATGTTCTGATTCTGAGCAGTGCCAAGGATAAGTTCACAAGCAAGTATTTCCAACAGATGTTCTGGGTTAGCGTCCACATCTTTGGACTCAAAAAATGTGGCTTCACAGCTGTCACCAGCGCTTCTGTTCCCCAATGCCCTCCCTCATGTACTTTTCCAGAATTCCCCTCATTGCATTCACAGGTACCACTCTCACCCCCTCTGAGGTTCTCCACCCATTCTCAGTTTGCACACACCCTTCTCTTTCCAGATCTTACCAAAGATATGGACCACACCCCAGGCGTATTTGGAATCAGTCCAGATTGTCACATTAATTCCTTCAGCCAACTCCAAAGTGCTCTTCAAAGCAAACAGCTCGCATTTTTGCACAGACCATGAAGAAAGAAGGGAGCCTTTTTCTATGACCTCCCCTTCTCCTGCCACGACTGCAAATCCTGACTTCCTCTTTCCTTCCTTAACCCTGCTTGATCCATCCACAAACCATCTCTCCCCTCCTTTCAAAGGAGTTTCTTCTAGATCCTCCCTCACTTTTGTCATCAGATCTACTTGCAACAAACAATCATGATCCTCAACTTCCCACTCCTGTCTTCTTCCTTCTAAAAATTCTGCTGGATTCAAATTCCTGTCTGTCCCAATCACTACATCTTGATCGATATTCGTTGCGGGAAAAAACCCCGAACCTCCCAGCATTGCAAAATTCTCTTAATATTTGTCTTTACACTTTAAATTTTCTTAATCTGACTGGCATTCCTCCCACTTCTGCTGCTTCACGTCATTTTTCCTCCCCCTCACCCCCGCCTAACAGACCTCTGGTATATTATCGCAGATTGCCAGATCCCACCTGGCAGGGTCCCGCTGAGCTTCTCACTTGGGGACGAGGCTACGCTGCGATTTTACAACCAGACAAAACCACTTGCTGGATCCCTGGTAGGGCGGTTAGACCCTATCATGGGAATTCCTCCGCTACATCTGTATCATAAAACTCTTCCTGATATTCTTGCCTATATCTTCTTTGCAATTTCTACCTTACTTCAACAAAACCTATGCTTCCTGTTAAAAGACTATTTGTGTTAAAACCATTTCATTAACAGAAGGCTATTATACTTGTTCCATGTGGGTACGTCATGAAAATGCTACCCGTAGTTTTCACTCTGTCACTTCTGTTTTGTTTAAAGAGCACTCTACCGCTCGCTCTTTTGTTCTTTCTTTACTCTTCCTATGGAAAGGAACCTTAAAATCTTTTCCTCTATTCAATCTAAAACATAGGGGGACCTAAATGTCCTTCCATTGTATTATGGGTTTCCCCACCCCAACTAACATCCTTGATGAATTACCAAATTAATCTTTATTGTCATTATTGTAATTATTATCCTTTTTCTACTAATTGCATTCCCTCCTCATCTCGTAAATGTTCTACAACTAAATTGTCCATAGCCCTCTCTCCTACTTGTCATGCTTTTATATACCCAAACTCTGATCCTGTCAACAAACGACGCTTCAAAAGAACTGTCCATGATGATCCGCAGAAGCCTCATAGAAGATATAATATTGCTTGACTATATTGCTTGAATATTGCTTGAATATAACTGACTTTCAAGGCGTTCGTTTAAGTTCTACAATCAATTTTTCTCGCATAGAAGACTTCTACCCACCACTTCAATTCGATTTGGCAGACGCACCCACACAACCAGGGGATATTCTGCAATCTACACCACTTCAGGAGGAACTTTAACATCACGCCTGAAAGGAATGTATTTTATCCCTGGCAATAATTTTGTTTGGACTTGTTCCACCGGTCTCATGGCATGTGTCCACAGGGATAAAATTGTTAAATCCAAATCATTTTGCATTCAAGTATGGCTTGTGTGTATAACTCTGATGATTTTATATCCCTACAGGTACCCATGGAATACCCCCTTTTGCAAAATCGTAAAGATTTAGATCTGTTATTTTTTTAAAAAAACAAGGGGGATTGTGTGCTATGCTTAAAGAAGCTTTATGCTGATAGCAGGGGGGGGGGCTTGTTTTCTATTTAGCCATGGCTTACAACCTTTTTAACTGCATTGGCAGGATCATTAATAATCACTATATTGATATGTATTATAGGACCTTGTTGTTTTAATAGAATATTGCAATTTTTTAAAAATCAATTATCCTCTGCTGATGTTAATGTGCTATTGCAAGCTCATGTTATATCCTCAACACCGGATGAAAAAATGTCATTGCTGAGTTACCGCTCCTTGGACAACCTTGACGTTGACGGGTCGCACTCTTGCCTAGATGACGGGGACGGCGAACATTTCATAAAAATGGTTCCTGTCTTCTCGGACGAGGAAGAAGACTTATCATAAATAATAAAAACAGAGGAGATGTTGTAACTATGTATTATTGCAACTATGTATCATTCATGTGTTTGCAACATTGTATCATTCACTTGTAATCATTAACTTCTGTCTCTTCAGTGACCTTTGCAAGGCACGTACAAGGGACAAGGAGCTAGACGGTTGTTAATAAGCTTATCCACACTGTAAATGATCTGTCCGGTATGCAGCTTTGTAAACATACACATCCTGATGAGATTATCATGTTTGACTTGAGCTTTGATTAAATCATTTTCTTGTAAAAAAGCACAATAAAAGAGCATGTGCCAAGACATTCGGGGTGCACTCATCCAGAGGAAACCTCGCTTCCTGTCATTTCTCTCCCCTTCGCTCCCTATCATGAGCCACCCATCAGATGCGGAATGGCAGATACCGCAGTCCCTCTCGATGGTTTCCTGGAAGACCCTCAAGCAACTCATCCCTACTGTCCGGCAACAAGACCTCCAATTCCAAAGAATCATACTCAAAGATTATCAGGGAAATCAAATTCCAGTCGTGGGATCCAGCCAAGTCTGTGTCTCATTTAAAAATCGTACCGCATCTCTACCCTTGACTGTAGTTGACAGGGATTGGCCTAGCTTGTTAGGCCTCCAATGGTTCGCTCCACTTGGAATTGAAGTAGCCGGCATTCACCAAACCAGCAGCAACGACTGGGAAGAGGCTCTCGTCCAAGAATTCCAGGACGTCTTTGCAGATAAACTAGGCGAGTACAAGGGGACCCCGATATCATTTAACCTCAACCCTGAAATAGCTCCCATCCACCTTAAGCCTCGTCGAGTTCCATTTGCCCTTAAACCAAAGTTTGATAAGCAGCTTGATAAATTAATAGCCCAGGGGGTGTTAGAACCAACTGACCATTCTCCCTGGGAAACCCCGATCGTGACACCCATCAAGCCGGATGGATCGTTAAGAATTTGTGGGGACTACCGAGCCACCCTGAATCACGCCCTGCAGCAAAACGCTTACCCGGTACTGGTGGTGGAACACCTTCTCCATTCCCTGGGGGGCGGAAAAGTCTTCGCTAAACTAGATCTAGCCCAGGCATACCAACAACTGCCTGTAGACAAAAAAACGGCAGAGGCCCAAACGATCGTTATGCACCGAGGTGCGTTTAAATGTAACCGACTCCAATTCAGAGTAAGCGTGGCCCTGGAAATCTTTCAAAGTTTGATGGAAAGACTATTACAAGGGATAAAAGGCATTGTCCCCTATTTTGATGATGTTTTAATTGCTGCTCCGACTCAAGAAATACTAAGAGAGCGCCTGGGGTTGGTTCTTCAGAGATTTAAAAACTCAGGTCTCAAAGTTAAAAAAAACAAGTGTCAACTATGTACGGATCGAGTAGAATTTTTAGGATATTTAATAGATAAACAAGGCATTCACCCCACCGATAGCAAACTTAGGGCAATCAAAAATGTCCCAAAACCCCGCAATAAGGCTGATCTCCAAGCTTTCCTAGGCCTTATCAATTTTTATAACGTCTTTCTGCCTCACAAAGCAACCGTAGCCGAACCCCTACATCGTTTATTGGACAAAAAAGCACACTGGGTTTGGGGGCACCGAGAGGAACATGCATTTCGACAAGTAAAAAACCTATTGACCTCCGACGCTGTTTTGATGCAGTATAATGAGACTTTGTCTTTAACGGTTACATGTGATGCATCACCATTCGGAGTGGGTGCCATTTTGAGTCACGTTTTACCAAACGGAAGTGAAGCCCCTGTTGCCTATTTTTCAAATATGCTATCAAAAGCAGAACGCAATTACAGTCAAATCGATAAGGAAACTCTTGCTATTGTATCTGCTGTTAAACAATTTCATGAATATATTTATGGGCGAGCTTTCACTATAATAACTGACTACAAACCTTTACTGGGAATAATAGCGGGAGATAAACCAACCCCTTATATATTATCTCCCAGAATGACTCGTTGGTCAGAATTCTTGGCTGCCTATAATTATAAGTTGCAACACCGCCCGGGGAAAGCCATTCCCCAAGCTGACTCATTGAGCCGTGCACCACTTCCAGAAACCGTTGACGACCCTGCTCCGACTGTCACAACACTGAAGATCGAGACACTCCAAAAACCACCATTGACAGCTCGCGATATCGCGACTGAAACTAAACGCGATCCCATTTTAGCACGTGTCCTCAGCTGGGTAGAGCATGGATGGCTATTGGACCAAATCCCTGACAACTACGTTCCCTTCAAAAGTCGACAGATGGAACTGTTTTCCCAGAAAGGCTGCATCATTTGGGGTGATAGAGTCGTTGTCCCAGAGCGGTTACAGCGAGCAGTACTGAGAACCTTGCATGATGGCCACCCCGGCATCGTGCGCATGAAAGCACTCGCACGAAGCTATGCATGGTGGCCGGGCATAGACAAGCAGATCGAAGCCTGGTTAAAGACTTGTCACAAATGCCAGAAAGTCAGCAATGCCCCACAGAAAGCAACCCCAACAGAATGGGAAACACCCAGGGGACTATGGTCCCGTATTCATCTGGACTTTACGGGACCTAAGAATGGACACACATGTTTATTAACAGTGGATGCCTACTCGAACTGGCTCAAAATCCATGAGATGAAAAATACAACAACCGAATCAGTCATCAGGAAATTGGACAGATTATTTGCAACACACAGACTACCGGACGTTCTGGTATCCGACAACGGGCCCCAGTTTACCGCGCTTTCTTTTGAACAGTATCTGGCGGACCGTGGTATTCGCCATGCGCTAACTTCACTGGCGCATCCTGCGGCCAATGGAAGGGCTGAGCGCATGCTACAATTCGTCAAAAGAACTCTACATAAAATGGACTTTGACGATATGGAAGACAAGATTAACCAAATACTCCTTTTGCAGCACATCACTCCACACAGCATCACCAACAAAACTCCTGCTGAATTATTGATGGGACGAAAACTCCGCTCCCATCTCGACCGACTACACCCATTGTATGAACCTGAAAAACTACACGGATCCAGTAGGAAATGGCGTAATTTCCAGGTAGGCGACTTGGTTTTCGCGAGAAACTTTTATGGCGACCCATTGTGGGTCGAGGCAATTGTAATCCAAGTAACCGGACCCAGATCGTACCGAGTGAAATGTCACGACGATAGAATATGGAAGCGCCATATTGATCAGCTGCATTCAAGGCTGCAGTCTGGGGTCTGTGATTCCGGTGATTTCCAAACTGAGGGGGGAGGAGATGCCGAGGAGGCTGAGTTTGAAATGGTGGAAAGCACAAGTGGAAGAAATGACCGCTCAGACACAACATGTGAAGAAGGATCGGGGACAGGGGTAAACTCGCCTCAAAGGGATACCGAAGACATTAGTGGTGACGGAAGTTTAGATACAGAACCAGAGGCACCCTGTTCACCAGATAACATCCTACCCCAACAAGACAAATACCGGGAGGACAACGTAAATCAAATAGACAATCAAAACAACCTGCCTACCTCAAAGATTACATTACCACACCCCTTAAACGGAACCCGGGGGGAAGGGGTGTTGTGAATTAATAAAAGTGCTTGAATAAAGATTGTTGAAACCTTAAAGTAAAGTGCAGGGTTCTGGCCCTGCACTTCTGATTGGCCGATAATAGCGATATCGGATTGGTCTGTTCAGGAGAATCTGATTGGCTATTAACAAGCCTTTCTCATTGGTTAAAAGAACTAACGTTCCTGTGTTTTCATTGGCTAAATACCCAAGAGCTTGCCTATATAAAGGGGGCTGTTGCGCCGTTTATAGAACTGTTGCACCATGTTAAATAAAGAGTTCACTGTTCATCGAATCATCTCCACTTCTTGCGCCACGCACAGAACATAACAGAAAGCTCCTTAAAACTGGTTGGAGAAGCTCAATGAAAAGGTCAGGTATGGATAAATGATGTCCTTGATATGCAGCCTGCTTACTACCAACACTTTTTTCTCTGCATAGGTGGCAGGATGGATAGATTGGAGTGTGCATGCACTCAGAATATGCTCACACAATGTGCTTGATCAGCACATATAGCAGACATCACTAACATCAAAGGTGGTATTCAGCAGGTTCTGACCAATTCTGGAGAATCAGTAGCAGAAATTTTGAGTAGTTCAGAGAACTGGCACCACTGACTAACATACTAAATTTAATGACTGTTATCTGTTAGTTAGGAAATATACTCTGTGTGTGTGTGTACTATATACATTTACACACATACACAGAGAGAGAGAGAGAGAGAGTATGCGTGTGTAAATGTATATATCTGGTAATACATATACATATGGTTTGGTTATGTTTCTGCAAATCAAAACTGTTAATTCATTAGCCATTTGTGTGAATACAATCTCCATCTATTGTGGGGGTAAATATGTGTGTCCTAGATCATTTTCTTAGAATTCTCTGCAGGGTTCAGGAATTTAGTATCAGATAAGCAGGCATTCCACTAGCATTTTCTACTAAAAACTACTGGCTGTAATTTTTGTCTTTGCCTGAAGCATGCTAATAAAACAAAATAAAAGGCCTACTGAAATGAAAAAAGAGCCTGATAGAAATTTTAATAGAGAAAATAAGTCAGAAGAGGGTCATAAACCTTACTCCTACAAACCACAGCTCTAATCAGTTTTGCTGTCTTAAGCCAGAATTAATTTCTGCAAGAGAAACAAGCCTAGGAAAGACAAGTAAATATTGTCAGAAACATTCATTCTCTTGAGGAATAATCATAAAATGAATTTATGTCTCCAGTCCACATGTAAGCTGCTGAGATTTAAAAAAAAGAAAAAAAGACAAGAATCATTATGCTGATTGATAAAGTTTTTAGCAAGTAGTAACCCTAACATGTAACTTGTAAATTCACTTGTTATCAATGGGAAAAGAGATTTTTTTGTATTATTGTCATCAACTAGGTATAGCTACTGGGTACAAAACAGGGTAATTTTCAGTGTGTCTTGCCTTGACTGGGGCTAGGTGTTTTCTTTCAAACAATGCATCTTGTTTGGATGGCTCATAACTGCTTTGTCACCTTTGACAAAGTAGCAAAAAAAATCACTGACCAGATTTCTTTTAACAGGAAGAGGAATGTGAGAATTGAAGTATTTTGTTTAAGGATCCAAGTTCCTTATTTCACAAAAGTGATTCATGGGAAAATGCAGAAACATCTAATTTCCTTCTCACTGGCTGCTCACAAACCATCTACTTTGGGTTGCTTATAGGGGGTTAAACAATTTGTTGGAAACCTACATTAAAAGCAGCCATGCTGGGAAAAAATCAAATGCATTGCAGCATTGCTGATACATAGAGGAACCTTATTTGAAGCCTGCAGCATTGCCCATGACTGGGCAAGAAAAGATATTTAGAACCCTCTTGAAACATGTGATCAACTTGTAAGGGTACATGACCATTTGCCTTAGCTGGAAACCTGTTTATTTCACTCAGTTTAGGCCAGAGGTCTCTAAACCTGCAAAGCTATGTTGGCTGGAGAATTCTGGGAGTTGAAGTCCACAAGTCTTAAAGTTGCCAAGTTTGGGGACCCTGGTTTAGACTGGCCTGTAATGTACCTACCATGTGAGTAGGGAAGCATTACTGAAGTCAAGCTTTTCATAATTATGCCTACTCACACTGACACACTGCTTGGTTTCCAATGTAACCTCAGGAATTACCATAACACAATATATAACACCAATGCTATTACACCATCCATCAAGCCAAAACACTGAGTTCCACATCAATAACGCTTCCCTCTGATACTGGAACACTGTGGTTTTGCATGTTTATTTTAGACTTGCTGGGAAGGACAAAAGAAACCATACCCACATACCATAAAAGCAGGATAGTCAAAGGGAATTTGTAGAGTTATAACACATCTGGATGACATCAACTTGGGGCACTGTATTACATCGTAACATGGCAGGGGGTACAAGTCTAGTCTCCTTCTAGCAACAAAACTGACTCTAGGAGAAACGGTTGTAGCTTTCCCTTCCATGGAGAATAGGAAATAAAAGAAAACTAATTTTCTTTTTTGAATTCAGTTTACCAATCCTGAACAATTCCCTCCACAGAGCAATCTGCCTGAGGAATCATATATCAGCTGCAGATTTTACCTAATGTACAGACTTTCCGTCAAGATAAATGGGGAACTCCTTGTCTTCACCCCCTGATTTAAGTGTAAGACCACACAGAGAGTTGGGAGTGGTGAGATCAGTTTCACATAATGATAAGTTTCTAAAGTTCCCATGGCTATCACAACGAGTTTGTTACACCTGGCCTTTGCAGAAATCCTGGGAGATAGTGATCTGTTTTGCTGATGTTGGCTGATATTGGTGTAGTTGTTTCTTACTTAATGAATAGAATAATTTGTCCACTGCACAAGGAATTGGGGGGGAGGGGATGTTATCTCACATCTGAGAAACGAAGCAGCTGCAAGATGAGTTCAGTAGAGCAAATGGGTAACTGAGATCAGAAATTGGCACATTGGTTCTACACATTTGTGCATAGCTGTGTGATTTTAAAAATGGTGACTGTTCCTCTTCAAATTGTTTTTCTAAACATTCCTCTTCGGGCATTGAAGTCAGAAAAAGGAGAATATGCTTTAATGAATAACTGAGAGGTGCTGTGCTTACATGAAGTGTAAAACCCTTTTTTTAAAAAAAGAAAAGAAAAAGAAATTCAGAATAGCTTTATTTCAAAATATAGCTGTTATGAACTAATAAAGGCGTTTAATAAAGTTTTAACTACCTTAAGAAAAAGCAGGGTTCTAATCCTGCACTTCTGATTGGCCGATAATAGCGATATCGGATTGGTCCTTTCTGGGACATCTAATTGGCTGTTAACGGACCAACTCTCATTGGTTCAAGGGTTTAACACTTCCATGTTTCTCATTGGCTAATAGGTCAACAGCCAACCCTATATAAGGGCTGCTGCTGCCCTAGGGTTTTGCTCTGTTCAGTATGCCTAATAAAGAGTTGAAGTTCACTGTTACCGTCTCGTCTCCGCTCCTTGCACCCATGTGCAGAACTTAACAATAGCGGAGATTGCGGTATCTGCCATCCCGCATCTGATGGGCGGCTCATGAAAGGGAGCGAGGGAGAGAGAAACGACACGAGACGAGGTTTCCTTGGGATGAGCGCGCCCAGAATGTCTTGGTATGCGCTCTTTTATTATGCTTTTTCACAAGGGGGGTGAAATTTTTCAGTGCCCAAGTCAAACAGGATATGCAAGATTTACAATAGTTCAGGTCAGTTAAGATACCAGGTTAAACAGGATGCGCGTGATTTACAATAGTTCAGGTCAGTTAAGATACCAGGTTAACAGGATGTGCGTGATTTACAACAGTTCAGGTCAGTTAGGATACCATGCTTTATTGACAGATGTTTATCTCCCCGTCCCTTGTACGTGCCTGGCAAAGATCACTGAAGAGACAGAAGTCTAATGTTTACACATGAATGATACAATGTTGCAATGCTTGAATGATACATAGTTGCAATGATACATAGTTGCAATCACATGAATGATACATAGTTACAACAGGAGATTACTAACTTAACTATAGAAGA
This sequence comes from Hydrophis major, assembly GCA_033807585.1. NCBI lineage: Eukaryota > Metazoa > Chordata > Lepidosauria > Squamata > Elapidae > Hydrophis > Hydrophis major. The sequence continues at coordinate 112,659,186 of CM066330.1, forward strand.
CAAATCAGTGGAGGAAATAGTTTTATCAAAGATTACTACCCGTGCTACTTCTAGCCACAAGTAACTTACATTTTCCCAAGCACACATTCTGAGCCATTTACACATCTGAAAATCTCATACTTCTCCAACCAGCATGTAATAACAAATGTTATACATTCTCTCTGTCTCTGGGTATTTTCCAGGTGACTGGTATAATAACATTAGAGGATTAGGAACAGCAATATGCAATGAGAGAAATGAAGCTACTGGTTTACAAAATGCAGTTTTACTTCTTAGCAGTTTTTGTCAAAGAAAAATTCTCGCCCAGTTTTGCAATCCAAACAATAGAAGGATTTAATTTTTATCCAAAATACACTTGTAATGAAAAGTCTCTAGGATATTAAGATATCACTTTTTTTCCCTTGTGTTCAATTATGGCCGATTATCAGATACTGGGCCTTCTTCCTAGGACTGAGAAAAAGTGACAGGTCCAAGGTCATCCCACTGGCTTTGTGTTTAAAGCAGGATTAGAACTCATAGGCTTCTGGTTTTTAGCCTGATGCCATAATGACTACACCAAACTGACTCTCTAAGGTGGCAGTACTAGATCACTAGATGGCATCAAAGAAAACTAGAACCCTTTCCTTCCATGTAAGGGGTCTAATTTTCTTCAATCCAAATATGGTAGCTCAGGCAAACTTTTCCCTATCACAGCTATTCTGAAAGAGATCTCAACATTCCAAGTGTCCCTTCTGACTCCCTTCAAAATTGCTTAATGCTTTTTTAATTATAATTATTGTTACATTTCTTTAACAATACAAATAATAAAAATTAATACAAAAAGGGTACATATCATTTTAACCATACAAAAGTCATTTTAAAAAATAGGAAAAAGCCAAACAGTAAAAACTTTTAAATGAGAATAAAATGGATAAACAGACATAAAAAAGAAGAAACAATAAAAGAAACAGATAATGCTGGAGAAAAAGGGATGGATGAATGGAGGGAGGAAGGGAGGGAATTCTATATAATAGAGAAAAGTCAGCCATCATTCAAAACCTAGGAGAACAGCCAAGTTCTCAACTATTTTCTGAACATCATCAGGACAAGAACTATATCCTTGAAGAGGATGTTGTTCTAATGGGCAGTTGCTGTAATAGAAAAGGCACATTTTTTTCATTCCCACAATTACACTGCTTCATCTAAGAGCCTGATTAAACCTGAAGGGATCCATTCCAAAGTGTTTCATTGACATTCAGATTCGGGGAATCTAATTTAACACTACATTAATATTTTAAATTTTGCATTCCTCCCAAGAATACTGCTGTAATCATAACTAACCATAAAAGAATTATCAATAGAAATAACCAAAGCATATCATTAATGTCCCTTCAGATTTTTACAACTCCAGCATAGGAAAGATTCAGGCATTTTTGAATATCTGTTTTAAAAATGCAACATACTCAAACAAATATGTCAAACTGCCTAAGGGCTGGAAGATCTCTGGATTTCTTATTAAATATTGGAACCAAGCACTTGCCAGCATTTCAAGACTGTCAAATGTAATTCTCAGGTTAGTCCCTCAGTAGTATTAAAAATCAAGAAACTCACATCTTATTAATAGCTTAACAATTTACTTAAAATGTTTAAAGGAAACCAATGTAGGAACTATTCTCAAAATAATATATTAATTTTGAAATCATATTCATTTTCATCACAAACTCATGGTTCTTTCATCCATCAAGTAGACCCCTTTATTAGGGTAATACAGTTTGAAACATTAATTTTCACTAAACATTTGCTTTCTGAATATCACTAGCTTTTGTTAGTCTTATTAAATTTGCCACTCTCCAACCTCAAATTAAGTATTAAGGATCCTCCTTGGTGCAAATTTCAGATGAAAAGTTGTCATGTAGGACAAGGAAGGATAATGTTTTTCTGGTCTTTATTAGTTTTTCAATCTTAGAGTTTGTTTGTTTATTTAGTTAAAACATTTATATAACCACCCATCTTCTAACCAATTCTGGGTGGCTCCCTATCAGTTAGATGTTACATGAGCATTTGGATTACTTTGGTTTGCATCTTCTGTTCTCTCCACTGAAGGCACAGAGAATATAAATGTTTCTGTAGCTCTAAGCATATGTAGGAGTTTAGTACTTTATTGTGAGTTTAGGGAAGAAAGTCTCCTGAGAAGCAGTTATAATGCTGACTCAACTGTATAGTCTGTATAGTTCCCAGCTCCCTCTTCTGGGTGAGTTCTCACTCCTACAAGAAGCCAAATACCATGTAATTTGTCACAGTACTGAAAACTATGTCATGCATTACAGCATGCCAATATTTTTTCTTCTCATGTTTTTGATTTAGTCAAGCTAGCAAACAAGGAGTTTCATTAGTACATAGCAAGTTAGCATCAAGGATTATCTTACATCTAAATGTTTTTTTTTTTTACTATTGTCTTAGAGAAGTAATAGGTGGATGAACAAAGTATTGTTTTAAAACCTCAAAAACCATTTTTTAAAAGAAAAAATAAAGCAGGAGGCAAAAATGACCCAAAGAGATATTGCTATTCACTGCAGCAATGTAGCAGATCTTATACTGATTCTTTAATGTGCATTTGGAAATAGGCCTCACTCAAGGGATAGTTTGAACTGGGATAGTTGGAAAAGCTAGACACAATCCATTTTCCGCTGCCATTATAATAAATTCTTAAATCTAGCTCATACTAAATGAGACCAACCCCCATATCCCATTGCAAAGCCTTTCCAATTAGTTTAATGCATTTATATAATTTATTATATAATTTTTCCTTCTTGTCCCAATGCAGTGTAAGAACTGTGTATGGGAAAGGTACTCCCCAAATCTGGAGATTTCAGACTTACAGAAGATCCTGCATGGCCATTTATAGAGACCTCTTCATGAATAAACTGGGATGAAGACAGAAATATTGTTGTCAATAATTCCCAGTGTCTGATTGTAGGAAGAAGGATAAATTCACAGAAAAATTCTTTTTTGTTATTTTGCTACACTAGTCCACAGGTCTACAACTTCTAGTTGCCACAGTTTGCATGCAGTGAAGGATTTTTACATTCTCTGTCGAAGAATCAGCAATTACTTCAAATAAGTGTGTATTGAAATAATTTTGATATATAGAGACACCTATATCTTCAGGCCATTTTTAGAACTTTGTCTTTCCAAATAAATAAAGAAGTACCAATGGTCAGAAAGAATGGTAACACTTAACAAATCTTTGCTGATCTTGAAAATGACTTGTCCACATGTGCCCTCACTGTGGCACAAACATGTGTTGGTAACCATTCTTTAAGGACATGATGATCATGATGTAGTCCTTGTCTCATATCCAGCCCACAGATGAGCTCCCTGTCTAATTCTATACGAAGCTGATCAAATGTCAAAGTGGCATTTTCTATTCAGACACATGCTTTGCTGTATGCTCACTTTTCAGTGCTTTGGTGGTGTCCATGGTGATGATGCAGTCAGGCACTAGGGTCTGCCCAGTTTCTGTGGCTGCTTTCAACTCAGCATAGACACTCACATTTTTCAGGCCCAGCCTGTGGGGTTTAATCTTTGGAGAGAAAGAATAAGGCCCTGTGCAAAATCATCTCTTCACATTTGTTAGGAATAACAAGGTTACCTAACGTAGTTTGGGTAAAATAATATATATAAACTATGATTGTAAGTTAAAGTGTGTGTCACTTTAAACAGCAAAGCATGTAATTTTGGGTGCGGTTGTAAAACTGCCATAAGAGGGAGCAAGAGAACTTGCTTGATTGTTGGCTCACTGAATTGCTTGCTGACAATGATGGATTGATGGTTCCCTGCTGCTGCTGCTTTTGCTGAAGGAAGAAAGGAGGTTTGATTTTCTTCATATCTCTACTGTGAGAAGATTTATTACTGGACTGATATATGTAAGTTTACTGACCTTTTTTTTGACACTGGACTTTGCAAATGAATAATCCCCGGATGGACTGAACTAATGAATGATATATGGACTGTTTTGACTATGCTAAAAACTCTTACTGGAATAAACTATTTAACTAGCACAGTGTATCTGTTTTTACTGAGTGTAAGCTACAAACATGTTTATCTCACATATTTTGCCTGACTGCCTGACTGCCGTGCAGATTCTGCTAGGGTATATCCCTAACACTGGTTATGGGCCCAGGTGCACAGTCAGACTAACCAGGATATAATAGGCTTATATAAAGTGAGAGTTTGTGTAGTTACACAGTACTGTAAACAGAAGCTGTGTTTTATTAATTATAGTTTAATATCCAGAGAAAGATGGCACAAGTCAATTTACCAAGTTTGTCTCTAATATCCAAACTGGATGGAACAAACTATGTTACATGGTCTATGAAATGCAGCCTACTTCTACGCAGAGAAGGTTTGTGGAGTATAATTCAAAACCCACCAGAGGTAGATGCTTGGGATCTGGAGGATGAGGATGATGCCCAGAAAATACAAGAATATAAACTGAAGAATGAGCAAGCTCTCTGTATAATAGGACTGACACTCTGTGACCAGCAGCTTGTCCATATTCGTGGAGAAGAAACAGCTGCTAAATGTTGGGAGAATTTAAAGAAGATTTATGTTCAAGACAGTGTAGGAGCACATATAAATCTTACACGGAAGCTGTTCAGAACACACCTTCAAAAGAATGGAGACATGCTGACCCATTTAAACACTATGAAGAGAATTTTTCAGGAACTGCATGAAAAAGAACTTATCTTCACAGAACTGCATCAGGTTTATATAATTTTGTCTTCGTTAAATGAGAGCTATAATGACTATGTAACTTCACTAGAAGTACTGCCAAAAGATAATCTCACATTAACTGACATTACTGGCAGATTAATTGAAGAAGCCAGGAGAAGGCTTGAAAGGGATCAACTGAGAAGGGAACAAACACAAGAAGATAAAGAATCTTCGACAGCCTATACAATTAGAAAATGTTTTAATTGTGGAGGAAAAGGACATTTGGCTAGATTCTGCAAAAAGGAAAATGCAACAATGCCAGCCAGAATGCTAAAAGGCATCAAAAGGATGAAAAATGCTTAGAGTTAGCCATGTATAGCAACGAAACTGTGAATAATAATTTATGGGTTGTAGATAGTGGAGCATCACACTACATAAGGAAAGATAAGAAAAGATTTATTAAGATGTCCACGAGTTCACAGCAGATATCGTTAGCTAATGGCTGGAAACTGAAAGCAGAAGGTTAAGGTATTGCACATTGTTCTTGCATAAAAGAAAATGTAAAAATGTTATATGTACCACAACTTAAGTTTAATTTGCTTTCGGTTAGAGTTTTGGTTAAACTAGGTTATGTAGTTACTTTTAGGGGAGAAAACTGCATAATAGAAAAGGAAGGTAAAAAAGTGACTGCAACTTTAAGAGGGGAATTGCATGTGTTAAATGATAATCAATTAGAGGTAGCTAACTCAGTGTATAATAACGTTAAACCTCATGATGAATGCATACATTTGTTACACAGACGTTTAGGGCATATAAATTTTAAAATGCTTAAACAAACGGTTGAACAATCTAGAGGTATAAAACTGAAGCCTTGCAGTAAGTATTTGCACTGCAATGCTTGCAGTCAAGAAAAAAGCAAGGTAATGCCAGCAAATAGAATTAATGGATTTAAAACTAAAGAGCCTCTAGAGGTTGTATTTGCTGATATTATAGGTCCTAAAAAACCAAGTGTGGAAGGTGCTCGTTATATATTAAGTATAATGGATCATTATTCTAGATATGGTTTCTGTTATTTAATGAAGAGTAAAACGGAAACATATCAGAATTTCTTTAATTGGTTGAAGTTTGCAGAAAGAAAAACTAAAAGGAAACTGGTGACTCTTGTAACTGATAATGGTACGGAATTTATAAATAATAAATTCCAAAATAGACTGAAGATGGCAGGTGTTGAACATAAAAAGTCTGCACCATATAGGCCACAACATAATTCCTTTATAGAAAGACAAGGCCAAACAATACAGGCAATGGCTTGTACTATGTTGTCGGATTCAGGATTACCTGAAACTTTGTGGGGAGAAGCAATAATGTGTGGTAATCATATATTGAATAATGTTGTTAACTCAACAACAGGCGAATTACCATTCACACGGTGGCATGGTAGAAAACCTGACCTAAGCTACATGCACACATTTGGAGAACCAGCATGGGTGCATATTCCTACACAACTGAGACATAAGGAGCAGCATAGGGCTAAAACGTTATTCTTTGTAGGTTATGAATCTAATCACAAATCATACAGATTCTCGGAAAAAGGTACATCTAGAGTATACTGTAGTGCTAGTGCACAATTCCTTGAACATGTAGGATGGGAAAAACTGGAGCAAGATTCAAGTAAGGAAGTAATCATAGAAACCTACAAAAGACCAAAACAACATATCAGTAATAAGAAAAGTACAATTAAAGAGGAAGTACAGGAAGAGCACATAAGACCAGAACAGGAAGAAATACCAGAACAGGAAGAAATAGATAACCAGGAACAGATAGTACATGAAAGTCCACCTGTAAGCCCTGTAATACCTAGACGTACAACACATGAAACCAGACCACCTGACAGGTATCAAGCAAGTATAGTTTGCCAAGTTAGTAAAGTTCCAACTACTGTTGAAGAACTTAGAATGTATCCTGCAAAGGAACAGGAAAATTGGCATAGAGCAATGGAGAAAGAATTAAATTCATTAAAAGAAATGAAAGTTTATGAAAATGCCAAATTACCTCCAGGTGAAAAGTCCATTGGCTGCAAATGGATATTTAAGTTAAAAACTGGTAAAAATGGGACTGTTACCCACAAGGCTAGGTTGGTAGCTCAAGGATTTAATCAAACTACATGTGATTATGATGAAGTATTTGCACTAAATTTAAAGGCAACAACCTTAAGAGCAGCTTTAGTGTGGGCAGCTAAGAAAAACTATATCATAAATCATTTAGATGTAGAAACTGCCTATCTGCATGCACCATTGCAGCACACTATATATTTAAGAAAACCAGTAGGTATAAAGGATGATAAAAATAATAATGACTGTTGGAAACTGAATAAGAGTCTCTATGGATTGAAACAATCTGATTATGAATCGAACCAATATATTGTAAAAGAGTTAAACAATATAGGCTTTAAAGCAGGTTTAGCTGACCCATGTGTATTTAAGAGAGAGACAAATGGAATAGTGTCATTATTATTGTTGTTTACAGATGATATTGCCTTAATTACAAAAACTAATAATGAAGCTACTGAAATAATATCATTATTAGGTAAGAGGATAAAATTAAAGCAATTAGGAGAGATAAAACAGTATCTAGGATTGACAATTAAATAAAACCAAAGGTGGCTATAAGATATCACAAGAGGATAAGATTTATCAATTACTAAAAACATACAAGATGGAACTTTGTAAGCCGGCAAAAACTCCAATGAGTAAGGAATTTGGCCGCACTGATGCTCAAAGTCCAAAATTCGATAAGAATATTTATCAATTAAGAGTCCACTGATCAGCCATGTTTGAGAGAATGAGCAAGAACAAGCCAATGAGAAGTGTGTAAGAGAACAATCAAGACAGACTAAGTAGGAAACCAAGACCAAGAGGGAAAGAGATAGCAAGCCAGAGAAGTAATCTGCAGGAGTCCCCAACCACTGGGCCACAGACTGGTACCAGGCCGTGGAACATTTCCTACCGGGCCGCCAGTTTGCTGGGCACCGCCATCTTGTTTGATGAGAAAGTGCTTCCGGGTGAGCTTTTCCGGTTGGAAAGTGGCGTTTGGGTCCTGAAGGAATCCTCGCGCCTTAGTTTCATTGAAGGGGGGGCTTTGAATGAAACTAAGGCACGAGAATTCTTTCAGCACCCAAGGCAAGGCGAGCTGAGCGACCGCCCCAAAGCCGTCCCGAAACAAAGCCCATCAACAAAGGTACAAAGGAGAAGATGAAGGTGGCGGGAAGAAGCGGGGGACGGCTGGCTGGCCGGTTGCTCAGCTCGCCTTGCCTTGTCATGCATGCTGATGCCAGTACCAGGCTGTGGATCATTTTGTGATGCCGGTACCGGGCCGTGGCACAAAAAAGGTTGGGGGCCACTGATCTGGAGGATGAATGTTTGCTGTAGCTCTTGATCTGTGGATGAATGTAGGCTTCCTGGAAAAACAGAAAAGACCCATGAGTCTAAACTTCTGTAAAACTCAACTTTTACACCAGTATCTCTACATGTTAGGTAGGAAGACTGATCTTTTTTTCAACACTTTACCCTACAGGTGGGAAATCCAGCAAATGATTTTCTTAATGGCCCACATGGAAATTGCAGCCCTGTATTTCCTTGTTTCTGAGGAAGCAGTGGCTTTTAGATGTGGAATATCGCAATGCCCCTTTGAACATGCATGCAACATCAGTACATATACAGAAAGGCTGGTGCTTGCATCATGATGCCACTTCTGCCATCTTACTCATTTTCACACATACACCAATGTCACTGTCAAGGAAATTAGTGTTTAGCTGTCAAGACAGAGCAAATTACACTGGCATGTTTTAGTGGCCCTTTACAGATGGGAAGAAAGAACATTAAAATGGCTGCCAGAATGAGATCCTACCTGAATTCACCATGCAGGAAGAAACTATGCTCAGTTATTGATAATCATGAAACTTTTTTGCTGTCAGTGACTGGGACTTTACCAACAGATCAAGATGAGATTTTGAAACGTTTCAAGAGATTGAAGCTCTTCCAAGCATTTCTTCTCAATTAAAACGAAGTGCAAGGACCTCCCTTCAGAAGGAAAAGAATGACTTCACCCATTCTTCTGCGCTAGTTTTATTAGCACTTTTCACCAGGGGAATTTTTAAAAAGCGCATTTCCTCCCAGCAGTCCATAGCCCACATACATTTGCATTCAGGAATGGTAGAGTTGAAATATATGGCTCTGGCACCTTTTGAGGGGGGAGCGGGTCAGGTGTATATACTCGTCCTTTCTGAAGGATACAAGACGTCTGCCCTCTGCACCTGCTCGAAAGCACTTGCAGGGCTGAAGAGTGTGGCGAGCCCCCGGGGTCCCGAAACTCCTCTCTCGTCCGCCTTTGCCCCTACCTGCCCGCCTCTTTGGCTCAGCAGGACAAGCCCCACCCACCTCCCACCTCTCCATCCGAGCGCTCCGCTTCTCCGCCGCCGCCGCCGCTGCAGGTGCGGGAGGGGCGGGGCCGAAGTGGCTGTCATTCAGCGGGAGCCCGGGGGGGGGTTGTTACCCTCACCCGTGCGGCAAGCTGGAGGTCCTCGCAGAAGCTCGCATGGGGCGACGGGCTGGAGCGATACACCTGGCGCGCCAAGGAGCCTCCAACCCTTCCACGCCCGCTGCCGTCACCGTCACCACCACCACCAGCAGCAGCAGCAACAGCCCCGCCGCTTTGGGTCAGGCACTTTTTAACAGTCGCTGGGCGTTCTCCTCGCCGCGGCGCCTCCGCCGACACCGGAGAGGGATCTGTTCATTCCTATCATAAAGTCGCTTTAGGCTGCCTCTCTGCACAGCTCCCCCTCGCAGATGCAGGTCTTTGCCACCCTGGAAGAGGGCTCCATTTCCCTTTCCAAACCAGGAGGCAGCCTCCCTCCGTCGGCTTCATCCCACAGCTTACAATTCATCACTTCTCCGGATGATGCCTTCAAACAGCTTAGTGGGGCTGTGGTTTTGGCTTTTCTTTGAAATACAGGTTAAGGTACGTTCGCCCAGCCTCAGACAGAGCAACTAAGCGGAAGCATTTGCCTCTCGCATTTTTCTCACCCTACCCGACCCGGTTCCCCTTACTGCCGCATTAATGACGTCAACGCGAATAGCTCGGGGATGTTCTCTCAAACAATGTTTAAAAAGTTTCCCCCCCCCTTTTTTTTTTTGCTTGTTTGGAAAATGTGACTGCGTTCCCTGAACCTTTGCAAAATATTGAGGGTGGGGGGGAAGATTGTTGGTCTCTGCCTCTCTTTCAAAAGTCCTTGGTTTCTTGCATTATTATTATTTTTATTTTTATTATTTCATAGGGATCTGTAGGTCAAACAGCTGAAGGAAACCAACCTCTCCTGCTTTCCTCTTTGCATTCAGAGTTGCTGCACTTCACAGATAATAGTGGTAAGTTAACAGAACTTGGAATATTTGTCAAGGCACCTGAATTTTACTAATTTCCTAACTGCTCAAGTTATGTAACCAAGAATAGCATTACTGTATGTAAAGTGAATAATACCTGAAAATAGCCTTTTTGACTTTACAATCTTTCGCAAATGCACCAACTTTTCACTGATAGCATCCATCTCCAGACTATATCTCAGTGCATGTTTACTTGGAAGTGAATGCCATAATATTTAGTAGTATAAGGACTGCAATTTTAATGTGCTGTACTATTTTGTACGAACTTTCAGAGAAATTAACTGAGATTTTGTACATTAATATAATCTTATGAGCACTCCAAAAGCTCCTGTTTCAGAGGTAGGAGAACTGTAAAATTGGGGTTGTTTACATTGTTTCATCGTAAGCGTGTTTAGAAATATATTCCACTGTAATCACTGAGGGAAGTACACTTTCTTGGAATTTAGCCCCACCAAAATAATGGGACTAGCTGTCAATTAAACTTGCATAATGTTGGCTGTATCATTCTGTGGGGATTCAAATAATAATAAGCTAAACATTTAAAGCATAAACAATTAACCTGTTAAATCTAATTTATCCAGTTGTAAACCCATATGGGAGTAAATGATATTGAATTTTGAGAGACTAATTCCAAACAAAATGCTTATAAGTAGGCTATTAAGAAATCTTGCTGCTTTTTGTAGGTGCCAAGTTCTGTGTTTTATTAGTAAGGCTGAATTATTGAATTTATCTGCTGATACTTGGCATGGTAATAATTGTGAAATGTGTGCTATATTTGATGTGTTTCATTACTCTGTGTCAAAGGATTGGACTTGACTTTCTTAAATTAAACTGATATATTTGTTACTGGCTTTCTTCCAGTCTAGAATTGCTGCCCTGCAACTTAAAACCTAACAATAATAACTTAATGGATGAGGAAATAACACCCACACACATTCAAGCTAATGAATAACTGTTGCTCTCAGTGAGGTCTTATCACATAGCGATAGGAACTTAATAAAGATTAAAGCCAATCAGTGGTTTGCTTTGTTTGCCTTGCAAATATTTCAGAATAAGTGAGCAACTGTCCTGTGTGAGAACACAAACATATGCACCCTTTTCTCACAACTGGGATAGCAGGTAGTTCAACTGTTATTAAAATCATAAAACAAGCAAGCAAATAAAACCCAACAATAAAACCATCTCAATGATAACAGTAAGTACCAAATATTAATATTTTTGTATACTTAGTGGATATTAATATTAATGAATAGTAATATTTTGGCTACTCATCTATCCACTTTTAAGTGCCAAAAAATATTAATCCAGTGAGTGAACATACTTCCAAAGAGGAGACCAATGCTTGGCCCCTCTTCTACTGAATATGCAGGAGAAGATCCTTCTCTGGTGTAAAAAGTGTTGGAATATTGTGTCTTCCTCTAGCATTTTTAGAGTAGACAGACAAGAATGGAATCTCCATCTTCCCTGGCTGGCGTAAATACCTAAAGCATTTATCTGTTGATGGCATATAATATCTCTAATGTTATCTGACTGTATTTTTATAATGACCTGCTCAGTTATAGTGAAGCCCTCAGTTAAAGGTAACATACAGTATAAAGTATGCATTACATCTGACAATGAAACAATGCTTTAAAAAAATATCACCCAATCTGTGAATTATGTTTGCCAGTTTGTGGACGGTCAATAAAGAAGGAGCAAGCATGTCTCCAGAGGCAAGGAGTTCAAGAGTGTGAGGCTAACCACAGAGAGGATTACTCTGGGCCCCATGTGTCTTATCCCTCTTGAACCCTATTCATGCAGGGATGGAAGCCATAGCAGCCCCTCCCTGCTTCAAGGATGACCTCATCCAGAGCTAACAATGGAATTGTTGTGAACTGGGGTGCCTCTGGATCAACAGTTACAACATCTTTTGAAATTTGGTCAGAGCTTATTTCTACCCATCCAGGTCCTTACAATTCTAGACAGAGTTAAGCTGTCACAATTACTAGAGCCTGGCTTGAGGAGATGATGCACAAACAAGGATTATCAGCAAACAATAATTCCTCAACCAGAGCTAGTGGAAGAGCTTCCCCAACAGTTCCATGTGGATATTGAAATGTAGTAGGAAGCATACCAAGCCTGTAATACCCACATTTGAACACTCACTGAACACACACTGAAAGTTCATCTGCTTTCCCTTCAAATGGAACCACCACAAGGTAGCATCTCCAACACCAGTAGGCAATCCAGCAAGATAGCATGGTCAATGATAACAACAGCCACTGAGAGATCTAACAGAGTCAAATGGGTCGTTCTCACACCGTCGAGATCCTGGTATACTTTATTTATTTGCTTTGCTTTGGTATCTATCCTGCCTTTATTGTTGTTGATAATAAGTAAAGGCAGCAAACATATCTAATATTATTTCCTCCTTTTGTTTTCCCACAACAACAATCCTGTGAGGTGGGTTGGACTGAGAGTATGTGACCATATCCACAAGAGTAACCAATACTGTTTCTGTCCTGATCTGAAACCTGGCAAAATCCCAAATAAATCATTTTCATCTAGAGTCTTCTGTAATTAGGGCACTGCAACTTTTTCAGCAACATTCACCAAAGGGGGGATTGGAAACCACATATATCGAGGTATGGCTTCTTTGAGAACATACTTTTTTCAAGGCTGATGACATCACACCCTCCTCCCCCTTCCCCCTGCAAAAAAAAATGGTCTCTTGAATTCTGGCATGCATGTCTTCCAGATGCCTGAAGAGCCAGGAGGATGTGGGTCTAAATACATGTTGATTCATGCTGCAGATTCCTATCCACTTCTCAGCCTCCACAAACTCAAATGAGTCCTATGAGACAGTGGAAGACATTGCCCCATGATTCATATTAGATTCTGTCCTTATTACCATTTAATTGCCAATGAATATGAGTGATCCTCTCTTCAGAAAACCTTGTATTCATTTCAATTCATTCATTAATTTCATTCATTCATTGCCTTCAAGACAGTTACCAATGCCTTTACCGAAGGCAAACCACCCAATTGGGTTAATTCCAGGCACTCTTGTCCTTCTGTTTTGGAAACCACCAAATATCTTATCCTTCTTTATTAAACTACCTCAGTGCCTACTAGTGTTACGGTAGGTATAAATTCCCCTACCAGATACATCTACCTGGGCAGACAGTACATAAACACATACTGAGGACATCAGTTTTAAAAATATAGGACAGGAGGGAATATCAGAACTATGAATCATGGCACTAATATGTTATATCAATATAGCCAAAATTGGCGTTCTGCTAAGGATCCCTAATGTGAAAAGTCTCCAAGAGGGAAATGTCTCTTTTTTGTGGCTATCTATCTGTTCTGCATTTGTGTTAAATATAAAACAGGGTTTCACAACAACTTTAAGAGGTGGGATTTTAATTCCCAGAATTCCCCAGCCTGGATTGGGAATAGAAATGCACTCATCTTAAAGTTGCTGAGATTGAGAAATTCATAGCTGATGATAAAAGGATAATGTCTTCTGCATCTTTACTCTTCCTGTGTGCTTGATATGAAAAGCAAATAAGCTGGTAAAAGAGGCATGAATACTTGATTTCTTGCCTGAAAAAAAGAATGTTAGTTTGACACTTCTTTATAAGAGTTTCTGGGGGAAAAAGGACGAAGTCCCTGATAAGAGGAAGAGGCAGACCAGTGAAAAAAAGTTTGCAGTCCTTTGGATGATAATTTACTAGGGTGTATTAAAGGAAAATACAGTATATACAAATGGAGAAGAAATGAACAGTAGAGGATGCAAAGTGTGAATTTGGTTAATATAAAAGGAAAAATATTGCCATAGGTGTCATTGTCATATTATAGACCATTCAACCAAACAGAGGAAATAGAAGAACTTTTTGCTAATCAGTTAAGGTGTGCAGGAGGTGTTCACTACAATAGTAATGGAGGTCTTTAGCAATTCTGACATCAACTGGGAGAAAAAATCTGCACGTAGTTGTAGATCAAACTGATTCCTGATAAATCTACTAGAGAACTTTGCCTACCAAAAAATAAAGAATGGAACTAGAAGATTGGTTGTACTGGACTTAATTCTCACTAAAAGGGATGAAATAAAAGAAGGGGTTGAAGTTATGGGAACTTTAGGAGAAGTGACTATGTGTTATTGGAATTCAACATAATGTAGGAACAAGCAATAGAACAAAATCAAACTAGTATCTTAAACTTTAAAAGTGTTGATTTCAACAAACTTAGAGAGAGCTTGGGCAGGATTCCATGGATGGAAATATTTAAGGGAGAAACAACTCAAGAAGCTTGGGAAACTCTGAAAAATGAGACTATAGTCTAGGATAATCCCATTGAAAAAGAATTGATCCCAGAAGAAACCAGAATGGCTACATAAAGAACTCTCTGATAAACTGAAAAACAAAAAGGAGAGGTATAAAAAGAAGAGGGACATGTAATTAAGACAGAATATCATCCTATAGCCCAAATCTACAAAGATAATGTCAGAAACACTAAGGATCAGAATGAATTAAGATTTGTATCAAATGTCAAAAAATGATGTTTAAAAAAGTTTCAATGTAAAAAAAACAAGAAAAAGATCAGAGAAATAATTAGTTCAATAATGGGAGAAGATGGCAAGGAGTGAGAGACAGCAGGGAGAAAATGGAACTGCTTAATTCATTCTTTGCGAGGAGAATGGATGTGCCCCTGTCTGCAGTGATATCTACTTCTCCTACCTCAGTACACCTCAAAATATTGGCACAGGCAAATTGTTTCATGATCTGGATCTTACCCACACATCCTCCTTGGGACATTTAATAACAGCCAAATGCACCCTCCTGCACTGTTTTGAAAAAGGACATAAGCATGATTGAATTAGCAACAACATACATATGTACTGAGATGTAAGCCATGTGGAATTTATTGGGACAACCTCTAACATAATATTGCCTAAGTCTGTAGCCTAAACATAAATGTGCATACTATTTCTTCTATTATCAATGTTGTTCAGAGCGAGATCTTGGCCATTTTCGTCTGACATTTTTTGGGTTACAGCAATGTACTGATTGGTCAAGTTGTATTTCAGTGAATAGAAGCTGAAATTACTTCAAATACTAAAATAATCTATCAGGAGTAGCATTGTCTATTTAGGAAAAGATCACTTGGGAAACTTATTTGCATTCACTTTATTCACTTCTATCTTTGGATCAAGAGGCATTTGACTAGTCAATAAATTGCTTTCAATTACTAAATCATGATTAAACTGGGAACAAGTTTGGACTTACGTTCTCTTCCACCTTTTCACCATCATTCTGTGATTCTGTGACTTTTGTTGAACCATACAAGATTTTTTTTCATGGTCTTTCATATAACATGCAATATATAATCAGTACAACATAAGGTAGAAAATGTTTCATCCTTTATGCAGGATTTTTTTCAATTTTTCATCCAAAATGTTCATTCCATTCTGCCAAAAATGGCTCAACTGCAGGTAATTGCCTATTTTCTGGATTATAACCTTTGGTTGTACATCTGAGTGAATCTCAACAAAAGTTTAATGAAATCTTTTTGCCTTTGAATTTTGAACCTACAATTTGCATAGAATCTTGTTATCTCTAGATCTTCATTTGAATATTAGCAAGATAGCATACCTGTTAAGTTCAAACAGCCCCTTTAGAGAATCAGAATATAATTCTGGGAGTTCAGAATTAGAATTATCTCTGTATGAAATGAAATGAAATGAATTGAAATAAAATGAAATTAATAAGTAGTGAACCTGAAAATAACCATTTGCACTTAATGAAAAATATTTTTAATATATCACACACTTCTTTTGAAACCCAAGATAGTATATGAATGATTTTTAGTATCTCCTACAGTAGTTTAGAACTGATGTTTTTCAATATAAGTAATATAACACAAGATCCTATTGCCTGTAAATATATACACTAAAGGTATATATTAATTAATATATAACATTATTTAAACCAATTTGTTGCGGTTTAATATTTTTGTCCACTATATTTCATATAGGGTATATTCCAAATGAAAATTTTCTTGAAAATCTGCATTGCTGATTGCAGCTGAATGATGGATCTGCATGAAGCTCTTGGTTGGCCTCATAGCCTTAAGCAAGTCACTCTTTCATCTTTAGCCCTTACATCTATTATCACTGTCTTCTCATGGATATATCTTCTCATGGATATATCAATGATAGTTATCTGGAGTTTTAATTTAGTTTTAATTTAGTTAAGGAGCTAGATTGCAGATTGAATTATATTTGTAGATGCTCAAATTGTGCCTGCATTTTGGGCCTGCCATTTGCAATCTGATGCTATGCCTTGACTTATTACAGAATATGACATTGTGACAGCATATGAAGTAGACCAAAATGGAGATTATATAAGCCATGCAATTGCACACCATGAAAGAAGGAAGCGATCAACTTCAGGGAGCTCAACTGATTCGTTACATCTCCATCTCCAAGGATTTGGCCATGACTTCCAACTTGATCTTAAGACCTCCAATTTTCTTATGGCACCTGGATTTACAGTACAAACTCTTGGCAAGGGGAGAACCAAGACAGTACAGACATTCCCATCTGAAGACTTTTGTTTTTATCAAGGCATTTTGCGATTGCACAAAAACTCTACTGTAGCACTTTCAACATGTGGAGGCTTGGTAAGTAGAGATGTGACAAATGCTACAATTTAAGTTATGTGGAAGTCAAACTGGAAAGAAAATGTTCTATATAGGTAAAATATTTGTGAGCATTTCAATAGCAAATCATACACATAATCATTTGTGATAAATTAAGAACTCTGCTGTCTTGGGTATGCATCTGACTGGACAAAGAAGGATTTGAATCATGAAATAGAATAGAGTTATATTGAATAGATCTTCCTTTCACCAAAAATAGTAATGAATCTTCCATGAAACTCTGCAATTCAGAGTTGGAAACTAGACTGGATCCACTTAGATAAGCTCACCATCATCCCACCCAAAAAGTTAAAAAACAAACAAACCAAGAATTGTAGTAGCAATTGAAAATTAACCCTGTTTAAAAAGTCATGTTTCAAGCCTTCATTGAGGTAGGGCTTTTCTTTTTGTATCCTTGCCCACAGGTGGACTGTTAGCAGGTAGACTTTTTGGTGCCCACTTTTGAGCAAGCTGGCTCTCATTTCCATTGTATCTATGTTTTGGCAATAATCAGATTGGTTCATTCCTTGCTTTTTACTGACTGTGTGAGAATTAGCTCACAACAGCTCTGACTTCCTGTGAAGAATGATCCTTTTTGGTAACCATGTTGTTCAATGGTGACTCACATCAGAACATACTTTCATTCACTCATTCATTCACAACACCTTATTTAGGAAGGAGAACAAAGATCTTGGAGACTGAAAGAAGTACTCAGTTTTATCAGTCATTCCATCCTATTGTTACCCAGTCTCCCATCCTGAGCCCTTTTGTGTTGTTAGCCATCTAATGTGACTTATTTGTTTTATGAAAAAGACAAATGAGTTAAGTTCCAATTCTAGCTTTACTAAGGAACCATGAATTTCAGATAATTTCTCATAAAAATATTTGACCACCCAGAAAATTTATAAATAAACAGAAATGTTCTGTAAACAGTCTAGTTTTCATAACTTCTTATGAGACCAGCCCTGGAGATTTTATTCCTCCAATTAAAGTGTGCATGTGACCTACTTGTATTTGAGCTATGCACATATACCCTTACACTTGCCAGAATCCATGCTCCCAAAAAAGACACCGCCAGTACAAAATATTAAATTACTATGAATTGTACTAATCACTGTCAGTTAAGATTAATTGTTTGTAAAAGTTTGGTGGCAGCTGAGACAGGAGATTGATTGGGCCATGTGATGCGAAGGTCACTAAATGGGCCAGGGTGTGAGTTTTAGTGTGTATGGAGGAGAAATGCAGGAATTCAGATTCGGGTTTTCCCCAGATGGGCCAACATGACTTCTCTAATAAATTCTTACTTTGATGGACTTTGTCTTGGAGTTCTGATTTGTATCAAGGGTTTACTTGGAATGCTGACACCAAGCTGTGGTGACTATGCAATTTAAGGCCTTGATTGATTGCCTGGTGCTTTTTAACATCACATGATTATAAAAAGGGGAATATGTTTTTGAAGATACAATCATGACCACCATCCTGATATGTAGATGATGACTAGAGCATCAAACAAATATGATGTAATTTCACAGGCTAAGTAAATAGTGCATCCTAGTGGGGACTCAGCTGCTATATTTGACTAGCAAGTAATGCAAAATTAACTGAATGATATAATGTTTTGAATATTGTGTTCATATTGATACTTTGATATATGGTGATTGAAGATGTTGGC
Organism: Hydrophis major; assembly: GCA_033807585.1. Taxonomy (NCBI): domain Eukaryota; kingdom Metazoa; phylum Chordata; class Lepidosauria; order Squamata; family Elapidae; genus Hydrophis; species Hydrophis major. The sequence continues at coordinate 112,677,672 of CM066330.1, forward strand.
TAAAGTATTTGTGCACATTCATTTTTCACGATATGGGTCAGCATTGTGCTACTTAGTAAAAGCTTCTGTTAATGTGTTTTCAATCTATTTGAAATTTAATTGAAATTCCCCATTTCATAAAAATAATATTCTCATTCCTCTGCAGAAATGGGGAATTTTAAAAAATGTCAGTGGGGAAAATCTTCATGTTCTTTAATGAATTATGATAATTATGAATTCATTTTAAAACCAAAAATGTTATCCCCTTTCAGTCTCCTTGCATTGCATGTGCTTCCTGGAATTCTGGTGGAAAATATAATTGACCCCATGGCAGCCAAGGAAAGTAGTTGGTGCTCTGAAAGTTGCTTATAATTTAAGCTAAAAAGTTTTTTAAAAACACATACAACTTTATTTCTTTGCTAAGTCATCTTACTTTTAGAATGCCCAAGGAATGGCATTTTAAAATGGGCCATGCAAGAAGCACAGATGAGAAGATATTCTAAAATTATCCACATTATGTAAAAAGCAAACCCTCCCTTCATTTAATGCATGTCATTCTACACTGTATTTATGAACCGCAGTAAGTATCTGTAAATTAACATTAAAAACTTGTGAAATGGATTTAATGTTCTTTAGGGAGATGACTTCACTTAATTACAGATATATTTTGTCATGAGATAACATGATGTCTCTTTATTAGAATGCCAGGATTATGCTATTTATTTTTACCAAACTCCCTTACTCCCACCCATAGGTTCCACCCAGGAAAGAAAGTCTAATTTATATTCAGGAGTGCTTAAGTTTTAGCATATTATTTATTGAAATATAATGTTCAAGATGATTTGAGACTTTTTCCACTTTCAAAGTACAAAACCACTGATACAGGGCAATCAGTTAATTAGCCCCCCCCCCTCGTACTCTTGGACATTTGTTTAACAAGTGTTTCCTTCTCTTTGGTGACTCTAAGACAGCAAAATAATTTAGTGCTCCCAGGGTTTATATTCTCAGTTTGACTACTTACATATCTCAAGTTGTATTCATTATAAAATTAACACCAGGAACTGGCTTATGCTAACTTGTACAAGTTTCACAACTAAAGTAAATGACTTTCTCCATTTTGGATAGCAAAAAAAATATGTCAGTGAATCTGTGATGAAACATCCACATAATGTAGTAATTAGCATTTTAGTAGTAATAGGGATTTTGTAGCATATCAAAAATATAGATAGTGAAGTACATCATTGACAACTGTATTTGGAGCTGGATATACATCATTAAGCAGTGTGGTTATTAAGTGAGACATCATGACCTCATCTGATTTTACAGCCTTTTTTTGCCCCTGGTCAAATTACCCTGGTTTTTAACGAAGATATCACATGACCACAATTTACAACCTTCCCTGAAAACTTTCCAGTGAATAACGGCAAACGTACCAGGGTAATGTTGCAGGATCCAGTCTGGACTGGGACCAGAGGTTTTGTCTTCTGAACTTTCAGACTCATGCTGGAGCCCCTCCTCGGGGAATCCTGCATAGCTTTTTCTCTGGTAATATCACTCTACTAACTAGAGCATACAAAACATTTGCTAGACCAATACTTGAATACAGCTCATCAGTTTGGAACCCGCATTATATATCTGATATTAATACAATTGAGAAAGTCCAGAAATATTTAACAAGAAGAGTTCTCCACTCCTCTACTTGTAGCAGAATACCTTATGCCACCAGACCTGAAATTTTAGACCAGGACAACCTAGAACTACGCCGCCTTCGGTTCGATCTAAGTATAGTACATAAAATGATCTACTGCAATGTCCTACCTGTCAATGAATACTTCAGCTTCATCCACAACAATACAAGAGCACACAATAGATACAAACTCATGGTAAACCGCACCAAATTTGATTTCAGGAAATACAAGTTCAGCAACAGAGTGGTCAATGTGTGGAATACTCTACCTGACTCTGTGATTTCTTCCCCAAATCCCAAAAACTTTAACCTTAGACTATCTATTATTGACCTCACCTCTTTCCTAAGAGGTCTGTAGGGGGCGTGCATAAGTGCACCAATGTGCCTACTGTCCCTGTCCTATTGTTTCTTTTTATTTTTCTTATATGTATTCATTTCATGTGTTCATAACCATGATTACACTTATACCTGTTATCTAATAATCGCTTGATGAAACTAACTAACTAACTAACTTCTCTCTACCGGAATATAACAGCTCAAAAGACTAAACCTCTGATCCTGGCGACTGACCCAGGTTGGATCTTACTTCCTAATGATTTTACTTATCAGAAGCCAACTGGAAAGGTTACAAATGGCAATCATGTCACTGCACGTCACTGCAATTGTCACAAATGCAGAACCCAAATTGTGTTCTTGTGACTGCGATGGTTTGGTTATAAGCCACTTTTTTCAGCACCAATTTAATTTTGAACAGTCAGTAAATGAATAGTCATAAGTGGAGGACTATCTGTACCAGGGGGATGGAACCTAAACAATGAGCATACCATATCATTATAAGAACCAACTGAAAAATATACAGCAGAAAAAGCTTCTGAGTTCCATAGAAGTCCAGAGACAGGAAGTCTAGTCCTGCCAAGAATGTAATAAGGGTTAACGGAGAGGCAGATTCTGTAAGCAACATCAGAATGTTTCCTTCCTGTCTTCCTTACAGGATTAGGCCAGTAATTTCTTCTAACAACCGGTTCTCCAAACTGCTTGGAATGTTAAAAACCGTTTCTAGCAAACAGGTGCAAACTGGTAGAATCCCACCCCTAGATCATCTATAGCACTACCAGAAAGTAAATCCCTTTGTAAATCTAGCAGTTTAGTGTTCTAAAATATCCAAAAAAAAATCTGAGAAACTATTTTTATTACTTAACATGAATCAATCCTGTGTCCAGGTAATCTTGTTCCATCTTGTCATTATTACTTTTGATGCTGTTAAAAGTGAATTCCTCAAATTTTGGACAAATATTTATGTCTATGACATATAAACTGAGGGTGACTTTTTCACCCTAGAAATATTAGAGATGTCTCAGAACTTTTCCTGGTTATGGAACTTTCACTGAGTGTTCCCATACCATCATCAGGTGTATGCTAATAATGCAGCACATTGAGATCCATGGTGTTTTGTAGTTGTTATGGCAACACAATAACAAGTAGGAGTCTTTCCTGATAAATAGAGCTTGAAAATCCAAAATCTACTGCAGGTTTGACCCAGAAGACAAAAGAACACTTGACCTTATTATTATTAAATATAAATTCATGGTGGTCAGTGGTGCAAAAGACCTATTAGCTGATTCAGTCTTCCATTCTCATATTTTCCTTTGATAGGATTTTTAACGCTATCACCAGTGTCATTTTGGCATTTCCAAATGCTTAGATGTCTACACTTTTTTCACTGTTTAAATAGCCCCATGCAGTGCTTCATTTTTAATTCCTAAACAATCCTTTGCACCATACAGGGGTACAAGAAGAATATTTATCTGCTATACTTTAAAGCAAGCTTTGTGGGGCTCATGGCAGTGCATGGCTGCTTTTAAGAGTTATAGAAAGATGGTACATTTGGGCCCCCACTCATTCTGGAAGGCGTCCTGGCAATCAAATCTCAATAGTTGCATAACCCCAACTTTACAGAGGTGGGTGCCTTTATAATAGGAGGAAGATTTCTGCCAGTACAATTTTGGGAAAAATTAAATAACATTTTGCAATAAATCTTACCTGGTCCTGTATATTAAAGGGAGAACAGATCTGCCACCAAAATTATGTTGCTCTGCAGAGCTTGTTAATGTAAGTATGACCTAAATTCATGCCTGAAAATGATGTTAGATAGTGTTCCTTTCCCCCCATTATCAATAGGCATTAATATGGAATGAAAATAAAGAAAACTTATAATTCTGGAGAAAATGTTATAGTCAGTGTATAATAGGTGAGTTCTACAGAATGAGTTTTATTCTGAAACTGCTCTGATTGCAGATTAAAACCCAAGAAAAACTACCCTGGAATATTCTCAGATTTTTGTGACATTTGCCAAAATCAGGACTCTATAAGGAAAGACATGATTATACTTAAGGCAGCCTTCACTTTGGTTTTTCCTACTCTACTAAACATATTTAGAAAAAAATATCATTGTGATCTTTCCCTGTATATGCTATGGATGTTTTCTCTTTCTCCTCTACAATTTCTGAAGCTGCATTTTAGTTCCTTTGCAATCTGGTGTTCAGTTACTTTGCAATCTGGAATATAGTTGCTGGGAGGTAGTCATGGCCTTACCTGAGGATACGATGGAGGTAGGGTTACTTTTCATCATCATCAAAGAACATCTTGCATTTTGGAACACTGTAAGAAACTAAATGCTTACAAGAATCCTACCTTGCTAAACTTTGTTTTCTCCATTACATGGCTAAGAATCAGTGGGCAAACTTTTGATACCTATACTGTAAATCCTATACTGTAAAGTTTGGGGGACTTAGTTCTTGGGATAGAACATATTAGAGAGGGGCTAATATCATTTTAGAAATCATAGACATATCTAAAAAAGGATTTACCAATGTTCGCATGCAGGCCATGCCTTCACCATGACTTGAAGGGAGATTTGTAAGTGCCCATTTGAACAATTTTTCTGTCCCTGTGGTGCCAGTCAAGTGGAATATATTATTCACTATATCCTCCTCACTACACTCTCCTATTTACAGTAAGATTAGGCACCAAATTATTCATGGTAGGTGAATGCTCTGATCTTCGCTTATTCAAAGCAATGGCCTGATGAGAGTTTACACTTGTTTGGCACAACAAGACTTCCTGTCTCATGGAAACTTATAATTGAATTCAGGTGAATGCAGATAAACCTCCCTCAGACCTTTATCCTCAAAGTGCAAAGATCAATGACTGAACTGGAATTTGGGGCTTAAATGATGCTCCAGATATCTTACATTACTATACCTTGTTCAATCATAACCCCTTCACAGCTACTGAAACCTGTGCTGGTATAAATTGTGGCTAGCATTGGAATAAAGATACTCGGTCATTGTTACAAGTGACAAGATAGTGAGAAAAAGTAGCTTAGAGAAGAGGCAATATTCATCCCTAGGCTTTCTGCTTTGAAAATACTGGTTTGCATATGACCACCATGAGGTTTAGGCAAATTGTAAAAAAGGGCCTTCTGAAAGCTGAACATGGGAAAAGAATTGAAGGAACTTTCTCTGGGATTGTTAGCAGCCACTGCCCTGGTTTCTAACTATGTTTTCTTTTTCTAGTCAGGCTTGATCAGGACGCAGGAAGTGGATTACTTTTTGAAACCACTACCTCCAAATATTGCACTTAAGCATAACATTTCTGCTCCTGGTGGTCACCGTTCTCATGTACTGTATAAGAGATCGACTGAACCTAAACTAGTAATTGATAATAATGAGGTAATTGGGACTGATGCAAGTCAGCAAGAGGCTCTCAGTTATGTCTTTCAAGATAGCCAACCATCTCTCAATTCTGAGTGGCGTCAAAAACAGCACTTTTGTGGAAGGCGTAAAAAATGTATGTAAAAATGTCTCTTCCTCTGTTTATTACTTAATCTATGTATTTTAAGATTGCCAATTTGACATTCAGTTCTGCTTTTTCCAGCAGATACACGTTGTCACACATAAGATGTGATCTAGAAATGAAGTTCAACTGAACATTTGCTACCGCTTTGTGTAATGTAATTTGTGAGAGGTTTACTCTAATGTAATACTATATCATATGTACAAGCAAATTGACATCACAGTGTTTGTAGTGTAAACTTATTATCATGTTAGGCTTCACTGTTCAAATTTCTCTTTTCCTAATACTTTAACTCCTTAACTGGGAATAAACAATCAATGATGTGCTGTATCCAATGCTTTCTCCTATTTTTTTTCCATTATTATTAGAGTGTTGAAATTTATGTTGGCTTTTGAATACATCTGCATATTTCCACTTTTTTAATCTTAGGAGGAAATAACCTGATATGAAAAACGTCTTGGTTCCAAATCCCATCAGACCCCAGCCAATGAGACAGAAGATATAAATCACCCAAAAAATAAATCAGACTATCAAATTGTACTGAATCTAAGCATCTTTGGACCAACCCGAACAAATAAAGCACTCTTAAACTGCATTGATTTAACCAGAGAAAATATATGCACAATTTAAACCAATGGTATTGATTACCATTGGCCTATACTAATAAATGTTTCTGTTCTGTTGATTTCAATTAATGCATGAAGTATAAAAAGTTCTTTGCCTGGTTTGTTTTCTTTTGTTTTCACTCATCTTTCACTCGTTTCATATGTTTAATGGAGGGGAGCATTTAAGATATTAATTTACTTTGCAATTTTTGTTTGTAAAAAAAAATCACAATTCAACAAAATCAGGGGGTTTGCAAATGCCCAAACCAGTTCTTACTCACATAACCTAAGAATACACCAATTGGGCTCATTTTAATATTATAGCATGTTGAGATTTCTTTCCACAGTTTTCAATGGACTATTATAAAATGTTGAACTTTCCATTCCTTTCTATATTATTCAAGATAAATAGAAACACAATGTGATTTTCTGTATACTTAGTATATACGAAGCATTGATGGAAAGATTACAGGTAGTTCGCAATTTACAACCATTTGGTTAATGATCATTCAAAGTTACAGTGGCAATGAAAAAAACAACTTATAACCAACCCTCATACTCATGACTGTCACAGCATCCTCACAATCATTCAGGCACTCAACAAACGGCATGTACTTAACAACGGTTGTAGCATCTCCAGGTCATGTGATTGTTGGTTGCAACCTTCCCAGCCAGCTTCCAACAAGTAAAGTCAATGAGGGAGAATGGATTTGCTTAATGACTATATGATTCATTTAATAATTGCAATGATTCACTTAACAACCATGACTAAAAATGTTGTAAAAATCAGGTATGACTTAAGAATGCTTAGCAATGGAAATTCTGGAACCGAATTATGGTCGTATGTTGAGGACAACCTATAATAGGAGGAAGTATCATGTTAAAAATTGTAAGTTAGTGCAGCTACAAACTTGGGAGTGCATGTAGAATTCAATATTATGAAACTGGAAATTGTAATATCCTTGACCTATATTCTTGCTTATTTTCAGTTTGTTGATTTGGTTTGATTTTGTCGTTCATTTGAACCTATATAACTGAGTGTTATTTGGACATCTTTTGTCTTCTTGTTGCAGATATGCCTCAGCCTCCAGGTGGAGACACCTATATCTTGCCAGATGAATATAACCTTCTGATGAGAAACAAGCGATCTCTTCTGAAAGCCCATAAGACCAAAGAATTCAATGTTGAGACTTTGGTAGTGGTTGACAAAAAGATGATGCAAAACCATGGTTATGAGAATATTACTACTTATGTTCTAACTGTACTTAATATGGTACGGATGTTCCTTTAAGTTGATTACTGAACATTTATACAGAATCCATATTATAATTGTCTAAAGCTCCTCCAACAAGAAGGAATCTCCCCTTGCTCCCAGACAAAAGTTTCTTCTTCTTGTGATACTGAAACATTTGATTTCTATGCTGCCTTTAATAGAGTCCATTGCCCATCGCTGGTGTGCTACAACATTCATGTCTTGGATATGAGTGACATTTAGCAAGTATGTTAAGACACCTCATCTTTGCTTGAATACATAGCCACACAACTGATGCCTCACCTGTTCCTCACTCATTCCTCATGACACAGTAAGATTCTTGCAATGACTCTTCCTAAACCTCCGCTCCCTTCCTACTTTTCCCTTTGAGAAAAGCAAGGAATAAACATTGAAGCAGAACCTGCAGGGTCACTTTGACCAAAAGAAAGCATCATATCTCTAGGATCTTCATAATATTAATGGGTAGAAACAAGTATCAGAAAAAAAGGAGGAACTTAGGTTTTTCATCTGTAGCTATCATTCAGCTGGAAAGACACATCATGTTTCCCATTGCTAACCTGAGTGCAGATGTGCTTCTCTGTATGCCTGTATGGGATACAGAAACACAAGCACATTCAGATATATTCTCAAATATCTTTTAATGCATAGAAATGTAGAGATTATGTATGAATAACTACCCTGAAATATGAACCTTTTTCACTGCTTTGTAAAATTTTATGAGTACACATGTTTAAATAACAGTCAACGTACACAATCACATGCACACACGCACTTGCACGCACACACACACATGTTGCATGAAAAACTTTTTCTGTGCTGTTTAAATAAAGACAAAAATAGGAGAGTGCATCATAGCTATGGATAAAATCAAACATTGTACAGATAGTCCTTGAATTATGATCATAATTGAGCCCAAAATTTATGTTGTTAAGTGAGTTTTGACCCATTTTACGATCTTTTATGATCTTTCTAGCCACAGTTGTTAAGTTGTTAATTAACAGTTGTTAATGAACAGTTGTTAATTTAATGACACAGTTGTTAAATGAATCCGGCTTCCCCATTGACTTTGCTTGCCAAAATGTCACAAAAGCTGTTTGCATGACCCCAGGACACAGCAACTGTCATAAACATGAACCAGTTGGCAAGCATCCACATTTTGATCATGTGACCATGGGGTGCTGCAACTGTCATAAGTGTAAAAAATGGGTTTTTTTGTGCTGTTGTAACTTTGCATGGTCACTAAATGAATGGTTGTAAGTTGAGGACTACCTGTATTCTCATCATAGTGGACTGATGGCACTCATATAACAAAGTCTAATTGCTCCATGATTTAAAAATATGTTTCAGGTTTCTGCTTTGTTCAGAGATGGAACAATTGGAGGTAATATCAACATTGCAGTTGTTGGCTTGATACTTTTGGAAGAAGAACAGGTATAGTATATTCAATATTTTAAAATAGAATAATTAAACTTGATGTTTAATCTTGATCTTGGGTTCTGTTCTTGACATCTCAGTGCAGAAACATCTCAGTAGCCTTATAAGATTAAACCAATCTTTCCTTAGCTTGGTGCCTGCCGGATGTGTCGAACCACAATTTCTAGAAATGCACACTGTAAGACAGCTTCAGAGAAACTACCTCTTACCATCGTAGTATTTGTACATTGTTGTATTTATCTTTATGCAAATGTAAGTTGAAAGAGAATAAACATATGAAACAGAATGCTCAGGGTTGTGCTTGTTGATTTAATGCCCCAATTACGTTGTATAATTAATCTGTAAGTTTCAAATTACTCATTCCCAACATAAGGACTTGCCTTCTTTTTTATAAATGTACATCCTGAATATTTGGTATTGAAACTTGGCCCGAGTTCTCAGAGATGCTGCAAGCTCAATACCTCATCCTCTGTCCCAATTGAGGCAGAGTATCAGGTATGGTAGTCATAACTCCTAACTCATTGGCTATACTAGATCATTCCTCTGAGCAATGGATAATTGCAAAGGAAGAAGCCTGGATCCTGGAGTACCAGGCTTGTCACTTAAAAAACTCCTTTACCCTTTAACTAATTTTTAAGTGCTTTCAGGGTAAAGGAGTCCCATTATGACAAATTAAGCTGCTTGGCTCTTCATAGAAGTCTGGAACTATAAGCAAAATTGTTTAATGATGTTCAAAGGATCTGGGCCAGATCACAGTGTCACACATTGGCTGCTTCACAGAAGTGTTTAGCCAGAATATTTTTAACCACAGGTCAACAAATAATTAGGGACTGATTCACACCTCTGGCTAAACTACAATGTATGATATTTGCACATCCAGTCAAGCCAAGAACAAACAAACCTCAGTATGGCTTTGTGTCTTGTATGAAGAGACATCTCTCAGGAGTTCAACCAGGTCAGATTCTATGTAGCTAAAGTTCAGAGAGAACTAGATCTCAGTCCAGTGAGGCCAGAGGTGAATAGGGCAGCCCACAGCAAAAAAAGAAGAGTTAATTTGTGTAAGCAATAACAGGCAAGCAAGGTATCAAGTGTCAAAAGCTGCAGCTGAAATTCAGCATAGCTAGAGGGAAACAGAGAATGCCAGGGCAGGGGTCAAGTTCCAAAGGGAGTGACAATTTGGAGAAAGGGAATGTGCATTTCACCAGGTAAAAACTGTTTCTCTGAGAAGACAAAAAAAATTGCACATTTAGGTTGGAATATCATAGAGGTGATAGAATCGTGTTATGATTTACAATTGGTTGAGTGAATGGTCAGACTGGTAGGCTTCTCTGGCAGAAATTCTGCATGATTCAAGATTTCTAGCTCAATTCCCTCACAGTCCCTCCTCATTTCAAGGACCATTCTGGCCTCTTTCATTCTCGGTTATGAGAGATTGCCACTTCTGGACTGGTTTGAACCAGAATTGTTAACCATATTCCATAGTTGTCATGAAACATGATGAACCATGGTAGCATCACAAGCATGAAGGAATTTCAAATTTATTACAACCCTGTGGCCAGGTACAAATATGAAGGAAAAATCTGCATGTTAATGAAGAAATAATAATTTTATGTCTACCATTCAATTGTAAGTGAAGGATTATACAGTATATGTATTGCCCCACCAGAAGATGTGCTTTATAGTAAAAGAAAAGCCAGATCTTTTTATCTATTTCCATTGTCTTTAATGAATATTTTTATTCTAAGTGCATATCTGGAGTATCCAATGAAATACTTGAAGGCACTTAAATGTGTTAGTTTGAGGTGTCATCCTTTCCTTCTTAAGCCACAAAAGAAAAACTCCAGATTACTATCTCTCCAGTTGTTACAATTATGTTGATGGCATATTTTCTACTTTCCCATCAATTATTTCCCTCATTCTTTCCTTTTTTTTTTTTTTTAAGCTTTTGAATTGATTCCAAACTCCTGTGCAGTAGAAAACTCTTCTAGCAATGTAATGCTTCATTTTATGTGCTGAGCGATCAGGGTTCCTAACGTGACAGCTTAATTATACTGAATGTTTAGATTTTCATGCTTGGACCCTGTCCAACCTGAACAAGTAGGAAGAATAATCTTTTGATCTTACACCTGTGACATAATTTTCCTTTATATCTCTGGCTTGGAAGTTCTACTCCTCTAAATTTTTTGCTTGCTGTTCTGTTGCTTTTGAGACCATTCATAGCCATATATGTGTGCTAGTGATCATATAAACAGAATAAAAGAGCTAAAAAAATTAGCTAGCAAATGGGGAAAAACTTACAATTTAAAACCAACTATATTTTACAATTCAGCTTTGAACTGATTAATCACTGTACATAGGAAAATGCCTTTGGCAGATCTTTACCATTGTTTTTCCTTAATTTTTCTCCCTATATGTTGTTCTAAGAGAAAGAAATAGTACTCGACAGACATAATATGATAATCTCTTCAGAGATTTGCCTAACTTCCTCCCTGTAAAAACATTAAATGTTTTTTGACATTCTTTGTTAAAGTGAGGTATGTCTTCTGGATTAATATTCAGTGTCCATGAATAATAAATTAGACCATTAAGTCTAATGCTCAGAAACCATACATTTTGAACTTGGTGGTTTGGTAAGCAACTGATTTTGCTGTATATAAATTACATTATGCTAATATTGTGGACAAGATCCAGCAGTAGCTATTGCCAACTTTTAGGAGCTGATAGTGGCTGAAACAGACATATATCATCATGTTCCTCAAAATGCTTATTTGATATGTATCAAGGGCTTAAATGGGTACAAAAATATCAATAAAGTGTCCATTCATGTCCATCTGTCTTATTGGAATTCTAGCCTTTAAAGTTATTTAACTTTTAATAAAGTCTTTTCTTTCTTATAACTTATTCATAAGTGCAGACATTAACCCCATTTATGCAATAATGCTTTCCAAGATATTTGAACCAAATTCCTAGGTAAAACGAAGTTCACTTCACCTCTTCTCCACTTAGCCAGTCATCTTACTTCAGTATTAGAGAAGAAAATGAAAACAGCTTCATATATCCTCTAAGCATTCAACACTCTTCTCTCCTCATCACAGATATTTTAGGTATTTAGGTATACAGAACAGTAGCAAAGATAAAAGAGAAGAGATAATATTAAACCCAGTATGTTTTTTTCAGAATTTTTGGAGAAAAACTTGAATGGCTTTAGCTACCCTAGTAAGCCATCACCCATGAAGGGTGATATCCTAAACAAATGGAGGTACCTGGTTTTTTAAATATAGTTTTTGAGAACTATTTCAGAAACTTGAACCATGAGTACAAGCAAGCATAGAGGAATTAGCACCACCCTCTAGCGGTCCTAATCTCAACATTTCTATGCCACCCAGCCATATCCAGGATACTGAGACACTTCATTTTTTGGAATATGGGCCCTTCTCCACTACCTTCTCCATAAAAATGATTGGTGACTATTGGAAATTCCTCACTGATTACTTAGACTTCCAAGGACAAAGCAATAGGCCACTGCAATCCAGATAAATGGAACATATCGCAAACCTACTATGCATATACAATTAACTAATGAAGAATTAGAATCTGCTGGACTCTGGAAATTCCAAGGATGAAATTATGGCTTTGGAAAGTCAAAATGTTTTCTGGAAGAAGTTTCTGAAAAACATCTGAAAATGGTGGGATAGGTTTTTGTTTTGTTTTTTAATTAAGGAAAGTGCAGATTTGCCACTCATCTTGTAAAAATAATAAAGATTCCAGAATTTCATATCTATTATCTCTTTTAATCATATTTTTCATAATCCTTATTTGCACTAGGTGAGACAATGGCTCAGTTGTTAAGATGCTGGGCTTGTCAGTTGGAAAGCTGACAGCCCAGGTTTGAGACCTGAGGGTTGTGCAGTGGAGTGAGTGCTTGTCTTTGTCCAGCTCTGCCTACCAACGGTTTGAAAGCATGCAAAAGCGAGTAGATAAATAGGTACCACTTCGATGGAGAGGAAATCGCACTCCATGTCATGCTGACCACATGACCACAGAAACGTCTTCAGCCAACACTGGCTCAATGGAGGAGATGAGTGCCGCCCCCTATAGTTAGCAATGATCAGCAGAGTAAAATCTGCAAGGACTCCTTTTCTTTTCCTTTCCTTATTAGCACTATGTCATTTGGTGAAGTAAATGGCTGAGATTTAAAAACAGTATTCTACATTCTTGTTTCTCTGTCTCTAGTGGGAAACACTGTTGCTAACTTGCAATTTCAGGAAGAGAAAACCACAAATACAATATTCTGTGTTCCAAGGTGTCATATCAACCCATTGGATAAGCCACAAAAGAGAGTTAACGAGTCAGCTGAAGAGAGTTTGTGCAATAATAATCAATGATCATTATTTATCGATCACTTGGCAGGATGCAAATCAGGCCTACCAATCTGGGTGCATCCAAACCAAATATTTTTGCTAGGCAAGTCTAGTACTTTACTAAGTGCCTGATAAATATATTGGTTTCCCAGTCCTAGAAAGAACTCTTGTATGAAGGCTCTGATGGATTGCCTGGCCTTGGCTGGTGAGTTGCATTAGGCAATACAATCCTTTCTAATGAGTTTACATTAACAATAGGTCTTTGAAGTTCCTAAAAATGTCAAGTTGATTTTGCAAAGTAGACCGAAACATCAATTTATTTTGTCTAAGCTGCTTTCATAGAAGAAAAATATTGGTGTTCTGTTGTTTCTCAAATCTTGCCCCAAAGTGCTGGTCTGTTTTTATTCAATTGCAAACTATATATTTTTTTAAAAAAAAATCCCTGCTCATTTTTACTTTCCAATTTAAAAAAAAAAACTGAGCGGAGGTGTTCCTTTGTTTGACTTCCCTGCAGCCGGGCCTTGTGATTAATCACCATGCTGACCATACCCTGAGTAGCTTTTGTCAATGGCAGTCTGGGCTGATGGGAAAGGATGGCAGCCGCCATGACCATGCAATCTTACTGACTGGCTTTGATATCTGTTCCTGGAAAAATGAGCCTTGTGATACTTTAGGTAAGTCTTTTCTTGCACTGGGCCATGAATGTGCCAAGGACCTTTTGGCAAGACTGATATAAATGCAGGTACTAAATACCTGCAATCTGCAGGACTTAGACATCATATAAATCCTGATGCTTAGATGATGAAAAAAGCAGCATTCCAATTATTTAAAATGTTTGTACAATGATATCCCGTGTTTGCAGTTCCAAACTATGGCTAAATAATATCAAGTACATAGAGAGTTATCCATGTTCTCCTTGTAATGCTACTTGGAGTAGCAATATCTGATAGGAAAGGACGCCAATTTTATTAATGAACGAGAATATTCTGTGCCAGCATCTTTCTACTCAAAGACAGATCCAGTTTCTAATGCACCAATTGGACTTATAAGCTCAGTTCAAGCTTCTAGGATTACAGGAAATACGTGACTTAAAGACAATAGCTATATGCTATAAACGTTTACTACTTTTTTGTGATTATCTTCCTTTTTCACTCAAACTCTCCAGGATTTGCACCAATAAGTGGCATGTGTAGTAAATACCGCAGCTGCACTATTAATGAAGATACTGGACTTGGACTTGCTTTTACTATTGCTCATGAATCTGGACATAAGTAAGTTTGTCAACCTGTTTTGGGAAAAGCAAAAAAGTTTTAAATTTAAAAACCTTCCTGCCCAAAAATGACATGATAGATGATTCTTTTAGATGTTCAATCATGTGTGTGATTTCCACTAACTAGGATTACTGCTTACATTTTAATCACAGTTTGATCTTTAAGTATAAAAGGAAACATACTGAGGCTGCTGATCTGCCCCATGTTCCATCTTCTTAACATTTAGATTTCCAAGTTTGTCCTTTAGAGTGGATGCAGTGCCTATAACTAAAATATTAAAAATCCTACTTAGATTATAGGTTCTGGCTCATGATCATAATTTGCCAGTGAATCTGTTATAAACACCTCAGTAACATCTTAAAATTTTATACTGATATCTATCTCTATGTCTTGATCATGTATGTATGCATGTATGTATGTATGTATGTATAGTATTTCAAGGGGGCCTTTAAATATATATATCTAGATCTAGATATATAATCAATTGTTATATTTTATCAATATGTAAAATCTCTGCCTCTTACACCCACAGATTTATTGGAGAACAAAGCAAAAAAGTATGACAACTTATAGTTCTATGTACAATTCCTGTGCCGTTGTATTTGTGCAAATATAAAGAAAGTGTTTTAAGCCATAGTCTGGCCTGTTAATGTATTTTGTGATCACCAGCAGTTAATCCTCACTAAATACACCATTGGATATCAGTTTTTTAGGATCCAATGCATATTATTAAACAACTTAGGCCAGCCCAGTTTAATCCAGGTTACAGTTGTGAAGGGGCAAATAAATCAGCTTGCTTTTATCAATCTGCTTATCTATCTAAATTCGTTCCTGCCTTAAATTAATTATAGCCTATAAAGAACACAAACATTGATAAGCATACATGAACCTATGTAGTCTAAGCTCTACATTTATGCTGAATAAAATTATTTGGATAGAATGTTTGAAGGGCCCCTTGAAATATATTGGAAATTCATTGTGTTTCAAAAGTATGTCCATATTAAGATTGTGCACAATACTAATAACAATAATTGAGATTCCCCTTCTGTTCAATTTAAATTTCTGACATTATGAGACAGTATTTGTAAAGGTATAAAGTTAACATTTTCCCTCTTACAGCTTTGGCATGGTCCATGATGGAGAAGGAAATATTTGCAAAAAGTCTGAAGGTAATATTATGTCACCCACACTAGCAGGACACAATGGAGTCTTCTCCTGGTCAGCTTGTAGCCGTCAATATCTCTACACATTTCTAAGGTACATGTGCTAAGTGAGTGATTTCAGTGAGGAAAAAGCATAAGCTCTGAAAAAGTTGTTTTTGTCCCTTAAAATGGGAAAGTTTCATTACAGAAAGCTGTAGGTACTGAGTGAGATATACATGCAGTGAGATCTGGTGAGTTTCAAACTCAGCGTTTCATATTACACATGGTGATAAATCTAATATGATTCTATATGGCCCATAAAATAGCTGTTGATGGATTACATTTCCTCAGTTTATTTTTTGGGAGAAAAGAACATATTGCACTCAAGAATCATATGAGGGAGGAGACTGCATGCCTCCAATCTTTCCTGAGAACTCTCCAAATTACAAGTATAAATGTCCTCAGTCACCCAACATGGAACTTTAGTCCCAGCAGATGAAGAAGACTCATATTTCTTATGTATAAATAAATATATTTTTAGCATCATATTAATGACAACTATGTGAGTTTTACAATAATTGCAAAACAACTAAGAAGTTTAAATGGAAGTTCTAGCTTCTCTTTCTCCTGCCTGGAAAATTCTATCATAGATCTGAGTCATTTAGCAGAAAACATACATCTTCTACATATGTCTTATTCCAAGACATATGGCTGCCTCATATTTCTGCTTCTGTCCATTTCATGGACATATGTAGAAAGCAGAAAAAGTCTCCTTGAAGGACAGGAGAAAAGCAATGGTTGGATAAAATGGGCCTGATCTTGATCCAATAAGGCAGCATGCGTAAATGTCTCAGACAAGCCTCTCTCTAGTTTTCACAAGATAAAAGGTTAAAGGGGCAAGCACACTTGCAAGATTCTCTTACTATAGTTTTACAATAGAAGTAGTACTGATCCACATGTCATTGGTTTCCTGGACTAGTCTATCTTGGAAGGCTGATATCATGTTATACAGAATTTCTATGAGGTTTGTGATCTAAAACTGTCCACTTTCAAAAATGTCAAACTGTTATAAAGGTCACTTTTAAATCTGCATTCGATATAACCAAAGATGTCTTGTTTGGTTCTCTTTAGCTCTCCTCAGTCCTTGTGTCTTGCCGATCAACCTAAACCTGTGCAGGAATACAAGTATCCAGAGAAACTTCCAGGGGAGCTTTATGATGCAACTATTCAGTGCAAGTGGCAGTTTGGAGAAAAAGCTATGCTATGCATGATGGACTTTAAAAAGGTAAAAAAAAAAAAAAATTATTTAATCTAATTTTAATCTATATTAAATTTAGTAAATTATTTAATCTAGGGGCTCTAGATTAATGTATATGGTATGTATGTATATCTTCTTCATCATTTTATTCCCACAGAAAAGTGTGAGATGCATTAGTTTGAAAATAGTGAATCTCCTAATACTCATGAACTATTATTGCACCTAGATTAGAAGTTAGTAAACTGATTTTGATTTAAATAACTTCTTATTTATTTATATATTTATCTGAATATGTAAATACATACTATCATATTTCATATGACTTCCCCATTCAAACTAGTTTTCAGAACAGCTCTTACAATAGTGCAATAAAAGAGCTGATGGAGAAAATAAAAACTAGTTAACAGCATGAAAAATTTCCAAGTATTCATTTGTGCTAGAAAAGACTTTGGAATGAGTGGTGTCCTGGGAAAGAGCAATCCAATGTTGGATTGACATCCCTGGGGACTTTCCTAATAGCTTTGTGGGATAGAAATCCAGAAAAGAATCTCTTGGTCTGATGTGAAACATTTGTATTGGTCTTATATACAATATTTGGATAGAAAACTCAGTTACAGGTAATCCTCAATTTATAACCACAATTGAGCCCAAAATTAATGTAACTAAGCAAGACGGTTGTTAAATCAGTTTTGTCCCCATTTTACAACCATTCTTGCCACCATTGTTAAGTGAACACTACAGTTATTAAGTTACTAACATGGTTTTATTAAGTGAATCTGGCTTCCCCATTGATTTTGCTTGTCAGAAGGTCGTAAAAGGTGATCACATGACCCCAGGACACTGAAACTACCATAAATATGAATTAGTTACCAAGCATCTAAATTTTGATCACATGATCATGGGAATGTTTCAGTGGTCATAAGTGCAAAAAACAGTCATAAGTCACTTTTTTCAGTGCTGTTGTAACTTAAAACAGTCACTAAATGAACTGTTGTAAATCAAGGACCACCTTTCAGTAACCTTTCTTGTCACTCCATGGAATTCCATGGATGTTATACATTCATACATGCAGAAGTTCTGTCATTGCCATTGGTGCCCCTGCATGCAGCTCTTGTCCTGTTCTAAGATAGGCAAGAGAAAACAACTCTGTATGTAGATATTGTATGGTATCCATCTTTGCTTTTCTTCTATAAGCTATCTTTTGTTCTAACTATAGATACATTTGGAAATAAATCATTCTTGATGCAGTACTTCCTTATTGCTATTTTTCCATCCAGGATATCTGTAAAGCATTGTGGTGCCACCGAGTTGGCAGAAAATGTGAAACCAAATTTATGCCAGCTGCAGAAGGTTCAATCTGTGGTTATGATATGGTAAGAAAATATTTGCTAGGTTGGGTACAAGTGGAAGCTATGAAGAAAGTGAGTTGAAATGGGAAGTAAAATGCATTGCATCACTATTTGAACTGAACTGAACTGAATTGAATCAAATACTTTATTTTGCCAAGAATGATTAGCTATACAGACATTCAGTATCTGTTAATCACTTTTAGTATGTCTGAATCATTTGAATTTAGATGTATGTTTGTTCCTTTCCTTACCTAGAGCTTTTCATATTATCCTATGCATACTAAGTATTCTTTTGATTATTTGATGTATTGAAGAGCCAGACTTTAATCCTCTTTCTTCAATGATGAGGCCAATATTAAAAATGTAAGATGCTAGTCGAGCTTTTCCACAGGTGATAGAAAGTTTGGTCGTCCCCAAAGGATAGACTAGATTATATGGGAAATCATTTTATTAGAATCACTGCACCCTTGGGGATCAGGTTAAGATCCTGAGTGTTCTCGGTGATCTTGGAAGTCACATAGGAAGAAAGTTTAAATATCCTCTTAACTCCGTAAGCTCTAGTTGGTTTCCTGTCATTTTTGGTGATGGCTGTACCAGGAAAGGCACATCTATGAATATTGCATCACTGATTAATCCTAGGCTTTGTGGAACAAATAATAGTTTTGCAAAGAGAAACTGCATGAGAAAGTCTATAATAGTCAAGTAATAAAGTTTTTGTTTTTATTTAAACCTCTTATATTCTGTTCAATCCATCAATGGTTCATCCAGAAATATAAATGGCTTTCCATGCTGATTGCAAAGGTGAGCGGATGGAGAAGTTTCATAGGTTTTATAGGTCAGTACTTTGAGTTGTACTTGGCAGGAACCAGCCTCTCTGAATGCACAAATGAAGAAATTAAACTTGTGAGGTGTAAACATCATTACAAATAGTGGGATAGGAGGTTTTTTTTTTGCTCTTCAGATGTTGCTGGACTCAAGTTACCCATTATCTGCAACCAGCATGGTCAATGAGCAGCAGTGATGCAAGCTGTAGTTCATTATCACATGAAGAGTAGTAACAGGTTGTCTATTTCAAAACAGCCAATCATTTTCATTATGATTATTTTTAGCTTCAGTTCGTAGAAGAAGAAATATCATATTGGGCTCTTTTTCCAAACAAAACTATTGAGTCATTTAACTCCAGACAAGATTTCAAGGATATATCATAAACAAGGCACATGTCAAGTTGAATGCAGACAGACTCAGTTTAAACTTTCACATCAAAGCCAGTGTATACTTTTAGGTTAAATGGGGTGTAATCCTGACTGACAGTCCCAAGAGAAGTGCTGTGTGTGAGTGTGTGTGTTTGTCCAAGAATAACAGACAGGAACAATCAATCTCAAACAAATGACTTCATTTATAAATCAGATAGCATGCACAATCTCTTTGCTTTCTTTACTATGTGCACATTTACTATTTTAACATGTCACTTGCCATAAATCATTCTCATAAATATAAGGGGATACAATCTAGAACAATAACATAAAATCTGACAAGATGACTGTATAGTCTCTTTGAAATATAAGATTCTAAACACAGTCCCGTGGTCCAAGGAGGAAAAAAAGCCATGAATCTAATATGGAAGCAGGCTACTGTTTTCACTTAAATGTTCACCAAATACAGAAGTTGCCTCTCAGAACTATACTCTTTTCAGAAGGCACCCTTTTGAATATGCAACCAAACAAACACTGAATAGCACCCATTCAGGTGTGCATCACATTCAAATTCAATCAGATACACATGCAAAATCCTGCTTCTCTGCATGGTTTATTATCTCTGTTCAGGATCAAAAATATTCCCAACCATGGTTAAATTAAAAAAAAAAAGAATATGTTGAATGACTTATGTTTTGTGAATGAAAAGTATCTTTTCCAGCAAGGTGAATAAGATAGGTATGGTACACCACCAGCTCCTTCTGTTGTTCCTTCCTTTTTTGACTTTTAAGACAGAGCTTTTTTCCCATTTCACATATAAATTGATTCATTTCATTGATAAGAAGCAGAAAGTATTCAGTCTATATTCACCGTATATCTGGAAATAAAAGATTCTTATTCTTTCAATGCCTAGGTATTATTATTACAAGTAATGGATAATATTGGTTGGTCCAAATCTGGTTAAGGCGGTTATATCAATATAATTTGTCAAGGTGGGTTATATGTCAAATAGCAGTACATTCAGCAATTATTATTATATAGATTTTTTTTCATAATGTGTGACAAATGTACATTTGTATTCCAAATGTATATATTATTGCTATTTCTAAGTGTATGCTCTTTTTCATATAGTTTTTTTAAATGTACTCTATGTTTGATTCAATTCTTGAGAGAATATTTCATGTTCTCTTTTTCAAAACAAAAACAAAATTATAATCATATAATTTTTATATATTTTTCAAATTAATTCTAACATTTTAACTCTTAACTTTTTAATTTTTGCATAATGTTTGATATTTTGATATTTTATTGTATATCACCCACAGTTCTGAAATTAATAGGCTAATAGCAATCAACTCTAGTCAACATCTGACTGGAATGAACTATTCCAGCCTTTTCAATCTGCTAATCTAAAGATGTGTTGAGACTTCAACTCCCCAAATTTTCAACCAACTGTCTGAGACATAGATATTTTCTAAGATTTAACTCTTTTATCATTGCCTTCTAAGCTGTCTTTCTAAAAGGAAAGTGAAATATAGGTATTGACAGTAACACCAAAACCTCTTTTTAGACTGTGATCTAAAACCTGAAATATTTAAACTGAAATAACTCTTCAAATATAACAACAGCACTGAATAGTTAAAGACCATAAAAAATGAATGTACATTTGAAGTGTTTTCCCAATTGTTGCTTTCTTTCTTTCGATGCACTTATTGGTATTTTTAAAATGTTTATTGTTTTACATTCTTAGCAAACGATAGATAATATGTTAGAAGTTAGATAATATAAAATAAGTTAGATAAAGTTAGATAATATACAGTAAGATAAAGCTAGATAATATACAGTAAGACATTTATGTGTTTGCTGCATATCAAGGTATTTGTCTTTAAGAAAAATAATGTGGAGCAACAATGATTTCATTTTATTAGAAGTGATATATGCAGTGTACTACTTTTCAGTTCTCGCTTCCCAGAATTGATATTCTGGGCATTAAGTTTTGGAATAACAATACAGAACAATCATTATGTTCTATTGGTTTTCTTCTTTAATTATTATTATTATTATTTTTAGAAAAGAATTTATAAGCTGTTATGCCTTAATTTTTTGTGCACTGTTTTTGTAAAATTGATAAAATTGGTTTATAAAAAAAAGAAAAGAAAATGATAATAAGATATGGAAGGATATATAAAGTGAATATGATGTTTGAATTTGTGTCTGTGTGAAGAGTTTCAACCCAGGATCAGGCAGCCTTCAGAAAAGATGTTTTAGTTTTGTTTATGTTTTGTGTTTTGTATGTTTATGAAAGGCAATAAAATTTAATAAGCAAGAAATATAATTTGGATAAAAGGAGAAGTCTGGATAAGATATGAAGTTAAATAGATAATGTAAATATTGATATTACAATTTGGAGTTATTTTATATGTTCTATTGGCTTTCTTCTTTAATTTTTTTTTTTTTTTTAGAAAAGATTTTTTAAGTTGTTATGCCTGGATTGTGTATTGTCTTTTGTAAAATTAATAAAATTTGTTTAAAAAAAAAAAAAACAATACAGAACAATACAGAAATTAAAATCAACATTGACCACTGTGGTCATCTTCTATTTATACACCAAACATGACTGAAGTTGAGACAATGACAGTAACATCTCAAATGAAGGTGTGGATATAGTGAAAAGAAATGAAGTTTTTATTGTTTTGTCCCCTGGACAAGCTGTGTGACCTTGGACATGCTGTAGTTTATCACAAAGACCAGGTGCCTCACAAGAAAACATAAATCTTGCAAAAATGAACTCAACTAAACCCAAGCATCTTAAGTTTTTAGTTATAGCTCAGCTGAAGAAGGAATTCTGAATTCTGTAATAAATCAGTTTAAATGAACTCTAGTTTTTCAAAACTTTTTAATTTAGAAATTGGGTATAGAAGTTTTAAATTTTTGAATGTTGATTAGAAGTACTTTCTCAACATAGACATATCACCAAACATATTGCATAGATTAGGACTATGTTTAGCAGCCAACATTTGTATTAATATTTGCTATTTGTTTATATGTAAACCCATCCTTGAAAGAGATGGGTAGTCTAGAAACATGACATATAAAATTAATAAATAACAAAATAAATAAATAATAAAATATAAAATTAAATAAGCCTTTTTCATGTTCTATCACAAATGCATGAAGAGTAGAAAAGTGGTATAGCTTTTATTTTAGTTGACGTCTATTTTGTAACAATCTTCAACATGCCTTCAGGCCTGCTGTGGACATACTAGGAAGAGACAGGCACAAGTTTCTCTAAAGCTTTCAGCTCCTTCCTCACTCTAAAAAATGCCTAGCTGAGAAGCCATTTTGAAAAGTTATTCTGGAAGCAATTTCCAAAAATAAAATGATGCTTGAAAATTAACAAAACAATTATATAAAATATGTCTTATAACTGACTGAGGGCTTTGTTCTGCTTAGGAAACTGACAAAGAATAAAGCTGTCCCCCCCTCCCCCCCTCCCCCCTGCATTTGCAAATGTGTATGAGAACTACTTCATAGCAAGAAGTGAATAATCTGTATTTGAAATAGATTTAGAAACTGGTATCTTTTTAATAATTGCATGGCCAGAAGACTTTTTCACATGTGATGCATTTTTGTATGTACCTAAAATGAAAGTTACCATGTATGAGAAACTATTACTTTTTGAAAAGAAAATTCTTTGTTTTCACTTAGTCCCCTTTCTATTAATCCATCATGGCAACAAGCACATGAAAGGGCATTAAAGGCCATTGAAATAATGTGCATTAGGACTTCCAGGAGAATTATGGTGTTTCACAACAATGCCGGGGCTTCTGCAAACCATCCAAATGTAATTTAATTGGTCCCTGGCTTCTCTAATAATAAGTACATTGTTATTTATTTCCACTAATTCTAGACAGAAAGAACAGTGTAGAAATTTGTCTTTGATATACAGGCTTATAGACAAATTAAGTTGTATTTGATTTGGCTTGTTGCAGGTTTATTATTAAGATCTCTGCTGGATCTAGGCAAAACTTGGACATAGATCAAGTGGAGAACCTTACATTGTGATATCAAGAGGAATAGAATTGATACTCTATTCATTAAAATTAGTCATGCATCTGCTTCTTAATACCCTCAAATTATTTTACAACTTTTGTATGCCTTCGAATAAAGATTGTTTACACTGCATATATTAATGCTTCACTCTCAGGGGTGTCAACAGGGAGTTGTATTAAACATCCGCTGCCAAGTTCTTTATATATATATATTCAGTCACTGAAATTGAATCAGTAATACATTTCCTCTTGAATTGCTACATATTCTTGGTGATCAGCGTTAATATCCCCTCTAACTGTATTATCTCCATAAACTAATTTTGTTCTTATTAAATTTATCAGTATTTCAAAATTTGTACAAAAATTGTCAAATTTTGTGCTACAGTAATTGCTGGGATCCAAACAAAATGTAGTTATTGTATGCTTAGTTTTTAGCCTTTGCTATGAACTGTTGTTCTTTTTAATGTTAGATAATTAATATTGAAGAGTTTTGCTTACACAGATAACATTAACAATTCAAATGCTGTAAAACCAGCCCAGATTAGATTGCAGGCTTTCTAAATAAGATAGTTATACTTTTAAGACCTTGTTCTTTGAAAAGGCCGCCTCACTGCAGAAATCCAATGAGTGGGGAAAAGGTGTATGAAAATAATTGTATCCTACCTGTATGTTTATTACAGATGTGGAATTACCCTACTTGCATGTTGATTGTAATTTAAAAGTAAACTCTTTTTTAAATTAAGCTTAACCCCTGATTTCAGGAACAGGGTTCATTAATATTCTTGATAACTATCTGAAAATGATTTGCAGCTGACACAATTCACCAGACCCAAATTTTCCTGGCTTCTTTGTCAAATAAAGCTGGCTGGCTGCTTTTGTCTGATGATTATAAATTGGGTAGTAAGCTGGGTTTATTGTAGTTCTTTCACATATTACATAGCCAAAACTACGTGATGTACTTTAAATTGGGCCATCTCAAAAACATCCAAAATCTGCAATTACTCCTGAATGTAGTAACTAATCTGCTATCAAATGCTAGCTATAAGTTGGTATGGTATTATTCCATGACTGTTCAGTGTTGGGGGCCCCCATTTTGTTTCCAAGATAATACGAAGTATGCCAGGCCCTATATTATTTGAATTTGCAATCTATTAATAATTGCTTATTCTCACACAAAAAAACTTGTTATACATTATAGTGGTGCCGTGGTGGCCAATGTGTGAAATATGGTGATGAAGGACCAAAACCAATCCACGGACATTGGTCTGAGTGGTCCAGCTGGTCATCCTGTTCTAGAACCTGTGAAGGAGGTATATCTCATCGAGAACGAAACTGTTCTAATCCAAGGTGACTGAGTGTTTCCTTGTTTCGAGTCTAATCTAAATTGTTAAAGCTAATCATAACTATTTATGATATGAACACTTGTTTTAAAAAGTAACCCAGGATTAGGACACAAAGCTGGACTTCCAAAAGATGCACTGGATCTATTTCTTTGTTGAACTAATAGTTTATTCATCTGGCCATGGATCCTCTTGTACAGAAGAGAGTGTTTTACTTGATGGCTTGTAAAGGTAGAATCTTTAATATGAAGTAATCCTGTTTTGTTCAAAAGTAAAAAGCAGTAAGGAAATTGAAGGACTTGAGGTTAATATCTGAGAAAATGATTAAAAATGCAGGGGTGGGATATGACAGGGTTAACTACCGGTTTGGGATTTACGAGCTTCCCTGCATGCTGAGAGCCTTGCACCTGTAAATGGTCAGCAGCAGCCTCTTTTCCTGCTTTTTTAACTGCAGCTGTGCCTCGTTCAGCAGCTGAAGTTGAAAAATCAGGAAATAAAGATCAGGTAAGAGCCCAGGTGGGTGGGTGGGCAAAAACATCAGCAGACATAGAACCGGTTCTATGTTTGCTGCTCTTCAGAGCTACCGGTTCTACAGAGGTGGACAGAATTGGTAGAAACCCACCCCTGCTAAACAGGCATATAAATCTTCGATGCACAGGATTACAAATTTATTGTTGGTGCTGGATTCTAAATTATAAATTCTTGTGTTGAAAATCTACTCAAATGCATCCCTGTTATATTTCCCTATAATTTTAAATATAAGTTTCTATTCTTAGTTAAGTGCCTGTCCATTGCTCTACACATGCATTGTTACTTGTGAACAAGAATTAGATTCAGAGGTGTGGGTAGAATAAAGAGGCACTCACACACATTCAGAATTAAGAAAATTAACAGAAATAGGCTCCAAATAATCTCCGAAATGAAAATTCTTTAAATGGCACAGGAGGTTCCATGAACAGTTATTTAAAAGCTGCATTTCTATTTGCATTTTTAAGGGATCATTTCCGATCCTTCATTTCAGGAGTCTGCTTTGTTTAAATTTTATGCTATGCATCATTAGAAATTTGATCTCTTCAACATACCTAGACATATTGCTTTTATTTATTTTAGGATCCCTCACATAGAGGTGCTCATCATCTTCAGGCTTGGTCTTCAGCTCTGTGCTTCTCAGAGTGATGTGAGCTTGCAGCTGCTTCTTCCTTTTAACTGCTAGTGGGGGTGTAACTTGATTGGGTGGGGGCTTGGCTGTGTTCTGATTGGTTGGGGGGTTGGCTGTGTTCTGATTGGCTGGAGGCGTGTTCTGTTCAGGTGGGGGCTTGGTTGTGCTCAGGTTAGTCTTAGTTGCTGGGGGATTTGAGCTGGTGAGCTGTGATCTTGCTGTTTGGCTTCGAGTTCGTGGTCGTGCTGCATCTTCATGGGGGGGGTCAGTTTGCTTCATGTATGGCTCAGAGGGGTTAGAAGTGGGTAGTGATGCAGCTGCAGTGCGGCTTCTGGTCCGTGGTCGTGTCTCATCTTCTGTGTGGGTGTGAGTCTGCTTTCTACGTGGAAGTGTGGTGGTGGCATCTTGTGTGGCTCTCAGGGGTGTGGGTCTGGTGTCATTCTTCATATTAGGTACTCGTCTGTTCATGAGGGCGGGTTTCCAAATGGCTGGTAGGCGGGAGGTATCATCTCGTTTATTCATGCTGTGTGGGCATTTTTCTATCTCTATGGCTTCTCTGATTATTCTGCTGCTGAAGTGTTCGGTTTTGGCGATAGTTAATTAAAAATACCAGAACTATCACCAAAACCGAACACTTCAGCAGCAGAATAATCAGAGAAGCCATAGAGATAGAAAAACGCCTACACAGCATGCATAAACGAGATGATACCTCCCGCCTACCAGCCATTTGGAAACCCGCCCTCATGAACAGACGAGTACCTAACATGAAGAATGACACCAGACCCACACCCCTGAGAGCCACACAAGATGCCACCACCACACTTCCACGTAGAAAGCAGACTCACACCCACACAGAAGATGAGACACGACCACGGACCAGAAGCCGCACTGCAGCTACATCACTACCCACTTCTAACCCCTCTGAGCCATACATGAAGCAAACTGACCCCCCCCCCATGAAGATGCAGCACGACCACGAACTCGAAGCCAAACAGCAAGATCACAGCTCACCAGCTCAAATCCCCCAGCAACTAAGACTAACCTGAGCACAACTAAGCCCCCACCTGAACAGAACACGCCTCCAGCCAATCAGAACATAGCCAACCCCCCAACCAATCAGAACACAGCCAAGCCCCCACCCAATCAAGTCATACCCCCACTAGCAGTTAAAAGGAAGAAGCAGCTGCAAGCTCACATCACTCTGAGAAGCACAGAGCTGAAGACCAAGCCTGAAGATGATGAATGAGACTTCATCGAAACGTTGCCTAGATACTTCCAATCTTACGCGGGAGAAAACCCGAATAACCAAAGATCCATATATATATATATATATATATATATATATATATATATATATATATATATACTGAAATTGGCAGAGTTTTGACTGTCTGACTGTCATCAGTGAATGGAAAGGATACTTCCTCAACATCTTTTGACCAGTTTCACCACATTGATAATGCTAAGAACACAACTGACAATAGGGAGGGGAAAATACTTGTATTTTAGCTGAAGGTGGTACACTTAAGATACAATACACAATCCACTTTACTAAGCTTGTCATTTGGCTTTCCTTGGACAAAGGAGCAATAGCTGAATAATATTTAACACATTCTCCCCCTCATCATGATATATACTTAACTGGAGAATATACATAGACTTAATTTCAAAAATAATGTTTCTGGGCTTTACAAGTTTCCAGAATATTTTAATGAAAGTGCAGTGAGCATAGTAAAGCTAGCTGGAGTAGAAATAAATGAGTTAATGTCACAACCAATGCCCAGGAATAAAATTTTGCCTATAATTTTTCCTTGAAGTGTATGGCTCTCCATTTCATAGAAAAAGAATCAATTCATGATGGAAAGAGAAATTCTCAATGTAGTGCAACACCAACATCACCTCTCAAAAAAATGAAAATTATGGACAGTTTTTAAAAAATTGTATTCTAGTCCTTCTCAGAGGTTTTGTGGCAAGGAAAAATGACTGTAGCAAGTACTCTGTCATTGCACCACTTGAAGGTGTTAATTTCCCAACTGTCAGCAGCCTGTGAATTGAGTGACAAATTAGGGGCAGTCTTTTTGGCCTATTTCTAGATTAAGCATGCTCATATGGAAAGCAATGAGCAGAATGTGAGCAAATGGGGAACCGCCCTATGTCTCACACTGAACCTTGTAGCTTTTATGCAGACAGCGATTACTTTGTAAAACTGATTTTTAGTATAATTATATGCATATTAGGCTGATGGGATAAGAACATTTCAGTCACGGGCTTCTTCTGTATGAATGTGTCATGTATTTTTCTTCAGTTTGTTGGGTTACTTAATTTTACATTATTAATTAATAACTGATTTGAGATAACTTTTCCATTAATGTTGTAGACCTTTGCATCGAGGGAAATTCTGTGAAGGTTCCTCTCGGATGTTGAAGCTTTGCAACATTCAGAAGTGTCCCTTAAACAGCATTAGCTTTAGAGCTGCTCAGTGTGCAGAATTCAACAGCAAGAGGTTCAGAGGATGGCACTACAAGTGGAAACCATACACACAAGTAGAAGGTGAATTTAAATATGTTTGAAAGGGTCAGAAGAATGAAATTGCACGTGTGATAGGACCAGCCCCAGCCTCCATCTCAAGAAATCAGATCAGTTGCATTCAGGCATATGACTTCAGATTGTACACATTTCTGTTTTAAATTGTGAAATGGTTCATTATATATGTATTATATAAAGATGGCCTCTAATATTAAACATCCTATTTAGGGAGTGTTTGGAATGTTTTGGAATGCACCACCATAAGGAAAAGCATAGAAGGAAGATCACAATCTAGAGATGTTACAGTTGTTGCCTTCCAGGAATCTCATTAAGGGGAAAATAGGTGCATTCACACATGTTCTCTCTCCCCTCCCCCACCATCCCTCCCTCTCTCTCTCTGTCTCCCTCTTCCTCCCTCCCTCCTCTTTATTTAATAAAAGAGAAAAAACTGAAAAAGAATAGAATAACCTAGGAGGAAAAGAAAAAGAATGAAAGAAAGCAATGCAATAGCATAAGCTTTATTAATGTATATAAAAGAAACGTATGTTTTAATTCTTCTCCAGAAAGAACATGGCATGAATTTGCATAATTTTCTTGGTTAAGGCCATTGTAATGGTTTGCCCTTTTCCCAACAGCTTTAAAATTACAAATGCATTTTAAAATCAACACTTCAATGTATCCTTATTTAAATGTATTTATTTAAATATTTTAATATTCCATTTAAATAGCACTGAAAGCAGGATAAAAGCACTTATTCATTCATTTAGGACTTAATCCAGACAAATGTAAGCACTTCTTTAGCAAACTTATTTCATTTGGAGAATATGCATGAGGTGAAATCTCTCATCTATAAATTAATAAACACTCAGCTTTTAATTGCATCGGGCCTTTGATTTATATATATATGCCTTCTTCTGTTTAGAGTTATATTGATTTTTAAAAATCAAAAATGTAAATAATCAATAAAGTAGAAAGATACAATGTATTTCAGTTACTAGGTTTACAGTTTCTAATAAACAAAAGACTTGTGAAAATTACCCCATTGGATCACTTTAGGTGACGTTATATTTATTCATATTTTACTTCCAGCTCTAGTGATGTAGAAAAAAAATAAAAGAAGGCTTCTTGTTCTCTTTCCATTTCAGAACAGTATTTGTGCAAACTATACTGTATTGCGGAAGGTTTTGATTTCTTCTTTTCCTTATCAAACAAAGTAAAAGATGGGACACCCTGTTCAGAGGATAGCCGCAATGTTTGTATTGATGGTATTTGTGAGGTAATGATGAACTCAGGTACTTTTCTTTGCTGCTAATATGCATTTCATATCTCTAATTAATATTTACAGAGACAATTTGGTGTAGTGTTTAGACACTAGGGTAGAAACTGAAAAACTGTGAGTTCTAGTCCTGCCTTAGGCTTAAAACAGGTGAGTAATCTTTGGCCCATCATTCTCTCTCAGCCCAAAATGTCTGGCCCAAAGTCTCTCTCTAGTTGTAAAAATAACATTGATGATGATGTTATCCATTCAGTCATGTCCGACTCTTGGTGATTCTATGGGACAGCTCTCTCCACATTTTCCAACCTTGCACTAAGTTTTTCTGTGGACTAGGTGGTGTCAGCTTTCATAATGTCCAGCCACTGGGTTCTTTGGTGGCCTGGTTTCCTTTATAGCTAACTCTTCCAAACATAATTGTTTTCTCCAGTGAATTCCCCCACATGACATAGCCAAAATAAGGGAGATACAGTTTCATTATTTTACCTTCTAGTTGCATGTCCATACTTGCTTGTTAGTCACCTTTGCTGCTTGTTAGTCACTTCTGGTGTCCAAGAAATATGCAGGAGCTTCTCTAGCACCACAATTCAGATGAGTCAATTTTCTTCCTGTCTTACTTTTTTAAGGTCCAACTTTCACAACCATAGGTTGGGAACATAATAAAGTGGATCAACTTACATTTGGTTGCCAGGTTGATGTCCTGGCTTTTCCATATTTGGTTCATGTTTATCATTGCTGTGCAACCCAGTGCAACCTGACATTGTATTTCTGGGCTACATAAAAATAACATTACAAAATAGAAATAAAGGCAACTCACAAAGGAAACCAGGAGCCCACAAATGTAAAGCTGGAATTAGGAAAGCAAGAATATTAAAATGAACTGAAGTTGGTAAAGGACACTGAGAATAACAAAAATGATTTCCATAAATATTTTCAAAATAAAAGGAAATGGCAAGAATCGATATATGCTTAGCGAAGGAGACAAAATGCTAACAGATTACAAAGAAAAGGCAAAGCTCTTCAACTCTTACATTAGTTCAATTGTCTCCAAGAAAAAAATATGTCTGTAGCTAGAAAATTATGAAGAGCAAGAGGAAGGGCAGAAGTAAAGCTTGAGATGGATAGAAATATGGTTAGGCAATATCTTTTTACTTTGAAAGAGCTCAAATCTCCATGATCAGATGGTGTTTTTCAGTTAAATCAAATATATAGATGATACCAGGAAAAAGTTCTTGGAATATTAATTGATTCAAACTGAGAATATGAGTCGTGGAATAGGTGCAAAAAAGGCAAATGTAATTTTAGGTTGGATCAACAGAATTATAATTTCCAATTCTTGGGAACTAATCATTCACTTCATGATTGGCTTATGGCTTATGACCGGCCATTTAGTGATGGTTCAAAGTTATGACACATCCTCCAAAAGCTATTTTCAACCCAGTTTCAGAGTTCCAATGGCTGAACACAGCCCAGCAATCACATTACTACATTTAAGGTGCATGGCAGTTGGATCACCTTTATAGCCAGTTGCAGTATTCAACAGTCACATGACTGTGATCAATAGCATCCTTCTTCTATCAATAGCATTTCTGCAAACCCTTTTCCTCAAATGTTTTTCTCTAATTTAACTATGAATTATGATGGGGGGGAAATACTCAAGAGAAATACTCATGTAATATGAGGTCATTTGGGATGAGCAGGGAATGCTGAAGATATTAACTACTTTTCTATTAAACAGTAAAAAAAATGCTCAACAGTGTGTTATATTTTTTATTATTCTTTCACATTTGGACAGCCTAAAATGGCAAGAAGGACCAGGTAAACACTTTGAAAAGAATCACAATATATGCAAGAGGGAGAAGCCATGTTTTAGATTTATCACAAATGAAGAGTTTTATATTAATAAAATATAAACAAATATGTAAACAATGGGCATAATACATATGCATAATACAAAAATATGTAAACAAAAGATACAGGCTTTTTCTGTATAAGGCTGTACAAAAATGTCCAGCAAAATGAAATGCTTTGATTCTTATTTGTAAACCTTTAGATTAAACTACTGTATGTTACGTAACTTTGCATGCATCAAGGAAGTCCTTCTTTTGCAGGTGGTTGGCTGTGATCATGTCTTAGGCTCCAGTGCTGTAGAAGATGCTTGTGGAGTATGCAAAGGAGATAATTCAAGTTGCAGAATCTATAAAGGGCAGTACACAAAACAACACTCTACAAATCGTAAGACGTTTTAAAATATTTTCAATATGTTTAAAATTATCTACAGAAAATTATTAGAGAAAAAATATTTCTGTGTTTATTTACAGAAAAAGGCATACATGTCTATATAAATAAGAATGATAAAAACAAATTAAATGAGCAGTTTTATGACATCCAGCGCATATGATTTACTTCCATGCAACTGACAATAAAGCTGCTCTCTAAACAATTTTGGCCTTTCTTCTCTGAAGGCTTTCTCTGAAGAAAACTTCTTCTCTGAAGTTTTCTTTCTCTGAAGAAAACTACATTTACTGTGTGTCTTTGATTAAAGGTAATGACTTGTAAAAGATCTCAGCAAAGACCCACTTACCCAACTGGATAAAGACATTAATGAGTCTACTGAGGAATAGAGAGGAGGATGGGGTTCAACATTTTCAGTTTCCTTTCTTGTAAATTGGCCTGTTATTGATCATATCCTTGTGGCAGCCAATTGTACAGGCCAAATAGGGCAGTGCTTTTTGCAGAAATTCCACATGATGCTTTCAAAAACATCAAGTAAGCTACCCTATGAGGTTGTAGACCCCGTGTCATGCTGTAGTCTCCCTACTGTATTTCTCATCTTGATTCCAAATTTCTTTTATCTCCAGATAATTCATGTTCAAATGACATTATGCTTAGTGCTCTTGGAAGTCAGTCCTTTATCATGTTCTTACCTCTCTTCCCTGCAGAATAAGAGTCAAGAACGTGGTTGATATAACACCAAGGGTGGGGATTCAAATTTTTTAACAACCAGTTCTATGGGCGTGGATTAGTTGGTGGGTGTGGCTTGATGATTCTGTGACTGGCTGGGAGGGTCCAACTCAATATCACTCATATCGAGGCATGCATCTCCTTCCCTGGCCTCTCATGACTGTGGGGATGCTGCAACAGTCATAAGTGTGAAAAACGGTCATAAGTCACTTTTTTGAATGGTCACTCCACACAAGCAAAGTACCAGCAAAGGAGGGGAAAAAAACTCCAGAGAGGTTCCTGAGACAGGAAGTCTAGTCCTGCCAAGAATGTAATAAGGGTTAACGGAGAGGCAGTTTCTATAAGCAACACCAGAATGTTTCCTTCCTGCCTTCCTTACAGGATTAGGCCAGTAATTTCTTCTAACATCCGGTTCTCTGAACTACTTAGAATGTTAACAACCGGTTCTAGAGAATAGGTGCGAACTGGTAGAATCCCACCCCTGTATAACACTGCTCAAGGCCCAACATCATTGCTTGGTGTCATATCTACTTCTTAGGTGAAAATAGGCTATGAGCTTATATGTTGGTTTCAGTCTTTAAGATAGTAGAAAGACTTGCTATTGTTTTTCAAGGATCTCCAAGACCCAGCATCCTTTTGAGAAAAGTCTGTATTCTTCAGGTACAGAAATAGTATGGGAATTCTTTGCAATGTTTCATCTGAAGTTTATGTGCCCAGTATGATGACTCTACAGTACTGTTATTTGAAACTTCAGGAGTAGATGGCATGTTATCCTATTCAGAACATCACACTTTCAAAACACAGAGAAATCTAGGTCAGGTTGGCCTCAAATGAAACACTATGTCTCAGTGTTGAAAAAACAAAGGGCAGGCTTTTATCCCACTGCAACACAATTGGTATTGCTTATATCTCATTGTTAGTGTTTATCTACTTAAGATAACAGCCTATTTTCAAGAAGGCTTATTTTTCCCAGCAATGTGGCACTTCTTTCTAGTTTTTGCTTTCCAGTGTTTAACTCAGAAAAAATGTTAATTCAATATGCATGTCTGTGTCCTTGTTTCAGGGCCTGACTTCAGGCTGTAGGATCAGGAGTGAGAGGAAATGTGGCCAAGATTTCAGAAATAGATTTCTCAGGATTTATTTTATTAGATCCTTTATCCTCATGTAGACTCTACATCTTCTTGGAAAGGAATTTATCTGGAGGACAGTAACAATCACAACAATCAATGTCAATGTCCTATGCTTAAAGATGTCTGAATTCATACAGTAGAAATACTGTATGAATTCTTGAGCTAAAGAGATGATTCTGGAGAAGCTGTGAAGCAACAGTTACAAAAACCTACTTTAAGCCTGGGAAATGAAGAAATTGTGAAGAAATTTAAACTTGCACTGCCCTAAGTCCTTGGGATATAAAAAGGGAGGGAATGGAAAACATTTCTCTAGGGTCAACAGTTTTGGCCCTCTGCATGCCTAAAGCTGCAGTTCTGAGTATATCTCTCAGTGAACTCTCGACTATATACAGGATTTAATATTACAAAATAATTACATCATGATGTTGTTGTGAATGCATAAAGTTTTAATAAAGCGTGAGCTTGGAGTAAAGTGCAGGGTTCTGGCCCTGCACTTCTGATTGGTTGTTAAATGGCCGGATCGGATTGGCCCGCTCCGGGGAATCGGATTGGCCCGCTCTAGGGAACCCGATTGGCCCTTAACAGAGAGTTCCTATTGGTTATGAGAGCTAGCACTCCTCATTGGTTATTGGTTAATAGTTACGGGGTTTGCCTATATAAGGCGGATTAAAACTGCTATAGAAGCTAGAAGTCACGATGTAAATAAAGAGCTGAAGTTCACCGTTCAGAGGCTTGTCTCCATTCTTTCTCGCCCATGCTCCAAACATAACACCGGTGACAAGGATGGGATGTGGAGACATCTGAACCAACGAAACTTCGAAGAACACTGAGCACGTGACAGACGACACTACACAACGGAACCATGTCCGGCGTCGTCGTACCACCCTCTCCATTCAATCCAGTACAGGAGGACTGGGAGTCCTACATGGATCGCTTCCAAATGTTCTTAGAAACCAACAACTTAAAGGATGCCACACCAGGAAAGAAACGGGCGGTGTTCTTAACACATTGCAGTCCAACCGTATTTAAGATGGCTAAAGCACTAGCAAAACCCTGAGAAGTGAAGGCGATGGATTGGGACAACCTCGAACCTCTCCTACGAGATCACTACGCACCGACCGTGCCTATGTTCGTGAGACGGCATGAGTTTTATCAGAGGAGCCAGCGAAAGGGAGAAAGCGTGGCCGACTGCGGTCCGACCGGGACCACCACCCGAAGCCTTTACGCCCTTGCGCTGGCTGTGGGGCCAACCATGCCAGGTCCGAATGCAAATTCTGCGACGCGCTCTGCCATGAGTGCGGGAAGCGAGGCCACATCAGATGGGTCTGCCGAAGCTTACCAGGACCCGGCCAGGCCTCAAAAGGGACTAACTATCGCCCATCGACAGAAAACCGTCCTGTACGGCAAGAGCCAGTAAACCACTCCTACAGAAATCGAGTTTTGCAGAGAGAAGAGGCTCACCATACTATCACTATCGGTCACGCCTCAGCTTTAGACACCAAGAAAATACGAGTCACAGTAGCCATCGAGAACCAGCCTTGCCACATGGAAGTCGACTCGGGATCGTCCCTCTCAATGGTGTCCTGGAAGACCCTTAAGCAACTCATCCCCACGATTCAACGCCAGGATCTCCGCTCCCAAAGACTCATCCTCAAGGACTACCAAGGGAATCGAATCCCCGTCGTTGGTTCCTGCCGAGTCCGAGTCTCCTTCAAGAAGCACACAGCGTACTTACCACTTAACTGTCATCGATAGAGACAGGTCTAGTCTACTAGGCCTCCAATGGTTCGCGCCACTTGGCATTGAAGTGGCCGGCATAAACCGAGTCAGTGGAAGTGACTGGGAGGGAGACCTCATCCATGAGTTCAGGGACGTCTTCACGGACAGCTTAGGCGAGTACAAGGGGACCCCGATTTCGTTCAGTCGAGACCCAAAGATAGCCCCCATCCGACTTAAGCCCCGTCGAGTTTCGTTTGCCTTAAAGTCGAAAATCGATGAACAACTCGATAAGCTGATAGCTCAGGGGGTGTTAGAGCCCATCGATCACTCCCCCTGGGAAACCCCAATCGTAACACCCATTAAGCCAGACGGGTCGATCTGAATTTGTGGGGACTACCGGGCCACTTTGAACCACGCCCTACAGCAGAACACATATCCAGTGCCGGTGGTGCAGCATCTCCTCCACTCTCTGGGGGGGGCGGGAAAGTCTTCGCTAAATTAGACTTAGCTCAGGCATATCAGCAACTACCTGTTGATGAAAAGACGACACTGGCAAAAACGATTGTGACGCACCGAGGTGCATTTAAATGTACCCAGCTTCAATTCAGAGTAAGTGTAGCCCCGGGGATTTTTCAGAGCCTTATGGAGAGGTTATTACAAGGGATTAAGGGCGTGGTCCCCTATTTTGACGATGTATTAATTGCGGCCCCTACAAAAAAAACCTTACAGGACCGGTTAAAATTAGTCCTAAAAAAATTCCAAGAGGCCAGTCTTAAAGTAAAAAAAAACAAATGTAAATTGTGTACTGACAGTGTTGAGTTTTTAGGGTACCTAATTGATAGCCAGGGTATTCACCCTACTGAAAGTAAACTAAGGGCGATAAAAAATGCTCCCAGGCCACAAAACAAGGCCAATCTCCAGGCGTTCCTAGGCCTCATCAACTTTTATAATGTATTTTTACCGCATAAAGCAACGGTCGCTGAACCGTTACACCGGTTGTTAGATAAGAAAGCAAATTGGTTATGGGGTCACCGAGAAGAACAGGCGTTCTGCAACATGAAAAAACTGCTCACTTCTGACTCTGTACTCATGCAGTATAACGAGACTTTGCCATAAAATATAACATGTGATGCTTCGCCTTTCGGAGTGGGCGCCATTCTGAGCCATGTACTGCCTAATGGGAAC
The DNA here is from genome assembly GCA_033807585.1 of Hydrophis major. Classification (NCBI taxonomy): domain Eukaryota; kingdom Metazoa; phylum Chordata; class Lepidosauria; order Squamata; family Elapidae; genus Hydrophis; species Hydrophis major. Next base: position 112,714,427 of record CM066330.1, read on the forward strand.
GAAGCTCCTGTTGCATATTTTTCAAAGACACTTTCAAAAACTGAGCGAAATTATGGACAAATCAATAAAGAAGCCCTCGCAATTGTGTCCGCCGTTAAAAGATTCCATGAGTATGTGTATGGCCGGGCTTTTACAATCGTGACTGACCACAAACCATTATTGGGGATAATAGCCGGAGATAAGCCAACTCCCTACATATTATCCCCTAGGATGACTCAATGGTCAGAATTCTTAGCTGCTTATAACTATCGGCTGCAATACTGCCCGGGGAAAGCCATTCCCCACACCGACGCATTGAGCCGAGCACCGCTTCCAGAGACTCTCGACGATCCTGCACCAACGGTAACCACGTTGCAAATTGAGGCACTCAACTCGCCGCCATTAACCACCCAAGATATCGCGAGAGAAACCAAACATGACCCCATCTTAGCGCGAGTCCTAAGCTGGGTAGAACGCGGATGGCCATTGGACCAATTATCAAATGACTTCACACCATTCAAGACTCGACAAACGGAGTTGTTCTCCCAAAAAGGCTGTGTCATCTGGGGCGATAGAGTCGTTATCCCAGAACGACTCCAGAAAGCGCTCTTGAGAACCTTGCACGATGGCCACCCCGGCATCGTGCGAATGAAAGCCCTTGCGCGAAGCTACGCATGGTGGCCGGGCATTGACAAGCAAATTGAACATTGGGTTAAAGCTTGTCCAAAATGCCAGGAAGTGAGCAACGCCCCACCAAAAGCCATTCCTACTGAATGGGAGACACCACACGGACCCTGGTCCCGAATTCACTTGGACTTCGTGGGGCCGACCAAAGGCCACACCTTTCTACTAACCGTCGAAACCTATTCAAATTGGCTCGAGATTCATTGCATTACGACTACAACCTCCGAGGCGGTTATCAAAACCCTGGAAAGACTATTTGCAACCCACGGACTACCAGACGTCCTAGTATCTGATAACGGGCCCCAATTTACAGCACTGTCATTCGAGCAGTACCTCGCTGACCGCGGCATTCGACATGCGCTCACCTCGCCTGCGCACCCTGTGACCAATGGCAAAGCAGAACGCATGGTACAATTTGTGAAGAAAACCTTACAGAAGGTAGACTACGACAACATTGACGACAAGATCAATCGAATCCTTTTTTTACAACACATCACACCACATAGCGTCACCAACAAAACTCCCGCCGAACTGCTAATGGGACAAAAACTCCGCTCCCACCTCGACCGGTTACACCCAGCTTACGAACCAGAAAAACCACTAGGATCCAGCAGCCGCTGTCATGCCTTCCAGGTAGGAGACTTGGTATACGCTAAAAACCTGTCGGGCGACCCATTGTGGGTGGAGGCAGTAGTTCGTGTAACCGACCCAAGATCCTACCTTGTACAATGCCTTGACGATAGACTATGGAAATGCCATATCGATCAATTACGATCGCGGCTTCCGGTGGGCAGTCCTAAACTCCCCTATGACCAGACTGAGGGGGGGGAGCTACGGAAGAAGATGAATTCCAAGAAGAAGAAAACCCGTTCGAAGGGAACGACGGTATAATAGAGACTCAGGAAGTGGAACCAGAGAGGGAAACAGTTGAAACTCAGGGAATTACAGAGAACATGGGCAACGACGGGGAAATGAACTGTGAACCAGAAACAGCCCCACTGCCAAACAATGATCTACCTCAGCGTGATTGCAGCCAAATGACACAGCAAAAATCAAAGAGACTAATAAAACAACTGTCCTACCTAAAGGACTATGTAACTGCGCCCTGCAAACAGAAGCCAGGGGGAAGGGGTGTTGTGAATGTATAAAGTTTTAATAAAGCATGAGCTTGGAGTAAAGTGCAGGGTTCTGGCCCTGCACTTCTGATTGATTGTTAAATGGCCGGATCGGATTGGCCCGCTCCGGGGAATCCGATTGGCCCTTAACAGAGAGTTCCTATTGGTTATGAGAGCTAGCGCTCCTCGTTGGTTATTGGTTAATAGTTATGGGGTTTGCCTATATAAAGCGGGTTAAAACTGCTATAGAAGCTAGAAATCACTATGTAAATAAAGAGCTGAAGTTCACCGTTCAGAGGCTTGACTCCATTCTTTCTCGCCCATACTCCAAACATAACAGATGTCTTCACTTTAAGTCTCCAAATTCCGAGCAGAAGCCTACATTGGGGGTTAATATATGTTTATTTACTTATTTCTTAAAGTCCACAATTTCATCTGGACCTGGCTATTGCATTATGGAGTGTCTTTCTTCTTCCTTTATCTAGAGTACTACACTTTAGTCACAATCCCTGCTGGAGCAAGAAGCATTAATGTATATGAGATGAATGTATCCAACTCCTATATTGCAGTTCGCACTTCCAGTAAAAAGTACCACCTTAATGGTTATTGGACTGTTGACTGGCCTGGAAAATACAAATTTGCTGGGACTCTATTTGTCTATCGAAGACCATATAACAACCCAGAGACATTAAGTGCTTCTGGACCCACAAATGAGAGTATTATAATAGAGGTAAGTGATATTATTACGTAATGTTGTTCACTGTGTAAAAGTAATTAGAATTCCTGAAGGACTCATTTTTTTAAAATGTCGACTGAGAAGTCCAAGACATGGATAATGCAGGTTAACAAAACCTAATCTCTGTTTATAGCCTCTCCATTGTGATTCACTCTGGGACAGTCATAATACAATCCTGAAATATAACATATTGAATAAGGAGCATAATTTTATTAGACTTCATAGCTCTGTTCCTACTTTCTGAAATGAGGACCTACTGCAGCTTAACCTATACTCTAGCAAGTCATGGATATTTATAGCTGACATTATGACTATGTCTCTGAATTTGCAGTGTAGTCAAAATACAAGCTTCAGCAATTCCTAATGTTCTCTTATAAATATTACATTTATTTTATACAGACCTAGAGAAGAACTTAACTGCTTTCCTGCTACTTCTAGACCAAAGCTCACTGAGAGGTGAGAATGAGGTCACAAAGAATAGAAAAGGAATCTGATAGTTTGTACACCTTTACATGTTGTTGGAATGCAATAAATGAATAATAGTTAATCTTGGAATAATTTAAGTTTTCCCCTATTATGATAATTCATGTTTAATTTCAATTAAATAGAATAGAGTATATATGAAAAGACTGGGGATATCTATGGACAAAATCTCAAAACAAACAAAAGATAAATTAAAAAGAGCATTCAAGTAAAAAGGGAGGGAGGGAATTAGTTTCTACTCTAAAATCCCCAGAAGTATGGGACAACTTATATTATTCCAAGGGAACATAGAACATTGAAGCTAAAATATGGAACCAGAGCAGGGGTATTATTTTCCAAAACACAGTTCTGAGTAACATTTCTTATTTTTCTTTTCCTCACCTTCCAAACAAAACAACAAAATGATCCAAAATTATTCCCAGAAGCTTATATAGAAAAATACAAACTGTGCCCCACAAAAATGACAGAATATGTTTGATAAATATGTTAATATAGTAGCAGCTATATTGTAAGATATGTAGTGATTTCAGTAATTAATGAAATAGTCAATTAAAATTCTGTCATGAATGTTCAGGAATGATTAGGTCCTTCTTATAAACAATTTGGATTTGGGGAAAGGGAAGGGGATATCCTTCTCTATTCCTGCTGTATCTACCATCATTAATTTATGACCTAACTGCTCTACAATTCAGAGATTAACTATCTTTCTATCTGCAGACAACAGTATTGATTCTGCTAAAATGACAATGTGTTTATCTTATAATATAGTTGATACTAAATTCCCCAACAAGTTAATTAACGATTGTAGTTAAATCATAACTGGAAACTGATTCTTCTTTCTTGTTTTGTTTTCTTTCTTTAGTTATCTGTGCAAGGTACATAAATTCCATCTCATGTTGTCCTCCTGGCATAGCAACTCCTATGCCAATTCCTTTTCAATGGTCCTGAGGAACATGCATATCTTCAACAGTCTGCATGAATCTAATTCCCACATAGCATGCCATCATCAAAAGAATACAAATATTTGGGAGGTTGTTGCTGTCAATTCATTTATTTTCGTTGTGCATACTACTTTAAATACCAAAATCAACTTGCCATAGCTTTTATTGGAATGGCAGACTATAAATAAATCTACCTTATTAGAAGGGATATCCTAAATCAATGCCTCTAAAATAAAGTAAAAAAAAACAATTCCATCCATTTCTTGTTCAGTGCTAAACAACTGGATGATTAGTCAAACTTGCACTTACTGAGCAAGCTGTGCTTATGGGTAATGACCTCCTTCAGGCATAGCCAATTAGATATTCAACACATTCCCATGAACCGAGGAACTGTAATAGAAGAAAAGAATTCATTAGTCAGATCTAAAATTGTGAACAGACAGGACAGATTCCAATGACATAAGTTTTTATTTGTAAAAAAGACAGTAGTTTATACAACTCAAGACATTCTCCATGTCATGATGTGATCTCAGGCAAGATGTGCTGCCCATGAAATAAAAATGTCAGGGTCAGATTATGTGGAGCCCAAATTTCTGCCCCATATCATTTGAATCCTTCTATGGCCTCCTAACAAGCAGTTATTGGCTAGTAAAATGAACTTTCTTATCCTGAGTGTTAAGAGTTTCATCCACTGGTCAGTACCTCTTCTCCAGAATGCTGCTGCCAATTTGAATTATTCTATCCTCCCAAGACTAATGAAAAGAAGCATTTATGGATCACCCACAACATTTCTGATTAGCCACATGATGATCAAATAGTTTAATTTTATACACATATACTTAAGTATAAAATTTTTAGATGGGATATTTACTAGTTTGTGTTGATGGACCAGGTCTAGCCATACTTGCCCTACTTTGCTAAGCAAATCCATTTTCTTTGAACTAAAAGAGACAAAATCAGATCCTTATTTCTATTCCAGAGATTTATGCATTTTGTAGTTACACAAATATTATAATTCTCTTGATTCACCTCAGTTCTACCTGAGTCATTCCAGATATTTTCAAATGTTGTATATATTTACCTGGCCAGGAATTCCTTATTATGGAAGATTTTACAATTTAGCACACACTAACCATGAATTGATAGCTTCCTTTGTTTCCTTTTGTCAGCTTCTCTCACAAGGGAAAAATCTAGGAATTGCATGGGAATACTCTCTTCCTAAAGTGGAAACCAAAAGAACACATATATTAAAACACAACTATACATGGGCCATCATCCGTCCTAAATGCTCAGTCTCATGTGGAGCAGGTAAGGTTTTTCTGAAATGTTTTAAAATATAGTTTTATTGCAGACTGCAAATTGTCCCATTTTCAGAAATCAGGCCTTCCACGCACATTTGTTGATTCTGAAGTATAGTCCACTTGGATAGTAATATCCTTAATGAGCTATTTATTTAAACTACCTCTGAAGTTTTATCTTAAATATTAGAAACAAATGGGAAGACACCTGATATTTTGTTATGCTGATCATTTTTGTTAACAAACCGAAAAGATAACACCGATGCACCATACTTCTAGAAACTTAAAATATTTTCACATGCCACCCCAATACTACCTTGTGAATAGGAAATTAATGACAAAAATTAAACAGTGTATGAATGTCTGTATACCATAATAATTTTTAATAAAGATTATAACAGTAAAAATGAATACAAACTAAGAAGGTAGAAAAATAAAAAGGAAGTGCAGAAAAGAAAGGAGACAAGGAAGAAAGAGAAATACAAAAGAAGATAAAATAAGAATACAGTACAGTAAAGAAATACACACACACACACATACAGAAGTGACTTCTTACCTTCATCAACAGAAGTATAAATAATTTTAGTAACTTATCATGTCTTAAAATACAACAAAGGGTTTCTTCTTTCCCTATCCCATCTCTGATCTACAAACAAATCCACAAAGCATTGTCATTTCAGTCCTGGTGTCAACGAAAAAAAAACCTCACCCAGTGCTGTCAAACATATCCATCCAAAGATTTCTACTAGCTAAAAGCAGTTAATACACAATTTCCATATATATGTGGAGATTGAAAAAATAAGTCGTTTCTGATCTTCTTTAGAGCAGTTATAAATACAATTATATTTTTGCCTCTTTATATAAAGTTACATCATGAATGTCTTCCTTTTATAACCTAACCTACATAACCATAAATCATAATTTCATTTTTCTGTTTTATGCCAAAAAGTCTATGAGGTATTTCCAATAATAAGAAATGTTCATAAGTGATTAGAGGAGGTAATATGCTAAGTAGTGTCCTTTCTTGGTTTGAGCAAGATTGTTCATCTCACAGAACTCTATTCACAGAGGTCACTGATCTTATGGTCTCCTTGTGAGCTGTCTGGAGCACTTGTGGATGATTTCAATTCCTCCACTTGTCCATAGAGGTTTCAAAGAACCAGTTTACTAGCCAGTTCTTCATCTGCTGTAATTGTTGGGACCACTTTTCATGGAGAAATCTTCAGTCTGCTATTTCTTATCTGGAAGTCCAAAACTAAAGAGTACTTCCCAAAAGGATTTACAAGTAGTTGTTCTTTATTCAACATAATGATAACTTTGACTGGGTCTGGAGTGGAAATAATCTGAAATACTTCATATGTGCATCTATTTATATTGTATCTACCTACTATGTATCTAAGGTGTATCTATTGATCTATTTAGCTGGGGCAAAATTTTGAGTTTTGGATTCAAGGTCAAAACTAGATTTTTGTTATTCTTCAAAAGACAGCAATTTTCTTTTTTGTTTTATGTTACTAAAGAAAGCAATTAAAGGACTCTGTTTTGTTTAAGGTATAATAATGCAAAAGATGATGAGCTTTACTAGATGGTAAAACCGGAAGTTCAAAATGACTCCTGAAATAGTTAGCTGCTTTCTTCTATTCCAGGGTAATATCCCCCAAATTATTGCCTTTCAGATGCATTAGTTTACAACTCTTGTCATTGCTTTGTGGACTGAGATGAAGGGAGCTAAAGTTTGATCTAATCTGAAAATAGGGTGGGAAAATCCCCATGAAGATACATTGGTTATATTATCCATTTGAGATGCTGTCACCTAAGCTAGTCTGGGTAACTACCAAGGATTGACAAAATGAAAATTACAATGTTAGAGGCCAGAATCAACTCAGCTGTCTGTTTATGGGGAGATAATCTGCCACTGCTTGTTCTGTGTAAACATCTGCCATCTGGAGAATGAAGAGGTGATGTCATGTAAAAGGTAAAGGTCAAAATGACTGTGATCCTTAAAAACTGAACCTGATTGTTGTCGCAGCAGCTTCAATACAGATACGTCTGCCTTTGACCCAAGAGAGCTATGGTTGTCAAACTGTAGCAGGATTTTAAAGTGATCATTTGCCTTTATTCAATCTTTCCTTTTTAATCTCATTTTAGATTTTTTTTATTTATATGTATGTGTTAATATCACCTGGATAGATTTATTAGATAACCATTACTAAATTACTTATTGTAATGCTGGAATTAAATGCTTAATAGGCAGTGTTCTTGCAGAAAATTTCTGCTGCAAGTATAAAAAGAATGGCAAAAAGCAAATGAGAAAAGACGTTCCTTCACCTGGAGCCCAATTTGTTTTGGATTGTAATAAAAATCTCCTCCCCTCCCTCAAAGCCAAGTAGGAAGTTGCAATGGGCAAACAATGGCATGGGATGAGTTAAATGCACACACATTTCTTCAATGAAGAAGCACAGCTGGACCCACTGACAGCTGGATATTTATTGTTCCAAGTATTTTATCAGTTTGTTTTTTTCTTTGTCAACTTTAGTTTCCAGAGATCTACTCATTTCAATAAAACGTAGGTCCACTTATGCAATTCTGACCTTTGCAAATTGTAGCAATGTGCATAACTCAGTGCTAATCATTTTTAGATTGTTTGTTCATTCATCTCAATAATTGTACGGTGTTATAGTCAACACTTCAGACAGAATAGAGATAGATAACTTTTTGTTGTCTGAGAGGTGCACTTAATACTGCATTATCAAGCATTATCTGGTATTGTTTTCCCAGCTTTAATGATACATTGGGTGGAAAATGTGACAATTATGTGAAAGTGAGAATTATTTAAAATCAAAGCAGTGTCTTTGCAAGCATTGCATGTAATTTTAACAAGGAAAAGTTACAAGTCACACAATGGCCTTGATAATTACTCCACTAGATTTAAAAATAGTCATGGAAACAATTCTAGAATCCAGTTGACAACTGAGTTACAGTTTATTAGATGGAGCTTCATTTGAACTAGTCTTATCCTATATCACATTTTACAAACATTCAGGGGAAGAAAGGGCTCCTGAAATCATGAAATGATGATCCATATTTGATGATTTCAGGAGCCCTTTCTTCCCCTGAATGTTTGTACATACTTTGGGGCGGGGGTGGTGGTCTTCAAATTAGTCAGATAGAGGAATTCCCTTTTTTTTAAATGGTTTGGAGAGTTTTAAATAAATGAATGAATGCAGTGAATGAAAAAAGGAGATATATATAAACTGACAATGGCTACCACATATAAGGGAAATCTCTATAAAATATTTTATAGTGGCATTTGCCACCGGCAAGACCGGCAAAAATGTCTAGCAATATGTCCGCTAAATATTAGAAATCAGGGATGGGATTCAAAAATCCCAGCAACTGGTTCACTGAATAAATGAATAAATAAAATAATCAATGAATGAATAGGTTTTTTAAATTGCAAAACACATCACTACCTTCCAAAACTTACTCTAAATATTAGGATGCTTCCTTGCAGCTATGGGAAAGCAAAACTGGTTTCAACATACCAGCCATATTTTAAATAATGTACCCATTACAGCTGGAAACCAGACAGTTGAGAAGACTGTTATGAACTAATAAAGGCGTTTAATAAAGTTTTAACGACCTTAAAGAAAAATGCAGGGTTCTAATCCTGCACTTCTGATTGGCCGATAATAGCGATATCGGATTGGTCCTTTCTGGGAAATCTGATTGGCTGTTAATGGGCCAACTCTCATTGGTTCAAAGGTTTAACACTTCCATTTTTCTCATTGGCTAATAGGTCAGCAACCTACCCTATAAAAGGGCGGCTGCTGCCCTAGGGTTTTGCTCAGTTCAGTATGATTAATAAAGAGTTGAAGTTCACTGTTCACTGCTTCGTCTCCGTTCCTTGCACCCATGTGCAGAACTTAACACTGGCGATGAGGGTGGGATGCGGAGACGTCAGAGCTGACTGAACACAACAGAGCACCAAACAGAGCACGTGGCTGAAGGCGCATCGACAACGGAAACCATGTCCGGCGGCGCCATACCACCCGCTCCTTTTGACCCAGCACAAGAAGACTGGGACTCGTATATAGACCGGTTCCAGATGTTTCTGGAGACCAACCTGAAGGATACCACCACGGGGAAAAAGCGAAAGGCACTAGCGAAACTGGCTGAAATCCATGGACTGGGACGTCCTCGCGCCCCTTCTACGGGCCCACTATGCACCCACCATACCAACGCTTGTCCGAAGACATGAATTTTACCAGAGGGACCAGCGGAAAGGAGAGAGCGTTGCAGATTTCATCGTGGATCTCTGGAACCTGGGAGGCCTCTGTGGGTTTACAGACCTCGAAGAAGCTCTGAGAGACCGAATAATTCGGGGATTAGATGACCAGATGGTATAGAGCAAGATCATGGCAAAAGGGGACATCAACCTTGCTGATGTCATCAAGGACACTACTGCAGCAGAAGCAACCAGGAAGTCGGCCGCCCGAATGCACCGCACCAACGCACCGCTCCATCAACTCGCCAGTGATACCTCACCTCGCCTAGAGAGGCACACAACAGTGACCCACCACGAGGACCTTGAATCGCCATCAGAAAGTGATGAGGAGGAGGTCAACTGGCTCCGGTCTGAACGTGACCAACGCAACCAATGGAATCAAAGACTACCGCAACAATGCGCGGGTTGTGGGACAAACCACCCGCAATCAGACTGCAAATTCCTCGACACGCTCTGCCATTCCTGTGGGAAAAGAGGCCACATCGGGAAGGTCTGTAGAAGCAAGCAAGGATCCAGCCCAATTCAGAGGGGAAACAACTACTGCCAGACCACAGGAAATCGTCCTGTGAGTCGGGAACATTTGAACCACCAATGGAACAACCACTCCTACAGAAATAAAACACTAGCCATTTCAATGAGACGGGAAGAGGCACACCAAACCATTACAATCGGTCACACTTCATCGTTAGATGCGAAGAAGATCCGAGTGAAGATCGCCATCGAAAACCAGCCTTGTGTGATGGAAGTTGACTCAGGATCATCTGTCTCGATGGATTCCTGGAAGACCCTTAAACAATTAATCCCTCCCATCCGGCGTCAAGACCTCAGAGCCCAAAGAATCATACTCAAAGATTATCAGGGGAACTGAATTCCGGTCATTGGATCCAGCTAAGTCCAAGTATCATTCCAAAATCATACTGCGTCATTACCACTGACCGTCGTCGACCACGACCGGCCTAGTTTGTTAGGCCTTCAATGGTTTGCCCCACTTGGGATCGAGGTAGCCGGCATTCATTAAACCAGAAGCGACAACTGGAAGGAGGCCCTCGTCCAGGAATTCCAGGACGTCTTTGCAGACAAACTAGGCGAGTACAAGGGGACCCCGATATCATTTAACCTTAACCCTGAAGTAGCCCCTATCCGCCTTAAGCCTCGTCGGGTACCTTTTGCCCTTAAACCAAAGATTGACGAGCAGCTCAATAAATTAATAGCCCAGGGTGTTTTAGAACCAACTGACCATGCCCATTGGGAAACCCCAATCATAACACCCATCAAACCGGATAGATCGTTAAGGATTTGTGGGGACTATCGGGCCACCCTTAATCACGCCCTTCAACAGAACGCTTACCCAGTGCCGGTAGTGCAACACCTTCTCCATTCCCTGGGGGGCGGAAAAATCTTCGCTAAATTGGATTTAGCACAGGCATACCAACAACTGCCTGTAGATAAAAAACCGCAGAAGCACAGACGATCGTTACGCACCGAGGCGCTTTTAAATGCAACCAACTCCAATTCGGAGTGAGCGTAGCCCCAGGGATTTTTCAAAGTCTGATGGAGAGACTCTTGCAAGGGATCAAGGGGGTCGTGCAATACTTTGATGATGTTTTAATTGCGGCCCCGAATAGAGAAGTACTAGAAAAGCGTCTTAAAATGGTTCTCCAGAAATTTAAAGACTCCGGCCTAAAGGTTAAAAAAAATAAATGTCAACTGTGTACAGATAAAGTAGAGTTCCTGGGGTACTTAATCAATAAGCAAGGCATTTACCCCACTAATAGCAAACTAAAAGCAATCAAAAACGCCCCAAGACCCAGGAATAAGATTGACCTCCAAGCTTTCCTGGGGCTCATTAATTTTTACAACATCTTCTTGCCCCAGAAAGCGACCGTAGCTGAGCCCCTACATAGACTTCTCGACAAAAAAGCAACCTGGGTCTGGGGACACCGAAAAGTGAAAAACTTACTAACCTCAGATGCTGTTTTAATGCAGTATAACGAGACTTTGCCTTTAACAATTATATGTGACGTGTCACCGTTTGGAGTAGGAGGCATTTTGAGTCATGTGTTACCAAATGGTAGTGAGGCCCCTATTGCCTATTTTTCAAGGACCCGATCAAAGGATGAACGTAACTATAGCCAAATTGACAAAGAGGCTCTTGCTGTTGTATCTGCTGTGAAACGGTTTCATGAATATGTGTATGGACGAGTTTTTACTATTATTACCGATCACAAACCCCCTATATATTGTCACCTAGAATGACTCGCTGGTCGGAGTTCTTAGCTGCGTACAACTATAAATTACAACACCGCCCGGGGAAAGCCATTCCCCACGCTGATGCATTGAGCCATGCCCCATTTCTGGAAACCATCGACGACCCAGCTCCGACCCTTACGACACTCCAGATTGAAACACTGCATTCACTGCCGCTAACAGCCAGAGACATCGCTATCGAAACGAAACGAGATCCTGTCCTGGCACGAGTTCTCAGCTGGGTCGAGCGAGGATGGCCAGTAGAACAAACCCCTGATGACTTCACCCCTTTCAGAAACCAGCAAACAGAACTTTTTTCGCAAAAAGGCTGCATCCTATGGGGAGACAGAGTCGTCGTCCCAGAGCGGTTACAACGAGCAGTATTGAAAACATTTCATGACGGTCACCCAGGCATCGTGCACTCGCACGAAGCTACACGTGGTGGCCCAGCATCAACAAGCAGATCGAAGCCTGGGTAAAGACTTGTCTAAAGTGCCAAGAAGTCAGCAGTGCCCCACCTAGAGCAACTGCAACGGAGTGGGAAACCCCCCGGGGGCCGTGGTCCCACATCCACGTTGACTTTGCAGGATCTACTAAGGGACACACTGTTCCTCCTAACAGTGGATGCCTATTCCAACTGGCTCGAGATCCACAAAATGAAGACTACTACAACCGATTCCGTCATCCGAAAATTGAATAGGCTATTCACAATGCATGGGCTGCCAGACGTTCTGGTCTCCGACAACGGACCCCAGTTCACCGCCCTGGCATTTGAACAATACTTAGCAGACCGAGGTATCCGCCATGCGCTAACCTCGCCGGCACACCCTGCGGCCAATGGCAGGGCCGAGCACATGGTCCAATTTGTTAAAAAAACTCTCCACAAAATGGACTATGGGGACATTGACGACAAACTAAACAGAATACTCCTATTCCAACACATCACCCTGCACAGCGTCACCAACAAGACTCCAGCTAAACTGTTGATGGGACACAAGCTCCATTCCCACCTTGACCGGCTCCACCCGTCCTACACGCCAGAGAAACCCTGTGGATCTAGCGGAAAATGCCGCGAGTTCTTGGTAGGTGACTTAGTTTTCGCTAAAAACCTTTCCAGCGAACCATTATGGGTCGAAGCAACCATAACTCAAACCACCGGGCCCAGATCGTACCATATGCAAACATGGGATGGAAAAATGTGGAAACGCCATATAGATCAGCTTCGCTCTAGGCTACAACCCAGTTCCCACGACTCCTGTGACTCTCAAACTAAGGGGGGAGGGGATGTCAAAGAAACCAAATTCAAGATGGTGGAAAGCGGAATCGAAGGAAGTCAGCAGCCAGGCGCAATACATGAAGAAGAATCAGGGAGAGGGTTGGCCTCGCCACAGAGGAATACCTCAACAGAGGCGAGCCCACAGAGATCGGAGGACAACAACAATAGAATTAGCGGCACCAAGTCGCCAGTGAGGATGCGGAACCGCCTGTACCAGATATATCAAAAAACATCCCGCAGAAACCGGCCTACAGACAGGAACCGGTGGGACAGCGCAAATCTAATAGACAGTTAAAACAACCTGCATATCTATGGAATTATGTCACCACACCCCTCAAATGGAACCTAGGGGGAAGGGGTGTAATGAACTAATAAAGGCGTTTAATAAAGTTTTAACGACCTTAAAGAAAAATGCACGGTTCTAATCCTTCACTTCTGATTGGCCGATAATAGCGATATCGGATTGGTCCTTTCTGGGAAATCTGATTGGCTGTTAACGGGCCAACACTCATTGGTTCAAGGGTTTAACACTTCCAAGTTTCTCATTGGCTAATAGGTCAGCAGCCTACCCTATAAAAGGGCTGCTGCTGCCCTAGGGTTTTGCTCAGTTCAGTATGATTAATAAAGAGTTGAAGTTCACTATTCACTGCCTCATCTCCGTTCCTTGCACCCATGCGCAGAACTTAACAAAGACAATAAATCATATTATTTTATTATGATCATAGATCAGATATAAATTGGGACAGCAACTCCCACTATCAAGACATGGGACACTCTGGTTTAATAAAACTTTTTAAGATTCTCTTTATACCTTAATGCCAAAGAGTTAAGAATTTGTGTACCTGTAATAGATGTGCAGAATTCATCCCTGTTGAAATTCTTTGGCTGTAACTGCTAAAAAAAAGCCAATGTGGCCCTAGACTACATCAACAGAGGGATAGTATCAAGATTGCATGAAGTGTTAGTTATACTTTCTACTGCTTTGGAAGACCACACTTGGAATATGGTATCCAGTTTTGGTCACCACGATACAAAAACTATTTTGTGGCTCTAAAAAGAGTGCACAGAACAGCAAAAAAAAAAAAAAAAAATGATTAGGGGACTAGAGACTAAAACATGTGATGAACAATTACAGGAAATGGTTATGCCTAGTCTCTAACAAAGAGAAGCGCTAGGGCTGACATGATAGCAGTCTTCCAACATCTAAGGGAGTAAAGCTACTCTCCGATACACCTGATGGTGGGATAAAAATGGATGGATGGAAGTTTATCAAAGAAAGATCCAATCTTGGACTAAGGAGAAATTTCTTGAGAGGGAGAACAATTAATCAGTGGAAAGGCTTTGCCTCTAGAAGTTTAGTTGCTTCATCCCTAGAGAGTTTTAAGAAGAGATTGGACAGCCATTTGTCTGGAATTGCTTAAGCAGGGGGTGGACTCGAAGACCTCCAAGGTCCCTTCCAATTCTATTATTCTGTATCTGATCATCTTCAGTAACATTTGAGTAATTACTTTATGTAGTAATTAGTAGCATAATTAAAAAATGCATATCTACCTGCAATAAACCTTACATGCTTGTGTTCTGTATTCAGTGTTGTTATTACTAGTGAAGAACTGTCAGTTATGAAGCAATAAAGTACAGATACATTGATAAAGCACTAGGCTACTTTTAGGTTTCACAGATCTGTTGTAAGGATAAATAAATAATAATAACTGGCAACTCTTTGAGTAGCAGCAATTATTTATATTACTGTTATTTGCCTTCTCAGTCCAGAAGACTAATGAGCAGAACCCATGTGAGCTTGGAGTCTGATTTATTTGACAAACTAAATAGTTGCTGTTGCCTTCTTCCCAAGCTTGCTTCTCAGGGCAATTCAGAGTCACTCACCTTGCTGGGAAGATGACATGCTGCCAGCTATTTTCTGAGCTTCTTAGTTACTGCACAGACAGCATGTGATGGGCAGGTCCATAAAATGCATGACTAAGTCGTCTGGACATCTGGCAAGCCATATATTATGTAACTATCAAAAATATCAGAGTCTGCACAGGGAGACTACATTGGTAAAGAGGCTGATAATAGAACTAAATTGTAGAAACATCTGAATGTTAAAGAACCACCATTGCCTCACTCACTATTTTGTATTAGTACATTTTTTATATAAATTTATATTGGTCACGCAAAATGTTATGAAATAAAAATGTACATACACAAAGAAATCTGTAAAGATGATAAACTTCATAGTTTATCAAAGGGATAAACGTTCATAGAAGGGTTGTATGAATGGGGAAAGCCCCACAATAGGAGAGAAGTTGACGATAAAAGCTGAGGAGAGCGAGAGTAAGCCTGCCACATGGATCATCATACCCACCTTAGAAATCTGAAGTGGTTCCCTTCAGGCAAAGTCTCCCTGGTAGCCATTTTTACTATTGTAACAGGTTTGGAGGATAAAAAAACAGGGGAGTACGAGTATTCATGTTTAGAGAGGACTTGAACTCTGTGGAGAAAGGACCAAATAATGACAATTGATTTTCTTCCAGTGAATGTCAACATAAGTTGAGACTTGCTCCATCCCGTCGTTTCTTTCTTCTTCATAGATTCTGTAACTATAATATGGTCAATACCTGCAGTGGGAATCCTTGAAAGATTAAACACAAACTTGAACTGTAGGAGCTGAATAAGATGGAGAAGTGGAATGGTAATAATTCTGCCCATCAGCCCATCATCTGTCTCATCCTAAGGCTGTTTGCATAAACTTTGTGAAACTATATATAGCAGGATGTAGGTTTAAACACATTGATGAAATGGGTCAGACATTCCTCCAGACTAGCAGTGTGCTTTTACAAATTTTACGAGGGTTGATCACTATGTAATCTCTCCATATATTCTAAGGCATAAAAATGTACGCAGATTTGCAAAGAAAAAAATCTCTAAATTGGAGTCACAGCTTCATAGAATAAAGCAGTTGCCTGCACTGAGCTAAATGCACAAGCTGCTCGAATTAAAACAATGAAAAATTTGGTCTAGACCACAGATGTCAAACTCATGGCGTCACATTGCCATCATGTGATATTTCACAACATTTTTCCCTTCACAGAGCTGGGGTGAGCGTGGCCTGTGACTCAAGGCCATCAATTTGACATCTCTGGTCTAGACAGATAGATAATCTCCATTTGCAAACAAATCAGATACTCTAAACTTTTTATCTAATTCAAATGTAGTCAACAAAGTTGTTCTCATAATATAGGATCTATACAGTTGTACTTGAATTCTGCATACTACGTTTTGATAGTTAGTTGATTTATAAATTAGGAGATGCTGTTTCATTTTATTGCCTTTTTGTGAGTTTGCTGTCTTTTCATCCTTTGGCATTACTTTCCAATATACTTGAGAATTGGTGTGTGCTCAGATTATCAGTTTCCAATTCATATTTTTTTCATTTAAAGTTATCAGAATCATTGATAAAACATCAGTCATTATCAGATCACAAAATCTGTTTTGTGCTGTGATTTAATAAGTGCTTGTATGTAGGTGTATGTATTGATGATATATAAGAATAGGGTGAGAAATGTAAACTGAGAGCTGTAATATACTACATACATTGTCTGAAAATAAAATTTAAAAATGGAGTAATAGATTAAGAGAAAGCAATCAGAAATAAAATCAAAACATTTCAATTGGGAGAACTTTCCAAATAATCCCCTTCTTTCCTTTCTCTGAAGACATTGGTCTGAATTATACATCCCTGTGACTGAAAAAGAAAGCTGCATCCTCCTGCTAATATAGAGCTAACAATAAGCTAGCTTGTGTAAGCACAACTGAGTTTACATTTTAGTCAAGAAACATGGATGGAAACAAAAAAAGGCTGCAGAAAGGAAAGAAAACTGTGCAGCAGCAATTAGGAGCAAATGGTATATCATAGTCCACAGAACTGTTTGTCAAATAGTATGAAATTAGTTAATGCTTAAGGGACAAAGTATGTCTTTGACCAGGGGAATCAAACCATAGGAAGTAGTCATATAAGTGTCTTTATTGTTTATGCAGGATTGTGTAGGATGGACACTGTGGCTTTAGATAACCAAAAGATGGAGTTTCAAATGTTAACAAATATTCATGATTTTGTGCTTGCCATTTGTGCTATGTTGTATGCAGGTCAAATAGTGACAAAAGAAACTTGCTACAAAGATTTTCAAGTACAAGTCAATACTTCTTTATGTGACCCAAAGAGCCGACCAGCTACTGGAACCATCCCTTGCAAAATGCCAGCTTGTCCTCCCAGGTAATAAAATGCACAACAAAGTGTGTATTTCCTCAAAAATATGTGGCATTGCACGTATCTGTTCAATGAACTCTGGAATGTATTTGTAATATGCACTGGCTTCCAGTTTGTTTCCAAGCATGAATCAAGTCCTGGTCATTACTTATAAGACTTTCACAAGTGAAGGAATATATCTTGGCATGATAAGCTTTGGGAAGTCTAGGCTGGACTATAGTACCAATTACAAAACAATTTCTAAATCTTTGGACTGAACATTCATGCCAAAGATGGCCATGAAGAGCCCTGGTGGCACAGTATTGCTGGCAAACTCTGCCCACACCCTGGAGTTCAATCCTGACCAGCTCAAGTTTGATTCAACCTTTCATCCTTCCAAGATCGGTTAAATGAGGACCCAGATTGTTGGGGGCAATATGCAAAATAAACTACCCAGGGAGTGCTGTAAAGCGCTAAAGGGTGGCATTTCTATTCACCTTCCTGCTTAGGCTGGAACCTTTTCTGTTCTTGACTTTGCTGTGGTGCTATGTGTCCTTTCTGTCTTCCTCCTGCTTATTCTGTAGTTTCATTTTCTATTATTTGGTTCTGACTAGTGCTTGTTCCTTCATATTAACAATTTGTCCCTTGAATTCCCCGTCTTTTTCTCAATCAGCTGATTGCCTACATGTAGGATAGAAACCTTTTCACTGAGATCACCTAAGCTGTGAGTGATAACTTAGGACACCCCTTCCCCGAAGGTTCTTTGTATTCACTGTTAGCATTTAAATATGCTATGGATAACAAATTAGGTTCCATCCTATCTTAAATTTTACTTAGCTCTTCAACTCCTCTATTGCTATGCTATCTTACAGCTTTGCATTGCAGTTGATGTTTATTTTATTGATTCTACTCATTAATGCATTTGTTTTCAGTTTTTGCAGTCCCATATAAGAATATAATGTTAAAAAATAATCTTTAGAAGTTAGAGGGGGAGGGGTTGTTCTTCCCTGACTGCGATGGATTTTGTAACTCAAAAGCTTAACAAAGATTACTGTTCATTAATACTCTAATCATCCATGAATAACAATAAAGCCTTTCATTATAATCTGAACAGACTAAATGTAGGTCATATAGTATAATTGACCCCAGTCATATCATAAACTGGCAGATTTCTCTTTTGTAGACTAAGATATAGGTACCAGAGGCAGGTCTGGAGACCATTCAAGGACATACTATTTCTTACAAGGTGTAGCTCAGAGATAGAGGTTTTATGGGAGAATTTCAGTAATTGCTATGTATCAAATGAAATAGTGGTTTCAGTAAAATCAGTAAAATCAAGGCCATTAATGCTTAATTCTCCTGCTCATACAGCCTGATAGATTTGACATCATTCTTTGTTTGGCAGAGGGGATGATTTCCATCTCTCCTTTTCTCTGGTAACGAACTAGTCTGAATGTAGATTGTTTACCTGCATATCCTATTGTCTCCCTCATTAACTCAATGTAGATCAAAAAATGCCATAGAATTCAAGCCAATGAATCATAGCAAAACAGCTATTTAGTTTCAGCACATACCAGAAATACACAAGCAGTTATTTTATAATTCCTTATGCAGATATAGTGGGTTACCTCATTTATATGCTGTCTGTCAAGTTAAAAGAGACATTGCTATACCGTCTGGAACCTCCAGACATCATTTCTATGTTGTGCATAAGATATTTTAGAATTCATGGCCACAAGCTCCAAAGTTGGCCGTTATCCAAGTTTTGAGCATTTAAACTAACTGAGCTAACACATTAAATTTATAAATGTGAGATTTACACATGCCCCCAAAATGTCTACCATAAACATTTATGTTATGTTCTCCTCATATAATATTACAAGCTGAAGATAGAATTCCAATTAAATCCATTAGTGCTGCTGGTGGTGCATGATTGACAGCTCTAAAAACATGCAGAGCTTTCTTGGGTTACTTTTGTGTTGCCCAGTGTATATTTTGCAGCCTAATTTTAACTATGTTCATTTAAAAAGTTCCACTTTCTCCTGCCCCCTACTCCACAGGTTGAGGCAAGATTTCATCATGTCTAATTCTTCCTGAGAACTCCTTTCTTTCTTACCGGCAATTTTCACCATAGAGACCATCACAGGAAGAGGAACTAAAGCATCACTCTATTCTAGCTGGACCTGGCTTCAGTGAGGAACTCCTCCATTTCTATTACATGGGGGATTGTAGTAGAAAAGGATGGGAAAACCTTATTCTGAATGTGTACATTATAATCCATTGCTAATTTTTAGAATGTATTTTAATAATGCTCTTCATCTCTCAGCAGAAGAAAATTAAATTAATTTTAAAATGTGTAAAAATGAACCTAATACATCCATATTAGCAAGCAGCAATAAAAGGCAAATGTAAATACTATAATAATTAAAACTTTTCTAATGCACGAAGGGGGCGTGTGCACACACACTCACAGTTTCGGTTCTGCACTAGGCGAACCAGTTGTTCAAGTATGTGCAACCTACCTCTGGAAGAGCTCCTTCAGAAGTGTGGAACTCAAGTTATTTAAGGCAATGATAGTATGTGGTATGCATCAGCTTCTCTAATTAGAATGTTGTGAGAACATAAATAATTAGGGTCAAACTATATCACTTCTTCAGCAAACTAAGCTAGGCTGATGGAAGTCATTCCTAGCTATCAAGGCTACTAAAGTCTCAAATGACAAAACTAAGTCAAGGTATTTCTGGGGAAGTTCATTTCCTACTGGAATAGGTTGAAGTCCAAATCTAGATATAAGAATCTCTCATTCAGACAACTCTTGTCAAGATTCAGCATTAGTTTATTGTCTGAATTTAGACCTTTGAATCTAGTCACTGGTGGTGCACCAATGATCAACATATCTGATTTAGAAAAAATATGAAAATAATTTTCTCAGCTTCTTTTCAATGTCCTAATCCTTTAATTCTCTTAGCATTTAGCAATTCAGCCATTTTCTTCATTCTGCAATTTTGTTAATTGGGAATTTTTTTTAAAAAAAAAATTCTGAACTTAAAATGGTATTAACCTATTTCAGAGCTCTTTTTCTACATCCTTTATTGTAACCTTGCATTTCTTTTGTACAACTCTGGAGAAGCTTTTGTGTAATAAGTTCCTTGAAGCTGATGAGTCTCTTGGATACTTTTCTTATTGTACGCTAGCTGAATATGTATTACTGTATTTTTCGGGGGGGGGGGAGGAAGGGAGAGAGAGAGAGAGATTTTCTAAAAACATATAATTTATCAGGTTGTTTGGTTCTAAGCCAAAATAAACAATGTTTTAAATTACTGATACCCCATAGAAGGGGGGAATATTCAAGTATTCCATTGCATTCTACAGGTCCAGACAGAACATGGTGCTTTTTTTCTGACTGCTCCATATTTCTTCCACGTCAGTCTATTCCCACGCTAATCTTAGTATTTCATTAAAAAACAAATAAAATCATATAGGTCCTATTAATTTCAATTCATTTTCTTTTTTCTTATAAATATGCATATGAGTTTAGACTTACCATAAAGTCTAATACAGTCATCAGAAACTGAGGTAATATGATGCTAAAATTCACTTAAATACAGTAACATTTTTCCTCTTATGTTCAGCATATAGGTATCTCATAGCTTGAATAACAATTTGTAAGTAAATGAGCATTATTGTTATGCTTCTGGTGATTGATGCCATGACTGCATTTTAGTACATTCATATACAGTGTATTTAAAACATAGATTGTGTTTGAACCTTCCTCTATTGCAGAATTTTACTCGCATTCCCAAATGGCATACAACCAACACTGAGCCCAAAATTTCTGTTGCTAGGTAAGACATTTGTTACACCCCATCTATGGCCTTTCTTGCCATAGTTGCTAAGTGAATCATTGCAGTGGTTGAGTTAGTAACCCAGCTGTTAAGTGAATCTGGCTTCCTCGTTGGCTTTGCTTGTCAGAAGGTCACAAAATGTAATCAAGTGACTCTGGAAGACTGTAACCGTCATAAATATGCGTCAATTGTCAAGTGTCTGAATTTTGATCACATGACCTTGGTCATAAATGTGAAAAACAGTCATAAGTCATTTTTCCAGTGCAGTTGTAGTTTTGAAGGACTACCTGTATTCTGTGAGGTTTTCTGTAGCAACAGGAGTCCCCTTCTAATGACCTCTTTGCTTTAGAGCGTCAGTGGAAAACTGTACAATCTGAGGTCACAAGACTACATGTGAGCCCTCAGAGCTGTGAATACTTCCTTCAGACACACACACACACACACACACACACACCAGCATTTTTTTAAAGCAAACTATAGCTTTCGTTAGTCTAGAAAAGAGAAAACAGTCAATGCATAATTGGTAAGTGATCATAGCATCACATTTAATTTTTATCCTGTTATTTTTTTGGTCAGCATTTTCCAAAGGCTAAGTATGGGCCTTATCCTTGAAAAAGAGGTACACCTCCTTCTCATAGCATGGCTTCTTCTCTTAGAACGTACATAATTTAATTGGTGACAAAGTTTGCATTATAAGAATTCCTTATGTTGTCCTCATAAATTGCAGGATGGCTTTCTCTTGCATCACAACATTTCCCAACATTTTCTAGCCACCATTAGAAGGGAAAAAGGTGCAAGTGTCCAGAATGAACAGTGGTCACATAAAGCTGTACCTATCAATCTTTGTTCTCATTTCTAGCCACCATTAGAAGGGAACATTTTCTAGCCACCATTAGAAGGGGAAAAGGTGCAAGTGTCCAGAATGAACAGTGGTCACATAAAGCTATACCTATCAATCTTTGTTCTCATCCAAATGTTCCTTCAACAATGATTTTAAAAACATATTTTAAGTGTCAAAGATGGATGGGTGGAACAAAGGGAGGGAGTAAGGAAGGCCAGTTTGTTTCTTCTGTGTGATATCTATAAATACTAACAGTTCCAATCCTGGGGTTGAGTTTATTATTGTAGTCCACAAAATACAATGTGTTGATAGGAATTAATAGAGCCTTCACATGTTTTATCAAGTTATTATAGGGTACAAATGAACTGAGTTGTTAAAATTAAAAAGGAATTGTGAAGAATCTAAAACTGTTGATGGGAATGTTTTAGATCACTAACTGAGGGCTTGGGTTACTGTTCCAGTAGTCTGTCTTTCCATGCTCTTTGCCAATCACCTGTCATCAACCCCCGTCTTTTCCATGCCAAGGTTTGATATTGGGCAGTAACTTGGGAAAAGGGAAAAAAGCATAAGCAGATTCCTGGAGGAGTCTGAAACCTGCCCCTAAGGTCAGTAAGTTAAACATCTGTTCAAACAGAAGAACTGGGGAAAATGTGACAAAAGTGTATCTTCTATTTTTTCCCCCTGCAATTGCATATTCATTCCTTTATACAGCAGCAAAAGCAAAACATGGATGAGACTATTATAGGGAGCAAAACAAGTCTGAACCCTGGTAAATTTACTTACCAATATATGGTGAAAGCTCTGTCAACACTGAATTACAGGTAGTCCTCAACTTACAACAGTTCATTTAGTAACCAATCAAAGTTACAGCACTGAAAAAAGTGACTTATGACCATTTTTCACACTTTCGACTGTTGCAGCATCCCCATGGTCACATGATCAAAATTCGGATGCTTGGCAGCAGGTCATATTTATTATGGTTGCCGTGTCCCAGTGTCATGTGATCACTTTTTGCGACATTTTGATAAGCAAAGTAAATGGGGAAGCCAGATTCACTTAACCGTGCTACTAATTTAACAACCGCAGTGATTCACTTAATAATTGTGTCAAGAACGGTCATAAAATGGGACAAAACTCACTTAACAAATGCCTTCCTTAGCAAAAGAAATATTGGGTTCAATTGTGGTCATAATGACTATCTGTATTTCTCCTATAGCAAGATTAGAATGAGGCATAAACAATATAATCTGTATTTTGTTTCTATGATGTTGTATTTGAAATTACTCATAGAAAAGCAACAATATTTTATATTTTAAGAAATATTATAGGTGTGAGGAAGAGAAATGCCTTGGGGTTTTTTTTCCAGTTAGGCGATACAATCTCCTTCAAGTCAAGCCTAGCTCTGGATGGTTGCATGGGGACAGTCTTCTGATTTTCTTGAAAGCAATACAGAAGGGATTTGCTATTGTCTTTTCTGGAATTTTATTTTCAAACTCCCAGTGTAACCTACAAACTTTGCATTTTCTGGTAATCTTCCACTCACATACTTATCAGGTCCAACCCTGCTTAGCTTTCAGATTAGTCCAGGTTAGCCATTTGCTGCCATCTGCTGAAGCATCCTTTCAGTGACATGTAATCCTTTCAGAGCATGTAATCATCCACTGAGTTCATATATAAGAAGGAACTGTCTCAAGGATGTCTGGCTCTTATATCATGCTCTTAATTATGTACACATTGCTGTTTGTTGTGGTAAAGTATCTGCACATATTGTGATTGCTATTATACTATAATTATTGTCAAAAGTTTCCTGCTTGCCCCCAAAAATCAAAATTTAAAAATTGGTAGGGACAAAACAAATGATTTAAATCAAATTACATTGATTTCACTATTGCCATATATTACATAATACATTTCAGAATGTCAGATTTATGTTTAGAAACGTGACATATTTCCATCATTAAAGAGTAATAATCTGTATCTGCTGTATTCTTTTCTTTCTTTTCTTCTTTTTCATTTCTCTTTTTCCCCCACTCTCCAAATTATATGATGTGAGTAAGTATTAAAACAATGGAAATTTAAAAACAATCTGAAATAACAACTGTGGTTTCATGAACTTATCGAATATACTTATCGAATATGCTAAATATAGTTTTGCTTACTCTCTTATCATAGGGAGAAAATAAAATACAGGTAGTCGTTGACTTAACAATAGTTTCTTTAGTGAGTGTTCAAAGTTATAACAGCACTGTAAACAGTGACTTATCACCTCAACCACTGCAGCATCCCTATGGTTATGTGATCAAAATTTGGATGATGGCATGTATTTATGTCAGCTGCAGTACCCCAGCATCATGGGATCATCTTTTGCAACCTTCTGACCAGCAAAATCAATGGGAAAGCCAGATTCACTTAATAGCTATATTACTAACTCAACTACTGCAGTGAGTCACTGTGGCAGGAAAGGTTCAAAACTCACTTAACAAGTGCCTTGCTCAGCAAGAGAAATTTTGGGCTCAATTGTGGCCATAAATAGAGCTCTTAAATGTTTGGAGAAAAGCTGTGGTACAAGTGTGATCCCTACAAATAAATCAAATTCTCCTTATACTGGGTTAGACGAGCTCAGATCTGCAAGTTGCAAACTCTGTGTGTGTGTTTTTTTTAAACCCTCTTCTAGCTGGTCTGTTGGGAACTGGAGTGGGTGCAGCTTGACTTGTGGAGGAGGAGAGAGGTTTCGGGATGTTCACTGCATGCAGAGAATTCAATACGAGCCAGAAAGGGTATCAGACTCCCTTTGTCAAATCCCTGCACCAGTCACCAGGGAACTATGTAACACGCAAAGATGTCCACCTACATGGAGCACCGGGCCATGGTCTGAGGTACATTAAACTCACACTTGTAAACTTCAGAATTACATCCAACACATGAATAAATAACTACATGTATTTCAAGGTGACTTTGATTTCTTGGATAGAATTTGTAATAGACTTCTGAAACTCATTATATCGGAATTGATAACCAGTCACACTTTGGTAGAGTTGAATACCAGTCTGCTGGAAGTAGGCAAAGAGGGGTCTTTCCCTCCCACCTGGTATGAGAAAGACAGCTCAGGGAAAGTTATATCAGAATTCATTACTGGAAATGTAGCTTGTCATCAGATATTACACATATCTAAATCACCTGCAACATTTAACAAATACACTTTAGATAGAAATGCACCTATACTCTGCTATGATCAATTTAATGTGGTGAATTTAATTCCAGTATGTTTTCTTAAATTATTTAAAGTAAGCATTTTTCAGTTTAAAAGAAATCAGATTAAGAAATAAGAATTAGTATCATTTATATAATATAAATTTAGAAATAATGCAGAATGTTTGTTGTCCTGATGCCATGCTTGCAAACTTTCCTTCCATATGATGCTGGACTAAATGGGCATTTTATTCTTCTTCAATTCTATTCTACATATTATGAGAACGTAAGAATATTCTGCTGGAAAAAGCAAAGTATATAAGACACCCCAAACTGCTACATATTTTATTTACTTCAAATTCTTTTCTCTTATTGTTGAGAAACATTTTGCTATCATGTTCTTTGTCCATTCTACGCTACTAGTGCTCTCGAACTTGTGGGAAAGGCTGGAGGAAAAGAACCATTTTGTGCAAAAGCTTCTCTTCCTCTCGCTGGGATCAAATTCTACCTGATGTTGCTTGTGCCGCAGAACTGAAACCAAAGATGCAAGAAAACTGCCTGATGAAACGATGCTATAAAAATAAGAAACTTCAGTGGTTTGTGTCTGCATGGACTGAGGTGAGAAAACATTTTTTACCATAAAAAAAATACACATATACAATCTCTTCCATTCATGAGAAGATAACTATGGAGTCCTTGGTGTTCTTGAACTTGGTTGTTTCTTGCAGAAATTTCATTACTCAAGTAGATAACAATTCAATCCTGAGGTATGCATATTCTCTTCTATTAGAACAAGAATGTATTTTTTTGTCTCATATTTGTTTAATTTTAACATCCTGAAAACCCTTTCCAAGGGAGAGTTTTACCCATTAATGCTAAACAACATTTTTATTTCCATCTCACTATGTGTCAATGTTCCTTGAATCTTTTCACTAACTTCCAGTGAAGCTTGCTTGTTATTACAACATTTTGTTGCAATGAAAAAAAAGAAAAAAAAATATTCCAAACCAAACTTGTCCTGTATACTGAGCAAACGGCCATTATAACTGGAACATCAATAGCATGTAAAAGCAACAGTCTAAGGCAGGGCTCCTCAACTGCCGGGCTGCAACCCACTACCAGAATGCGCGAGCGGCTGGTTGGCACATACGTGCACATACGCAGTTTGACTTGCGCAAATAGTGGGCCAGCATATACATGTGCAACTCAACTTGCACGAGCATTGATCTGGTTCCCCTCTTCCCCCCCCCCCCCAACACCAGTCAGGCTGCCAAACCATAAAGCTTGGGGACAGCTAGTCTAAGGTATTTAAACATAGCCTATCCCCAGGTTAAGAATACCCTGGTTCAGAATGACCCAGTAAAAACAGAGCCTATTGCAGCAAAATTTGTTAAATACAGAATGGTTCAAGCTGATTACACAACCTTCTGGTATAATACTGTTGCTGCTTATATACAAATTTGACATAAGGACAGACCTTGGGAATGGATCTCATTCTTAAACTGGGGACTAGCTGTACTTAGGAATCTACTTTGCCCACTGTATAACAGTATTAAGCAAATGCCAATTCAATACATGCTCAGAAGTCTTCAAATATGATAAACTTCACCAGATGTAATAGTAACAGTTTGCTTCCAGCTGCTGCCAAACTATTTAGAGCAAGGTGCTTAGCATCGCTTCAGAGGTGGTATTCTGCAGATTCTGACCAGTTATGGAGAACCAGTAGCGAAAACCAGTAAATACCACCTCTGACTGAAGATTTTACAGTATCCTTCCCCTGTCACACTCACCAAGCCACACTCACAGAATCAGTAGTAAAAAGAAATGAATCCTGTTAAGTACTTGGACATGGGTCGGAGTAAATGGAGACAGCCTCTGAATAGTGACTTTCAGCTCTTTATTAGCATAGTGACTTCTCAAAACAATAACAGTGAACTCTGCCTTATATAGGCAACCCTTGTAAGAATTGCCCAATAACGAGCTGTGAATGCTAGCTCTTTTATCCAATAAGAATCCTCTGTTAAGGGCCAATCGGATTCCTCAGAACTAACCAATCCGATCTGGCCGCCTAACAGCCAATCAGAAGTGCAGGGCCAGAACCCTGCACTTTACCTCAAGCTCATACTTTATTAACTATGGTACATACACAACACCCCTTCCCCCTGGCTTCTTAATTACGATGTAGTTATATAGTCCTTTAGATAGGAAGGTTGTCTTTTAAGTCTTTCAGATTTTCGTTGGATTGGTTGGTTGCAATCCTGTTGAGGTAGATTGTTGTTTGGCAGTGGTTCTGCTTCTTGCTCAGGTGCAATTTCTTGCGGTGCAAACGATTCTCCTTCCTGCTCCATTTCCTGAGTATCACTTAGTTCGTCGCTCCCTTCGAGCAGGTTCCCTGGAACTTCATCTTCTTCCGTACCTCCCCCCCCTTCGGTTTGGTCATGGGTGAGTTGTTGACTGGCCGTTGTGAGTCATGACCGTAATTGGTCGATATGCCGTTTCCACAGTCTATTGTCACAGCATTTCACTACGTAGGATTTGGGACCGGTCACTCGTACTACTGTTGCCTCTATCCATAAGGGATCGCCCGATAAGTTCCGTGCGTAAACGAGGTCTCCTACCTGGAAAGTGTGACAGCGGCCTATTGGCTTTTCCGGTTCGTAAGCAGGGTGCAACCGGTCGAGGTGGGAGCGGAGTCTTCGTCCCATCAGTAGTTTGGCGGGAGTTCTGCCGGTGACGCTATGTGGAGTTATGTGTTGCAAAAAGAGAATTTGGTTGACCTTGTCATCAATATTGTCATAGTCCACTTTTTGCAAGGTCTTTTTAACAAATTGGACCATGCGTTCCGCTCGGCCATTGGTCGCAGAGTGCGCAGGCGAGGTAAGCGCATGGCGGATGCCGTGGTCAGCGAGATACTGCTCGAACATTAGTGCCGTAAACTGTGGCCCATTATCGGACACCAGGACGTCAGGCAATCCGTGGGTTGCAAAGAGTCTGTTTAGGATCTTGATCACTGCCTCGGAAGTTGTAGCCGTCATACGATGAATTTCTAACCAATTGGAGTATGCGTCGACCGTCAGCAGGAAGGTATAGCCCTTGGTTGGCCCCGCGAAATCCAGGTGGATTCTGGACCAGGGTCCACGTGGCATCTCCCATTCAGTAGGCATGGCTTTTGGTGGGGCGTTGCTGACTTGTTGGCAATTGGCATATGCTTTGACCCACTGCTCGATTTTCCGGTCCATGCCCGGCCACCATTCGTAGCTTCGTGCAAGCGCTTTCATCCGCACGATGCTGGGGTGGCCCTCGTGCAGAATTCATAGCAGCATCTTCCGGAGTCGTTCTGGGACAACGACTCTATCGCCCCAGATGATACAGCCTTTTTGGGAAAAAAGTTCAGTCTGTCGAGATTTAAATGGTGCGAAGTCATCTGGTACTTGGTCCAATGGCCATCCACGTTCTACCCATCCTAGGACTCGAGCTAGGGTGTGGTCTCATTTGGTTTCTCTCGCGATGTCTCGGGCGGTCATAGGCGGCGAGTTGAGTGTTTCGATCTGCAACGTAGTAGCCGTTGGTCCCGGATCGTTGAGAGTCTCTGGAAGCGGTGCTCGGCTTAATGTGTCGGCGTGGGGAATGGCTTTCCCGGGGCGATATTGCAGGTGATAATTATAAGCAGCTAGGAACTCTGACCATCGGGTCATTCTAGGGGATAATATGTAGGGGGTTGGCTTGTCCCCGGCTATTATCCCTAGCAACGGTTTGTGGTCAGTTATAATGGTAAATGTCCTTCCATACACATATTCATGAAATTTCTTTACAGCTGAAATGATTGCAAGAGCTTCTTTATCAATTTGTCCATAGTTCCACTCTGCTTGTGAAAGAGTCTTCGAAAAGTATGCAACAGGGGCTTCCTTCCCATTAGGCAGTACATGGCTCAAAATGGCGCCCACCCCGAAAGGCGATGCATCGCAGGTTATAACTCACGGCAAAGTCTCGTTATACTGCATAAGTACAGAGTCAGATGTGAGCAGTTTTTTAACATTTCGGAACGCTTGCTCTTCCCGGTAACCCCATACCCACAATGCTTTCTTATCTAATAATCGGTGTAACGGTTCAGCGACAGTTGCTTTGTAAGGTAAAAACACATTATAGAAATTAATGAGGCCTAAGAACGCCTGGAAATCGGCCTTGTTGCGTGGTCTGGGAGCGTTTTTGATCGCTTTTAATTTACTCTCGGTAGGATGAATGCCCTGGCTATCAATTCGGTATCCTAGAAACTCAACATTGTCAGTATATAAGTGACATTTATTTTTTTTCACCTTAAGTCCAGCCTCTTGGAATTTTTTAAGAACGCATTTCAAACGATCGTGCAAGATTTTTTTGGTAGGGGCTGCAATTAATACATCATCAAAATAAGGAACCACGCCCTTGATTCCCTGTAATAACCTTTCCATGAGGCTCTGGAAGATCCCCGGGGCTACACTAACTCCGAATTGCAATCGGGTACATTTAAAGGCACCTCTGTGCGTTACAATTGTTTGGGCCTCTGCCGTTTTTTCATCCACTAGTAGTTGTTGATAAGCTTGAGCTAAATCTAATTTAGCGAAAACCTTTCCGCCCCCCAAGGAATGGAGGAGGTGCTGCACCACCGGAACTGGATACGCATTCTGCTGTAGGGCGTGGTTTAAAGTGGCCCGGTAGTTCCCACAAATTTGGATTGACCCGTCTGGCTTAATGGGTGTTACAATAGGGGTTTCCCATGGAGAGTGATCGATGGGCTTCAACACCCCTTGGGCAATTAGCTTGTCGAGTTGTTCGTTGATCTTTGCTTTAAGAGCGAATGGAACTCGACGGGGCTTCAAACGAATGGGGGCTACTTTTTGATCTAGACTAAATGAGATTGGGGTCCCCTTATACTCGCCTAAGCTGTCCGCGAAGACATCGCTGAACTCAGAGATAAGGTCTTCCTCCCACTCACAACCACCGACTCGGTTCACACCGGCCACTTCAATGCCGAGTGGCGCGAACCATTGGAGGCCTAATAGACTAGGCCTATCTCTATCGATGATCGTTAGAGGTAAGTACGCTGTATGCTTCTTGAAGGAGACTCGGACTCGGCAGGACCCGACAATGAGGATTCGATTTCCTTGGTAGTCCTTGAGGATGAGGCGTTGAAATTGGAGGTCTTGGCGTTGAATTGTGGGGATGAGTTACTTGAGTGTCTTCCAAGATACCAT
Source organism: Hydrophis major (assembly GCA_033807585.1). Classification (NCBI taxonomy): domain Eukaryota; kingdom Metazoa; phylum Chordata; class Lepidosauria; order Squamata; family Elapidae; genus Hydrophis; species Hydrophis major. The sequence goes on from CM066330.1 coordinate 112,744,826, forward strand.
CGAGAGGGACGATCCCGAGTCGACCTCCATGTGGCAAGGCTGGTTCTCGATGGCTACTGTGACTCGGATTTTCTTAGTGTCCAAAACTGAGGCGTGACCTATAGTGATAGTATGGTGAGCCTCTTCTTTTTGCAAAGCTCGATTTCTGTAGGAGTGGTTTACTGGCTCTCGCCTTACAGGACGGTTTCCTGTCGATTGGTGATAGTTGGTCCCCTTTGAGGCCTGGCTGGGTCCTGGTAAGCTGCGGCAGACCCGGCTGATGTGGCCTCGTTTCCCGCACTCATGGCAGAGTGCGTCACGGAATTTGCATTCGGCCCTGGCATGGTTTGCTCCACAGCCAGCACAAGGGCGTAAGGTCTTTGGGCGAGGGTCCTGGTTGGACCGCAGTCGATGGACCCCTTCTTCGTCGCTGTCTGACGACGAAGAGAGGTCCTCGTAGTGCGTTGTTAGCAGCTGCCCTTCTGAGTTGGGTAAGATTTCGCTGGTCGGTGGTGTTACCGGAGTGTGGCTTCGCCGTAGTTGTGCAGCTGACTTTTTGGTCACCTCCGCAGCCGTGGCATCGGTGATGGCATCAGCAAGGCTGATGTCGCCTTTCGCCATCAGCTTGCTTTGCACGCCTAGTGCATCTAATCCGAGAACTATTCAATCTCTCAGTGCCTCTTCTAAATCGGTGAACCCACAGAGGCCCCCTAAATTTCGGAGGTCTGCCACGAAATCGGCCACGCTCTCCCCTTTTCGTTGGTTCCTCTGATAAAACTCGTGGCGTCTCACGAGTGTAGGCACGGTTGGTGCATAATGGTTTCTCAGGATGGGTTCGAGGTTGTCCCAGCTCATGGCTTTCACTTCTCGAGGTTTGGCGAGTGCTTTAGCCATTTTAAATACGGCTGGGCCGCAATGCGTCAGGAACAGCGCCCTCTTCTTTGCTGGTGTGGCGTCCTTCAAGTTATTCGTCTCAAGAAACATTTGGAAGCGATCCATGTAGGATTCCCAATCCTCTTGGCTCGGATCGAACGGAGCGGATGGTACGATGCCGCCGGACATGGTTCCGTTGTTGGCATCGTCTATCACGTGCTCGGTATTGCTTCCTGGCTTCTTCGGTTCAGACATCTCCACGTCCCACCTTCGTCGCCAGTGTTAAGTACTTGGACATGGGTCGGAGTAAATGGAGACAGCCTCTGAATAGTGACTTTCAGCTCTTAATTAGCATAGTGACTTCTCAAAACAATAACAGTGAACTCTGCCTTATATAGGCAACCCTTGTAAGAATTGTCCAATAACGAGCTGTGAACGCTAGCTCTTTTAGCCAATAAGAATCCTCTGTTAAGGGCCAATCAGATTCCTCAGAACTAACCAATCCGATCTGGCCGCCTAACAGCCAATCAGAAGTGCAGGGCCAGAACCCTGCACTTTACCTCAAGCTCATACTTTATTAACTATGGTACATACACAACAAATCCCACCGCTGCTTAGCTTCCTATTATATGAACCACAACTCTGCCTCTAAAAAGAGTTGAACTCTGGAAACAATACAATCCAAAGTTTTAAGAAACTTGCTCTGTAATCTTTGTTGTACACCTATTATCCTACTGTGTTTGGAACTTGGTTTTACCTCTACTGAGACTCACATGAGAAAGAAAAAGAGCCAGTTACTATGACCCGTATATAATGGCTGTAGAATTGAAAAAGAAAAAAGGATGAACAGCTGGAATGAAATATATTAGAAGAGGACGTGTTGTTTGGAACAGATAACTTCAGTTAAGTGAATTGAAAAGTAACTTATTGAATTTGGAATCACTCTCAGGTTGCCCATATGTCTGATCAAAGTCAAAATAAAATAAAATTTATATTGACTTGAAAAGGCACAATGCTTGACATGGAATGAAACAAAGGACTATCTTGCTTTTCCCTAATTGTTGTTATTAAATTCTCTTTTCAGTGCTCTGTGACATGCGGAAAGGGAATACAGAGAAGAACACTGAACTGTGCTGAAAAATATATTTCTGGAAAGTATCGAGAACTTGCTGCTAAAAAATGTTCTTATCTTCAGAAACCAAACATAGAGATGGAAAAAGTTTGCATCCTACATCCTTGTTACATGTACTCTGCATATTTATCAATAAATCAAGGCAGCTGGTTTTCCTCCTCTTGGTCTCAGGTAAAGGATATAGGTAACTCTGAAATATTTTAAGTTTCATGCTAAGTCTCATTTATCATTTTTTCTTTCAATGGTTCCAATGTCCTAGATTCATACCTGTAGTGCAAATATATTCTTCATAAACCTATAGTTCCTTCATAATCATATAGTTCAAATGAAATGGAGTGTGGGCAGAAATAGGCAGAAGTCCACAACATCCACAATTTATGAAGTAGAAGTTTACTAAAAACCATTGGCAATGATGTATAATTTCCAAATTCAGAGTCAGGGTATATAAATAACAATAACAAAAATTACAACAATGCATCTGTCACATAACACCACAGACTGAATAACTGTCAATTAGAAAGACAAAAAAAGTTTGCATAGTGGATGTGGCACTGCCTGGAGACAGCAGAATAGTAGAGAAAGAACTGGAGAAGATAACAAAACACAAAGACTTACAAATAGAAACAGAATGACTATGCACAGGCAAGCAAGGGTGGTAATAATAGTAATAGGTGCCTTGGGTATAGTCCCAAAATAACTGGAGCACCACTTGAACACCATTGGCATTGACAAATTTACCATCAGTCAATTGCGGCTTTACTTGGAATGGCTTCCATCCTGAGACAATATCTGTAATACCATCAAACCCAGATCTGTCTATCTCAGGTCCTTGGTAAGGACTCAATAGATAACAAATGCCAAACCCAGTCTGAACATCTGGCTGACTGTGCAATGATCAATAATCATAATACTTGCTGTTCAAGAGCAAGCACTACAAACTTATGCCATGAAAGCAAAGATACAAAAATCCACTGACAATCCAAACTGCTGACTTTGCAATGACAAAGTTGAAACTGTTTTACACTTAATATGTGAGTGCAGCAAAATCGCACAAACTGATTACAAAGCCAGACACGATCAAGTTGCTAAATTAGTCATTATGTAAAAAATACACCCTACCTGAATTCGAAAGGTCATGGGAACATAAAGTAGAAAACATTGTTGAGAATGAGACGGTGAAGATCTTGTTGAATACAGACAGATCGCTACTTGGAACACAACATGCCAGATATTACAGTTTTCGAGGGCCAAAGCATGCTATGCCAGAGTTTAAAAAAAGAACTGGAAAAAATCACAAAATATCATGGCCTGGCCATCAGAATTACTCAATTATGGATGAAACATGTTACAGTGATACCCATTGCTATCGGGGCACTTGGTACCATGTCCAAGAATTTTACAAAACACATCAAGAAATTGCTGCTTCCTGCAATAACACCAGTGAAACTACAAATACTGTGCTACTCAGAACATCGTATATCTTAAAAAGGTACTTGGTTGATATCTAGAATGCTGGCAGCAACCCGTACCAACCATTAACACCAATCAATGGTATTTGTGATGCATTTTTGAATTTCGGGTGACTGAGTTTCATGTTTAATGAATAAAAGAAATAATAATAATAATAATAATAATAATAATAATAATAATAATAATAATAATAATAATAATAATAAGAAGAAGAAGAAGAAGAAGAAGAAGAAGAAGAAGAAGAAGAAGAAGAAGAAGAAGAAGAAGAAGAAGAAGAAGAAGAAGAAGAAGAAGAATTAATATATGCTAAGACTGTAAATGTCAGAAGACATCTGATTCATCAATTGGGGAGCAGGAGACATTTTCTTTAACTATTATCCTCTAACTGAATTGGATTACAATTCTGCCATCCTGGTCAGGATGATATGGCACATAAATTGTTGACCTTTTTCAGCCTGGAGACCACTGGTGGCAAGCCCTACTTCAGGGTTCCAGGTGGCATGTTGATGACTCAATATGTTACCAAAGTGAATAATGAAAAGGCCAGGAATGGTTGACTTGAAATTTCACTGGCAACAATTCTGCTAAGGTATTTATAGGATGCTGTCCCATCAGGCTAAACCTTTGGACAGATACTTTACTGCCTGGCTGCAGACTTCTTATCCCTTCCACCAAAGATTTCTCCCTTCAGCCCACTTCAAGAAAAAGTAACAACTGAACAAATTTTGTACTTTGCATGTGGGAAAACTGATGCGGAAATTTTCCATTAGAATTTTATTTTTTAGCCAAATCAACTTGTACAAAAGGGGTTACTGAGAAAGGGGGCATATAATAAAGTACAGTAAAGTACCAATCATATAAACAGAATTCTAAATAAAATCAACACAGGCAGTTTAACTGAATTAATTACTTACTATTTGCTTGCAAGGGAACTTGGATTTTAGCATTTGTCCTAAACTCACTGCAGACAAATAGTTGAAGAGGGGATATTTGGGGCTATATTTTGGATGCTGTTAGGCAATTGTGTGCTGCTGCAATATTTGAGGAAGACTATTGCTTCTTCAGATTAAGTTAATTATTATTACAGTTTGTCACAGAGTCAGCCAGATGTTTAGACTAGATTTGGCATTTTTATCTACCTAGCAATTCTTTCCCATGGACCTAGGATAGGCAGATATTGTTTGAGTTTATTAAAGATATCATTGCAAGCAAGCGAGTAAAGCTGACTTTTGCAATTGACTGGTAATTTTGTCAACGTAGATGGTGTTCAAGCAGTGCTCCAGATGTTTTGGGATTGCAATCAAGGAACCTATCACTGATGGTATTCTCATTGCTTTCTTTCGCCACAGCCATTTAAAATATAAAGCATTAAGAGTCTAACATATAACAATAATGTTGAAAAGATACCATCAACTATGTTACATGTAGCATCATCTTTCCCACTGAGCTATACAGAATATGCGTAGAGAAGCAGGAGGCTTAAAAAAAAATCCTAAAACTTGCTCAAACTGAATTTACTCTGGATTCAATTCAAGCTCCAGCTATTAGAGGTTGCTGGTGTGCAGAGATAAAGGGTAGAGAAAGGAGGGTGAAGGATCTTGTTTCCCTAGATTTTATTCCTTGCATAAACTCAGCAAAAATGTGATTGGTAGAAATAGCCACAAGTATTCCAGGAGGACAATGTTGCTAGTTGGACCTAAAAGTAGCAGTGGGGTAATTTCCTGGGGAGATTTTGATATTTCCAGAAGTAAAAATAGAAATGGCCCTGTGGGCAGATGGAAGGAGCAGTCCTCCCATAAACCAGTTGGAGTTGTGCATGTCACCAGTCTGTGAATCCCAAAGTTTGGATCCCTCTGATTTAGTTTAAGGTTACCTGAGGGGCAGGCTCGAACTGAGAGGGAAGCATAGCCTGGTGATGGCTATTATCCACTGGAGGGAGCTCATTCGAATCTGTTCCATTAGATATTCAATGCTGGAGTGCAGATCAAAATCTAATAAATGTCACTTTTCCCAAGAACTGTCTTCACTTTCATTCACCATTTTTTCAATTTTTTTATATATGAAACAGAATAAGATGCAACACCCTTTCCTATAAGGTGTAGGCAAAATGCTGTTAAGGGCTCTGGAGAATCATGTGCCTTTAAGTGAAACATTTCCTCTTGGCAATTCAGCTAATTTAGTTATTTTACATGGTATTAGTGAATATTTTTTCTTTGAATAGTTTCTATAGCTAATGATCCAAATCATTTTTTCAACATTATGATATGTAGCATTTGCTTTTGTAAGTTAAGGTAAGATTTATTTACTTTCAAGCTAGAATTGGCAGCTATTTAAACTATTGGGCTTCAAAGCTGCCAAGCATCAAGCAAAGATGAAAATTTTCATTCACAGGAAGGCTATTGAAATGTTCAATCTACTATGGGATGTTCAAATTACATTTAAACTATTGTCACATTTAAGAGGGGGACTACAATCTTGGCTTTCCCTCAGTCGGCCAAATGTTTCATTGGGTTTCATTCTTATTTACAATAAAGGAGACCGAGTCATATTTGTAAGATATCTGCCAAGTATGAGACAATATTGAGCCTTATTCCAGTATTCTTTAAAAGAAAAATTAAGAACAATACAAAGATAAGTTATATTTGTTTTGTTATTCTTAGCTTGGCTTTTAGGAGTAAGTTCTGATTCCAAGATTCAGTATGGGATTCATTTGCACTTTGGGGAGAAAAACCTATTTAATTAGGATTGAATCAAGGTAAACACATGAATTAAATCAGTCTGAGGCCACCAGAAATTATTCTAATATTTTCTCTTTTTGTGGAGGGGGGGTATCAAAGTATAGTATTTCCTTTATAGGAGCAATATGCAATTCTGGAGGATAAAGAGTGTCCAGTTTCAAGGCAACAGGTGCAGCAATATTAAAACCAGATTCTTTTAGATTCTGTTTTGGTTATACTATATAAATAATTCTTGGCTTAAAACCACAATTAGAACCAGAATTTGGTGTAGTTGTAACTGTGGTCATCACAAGACCAAACTCGATTTTATGATTATTATTATTTTGGCAGTCACAAAGCAAATCTCCTCAGTCATTAAGCACTGATGTGGTCATAAAGCAAACCCAGCTTCCCAATGGACTTTTTTTTTTTTAAGGTTGCAAATTGCTATCGCATGGTCACAGGATTCTGCAATCCTTTGTAAATGCAATCTAATCACCAAGCACTCAAATTACAAACCTGTTACCCAGTGGTGGGATTCAAATATTTTTACCATTGGTTCGGTGGCCCTGGCTTGGTGGGCGTGGTTTGCATGCGTGCGCACACCAAATGTGTACTTTGCGCAGATGTAGAGGCATTCTAATTCACCTCCTGCAAGCCTGCATGATCCCGGTCACTTCAGCAGCTGCCGTGCAGTACTCTTCTGTGCCATGCAAAGCAGCTGCACTTCAAAAGCAGAGGATAAAGGTGAGTATGGGAGCCCGGGTAGGTGGACCCAACAGCAGAACAGCAGAGAGAACCGGTTTGGTTTCCACTGCTCAGCACTGCTACCGGCTCAGCAGAACCAGGCAGAACCGGTACAATACCACCACTGATATTACCGCAAGGTTGGTACAATGGTTGTAAGTGCAAGTACAAACCATAAAACACGTTTTTTGTGGCCACTGTAATTTCGAATCATCAAGTAAAGAGTTATAAATTGAGGATTATCTGTTAATTTTGTTTTATTATTTCACTTTATTTATGCTTGCAACATTGTTAACTCTGACCAGAATTATATGCTATTTGCAGCTATAGTTGCTCCAGTACTATTAAACCCTCTAACATTTTGAGCAAACAAATTGGGGAGGCATTATGCGAAGGAAGATAGACTCCCATATAAAAGAATCTTCCCGTTTCCTTGCTTACTGTAAGTGGGCAATACTGATGGATTACAGAGAGGAGACACGTTTCTCAGCCCATGACAGGGACCATACCAACACTCTCTGTTATATCTCTGGTATTGGAAGATCACTGGATGTAGAGGGGAAATGTTGCTTTTCCTCAAGTCATCTTGCTTAGGATCACTGAAAGGATGGAACTGAATTGCGAAGAGGTTGGTTTAACTTTGATGAACCTTTAGATTTAGACATTGTTCCTAAATCTTCTTCAGTATGAGATGTGAGATGAGATACATTTAGCATTCTTTTTAGCAATTTATTCATTTGAAGAATTCTGATTAGAAGATCCATTGAACAATTTTTCATTATTAAAAAATAAGAACTGTCAGTAATTTGATTCCATCTTTCTCTCTTCCTTTACTTCCCAATCTTGGATTTATTGTTTTTTTTTAAATGTAGTTGGCTGTTTATCAACTCAACAGATGGCTTTCTAAAGAATTGAATCATCCCCCAACCTCTTGACTTTGGTCTGATGTGAGATTTAGCTTCACCTCATACAATGACAAGTTTGGCTCAAAGCTGCTGACTTTTATTTTGTTATTCAGGGCTCATAGGAATCGTTGCACCCCATGTTTTCTTGAAAGTTGTTGCAGTAGAATGAGCAAAGTTAAAATTAAATAATTCCCCTTCTCTGTGAAATAATAGATTATTTGATCTAAAGAATTCTCCTTAACACAGATCGCACAGAAAACACTACTCCTTTAGACTGGATCAATAAGAAACTTTAAATCTGTCTGAGGCTTCAAACATTATCCTTTTATTACCCAGGAATAAATTTACACAAATAAGCATTACAAAATAATCCTGCCATGGAGAAGAGCATGCAGGTTAACTTAATTTTATATTAAACACTGTGCAGATTCTCCATTTTCATTTCATTCCATTCCATTAAAGAAAAACAATGCAATTAAGCAGGACTGAAAGTCCTGGTGTGGAAATACTTAAGGCAGCTTATATCTGTTTGGGAAGGGCAACATCTGTGCCTTGACTAATATAATTTAATAACACTTTTGACTTCCCTCTTTCACTTTCTGCCAATGCATTATCCTCATCGCCTTTATTACCTTAAAGATGATAATTTTAGACTCGAGATATATTGTGCGATTATCCTGTTTCATTTACAGAATTTCACCAATTGTGACCTACATTTTGTGTTTGTGTGTGTGTGTTGTAAAATAATACTGTGATACAGCAGAAGGGGGATATGGAATAGCTGGCTTGGTAGTACTTACTAGAAGAGGAGGAAGCACCTGTGTGCAGCAGAGCACTGTGATTGTGGTTATTGTGTCTAGGTGGAGAATGGATACAGGAAAACTGGAGAATCGTTTCTCTCAATTCCGACCACATAGATTTCACAAGAGAAAAGGGATTCATTTTTTTTAGGATCCCTGCAGTGTACATTTTGAAGTTTCATGATATATTTGCTTGGAAGGACATAATAAGTAAGCATATGAAAGAAAAGTAGCATTACTTTAACTAAGTAATATCAAGAAAAATCAGTTTAATCTAAGGAGGTTCTAGGTTTAGTCATATATTCCCATTCAAATATACTAAGGAAACAGTTGTCAATGATTGACAAATTAGAAATTCTGGAAAAGGCATCTTTTTTTCTTTTAACACAACAAGAATCTTTTTTTCTAAGACAGATGGATACATTTGCTTCAGTGAATATTTCTTTTTCCTCAAAAGGATTCTTTTAGATGTGTGCTAATTTGTAGAGATTTCTTTTAAACCCATGTGATTAGTTGTTCAATATTTGTTTTATTAAGTGACAGATTAATAGGTTTGCAAATATTAATATCTGAAATTGAACCATGAAGGTACTTTTGAAGACAGCTGGCACTCCAACCAGTAAGTGCGCACTCGGGACCTATCTGCCTATCTATGTGATAACATACATAAGATTGAGCTTCTTATGAAAAGGTTTTATTGTGAATAAATAGCTGAATAGTGTCCAGAACCTCTTACTGGAAATGCATTGGTGAACTCAGCAGAGATTTGTGATCCTGTACTGGTTGTTGTACTTCCATATGGAGATCTTCATAAGGCTTTCTGTCCAGTTGTAGTTAGCCATATTGATTAACTTTGTTTTACTCTGCAGTGCACAGTCACCTGTGGAGGTGGCATACAAGTGAGGTCTGTTCAGTGCCTAGCAAATGGGAGATCATCCACCGGATGCCTCTTGCATCAGAAGCCCATTGCATCACAAGCCTGTAATATAAACTTCTGTCCTCTTCCAGAAGCAAAAGGTAGAGTCAAACAGTTTTCTATAATTGCATTTTTGTCTTTAAAAGAGCCCTTCCTCAATAGGATATCTTTTGAATGCTACTTGGGAATCATGAGATGTGCAATCCCAATACATATGAAAAGGGTCAGATTGAAGGGGGCTGCTTAAAATTTGGTTCTAGAGATCTTGCTGAACCAATATTAGAGATATTGTGAGTATTCCATGAGGACTGCTTGGCAAAGAGCGTTTAGAGACTTCAAGTACAATCATAACTTTCAAGGGCAAATCCAAAACCAGAATGTCAGATGGGGAAAAAATGGAAAAAGTAGGTTATGTACGTAATTAGCTGCAGAACGATTTGGTTTAAAACAAAGGGAATTAGAGAACATCTTTCTATTATTTGAAGAAAGATGGAGACGATTTTGAGATGAGCTTCCCAACAGGAAAAAAAAATCCTGAGATTCTCCTTTCTTCAAGAAGCTATTTCAGACTGTGAAGATCAGTCTAAAATTACTTTACTTGTCAAGTGGATGAACTTCTGCATAGAGCAAAGTAAACAGCATCTCAAGCATATTCAGGGAGAAAGAGAGATAAATTCATGTATGCGAGCACTTTAATCTTTTCCATCAAGAGATGTACATATATCATGAGAACTGGGGCATACATGCACACATGTACACACAAATACTTATACAGTACACACACATACACACACACACAAAATACTGACACAGTATGTCATGAGATACATATGACTCATTTTCAATCACATCACAGGTCTGGAAGCTTATATGGTTGTCTAAAGCAGCGGTCGCCAACCCGTGGGCCATGAGAAAATTTTGGTGGGCCACAGAGAAATCTCACCCCCAGAGCACCCCCGCCCCAAAAGCAATTAATCCAGGCTGCGCAGAAACACAAGGCTGTTCAGCCCACATGGCCCGCAGGAACCCTCCCCACCCATTCACTCCTTATCCAGCAAACTTGTCTGCTAAGTTGCTATTTTTCCTTTTTCCGACCATCATCTGTTCTGCTCTGCCGGGAGATTTAGATTAGCTAGGAAGCAGGAAATGGTTGGATTTCTTGCTTTCTAGCTAAGCACAGCCGAACCTCCCTTAGAACTGAAGATTTGCTTGCAAGCAAATTCAGTGCACTCATGGTAAGCAAATTTGAGAGACTGAGCTACCTGATGGCAGATAGATAGATCACTGAATGATTCTGTGAGCAACTCAATCTGCCTGCTTTGCCTGATTTTGGGTAAAAGTTGCTCTGTTTTTTATAAAAAATTCAATATTTATATAAATATTTATAATATTTACATACAAGCCATGCCCAGACAGTCACATGACCACCAAGCCACATCCACAAATTAGGCCATGCCCACAAAACCAGTTCGTGGTCCCTAGGATCTAAAATTATGAGTTTGGTGGTCCCTGAGGTCCAAAAGGTTGGCGATCCCTGGTCTCAAGTATAGTTTTATGTTTTTCAACAATTCTTTAGCAACATTTTTATTATACTTATGTAATGTTATATCACATATAGGCATTTATACACTTTGTTCTCTTACTTTCATAACCCATTTAAATAAAAACATTGGTCAGTGAATTAAAATATCCTATCTTCCAAGCTTCAAGTAAATAAAAAAATTATTCTAAATGCTGCATTTATATTTATTCAATATACTCAGAAAGCCAACTCTTCATTCAATGTAATTGACTACATTCACTGTGTTTTTTCTTTTCATATTTCTAGATATCTTCTGTAAGGATTATTTTAACTGGTGCCACTTGGTTCCCCAACACGGCGTTTGTAGTCATAGTTTCTATGGGAAGCAGTGCTGCAGGTCTTGTATCAATTCTAATTTGTGAGCATCACCTCTAAAATATAAGGCATAGCTCTGAATGCAAAATGAGCTTCACTTCTTAACTGGCATCTGAGCTGAATAAACAAGAGAATGTCAAGAATGACTGGGATGCTCTGAAGAATCCTTCTCAGCAAGCAATATGACCCCAGGTTAAAAAAAAAAAAATCCCACATAGCCAAGAACTACGTGTATTGAGGAGGTCATATCCCACATCCTTTTCAGTATTCCAATGTGACCTGAGTGGATACCTTGTTCTTAAAATAAATCAAAAGAAGGGGTGCTTAATGTAAACAGGGCATGGTTTATTTCCCCCAAGTTGAATATTATAGGAAGGAAGCTGATCCTTGAAAATATAATCAATATTTTCGAGGAGCTGATGAGAGAAGAATGTCTCTGAATAATAACAGAGCTATTGGTGGAGACTGAGGGTTGAGTTTTCTTTATATCTCAGTTTCTCCTGCTCAATAAATACTTTGGGAACCATCCACCAGCAGGTTTTTGTGACGCAAGTCCTGTGGAAATTAGCAAGAGCTATTCCAAGTACACTGTTGTAGAGGAGCATGTTAGTGGGGCTCTCACAAAATTCCCCAACATTATTGGCCTTGTACCAGTCACTTTGTTGGAACCTTGCAAAGAAGATACTAGAGCTAGATTACATGATTCATCTGCAGGTTCCTGCTTACAAAGATACGATAAGAATAAATACTGTAACAGATTGCAGCAATTGAAACGTGTTTGAGGCACTACTGCCAAAAAATAAAAATTAACTGAAGCTTTTGTTGAATGCAGAGAAAAACTGGGCAAAGCCTAAAGATTCCTTTCGCCTTTTCAGTGTGTGTTGGATAATAAGATCTTTTATATTCATCACTGTCAAATGAGCAATCATATTTAAATGTCCTTATTTTATGTTTTACTCTTAAGTATAAAAAGAGTGTTCTTCTTTCAGTGTTACAGAAATGGCTGATTTTACCAAAAGTATGTTGTTTGTATTTCAACACAAGGTACTGTCATATTAGATTTCAGCACCAGAATAGCATAATAACCCATGGATTTTTTTTCCTCTTCTTTTCTGGTTATAATGGCTATTCAGCATAACCAGAAATTATTTGCAAATTTAGAACTACATAGAACATGAATGTTAGAAAACAGGTGTCTTGTGATTTGAAAGAAAATGTGAACACATAGAATACTAGTTATAGCACTGAGAATTTTAGTTTTCACTAAACAAAGCAAGTTTCTAGTCCTCATGACTGTAAAGGAATATTCAAATGCTCATGCACACAATCTTTGGTACTCAATGGCTGGTGGAATTGAATAAAATGTGTCTTTAATTTCCAATCCCATTACAGAAATTAATGAAAGCTCAATACAATTGACAGACTTTTTAAAAAATACAAATATGGACTACTTAGATTCACATAAGCAAAATCATCTTTTCTTTGTCCAAAATTATTGGTGCTTTTCTCTATCCAGAATTATTGGTGCTTTTCTTTGTCCAGATTTATTGGTGCTGTCCTCAATTTAAGAAAAAAACAACAACTTTTTTTTCTTTTTGGTGCTGCCAATAAAAATGGGAATTTGAAAATTTATATTACCTGATATTTAATAAAAATGTTTCAGTATTATCTCTTTATTTATTTCATTGATCATATTGAAAGATTCATTTAGAAGTATATATTTTACCATTTTATTTCTGATACTAAGTTTGCATTACTGTATTCATCTTCTTGCTTCATTTATTATCTGTGAACATCAAATCCCATTTCCAGTCCCACTTCCAGAATCCATGGCAGAATAATACAGACGTAGAGACAAATTGAAGCATGTTGCTCAGTAATTATTATGGGGCAAAATAAACTGAAGTCATAGGGGGGAAGGGGTTTATCTTTTATCTAATGGCAATTGTGTGTGTATGTAGGTGTAAATTCACAAAGACTTGTTTTCTTTAATAAGTACATATAAATATATTTCTTCCTGGAATATTTAATTCCTCCTCATAATTCCTGAAAGTTTGAGTTTTGAAGATTATTTGCTGTAATCTTGCTTTATATGCTTGCACCGCAATCAAAGAAACATCACTCCACCCAAACTGGTACATGTTAACAAATATCTCTCACCCTGAACCCCACACAAAAGGGAGCTGAAAGAAATTGTAGCTTCCCATCCCATCCAGATAATTACTTCAAATTGTGTTAATTTATCTTGCTAAGCCATTAATAAAATCCTAGAGGTTCCTGTGAGGGAAAGCTGAAAAAACCACAGGCCACCCTTCTTGAAAGACCTGAAGTCCAGGACTAAAAGGACATGCTGGAAATTATAGCAAATGGCGACACAGACCTGCTCGGCCTTAGGAAAACTAACTCTAGCTTTATTCTGGTTTCAAATATACTGCAACTGAGCCAGAAATAAATCAGCCCAGCTCTCAAATGCACTGTCAATGTTGTGGGATTACCAAGGTCTGGAACAGCACAATTATATGAGAAACATTTTTAAAAGGTGTGTGAAAATCGATACTAAAACACATCTATCTCCTGAGCCTTATTACATATTACATCAAATATGTGGCAAGGGTTTTGGAACAGAATGTATACATTTATGCTGCAGTTGGTTCTTTGCTTTCTCCATATTATAGAAGCTTTTCTACTGAGGGTTCAGTTGAGGGTTTAAAAAAAACTGGCAGGATTTGCAGCTGCTTAAAGTGAAAAGATTAAACTAATAAATTAATAAAATGTAGCCAACCATCTTGAATCTCCTTTTGAACTGAGAAAATTCTACCCCTCATTGTTGCAAAGATATTCAGAGGCCACAGGATTGCTGAAGATTTTCACAGTCAAATTTAAAACTTCTGAGCAGGCTAAGGACTGCAAAATAAATGAAGCAATATCAGACATGTAAGAAAGGTAGAAACAAATGTAAAGACAATTGTTATTTGTTGCTTTTTAACTATGATATCTTTATTTTAAGGTATTTCAGTTTTCATCAATACCCAGCCTCAAAAGAAAATAAACTTTCAGTAATCATGACCATTGAGATTTAGAAGGCTGCAAAAAGAAAAGTTGTTACTTATCCTTTAGGTTACATTTCAACACCTTGCTTAGAATATATAGCAATAGCACTTGTACTTATATACCTCTTCATAGTGCTTTACAGCCCTCTCTAAGCAGTTTACAGAGTCAGCATATTTCCCCCAACAATTTGGGTCCTCATTTTACCCACCTCAGAAGAATGGAAGGCTGAGTCAACCTTGAGCCTGGTGGAATTTGAACTGCCAAATTGCAGTGGGAGTAACTTGCAGTACTGCACTCTAACCACTGCGCCACCGTGGCTCCATATAAAAATAATCATATAAAAGCTGGCAGAAAGTTCAGACAAAACTGATGAACCTAACAAATAGAGAATGTATAATTCATATATTAGTCATAAGTAGAAATTATAAATATTAAAGCCACATTCAGCTAAATATAACAACAAATTGGCTTTCCATAGCATGTACACTGCAAAATGTGTCAGAAAATCTGTTAAACAATGGAAGATATAGGAAGGATCCATCCATCCATCAAAACTTTATTTTAGCAGTTGATCAGAAATCCAGTATAATTAATAAAAAATCTAATACATAATAAAACAGTAATTTTTATATGCAAGGAAGGTTACCTCTGCAGATAGTTCTTTGGTCTGACCCTCACTCCCCATTCCGTGTGGTCGGCTACCCAGAATCACACATGCTTGGTGGTTCTGCTTCACCATTAAACCATCTTTCCAATCAGGCTCCATGTTTCCAGTGCCTTTCTCCCCACTTGGAACTGAACCCAGATGGATATTTCTTCCAACAGGACGTTAAGTATGAAAACCTGTCATAAATCACATTTTTCAGTGTAACTTTGAACAGTCATTAAACAAATCGTTGTAACTTGAGCATTACCTATGTTGCTTCTTAGTTTAAAAAAAAAAAAACCCTACCACCAAAATTCAGCCAAGTTTTTCAACATTGGTTCGGAGGCAATTCTTGCTTGATTGGAAGGCTAGAATAGAAACAGTATAAAAATAATGTTTTTTAAAAATCCTTCCCCCCCCCTCATTGTAAAAGATCCATAGTAGATGGGAACATTCATATAAATGGGCATTTGTGACAAGAGCTACATTTTTATATAACAGCTTTATAATAGGAAAGGTGAACCTATGTGTCCCAGGAAAGACAGCTTTATATTTTTAGGATAGTAAGAACAAAGTTCCCATTTTCCATTGCTTAACAAATATATCATCTCCTTATTGTTCTTAATTTTTACTGCTGTGCATGTTCAGTGTTTCTGACTGGTAAAAACTGATCCTTGCATGCAGCTATTTGCTCTTATGGTTTTCCATGTTAGGAGGCTTGCCAATCTTCTCATTTTGTGCCATGACAAATTGATAATCAAATTTATAATCTCAGCAGAAGATGAGAGAGAGCCTGTCAGGAGTCCCATATTTTATTTCTCCTTCCCCACTCTAGTTTTTCCCTTTCCTTCCTCTGACCTCTAATTCCCTCTGTTCTGCCTAGCAACTGTCTCCTACCGTGATTCACTAGAAGTTTTCTACTGTTCAACATTTCACACTTCTGGAACTCTATTATGTAACATCCCCTATTCCTGCTAAGCTATCCTGCATGAGAAGGGGGGGTTTCAGTTTTTTTACTAAATAAACAATGCAGTGTGGGAAAGAACACTTAATACTTTTCCTGTGATAGTGTTTTTCCAAAACTATACCACATAGGCATGCACATGTACCCTGAAGTTACTGTTAAATCACATTGGCATAAACATTAGAGACAGAATCCAGATTTCTTAATTTTTCCATACAATGAATCCAGTAGGATATTAGAAGAAGATTACATGCATCTGGAAAAAGGGCTAAGATACTGTCTTAATGTTGCTTCTCTAAATTGAAATTAAAGTATTCTTGCCTGTTTTACTCTCATGTTGCTCATGGACTACATGTGGTCTGAACCTCCTTTTTGCCATCTAAGAACCTCTGGGCAAATTGGTAGCGCGCGTGTGTGTGTGTGTGTGTGTGTGTGTGTGTCTTAAAATCCATCTTCTCTTTAAAATATAAGATATTCTGTAGGTATCCGTGTATGTGTGTCTATGCATATACATTTACATACATACCACACATAAACATACTTATGCAGCAGAAGTGGCATTCAGCAGGTTCTGACCAGTTCTGGAGAACCAGTAGAGGAAATTTTGAGTAATTCAGAGAACCGGCAAATACCACCTCTGACTGGCCCCACCCACATCTATTTTCTGCCTCCTGAGTCCCAGCTGATTGGCGGGGTCTTCTTTTGTTGCCCTGCACAGGAGAATGGAGCTGGAAAGCAGGTTAGTGGAGTGGGAAAAGAATGGGATTTTGCAATAATCTTCCCCCAGGAGTAGGGAGGGAATGGAGATTTTACAGTATCCTTCCACTGCCACACCCACAAAGCCACACCTACCAAGTCAAGCCATGTCCACTAAGCCATGCCTACAGATCCTGTAGTAAAAGAAACTGAATCCCACTACTGATATGCAGATACATACATACTAGCCTGTACAGTAGTCTTTTGTTTGCATGTATATGCTCCAGGTTCTGACACCTGGCTATTAGACTGGAACCCAGTCCATCCCTGCTGAGGTGATTCAGAGGCACTTTGCCTCTGAAGATGCCAGCCACAGTTGCCAGTGAAATGTCAAGAAACTCTGAAGCCCAACCCTTACTTCCTGTTTTCCCATCAAAAATTGATCCAGTGCTATTTTGAAATAAATCATGATCTCACTTCTGTAACTGTCTGAGCAAGGTATCAGAGAAGCTAATTTGAATTCAAAGGCCTTGCTGGTTTGCAGGCATTTGTTTAATGTTTATATTACTCCTTCAGTAGTAGTACTATACT
Organism: Hydrophis major; assembly: GCA_033807585.1. Lineage (NCBI taxonomy): Eukaryota > Metazoa > Chordata > Lepidosauria > Squamata > Elapidae > Hydrophis > Hydrophis major. The sequence continues at coordinate 112,762,210 of CM066330.1, forward strand.
TAATCCATGATGACTTTGTCCTCCACCACATTAATCCATTGGTTACTAACCAGCATGTCGTGTCCGTCGCGGCAAGGGGAACAGGAGTCAGTGACTTGGTTCAGCTCTTTATTTGTCCCCAGAATGGTTCGGGTTCCGAGGGGAAAACAGTGGCTTTTTATCCCCAAGCCGCAGCGGCTGCAACCAATGGCACCGCTTTGAATCTCCCGCGATTAGTTTCCACCAATCGCGGGAGATCCGCAGCGGGCCAATCAGAGCGGCTCGCTCGACCAATCGGATCACTGTGCGCTTTGACCAATCACAGCGCGGCGTTTACAAGAATGTAAATGACTGTACAGAACACCCCTCCCCTCTTTGTTCGGTCCTACGTGACATAGTCCCATAAGTAGGTGGGGCTCCGTACTTGCCTACTGGACCTGCGCAGGTTAGTTGTTGTTTGGCTCCCGGCCGGTTCGGTCGGGTTCTCTGTTGCTCTCGGCCTCGTCGATGGAACCGCCTGGAAGGTGTCACCGGGCCTCTTGTCGCAGCTCCCTCCCGGTCTACCTGGGCTGGTTGAGCTGTGGTTTTCGCCGCTCCCACCTAGTCTTTCTGGGCTGGTTGAGCTGGCCTGACTGCTTCTTCCTGGTGAGGCTTCGAGCTGGCTGTTAGTCGGTAAGTGTTGCTGGTTTCTTTCTCTTGGGTTTTGGTTCCTGGGGTATTCCCTCCCCTCTTGGCTTGTATTAAGGAGATTGTCTGTGTTTGATTGCATGTCGGTTGTGTTTCTTGTGATTGTTCTCAATCTTAATTGATCGATGTGGCGTTTCCATGCTCGTCCGTCGGTTGTTTGCAGCCGGTACGAGTGGAGACCTGTCAGTTGGGTTATGGTTGCTGGTACCCACAGTGGGTCTCCGGTTAGGTTCTTTGCGTAGACGGCGTCACTTGGCGCAAAGGACCGGTGCTTGCTAGAGGAGTTTGGGGGTTTTTCCGGGTTGTATGTGGGGTGCAGTCTGTCGAGTGGGGACCTTATTTTCCTCCCCATTAGTAGCTCTGCCGGGCTTTTGTTCATCGTTGTGTTTGGGGTTATATATTGTATAAAAAGCATTTTATTTATTTTTTCTTGGATTTCCCCATGTTCGATTTTTTGGATGGTTTTTTTCGTGAATTGAACCAATCGTTCCGCCCTTCCGTTCACCGCCGGATGCTCCGGAGCTGTCAGTGCATGTTGTATGCCCTGTTCCGCTAGGAATTTTTCAAATTCTAGCGAGGTGAATTGGGGCCCGTTATCCGACACGATGACATCTGGGAGGCCGTGGGTTGCGAACAGCTTGCTAAGTTCCTTGGTCACGGCCTCCATGGTGGTGGTTTTCATGTTGCTTACCTCCAACCAGTTGGAGTAAGCATCTGCCATTATAAGGAATGTATGTCCCTTAGTGGGCCCGGCAAAATCTATGTGGATCCTGGATCATGGTCCCCTGGGGGTTTCCCATTCCAGGATTGGTGCCACGGGAGGGCTCGGTCTGGTTTCTTGGCAGCGTTCACATTTTGCCACCCAAGTCTCGATTTGCTTATCCATCCCTGGCCACCAAGCGTAACTTCTGGCCAGGGCTTTTGTTCTAACTATGCCCGGGTGCCCCTCGTGTAACAACTCCAATACCTTCCCTTGTAGCTTTTCAGAATAACAACCCTATCCCCCCAAAGTACACAACCTTTTTGTAGCGAGAGTTCTGTTTGCCGGTTCCGGAATGTCCAGAATGCTTCGTCGTCGTCTTTTTCCGGCCACCCTTTTTCTACCCAATGTAACACCCGCGCCAGACGTTTGTCTTTATTAGTCTCTCGGGCAATGTCTGACGCAGTTATGGGTAGATTGGGCAGAGTCTTTATGCTGAGGGTGGTCGTCGTGGGTACTGGGTCAGTGTCTAGGTTGGGTAATGGTGAGCGGCTCAGGGCGTCTGCGTGGTTGATCATCTTACCGGGTCGGTGTGTGAGCCGGTAGCTGTAGGCGGCAAGGAATTCGGATCACCTTGTCATTCTGGGAGATAGGATATTCAGGGTGGCCCTGTTCCCTGCCAGGATTCCCAACAGTGGCTTGTGGTCTGTGATAATGGTGAACGTGCGGCCGTAGAGGTACTTGTGGAACCTCTTCACTGTTGCGACGATAGCCAGGGCCTCCTTGTCCAGCTGGCTATAGTTCCTCTCTGGTTTGGTGAGTGTCCTTGAAAAGAAAGCGATGGGTGCTTCTTTTCCGTCCGGGAGCGTGTGGCTGAGGACGGCGCCATTGATTTTTGAGCAAACCATTAAAGCCAAACTTTACAGAATTTGCAACCCCTCATTGGGACAGGTGTCTCTAATCTTGACAATTTTAAGACTTGTGGACTTCAACTCCCAGAATTCCTTTGCATCTTAAAGTTTGCTAAGGTACCTGCTTTTGGAGACAAGGGACATTGCCTACTGGACATCTCAGACACAATGACCCAGTTGCAGGAGCAGTAAATTCTTAGAGAGCATTTACCATGTTCTAGTTGAACAAAAAGTCATCTTAACCCCAGCTAGATAAAATCCAGCCAGCTTGCATTTCTGAATCCATTCCTATGTAAACATCTGACTCATCCACCCCCAAGTTTCAGGACTTGGCAGGGAATACCTTTCTGTAGTTGAGGAATTCTGCTGCTCTCATCATTTTGTGGTCATTTCAGGTCCTGTCCTATTTATTCTGTTGGAAATGTTGAAACCCTGCAATAGCTAAATGATGGCTAAAGTCAAGAGGGGAAAGTGGAAATCTTTCCACTTCTCTCCAAACACAGAGATAATTATCTATTACTAAGTATTTAAAACTTGTTTTTATTCAAAAGAAAAAAAGAAAAGAAAAATATTTTGCAGTAGTCAGGACACACATAGAAACTATTCCTCAGTGACAGAGGCAACTTTTAGCAACCTTTAAAATTAGAAACAGCCCTTCCATGCAGACCTTCTTCAACCAACATTGCTAGGGACAAGGTAAAGAAGTGATAGTAGCAAAAAGTGCAGTCTAGGCCTGTTTAATAAGTTTAAGAATCCAATTCAATAGTAGTCTTGCACAGATTCTCTCCTCTCCCCCCCCCCCTCACACACACACAAATACAGAACGGCTAGATTATCATTACAGCTGGATTCTTGCAAAACAAGATAGAGAAAAAGGAGGAGGACAAGAAGAAAGCATGCTGTGGAAGAATCAGCTTCTATGACCTGGAGCAAAAGTCAACCTGCTGTAATGTCCTTCTGAGGATATTGTGGGTCTGATCTAGGGGTGGGATTCTACCAGTTCGCACCTATTCGCTAGAACCGGTTGTTAACATTCTAAACAGTTTGGAGAACGGTTGTTAGAAGAAATTACTGGCCTAATCCTGTAAGGAAGGCAGGAAGGAAACATTCTGGTGTTGCTTACAGAAACTGCCTCTCTGTTAACCCTTATTACATTCTTGGCAGAACTAGACTTCCTGTCTCAGGAACTTCTCTGGAGTTTTTTTCCCCACCTTTGCTTGTGTGGAGTGACCATTCAAAGTTACAATGGCACTGAAAAAAGTGACTTATGACCGTTTTTCACACTTACGACTGTTGCAGCATCCCCACAGTCATGAGACGCCAGGCAAGGAGATGCGTGCCTCGATGTGAGTGATATATTGAGTTGGCCATGCCCAGTGAATAACATGACCACCAAGCCACGCCCACTAACCAAGCCACACCCACTAACCAAGCCACGCCCACAGAACCGGTTGTTAAAAAAATATGAATCTCACCCCTGGTCTGATCTACACACTTATTTGTACAGAGCTCTGCTAGGAAAAGCTGCTCCCTGCCTGAATCCTTTTTGCAGCCCCCAGAGCCTCCTAGGACAATGCAGTCAGAAAATGGGCATTTTTAAATGCCCACTTAAAATTAAATGGATGATAATTATAATTAAAGGGATGAGCTTCACTTAAACTGTAGACATCATTATCACCTCCAAATTTACCCCATATCCTCAAGATGGATTTTGGCCTTATCCGCTTTGGGTATGCGTGATTCTTGTTATGCTGTACCAACTTAGTACATATGTGGTGTGCACACGCACACACATACACACACATGCACATATGCATACAGCAAGGATCATACATGGAATTTAGAAATTTAATATCTGTACAAAATTAGGATCTCCCTCCTCCCTCCTCCCCATACCTGTAACCATTTTATCTTGTGTTCATTTAAAAATAATTACATGGGTCAACATTTACTCTTTCACAGTTCTTATTTTGACTTGTGTTATAGACTAAGCCAACGCAGTAGTAACAGTCGTTTCTGGCCAGTCTGAATGGCTGTTAATGGGCCCCTATAATTGGACGCTTGTGAAAGTGGTAAACTCAAATCATTGGTTGTTTTGACAGCAGCCAGCTCTATAAAAGAGCTGCTGCTGCCCAAGTATTTGCTCTGTTCTTATTTCACAATAAAGAGTTGAAGTCACCGTTCGATGTCTCGTCTCCGTTCCTTGCGCCCATGCTCACTGGCGATGAGGGGGGATGCGGAGACGATAGAGCTGACTAAGTACGCATCGAACAAGACAGACAACGTGGCTGAAGAGCGCATGCAACAAACGGCAAGATGACCAGCGGTGCCATACCACCCGCTCCATTCAACCCAGCAACTGAAGACTGGGACTCATATATAGATTGCTTCCAGATGTTCCTAGAGACCAACAATTTAAAAGATGCTACGCCTGGCAACAAACGAGCGATGTTCCTGACTCATTGTGGCCCCGCCGTTTTCAAAATGGCTAAAGCACTTGCCAAACTGGCGGAAGTGAAGACCATGGATTGGGATACCCTCGCCCCAATCCTCCGGGCCCATTATGCACCCGCAGTACCTACACTGATATGAAGACACGAGTTTTACCAGAGGGACCAATCGAAGAACGAGAGCATTGGAGATTTCATAGCCGACCTCCGGAACCTAGGAGGCCTTTGTGGTTTTGCAAACCTCAAGGAAGCCCTGAGAGACCGCATAGTTCTGGGATTAGATGCACCGCACGTGCAGAGTAAACTTATGGTGAAAGGAGACATCAGCCTTACAGATGTCATCACCGATGCTACTGCTGCAGAAGCAACCAGGAAGTCAGCAGCTCGAATGTGCCGAGCGAACGCACCGCTTCACCAAGTCGCTAACGATAGCCCGCTTGCCGCTGAGAAGCACGCTATCACCACCCACCACGAAGACCTCGAGTCATCCTCAGACAGTGAGGAAGAGGAGATCAACCGGCTCCGCTCAGAATGAGAGCAAAGGAACCAAAGACGTCCGCGTCAATGTGCTGGTTGTGGGGCAAACCACCCGCGATCGGACTGCAAATTCCTCGACGCACTCTGCCGTACCTGCAGGAAAAGAGGCCACATCGCGAAGGTCTGCAGAAGCAAGCGAGAGTCCAGTCCCAGCCAAAGGGAGAACAACCTCTGCCGGGAGACAGGCAAACCTCCTGAGAATCGGGACCGCCTGAACCACCAATGGAACAACCACTACTACTACAGAAATAAAGCACCTGCCTCTTCAACGAGACGAGAAGAGGCACACCAAACCATTATTATCAGCCACGCTTCATCGTTCAAAGCAAGAAAGATCCGTGTAAGGGTTACTATTGAGAATCGACCGTGCGTGATGGAAGTTGATTCGGGATCATCCTTATCGATGGTATCCTGGAAAACCCTCAAACAGCTGATCCCTGCCATCTGTCGCCAGGACCTCAGCACTCAACGAATCATCCTAAAAGACTACAAGGAAAACAGAATTCCAGTTGTCGGTTCCAGTCACGTCCAAGTATCCTTCAAAGACCGCACCGCGACGCTTCCCCTGACTGTCGTCAATCGTGACCGACCCAGTTTGTTAGGGTTACAGTGGTTCGCCCCACTCGGGATTGAACTAGCTGGCATACACCAAACCAGAAGCGACGACTGGGAAGAGACTCTCATCCAGGAGTTCCAGGACTGTTCACAGGAACATTAGACAAGTACAAGGGGACCCCTATATCGTTTAATCTCAGCCCTGACATAGCACCCATTCGGCTTAAGCCTCGTCAGGTGGCTTTTGCCCTCAAGCCGAAGATCGACGAGCAGCTAGATAAACTAATAGCCCAGGGCGTGTTGGAACTGATTGACCATGCCCGCTGGGAAACTCCAATAGTAACGCCCATGAAGCCAGATGGCTCATTAAGAATTTATGGGGATTACCGGGCCACCCTAAATCATGCCCTTCAACAGAGCGCTTATCCAGGACCAGTGCTCCAACACCTTCTTCATTCCCTGGGTGGCGGAAAAATATTTGCAAAATTGGATTTAGCTGAACTACCTGTAGACGCGACAACTGCAGAAGCCCAGACAATAGTTACACATAGAGGCGCCTTCAAGTGCAATAGACTCCAATTCGGAGTAACCGTGGCACCTGGCTTATTCCAAAGTTTGATGGAGAGACTATTACAAGGCATAAAAGGCGTCGTGTCTTATTTTGATGACGTCCTAATAGCTGCCCCCACTAATGAGTTATTAGTACAATGACTCAGAAAAGTTCTTCAGAAATTTAAAGACGCTGGTCTGAAAGTAAAAAGGGACAAGTGTCAACTTGGTATGGAGAGAGTGGAGTTCCTGGGATACCTTCTCGACAGACAGGGAATCCACCCCACCGAAAAAAAACTAACTGCAATCAAAAATGCCCCGAGACCTAGGAATAAGACAGACCTCCAAGCCTTCCTGGGATGCATTAACTTTTATAACATCTTCTTGCCCCAGAAGGCGACCGTAGCCAAGCCCCTACATAGACTTCTCGACAAAAAGGCTTCCTGGGTCTGGGGACGGCGTAAAGAAAGGGCATTCCAACAAGTAAAAGACCTCTTAACCTCCGATGCTGTATTGATGCAATACAACGAGACTCTACCCTTGACGGTTACCTGTGACGCCTCACCATTTGGAGTGGGAGCCATTTTAAGCCATGTCCTATCAAATGGGAATGAAGCACCTATTGCGTTCTTTTTGAGAACCTTGTCTAAGACCGAAAGGAACTATAGTCAACTTGATAAAGAGGCTCTCGCTATTGTATCCGCAATTAAACGTTTCCATGAATATGTGTATGGGAGACCCTTTGCCATAATTACAGACCACAAGCCGCTACTTGGTATTTTGGTGGGAAACAAACCAACTCCCCATATCTTATCACCAAGAATGACACATTGGTCGGAATTCTTAGCCGCCTACGATTACTGATTGCAACACCGCCCAGGGAAAACCATTCCCCACGCTGATGCTTTGAGCCACTCTCCACTACCAGACGTCATAGAGGACCCAGCTCCAACCTTAGCCGTATTGCAAATCGAAACCCTCAAATTGCCGCCGCTGACCGCTCGAGACATCGCCTTAGAAACAAAAAAGGATCCTGTTTTGGCACGAGTCCTCAGCTGGGTGGAACGGGGTTGGCCGGTCAGCGCACCCAATGACATTCAGGAATCGACTGACAGAACTATTCTCCCAAAAGGGCTGCATCTTGTGGAGAGGCAGAGTTGTAATCCTGGAGAAATTGGAACATAAGTTATTAAAAATGTTGCACGATGGACATCCAGGCATCGTGCGGATGATGGCATTGGCCAGGAGTTACGCATGGTGGCCTGGGTTACACAAACAGATAGAGAGCTGGGTAGCAAAGTGCAGCAAATGCCAGGAGACTCGTTCTACTCCTCCAAAAACTCCCCCAACTCAGTCGGAAATGCCTCGAGGCCCTTGGTCCTGTATCCACATCGATTTTGCGGTACCCACAAGAGGACACACTTTCCTCCTAACAGTGGATGCCTATTCAAACTGGCTCGAGGTCCACAAGATGAAAAGCACCACCACAGAGGCGGTCACTAAAAAAATGAATAAGCTATTCGCTACCCACGGATTGCCGGATGTCCTGGTCTCTGATAATGGCCCCCAATTCACTGCCCTACCATTCGAACAGTACCTGGCAGATCGGGGCATCCGCCATGCCTTAACATCGCCAGCTCACCCTGAGGCCAATGGTAGGGCTGAGTGAATGGTTCAATTTGTAAAAAAGATTTTGCACAAAATGGACCACAGCAACATTGACGACAAAATAAACCGGATGCTTCTCCTCCAGCACATAACCCCAAACAGTACCACAAACAGAACCCCAGCTGAACTCCTGATGGGCCGGAAACTTCGCTTGCATCTCGATCGCCTCCACCCAAACTACACGCCTGAACAACCCTCAGGATCCAGCAGCAAGTGTCGGGCATTCCAGGAAGGTGACCCCGTGTTTGCAAAAAACTTCTCGGGCGACCCATTGTGGGTCCCTGCTACCATAACGCAACTTACAGGATCCCGATCCTATCGCCTACAAACTGCAGATGGTAAGATGTGGAAGCGCCACATAGACCAACTCCGTTCCAGATTAGCACCTAGTCCTATCTGAGCCCCAAAATCTCTAGCTGGGGGGGGGGAAGAAACATCGAGGAGGCCAAAGAAGAAATAACAATCGAAACCCAACAGTCTACACAACCAACCAGGGGATACTCACCGTCAGAAGGAGAACCGAGCCAGGGAGTGGCCTCGCCGCGTGACAGCACTGCGATGGAAACAGATCCAGGGAACCTGGAAGACAGCACTAGCGTAAGCAGAGAAAGCAGCCCAGAGCCATTCGCAGGAACAGCGGGACCGTTTTCACCATCCAGCTCAGCTAGCAGCCCACCGGAACCAGAGCCAGGACAGAAACTGGTGGAACAGCGCAGGTCAAGCAGACAGGTGAAGCGACCTGCCTATTTACGAGAATACGTCACCCCACCCCTCAGACGGAACCTAGGGGGGAGGGGTATTATAGACTAAGCCAACGCAGCAGTAACAACCCTAAATAGCTTTACTTTGCAGCAGGCTCGTAATCCTGCACTCCTCATTGGCCCGCAAATAAGCGAGTCGTGATTGGTCTTTCTGTCCAGTCTGATTGGCTGTTAATGGGCCCCTCTAATTGGACGCTTGTGAAAGCGGTAAACTCAAATCATTGGTTGTTTTGACAGCAGCCAGCTCTATAAAAGAGCTGCTGCTGCCCAAGTATTTGCTCTGTTCTTATTTCACAATAAAGAGTTGAAGTCACCGTTCGATGTCTCGTCTCCGTTCCTTGCGCCCATGCTCAGGACTTAACAACTTGCTTTCTTCTAACTTCCATAATCTCAAACAAAATGGGCCATTAGTACAATGGAGACATCAAAGTTATCCTATGCAGGTAATTTTATACTTCATACATCCATTTATCCCTGCAGTTCATTAAAAGATATCTTAGAGCAAGTCTTAGACCATTTCAGGCATATTTCCAAAAATTCACCCCATCAAATGTACTAATACATTTTTATTTCATTACATTAATGAAACAAATACCATGTATTGTTTCTTTAAGATTTTGATTAATTGAATGGAGCTGCCAGTTTTTCGGTTATTGCTGTGAAAGGTGTCACATTCACTCTGTCTGATTCCTAATTGTAAGATTCATACCATATTTCCAGCTCTGCAATCCTTATGGCTGCTGCTACTGCTTACATGAACCTGCCATGGCCCTGCATCATTAACTCTATTGAAGTATAAATAATGCTTCAGTCCTTTGATTCATTAGTTCACCACATTTTGTGCCAGGACACTTACAATGATTAAAATAAAAGCAACAGATTTTAATATCATTAATAAATCATTTGATTTATATTATTTCATATTTGTAGTTTTAGATTTAGGATGGGATTATAAGATCTGGCAGGTTCAAAATGAAAATCAAATATTACAATTCATCTCCCATGCTGTTTTCATTTTCAATATTGCCCCCATACTTTCAGGCATCCCTTTGGTAGGAGAAAGGAAGGAAGGGAGAGAGGGAGGAAGGAAGGAAGGAAGGAAGGAAGGAAGGAAGGAAGGAAGGAAGGAAGGCCTTAAGGTAGACTACTCTTCAAAATTTGAAAAAAGTATTAATTTATCAGTTTTGTTTGAAGCCACATACTTGTCTGGGTCCCTTAACATTGTGTGATGTTTATTTAGATCATTAAGAAATGATCTATAAATGCTGCAATATAAAATTAAGGAGAATTAGAACGAGCACCAAGCCTGAATGGATGAAAAACCACTTAATATGGATTCTTGAATTATCAGGACTTCTTTGTAAGCATTATCTTGCCTTCTTGATGTGTTTCTAGATTGACTAGAGAAATCTGCATAAATTCATAATATAACGTATTGGAAAAATAAAACCGACCCAGTTATTTTTTTACTTCCAACAGTCTTAAACAAGTCATACCTTTGGGGTTACAGAAAATAAGGAAATGATTTTCCCCTACATCAAGACAAGTTAACAACTTTAACTTTGTTTTATGCAAGGTCATAAAATGAGGCAAGATTCGCTTTGGTTAGCTGCAGAAATTTTGTGTTCAATTCTGATCATGGCTAGCTAGGGAATTCTGGGAGCTGAAGTTCACAAATCATAAAGTTGCCAAGGTTGTACACCCTTGCTTTAGAAGGACTGAAGAAAAAGTCAATATTGGTTTTCTGTAGGGATACCTGTGCATCAACCTAGAAATTCTACAACTGGTGGAAATAACATTGTCAAAAAGACATAATTTCTCTGCATAAACTGATACGCTATATATCTGCTTGAGAGATGCTGGCTTTTCTGCAAAAATCATTTATACAAAAATCAAGCTATTGCCAGTTTTCTATTTATTGTGGACAGGACAATGTTTTATTTTTACCACAATACATTCCCTTCATAGGGAAAGAAATCCAGCAGAATTAAGTATATACGACTTGCATCTATCACCTCTTAACTTTTAAGCTTTGGCCATGAAGAGGGAATAAACTTTCAAACCCAGCATTCTGATGTTATTCTTTCCCTAGCAATAAATGAAACGTCTTGCAATTTATTTATTTCAATTGAGGCATTTTATCATAGAGTCAGACTCGTAAATTCAGTGGTAGGCATTCAGCTTCTCGGCAGAAGTAAAATATTGCGGTTTCTTAAAAGCCAATCCATTACATTTTCAAGATATTTAATAAACACAATGATCATACATTTTCAAATATCATAAATCTTTTAAGCACTAGAATAGACTCTGTGAAAAAGAGACTGTAATGCAGGCTCTAGTTTCCCCCATCTGGGGCCTTCCAGATGTCTTGGACTTAATCTATCATTTCCAAGCCAGGACATTCTTCATCTTTTGTTAGAATAGATAATCAACGGAGGGCTCCGGGTTGAAGAAGTCTGGGTAACAAGGAAGTCAAAAAGCCTGAACATAATCAAAATCACATGACACATAAATACTAGGTGGCATAATTTTTCACAAATCTGGTGCAGGAGATCTAGAGAAGAATGAATTAATATAGAAACTCATCATCTAACTCCATGTACTACGTTGCTGGGTGAACTACCATGAACCAACAGCTTCTTAATGCTATTCTGTTTGGTAATGTGTAGACAGCTGTATAATGGAGAAGGGAGTACAGTTTCCAGGCTTGTTTCAGAACAGAATAGGAACCACGATTTCATATGCTTCATACCTTCCTTTCTATGGCAGTTGAATATCTTGTTTTCAATAGAACAGCTATAGTGATCTACAAGGAAGGCTAATATTAATTCAGGGTATCATGAATGGATCAATGGGCAGCTCAGCAGAACATGAGTAATTGATTCAGTGATATCCTCCATGCAGGATCACATTCTGTTCTGGAAGAGAAAGTTGTTCTACTTCTCTTCCAGAACCAGGGATGGGCTGCTGGTGATTCGCAGGGGTTCAGGACAGCCCCTAGCTAAGATTCTATGTGGTTTGGAGAACCCCAAATCCCACTCCTGGCTGGCCCCACCCACCCCACCATGTCCCTCCCAGGAGTCCCCATGTGGCCTGTTTTGGATATAGGTAAGTGCAGGGGGCACACGGAGGCTTGGGGAGGGTGAAAAACGGGCCTCCCAAAAGTTTGGGAAGGCTGGAAATGGGCCCATTTCTGGCTTTCAGAGAGCCTCTGGAGCCCGGGGAGGCTGTTTTCGCCCTCCCAGAGGCTTGAGGAAAGCCTCCAGAGCCCGGGGAGGCTGTTTTCGCCCTCCCAGAGGCTTGAGGAAAGCCTCCAGAGCCCGGGGAGGGCAAAAATGCCCCCCCTGCCATGGTGCAGGAGGCCAACTAGGCCATACCCACCCTGGCCACGCCCATCCAGCTACTGGGCTGAGCTACCTTTGCTAAAACTTTTGAAGCCCACCCCTGTCCAGAACCCTTGATAAGTGTCAATATAATATCATTCTTTCTTTCCTATAGCAACTGTGCCTTCTCGCCTGACCTCTGGGCTTGGAAACTCTTTAGAAGACTTAGTAGATGACTGACTTCAGCATACAAGGGACTGCAAATGAAATGAAATGAAGGCCAATCAAGCAGTAATACTTAGCCCAACAGAATTCTCATTAGTGTGCTATAAATATAACATTTCTTGCTGTCTGCTGGGGTGCATCATGGCTCAGTTGCCTGAAGCCCAGGCCTTCTTCTATATTATACCTGCTCTATGTGTGTAGTTTCAATTGTACTAGAAGCTCTCTGGGATGCTGGCAGGGAGCCAATCTAAATATTACTTTCTCCTTTCTTAGGAAAAAAAAACACCCTTTTTAAAAAAAAATATCCAAATAAAATTATTGAAAAGAGACAGTGTCATCATCAAAACCAAACTTCTTCAATAGGCTAAGTTCATAAAACTCACAATTTATTTCCACATAATTGCTAAATAGTTGATTCCTTTTACTAATGAAAAGCTGGTCTACCTGAAGAAAAAAAAATCAAAGTCTGACCCTGTTAATACACAAGAAATTCTAGTGTAGTAGGTTGTTTTAACAAAAATTCAAAAGAAGGCAATGGCTAATCACTTTCATATTTTCTGTGAGAAAACTATATGCATGTGTCCATGAAGCTACTAGAAGTCCAAACTTGACTGAAGATGGAGTAGAAACTGGATCTCTCTGGTGCCAGTCAAATACATTGGCACTATATTTTAGTCCTTGCCCATCCTGTTTTATTTTTCAGTTGCTTCCTACTCTGAAGCTGAGTATAGATTGTCCCCTCCTTCAGCCATTGGAAATGAGGTAGGACCAATCCTACTCTAGTCCTTAAGAGGTCATATGATCCTATTTTAAAATAGTCTGTGACAATTTCCTACAACTCAATGGCTGGAAGGAATTCTAAACTGTTCTGAGGTGACAATAGCAACATGTTGTGAATGAATAAATATCAAATAAAGTTATCTTGAGCTTGAAGTCAAGTGCAGGGTTCTGGCCCTGCACTTCTGACTGGCTATTAAATGGCAAGATCAGATTGGTCCGTTCAGGAGAATCTGATTGGCCATTAACAGGCCGTTCTCATTGGTTAATGGAGCTAGCGCTCCTAGGTTGCTATTGGTTGAATAGTTAATAAGTTGCCTATATAAGGAAGGCTATAGCTTCCATCGAATTTGAGCTGTCACACCATGTAAATAAAGAATTTGAAGTTCACTGTTTCCACTGGCTCATCTCCATTATTCGCACCCATGCTCCATACTTAACACAACATATAACATACAACATCATGGTATGCCGTTTGGAACTCAGAGTTGCCTAGAACTGTGGGATGGATGGCAAATAAAATTAACAAGACTGATAGTTACAGTGAAACAATTAATTAACTTAAAATATTAGCATAATTCTGCTGTGCGGAGAAAGAGGGCAAAATCATGGTTAAGAGATAACACCAAATGTTGTCAGGATGTGCAAAGAGGAAGAAGGATGAAGAAACAGAGAATGAAATGGCTTCACATCTCCAGAATCACAAGGAAAGATAGAGAATGAGGAGACAAGAAAAGATAACCACGTAGATTTTCTCCAAGACTATCTGCCCCTAACCTTTCAGGTTAGGTGTACTTATGGCCATATAATTGAGCCCATCCATTTAGCTACTATTCATCCTTTTCTACCAGTATTTTTTTCATCTTTCTCAGCATTAGACCCTTTTCCCAAGAGCTAAGTCTTTGTATAAGGTGCCAAAGTATCATAATTTGAGCCTGCTCATTTGCACCTCAAGGGACAACTTTGTGTTGATTTGTTCAATGATCTGTTGGCTTGTTAAGTTTTAATTTGTTTAAAAGATGTCTTTACATCAAAAACTAATAATTTGCTGTGATTAACATAGTCCTCACTTACTAAGGATAATTAGAATGGAGAACTCTGTCACTGATCAATCAGTCATATAGCACATCTCTATGTTGACTAACAATGGCAGCTGCAGTAGTCCCTGTTGCCACCATTTGGTGAAACCCACGATTGCAGCATCCTGTGGTCACATGATTGCCATTTGCAACCTCCTCCCAGTTTCCCCATTGTCTTTGTTTGCTAGAAGCCAGTACAGAAGATTACAGGTGTGACTGCAGGACACTGGGAATATTGTAATTATGAGTTGGTTGCCAAGTGCCCAAATTGTGATCACATGACCATGGGGACACTGCAATGGCTGTAATTAGGAAGACCTATCATAACTACTTCTCATTGAACACCATCATAACTTTTTCATGATCACTGAATGAGTGGACATTAAACAAGGGCTACTTGTAAATATTTCATGGAATGGGATTTTTAATGCAAGTATAATGGAAAAAACTTTCATTTCTGTAGTTGGGAACAACTAACAACTCACATGTGACCAGCTGTTATCAGATATTGGAAACCCATTGATAGTATCAATAATGAGGTTCAGTTTCTCTGAGAAATATCCATGTGTTTCTGGTGCATAGTTGAAGACTGTAGAGGTTTATGTGTTAATGAAGTTCAGTATTTTTATCTGTTATTTTAGTTGATACTAAATTCATAGCTGGTACACTCATTAGTAAAAGTAAAAAAAAATAATTGATCAAACTTCTGAGACTTCTGAAAATTCCTATCATGATCTCATTATGAATTTTAGATGATTGCAAATTTCATTGCCAACTTTTTTAATTTGTACTAATACTTCTGGAAAACCTGAAAGACCAGGTTAAGGACAGATACATTATAATGGAGAAAATCTATCTATGTGATTACTAAAAGTTGACAATGACTTGACAGCACATAATGAATGAATGAATGAATCAATCAATCAAATAAGAATTATCTCAGAATTGCTGTTCTAAAAAGCAAATATTGATAAAAAATAAATATGGAACAAACAGTTACAAAACATATGCAAAAGTAAGAAAGTTCATGCCTCTCTTTTAAAAGATGTATATACATTTGATTGGGTTTGCCTATTTCCAATAAAATGGTTTTATTTTATAGTTTTATTAAGATTTATTCACTTTTTTCTTGACATATAGCAATTAATGATTAAAAGAAGTATATTGATTTCTTGTTCAACACTGATCTCAAAGAAATCCTTTGTTCTATTCCTGGAGGGGTCAGTTATATTGATTTACTACTTTAGGGAGTTGAAGTATTGTAAAACTCCTGCACTAAGCCAAAAGCAAATTCCATTATGGTTTGTGGCATCTTCCCAATTGATTTTAAGGTAACTTACTGGGACATTTAAATATTTGTGCAATGGGAGATATATTACAAGTCTGGCACCCTCCTGAGTAAAATAATTGTATACCATAAAGAAAAAAACCTAAAGAATCATCTTATTTCATCCCCAATCTACACCTGAAGTAACATAAAATCATTTTATTTTATCTGTTTATAACCCGCCTTTATTATTTTCACAAATAACTCAAGGCGGTAAACATATCCAAAACACCTTCCTCCTATTTTCCTCACAACAATCCTGTGAGGCGGGTTGGGCAGAGAGAGTGACTGGCCCAAAGTCACCCAGATGATTTTCTTTTTTTTTTTAATAATTTTTTTTTATTTTTTAACAACAAACATAAAAAAACATAAACATACACACAAAAACATAAAACCTTCTTTCCATTGTACAGTGTGTTGGTCGGTATAAATCTTCTTGTGCACAATATCAACAGTCCTTCCCTTCTAACTTCATTATTAACATTTATTTTACATTTGTTGTGTCTGCGAAATGATGCCAGGAGTCGGTGACTTCAATTCATGCTCTTTTATTTAAAGTTGGAACCGAACTGGCGCAAAGGAAAGAGCTCGCGGTTTTTATTCCTTTAACTGCGGCGGCCGCGGCCAATGGCACTGCTTTGAATCTCCCGCGATTCGAATGGACCAATCGCGGGAGATTCTTAGCGAGCCAATCGGCGCGGCTCGCCTGACCAATCAGAGTGCCCCGCGCTTTGGCCAATCAAAGCGCAGGGATCTCAAGAATGCTAATTAAGGACAGAACACCCCTCCCCTCTTGGTTCAGTCCTTACGTCGCGTAGTCACGTAGGTAGGCGGGGCTCCGTCTGAGCCTACTGGACCTGCGCAGCTCAGTCGTAGGTTGGATCCCGGTTGGATCTCTGCTGCTCCTGATGCCGTCGTGGGAACCGGCTGGTCGGTCGGGTCGGGCCGCTCTCCGTAGCTCCCTCCTGGGCCTCCCGGGTTGGTTGAGCTGCGGGTTTCGCTGCTCCCGTTCGGTCTTTCCGGGTCAGTCGAGCTGGCCTGGCTGTCTCTTCCTGGCGAGGGGTCGTGTTGGCTGCTTTCTGGTAAGTATGGCTGGTTTATTCTTCTTTGGTTTTGGTCCCCTGGGTATTCCCTCCCCCCTTGGTTTGTGTTGTGGGGGTTGGTTTCGCCTGTTTGTGTGTTGGTGGTCTCTTGGTTGGCAGTCCTCGACCTTAATTGGTCGATGTGGCATTTCCACGCTCATCCGTCTGCTGTTTGTAGCCGGTACGAGTGTGGGCCTGTTATTTGTGTGATGACGGCCGGTATCCATAGTGGGTCTCCCGTCAGGTTTCTTGCGTATACGGGGTTGCCGGGTGCGAAAGTTCGGTGTTTGCTGTTTGAGTCTGGGGGCTTCTCCGGGTTATACGTGGGGTGTAACCTGTCGAGTGGGGACCTTAATTTCCTCCCCATTAATAGTTCGGCTGGGCTCTTATTCGTTGTGGTATTTGGGGTTATGTGTTGGGTGAAGAGTAGTTTGTTTATTTTCTCCTGGATCTCCCCGTGGTCTATTTTCTGGATGGTCTTCTTAGTGAATTGCACCATCCGTTCCGCCCTACCGTTCGCCGCCAGGTGCGCCGGTGCTGTCAGCGCGTGGTGGATGCCCCTTTCCGCTAGGAATTTTTCGAATTCCAGCGAGGTGAATTGGGGCCCGTTGTCGGAAACGACGACGTCTGGGAGACCGTGCGTTGCAAAGAGTTTGCAGAGTTCCTTGATCACGGCCTCCGTGGTTGTTGTCTTCATGTTGCTTACCTCCAGCCAGTTGGAGTAAGTGTCTACTGTTATAAGGAAGGTGTGTCCTTTTGTGGGCCCGGCGAAGTCTATGTGAATCCTAGACCAAGGTCCCCTTGGGGTTTCCCACTCTAGGACGGGTGCTGTGGGTGGGCTTGGCCTAGTTTCCTGGCATCGTTGGCACCTTGCTACCCAGGTTTCAATTTCTTTGTCCATCCCTGGCCACCAAGCGTAACTTCTGGCCAGGGCTTTAGTCCTAACGATGCCAGGGTGCCCCTCGTGTAGCAGTTCCAGAACCTTCCCTTGTAGTTTTTCTGGAATGACCACCCTATCCCCCTATAGTATGCACCCTTTTAATAACGAGAGTTCCGTTTGGCGGTTTCGGAACGTTTTGACGGACTCGTCGTTGTCCCTTTCCGGCCACCCTTTCTCTGCCCAATGCAACACCCGCGCCAGACGTTTGTCTTTATTAGTCTCTCGGGCAATGTCTGACGCGGTTATGGGCAGGTTGGGTAGAGTCTCTATGCTGAGGGTGGTCGTCGTGGGTGCTGGGTCGGTGTCAGGTTCCGGTAGCGGCGAGCGGCTTAAGGCGTCTGCATGGGAGATCGTCTTACCCGGTCTGTGTATGAGTCCGTAGTTGTAGGCCTCCAGGAACTCGGACCACCTTGTCATTCGGGGAGACAGAATGTTCGGGGTGGCCTGGTTTCCTGCAAGGATTCCCAGCAGCGGCTTGTGGTCGGTTATGATGGTGAAAGTCCGGCCATAGAGATACTCGTGGAATCGTTTTACGGCGGCAACGATAGCCAGAGCCTCTTTGTCCAGCTGGCTATAGTTCCGCTCTGGTTTGGTGAGGGTCCTTGAAAAGAACGCGATGGGTGCTTCTTTTCCGTCGGGAAGAGTATGGCTGAGGACAGCGCCGACGCCGAAGGGTGATGCGTCGCATGTGACAGCCAGAGGTAGGGTCTCGTTATACTGTATAAGGACGGCGTCCAAAGTGAGGAGGTCCTTTGTTCTTTGGAAGGCGGCTTGCTCGCGTTTCCTCCAAGTCCAGGTCGCCGCCTTGTCCAGGAGCCTATGCAAGGTCTCCGCCACCGTCGCCTTTTGGGGCAGGAAAACATTGTAAAAGTTAAGTAGCCCCAGGAATGCCTGTAGTTCTGTCTTCGACTTGGGTGTGGGGGCTTCTTTGATGGCCTTGATTTTTTGGTTTGTGGGGTGAATGCCGTGACGGTCTAGGAGGTATCCTAGGAATTCTACCTATTCCGTGTATAGTTGGCATTTCTCCCTCTTGACTTTGAGCCCGGTCTCTTTGAATTTGGTTAGGACCTCCCTTAGGCGACCCTCTAGTTCGGCTTGGTTGGTTGCCGACACTAGGACGTCGTCGAAGTAAGGTACCACCACCTTGATGCCTTGCAGTAGTCTTTCCATTAGGCTTTGGAATATTCCCGGTGCCACGCTGACTCCGAATTGGAGTCGGTTGCATTTAAATGCCCCCCGGTGGGTGACTATGGTTTGCGCTTCTGCCGTTTGCTCGTCGACCGGCAACTGTTGGTATGCCTGGGCGAGGTCGAGCTTGGCGAAAACCTTGCCCCCTCCCAGTGAGTGCAGTAGGTGTTGCACTACTGGGACGGGGTAGGCGCTTTGTTGTAGCGCGCCATTTAGGGTGGCCTTATAGTCCCCACAGATCCTCACCGACCCATCGGACTTGATCGGGGTGACTATGGGGGTCTCCCACCGGGCATGGTCTATGGGCTGTAGGACCCCTTGCTTGACAAGCTTGTCAATTTGCTCGTCTATCTTGGGTTTAAGTGCGAATGGCACCCGCCTTGGTTTCAGGCGTTTTGGGGGGACGTTTGGGTCTAGGTTGAATGATATAAGGGGCCCTCGGTACTTGCCTAGGTTTCCGTAGAAGACTTCTTGGAATTCCCGGGCCAGTTGCTGCTCCCAGCTGTCGTCGGTGACGTGGTCGACTCCCGTGACTGTGATGCCGAGCGGGGCGAACCATTGCAGTCCCAGTAGGCTTGGGCGGTCGCGGTCGATGATTGTCAGGAGAAGCCTTTCGGTGTGCCCTTTATATGTGATGTTGAAGTGTTTGGTTCCGACTACCGGGATGCGGTTTCCCTGGTAGTCCTTTTCGATGAGTCTCTGGCTGTCTAGGTTCCTCCTTTGGAGGGTAGGCACCAAGCGCTTTATTTCATGCCATGCTATCATGGAGAGGTAGGACCTGGAGTCCACCTCCATTTTGCATGGTTGGCCCTCGATGCCTACCTCCACGTGGACCTTCCGGGCGTCATTGGTTATGGCGTGGCCGATAGTGACCGTCTGATGGGTCTCCTCTCTTCGCCGGTTATCGCCGCCTCGCAGGGATCGTCCGTTCCGGTCCCATCTGTTGTCCGAGGGACGATCTCTGGTCCGGGGTGGTGTGCTCTCTCTCCTCCGGTCGCTCTGGTCCCATCATGCCGGGCTGCGGTTCTTTTTTAGGCGGCAGACACGGGCGATGTGTCCCTTCTTGTTGCAATGCCAGCAGATCAATTCGAAAAACCGGCATTCCGACCTGGGGTGGTTGCCGCCGCAACCGGCACAGTTGGTCCTCGACTTACGACCCCACCGGTTCTGTGGGTCGTGGCCTGTCTGGAGGCGATGGATGTCCTCCTCGTCATCGGAAGTGCCCGATGCCGAGTGGAAGTCGCCCTGGTGGGTGGTTGTCTCGGGTTGGGCCTCGGTTGACCTCGCAGGGTTGTTGTTTCCGCTGCGGCCCCCAGTGTTCGGTCTGCGCATGCGGTTGGCGGATGTTCGGGTTGCTTCGGCGGCTGCGGCTGCGGTGAGGGTGTCTGCTAGGCTGATGTTGCCCTTGGCCATCAGCCGGCTCTGGAGGATGGGGTCCCACAAACCGAGCACGATTCGGTCTCACAGGGCGTCGTTCAGGTTGTCGAATTCGCAGAACCCCCCTAGGCGCCGTAGCTCGGCGACGAAGTCGCTGAAGCTCTCACCTGACCGTTGGTCCCGACGGTAGAATTCGTTGCGTCAGATCAGGATGGGTACCTCTGGAGCGTAGTGCCGCCGAAGTATTGGCTCGAGGACGTCCCAGTCCATCGCGGTTGCATCGGCGGGTTTGGCAAGCGCCTTGGCCATCTTGAATACCTCAGTCCCGCAGTGGGTCAGGAAGACGGCGCGCTTCATGGGGCCGGTGGCGTCCTTCAGGTCGCTGCACTCGAGGAACATGCGGAATCGGTCGGAGTACGATTCCCAGTCCTCGGTGGCGGGGTTGAAGGGTGCGGGTGGTGCGATTTTCGCCATCGTGGTGGTTCGTCTGGCTTCCGTCGGACATGTGGTTTGGTTCAGGGTCTGGATCCCACCTTCGTCGCCAGTGTTGTGTCCGCGAAATGATGCCAGGAGTCGGTGACTTCAATTCATGCTCTTTTATTTAAAGTTGGAACCGAACTGGCGCAAAGGAAAGAGCTCGCGGCTTTTATTCCTTTAGCCGCAGCGGCCGCGGCCAATGGCACCGCTTTGAATCTCCCGCGATTCGAATGGACCAATCACAGGAGATTCTTAGAGAGCCAATCGGCGCGGCTCGCCTGACCAATCAGAGTGCCCCGCACTTTGGCCAATCAAAGCGCGGGGATCTCAAGAATGCTAATTAGGGACAGAACAACATTAATATGCATATTATAATTATATTGTTATTAACTACTACCCAGCTGATTTTCATGGCTAAGGTGGGACTAGAACTCATGTTTCCCTGCTTTCTAGCTCGATGCCTAACCACTAGATCAAACCGGCTCTAAAGCAGGGTTTTCAAACTGGCAGCCTGTGGGTCGGATGCATCACATACAGGCCATGCCCCCCCTAGCTCCGTGAAGGGAAAAAACATCGTGAAACGTCATTTTACAGCACCATGAAAGCAATAGCACTTAGATTTATATACTGCTTCACAGTGCTTTGCAGCTCTCTCTAAGCAGTTTACAGAGTCAGCATATTGCCCCCAACAATCTGGGTCCTCATTTTACTGACCTCAGAAGGATGGAAGGGCGAGTCAATCTTGAGCCTGGTAAGATTCAAACTGCCAAACTGTAGGCAGCTGGCAGTAGTACCCTGCAGTACTGCATTCTAACCACTGCACCTTCATGGTTCATACGCTGAGAGTTTGACATCCATGCTCTAAAGTCATCCTTTGCAATTGGAGAGTTCAAGTCCTCTTGTCCATTTTAGGAGTACAACAAACCACAGCCACTTTGCTATGTATGCTGTCAGTATCACAGTCATGGGATCCCTGGAAGGAGCAATCAGCCTAGCTGTCAAGTGGTGCTCCATTCAAAATTCAAGAAAGAAATACTTAGACTCCTAGGATTAGAGAAAAGGTATCTTTTACTGAAAATGAAGTGGTAGCAACCATAGAATTCTGAATCTGAGGAATTAGGCATGCAAATCACATATACAAAGTGATGGAATTGTTCCCACCCCCAATAGTTCAAATGATTCTTCCAATTGAAAATTGTGTATATGATCATGTGGACATCTTCAGGTGGTGATGAGGCCTCTGTCCATTGACCTTGGCATATTTTGATAAAGGTTTGCAGCTGCGCAGAAGAAAGAAAGCTAAGCGAGAAATAGAAACCTAAGCAAGAATTTATACTCCCCCTCCTCACTTTATACAATACTAGAATGTAACACCTCCAGCTCGCTTCCCAGACTTTACCCCCTCCTCCCCCCATTACTTACGGCAGCCAAAAGATGCAAAGCAATAGTAGAAGATCTTGAAGGCTGACATTAGCACTGTAATACAAACCTATGGCACGCGTGCCACAGGTGGCAAGCAGAGCCATTTGTGCTGGCACGCGAGCCATAGGCAAACTTACCTCACTGTGCATGCGGGCGCCTCCCAGCTGATTTTTGGCCTGTTTGAAGCCTTTTTCAGCCTCCCAAAGGCTTGAGGAAAGCCTTTGCAGGCCGAAAAATAGGCCCATTTCATCACTTCCTGTATTTCCAGAAATACCGGAAGTGATAAAACGGGCCAATTTCTCAGCCTACAAAGGCTTCAGAAGTTTTCCTCAAGCCTCTGGGAGGCCGAAAAAGGCCTCAAACAGGCCAAAAATCAGCTGGGAGGTGCAGTGCAGGTAAGGGGGTGGCATGTGGGAAGGCACGTGCATTGCCTTCTGAGTGCTGGCACACGAGCGGACATGCGCAAGCACGCACACAATTTTTGGCACAGGAGCCCAAAAATGTTATTCACCACTGGCCTAGCATATACTCGTTTAGACTAATGAGCATCTGCCCTCTGTCCCCTGGTTCCTCTCTGCACTATCTTCCACGACTATTCTATTTCAGGTAATGGGAAAATCCATTCTTCCCACGTGGGTTTTTCTCCTGTACTTGGCACAGCTTGAACTGTGCTCTCCTTGAAGGCACCTATGCCAAACACTTGCATAAAACCAAAGCAAGTTTTGACAGGCAAATCTTGTCTAAGCCTTCCTCAAAGAGAGTACTGAATCTTGCTGGCTGACTGTGTTGGAGAGAGGGAAAATAAACCCCTAGGAACTGAGCTTGAAGTATCCTGTAACTAAGGGAAGCACCTGTGACAGGCTAAAGACCAGTAATGAAGGCAATAAACTTAATTTTTATAGTTCTCTGCAAGGACTGGTGGATAGAATTTTAATTCTATAAGGAAGCACCTAAGCATCACAACTGGTAACCATTGATAGTAAGTAGCTGCCACTGAAAATGGTATCCTTCATGGTATTTATGGTAAAGAGCAATTGGACCTGTAAAATGCCCTTTAGGAATTCCCATATGGGAAGCTCATAGCAATCATCAGAAATAAAGATGATGGCAAAATTCCGGTTTGAAGGGCTTCGGCGACAGACAGGAATCCGTGATCGTGTACGGTTTCTGCCTGGGCTCGCCGCTGGAGCGCCCCGAGCCGGCTGGTTTCGGGGCTAAGCCACCCAGAAATAAAGATGATGGCAAGAGATGGTGGCAGCTAGGGACAAAAAAAAAAACACATTGGACACTCAAGGAATTGACTCTCATTTTTCCCTTAATGTCATAATAAGCCTATCCACATTTTAACTCTTATAATTGGGTATTATGTCACTTACACAGAGTGGTATAGCTGTTACAATAGTTTTAGTATCTCCTGCTCAAGTAATTTTGTTTATGGAATGTCCTGGAGGAATAAGAGCAATTTGCACTGATTATGAGTCACAATTTGGAGGCCAGAGAAGGCTCTTATGTATCATTCATGTGAGATTACTGAATTACCAAACTGATAGATTCAAAACGGACTATTGTATAACAATGTGAGACAGTTCATCTCACAAAAAGGATATTGTTCCAGTACGCATTGTAACATAATCTATGAAGTGTTTGCTTAAACCAGGCTGAAGATCCATTTTCCAGTACATTGCTCAGCGCAATCAGACCACTTGAAGAACTTCGAAGTCGAGAACAAAGGCATTTTCTCCCACTATGTGCCCTCATTCACAGGTACACTACCATCTGAACATAGATGATCTATTTAGTTATTATAGCTAGTTGATCTCTCAACAAATATGAATAGATAACAGATCTCTGAACCATTATGCATTTTTCAAAGAACTCAGCAGACCTTAGACAATAAAGTCAAAATGAGGCTTTGTTGTACAATTACTGTGCCCCAATGAAAGAATTCAAATAGGGCAGCCGAAATTACATCATTTTCTCTTACAAACTTTCCCATATTTTACCATTTATTTCCACTGGAAAAGGAGAAAAAGAATAGCTTTTCATAATACTTTTTTTACAAGTAGCACTAAAAAGTCCTGTATCTGGAAATACTTTCAGACATATTTCCTTCCTTCTCCTGATAAATAGAAATAAATACTGGGTTATCTTTAAGTCTTGAACAAATGGACCACCAAATTTTTTACTGATTTTATTACAAATTTACATTCATTTTGTGGGTTTTTTTTATTTTCCTCATTGGGCAAAGCTTTTCTAAAAAACTAACTTCTTTTTTCTTGGCAGCTATTTAGCTAAACTAGCATTTATTCAGCTTGTTCATTGTTTGGTTATTTGAATCAGAATAGAAATGGAAGGGACCTCCAGCCCTATGCTCAAGGAGGAGATCCTATATCATTTCAGACAAGTGACTGCCCAGTTTCTTCTTAAAAACCTTCAGTGAGGAAGCACCCGTAGTGTCTGAAGGCAAGCTGCTCCACTGGTAAATTCCCCTCACTGTTAGAAAGTTTCTCCAGGCTGCTTCTCTCCTTGATTAGTTTTCATGTTTCTTGTCCTGCCCTCTGGTGCTTTGAAAAATAAATTGGCCCTCTCCTCTTTGTGGCAGTCTTTCAAATACTGGAATACTACTGTCATGTTCCCCCTAGTCCTTCTTTTCTTTAGCCCAGCCAAACTCAAATCCTGCAACCGTTCTTCATGTTTTAGTCTCCAGGCCTTTAATCATCTTAATTGCACTTCTTTGCACTTTTTCCAGAATCTCAACATCTTTTTTCTAATGTGGTGACAAAAAGTGGATGCAGTAGTCCAATGTGGTCTTACTAAGCCTGTATGAAACTGTGCTTCACATGGTTTTTGATTCTGTGCCTCTGTTTATACAACCAATTGTATTAGCTGTTGCACACTGCTGATTCATATTTAAGTGATTGTCTGCTCGGACTATTAACTCAATACTAACACACAGCATCTAAAGAGCATCACCCAGCCATTACAATGGTATAAACATTATCATTACTTTAGCACAAATCGGTTGGATGATTCTAGAACATGGGTGTCAAACTCACGGCATCATGTTCAGAGGTGGTATTCAACCGGTTCGCACCTACTCGGGCAAACCGGTAGCGGTTATTTGGCATGGGTTGCCGAACTGGTGGCAACCCCTGGCTGGCCACGCCCCCAACCCAGTTGCCCGGTCGCTCACTTGCAATAGCTCTCCTAGCTTTCCCCATGTCCTCTTTCTCCCCTGGGGAAAGGAAGAAAGGCATGGACACTGCAAGTATCGCTTTGCTAGTGTGAGTAAAGTGCCTGGAGTGAGAAGGAGTGCTGTCTGAGAGAGTAGGTGGGGGAATCCACTCCAGCCTTGGAAAAATTTAAAGGAGCTGCTTCCAAAATGCTTGTCTGTTAAGTGCTCTGTGTGTGTGTATAAGAGAGAGAGAGAGAGAGAAAGAGAAGAAAGGGAGAGAAAGAAAGAAAAAAATAGGAAGAGAGAGAGATAAAACTCTGTGCTATTATTTTTAATTGTTCTATTATTTATCCTGTGTTAATATTTTACACTGTCCCTACACCTAGAGTGAAATTTCTGCCTTTCTTTTCCCCAAGGCTACCACATATTTTTCAGGGTTTATATGCATTCAATGTCAATAGTCCAGAGCATAAAATATACATGTGTTTAACAAGAGTTGAAAGGGACCTTGGAGGTCTTCTAGTCCAACCCCAGCTCAGGCAAGAAAACTGAGTACTGAGTAGAAATCCTGGGAAAGGTGTCAGAATAATATTTAGAAGGGACCTTGAGGTGAGCCTTATACCATTTCAGAGAAATGGCTGTCCAGTCTTTTCTTAAAAACTTCCAGTGATTGAGCACCCAGAACTTCTGGAGACAGGCAGTTCCACTGGTTAATTGTTCTCACTGTTAGGAAGTTTCTCCTTAGTTTTAGGTTTCTTCTCTCTGTTCAGTTTCCATCCATTGCTTCTTCTTTGCATTCTGCTTCTTTGGAAATACATTGTCCCCTTTCTTTGTGGCAGCCCCTTAAAAGCCTGTTGCCTATATCACACTCTTGAGCAAAGCATGTGAGCCATTTCCTCCTTTCAGTGGTCCATGAAAGTACATCTATAGTATGCAGATAATAAAGTCAAAAAAGGTGAACACCATTTTTACAGAACTATAGATAAGTTGAGGCTGGGTGACAAGGAATGGCTGGGTGGGGAAGGGCCAGGTGAGGCACCCCTTGATGTGAGTGACATTGAGTTGGCCACACCCACCCAGTCACATGACCACCAAGCATATGCCCAGTCACATGACTACCAAGCACACCCACCCAGTCACATGACTATTAAGCCACACCCACCCAGTCACATGACTACCCACCAACTAAGCCACGCCCACAGAACCGGTAGTAAAAAAATTTGAATTCCACCACTGATCACGTTGCAATCACGTGATATATCTGGCCAAGCATGGCCTGCATATGGTGCATCCAGCCCGTGGACCACCAGTTTGACACCCCTGTTCTAGAAGATGCTACAAGTTCCCACTGAAGAAATGATGTCTTTCTAATAAACAGAATATATGCTAGGGCTAGGTATAGGAAGACCCCCAAATCCAGCAGCACCTAAAGCAGCTGCAAAACAGTGAATCAACGTAGGCAACTCCATTTGGGTGAGCAGAGGGTGCATATGCCCGCTGCTCACAGAGAACCATCTTCCTCCCTCCCTCCCTCCCACCCCCAGGCAGGTCTGCAAATGTTGAGGAACTCTGCCATAAAATAATCCTGGCCATAACACTGTATTAAAAGTTCTTCTTTGTCATCTTGTCAATTCAACAACACTTCAACTTTTTTTCCTCTTTTGGCTACTTTCAAATTTGGGACTATAAATCCATTTTACTGTGGTCTTTGATTCAGAGAACAATAGCATGACTCCAGGACGATATTTCCATAACATTCAGTTAGTGTAATTCTGTCAATGAATGTGTTCTTCCTGTCATTTTAGTTTATTAAACTGAGTACTTTCTTTCAGACACAGGACGTGGCAGTAAATTACCATTTATTATCAATAACATAAATGCCTACACTTGGAAGGAGATATTTGCCAGACTAACATCAGATATAGTTACTCAGTCTTGTTAATGGTTCTTTCCTTGCTTTCTTTCCCCCCTTTTTTCTTTCCGTTTAAAAGGTCTTTATGTAACAGGTTTACTATCAGCATCATTTTTCCTCCATGCTAGTTAATTACTATCAGTTATTATGATAACACTGACAGAGATAATAATGTACAATTCTCTCTAAATACAGATTTATGAGATGAAGTGGACTGATAGGAGAATCATTATTGACTGGAATTTCCTCTATTACAGTTATCAGGCTGCCCCCAACTTTTTCTGCACGCTGCTACTTCATCAGTGCTATTATAATACCGAATAGAAGCTCTGGTGCAATCTTTGGTGCCATCTGCAGTATGTTGTCTGGAATGTCAAACTTTCCCTGAAACTGCTACAAATAAAAATCCATTGATAAAATGTTCTTTGTGTTTTCTTTATCTGTTTTATTGGTCTCCCATCAAAAGCATTAAAACAAACAAGAGTTTACAATTTCAATTTCTGAATCCAGACTTCTATTTACTTATAATTTTTCCATCTTGAAACAGACATGTAGAACTTGCAAATGGTTTGAAATATCCCATGAGTGCTTTTAAGTGTTGAGAAGCTACATCATTGTTTTCTTGCCATTATGATTTTTTATAGATGCCACTGCCTGTGGGAAACCATAGAGCAATAGCCTAGTTATCAAATTAGCCCCTCACATCACTTTCTGAATGTGGCCAATAGAAAGGAACAGACACACTTTTAAACAGTGTTCCTGAGTGCTATCTGCCAGACATCCCAAAAACAAACCATTATGGTGTCAAAGCATGCTGAATGGTCCTGGAAAACTAGTAAGGTACATTGTTCTGTATTTTTTTTTTACTATGAATAATTGTTGCTTCTGGTTGGAAACTGGAATGTCAAAGAAATAATCTTGAGAAGAAAAACAAAGTTGTATTGACATGAAGCAGGAAATTGACATGAAGCAGGAGAATAACTTACACATTTCTATCATATTTCTATATTGCTAATACATGTTTCTAATATGTTTCTCAACAATCAAAAAGATGCCTATATATACATGGATAAACACAGAAGTAAAACTGACTATATTAATGGTATGAGGAAGTATTCTATTATAACAGCAAAGATGGAGGCAGGGGCTAACTGTACAACAGATTGTGGACTGTTCATATGCAAGTCCTAGATAAAGCTACAATGGAACAAGAAAACCAACCTGTTTCCATGTTACAATGTTGAGCACATTTATGTACTACTGAAATACTCATATCTATTTGTAGCCTTCAATTGGGTGAAATAGTGCATCATAGGGCAACAAATTTTGAATCACATATCTCAAATGAACTAAATTACAGAATACCACCAAATCCAGGACTTCTGTGGAAAAGAAATTTGGGAAATTGTGGCCACTTCAGCACCACTGCACTGCTGTTGCTTCAGTATCGCCATGCTACTACAGTCAACCATAGTCACATCATCCTCATTTCTAACAATCCTCCACAGCTTCTCCCAAGGCAACTGCTGGCTTCTTCATTGAAGGTTGCAAGTTGCTCAGGTGATTCTCCCCCAACTTCAATTTTCACACTCCACCACACCACACTCTTCCCAACCTGCACTGCATCCCATCATGCAACCCTGTATCTGATTTGCACTGCACTTCTGTCTGCCCTTTAACTCATGCCACACTCCTGCATGCTCTCCCCAACCTGCGTGGCTTCTCATGCACTACACAAAGCTTTTCTAAGCTACAATGCACCCTTGCGTGCCCTTCCCAACCATTCCCTCCCTGACCCACATATCACCTCTTCTCACTTCCCAAATCACAGCTGCATCCTGTGCCCTTTTTGATCCCCATGACATATTTCATGTACCCCCACACACTCATTCCATTCCTCTTAACCTCACATGTCCACCCTAACCTGTGTAGCGCCCTTTTTTATTAAGTCAATGGGAAAGTGGGAGAGAGGGAGGGAAGGAGGAAGGAAGGGGAAGGAAAGGGAAGTGAAGGGAGGGAGGGAGGGAGGGAGGAAGAAAGGAAGGAAGGATTTTTGACACTGTGTTGCAGTTTCCTACAAGGAATGTGATGTGCAGATTCTATTAATGAAAGTCAAGGAGCACTTTGAAACAAAAGTGGGATTAAGATGACCAAATTAATGATGGATACAGGAACCAGCCTTAGAATTGACAATGAAGATATTGGAGTGGCAGATAGCTTCTGGAATCATTAGTCAAGAAATACATCACAGACATTAGCCATGAAGGCCGTGGATAACATATTCAAATGCCAAGATGCATTAATATCTACCAAGATCAGAACTCTTGGACTCTGAAGAAACAGGATAGAAAGATTATTTTTGAAACTTGAAAAAACTCTGGGTAAGCAAGAAAACAAACAAATGGATCACTGAATAAATAAAATCAGAGCTCTCAATTGAGACACACATTACCATGCTTAAAGTATTATATTTGGGGCATATTGTGAAAAAAAATGCTGCTGAGAAAGATGAAATAACAGCGAAGAGGACAGCCAGCAGCAACGTGAAGGGACTGAATTAGAACAGCATATCAGTACACTATTGGAAAGCCTAAAAGATCAGACTGAGAACAGATCATCATGGAGAAAACCTTATATGGTTGCTAAAAGTCAACACCAACTTGGTAACACTTTGGGAATGTCAGATTTAGTTTTTAAATATTAAACCATCCTATGGTTTATTATATGTCAGATCTTGAAAATAAATGCTTATAGGTATCTATAAGTAAAGGGTAAAAGAAGAGTGCAAAAATTGGTATACTATTCAACAGTAAAAAAAAAAATGATTTGACAATCCTGGCAAAATTATACACATCAGATCATCAAGAGTTGGAAGTAGACTGGACAACTGAGTAACAAACAATTTAATATTTTTTTTAAACAAAACTTCAGTTTCCAAAATACACTAATTTCTCCCAATATACCTAAACACAGCTTGAATCTTTGGATGGGTAGATTCACTTTTTGATTTAGCATCTTATATGTATCAAGAAATCCATTTATAAAGACATTGTAAAAACATTCTGAGGAATGTGCATTTTTTTCCATTCAGACCTTTCACTCTGCTATAGGCAAAGTTTAAAGAGATGGACTGGACAATAACCTGACATTTTTTAAATTAGTTTTTATCCTCTAATTTACCAGGCAGCCCAAACAGCAACAAATTTCTGTAACTGTTCTATAACCTATGGGGCCTATTATGGATCTCTGATCATTGCAAAGTTCAATGATACAACACTTCCCAAAGCGTATCTTGTATTATTTGGATCTAAGAATAGGCAAGGACCCTGCTATGCCTGATTTCTAAAAGAGTGCAACAAAGGGGGGAAAAACAAGGCACAGGTGGTCAGGACACAATCACAATTCACTTCTCATGATTGCTAATTACTAACTCAGGTGCAAGAGGTAAGTACAAATGCTCAGAAAGATAAGGCCTAATTGGTCTAAGGGAAAAAACCTAGGTTCCAATCAAGATAAGTACACACTTCTTTGGATTCCAGCTGTTAGTCATTATTCATCCAAGCAGTTTGCTATGAACTACTATAGTCTCAAAAACCAATTGAATATTTGCTATGAACTAATCTCCAAAAAACCAATGGAATATTTTTTACAATGAAGAAAAGAGGAGTCTTTTGATTCATCTGACTCCTCTTCTTCATTATAGAAATATTACATTGGTTTTATTGTATCTTTCACATACAGGAAGGAATTATAGGTAATGAAGCTGAAAAAAAACAGATGTTGTGGACTAAAATAAAAGCAGGGGACTTTTATTATTTATGGAATTCCTTTCAGATTTCTGGGAAAATACAAGAAGACTGGATTTGGAAACCTTGGGTGTGAGCATTCTGGAAGCATGACTTACGAGCATCACTTCAATTTTTCCACAGGGTCATTTAAAGTCTTTCTTCAACATATCTTCAAATATATAATTATTTTGCTTACCCAAAATATATACATTTTAGTGTATGAATTCTCACGAATTAAGGTAAACATATGCCCCAGGATAATGTTGCAGGATCCAATCTGAGTCTGCACGGGGATCACTGGAGAGAGAGAGAGAGGGAAGTTCCTTGAGGATGGGCTCCAGCACCAATCCAAAAGCTTGGAAGAATAAACCTCTGGTCCCAGTGACCGACTCAGATTGGATTCGGTATAAATTCTGCCTGTGGTTTTGTGTTTTGTTAAGGAGGGCCCTAGAGTTCCCATTAAAATGTACCGTCTTGCTTACTGAATGATTCCAAAGCAAAATCTGTAAATCAGTTCAAAATGTGTATTTGGACAATATCTTTATTCGACCAACTCAAAGGTCACAACTTTTGCAAGCTATTGAGATCCCCAGACACTTCATCAAGTAAAGGGATGTTTTTTAAAATGCTAAACGCACGGAGAAAGGAGAAAACTGCATTGTTGATATCCGTACCTAACGCGCATTCTTCCATGCCTGCTCGAGTTTCTTCTGTTCTTTGGAATTATTTCTCCTCCTCTAGATTGCCTTGGTATTGCTTCTCCCCTTCGCACTCCTTGTATCAGAACACGATGTCTGTCGCTACTGTCTTTTGTACACTTAGGATCCCGGTTCAGATAGGATTTTTAAAAGTTCGCTTTTGTTTGATGCAGTTCCAGATTTCATTTATTCTTAGCTGGAAATTGCATCTGACCCTCGAGAAACATAGTAACACATTCCAAAACACAGGGAATTTTAATTTAAAATTCACATTTACGTGTGATTATAATGAAATACAAAAGTTAAATTTTATTTACTGGTCGTACTTCCATCCTGCTATCCGTTTGCAAAAAAAAAAAAAAAAAAGCTGAGAGAGTTTACAACTTTCTAACAGAACCGCCCATGCGAAGATAACATCACCCATTACGAAAACCCGCGTCTTAGGTTCAAGGCCTAGATTTGAGAAAGCGAAAGTCAAGGTTGCATTGGGAGGGTGGGAGGGAGTTACAGTCCGCCGATTGGGCTGCGGGCATTTTTTTTTTTGAAATCAGGCACTGCGCGAGTCAGCTAATCGCAGCGCCGGCGAAGGGTCTTTCTTCCCTCTTGCGTCGCACTTGCTTCTCGGGAAGATTTCGCTTCTTACTGCTACTGCTACCGCTACCGCCGCCGCCCGAGGCTTGGAACGGGCGACGGATGGGCCGCTTGCGCTGCGTTGGGAATCATGATGCCCGGGGAGACCCCGCCGGCGGCCAATACGGCAGCGATCGCGGTGGAGGCGGCCACGGCCTGCGCCAACTGCGGAGCCCTTCAGCAGGTGGAGCTCTTAATCTTTTGCCCCTTTGCCCGTGGCACCCCATTGTGCTGGGTGGGGAGGGGTGGTTACTGGAGTGGGCAGTTCTGTTTTAAGACAGCCTTATTGAATTAATGACCGGCGGTGTTTTAGGGACGGGGCGAAGTGCGCGTGGAGCAAATTGGTGTGGTGAATGGTTCGGTTTCCTTGGGCTCTCTTGAAGTTCCCAAACACCTTTGCTTCCTCCAGCATGGGGTGAGCTGTCCACTTTTGTATTCATCAGGAGACAGTTTTAACAGAAGGAACCTTGGAGGTCTTCTAGTCCAACCCCTTGCTCTAGCAGGAAACCCATTGATCAATTGTTCTAACTATCAGGAAATTTCTCCTTAGTTCTAGGTTGCTTCTCTCCTTGATCAGTTGCCTTTTGTCCTACCCTCAGGTACTTTGGAGAATAGCTTGACTCCTTTTTTGTGGCAGCTCTTCAACTATTGGAACACTGCTATTGTGTAACCTCTTTTCATCAAACTAGACATACCCAGTTCCTGCAACTGTTCTTCATATGTTTTAGCCTCCAGTCCCCTAATCATCTTTGTTGCTTTTCTCTCACTCTTTCTAGAGTCTCAGTATCTTTTTTATATCACGGCAACTGAAACTGAATGCAGTATTCCAAGTTTGGTTTTGCCAAGGGCATATAAAATGGTATTAACACTTCACAGGATCTTGATTCTATCCCTAGGATTGTGTTGGCTTTTTTGGCAGCTGCAGCACACTGCTGACTCATATTTAAATGATTGTCTACTAGGACTCCAAGATCCCTCTCACAGTTATTACTATTGAGCCAAGTACCACCTATTCTATGCCTGTACATTTTGTTTTTCGTGCCTAAATATAAAATCTTACTTTTCTCTATATTGAATTTCTTTTTGTTAAATAGGGCCTAGTGTTGAAGTCTATCAAGTTCCTTCTGTATCTTTTTTTTAAAAATTTTATTTTTATAACATACAACATAAATACAACCATCTTTCAGTTTATACAGTGTGTCGGTTTGGTATATATATCATGTGCGCAATATTTATAATCCTTTCCTCCTAACTTTACAATTATATTCTAATCAACATTCCATATCATATTGTCTCATTATTATTCTATTATTTAAATTTTAGTTTCATTAAGTTCCTTCTGTATCTTAAGCCTATCTCTGTATCTTGAACCTATCAATTTTTTTATCATTTTCTGATCTCAAGAATACACTGATGGTTGCCCTCGTTGGATAGTCAATGTAATGTTGTGATAGTTGCCCTTGTTGAATTGTGTTGAAATGTTTCATTTAAGTTCCTTGGAAATATCATTTTCCTTTAAAGCAACTCAAATTTCCACATATTTATTATATTACACATATGTCCTAGTATTTTGTAGGTTTTGCCAATTTCTGAATAGAGAAATTTAAAGAATTCCAATTGTAAATATGTTGTGCAATCTTAGAAGCAGAATGCGTATATCAGCATTATTATAGAAGATTAAGATCTAAAGTCACCTCAGAAAAAGTATGTGTAATGTAACCAATTAAATTGCCCTTTTTATTAGTATGTTTTTGTTTTCCTGTGGTTTCCTGAGAGTAAGCCCCCTTGCCAGATCATCTGATTTAATATAATGTAAGTAGAGGTATACAATAGTCAATGTTAACATTACAGTCTATAACTTTTATTCATTATGAACCTATCCCTACTGATTTTAATAATCAATGTATCCTTAAAATACTAGAATTCATTTTTTTCAAGTGACATTGATGTCCAAATGATCAGATTGGATTCCATCATAAAGAAGTTTCATGAGTTTTACAATAAATGCTGTTGTCTGGGTATTTTGAATACTTTTTAAGTTGAAAAAAACACTTTAGGAATATGAATCAGTTCACTTTTCTTTAGTTGTCCTTAGTTTATAGAAGGGCAACTAAAGAAAAGTAAACTGATTCATATTCCCAAAGTTTTTCATCTTAAAAGGTTTTCAAAATATCCTACTTGTCTCAGAGTTCTGTTTATTATGAATGTATTACTTGGAACCTTGACACTATCATCTCTTAATTATATATTTTGCTTTCATTTATTTACTTTGATGTCTGTTTTTGACCAATGAATTGTTTAGAAGCTCAAACTTATCTTTTTATATTAATAATTTTTTGTCCTTTTTTTATTGTATATGGTGGACTCCCATGGAAAGAATGAGACACAGAGGCTGGTGTACTCGGGATGGGAGTCTAGAGCAAATTCTAGTGCCCCCTTTTATTGAGAAATTCGTACATAGTAAGCATTCACATTGTGGATTACAATAATTAGATATAGCACACAAAACTGTTTACAATTGTCTGAGCTGCTTAATTGTTTCTGGTGTTTGTTTTTAATTTCCTTGCTTATCTCAGTGACCCTTAGGCAGACATGTATGTATAAGGTCTTAGACTAATCATTACCCAATACTGAAGTCAAAGTTTTATTCCCACATCTCCCCTGTTTTAGTTTTTTGATGATCGCGGATGCCTCGGTAGCTTTTCGCCATCTGCAACAACAGTTCTCCTTCCGTAGGCTTCACCCGACACATTCCTAAAAGTCCAGGGAGACATTGGATACAACAGCATACACAAAGAGAAAGAATAAAAAGCAATATCACTCCAACAATTAGGTGACGAATCCATGAACCATCTGGCAACCAGGACCAAAGTGCAGACCACACGTCCAGTCCCTCGTTCTCCGATTGTAATGGATTCTCACTCAGGGTTTGTTCCATATGCTGTATAGTAGCTGTAATGTTTGGAGAATAATCAGAGATATACATGCAACAATGTGTATGAATCACAGCGCAAACTCCCCCTTGCGCAGCCAGTGTCCACCGCATATCTGGTTTGCAGGACAAAGTCAAGGATTTTTCCTTGCTCTTCTTCAAGCAGCTTTAGCGTTTTAATAGTGTCTTTAAACATAGTAACTGTCCAGTTGTTTAAACGATGCAAATCTCTATAGTTCATCATGACTCCTAAAGGAGGAATAACTCCCCTTGATATCTGTGTCCAGTAGTCATGATTCAAAACAGAGTTTACTTCCGTTGCGGAACGCGCATTGCGGATATGAGCAGTCCCCAAAGATTTTAAAATGACATGAGATGGGATTACTTTCCCAAAGGTGCAGACTCCTTTCCATCATGCTGGCATGCGATCATAGGCCATCTGTCCACACAGCAACCATAGATTTTCTCTCAGGAGATGGCCAACCGTATTTGGTTCAGCATAGATTAATCATGCAAAAGATTCCATTAACATAGCCAAATAAGTGGGCGGTGGTGCGTATTTCCCATTTGCACATTTGGGCAGCTGGTTTTCTATCATGATGGGACAACATGTGGCAGGGATAATTGGACACCCATTTTCATTGATCAAAGATATGATATCAAATTTAGAAATATTATGTACAAAGTAAGTGAGATTTTTAGTTTTCATGTCATCCGGATAAACCCGACTTCCATTGCTAATAACAATTGTTTTGTTACAAAATGGATATGTTCCCAAGTAAGTCATATTCTCTACTGTCTCATTGTGAGTCCAGCAGATACCCGCCACCTCTTGGATTCGGCTTCCAAGATGCAATGTATTTATGTTACTTTTAGTCCAACTGTTAGACCACATCCCTGAACAACCATAGCATTGTCCCTTATACCAGTCACCTTTGGCCAAAGGTACTGCAACCATTGGAAGCCCTGATGTTTTGTGAGTTGGCATGTGCATACATACCCAACAATCAGTTTTATTATGAAGGTTTGCTAGCTTCCCCATGTCCTGGATCAATGTGTTTCTTTTCCATTCCCCCAAATCCATCCCCTTGCCCCTTTGGCTGATGATAAGGACGCACACAGCAAGCAGGAACCCAAACAACTGTCCCCTCATCTTTAACAGCAGCGTATCAGCAGGACAGGTCCTTTCCACATTGGATCTGGAAGTCTCTTATATCGAACTTTTGGTCTTGGCGTACCTGCAGAAGGAGAGGAAGCAAAATGCCAACAACCCCCCCCCCCCCAGGGGCACGGCACTGGGCTTTAAAATGGCCAGGCTTTCCACAATTAAAACAATTCCCTGTAGGTTTCATCCCTTTTTGCAATGCCATAGCCAAAGTCTCCATGTTGTAAGCCTGAGAACCCACCACTGCACATGCTTTTAACAGATCAGCCAGAGTAACCTCACCTCTAGCCACCAAGGGCTGCAAGATACTCTTGCAGTCAGCGTTTGCATTTTCAACTGCCAATTTCAGCAAAAGTTCTTTTGCAGCTTCCTCATTAGAGATTTGCCTGGTAATAGCCAATTGTAGCCTTTCCACAAAATCATTATAAGACTCAGATGCTGTTTGCTTAATTTGAGAAAAAGACCGTGCTGGGGTTCCCACATCCTGAATGCGGGACAATGCCCCAAGGACAGCTGCCATAACCACTGGAAATACGTGATCAGGCAAATTAGCAGCTTGATCTGCAGTGGATTCAAACAAGCCTGCCCCGTAGATTTGGTCTGGCGTATACAGCCCCCCCGAATTCCTTCCCCTAGTGACAGCCTCCCTTTGGTATTCTGAGTCAAAGACCACATACTGAGTAGAACTCAATATCATTCTCATTAAATCTTTCCAGTCACTAGGAATCATGCGTGAGGTAGCCAAACTTGTCAGAAGCCCCTTTGTAAAAGGACTTTGAATACCATAATCTTTAACTACTTTTTTAATTTCCCTAAGAATTGCTAAAGGAATTGGAACCCATTCCGTCTGCAGATTGCCTTGAGCATCCACTTGCCTATTGACTGGAAACAAATTCATCTGGGTAATCTCATCAGACTCTAACTTCTCCTCATTGAAAGCCTGATGCATCATGGCTTGAACCTTTCCCATTTTTGATTGGATTTTATCATTCACAGGAATAGGTGCTGTTGGAAATGATAAAGCACACTCCAGTTTAGGAGAAGGAGGGTGCAATACAATTCCTTTATAAGGAAGAGGTTCTACTAAAGTTTTTAAAAGAGGTTGTTGCTGGGTCTCTAAAGCAGTCATAACAATCTTCCAAAATATCAAAATTTCAGCTGTTGCCCGTGGCCCTTCATGAAGGATAGTTCCAATTCTCCTCCATGTGTCTAACTTTAAAGAGCCTTTCTCTGGATACCAGGGACATTGCCGCCAGATCTCTTGCAGCAGCTCTCTCACATTATCTTTTGAAAGAACTATTTGCTCCCCCCCCCCCCCCCCGAGGGTTTAAAGATAAAGAAATTTGTCCTTATT
Source organism: Hydrophis major (assembly GCA_033807585.1). NCBI lineage: Eukaryota > Metazoa > Chordata > Lepidosauria > Squamata > Elapidae > Hydrophis > Hydrophis major. Next base: position 112,799,878 of record CM066330.1, read on the forward strand.
AACTTCTGCAACTCACTAACATGCCATTCCTGTGGTTGAGAGAGTTTTCCCCCCATGCTCCCTGAATAATCCTATTGTCCAGCAATAGTTAAGTACGTACTTTACCTATTCCAGGCGAGGAAACACGGAGGTCCGGACACGTACCACCTGCAGTGGATCACGTCGGGGTCACCACTTGTGGTGGACTCCCATGGAAAGAATGAGACACAGAGGCTGGTGTACTCGGGATGGGAGTCTAGAGCAAATTCTAGTGCCCCCTTTTATTGAGAAATTCGTACATAGTAAGCATTCACATTGTGGATTACAATAATTAGATATAGCACACAAAACTGTTTACAATTGTCTGAGCTGCTTAATTGTTTCTGGTGTTTGTTTTTAATTTCCTTGCTTATCTCAGTGACCCTTAGGCAGACATGTATGTATAAGGTCTTAGACTAATCCTTACCCAATACTGAAGTCAAAGTTTTATTCCCACAATTGTACTCTTCATTTTTTTTACCTTAGGCTTTGACTTTTTTTCACTTTTCCATGCCATCATAAAATAATGTTCTTTCTTAAAATGATTATTAGCTTGCTTGTATTAAAGTGCTATTTATTAATTTTCTTCATCAATTTAAACCTTCAAGTGAAACTCTGACTCAGCAGAATTATTTCCCCTCCCCCTCCCCTCGCTCTCTCTTCCCTACAGTAAGGAGCTTAATAAGTATTTTGTGGTCCAGAGGCTGATTTAAATTCTGTATGATCTTTGATTTTTACTAGAGTGCTTATTTACTTATACTACATTTACAAAGCAAGAGTGCATTTTCAGCTTTTTGTTCCGGTTAAGCTTTGTTAGTCTACTTTCCAAGATATAAAATCTTTTATTTTTGTCTAAGAGAACAAGATGTTTCAGTAAGAATGTAATAAAATTCTAGTCACTCTAGCATTTCTTGAAAGTAGTCTGTAGAAATTGTATGAACCTATTAATCTCTCTACAATACTCCATTGATTTTTTTTCACATGATTATTGTAGGCTAATATGATGCTTGATAAATGGAAGCAAAATACAAAAATTAATACCATTGAAAGTAGCTTTGCTCAATATTGGATGACACAAGTGTTCTGTTTATGATGCCTCATTCACCCAAGCACATTCTGTTTTACTATTAAAAATACTTAAGTCAGTTTGGCAGATAAACTGAAACAATTGTGTTTATAGTATCTTTGCACATATTTTTTACAAAATAACAAATCCACTGTCTATTGAATGTTCTGCTCATAAAACCTTGGGCCAAACAAGTCATAAAAGGGAGCTGGTCACTCAGTTTCAATAAAGCTTTCTGTTTAGGGGTAATTCTTTCTTGTTACAACCAAACTTAGCCTGGCTATTGAGAAGCTAGCCATACCTAAGTATTGAGCTTCATTTGCAGTGGAATCCTTATCCATAATTCCTAGAATCTGAGAAATAGACATCTGGAATAGGCACCTCTCTGAGCTTTCTCAATTGATTCTAGTTGAATTATGATTCCCTATCCCAGTAAGCATTATTAGCCATTCAGTATACTGCTTGCACCTTTTCATTGCTGGAATATAGGAAACAATACAATGATATGCAAATTAATCCATAGATTAGAGATCTTAGCTTGCACAGAAATGTGACTGTGGTAAAAATGGTTTTTAGTTATGTTTGTGGAATATGAGCCAGAATCAAATCTGACTGGTATTGCCCTTACCAAGTAATTGCCCTTATCATTAGCAGGGAATACTGTATTATTTTGACTGGTAATCCAATCTACAGTTTCTTTGTAGAGGTGTTTCCAAGTTGAAATATTTAGCAGGTGATATCACCATTGCCCAGGGGATGCCCTCTTGGGGGCTCCTTTCATGTTCCCATGAATGAGCCCACAGAAGTGGTACCATGCTTTCAAACTGCTAGGTTGAAAGGAGCTAGAGCGAATGAGAGGAGCTTACTTCACCACATACAGCACTTGGGTCTCAAACACGGGTGTGCAGATTGTCAACCCACGTGAGCCACTGCTCTCCTAAGTGAAGATGGATCAGAGCAATAATGGTCAGTAAAGTTTGATATTTATGGGTACTTTTGATGAACCCAATGCACATGAAAGATTAACTTGGATAGGATTTAATGAGAGAAATAAGCAAAAGTAAAATAAATAAAAAGTTAGAAAATAGATAAGCTGTGATATTTAAGGAATGATGGTTACTAAATAAAGGTACTCTAATATTATAGAGTTGAACACATGTAAAGAAGTAAAGCTGTAGGTTTAATTATGAGAAGACAAAGAGGATGTGAATTGGTGTCATGGTTGTGGTTCATAGGAAAGGAGTAATCTATAACATGGCAATAATTTTATGTTGTGCTGTAATGAATGGTAGTAGTAGAAAATATGAATTTGGACAAAATCATGCAACATGTAAATGAATGTGATCAAGGGAAAAAATGGAAACAGAAAATGTGATTGTGTATTTTGAGAAAAACATAAGAATGCTGTTCCAATCAAAAATAACAGCAATTTCAATGAGATCTAGAAACTGAAGAACGATAATGGTGAATAGGGTGGATAGCATATCAGCAGTATACTCAGCCTGTCTGCACAAATCAGTTTCAAATAGAGTTACTTACATCCAGTCATGTCAAGAACGGGACCTGATAACTATCTCCCATAGTGTTTGTCACAATTTCTTTTAAACTATATCCAGTTTGGTGGGTTCAAAACACCAAAAGAGCTAATAGTAACCCAGGTCCCTAAAAAATACACACAAGCACTCACATAACTATTACTCACTATTGATATTCTCCACTCTTCCCCACTCCTGCTAGAACTTCTGCTAATCTACCTACTACTTGTGAATAGTGCTAGAGAAAAACACCCTTTTTTAAGCTGCTTTAAGCTGCGTTACGGTTTTACACACCCCTCCCTCTCCCTCTCTCTCCTTCTCCCATGCACACTCAATTATTTCATAGCAAATTTTTTTATAGTTAACCTTGCCATGCTATCCTTGAGAGGGTTTAAAGAGAAGGGAAGAAAGCAGCACAGGTGCAGCCAATTTTCTGGGCAACCTGTTCTCAAATTACTGTAACTCCTCTGTCCCAGCATTATGTGAGAGCTGCTAAACTACCAAAACTGAGACAGATGTCAGATATAGTACTTCTTTATTCTTGCCCCAACAGTTTTCGATTTTAGATGCAAAATCTTTGTAATAATTCCTAAGAAAGTATTTTCAACAAGGTCTTATTACACATGAATACACTAAAAGCAGCCTGAGGCCATATACTGGGAATTCAGCTTTCCATATTCTAGGAGGCAGTTGTACTAGATGGGATAGGTCTTCTATAATCCTTTCATACCTCTTTCCTATTACTACAGTAATAAGACTTCCCATATCCATATTTCTTTCTGAGCACTTAATCCTCCCTTCTTAATCCAATTGGGCTTGATTACTATGAGAATGGAGTTTTTAAAAAGCATGTGTGAAAGTGAGAAGTGAGAAGAAATAAGATGAACAGTAAATGGATGCTGAATGACTGAGAATGCTGAATAGAGAAGTGAATAACTAGTGCAAAAGAAGTACATTGAGGTGATTTGATAATATGGAGAACATGAACGAGGATTAAACTTCAAAATAAATAGATGAAAGAATTAATGAAAGAAAAAAGATCAGGAAAACTGTGGTGATAAAAGATGATAGCTTTAGAAAAAGAGCTCTCACTTGCTCACAACTGTTCACAAATTCATTCACATTTCTTCTGCAGCATTTTTTTTGTTTGGTTTACCTTATTTTTCTCATACAATCTTACCTATAATGGTGTTTAAACCATTCTAGCTTCTTTTTATAAAATTACTGCAACAGATTAAAACTAATTTAAAATGTCATGTCAGGAGATGCTTCTATCAAATCTCTAGTTTGATTTAAATATGTTATGATATATAATAGTTTTATAAAATATTTTATGACAGGGCAAACCTCAACAGTGATTTGGAAAAACAGTTCAGAATTTGCACAAGTGCTGCACTTCTTTGCTGTGGATGAAGGCAGCCCATCTAGAAAAAAGATTGTACAAGGTCCAAGCACTTCCTCTAAATCATTTTCAAAGTCTGACAGCTCTAATAAATATTCTTAATCATTTGTCATCTTTTTTTGCAGAATTTGAACGAATATATTGCTGCCTTAATAGCTTTAAAACAAAAAATAATTGATGCCGAGTAAGTACCTTTTTATCTATTTTTGCTACAAAAGCTTTACTTTTATAGTCTTAAACTATTGTTTGAATATAATTAGGGACTAGATGGGAGGCTAGGAATATATAATAGTGCAAATAAATTGGGCATGATGAGTATGAGGAGTCTAATATGGAATATAATCCATTTTATAATCTATAAGGTTCTGATGAAGTACATTTGGGGAGTTCTGTTATGTCCAACACTACTGCGGAAGATGGTGTGCAAAGATGTCAACCTGGTATACTTTGCTGTTATGATAACAATGTTTTTCACATTAAATACCTATGACAACTCTCAAAAAGTGTTTGGAAATATTTTTACTTGAATACTCTTTGGAAACCATTTTATACTAACCACTAATTAATTTTCACTGAAATCAGTTTCTTCCAAGCACAGCTGATGTGCTGGTTTTCAATTCCTGAGGCCTAAAATATAATATAATATAGGCAACCTTTTGTCAGGCATCGGTACAACTTGCTCCTATCAATTATATCACCGCAAAATGTCCAAAATTGTATCTTTTTGACACAATAACATTGTTAGAAGGGGTAAAGCAACTATTTGGAGCACATTTGGCCAGGTGTATGGGTTTAAAGATTGGAATGGGAGCAAAATTTTCCTCCCATCCTCACCCTTACTTGGGAGAGGACCCAAGAAACTGCACTGTCAAAGGCACTTTCCTGCCAAATGTTTGCAATAGAATTTCGGATGATGGAGAACTGCAGATGAGCCATGGATTTCCCATGAATAGATCTGGTGGTGTAAAGGACCACTTTTTGCTTTCTAGGGTAGTGTAGTGTCAAGGGATCTTTATGGAGAAGGCAAGAGATAATAATAAGATGACAAACCTTTTACATCATGCCACAGATGTTGCAATATATTTTGCATTGGGATACAAATATATATGAGTGGTGTGTGCATCATGACATTGCTACATTCATGTTGTCATCTTTTTTGGGACATCCTGTAGACACCACAATCTAGCATTTCAATTTTGCACTGTAAAATGTCAGTAGTTCCTGCCAATTAATGTGTAGAAAATGACAAGGGATGGCTAAAGATCCGGTGTATTAAGATGGGGTATCTTTGGCTATGGTCATCTTCCCCAATGCTCAAAGCTATGCAAGGTTATTAACTCTCAGGCCTGGAAATGGGGCAATGTGGCATCTTTGTTGGAGTTGTGTGCAAAATTATGACTTTTGTGGAAATATAATGTATCAGCCATCCCTTGATACTGATTAAAGATATCATTCAGATGTCTGTTTAAAGATATCATACATTCATTCATTCATATTTATATAGTGGCCTGTCTCATGTGACTGATAAAATATGTTAGATTAGATTAGATGCTATGAGCATAGTATGTGGTCACTTTAAGCACATGGGCAGCAGTTCCCCCACAATTGTGTGGCTCACCCCTCTACTATTTATAGCCATTGATATACTTGGAAGCAGTTTTTAGTCACCAGGGGGAAATAGATCCACATCCCCCCCTTTTGGGGATACATTTATGAAAACAAAAATGTCTGCCTACTGTGAGAAATCAGATCTCAAACATATCTTATATTTGCTCAAAAGGAAAAGAGAATGCTTTCCCTTTTCTTCTTCTAAGCATAAGAGACCATTTTCTGTAATTACCAGACAACGATATTCAAGATGTGCAGTTTAGAATTTGGTCTCTTGAGTTGTTTTTCCCCCTTTGCCAGTCAGCAATCTGTCTTGTTTGTTTGTCATGTGTGCACTTTCATCTAATCCTTCTCCTGTCCTTTTCTTACAGCCACCTACTTGCAGAATACCAACAAAAGTGCAATGATATCCTTTTCTGCATTTAAAAAAAAAACTTCAATGCCTTGCTTTATTGTTGGAAATTTAAATTGTAGCATTTTCAACAGTGGTGTCAGAAGCTTCTAATAAGTGATGAGCAGTATTTGATGGAATACTGAGTTGCATATACTATATATTTTATTCATTCTGACTTCTGAAATCTTGCTGGTGTAATCTGTCTGGGCTTTGATTACCCAGAGTTGCATCAGGCGTTAGTAGTTAGATAGGGAGCGAGCAGCAGCCACAACAACTTTAGTAGAAAGCATCTGCCTTGTTTCCATGACAATGAGAGTGAATGGTGTTTTTGTGGGGAGCGGGTATCTGATACAAAGCATCCATAAAGTGAGAGTCACCAATTATTGTGCTCTGACTTTTCAGTGATCAAACTAACTAATGACTTCAGGAGATTTTTTTAAAAAGAACATTGAATGCTGATACTTTTATACCAAATTTAAAATGCATGCCTGCTACTACAGAAGCAGGGATTAAGGGAGATAACCCTTTCTTTATCGATTCACAAATCCAAGAATCAGGAATAGATATCCGGATGTCAGCAAAATGTCTCTAAAGGGATTTCAGGATTTTATAAAGAAATGTTGAACCAGTCAGCTTTGAAATCCTTCCTTTGGCTTCTAATAGTCGTGATCCTTATTTGATTCTACACTGTCATAGGATTTGATCTCCTTCAGTTTTTCTCTCTTGCATTTCAAAGGTACCTTTAAGATTTTAACAACCTTTATTTATTAATTCAGGCAGCACCCCAAGTTTCTCATTATGTTCTCTCTCTCCTTATTAATGGATTCACAATATCAAGAAACCTGTTCTCTTTTGAGAGGGTTTATTCCCCCCCTGTCCCCCCCCCCATTTTTCCTGCTCTGTCATATGTAGCAAAGATAATTCTGTATATCCAGTTTTCTTTAACAAGGCAGCACAGCTTCAATTTGCTAAAAGGTAAGAATTTATTTCAGTTCAATTTTCCATTATTTGGAGTTGTATGAGTTTCTGGGCATTAATAGTTGCTTATAGTGTGACTCTTCCCCAAGCAATATAGCATGACAAAATAGCTTTTGTTGAATTAATCTTTGAATACAGTGTGGCTTTATTGCTTCTTTGGGCCTTTGACAAAACAAATGTACAAAACAGAATTTTAGTTGAGTTTTAAGTTTTGTTTTGTTTTTCTCATCATTTTTAAAGCCATGTTTTCCTCTCTGTAAAGTTTCCTGTGTCTCTTTCAGAGAAAACAGTACACTTCATCACCAAGTGGAACAAATGTTCCAGAAAATATCACCTCTGAAAAAGTGTCAAGAAGAGCTTGGATCTGTAAAAGCAGAGCTGGAAGAAAAAAAGGTAGCTTCCTCTTTTTTTGAAATAGAGATCCATATTGTTTAGAGACACTGCATGTTTGTTTTGTTTTTTTTAAATATAATTATGATTTGTACCTGCAAATTTATGCATCAAGTTTTGCTTTAAAAATCGTCACTTGGGAATTTGCATGCCTTGATACCATAGTACATCATGTCCTTTAAGAAAGACTAGGACTTGAAAAGTTAGCTTATACTCACTTGTTGACTAGCAGCTGTAAATTATAACTCTGTAATACATGACTGTATATTTATAATTATTTATAATTATAAAATCTAAAAAGAAAATGAGGTAGTGTGACTTGCTGGAGATTTAACCACTATGCTGCTTCAGCCATAAGTCCATCTTTTATCTCAATGGGCCTTCTTTTCCAATTTACATCATCTCATGCCTAGTGCATTGTTGGACTTCTGGTGAGAAACATACAGGCTAACCTAGGAGGACCGTTAGCAGTGAACGTTAGTTGAGTGGATGGGTGATTTAGCTGTGGATTTTTACTTCATTAGCAGTTCCAGAGATCTGCTTTTGCTCTATCCTTACATGTAGTACTAAAATTTAAAACATTTTTGGGATGCACATTGACGAACTGATGTGGCCCATCACAGACAACAAATAAAAAAAATGAATGCGTTATGACTGATATACAGTAATGAGAGGTTTTGCAGGACCATGTTATGAATTAATAAAGATAAATGAATTGTCCAAAGGATATATGAACAAGAAATGTCCATCCAAATGCTTAGACATACATATATCAACAGTGTATTCATATTTTTTAGAGCTCACTTAAGATATACCAAGAGACTCATCTGGAATATGTTCGAGTGAGAGAAGAAATGGATAAAAGTGACAATGTGTGAGTCATTATTATGGAACTAACTAATGGATGTACACTGCATTTGCCTTTTTTTTAATTAAAAAATTCAAATAATCATCCAAGCTCTTCCTGTAATTTTACAGAGAGGGAGAGGGAAGGGGGGAGAGAGATGTACCTTTGGGTGAGGGCAGTTATTGACTTCCTTGGCAGATTTGATAAGAGGGAAAGAATTGGTTAATATACTTCCACATCAGCAAGACCAGAACATAATTCCAATTTTTATAGGAAAGCAAATGCAACTCCTATAAAGGGAAGAATGCCACTTAGAAATACCACCTTTCTGATGACTCATTCCCCTTTTGCATAGATTGTCTCCTCTTCTGTGATGATAAATAGTGTAACTAGATAGTTTTGCTTGATGAGAGAAGAAGATTTTGTACCTTTCACTAGTTCAGGGAAGCAAACATCTCAAGCTAGTTGCCAACCAGATTAGCAAGTTTTCTCCCCAATTTTCCTTCCTGCATCTCTTGATGAGTTTATTGTATGTTATGAGAAGTCTTTATTAGGGATGTGCAAAGTATTTGAAGGGACCCTCAGTAAAGCCATGCAAAGTATAAGTCCTTGAAGTGTGTCTCTGAGCATGCATAGACAACACTTCCAATAGTACCACCAGAGAAGCAAAGTGAGTATGTATATGCAGATAGCTCAGGGCAGCTTTTGAAATTTTTCAAATGACATGGTTGCCTCACTGCTAAAAGAACAGATGTTTTACTCACTCTTACAGATTTTGCACAGCACCCCTTTTTAATGGTTCCACAATTCCAATTGTTATTATCCATAAAGAACACTATGGGCAGCCAACACCTCATAAAGCTAACCAAATTATGAAATAGAATTAAATCTAAAATGCAACTTTGAACCAAACATAAATTAAAGAAAAATAGATTGAGGAAGTTCTTTGGTCATTTTTCACATATGTATTTTAAAATTTTGTTTATACTTTCAGGAAGAAAAAATTAGAAAATAAAGTGAAAAAGCTTGAAGGTAATTTAATCTTTATTGTTGAAGGGTGATGTTTCATAAGCATAATATAAATGGCAGAAGATATTTAAATATACAAAAAGAGATTTTAACCATAAAATTGAACTTGCTTCTCAAACTGTCATCTCATCTCCATCCCTGTAAACTAGGTAAATATATTAAATGTAATGCCATGCAGTATAATCAGGGTTAAACTTACTAATGTTTATCCATTCTCTTAATTATCAATATTAATAAAGGAAAAAGATAGAAAGCTAAAAAAGTTCTTACATACTTCTGGGAGAAGAAAGTGGAACATTATCTCACTGCTTTGTCTCTCTGGCAAAACAAAACAACAACCCTGACACATTGCCTTAGATAGCTGCAGGGACAAATGTACAACAATTACCTCCAACTTAGTTCTTCCTTCTTTACTTTAAATTGAAAAAGTAGATATGAAATAAGGTGGATTCACTATAACCCAATGTTTCCCAAATCTGGATAAATTATCCAAAATTAGATAAATGTTTTTTCTTTAATGCCATATAAACCAATTATCAAATAAAACAAAAATATTTAAATTAACTTAAAGTGTTTTACTTTCATTGAGCAAAAAAAAATGTTTCTGATAAATGGTTTTGGGTAATGAAGGAAAAAGTTTAGAAAACACTCCTTTAACCTATATATAAGGGAATAAATTTAAACAGTCTAGAAATCATAAAATAAATACTCCTTTTTGTGGAGTTCCTGGTATTCTCTAAACTTGGTTGTTTGCTTGCAGACATTTCATTACCTGATTATCTAACATCATCAGTGTAAATGTGGGGTTTGCTTCCTGTTTATACACAGTAGCTTGTCCTGCAAGTGTCCTGTCTTGCCCTGCAAACAATACCCTAATCAAGGTACAAGCAGAAAAACCACACCCTGGTTGTGATAACCCATTAGATTTAAGAGTAGGAGATCAGGTGATGCACCCCTTAAAAGATAGATGGTAGCAGCAGGAACTGCCAAGGCAATGCCCAAACAGATAGGGTGAAGCCAAGTTGTGAAAAAGGTTTCTAAGTGATATGGTTTGAAAACCTCTGGTTGTGTGGTTCAGCCAAGCCACTGTGGTCAGTAATTTCAAATTGAATTATCTCTGGTGATCCAGTACAGAGTCCAAGAATGCAAGAACATAACTGCTTTTCTCTCTGATACATATTTGGAAAGCATCATTACTTTTATGTGGAAACAGATTGCAATATTTGCAGAATTTAAATTAATAATTGTAAGTAATTAATTTTCTGTATATGTCAGCAAACATTAACACCAAATTCTAGATCCATTTACTTGTAATTAAGCTCCAGTTCACTGAGTCTCTCAATGCAATTCTATACATATCTGCTTGAAAATTGAGGAGAAAACTAAGACTGTTTAATTATCAAATTCCATTTATGTTGTTGAGAAGCCGCAGGGTGCTTGAGATTGGAGATCCAACTTACAATCACCTTAATGCTCATTCAGCCACATAAGTTATGACTGTGCTCATAAAGAAAGCTGATCAGTCCTCATCTGATCACCTGTGGTCAGGTGATTGCAATTCAGGCGTTTGGCAACTGTTACAGCTGGCTAACAACAAGCAAGTCATTGGGGAAACCAGCAGGTATTCACAGATCATAGTTACATGTGGTTTCATTTAATGACTGCAGTGAATTGCTTAACAGTCACAGCCAGAAGGTCAGGCACAGTCACATGATGCTTGCATTACAACTGCATCACTTAACAACAGAGTTGTTGATCCCAATTGTGGTCAATATATATTTGCACATTTGAGTTATATTTTAATGAATTTGATTAAACGGTGATGAACCTGAATAATTTCTATAGAAATGAGAACCTGTTTATTGCATTCTGAAAATATATAAAATGTAACCAATATTTGCATTTTATGGTCTGTCAGGAAACCTTGAGAAAGAATTGATGAAACATCATTCTAGTTATGTATTTTGCATATTTATCATGCAATTTATTTTCTGGAAGCAGTTTTTTTTTCAAATACTCTTACACCCTAAGAATCATTTTGCTTTCTGAGACCACCAAAAAGGTGGTCCAAGCATATGGAGTTCTTTGTTTATACATTTGTAGAAAAGCTGTGGAATTGGTATCTGCTGTTCATGTTTTACTGTGACTCTAACAAAGCAGAATTGTACACACATCCAGTGTGATGAAATCCTAGTGAAATACATACTGGTACAGAGCCCAGTGTTGCAAACCCTGAATAAATATTAGAAGGCTAAACCAACAGAAAGGTACTAACATCCAAGTGCACTGATAGATTCGTGCCATAATTTTGAAAGCTACTGTTTTGTTTAATGCATTTTTATTTCTTTGTTTCCTTAAATGAAGAAGCTGCAGCAAAGCACACTCAGGAATTTAAACAACTGAAAGCAGAGAAGAAAGTGCTTGAGAAGGAATTGAAGAAAGCACAGGTAAATTTTTAAAGCAATAATATACATATACAGTTTTCTTTAAAAGACTAAAGTTTGTAGTATTCTTAAGTTGTAAGTAATTCCCCAACATGGACAGGAGTATTTAATGTGTTCTAAGATAAGGAATGAATGTTGTCAGGAGTCATTTGAGACATAAGAAGTTCTTGTGCTCTCTTGAGCACAATTCCCACAACTAAAGGACACCTTCTCACATTTGTATCAGATGCATTATTTTGATAACTTTACTAATGCAAGAAGGGGACTGAAACTGCAGAACTGGACTGTTGGATTTATAGTTTCTTATTTTTGTGGTCAGTGTGGCAAGAGAAATGCCATCTGCAGAAATGATGGTTATTGCAACTAACTATAATGATAATGATAATATTTGAAAAATATTCTGGATGCATAGTATCTTTGTATGCATGAAGGGGAGGGGTTTGCCCCAGCCACGGAATATTTGGCTTAACTTTGCATGGGCAAAGAAAGGGGAAAAATACATGTCAAACTAGAGGGAGGTGGTAGCAAACACCATGGTAGCCAAGACCAACTGTTTAACCATTTAACAATTATAAGAATAAATTATCCTAAACTGGTTGTTTCTAATTAGATATTATACATGTAAAGTGGCATTCCTGAATACGATGTTTCTCAGATATGTTGCGATTACAATTCCCAGAATTCATTCCCAGCATTGCTTATTGCCATTCTAATGGAAATTCTAAGAAATATATTTCAAAGGCATCTGGAACACACAAAGACCACTTTGATGTTTTTATTACTGAATATGAAAACAAACTCACACATCTTTTTCAGTGTCACTACTCAGGCTGTGTACATCCATTAATTTAAATTGTTTTTCTCCCCTTTTTGGTAAATAGGAAAAGATTCATGGCTTCCCTAACAGAAAGCAAAAGAAAGGTGACTTTTCATGATTTGTTCCTCTTTTGGGTGTGGGAGGAAATATTTTGGTTCACAGTTTAATTTTTAATCTGATATGGCTGGTTCTCTTTCCTCTCAGTGTTGAAAAATGCAGAAACCCAGAGTGAGAGTGAGAATTTAGTAGCAAATGTGAACAAAGGTTGGTATGTGTAAGTTTTGCATATATTGCCATTGATTATTCTTCTGTTCTTTGGTAACTTGGCTTATTCAGTAGAAGGCTCTGATACTTTGGTATGTATGGATTGTCAGGTTTCAGTCAGGGGCATGACAATATATCTAGGATCTCCAGACACTTAACCCCTTATTTAGACATGGTCTCTATCACAGGCATGATGAAACCATACACACACATACAGATGATTTGCTCAGTTCCCAGAAGACATATCGGTCAATGTGAATGCTAGGGCTTTCCTTGTCACATTTCAAAGTCAGTGGTTCTCTTGATGACCCAGTGGAAATCACCTAATCTATGATGATATAGTGGTTCTCTTTAGGATAGGAACCATTGGTTCTTGCATGTCCAGGTTCACTCTTTGTGGGAGGGCCACAAATTGGAGATTTTCCAAAGGCTGCAAAGGATTTCTTGATGTAATATTTATTCTTTTTTTTTTTTTTTGAAAATTTTATTTGGGTTTTCACAAAAAAAACCACAATACAAATAAAACATTTTTTTTTTAAATAGCATGGTCCCGGGTTACACTTCTTCATACAGACACAAACTCAATTTCATGCTCACTTTTATGTTCTATTCCATATCTGATTACTGTTTTACATTTTCAACATAGTTTTTCGCCTCTCTTAATTTTCTCAATTTTATTTTAATTATCTCAATTCAAATCATTATATTTATACTTTTGTCTGTCCTGTTTCAATTTCATATTTTCTTTTCTCATTAAACAAATTTTCTCCTGTAGTTACTAATTGGAGTATGACATCTTTATATCTTTTAATTTTATCCATTCAACTCTTATTTAAGCTTCAATATATACCTTGAGGTTATAACATTCAATATGATACAACTTCCAATCAATTTTTGCTTGGTACATTCTTAAAATATACACTATATTCTCAAAAAGTGATTATAAATATATGTAATTAAAACATTCTATTCCAATTCAATTCTATAATTAATATTCATTCAGTCTTAACATCTTCAACATTACTTTTCAATTGAATATCATACTTCCTTGGGAACACTTATAAGCTTTCCATAATTTTTTCCACCTATTTCTCTTCCCTTATATTTTATAAAACATTAAATAATTAAAATGTTCCCATCCTTTCCTAATTCAATTCTCTCATTATTTTATTTCATTTATTTATTAACAAACATTTCACTAGATTACAATAACTGTTTTATCCATCATTTTAATCATACATTGTTTCATATTTTCTAAAATTATTCCTATTTCTAATATAACAATACTATCTTATGTACCTTTGCAGAAACCCTTTTTCAATTAAATTTTCACCTATTATCACTAAATAGGCCCTATTTCTCCATATCTTGTTTCTGTCCTTTATAACTTCTTTTCCTTTCTTCTTCCCTCTCTTCTTCTCCCTCCCCTTTTTACCCCCTTGTCTCTGTAGTTCTAATTCTCTCTTCTGTATTCCTCTCTTCTGTTGCTTTCTAATATTATACTTATTTTTCAAGTTATTATTCCTTTTCTTGGTTGTTTTTTCAAATCTTAAACTTTTCATTTGCTTTCCCCCCTTTCCTTTTTTTTCCCCACATAAAATTACTTGTTCATTAAAGATGGCTTCTTCTTTGTGTCCAGTCTTCTTGTTCTGCAGGCGTTTCGTGTCATTTCTCATAGTTCGAGATCTCCATTTCTAAGAATTGAAATACGAAGCCAAAAGAACCTCTCCCTTCTTGTGCATCTTCTTTGTACTTTTTAAGTTCCATTTTCAGTTCATCTAAAAGTAGTGCCATTTTAAAACACTTTTAAACAACCACCCGATTGATTTTAGTCATTCAAATGCAATAACCAAAAATCCAGAGATCACCAAATAATCCAAATACTCCCAAGCTGTTTCTTCATGCTTCTTTTTTCCACTTGCTCTTCCTAGGGTTCTACTAATTTGTAGCCAAGTTTCAGTTAAAATGTATCTTTTAGAAGTCTTGTTGAGGTTTTACTGTAAATTCCTTTTAATTCCAGGCAGTCTCCTCCCTTTTTTCCAGATCCTGCCCTTTTATTCTTTTTCTCGCCTTTCCTGCTTTTAAAAGGTTTTAAATATCCAGAAATCTTTATTATCCCTTTGGCATTTTATTTGCAGCTTAAATGCCTATTGATGTCAAAGTGGATTTTTTTTCCAATTTCTTATTTAGATCTCTTAGCTGTCAGTATAGGGAAAAGGAGAGAAGAAGAAGAAACCAAATCCTTTCCCCTTTCTCTCTCCTTCACTGCTTCAAAATCTTCTTTGGGAACAATGTTACTTTTTTTTTAGTTTAAATTTCAGGGTACCTTAGTTCTTGTTTTTGCAGTTTAACCTGGTCAACAAAAACTTTCTCTTCTTATCTTCCTCCTGCACATTCTTTTCCAGTCGAGTTCTTCTTTGAGGTGACCATTTCTGACCACTGCTGCAACCGCCTTCGGGAAAGGGAGTAAGGGCCAGCTGAGGAGGAGAGATGCAGTTCTCCTCAACCCTGCTGGCAGTCTCCCCCCTCTTCACCACCTCTATGGGATGGCTTAGCCCTGAAACCAGCCGGCTCGGGGTGCTCCAGTGGCAAGCACGGATTGAAACCGCACACTATCGCAGTTTCAGTCTGTCCGTGAAGAGGCTCAAACTGAAAGTTTCGATGTAATATTTTTTTCTGTGTTCCACCACAGTGTTAAAATTATTGAAACATTGAGAGTGAGTCCCAAAGGTGCTTTTTCAAGAGGCAATTGGGCTTTCTTGTTTTTCTTTGAAGACATTTTGCTTCTCATCCAAGAAGCTTCTTTGCTTCTCATGCATTCTTTGCTTATCATCCAAGAAGCTTCTTCAAAGCTTCTTCAGCTCTGAAGAAGCTTCTTGGATGAGAAGCAAAATGTCTTCAAAGAGAAACAAGAAAGTCCAGTTGCCTCTTGAAAAGTCCTTTTGGGACAACCATGACCTGGATGACTGAGAATCTCCATAGACATTGAGAGTGAGATGCAGGATAAAGAGGCTGTCTCACTGTTTTCCTAAAAGCCAAAGCAGAAGTGTACAGATTGTGAAGATAATGAAGAGTTAAAAGCATTGGAATAGAAAAGAAATCAGTGCCCCATTTTTGAAAGAAAAAAAACACCAGCGTGATGGTAATAAATGCAGTAAAAAACAAGCATGGCCAAGGAGCAAATTTTGGAGATTGGTTATAAAACTACTGTAGAAATTTAGGAAGGAAGAATGTAAGGAAATGGCACATAGAAATTATTTGGTATTTTAGGAATGAAATTGGTTCTATCAACTTTTTCCACAAGATCGTTTGACAATATGATGATTGGATATCTCTATGCTGAATTTTCTCTATTTGAATTGAACACAATAAAAAAATATCTGAGAGAGGTAGCAAGCTATAGAATTAATTAAAACTAGTTAAGGATTAATTTCTTACCATTTGTTAAGTACAAATCATTATCCTTGAAAGCAAACATATGAAAGCTGCTAGTTTTTTTTTTAAATTCTCTCAGCTCATCTACCATAACAAGTATCTTTGATGCACACAATAACATCTGAGAGAGGAAATGAAGGAAAATGTGTTCTTTCAAATACTTTCCTGTTTGGTCAACTTAAAGTGATCTTTTTTTCCTTATACCAGGTGATATGGTTTAAATTTATGTAATTTTATATGCAGGTAGTACAGAACGAAGTAATTTGAATGCTAAGAAAAAATCAGGTTAAAAATTATATTTTATTTCATTTCTGGGTTCATTATTTAAGTTAATGAAGGGACAGGCCAAAATTACAAGGAAATGATGCAATTTAAATTGACGTGCTTGACTTCTTGGTATTGTTTATCATACCAATAGCCTGAATTCTCCAAGGAGGTACAAAACTCAGGAGACTTGTAGAGAAGGAAAAAGAGCTTTATGACTTAAAGCTTAGATAAAATCAAAATATATACAGAAATACACATATACAAACATACATACATGCATACATACATAGCTGATTAAACTGTATAAAAGTAAAACAATATTTTATTTGTGACAATGATTTTTACATCTTCATCAATTATATAGGCATGACAATTTAGTAGAAAGAACTCAGTGAGGTCAAGGATATCTGTGATTTTCCATTCTTTTTGTTAATGTGTTGTATTTTAGGCCTTGGGCTTTGACCTTTTGATGACCAATGCCTTTTTTTCAAATTTTAATAAAAATTAGCTTTTCTGAATTGTGTATATTCTACACATATGCCCCTTGTTTGGTGAATGTACTATATATCTTAACATTGTGGAGATATGCTTTATGTTTTTGTTCAGAGACAACACAATTATCCACCTGAATTTTTATTTTTACCAATGTCTTGGATTACATATAGCCATGTTCCAGCACATCAAACCACATGTAAACAATATAATGATGTGGATTTTTTTTACAGAAAAAATTAAATTTCTGTTGGAAGAACTCTGGCAGTGTATAGAAAGCTCTACAAGAAAAAAGCAGATCAACAAATGTGAACACACAATAGGTAAGATCAAGAACCAGTGCTTTAGAGGAAATTGAAATAATTAAAAAAAACTTTTCATATTTTAATAAGACTAAGTAATACTCATGCTTTTTTCCCCTCCCTCTCTAATTGCTGGTTTTCCTCCTGCTTCAGAAACACATAGAAAGACAAGTAAGTAATTTCCAATTTTATTTATTTATTATTAATTAAAGAAACCTATATAGCCTTCCAACTCATACATGGCTTAGAATAAGAGACTAAAATGCAATATTTTCTTATTCACTTGTACATTTGTTGTCTGTGTCTACCCTTCTTCTGTCTTCCCTTCTTTCTCTCCATTTGTGTTTTATTCTTTCTATGTATTTGCTTCTTTGTGTGCCAGCCTTGTGTATCTGTGTCTGATAGTGTTGTAACCTATCCCTCTGTGTTTCTCTGTCTGAAAAAGAAAAACAGAGATAAACAATCAGACAGCATGACCACCCGCCATTAAGATGTGGAATTATGCCAAGAATATGCCATACATATTCACATGCCACATATACCCCTCTAGCTACCAATATTTAAGAAATATCAGTACTTACACTCCCTTCCTTGTCATTTTTGTGAGAAAGGGATTCTATCCTACTTGGTTGGAGTTCTTTGATCTATGGAGACAAAACTCTGGAGTAGAGATAATAATATTGTAATCTTTAGGCTCAATCTCTGTAGAAATGAAATTTATTTTGTTTACAGTCAAAAATGCATCTTTGCTTAAAGGAAGGATATTTTCAGGTGAGCTTGTACACTGCAGTAGCTTTATAGTGTTGGTAGCACCTTAATGTGTTCACATATTAACACAAGACAGGCTCCCAAGGTGGGAGGAATGGGCAATCCTTTCATTTTTCTTCACAAGAGTAACTAAGTGAAAAATTAAAGAGTTATTTGGAGACATCACAGGAATGTTTTCTTCTATAGGTGACACTAACCTAATCTCATATATATAATTCCCTCTTGGAATTTGAAAGGGAAGGGAAATGTGTTTTGGCTAAATGTCTTAACAACTGGCACAAATTTTGAAAAGTATATTTTTGCTATCATAAACTTCCAGGAATGGAAATAAAATACATCACAGGTTTGGTTTTGTTTGTTTTTTTGGTCTTATAGAAAGAGGGCAAAATCCTGAAAAAGTGAAGAAATCTGAAAGAGCATGGATTTCTATTTTTTCATCAGAGCCCTCTACAATGCGAACTTCTCCAACATCACTGAAGATACAGGTGGACAAAAAAATTGCCGGAAATAGTCACCTGATAGAAAACAAATTTATGGAGACCACTAAAACAAACAATGGTGGTGTTTTTGGTGAAGACAGATGTCAAGATGGTTTTACTGAGGCAGATTTAGCAACAAATAACATGGATCTTCTCAACAATGAGCAGGAAGAATTTGATGAAAGTCTACGAGATGTTTTGAAATGGATTAGGCCTCTTCCTCCTCTACTGTCACCCATACAGTTTTCACCTGTTACTACTCCGGTAAGTTCCAAAAGGAGATTAAAATTAAATATTTTATTTATTTAACTTCAGAAATTATGTCAAGACTGTTCTGGCTAGAAGTAATTGTTGGCTAAAAGTAACATGAAAAAAACATTGATGTCTGTGATGAGCTTCTAGCCAGCAGTTATTTCTGGTAAAGAAGCTTTGCGAGTTTCAAGAATGAACTTCTTTCTTGGGGAAAATACTCTTTCAAAGTTAAGAATTTCAGAATTTGAATAGATACTTTTTTTCTGTAGAGATGGCGATGAAATTAATACAACAGAATTAATGCATGTGGAACAAAACATATTTCAGTTATAGCATTTGCAACTATCCGAACAAAATTTGTTGACATGTGACCAGTTTGTTCTAGAGAACTTCAGAATGTTCCTTTTCTCTATAGACTCTGCTGAAATTGTTCCAGATTGTTATTCTGGAGGCAGATCATATTTTCCAAAATAAAATGTTGTTCATCGGAAATTATTTAAACTATTTTGGACACAATATTCCAGATGAAATAAGCCTGTTCCAGCCCAGAATACTTCTAAGACTTTCTGATATTTAAGCAATATATTTTTCAGGCTAGTTTTTGTAACAACTATATACATTATTTATTAGTACATTAATATTTACATTTTTCTCTTTTAAGGACAGTTTATTTGGAGATATCACAGACTCCAGTGATGATGAAATGGAGCAGAATGCGCAAACACTTGAAAATATTATAGAAGAATATGATGAGTACAAACCAGCATCTAAAACTTTGCATTTGACAGAATTTTGCTCACAAGTTTTAAAACACAGCAGTGTAAAGACTCATCTACAGGAATCACATGAAAGATCCAAAAAATTAGAAAATGAAAAATTGAAGTTGTCATCTCATTCTATGCTCAGAGCATCAGAATACCTTCATGAGAACAATAGTACAAAGATGGTAGAAAAACACCTGAGAGAAGATTCTGACTTTGAACAAATACACACAGCCCCTGAAACAATATCTCCCAGTACAGAGAAACTCTGTGAAAAAATGATTAGCAAAACAGAAACAAAAAGTCGAATCTTCATTGGACATGTATTGGAAGAGACTAATGATTTCATTGAAAAGGAGGAAAAGAAGAGGTTAATTGAAACAAAAGAAGATGATTCGGGTCAAGGACCCAAAGGCAGTAAAGAACAGCAAACCAAAGAACCTATTTTAACTGCTGAAAACATACCAGTGATTTGTAAAAATGTGAAGGATCCTTCTAATTATAAAGAAGGAAGAGTGAGGGAAAACTTTTTTGAGGACCACCAGACAGAATCTTACTCAGAAAAAGCAAGCCTACTTTGTGAAAAGCACATTGAACATATAACAGTAAAAGGACAATATGCGGCAGCTGAAAGAAATAATGGCCCATTAATAGAGTGGGGAAAGAATATCAGTAATTGTGAATTCCTCCCTGAAACAAATCTTAGTGAAAGAGTTGAGCAACCGGGTGCCAGCATAACATGTACAGAATTTATCGAAAAGAATATTAATTCTTTGGACGCATCTAACAAACCTCATTCTGTAGTGAAGATATGCAACCAACAAAATGGAAGTGAGGTAAATGGAAAGAAGCAAGCTGATATTGTAACATTAAATGAGAGTTTGAAGCAATCTTATCATCGCGGCGAAATTATTGAGGCCACGAATGATAGGTCGAGGAAAAATGTGTGTGATGGAGCTAGTGAAGGGACAAAGTTAGAAGATACACCAAAGGAAGAACACCTACACCTACGTTTACTTGATGAAAAAATGTATATTAAATCAACACAAGAGGAATTAACTTGCAAAAGTAGTACCAACAAGTTACCAACCCAAACATCTACTGCTAAAGACTCTTTGTTGAAATCTGAGGGACTTACTGAAATAAGTCAAGTATCCCTTAAATTACACAATGTCACTGAAAATGCTTCTCAAATGGGACAAGTTGAAAATGCAAACATTACACCCAAAAACAGGTGCAAAGTAGAAAGAATTGGGATTAGTTTAAATAGTCACATGGAAGACTTAAATCCACTAAGCAAAAGGCTTATGAAGATAAATTGTGAATCAAGAAAACTCACTGAAGTGGAAACTATACAATCTCTTAAAGCAGGATTAAGTGAAAAAGACTCACCTGGTTTGATGCATGGACATTTACAAATTGAAAAAAATAGATCAATGGTCATAAATGAACTACCTGATACAAAAAAGTATGCCATGGAAGAAAAGGGGCTGAATTATGATTATTCTGTATCAAATGAAGTAGCTTCAGCACAGAACATGAACAATGATACAGTTCAACCAATGCAAAATATATCACAGAGAAAAAATGAAGAAATTGAATCAGCCTTGTCTATTGTTATGACAAGTGATTCTGAGGCAAAAATAGAATCTATGGATGTTGATTTTCCCTCCCCTGATAAGGAAAATGCTGATCACATTGATCAACATAATTCTGAGGAAAATTGGAAGAATAAAAAGTCAAAACCTATTGAATCAGAGGGAGATAAGATTTTGAATCCGAGAGATTACCACAATCCTAGTAATAAAAAAGATAAAATGGATTTTGAACAAGATAAAAATGATGGCACTTTCAACAAGCCCCAGGCATCAGTTACTCTTAAAAATTTCAGTAAAGACAACTCTGAAATGCTGTCTTCTGATGGATATTGTCCAAACAATATTAACAGCGCAGATACTTCTACAGAAAACAAATTGCTGTTGAATCATGGGGAACTTGTTATTCCCAGGGCTAAGGATTCAGGCATGCAGTTGAGAAATGATACTGTAAAAAATATCAATGAAAAAACAGCTAAGGACATAGATACTGTATCGGGTACTGAAATAAGGTCTAAAGGAATAGATGAAGTAAGTATGATAGAAAATTCTGTTTCAGTGGGGAAGTCTTCTGTCTCAGATTCATCAGAAGAAGAATTTTATCCATTAAGAAAGGTGAATTGCACAAAAACACACCTAGGTTGTGCAGTGTCCAGAGATACAACTTGTTCAATCAAAAACAGTGACACTAGTCTTCCACCCAGTATGACTTCTTCAGATGGTGCCAGACATGAGATGTTCCCTGTGGTCACAATAGAGAAATGCTCAAAAGATAAAAAAGCTGAAGTTACTGACTCCTCTGTAAATGAAATGATTGAAAAGACATGGGAACATTCATATGCAGCAGTATGGCCCTGCACTAGTGGGAATACAACCTTAAAAATAGAAACCTCCCCAACAGTAGAAAAGTTAGAAGAAAAGCAAACAGAAGAAAACGTTTCAATAATTGCTTTATTGCCAAGTGAGGATTTATCTAACAAGAAAACTATCTCTAGAAAATCCCCTATGAATGAGCCAGATGTTAATGATGATACAGCTGTACTGCATACAAAATCCCCTGTTGATAGGAAAGTCCACTCTAACTTACTTGTAAAAAAATCCAACATGGAACTAAACAGGAGCGTTTCCATTTCCGAATCTAGCTCAGATACAGACCAAAGTTACATCATGACTTGTCTCAATGATGACAAGAGTCATAATATAAATAATGATAAAGAAAGCATTGCATCTAAGACCAACAGGACGTCCATATCACCTACCTCTGATTCTTCCAATTCTAATAATAAACTTCAAAAAGTGCTTTCAGAAAAATTGGAACCACCGGTTCCTTCTGCAAAGAATAGAGCAGAACAAACATTCAACTCTTCAGACCTTGTCATGATTAAAGCACGGGAAGAGATTAATGATAGTGATGATACCCATCTCCAGACCATATCTATCTGTAAGAGAAAAAAGGAAAACCAGCCTGTCTTACCAGCTGAAACCATTCTAGCCAATGTAGATACTTCTACACAAACTATGTATTATCCAAAAACTTTGACAAAAATTATGCAAGAGATGGGTCCACCATTACCTCCATTGCTTCCACCTTTGCTAGCTACCCCTCCAAGAATTGTTCAGCGCAGTTCCCCTGTAGCATCAATTTCAAGCCAATCTTCCTTACCATCTCCACTTGATGAATTGATTTCTCCTTTACATAAAACCCCAGTTCCTCCTCTAACATCAACATTGTCAAAAATCCCAAAACACAAGTCTTCATCATCATCATCATCATCTTCCACTTTATCACCTTCCGAAATATCATTAGGTCAGAGAAATTTATCGTCCCCTCTTCAGTTTTGTTCCAGCACTCCTAAACATGCTCTTCCTGTTCCAGGTAGATTGCCTTCATCTACATCTAGTAATTCTGTTCCTTCTGTGCCTCAGGAAAACTCAGTGAAAATTTTGGACAGTATGTATCCAGAATTATCTGCTCGGGCAAGAACACTCAATATCCTGAAAGGTAATATTCAGTTTAATAGATCATCTTCTGTAGATGGGAAGGGTAGCCATCAAATCAGTGGCTTTAAAGCAATTGCATCCCCATCAACTGCTTTTGTGAAAACAAGGATCAGATTTAAATCTGATCCAGAGAAGCTACTCTCCAATGTGAATGAGACTGGGAAAAGGAAGTTGCCATCTGTGACTATGCCAAAGAGTGTTAAAAGACCATGTTTAGAGAGCAGCAGATCATCAACACTGAATCCCTGCTCAGAAGAGCGCTCTGATGGTGGCCTACAGTGCATTCCTGATAGTGACCCTCTGGACAATGGGAATGCTACTAAGTCAACAGATGACCATAATACAGAATCACTTTTGGAAATGGAGAAAACAGAGGATCCTGATATGTCGGCTGTGACTGTAGCATTGGAAAAAATTTCGGAAGCTTGTTTTGACCTGTTGCCTGTTATTCGTAGCCGTGTTCTTGTTGGTAATACATCAAAAGTTCCAATAATGAGAGATGAAGAGAAAGAAGTTGTTTATGAACTTACTGTTGAAAAGAAGGTCAGCTTTATAACTTTCTGTTATAATACTTAGAGCTTTAGTCATGCTAAAAGAAGCATTTAAGAGCTCTTTTGATGATATATCATTGATTTCTAATTGTCTAAAGATAAGTATTGCTTCAGTGAATTGCTTAAAAATCCCTATACCTCTTTTAAATATTTGTCTACCTTTTGGCTATATCACACATATCAAAAGTTGGCCTGTCCTATTGTTTGAAACCTACTGGGTAATCTAAAGGTTAAGAACCTTGGTGTGGGTTACTATTTTAAAGATCTTAATTTGTTTAGTTTAACTTTTAATTATTGTTGGTATATAGATCTTTAGAATGTATTTTGCATGAATTCCATATTTAGGTGGCAGGACTATAGTTGTGCGATTAAGCATATGTGAAAGGTTTTCTAGAGAATCCCAAAGGTGCTTTTTTCCAAGAGACAATTGGACTTTGTTTTTCCTTGAAGACATTTCGCTTCTCATCTAAGAAGTTTCCTCAGAACTATAATCTAGCTTGGTCTTTTCTGAAAAGCAGTGACTTTTCAATCCGCCAAGCAGAAATAACTTCTAACTGAAAATATTTGGAAATGAATCATCCAGAGCCCATCTCTGATGAAGATGGCTAGTTAAGAAGTGTGAAATATCAATCAATCAATCTTTTCCACATAATGTTTATACAATAGTACAAGGATGTGGCCTTCCCCAGAACCATCTCTCTTTTTCTGTTCATTATTCATATATGCCACTCGTGTCCAGCACAAATTGCTTAAGATTTAAATCAAATCATCCAGAAAGGGCTATTTTTTATAATCAAAGATTTGATATAAAAACAAGAATTAGAAGCTAAAGAGCATAATGAGAATAGGAGATGATACAATAATAGTCACTAGGTAGGCATGGCCAGATTTCAGGGGAATCGTTTTGAGGGCTTGGGGTATTCTTAGGTGAATTGAGCTTGAGTTTGAATTAAGGTTTGCTCAGATTATTTTTTTCTTTTCCTTTGGGAAATCACGGCACCTTTTCTCAGTTATTTGCCATAGTTTCTGAGAGCTGCAAGTAAGGGTTTTAAAGGGTCAAATAGTGGCACAATTTGTCAGTAGAACTAGGACACCAGTTGACTTGATAGGAACCAACTTGTGTTGAATTGCTATCTAACTCAGCCTATCAGACTTCCCTGTATAAATCTTAGTCAATCAACCATACAAAAATGTTTTACAATGGTACTATCAGTGTGATAACTGAGTTTTTAAAGTAGCTGTTTTCAGAGAGTTATTAACCAATTCCTGAAAGGAATGATAACCTAAAACTGATGACCTAAAACTGACTCAAGAAAAGAATGTAGTTTCTCGAGAATTATAATGAAAATTACAGTAGTATCAGATATTTTATGAATGCAGTGCCACCTGACTTTCATGGATGATGTCTTTTAAATGGATGGTTTTAAAGCTGCCTCCAGCAATATATAGAATATAACTTTGAGCACCTAGCACCTATCCCGTGACCTCTTTTGAGGTCGTTGGGGCGCCTGCGAAGATTTAACCACCACGCTTCTCCATCCGTCTTTGAACCTTGTCAAAAAAAATTTCACTTTAGTGCCATGAGAAAAGGGAAATAAGAAGCACCAATTTGAAAATAATGATACTTTGGTTGATAGAAGCAAAAGAAGAGGGCTAGCGAATTCTGCTTATCTAAGTAAAAAGGCAGGAGAAAAGTCCAAGCAATAGATTCTCCTGTACTCTAGTGAGAGATACAAAAGGACAGTGGAGTCCTTTGGATTCAAAGGGGGAAAGATGCTATGGAACACAGAGGGACATTTATGTAGCATCTGTCAAGAACTCTCCATAGCAGCTATATCTTTTCTCAGCATTACTTGTTCTTATATTGATGAATTGCTAATTCTGAAGATGATTGTTGTATCTGTTCATTTGCTTTCTTATTACATTGACACTGTTTGAAACAAACTCAAAAGCAAATATTGTTTTGCATTTATAGTCCTTGGCTGAGCCAGCTTTACAGACTATTCTAAGTAAACTGAAAAAGCAGAAGATGTCCTTGAGCCACAATTATATTCAGTCCCTCTGCAGGGTCTATGTTGGAATATGCCATCAGCTTGGGGACTTAGAAAAAGCACGTCTTTTCTGCTACGCTCTACTTAAGGAAGGTATAGTATAACTTGCAGTTTATATGTTTTTATAAATGTATCTAGAAGATCCAGAAGCATAACCAATTAGATAACCATTGCTGTTAGAGAGGACTAAAAAACTCCTATGAAAAATATACTAACTTTATCCCTTACAAATATCCAGTTTACTGCTTCAGAACATTCATTTAAAACATTCTCAACCCTGAACTGTATTTTTGAGGCAGAAACAATCTGTGATCCTGCTTTAATTGCAAACTATAGAATCAAGATCACGTGGAATGTTAATGCTACTTTATAATGCCCTGGTAAGGCCACACTTGGAATACCGCATCCAGTTTTGGTTGCCATGGTGTAAAAAAGACATTGAGAAAGAATGCAGAGAAGAGCAACAAAGATGATTAGGGGACTGGAGGCTAAAATATATGAAGAACAGTTGCAGGAACTGAGCATGGCTGGTCTAATGAAAAGAAGGACTAGGGGTGACATGATAGCAGTGTTCCGATATCTCAGGGGCTGCCACAAAGAAGAGGCAGTCAAGCTATTCTCCAAAGCAACTGAGGGCAGGACAAGAAGCAATGGGTGGAAACTCATCAAGGAAAGAAGCAACCTAGAACTAAGGAGAAATTTCCTGACGGTTAGAACAATTAATTAGTGGAACAAATTGCCTCCAGAACAGTGGTGGGTTTCAAACATTTTTACTACGGGTTCTGTGGGCGTGGCTTGGTGGGTGTGGCAGGGGAAGGATACTGTAAAATCTCCAGTCAGAGGAGGTATTTGCCAGTTCTCCAAACTACTCAACATTTCCACTACCGTTTCTCCAGAACTGGTCAGAACCTGCTGAATACCACCTTTGCTCCAGAAGTTGTAAATGCTGCAACACTGGAAGTTTTTAAGAAGAGATTGGATAACCATTTGTCTGAAGTGGTGTAAAGTTTCCTGCCTAAGCAGGGGTTGGACTAGAAGATCTCCAAGGTCCCTTCCAACTCTGTTATTCTATTCTGTTCTGTTGGATTAATTTCCTACTTTTCTTCTGCTTTCTTAACCTTTCTTCTGTTATGGGAAGCGAATATTGAGGCCATTCAGAGGTCCAAACTGAGCCTCCTGTTTTTATTTATTTCAATTTTTTAAATCTGGGTGAGCACCCCTTGGTGAGGTGTTTTTTTGTTTTTTTTTTAATGTTCAGGCTTTGGCAGCCATAAGGATAGCCGCTGGTGACTACAAAGGATGGAGCTGGAATTGGAGCCTTTATTAAAATGCTTTACGATCATAGGGAAGAAGATTTCAATCGTTGCAGAGCTTAACTCATTTTATCCCTTATTTTATTAAAATAAGTTTGTCAAAAAATTTGGCAGTTTGATCTGGAGTGCTTTAAAGGGATCTAACAGCTACAAATTGCACTAACAGCTACAAATCACTCAGTTTTCTTTTAAACTCCTCAGTTTTATATTATCATTGAAGGTAGGGGTGGCTGGCTGCCAACAATGTGAGCAGAACCATTTCTCTTTGAGGGCAATGATGCACTACCCCATCATTTGTATCATCATTATACTATTAAATATTTTTATCCTGCCTTTTATATGTAATCCAAGATGGCAAATGTACCTAGTCCTTCTTCACCTCGTTTTTTTTTTCACAGAAACAACCCTGTGAGGTAGCTTTTATGCCTGAGAGGTCTAGAACTTCCAGTATCGTGGTATTAAGAGATTCACACCTGTTCAATTGGAAAGTCATTTTTTCCCTTTTTGCTTTAATTTTTCTTTCTCCCTTCCAGATTTCCCGCGGTCTGACCAGTTGATACTGTTTATTGCAAACATATGGAGTGAAGTGTTCTCCTCTGAAAGTGTGATCAACAAAGCAATCCAGTTAGTAGCTAGACAGCGTGCAAAAGGAGATGTGTTGAAATGCCTGAAAACCTATCTCAATTGGGAAGAGGTACAAATATTTGATGTTTTCTTTGTGTGCAATGAAAGGACAGGCTCCAGACTTGATTTCTTAGTGATTATGTAAGATCAGAACTACATTTGATTTATCTTTTAAAGTACAAAGGACAATGTTGCATACTTCTTTGGTGGTCTGTTGCTCAAATGCTGGTTTCTAAAAAGTAACATGAATGGACTTATCCCCCTAAGTTAGAAATGCAAATTTGATCTTTGCCAAAGTAGTTATCTCTATAGTACTTAATTTACTTTTTTTACAATTTTTTTTGTTCTCGTTCGTTGGGAGATTTTTATATATTTTCCAAAGGAAACAGAAGCATTTTTTTATCTCCTGAAATCAGAATTCCCCAAAAGTACTCCCATATATTTTTCTGTCATAGAAATTTAATTTAAGCTAAAGTCATGTTTTTATTGTCTTCTTTTCCCTTAGAGTGCCCCAGGAGATATTAGCATGATGATCTCCAGTCTACTTTGGGCGATACAGTTGTGTCCACAAATGGAATTTCAGCTGAGTGAAAAATATGGAGAAGACCTGAAAGAGAATACATGGCAATATGTGTTTGCTATTGATCTCTTATGCTCATATCAAAAGTGGTGCTGGACCCATGATAATATCATAAGGTACCATGTTTAATTTCATATTTCTATATACAGTTACCACCCTAGAGCAATGTTTTCAAACTTAGCAACTTTAAAGTGTGTGGACTTCAGCTCCCAGAATTCCCTGTCCACTTATCTCCAGGGCCATCTTTCTAAGCAGCTAGTTATAGATGCCAGTCTTTTTACTGATGTCAAGATGTACAAAGGCTTTGGAAGAATCTTCCCTTGATTGTGAACATCAGCCAATATAACTGATTGTATGTTAAGGGAAGGAATGGAATAGAGAGGTTTTCTCACATCTTGGCTCTGTACGGGAGAGAATAGATGCCTAATGGCAGTGAGGACAAAGTGAGGTGGGGAAACCTTATTGTTCCATCCTAGTTTTAGTTGAAATTATCTCAAGCAAAAGCTTTTTGTCTTTCAGAAGAATTTGGCAGGTTGTGTTAGCTTTGAACAAGAATGTGCATATAATTCTCCGTTTTCTTTCATAGCAAAGAGCTGTGGCCAATCATGGATAATTGGATAAAGAACAGGTCTGGCAGTGGAAGCACTTCCTCCTCTTCTAATATAATAATTGCCACTGTGCTGAGACTGATTGGTGAGCATGTGAGGTTTTCAGCTGCAGATATCAGGCTTTGGGACACCTTCCCCTTTTATTTACACCTTCTTAGGCGAACTGATGAAATATTGTAATCAGCTGCTGGTGATGCTGATTTCTATATCCTTAAATACAATTTCTTAGTATTAAGGAGTACAGTTAATAATCTTTTTTTCTAATCTTTAATAATGACAGAACGGTCCTTAGATTTCAAAGAGTGAATACATTAAAGTTTGTTCCTTTTTTTTAGTCACACCATTCTCCACCTTATTGCTCCATGTCACACCAAACAAGTATATTTATAGTCTGACACTTCCATTCCCCCACATACTGCAAAGATGGTAGATGTTTTTCTCATTGAACTGAGGGATATCCAAGATGAGTGAACTCAGCATTCGTCCTCAGATTTGATACATGATACAAGTTCCATTTCTTCCCAAGAAAAGCTCCACTTTTTAAAAGGCAAACTAAGTGCAAAAAGCCCCTCATTTTCAGAACTCCTCTCTGCCAATTCCTTTTTTTTTTTTTTTTTGTCTCTTTCCTTTCTTGTCTCTGACTTTCATAGCACCAAAAAAGAAGTATGTGCTCAGGAAAACATCCAAGGAGGAAGGCAAAGCAGGTCAGTCATGACAGGAAAAGAAATGAAGGAAGAAATAGGCCCCCAACGGGTCTTTTGTGTTATACTACATAACTGGCACACTCTTAAACTAGCATCCCTGTTTCCCTCCAATTTTCCTTGATAGACTCGTGGCCACATCAACACTTTATGAGTGGTAAACTATCAAGGAAAAAAACCTTGGAAATGGACTTTTTTTAACAGTACCAGTTCAGCATCTCATCTATGATACTATGTGGTACCATTCAGTTATATGAGCCCCCAACTGCAACCTGCAGCAGTACAACTATGAGGCAGGTTGAACAGATAATTGAAAAATAAATCTCAGTTACTTCTTTCTTTTGACACTTTGTAGGTCATCTAGGACAAATAGGTCTGAGAGAAGGATTTTTTCCTGCTGTGGAAAATATCAGTTCTGTTATTGGAGTCTTTCTACAGCACGCAAAGGAAAAAGGTAATAATTCTACATATTGTATGGTAGTTAGCAAAAATGAATTGTCTGTCAGCCATCCCGGTAAGTGATTTTTCCTTTAAGTAAGGAGAATTGGAAAGTGAGTTGGATTGGGATATAATAGTAGGACTATACAAGAATCACATAGCCTGCTTTGGGGCTAGAGTCTCATCTACCCTCCAATGCAAGCAGCAAGGGTGGCAGGTGGCTTATGTCTATTTATTTCCTGTTCAGTAGTGTTTCATAGATTCCATACCAGATTTCATTTCACACAAGGTATTTTGCATGTTTGTGGGTATGTGGGTATACACCCACTATAAGGGTTCCAAGTAATAGACCCATAGAAAGCAAAACTCCAAGGCAAGTAGGTTCTCAAAGAATAGCTTTATTGGATATATCATATTGGCACTGATCTGATGAAAACCGACTCTGAAGGTTCCCACAATTTTCACCTAATTAAAAGTAAAAGTTTGTGGCCGAACTTCCGGTTGCAAGGCTTCGGCGGCGGCAGGAATCCACTTCTCTGCGGGTCCCTGCTGCGCTCGCCGCTGAGGTACCCCGATCCAACTGGATTTGGGGGTTGTCGCTGCCCTGAAGAGGCAGTGGAAGACAGAGGAGATCTGGGCAGGGGTCTGGGGATATCGCACCCCCCTTCCCCAGCCGGTTAGACTCCTTTTTCCTGAGGCGGTGGAGCGGCTGTCAGAAATGGCAGCCATAAAGAAATCCTCAACCGGATAAGACTGTGCAGGAGGAAGACAGAAGGAGAAGTTTTCTTGGCTGAACCGGGAATTAAGTTACTTTTAAAATACCCTGGAAACCTGACTTTTGGATTGATATATTTGTTTCCAAAAGAAGTTGCTACAGCAGCAAA
The DNA here is from genome assembly GCA_033807585.1 of Hydrophis major. Taxonomy (NCBI): domain Eukaryota; kingdom Metazoa; phylum Chordata; class Lepidosauria; order Squamata; family Elapidae; genus Hydrophis; species Hydrophis major. Next base: position 112,830,772 of record CM066330.1, read on the forward strand.
AGTGCTGAAGGAAAGTTCACTCCCCTTCCTTACGAGGAAAGCAATGAGCACAGAAAAACCTGCTTCTTTAAGGTAAAAACAAGCTCTTTGTTATAAGTGGGAAGGAGAGGACTAAAAAAAATCTTTAAAAACTGATTGGAGGAGACGCTTTGAAGATTATAAGACTAACAACTGATTGCAATACGGCTTTAAAATATATTTGGGATTTTGCCCCAGGAGGAAAAGTTGCAAAGAGAAGAAGAGGAAATAATCTCTGGCTGTTTGGATTGTTTGATAACTTTGACATTTGCAAATTACTTTAAGACTAAAAACATTTGGGTTGTTCTTAAAAATTTACAATGGCACCATCTGTGGATCAACTAAAAATGGAATATGAAAAATTAAGAGAACAAAATGGCAAGAATTCATTGGGAGCTGTCTTCCACTTTTTAGAAATGGCAGTTTCTATGTACTAGCAAATACTTGAAGAAGGAGAAGAAGAAAAGGAAGCCATTTTTAATGGACAAAAAAGTTTGATTAAGAAAGAAAATAGGAAGAGAGGAAGGAAAAATGAGAATTTAAGATTCAATAAAACAACCAAGAAAAAGAAAAATAAGGTGAAAAAAAGGTACAATGTTAGAAAGCAATTGAAAAGAGAATTACAACAGAGAAGGAAAGCTAAAAAGGGGGAGATTAGGAGAAGGGGGGGCAAAAAGATCAGACTGGAGAAGAAAGGGAGGGAAAAAGGGAAAAAAAGCCACGGTCTGAAACAAGATATCTTTTTTATAGATAAAGGATAAAGGACAGTGTATAATTTAAGAAAGATTCTTCAAGAGTACATAAGATAGTATTGTAGTATTTGCATTTGAAATAGTCTATTGGAATATTATAAGATTTAACAAAATATTAAAATTTTTATAATGATAGATTTCAATATTTAATAAAATATTAAAGAGAATGTATAAAATGATTAATGCTTAGTTATACTATTAAATAGAATTAGAATTAGAATGGAAATTATATACTTAACTATATTATAAGTTTATTATTCTTTTTTTTTTTTCCAAAATGCAACATGTAGAATGTACTAAGCAGAATCAGGATAGAAATTATGTATTATTTAAAGTGTTACTTTAGGGAAAGGCGTCATACCTTAAAAGTAATTACAGGGGAAATTTTTTGCTAAAGAGATAAATAGATGATTGGAAAAGAACAGACAAAAGATACAAATATAATGATTTTGAAATAAGATGAAATAAACAAAATATAATTAAGAGAGTGAAAAGAAGGGAGAAGTTATATAGAAAATATAGAATGGTTAATAAGATATGAATGGTATATAAGGTGAGCATGAACTTGATTTAGGTCTGTAAAAAAAGATGTAACCCAGGGCTAAGCCACTTTTCAAAAGAAGTTTTATGTTTTATGTCTTGTGTTTTGGTTAGCTATGTTTTAATTGTGAATTAACAAAACCTTGGAGGAATAAAACTAAAGGGAGAGAAATTTGGAAAAGACATGTATAAATAATAATTAAGATTTTATCTTTTTATGTCTTGTTTTATGTTCTGTATTTTGTGTGTTTATGCTTGATGGAGAATTAATAAAACCTTGGTAGAAAGAAATATAATTGAATAAAAGTGAAGGGAGAAACAATGAGAAATTTGGAAAAGATATATATGTGTTTAAATGGAAATGTGATAATGTGGAACTATGCTTTAAAAAATAATGCTTTATTTGCCTTGTTAAAACTTATAAGTAATTTTTGAGAAAGGAGGTTTTATATTTTGATGTCTTATGTTTTGTTTGTTTTTAAAATCAATAAAAATTTGTTTAAAAAAAAAAAAGTAAAAGTTTTGTCACTTTTTCAAAACAATGATCCAATCACGGCGCTGTCTGTTTGCCTAGTGACATAACTCCACCTTCCTCTGACCAGGCATGACAATGTCCTTGATTCCCAAGAAAAAGTATTTTGTTTTGGCAACAAAACCCCAGCTATCTATAATCCCCTCCCCTCCCTATCCTTCAGCTCTAGTGTGGCAACACTGAAGCTTCTAAGATGCCTTTGGTCAGATCAGCCCTAGGGTTAACACCCCCATGCTATGGAAATATCCACAAAGTGTACAAAGTTCTGTTTTTGGAACAAGGTGAAATTCCCTATACTTTCCAACACACTAAATTCCCAGCATGCATTTTTGAGACCCAGCTCTCGGAAGAGAAGTTGGACTTGAAGATCTTACAAGTTACAAGATGTCCATTCTACAGTGAATGAGTAAAAGGTTACCCTGAATCCACCTCGGGCTTGAATATCCCACAAGTCATAGGATAGTCCTACTTTGAAGTCCTGGTAGCAGGACCAATATTATTTTAATACTTGCATGTTGCCGCAGTGATTTATCCTTTGGTCAAGGATACTATTGATTGTTATATTTCCATCTTTTCCAGATGTGGCCTGGGGTGTCCAGTTAGCAGCCGCATATGCACTCTTTGATTTGGGACCTAGCAATCCATCAAAAATCCTGGAGGCCATCCATGCATGGAAAGCAGTAAACTCTATCAGCCTTCCCTCTGCTGTTCTAAAGGGCATAAGTGAAGTCAGTAGTTTACTAACATGCACAGAAGAACGAGAAGATTGTTCATTAGCATAAGATTTCCAGTAGAAAATGGAGGTAGCTCCTCTGAAAGTAGTTTCTTCAAAGCAAAAGAGATTTTGAGGGACAGCAGAAAGTATGAATTCTTGCATAGGTGTATTCATAGTATCTTGGCCAATGTAACCTGAAATAGATTGTGTTGCAGATGAGTATGTTCTTAGATACTACTGCAGGAGAGAAACAGCAATGTCTTGTATACTAGCACTCTTTAAATCAGAAAAATCATTTATGGAAATAATGTTCTTTTAGATATGGTCTTCCAAATTGGGAGTCATAGGCTTTTATATGGGCAAATGCTCTCCATATTACCCTTATTGGAAATTAGTTGAAATTTTTTTTAGGTAAACTGGGTTTGTCTATTTGTTCATTGATTATGTGTAAGCATGCTAACTTCAGAGAATTGAATATGGTGTTGTTGTTTTTTAAAAAAAGGCTGTTCCTAATAGTGTGCACCTTCATCCCACTTCTTTCTTTAAACGGATTCTGTTAATCCCCAGTTTTTCAAAATACTTCATATTTTCTTATTAGAAAATGACACTGGGACAAAAGAGATATTTGTGCCATGGGAAGTGATGTCAACTAATTACATTAAAATAGATTTGTTTCTACTGTAAATTTCTTAAATCTAGACTAAATCATGACTTTAAAAAAATACTAGCAGTAGCCCTCCTGCTTTTAATTATTTAAAGGAGGCATGTTTCCTGTAATATTTAACATCCACATTATATATAGAAGATTGAGATGACTTCTCTATGAGAATTTATATATATATATATGTTATATTCAAATAATGTGTTTCACATTTCACGTTGTTCCAGTTTGGGAATTTTATTATCTGTATATAAAAATTGGAAAGAGAGAGACTTGCACTGTTCAATGAAGTTTCATTTATTTTCACTTATGTATAAAAATATAAACATTTTTTTCCAAATAAATATGGTTTGGGTCTTTCCTAGTTGCATAGTTTTTATGCCAAGTGTTGCTAATCCTAACTGCCAAAGCATCATAAAACTAATGTCCAGATTTGAATATAGGGAGAGAACATTACCTTCTACCTGCATATGAAAAAAGTATTATGTTTTTTTGTCTTAATAAATATTTCAGTAAGTTATAATGCATTACGCAATCTCTGCTTTTGAATGTACTTGAAGCATCTAACACTCATCCATCCAAAACGTCTAAAATAAAAAAATAATTAAGTTAAAATGAATCTGCATTGTGAATATCAGCATTAAAATATTAATTAGCAACTGTCCCAAGTAACCATCTTTTAAATGAAACTATAGTGGGAAAATTGATCCTTTTTTTACAATAGGATTTCAAATTAGTAGCTACAGTAAATACCACTACAGAAAGGCTAAAACTTTGTCTTTATGAGAATAACATTATTACCCTTTTTCTTTTTTCCTTGGTTTATATATTTTTTAAACTGCAAGATAGATTCCCGAATCTGTGGAATAATGAGAGAAAATGTGAACAGAAAAAATAGGAGTTCTTAACTGGGAGGATTCTTTTAAGATCAATTTTTCTCTTAGAACTATGCAAAGCCTTTCAAATTTGAAATGTTCTGAGCTATTGTTTCTACCTCACTGAAAATGTTCTTAGACTTTTGTGGGAGAGTTTGAAACAAGATTGTTTTGAGCCTACAACACCTTTGGTGCAGGGGTGGGATTCAAATTTTTTGACTGGTTCAGTGGGCATGGCTTAGGTGCTGGGCATGACTTGGTGGTCATGTGACTAGGTGGATATGTCTTGGTGGCCATGTTATTGGCTAGATGTGACCAACTCAATATCATTCCCATCAAGGCACACATCTCACCTGGCCTCTCAAAACTGTGGGGATGCTGCAACAGTCGTAAGTATGAAAAATGGTCATAAGTCACTTTTTTCAGTGCCATTGTAACTTTGAATGGTCACTCCACACAAGCAAAGTACCAACAAAGGAGGGGGGAAAATTCCAGAGACATTCCTGAGACAGGAAGTCTATTCCTGCCAAGAATGGAATAAGGGTTAACGGAAAGGCAGTTTCTGTAAGCAACACCAGAATGTTTCCTTCCTGCCTTCCTTACAGGATTAGGCCAGTAATTTCTTCTAACAACCAGTTCTCCAAACTGCTTAGAATGTTAACAACCGGTTCTAGAGAATAGGTGAGAACTAGTAGAATCCCACCCCTGCTTTGGTGTACTTTGAACACTTCCAGTATTATTGGAACAGCTCCTTTCAGTTCAAAACTCACATTTCAAATACCGTATATACTTGAGTATAAGTCGACCTGAATATAAGCCGAGGCACCTAATTTAACCACAAAAAACTGGGAAAACTTATTGACTCGAGTATAAGCCGAGGGTGGGAAATGCAGCAGCTACTGGTAAATTTCAAAAATAAAAATAGATACCAATAAAAACTTTCACTAGGACAGTTAAGAATAAGTTTGATGTTCACAATTTCCTCTTTGAAAGAGACCAGTAAATAGGGAACAAGAAGATGAAGAAAAAGAAGTGTGTTTTTTCACACTTTTCACACTGCAGTGAACAAAAATGGCATCATAGGAACAGGCTTATTCTCAGCCCAAAGGTTTGTTTCTGATTTCTTCCCTGATTTAAGGGAAATTTGGGAAACGATCTCACTATCATGAAAGGTTTAATTGATTCACTAACCCAAAAGATGATGATGATGACAGTGGGAGGCAGGAGTCACTCTCTCTCTTGCAAGAAAAAAGCAAGAGCCGTTCTTATGATCTCTCCCTCTCTCTCTCTCTCCCTGTAATACAGTCAAGCCCTTTCCAGCACGCGCGATCTGCCTTCACCACTTTGCACCTTGCAAATGCAAAATCCTGGGGGTTTTGCATTTGCAAGGTGCAAAGCGGCGGGGGCGGATCCTGCATGCTGGAAAGGGCTTGACTGTATTACAGGGAGAGGGAGAGATCATAAGAACGGCTCTTGCTTTTTTCTTGCAAGGGAGAGAGTGACTCCTGCCTCCCACTGTCATCAACATCTTCTTTTGGGTTAGTGAATCAATTAATTTGGGAAATGATCTCACTATCAGAAAACAACACGAGCCGCCACCACCACCACCTCCTCCCCTTCCTCCCGAGTGGACTGAAAGCAGCTGGAGCTGAGGAAATGAAGCTGAGTGGAGCGACCTCGGCTCGCGTTGTTTTCTCAGCCTAGAGAAAGGGGAAGGGGGCTTATCTGGACCAAGGGTGAATCTCCCCCTCAGTTTCCCCTGAAGGATCTTCCGTCGCTTTTGCCTTCTCCCTACATCTTCCCTCTGTTAAAATCCCCCCCCCACACACACACACACTTATTTTCGGTCGGATAGATTTCGTGTCTGAGCATTCTCACATGGTGGTGGGTCTTCCCCCCAAAAAAAAACAGTTAAAAAAAAGAAAAAACAATATATCCTCAAGCAAGAACTTTTCTGCTTCCGATTACCCCCATGCTTAAAAGTTGCAAAGGAAACACGGAAGCAGGGAAATGGCTGCCCAGCTTCGGAGCTCCACACCATTTTTTTTTCAGAGGGGAATCTGACTCGAGTATCAGCCGAGGGGGTTTTTTTCAGCACAAAAAAATGTGCTGAAAAACTCGGCTTATACTCGAGTATATACGGTATGTTTTCCTACTTTTCAATTTTTTTTTCTTTATCAGAAAAAAAAATAGTGGCAGTCTTCCCTATTTGACAGTCAGTGGGCAGAAGGTCCGTTGATAAGCATCTCCTCTTCGTGTTCATCAGGGTTCCTGACTTTGAGCTTCCCGAGAGGTTGTGCAATTTTTTGTTTGCATGTAGAGATGGATGACAAGTGATCTCAGCATAACATCTTGTAGCCATTTCTTTTCGTTCCTTTTTTTTTTTGTCCTTTAGCAGTCCCTAGCTCAGTCTTGCTTCTTTGACATTTCAAAAAGCTTCCCGTAAACCTTTGAGCATGCATCAGAGATTTGCTTCTGCCTTCCCTTCAACCTTTGGCTGCTCAGAGAGAATTTTTTATTTCTATTCTCCACTGACTTGCCACTCATCTGAAGGCAGAAATTCAAGTGCTGTGCTGGAGATCTCGAGGCAAAAAAAAAAAAAAAATCACCAATGTGTTGATCCCTGAATTCTGTTCTCTGATTCTTTTTTTCCTCTTTCCCATGAGGGGATTTTATATAACCAAGTGGCAAGAGGTGTCCGTTGCATTTTGCAACAGTAAAATGGAACAATTAATTCTGCAACAACTTGTATATCTGTTGATTCAGTTTTGATTTTATTTTGTATTCTTATTGTTAAGCTGATTTACAAATGTGAGGTATGCTCAGAGTCATCAGCAATTGGGAGTGCCGTATTTGTATGCCCAAACATACAAATAAATCATGCCAATGGATCAATGGGTTCTCACTAAGAATGAATGAATGAATGCCAGCGAATCAATAGTCATCTCATAAAAAGTGACAAAAGAATGGATGTGGTGGGGCATAGCTACACTTACTTTACTGGGTACAATTTATGGTCCGTGGGCCATAGAAAGTGCAGGATTTTATAGCAGTGAAAGGAGACACAGATTGATTTTGCAAGTGATGATAGTTACTTAGAAACTGTTAATACAGTTTTACAGAGGAATTACTGAGTCTGATTTGTATTTTCATACTGTCTGGTTCGGTACAGCAACCAAACAGGATAGGTACAGACTCCAACAAGTAGGACTCCCAAGACTGTAGAAAGAACAAATGCAACCAGCCTACCTTCCATAGAAGACCTGTATAGTGCGAGGGTCAGAAGGAGGGTTAAGATATCTGCAGACCTCTCACATCTTGGACACAAAGCAGGGGTGACATTCAACCACCTCGTGCCATCTCGGGAGAGGTGGTAGGGACGATTTGAATCGGTTGGCCCCGCCCACACCCACCTGCCTTCTTCCTTTGAAAGACTTGAGTCCCACCAAGCCACACCCACAGGGCCGGTTAGGGAATATTTTGAATTTCATCCCTCATAAACTTTCTCAACTCCGCTCCTTGGGATATTGGGCGTTGCATGTCCAAAACAACTGGACACAAAAGTTCTCTCCCTCATGACATCACTCTGCTGAACACTTAATTCTCACAGTGCTCTCTAATGCCTAAGTGTATTTAACCATGTAATATGACTGTAGTATTATTTATCCTTATTGTCTTCTTCCCTCCCCCTTTTCTTGGACTGATGATGATGGTTCTGTTGCTTTTCATGGACACTGAGATTTTCAGCACAAATTCCTATCACACTTGGTCAAATAAAGGATTTGGATTGGAATTCAAAACTCACAATGGGCATATTCCCCTCCCTGACTTCTATCTGCTCCAGAGTCATACCCTCTTTGGGCTTAGTCCGAATGAAATAATAACCACCCCTGAAACAGAATTTAACCTCCAGGCTCACTGAATTAAAAAAAAAAAAATGAAATGAAGAAGCAGCTGAATCGTGAAAGTCAAGAGCATAATATAAAGATGCACACTGTAAAGAAAAGCCTGGAAATGCCATAAATATGGAAAGATGCCAGGGACCTGGGACGTGTCAGGAAGAGGCCTGTAATTTCCAACTTGGCCACCACTAAGGCAATCTGCTAAGTTTAAAATCTAGTCTTTACAAGCCCATTTCCCAGGGTCCAGACAAGAGTTACCCACTAGGAAGAAGGAAGTAGGTAATCGGCGTTATGCTGTGATGAGTATTATATACCGCAAATGATGATTCCATGGTTGGATTTTAATTTAGATCTTTCCCTGACCTATCTGTATGAAGTCATTGTGTAACTTAAATCACGATGCAAAGAGAAAGGCAGAAAAATAAATAAATAAATAGTAGTACAAACATTGTTTTTTTATTGATTTAATAAGGTTTGATTAAGTAGGCAACTTCACCAGAATTGCTTCATTTGTAAATGACAGGTGTTCCTGCTTGATGGCCAAATATTACCTCTAACTGCATGCCTCAATATGCTGGGCCCAATTAGACAACTGAGACAAGGAAGATTATGTAAAATGTTTAAAAGAGCTGCAGTGATTAGAATGCAGTGCTGTAGGCCACTTTTGCTGACTGCCGGCTGCCTACAATTTGGCAGTTCAAATCTCACCAGGCTCAAGATTGACTCAGACTTCCATCTTTCTGAGGTTGGTAAAATGAGGATCCAAATTGTTGGGTGCAATGTGCTAAACCACTTTAGAGAGAGCTGTAAAGCACTGTGAAGTGGTATATAAATCTAAGAGCTATTTCGATTGCTATTTCAGTTAAAAATGATTCCCTTTAGAGGAAGGAACCTGGAAACTGATTTACATTTATCTTTTATAACAAAGAAACTTCAAAGTAAAAGTTGATTGGTTTAGGATAAATAATTATCCAATTACATCATGAAAAATTAGACATGCAATAATATGTAAGCATAAGGATTGAAAAGAGCATTGTATTCTGAATAAAAGTAAAAAAAAAAAAAACATTTACAAGGGAAGAGCATAAAGATACATTCTCAACGCTACCCCAGCGCTGGGCTCAAAATGTTTATTTACAATGTACCAAATACTGCCGCAAGATTCTGGTTTGTAGAAGAAAGGCTTTTTATGTTCTTATTGCTAGGCCCTAGCAATAGGTTTGTAGCCAATTATTAACAATACATTTAAAAAGAAAAGGGAAATAAGGCAAATTAAAATACAAGAAAACCCATGTTAGTTAGTGTTCTGACCCACGCCCTTTTCCAAAAAATCAAACACAATTCAAAAAGAACAGAAACTTTGTAATGCTTTTACAAAATAATTAGCTGTGATAAGCACAAGCATTGCCAAACTGAGACTTACCAAAAGATAACAGACAAGAAATAATTTGCAAAATAAGAATCTTCAAATACAAACTCATGTCCATGAAGCTGTAGTTTCAAAACGTCTTTGCCTTCTGCAAAATACGTTCGTTCACAGCTGGCTTTTATCTTCTTGAAGAGGGGCCATTACCTTGCAGCCTTACTCCCAAATTGCCTGTGCTGTTGTAATTGTTCTTTCCTCCAAGCAATCCTGCCTGCCCGTGCACTTGGCATAGGCTCCTCAGGAAACTCCTCATCACTGCTGCTAGCCCCCACAATCTCTGAAGGCAGCAGTCCACTCACTAATGCTCCTGGCCCCTCATCTGAGTCCTCGCTCTCCTCAGCCATCTGCACCTGCTGCCGGCTAACCACAACAGTTAGCCAGTGTAACACTATAACAAAACCCATATTGTGAGTATTACTAAGTCCATTCTACATGGCCCTCACACTTCCTAGTAGACAATAGAGTGTAAAAACATAAGCTCAGCTTCAGGTAAAAGATTAGAGCAGGAAAGAAGAATTGCAAGGAACAGCAATAGCAATGGCACTTAGACTTATCCACTGTTTCATAGTGCTTTATAGCTCTCTTTAAGCGGTTTTAGAGTCAGCATATTGCCCCTGACAATCTGAGTGCTCATTTTACCAACCTTGGAATGCTGAGTCAAACTTGAGCTGGTCAGAATCAAACTGCTGACAGTCGGCATATGCATTCTAACCACTGCACCACCATGGCTCAGGCAATGAATTACATTAACTGGACAAATTCTGCAATCAGTAGAATATCTTCCCATACTAGATCCACAATGAAGAGTTGGGTTGCTGATTGGGCTTAAGAACAGAGGGCTCAGGCTACAAAAAAATAAAAACAAAATAATACTTAAAAATATTTTTACAAATCATCAAGAATTAGTGAAAATGTATAGTAGCATTTGTGCATCAAAGGCCTTGGTTACAAAAGCTGTAATCAAGAGATAATCAAGCAGAAATATTTCAAACAAAAAAGATGATGGAATGAGGAATTCCTTATGCTGAGAAAGTGGATCTGTTGCCTGTAAAAGCTTTAGACTGACTGATCCAATTGCTTGGCTAAGATGTGATGACAAATGAAACGTCAAGTAAACTGCCAAACATCTGGTTAATAAAGAACTGTTATATTTCATCAGTAAACAGTACGTTTTCCTATACACACAGTATGAAACTAGTTCACTTCCATGTTTTTCTCTCTAACCTTAGAGCCCCCAAATTTATACTTTGTTCCAGCAGAGGGCACTTATGAACTGTGTTCTGAGCTTTTGAGGGAAGAAAGGATCAGTTTGAAAAAAACCAGCACAGGAAATTTAGCCAAAGGCGAGTTCATCTGGTTTGTTAAGGATGCGGTGTGAGAAAGAATTGAGAAATTCAGGTAAGTAGCCTCATGAAAGATGCAAAAGAAAATTGAAATGGTTACCAGCCTGAAGAAAATACACTTTAAAGAAGATTTGATCTAAATTGTCCAAAAAAAAAAGAACAGAAAAGCAGAAGAAATTTAGCTGATTAAAATAGAGGCATCAATGTCACAGGCAGGAAATAAGATACAACCCCATCCCTAAATGTGACAAGAGACAGTGTTGCTTGGGTCTGTGATTTAAGATACTATATTTTGGATCTGACACTACTCTCTGAAGAGGTATCAGAGGCTGGAATAGATTTGTTGAAAAAGCCATTCTGTTCCAAGGTCATTCATGAATTTAATGGATGAGATAGGATTTAACTCTTGGTTATTTATTGTCAAGTCTATCATTTCAACTTATTACAAATGAACCATATTTTACTGCCTTTCAGTCTGATTACAGTGTTCCAATCCTATGACTTTACAATACAATACAGCTGAACATTCTCTCAAACTTGAAACTGAAAATGATGATGCATTGCTATACTTGACACCGAAAGCCATCTCATCCCCACTGAGATCCTTTCATGATTTATGCACAGGGTTCATTGTGTCCATCATTTGTGCCTATTCCTGGGCTGGATAGTCACCTCTCAATTGGACTAGTTTAATGCATGCTTCATAGGACGGCCCTTGGTGATCACTTGAAAACTATAACTACTTCAGAAAGCCTCAGACATGGCTGTGTCATAGAATGCACAACCATCCCTGCTACTTCACAAACTGTACTGGCAATTCATGTTGCCAATGATCATTTCAAAAGCCCCTCATGGCATAAGATCTGGCTAACAGAGGGACCATTATGCTGGCTGGAGAATTCACACATCTGAAAAATATGCATCTAAATATGCACTTGGAAGGAGTTACAATCCTCTTACAGATCTGTGTTTCCTGTCCCTTTTTGGATACAAATAGCAGCTTCGTTAACGGATTTCTCCAATTATTAGACCCTTTGCTTGCTTCCCTAGTAGTTGGTGGGTGAACTTTAAATTTTAATCAATGTGCAGTTGCACATTGTTGAAGAACAGTGGAGAAAATATTTGATTAACAGGCTTTCATTGTTATGCCAAAAAAATAGGAGGAAATGGAAGAAAGTTATATTTCAAAAAAGCAAAATGGCTGCTAAGGAAAAAGAAACTGATCAGGCATGACAAGACATGCACCAGTGGGGGCCACCAGCAACAATTTCATGGACAAGCTGGCAATGAAATTGTAAATGAATTGAGAGAAGTCAAATTCAGATTTCACAAATATAGCAAAACATGGAAAATTGGAAAACACTGAAATGCAATACTTGAAATGTGACATTTGAGATGCAATGAAATGTTGGCATTGTCAAGCTTCTCAAAGAAAAGAATTAAATAATTATTTCAATTATAGAGAAAATGAATTGTGCAGAAGCAACGCTGACTAAAAACTGTATCTCAAGCAAGACGTGTTGCCATATCTCTGCGTTGGACTGATTAAAAATATATGAAAGGAAACATATACCGCAATTGGTTTCCAAGGTCTCCAATAGTTCTCCATCACAAAAGCAATGACCCTCAAAAACAGTTCCTGAAATTGGTAAGTTTGAAAAAATAATTAGCAGGCCTCTAGTTCTTTGTTCACGGTTTCAATACCATTAAAAATATTCCAAAGAATAAAATGAAGGAGCCTCATTCCCACTTCCTATTTCTCTTTCAACTGCAAATCAGTCTCTCTTTGCTGAATACCAGAACAGATGGTGAAGATTTTGTTTAATCTGCTCATTATAATAAAGTATGTTGCCAAGTTATCATTAAGGTTTGCCCGTTTGGAAGATACCAGAAGGAAATCTAATCAATCAAGCTTTTAGCTAAAATATGTGGCATGTTTACAGGTTATGTTTATGTGGCATTTAACTGGGGTTTTTTTTAAAGTGAAAAATATGAACAAAACCAGATTTGGGCTCACTGGACTTTCAGTAAATCCTACCGCAATGCCAGGAGCTTTCATGATAGTTAGAGCGATAATAGGCCTTCACGGAGACCATGGGTAGTGATGCAATAAGATAACATTAAGGGGATTCAGGGCAACAATTTCATAAGATAACAGCACAGAAACATCAAGAAGACCTTGAAAACTGTCATGTCCAACCTCTAGCTGGCATCTCAAAGCTTCCTCTATTCTGAATGAAGGTTAATTGTCTCCATGTGAAGGTTTGGAATAAATAGAACTCTAGCCCAGTGTAATGTATTCAGACCACTCTAACTATTAAGACAACTGTCCCATAACTTAAACCTACAGGTAGTTCGTTTAGTGACTGTTCAAAGCTACAATGGCAATGAAAAAAGTGACTGATGACTATTGTTCACACTTACAACCATTGCAGCATCCCCTTGGTCATGTGATCAAAATTTGGGCGCTTGGCATTGGCAACTGGTTCATAATTATGACGGTTGCATTGTCCTGGGTACCTATGATCACCTTTTGCGAGCTTCTGACAAGCAAAGTCGATGAGGAAGGCAGAGTCCTTTAAGAACCATGTTACTAGCTTAACAACTGCAATGATTCATTTAAAACTGTGACAAGAAAAGTCATAAAGTGGGGCCAAACTTACTTAACAAATGTTTTGCTTAATAACATACATTTTGGGCTTAATTGTGGTCGTAAGTCAAGGACTACCTGTATTGGACTACCTGTATTCTACCTTTGTAGATATTAGAAAGCATTTAAGGACTTCTGTCATGAATCCTAGTCTTCCCTTCCCTTCCTTCAAATTCACACTAGATCCATTGATTCTAGGACTTGTTTGCCATATAATTGTTCCAATTTTTCCTTATGCTTCACCCAAAATTTATCAAAGGCAAATAAACATATTTCTGTGTTGGCTCTTACTAACATATTACAGATTACTTGGACAATATTTTCATCAATACCAAATTAAAGCTAAAGAAACCTTTGACTGGAGTTTATCTGTTAGTGATTGCACCAAAATTTTGGCTGCACCAAACTTGATTGCAGGAAATACGACTTCAGCAACAGAGTGGTCAATGTCTGGAATACTCTACCTGACTCTGTGGTTTCTTCCCCAAACCCAAAAAACTTTAACCTTAGACTGTCTACTATTGACCTCACTCCTTTCCTAAGAGGTCTGTAGGGGGCGTGCATAAGCGCATCAACGTGCCTACCGTCCCTGTCCTATTGTTTCTTTTATTTTTATGTATCCATACTTATGTATTGTATTCATAACTATGTTTTTACTTATACCTATTATCTTGTAAGCAAATAAATAAATTAGTTTGCTGTTTCCTTTTTCAGGAAAGTTGTGTTTACTTCACAATCTACTCTGCAACCAAGGAATTCCTTGGTAACCTCTAATCCACATATCAACCAAGATCAACCCTGCATAATTTTCAAACCTAATCAAAGTCAGCCTGGTGCTGCCATCTACTGAGGCAGGATCAACAAAATCCTTATGCAATAGTTCGTTACTTTATGATATTTTGACTGAGCCTAAAAAAAAAACAAAAAAACCAGTTGTTCTACTGTGAATTTTATTAGGGACTTCAAGAACCATTGGGCTATTAAGGCATCATACCATCACTGCGGCAGGGAAAGTGGAGGGGGGGGGGTATCAATACAAACGCTTTCCTAAGACTTCACTAACATTATTGTGGTTTAGATATTCCAAACAGATTTTATAGGAAACTCAAATCTACAACATATGACCAATGTGGCTCTACTTAAATTCTCTGAGGTCTACAGCAGAGGTGGTATTCAGCAGGTTCTGACCAGTTCTGGAGAACTGATAGCAGAAATTTTGAGCAGTTCAGAGAATCGGCAAATGCCACCTCTGACTGGCCCCGCCCCCAACTATTCTCTGCCTCCCGAGTCCCAGCTGATCTGCTAGATCTTCTTTTGTTGCCCTGCACAGGAGGACGGAGCTGGAAAGCAGGTTAGTGGGGTGGGGAGGGAATGGGGATTTTACAGTATCTTTCCCCTGCCATGCCCACCAAGCCACACCACACCCACCAAGCCACACCCACAGAACCAGTAGTGAAAATTTTTGAATCCCACCACTTGCATAGGTCAAGCTTAGCACACATTAAGATGAGTTTCTGGTTGTGATATCTTTCTTGGATCGTTTGCACAGTCTGGCCAATTCTGTAGTAGGTTCAGGAGCAACAATTACACTGAAAGTAATGCTGAAAGAAGCATGAGGTCCTGGTAGGATCACTGTCACTGGTATGGCTGAAAGCAGAGGAATGATAGGGCAGGTGAGGCTTCTTTTTTCAGATATGAAGGAAGCCAACCCACATAGGACTGAATGGGTCAGAACCCCTGATTATTCTTTTCCAGAATATTTACAATGAACAAGAATCTATTGTATTTTAATTTTATTGTACTTTTAGAATAGTAATAGAAAAAAGAAAGATAACACACAAAGATAATTATGATGCAAGTACATACATTCTCAAAGGAAAAAAAACACCATAAAAAGGGCTTTTTGAAAAATAAAAGATACATAAATATTTTAAAACACTTTAAGAAAAATAAAAAGAGCAGAAAAAGAAAAAAGAAAACAAAGTATAATACATCATTATAATATTTACCAATTGCATTTCTATGTATACATAACTAACATAAATATTCAAATGTATATTTTTAACCTATTTATTCTAAATAAATGAGTTTTATATTTCATTATGAAAAATACTATAAGCTATTTCTATACAACAGATCTGGAGAAACAAAATGGATCCGTATAAAGAAGGGAGGTGAATCAAGAATTCCTGCCATATATCTTTTTAATTTATATGTTATAAGAATAGTAAGTGAATGGTTGAAATATTATCACACTGGGATATGCAAAAATGTTGTTGGCTGAAATTAAAAAATGCTTTAAAGAAACTCATTAGGAAAATAAAATAGTAAAAATCCTGGATTAATATAGAATATTAAGAAGAAAAGGAAATATCAACCAACCTGCTTAATCAACATTTCACAGCAAGGAAGCAAGAAAATGAAGTGTTAATAGCTATGTTTTCTGGGGCACAAAGAACCATCTGGAAAAATAAAAAGATAAATCTAAGGAAGAAGGCAACCAGAGGAAAGATCCTGAAGGAAAAGGACAATTCAAAGACAAGAAAGATCAGATTAGTTAGAGCAATTGTCCTTTCAATGGAAATTTACAACTGGGAAAACTGGACAGTGAAGAAAGGCAAGGGAAAGAAGATAGATGCTTTTGAACTATATATTTGGTGACAGTAACAGTGGCATGAACTTGAAAGAACACATCACTCAAAACTGGAGAAAACAAAATCTGACTATTCTCTTTGAGAATGTTTAGTTATTTTTATTTTTTATTTATTTATTAATTTTGTTGAGCATGTATTAGATAACTGATATAAGTATAAACATGATTATGAATACGGGAAATGGATACGAATAAAGGGAACATTAGGCCAGTGATGGTAGGCATGTTGGTGCACTTATGCACTCCCCTTAAAGACCTCTTAGGAATAGGGTGAGATCAACAGTAGACAGTCTAAGGTTAAAGTTTTTGGGGTTTGGGGATGAAACCACAGAGTCAGGAAGAGTATTCCAGGCATCGACCACTCTGTTGCTGAAGTCATATTTCCTGCAATCAATGTGATGGACACAGTAAGGGATGGAATCAGAAAAAGGTTGAAATAAATAGAAGAGGGAATTATAAAGGAAAGGTGGATGGATAAGACCAAAGAAATTACTTGAATGTCCTACAAAAGCTGTACATTATTAAAGGGCTCTACAGGGGTAGTGAGCATTCACAGTAACCAGAGCTGAAGACGATTCAAACATGACCTTCAGAAAATTATTCATTCTCTACAGTGTTGGTCAGGCCTTTTTTTTTTTTTTTTTTTACTTTAATGGTATACTGGGTAGATGAGTCCATGAAGGACAAGGACAATGATGGTGCAGAGAAACAAATTATATCAAGGTATGGAGCTTCTCTCTCTTTTGACATTAATTGCAGCAGACTAGTATAACCAAGCTATGCTTATTTCTCAATGTCATGCAGGAGAGCCTCATGAGATTAGTTGTAGTATCCATAACCATTTAAAATCACAAATTAGAAAATGTGCTGTTGCTCCTTAACAATATATTCCAAAATTTGTATATTGGCTGGAAGTAATTGGAATTACACCAAACAAAGGAACGAAGACAAATTGCTAGAAAGTTTCCATCCTTCAGATCTGACACTCTGCTTAAATTCTTTCTATAAAATTCTTTCTAGAACAGTTAGATGTTGGGGCGTAGGATTAATATTGGTGAGGAATCTCACCATTTTTGTTTATTCTAAAGCTTATTTAAAGAAATTAAAGAAATTAATACCAGTAGTTGAAGCAGTGGGAATGTTCCACTAATTTTGAAAAATGTACTACATAGAGCAGTCTTTGAATTTTTCTTCAGTTTCGGCAGCTAAGCAACTTGAGTCCTACTGTGTATGATATATCAGCAATGATAATAATCTGCTGTTTGGTTTTGCTGATCTTTACACACTGGAGACCTTTGATAATAAATTTTCTTCCCCTATTTGTGTCTGTGCTAATCTCTCTCTGCCAAGGACAAGTTAACAACATTAATAGAACAAATGTGCTCATAGCCACTCTTCATCTTAATTTTTCCACCACATAAATTGTTCTAGGAGTCAGATTTTCCATAATTTTGTTTCTTCTTTCCATTAGGGTGGGCATGTGTCCAACTTTTTCAGAGGGCAGTTCTTTAGTTCAAAGACGATCAGTGAATAGCCTTGTATCTGGAGACATTCTCGGCAGGAAAGGCCCTCTGATTCAAATCCAGTTTAAAATTCAATCTAAGGACTGTAGTTTAGAGGAAAAAATAGTGAAAGAGAGGCTGAAACTAACCTCACATTCTGCTCAAACAAATAAAAATACTTGAAACAACTAATATCTTGTGATGATAACTTTAATATTATTAAACAACAACATCTACCTATCTCAGGGCCTTGGGGAGAACTTAATAGGTGAGCAGAAATGCCAAATACCAGCTAAGCATCTGGCTGGCTGTGCAACCAACCACAATAATAATAAACATGTTTATGATGTTCCATTCCAATCAGCTCTTAGAGAAAAAGGCCTTTAAATGTGCCAAAAAAAATCACAAAATTTCACTTTTCACAAGGTGAAAGATACAAAGTTCCACAGGCATCTTAAGTAACAAATCCCCAGACTAAGAAATACTAAACCTAAATACTCAACACAAAAAGCAATGATTGTATTGCATCAACTTCCCATGACACTGTCCATCATTAATCAACATCAATGAAAATATTACGCCTTGGGGGTAAATACAGACAATTTTAACTATTGATGCAAAGTGTCCAAATATTTATAGCATCAGTCATTAATAATAATTCATTATTGGTAAGAATGTGTTTATTTTTCCCCTTTTATATTGCAGACTACATAAAATTATTACCCAAATAGCCTCTATTTTTTCTGTGCACTCATTATAGTAGGATTAGTGACTATTATTATTAGTAAATTTATTTATACACTAGATAGACATATCAAATAATGAAATCCTATTAAATTTCTTGGCTAATTTTGGTGATAAAACTTTATTAACTATGAAGAATTTAAAAAACAATAAAAGGAACTCATATATATTTATGTGTGTATCTCTCTCTGTGTGTGTGTATACCTATATTTATGTATATAGAATGTATGTGTGTGTAAATGATCACACATTAATAGGTATATATTGATTTTAACTTTGATTTCATTTATGTGATATGAATTTTGGACTCTTCTGCAATATTTTAGTTGCTATTTTAAATCTACTTTATTGAAATGATTTGTTCTGGTCTCTGGCCTTTAACTGTAATACACTTGATTTTATCATTTATTGAAATGAGAATTTTAATTTGCATTATACTAATAAAGGAGAAAATTTGTAGCTCAGGGTTGAAAGGAGGGGTCCTTGGTGCTCTCTCAGCTTGTTTTTTGCAGACATTTCATTACCCTAACCAGGTAACATCATCAGTGCTAGTCCCCATTAACCCTGTGATGTTACCTAATTTGGGTAATGAAACATTTGCAATAAAACTACCAAGGTCAGAGAGCATCAAGGACCCCTAATTTGCATTATAGTTTGATTGTTTCCACAGATGACACCTTGGAAGATTTTCTGTCATGAAAGATATCCTTTAAATGTTCCAAACTCACCAAGGAAAAAAAATAATCAATAGCCTTATAGTTGCTTTTTGATTTTCCTTTTATACCACAGTAGACTAAAATTACTGGCATAGAGCACGCTGAGTCCAAATACATTGAGGAAAATGAGCAGTATTGTTTTTTTGCTGCACTATGTAGCTCTGAATATATTTCTTTGGGGGAGGGAGTGAATCCTTAAGCTTGACCTTTCCTCTGGTCTTTTTATTTCCAAAGTATACCCTATGCAAAAAATAATAGTATTGTGTTAATCAGAAAATTTCATATCCATGGCAACAGCATTTTCCAGTCTGCTTATCTTTTCTCAACCTTCAAGCTTTCTTTTACAGAATGTAACTTTTTAATATAATACAGTAATTTGATGTCATACTTTTGACAAGCGTTTTTTAAAAAAGTAAATAGTTCAATTCATTTGGCTTCTCCATTTTTACTATAGCTGCTATCCATCAAATATGGAATCGAGTATCATATGTGATATAGTTTTAGGCATGGGTGAAATGACTGGAGACAATCTTAGTTGGTGAACTTTCAGCTCTTTATTACATAGTGACTTAAGAGAGTGAACAACAACAACTCTGCCTTATATAGGTGACCTTAATGTGAAATAACCAATAGGGAGCTGTAAGACGCTAGCTCCAGAACCAATAAGAGTCCTTCATTAAGGGCCAATCGGATTCTCTGAACCCAACCAATCCGATCGAGCCGCTTAACATCCAATCAGAAGTGCAGGGCCAGAACCCTGCACTTTACCCCAAGCTTGCTTTTATTTAAACTATTTACATACATAACACCCCTTCCCCCTGGCTCCTCAATTATGGTGTGGTTATATAGTCCTTCAAATAGGACGGTTGTTTTTTGGGTCTATTAGATTTTCTTTGGACTGGCTGTGTGCAGTCCTGTTGAGGTAAAATGTTGTTTGGTAGTGGCTCAGCTTCTCGTTCTGGTGTGATTTCCCTTGGAGTGTATGATTCTTCCTCCAGCTCCATTTCCTGAGTTTCACTAGATTCATCGCTCTCTTGGAACAGGTTCCCTGGAATGTCGTCTTCTTCCATTCCTCCCCCCCCCCCCCCGTCAGTTTGGTCGTAGGGGAGTTGCTGGCTGGCCGAAAGGAGTCGTGACCGTAATTGGTCAATATGTCGTTTCCACAGTCTTTCATCAACACATCTTACAATATAGGATTTGGGCCCAGTCTCCCATATTATCGTTGCTTCAATCCAAACCGGGTCACCCGATAAATTTCTTGCATAAACGGGGTCGCCTACCTTGAAGGTACGGTAGCGTCCGCTGGATCCTGCAGGCTTTTCTGGCTCGTAAGCAGGGTACAATCGTTCGAGCTGGGAACGGAGTTTTCGCCTCATGAGAAGTTCTGCGGGAGTTCTACCAGTTACGCTGTGCGGAGTGATGTGTTGTAGAAGTAGAATGCGGTTTATTTTTTCGTCAATATTATTATAGTCCACTTTTTGCAAAGTCTTTTTTACAAATTGGATCATGCGTTCCGCTCGGCCGTTGGGAGCAGGATGCGCCGGCGAGGTGAGCGCATGGCGGATGCCATTATCAGCAAGGTACTGTTCAAACATTAGCGCTGTAAACTGTGGTCAGTTGTCGGACACCAGGACGTCTGGCAATCCATGAGTTGCAAAGAGTCTATTGAGGACTTTAATGACAGCTTCGGAGGTTGTATTGGTCATTCGATGAATTTCCAACCAATTAGAGTATGCATCGACAGTCAATAGTAATGTATGTCCTTTAATCAGCCCTGCGAAATCCAGGTGGATTCTGGACCAGGGCCCGCGTGGCGTCTCCCATTCAGTTGGTGCAGCTTTTGGCGGTGCGTTGCTGTTTTGTTGGCACTTGGTGCAGGCCTTGACCCATTGCTCGATGTGTCGGTCCATGCCTGGCCACCAAGCGTAGCTCCGTGCGAGTGCTTTCATCCGCACGATCCCGGGATGTCCTTCGTGCAAAATTTGTAGCAGCGAGTTTTGGAATCGTTCTGGAATGACGACTCTATCGCCCCAGATGACACAGCCTTTTTGCAAAAAAAGTTCAGTCTGTCTTGGTAAATGTCCTTCCATATACATACTCATGGAAATTTTTTATGGCTGCCACAATTGCAAGAGCTTCCTTATCTATTTGTCCATAGTTACGTTCTGCCTGAGAAAGAGTCTTCGAAAAGTATGCAACAGGGGCCTCGTTTCCATTAGGCAGCACATGGCTCAAAATAGCGCCCACCCCAAACGGTGAGGCATCACAAGTTATAACCAATGGTAGTGTTTCATTATATTGCATAAGTACAGAATCAGATGTAAGTAAATCTTTTACATTTCGAAACGCTTTTTCCTCCCGGTAACACCAAACCCACAATGCTTTCTTATCTAATAACCGGTGTAACGGTTCAGCCACAGTCGCCTTATGTGGTAAAAACACATTATAGAAATTAATAAGGCCTAAAAATGCTTGGAGATCTGTTTTGTTACGGGGTCTGGGAGCATTTTTTATCGCCCTTAATTTACTCTCAGTAGGGTGGATACCCTGACTATCAATGCAATAACCTAGAATTCAACACTGTCTGTATACAGATGACATTTATCCTTTTTTACTTTCAATCCCGCTTCTTGGAATTTCTTAAGAACACATTTTAAACGATTCTGTAGAATTTTTTTACTAGGAGCTGCAATTAACACGTCATCAAAATACGGAACCACGCCCTTGATTCCCTGCAATAATCGTTCCATTAAACTTTGGAATATTCCCGGGGCTACACTTACCCCGAATTGCAATCGGGTACATTTAAAAGCACCTCTGTGCGTTACTATCGTTTGAGCTTGGGCTGTTTTATCGTCCACAGGCAATTGTTGATAGGCTTGAGCTAAATCTAACTTAGCAAAAACCTTTCCGCCTCCCAGGGAATGAAGGAGGTGCTGTACCACCGGCACTGGATACGCGTTATGCTGGAGGGCGTGGTTTAGAGTGGCCCGGTAGTCCCCACAGATTCGGATTGACCCATCTGGTTTAATGGGGGTTACAATAGGAGTTTCCCATGGAGAATGATCAATGGGTTGCAGTACCCCTTGTTTAATTAGTTTGTCAAGTTGTTCATCTATCTTGGCCTTAAGGGTGAACGGAACTCGACGGGGCTTTAAACGGATCGGGGCAACCTTAGGGTCGAGGCTAAACGAAATTGGGGTCCCCTTATACTCGCCCAGATGATCTGCGAAGACATCGCTGAATTCAGTAATAAGGTCCTCCTCCCACTCACAATCACTGACTCGGTTCACGCCGGCTACTTCGATGCCGAGTGGCGCAAACCATTGGAGGCCCAACAAACTAGGCCTGTCCCTATCAATGATCGTTAGAGGTAAGTATGCCATATGCTTTTTAAACGAGACGCGGACTCGACAAGACCCAACCACAGGGATCCGATTCCCTTGGTAGTCTTTAAGGATGAGACGTTGCATTCGAAGGTCTTGGCGTTGGATGGTAGGAATGAGTTGCTTTAATGTCTTCCACGACACCATCGAGAGGGATCATCCGGAATCGACCTCCATGTGGCAAGGTTGGTTCTCTATGGCTACTGTGACTCGAATCTTCTTAGCGTCCATGGCTGAGGTGTGACCTATAGTGATAGTATGGTGGGCCTCTTCTTTCTGCAACGCTCGATATCTGTAGGAGTGGTTTGCTGGATCTCGCCTTACAAGACGGTTTCCTGCCGATTGGCAAAAGTTGGTTCCCTCTGAGGCCTGACTTGGTCCCGGTAAACTGCGGCAGACTCGACTGATGTGGCCTCGTTTTCCGCACTCATGGCAGAGTGCATCGCGGAATTTGCATTCGGCCCTGGCATGGTTCGCTCCACAACCTGCGCAGGGGCATAAGGGCTTAGGGAGAGGGTCCCGGTCGGACCGCAGTCGATGGCCCCCTTCTTCGTCGCTGTCTGACGATGAAGAGAAGTCCTCGTGGTGCGTCGTTAGTTGCTGCCCTTCAGACTTGGATAAAATGTCGCCTGTCGGTGGGGTCGTTGGGTTTCGGTTTCACCGTAGTTGCGCCGCAGACTTTTTGGTCGCCTAAGCAGCAGTGGCTTTGGCGATGGCGTCAGCAAGGTCGATGTCGCCTTTCGCCATCAGCTTGCTTTGCACGCCCAGCGCATCTAATCCCAGAATTAAGCGGTCTCTCAGTGCTTCATCTAAGTTTGCAAATCTGCAGAGGCCTCCCAAGTGTCGGAGGTCTGCCACAAAATCAGCCACACTCTCCTTTTCGCTGGCTTCTTTGATAGAATTCGTGACGTCTCATGAGTGTAGGTACGGTTGGCGCATAATGGTCTCTCAGGAGAGGTTCGAGGTCATCCCAGCTCATTGCTTTAACTTCTCAAGGTTTCACGAGTGCCTTTGCCATTTTAAAGACAGCCGGGCCGCAGTACATCAGGAACAGCGCCCGCTTCTTGGCTGGTGTGGCGTCCTTCAGGTTGTTTGTTTCAAGGAACATTTGGAAGCGATCCATGTAGAATTCCCAATCCTCTTGGTTTGGATCGAACGGAGCGGGTGGTACGATGCCGCTGGACATGGTTTCCGTTGGTGGCGTCGTCTTGGCACGTGCTCTGTTTTTCTTCCCGGTTCCTTAAGATCAGATGTCTCCAAATCCCATCCTCGTCGCCAGTGATATAGTTTCAGGCATGGGTGAAATGACTGGAGACAATCTTAGTTGGTGAACTTTCAGCTCTTTATTACATAGTGACTTAAGAGGGTGAACAACAACAACTCTGCCTTATATAGGTGACCTTAATGTGAAATAACCAATAGGGAGCTGTAAGACGCTAGCTCCAGAACCAATAAGAGTCCTTCGTTAAGGGACAATCGGATTCTCTGAACCCAACCAATCCGATCGAGCCGCTTAACATCCAATCAGAAGTGCAGGGCCAGAACCCTGCACTTTACCCCAAGCTTGCTTTTATTTAAACTATTTACATACATAACAATATCTTGATCAGCTAAACATGTGCCATTCTTTAAAAAGTAATTACTCTCTTTCCAAGGTTCATAGCAATTGCTGTTCCAGCTTGTATTATTCAAATCCATGGACATTTCTTTAAGTCAGTTCACACACATAGATAAGGTCATAAATGTATAAACCATGTTTTGGTCGGGTTGATTTTAGCTAAGAACCAGTTTAAGGCTTCAAGCTAGAAATTGGAGACCATGAATTTTAGTTCTGACTTAGCTGAGTAACCTTGGACCAGTCATTCTCTATCAAACCGAGGAAACAGGCATTTCTGGGGGGGGGGAAAAACCTTGAGAAGAAAACTCCAAGGAATTGTCCACAAACCAAGCCATTCTGGTTTATAATTTGTGGTTAGCTCAGAAATGAAGATCGGTAGATGGGAATAAAAGTAAAACTGAAAACCTGTTCTCTCTCTGATACTTTTTTCCAGACTTCCCTGTAAATGAAATGAAAAGAGCTCTTTCCAGATCTTTGACTGATCATTTGCATGGGGACATTGATATTTGTCCAAGGCTTCATACACTTAGTTCTAGTGTTCCATACCTTTAATACTACCTTTGGCTTAGTGCAATGCATTAATTATGCTACTATGGCTTGTTCAACAACCCATGGTTAAAACAGATGCCTCAAATATGAGTTGAGTGGATCCACAGACAGTAGTTTAGACTTTAGCAAGTCTGTGTAAATCCTGTAATACAATAGATGAATTTGAGGTTGAGTCCATAATTATGACATTATTTGATAACTATAAAAATGGTTTTTCTCCTCTTGCATTTCTTTGAATGCAATAGAAGTAATTCTCACATTCAGGCATAAATCAAATATGACACATTACAGAAAAGATCTTTGATCTATATTTTAGGCCAAAGCAACCTGGGGAATCACCTCAGTTGTTTTTCTCTCAAGAATGAGGGTTCTTTTTCTCCAGCAGATACAGAAGTATCTGGATCAGCATCCAGAGAGGAAAAGATAAATCAGGCTTTCCTCACCTGCCCTTCCACTTTTCCAATTGCTGAAATTCAGAAAATTGCTTATGTTATTCAGTTGTATTTAAGCATTGGTGGAGCTCTACCAGGTACTCAATGGCAATATGTGCAGTTGCAACATTTGTTAACTACATTGTTTGAACCAGAAGCTGATATTCTAGAACAACTTGTTAAATCCTTTGCAACTAAAACAATAAAAAAATTAAAAGCCATTCATTTCCATAGATATTTGTTATCAATAAATCAATTTGATATGTAGATATTACGAAATGAATAAAGAATTAGAGATTCCCAAATGCCAAGACAATGGGTGAGTGTTTTAACTTCTGTAGCAAGAATGTCAGTGTACCTCAAATTAGGACTTGTACAACAAATTATTGGACTCTTGTTGTATTTATACAGTATAGAAAAGGGCTGTCAAGAACAAAGGTGGAGGGGATCTGAGTGCTGTCTTGAATCCACTATATGTTGTTTGCTTATTTAGTGTCCTATGACTATCACTGAATTTGTTATCTTATGAGTTATGATGAATATATTTTATGAACATGATTTATCATTTGTTGCTCATATGTACACTGAGAGCTTATGCACCAGAGACAAATTCCTTATGTGATCCAATCACACTTGGCCACTAAAGAATTCTATGTATAGAATTTTATTTTGTTGGAGATACCTCCTGTCTGAGCAGCGAAAGTATAAAAAGAGGAAAAAAGTTGTTTTTTTAAAAAATGTACATTAAAGTCTTGCTTCTATTCCTCCTTTATATGGATTCCTCACATCTGACGAAGGTTTCTATGTGCTCTTGGCTGTGTTTTGCTTAGAAGCCTTGAACCTGTCAAGAACCTTGATTATGCTAGGTTGTTAGCTCATATGGCAGGAAGTGCCTTGAGACTACTGGAAGCTCTGCCTTTGCCAGTTGCCTCCATCTTATGCACTGTTTATATAGCTAAAAATAAAACAAACAATATGAAATCTCTGTTGCTGTCTAACCCAAAGGCAACTCAGGCTATCATTTATCACCTTTTGAGGAAATGCTGAACACAAGGTGCACGAAAATTCTGTTTCTGTCATTGTTCCCATGATGGCTTGCCTCATCCACACACACACACACTGGTCATTCATAGGTGTCCAGAATAAACGGTGATGATAAGTACCAATTTATCGTAATTGTGTCATGATGAAAATCCTGATCTTTCATATTGGTTTGAAATATCTCGCATGTTTGCTCTGATTCCTCACCCCCCCCAAAAAATACCTTTGTCTTACGTAAAGAATTTAAACCGAGATTGATGTCCCATTGCAAAATGTTGAGGATGTGAAGATGAAAGGAGATGCCAGCATTCTGCCTCTGGAATCTGTGTGTGTGTGAGAAGGGGAAGGGAGAGAGAGAGGGAGAGAGAGGGGAGGGGGAGGGGAAGAGGGAGAGAGAGACAGAGAGAGAGACAGAGAGAGAGAGAGAGAGAGAGAATATATGTATGAACTAAGAATTGGAACTGATCAAAGATTTTAAAAAGTAGGTAAAAGTTGATACAGGTAACACTTGCTTAGCAAGCACTGTTAGGACCAATGACTCAGTCATTAAGCAAAGAAGTTTCTAGGTGAACCCTCAACTGTACTTATGATCTTTACTTCATTTTTCCTATGCTCAGCTGTGATGTGAAGGTGTTGGACTAGAACTGGGGACATTCAGCCATGGCAAATCATGGAAGTTTGTAGAGATAAAATGTAAGCCCCCTTGAGCTTCTGGAGAAAAGGTGAGATGATGTTGAAGAACAAGGACTTCCTGAGCCTCTTGCTCATCTTCAGGCTCCCAATCTAAATAAAAAGACACGGAAGAAAAAGAATAATTAATTGTAATGTTAAATGGGTCACATAATGTCCACTGTAATGCAGATATATAACATTAATAATATAATATGACTTTAAATGCCTGTAATGCAGACAATAGTGGTCAGACCTCCCATCATATTCACTGGTGGGGGCGTGGAAAAAAGAGACATAAATTGTAATTGTTCCTTTTCCAACTGAGTTAGTGTTATGGCTGTGCTTCTTATTCTTCTCATAAGTCAGACAGAAAATGTGAATTGATGTTAAAATGTGATTCTGAGATCTAAATACAGACTTTGAAATGAAAAGCTTCAAATTTCATTTTGAATTATTTATCTCAAAAGTAAGTTTATAATAATTGTGTGTGTGTTTTGTCCATAAAATGTAGATGCTTACTTTTATAAGAAATCTCAAAAATATCTAAAATCTCATCTTCTGAAGCAGATCAAGATTCTTTCCTTCTTTTCTGTTAATTAATAATTTTGATTGTGACCCATGATTGCAGTGATCTGCTTGAGGTAAGAAAATGTAATGGCTACCAATGCCTAAGACAGAATGTGATGATCTAGATCATGGCACAAAGGCAACCCAGTCAGATAATCAGTAGGAGTCATTTTATTAATTCCAACTTTGCCCCCAATGTCCTGATTACCTTCTGGGCTGGAGAAAAACTATCCCAGGAACAGCCTGTGGCTGCAGAGAATCAAATCCAAAACATTGTCAACAAAAACTGTAACTATAAGTCCAATCAGGACAAGATGAGGTAATTAGTTCAGCACGGCAAGAGAAAGAATTCCAGATATGAAGGAACAGCAGTAAATCAACCTGGTTGGGAGGATTCCAGGAACACAGATAACTAAAGTCAACACAAGATAAACCCACATTTGTTCCCAGCAGACAACGCACTCAGCATGCATTTCTTTTAAGCTCTCATTCCCAGGTGTAGCTAATGAAGGGAAACAGGGCTCTTTCCTCCCCCGTAAGCCATGCAATCCATGTTGCTCTCTTCTCCATTCCTTCCTGCGTACCCTAAGATGAAGAAAGGGATGGGCCTGGGTCTTCCTCTGAACTCCCTCTCCCTTGTTCTACCTTTTCCCTGCTCTGCCCAGTTGGACTTTGCCCTTCCCCAGTTTCCTCCACAGCCAATGGAGCCACACTCCTGCTCGCTGTCAACTGTTTATCTTCCTCCTTGGATTCAGACAGGGGCATGACACAGAATTAAAACTCACAGTATCTCCATTTCTAGCCTCATGCCTTAGCTGACACTTTATCAAGATAAAAGAGAAGAGAAGAAAATAAATTTCACGTTACAGGTAGTGGCTTTTAATTTAATATAAGACAGGAAGGAAGGAGAACACCTGGAAGCAACTGTGCACCCAACTTAGATGGGCTGTTTTAAATCTAAAATGAACATCCAAGTTTACTATTTATGGTAATAAATGTGAAAATTTGTTTTTTTAATTTTTATTCAGCCCAATACTACTGTATATTAATTGTTAACTGCTGTTAAAAGCTAGATTGTTTGTCTGTGTGCCTTTGTGTCAATTTTTATTCCTGACATTGCCTGGAAAGCCCCTGCAGGTTTTTTTGGCAAGATTTTGAATTGTTTTGCCATTGTCTCCTTCCAAATAGAGAGACTGTGAGTTGTAATTCTGCTTTAGGCATAAGGCCCAAGGCAGAATTAGAACTCACAGTCTCTTCATTTCTAGCCTCATGTCTTAATCGTGCACCAAACTGGCTCTTTACTGCATACTTTTTCCATATCCCAAAATAAAATAACAAACATAATAAAATGCCTCATATTCAATAAATATTCTGTTAATATTAAAACATTCAGAGAATATATAAAAACATTTAATATAAGCATTCCCAGGACATTAGATTTGTTTCAGATCTGTACTATTAAAGCCAAGACTGCCATTTATTCAAATTTTGCAATTTGTTAGCATTAGAAAAATGGGAATTGCCTATAAAATCTACTGATGTGTCAAACAATAGTAATGAGACAAGATGTGAATTGTTCCCAAGCAACGGTAGCATTTCCATCTGTTCAAGCTACTGTGAATCAATATTTCCATGGGACAGAGAAGGGAATAGAGTCCATTAAATTGTTGGGGGGTTTAGTAGATGAAAAGAAAATTCACATTGTTCTTCCTTCATCCAAATAAAACACACAATATTCTACAATGTTGTTTATTTCAACAAAAAAAAGTGACTGCTTATATTCAATGTCAACCAGGCTTGCACAGTTTATAAGCTACAGCAATTCAGCAAGAAGATAAGGTTGAGTTTTGATGGGTTCATCATTCAATATATGGCAGGAGACAAGAGATGAATACATATCCAGTATTCCTCCAACTCCACGATTATCCAAAACTAGAGATGGCAGTCCTGTCTTACTTACAGTAGCATTCATTTGAGCCCATACCCATCATGTCCACTGGAGGTCAAATCATTGTCAATCAAAGGCTAACCTTAACTGCTTGGAGGGCTACGATGAATGGAGCAATAATGCATACTAAAATGAAGGTGATTTTTTTAAAAAAACAAAACACACTGTTATTGTGGGGGTGTTATTTTTTTGTGTTTGTATTCTTTTTGTTTTGGGGAGTGAGGAATCTTCTGAAAGAGGAAAGCTGCTAAGTTTTTTGTAGGACTTGTGTTACAATTGCAATGTTTCCTCCCCCATATATGAAATGATGTTTCCAGATTGTAGGTGTCAGGGGAAGCCCTGGGGCCCACCTCCAGCCCAGACAGAGGTTTTGCTCACTGCAACTTCTCTTGTTTTCAAAAACCACTTTATAGTGAGGTGTCCTGCAGTTAGCCATGCTCATGACAAGAAAGTCAAACTTTTCCTCCAAGGAAATGTGTTGAGTATCATCAGGGCAGCAGATTCAGACTGAATATCATTCCTGCAGTCAGTCCTGTTGGTGACTTGAATAAAAGTTCAAAATGTGAGGCTTCTCTAAAGTCTGAAAACGTAATGGCATGCAGAGAGGGGAAAGACAGCTCCAGACTTCATAATGCCAACAGAATCAATGCAACATTCCTTCCATTGCGCATAAATCTACAGAGCTATCTGTAGAGCAGGGGAGTCAAAGGCCCACAGGGTGCTTAAATCCAGCCCACAGGGCTGTCCTGGAATATCAAGGGATTGGCCCATGGTGCCTCTGGCGGCTTAAACGGGCCGCATGTGGGGACCTTGTGCCTCATTTTCACCCTCCATGGCCTCCTGTAGCACTCTGCTGGATGAAAACAGCCCAAAACATGGCCCAAAAATGGGCTGAAAAACAGGCCCAAAATAGGCTGAAAATGGGGCAAAGCCAGGCTGAAAACGGGCCAAAAATGGGACACACAACCCATTTTCAGCCAGCAGAGTGCTGCAGGAGGCCACGGAGGACAAAAATGAGGCAAAGGGGGTCACACACAGAACCCCTGTGCACTGTTTTGGCTGGCAGGGTGCTGCAGGAGGCATCCACCCTGCCCCCTGCCACCCCCCACTGCACCCGCTGCTGGCCCACAGAGGAGAATTACAATGCTGATCTGGCCCTTGAAGAAATCTAGTTTGACACCCCTGCTGTAGAATGTGGTAAAAAAAAAAAAAAAAAGGTCAGGATGCTGGCCACGATGGTGCAATCAAAGGCCCACTGTTTTATGTCCATGGATGCAATTTCTAAAGTACCTTCATGGTTCCCATGTTGACCTTTTGTACCACACCCTATACATAGCCCTGGAAATAAACAAAGCCACAAGGTTCATGATCTACAATTATCCTCTGACCTCACTCATTTCTGCCCTCAGTTGTCAGGTTCCAAAAACCATGAAAGATGCATCATTCTTCTAATTCTAAGCAGAATTCTTTATTGTTCTTCACCTACAGACAGAATCGTGACAAACTAAAGCAACTATCATCTCCATGAAGCATGTGCTCTGGGAACTATTAAGTAGGAGTCACTTTCACCCTTTTTCTCTCACACAAACTATCTGAAAGGAGTGGTCTCTTGATCCTTTGAAATGCACCCCTGCCCTCACATCACATTACATTCCAACACATCAGCTTTGGGAATTGGAGAGTGCAATGGGCAAATTGCTCCCTCTATTGGCTATACATTAATCTACAGGAGATACATCATATCTTCTATCAAAGCAATAGAAGGATGTTTACATTCCACTAATCTATGGGGAAATTCCACCATGAAAGAGGATCAGCTGATGAGAACTTGTAACAAGGTTTTTGGGTGGCAGCACTCTCATTTGGTTAATTGATTGACTGATTGACTTATTTTACTGTAAATGTAAGTGCTGTCCAACTTCAAACCAACTTTGAATGGCTCACAATGTGCTGAACTATAAATCACAGTACATATCAAACCAAGTTGAGAACCAATTGCAATTGCCTTCCAAAGGACTAAGGTGATTTCCTTCCCTGATAAAAGTTAGGCAAGGAGTGAACATTTTGTCATGCTCTCTGGTTTTCTTAATGTTAAAACCTAACAATAAGATTTGAGGAAAGTTAGTCTTATTTCTAAAACCTGTGAATGTCTGGTTGTGAAAAAGAGTTGTTAAAGATGGCCAAATGGCTTAGCCCAAGTTTAGCATTCCCACCTAGGTAGGAAAATTGTGCTAATTTAGAACTATTATGTCTGAGCTACAGAATCTGATTATGGCTACCATGTTTCTCATATAATAAGGCTGGATCTTATTTTTTTTGAGCCCCCAAAAAACCGCTAGGACATCTTTTCGGGGGTGAATAAATTTCTTCCCCCCATTCACACCCTCGCCTAGGGTGCCCCGCCAGCATCTATGCCTCGCCACCAGCCACTCCTAACGGCCAATCATGGTGGAGCGCAGAGGGCTCCCTTGCCCCCACCAAGTGCCTTTGCTGCAGACCCAGGTCAGCAGGTGGGCGGGGATGTCCGCCGGCAGCATTTCAGCTGCTTCTAGGCCTCCGTAGCTTCCATGGTTCCCACCGGTGCTAGCGCCTCTCTTGCCAGTGCCATCTCCAACAACAGCATCAGAGTCACTCCTGCTTTCCCCCCATCCCCGTAACAACAGAAAAAAAAACATTTTGAGGTACCTGGGAGCGCCGCAGGCTGTATTTTGGTTTAATCCCAAGTGGCTGGGTGGGCGTGACAAGAGCCAAACGAGCGTCTCTGCTGCTGCTACCCTTGGTGCTCCAGCCTCGGGCTCTGCAAGTTTCCAAAAGTCCCGGTGTGCAGCCCGTTCCTGCATTCCAAGCACACTCAAGCCAAGCTGCTGCTGTCCCTCTCTCACCAGCGCCATCTCCAACAACAGTGGCAGCAGTGGCAGGAACCGTGGAAGCGTTTCAGCTGCTTCTTGGGTGAGGGAGCTGCCTCCATAACTTCCACAGTTCCCACCACTGCTGCTGTTGTTGTTGGAGATGGTGCTGGCAAGAGAGGGACAGTGCTTGGAATGCAGGAACGGGCTGCACACCGGGATTTTTGGAAACTTGCAGAGCCCAAGGCTGGAGCACCAAGGGTAGCAGCAGCAGAGACACTCGCTCAGTTCTTCTCACGCCCACCCAGCCGCTCGGGATTAAACCAAAATGCAGCCCGCGGCACTCAGGTACCTCAAAATGTTTTTTTTCCTGTTGTTACGGGGATGGGGGAAACGCGGGAATGACTCAGACACTATTGTTGAAGACAGCACTGACGAGAGAGGTGCCAGCATCGGTGGGAACCATGGAAGCTACGGAGGCCTGAGAAGCTGCTGAAATGCTGCTGGAGGACATCCATGCCGACGCTGCCCGCCTGCTGACCCAGGTCTGCAGCAAAGGCACTTGGTGGGGATAAGGGAGCCCTCCACGCTTCACCATGATTGGCTGTTAGTGCCCGCAGGGCACTCCTAATGGCAAGTTCCCCCCTTGCCTTCCCCCCCAATTTTGCATGTTTTGAAATAGGCCTAAAATTGGGGGGAGGGGCTTAATTTCATTTTATGCCTAGAAAATATGCTGGGTTTTCCTATGGGGGGGTGTGTATTGTTGGAGAAACACGGTAGATGGCAACAAAGATATAAATAATGCCATCTGGTGATCCTTCAAATATTTTACGGCCCTGATTCATTAAGTCTGATGAATAAAAATCAAAATAATCTGAGTGGTAGGAGGGGTAGATCAACGCCCAGGGTTGTGACTTTGCAGGCATACAATTAACACACTTAAAATCATAACTTCTATGAATTATCTTGATAACAAGCTGTTCGTCTATTTCTCTCTGGGGTTTATATGATGCAGTTTATTAAACCTGCACTGAGAAATATATCCCATTGGTTTCTAAGAATCAGATGACAGGCAGTAATTAAGGCGTCTGAACATGCTGGTCATTTGAAAAAAAGGACAAGTTGGTGGCCCCATGCCTCCCAATTGTTTACATTGATTGGTTTCAATGGACCTTTGGCAGAGTAAATGTTTTGCAGAATTGCAGGCTTGTGGATTTAATGGCATAAAAATATTAAACTTTGCAAAATTATGCAGGAATAGAAATAATCTAAGCAGCTGGAAAGCAATGAGAGAAGTATTAAATTAAAGGAGATGTGAGGGGTTTTTTTTTAATTTATGAAATATATTTCTGCCTAAGAAATGCTTTTGGCAGTAAGCAAGCAGATTATTAAGATGCAGGAGCTCTTTCATACACTGCAGTCTTGAACATTGGCAGAAAAAACAGGCACTTAGAAACAGAAAGGGCCAAAGTAGCACTGAGCAACAATCTAATGGGAGAGATTAAAATTATTTAGGAATCACAAATTATTAGTTAGGAGTCATAAACTACGCCTTGCTTGTTTCCCCCAGATAAAATAAAAGGGTATCAACCTTGCCCTCTCTGTTCAAAAGGAAATAGACCATTAAAAGCTGCCTAGGAGCTCAGGCAGGTAGTGCAGAAGCCAAAACATGTTGCTACAAATTCATTCAGAGATATAATTAAAAATCATTTTATGTCCCTTGGTTGTATGAGGGAAGTATGTGTGTGTTTGTGAGGGGGGGAGGGAAACAATGGCAGCTAGCTTTGGTGCACTATTCCAACATGGATATAATCTTCACAAGCAAATGAAGATAGAATTGGGCATACTCTCAGCCAATACAAATTCTCCCACATACCTTGAAGAATCTATTTCAATTTTTTTTTTGACTAAGCTGGTTCTCTCAAAGCCACTAGGCTTTTATACAGATACAGATAGATAATCAGAGTTGGAAGGGACCTTATAGGTCATCTAGTCCAACCCCCCACCCAAGCAGGAGACCCTACACCATTTCTGACAAATGGCAGTCCAATCTCTTCTTGAAAGTCTCAACTGATGGCGCTCCCACAACTTCCAAGGGCAAGCTGTTCCATTGGTTGATTGTTCTCACTCTTAGAAAGTTTCTTCTTATTTCCAGATTAAATATCTCCTTGTTCAGTTTCTATTCATTATTCCTTGTCTGGCCTACAGGTGCTTTAGAAAATAGCTTGACCCCTTCCTCTCTGTGGCAGCCCCTCAAACATTGGAAGACCACTATCATGTCTCCCCGGTCCTTCTTTTGATAATATTAGATTGTTAAGTGTCATTCCCATGTATATTTAGGTGAAAAAATCATATCATTTTTATTAATTGGAAAATTGGATATTAATTGCATCAACATATGGTACTGTATTAGAGTTATTAGAAAAAGTATTTTCTCTTCATCTGTCAGGATATCCAGTGCCTTGTCTTGTCAAGATAGTCTTTCAGCAATTCTTATTTTAATTTCATTTGGGAAACACTGGACTCCCCCTTTTAGATAGACAGACAGAAGATATTTTGGGCATAATAGTGGCTGGAGTTGAACATACCATAAATGGCTATTATATACTTGTCAATTATATATCTAATTTACAGTTATGCATTTTTTGCCAAAATGTACTAAACACATTGCCAAAATGCATTAAAATTAATATTGTGTAACATTTTGGTAATTTGTCTAGTTATTCAGGTAACTGAAAGAACTCTCATATGCTTTCTATAAACTACAATGTTTCCATGGAAATATACAAATGCACACAATAAGATTTGACATAAATAGACAATTAATAAGCCTCACTGAGTTAACAGGGAAAGATAAATTCTGCAAAAAGAATATTATTGATATACATATATAGAAGGTCTTCCTAAGCTAATTAAGTTATTTTAAATAGACTAGTGAGAAATTAAGATGTTGTCTATGAAAAGAAAAAAAATGTCTGATGTTTCTTTATCTAAATCATGGTTATTTATTTTTTAAGAAAATGAATACGACTGCCCAAGTCACTCACAATGACTCCAGGCGACTTATAGAAATAAATGTAATAATGTGATGGAAGGAGTTTTAACTTCTTGATTTTAACTTTATCATTTGGCACATATTTTAACTTCAGGTACTCTACGGAACTCAATTAACTGGACAATTTGGGATGTGCACAAAAGATATTATTGTAATCCTAACCCTTTGACATCATGAGACTGGCTTTACTTTGAGAAGGAAAAATTTCTATTTCCTGCAATAAAGTCCAAAAGATACATTTAAAAGATGAAACCACATCTAACATGTGAGTGACTCTTATGTCTGCTGAGCCCTCAGTATAAGTTGAATCAGGCCCATGTCTATCACAATGGCCATGACTTCCCAACTGGTCTATACCTCTCACCAATGAAAGGCTGGTTAAAGTCTCCAGTGCCACAAGTATAGCAACTCTGCTGCCATCCCCCAATAGGCTGAGCAGCATAGCAGGGATGCTACTGTGCAACAGGAAAAGGAACATAACTTAAAATCAAACTGTTCCCCTTGGGCCTAATTACACAAATCAAGTAGAGGTGTAGAACCAGTTATGGGCAAAGTGTCTCTTCATGTCAGCAGCCTCCCAGATGTCAATGGTTACCCCCACCATCCATTTCTGGGACTAAAGCTGAAAGTTGATTGGATGTTTTGCAAAGAGGAATAAACTCTCCTCTTTCCCCACCTAAGTTTTCATGCCAAATATATAGATACCTACTTCTTTCCTGTTGCATAGGAAAAACGAGGGGAGTGTAATATGCATTCATTTATGAAATTTTCTTCCCAAGCACTGCTGTTTATATGAGGTGGACCCTACTTTGAGATTGATTGATAATATATAAATAAACAAGACTAACTAATGGTGTACTAAGTAGAAGATTCTTTTGTGTCAAATGACAGGATATAGAAAAGAAAACATAATATCTTCCATGGTGGTTTCCATTGTATTTAGTCAGATTTATACCCATATGTGTGCCGTATCCAATGTCCCAGTACTCTAAAATAAACACAATGTATTAAATATTCAGAGGGTAAAAATTGGGGAGTTTACCAGGAAAAATGCATGTAAGGTAAAGGTAAAGGTTCCCCTCGCACATACATGCTAGTCGTTTCCGGCTCTAGGGGCCGGTACTCATCTCTGTTATGAAGCCAAAGAGCCAGTGCTGTCTCAAGACGTCTCAGTGGTCATGTGGCCAGCATGACTAAATGCCGAAGGTGCATGAAACACTGTTACCTTCCCACCAAAGTGGTCCCTATTTTCCTACTTGCATTTTTACATGCTTTTGAACTGCTAGATTGGCAGAAGCTGGGACAAGTAACAAGAGCTCATTCCATTACATGGATTCGAACCGCTGAACATTAGACCTTTTTGATCAACAAGCTCAGCGTCTTAGCCACTGAGCCACCATGTCCCTTAAAAAAATGCATGTAGGCTGACTTGTATTATTATGGTATATATATTTGTTGTTGTTAGTTGCAAAGTCATGTCCGACCTATTGCAACACCATGGACTATGTTGCTCCAGGCCTTCCTGTCTTCTACCATCCCCCAGAGTCCATTTAAGCTCATGCCAACTGCTTCAATGACTCTATCCAGCCACCTCATTCTCTGCCATCCCCTCCTTCTTTTGCCCTCAGTTGTTCCCAGCATTTGGCTCTTCTCCAGTGAGTCATTCCTTCTCATTAGGTGGCCAGAGTATTTGTGTTTCATCTTCAGGATCTGACCTTTTAAAGAGCAGTCAGGGTTGATCTCAAGGACTGACCAGTTTGATTGCCTTGCAGTCCAAAGGACTCACAGGAGTCTTCTCCAACACCATAGTTTAAAGGCCTCAATTCTTTGATGCTCAGCCTTCCTTATGGTCCAACTTTCACAGCCATACACTGCAACTGGAAAAACACAGCCTTGATTATATGCACTTTTGTTGGAAGGCTGTTATCTCTGCTTTTTAGTATGCTGTCTAGATTTGCCATAGCTTTCCACACCAGCCAGAAGCAAGTGTGTTTTTATTTCTTGGCTGTAGTCCATAAAGTATATTTAGCATACTCAAAAAGCTTTCCAAAGAGGTCATTTCTCATGGAAACAACTTGCATGCAAGAATGGATGAAGTTAAGAAATGACTTTTTTATTTGGTCAATTATTACGGACTCATATCTGTTCAGGATTTGCACAACAGAGCTGTTTACTTCTAATAAACTGTGGAGCATGCAAAGCAGACCAGACCGATATTAAATCAGAGGAAATGAAATAGATGAACATGCTTTCCCTATATTAATTTAGCCAGTTTTCTATTCTACGCTCAGCTGGAATGGGTGTATTGATATTATGAAAACAAGTATGCTGCCATAATGCTCTCAAACCCACAGCAAATAAAATAGAATAGAATAGATAGAATGCATTATTGGCCAAGTGTGATTGGACACACAAGGAATTTGTCTTGGTGTAAATACTCTCAGTATACATAAAGAAAAGGTACATTCGTTAAGAATCAAGAATGATAACGTACAACACTTAATGATAGTCATAGGGTACAATCTACAATCAAATCATACTAGGAAACAGTCAATATAAATCGTAAGGATACAAGTGACAAAATTACAGTCCTACAATCACAAGTGGGAGGGGATGGATAATAGCAGTGATGAGAAGATTAACAGTAATAGTAGTGCACACTTTGTAAATAGTTGAACAGTGTTGAGGGAATTATTTGTTTAGCAGAGTGATGGCTTTCAGGAAAAAACTGTTCTTGTGTCTAGTTGTTCTAGTGTGCAGTGCTCTATAGCGTCGTGATCAAAAAGGTCTAATGTTTGGCGGTTCGAATTGTTACTTGTCCCAGCTTCTGCCAATCTAGCAGTTCAAAAGCATGTAAAAATGCAAGTAGGAAAATAGGGATCACTTTGGTGGGAAGGTAACAGCCTTCCATGTGCCTTCAGCATTTAGTCATGCCGGCCACATGACCACTGAGACGTCTTGAGACAGCACTGGCTCTTTGGCTTCATAACAGAGATGAGCACCGGCCCCTAGAGCCGGAAACGACTAGCATGTATGTGCAAGGGGAACCTTTACCTTTACCTTACATGCATTTTTCCTGGTAAACTCCCCAATTTTTACCCTCTGAATATTTAATACATTGTGTTTATTTTAGAGTACTGGGACATTGGATACGGCACACATATGGGTATAAATCTGACTAAATACAATGGAAACCACCATGGAAGATATTATGTTTTCTTTTCTATATCCTGTCATTTGACACAAAAGAATTTTCTACTTAGTATACCATTAGTTAGTCTTGTTTATTTATATATTATCAATCAATCTCAAAGTAGGGTCCACCTACAGCAGTGCTTGGGAAGAAAAGTTCATAAATTAATGCATATTACATTCCCCTCGTTTTTCCTATGCAACAGGAAAGAAGTAAGTATATTTGGCATGAGATTGATGGCAAGGATCACAGCCATCTCAGGATACGCATGGCTCACCCAAATGTTCTGATGTTGTTTGCAATTGAGAACTGTGTTTGACTTTGGTTCCAGAAATACATAGACACAGATAAAGTAATTTCTTCTCCTGGCCTTTCAAAATCATTTGTTCAGGATGCCCTTGAAGTGATCATTTAATAGGATGAAATGATAATATCCTCCTGCACATGGACTTCCTTATTGGTGCTCTGTTAAGAATGCTACTTGTCACATTCAGAAATAAACTATAAATACAAGCTTTCCTGCTGCATGAATGAAATAGCCCCAGATAGAAAAGATCAGGCCAAAAGTAAAGCAGTGAAAGGGATTTCCATCATCACAAGCTATTTCAGAAGACAGACTACATAGATAATTACATCAGGAGCCCGACATGGCTTTCATTCAGATAGAGAAAGAATCTCTGTGGAAAACAATCCTTATACTTCAATGTCTCATTAGGCACTAATGTTGCATATATGTATAGGGGGAAACTACCGGTAGTATAATGGCTTTTTGCTGAAATTGGCTGACAGTAACATTTAGAAAAGAATATGTTGGTAATTGAGACTGATGCATAGTTATAGTGATACTGTAACATAGTATAGGACCATTCTGCCACAGAGCCTAGAGACATTCTCAGCATGAAAGTACTGCATGCAGTATGGAATACTCCAATCATATAGTCAAAAAATAGACACCCTGTTGTTTGGTATGCTGTGGCAGAGGCAGGTGATGAACCTAGAAACAAGTGTTACATCAAAAAGATCCTTAAAATAATGCTTTACATGGGCATAGTAGATTGGATTGTTTATTTTGGTGCCTTTGAGTAACAGTCAGCATTGACTCTGCTTAAGTATGTAACTAGACTTAAATATGTTTGATCTTCATAGATAAAATTTAAATGAGCCTTCCAAATGTTTTCTTTCAAGCCAGAATTTTGCAAAATTTTACTCAAGCCAAGAACTGATAACATATAAAAA
The DNA here is from genome assembly GCA_033807585.1 of Hydrophis major. Taxonomy (NCBI): domain Eukaryota; kingdom Metazoa; phylum Chordata; class Lepidosauria; order Squamata; family Elapidae; genus Hydrophis; species Hydrophis major. The sequence continues at coordinate 112,870,343 of CM066330.1, forward strand.
TATTCCACTGTCTCCTCCTTTATCTGCTACTTTCTGTTTCTCAGATAGTTCAAGGACTGCCTGATGAACCTTCACGATGAATAGGTTCCACTGAACAGATCTGAATTGTATTATTTTTCTATCAGAGAGCCTGAAGGAGCACAAAAGAGCCACTCATCCAGCCTTTTCTTCACAGATTCATACATTTGAAGAGTGAGCAATGAACCTCCCTCAAAATACTGAATTCACAAGTGAATTCATCCATGCTTATGGAAAATATCATTCTATTCATGCATGATTACAAAATCAAATACAGCTTACTTCTCTATCCTCTCTTTCCAGCTAATTGCTTTTAATTACACAAACCTAGGCAATGTTTGCTTTCTCTTGAATGAAAGTTATTCACAGCAGGGTAACTGAAACCGCAGCATTTGCCTTATATATGTCTTTCAACAAAACTGCTGCTCAAAACTTCTTCTTCTTTTTTAAACAAATTTTATTAATTTTTTACAGAAAACACAATACACAAACATACAAAACACAAAACATAAACAAAACTAAAAGCTCTTTTCTGAAGTTTGTCTGATCCCGGGTTAAAACTCTTCACAGACACAAATTCAAACATCATATTCACTTTGTATATCCTTCCATATCTTATTATTTTCATTTTTTTATATATATATATAATCCATTTTTATCAATTTTATAAAAACAATGCACAAAAAATCAAGGCATAACAGCTTATAAATTCTTTTCTAGGAAACAATAATAATAAAAAACCAATAGAACATAACAATTCCAAATTATAGTATCAATACTTTATCTATTTAACTTCATATCTTATCCCTACTTCTCCTTTTCATCCAAATTATTTCTTGTTAATTAAAATTTTATTGCCTTTTATCAATATACAAAATCCAAAAAAAAAAAAAAACCATAACAAAACCTTTATATATCCTTTCATATCTTATTACCATTTTCAATAACATTCTTTGTCTGTTCTATTTCCAACTATCCATTCATTTTTTTTCTTTTACTATACTTCTCCTATACACCAATTGGAGTAACATCTATAACTCATTACCCTAACTTAAAAGTACTTCGTATAACAATTTTTCTTGGGATTCTGTTTAAAAGATTCTAAAATTACATAATAAATTTTATACTCTAAATACACATATAAAAACACAATCTTATATACCCTCCAGAATCCCTCTTTTATCCTAAATTAAATTCACCCATTGTCTCTAAATAAACTTTTTTTCTTTAGATCTTGCTTCCCCCCATTGAGGCTTCTCCTCCCCTCCTTTCTCTCTTGCTTATTCTTCTCCTTGCCCTTTTTACCCCTTTGTTTTTCCTCCTCCCTTTTCTTACTCCTTTTCCTTTGCTTTCTAACCTTGCCTCCACCTTTTCGCTCATTTTTCTCTTCTTTGGTTGTTTTTATAATTCTTAAAATCCCCTTTTTCTTATCCTTTTTCTCCTCCTCTCCGGAAAGGACCCATTGTTCATCATGGCTTCTTCTTCCTCTTCTTCCTTGTCCCAGTCCTTCTGCTGCGTAATCAACTTTTCATAAGTACATAACGCCATTTCTAAAAATTGAAACAAAGCGCCCAAAGTATCTTCCTTTTTATATTTTTGATATTCAGCCTTTAGTTCATCCACAAGCGATGCCATTATGAAAAGAGAAACTTTTCCCAAAACAACCACAAGTATTTTTAATCAAAAACAATTCAAAAAAAAGTTCCAAAAGTTAATACTTTTCTTTCTTCTTCTCTTTCTCTTTCTGGGGTTAATGTTTAATCAAAGAGGTCCAATTACCATATATCTTTCTTTGGGATTCTAGGCAATCTCCTCCTTTTTCAGCTTCTGCTCCAATTTTTTCTCCTCTCCCTTCCCACTTGCGATATCAATTTTAAATAATCAGATATCCATACCTCCAACAAGGGTTTTCCAATTTCTTAAATTTTTCAATGTCCAAAAATCCTTTTGTCCCTTAGCTTCAACTCTCAAAACAATTCACTTTCAATGTCCAATATATCCAAACATTTCTGCTGTTTCCATGGGGTGGGAGAGTGAAGAAAAAAAAAGGTTCCCTTTAACAGCTTCTCCGCCGCTTTCACTCTTCTTAGGGATACAATGTATCCTCCAGCAATTCAAACAGCTCAGTTCCAGGCAATTTAAAGGATGTTACTTGACCCGGTTCAGACATCACTTTCACTCTTCTCCTCCAGCGCAATCTTACCCGGTTGCTGGCTTCTTCGTGGTGGCCATTGCTGACCGCCGCTCCACCGCCTTGGGAAAAAGGGGTTTTTCCGGCAAAGGGGGGGGTCTGCGACACCCCCACCCCCCTATCCGACTCCCCTCTCTCTTCAGCTGTCCCTACAGGGCAGCCATATCCCCCTGACCCATCTGGATCGGGGGTACCTCGACGGCTAGCACAGCAGGAATCGTGAGCTGTCGCGAATTCCTGCTGCCCCGAAGCCACGCGAAACCAGAAACCCCCCTCAAAACTTCTTGAGTAAACTTAAGAATCATGAGATGAAAGGATAACTCATTTCCTTCCTTTGTTGCTTCTCTCATTAAAATGTGGATCATGTCCTTCCTTAGTCACATTCTTTTAAAACAGCCAGATGTTTTAACCTTTTCTTATAGTCTATGCTAGAATTATGCATGGATGTTTACAGGAGCAGACCCAAAGAAGAAAAGGACATTTAGCCCTTTCTTCTCTGCAAACATATTGTCTTCTATGCACTGTAGATGCAAACTTTCCACAGATTTCTGCAATGCAAATCCCAGTTCTGTTCCATATTTTTCTCACCAAACAACACCTCTAATAACATGCCAAAAATCAGTAAATGCACAATGTATTATCAAGTATTATTGAACCACTTTATCATATTATTTTGAAGGCAGAAATAGCGAGTAGAATGTCTCTTCAATTATGTATTTGGAGATTCTCAGTCATCCAGGTCATGATTGTTCCAAAGGTGCTTTTTTCAAGAAGCAACTTGACTTTCTGGTTTTCCTTTGAAGACGTTTCACTTCTCATCCAAGAAGCTTCTTCAGCTCTGACTGGATGGTGGGTAATGGAAGGATTTATACTCCTTGTATAAATAAATACTTCCATTCCCAGAAAGTCCAGTTGCCTCTTGAAAAAGCACCTTGGGGATGTCCTTCAATTATGTTACTGGTCTATGAATGGATTTGGTGTTTCCCTTGTTTGCACAATTATTTTTCTTTAATCATAGCCTTGTTTTATTGTTGCTTTTAAATCATTTTAATTTTTTCTTTGATAACGAATATATAATGTAGAAATATAGAGAACGATTTCTACTTTATTTGAAACTGAAATCTTATGAATTCTAGGTCTGGCCTAATAACAGGTATTTCTGTGCCATCTTTTAGTGCCATCTTGTTGGAACTATAATTGCAAGTGTTCCCTTGACCATTGACCCTTCTTGTTGGGACTGATGAGAGACACAATATCTTACAGGGCTATATATTTGTTTGCAGCACAGAAAGATTATGGTCAGTGGGAAGGCAGAAGTATTTAAAATTGAAAGATGCTAATTCAGGGAAACCAATTTTCAGATGAGTGCCATCTATCTGAGTGTCAACCCACTTCCACATGTTTAGCATGCATATATATTAATAGATATTCATAAATATTACTAAAAGCTCCTAAGACTAAGGCATTAAAAGCTGCTTTTTAAAACTTCCTGCTGCTTAGGCGTGTATGAAATATCACTGCCCTCTTTTTAACGTAAAAGCTGTCTCCTATTAATCCTGCATTTGATTTGTCTGGGAACATTTTCTTTCAAGCATATTATCTGATTCAGCTTACACCATTCCTGTTTGCACAGAGAGAAATTCATTGGAAAAATGCTGCATTCCAACCATTACAAGGCAGGAGGTATCCTAGCACTGGGCAAGAACCACTGAGAGGAAATGGCTTTTGTGAAATATAAAACTTGCATAGCTGTTAGGAGCCAAATTATGGGAGCTCTTTGAGTCTATACTGATACGTCTGAAGACAAAGAGATATTTGAGTGGAGGTATTGCTTCTTAGAATAATGATCAAATCATAAAGATAATGTTGGAAATATTGCAAAACTGTTATCAGAAACACCATAAAAACTTATTAAAGGAAACCACTTTTTCTCTTAGTATTTACTTATTCATCTATCTATGGCAGCTGCATACCAATGTATTCACCGTTTTCTACTTTGTATAATACATTTTGCTAGCAGCATTTGCTATCCTACAAAGCACTGAGTCTTGATTTCTTGGAGTTATGTAACCTAATATAAATTCACAAAGAAAGAATTTTTACTGTAAATTGCAATCCTTCAAAAGAAAAAAATTCATTGATTGGCTTCTGGTTTGAGCTTCTTCGGCGACAGACCGAAACCTCGTCTCTGTGAGGCTTCGATCCGTGCTCACCGCTGCAGCACCCTGAGCAGCACCCTGAGGTTTCAGGGCTAAGCCACCCCGTAGAGGTGGTGAAGAAGGGGGAGACTGCCTGCAGGGTTGAGGAGAGCCGTATCTCTTCTCCCCAGCTTGCCATTACTCCCTTTCCCGAAGGCAGTTGTCGTGGTGGTCAGAAATGGCCACCACAAAGAAGAACTCGACCGGAAAAGAATATGCAGGAGGAAGATAAGAAGAGAAAGTTTTGGTTGACCGAGTCAAACAGCAAAAACAACAAATAAGTTAGCCTGGAATTTAAATTTAATAACATTGTTCCCAAAGAAGATTTTGAAGCTGCGAAGGAGAGAGAGAAGGGAAAGGATTAGGTGTTTTTTTTCTTCCCTTCCTTATACTGACAGCTAAGAGACTTAAGCAAGAAACTGAAAAAAATCCACTTTGACATTAATAGGCATCTAAGCTGAAAATAAAAGTCAAAGGGATAATAAAGATTTTTGGATATTTAAAAGTTTTTAAAAGCAGGAAAGGAGAAAAAAAAGAATAAAAGGGCAGGATCTGGAAAAATGGAGGAGACTGCCTGGAACTAAAGAATGGAACTGTAACTAAAAGCAACTTACAGTGAAATTTCAACAAGATTCATCAAAAATACATCTTAATTGAAACTTGGTAACAAAATAATAGAACCCCAGGAAAAGAAAGTGGAAAAAAGAAGCAGAAAGAATTGGATTATTTGGATTACTTGGTGATTTTTGGTTTTTGCATCTGGATGACTAAAATTAACAGGGCGATTGTTTAAAAGTCTTTAAAATGGTATCACTTTTAGAAGAACTGAAAATGGAACTTAAAAAATGGAAAGAAGGTGCACAAGAAGGGAGAGGTTCTTTTGGCTTCATATTTCAATTCTTAGAAATGGAGATCTGGAACTATGAGAAACGACAAGAAACACTTGCAGAACAAGAAGATTGGGACAAAGAAGAAGCCATCTTTAATGATCAAATAATTTTAAGTGGGGGGAAAAAAGAAAAGGGGGGAAAGAGAGTGAAAGGTTTAAGACTAGAAAAAACAACCAAAAAGAAGAAGAATTTGAAAGATAAGTATAATATTAGAAAGCAACACAAGAGGGGATTACAGATGAGAGAGTTAGAAGTAGAGAGACGAGGGTGTAAAAAGGGGAGGGAGAAGAAGAGGGGGAAGAAGGCAAGGAAAAGAAGTTGTAAAAGACAGAAACAAGAAATGGAGAAACAGGGAAAAGATATAAGGATTGTAACCATAAGCTTATTTAAAGATAATGGGTGAAAATTTAATTGCAAAAGGGATTCTGCAAAGGTACATACGATAGCATTGTTATATTATAAATAGAAATAATTTTAGAAAATATGATTAAAATGATGGATAAAATATTTACTGTAATGTAGTTGGATGCTTGGTAATAAATAAATGAATTAAAATGATTGAGAGAATTAAATGGGAACATTTTTAATTATTAGTAATGATTTATAAAAATATAAGTGAGAAATATGGGGAAAAAAGAATTAACTATGGAAAGTTTATAAGTGTTCCCAAGGAAGTATGATATTTAATTGAAAAGAAATGTTGAAGATGTTAAGATTTTAATGAATATTAATGATAGAATTGAATTGGAATGTAATGTGTACTTTATTTACATATATATATAATTTTTTCTTTTTAAGAATATAGTGTGCATTTTAAGAATGTACAAGCAGAATTCGATTGGAAGTTATGTATTAAATTGAATGCTATAATCTTAAAGGTATACATTGAAGCTTAAATAAGAGTTTGAATGGATAAAATGAAAAGATATAAAGGTGTCATACTCCAATTGGTAACTACAGGGAAAAATTTTGTTTAATAAGAAAAGATAATATGAAATTGAAACAGGACAGACAAAACAGGACAGACAATATAATGATTTGATTGAGATGAGATAATTAAAATAAAGTTGAGAAAATAAAAAGAGGAGAAAAACTATGTAGAAAATATAAAATGGTAATAAGATATGGAATAGAACATAAAAATGAGCATGAAATTGAGTTTGGTGTCTATAAGAAGTGATAACCTGGGACCATGCTATTTTCAAAAGAGATGTTTTTTTTTTTCAAAAAACATCATTGAAGGTATTGTTATTTAAATGTCATTCGTCATTATTCTCAGAGATTTTAACATTTTATTTTTTCAGATGTTTCTTTCATATAAAAATGTATCTCCATAAATGTAGCTTTTTGACAGAAAAGGCAGGTTCTATTTAGTGGTGCTGGGCCTTTAAAAGATTCTGATGCGGGGTGGAGGCAGTATATTTCAGGTGCTTTTACACACTGAATTGAGTTATTCTACTTGTATACAGTCTTTATTCAAGAGCTCAATGTAGTACACATACAGTTTCTACCTTTTTTATCCCCTAAAACTCTCTGAGGTAGGTTAGGTGATGAGTTTCCATGATTGAATGGGGACTAGCTTCTCCATTTCCAACACCTTAACTACCACATTGGCTTTCACATGCATAATATTCTATATTAATGCTATTTATGTCCCCATGTTTTTGTCTTGGAGTCAATGACCTATTAAATAAATGTGTTTACTAATGCTAAAAAATTGAGGTTATACTTGGGGTTATAATTTAACTGATTTTTTTTTATTACCTACATCTATATACTATAGGTAGATGTATACCCACATACACATCTATATATTTACATGTATAGGACATATATCTCTTTTTTTTAAGGTAAGTTAAAATATAATCCCAAGAATAATTTCAATTGTTCAAAAACTATGCCTCACTTTGGATGAGGTATCTTCCAGATGTGGGGCTGAGGGACTATATTCTGCATTGTCCTCCTACGCAATGGCCTGAATACTACCATTTGTGCTACATATGAATCCAATCTGGAAGGTTTCTGAATCTACTCTTTGAAATGCCACTATGATATAGGCCAAATAGAGAGCTTCTACTGGATCTTAGTAGAATAATAAAGAATTAATCCTTATCCACTTCAATTTGAGTTGTGGTGACGCAGTGGTTAGAATTCAGTATTGCGGGCTAACTCACTGTTTACTGCCAGGAATTCGTTCCTCACCAGCTCAAGGTTGACTCAGCCTTCCATCCTTCCAAGGTCAGTAAAATGAGGACCCAGATTGTTGGGGAAAATATGCTGACATTGTAAACTGCCCAGGGATTGCTGTAAAGCACTATGGGCAGTATATAAGTCTAAGTGCTATTGCTATTTGTTTTTGAAGTGGCACTTATGCAATCACAGATAATATTACATATTAGTTAATTATATAAAGGACTGCAGTTAGACTGAACCTAATGTACATGTCCATATATTGCTACTCTTTCATATTGTATACCAATATACACTTGCAAATGGCCCCTTGCACTTCAGAATTTAATTTATCACTATCTTTCTAATTGGCCAGTTTGAAATTAAGATTTTTCAGAATTTAATTCTTACCCCAGCAACTACAATGTCTCTTTCCCAAACAAATATTACCTGAATTGCTTCAAATTCTGAAACTACTATGCCCCAAGTGATCAAGGAACCTGCAATTAAGGTGGCAGCTAGAAGAAGAAAAAATATTAGCCAGTGTAATAAAAGATTCCCTAATGTTCTGATCCCTGCCAAAGGGGATGTACCTTCAATGGAGAAGAGAAGCATGCCAGATGGTGCTGAAGCAAAATTTAATTACACAGGGCAATCAATGACAAAACACCTCAACTGAACCTCAGAAAATTGCTTTTTACTTCATTTTTGTTTTGTCATTTGAACAAACAGTGAAAGCCACTATTTGGGGCACAGTTTTTGAACAATAGGATTTCAGAAAAGTAAAATGGAACATTTCAGAAAAAGCATTACCTCCCAGGAGAACAAAATAGTTAATTTTTTTGCCTCAAGATTTTAATGCGTCATTCAATGCAGAGATAAACATAGGGGTGTCAAACTCGCGTAGTCATGGCAGCATCACATGATGTATCGTGACTTTTCCCCTCTTCACTAAACCAGGTGTGGGCATGGCCAGCCTGTGACGCATCCTGGCCACGAGTTTGACAGCGTTGGATAAATGCTATTTTTATAATTGCAATAATTTCTAAAATTAAGGGCAACAGGAGATAATCTTATTTTCCAGAGTGCAAAACTCCCATGTACTTCTGACCGTCAAATTCACTGCAAAATACTCCAAAGATGGATATGTTGAATAATTTCAGTGTCTTTAGGTGAGAGCAAAAATCAGCAGGAATAGTGCCTGTCAATTTGAATCTCTAGCAAGGGGTTGGCAATATTTGACAGTTACTATCAAATCTCCTGGTTCTTGTAGTTCCAGTGCCTCCCCTGTGACCCCATGTCCTCCCTCCACTCCATGCTTTCCTTTTCTCTCTATCAATATTGAAGATGGCAGGGAGGGGAATGTTTCCTCAGGTGCTTTGCAAAATATTTAAATGCAATAGCAAGAAGGAATTTTGGAAGAGAAGCTCTTTGTAGTTTAAAAGTAAACATTCTCAATTGCTAAAGATGTTCTATCTTGCAAAAAAGAAAATGCCTTTCCCATCTAAACTCCAAGGACCCAAATCTGAATAGCTGGTTCTGACAAAAGAGAATATCTGTAGCTCAGATTTGTACTGTGGGGTCTTTGGTGCTCTCTCTGAGCTTGGGGATTTTCATGCAGATGTTTCATTACCAAACTAGGTCACATCATCAATGCTGATTCAGCTGGAAGCACCAGCTGCCCAGTGTTATAATTACATTGGAGATCCAAAACTTATTTTGCATGTTCATTGATTAGCAAAAATGTTCAGTACATACCTGAATTAAAATTGGATGACTTTTCACCGCTCACATAAACTTTTCCTCTTGTTCCCTGGGTTAATCTACTATTTTTTCTTTTGTTACCATTCAGATAAAGCATCCCCACCTACCTTTAATTTTAATAATTCAAAATAGACTAAGATTCTCTTTGTGTTATAATATTTTACCTTCTTAATAATTGTTTTGTATTCTATGGTTGTGTTGCTTGTCCTCACATTTTGCAAATGCAAATAGTAAACATTTTTTGAGAGAAACAAGTTAGCAATTTTTCAAGATACTTCTCAAATCAGCTAAATCAATTGCATGATTTATTTGTTATTGTGTTGTGCTTATTTATATCTGGTCTCACTAACAGTCTTATTCATGGCCATTAAACTGAAGTTCAATAAAATCTGTGTAAATTGTGTTTAAATAATGGTTCTGCACCCCCCCAAAGATAAGTTAGCAACCTTTCTTGGCTCAAGAGCTATAATTTCCTTATCTACAGAGTATCAGAAAGATGATCATGTTATTAGATGGGGTGGGGAACTGATTTTTTCTTTTAGCAGAATGAGACTGTAAAGCAAAACACTCACCAAATAATTATTTGACCAATGGAATTATGAGAACTTATAGCTGACAACTGGTCTTTCTTGCTGTCAAATATTTTGCTGCCAATGATTGTGATGATGAACAACTCAAATGCGGTGCTGTGCCATCTGCAGTTTGCTCTGCCTGATTCCAAAGGAGGATGACTCCCTTTAGAGGTACATAGGATCTCTGATGCATGAAAATTTCAGCTTCTGCTCTGCCTCTGATACAGAAACCATGTCTCAGAAAGCATATCTGGGTTGCCTGTGATATACTGCTGCTGAATGACAGTTTTAGAGGAGATATTGGAACTGAGTGTTTGGATCACATGAAGTCAGTATCTTCATTGTTTCCAGCTCATTTCTGGTCCAATTCAAAAAGCTGATATGAATCCTGCAATATAATCAGGTAAAAATATATTCTGTTTTAGACACAGGCCCTAACTCTGAATCTATGCTGCATGATGCAGAAAAATGGAAAGGAGGTGTTTAGTTTAAACTTCCTCCTCCCCCACAAGAGGAATGACTCCTGCAATCTCTCTTTTGCTTTCCCAAGCCTATCATCATTTCAAGTTTTCTGGATATTTTAATATTGATTTGCTGCATTTGATCTGCAGTGTGATTTTTAAATTGGTTTTATATGTGTTGTTTTAATCTCCCCTGGTTTAGCTTGGGATTTGATTGATTATTTTCATTTATTATTTTCTTATGTCTTTGCATGTATTTTAGCAGTGTGGATAAATGACAGCAGGAGATCTTTTGATTTCAGATCTGCATATTTTTAAATCCCTATTAAATCACATAAATAATGCATCCATATTTAATAAAGCTTGTAAAAAAAGGCTTCTGGAGAATGGAGAAACCATAGCATTTCTTTATATGGGTTCTACAGATTCAAAAAATAAGCAATAGCTTACCCAATGTTACCCACAAATGAGTACTACAGTGTTTCTTGGAACTTTCTTTCTCTTAAAGAGTACTTAAAATTGGCATGTTAAATAATGAACAAGTTTCCCTCCCTCCTCAAGAGATAATCTCACAGAAGTTACTCCTTACACATCATTGCCATTTTCTTCTGCAAGTCCTATGAATTAAAAAAAAACCCCCCACAAATTAGTGATTTTGGAATTTAAAAAAGTGAAAGAGAATGTAACAATCCTGGCCGCTGTGCTGCCTACATGCTCAATCTAAATGAGGAGGCGCTAAAAGTAGCCATGATCATCAAAGAGAATGCAACTCTTTTATGTTTTAAGCAGCTTGGGTGAATACACACACACACACACACACACACATATATCCCATATATATATTTCCCACTCTAGGATGGTTCCATCCAAAGGCAAATACAATTCAGAAGATGCCCGAATCTGCAAAATGGAAAAAAAATAATTATTGTTTATATCATGATAACCTTTTTTTTAAGTAAAAATATTTATTTGACTGCCTTTTCAGTAAAAAATTCACTGACACTATCATTTCAGGTTCTGGAATGACTATTACCCACACTTTTTTTAGGATGAAAACATAGAGTGGGAGTTTTGTTTCAAGATCCCATTGCTCTCTGTGATAAAGCACATAAAACATAAAATTTTGAATAGTTGAAAAGTTTCAAGAAAATACTCCAACTATGCCAGGAACTTCCTAAATTGTCCACCTAAGAAAAATGCTTGAATGAAGATAAGGGAAATAAGGGAGGTGTAGAATGGAATCAAATTACATTTATTTTATTTCTGCTAAAACTAGCCAACCACAGTGGATAGAGAAAGGGATGCTCACATAACATGTTATAACCAATGTATGAATTCTGCCAGTTTTCTCTTCCAGAGGAAGAAACCCTAAAACAGCATCATGAAATGTAGGATCTTGGGAAATGTTATCCATTGGATTGTTGATTTTAAAATGCTGTGTATTTAGACTCTTCTGCCATGGTTTGCTTGCATTTCATCCATCCTTACCACCCAGACTTCAGGTCTAGGTACTATAATCTTAAACCAATTTTTATTTCTCATAATACTTATGAGAATCCCAGCACTTATCTCTTGCAAATTTGCATATCTGTGCTCAGGGAAATCTCTGCAGTGACTAATCTTTTCGTACAAATCCCCTCTCCTGCAAAGAAACAAAGAGAACAGATGTAATTTAAAATGTAAAGCTACTTAGCTCTACTTTGCTATTTGTCTGAAATATTACTCTTTTTAAAATTCTCACCCCATTTGTTGATTTCAGATTATTGCCCAAGGGATCTACTGAGATTCAGGTTTCCAAATCAAAATCATTTGATCATGACCCAAGTAAAGCCAGAGAAGCTGTGATTTGCTAAATTGGAATTAATGTGGAATTTTTTGGTTCATATCCCACCCTAGTACTTAATTAAACAAAACTATTTTCCCCCCAATGGGGGAAAACATTTTTTTTTCTTGGTCAGATGTTTTTAAAAAGGAAGTAATTTATAACTATTTCTGTATGTTTCTGTTTCTTTCAATAAAGTTTTGCATTTTCCTCACAATATTACTAAAACTTTCAGGATACAATGATGTGAAACTATTTTTAAAGTCATATTCCTACCTCACCTCTTGGATTCCTGGCACTTCTAGCCTCTTTTGGATATATAGCTAACAAAGAATATGCAAAAAATATTTTATGAATGAAGGCAAGTGTGCACATCCCAGTATAATGATGCAAGATCGTATCTGGGTCACTTACAGGGACCACAGTGTTACTCTTCTGAGCTTTGGGGCTCATGCTGCAACCCATCTTCAGGGAATTTCTGAAATATGTGTTTTGGGATCTTGCTTAAGATATGTTCCTTATGATGTAGGTTCTATCTTGAGTAAGTTATAATAATCAGTTTTAGATATGAGATATCCCCAGGACAAAACAAAGTTTAACTTTTACTATGGTATTTTCTCTTAGTGCTATACTAGTGTGGAACATCAAAGGAATAACCCAAAAGAAGCTGTTGACCCTCTCTTAAAAGAGAGAGAGGGAAAGAGAAGGAGAGAGAGGGAGAGAGAGAGTTGTGTCACATTTCAAAGGTGGAATATGGAACATAAATCAAATGCATGTAATCTAAATATAGAGTCAAGTGTAGAGTAATTACTTGGCCTATTTATTCCTTCCTGAAACTGTTAAAATTTCTGCCACTAACTTACAGGTCTCCCACAAAAAGTGAACACCTCAATAAGATTTCTGTAGTTCAGTGAAAGTAATTCCATAGTTTCTTCTTTGTGTTAAATCCTGAGAAATGTATATTTCCAATCTACCCTAGTCCCACAGCTAGTCAACAAAAATAACTTTGCTACTGGTCTTTATAATGTGTACACTAACTCAGTTTGTATTTAAACATATTGATGTAGACTAAACTGTTGTTTCTAAGATGTTATTCATTTTTTTAAAAAATAATGTTTATTGAAAGTTTTTTTTAAAAAAGAATATTTAAAAAAAGAGAAACATGTTCTCACATTTTTGCAACATTTTCATAGCAGTGTACATTTCTATTAGTGTCAATTAAAATCATTTGCTACAAGTAAATCTATAACTTGTTTCCTAAATCCTTACTTATTTATGTTATAATTACATTTATAATACAATATTTATTTAATTATATTACTTTACATATATAAATAGCTATATATACATTTATCCTTATTTCCATTTTCCCTTGTTGTTTGTTTAATCAATTTCACTAGACATCTTTACTTCCTTTTTATACAACCATTTGTATCATATATTCCAAATTGTAAAAAAACTCCCCCTCTTTCTTGTTTTTTAGTAACATGATTAGTCTAACCATTTCTGCGCATTAGTGAATTTTATTAGTTATTGCCAGATCCGTGGGTATCATTGTTGATTTCCAGTTTTGGGCAAAGACTATCCTTGCTGCTGTGATGATATGTGATATCAGATGCTGGTGTTTTTTGCTCCGTGTCGGTTCTGTCATTCCGAGTAAAAAGGTTTCTGGGTTGAATTTAATCTTTAGTTTTGTCATCTCTTCTAACCATGCCTGTATCTTAGACCAGTACTTTCAGGCATGTCCACCACATGTGAAAATGAATTCCCTGGCTAAAGTTACACTTCCAACATTTGGGTGACATATTAGGGAACATCCTAGCAAGTCTTGCTGGTGGGAGGTGCCAGCAATAGAACATTTTATTAATATTTTCTTTATATGAGACTGATAACATTGATTTATAGTTAGTTCACCAAATTTGTTCCCATTGTTCTAATTCAATATTGTGGCCACAATTTTTAGCTCATGTTATCATGCTCTCCTTAACCGTTTCCTCTTCCATTTTAAATTCCAATAAGCAATTGTACATTTTGGTAATCATCTTTTTTTTACTTCCTTGTAAAATTTTATCTAATTCCTGATCTGTATTATAAAATCTAAATTGTTCCTTGTCTTTTTTGTGTTTTGTTTGAATTTGAGCATATGACCACCACCCAATTTCAATTCCCTGTGTTTTTAATTGTATCTGTTTTTTCAAGTCACCTTCAACCAAGATGTTATTCACATTGACCATTATATAATGCATTTTTGTTACTCACGTTTCAAATGTTAATGAGAGTTTCTATGTGTCTATCACAGCATGATTAAGGAGAGCTTGCTTTCTTGAGACTTTAATCATACATCTGTTGGAACAAAATGGTTCATATGGTAAGTGCAACTCTGTCTATTTACTTCCATGAAATTACAAAAATAAAGTTTTAGTAGCATAGTTGCAGAGCTTTGAAACTTAAAATACACAATATGTGGCAGAAAACCTTTGTTTTTGGCTGCCCTGAATGTGAAAAAGGTTTTATGAGAGTATGTGCAAATTTTATGAGAGTATGTGCACATTCATCTATGCTGTGGCAGATTTGTGCAATGATTAACATTTGGCTATGTGACAACATCCACAAATAATCCCAGAAAATCACAATTGGTAGGAAGTTCAGATTGTAAAAAATTACTTCTACTGATATTAGCTCTTGCATGTTCAACTGAAAGTCATCATTTGCTTTTTCTTTGAAATTAAATATTTTATTAAACCACAAAAATAAAAAATAAAATCCATAATAGAATACAGGTAAGTAAACATAGGATTTCAAATGTTATAAAGTTACAGTTTTTCAAAGATTATAGTTTTTCAATATGTCCTCATTACATATAAATATATTTACATATATTTTAAAGAAAATATATCATTTAAAGTAAAAATACCTAGTTATATAATTAATGGTGCAGAGAATTTTAAAACTTAACTTTCAGATGAAATAATTATTTTATTATTGTTCGCCTCTCAGAGACACTTGATTGAAATGGGCAGCTATAGAAATTGAATAAATAAATAAAATTCCCCAGTGGATACTTCGTCTTGCTCCACTGCCACTATCCTTCCATTTATTCACTATAAACACAACTCAATCCTTTTGGAAGTTTGCTGGTGACCAAATGAGCATCTCAGTGTGTGATTTAGATTCCGGCACACAGCAGGTTCTTGGACTGGATGGCTTAAGTGGCCACTTCAAGCTGTATAATTTAATGATTCCATGAATTATAAAATGGAAGCATTTGGGGACACAGTAGGATGAGAGTTGGAAGAGAGGAAATGAGCCTTTGAATCTGTGAACTGGAAACTGAACTCTTTATGATTTAAAGTTGATTGGGGAGTAGGGGTGATGGCAGGGGTAGGATATAGGGTTGAATATTCATTTCCTGCATAGTGGAAATTACGTGATGAAGGAGAAATCTGGAGGGGCAGAGGAATTAAGGGAAAGTCCTCCCTTGGGGGGGGGGATGAAAAAAAATGCACTTCTTAAAGAATTAAAGTATATTATGAAATATTGGATGAGGTTCTGAGAAAAAAAAATCTGCAGCAGGAAAAGACACAGAGGGAAGGACACTTAAATACTGTCTTGTAACTTGCTGCTGTTACAGTACATTTTGTATTAATGGGATTTTCTGCTGGCTCAGTAAAATAATCATCTAAAAGTGCTCTTTTCTCTCAAAAACCTCACGGTGTTTAAAGCCACTATACAGTACGCTGGTTTCATGGTCCAAAACACCTTGGCATGTGATTGATGTTCTTCGAGAAAAAAATGCCAGTCATAAAGGCAGACTCATCAGTAATAATATTACATCCATCAACATCAGATGCCCAGCAAAGACATCATCAGTTGGACCAAGACTTCCAATTTAGACTGCAACTAATTTGGCATTTCATTTCCAACATGATAATATAACATTGTCTCTTCCCATAGAAATTTTAAGGAACCACATTATCAAGAGTTGCTATTTCAAATTCTGCAAAGTCAGAATATATAATTAGATGCATAGCTCCTTATAGCAAATACTATAAATGAACCCTATTTCTCCTGTTCTATTAACAGGCAATGCTACGAAAACTAGGCATGTTGGCATATTTCCCAAATCAAAATCTATGCTGCAGGATTCAAACCAAAGCCACTATATTTCCAACAGTGGTTAAATAGGTGACTCTGACAAATCAGTGAGCACAAGATCACGGCCCTCTCTCTTCATCTGTCATGAACTGAGTTACTAAGTTATAAATGTTTTGGTTTTAAATATAAACCACTTTGTCCGTAGCTTCAGGAATAACTACTGCTGTTCTGTTGGTTAAGAATTATGGGGAGTCAAAAAATTAAAACACTACTAAGAGGTGATCCTACTAAGGCAGCATAAATTTTGGAAATCATCAATCTGGTTCCTTTGGGGTGGGCGTGGGGGAACATGTGTCTTTAGAAATATGTAATTTAACTCTTCAGCCATAAATACCTGCACTGGGAAACTTTTCCATGAATTGATATATCCATTTCAAAAACTAAAAAAGATGAATCAGTTTGGTTTAGTTTATTAATGTATATGGCTATCCATATCAACTAAGTGGGCACCTAACAATGATTTAAAACATGAAAACTGTTGTGTATGTACCATAGATAAGAAAGTATGAGCTTGAGGTAAAGTGCAGGGTTCTAGCCCTGCACTTCTGATTGGCTGTTAGGCAGCCAGATCGGATTGGTTAGTTCTGAGGAATCCAATTGGCCCTTAACAGAGAATTCTTATTGGTTAAAAGAGCTAGCGTTCATAGCTTGTATTGGACAATTCTCACAAGGGTTGCCTATATAAGGCAGAGTTCACTATTGATTGTTTTGAGAAGTCACTATGCAAATAAAGAGCTGAAAGTTCACTATTCAGAGGCTGTCTCCATTTACTCCGACCCATGCTCAGTACTTAACACTGGCGACGAAGGTGGGATGTGGAGACGTCTGAACCGAAGAAGCCAGGAAGCAATACCGAGCATGTGATAGACGACGCCAACAACAGAACCATGTCCAGTGGCATCGTACCACCCGCTCCGTTCGATCCGAACCAAGAGGATTGGGAATCCTACATGGATCACTTCCAAATGTTTCTCGAGACAAATAACTTGAAGGACGCCACACCAGCAAAGAAAAGGGCGCTGTTCCTGACGCATTGTGGCCCAGCCGTATTTAAGATGGCTAAAGCACTCGCCAAACCTCGAGAAGTGAAAGCCATGAGCTGGGATGACCTCGAACCCATCCTGAGGGACCATTACGTGCCAACCATGCCTACACTCGTGAGACACCATGAGTTTTATCAGAGAAACCAACGAAAAGGAGAGAGTGTGGCCGATTTCGTGGCGGACCTCCAAAATTTAGGGGGCCTCTGCGGGTTCACCGATTTAGAAGAGGCACTAAGAGATCGAATAGTTCTGGGACTAGATGCACTAGGCCTGCAAAGCAAGCTGATGGTGAAAGGCGACATCAGCCTTGCCGATGCCATTGCCGAAGCCACGGCAGCAGAGGCGACCAAAAAGTCGGCTGCACAACTACGGCGAAGCCGCACTCCGGTACCACCACCGACAAGCGACATTTTATCCAAGCCTGAAGGACAGCTCATGACGACGCACCACAAGGACCTCTCTTCATCATCAGACAGCGACGAAGAAGGGGTCCATCGACTGCGGTCCAACCGGGACCATCGCCCGAAGCCCTTACATCCTTGCGCTGGCTGTGGAGCCAACCATGCCAGGTCCGAATGCAAATTCCGCAACGCACTCTGCCATGAGTGCGGGAAACGAGGCCACATCGGCCGGGTCTGCCGCAGCTTACCAGGACTCAGCCAGGCCTCAAAAGGGGCTAACTATTGCCAATCGACAGGAAACCGTCCTGTAAGGCGAGAGCCAGTAAACCACTCCTACAGAAATCGAGCTTTGCAGAGAGAAGAGGCTCACCATACTATCACTGTCGGTCACGCCTCAGCTTTGGACACTAAGAAAATCCGGGTCACAGTAGCCATCGAGAACCAGCCTTGCCACACGGAGGTCGACTCGGGATCGTCCCTCTCGATGGTGTCCTGGAAGACGCTCAAGCAACTCATCCCCAAAATTCTACGCCAAGACCTCCAATTTCAACGCCTCATCCTCAAGGACTACCAAGGAAATTGAATCCCCGTTGTCGGGTCCTGCCGAGTCCGAGTCTCCTTCAAGAAGCATACAGCGTACTTACCTCTAACGGTCATCGATAGAGATAGGCCTAGCCTACTAGGCCTCCAATGGTTCACGCCACTTGGCATTGAAGTGGCCGGCGTGAACCGAGTCAGTGGTTGTGAGTGGGAGGAAGACCTTATCTCTGAGTTCAGTGACATCTTCGCGGACAGCTTAGGCAAATATAAGGGGACCCCGATCTCATTCAGCCTAGATCCAAAAGTAGCCCCCATTCGCTTGAAGCCCTGTCGAGTTCTGTTCGCTCTTAAAGCAAAAATCGACGAACAATTCGACAAATTAATTGCTCAAGGAGTGTTGAAGCCCATCGATCACTCTCCATGGGAAACCCCTATTGTAACACCCATTAAGCCAGACGGGTCAATCCGAATTTGTGGGGACTACCGGGGCACTTTGAACCACGCCCTACAGCAGAATGCGTATCCAGTTCCGGTGGTGCAGCACCTCCTCCATTCCTTGGGGAGCGGTAAGGTTTTCATTAAATTAGATTTAGCCCAAGCTTGTCAACAATTACCAGTGGATGAAAAAATGGCTCAAGCCCAAACAATTGTAATTCACAGGGGTGCCTTTAAATGTACCCGATTGCAATTCGGAGTTAGTGTAGCCCCGGGGATCTTCCAGAGCCTTATGGAAAGGTTATTACAGGGAATCAAGGGCGTGGTCCCTTATTTTGATGACGTATTAATTGCAGCCCCTACCCAAAAAATCTTACAGGACCATTTGAAATGCGTCCTAAAAAATTTCAAGAGGCCAGACTTAAGGTAAAAAAAAAAAAAATGTCAATTTTATACCGACAATGTTGAGTTTCTAGGGTACCGGATTGATAGTCAGGGCATTCATCCTACCGAGAGTAAATTAAAAGCGATCAAAAACGCTCCCAGGCCATGCAACAAGGCCGATCTCCAGGCGTTCTTAGGCCTCATTAATTTCTATAATGTATTTTTACCGCACAAGGCAACTGTCGCTGAACCGTTACACCAATTATTAGATAAGAAAGCATTGTAGGTATGGGGTTACCGGGAAGAACAAGCGTTCCAGAATGTTGAAAAACTGCTCACATCTGACTCTGTACTTATGCACTATAACGAGACTTTGCCGTTTGTTATAACCTGCGATGCATCGCCTTTCGGGGTGGGTGCCATTTTGAGCCATGTACTGCCTAATGGGAACGAAGCCCCTGTTGCATACTTTTCGAAGAATCTTTCACAAGCAGAGCGGAACTATGGACAAATTGATAAAGCCCTCGCAATCGTTTCAACTGTAAAAAAATTACATGAATATGTGTATGGAAGGACATTTACCATTATAACTGACCACAAACCGTTGCTAGGGATAATAGCCAGGGACAAGCCAACCCCCTACATATTATCCCCTAGATGGTCAGAATTCCTAGCTGCTTATAATTATCACCTTCAATATCGCCCGGGGAAAGCCATTCCCCACACTGACGCATTAAGCCGAGCACCGCTACCAGAGACTCTCGACGATCCGGCACCAACGGCAACCACGTTGCAGATCGAAACACTCAACTCGCCGCCTATGACTGCCCAAGACATTGCGAGAGAAACCAAACGAGACCACACCCTAGCTCAAGTCCTAGGCTGAGTAGAACGTGGATGGCCATTGGACCAAGTACCAGATGACTTCGCACCATTCAAATCTCAACAGACTGAACTTTTTTCCCAAAAAGGCTGTGTCATCTGGGGCGATAGAGTCGTTGTCTCAGAGCGACTCCGGAAGACGCTGCTGCGAATTCTGCACGAGGGCAATCCCGGCATCGTGCGAATGAAGGCGCTTGCATGAAGCTACGCATGGTAGCCCCACCAAAAGCCATGCCTACTGAATGGGAGATGCCACGTGGACCCTGGTCCAGAATCCACCTGGATTTTGCGGGGCCAACCAAGGGCTATACCTTCCTGCTGACGGTTGACGCATACTCCAATTGGTTAGAAATTCATCGTATGACGGCTACGACCTCCGAGGCGGTGATCAAGATTCTAAACAGACTCTTTGCAACCCACAGATTGCCAGATGTCCTGGTGTCCGATAACGGGCCACAGTTTACGGCACTAATGTTCGAGCAGTACCTTGCTGACCGCGGCATCCGCCATGCGCTCACCTCGCCTGCGCACCCTGTGACCAATGGCCGAGCTGAACACATGGTACAATTTGTTAAAAAGACTTTGCAAAAAGTGGACTATGACAATATCGATGACAAGGTCAACCAAACTCTCTTTTTGCAACACCTAACTCCACATAGCGTCACCGGCAGAACTCCCGCCGAACTACTGATGGGACGAAGACTCCGCTCCCACCTCGACCGGTTGCACCCTGCTTACGAACCGGAAAAGCCAATAGGATTCAGTGGCCACTGTCACACCTTCCAGGTAGGAGACCTCGTTTACGCACAGAACTTATCGGGCGACCCGTTATGGATAGAGGCAACAGTAGTACGAGTGACCGGCCCTAAATCCTACGTAGTGAAATGCTGTGACAATAAACTGTGGAAACGGCATATAGACCAATTACGGTCACGACTCACAACGGCCAGTCAACAACTCTCCCATGACCAAACCGAGGGGGGGGAGGTACGGAAGAAGATGAAGTTCCAGGGAATCTGCTCGAAGGGAGCAACGAACTAAGTGATACTCAGGAAATGGAGCAGGAAGGAGAAACGTTTGCACCGCAAGAAATGGCAGCTGAGCAAGAAGCAGAACCACTGCCAAACAACAATCTACCTCAACAGGACTGTAACCAACCAATCCAACGAAAATCTGAAAGAGTTAAAAGACAACCGTCCTATCTAAGGGACTATATAACTACACCGTAATTAAGAAACCAGGGGGAAGGGGTGTTGTGTATGTACCATAGATAAGAAAGTATGAGCTTGAAGTAAAGTGCAGGGTTCTGGCCCTGCACTTCTGATTGGCTGTTAGGCGGCCAGATCGGATTGGTTAGTTCTGAGGAATCCGATTGGCCCTTAACAGAGAATTCTTATTGGTTAAAAGAGCTAGCGTTCATAGCTCGTATTGAACAATTCTCACAAGGGTTGCCTCTATAAGGCAGAGTTCACTGTTGTTGTTTTGAGAAGTCACTATACAAATAAAGAGCTGAAAGTTCACTATTCAGAGGCTGTCTCCATTTACTCTGACCCATGCTCAGTACTTAACAAAAACCAAAACAAATACGTAGTTGGCAGCCAAGATTACCCACAAACAATCCTTAGTTCAACCAGAGGTGGTATTCAGCACGTTCTGACCAGCTGTGGAGAACCGGTAGTGGACATTTTGAGTAATTTGGAGAACTGGCAAATACCACCTCTGACTGGCTCCGCCCCCATCTATTCTCAGCCTCCCAAGACCCAGCTGATTGGCTGGATCTTCTTTTGTTGTCCCGCACAGGAGAAAGGAGCTGGAAAGCAGGTTAGTGGGGTGGGGTGGGAATGGAAATTTTACAGTATCCTTCTCCTGCTATGCGCACCAAGCCACACCCACTAAGCCACACCCACAGAAGCGGTAATAAAATAAAAAAAAGGGTTAGGGTTAGGGTTAGGGTTATTTATATCTATTTCAGAAAATGCAAACACTACCCAGATTTCATTTCGTAATAGAAACTGAAAGTGGAGAAGACTAACACTTTGTATGATTATACAGTGGAAATCATTTTAGATGGTGCCCTATTTTTTAAAAAAAGTTAACATGAGATAAATTGAACTCTTTTAAGTAAGTTTCAGCCATGGATATAGGACTAGAAAAATGGCATGGATCATACTTGTGGATGACCCCTAATGGGAGCAGGCTGAGGGCCATGCATCCATCCCAGGTGTTCTTGATCTTTCAATGACTTTAAATACCATCAGTAATATATCTTTCTGAACTGGGTCCGGGAGTTGAAAGGAGATGGCACCATGTCATGCTGGCTTTTTGCTTCCTCCAGGGCTGGTTTGATGAAAGAAAAGACCAAAGAGGCCTTGCAACATTCACCCTGCCTATTTCCCCCCACCTGTGGAGACTCACTTACCTTGCAAGATCTAGTGAGCTGTCTACTCTCCAGCCTCTCTGCCGTGGTTTCTTCGCCTGCTTCCAGCACTCCAAAAGCAGAGTGGGGATAGCGGGATGAGCGTGCTCTGTTCAGTTTCTCTGACTCACTGAGGCTGCATACCATTTCTGGAGTGGCAGGCAGCCTCAGTGAGTCTCCCCCAAAGGCTTCCAGTCTCAGCATGACAGAGGTGCTATCTTGTAAAACCCAGGAAGGGTCCCTTTCCTAGGAACATAATCCCCCCCCCCCCCCAAGATTAGATTGGCCCTCATCCTGTTTGCCTTTCAGAACACCCTGAAAGCAAGACTGTGTTCTCAGACATGTGGGTCAGAATAGAGCCTATGAGGTGGTTGGACATTTGCTAGACCTATACTTTGAATATAGCTCATCAGTCTGGAACCCATATCATGTATCTGATATTAACACAATTGAAAAAGTCCAGAAATATTTCACAAGAAGAGTTCTCTGCTCCTCTACCTATTGCAGAATACCTTATGCCACCAGACTTGAAACTCTAGACCTAGAAAACCTAGAACTATGCCACCTTTGGTCCGATTTAATTATAGTCTATAAAATCATACATTACAATGTCCTATATGTCAATGAATACTTCAGCTTCAATCGTAGCAATACAAGAGCACACAATAGATACAAACTCAAGGTTAACTGCACCAAACTTGACTGCAGAAAATACGACTTCAGCTATAGAGTGGTCAATGTTTGCAATAGTCTCCCTGACTCTGTGGTTTCTTCCACAAACCCCAGAAACTTTAACCTTAGACTATCTACTATTGACCTCACCCCCTTCCTAAGAGGTCTGTAGGGGGCGTGCATAAGCGCACCAATCGTGCCTACCGTTCCTGTCCTATTGTTTTTTATTTTTCTTATAAGTATCTATCTCATGTATTCAAAACTATATTTATTCTTATACCTGTATCATGTAAGTGATTGATAAATCAAATAAAATGTAAATGTAAATATATTTCTTCATCCCAGTAAGCTAGAATTCGTTCTAGCTGTAACCAGAAACCATCACAGGGCCTAAGAGGATTGAACTGAATGTTTGTGATTTTCTCTCACTTCCCCTGTTAAAACTGTCATTAAAGGAAGGCTTCTAAAACAGCAGCTTTGAGCTGCATTTTTAAAAGTACCACTTTAAATATTACTGCTGACATCATTTATAGAACCTGCACTGTTGTTTCCTCTCAATCCCCTCCGAAAAATTCACATATGTAATAGTCTTTGTGGACCTATGTCTGGTCCAAATAATAATCCCATGGTGCTCCTACTTATTTAAGCAATAATGAGTTGATCGATCAATGAACTGAAAATAAATCTTCACAATGATTTCTTCAGGAAGAGACTGTCCTTGGTTGAAACCTTCCCCACAAGCAAAAATCCCATTTAGTAAAATCAGTAACTTTTAAGTGGTGAGGAGCATTTTTCAGATTGCTTTGTTATAAGCATTTGAAATTGAGATAAAATCTGGGTCCTCTAATGAGTTAACTACAATATATGATCTTCCACCCATGTATCTGTGCTTAATAATATATTTTCAATTGTGCACAAACACATAAAAACCCCATGGCTTTTTTCAGTACAAATAGTAATTAAAGGAGCATGATTTTCTAATTTTGCACTTCCTTTCTGTTCTTGGTATACAACAGATGTTTGAATTTATACCCCATAAATTCTTGGTGGGTGCTCTCAAAATGGGAGCAGGTGGCTTTGGCTCTCACAAAAACTTGAAGACAATTTTGAATGTGGGAACAGCCCTGCCTGCTATAGAAATATGTTAAAAATGAAAATGGAGCAACTGGTAAAATGTCTTTCCAAGAGATGAAAGGTATCTAAAGTAAACCATGTTTCAAAGATCAGATTGCCTCTTTGTTTGAAGCTTGCATCTGATTCTGTTTTAATTTGATTCATGGTTGAAGAATCCCAGTATTCATTTAAAAAAAAGACTGAGGTGGGAGGAGAAGACATTGAGAAAGTTTTATAAATGAACTCTTAATGTTCTTCCATAATACATGAAAATCCAAGCATTATAAATAAATTAGGTCTGAGAGCAATTTGAGTCCTGGGGTATGATAAGTGTGAAATAAAAATAAAGAGAAGGGATTCCCTTTTCCAGACACTGACTTTACACTTGGAGCGTTTCTCTGTAAGGCTTTGGCAACAGTTTCTGCCCAGAGTTGTGGCCCGATGTTTTCATGCTTCTTTCATTGACAGCTCATCCTGGTTCAGTTGTAGCTCAGGAGGAATCAGTGGAAAAATGGGTTGGGACAATAACAGTAGTGCTTCAGGATGGTTATTTTGACAGGATCACCCCACTGTACCTTTTCTTCTGGTTCCTTGGTTTCTCCCCTTTCCATAATTTATCAGCTGTCATAACACTGGAGTATCTTTATGCTAATGTTCAAGTGGAAGGGTGGCTTTGCTGTTCTTTTCACAGAAAGCAAAGAGTTGAAGGCTGGCAAAATGCTAATTTTGTATTCTCTGTTGGTCTTCTAGAGAAGGGTTTCTTAAACCTTTTGTCCTAACATTACGCTTTAGTGTAAACTTAATATACACACCTCCCCAAAAAACCCAAACCCCAAACTGATTACAAATGAATAATGTAAACAATACAGTACAATGAAACATTGGGGGGGAAAGGCTTTATTGCAACAATGTACAACTAAAAGCTTCTTCACACCTTCTCTGAACTCTGTTTGCGCCTCCCCAAAGGAAGAACTCCTCACAGTTTGGAAAATACTGTCCTAGAGGATGTGCAGTCACTTCATCTCTATATCCCAGGGATGATGAGATGAGGCATTGCAAAATAATTCCATGTGATATAGTTTGAGGCATGGGTTAAATGAATCGAGACAGTCTTAGTTGGTGAACTTCCAGCTCTTTATTACATAGTGACTTAAAAACTTTTAATAACAACAACTCTGCCTTATATAGGCAACCTTAATGCGAAACAACCAATAGGGAGCTGTAAGACGCTAGCTCCAGAACCAATAAGAGTCCTTCGTTAAGGGCCAATCGGATTCTCTGAGCCCAACCAATCCGATCGAGCCGCTTAACAACCAATCAGAAGTGCAGGGCCAGAACCTTGCACTTTACCCCAAGCTCGCTTTTATTTTAACTATTTACATACATAACACCCCTTCCCCCTGGCTCCTCAATTATGGTGTGACTATATAATCCTTCAAATAGGACAGTTGTCTTTTGGGTCTATCAGATTTTCTTTGGACTGGCTGTGTGCAGTCCTGTTGAGGTAGGCTGTTGTTTGGCAGTGGCTCAGCTTCTCGTTCGGGTGTGATTTCTCTTGGAGCGTATGACTCTTCCTCCTGCTCCAATTCCTGAGTTTCACTTGTTTCATCTCTTTCTTGGAACAGGTCCCCTGGAATGTTGTCTTCTTCCGTTCCTCCCCCCCCCCCCCTCAGTTTGGTCGTAGAGGAGTTGTTGGGTGGCCGATATGAGTCGTGACCGTAATTGGTCAATATGTCGTTTCCACAGTCTTTCATCAACACATCTTACAATATAGGATTTGGGCCCAGTCTCCCGTATTATCGTTGCTTCAATCCAAACCGGGTCGCCCGATAAATTTCTTGCATAAACGGGGTCACCTACCTTGAAGGTACGGTAGCGTCCGCTGGATCCTGCAGGCTTTTCTGGCTCGTAAGCAGGGTGCAATTGGTCGAGCTGGGAACGGAGTTTTCGCCCCATAAGAAGTTCGGCGGGTGTTCTGCCAGTTACGCTGTGCGGAGTGATGTGTTGTAGGAGTAGGATGCGGTTTATTTTTTCGTCAATATTATCATAGTCCACTTTTTGCAAAGTCTTTTTTACAAATTGGACCATGCGTTCCACTCGGCCGTTGGTAGCAGGATGCACCGGCGAGGTGAGCGCATGGCGGATGCCATTATCAGCAAGGTATTGTTCAAACATTAGCGCTGTAAACTGTGGTCCGTTATCGGACACCAAGATGTCTGGCAATCCATGAGTTGCAAAGAGTCTATTAAGGACTTTAATGACTGCTTCGGAGGTTGTATTGGTCATTCGATTAATTTCTAACCAATTAGAGTATGCATCAACAGTCAACAGCAATGTATGTCCTTTAATCGGCCCTGCGAAATCCAGGTGGATTCTGGACCAGGGTCCGCGTGGCGTCTCCCATTCGGTCGGTGCAGCTTTTGGCGGTGCGTTGCTGGTTTGTTGGCACTTAGTGCAGGCCTTGACCCATTGCTCGATGTGTCGATCCATGCCTGGCCACCATGTGTAGCTGCGTGCGAGTGTTTTCACCCGCACGATCCCGGGATGTCCTTCGTGCAAAATTTGTAACAGCATTTTTTGGAGTCGTTCTGGAACGACGACTCTATCGCCCCAGATGACACAGCCTTTTTGCAAAAAAAGTTCAGTCTGCCTTGTTTTAAATGGCGCAAAGTCATCTGGGACCTGGTCCAATGGCCATGCACGTTCTACCCAGCCTAGGACTTGAGCTAGGGTGTGGTCTCGTCTGGTCTCTCTCGCGATATCTCGAGCGGTCAAAGGGGGCGAGTTGAGTGTCTCGATTTGTAACGCCGATACTGTTGGTGCCAGATCGTCGAGAGTCTCTGGTAGTGGTGCTCTGCTGAGTGCGTCGGCGTGGGGAATGGCTTTCCCCGGGCGATGTAACAATCGATAATTATAAGCAGCTAGGAACTCTGACCATCGAGTCATTCTTGGGGACAATATATAGGGGGTTGGTTTGTCCCCAGCAATTATCCCCAGTAAAGGTTTGTGGTCAGTTACAATGGTAAATGTCCTTCCATATACATACTCGTGGAATTTTTTTATGGCTGACACAATTGCAAGAGCTTCCTTATCTATTTGTCCATAGTTACATTCTGCATCGGAAAGAGTCTTCGAAAAGTATGCAACGGGGGCCTCGTTTCCCTTAGGCAGCACATGGCTCAGAATGGCGCCCACCCCAAACGGTGAGGCATCACAAGTTATAACCAATGGTAATGTTTCATTATATTGCATAAGTACAGAATCAGATGTAAGTAAATCTTTTACATTTCGAAACGCTTTTTCCTCTCGGTAACCCCAAACCCACAATGCTTTCTTATCTAATAACCGGTGTAACTGTTCAGCCACAGTCGCCTTATGTGGTAAAAACACATTATAGAAATTGATGAGGCCTAAAAATGCCTGGAGATCTGTTTTGTTACGGGGTCTGGGAGCATTTTTTATCGCCCTTAATTTACACTCAGTAGGGTGAATACCCTGACTATCAATGTGATAACCTAGAAATTCAACACTGTCGGTATACAGATGACATTTATCCTTTTTTACTTTCAGTCCCACTTCTTGGAATTTTTTAAGAACACATTTTAAACGATTCTGCAGAATTTTTTTACTAGGAGCTGCAATTAACACGTCATCAAAATACGGAACCACGCCCTTGATTCCCTGCAATAATCGTTCCATTAAACTTTGGAATATTCCCGGAGCTACACTTACCCCGAATTGCAATCGGGTACATTTAAAAGCACCTCTGTGCGTTACTATCGTTTGAGCTTGGGCTGTTTTATTGTCCACGGGCAATTGTTGATAGGCTTGAGCTAAATCTAATTTAGCAAAAACCTTTCTGCCTCCCAGGGAATGAAGGAGGTGCTGCACCACCAGCACTGGATACGCGTTCTGCTGGAGGGCGTGGTTTAGAGTGGCCCGGTAGTCCCCACAGATTCGGATTGACCCATCTGGCTTAATGGGGGTTACAATAGGAGTTTCCCATGGAGAATGATCAATGGGTTGCAGTACCCCTTGTTTAATTAGTTTGTCAAGTTGTTCATCTATCTTGGCCTTAAGGGCGAACGGAACTTGACGGGGCTTTAAACGGATCGGAGCAACCTTAGGGTCGAGGCTAAACAAAATTGGGGTCCCCTTATACTCGCCCAGATGATCTGCGAAGACATCGCTGAATTCAGAAATAAGATCCTGCTCCCACTCGCAATCACCGACTCGGTTCACGCCGGCTACTTCGATGCCGAGTGGCGCAAACCATTGGAGGCCCAACAAACTAGGCCTGTCCCTATCGATGATCATTAGAGGTAAGTATGCCGTATGCTTTTTAAACGAGATGTGGACTCGACAAGACCCAACCACAGGGATCCGATTCCCTTGGTAGTCTTTAAGGATGAGACATTGCATTTGAAGGTCTTGGCGTTGGATGGTAGGAATTAGTTGCTTTAATGTCTTCCACGACACCATCGAGAGGGACGATCCGGAATTGACCTCCATGTGGCAAGGTTGGTTCTCTATGGCTACTGTGACTCGAATCTTCTTAGCGTCCATGGCTGAGGCGTGACCTATAGTGATAGTATGGTGGGCCTCTTCTTTCTGCAACGCTCGATATCTGTAGGAGTGGTTAGCTGGATCCCACCTTACAGGACGGTTTCCTGCCGATTGGTGAAAGTTGGTTCCCCTTGAGGCCTGACTTGGTCCCGGTAAACTGCGACAGACTCGACTGATGTGGCCTCGTTTTCCGCATTCATGGCAGATCGCATCACGGAATTTGCAGTCTGCCCTGGGGTGGTTTGCCCTGCAACCAGCGCAAGGGCATGAGGGTTTAGAGTGAGGGTCCCAGTCGGACCGCAGTCGATGGACCCCTTCTTCGTCGCTGTCTGACGACGAAGAGAGGTCCTCGTGGTGCGTCGTAACAAGCCGCTCTTCTGACTTGGATAAAATGTCGCCTGTCGATGGGGTCGTTGTGTTTCGGCTTTGCCGTAGTTGCGCCGCGGACTTTTTGGTCGCCTCAGCAGCAGTGGCTTCGGCAACGGCGTCAGCAAGGTCGATGTCACCCTTCGCCATCAGCTTGCTTTGCACGCCCAGCACATCTAATCCCAGAATTAAGTGGTCTCTCAGTGCTTCATCTAAGTCTGCGAACCCGCAGAGGCCTCCCACGTGTCGGAGGTCTGCCACGAAGTCAGCCACACTCTCTCCTTTTCGCTGGCTTCGTTGATAGAACTCGTGGCGTCTCACGAGTGTAGGTACGGTTGGCGCGTAATGGTCTCTCAGGAGAGGTTCGAGGTCGTCCCAGCTCATTGCTTTCACTTCTCGAGGTTTCGCGAGTGCTTTCGCCATTTTAAAGACAGCCGGGCCGCAGTACGTCAGGAACAGTGCCCGCTTCTTGGCTGGTGTGGCGTCTTTCAGGTTGTTTGTTTCGAGGAACATTTGGAAGCGATCCATGTAGGATTCCCAATCCTCTTGGTTTGGATCGAACGGAGCGGGTGGTACGATGCCGCTGGACATGGTTTCCGTTGGTGGCGTCGTTTTAACACGTGCTCTGTTTTTCTTCCAAGTTCCTTAAGATCAGATGTCTCCAAAGCCCACCTTCGTCGCCAGTGATATAGTTTGAGGCATGGGTTAAATGAATGGAGACAGTCTTAGTTGGTGAACTTCCAGCTCTTTATTACATAGGGACTTAAAAACTTTTAATAACAACAACTCTGCCTTATATAGGCAACCTTAATGCGAAACAACCAATAGGGAGCTGTAAGACGCTAGCTCCAGAACCAATAAGAGTCCTTCGTTAAGGGCCAATCGGATTCTCTGAGCCCAACCAATCCGATCGAGCTGCTTAACAACCAATCAGAAGTGCAGGGCCAGAACCCTGCACTTTACCCCAAGCTTGCTTTTATTTTAACTATTTACATACATAACACCATGGATTTGGAGAGTGAAACTGGATGCCTACATAGTAGTTATTATAGTCTTTGCACTGAACGTTATATTAAAAAAATAATATTCATAGCTTATAAAGAAGCATAAGAACTAACACAAATGAATGAAAAGTAAAAGCAGAAACAGGAAAAAAAAGAAGAAAGACAAGAGTGCAGAAAAGAATAAAAAGAAAAGAAATAGGAAAAAAAAAAGACCTTCCAATCTCCTCTGCAGCAAATACAAAGTACGGTTGCAAAGTTATCTCTTAATCTATCTATACAAAAGAAAGTTCACTATTTTCTACTATCCAGTTTTTTTCCTAATCATCAAAATTGTAATTCATAAGTGCAGTTTTCCATTGTGCAAAAGGATTATAAGAAGCCTCCAGTCAACCATAAATGTAAATATTGTGACTCTTGCTTGTTTTGGTTTTGGTTACTGGGTCCTTAGATTTGCTTAAGATATTTGGGGTGGGAATATCCTTAGAGAGCTCCCCTGTGCTCTGTTCTGATCAATCACAGCCTCCTCAGAAGAGGAGAAGGGAAGAAATAATACACAAGCTCAAGGCCTTTGGTCATAAAGTTCAACCAATCTTTCCAACTGGTTATCTGCTTGTCTGGTGACGGCATAACTGGACAATTTGTTTAAGCCCTGCTTTTGTTTTAGTTTGAGAATAATCATATCAGAGATAAAAGCAAAAAAGATGATTTGTCATAGGATAACAGGCTTCAGTAACCACTTTTATGTCTAAATGATTATGCCTCAGAGCTATTATTATGTATTACAGAGGCATCCCACAGGCAGAAAGTTGTGCAGTCTTGATCTGAATGGAATGTGATAACATAATGATGGGTGGTAAGTGGATTATGAAATGCAACTGATATGCTGCAAAGTGCAAAGAACTCTCTATGTCACACAGAGCTGTCTTCTTTTTCTGCAGAATAGAATAAGGATCAGGAGGCAGCAAGAAACTGTGGGAAAGATGTCACATTACCGTGAGGGAACTCTAGAGCAGATGGCAGTCAATTTTAGAGCCTTTCCCCACAGATGTGTTGAAGTGCTATCCACTCTCCTTGAATCAGCAGAAAACTAAGGCTGCCTGAAATATGTTGTCCCAATGGTGATTTATTTATTTATTTATTTACTTGCTTGCTTACTTATTTATTTATTTAATTTTGTCAAGCGGTTATAAGATAACAGGTAATCTATTCCTGATTATTCATAACTATGAATAATCATAGTTATGAATACATGAAATGGACACATATAAAAAAAATAAAAAGAAACAATAGGACAGCGACGGTAGGCACGTTGATGCGCTTATGCACGCCCCCTACAGACCTCTTAGGAAAGGGCTGAGGTCAATAGTAGACAGTCTAAGGTTAAAGTTTTTGGGGTTTGGGAAAGAAACCACAGAGTCAGGTAGAGTATTCCAAACATTGACCACTCTGTTGCTGAAGTCGTATTTCCTGCAATCAAGTTTGGTGCGGTTTACCTTGAGTTTGTATCTATTGTTTGCTCTTGTGTTGTTATAGTTGAAGCTGAAGTATTCATTGATAGGTAGGATATTGCAATGTATGATTTTATATACTATACTTAGATTGGACCGAAGGCGGCATAGTTCTAGTAGTTCTGATCTCTATCCTGCCTCTGTTCCAAGTCCCTTTTATAACTTATCTTCTCTCCAAGGTAATAGAAGACAAAGCTTAATCAATTTTAGACACCTTGTGGCTGCCCTTGGATCATTATGGAGTAGGGAGAAAATATTTCATTACAGCTAAGAATCACTTAAGATTATTTCACTCAGGGGCTGAGGAGGAGATAAATGTAGAGCTAGGGACACCCTACAGAAAAAGTATGTAGCCAGGCAGAAGACATGTACAGGGAGGTTGAAAATACCAGGTCGGCCCCCACTCATTTTTAATGTGAAATGGGAACAGACTTTAACTGTACAGTTGCAGCCACCATCTTCTGGATTTTTTTTATCTCTCCCTCCACTTCCTGATGCCTCTTGTTCCAAGGATATATCTATGCCCTGGTTAGATGCTAGAAGGAAGATCTCTAGAAGAAAACAAGTTAGCTGAAGATTTGATTATTAATAACTACACACAGGGGTGGGATTCTACCAGTTCGCACCTATTCACTAGAACTGGTTGTTAACATTCCAAGCAGTTCAGAGAACCAGTTGTAGAAGAAATTACTGGCCTAATCCTGTAAGGAAGGCAGGAAGGAAACATTCTGGTGTTACTTACAGAAACTGCTTCCCCATTAACCCTTATTATGTTATTGGCAGGACTAGTCTTCCTGTCTCCGGAACTTCTCTGGAATTTTTTCCCCCTCCTTGGCTGGTACTTTGCTTGTTTCAAAGTTACAATGGCACTGAAAAAAGTGATTTATGACCATTTTTCACATTTATGACTGTTGCAACATCAACAGTCATGAGAGGCCCGGCGAGGAGATGCAAACTACAAAATCTTTGCTTCAATTTTAGCAGAAAGATTTAAAAAATATTTAAATAATTTTATTCACCCAGATAAAAATGGATTTCTGCCAAAGAGACAAATCAGAGACAATATGAGAGTAATCTTGGATACTTTGGAATACTATGAGGCTCATCTTGAAAAGCAAATGGCTTTGATATTCCTAGATGCTCAAAAGGCATTTGACAACGTGAACTGGAGATTTATGTTATTACTATTGGAACAGATGGGTTTTGCTAAAAAATTTACTCAAGCAATGGAAGCTATATATAATAAACAGACAGCAAAGTAATGATGGAGGGGGAACTTACAGATTTTATTAATATAAGAAAAGGCACAAGACAAGGGTGTCCCCTATCTCCTTTGCTATTTGTGTTGACCTTGGAAGTGTTGAATAGAAATATTAGGGATGATAAAAGCATAAAAGGAATGAAAATTAAGAAGGAAGAATTTAAACTACAAGCTTTTGCTGATGATTTAACTTTTATTCTGGAAGACCCGTTAGAAACAGCTCCAAAGTTATTGGAAAAGATAGAGACATATGGGGAGGTGGCTGGTTTGAAAATAAATAAAGATAAAACAAAGATTTTGACAAAGAACATGCTATTGAGACAGAGAGAAGAATTGGCAGATCTTTTGAAAATCCAAGTTACAAATAAGGTTAAGTATCTGGGGATATATTTGACAACAAGATGTAGCACATTAAAAGAGAATAATTATATTAAACTCAAACAACAGATAGCTACAGATTTGAAGAAGTGGGAAAACTTGCAATTGTCATTAATAGGAGAATCTCAACAATCAAGATGAATATTTTACCCAGAATTTTATTTTTGTTCCAAACAATACCAATTAGGCTTGGAAAAGACTATTTTGAAGATTTAAATAAAATTATGTTGAAGTTTATATGGCAAGGTAAAAAAGCGAGAATAAAGCTAAAGCTTTTGCAAGACGCTAGAATTAGAGGAGGTTTTGGCCTGCCTAATTGGGAATTGTATTATCAAGCTGCAAGTTTGATGTGGGTCAAAGAATGGATAATATTAAGAAAGCATAAATTGTTGACATTAGAAGGGCATGATTTGCTGTTGGGCTGGCATGCTTTTTTATGGTATAAGGGAACTAAAACAAAGGGTTATTTTAGAAGACATTAAAAACAGGAGTCTTTGTGGTTAAACTGGGAGAAGATAAAAAGACAATGTTATTTGAAAATTCCAGTTTGGTTATCGACTATTGAAGCATTTTCCTATCCTATAATTTATAAGAAGGAACAAACAGTTAGATATGGGGAACTATTGGATGAAAAGGGTGAACTTAAATCGATCCAAAACTTAGAGGAACAAGGTATAAGGATGAATTGGTTTTCATATGCGCAAATACATTTAAGGTATGATGAAGATTCTAAAATGGAGGGATTCTATGATAAGCAGACTGATCTAGATAAGATTTTGATGGGTACTGATGAGAAGGTGATTAAAAAATTATATGGTTATTTACTGGGAATTAAATTAGAGGAAGAACAAGTCAAAGAAACTATGATTGTTTGGGGGAAGAATTTTGGATATGGGATTGATTTAGAGAAATGGCAAAAATTGTGGTCTCAAAATTATAAAATGACAATGTCAACAGCATATAAAGGAAACTTGTATAAGATGTTTTACAGGTGGCACTTTCCCCCGACAAGAATAGCAAAAATGTTTAAGAACAAATCTGAAAAATGCTGGAAATGTCATCAGATACCCGGCTCGTATTACCATATGTGGTGGACTTGTGAGGACGCTAGAAAATATTGGACTAAAATTCGCATGTGGTTGGAAAAAATGACAAAGAAACACATAGACTTGAAACCAGAGATCTTCTTATTGGGAATTTTATCTGATATATATAGTAAAGATTTGAAATACCTGATTTAAATGTATTAACAGTGGCTAGGATTGTATTTGCTAAAAATTGGAAGAATGAGAAAATACCATTACAGGAAGAAATTATTAAGAAAATATTGGAATGTGCTGAGATGAGTAGATTGACATTTGAAATTAGAGAGCAAGAGGATAAACAATTTTATGAAATTTGGGATCTTTTTTATCAATGGCTAGATGATAAAATACGATAATAGAATATTTAGAATGCTAGACAGTAAGGAATATCTTTATTTTGTTATTTTGTTATTACTTTGTTATTTGACATTATATTTATAAAGGGTTTTTTAGGATTGATTTAGGATTGATTTATAAAGGGTTTTAGGATTGATTGGTATGATTATATGATTTGTTACAGAATAAACTGGTTAAAGTATTGTTATCTCATAAAGCATGAATGATTAAAAGTATAGTCAAAAATTTCTTTTTTTTAGTGATATTAGGATATATAAGTTTGGATTGACAATATGAGTTATTATGTAACATAATTGTAATTGAGACTACAAAATGAATGCACAAAACTGATGAACCAACTGACACACTGGATGTACATATGAGAGTTGATGTTTTAATGTTTTGTTCGTCTTGTTTGTTTGTAGAAAATTAATAAAATCTCTTTCAAAAAAATATATAACTATTTACATCTTTAAATTATATTTGTTACAACTTTCTTTAAACTTAATTACTCCTTGAGCTTTTGTAAACTGGTCTGCAATGTTTTCTTCTGTCATTCAGTATTCCAATTTAATTAGCCCATTCTTTACAGATTCTCTAACATTTAAGTATCTTAAATCAGTATGCTTTGATCTAGTTTTTACAACAATATTAGTAGCTAACTTGATGGCTGCCTGGTTGTCCTCGTACACAATAATAGAATCTTTAACAATTATACCCATGTCTAATAATAACTGTTTGTACAAAATTAAGTCAGTGCATAGTAATGACAGACATGAAAATTCTGGCAACCCGTGCGTAGCAAATAGTTTATTTAGTTTTTTAGTGACGGCTTCTGAGGTGGTGCTCTTCATTTTGAGGACCTCCAGCCAGTTGGAGTATGCATTCACTGCTATAAGAAATATATGCCCCTTGGTAGGTCCCGCAAAATCGATGGGGATTCGGGACCAGGGACCTCGGGGTTCTTCCCATTCAGTTGGTGGTGCTTTAGGTGGAGATGAATGAGTGTCCTGACACTTGCTGCAAGTGGCCACCCAGGTTTCTATTCATTTAGCTATACCTGGCCACCAAGCGTAGCTTCTTGCTAGTGCCTTCATTCGCACGATGCCTGGATGGCCATCATGCAATAGTTTTAGGACTATATGTTGTAATCTCTCTGGAATGATGACTCTGTCTCCCCACAAGACGCATCCCTTTTGGGAGAAAAGTTCTGTCTGCCGGTTTTTGAATGGCTTGAAGGTGTCGTTTGGTTCGTTCTCAGGCCAACCTCTTTCTACCCATGCCAAACAAGGATCCTTCCTTGTTTCTGAGATGATGTCTTGTGCAGTCAGCGGTGGTGAAGGAAGAGTTTCGATTTGTAGCATAGTGAGGGTTGGAGCTGGGTCGTCTATGACTTCTGGTAACGGAGAACGGCTCAAAGCGTCAGCGAGGGGAATGGCTTTCCCCAGGCGGTGTAGCAGTTGGTAATCATATGCGGCTAGAAACTCTGACCAACTTGTCATTCTCGGTGATAAGATGTGGGGAGTTGGTTTGTCTCCCACTAAAATACCAAGTAATGGTTTGTGGTCGGTAATTATGGAGAAAGGTCTTCCATATACATACTCATGGAATCGTTTAATTGCAGACACAATAGCGAGAGCATCTTTATCAAGTTGACTATAGTTTCTCTCAGTTTTAGATAAAGTTCTTGAAAAGAACGCAATAGGTGCCTCAGTACCGTTTGGTAGGACGTGGCTCAGGATGGCTCCTACTCCAAATGGTGAGGCATCGCAGGTGACAGTTAAAGGCAAAGTCTCGTTATATTGAATCAATACAGCATCTGAAGTTAACAGGTCCTTTACTTGCTGAAAGGCTCGCTCTTCGCGATGTCCCCAGACCCAGGAAGCCTTCTTATCGAGGAGCCTATGCAGGGGTTCAGCAACAGTCGCCTTCTGGGGCAAGAAGATGTTATAAAAGTTAATGAGTCCCAGGAAGGCTTGGAGGTCTGTTTTATTCCTAGGTCTTGGTGCATTTTTTATTGCAGTGAGTTTTTTCTCCTTAGGGTGAATTCCCTGTTTGTCAAGAAGGTACCCAAGGAATTCAACCCTCTCAGTACAAAGTTGGCACTTGTCTTTCTTCACCTTCAGGCCAGCGTCTTTAAATTTCTGGAGGACCATTCTGAGTCATTTTTCTAGCAGGCTTCTGTTGGGGGCAGCTATTAAGACATCATCGAAATATGGCACGATCCCTTTTATGCCTTGAAGCAATCTTTCCATCAGACTTTGGAAGATGCCAGGTGCTACACTCACTCCGAATTGGAGTCTATTACACTTGAATGCACCTCTATGCATGACTATAGTTTGGGCTTCTGCAGTCTCTGCATCTACAGGCAACTGCTGGTACGCCTGAGCTAGGTCCAATTTTGCAAATATTTTCCCACCTCCCAGGGAATGAAGGAGATGTTGTACCACAGGTACAGGGTAAGCACTCTGCTGAAGCGCGTGATTTAGGGTGGCCCGGTAATCCCCACAAATTCTTAAGGATCCATCAGGTTTTATGGAAGTTACAATTGGGGTCTCCCACGGGCATGATCGATCGGTTCCAACACACCCTGGGCTATTAATTTGTCCAATTGTTCATCAATCTTTGGCTTGAGTACAAAGGGCACTCGAAGAGGCTTAAGGCGAATGGGCGCAACGTCAGAGGTGAGATTAAACGATATGGGGGATCCTTTGTACTTGCCTAGCTT
The DNA here is from genome assembly GCA_033807585.1 of Hydrophis major. Taxonomy (NCBI): domain Eukaryota; kingdom Metazoa; phylum Chordata; class Lepidosauria; order Squamata; family Elapidae; genus Hydrophis; species Hydrophis major. The sequence goes on from CM066330.1 coordinate 112,907,701, forward strand.
CTCGGTGAAAATGTCCTGGAATTCCTGGATGAGGGCCACTTCCCAGTCATCACTTCCGGTTTGGTTGATGCCCGCTAGTTCAATTCCTAGTGGTGCGAACCATTGCAAACCCAGCAAACTGGGCCGATCTCGATCGACGATAGTAAGAGGTAGGGTTGCGGTGTGGTCTTTGAAGGTTACTCGGACGTGGCTGGAACCGGCAACTGGAATTCTGTTTCCTTGGTAGTCTTTTAATATGATTTTTTGAGTGCTGAGGTCCTGGCGACGAATGTCAGGGATCAGCTGTTTTAAGGTTTTCCAGGAGACCATTGACAGGGACGACCCAGAGTCAACTTCCATAACACATGGTTGATTCTCAATGGTGACCTTCACTCGGATTTTTCTCGCATCAAGGGAGGACGCGTGGCCGATGGTGATGGTTTGATGGGCCTCTTCTCATCTGGTTGAATTGGCGGGTGCTCGATTTCTGTAGTATTGGCTCCATTGGTTGTTTAGGCTGTCCCGATTTATTGGTGGAGTGCCTGTTGTATACTGGGAGTTGTTTTCTCTTCGGATTGGGCTGGACCCTCACCTGCTTCTGCAGACCTTTGCGATGTGGCCCCTCTTTCCACAGGAACAGCAGAGTGCGTCTAGGAATTTGCAGTCTGATTGACTCGAAGGCTTACGATTCCACTGGTCTCGCTGGTCGCATTCAGATCCGAGTCTATTGACCTCATCTTCCTCACTTTCTGATGAGGATTCGAGGTCTTCATGGTGGATGGTCATTGTGCGCCTCTCGGAGAAAGGCGCAGTGTCACTGGCGAGTTGGCAGTGCGGTGCGTTCGCTCGGCGCATTCGAGCGGGTGACTTCCTGGTTGCTTCTGCTGCAGTAGCATCGGCGATGACATCTGCGAGGCTGATGTCTCCCTTCACCATAATCCTGCTCTGGGTTGTGGGGTCGTTTAGGCCCAGAACAATTCGATCTCTCATGGCTTCCTCGAGGTTTGCAAAGCCACAGAGTCCCCCTAGGTTTCGAAGGTCAGCGATGAAGTCTCCAACATTTTCACCTTCCTGCTGGTCCCTCTGGTAAAACTCGTGTCTCCTGATGAGTGGCACCGCAGGTGCATAATGAGCCTGTAGGATTGGGGCGAGGTTGTCCCAGTCCATTGTCTTGACTTCTGCTGGTTTTGCAAGTTCTTTTGCCATTTTAAAAACGGCGGGCCTGCAATGGGTCAGAAATACAGCTCGTTTCTTGCCAGGCGTAGCGTCTTTCAAATTTTTGGTCTCCAGGAACATCTGGAACCTGTCCATATACAAGTCCCAGTCTTCATTAGCCCAGTCAAATGGAGCGAGTGGTATAGTGCTGCTGGTCATTCTGCCGCTTTTGGTGCGCTCTTAGCCACGTGCTCTGTTAGCGTTCGGTGAGTGTTCAATCAGCTCTATCGTCTCCGCATCCCACCTCGTTGCCAGTGTTAAGTCTGGAGCATGGGCGCAAGGAATGGAGACGAGACATCGAATAGTGACTCCAACTCTTTATTAGTGACTTCAGAACAGAGCAGGGATACTGGGCAGCAGCAGCTCTTTTTATAGAGCTGGCTGCTGTCACAATAACCAATGGTTTGAGTTTGCCGCGCTGGTAGCAGCCAATCAGCGGCGACCCGCTGTCAGCCAATCAGATTAGTCAGAAACGGCCAATCACAATCCGCTGTTCATGAGCCAATCAGAAGTGCGGGATTACAAGCCTGCTGCAGAAACAAAACTATTAGGATTTTTAACTAAAGCATTTACTTAGTTCGTAACATACCCTCTTCCCAAAACAATTTCATCCTGACATTAAATACTATTGACCTCTACCCAGTTTCCTTTTTTCTTCATTTTCTGTCCCTTTCTTCTTCATATTAGCTTTTTTAGGAAATCTATTTTTGATTCCTCCTCCATTCAAAGAGTCAAATTGTGCCCAGGTAAACCTACTCTTCAGGGAAATCTCCAATATATAGAGAAACACAGAGATGGCTTTGGAAAAGTATGAAGCAACTATAAAAGAATGAATTCATTCTGGAAAAGAAGAAATGATGAGAGAGAGAAAAACTTAAAATGTCTCCAACATTTCTTTCTTTGACATAACATAGGAATGGATAAACACCTGCAAGGCTTTCAAGATTCTATTATTATAGCCTATATAAATATATATATAAAGTAGAATTTCAGGATTTATTTATTTTTTCTGTCTGTTCTGTGAAAGCATTATTTGAAAGGCTGAGAAGTGTGCCTTGAAGAAAGGAAAATCTGCTCATTCCTCCTTGGATGTTGTGTTCAAGAACACATCTCTTGAAGAGGGTTATTGTTCATTTGTCTACACAACTTATTTATCTTTTCTTCTTTGATCAGTACTTGCATATTTTCCCCATGAGTGCCTATAAAATTAAATCCATTTCTTTACATGCTTTAATCAATTTCAATCCTGAGCTATAAAATAGTATTTTAAAAGCAGAAAAGATTCTTACTAATGTATCTTCTGTGGGAGCATACCCTAAATAGTATTCAATCTATGAGATTTCTACCAGTAAAAGTGGAAGGTGATTTTTACCAACCTCCCATTACTCTCTCCACTTACTGTCCTAAAATCTAGGGACCTTCTGGAATAGTATGGAGTTGTGCAGAGAATCAAAACTACATGTTTTCTTTCCACTGATATTTTCCAGGAACTGTCTGGCGTGGCGATCTGGCTTCTACGCTGGGTCTCCCATGAGGTGATTCAGGAATACCTGCAACGCTTTCATTATTGCTGTCATCTGGGTTCTCTGGAATCGCGGACCCTGTTTCGCTGCTAGCTCCTGGAGATACGACCGCCTGCCAAGGTTCCTCCGTTTGTGAGTATAGTGGGCTTTGCTGAGCTGGTTGTGGGGTTATGCTTCCTTCGCCAGATGTTGGTTCGATTTCAAAACCCCCTGTTTCCCTACCCCCTCTGGTTTCGAGGTCGGGGTTAGTGATGGGAGTTGTGGGCACCCTTGAGTGTAGCTGGTCTATGTGGCATTTCCACAATCTCCCATCTGTGGTTTCTAATCAGTAGGAGCGGGGGCCTGTGATTTGCGTTATTTTGGCAGGGATCCACAATGGGTCTCCTGAAAAGTTCTTTGCAAATATAGGGTCTCCAACCTTAAAGGAGCGGTGTTTACTGCTGGAACCCAGGGGCTTTTCCGGGGTGTATGCTGGGTGTAGGCGGTCTAGATGTGATCTGAGTTTTCTGCCCATCAGGAGTTCAGCTGGGCTTTTGTTTGTGGTACTGTTTGGTGTAATATGCTGGAGAAGGAGCATCCTGGTGACTTTGTCGTGGATGTTTCCTTGTTCCATTTTCTGTAATGTCTTTTTGGTGAACTGAACCATTCGTTCATCCCTGTCATTGGCCGCCGGGTGAGCAGGTGAAGTCAGGGCGTGGCGTATCCCCCTGTCTGCTAGGTACTGCTCAAAAGCCAGGGCGGTAAATTGGGGCCCGTTGTCAGAAACCAAGACATCTGGTAACCCGTGCATTGCAAAAAGTCTGTTTAGCTTCTTGATGACCGCATCTGTAGTGGTGGTCTTCATCTTGTTGACCTCGAGCCAGTTAGAGTAGGCGTCCACTGTTGTCAAGAAAGTATGTCCTTTTGTAGGTCCCGCGAAATCAATGTCGATGTGGGACCAAGGACCCCTGGACGTTTCCTATTCAGCTTGTGGTGCTTTTGGTGGGGATGAGTGTGTTTCTTGGCATTTGCTACAAGAGGCAACCCAGGCTTCAATTTGTTTGCCAATACCTGGCCACCAGGCGTAGCTCCTTCCCAACGCTTTCATTCGGACAATGCCCGGGTGTCCATCGTGTAACAAGTGTAGAATTTTCTTTTGCAGCTTCTCTGGTATGACCACTCGGTCTCCCCATAACACGCACCCTTTTTGAGAGAAAAGTTCTGTTTGTCTGTTCCTGAAGGGTTTAAAGGTATCATTTGGTTCAATTTCTGGCCATCTCCTCTCCACCCAGCTGAGAACCTGTGCCAAACAAGAGTCCTTTTTTGTTTCCCAGGCTATGTCTAGTGCTGTTAGTGGAGGTGATGGAAGTGTCTCAATTTGTAGTGCTGAGAATGTGGGAGCTGGGTCATTGAGAATTTCTGGCAGTGGAGAACAGCTCAAAGCGTCTGCATGGGGAATGGCTTTCCCTGGTCCGTGTCTCAACTGGTAGTCATAAGCGGCTAAGAACTCTGATCATTGTGTCATCCTAGGGGATAGGATGTGTGGGGTTGGTTTGTCACCTGCTAAGATGCCAAGTAATGGTTTATGATCTGTGATGATGGAAAAGGATCTTCCATACATGTACTCGTGGAACCTTTTTATTGCAGATACAATAGCGAGGGCTTCTTTATCCAAATGACTATAATTTCTCTCTGTTTTAGACAAAGTTCTTGAAAAGAATGCAATAGGCACCTCTGTACCATTTGGTAGGACGTGGCTCAGGATGGCACCTACTCCAAAGGGTGAGGCCTCACAAGTCACAGTTAATGGAAGTGTCTCATTATATTGGATGAGTACTGCATCTGAAGTTAAAAGGCTTTTACTTGTTGGAAAGCCTGCTCCTCCCGACGTCTCCAAAACCAGGAAGCCTTCTTGTCGAGGAGCCTATGTAGGGGTTCAGCAACAGTCGCCTTCTGGGATAGGAAGCTGTTATAAAAGTTAATGAGTCCCAGGAAGGCTTGGAGGTCTGTTTTGTTCTTTGGTCTTGGGGTATTTTTAATGGCAGCCAATTTCTTTTCAGTAGGATGAATTCCTGGTTTGTCAAGAAGGTAACCCAGAAATTCAACCCTCTCAGTGCATAACTGGCACTTTTCCTTCTTAGCTTGAGGCCTATGTCTTTGAACTTTTGTAGGACAGTTCTTAGGCGTTTCTCTAACTGACCTCTCGTAGGGGCAGCTATCAACACGTCATCAAAATAGGGCATGACCCCTTTGATGTCCTGTAACAACCTTTCCATCAGACTTTGAAAAATGCCAGATGCTATGTTTACCCCAAATTGGAGTCTGTTACACTTGAATGCACCTCTGTGTGTAACTATAGTTTGGGCTTCTGCAGTTTCTGCGTCTACTGGCAACTCTTGATAAGCTTGGGCCAGGTCAAGCTTTGCGAATACTTTTCCGCCCCCAAGTGAGTGAAGGAGATGTTGGACCACGGGTACTGGATAGGTGCTCTGCTGTAACGCGTGGTGGAGGGTGGCCTTGTAATCCCCACAGATTCTCAAGGATCCATCAGGTTTTATGGGGGTTACAATTGGGGTCTCCCAGCAGGCGTGGTCAATGGGTTCTAAAATGCCTTGCGCTATTAATTTGTCCAATTGCTCATCAATTTTAGGTTTGAGAGCAAAAGGAACGTGGCGTGGCTTCAGACGAATGAGTGCGATATCAGGGCATAGATTAAACGAGATGGGGGACCCCTTGTACTTGCCTAATTCCTCCATGAAGACTTCTTGAAAGTCCTGGATGAGAGCCGCCTCCCAGTCTACATCTACAGTCTGGTTGATGCCTGCCATTCCGATTCCTAATGGCACGAACCACTGCAGACCCAGTAAGCTGGACCAGTCTCTGTCCATGATGGTGAGTGGTAGTATTGTGGTGTGGTCCTTAAAGGAGACATGGACTGGAACCGGCTACCGGGATTCGATTTCCCTAGTAGTCTTTTAATATGAGCCTCTGGGTGCTGAGGTCTTGGCGGCAGATGTCAGGAATCAGCTGCTTGAGGGTTTTCTAGGAAGACCTGGAGCCCACTTCCATGATGCATGGACGATTTTCAATGGTGACCTTTATGTGGATTTTTTTTGCATCTAATGATGAAGCATGGCCGATGGTGATGGTCTGATGTGCCTCTTTCCGTCTGTTTGCGCCAGTAAACATCCGGTTCCTGTTGTACTGGCTCCACTGGTTGTTTGGGCGGTCCCGATTAGTTGGTGGGGTGCCTGCTGATTGTCAGAAATTAGTCTCTTTCCTCTTGGGGTTGGATCCTCTTTTGTTCCGGCACACTTTAGCAACGTGCCCCCTTTTCTCACAAGAATGACAGATGGCATCTGGGAACCTGCATTCTGATCGTGGGTGGTTTCCCCCGCATCCAGCGCATTGGAAACTGGATTTACGGCCCCGCTGGTCTCGCTGTTTGCGCTCTGACCTGAGTCTGTTGACTTCTTCCTCTTCACTATCCGATGTGGAATCAATGTCCTCGTGGTGGGTGGATGAAGCGTATTTGTTTGAGGATGTGGCTGGGTCACTGGGTGTTTGATGGCTGGCCCCATTTGCTCGGCGCATTCGTGCTGCTGATTTGCGAGTGGCTTCAGCTGCAGTAGCATCGGCTATGGCATCTGCGAGGGTGATGTCTCCCTTTGCCATAATTTTGCTTTGGACTGTGGAGTCCCTTAGGCCAAGAACAATTCGATCTCTCATGGCTTCTTCTAGGTTTACGAAACCACATAATCCACCCAAATTTCGTAGGTCAGCTACAAAGTCCCCGATGTTCTCACCTTCACGTTGGTCCCTCTGGTAGAATTCATGTCTTCTGATGAGGGTTGGAACTGCTGGGGCGTAATGGGCACGCAGGATGGGAGCCAGGGTATCCCAGTCTATTGTTTTGACTTCAGCTGGTTTGGCAAGTGCTTTTGCCATTCTAAAAATGGCGGGTCTGCAATGCGTTAGGAAAACTGCCCTTTTTTTGCTCGATGTAGCATCCTTCAAATTGTTAGATTCCAGGAACATTTGGAACCTGTCCATATATGAATCCCAGTCCTCACTGGCTGGATCAAATGGAGCGGGTGGTATGGCGCTGCTGGCCATTATGCCGTTCTCTGCGCGTCTTCAGCCACGTGCTCTGAATAATCTGTGAGTGCTCAGTCAGCTCTATCATCTCCGCATCCCATCCTCGTCGCCAGTGTTATGTCTGGAAAGATGGGCGCAATAACGGGGACGAGACCTCGGATAGTAACTTCAACTCTTTAATAGTGACTTCAGATCGGAGGTGAAAAGCTAGCAGCAGCAGCTCCTTTTATAGAGCTGGCTGCTGCTAAAGCATCCAATGATAGATATTTGAGCCTGCTGCGCTTGGAGCATCCAATCGCGGCAGCCCGTTTACCAGCCAATCGGATCAGCTCTAAACGACCAATCACGACCCGCTGTTCCCGGACCAATCAGAAGTGCAGGATTACGAGCCTGCTAGTTCGGAACAATTTGGATCTGAAGTGGGCAAAGACACTTTGGAACTGTTGCTGTGCATTTCAGCAGATCCTCAAAGGACCTGTAAATTTTCCTGAGTACACATGCTATTTGTATAGAGCAGTGGTGGCTAACCTTTTTCAGCTCCCATGCTGATAACTGCGTGCATGCTTGCTTGCACCTGCTCATGTGCCAGCACCCAGAAGGCAATGCCTGCTGCCCCTCTACGCCCCTGCACATACATGTGCAATTCCTCCCTTGTGCACCATGCATCTTTGCGCATGCATGCACAATTCCCCCCTTGTGCACTGTGCAACTTTGCACATGCGTATGTGACTTCCTCCTCGCATGCGTGCCTGCGCAGGCATGTGCGATTCCCCCTCGCATGTTGTGCACCTTTGTGCATGTGTGCACAACTCCCTCCTTGCGTGTAGTGTGCCTGCGCATGTGATCCCCTTGGGCACAGTACATCCCTGCACATATGCATGCATCTCCTGCGCACTCCCCTCCACCCCCTGCGCATGAGCCCCAGATACCTGACAATCAGCTGTTGGGTAGCAGGGTGTGCGCATATGCGCAGTGGGGCTCTTCCGGGCGACCTCTCGCATGCCAGGGGAAATGGCTCTGTGTGCCACTTCCAGCACCGTGGCATAGGTTCGCCAACACGGGTATAGAATTTGAGAAAAGAAACTATGCAGGCGTTACCATACTGTTTCCGCCTCCTAAGAACCTGCTTAAATTTACCTACAAAGAATATTAATGATTCACTGTCAAAGTGCATTCTATAACCAATCAAACTCCATCAAAATGAGCAGACCATTTTAACCAAGCCTCTACCCAACCGTGTTTGTTTCCTACCTGTCAGACTAAAATTAATGACAACTTGATTTGCCAATTACAAAGAAGTCAAAATTATTATGCTTATCTGACTAGAAATCCAGAATGTATGTATGTATAAAACAGATGAGATCCATTATTATCTCAGAGAAAATAAAATAGTGAACAACTCCTGGGAGCACAACTTCAGTGCAGGCATTGAACTCCCTCAAGACAAGAATCCTTGGTAAATTGAATATTGGCACTGGGGTAGATTATATAAAAGAACAATCTACCCTATAATACTCAATACATTATAAATCCTGTTGCTCACCATTCAAGCAAATGAGGAGTCTCAGGTTTGCTTTAAAAGATCCTGCAAGGTAGAGAGAATCTTACTGAACCTGTATCCAAGAACAGATACTTGGATTATTCATACAAATGACTCATCCCAAGAAAGCAACATGGATTTCTCCATTTAGTTCCAAGTTACCTTCCACCCATTGTGCCTGAAGATTAATGTTGTTAAAGAGACACACAGATTGCTAATACAAAGTGTGGCTCTGATTTATCTGAGGGAGCATGTGGCTGCTGGCTTTGGAGATCTGCTTTATCACTGTGGATTGTTTTCCGATCTACCTAATTAAGATTTTGTGCTACAATATCAAATAATAGGGACTGCACAAAAGGCTGGAGGACAAGACTGGCATCTGGTAGAAATAACAGATGCAGAAGTTAGCCTCAATATGCACAAGGCAGGCAGTTTAGGACCATTGAGGGAGAAGTGGCATAACTGATGAGCCTGGTGCTGTCTTTCCTTGACTGAGTGGCCTTCCCACGTGGTGCAATTCATTAAGCCTTTATCTGGATGGCTATGATCACACTAAAAGGGGAGTGTCTAGCCTGTTGCTGTAATTACAGCCATGAAGCCAACAAAATGGGAACAGGGAAATTGTCGGAGGAGGGGAAGAACAGATGAATCTGTTTGTTGTTGATTTCATTCTTTGTATTGTGGGGGAAGAAAGGCATTTATGACTGCAAAATAGGGTGCAGATGTCCTTCATCATTCCTAGAAGCCCACGAGAGCTTTTAAAAGATCTAAGCAGTCCTTGTGTTACACACAGTACGGCATTCCATAATGAAGAAATTCCTATTTATTCTGAATTGTGAAGTACAATAAAATAACATAGTGAACTTTGATTTCTAATAGCTTCAAGGACATGGAAATGATTTGAAGCTCTTGCCTTCACCAATGTCCATGAAGATGGTCAATTTCCCAATCTAGTCCTTGTATTTCCTGGGGGGATGTCCCATCCAAGGAGTGACCACAGCTGACTCTACTTTTTTGAAATCGGTTGTGCCTGGTTCCTAGCTTCCATGCATTATTAAAATATTTTAGGACAATTTATAAATAAACCTATCATTATCAAATTTGTCATTAGCACCAATCCAGAGTACACTTTCTAAAGCCGACTACAGCCAACTCACTAAAGATTTTTGTTTACTTGTTTTTCTTTTATTTCATTAAATGAATGCAATTATTGATGGTCCTTGACTTACAACCATTCCCTTAATGAAGACTCAAAGTTACAATGGCACTGAAAACAGTGACTTACAGCCAGTCCTGCTGTCAGGCTACAGAACTTTTTCATTCAATTTACAAGAATGAACTTCTGAAAACCAAACATATCAAAAGAAATCCTTTATTGAGATGAGACAATTCATGTAGGAGTTCAAAGCAGCGTCTGAAGTCCCTCAGGCATACAGGGATAGATAAAGGAGTTTAGAACCCCTCCCCTTATCTCGATGCCAGTATGTTAATTCCCCACCCCACCCCTTCTGTAGAAGCAATCCTTTTCACAATTTCCCAGGGCATACCTAATTTTCCCCACCCCCTTTTTAGAACGAACTTTTCCAGAGATTCCCAGGATACATCTCACTGTGGAATTTTTATGATCTTCTCATCTCTTGGCTGTGCCTCTCAGAGGTGATAGGTTCTGGCCATCTGGCTTTTCTCCCTCCATTGTATCATGTGTGGGTTATATAAATTCGATATAAGATTAAGTATATTCAAGTTACATCAAGAAAGGATTTCTTTATCAGTCTCTCCCCGCTTTTTTCTTCTTTCCCTGAAGAAATGACAGATACATGGATCTGACACCTGCATCCCCATGGTTATGTGATCAAAATTCAGGCACTTGGCATGAATTTACAATTTGCAGCATCTCAGAGTTGTGTGATTGTTATTTGTGACATTTCCAGCCAGCTTCCAAAAAGCAAAATGGGGGGACAGGACACTTAATGAGTGCATGATTCACTTAAGAAAAGAAAAAAAAGCTTGGTTTATTTAACCACCTTGTGAAGCAACAATTTCTGGTCCCCATTGTGGTGATACATGGAGCATTACTTTGTAATAAGCATTGATGATAGAATTTTGCCATGTAATATAATTACACAGAAAGGCTGTTTTTAATACTCTGTGATTCATTTGCTGCAGAACCAACAGGTTTCTATTTCCCCATCCAAGAGAAGTGTTTCTGATTTTTTTAGAGGTTAAAAAAAGACAAGCATAACAGACTATTTATCATTCACTTATTCTACTTACATGTCACCCTAAACAATTAAACTTAATGATTAAAATTTCTCCACTCTGATTCCTCTTCAGGTTAATTTATCACTTTCTTTATGAATGCAGTTTTTGTTCTCATTACTATTTATCTTGATATCTGAAATTACTGCTCTTCATGCCTTTGAAAACCACCCAATCCATAATAGGTCCAAAATGTCACCAAGCACATTGCACCTGTGATATGGGCTCTCCACTGGTTGCCAGTAGGTGTTTTCTGGACCTCCAGCTGGAATTAACTCACCAGATATGAGCATAATGACAAAAAGTTTTAATTGCTCTGTGAAATTGGGAAGGGGGGGGATGCTGAAGCCAGGAAGTGTTTCTTCTCAGTCAGGGTTCCAAACTTGTGGAGCAACTTCCCTTCAAAAGTTAGTTGACTGACTTTCAGACAGCATTTCATAGCTATGGATTGACTGTTGGTGATCACTAGAAAAGCTTTTGTTGATTTAAAAGTGTATCAATGCAATAAATAAAATGTGTAACTAAGCAAACCTAAAACAGGAATGCATAAAGGGGAGAAAGGAGATAACTATTAATCCACACAAATATCAGTTCGGGGAGATGAGCCAGTAAACCTATAAAACAAATCCCAGGGCAAATAAATCAAGGATTCTTCTCAGCATTATCTAAGGAGTGGCAAACTCAAACATCAGCCACATGGAATGTAGCTATCACTTCAAAATCATATGGACCTTCTCCAGCAGCAATTATGCCCAGCAAATTGGTTTGGATGCTGTACGTTGCTACACAGATCTGCCATTATTCTCTGTTGTACTCCAAATGTTTAAATAGAGCAGAAGGTAAGGGAATACATTACTGTAGTACATGGTAAAATTGGCATCAAGAAAGGACCAATAATTTTAAGGAGCAGTGCTAATCACAATGCAGAATTATAGTATTTCAGATTGCACAGAACTCTTTCATGTGCTCAGAAAAAAAAGGCTTTTAAGAAGGAAAATTATACCAAGACTGGGGGGGGGGGAGGGGGGGGATGACTGAAAACAGTTTCAGTTTTTCCTTTGCTCATTTTAAAAATTGAAATGGAACAAAAATAAGAGTGAGAGCAAACTGGAAGACAATGCCTTCTTTAATATATATTTCAAATAAAAAGATTAAATGGATTTTTTTACCTATTAGAAATATACATGGTCCCCTATAATCTTTGCCCTTCAGTGCTTATTACTATTTTCCATGCATATTTGGGGGGGGGGGAACCTCCCTGAAATCTGAACATTTAAGAGGCTGGGGAAAGCCTTCCTCTTCAGCAATCCTGATGCAGGAAAAATCCTAGTTTTACCTCAGTTACTCTAAATCAGGAAAGTGGATTTAAAAGGTTTTAATTTCATTCTCCTCACCCAAAAACAAAAGCATGTGATGCTTTGCCCTGGAAGAAAGAGAAGGGAGAATGGATGAAATTGTGGAATAAAAAATCCCATGCCCAGTGTGTAGCAGAAGTAAAAAAAAAAAAATGGGGGAAGAAAACGTAGAAAAGCCAGAAAATTTGGAGACTGCTGTCCTACAGTACAAACCAAAGTGACTTTTTCTAAAATAAACTGTCCCTGGATTTGTCCTGAAGGACAGTGATCTCCAAACGTTCCGGCTTTACGGACTGGTGGTGAGGTGGTGCAGAGAGGGGATGGTACTAGCAGTCGGTGAACGCAAGTGTGCGTTGCTTGTTCATTTGTCCACTGGTTCTACAGCCCACTACTGGGGCCATAGCCCTGGGATTGGGGATCTCTGGTGTAGGAGCAGTGATCACCTTTGGTTTGGTGGCAATGCTTATAAAGATATATGAAACAAGGGGTCTCTTTCTCACTTGTTCCATATAAGGCTTCGTCTTAGATGTTAAATTTGCACAGTTAGAAGCTGTATACTGCATTTTTAAAATTCACATCCCATCTTGTTTCCAAGAGCTTTTAATTCACTTTCCTCTGCAGGTTAAGCTGCAGCCATTTTCTCCCTGCTATTTATTTATTTGCTTTTTTGCTTATTGATTTAATGGTAAAATTCTACAAACAATAACATTATTTCTCAAATTCACTTCAATCCATATTAGCATCTCACAAACCAAGGGCATTATTAATATTAATATTATTCAGTTTCGAACATTTATACAAAGATGGTTGATTACTGTTGTCTTGATTCCATCATTAGAATATTTCATAAATTCATGTATGTTATAAAACATATTTTCCTCCTTTCTTTTTTTTTAACTGCTTCCAATTTATATGTTAATTTTTCCATTAAGGCAATGGGCCATAGTTTATGATACTAGTTTTTCTTAGATGCCCTTACTAAATGTTCCCAATATTTTGCTGTTAAAAATCTAGCAAATTAATACCTGCTTTTCAAATTTGTATTCCTACCAGAAAATAATGCCAAGAGATTTAATAATGATGCTTTCACTATTATTTAATTAATAATTAATTGAAATATCATACCACCAGATTTATTAATGATTGGACATCAGTACCACATATGTAAAAAGTACCTTTATCCAGACAATCCCTGCAACATTTATTTGTACCTGTTTTTTTAATATATGAAATTTTAACTGGGATATTAATTCCTGATTAAATAGTGCAATTTTTTTCTGTTTGTTTGTTTTGAGGAAGATTTTAGGAATAATTTTTTTTTCTTTATTTATTTTTGTCAATTGCTTACAAGATAATAGTTTTACCTATTATCTTGTAAAAACATAGTTATGAATACATGGATACATATAAGAAAAATAAAAAAGAAAAGAATAAAAGAAACAATAGGACAGGGACGGTAGGCATGTTGGTGCGCTTATGCACGCCCTCTACAGACCCCTTAGGAAAGGGGTGAGGTCAATAGTAGACAGTTTAAGGTTAAAGTTTTTGGGGTTTGGGGAAGAAACCACAGAGACAGGTAGAGTATTCCAGACATTGACCACTTTGTTGCTGAAGTCATATTTCTTGCAATCAAGTGTGGTGCGATTAACCTTGAGTTTGTATCTATTGTTTGCTCTTGTGTTGTTATGGTTGAAGCTGAAATATTCATTGAAAGGTAGGACATTGCAAAGTATGATTTTATATACTATACTTAGATCGGACTGAAGGCAGCATAGTTGTAGGTTTTCTAGGTCTAGAATTTCGAGTCTGGTGGCATAAGGTATTCTGCAATGAGTAGAGGAGTGGAGAACTGTTCTTGTGAAATAGTTCTGGACTTTCTCAACTGTGCTAATATCAGATACATAATGTGGATTCCAGACTGATGAGCTGTATTCAAGTATTGGTCTAGCAAATGTTTTGTATGCTCTCATTATTAGTGTAATATTACCAGAGAAAAAGCTACATAGGATTAAGTTAACAACTCTTAAAGACTCTTGCAGTCTTTACCATTATATCCTTTCAGGGGTGGGGTGGACCTTGAGTCTTTTAGTTTGTTGTTTACAAAATTGTAGAAAGTGTGGGTGGAATTGGTGTGTAGAAGGTTTTCTTCTTGTTTAATGTGATAATTGGTGCATTCAGTTTTTATCTGGTGGCATAAATTTTTGTATCAGCTTTTGAAGTTGGCAACATGAGCAGATTTGTTTTTCCGACAAAGTGATTTCTTTTTGGATTGAAGCTTCCTTATTGTTATGGGCAATTTGTTTTTTCTGGTTTTGGGAGATGTTATTGGTACATATAGTTTGATGACTCTTTTGACTTCAAGTAAAAATATGTTGTAATGGTCTTCTACAGTATTGCATCCAGTGAATAGAAATTGCCAGTCAAGGGATGAGAGATCGTTGTTTATAAGGTCATAGCTGCCTTTTTGGAAGTTATAATTGGGGATTCTGTCGTTGTGTTGATTTTTGTGTAGACGTATGTTAAGACAAAAACATGTTAAGACATGTTGTGGCCACTGTTGGAAAAGGGTTAATTTGTATTCCGTAAATTGAATTCAAACTATTGCAGAAGATGAGATCGAGGCAGTTGTTAAGTCTAGTGTTGTTGGTTACTAGTTGTTCTAGTCCCAGATTTGTTACTGCATTGTAGAAGGTTGCATGTGTGGGTTCAGTTGTACATTCATTAAGGGTCCAGTTAATATGAGGTAAATTGAAGTCACCAAGACACCAAGAAAGATAAAAGTGTGTGGGCAGGATGCTGCCCATGTTAGTAGTGTATTTAGCTTGTTTGCATGTTCAATGTCATGATCAGGGGCTCTGTAACATAGTAAGAACCGAAATGTGATATTTAAGGACAGTTCACAGATGATGGTCTCAGGAATAGCAAGCTCCTGGGTAACTTGGATGTTTTTTAGATGTAGGGACTTTTTATAGAAGATAGCAACACTACCTCCTCTACGGATTTCACAATCTGATCGGTAAACATTATAGTTTATTACTGTGGTTATGGAATCAGGGAGAAATGTGCTGAGCCATGTTTCACAGACAAATGTAATGTTGAATTTAGCCATATTTAGTAAGAGGAGAAATTCAGGTATTTTATTTACAAGGCTTCTTGCATTGAGTAGCTTGCATTTAAGGCCAGTCGTGGTTGGAATAGAGGTAGTTAGGGGCGTGTGTGCCTAGTTTTGAGTGATGTTG
This sequence comes from Hydrophis major, assembly GCA_033807585.1. NCBI lineage: Eukaryota > Metazoa > Chordata > Lepidosauria > Squamata > Elapidae > Hydrophis > Hydrophis major. The sequence goes on from CM066330.1 coordinate 112,922,888, forward strand.
GATTGGATGGGGTGGGGTTGGATGCGGAGTTGTGGGTTGTGTGACTTTCTTTTGATGCAATCAGCTCAATAGTCAATGTATCGATCCTTTTCTCCATTGTCTAGACAGTTTTTGAGTTCTGCGCACTTATCTCCTGCACTTGTTCTCAGTTATCTCCTGATATTTCTTTTTCAAAATCTCTTTCCCATATCCTTCAAAAAACTTTGATTATGTTAATATTTTTAAGAATATCATTTTGTACTATAAAAAATATAAATTAGTATTTTGCAGTGGTCCATTGCCTTGGTAAAAACTTCTGAATTTTCAGAAAAATCTCAATCTGCAATCATTATTTAATTCAGTTCAGTAATTTCTTTTTAATTTCAACTTTAGATGGTGAAATACTGTTTCCTTTCTATCTTTAATACAATATCTTGAAAATGAAATACCTGAAGATGTGTTAATTTCAAAACTGGAATACTCCATAATCCCAATTTAAGATGTAAATATATCAAAATTTAAAACAATTTTTAAAATCTTAAAACAGAAATCTTGTCCTTGAAGTTCTTAAATCTTCTGCAAAAAAATTCATTTATTTAATATTCTGAAACTGCTTCATGTAGACTAGATATCATAAGAATCATATCATCTACAAATAAATTCAAGTAATATGTATACCTCTTGTGAAATTATTTCCAGTAAATTCAAACCATTGGGTTTTCATATTACATATGATTATTAAATAGGTTACATCTATGTTCTAAAACTACTTGGCAAATTATTTAATAACAATTTTCCAAAAAAATTCCAATTCATACAATCATTTTCGTAAAAAATCATAAGGCACAGGTTGTTTAAGTAATACTGGTTCCATTATAAAAGATTATGTTTAATGCTTTTAAACTGAATTGTTAACATTTCTATTTTTGGACTGAAATAGATGTTATTTGTTGCAAATGTTTAAGAGGTTTTGGAATAATAATAATTACTGATTGTTCATAAGTATTAGGAAGAAAAGCTTTCATTTTCACATACTTTATGAATTGCAGCATTAAAGTCTCCTGAAATGTTTTTAAAAATTCTATTAGAAAGCAATGTGGGTTGAGGATTTTGACTGTTTCTCAAAGAGAGAACATTTGCCAATTGAAATTCTGTAACAGGGACATTGTTAACAATTTAACAATTTTGTATCCTCATCAGATCAAAATGGAAATTTAAAATGAGATATACAGTTTGTTAATTCTTTAAATATCTACAGTCAGTTTGAGGTAGTGGTTAAGGCACCAGGCTAGAAATTAGGAGATCACAAATTCTAATCCCACCTAAGGCACAAAACCATCTGGGTGATGTTGTGACAGTCACTGTCCTGAGGAGTAGGCAATAACAAATCACTTCTGAAAACTGCAGTCAAAAAATGACTCAAAGGTACACACCAAAAACAAATGTCTAAGAAATTTCACTTACCAAGTAGGAGAGTAAAAATTAGCAGATCCATTCTGAGTCTGTTATAATTAAATTACCATTAAAATTTAGAAATGTTATTATCAAACACTTTTGATTCAAATATAATACTTTTGTTGAAATATCATTACACCAACATTTTTCCATGGTTGTAAAGCAGATCACTGTAGTTGTCAGGTAAATCATGCAGTCATTAATCAAATCCGGCTTCCAGCATTGACTTTTCTTATCAGAAGCCATTTGGGAAAAATCACAAATAGCGATCATGTGACCTCAATTATGCTGCAACCATCATAAACACATGCCGGTTGCCAAGCACCCTTCACTGACTGTGAAGATGCTGCAACAGTTCTAAGAGCAAGGATCAGTTCTAAATCTTTTTTTTATGCTGTTGTAACATTGAATAGGGATGTGGTGGCTCAGTGGTTAAGACGCTGTGCTTGCCGATCAGAAAGTTGGCATTTCAGAGGTTCGAATCCCTAGTGCCACATAACAGAGTGGGCTCCCGCTACTTGTCCCAGCTTCTGCCAACCTAGCAGTTGGAAAGCATGTAAAAATGCAAATAGAAAAATAGGAAGCACTTTGGTGGGAAGGTAACAGCACTCCATGCAGCTTCAGCATTTAGTCATGCCAGCCACATGACCATGGAGATGTCTTCAGACAGCGCTGGCTTTTTGGCTTAGAAATGGAGATGAACACCACCCCTAGAGCCGGAAATGACTAGCACGCATGTGTGGTGGAGCCTTTACCTTAACATTTAATAGTCACTAAATGAATGGTTTTAAGTTGAGAACTATCTTTATGTGGAATATATATTAAGGGGAAATGCACTAGAAGAATATAAGCATAGTTTTAAAATTGGAGAATGAAATATAAATAACCTGTGCTGTGCTGATAGCACTATCCTGATAGCCAAAAATGTCAAGAATATTCAGGTTCTAGTGTTAAAAGACAGTGGGGAAAAAAACCCAAAATTAAATATAAAGAAGACCAAGTAAATAACCTTAGAATTGGCAATGAAGATAGTGAAATAATGGATAGTTTCTGCCTTTTAGGATCAACCATCAATGGTAAAGGAACAAGCAGTCAAGAAATATATTTCAGACTAGTACTCGGTTGAGCATTCATGGAGGCCATGGAAAAGAACTTCAAATGCTGTGAAGTGTACAAAGATGAGAATCATAAAAGCCATGGCATTCCCTTGACACTCTATGGAAGGAAAAGATGGACTTTAAAGAAGACAGGCATTGATATTTTTGAACTCTGCTGTTGGAGAAGACTCCCGAGAATATCACAGACAGCCAAGAAAACAAACCAAAGGATCATTGAACAAATCAAACCAGAGTTCTCACTCAAGGCACACATAACCAGGCTCAAATTATCCTACTTCAGACACATTATGCAAAAACTCAGCTCTCTGGAAAAGGCTGTAATGTGTGTACTGTTGAGAGTGTTGGGACATCAAACTATTCTTTTGACAGGATACATAAAAGTACAGGTTGGGAATAGAGGATCTTGAGAAAAATCTAACTGGTTATTGGAAGTCGAAAACAACTTGATGGTACATAATCAAGTGAAATATTTAGAATGTGTAAAGATTAATGTAAACATTACATTCACATATTGATGACTTCTTTTAATTATAACCCCATGCAGGCATTTATTTCCTGAATGTGTAAAAGGGAAGAGAAAGATCTGCCTCTTCTTCATCAGATAAAGGATCCTCCTTGAATAGACAAAATTCTCTGTTGCAGAAGTTACCACTCAAGGATAATGAAAAGATAAAGCTAGGTGCAAATAATAATATTTATTCCCATTGTTCCTCAAGACAAATGTATCATATCAATATAATAGAATGCAGCTGCAAAAGAGTTTTATCCTCTATGTAGCTTTCAGTCAAAAACAAAAAGAGGAAATTGTCCATTCTTCAACTGAGATGCATAAAAAAGAGGTAGAGCTTTGATTGCACCTTTGATCCCATCCTGCTCAAAGCTACACTTGGAATTCCTTCTTCTGGATCCTCAGTTGCTGACAGAAATAAAATAACAGCAAAGAATCATGCAAAATTAGAAAAAGAAGAGACTGAATCTCAGCAAGAGATCTCATGGAGCTGCCCTTTTTCTTGATATTCTACCATCTTTAAGGATAGTTTTTTATTTTTATTTAAATAAACTTTATTAAAGATTAAAAAGAAAAATATATACAATGTATAAGATACAATGTTTCCTTGCAAATGAAACCAATATACACATACAAATATAAACATAAAACATATATATTTCTAATCAGCTAAGACGGTGTGATCATTTATTAAAACAATTTTACTAATATTCATTTTCTATTTTTGGTAAATGTTATAAATCTAATCACTTCATTTTTCAAATCCTTATCTTTTAATTTCCTGGTTTTTCTCCTTAATCCAATTATACCATTTTTCCCAAGCTGTACTATATTCTGAGTCTACCTTACCCCTAAGTTTTTGTGTAAGTAGGTCCATTTCAGCACAGTCAAGAACTTTCTGAATTATCAAGTTATTTGTTGGCATTTGGTCACCCTTCCAGCATTGTGCCAATGCAATTCTTGCTGCTGTGATTATATGGAGAATTAAGTATTTCGTTTCTTTTTCATAGTCCCCTTTTAACATTCTCAACAAAAATATTTCGGCCTTAAATTCTAGTTGGATAGTTTTTAAAGATAAACCCAGACCCAAATATAGCTTTACTTTTTAAACTGCTTGTATTTGTGGCAATAGTAATTTAATTAATTCCTCTGTCACTCTCAGATCAAGGCAACAAACCAGGACATATATTTAGAAATCTTCTCCCTAAGACTTAAGGCAAAAACACTTCTCACAACAGTGGCCATTATTCCAGTACTGAACAAAAAAAGAAAGGCAAAGGAATAGAAGGTTTCAAAAGATGTGTTTCCCTTTGGGCCATAGTAATCAGCCAGGGAAGGGACATGGTGACACTTGTCTGGACATTTTTATCTGGGCATTTCCCTAATGCAGTCACAAAGTTGTTGAAATGCTTATGTTCAACACTGAGAACCAGGCAGAAAGTAACTATTCCAGACAATAGTTCTCACTATTCTACATTGTTGGATTCTTGTTGACATTTCAGGGATTCTTTCTAGTGTTTGGCATTTTATCAAAGAGCCCAAGTACCCTCCCTGTCATCCCATCCCCTTCCTGAGTGACAGCCAAATAATTATCAGTGCCATATCAAGGCAAGGGCTTTATCTCATCTTTTCAAAGTTAATAAGCCTCAAGCCACCATCTCCAGAAGCTTCTGCAGAGTCCCTTTAATATTGCATCCCTGAATTGCTAAATGGTTTTCTTTTTTATGTTTTCACATTTTTTTATCAGCACCATTTCTAATGAAATATAGAGATCCAAGGGAACATATTCCCCGACCAGCTTTCATAATGATGTATAACTGTAAGCTAGAGTTTCTCCCACAGCCTCACATCTCCTTTTTACCATCTACAATGCAGGTGGTATAGCTGCCAAAGATCATAGCTTAGAGCAACTGCTTGGAGAATAAACTATAAACTATAAGATATAGCTATATCTTATATAGCATTTGTTGGGGGGCATAATGGGACATATTAAAATTCTACCATGGCATGGATCTGAATGAATCTTTACCATACATGTCAATTACATACAATTAGGGTTTAATCAACCCAAGCCTATAACATTATAAATAAATCAAATACAGACAATTTAAATCTCTACAAACACTGCAAATATTTCATGCCAAATATAAAATACAGTGCTTCTATTTCCTCTAAATCCACAAACTTGGATGTCATTTTATCCTTTACATCAAGGATTTCAGATTGTGTCCCGAACAAATTTGTGGCAGCTTGCAAGCTGAGAAAATCAATAATGGTAAGCATACTTCTTTAAATGGTAGCTTGCTTACCTACTATCAAACATTTTGCAGTAGATGAGTAGAAGGGAAATGATGAAGCTTATTATTTTGACTGATGTTATGTATTAATTTAGTAATGCCCATCAGGTTTTGGCAAACTATTTTAAAGTCCTGGATCCAAGATTCAAAATGGATTTTTATAGGCATCTCCCATAGCCATATGCAATATTGGTATATTGAAAAATAGTATTCAGGTTGGCCTATAAAATTATAGGATCAATCAAGCTTTTATTAGGACCATCTTGAGTTCATTAAATGCAGAGAAATTCAAAAGTGTTCACCAGGCATTCAAAAAATGTGGCTTATGGGGGTCCCTTTATAGAAAGTGGAAATGAGTGGAAGAAAGAATCAATTTAACAAATGGAGAGTTGATTCTACAGGATTATCTTACACTATTGCAATGAATCTTACCAGAAGTCCATTCCTGTGGTGATTGGATCCATCAAAATGCAGATAGACAGAACTACAATTCATTCACCTCTTTATAGTATCTTTATAGATCCAGATATCAATTATTAAATAATATTATAGATGGCATAACTTCTTGTATCTTCCATTATAATGTGATATGTAAGGTTTTTTTTAAATGTTATGCAGAATTCTTTCTTAGTCTAGTTGATGCAATTTTAAGTGAAGATATAAAGGGGATAAGCATTTTGAGTAAGCATAATACAGCTGATATTTCTTTTTTATTCTGTTCCGCAGTTTCAATAGCCTTCATTATAATTGTGATCTGAATCGTTAGCTAAAATACTAAAACATGTATTATTATAATATGAAATTCCAGCTCAGATGAGTAAAAGGTTAATGCCCCACTGTTAACAGAAAATCCCGATTGGAATATTAGGATAGACTGATGAAAGAGGGGGGAGGGAGAGAGGATACTTTTAGCCCCCAAAATCACAAGACAGTTATACCATCTTAACTCCTGCTAAACTTAAAATACTTTAACCAAGAGGAAACACTTGACACTAGCTGATTAGTAGGAGAATGGAAGGAACTCATGACAATATTTTCCTGTTGACCAATAATCACATTGCTCATAAGATTAGTTTTTCTTGAAATAACAACTATTCTCTTGCTTCCTTTCTGCATAGAAGAGGGAACCAAACAGTCAGCCCCCATCCTTTGTGTCCTCCATACATGTTGTGGTAGTTAATCTGTTGGAATGAGGAGAACGTTGGGTTGTCTTTCTTCCTGCATATAAATCTCACCTGAAAGATCTGTGCTGGCATGACACCATAGCTTTCTGATCAGAAGATTTCCATAACAACTGCAACAGTGATACATTGGATTGGTGAGCCTCTATGTGCACATGTGTCAGGGACAGCTTGTACTAAGTTCAATTCATAGCACTAAAAATCTATTCTGATTTATGGGTGGGAGGGTATCTCATGAAAAGGGAATCTAGATTCTAGTTATAGATAAACCAGATTTTGGATCCAGCACCAGTTCATACTGTATATTAGATTAAACCCTTACAAAAATTTCCTGCTTGAGCTGAAATCGTTGTCAATTTGTTTTTAGAAGATAGGGATTTTATTAGACATTGAGGCATTCTAGGCCACGGGTCCCCAACCCCCAGGCTGTGTCTCACTACCAGGCCACAGCCTGTTTGGAACCAAGCCATGCAAGTGAGCCCGTGTGTGCATGTGAAACTCTCCTCCTGTGAACGGTGGCTACTTGCCCTCACATGTGAAGTTCCCCTTGCTCCAGCAGCAGCTGCTTGCCCTCATGCGTGAAACTCCCTCCACACAAATGGAGCTGCATGTTCTTGCACGCACCTGCCTGCCTGCCACTCACAGGAAACTATCTCTTCTCCCTCACCGGGCCGCCAAGTCAGAAATGTTGGAGACTGCTGTTCTGGGCATTTCCCCCCTCAGCTTGATTAGCCAGTCTTCCATTGAGACAAACTTTCCAATAAGAAGGATCCTTGCAGCAATTGCTGTACACAGAGCTAATTCAGTATACACTGAGAGATATACTATTTTACTTTCAAATGGCAATTCAACTTCTATTTTAGGATGAATCATTTTCCAGAACTACTGGGTTTTGTGGCATGCCACCAAATATATCTATCTATCTATCTGTCTATCTGTCTGTCTATCTATCTATCTATCTATCTATCTATCTATCTATCTATCTATCATTCAACTTGTTCATTATTTTTTCATCAATTCCATTGCTAATGGCTCTAATTGCTTTGAAGTCCTGAACTTCATTGATAGAGAATCAGAGGAACTTGAAATGAAATTGAAGCAGGTGATAAAGACTAATGTGGAAAAAAGAGAGAAAAAACCCAAGAAAACCATAAAAATGGATAATCGAACAGAGTTCGCACCTGAGGCACAAATGACAAGACTCAGATCATTATACTTCAGACACATTACGTGAAATATCTTCCGAAGAAAACTTTTAATACTGAAAAAAGTGGAAAGAAGAAGAGGTGGAAAATGACTAGCAGCAAGGTGAATGGATTCAATTATAGCAGTGATGGATATACCATTGGAAGACCTGAAAGATTAGGTTGGGGACAGATTGTTCTGGAGAAAACCTCTGTGGCCCTAAGAGTCAAAACTGACTTGATATCATATCAATCAGTCTATGCCTCTCTGTGTGTTTGTGTATACGCGCACACACGTATATATACAATACACACCTATACTAAAGAAATAAAATGCAAGAAAATGCACAAATTACCCAATTATTACAGTAATTCCTTACATAAGTAAGGGTTATACAGTATAAATTTTGCTAGAATATAGCTTTTATAGATGAGGAATATATTAAGGCTTTTTTTCTGTATAATGAGGAACACCTTGTTATGCTGAGAAAAACTTTACAATGAATGAGATGCTACTGAGACTGGAGGCAGAGAGCAGCTCAGTGTTCAGTAGATAAGACAGAAATACATGTTGTCCCCTATACCTATTTAAATTATATAGTGCACTTAAGAATGCAAGGATTTATGAGACAGTAATTGGAATCAAATCTGAAATTAAAAAGAAATGCAGCCAGTACCTACTTGTTAGATTTGTTAAAATGAGACCTATAAGAGGTCATTGTCAAAGTAAAAATAGAAAACAAGAAATATGGATTAATAAATATTAAAAATACAAAGACAAAGGTAATGTTAACCAATATGGTTAATGAACAGTTTGATGCAAAAGAAGGAAGACAGATGATTCTGTTTTCTTCATTTCAAGAATAAAGTTTGAAAGTGTGCTAAAGAAAATTAATTACTTATGACCTAGAGAAAAAGGAATGACAAACATAGACAAGATGGACCAGAAGAATAAAGACATTTAATGACAATAAAGATCTGAAAAACTAAAGTAATAGTATTTCCAGGGATAATGTATAGTTGTGAAAGTTGAGCCTTGAGAAAGAAGATAGATTCTTTGGAATTATTGATTTGGAAATCATTCCTAAGAGTATTATAGGCTGCAAGAAGAAAATAATCAATCTATTTTTGACTGCATAAAAAGCAACTATTCCTTTGAAGTGATGATACTTTGAGCCTATGCCTGGCCAAGGGAACCAAGAGATAACTAGAACATCATTGATTACTACTGGCACACATTTGCCCATACAAGTAGTGCTTCACTTACAAGCACAATTGGGACCAGAATTTCCATTTCTAAGCAAGGTGATTATTGTTCCGAACTAGCAGGCTCATAATCCTGCACTTCTGATTGCTCCGGGAATAGCGGGTCGTGATTGGTTGTTTAGAGCTGATCCGATTGGCTGGTAAACGGGCTGCCGCGATTGGATGCTCCAAGCGCGGCAGGCTCAAATCTCTGTCATTGGACGCTTTAGCAGCAGCCAGCTCTATAAAAGGAGCTGCTGCTGCTAGGCTTTTCACCTCTGATCTGAAGTCACTATTAAAGAGTTGAAGTTACTATCCGAGGTCTGTCTCCGTTATTGCGCCCATCTTTCCAGACATAACACTGGCAACGAGGATGGAATGCGGAGACGATAGAGCTGACTGAGCACTCGCAGATTATTCAGAGCACGTGGCTGAAGACGCGCAGAGAACGGCAGAATGGCCAGCAGCACCATACCACCCGCTCCATTTGATCCAGCCAGTGAGGACTGGGATTCATATATGGACAGGTTCCAAATGTTCCTGGAATCTAATAATTTGAAGGATGCTACATTGAACAAAAAAAGAGCGGTTTTCCTAACGCATTGCAGACCTGCCGTTTTTAGAATGGCAAAAGCACTTGCCAAACCAACTGAAGTCAAAACAATGGACTGGGATACCCTGGCTCCCATCCTGCGTGCCCATTACGCCCCAGCAGTTCCAACCCTCATCAGAAGACACAAATTCTACCAGAGGGACCAACGTGAAGGTGAGAACATCGGGGACTTTGTAGCTGACCTACGAAATTTAGGTGGATTATGTGGCTTCATAAACCTAGAAGAAGCCATGAGAGATCGAATTGTTCTTGGCCTAAGGGACCCCACGGTCCAAAGCAAAATTATGGCAAAGGGAGACATCACCCTTGCAGATGCCATAGCCGATGCTACTGCAGCTGAAGCCACTCGCAAATCAGCAGCACAAATGCGCCGAGCAAATGGGACCAGCCATCAAACCCCCAGCGACCCAGCCACATCCTCAGACAAATACGCTTCATCCACCCACCACGAGGACATTGATTCTGCAACGGATAGTGAAGAGGAAGAAATCAACAGACTCAGGTCAGAGCGCAAACAGCGAGACCAGCGGGGCCGTAAATCCAGTTTCCAATGCGCTGGATGCGGGGGAAACCACCCACGATCAGAATGCAGGTTCCTAGACGCCATCTGTCGTTCTTGTGAGAAAAGGGGGCACATTGCTAAAGTGTGCCGGAACAAAAGAGGATCCAGCCCCAAGAGGAAAGAGACTAACTTCCGACAAGCAGCAGGCACCCCACCAACAAATCGGGACAAACAAGCAGTGGAGCCAGTACAACAGGAACCGGATGTTTACAAGTGTAACCAGACGGGAAGAGGCACATCAGACCATCATCATCGGCCACGCTTCATCATTAGATGCAAAAAAAATCCACGTAAAGGTCACCATTGAAAATCGTCCATGCATCATGGAAGTGAACTCCGGGTCTTCCTTATCCATGGTCTTCTGGAAAACCCTCAAGCAGCTGATTCCTGACATCCGCCACCAAGACCTCTGCACCCAGAGGCTCATATTAAAAGACTACCAGGGAAATCGAATCCTGGTTGCCGGTTCCAGTCACGTCCAGGTCTCCTTTACGGACCACACCGCAATACTACCGCTCACCATTGTTGACAGAGAGCAGACCAGCTTATTGGGTCTGCAGTGGTTCGTGCCATTAGGAATCAGAATGGAGGCATCAACCAGACTGTAGATGTAGACTGGGAGGCGGCCCTCGTCCAGGACTTTCAAGAAGTCTTCATGGAGGAAGGAAGGCAAGTACAAGGGGTCCCCCATCTTGTTTAATCTATGCCCTGATATCGCACCCATTCGTCTAAAGCCATGCCGTGTTCCTTTTGCTCTCAAATCTAAAATTGATGAGCAATTGGACAAATTAATAGCGCAGGGCATGTTAGAACCCATCGACAACATCCGCTGGGAGACCCCAATTGTAACCCCCATAAAACCTGATGGATCTTTGAGAATCTGTGGGGATTACAAGGCCACCCTCAACCACACGTTACAGCAGAGCGCCTATCCAGTATCCGTGGTCCAACATCTCCTTCACTCACTTGGGGGCGGAAAAGTATTCGCAAAGCTTGACCTGGCCCAAGCTTATCAAGAGTTGCTAGTAGACGCAGAAACTGCAGAAACCCAAACTATAGTTACACACAGAGTTACACTGTTCAAATGTAACAGACTCCAATTTGGGGTAAGCGTAGCACCTGTCATTTTTCAAAGTCTGATGGAAAGATTGTTACAGGGCATCAAAGGGGTCGTGCCCTTTTTCGATGACGTGTTGATAGCCGCCCCGACAAGAAGTCAATTAGAGAAATGCCTAAGAACTGTCCTACAAAAGTTCAAAGACGCAGGCCTCAAGGTTAAGAAGGAAAAGTGCCAGTTATGCACTGAGAGGGTTTAATTTCTGGGTTACCTTCTTGACAAACAAGGAATTCACCCTACTGAAAAGAAATTGGCTGCCATTAAAAATGCCCCAAGACCAAAGAACAAAACAGACCTCCAAGACTTCCTGGGACTCATTAACTTTTATAACATTTTCCTACCCCAGAAGGCGACTGTTGCTGAACCCCTACATAGGCTCCTCGACAAGAAGGCTTCCTGGTTTTGGAGACATCGGGAGGAGCAGGCTTTCCAACAAGTAAAAGACCTTTTAACTTCGGATGCAGTACTCATCCAATATAATGAGACACTTCCATTAACTGTGACTTGTGATGCCTCACCTTTTGGAGTAGATGCCATCCTGAGCCATGTCCTACCAAATGGTACAGAGGCAGCTATTGCATTCTTTTCAAGAACTTTGTCTAAAACAGAGAGAAATTATAGTCATTTGGATAAAGAAGCCCTCGCTATTGTATCTGCAATAAAAAGGTTCCACGAGTACGTGTATGGAAGATCCTTTTCCATCATCACAGATCATAAACCATTACTTGGCATCTTAGCAGGTGACAAACCAACCCCACACATCCTATCCCCTAGGATGACACGATGGTCAGAGTTCTTAGCCTCTTATGACTACCAGTTGAGACACGGACCAGGGAAAGCCATTTCCCATGCAGACGCTTTGAGCCGTTCTCCACTGCCAGAAATTCTCAATGACCCAGCTCCCACACTCTCAGCACTACAAATTGAGAAACTTCCATCACCTCCACTAACAGCACTAGACATAGCCTGGGAAACAAAAAAGGACTCTTGTTTGGCACAGGTTCTCAGCTGGGTGGAGAGGGGATGGCCAGAAATTGAACCAAATGACACCTTTAAACCCTTCAAGAACAGACAAACAGAACTTTTCTTTAAAAAGGGTGCGTGTTATGGGGAGACCGAGTGGTCATACCAGAGAAGCTGCGAAAGAAAGTTCTACACTTGTTACATGATGGACACCCGGGCTTCGTTCGAATGAAAGCATTGGCAAGGAGCTACGCCTGGTGGCCAGGTGTGTACAAACAAATTGAAGCCTGGGTTGCCTCTTGTAGCAAATGCCAAGAAACACGCTTATCCCCACCAAAAGCACCACCAGCTGAATGGGAAATGCCCAGGGGTCCTTGGTCCCACATCCACATTGATTTCACGGGACCTACAAAAGGACATACCTTCCTGATAACAGTGGACGCCTACTCTAACTGGCTCGAGGTCAACGAGATGAAGACCACCACTACAGATGCGGTCATCAAGAAGCTAAACAGACTTTTTGCAATGCACGGGTTACCAGATGTCTTGGTTTCCGACAACGGGCTCCAATTTACCGCCCTGGCTTTTGAGCAGTACCCAGCAGACAGGGGGATACGCCACGCCCTGACTTCACCTGCTCACCCAGCGGCCAATGGCAGGGCTGAATGAATGGTTCAGTTCACTAAAAAGACATTACAGAAAATGGAACAAGGAAACATCCACGACAAAGTCACCAGGATGCTCCTTCTCCAGCATATCACACCAAACAGTACCACAAACAAAAGCCCAGCTGAATTCCTGATGGGCAGAAAACTCAGATCACATCTAGACCGCCTACACCCAGCATACACCCCGGAAAAGCCCCTGGGTTCCAGCAGTAAACACCGCTCCTTTAAGGTAGGAGACCCTTTGCAAATATTTGCAAAGAACTTTTCAGGAGACCCATTGTGGATCCCTGCCAAAATAACGCAAATCACAGGCCCCTGCTCCTACCGATTAGAAACCACAGATGGGAGATTGTGGAAATGCCACATAGACCAGCTACGCTCAAGGTAGCCCACAACTCCCATCACTAACCCCGACCTCGAAGCCAAAGGGGGAAGGGAAACAGGGGTTTTTGAAATTGAACCAACATCTGGCGAAGGAAGCATAACCCCACAACCAGCTCAGCGAAGCCCACTATACTCACAAACGGAGGAGGAACCTTGGCAGGCAGTCATATCTCCAGGAGCTAGCAACCAGACAGGGTCCGCGATTCCAGAGAACCCAGATGACAGCAATAATGAAAGCGTTGCAGGTGTTCCTGAATCACCTCATGGGAGATCCAGCGTAGAAGCCAGGTTGCCAAGCCAGGCAGTTCCAGCAAACAATCCATCAGAATCAGAAACTGAGCAAAGACATTTTGAACAGCGTAAATCAGGTAGACGGGTACGAAGACCCGCCTACCTGTGATAATACATCACCCCACTCCTTAGACGGAACCTAGAGGGGAGGGGTGTTCCGAACTAGCAGGCTTGTAATCCTGCACTTCTGATTGGTCCAGGAACAGCGGGTCATGATTGGTCGTTTAGAGCTGATCCGATTGGCTGGTAAACGGGCTGCCGCGATTGGACGCTCCAAGTGCGGCAGGCTCAAATCTCTGTCATTGGATGCTTTAGCAGCAGCCAGCTCTATAAAAGGAGCTGCTGCTGCTAGGCTTTTTACCTCCAATCTGAAGTCACTATTAAAGAGTTGAAGTTACTCTCTGAGGTCTCGTCTCCATTATTGCGCCCATCTTTCCAGACATAACAGTTATTAAGTGCATCATGCCTGATTTTATGACCTTTTTTTTGTTAGAGTTGCTAACTGAATCACTCCAGTTGTTAAGTAAATCATGCAGGCAAATCCAGGTTGCTCGTCTGCATTTGCTTTTTGGAAGCTCACTGGGAAGATTGGAAAAGTGATCACCTGATCCTGTGGTGCTGTACCATTGTAAATACATGCTGGTTGTCAAGCACCCAACTTTGGACCACATGACTGTCAGGATGCTGCAATGGCCATAAGTGCGAGGACTGCTCATAAGTCATTTTTTTTCAGTGCTGTTGTAACTTGAACAGTTACTAAAAATGATCAAGGACTATCTGTATAATCACCAGGGGGCCAGGGCTGATTCAAATGTCCTGAGTTAACTAATATCAAGTAGTTATTCATGTCTAATGATTTTAAAGGCAACCAATGACCTTTGAGGATACAACAGGAAATGGAGGAAGCCTATTCTCCCCTTCTGTTCTTGTTCTCACTGCTCTCTTTATGTGAAGATGTTTCTTCTTGGATGCTTTTCTAATGATATGAAATAACAGATTCTTCAACCCATTGATGGGATGAATAATAAGAACAAAGATAGAAGGTGAGCAGACCTAGCATCTTCATCTTTATCTTCTCATAGTGCTCTGAGGAGCTTTTAGAAAGTTTGAAGAACAATGACTGCACCAGAAGCCAAGCAAAATAATGTGCCAAACAAAGTTTGATGCCAACCAGGTTGAACCTGGCTGCAAATTGTTTTCATCTGAAATGTTTCTTCCACTGTGAAAAGCAGTATCAGGTTAATGCAAACAGTTGGCTATCTTTAGAGGCATGGAGTTAAATGACTCTTCACACTTCTAGTGCGGTCAATTGGCTACACATCCAAAAGAATAGTGTCTGCCATTGTTTCAAAGTGGGGAAAATATTTCACATCAAAATAAATATGGTTAATTGTTATTGTTGCAAAGCAAAGTTTTCATTGAATTTCCAGAGAGAAGGGGGAGGGAGGGGAGAGAGAGGAGGGGTGGCAGACTGGAATACACCCCCCCCCAAGAAAACAAGTCTGTGTATGTGCAGTTACCAGCAAACACATATAACATTATTTTTCACAAAGGACTGACAGATCTTATAGCAAAATCTTCCATGGAACTTTCATATCTCAACATGTTCATTTTCTGTATGTCCACTGTATTAATTGGGACTTTTAGAAGTTTTCCATATTAGTATGTGATTCTTTGCCAAGATTTTTTTCTTGGCTAGAGGCTCAATGGTATTTTGTCAATAGAACATGAGGGATTGGAAAGGGTGGATGTGAATGAAAAAGACAAAAATTACACAAGTTTCTTGAGTTTCTCTCCAATAGTTGTGGGAACAGAAGAAAGCATGCATAGCAATGTTTCTCTTGCCTTTCTTTCCCATGCAGTATCATGCAGCCTTTGGAAAAGGTTCCTCCTGAAACTAGCAGGAGTACTGAACAGTGAAAGTTGTGCTACATTTGTGCCAGGTTTCTGTTCAGAGCAGTATTGTCACTACAACTTTATGCAGTACATATGATGCTCTAGAAAAGGTTTTCATTGCAGCCACATTTTACCCCAACTCCAATCAGCAAGGGCTGTTTTAATATACCTTAAAACAATGGAGTTTTTTTATTTACTTTTCCACATCCTCCCTTTGTTGTTTTCAGGGTTACTTATATCTGCCTTAATGTGTCTTTTCCCCATTCTAAGGTTTATCCTCATCCTGAGATCCCACACTGCCATAAATATTTTTTATGTCAATATAGGATCTTTTCTTTTCTTTGAAAACAAAAATGTTTCTTAATATCTTTTACACATTATGTGGATAAAGCTTTTCTTTGGCTAGAATATGGGAGTTAACTGATCATTTGCAGCAGCTATTGTTTAATAAGAAGAAAAATCTGCAGTTATTGTATACATTATATATTCATTTAAGATTTAAAAAGCACTTCAAGCGAACTGGTTTATCTAGAAGCTAATATCACAAGACCTATTGAGGTTAGAATTTGTAAGTACTCTTGACAGAATAATCTTGACTGGTAAGTGTATATATCTTGCTGGATTTTTTTGCTATTTCAGTCATAAGACTCTGAGTAGTTTGCCCGGATAAAGCATAAAACTACGTTATTATCAAAAATATATAAACATTTATTAGAATTTGATAGAGCAAAAGAAATTGTGAAAGGAACAATGATTGCAAGGGGTAGAAATTTTGGACATACTACTGATCTGGAAAAGTGGGAAAAGATTTGGAATATGAATTATAAAATAACAAAATCAACAGCTTCTAAGGAAAATCAAAATAAAATGTTCTATCGTTGGTATATGGCACCTTCAAGATTGGCTAAGATCTATCAAAATTTAAAACCAAATTGCTGGAAGTGTGGACAGCAACAAGGGACCTTCTTTCTATATTGGAAAGTGATTCAAATGTGGTTAGAAGAGTTAATTGAAAAGAAAATTGAATTTATCTCGGAATTATTCCTCTTGGGAATAATGAAGAGAAATTATAACAAAAAGATAAAAGATATTACATGTATTAACAGCAGCAAGAATTTCTTCTATGCAGTACTGGAAGAAAAATTCCACACTACCTGAAGGTTTAATAATTAAAAAAATATTTGAGTGCGTGGAAATGGATAAATTAACTATGGAACTTAAAGGAAAAGCAGACATGGAATACAATGCAATATGGGAAACATGGTATATCTGGATTGATAATAGACATAAGAATAGAAAATGTAAATAATAGATATAATAGATATGAGGATATGGACATAGTGTGTATTGGAAGTTTGGATAGGACACATTAATGTATATATAATGTCACAGTACTGTTTAATAAGTAATGGTATGATGTATAAACGAAAAAAAAAGCATTGGGGGGGAAAAAGCATAAAACTACACAACAATTTATATAAATAAGATTATAATAAATAATCTCAGCTGGTAACATATGGCAACAACAACCTATAAATTATGTTCCAAAAAACCCAGTGAAAGAGAATTGTTTTCAACTGTATCTCCTCTTTTCATTTCTGTTATACATGATTTGAATAAACTGTTATTCATACAATTTTCCTGTAAACCCAAAGTCTGCCCTTTCCTTTCTTTAAGCATCCAATTTTACAATTCTGTGTTGTGTAATTTATTTTCTATTCCAGGCCCTGGAAGAAATAGTTAAAAGAATCTGATAAAAAATCTGGATGAGTCTGGTAGCATCTTTTCCAATCTTTTTCCAGCCTTTTATTAAAAAGCTTTCATGAACTGTGGTTTATCTGATGAAGTATACTGCACTTCAAAAGCTTACATCTTTTAATAAAAGGCATTCATAGGAAAAGCTGCTAGCAGACTCATCTAGATATTTTTTATCATTATAGACCAACCTAGCTCTTCTCCTACAATATCTTAAAGGACAGAAAAGACAACTGAGAACACAAGTAGTCCTCATTTAGTGACCCCCTTGGAGAGTGATTATTCAGTGTTATGACAATGATGTAACATTGTGGCCAATTCTTGCATTTACAACTTTTGCAATTCTGGAATACAGAGAAAAGCTGAAATAAGATCATAAGGACAGTCATGGTTCACTTTAGGACAGTCATGGTCCACTATGCTTTATGACTAAATTATAGGTAGTCCTCAACTTACAAGAGTTCATTTAGTGACTGTTCAAAGTTGTGTTAAGTCTGTGATGAATCATATTATAAGTATGTGGATGACATAGCAGTGGTGGGTCTTGTTCAGGATGACAGTGAAGACTCTTATAGGGAGGAGGTGAAGGCTTTGGTGGACTGGTGCAATAAAAATAACTTGGTTTTGAATGTTAACAAAACAGAGGAGATCATTGTTGATTTTAGAAAGAGCTGGCACAGTCATACTCCACTTTGTATCAAGGCTGCAGCTGTGGAAGGGGTCAACAGCATTAAGTATCTGGGAGTGCAGATAACCAACAATCTGATTTGGTCTCTTCATGTTATCTTTAGTGAAGGATGCAAACCAAAGTGTTTGCATCCTTCTTTAAAGAGACTACCTCTTTCTCCTGGCCACTTTTTACAGACGCGATTGAGAGCATTTTGACAAACTGCATCACTGGTTTGGTGGTAGCAGTGCCTCAGATAGAAGGTCCATACAGAGAGT
This sequence comes from Hydrophis major, assembly GCA_033807585.1. Classification (NCBI taxonomy): domain Eukaryota; kingdom Metazoa; phylum Chordata; class Lepidosauria; order Squamata; family Elapidae; genus Hydrophis; species Hydrophis major. Next base: position 112,941,049 of record CM066330.1, read on the forward strand.
GATAAGGACAGCTGAGAAGATTACAGGAAGCTCTCTTCCCATTATTCAGAATACTGCTTACAAGCGCTATGTGCTTAGAGCTGGAAGCATTGTTAGAGACCCCACACACCAACTTCACAATCTGTTTCCCCTCTGTGAGGAGGTTTCGAAGTATTTATAGCAGGACTACTGGATCAGTGGTGGTATTCTACCAGTTCAGCCTGGTTCTGCCGAGCCGGTAGTGGCAATGAGCAGCAGAGATGGAACTGGTTCTCTCCGACACTCTGTGTTGGGCCCACCCACCCACCTGGGCTCCCATACTAACCTTTATGTCCCGCTTTTGAAGCATAGCTGTTTGTGAGGCACAAACTCTGCAATTGCCGTGCGGGAGCTGTTGAAGCGTCAGGGAGAGTGCAGGATTGCAGGAGGTGACTCAAAATGCCTCTGCACCTGTGCACAAAGTGCGTGTTTGGTGCACGCACGTGCAAAGTGTCTACGTGCACATAAAGTGTGCACACCAAGCCACGCCCACTGAACCAGTGGTAAAAATATTTGAAACATACCACTGTACAGCTTCTGTAACAGCTTTGTTCCTTATGCCATCTGTCTTGTAAACTTGAAGGATTCTTTTTTTTTTTTGCCATGTATATGTATATATTCAAACTAGTCTGTGGTATTTGCCATATATGTTTGTGTATGCGGGTATATGCATAATAGTTATTTTTTGAGAACTGAATGCATTGAAATTTCATTTTAATGTATACCGATTTAGTGTACATTTAAACAGACAAAATTTTATTTTACTCTACTGCAGCTGAGACAGTTTTACTCTGGCTTTTGGCTGCAGCACTAATCAAATAAAGAAATGTTTGTTTACACCCACTGTTGTGAATTAATAAAAGTGCTTGAATAAAGCTTGTTGAAACCTTAAAGCAAAGTGCAGGGTTCTGGCCCTGCACTTCTGATTGGCCAATAATAGCGATATCGGATTAGTCCGTTCAGGAGAATCTGATTGGCTATTAACGAGCCTTTCTCATTGGTTAAAAGAGCTAACGTTCCTGTGTTTTCATTGGCTAAATACCCATGAGCTTGCCTATATAAAGGGGGCTGTTGAAGCCATTTAGTGAGCTGTTGCACCATGTTAAATAAAGAGTTGAAGTTCACTGTTCATCGACTCATCTCCGCTTCTTGCTCCATGCACCAAACATAACACCCACCAGATTAGCTAAAATGTACAGTTCTCAATCTTCGATATGTTGGAAGTGTTTGAAAGAACCAGGTATCTATTATCATATGTGGTGGGAGTGCAAGAAAATGCAAGAATTTTGCATAAAATTTGGCAATGGTTAGAGGAAATGCTAAACCTAAAAATAAAATTTACACCAGAAATGTTCTTGTTAGGAATAACAAATGAGAATCTAAAAAAAAGCATATATATATTTAATTATCCATATCATCACAGCCACAAGATTATCAATTGTCCAAACATGGAAATCAAAAGAAATACCCAATGACAAAGTAATAATAATAAAAAATCTACACTGCACTGAGTTAGATAGCTTAACATTAGAACTGAAGGAGTGAGATACCTCAGAATTCTATGAAATATGGAAAAAAAACCCATTGTAATTGGAGGGGTATGAAAGGAAGTCAAAAAATGTGAAATAGAAGTTAAGAAAGAGTCAAGATAGAAATAGATATAAAGATTAACAATGTAAATATGTATATAGATGTCAAAAGATCACTACATTCAAATGTTTTTAAATATTAATTCTCAATAAAAAATTTAAAAAGAAAATGTTTGTTTTGAGTTTGTGAGAACTAATGTGTGTGTGTGTGTGTGTGTGTGTGTGAAACAGTTTATTTTCCTGTTTAATAGATCTGTTGCCTCATCCTGCCTCTTATAGCAGCCTATACTTGGAATTTCCCAGTAGAGTTCATAGGCAGCCTTAGAGCAAATACAGTTTTAATCTTTCTAATCAGTCAGATATTGCTAGTTTAATTTCCCCTATTCTATAAACAACATGTACCCAATTCTTTCTTTACTGCATTTCCCCTAATCCCTGAGCTCAAGTAAAGCATTGCATTCCCCTATCCCCAGGGGTGGAATTCAAATTTCTTAACAACCAGTTCTGTAGGCATGGCCTAATCATGTGACTGGGTGGGCGTGGCTAGATGGTCATATGAATGGGATAGCATGGCTAGTTGGCCATGTGACTGGCAACCCAAATATAAGTGGTCCTCTCTTAATGGCCAGTTGCATAACTGCATAGCTGGCTGGAGAATTCTGGGAGTTGAAGTCCATAGTCTTAAAGTTGCCAAGTTTGGAGACCTCTGCCTTAATGTGACATTATACAGAAGGTTCTATTGCTGGAGAAGTGAAAGGAAAGAGAATAAGATTAACCAGCAGCAAAGTGGATAGACTCAGTTACATCTGCAATTAGTGCATTGTTGAAAGACTTGGAAGATCAAGCTAGTGATAAATTGTCATGTAGAGAAGTTATAGGGATACTAACAATCATCAATGACTTGATGGGATATAAATAAATTATACTTTGATTCTTTTTTCATATACTCTTTTTCATTTACTTAGATATTTTCTACAATTAGAAGATTAAAGTAGCAAATGTCAATGGATATGACAAATCAAGTAAAAGAGCAGTAGAAAAAAATATGCATGTGATGAAAATGGCCTTTGCATGTGATGAAATGGAAACACAGTGGGGAAAAAATGTCATCTACTATTGACCTCACCCCCTTCCTAAGAGGCCTATAGGGGGCGTGCATAAGCGCACCAACCATGTCTACCATCCCTGTCCTGTTGTTTTTTATTTTTCTTATAAGTATCTATCTCATGTATTCAAAATTATATTTATTCTTATACCTGTATCTTGTAAGCAATTGACAAATCAAATAAATTAATTAAATTATAAATAAGATAAAAATCAGGGAGGAGAAAATATCAATCTGATTTCAAAACTGATAATATTTTGCATGTAAATTATTTTAAACCTTTCAGTCACTATCTTCATATGTATTTCTGAAAGTCTGATACTGTTTTCCAGATATCTTTCATCCACTGGCATCCAAATTCCTCTACGTGTTTCAGCTATAAAAATACCGCTTTTTTGTCAACAGTACAGTTATCCAGGTTTGATCTTGGAGTTCTTGTACCTAAGTTGGTGACTTCTTTTACACCTGTACAGCCCCACATAATTTTTGAGAATGTGTCTTGATTTTACTGCTCTCCTTTTAACCTTACCAGCCAGGAAGACCTTACAATGAGCTCCCACCTGTCACTTTCATTTTCAGGGACACTAGAGTTATTGTACCTCTCCTCCATGTTATGGGAGTAATGCTCTGGGGTCGTATTTGGTATTAATCCTTGTCAATTAACTAATTGGGCAGAATCCTGAAATATAGGGAAGGTGAGGAGAGAAAAGGGAACAAATCCCCAAATATCTTATTAAAGATATATATAATAGATGGCATATCTGACCAAATAAGGAAGAGAACCAGAAAACCTCTCAATATCAGAGCTTCTGTGCTGGGAAGGAAAAGACAGAAAGGTCTTTGCATTATAAGGAGCAAAAATACTGTAATTTTACAAAGATGTGATAATTATGTTTATTCAGAATTTTCTCTGACTCAAGAGTGGATTTTTTTTTTTTAAATGATCTCCTGTGATTACAGAAGATGAGCCAGGAAAATAAAGCCATTCCAATCTGATGTTCTTTAGTGTGATAGATATTGTTACTAACCATGTAAGTTCTAGAAGATGCAACACAATAATACATGTTGATGGTTGAAGTAACTGCACTGGGGGACAGGAGGAATGATAACACTACAGTTGTTTCTCAGATCCCTGTGAAATCTACAACTGGGCAAACTGGGTAGAACTGGCTGAGCTGATGTTAATGCAGAACAAATTTTCAATCAACAACAATGGAATGTTCTGAATCAAAAGATCCACTTTATTTGACATCTTGCATGTGAAGCTTCTGTGATGGAAATGGGAACTGTGTTAAATTCAATGATTTGTCCTCAAATCAAGTGACTGTTGGGGACAGGCATTAGTTACTCCAATCACAGCAGCTTGGCAGAGACAAAATGAACTTGGGAGAAAGACCTCCTTAATTTTATCTTTCATTGTGCCTCATTGTTTTCCAGTGTCTTATTCTGACAGAAGTGTCAAAATATTTCATTGAGTGATTAAGCTACATAACTATTATGAGGATTTATTTGTTTTATTGAAATGAGAATGAATGAATATCCCATGTGTGAGTCCTCAACTGTTAGCTCTGCTATATCATTATTTCAGCCTTTTGCTCGAAAATTTAGTATGGCTACTTTTTAACATAGGAATTTTCATGTTGTCAAGCTCTGTTCTAAGACAAAAGGGTTCCAGCATCTATCTGTATAACTTTATTTAAAGGAATTTAACTTGTAAATCCATAATTTCATTTCTTTGAAATTTGGTAATATACATTCTCCCATAATGGTTTGAAAACCTTATCTTGTACTGGTGAAGAAACCAACCAACCATGAACACTTAAAAAAACACTTTAAAATTTAAGAAGCTACTGCCTTTTCCTATTACATTTTCTTCATTTTATTTTCTAATGAATAGAAGCAAAAAAAAGATACAACTACTAGGAGAACAAAAACATTGCTCTTGCTCCAGCTGGCTGTTTAGGCTGTGCTCAGATTTTATCTCGAATTTTGTCTCAAATGTAGGCAGAGCTTTCTAAGGTCTGAGCAGAAAAATCTCTTCCAAAACCTGGCTGTAATTCCAATAGCTTCTTGTATTAGGTTTCAATTTCTGCTAATACTTTACTTTTATCTGTTTACTTATCTGAATGTATGAGTCACCCCATAGACTTTACACAACAATTGGGAACATTTTCTTTGGTTATATGAAAGAAAAATTAAGAACAACTCAAGACTATAGTTAAAAGAGAAATAGAATTCATAGACCAGACAATTTTTCCCCTTTGTCTGACTTTCAGCCATAAACTGACTCTAAATTCTACAATTCTGTAAACTGTTTTAAAACAGTTTGTTGCATACAATTTCTGATGGCTCATAAGCATTCAGGAAACTTTTTCCAATATTAAAAACAAAAGCAGTTAATATTAATTTGGATAATCTTTTACATTATTTTACTTGTGGAACAAACATAAAAGTTATCCATTCTAAAAGTAGTTGTTAAGTGCAGTGCAATATTGTCCTCTAATGTTTGTTTAGTAAAATTTATTTATTTATTTATTTATCTGATTTGTCAATCACTTACAAGATAATAAGTATAAGGATAAACATAGTTATGAATACAAGAAATGAGTACATATAAGAAAAATAAAAGAAACAATAGGACAGGGACAGTAGGCATTTTGGTGCGCTTATGCATGCCCCCTACAGACCTCTTAGGAAAGGAGAGAGGTCAATAGTATAGTTGTGGATGCATTGTTTTATTCTAGTGATTAAAGAATTAAAACTTTAGTAGAGGAAGGCCTTTATTAGGATTAACCAAAAAGAAAAATCACAAAGTTATTTTTGAACAATGAAACACCAACATGGTTTCCAATATGTTTAATGCAATCAGCAGATGGCAGCAACTGGCTGATCTTGTCCGGGTTGGAAGCTAAGCAGGTTTGCTCTCCATTAATACTTGGATGAGACATCTCAAGAGAATCCCATCCTGGTAGACAAGATTGGGAAGTCAAAAACCATTCTGGAAAAAGACTATTCAGCTGCCAAGAAAACTGCATGATTGGTTACATGATCTGTGTTTGGATCAAACTCAAGGGTATATTTATGCTTAATGTTATTTTTCAGCATCCAGACTCCTTCAGGTTTGGGTGGGTTATAGGAAAAATCATGTAAATAAATCAATAAATCCCTGAATTGCTATTATGCTTTTGTAACCAAAACCTGTAATCAAATGTGATCAGTGATTGGCAAAAGGCTCCCTCTATTCATAATAAAACTTTCAGAGGGGAATTAGAAAGCTAGATGTATGGAAGCAGTTCTCTGTACAGCTGATAATATAACAACCACATAATGTAACTCTATTATTGACTGCATGTCTGCTTTGAATTGGCATGTGCCAAAACATATGCCATATTCAGGAAACAAAATGATAAAGGGGTTGCTGTACATTCTCTATGAGAAGCAGCAACAGCATTGTTTATTATATGTGAAGAATATACTTAAGGAAGACCATTGTCTGTTTTTGAAAAATAAATGTTGGAGGGAAAGACATGGGAAGAATTTAAAACAAAATAATTGGAGGGACAGAACCTTCCTAGAAATGAAACAGTGGTATTGCTTTCTTTTCCGGTAGAGCTGAAATGCAGGCTCTATTTCTATATTAACTTTATGGCCCCCTAGAGAAACTCTGAGACATGCAGTTTAATTTGAATGTCTAAATTAAATTCTTCTCTACCTACAATGCACCTACCTATAGTTTCTTAGTTTTCTCAGGAAAAACTATCACTGCTTAAACTTGCACTATTGCAATGTGTTAAGACATTTTCAAGGCATATGCAAATCAGTAACATGTAATAACATGACACGACATCATGAAAAATAAAAGAAATGTTCAATTAGTCCAGTATATGCAGTTCTCCAAAATTCTTTGTTTCAAAATGCCAGCTTTTCCCCCATTTCTCAAGCAAAGCACAAACAGATGGAGGAGGTGGGAGATGGCTCAGAACATGTTCATTTGTGGCCAGTATAGTTCCAATTAGCAGGTGCCAGGAACAAGTGTGATGCACTAATGAGAGTTCATTGCATCAGACAGAAATTGTCAGAAGTTGAAATAACTCCATGATGAATGTGTGATTGTGTCAACACTTAGGACAGTTTTCATCTCAGGATGTGTTTACAAGACTGAAAAGAACCAACTACATCAAGATCACATTATTGTGCTAACTGGAGACAAAATTCTGATAGTTGGTGAGAAAGTGCTCTTATTTAATCATAACATAAAAACTTGCCTTCCTTTCAAATGCAAATGTTCATGTAACTATTGAGATGAACATAATAAAAAAGATTGCCTTGAAATGCCTCTTTAGATCCTATTCTAAAACCAAATGCCAAGAGTGATTTTTGGATTAGTTCAGTGATTCTCAGACTTTGCGTTGTAACTCCTTGGGATATTGAGGATCCCTTGTGGAGGGCATCACAATTTAAAAAAACAGACAAAATCTGGCATGAGCAAAATAAGGAGAAGAGTTCCAGGTAACTTTTAAGAAATGTCTAATCTTCTAACCAATGGCAGAACTTGTGTTTATTATTTGATTTTATTCATGAGGAAGACTGCACAAACTTAGAGGCTTAAAGACCCTGGGTTAGGTGAAAGAAAAGGACTATTTCACCATGGAAAAACACAGAAAGTAAAAAAGGATATACAATGAAATAATTCTGCTTTCCCTAACCTCCTGCCTTCTTGATGTGTTGAAACAACTCCCAAATGTTAATACATCTAGGCTGCAGCAAACTGAGCAACACTTGGACTTATTGGTGAGTCTGCTTAAAGATTTTTCCTGAAAAGATAGCCTAAGAGAGGAACCAAATTCAATTCAGAACTGAAAGACACGAGAGTAATTAACCAATGAAGAATCTTCAGCTATTTGGAAAAAGGAAGTAAGATGCAATGCAAAGACAACCAGATAACTCCTTCATGTTGCTTATATTTCCAATATAAATTTGAAGTGCCATTATATATTCTAGAGTCAAGACCATTTAACAGTACCTCATTTCATAAAAATTCTCTTTAAGAATTACAAGGATTTCAGTCCTTTCCACCATATATTTCTTCATTGTTCTACCTGAATATAATAACCCAAAAAATTAACTCATTTCATAACACATTATTTCATTTGTTTTTCTTCTGTGTTAAATTTCAATAAAGTTTATATATTTAGCAATTACATGTTCATCATGTGTACACAATTCTATTTCAAACTCAAATCTTACAATGTTTAAAACTACAAATAATTTTGTCTATTTTAAATCTTTCTAATAATTGCAAAATAGGAGAACTTGACAAATATATCCCTTTACACCAGTTTTTCTCTTGATTGTATTTTATATTCCCTTTGACAAAATTCTGGTATCTCATGATAGGTTAGCCATTTGGGTTTGCCTATTTCTGACTCTCTTCTTGTGTGTTCTTGTGGGTTTGCCTATTTTTGACTCTCTTCTTGTGTGTTTTATAGATCAGAAATAGGCAAACCCAAAACTCCCAGCTTCTTGTTCTGAGAGTCCCAAGTGTTTTCAGGAACAACCTGGGCTTGTATCTATTCCATATTCTCAGTATGAGACAGCTAACATAAAGTTTTTTTAAAAATCCAAGCTAATTTTTACGTATGCCACCCAAATTTCAAGTCATGTCTTACTAACACCAAAAGCTTTCTATTTCTCAGCAATGCTAACTCTTTAATCTCAATAGCAAGCTGTGAAATACAATTTAAAATCAGGTAAACCCAATCCTCCTCTTTCTTTCGGATCCTATAACACCTTATACTTAACTCTGTTTTTCCCCTGACACACACATTTAGATATATCCTTCTGCCATTTTTAAATATTGAATTGGTTGTCAAAACAGGTATAGTCTGAAACAAAAATATCATTGTAGGAAAGGTATTCATTTTTATCACAGAAATTTTCCCCAACAATGACAGTTGCAATTTCTTCCTTATATTTAAGGAAGGATGTTAAAGGTAAAACGTACCCTTTTTAACTTCATTATATGCCTGAACATAGTTATTTTAAAATAACATACAATTCCTATGTGTCATAGTGATAACTAGATATTTTACCTTCTTCTCTAATCTTAAACCCCATTTTATAGGTCAATTCTGTCTGATCTTATATTTTCATATTTTTGTTAATATCTTTGTCTTCTGTTTATTAATCTTAAAAGCTGCTAATACACCAAAACTTTTAATTTGCCTATTAATATTTTAATTCCCTTTAAAGAAACTTCCAGGGCTTCCATCAACTCAACTGCAAAAGTACTTGAGTTATAAATTTCCTTTTTAACCTTTACACCCACAATCTCCTTATCATGTATTAAATCTCTATTGGGTATTTCAACATCCAAAATAAACAAGAGATGAATCAAGGGGCATTCCAGTCTTGTTCTTGTATCTCACAAGAGATTTTTAAAATCTCAATTAACAATTATTTGTGGTTCCTGAGAGTATAAGTCTATCTTACCTATTTTATGAAGTCCTCTCCAAAAGTAATGTAATCCAAAATCTTGAATAAGAAAGCTCTTTAAATTGTTAAAGACTTTCTCTGTATCTAAGAAAATCTTGGCTTTTTTTATTTTATTAAGTTGCTCCAAATATTCCAAAATGTCCAGCATTTCTAACAGTACAGCAGTTTCTAACATTATCCTTTAATAGTCTTTAAATAAAAGTTAAAAACCCACATCAATTCTCATGAATGAATTCTTGCAAAATTATTTTCTTCTAACTGGAATCATTGTGAACAACTTGTCTTTATTCAATCACGATATCAGCTTATAATTTCATTCTTGTCCCTGTTTAAGTATTAATGCTATATTAGCCTCTTTCTGTTTTTCTTCCCTATATGATAGAGTTTATCTGGTTTCATAAAGGTTGTAATAATAAATTCTCAAAACATTTACAATGAAAAACCTGATAATCTACCGGGCACCTTCCCTAGTTTAATCCTTTTTGTGACTCTGGAAACATTCCTTATTGTTATAGATCCAGTCATAATCTGTCTTTGTTCCTCTGTAAATTTTGTTTCTTTAGATATTCACCCTAGAGAGATATTGCTTTCTTTATACAAATTGGAATGATAATGATGAAATGCTTTTCGTATGGCTGCATTTTCCGTTAGTACAGTGTTCCCCACTCGTCATTCAAATGAAAGTTATTTCAAGAGTGAGTAAAATCAGTTTTGAAGTACTGCTTTTTTGTGCTGTCCATGGTCCTGATTGATGAAGAGAGATACTGTACAGTACCATAGATTTGTTTGTTTGGAAGACAGAGGAAAATGTGAGAGCTAATGTGTTGTACTGCTTAAGGCATCAAGCAGGTGATGGTGAGTCTTAGTTCTGCCTTAATTAGGCACAAAACCCACTGAGTGGCCATGGACCAATCCCTTTCTCTCAGACCTAGGAAGGCAAACCACTTCTGAAAAACTTTGCCAAGAAAAATGCAGTCTCTGAGAAGCAGACACAATTGAATGATTAAAAAAATAGGATTAGTGGTTTTAGAATTTAGAATTAAGGTTAATTGATATTTTAGTCCAATAGCTCCAGACATCTGCCAATGATGCAAAGCACAAATTAGTACAAGACAGGAACAAACAAAACAAAAAATCAAAGGGAAAGACCAAAGAGAAAAATAAGCCTGGGATACCATTTACTCCAAGCATTTTGAATATGCTAAGATTGTGGCAACCTCCATATTCCTAAAACTGAATATTTTCTTCCAGCATAAGGATATATCATATAAGTCTTCTTTCTTTTCTCCCATCACTGCTGATAAATCTTAAGCCCCATTTTATTGAGAAGTAGATTGTCTCCCTTCCTCTGATGAAGACATTTCTGTCAGAATTAAAATGGAGGACACTTTTAAAACCATAAATAATTTAAATATGGATGTGGACCTGATTGGCAAGAATTGCCTTTTAACTGAAAAAATGGCTATTGCCATTTTTGATTAGCTGTTAGATGCCAATCAGAAAACAGTGAATTTAAGGCTATAATAGAAAAGCATATAACTAAACCTGTTATGAAGTAAGCCATCAACTCAGTTGCTCCAGATTCTTACTCAAAATCTATATGCTGCCCATACCCCAAGATATGGAAATTGCCAAATATGAGCCAGTTTGGCAATGACATAGGATTGTCCTCCAGATTGCAATTAATCCCTTTAATACAGTGGTGGGCTGATGCCAGTTCGCACCTATTCTAGCAAACTGGTACGAATTGTTGTAACTATGTATCATTCATGTGATTGCAACTATGTATCATTGCAACAATGTATCATTCAAGCATTGCAACATTGTATCATTCACGTGTAAACATTAGACTTCTGTCTCTTCAGTGATCTTTTCAAGGCACGAACAAGGGACGGGGAGATAAACAACTGTCAATACAGAATGGTATCCTAACTGACTTGAACTGTTGTAAATCATGCACATCCTGTTAACCTGGTATCTTAACTGACCTGAACTATTGTAAATCACGCGCATCCTGTTTAACCTGGTATCTTAACTGACCTGAACCATTGTAAATCTTGAATACCCTGTTTGACTTGGGCTCTGAAAAATTTCACCCCCCCTGTGAAAAAGCATAATAAAAGAGCGAGTGCCAAGACATTCTGGGTGCGCTCATCCCGAGGAAACCTTGTCTCGTGTCATTTCTCTCTCCCTTGCTCCCTTTCATGAGCCTCCCATCAGATGCGGGATGGCAGATACCGCAATGAATGACGATCAGTTGGCCCCACCCACTCGGCCCCACCATATCCTGTCTTATATTTCCTTCTTTTGCAGCTCAGTTGATTTGAGCAGGCAAAAGTGGACTACCACACTTCAGGTGTTCTACTCACTGGGGAAGGCTAGAATGTGAGCTGGAAAGGTTCAAATTGCAGTATGCTCCACACACGTGCATGGTGTGCCTGCATGCATGAAGCATGTGCTCAGAGAACCAGTTGTTAAACCAGTTGCAACCCGCCATTGTTTTAATGAAGACAGGTGGCACAATATGTAAGCAGTACTACACTCCTTCTCACAACTTCTTCATCACGGAGTACATTCAAGAGAGCTTGTAGGAAACTCCTGGCTTCCCAGACTTGAAAGAATAACATTGACTTTCTGAGATTTTGCACTGTTTTCAATTATTTGTAAACTTATTTTTTTTCAAATCTCACCTGTATGTTTTTCACAATAGCAGTGTATGGCCTCTGCTAAGTTCTGAGAGGAGAGCCAGGTCTGTGAGGGAAGATAAGCCCCAGAGTTCATAATCTCAGCCAGCAACTACCTACACAGCAGAGTACTCCACCTACTCCAGGACCAGATAAGTACAGGAGGCATTGCCCCCTCAAATGAATTAAAGGGAAAATATAGACTTCAGTCGACCCTATGGAGGATAAGGAAGAACTAGTTCAGTTGTTTGGTGCTCTTTCCATAGTAAAACAAACAATTATATGCAAACCTATCAGTGAGTGCTGCAACTGAATCTCTCAACACTTTATTGCCCATCCTCCTTTTGAAATGTTGACAAATTCATTATTTTTATTTTTGCAGGCAACATGGATGTAAGAGGCCTGGATATTGTGGAGATTTTGGAAATTTTCAATCACAACTATTTTTCTCTGCTAGCCCCTGCATAGTCTTGCCTCACAGTTGGCAGACCCAAGGGAGAGAGCTTAGTCTATTTATAGCTTCCAACGTATGTGTTGAAATTGTAAAACAACTATCTCAGATTGTGAATGCTATTTTAGCTTTGTTAATCTTTGACCAATTTTCCTTATTGGGTATTAATTTCTATCTTCCTACTCAGCAACTCCAGGATGATATTTTGATATTTTCCTCACTCTTTGCTTAAATAAGTTCCCCAGTGCATATATCCTAACAGATAAGGATTTCAATAATCAAGCTCTTTATGATCTTCAGGTTTCATTACCTGTCCTCCTGAAGAAGAAACTGGACCACGATTTATGCCTAGATCCTTCAAAGATACAAAATGTAACCTAGCTGATTTTAGGCTGCTACAAATCTTAAATATGCCTATTCTATGAATGTTAAAAGTCTTTGTCCAAAATTCATTGGATTTAAAAATTTAAGAAATTGGAAAACCCTTATTAGAGGTATGGATTTCTGATCTTTTAAAAATTGATGTTGCAAGTGGGAAGGGAGAGGAAAAAAATTGGAGCAGAAGTGGAAAAAGGAGGAGATTGCCTAGAATCCCAAAGAAAGATATATGGTAATTGGACCTCTTTGATAAAACAGTAACCCCAGAAAGAGAAATAGAAGAAGGAAGAAAAGTATTAATTTTTGGAACTTTTTTTTTGAATTATTTTTGATTAAAAATACTGGGGTGGTTGTTTTGGGAAAAGTTTCTCTTTTCATGATGGCATCGCTGGTGGATGAACTAAAGACTGAATATCAAAAATATAAAAAGGAAGAACAAGATGGAAAAGATACTTTGGGCACTTTATTTCAATTTTTAGAAATGGCGTTATGTACTTATGAAAAGTTGACTACGCAGCAGAATGACTGGGACAAAGAAGAAGAGGAACAAGAAGCCATTTTTGATGAACAATGGGTTTTTTCGGGGAGGAGGAGAAAGAGGATAAGAAAAAGGGGATTTTAAAGTTTGAAAAAGCAACCAAAAAAGAGAAAAATGAGAGGAAAGGTGGAGGAAAGGTTAGAAAGCAAAGGAAAGGGAGTAAGAAAAGGGAGGAGGAGAGACAAAGGGGTAAAATGGGCAAGGAGAAGAATAAGCAAGAGAGAAAGGGGGGGGGAGAAGCCTCAATGGTGGGAAGCAAGATTTAAAGAAAAAAAGCTTATTAGAGACAATGGGTGAATCTAATTAAGGATAAAAGGGGGATTCTGGAAGGTACATAAGATTGTGTTTTTATATGTGCATTTAGAGTAGAACCTTTCTTTTAAAATTTATTGTGTAATTTTAGAATGTACTAAACAGAATCCCAAGATAAATTAAGTGTTATATGAAGTACTTTTAAGTTAGGGTAATGAGTTATAGACGTTACTCCAATTGGTGTATAGGAGAAGTATAGTAAAAGAAAAAAGATGAATGGATAGCTGGAAATAGAACAGACAAAGAATGTTATTGAAAATGGTAATAAGATATGGAAGGATATATAAAGTGAATATGATGTGTAAATTTCGTCTGTGTGAAGAGTTTTAACTCGGGATCAAGCAGCTTTCAGAAAAGATGTTTTAGGTTTTGTTATGTTTTTTGTGTTTTGTATGTTGATAAAAGGCAATAAAATTTCAATTAGCAAGAAATAATTTGGAGAAGTTGGGATAAGATATGAAGTTAAATAGATAAAGTAAATATTGCTATTATAATTTGGAATCATTATGTTCTATTGGTTTTCTTCTTTAATTATTATTATTATTTTTAGAAAAGAATTTATAAGCTGTTATGCCTTGATTGTTTGTGCACTGTTTTTGTAAAATTAATAAAATTTGTTTAAAAAAAAAAAGTCTTTGTCCAAAATTATTGTCCTAGCTGAGGTCATTTTGCTCAGCTCAAAATTTATTCACCATAGCTTATTTAATAATTATTCTAATAATTTCTGGTCCCTTTCTCTTTCCCTAACTTTCACTTGCAAATTTAGACAAGACTTAAATAGGAACCTACTTACAGCCCTTTTAAAATGCCTAACGGGAGGCAGCTCCTACAAGGTCAGATAGAACAGGTCTCTTGAAAATAGGATACCCCAATGATTTCATTAAGGGGAAGGAACTACATACTTTTTACCCTTTGTAACTTTGAAGCACATTCAGACTCAAGCAACCCACAAGATAGCGAAGCATTTTATGTATATCACAATTTTATAGTTAAGTTCCAACCTTTTGTAATGAAGGTTCATCAGGAGGGGATGGCATTCTAAGCATTGGTTTGACAAATCTTTCATGTCTGCCAAAGCAACATTATTGGAATCCTGCCTTACTAACTGAAGGCCAATTCACCAAATTTAAAAGATCAGAAAAGAGAATATGTAAGATTTGCTCATAAAGCAAAAACCTAAGATTAGAAGAAAAAAATGTGACAGCCAGTTAAAGCTGCAAAGTCCAAAAATCCTTCCCTATTCTGGCATACTATAATAAATTGTTACCATAACAGCATTATGCAACTGTAATATAGCATCCCCTGAAGTACCAGGGTACATCACTTCCAAATCCTTTACTGTAATCTGCACACTTGTGATGGATGTACTTTTATCCTGCCATGTTAGCCTCTAATCACCTGCAAGGAAATTTTTAAAATCTCTTTAACCATCTTAAAGCCCCTGGAGCAGAGGTGGTATTCAGCAGGTTCTGACCAGTTCTGGAGAACTGGTAGCAGAAATTTTGAGTAGTTTGGAGAACCAGCAAATACCACAATCTCTGACTGGAGATTTTATAGTATCCTTCCCCTATCATGCCCACCAAGCCACACCCATGAAACTGGTAGTAAAAAAAATTGAATCCCACCACTGCCCTGGAGGTGACATATCCCACTTAACTAAATAAATCTAATTCAAATTGGTGGACCCCTCTATTGGTCCCATGCATGTGAGGTTATATTTTCATACATAAATATCACAGTTAAGAAAAGAGCAATAGCTGAACTCTATATTTTTTTCTTTATATAAAAAGAATGATAGGAATGACTACCAAATAATAGATGACCAATTATTTTATTAAATATAATTAGCAAACTACAGCAAACTAAGGTACCTCTTCACCAAACTCCAAGCCTGGGTAACAGATGAGGAAATAATTAACCATGAGCAAGCAAGGTTTCAACCAGGAAGTCCACTGCCTAGTGCTTCAACATCTGACACAAATCTATATGTAACCTCCATTTATTTCAAGGCATATTTGGTAATATCCCAAAGTCAGATGCTGTGACATTCTGAAAAGATATGCTATAAGCAAAGGACGTTTGCTCTTAATTCATAAGTTATATGATAAAACTGGTTTTAGAGTAAGATGTAATCAGGGAGGGGACATTTTAGATTTTCAAAGTAGTGAAATAAGGGTTAATTTTACCATCATTGCTTTTTAACATGTATTTCTACTATTTGATTAAAATCCTGCAGAGTTGAAATCCATGCCCCTAAATTAACTGATAGACATCTCCTGATTTTATTCTATGCTGATGACGCAATTCTTCTTTCCTTGTCTTCTGTAGACATGAAGTACCAAGAACCCTGGAACGTCATGGTAGTGGTGCTTTTAAAGTTGTAACAACGTTTCAGCAGAATCTCATCTGCCATCATCAGGCTTCTGTATAGCGTTCGTCTGTGAGTTAGACTTTTACAGTGGTTTCAGATTTAAATTTGGGGCAGCCTATTGCTGTGCCAGAATGGTTTTTTCTTCATCCTGATTGGTTGAGAGTCTTGGTCTGTGTTTATTGGTCTTGGAGTTTGCTGTGTTCTGCTTCTAATATCTTCTGTCTGTTTTTTTGGCTCTTTTTGTATCTTGATTGGCTGGCAACATTGTGTTACTTTATTGGAGGCCTTTAGTGCAGCTTGGCTTCGGAAAATGGACGGCTATCATTAGTTAGGAAGCTGGGTTTCATCTGGGTGCCTGGTTGGGGTGTGTTTGAGCTGGAGGTATCAGGGGGGATCTGTTTGTGCCCAGGTGTTTGCCTAGCTTGTGGTGTGGAGATTTTTTTGTTTGTGAGTGCAGGCTTCCAAATGATTGACAGCCTGGTGGAATCATCTCTTCTGTTCATGCTTTCTGGTCTTTTTTCAATCTCTATGGCTTCTCTGATGATTCTGTGGCTGGGATTTTCTATAGTGGCTAGGGTTTTGGTGCCATTGAAGTTGATGCTATGACCTGTGGTTTCCATGTGTTGGACTGGTGAGGAAGTGTGTTCCAGCTTTTTGACTGCATTTTTGTGTTCATCCAGGCGGGTGCTTATTCTTCTATTGGTCTGTCCAATATATGTGGCCAGGCATGATGCACGGGGGACTTCGTATATGCCTTGGTTTTCCAGGTCAATTTTGTCTTTGGGGTTTCTGAGGATGGCTGCTATTTTTCTGTCTGTTTTGAAGGCAGTCTTGATGTGGTGTCTGTATAGTATCTTACTAATTTTGTCTGTAGTGCCTCTTATGTAGGGCAGGACAGCTGTTCCATGGGTCTGTTCATCTTCTGGGTCTCTATTATGTCTCAGTGTGTTTTTGTGGATCAAGTTGGTGATTTTGCTTTTATGGAAGCCGTTGGCTGTCAATATTTTAGTCAGGGTGCATAGTTCAGTCTTAATGTGTGTCTTGTCTGCCAGGCGTTTGGTTCTAGTAATTAGTGTTTTAGCCACGAAGTTTATCTGTGCTGGGTGGTGGTGGGATTGGGCGTTGAGGTAGCGGTTGGTGTGTGTTTTCTTCTGGTATATGGTGTGTCTAGTGTGCCATCTGTTTTTTTGTAGATTAGTACATCTAGGAATTACCTGAAGCCAAGCTGCACTAAAGGCCTCCAATAAAGTAACACAATGTTGCCAGCCAATCAAGATACAAAAAGAGTCAAAAAAACAGACAGAAGATATTAGAAGCAGAACACAGCAAACTCCAAGACCAATAAACACAGACCAAGACTCTCAACCAATCAGGATGAAGAAAAAACCATTCTGACACAGCAATAGGCTGCCCCAAATTTAAATCTGAAACCACTGTAAAAGTCTAACTCACAGATGAACACTGTACAGAAGCCTGATGATGGCAGATGAGATTCTGCTGAAACATTGCTACAACTTGAAAAGCACCATCACTATGACGTGGGAAAATACCCGAACAAAGCTGAATGCCATATATATATATATATATAATATATATATAATGATTCCACCAGTCTGTCAATCATTTGGAAGCCTGCACTCACAAACAAAAAAATCTCCACACCACAAGCCAGGCAAACACCTGGGCACAAACATATCCCCCCTGATACCTCCAGCTCAAACACACCCCAACCAGGCACCCAGATGAAACCCAGCTTCCTAACTAATGATAGCCGTCCATTTACCCGAAGCCAAGCTGCACTAAAGGCCTCCAATAAAGTAACACAATGTTGCCAGCCAATCAAGATACAAAAAGAGCCCCGCCAACCCCCCCCCAAAAAAACAGACAGAAGATATTAGTAGCAGAACACAGCAAACTCCAAGACCAATAAACACAGACCAAGACTCTCAACCAATCAGTAGGAAGAAAAAACCATTCTGACACAGCAATAGGCTGCCCCAAATTTAAATCTGAAACCACTGTAAAAGTCTGACTCACAGACAAACACCATACAGAAGCCTGATGATGGCAGATGAGATTCTGCTGAAACGTTGCTACAACTTTAAAAGCACCACTATTATGACGTGGGAAAATACCCGTACAAAGCTGAATGCCAGACATGTAAGTACCCGCGAAAACTTAAGAAAACATATATTTTCTTAAGTTTTCGCGGATACTTACAGATATATATATGGCTCTCAGGGGTGTGGGTCTGGTATCATTCTTCATGTTAGGTACGCGTCTGTTCATGAGGGCGGGTTTCCAAATGGCTGGTAGGCGGGAGGCATCATCTCGTTTATTCATGCTGTGTGGGCGTTTTTCTACCCACACCCCTGAGAGCCACACAAGATGCCACCACCACACTTCCACGTAAAAAGCAGACTCACACCCACACAGAAGATGAAACACGACCACGGACCAGAAGCCGCACTGCAGCTGCATCACTACCCACCTCAAACCCCTCTGAGCCATACATGAAGCGAACTGACCTCCACCATGAAGATGCAGCACGACCACGAACTCGAAGCCAAACAGCAAGATCACAGCTCACCAGCTCAAACCCTCCAGCAACTAAGACTAACCTGAGCACAATCAAGCCCCCACCTGAACAGAACACGTCTCTAGCCAATCAGAACACAGCCAACCCCCCAACCAATCAGAACACAGCCAAACCACCAACCAATGAGAACACACCCCCACCCAATCAGAACACATCCAAGCCCCCACCCAATCAAGTCACACCCCCACTAGCAGTTAAAAGGAAGAAGCAGCTGCAAGCTCACATCACTCTGAGAAGCACAGAGCTGAAGACCAAGCCTGAAGATGATGAATGAGACTTCATCGAAACGTTGCCTAGATACTTCCAATCTTACGCGGGAGAAAACCCGAATAACCAAAGATCCACATACAAATACCCGCGAGAACCTCAGAAAACATATATATATATACATACACATACACACACACACACACACACACACATACATATATATATATACATATACCTACATACATACATTTTTCTTTAACATTTATGAGTATTTAATAAACAGTGTATTGTCTGGGTTATCTCCATCATTTTACATATACATAATAATAACATACTTGTATAAAATAGTACTCTTCCAACTTCTAATTTTTACCTTTATTATCTAACCATTGATAAAACAAATCCAAAGTTAAAAAATATTCTGTGTCTTCTTTGTCTTTTATCTTTAATGTTAACCTATCCATTTCTGCACAATCTAATGTTTTTTAAATTATCTTTTCCTCATTTTTCCAATGTTGTACAAATACAATTTTTGGTCCTGTCAAAATATGTTATATGAAATATTCATTCCTTTTGTCTTATTTTTCTGGTAGTATATCTAACAAATATATTTCTGGCTTTAAATCTATATGTTGCTTTATCCTTTGTCTAACCACATATGTAAACCTGAAGGGCTTATGAAACCATTTGATCAAATCTCCTTAAGGCTTTGTTGAATAACCCAAAATGCACCTAATGCAGTCCCGAGGCTTGAAGTTAACATGCCAAGTATTAAGACTCAGGCCTGGACCAGGATTCTAATGTTAGGACTCAGAATCATGTTTGACATAACAGGCCTGATGCCTTTGCTGTTGTCAGACAGCTACTAATCTCACTAGCACTCTATCTGCACAAAACAACAAAGGCAGTCTTTGCCCTTCTCTTGAATATTTAGGCCAATTAACTCTTGGGAAGGCCAAATCAATAATAAAAGAAAGAATTGAAGACATTAATCACCAAAACGATATCACCCACACTTCTGAATTCTATTGTGAAATATTAGACAACCAGAAGTCTTCTATTGCAGGGTATCTATCCAATTTAACCCTAAGCGAATATAGATGGTGTTGTGAATGAATAATACCAATAAAGTTATCATTGAGCTTGAAGTCAAGTGCAGGGTTCTGGCCCTGCACTTCTGATTGGCTGTTATTGGCAGGATCGGATTGGTCCGTTCAGGAGCATCCGATTGGCCATTAACAGGCCATTCCCATTGGTTAACGGAGCTAGCGCTTCAGGTTTGCTATTGGTTGAAGAGTTAACAAGTTGCCTATATAAGGAAGGCTATAGCAGCCCTCCAGTTGAGCTGTCACAAATGTAAATAAAGAATTTGAAGTACACAGTTTCTACCGGCTAGTCTCCCATCATTCGCACCCATGCTCCAGACTTAACACTGGTGACGAAGATGGGATTGGATGACATCAGAGCTAACTAAGCACGTGACTGAAGCGCACAACAGTGGAACCATGTCTGGCGGCATAATACCACCCGCTCCATTCGATCCAGCTCAAGAGGACTGGGAGTCTTACATGGATCATTTCCAAATGTTTTTGGAAATGAATAATCTGAACGATGCCACGGCCAGGAAGAAACGGGCGGTATTCCTAACGCACTGTGGGCCAACAGTATTCAAAATGGCTAATGCATTAGTGAAACCGGCTGAAGTGAAGGCCATGGACTGGGACATCCTCGAACCACTACTAAGGGCCCACTATGCACCCACCATTCCAACGCTCGTAAGATGACACGAGTTCTACCAAAGGAACCAGCAGAAAGGAGAAAGCGTCGCCGATTTCGTTGCAGACCTCTGGAACTTGGGAGGCCTTTGCGATTTCACCAACCAGGAAGAGGCTTTGAGAGACCGAGTAGTCCTCGGGCTAGACGCTCTAAACGTACAGAGCAAAATAATGGCAAAGGGCGACATCACCCTTAAAGACGCCATAGCTGAAGCTACAGCAGCGGAGGCGACCAAGAAGTCGGCTGCCCAACTACACCGAAATCGCACTCCAACACACCAACCAGCCAGCGAAATTTCACCTAACGCAGAAGGGCAGCATTCGACGGCCCACCATGAGGACCTCTCTTTGTCATCAGACAGCGACGAAGAAGAGGTCCATCGCCTGCGGTCCGATCGGGACCGACACCCGAAGTCCCAGCAACCGTGCGCTGGCTGCGGGGCCAACCATTACTACCCTGATTGCAAATTCCACGACGCACTCTGCCACGAGTGCGGGAAATGAGGCCACATCGGACGGGTCTGCAGAAGCCTCCTCGGACCCAGCCAGACCTCAAAAGGAATCAATCTCTGCCAATCGACAGGGAATCGCCCTGTAAGGCGAGAACCAGTAAACCACTCCTATGGAAACTGACCCGTGAATCGTCAAGCGAGATGGGAAGAGGCCCACCAAACACTCACTATTGGCCATGCCTCTTCACTAGACGCTAAGAAAATTTGGGTCAACGTGAACATTGAAAATTGGCCCTGCCAAATGGAAGTTGACTCGGGATTGTCTCTTTCAATGGTCTCATGGAAGACCCTCAAGCAACTCATCCCCATTATCCGGCGCCAAGACCTTCAATTCCAACGGCTCGTGTTAAAGGACTACCAGGGGAACCGAATCCCAGTTGCAGGATCCAGTCGAGTCCGGGTTGCATTCAAGAACCGCACGGCGTACTTACCCCTGACGGTGATCGATAAGGACTGGCCTAGTCTGTTAGGCCTGCAATGGTTCTCATCACTCAGCATTGAAGTGGCAGGCATTAACTGAATCGGCGGCAGTGACTGGGAGGAAGACCTCGCCCACGAATTCAGGGACGTCTTCGAGCAAAAGCTAGGCAAGTACAAGGGGACCCCAATATCCTTTAGCCTTAATCCAAAGATAGCTCCCATCCGCCTTAAGCCTCGTCGAGTTCCGTTCGCTCTAAAACCGAAAATCGACGAGCAGCTTGATAAGTTGATTGCCCAGGGAGTTTTAAAGCCAACTGACCACTCCCCATGGGAAACGCCGATTGTGACACCAATTAAGCTGGACGGCTCCATTAGAATTTGCAGGGACTACCGAGCCACCCTAAACCATGCCCTGCAACAGAACCCATATCCAGTGCCGGTGGTACAGCACCTCCTCCATTCCCTGGGGGGCAGAAAAGTCTTCGCTAAACTAGACTTAGCTCAGGCTTATCAGCAATTGCTGATTGACGAAAAAACGGCACAGGCACTGACTATCGTAACACACCGAGGTGCCTTTAAGTGTACGCGGCTTCAATTCAGAGTCAGTGTAGCCCCAGGGATCTTTCAGAGCCTAATAGAGAGACTATTGCAGGGGATCAAGGGCGTTGTCCCCTATTTTGACGATGTGCTCATTGCTGCCCCCACTCAAAAAATCTTACAGGAGCGTTTAAGACTGGTATTATGAAAATTTCAGGAAGCAGGCCTGAAAGTAAAAAAAAATAAGTGCAAAATGTGCACCGATCATGTTGAATTCTTAGGGTACCTAATTGACAGTGAGGGTATTCACCGTACTGATAGCAAATTGAGAGCAATAAAAAATGCTCCCAGGCCCCAGAACAAGACCGACCTCCAGGCATTTTTAGGCCTCATCAATTTCTATAATGTATTCTTGCCACACAAGGCGACTGTCACTGAACCTTTACATCGTCTATTAGACAAAAAAGCAATCTGGGTATGGGGTCACAAAGAAGAGCAGGCGTTCCGTAATTGTGAAAAAACTACTAACTTCGGACGCCGTACTAATGCAGTACAATGAGACTTTGCCAATAAACATAACATGTGATGCATCACCTTTTGGAGTGGGCGCCATTTTGAGCCATGTGTTACCTAACGGTAACGAAGCCCCTGTTGCTTACTTCTCAAAGACGCTCTCGAAAACCAAGCGAAATTGCAGCCAAATCGATAAAGAAGCCCTGGCGATTGTATTGGCTGTTAAAAGATTTCATGAGTATGTGTACGGCCGGGTTTTCACCATTGTAACTGACCACAAACCATTGCTGGGGATCATCACTGGGGACAAGCCAACTCCCTACATACTTTCTCCCAGAATGACCCGCTGGTCAGAATTCTTGGCTGCCTACAATTATCAGCTAAAATATCATCCCGGCAAAGCCATTCCCCACGCTGACGCGCTGAGCCGTACACCGCTCCCTGAAACTATCAACGATCCTGCACCAACGATGACAGCGTTGCAGATTGAGACACTCCACACGCTGCCATTAACTGCCCGTGACATCGTGAGAGAAACAAAACGCGACTCCATCTTGGCGCGAGTCCTCACGTGGGTGGAACGTGGATGGCCATTGGACCAAGTACCAGACGACTTTGCACCATTCAAAAGTCATCAAACATAGTTGTTCTCGCAGAAGGGCTGTGTCATCTGGGGCGATAGAGTCGTTATCCCAGAACGACTCCAACAGACACTGCTAAGAACCTTGCACAATGGCCACCCTGGCATCGTGCGCATGAAGGGCCTCGCATGAAGCTACACGTGGTGGCCAGGTATCGACAGACAAATCGAATCATGGGTTAAAACTTGCAAGAGATGCCAAGAAGTAAGCAATGCTCCACCAAAGGCAACCCCAACCTAATGGGAGATGTCGCGGGGACCCTGGTCCCACATCCATCTGGACTTTGCTGGGCCAACCAAAGGCCACACGTTTTTATAACCGTCGACGCCTACTCGAATTGGCTCGAGATTCACCGAATGAGCAACACGACCACTGATGCGGTCATCAAAAGACTGGAAAGACTTTTTGCAACCCACGAATTACCAGACGTTCTGGTATCCGACAACGGTACCTGAGCAGTACCTGGCTGACCGCGGTATTCGACATGCGCTCACTTCGCCTGCGCACCCTACTGCCAACGGTAGGGCTGAGCGCATGGTACAATTCGTCAAAAAGACTCTCCAAAAGATAGACTATGACAACATCGACGAGAAAATCAACCGTATCCTTTTCCTGCAGCACATCACACCTCACAGCGTCACCAACAAAACTCCCGCCGAGCTGCTAATGGGATGAAAACTCCGCTCCCACCTCGATCGGTTACACCCAGCCTATGAACCAGAAAAGCCACTCAGATCCAGCGGCCGATGCCATACCTTCCAGGTAGGTGATTTATTATTCGCTAAAAACTTATCGGGCAATCCGCTGTGGGTAGAGGCGACCATAATCCGCGTAACCAGCCCAAGATCATACCTTGTTCATTGCCTTGACGAAAGACTTTGGAAATGCCACATAGATCAACTACGATCGTGGCTACTATCTCGCACTTCCGAACTCCCTTTTGACCAAACTGAGCGGGGGGGAGATACAGAGGAAAGCGAATTACTATTAGAGGGAAACCTTTTCGAAGAGACTGATAATGGAACTGAAATGCAGGAACAGGAACCAGGGACCGGAGAGAGTGCACCTCAGGGAGTGGCCAGTGATATTGGTGACAACGAGAACGCGAACTTGGAACCAGAGGCACCCCTACCGCTAAACAACAATCTACCTCAGCAGAAGTGCAGCAAACCGCCAGGCACTTTGCGAAAATCGAAAAGACTAGTAAAACAGCCGTCCTACCTTAAGGACTATGTAACCGCGCCCCGTGGGCAGAAGCCGGGGGAAAAGGGTGTTGTGAATGAATAATACCAATAAAGTTATCATTGAGCTTGAAGTCAAGTGCAGGGTTCTGGCCCTGCACTTCTGATTGGCTGTTATTGGCAGGATCGGATTGGTCCGTTCAGGAGCATCCGATTGGCCATTAACAGGCCATTCCCATTGGTTAACGGAGCTAGCGCTCCAGGTTTGCTATTGGTTGAAGAGTTAACAAGTTGCCTATATAAGGAAGGCTGTAGCAGCCCTCCAGTTGAGCTGTCACAAATGTAAATAAAGAGTTTGAAGTTCACAGTTTCTACCGGCTTGTCTCCATCATTCGCACCCATGCTCCAGACTTAACAGATGGGCCTTTCCCAGAACTTACTTTGATGGCCTCCTTCATCACTGCTGTTTTCAGGCTTACCATCTGGAAGGAAAACTAGTTTTATTGAGGCTAGAGGTTTCTGAATTTAACAGCAAGAAGCCTGAAACAAGACCTGTGACTTTTATTATTTATTTTACAAGAGTATCAAATTGGTACTCCTGAAATACACTATTGGAATGGTCAAAATGAGGTCACCTTCCAACTATTCTTGTATCAGACAATCAGTATAGGTTACACATTTATCCAGAATTCCATCACCTAAAATATTTAAAGTAACATTGTATTTTGCCCAACTACCTAAAATCTTTTCTTAGAAAGAGAGCAATCTGTTTTGATGTGGAAACGCTGGTCACTCATTGGCATCGATTTGCATTCATGAAGATTTAGCTGTAACAAAGAGATCCCTTTCCATCTTTCAAACTCAGCACAGCTAAAAGGTGTGCCATGTGAAATGTATCCCCAGAGTAAATCAATATATTTTTCTTTTAATCAGTGTAACTCCCCTTGTATTTCCTAACATAGGATGTAAACACATTTATGATATAAAACCCAAAGGTTAAATTGATTTCTGTCTGTGTTATATTCCACTGATATTAGTAAATCTCCTCCTAGGTTTCCTTTCTTTTTTAAAGTTGACCATGAATAATTAAAGCCTTTGTCAGCCCATGATTTAAACTTCCAGACCGAGCATCATAAATATTTATTGACTGAGCCCACTTCCTCCCTCTCTCCGGCTCCTCCTTTCTGTGGAATAAAACTCCTGTATGACAGCCTCTCAGGAGGATAGGACAACAGACTGCCAAACAGTTTTGTACAGAGAACAGGCAAGATGTTGAAATTCATAAAGGGAAGAGTTGCTGAAAGATGCCCTTTTGCCAATGAGATATCATTCAAAGTCTCCTTTTTTCTTTGCCAGATCAGATTATTGCACAAAACATGAGTTTGCATTTGCCCTCCTGCTATCTCTTGTACAAAGACCAAGTTGCATTGTACCAGGACAAGCAAATGCTTGTGACCGGAAATCATTTTGCCAGGTTACATTAGTGGATAAATGGAATTACCTGTCAGCAAGTATTACATAAAGCCCCTTTCTCTGAACTTGCTGGGAAATTTATTTCAAGAACACTCTCAGTTTGTTTCAGAAATTGAAGAGGTTTTTTCTTCTTCTAGAAAACTAGGACACAAGAAAAAGAGTATATCAGGTCAAGGCTGTTTTCAAAATTCTTGTACAGCAAGCAATTAATAGTCTGGTTTCTTTGAGTCATTCAAGTCTTTAGTGTACTGAACAACTGTTTCATTTAAATAATAATAATAAGACAAGATTCACACAGAAAGTTTCTTTTCATTTATAATGTCAGAATGATGTTAACAGAAGTGCCCCCCTTATAGGATAATACATTTTACATAGTTTGCTAAATAGCTTAAGGTTGTCATAATACTAGGAATTTTTGAGGCAAATTTGAACATGCACAAGATAGTTCCCAGTGTTCATTTTCAAATATAAAAATAATGATTTGTGCCCACATCAACGACAATAATAGTATTGGGCTAGTTAAACATAGGCAATAGATTAGCTCACTGGAAAAAAAATTAACCCAGTTAAGCAATGGCCCTCAAATATGTAAAACATTATTTATCATCAACAGAAAGCATTTAAAGCATTGTAAAAAGTGTTTTTAAAAAAATCCTTAGGAAGACTTTTTTTGCCAAGCAACTGCAAAGTAATCTGAAATTGTGATTTCTCTTAATAGCATTTTTTTAAAAAAAATTGAATGTGTGTGTGTGTGTGTGTATGTGTATGTATGTGTGTGTGTGTGTGTATATATATATATATATATATATGTCTGGCATTCAGCTTTGTTCGGTATACCCGAACAAAGCTGAATGCCAGACATGTAAGTACCCACGAAAACTTAAGAAAACATATATATATATATATATATATATATATATATATATATATATATATATATATATATATACACACATACAGAGAGAGAGAGAGAGAGAGATGGTATTCAGCTTTGTTCAGGTATTTTCCCACATCATTATTGTTGTGCTTTTAAAGTTGTAGCAATGTTTCAGCAGAATCTCATCTGCCATCATCAGGCTTCTGTATAGAAACCTGATGGTTGGCAGTATTTACCCACCTAATCTAAAAAGAAACCCCAACTAAAATCCAAGATAGAGAACAAGAGAATGGCAAAGCCCTCCTCCCATATATAAAAGGCACTACAGACAAAATCAGCAAGATCCTCCAAAAACACAACATTAAGATAGCATTCTGCACACAGAGAAAAATATCCACCATCCTAAGAAACCCTAAAGACACTCCTTGGTGAGAAAACCTAAGAGTATACGAAATCCCATGCACCGCCTGTCCCACCACATACATCGGACAAACCAACAGAAGAATAAGTGCATGCATTGAAGAACACAAGAACTCAATCAAAAAAGAAGAACCGACCTCTTTCCTGGTCCAACACGCCACAGGACATGAGATTGACTTTAAAAATACCAGAACTATTGGCAAAACTGAACACTTCATCAGCAGAATAATCAGAGAAGCCAAAGAGATAGAAAAACGCCCACACAGCATGAATAAATGAGATGATACTTCCCGCCTATCAGCCATTTGGAAACCCGCCCTCATTAACAAACGAGTACCTAACATGAAGAATGACACCAGACCCACACCCACGAGGACCACACAAGATGCTACCACCATACTTCCACATAGAAAACAGACTCACGCCCACACAGATAATGAGACATGACTACGGACCAGAAGCCGTACCGCAGCTGCATCACTACCCGCTTCAAACCCCTCTGACCCCTACATGAAGCGAACTGACGCCCACCATGAAGATGTGGCATGACCACGAACACGAAGCCAAACAACAGGATCACAGCTCACCAACTCAAATCCCCCAGCAACTAAGACTAACCTGAGCACAACCAAGCCCCCACCTGAACAGAACACACCCCCAGCCAATCAGAACACAGCCAAACCCCCAACCAATCAGAACACCCCCCCAGCCAATCAGAAAACAGCCATGCCCCCACCCAATCAAGTCACACCCCCACTAACAGTTAAAAGGAAGAAGCAGCTGCAAGCTCACATTACTCCAAGAAGCACAAAGCCGAAGACACAAGCCTGAAGATGACGAATGAGACTTCGTTGAAACGTCGCCAAGACACTTCCAATTTTACGCAGGAGAAAACCCGAATAACCAAAGATCCACATACAAATACCCGCGAAAACCTCAGAAAACATATATATATAAAATGAATCATCTAAGATAAGGGCCAAATTCATAGTCAAGGTATAGAAAATAAAGAAGAATGATCAAATATATCTAGATCAAATTAATCTTAGATTTGTTAGAGCTGTATATAATAAAACAGAAAAGCCAGGAGTATCAGTAATATTTAGAAATCCTGCATTTGTATTATATATTATGTTCCTACTTCTGAAGATTTTATCATCAAGAATTCAATTATGTTTTTGTACATGCATCTCCCAAAGGCACTTTATTTTAAAAATATTGGTAGGTCAATATGATAATTTATATCATTAATTTTAATATCAATTATTTAATAATTGAATAATTTAAAATCATTGTTCATTAAGTTGTTGGCATTTATTTGATTGAAAGCTAAATAAAAACATACTTGAAGGCAACTATAAGGGTATATATTTTCAGGTATGTATTGTACAACTCAAGACATCTTTGCAACAAACCTTCCTAAAATATTATCAAGAGAAATTAAGGATAAATAGCAAAGAGAAATTTGAAGTTTTTATATCTGAAAGCTAAAGATTACATTTCCTGCTGTTCATTCGTGCACTGACCATTTTTTAAATCTCCACTGTTAATAACACCTCTCACTTGTCAAATGTATTGTATGATTTATGCTATTGTATTAT
The DNA here is from genome assembly GCA_033807585.1 of Hydrophis major. Classification (NCBI taxonomy): domain Eukaryota; kingdom Metazoa; phylum Chordata; class Lepidosauria; order Squamata; family Elapidae; genus Hydrophis; species Hydrophis major. The sequence continues at coordinate 112,969,749 of CM066330.1, forward strand.
ATTCTTTGAAGATGAATAATACAAATGTATGAAAGTTGAATAATATATTTATATACAATGAATTTGCTGAGGTGATTGAAAATCTTATGATGAATTGTTTGGAATTAAATAATAATCCAGACACAAATGCACCCATTTGAAACTGTTTTTATTCAAAATTTTTACTGCTGTTCAAAAAATCTAAACCAAAGGAAGCATTTTTAATTATTCAGCGAGCAGCTCTGGAAACTGAACATAATCAAGATGAGATCAGAAAATATACAAAACGTACACAGTGGGAAAGCCAACTGAAACTAAAGCAGACTTATAAATGGAGACAAATCAAATTGCTTGAAAATGGTCATAGTGGAAAATTGGGATTCTGCCGGTTTGGCCCAGTTCAGGCGAATCAGTAGCTCCGAAGATTATCTGGAAGCAAACTGGTTTGCTCTGAAGATCAAGGTGTTTCCTTCTCTTACCACTGATCAGCTGTTTTCTGAAGATTAGCTGTGCCGCGTGATTTAGATTAGCTAGAAAGCAGGAAATCTTTGGATTTCTTGCTTTCTAGCAAATCTAAATCACGCGGCACAGCTGATCCCCCCCCTCGCTGTTGTACTGCTTCTCCCAGAAGGCTTCCTTGAGACCCAGGAGGTAAAAAACAGGTCATGGGGGGATGCTGTGCAGTCCCCACACACACACCCATTTTTGCTGCCAAAAGGCTTCCCTGAGCCCCAGTAGGCCAAAAAAAATTTTTTTTTATTTTTTATTTACTACTGGGCCTCAGGGAAGCCTCCTGGGAGCAAAAACAGAGTGCGGGGGGCTGCACATGTTTACCCCCCAGGAGGCTTCTCTGAGGCCCAGTAGGCAAAAAACCCACACCCACCCAGTCACATGACCACCTAGCCATGCCCACATAGCCACGCCCACCTACCCAGCCCCACAGAACTGGTAGTTAAAAATTTTACACCCCATCTCTGGGAACATATATGAACTTTTAGCCAAGGTGAACAACAACAGAAATTGGTCCAACCCAGCAACTTTGAATGTAAGTTAGAAAAACAATATAGAAGAACTTGCTACAGTTTTAATTATTCTATAACATTTTCTCACAAATGAATTCCTCTGTAATTAATAATTTCTTTTGTGATATTAAATGATTATAATTTATATTATCAGAATTAAATTAACATGAAGTTCCTGTTTTAGACAAGACAATTATGTTAATTATAAAAAATGTAAATACATCACATGGATAAATTGTGTTTACCTTAGAATCACAATATATTATTAAACACTAATTTTAATCAGTTCAAATTCAAAAGTTCTCAAAATTAAAAATGTGCCCTACCTAATTGATAAAATTCTCACTCATTATTTAATCAAAGTAAGGGATCATAGCTATAGAAATTAAATATATTAACATTATTAAAAATGGAAAAATTTGAAAAACAATAAAATGATAAAAGGTAAAAACACCAACACTTTTATAAATATAAAATCGGTAAAAAGTATTCAATATTAATGAGCTCCAATCAAGCATAGAAAATACACAGTTCATTTATGAAAATACAGAATAAATATTTGAACATAATTATTCTGAACAAAATGAATAAAATAAATGAAAAAATTATTGCTTTAGAACTTTAATAATATACCAGGTGCTTCTTAAATGTAATATAAATGATGGTTGGTTATGTCTGATATCACAAACTATTAAGATTATTGTCAGAGACATCAAACATTTAAAGCAGGTTTGATTCTAAATAGGGTGTTAATACTATTTTAAAAAATAAGAGGCTACCACCATTAATAATAAATCCAAGTATTCACATGGGCCATTTATCAAAAGTCATAGATAAATCTTCTTTCGTGCATAATATTTCTATTGAAAATTGTTTCTTCTCTGCATGTAATTATAATTAATTCATTTTAAGCTGTATTATAACAATAATAGAAACTGGATGCTGGATGACAGTGCGTGCAGTGTGCGTGAGAGAGAGAGTAGGGGGAGAGAGAATGTCCCTTTCCTTTTGTCCCTTTGTCTTAGGAGGCTGTTGAGAGAGGGGCAGATAACTTTTGCATAATTCTGCTTATTTGCTAAGGATTTTCCTTATGTTGTTTGATCACTCCATCCGGTTCAATTACATTCTAACCCAACCCCACCCCTCAGGTTCCACTCCATGGCCTTGCAGAAGGTTTCCCTGACTGTAGTGTACAGTATTTGGCTCAGATGTGCTGTGCAGTACAGCTGTCCATTTTCACTTCCTTGTCTACAAATAAATACACTGAACCAGATAGAACTAGACTACAAATATATAAGAGGTTCCTCACCTCTGAATTTAAGAAAGAAAAAAAAGCATATGGGTTCTAATGGCCTATTAAGTATTCGTTGCCAAACAGAAATATATCCATAAGACAAAAAAGGTTGTCATTATATCCAAGAACTTGCCAGAATGAACAGAATAAAACTTTCTTGGTTCTAGCAAAAATCATGACATCCAAGAAGTTGCCAGAATGAACGGAATAAAACTTTCTTGGTTCTAGCAAAAATCAAAGCTTTGCCAAGTGAAAACAAGAGTGAATCAAAAGCAGGCAAACAATAAGGGTCAGGTTCAGACCAGTAGTTTCTCTGGAAGCTTGAAAAAAATGAGGGCCATCAACTCCCACATAGATCAGAATAAAAGCCTATCAGATCTACAGAACAATATGGGATGTTGGGGCTGTTACTGACTTGATAAGGAATCTCTGCAGGACAAGGTCTTGCTTTTATCTTGTTGCTGGTTCCAGCTGTCTTGAGTTTTTTTTCTCCAAAGCTAAATAGGAACTCTGACTAGGATGGGAGATCTATCTCCAAATTAGTGAGAACTAAGGAGACCATTTCTTTGTGCGGAGAGAAAGGCCATTTCCCTTGGCCAAAAGTACAGGGATGGGTAGGCAATTTTTATTTAAAAATTTGATTTCTTTGAAGTGATTAAAATGTGTCAGAGTAAACAAAATGAGGGAAGATTACACAACTCCTGCTCTAGTGGTTACAATTGTGTGGTGTAGAAAGAAGAAAGCTATAAATGCCATTCTCAAGACATTGGAGATAGAGCACTTTCGAGAAGTTCCTCGGTCTGTATTATCCCATCTTGAGCAAAGAACAAAGTATTATATGTTAGCATGCAGATTCCCTGATGCTGCTGTCAAAACCGATCAATCTGCGATAAAATATGTTATATGCACAATCTGAATGTGAACAGGTAGACTAATCCAATTTATAATACAAGACTTAGGTGGAAAAGCAGGTGACCTAAATTTAACCCAGGTAAGCTCACCTGGACATGTTGCACAGTATTAACATAAATGGGCAGGATGAGAGGAAAAGGGAATGTAGTTGTCCATGTGGATTCAATTTCCCAACAAGGAAACCAATAATTTTGCCCTCTAGAGGTGAGAGCCTATGGCCAAGTCTGATCATGTGTAGTGAAATGAAAGCATTTTCATCATGTCTTCTGAGTGTGAATTGGTGTTCATGGATGTGCTCTGTCAGTCTTTTGCCGATCTGTCCTACCTAGTGGCTATTACAGTCCATTCATTGTATGTTAATGTAGATGACTTCTGTTCTTTCTTCTTCCTTTACTGGATCTTTTGTTTACTTAAGATGTTTTGGAATTCTTTACTTGATTTGTTTGCTACAGTAGTGTCATTTGGTTGTAATAGTCTGTTGATTGTTTGTGATATATTTTTGATATATGGCAGTGTTATTCTTTTCATAGCTTCTTCTAGTTGTGCTGCTGGGTTGAGTAGATAAAGTTACATGGCAAACATTTTGTTGGAAACGTATAGGTGATCTATTTCCTTTTTCTGGTGTTCTGGGTTGCTGCAGTACATTTATGCTTGTCTGAATAATTTTTTTACACAGCTTGTAGGAGGTTATTACTTTGGTAGTAACACTTGGTTAGTGTGATTTTTCAGTTATGTTTCTGATTTATTGTCATTTCCTCTGCTGATGTGGATATCCAGGAAGGGTAATAAGTTATTGTTTTCTTCTTCTCTTGTGAATTTTATTCCTTTGAAGATGCTGATTGTTTCATGTATCTTCTCCCTTGTTACTTTTTTATTATGACAAATATGTTATTTATATAGCAGATTCATACTTTTGGTTGCATCTATAGTTGTTATAATTTCTAGATGCTGCATTGCAGTCTCTGCTATGAGACCTGAGAGTAGTAACCCCTTGGATGTTCCTCTAATTTGTTGGTATATCTGTCCATCAAAGTGAAAGCAGATAGTGAAGCAGAGGTTGGTCAGGTCCATGATTCTGAGTATTTTGATCTTAGTGTATTTGGCTAGATCAGGTGTATTGTGCAGTACAGCTGTGATGGATTCTTTCTCTAGTTCTGGTCTATGTGTTGTGACTCCGGGATTTGAATCTGTTCCGTTGGAAGATGTGAGCTCGAGTGAAGAGAATCTGGCAGTGGAAATTGAGCCTGCATTGCTGAGTGATTTTGAGGATAACCAGGATGAGGAAGTGGACTTGGCTATGAGAGACGAACCTAATTTATTAGAGCTGTCAGAGTCTTCTACCTCCTCCAATTCTCCCTCTCTGATTATGCAGCAGCCGGTGGCAGATAATCAGGAAAATGGGCGAGAGGTTTCAGAAGAGGAGGAGGGATTTGAGGGATCCTGGCTTGATGTGAGAAATAGACGGAGATTGAGACGTCAATCTCAATTGGGAAGGAGGCGTCGAGACGATGATTAATTGATGAGACTAACACGCCCCCTTAGGGGATAAAAGAAAACGGATTGGCTTGAGAAATTTGCCAGAAGCAAAGTGTCTTGTTAGAGCAAAAGTCTTGTGAAGATTCTCTGAGGCGTTGTGATTTATAGGCACTTCAAGTTTGCCAAACAGATAACGGAATTAATGCTGAGGACTGGAAAAACTTCAACAGTTATCTTGTTTGGGGTTTGTTTTTGCTTGCTTATATTCAGAATTCAGAACTTCAGAATTGTGATTGCTCACCTGTGGATACGAGTGAGGCATAAGATCTATGGATGTGTGATGACTCAGAATGTAACACAAATGTAACAAAATCCAAAACGTAAATAAATGTCCTTTATTGCCTCCAACTTGGCCCCACTGTTCAATAATACTCTGTTGGAGATAAAATGTACTTAAAAATAGCCTTTAAAAGAAAGCAATACAGTCCAAATTTAATGAGCAGATAGAGGTGAAATAAAAAACCAAACAAACTACAGTGATGAAATATCCACAACAGAATAGGAGAAGTATTTACCAAATTCAAGGAAATAACAAAGCACAGTCTGTTGGAAGGACGCCAACCAAAATAACTTCAGACCAAAATAAAACATGCTTTGCTTCTGGAAACCTGTGTTCTAACCATCTCTCTTATATACTCGTCTCCCCAGCTGTAACCAATGAGGATGATCATTGCCTCTTCCTCTCTTGCAAGCCAAGTTGTTCACTTCTCCTTTCCTCCCTGCTTGTCCTAGGATGCAGAGGGGATGGAACTGGTTCTTCCTCTGAGTGCCCAGACAGCCTCAGCCCTTCTCCACAACCTCCGGAGTCACACCTCCTCTCCCTGTTGGCTGTTCCTCCTCTCCCTCAGAGTCTAACTCTATCAAGGGCATGACAGGATGTAAAGAGTGTTGTGACATCAAATGAAGCGATAATTCATCTATTATTAAGTTTCTGGTTTTCTGGAAACACTATAGTGGGCAGTTGATTGATCTGGATTGGGAAAATCTAGATGAATACTCAATAAGCACAACAATTTGGAGTTTTCTGTTATTTCTTTGCTACCTCCACATTATGATAGTGCTGCACAAACTGGATACTGATAATTCTATTTTTTCCTTGCTTTAATAAAGTCACACTTTCTTCAACTTACTGTACAACCTTGATGTTAACAGAAGGCATGTATGGTGCTTCTTTTCATGTAGAGGAAATGAATACTATAGAGACAGGTTTTACACAAGCTTGTTTCGCCTTATGAGCATTTTTATTTAAAAAAAAGTTCATTTAAATATTATAAGTTTCTCATAGGATTTCTAAATTAATGATGGGGAATATATTAAGATAAATGGTATTACATGCCAGCTTCTTTATTTCCTATTTCTCAAGAACCCAGTTTTGGTTCAAATCTAATACCATTTATGCCCTATATTTGTTATTGGACACCCTGATATTTGATGAAAATGTGTCTTGTTGAAGAATGATGAGATGTTTGGAGGTTATTCTGTCACTATATCCTGCCAGATGCATTTATTTGCAAAAAATGGCTGGCATCCAAGAGGACGTCAGCAATGTCACTATTGTTGGAAAGAAAAACAGAACTCTTTCTCCAAGGTCATTTGTCACATGAAGCTAGTAACAAATTAATGGTATAAAAGGCACAATCTGACTTACATTCATAAATTGAGTTATTCTCCACATCAGATGTATTTGTAAATAAAGAATGAATCATAATACTGGGACATAATTGGTGAATTGGTTTTTTATAGTTCTGAAATTAGTACAATTATAGCCACTAGCTTTTTTTTTTTAGAATAGAATCCTGTCAACCCTTTCTTCTTTGACACACACTGAAAGAACTGCAGCAATATGTCTACGTCACTACAAACATTTCAAGGATAATGACTTCATGAATGCAGGTGTCTGCAATATGACAGGAGATATTCCTTGACTTATTACCATAATTTATTACCTTGACTTATTATCCATCATAATCCATTGTCTTTCGGGGGGGGAGCAGGTTTGCTGTTTTCTACTGAAAAAGGGCAAACAATATCACAAGTCATGGTCACATAACCATGGGATGCTGTAAATGCAGTTGCCTAATGCCCAAGATGCAATCACATGACCATGAGTGGCCAGCAATGGTAGCTTTGAGGAGTCATAAATAGCTTTTTTAAAGTTAATTGTAACTTAAAGTGTCATTAAGCAACTGACTGTAAGTCAAGGACTAACTGTTCCTGTATACATTCTACCTGCAAGATAGATAAGCAACATCACACTGAATTTCACAGTGCTAATACTATGGAGTATTATGGATGAATGAAATGCTAATTCATGGTGCTAATACAAGTACCTTATACTAATACTATGGATGAAACATAACTGTTATATACTAAGATATCTGAGCCCATCTCTCCAAAATATGCAGCTTCCCCTTCCCCCTTCTGATCATTTCCCTGAACAACTTGGTTGTTCAATGCAAGAAAGATTATTGGGTGTGCTTCCTCTAGTCCTGAAATCTTATATGACAAAGACTTATGTATGAAGAAATTGGAGACACATATAATCAAGGACAGGACTAAATGCAAGACTCCACAGATTCTTCAGATGACCTACATAAAAAGATTATTATAATTCTAGGCCATTTATATTAATTAAATGGGTGAAATATCACTGGGAACCAAGCCAGTGGAGCTACCTTGAGTAGATAAGCTTAGCTTTCTACTTACTACTACATATGTGATTCTTACATGTTTATGGATATACCTATACTCTATTTCCATGATTCTTGCGGCAGCATCTTCAGAGGTTATACTGCTATCTAAATAATTCATAATGTTCTCTGGATACTTGTATGAAATTAAATGAACCATCCACACAACATATTAAAGGAGCTGACTGTTGGAATGCTAAACAATCACAGTTTGGTTTTTTCTCTCTCTCTCTCTTCTTTGTTTTCAGATATTATCATTTGTTTTGAACTGCCTGCCTTCAGCAACTGCATATATATTATTCTGGAAGCTCTTTTGCTGACGATAAATAAAAATGTTTCAGGTAAACAAATCATTTAAAAAAGCACCTTACAAGCTTTGTTTTTATATAATCTCTCTATGAGAGGGAGAGGAAGAGGGAGGGGGAGAGAGAGATTTATAATGCTTTTAAAAGTTATTACTATGTGTCACATTATTTTGAATTCATGCCATATTTATTGTACTTCCGCAGCTGTTCTCAGGTTCATCTGATTGCTTCTTCAAGAATTATTTACTTCAATATACATAATGAAAATAATCTTCTTTACTGTGTAAAGTTTATAATAAGCATGATGATCTAAAATCCACCCAAAATGGAAAACAGTGATGATTCTCTGTATTCAAGCAGCATGCACACCATATCCTTTTTCTTAAGCTTATTTCACACATTACCAGCAAAGAGATGGGCTGTATGAGATGTGTCAGCTTCCATACGAGTGCAAGAAAAGTTTAAGAAAAACCAACAATGTGGAGGATGGCAAGTTAATTTTTCATAACAAGAACCAAAGAAGACTACCATAGGATCGCTGCTGTTTCAGAAATCTCCCAACCCAGAATCAGAGTTTATGTAGTCTAAAGAAGCATTTCTGGAAGGAAGGCAGGAGACAAGGAAAAATCCAGTGAGAACCAAGATACAAATTGGTCTGGTCGAAGGTTGAATCCACAGAAATGAAGATTTTGGTTTATTGTGAATGATACTAATATGCACAATGCACGCCTCTGTTTTCCTGACATTATCTCCCATAATGGTTAGTGTTACCAGTCCTGTGCTTTAGATGAATTAGTTCATTTTCATTTTATGTGGTTGGATTGCTATTTTAAGACCCAGAAAGTGTTTCTTTAACACATGTCCATGTCTTTTAAAAAAGCAACACCAAAATAGAGGGAGATAGAGTCCAAAAGGCATGCTTGCACAATGGTTGGTGAATGCAGTTAATTCCAAATGTGTAATTAAAGACTTTTTTTCTTTGCAGGGAGACTGTTTCTTGTGTCTGCAAGGGCCAGGTGAGAACATTCTATTCCATTCCATTCCAGTTCAGTCTAGTTTATTGGGAAAAGGAAGTATATTTGGATTCCATTTTTCTGTGGTGAGATCGGGGCTTCTTAACATGTTTAAATCAGCAATACCTTCAAGGGACATTCAATTGGCAAATAGGTGGACAGAATTTCAGGTTTCAAGCTCTACACATTTTAAGTATGCATGTAACATCATTGCATATACAAAAATGGTGGGGCATGATTAACAACAGCTAATTTATGTTAACATCCCTATTTTCCTCACCAAACATAGATTGGAGATTAACTTTTAAGAAAATAAAGGTGTTGGTTGAATATAACATGAAGCCATAAGGTATACTGGTTTGGGCAGAGGCTGATAGGCATGAAAAATATATTCACATTCATATATGATAAGGCTGAACTTTCAATTGACAGATGTTTCTCTTTCTGAAGCAAGATTTAGAGTAGGCATTCAGGAATCACTGAATCATAGTGTTGGAAGGAACCATAAAGGTTGTCTGATCCAACTCTCTGCAATTAAACCATCTATTTTTACTTATTCTATTTGTTCAGTTTATATAGCTGCCCATCTCAAATACGTAAATCATCCCTGAGAAATAGCTATCCGGTGACAAAAATAGATGTAATAAACGAAGTGGGGACTGCACCTTTTTCCTTCCTGCCTTTTGGACATGACCAGAGCAAACCCAGTTCATCTCTTTCCTAATGTTATGAGACCCAACTGACCCTTTTTGCCTCATCTAAACAGAAGAGTAAAAGCTTTTCTCACCTGTTCACAGTACAGCCTGAGGACAGTCCTAATGAAAGAATGGGGTCAGAATAACAAGGTGAGAAACCACAACATTCCATCCTTATATTCCCTCTCCTTAACAATGGATTTCCTCAGCTCTGAAAGGGCAGTTTTGCCTAACAACAGAAATAACTCCAGGTATACGGGGGAAGAAACTGCAAGCTTTAAAAAGGGGCTGGACTGGAATAGACTAGACTGAACTGGACTGAACTGGAATAGAATGGAATAGAATATGTTCTGACCTGGCCCTCACAGACACAAGAAACAGTCTCTCTGCAAAGAAAAAAACCGTATTTAATTACACATTCGGAATTAACTGTATTCATCAACCAGGCAAGAGTCTTCAAGGAGTTAACTGAAGCAGTAGTCCTTATCAGCTCATTAGGCTAAATGCAAGGCTGGGAGCTCCCACTGGGAGGCTGCCAATTAAGTCAGAGAAATAGACAAACCTCAATTCTAGCAAGGCAGTTTGTGTCAGAGGAAACACACATGAAGCAAACTTTCCCAAAATGCAGATGATTGTCTGCTACAACCAAACCACAACCCTTTCCTCCCATTTATTCCCCAGCCAGGGAGGGACCATTCAGCATTCACATTTGTTTTGTTTCCCAAGCTTCATTGACTGAGCCAACTCATTATCCTCCATTGTTCACCTCTGTGCATACACACATCTGGAACAGGCCCCAACTGTTCCTTCTCCTCACTCATCTCTGACTCCAAAGGCAGCTGCCTCTCTGGTGGCTGGGAAATGCCAGACAGCCCTGGTTCTATCTCTGTGTCCAATGCTGACATCCATCAGAGCCTTCCCCAGGCTCCAGAACTGGCCCAAGTTCTTCCCCAACCTCCTCAGCATCCGAGCCTGCTGCCAGCTCAGCTGCTAGCTGGCAGGCTAGAATAAAGTAGAGTAGAGTAGAGTAGAGTAGAGTAGAGTAGAGTAGAGTAGAGTAGAGTAGAACAGAACAGAACAGAACAGAACAGAACAGAGTAGAATAGAATTAGAACAGAACAGAACAGAACAGAATAAACTTAGAACAGAACAGAACAGAACAGAGTAGAATAGAATAGAATAGAATAGAATAGAAGTTGGAAGGGACCTTGGAGGTCTTCAAATCCAACCATCTGCTCAAGGCAGGAGATTTAATTCCATCCTAGACAAATGGATGTCCAGTCATTTCTTGAAAATCTCCAGTGATGGGGCACCCACAATTTCTGGAGGCATGCCATTCCATTGTTTAATTGTTTCCACTGCCAGAAATTTTCCTTAGTTCTAGATTGAATCTCTCTTTAATAATCTTATACCAGTTACTTCTTGTCAGCCCTCAGATGCTTTGGAGAATAAGTCAACTTCTCCTTCTCAGTTTATTTATTTATTTATACAATTTATTAGCCACTGATGTTACCATAGGGTAAGTCTAGGTGGCTTACAATTACTATACATATACAGTTCAAAACATTAAAATGCATTAAAACCAAGGACACGTGGGGAGAGTAGGGGCAGAGGGGGGAGAGGGGGGATTTGTTATTTCTCAATCAACCACCTCCATTGCACTGTTCCCCACTGTTACAGCCCCTCAGGTATTGGAAGACAGTTACCATGTTACCCCTAGTTCTTCTCTTCCTTAGATAAATCAACACAACATATAGGGAATACCATCCTTACCATTTAAGCTGCTGCCCGCCTTTGTGCTCCTGCCAGCTTGACTTGAAGCCAGCATAAGAGAACCCTGTTTGGACTGAGATACTTGGTAAGAGTTTGCCAAGTATTCATTCTGAATAGAAAGTAGCCAGGTCCTCCCTTTGGATGCTTTTCTGGATGCTGTGTGCTTCCTATTCCAGGGGAAAAAATGCCAATTGCTTTCTTTCCTCTTCCTAAATAATATTTGTATGTGTACACGCGTACGTATATATCTATAAAGTATATAATTTTGGGTACACATTTATGTATGTATATTTAATTTTGTGTATTATGTAATTTTTATATACAAAATTAAAACATCAAAATATACATAGATGCAGGTGGTGCACAGCTTCTCTTTGGAAATTTTCTTATCACTCTAGTGCTTTTCTAATACCTTAGAACTACTCTTATGATTTGAATTCTTACCTTGTAAACAGATTGTTGCTGGTTTGAAAGCCAGCAGAAACATTTTTATTACAATTTTTCTTTCCCTCAGCTTTCTACCATTTCCTATGGTTTTAAAAATAAATCCAGCACTCTATATTGTTCTATTGTTTTTTCAGTATTTTCAGATAAAAAGGGTATTGGTTGGAAAAATAATGAAATAGTACATAATCAAACATCTTTTTTCTTAATACACCAAGCAAAGTAGGAAGCACAAGGAAGGAAAAATTGTAATTAAAAATAAAATTTGGCAGGTTTTGAATTAGCACCATTCTATTTATAATTTCTATAGTGAAATTAATAGGGAGACTTGAAGAACTGATTCGGTTGAATGTTGTTATTGATCTGTGTTTAACCTACAGTGATCTGAAACTAAGTATTAAAATGGACAGGAGGATTGAGGCAGTGTTACCTGGAAAACTACTTCCAATGGGGAGCAGAAAAATACACACTGAGTTCATCTCAAAGATGAACGGGGCAAACAATAAAGAGTAGCAGCATCCATTCTGTTCTTCAAGAGGAACCCAGTGATGTAAAAGGCTTGATGACTCTGGACTGCCAGCCAGAAATGGTCCGGATTTCAGCAGTTCAAGACCAGCTCTGTGAAAGAGTGAGCTCCCGTCACTTGAACGCTAGTTGCTGCCCACCTATCAGTTCAAAAGCATTGCGAGTAGATATGTGGGTACCACTTCAGTGGGGAAAACCTAGTTGCATTTGTGTGTGGAGAGCAGAAGCCAGCTCTGGACCTGGCTGGATGCGAGGCATCACAACACAAGGTGAGGTGAGGAGAGACTAGCAGAGGAGCCTGGAAGAGCCAGCAACCCAAGCGCCACTAGTTAGCTGTTATAAAGTTAGTTCACCCTGCGCAATGCACCAAGGACAGGTGCATAATCACTGAACAGGACTGCATTGTGTTTTAGGCAGAGGTTTAACCCTCAAACAAGACACCTCCACCCAAAACCCCTTGTTCTGTCCTTAATTAGCATTCTTGAGATCCCCGCGCTTTGATTGGCCAAAGCACGGAGCACTCTGATTGGTCAGGTGAGCCGCGCCGATTGGCTCGCTAAGAATCTCCCGCGATTGGTCCATTCGGATCGCGGGAGATTCAAAGCGGTGCCATTGGCCGCAGCCGCCACGGCTAAAAGAATAAAAGCCGCGATCTTTTTCCCTTTGCCCCAGTTCGGTTCCAACCTCAAATAAAGAGCACGATTTGAAGTCACCGACTCCTGGCATCATTTCGCGGACACAACACTGGAGACGAGGGTGGGATCCAGGCCCTGAACCGAGCCACGTGTCCGACGGAAGCCAGACGAACCACTGCGATGGTGAAAATCGCACCCCCCGCACCCTTCAACCCCGCCACCGAGGACTGGGAATCGTACTCCGACCAATTCCGCATGTTCCTCGAGTGCAGCGACCTGAAGGACGCCACCAGCCCCATGAAGCGCGTCGTCTTCTTGACCCACTGCGGGACCGAGGTCTTCAAGATGGCCAAGGCGCTTGCCAAACCGGCGATGCGACCGCGATGGACTGGGACGTCCTCGAACCCATACTTCGGCGGCACTACGCTCCAGAGGTACCCATCCTGATCCAACGCAACGAATTCTACCGTCGGGACCAACGGTCGGGTGAGAGTTTCAGCGACTTCGTCGCCGATCTGCGGCGCCTAGGGGGGCTCTGTGAATTCGACAACCTGAACGACGCCCTGCGAGACCGAATCGTTCTCGGTTTGTGGGACCCCGTCCTCCAGAGCCGGCTGATGGCCAAGGGCAACATCAGCCTAGCAGACACCCTCACCGCAGCCGCAGCTGCCGAAGCGACCCGAACTTCCGCCGACCGCATGCGCAGACCGAACACTGGGGACCGCAGCGGAAACAACAACCCGGCGAGGTCGACCGAGGCCCAACCCGAGATGACCACCCACCAGGGCGACTTCCACTTGGCATCGGGCACTTCCGAGGACGAGGAGGACATCCATCGCCTCCAGACAGGCCGCGACCCACGGAACCGGCGGGGTTGTAAGTCGAGGACCAATTGTGCCGGTTGCGGCAGCGACCACCCCAGGTCGGAATTCCGGTTTTTCGAATCGATCTGCCGACATTGCGACAAGAAGGGACACATCGCCCTTGCTTGCCGCCTAAAGAAGAATCACAGCCCGGCACAATGGGACCAGAGCGACCGGAGGAGAGAGAGCATACCACCCCGGACCAGAGATCGCCCCTCGGACAACAGATGGGACCAGAACGGACGATTCCTGCGAGGCGGCGATAACCGGCGAAGAGAGGAGACCCATCAGACGGTCACCATCGGCCACGCCATCACCAATGATGCCCAGAAGGTCCACGTGGAGGTAGGCATCGAGGGCCAGCCATGCAAAATGGAGGTGGACTCTGGGTCCTACCTCTCCATGATTGCATGGCATGAAATAAAGCGCTTGGTGCCTACCCTCCAAAGGAGGAACATAGACAGCCAGAGACTCATTGTAAAGGACTACCAGGGAAACCGCATCCCGGTAGTCGGAACCAAACACTTCAACATCACCTATAAAGGGCACACCGAAAGACTTCCCCTGACAATCGTCGACCGCGACCGCCCAAGCCTACTGGGACTGCAATGGTTCGCCCCGCTCGACATCGCACTCACGGGAGTCGACCACGTCACCGACGACAGCTGGGAGCAGCAACTGGCCCGGGAATTCCAAGAGGTCTTCGACGGAAACCTAGGCAAGTACCGAGGGCCCCTTATATCTTTCAACCTAGACCCAAACGTCCCCCCAAAACGCCTGAAACCAAGGCGGGTGCCATTCGCACTTAAACCCAAGATAGATGAGCAAATTGACAAGCTCGTCAAGCAAGGGGTCCTACAGCCCATAGACCACGCCCGGTGGGAGACCCCCATAGTCACCCCGATCAAGCCCGATGGGTCGGTGAGGATCTGTGGGGACTATAAGGCCACCCTAAATGGCGCACTACAACAAAGCGCCTACCCCATCCCAGTAGTGCAACACCTACTGCACTCACTGGGAGGGGGCAAGGTTTTCGCCAAGCTCGACCTTGCCCAGGCTTACCAACAGTTGCCAGTCGACGAGCAAACGGCAGAAGCGCAAACCATAGTCACCCACCAGGGGGCATTCAAATGCAACTGACTCCAATTCGGAGTCAGCGTGGCACCGGGAATATTCCAAAGCCTAATGGAAAGACTACTGCAAGGCATCAAGGGGGTGGTACCTTACTTCGACGACGTCCTAGTGTCGGCAGCCAACCAAGCCGAACTAGAGGGTCGCCTAAGGGAGGTCCTAACCAAATTTAAAGAGACTGGACTAAAAGTCAAGAGGGAGAAATGCCAGCTATGCACGGAACGGGTAGAATTCCTGGGATACCTCCTAGACCGTCACGGCATTCACCCCACAAACCAAAAAAATCAAGGCAATCAAAGAAGCCCCCACACCCAAGTCGAAGACAGAACTACAGGCATTCCTGGGGCTACTTAACTTTTACAATGTTTTCCTGCCCCAAAAGGCGACGGCGGCGGAGCCCTTGCATAGGCTCCTGGACAAGGCGGCGACCTGGACTTGGGGGAAACGCGAGCAAGCCGCCTTCCAAAGAACAAAGGACCTCCTCACTTCGGACGCCATCCTCATACAATACAACGAGACCCTACCTCTGGCCGTCACATGCGACGCATCACCCTTCGGCGTCGGCGCTGTCCTCAGCCATACCCTCCCCGACGGAAAAGAAGCGCCCATCGCGTTCTTTTCAAGAACCCTCACCAAACCGGAGTGGAACTATAGCCAGCTGGACAAAGAGGCTCTGGCTATCGTTGCCGCCATAAAACAATTCCACGAGTATCTCTACGGCCGGACTTTCACCATCATAACCGACCACAAGCCGCTGCTGGGAATCCTTGCAGGAAACCGGGCCACCCCGAACATTCTGTCTCCCCGAATGACAAGGTGGTCCGAGTTCCTGGCAGCCTACAACTACGGACTCATACACAGACCGGGTAAGACAATCTCCCATGCAGACGCCTTAAGCCGCTCGCCACTACCGGAACCTGACACCGACCCAGCACCCACGACGACCACCCTCAGCATAGAGACTCTACCCAACCTGCCCATAACCGCGTCAGACATTGCCCGAGAGACTAATAAAGACAAACGTCTGGCGCGGGTGTTGCATTGGGTAGAGAAAGGGTGGCCGGAAAGGGACAACGACGAGTCCGTCAAAACGTTCCGAAACCGCCAAACAGAACTCTCTTTATTAAAATGGTGCATACTATGGGGGGATAGGGTGGTCATCCCAGAAAAGCTACAAGGGAAGGTTCTGGAACTGCTACACGAGGGGCACCCTGGCATCGTTAGGACTAAAGCCCTGGCCAGAAGTTATGCTTGGTGGCCAGGGATGGACAAACAAATTGAGGCCTGGGTAGCAAGGTGCCAACGATGCCAGGAAACTAGGCCAAGCCCACCCGCAGCACCCGTCCTAGAGTGGGAAACCCCAAGGGGACCTTGGTCTAGGATTCACATAGACTTCGCCGGCCCACAAAAGGACACACCTTCCTCACAACAGTTGACGCTTACTCCAACTGGCTGGAGGTAAGCAACATGAAGACGACAACCACGGAGGCCGTGATCAAGGAACTCTGCAAACTCTTTGCAACACACGGCCTCCCAGACGTCGTCGTTTCCGACAACGGGCCCCAATTCACCTCGCTGGAATTCGAAAAATTCCTAGCAGAAAGGGGCATTCGCCACGCGCTGACAGCACCGGTGTACCCGGCGGCAAACGGTAGGGCGGAATGGATGGTCCAATTCACTAAGAAGACCATCCGGAAAATAGACCACGGGGAAATCCAGGAGAAAATAAACAAACTACTCTTCACTCAACACATAACCCCAAATACCACAACCAATAAGAGCCCAGCCGAACTATTAATGAGCAGGAAACTAAGGTCCCCACTCGACAGGTTACACCCCACGTATAACCCGGAGAAGCCCCCAGACTCAAACAGCAAACACCGAACCTTCGCACCCGGCGACCCCGTATACGCGAGAAACCTGACAGGAGACCCACTATGGATACCAGCCGTCATCACACAAATAACAGGCCCACACTCGTACCGGCTATAAACAGCAGACGGACAAGCGTGGAAACGCCACATCGACCAACTAAGGTTGAGGACTACCAACCAAGAGACCACCGACGCACAAACAGGCGAAACCAACCCCCACAACACAAACCAAGGGGGGAGGGAATACCCAGGGGACCAAAACCAAAGAAGAATAAACCAGCCGTACTTACCGGAAAGCAGCCATCACGACCCCTCGCCAGGAAGAGACAGCCAGGCCAGCTCGACCGACCCGGGAAGATCGAGCGGGAGTGGCGAAACCCGCAGCTCAACCAACCCGGGAGGCCCAGGAGGGAGCTACGGAGAGCGGCCCGGCCCGATTGACCAGCCGGTTCCCACGACGGCAGCAGGAACAGCAGAGATCCCGACCGAACCGGCCGGGATCCAACCTACGACTGAGCTGCGCAGGTCCAGTAGGCTCAGACGGAGCCCCGCCTACCTACGTGACTACACGACGTAAGGACTGAACCAAGAGGGGAGGGGTGTTCTGTCCTTAATTAGCATTCTTGAGATCCCCGCGCTTTGATTGGCCAAAGCGCGGGGTACTCTGATTGGTCAGGCGAGCCGCGCCGATTGGCTCGCTAAGAATCTCCCGCGATTGGTCCATTCGGATCGCGGGAGATTCAAAGCGGTGCCATTGGCTGCGGCCGCCGTGGCTAAAAGAATAAAAGCCGCGATCTTTTTCCCTTTGCCCCAGTTCGGTTCCAACCTCAAATAAAGAGCATGATTTGAAGTCACCGACTCCTGGCATCATTTCGCGGACACAACACCCCTGCTGAAGATGTTACCTAGTTTTTGGTAATGAAACGTTCGGGAGCCAAGCAATAAGCTCAGAGGACAAACCTCTGCCTAAATCTACAACCCAAGCTACAAATATTCTCTACAATTTCTAAACTGCATTGTGTGTTTAGCATCTATAGATTTCCCTGACACTGTATGCTTTATGTTAAATAAAGAAATAAATCTGTTCTCCAAACATGATTGCCAGCCTGTTTTAGCTACTAAAGTATTCCAGGGTAGCCTGGAAGTGTGAATAAACTCAAAATATCTTTCAGGCATTTTTCAAGGTTTTTTGTTTTTAAATTAAAGTGGAAATAGGGGAAGTGAAGTGCCAGCCCACAGTACAGAGATCTACAACCTTTGGGGGGAAGGCTTGCCAAGACTATAATCAATTACGAAGCACCCATTTTAGCAAATTGCTTCTGCTGCCCATTCTTGGGAGCCCCTCCCTAGAGAATGTTGAGTAACCCCTCTGCTTCTTTTGTTAATCCTTTTCTTCTATACCTCGTGATTCCAAATACTCACAAGAACATTACAGCAATTTATCTTGTAAGCTTTTTTAAAGAAAGCTTACATCAATCGATAATAAATAAACTTATTTTGTCTATTAATCTAATAAAGCAACTGTATTAGAATTTAACATTAATCATGTCACAGGAACTAGAATCTGAGAACCATTATAGTTGTTCTTAACACAATCTGGTACATTTATTCTGACAATACTAAAACTATTAGGGAATATCACCTCCTTTCTGGCTAATAACAATGTGAGCAGTTTCAGGGCCAAAATACCACTGTTTGAGGGGCATGTTCAAATGCAAAGAAAACTGCTGACATTATGATGATCCAATCTCCAGCTTGCCATTTTGGGAAATGCAATGTGTTAGAGCTGAGGTCCCCAAACTTGGCAACATTAAGACTTGTGGACTTCAACTCCCAGAATTCTCCAGCCAGAGTTGAAGTCCACAAAAGTCTTAAAGTTGCCAAGTTTGAGAACCCCTGTGTTAGAGGGATACTATGTTTACAGATATATATCAAGGCATATACTAACTTCATTAATATTTACATTTCATTTAGAAGTCTAGACAGAATTCAGGACAGTGCTTTGGTCTAAATAATGGACAGTAATATCTCAGCAAAGTCTCTGAAACAAGTTTGCCACGATATCCCCACAATTTGCTCTCTTAAAAATGCTTTGACTATCATTGTAGGTTTTGATAAATATATGATGGATTTTTATCAAAACAGGAAGAACATGACCTCAGCTATTCTTTCTCATTCTTGGATGCAGTTAAGAGAACAAGACTCACTCTAAAAGTATGTCATGATCTATTTATAGATCATAAATAGCAAGAATAGTGAGAAATTTAAAAGGCCCTTCGAGCTATATCTTAGCAGATGTGTCTGAAATTAAACCAGGACAGTGCTTAACTTGTAGATACTTCACTTGCAATTTCAAACAGTTTGAATAAACCCTTTGGATCAAGGGTTGGTTTGCAGACTGTGGGCTCAACCTCTCTAGGGATTCATACATACTTTTTTTTAAAAAAATAAGCAGATTTGCATGAGTAGGAGTACTGTCAAAACTAACTTTAGCTTTTGCTCCAAATTTTGCCAGTGCAAGTGTCAACAGGCAAAGGTAGTCCTCAACTTACAACAGCTCATTTAGTGACCATTTGAAGTTAGAATGACACTGAAAAAAAGTGATTTATGATCATTTTTCACACCTATGATCACTGTGGCGTTCCCATGGACATGTGTTTTACATTCAGATGCTTGACACCTGACTCATACTTATCACAGTTGCACGGGGTGGGATTCAAAATTTTTAACAACCGGTTCTGTGGGTGTGGCTTAAATGGTCATGTTATTGGCTGGGTGTGGCCAACTCAATATCACTCGCATTGAGGCATCTCCACACTTGGCCTCATGACTGTGGGGATGCTGCAACAGTCATAAGTATGAAAAATGGTCATGTTACTTTTTTCAGTGCCATTGTAACTTTGTATGGTTACTCCACACAAGCAAAGTACCAGCAAAGGAGGGGAAAAAACTCCAGAGAAGTTTCAGAGACAGGAAGTCTAGTCCTGCCAAGAACGTAATAAGGGTTAACGGAGAGGCAGTTTCTGTTAGCAACACAGAATGTTTCCTTCCTGCCTTCCTTACAGGATTAGGCCAATAATTTCTTCTAACAACCGGTTCTCCAAACTGCTTAGAATGTTAACAACCAGTTCTAGCCAATAGGTGCGAACTGGTAGAATCCCACCCCTGCAGTTGCAGTGTTCTGAGGTTGTAAAAAAAGTTGTAAAATGCGGCAAAAATTACTCAATACATTTCTCACTTAGCAACATAAATTTTGAGCTCAATTGTGGTCATAAATTGAGGATTACCTATGGTACTGTGAAGTTTAAGAAACCTCAGGATAAAAAAGTTTCAAAACCTATTCATTTGTGAAAATACAATGTAATCTTCAGCATCAACCTGTGATCTAAAATATTTAAAAAGAATGTAACTAATACAGTATCAAGAGCGGTTTACAGAGTCAGCATATTTCCCCCAAACAATCTGAGTCCTCATTTTACCCACCTCGGAAAGATGAAAGGCTGAGTCAACCTTGAGCCTGGTCAGATTCAAACTGCCAAATTGCAGGCAGCTGGACAGCACCAGAAGTAGCCTGCAGTACTGCACTTTAACCACTGCGCCACCGTGGCTCATATGGAATAGTCTTTTGCACTTTGAAGACTGAATTTCAGATTATTATAGCTGGGACAGGATTATTATTTTTGAAAATTGTGACCTGAAGACGGAAAAAAATTTTTTCCAATTCAGGACTGCATTATGGTTTTCTGGCCTAGAAGATCACTAAAAGAACCACTGGTGGGATTCAAATTTTTTTTACTACCAGTTCTTTTTTTTTTTTTTGTAAATTGTATTTGAGTTTTCACAAAAAGAATTTTTTTTTACTACCAGTTCTGTGGGTGGGGCTTTGAGCGGTTCTGTGGGCCTGACAGGGGAAGGATACTGTAAAATCTCCATTCCCACCCTACTCTAGGGGAAGGTTACTGCAAAATGCCATTCCCTCTCCATCCCCTTAATCTGCTTTCTAGCTCCGTTCTCCTGTGCAAGAAGATCCAGCCGATCAGCTGGGACTCAGGAATGCAGAAAATAGATGGGGGCGGGGCCAGTCAGAGGTGGTATTTGCCGATTCTCCAAACTACTCAAAATTTCCACTACCGGTTCTCCAGAACTGGTCAGAACATGCTGAATACCACCTCTGGTTGGAACCAATTTTTTTTTTCAGTTCTAGTTTTATAAACTGTGATGTTTTAAGGATTAACAAGCCTGCTGAAGTCATTCCTTTTTCTTTTTTTCCCTCATAGGGAAAAATACTTGGGAGGATGTTAATTTTTTATGGGAGGCAATAAATATTTCCTTTTTTAAAAAAAAATACAAAAAAAGTTTCATCCTATCCAATCTGAGACCATATTGTTAATTTGGTATGGTCACTATCTGAGGCTGCTTATTTGCAATTTCTTAGATGAGATCTCACATCTGTGGTCTAAAAATAAACACCATGTAGAACAGCTGACTCAATCGAAATAGAACTCTGAGCAATAGGGCAATCTGATTTTTTTGTGCGTTTAGATAATCTGTGACTAAATAAATGTACCTCATTTCAAGTGGTTTTTGAGGGTAATTAAAAAACTTGCATTTTAAAAATAATTGCTCAATAAAGTTTGGCAGAGTGTATGCACAAGTGATTTAGAACATCATGATTGGCAAAGAAGCACCCTTTTAGAAAGGACAGGGCTGATTAAAAAAAAACATTCTAAATCATGATTTATTCATTAATCAGCCCATCAATTATGCTAATTAATCTTGTTTGAATGAATCACAAAACAACTAATTATATTTGGTTCTGTAAAGCAGTAGCATGCTTTTTAAAACACTGCCTCTGCAGAGGTGATTAATAAAGCTTTGGAGTGCGGGTGTTAACTCCAGTGATCTCTCAAAAAGCGAATCTGTAAAAAGAAAAAGAAAAGAACGAAAGTAGTGAACCACGTAAAACATATAAAGTGCATTTTTTTCCATCTTTCCAAGGTCATGGAAAGACGAATTTATCGGAGAGATTACATTAGTCTCCTGGAGAAGGATCAATCTAGACTTTTTGCATTAACTCGATTACAAATGACAGTAGAATCCATAGTACAATGTGCTGGTTCAGGGAGTCTCCTAATGCACCCACCTCTTTTAGATTGTCCTATTTCAGGAACCATTGTTCCAGAATGACAGATGGGAAAGAGGCTGAGAGGAAGAAAAAGAGACCCATTCAACCTGCTCCCTCCCAGTTCAGCTGCACCATGCTGTTTCCAGATACAGAGAACAGAAGAGTTCTGAGCCAAGGACCCACCTGGGAAGCTCCATATTCTGTAGCCCAGGGTCACTGCTGATTTATAAGATCTTACTAATTTTTGAATAAGGCCTCATATTTAAAAGAATTGTGAGGGAAGGGAGATGCAAAAACAAAGAAAAGTAAAAGTAAAAAGCAGTAAAAGAGAAGAAAAAGAAAAGGGAAGAAAAAAAGGAACATTTTCAAAGAATCTACATGATCTTCTTTACAGTAATTACAAACATAATTATTACCATTTCCATCCTTTCAAATTATACATCGCAGATAGTTCGCCTCTTCCCATAAACAATTCTTTTTAATCAGTAAAACCTAAGCTCATCCATTCATAAAGGGTTTCCATTGATATAAAAGTGGCAATTATTCTAATCAAACAAGTCAATCTGACCATTGCTGCAAACTCTGCCATCTTCACAATTCACTCTTTCTGTGTGGGCACTTCTGTATTTTCTCCATCCTTGTACATGTAACAGCCTTGCTGCAGTCACCAGTCAAATTATATATGATTTCCAGTAAGAGTTATCACATACGAAGCCTATTCTTTGCACCTTATAGGAATGTAAGGTTAGAGAATCTGGCTGGTTGACTGGGTGGGTGGGTGGGGGAATCAAGTTTTAATTTTTTTTCGTTCTAAAATAAATCATGTTTCAGAAATGTTGAGCTCTACAACATTGACAATAGATATGGAAGAATGATGCAGCCTGCTTACTGCATTTCCAATATTCAGCCAGTCACTCAGTTTTAAGTGTAGTCTCAGATCAGTACAAATATTATGCCCATGAAATAGTTTATGATCACCTATAACTATTTCTAACTTAAGAAGAGTGTTACGAATTAAGCAAACGCTTTAGTTAAAAATCCTAATAGTTTTGTTTCCGCAACAGGCTTGTAATCCTGCACTTCTGACTGGCTCACGAACAGCGGATTGTGATTGGCCGTTTCTGGCTAATCTGATTGGCTGACAGCGGGTTGCCACTGATTGGTCGCTACCAGTGCGGCAAATTCAAACTATTGGTTATTGTGACAGCAGCCACCTCTATAAAAGGAGCTGCTGCTGCCCAGTATCCCTGCTCTGTTCTGAAGTCACTAATAAAGAGTTGGAGTCACTATTCGATGTCTCGTCTCCGTTCCTTGCGCCCATGCTCCAGACTTAACACTGGCCACGAAGGTGGGATGCGGAGACGATAGAGCCGATTGAACACTCACCGAACGCTAACAGAGCACGTGGCTAAGAGCGCACCAAAAGCGGCAGAATGACCAGCAGCGCTATACCACCCGCTCCATTTGACCCGGCTAATGAAGACTGGGACTCGTATATGGACAGGTTTCAGATGTTCCTGGAGACCAACAATTTGAAAGATGCTACGCCTGGCAAGAAACGAGCTGTATTGCATTGCGGGCCCACCGTTTTTAAAATGGCAAAAGCACTTGCGAAACCAGCAGAAGTCAAGACAATGGACTGGGACAACCTCGCCCCAATCCTACAGGCTCATTATGCACCCACGGTGCCAACACTCATCAGGAGACACGAGTTTTACCAGAGGGACCAACAGGAAGGCAAAAATGTTGGAGACTTCATCACTGACCTTAGAAACCAAGGGGGACTCTGTGGCTTCGCAAACCTCGAGGAAGCCATGAGAGATCGAATTGTTCTGGGCCTAAAAGACCCCACAACCCAGAGCAAGATTATGGCAAAGTGAGACATCAGCCTTGAAGATGTCATTGCCGATGCTACTGCAGCAGAAGCAACCAGGAAGTCAGCCACTCGAATGCGCTGAGTGAACACACCACACCACCAACTCGCCAGTGACACTACGCCCCTTTCCGAGAGGCACACAACGACCACCCATCATGAAGACCTCGAATCCTCATCAGAAAGCGAGGAAGACATGGTCAACAGACTCAGATCTGAACGCGACCAGCGAGACCAGTGGAATCGTAAGCCTTCGAGTCAATGTGCTGGATGCGGGGGAAACCACCCGCGATCAGACTGCAAATTCCTAGACGCACTCTGCTGTTCCTGTGGAAAGAGGGGCCACATCGCAAAGGTCTGCAGAAGCAGGCAAGGGTCTAGCCCAATCCGAAGAGAAAACAACTCCCAGCATACAACAGGCACTCCACCAATAAATCGGGACCGCCTAAACAACCAATGGAGCCAATACTTCAGCAATCGAACACCCATCAATTCAACCAGACGAGAAGAGGCCCATCAAACCATCACCATCGGCCATGCGTCCTCCCTTGATGCGAGGAATACATACAACAGGCACTCCACCAATAAATCGGGACTGCCTAAACAACCAATGGAGCCAATACTACAGAAATCGAACACCCGCCAATTCAACCAGACAAGAAGAGGCCCATCAAACCATCACCATTGGCCACACGTCCTCCCTTGATGCGAGGAAAATCCGAGTGAAGGTCACCATTGAGAATCAACCATGTGTTATGGAAGTCGACTCTGGGTCATCCCTGTCAATGGTCTTCTGGAAAACCTCAAAACAGCTGATCCCTGACATTCGTCGCCAGGACCTCAGCACTCAAAAAATCATATTAAAAGACTACCAAGGAAACAGAATTCCAGTTGCCGGTTCCAGCCACATCCGAGTATCCTTCAAAGACAACACCACAACCCTACCTCTTACCATCATCGATCGAGATCGGTCCAGTTTGCTGGGTTTGCAATGGTTCGCGCCACTAGGAATTGAACTAGCGGGCATCAACCAAACCGGAAGTGATGACTGGGAAGCGGCCCTCGTCCAGGAATTCCAGGACGTTTTGACCGAGAAGCTAGGCAAGTACAAAGGATCCCCCATATCGTTTAATCTCAGCCCTGATGTTGCGCCCATTCGCCTTAAGCCTTGTCGAGTGCCCTTTGCACTCAAGCCAAAGATTGATGAACAATTGGACAAATTAATAGCCCAGGGTGTGTTGGAACCAATCGATCACACCCGGTGGGAGACCCCAATTGTAACTCTCATAAAACCTGATGGATCCTTAAGAATTTGTGGGGATTACTGGGCCACCCTAAATCACGCGCTTCAGCAGAGTGCTTACCCTGTACCTGTGGTCCAACATCTCCTTCATTCCCTGGGAGGTGGAAAAATATTTGCAAAATTGGACCTAGCTCAGATGCTGTATTGATTCAATATAACGAGACTTTGCCTTTAACTGTCACCTGCGATGCCTCACCATTTGGAGTAGGAGCCATCCTAAGCCACGTCCTACCAAACGGTACTGAGGCACCTATTGCGTTCTTTTCAAGAACTTTATCTAAAACTGAGAGAAACTATAGCCAACTTGATAAAGATGCTCTCGCTATTGTGTCTGCGATTAAATGATTCCATGAGTATGTATATGGAAGATCTTTCTCCATAATTATCGACCACAAACCATTACTTGGTATTTTAGCGGGAGACAAACCAACTCCCCACATCTTATCATCCAGAATGACACGTTGGTCAGAGTTTCTAGCCGCATACGATTACCAACTGCTACACCGCCCGGGGAAAGCCATTCCCCACGCTGACGCCTTGAGCCGTTCTCTGTTACCAGAAGTCATAGATGACCCAGCTCCAACCCTCGCTACAAATCGAAACTCTTCCTTCACCATTGCTGACTGCACAAGACATCGCCTCAGAAACAAGGAAGGATCCTTGTTTGGCACGGATCCTCAGCTGGGTAGAAAGAGGTTGGCCTGACAACAAACCAAACGACACATTCAAAAACCAGCAGACAGAACTTTTCTCCCAAAAGGGATGCGTCTTGTGGGGAGACAGAGTCATCATTCCAGAGAGATTACAGCATAAAGTCCTAAAACTATTGCACGATGGCCATCTGGGCATTGTGTGAATGAAGGCACTAGCAAGAAGCTACGCTTGGTGACCAGGTATAGAAAAGCGAATAGAAACCTGGGTGGCCACTTGCAGCAAGTGTCAGGACACTCGTTCATCTCCACCTAAAGCACCACCAACTGAAT
Organism: Hydrophis major; assembly: GCA_033807585.1. Taxonomy (NCBI): domain Eukaryota; kingdom Metazoa; phylum Chordata; class Lepidosauria; order Squamata; family Elapidae; genus Hydrophis; species Hydrophis major. The sequence continues at coordinate 112,995,724 of CM066330.1, forward strand.
GGGAAGTACCCCGAGGTCCCTGGTCCCGTATCCCCATCGATTTTGCTGGACCTACCAAGGGGCATACATTTCTTATAGCAGTGGATGCATACTCCAACTGGCTGGAGGTCCTCAAAATGAAGAGCACCACCTCAGAAGCCGTCACTAAAAAACTAAATAAACTATTTGCTTCGCACAGGTTGCCAGATGTCCTAGTTTTGGATAATGGTCCCCAATTCACTGCTCTGGCATTCGAACAGTACCTGGCAGAGCGGGGGATACGCCATGCATTGACATCGCCAGTCCACCCTGCGGCCAATGGCAGGGCTGAGCAAATGGTCCAATTCGTAAAGAAAACTTTACAAAAGATGGAGCAAGGGGACATCGATGACAAGGTGACCCGGATGCTTCTCCTCCAACATATTACCCCAAACAGCACCACAAACAGAACCCCGGCCGAACTTCTGATGGGCCGGAGACTTCGCTCACATCTTGACCGCTTGCACCCTACCTATACACCAGACAAGCCCATGGGGTCCAGCAGCAGGTATCGCACCTTCAAGGTAGGCGACCCAGTCTTCGCAAAAAACTTTTCCGGTGATCCATTGTGGGTCCCCACTACCATAACTCAACTCATGGGTCCACATTCCTACCTACAAACTACTGATGGAAAAATGTGGAAACGCCATATCGATCAACTGTGCTCCAGGCTGGCACCTACCCCCGTCACAAACACCGAACCTCAAACCTGGGGGGGGGAGGGAAATCGAGAGGACCGGAGAAGAACTAGCATACGACCCAGTACGTGAAAACCAGCAATCAGCACAACCAACCCGGAGATATTCACCTTCTGAAGGAGAGCCGGACCAGACTATCGCCTCACCACAGAGCAGCACTGGGACAGCAGCAAATCCAAGGGATCTGGAAGACAACTTTGACAGAAGCAGAGATGACAACCCCGAGTCACCCAACGGAGAGGGCGGAACATCTTTGCCAACAAGCGCAGCAAGCAGCCCACCGAGACCAAAGTCAGGGCAAGGACTGGTGGAGCAATGCAGATCAGGTAGACAGGTGAAACGACCTGCCTACCTGCAAGAATACATCACCCCACCCCTCAGACAGAACCTAGGGGGGAGAGGTGTTATGAACTAAGCAAACGCTTTAGTTAAAAATCCTAATAGTTTTGTTTCCACAGCAGGCTCATAATCCTGCACTTCTGATTGGCTCGCAAACAGCGGATTGTGATTGGCCATTTCTGGGTAATCTGATTGGCTGACAGCGGGTCACCACTGATTGGCCGCTACCAGCGCGGCAAACTCAAACCATTGGTTATTGTGACAGCAGCCAGCTCTATAAAAGGAGCTGCTGCTGCCCAGTATCCCTGCTCTGTTCTGAAGTCACTAATAAAGAGTTGGAGTCACTATTCGATGTCTCGTCTCCGTTCCTTGCGCCCACGCTCCAGACTTAACAAAGAGGGTAAATAAAAATCCATTATCAGAGCTGAAATATCACCCCGAACCTGGATTGCACTAGTGAACGCAAACCATTTCTTTGGCTTTTTCCATGCTTGCATATTGTTTCTTCATTCCCCTCCCCCCCCCCAAAAAAAAGGGGGGCAAAAAAATGAGCATTTATTTGAGATGGCTCTCAACAATTTCATAGAAGTAATAGTAACTTTGAACTGATGTCATGAAAGAAGAATCTGGCCAACTTCAATTCTTAAAACCTGCTCACCTGTTATGTACTGGTGGGGGGGAACTTGCTACACAATTTTCAGTGTTTTCACTACTGTTACTATAGAATCTGTTGTTTAATTTCAAGAAATGATTCTTTTATCCATCTTAAAGCAGTGGCCAAATGTTAATTTAAAATTAGTCTTTTAAAAGCTTTTCAAATTGTATGAATTAAAGAAGAACTGCATACATGACTTGTCCAAGAATATATTCTTTTTAAAGTCAGGAAAGAGAGAGGGGGGTTAAGTTAATGCATCAACTTAAAATAATAAAAAATATCTCTTCCTTCCAAGTCTGATGAGTATTAATGCAATTTGGACTCCTGGGAGCAATTAGACCTGACAACCCAGCATGAAATATGCAGCTGTGTTGCCAGAATAATAGACAACTCAGCAGTTTGTTTTATGGCACATACGACATAGATCTTGTCAACCTACATTTCTTCCTTATTAAACACAGGGAATGGCAACATCTCAAAAATGCCAAACTTAAGTAATTGCCTTAATTACATGAGAGTCTTCCATGCTATTTTGCATAAGAGCCCTGCTGCTTAATAAAGCTTTAGCTTCAATGATTGCAACATTATGCTTGGATGTTTTGAAAATATTTTGCCTTAACAGTCACATTCAAAATAAAGCTAACTTTGTAAGTGCTTTTTGAAAATGAAAAATCCTCCAAATATGATAGTAGTTGTTTCTTTTTTTTAAAAGAAAATTTTATTAATTTTTCTACAAACAAACAAGACAAACAAAACATTAAAACATTCAACTCTCGTATGTACATCCAGTGTGTCAGTTTGTTCATCATTTTTGTGCATTCATTCTGTAGTCCCAGTTACAATTATGTTACATAACAACTCATATTATCAATCCAAACTTATATATCCTATAATCACTAAAAAAAAATAAAAAAAATTTTTGACTAGACTTTTAATCATTCATGCTTTATGAGCTAACAATACTCTAACCAGATTATTCAACAAATCATATAATCATACCAAATCAATCCTAAAAAAACCCTTTATAAATATAATATCAAATAACAAAATAATAGCAAAATAGCAAGATAAAGATATTTCTTACTATCTAAAATATTCTATTATCGTATTTTATCATCTAGCCATTTATAAAAAAGATCCCAAATTTCATAAAATTGTCTATCCTCTTGCTCTCTAATTTCAAATGTCAATCTGCTCATCTCAGCACATTCCAATATTTTCTTAATAATTTCTTCCTGTAATGGTATTTTCTCATTCTTCCAATTTTTAGCATAATTTTCAACATAATTTTATTTAAATCTTCAAAATAGTCTTTTCCAAGCCTAATTGGTGTTGTTTGAAACAAAAATAAAATTCTAGGTAAAATATTCATCTTAATTGTTGAAATTCTCCCTATTAATGACAATTGCAAGTTTTCCCACTTCTTCAAATCTGTAGTTATCTGTTGTTTAAGCTTAATATAATTATTCTCCTTTAATGTGCTACATCTTGTTGTCAAATATATCCCCAGATACTTAACCTTATTTGTAACTTGAATTTTCAAAAGATCTGCCAATTCTTCTCTCTGTCTCAATAGCATATTCTTTGTCAAAATCTTTGTTTTATCTTTATTTATTTTCAAACCAGCCACCTCTCCATATGTCTCTATCCTTTCCAATAACTTTGGAGCTGTTTCTAGCGGGTCTTCCAAGATAGTAGTTGTTTCTATAGTTGCTGTACGTTCCCAGTCTATCTGAGAATGACTGAGATGCCTTCAAGGTTATTGCCTCTCCTTCTAGCAGAACTACTGTGTGTCTGGAATATCATTTCTTTTTTTCCTCTCTGTAGATAGGAAGAGTGCTGCCAAACTGCTGGCTAAACATGTTGGACAAGAGATAAAAGCATGAGATCTAAACTGGACTATTCTCTCATTCAAATTTCAGGTGCTCTATAGATTCACTACATACTCTTAATGCTGTTTTGTCTCAGTAGCCTTAACAAATAATTGGGGAAGAAATTAAGTTATTAATCCATCTGTCCAAGATACACTCAGTCTTTCAGTGTAAACACCAAGAGCTGAACAAGGAAAATTGAAATAATGACTACAGTCCTGAACTATTTCTTAGCAAGTGCTGTATTTTGAAGTGAAGATATCACAGGACAACAATCATCTTGATCTTAATCTTGGTGTTCTGTCCTTAATTTGAATACTCGAAATCCCCGCGCTTTGATTGGCTAAAGCGCGGGGATTTCTGATTGGCCAGGCGAGCCGCGCTCATTGGTCCGATTGAGGTCTCCCGCGATTGGCTCGCTCCAAGAGCGGGAGACTTGAATCACTGCCATTGGCCGCGGCCGCCTAAGCGAAAAGGATAAAAGCCGCGGGATTTTTCCTTTTCGCCGGTTCGGTTCACAACTATTCAATAAAGAGCTTGAAACTTAGTCACCGACTCCTGGCTTCTTTTGCGGACTCGACACTGGCGACGAAGGTGGGATCCCGACCCTGAACCGAACCCCGTGTCCAACAAGAGCCAGTTTCAGCACGGAGATGGCGAAAATCGCACCGCCCGCCCCCTTCAACCCCGCCACCGAGGACTGGGAATCGTTTTCAGATCGGTTCCGCATGTACCTCGAGTGCACCGGAATGAAGGACGCCCCGGGCCCGCTAAAACGCGCCGTTTTCCTTACACATTGCGGAACCGAGGTCTTCCAGATGGCCAAGGCATTGGCCAAGCCGGCAGACGCAACCGCCATGGACTGGGACGTCCTCGAACCTATCCTGCGGCGCCATTACGCCCCCGAGGTCCCCATCCTAATCCGGCGCAACGAATTTTACCGCCGAGATCAGAAACCAGGCGAAAAACTGAGCGATTTCGTCGCCGAGTTACGGCGCCTAGGAGGACTCTGCGAGTTTGAAGGTCTGAACAGCCTCCTCAGAGACCGATTCGTACTTGGCCTATGGGACTCTACCCTCCAGAGCCGACTTATGGCCAAAGGCGACATCAGCCTAGCAGACGCCCTCACCGCAGCCGCAGCAGCAGAAGCAACCCGCACTTCCGCTGACAGCATGCGAAAATCAGACGCGAAGGGCGGAAACAACAACCCAGCAAGGTCGGCCGACCCAAAAAACGAATCAACCGCACACTACGGAGAATTCCAGTCTACGTCCAGCACGTCGGAAGACGAGGAGGACATACATCGCGTGCAGACGGGCCGCGGCGACCAGCAGAACCGAAGAAGTCGCAGGTCGAGGACCAACTGTGCCGGATGCGGCGGCGACCACCCCAGATCAGAATGCCGATTTTTTGACTCTATCTGTAGGCATTGTGACAGACGGGGACACATCGCTCGAGTTTGCCGCCAAAAGAAGACCCGCAGCCCGCCCAGATGGGAACATCACGACCGAAAGAAGGAAAGTCCCCCGCCCAGGACCAGAGATCGCCAATCGGACGGTCGGTGGGACCGAATCCAACGATCTTCAAGAGGCAGCGACAGTCGGCGAAAGGAAGATACCCACCAGACGGTGACCATTGGCCACGCCATCTCCGACGGCGCCAGAAAGGTACACGTAGAAGTGCATATAGAAGGCCAACCATGCAAGATGGAGGTGGACTCCGGGTCCTACCTCTCCATGATTGCATGGCACGAGATTAAACGGCTAGTGCCCACCCTCCATAAGAGGAACATTAATGCCCAAAAAATCATTATAAAAGACTACCAGGGAAACCGCGTCCCAGGAGTGGGCACCAAGAACTTTAATGTAACTTACAAAGGCCGCACCGAACAACTCCCACTCACAATCGTCGATCGCGACTGCCCGAGCCTGTTGGGCCTACAATGGTTCGCCCCGCTTAACATCGCGCTGACAGGAGTCAACCACGTCGTCGACGATGGCTGGGAACAACGGCTAACCCAGGAGTTCCGGGAGGTCTTCGACGGAAGCCTGGGCAAGTACCAGGAGCCCCTTATCTCATTCGACCTAGACCCTAGGGTTTCCCCCAAGCGGCTAAAACCTAGGAGGGTACCATTCGCCCTAAAACCAAAAATTGACGAGCAGCTCGACAAGCTCGTCAAACAGGGGGTGTTGCAACCGATAGACCATGCCCGATGGGAGACCCCTATAGTGACACCGGTCAAGCCAGACGGGTCCGTGAGAATTTGTGGGGACTATAAGGCCACCCTAAATGGCGCGTTGCAACAAAGCGCCTACCCCGTCCCAATCGTGCAACATCTACTGCACTCCCTGGGAGGGGGCAAGGTCTTTGCCAAGCTCGATCTAGCCCAGGCATATCAGCAGTTACCGGTCGACGAAAAAACAGCGGAAGCCCAGACCATCGTGACCCATCGGGGGGCATTCAAATGTAACCGGCTCCAGTTTGGAGTCAGCGTGGCACCAGGCATCTTTCAGAGCCTGATGGAACGTTTACTACAGGGCATCAAGGGGGTGGTGCCCTATTTTGATGACGTTTTAGTGGCGGCGCCAAACGAAGCCGAATTAGAAAACCGACTCAGGGAGGTCTTAACAAAATTTAAAGTAACGGGACTCAAAGTTAAACGAGAAAAATGCCAACTATGCACAGAGCGAGTGGAATTCTTGGGCTACCTTCTAGACCGGCATGGCATTCACCCTACAATTAAAAAAGTGAAAGCCATCAAAGAAGCCCCCGCCCCAAAGTCTAAAACGGAACTACAGGCTTTCCTAGGCTTGCTGAATTTTTATAATGTTTTCCTACCCCAAAAGGCTACGGCGGCGGAGCCTCTGCATAGGCTCCTGGATAAGGCGGCGACTTGGACTTGGGGGAGACGAGAGCAAGCCGCCTTTCAAAAAACCAAAGACCTCCTCACCTCCGATGCCGTCCTGATTCAATTCAGCGAAACCTTGCCCTTGGTTGTCACTTGCGACGCATCACCTTTCGGCATCGGCGCTGTCCTCAGCCATACTCTCCCCGACAAAAGAGAAGCACCCATCGCTTTCTTTTCCAGGACTCTAACTAAACCGGAGCGGAACTATAGCCAGCTGGACAAAGAAGCTTTGGCTATAGTTGCCGCCGTTAAGCGATTCCATGAATACCTTTATGGCCGCCCGTTTACTATTGTGACAGATCACAAGCCATTGCTGGGCATCCTCGCTGGAAACCGAGCCACCCCGAACATTTTATAGAATAGAATAGAATAGAATAGAATAGAATAGAATAGAATAGAATAGAATAGAATAGAATAGAATAGAATAGAATGCCTCTTATTGTCACTATCCACATGTACAATTTGCATTATACGCATACACAGTGAGATTAGAGCAACTCGTCGTTCAGTGCAAACATGCATGTCAAGAAAATATACATAAGGAAATATCTAAAATATAATAAAGGAAGAATAAAATAAATAAAGTTAACAAAATAAGTACCAGCTTAGGACACTGAAAAAGACAGAAAAAAACTAGAAAAATGTACTGTATTATTGCACATAATTTGTACCTATCACAGTAGGAGTTATTGCACATGTCAGCTAACACAGTAATAATAATAATGATATTGCACAAAATTGTTCACAGTTGTCCCTGAGTATATTTACAGTGTATTTGGCAGGACTTGGAGTCAATGCATGTGTGAGTTCAGGGTGGTTATGGCTTTGGGGAAAAAACTGTTCTTGAGGCGGTTTGTCCTTGACCTGATGCTCCTGTAGCGCCTCCCTGAGGGCAACAGGTCAAACAGTCCATAACCAGGATGGGAGCTGTCTTTTGTGATGTTCACAGCTCTGCTAAGACAGCGGGAGGAGTAGATGTCCGACAGGGAGGGGAGAGGGCAGCCGATGATCTTCTGAGCTGCTTTGACTACCCTCTGTAGTCTCTCCCTGTCTGCCATGGTGCAGTTGCCATACCACACTGTGATGCAGTATGTCAGCAGGCTTTCAATGGACGCACGGTAGAAGGTAATCAGCAGGCTGGAGTCCAGGTTGTGCTTCCTGAGCACCCGCAGGAAGTGGAGTCTCTGCTGGGCCTTCTTGATGACTGCCGTGATGTTTTCCGTCCAGGAGATTTTGTCAGCAATAATGACACCCAGAAACCGGAAGGTGTGGATCCTCTCCACCTGCTCTCCATCGATGTAGAGGGGAGCCAGGTCGGTGTTGTGCCTCCTGAAGTCCACAATGAGTTCCTTAGTTTTCTTGGTGTTCAGAACTAAGTTGTTGTCTGAACACCAAGCTGTCAACATCAGGACCTCCTTCCTGTAGGCTGCCTCGTCTCCCTTCGAGATGAGTCCGACCACTGTGGTGTCATCAGCGAACTTCACAATGAGGTTGCTGTCATGCTGTGGACTGCAGTCGTGGGTGTAGAGGCAGTACAGGAGTGGGCTCAGCACACAGCCCTGTGGGGAGCCAGTGCTCAGTGTGCGTGTGGAGGAGAGGTGGGGGCCAAGCCTCACAGTCTGGGGCCGGTCGCTTAGGAAGTCCTTTATCCAGGCACATGTGAGGGGGGGCAGACCTAATGTGTCCAGTTTTTTGGTCAGTATTCCTGGGATGATTGTGTTAAAGGCAGAGCTGTAGTCCACAAAGAGCATCCGGACATAGCTCTGCTGCTGCTCCAGGTGGTTCAGCGCAGCGTGCAGAGCTATGGCTATGGCATCCTCTGTAGACCGGTTTGTGCGATAGGCGAACTGGTGGGGGTCGAAATCCGGAGGGAGATGATTGATGATGTGCCGGAGCACCAGCCTCTCAAAGCACTTCATGATTACAGGAGTGAGCGCCACTGGACGGTAATCATTGAGGCTGGAGATGGAAGATTTCTTCGGCACAGGGATGATTGTGGCAGATTTCAGACAGGATGGTATAACTGCCTGGGCCAGGGAGAGGTTGAAGATGTCTTTGAAGATGGAGGTGAGCTGGGGGGCACATGCCCTGAGCACCTTGCCAGGAACTCCATCTGGACCAGCTGCCTTCCTGGGGTTCACTGCACGGAGCACCCGTCTGACGTCGTCCTCCGTCACAGAGAGTGTACTGGGTGGAGTGGTGGAGCTGGATGTGGTTGGAGGTGGGAGTAGGGCTGGTGCGGCTGTATGCTGTTGTGGAACTTCAAAGCGAGCAAAGAAGTTGTTCAGCTCCTCTGCTAGCGCTGCACTCAGGTGTTCTGTTGTCACATGACAGCCCCTGTGGTTAGTGATGTCATGTATGCCCTTCCACACCTCCCGTGTGTTGTGGCTGGACAGGTGGGACTCTATGCTCCTCCTGTGGTCCATCTTGGCTTTTATGATCCCCCTCCTCAGGTCGGCTCGGGCGGCTGTGTACAGAACTCTGTCACCTGACCTGAAGGCTGCGTCGCGGGCTTTAAGGAGTCTGCGGACTTGGGTGGTCATCCAGGGTTTCTGATTTGGGAAAACCCGGATGTTTTTGTCTACAGTCACATTTCCGATACAGAACTTGATGTAGTCCAGCACCGTACTCGTGTGCGTTTCCAGCTCCTGGTGTTGAAACATATTCCAGTCTGTCTGCTCAAAGCAGTCTTGTAATCTGCTGAGTGCATCCTCAGGCCAGGTTGTTACAGTCTTTGTAATGGGCCTGCCACTGCGTCTGAGGGAGGTGTAGGCTGGGGGTAACAGGAGGGAGAGATGGTCTGAATGCCCGAGGTGGGGGAGGGGTATAGCTCTGTATGCATGTTTGATGTTGGTATAAACATGATCCAGAGTGTTTTCTCCCCTCGTGGCACACTTGACATGCTGGTAGAATTTCGGGAGTACAGTTTTCAGATTGGCCTTATTGAAGTCTCCTGCAATGACGTGAACACCATCAGGGTGGACCTGCTGCTGTTCGTTTGTGGTGTTCAGCAGGAGAGAGAGTGCCTTGTCTGTGTTTGCGTCGGGTGGGATGTACACCGCCGTAACAATCACAACGGTTAGCTCTCTCGGTAGAAAAAAAGGCCGGCATCTTACAGACATGTACTCGAGATCAGGGGAACAGTGATTGTCTATAATTGTCCCGTTGTTGCACCAGTTCTCATGTACGTAGATACAGAGCCCCCCTCCTCTGCTCTTACCAGAGTCCTTCGTTCTATCCCAGCGTAGAAGAGTGCGGCCTGCTAGCTGCATGCTAGCGTCAGGTATCCCGGGATGTAGCCAGGTTTCGGTGATTACCATAACGCAGCAGTCTCGAACATAGCGGTTGCCAGCGAGTTGTAGATTTAAATAGTCCGTTTTATGTACCAGGGATCTGGCGTTGGCGAGATACAGGCTCGGAAGAGGTGGCTTGTATGGATGTTTCCTCAGCCTTAGTATAACACCAGACCTGCAGCCTCGCCTCTGCTTCCTCTCCCTCCTCCGTCTGCGCCGCCTCCTAGTCCCGACAACAATCCACGGAGAGCCCGCTGGTCTCGCTATCTCGTCGGGGATGTTATGTGTGCGGTGAAAGACACTCGAAACAGACGTCTGGTGTTGGTTTCCTATACCTATGATGTCCGATCGTGTGTAGAGTTGGTTCGTAGAACCGATAGTCCACAGGTAAACGAGAAAGACGTATACAAACAACAAAAAAGAGCACCGAACAGGAGAGCCATAAGCCGCTGCGTCCATGCGCGCCGCCATTTACATTTACATATGCAAAATTATCACCCCGGATGACAAGGTGGTCCGAGTTCCTGGCAGCCTACAGCTACAAACTATTGCACAAGCCAGGTAAGAAAATTTCGCACGCGGACGCTTTAAGCCGCTCGCCTTTACCAGACTCTGATCCTGACCCAGCGCCAACAACAAACACCCTTAGCATCGAAACCTTGCCCAACCTACCCATTACCGTGTCAGACATTGCCAGGGAAACTATCAAGGACAAGCGCCTGGCGCGAGTTTTACATTGGGTGGGAAAAGGCTGGCCTGAAAAGGACAGTGATGAATCCGTTAAGATATTCAGAAACCGCCAGACTGAACTTTCACTACTTAAGGGTTGTATTTTGTGGGGTGACAGGGTGGTCATCCCGGACCAGTTGCAAGGGAGGGTCTTAGAGATGCTGCACGAAGGACATCCTGGCATCGTCAGAACTAAAGCCCTGGCCAGGAGTTACGCTTGGTGGCCAGGGATGGACAAACAGATAGAGGCTTGGGTAGCCAAATGCCGACGATGCCAGGAGACCAGACCCAGCCCACCCGCAGCACCCATCCTGGACTGGGAAACACCAAGGGGACCCTGGTCCAGAATCCATTTAGACTTTGCTGGTCCCACGAATGGACATACCTTTCTGATCACAGTTGACACTTACTCTAATTGGTTAGAGGTAAGCGACATGAAATCCACTACCACGGAGGCCGTTATTAAAGAACTTTGCAAACTCTTTTCCACGCACGGCCTCCCAGACGTCGTCGTCTCGGACAACGGGCCCCAGTTTACTTCCCTCGACTTCGAGAGGTTCCTGGCGGAGAGGGGCATCCGCCACGCATTAACAGCACCGGCGCATCCGGCGGCGAACGGTAGGGCGGAACGGATGATCCAATTTACCAAAAAAACCATCCGGAAAATGGACCACGGGGAGATCAACGACAAAATCAATAAACTCCTCTTTATACAACACATCACCCCGAACACCACCACCAACAAAAGCCCAGCCGAGTTGTTGATGGGTAGGAAGCTGAGGTCTCCGCTCGACAGGTTACACCCAACATATAACCCGGAGCGACCCCCAGACTCCAGTACAAAATACCGGACCTTTGCCCCCGGGGACTTAGTGTACGCAAAAAATCTGACGGGGGACCCCCTATGGATCCCAGCCGTCATCACTCAAATCACAGGTCCACGGTCGTACCGGCTCCAAACCACCGATGGGCAAGCCTGGAAACGACACATAGACCAGCTCAGGTCACGAACTGCAACAGACCTCAACCCCCAAAACACAAACCAAGGGAGGAGGGAATACCCGAATAAACAAACGCAAGAAAAAATAAACCAGCAGTACTTACCGGAACGCAGCCATCGCGAGTCCCCACCGGAGAAGAACCACCCAGCCAGCTCTACCGACTCGGAGAAGCCAAGCGGGAGCGGCGAAACCCGTAGCTCAACCAACCCGGTAGGCCCAGGTGGGAGCCATGGAGAAGGAACCGGCCCGATCATCCAGCCGGTTCACACAGAAGAGGGAGCAGCCAAGAACATGACCGCTCCGACCGAAATCCAGCCTGCAACTGAGTTGCGCAGGTCAGGTAGGACTAGACGGAGCCCCGCCTACCTACGTGACTACGCAACGTGATGGACTATACCAAGAGGGGAGGGGTGTTCTGTCCTTAATTTGAATACTCGAAATCCCCGCGCTTTGATTGGCTAAAGCGCGGGGATTTCTGATTGGCCAGGCGAGCCGCGCTCATTGGTCCGATTGAGGTCTCCCGCGATTGGCTCGCTCCAAGAGCGGGAGACTTGAATCACTGCCATTGGCCGCGGCCGCCTAAGCGAAAAGGATAAAAGCCGCGGGCTTTTTCCTTTTCGCCGGTTCGGTTCACAACTATTCAATAAAGAGCTTGAAACTTAGTCACCGACTCCTGGCTTCTTTTGCGGACTCGACACTTATTCTCCCAAGTACCAACATCAAAAGAGACCTTAGCAGAGATATTAGAGCTGCAACTGTTATATGGAATCCATGTAACTGGGGAGAGGCCTGCAACTGGGAAGAGGGCAAGCTTGGTCTGTTTATCTTGAATATTGAGACATTTTTGAAAGATCACGTTTTCCTCTATTTTTTGGCATTTTATCCAGAAAGTTCTGACTTGTCCAATATCCCTGATATACCTCATCTCACCTTCCCCCTGGAAAACCTGGTTCCATATTCTGTAGACTACAGAACCAACATGCTGTCACTTTACAAATATGATAAATAGTACTATTTAAAGTTGTAACTTTAGTATTGTCTATATCAGGGCCCCCCAAATTCTTAAGCTCATCGATCCCTTTATAAAGTTTCAGATTGTTGACTGACCCCCATTTAATGTTGTACATGAAAAAATAAATAGTATTTTAATTAAAATTTAATAAATAGTATTTTAATTAATGGTAATACAGATAGTAACAATGATGGGTAGTTCCATTGACCATTAGAATTGATATTAACCACTTTGAAGACCTTTGGTCTATATCAAGAATCAGGTGCCATTAATTTTGGGCTAAACAAACCCTACATGCCCAGAATTAACTGTATCAGCTAATGCCTTGTTAATATGTTAGGCAGTCCCTTGGTAGTTGTGAGGTTTTGGAAGATTCTCTTAACCTCATCCTTTTTTGCCCTCTGTGTGTGTGTGTGTGTATTGTCCCAATGGCAAAAAAAGGATGAGGTTAAGGGTTAAGGTTAGGATCCAGAACCTGACAACCACCAATTCGATAGATAGATGGATGGATAGATAGATAGATAGATAGATAGATAGATAGATAGATAGATAGATAGATAGATATAGATATAGATATAGATATAGATATAGATATAGATATAGATATAGATATAGATATAGATATAGATATAGATATAGATATAGATATAGATATAGATATAGATATAGATATATAGATATATTTTACAGGAATTGGTATGACTAGGGATGACATGATGGGAGTATTTCAGTATTTAAGGGGCTGCCACAAAGAAGAGGGTGTCAACCCATTTTCCAAAGCACCAGAAGGCAAGACAAGAAACAATGCATGGAAACTAATCAAGGAGAGAAGCAACCTTGAATTAAGGATAAACTTCCTAAGAGTGATGACAATTAACCAGTGGAACAGCTTGCCTTCAGAAGTTGTAGGCGCTTCATCACTGGAGGTTTTTAAGAAAAGACTAGACAGCCACCTGTCTGAAATAGTATAAGGTCTCCTGCTTGAGTAGGGGGCTGCACTAGAAAACCTCCAAGATCCCTTCCACTTCTATTCTGATGGAAACATGAAGATAATAGTTTAAGAGGGACAATTGGCTCAAGATGGGAGGAAGCCCATATCTTTTATTCTTTTGTGGATAGAGGGGAATCACATTTTTAAAAATCTTAACTCTAAAGCAGTGGTTGCCAAAGTGGGCGGTACCACCCCCTGGGGGGCAGTGGGATGCCTTAGGGGTGTGCTAAGAGGTAAGGGGGGCACTGGAGGTGGGGCCCTTGCAGGGCGCAATTCAGGAGTGGGATTCTACTGGTTCATTACCGTTCCTGCTAGTTTGGAGAACTGGTAAAACGAGCTCTGGCTGGCCCTGCTCCGCTCTGCCCACTCCTCTGTTCCCTGCCCAGTCAGTCCTTATTGCACATTTGCAACATTGAGCACATGTGCAACAATTGCTGACTGCTGCAGCGGTGTGTTGGAGACGTGGAGCAAGCAAAGCTGGAGGTTAGCTGCAAAAAGCATCCAGACGCCATGTGTTTTTTTCGGTGTGGCTGGAATCCAGCCGCACCAAAAAAAACCACACAGCATCTGGAGGCTTTTTTGCAGCAAAAATTACTGACCTCTGGCTTTGCTCTGCTTCTCCAATGTGCCACTGCGGCCGTGTTCTAGGCACCAGCCATGCAACCTCCTCCCATTGACTGCTGCACCACTCCTCTCAGACTTGCTTGGGCAAGTCCCTCCAGTGCAGCAGACTCAATGGGGTGGACCTGTGGGGCCAGTGCCTAGAATGCAGCCGCAGTAGCACACTGGAGAAGCAGAGCAAAGCCAGAGGTCAGTAATTTTTGCTGCAAAAAATCTCCAGCTACCATGTGTTTTTTTCGGTTGGGCTGCAGTCCAGCCGCACCAAAAAAAACCACACGGTGGCTGCAGGCATTCGTGACAAGGGTGATGTGGGCTGGCAGGGAAACCAACGAAAACAATGGCTCAGCCCTGGCTTGCCTTCCCTGGCAACCAGCTGCAGGAGGAAGGTAAAATCATGGCCATGGGACGATGAAAGAGGCAGTCGTGGGGGTGGAAATGGGGAGGTTAATGGCCGGGGCCTCTGATAGGGGAAATGGGATGATGCAGGATTAGCCCAGCCCTTTGACAGATTAGGCCACACCTGCCTGGGCAGAAAATAGATAGGTAGATAGGTTAAGGAAGGGATAGAGAGAGAGGGAAAGAAAGAGAGGGAACGAGAGAGAGAGAGAGAGAAGAAAGAGAAAGGGAAAGAGAGAAAGAGAGAAGGAACAGACAAGAAAGTAAAGAAAGAAAAAGGGAGAGAGAAAGAAAGAGGAAGGAAAAAAGGAATAGACAAAGAAAGAGAGGGATGGAAGGAAGGGACAGAAAGAAAGAGAGGGGGGGAAAGAGAGAGGGAATGAGAAAGAAAGAAAAAAGGAGGGAGGAGAAAGTGAATGGGATATGGAGGGAGGGAGGGAGAAAGAGGGATAGGAAGAGAAAGAGAAAAAAGAGAGAGAGAAAGAGAGAGGGGATGAGAGAGAAAGAGAGAGAGAGGAGAAACTGAATGGGATATGGAGGGAGGGAGGGAGAGAGAAAAAGTGAGAGGGAAAGAGAGAGAGAAGGAAGAGACAAGAAAGAAAAGAAAGAGAAAAGGGAAAGAAAAAGGGAGAGAAAAAGGAAGAAAAAGGATAGACAAAGAAAAGTGGGATGGAAGGAAGGGAAAGAAAGAAAGAAAGAAAGAAAGAAAGAAAGAAAGAAAGAAAGAAAGAAAGAAAGAAAGAAAGAAAGAAAGAAAGAAAGAAAGAAAGAAAGAAAGAAAGAGAATGAGATATCTAGTCCAACCACCTGCTCCAGCAGGGTTAGAAGGGAGTGTTTGTGTATGTGTGTGTGTGTGTCTGTCAAAACTCCAAAAACAGGTCAAGTAGCTCTGGGGAGTCAGTCATAAATTAGAACTCTTACTAAGCAACCAGCCATTAAGCAAGGACCACTTATATTTGATTTGCCACACCCAGCCAATCACATGACCTCCAAACCATGCCCACAAATTAGGCCATACCCATGGAACCAATTGTTAAGAAACTGAGGATGAGTTTGTAGCACCGAGGGGGCGGTGAACTGAAAAATTTGGAAACCACTGCTCTAAAGGAAGCAACTGGGAGAAATAAGCAGGAGAGTCATTACAATTATGGCTTGGAAGGGAAGAGGTAATACAACTCTGAATTTGCAGTACCTGCTCTATATCTTATCCTCCTTTTATTGTGGTTCTTCAATCAATAGTGTGTCTGTGAGAACAGAGTATTTATACAGAACAAAGTCATAAACATGATAAAAACGGCTACAGTAGATTTTGAGATCTAATCTCATATTCATTTCTCTCTATATAATTGGCTCCATGTGCTACTTTAATGATTTTATACCTTGCTGCACTGAGTTTCATTATTCATACACATTTGAAACATGTTAATGGTGAAACTGATGTGGTTTTATTGCCCTTTTGTTTTTTGTTTTTAATCTTTATATAAACAAATAACCATTAATCCTACCTCGAGAGGATTCAAAACCTTCAACTATAAACAAAACCACTGTTTCTGTGTTTAAATGTGTCTGTTCTTCCATGAGGACACACACAAACACACACACACACACAGAGAGGGGGGGGAGGGAGGGAGAGAGAGAGAGAGAGAGACGCTTTATAAGCTTTGCTTCTGAGGGGTTTTTTTTCCACATTTTTCTATTATTTTAGAGCCAATGAGAGAACAAATAGAGCCTGCACAAAGTGATAAGAAAAATGACCCTTTCCTGTCTTTCCATTACCAAGAGGTCTCCTGAGATGTAGTCATTATGATTGCTACCTAATGGGGTTATTCACACCAATGCTTAAGTCTATGCATTTGGAACATTTTACCCTATGTACTGTATAAATGCACCGTGTTTCTCATATAATAAGGCCGGGTCTTATTTTTTTTTGAGCCCCGAAAAAATGGCTAGGCCGTCTTTTCGGAGGTGACTTAATTCCCCCTCCTTGCATCTTCAGGCAGGCGGGCGGCGACGGCTTGGATGTTGACCTCGGCGTTGGTGGGGCACTTTGTATCGGGGTCAACACAGGCAGCACCATATCCAGGTGTGCAACAAAAGTACTTCCTAATGGCAAGCCTCCTCACCATTCCCACCATTTCGCATGTTTTAATATAGGCCTTAATTTGGGGGGAGGGGCTTAATTTCATTTCATGCCTATAAAGCATGCTGGGACTTCCTATTGGGGGAGGCCGTATTGTTGGAGAAACAGGGTATTATGATGAGGAAATTAACAAGGAGGGTTGTCCCACCCTACAGCATAGGCTCTCTGATTTTGTAATAGATCAACCTCCTTAAATAATAAGTGTGTTTGTGTGACCTGTTGCAACAATAAAAGTTTATTTGGGTTGAGCAAAAAAATAATTACAGTATAGTCACATATGTATGCATAAAGCCATTTTGGTGAAGGCATCAGCTTAGAAAATGGGAGACTGGGAATTCTAGTCTCTTAGGCATAAAATCAGCTAGGTGACTTTGGGCCAGTCACTTTCTCTCTGCCCTTTATAAATGGCAAAGCACCTCTGAAAATCTTTCAAAAAAAAAAAGCCATAGTCCAGGCAGTTATCAGGAGTCAACACTGACCTGAAGGCACCACTAAAGTATTTGTGCATATCACTTGAAAAAAAGATATCTAATTCTCATCATTCTTTCTTGACCATGGAGCATTTACTGTTTAAGATGCTCCTATGCTATACTCATGCCAGCTTTAATCTAAGCCAATTTAAGAAAATCCGGTCCAAACAATCATATTTTAGGGGGTGGAGCATTGGCCTTAGATCTGCTGGACAATGTCTTTGTTAAAGACAAAGATGCATTATATTATTTGTGATTTTTTCACAAAACAGGTGTTGGCATTTGTAATACTGAATGTATAATTGCTATGACACAAATAATTTTGCCCCATTTTACAACTTTTCTTGCCACCGTTGTTAAGTGTATCACTGCAGTTAGTTAGTAACACGGCACTTTGCTTGTCAGAAGGTCGCAAAAGTTTATCGCATGACCCTGGGACACTGCAACCGTCATAAATATGAGTCAGTTGCCAAGCATCCAAATTTTGATCATGTGGCCGTGGAGAGGCTGCAACAATCCTAAGTGTGGGAAATGATAATTAGTCACTTTTTTCAGTGCTGTTATAACTTTGAATGGTTATTAAATGTACCATTGTAAGTGAAGGATTACCTGCAGCAGGGAAGGAAGAGTGTACACAGTTTAAAAAGCAGCTCCAGAAAGGTGAGAATTAAAAATCAGTGGCAGTAGATCAGAGGTCTCATTCTCGCGGCCCACGAGCCAATTGCGGCCTGCAGGGCAATATCCTGTGGCCCCCACCGTGATATGAAAGTATAATATTAGTGTATAATATAAATATAAAGTATAATATAAAGTATAATATTATGCGGCCCAGCCTCACCCAGACTCTGCCTCCAGCAGCCCCCAAGTAAATTGTGTTTGAGACCCCTGCAGTAGATGGATGACTGAGCTTGCTTAGAACATACAAGATCCAGAGGCACCCTGGATCACCCTGACTCTCCTCCCACCCCCACAAAAAGCCTAACATTTATTATTATCTGATAATAAATGATATTACATTTCAAAGATATTTCAAGCAAAGATGCAAGGTTGTTCCCTTTGTATGTTGCTGGTTGTTAGATTTTTGAAATTAGTAACTCAGCCTAGAAATTTCTCGGCACAAAACAGCAACGATGAGAAATAAATGGCTCCTTGGAGAGTCTTTCATGGGATAGAAAGCAGCTCAAGTAAGATGAATGAGCTTCCAGCCTCCAGCTACAAACAGCCAATATACAGGTGATGTCAATCTGTACGGTTGAAAGTCATGGATTTGATTATTGCAGAGTATTAAGGCCAAGAGAAAAATCTAATTTGCTGCTGCATCAGTAACTCCGTGTTATAATCAAATGAAAAGGGGAAAATAAAAACTTTAGCCAGGGAGGAATATATTAAAATGGAAGCAAAAGATGAAAAACTGATGATGGTGATGGTTTTGCGGAGCACTTTCTTCTGAGCCTAAGACTGTAAAAAGGGCTTATTTATCTTTGTTGCTGTTGTCATCTCATCCGTTTTCTAGCATATTGCTGTCAACTCATTTGAAACGTTAGGATATTCAAGCAATTCTGATAGAGCAGTCTGTATTTGCCGTCAGAGAATTATTCGTAATACATTTCGGAGGCTGATAAAGTTTTATGAATCTGCAATGTATAACGAATAAGGGATAGTTTAATTAAAGTGTAAGTCTTGGGACTACTTGGATTTATTTAGATTTTTTTTTTCCATTGTGGAACCTACAGAAACTGTTGCAAGATCCTGAGACTTCTGTTAAGTTTGAGAATGGGTGAGGAGGAATGGAGACAAGCCTCTGAACGGTGAACTTCAGCTCTTTATTTACATAGTGACTTCTCAATCAAACAACAGTAACCCTCGCCTTATATAGGCATCCCTTGTAACGTTTTAACCAATAACAGGCAAGGAACGCTAGCTTTTATGACCAATAGGAACTCTCTGTTAAGGGCCAATCGGATTCCCCGGAATGGGCCAATCCGGTACGGCCGCTTAACAGCCAATCAGAAGTGCAGGGCCAGAACCCTGCACTTACTCCAAGCTCACACTTTATTACTTATATACATACACAACACCCCTTCCCCCTGGTTCCTTAGTCCAAGTCATAGTCTCTTAAATAGGACGGTTGTTTTTTCAGTCTTTTGGATTTCCTTTGTATTGGCTGGTTGCAATCCAGCTGAGGTAGGTCGTCGCTCAGTGGTGGGGCTGCCTCTGGCTCAAAGTTCACTTCCAAGTCATTGCCCACATTTTCCGCAATTCCCTGAGACGCAAACGTTTCTCCCTCCAGCTCCGCTTCTTGAGTTACATTTAAATCGTCATTTCCTTTGAGCGGGTTCTCTAGGATTTCCATATCTTCCGTACCTCCCCCCCCCCTCAGTTTGGTCGTAGGGGAGTTGCGGACTGGCTGCTGCAAGTCGTGACTGTAATTGGTCGATATGCCGTTTCCAAAATTTATTGTCAAGGCATTGCACAAGGTAGGATCTGGGGCCGGTTACACGTACTACTGTCGCTTCCACCCACAACGGGTCGCCCGATAAGTTCTTTGCATACACGAGGTCTCCTACCTGGAAAGTGCGACAGCGGCCGCTGGATCCTAGTGGTTTCTCCAGTTCATAAGCAGGGTGCAACCGGTCAAGGTGGGAGCGGAGCCTTCGTCCCATAAGCAGTTCGGCGGGAGTTCTGCCAGTGACACTATGTGGGGTGATGTGTTGCAAGAAGAGGATTTGATTGACCTTGTCGTCAATGTTGTCGTTTTGCAAGGTTCTCTTCACAAATTGGACCATGCGTTCTGCTCGGCCATTGGTCGCAGGATGCACAGGCGAGGTGAGTGCATGGCGGATGCCGCAATCAGCGAGATACTGCTCGAACACTAGTGCAGTAAACTGTGGCCTGAATGGGCCAATCCGGTATGGCCGCTTAACAGCCAATCAGAAGTGCAGGGCCAGAACCCTGCACTTACTCCAAGCTCACACTTTATTACTTATATACATACACAACAACTTCTGTCCTGCAAACATTGAAAAGATCCAGCTGTGCTTACCTTCAGCAAGATAGCTCATTGTCACATCTAACAGCCATTTCAGAACTGCTTCTGTATGAACTGATAAGTGAACATGGGATGATTTGCCTTGCAAATTGTAAATAGGTTCAAGTTGAGTATGTGAACAGTCCTGCTGAGAGACATGGACCTAAAATGAAGTGACAGGATAGGACAGGTGTATGACTTCTGGTCGACTGATTCCTAATTCAAAAGTAGTGATGTCATGTCTCCCTTGCTACCAGAGGCAATTTTGTTCAGGGAAAGTCATTTTTTTCCTGCTAGAACAGTACAAGTTACTCAACACTCAAATGGTTATTTTCTGGAATTGGGAAATTATAATGGTTCTTTCTCTCCACCCCATCCAAGTGATCCCTTTCAGGCAGTACATTGTATTGTGTAAATAATTATGGGATTATTATTATTATGGGATTATTTATTATTATTTATTATTATCCCATTATTATTATGGGATTCTCCTGGGGCGGCTTTGGGGGATGAGAGTGGGAGGCCTTGTGCTGTCCTGGTTCACTTCCTTCCTCTGCAGCTGCTCTCAGTCAGTGTTGATAAGAGGGGAGAGATCCAGCCCTCTTCCATTGCTTTGCGGGATTCCGCAGGGCTCGGTACTTTCTCCGCTCCTGTTTTAACATTTATATGAAGCTGCTGGGTGAGATCATCTGTCACCAGTATGCTGATGATACTCAGCTATATGTCTCAGCCCGAACTCAGTGACACTGTCCTTGTAAGTAGAGATCAGCAAAAAAATCAGTTTACATTCGGCTCACAGAGGACTCTCTTCCCACATATAAAGATTACATTTCAGTGATGGCTGACATCAATAGCAGACATTTTCTGGAATTGGAAGCAAAGATGGATGTGGGAGAGTCTAGGAAATTCCAAGGCTATAAACTAAGCATGGGTGTTCAATCTTGGCAACTTTAAGACTTGTTGACTTCGACTCACAAAATTCCCCACTCCACAAGTCTTAAAGTTATCAAGATTGGACACCCTTGGGCTAGGTATACTTAAAAACAAACCTTGGAAGAAGGCAGTGACAAATCACATCACTACTGCTGTCAAGAAATTGCACTATCCATAAAGTCAGCAGATTTTATTGTGCCTTTTTAGAAAGCTTATGGCCCTACTCTCAAACAGCAAAGTTGTCATTTTTCAAACACAATCTATACATGCCATTGGCTTCAGATTTCATCCATAGAAACAGATTGCCCATTTAGTTAATGCATCAGCATTAACACTGCCAGCTCCCAGATCATCCATTTTCAATGATTAAACTGGTCAAATGCACAACATATAATCACAAACTCGGCATGTAATTAATTCAGCCAAGGCCAGTTCTTGTACTGTTGCAAAAGAGCTAACAGCTAAATTGTCACAGTATCCCTCATGAGTCAAAGATAATGTAGGTGTAACTCTAAAATGGAGCCACGTGGTCATTCCCCATTACCTTCTAAACCCAATGCCTAGAAATGCTTGAATTAAATTTTGACTAGCTTAACAAAATTGTGCAGCAACTATCAGACACAATATCTTCATGACATTGCCTTCAATGCCCACTCGGTCCATGTGTTCTTCTAGGTACGATTTAAAGCACTAATTGTCACTTATAAAACTGTCCATTTTCAGGATTGCACCTGTCTCATTGTTTCCTAGTTAAGTCAAGCCAGAGAGGCATGTTGTGATCCTGCCTATTAAAGAATGTTGTGCAGCATAACCCAAAAAAGTGGACTTTGTTGCAATGGCTGACCTTTGGACACCGTGCCCTGGGCCCACCCCTGTCACTTTTCAGAAAGTTTTAAAGATTTGTATGTGTTGCTTGGCATAAGGATTGGAAAGTTAATTTGAACCTGTGCAATGTCATTTCTCTGTGGATTGAGTTTTGCCTTGGTTGTTATCATAATTGTTTTTCTGATGTTCATTTTATATTTTGTTTTTGTATGGTATTAGCTGTCCAGAGTTGCTATGGCAAGGTGGGCAGCCATAGAAATCAAATCAATAAGATTTAACCAGTGGGTATTTAAATCTCCCATGTTTCTCCTTTCCTAAGTAACTATAGCATGCTCTACCTACCCTAACCAATCTTTGACAGGCTCTCTTTTGGGGGAGAGGCCTCTCCAGGTGACAGTCCAGCTCTCTATCATTGCCCATCGTTTTCTATTGTATCAGCTATACATGCAGAATACATAAAATCCATTGCTTTGAATAAGTATTTATTAGAGGAAGTCTTAATAGCTTGTACTCCTTGAGGACCAAATCTCCACTCAATGCCCACTCTGCCTTTCATAAAGTCTCCGTAATCTATTAGTAAATATGTACCCAATATAACTTGTTCCCATCTAATGAGGTTCTGCCCTATTTACTTAGAAATAGCCCACTGATTTCAATAGCATTCTCCCCACTACCACTGCCACATTTTATTTGAAATATCAGCATCCCATGAGTAAAAAACAATATGCCTGAGCACAAGAGTGCTATCATCTTCTTGTCCCGCAACAAGTTGTCTTGCAGTGAGTTGGCTATGGAGAGTTGGCCGCAATGAGTTGGCCGCAAGTTGGCTTTGGCAAGTTGTCCCATTCCCGCCGTGGATGCCACTGGTTGCAATCTTCTATATTCTACTGATTAGCAAAGACAGGCAGTCCTCAGATTATGACTTGTTCAACAACTCTTCAGTTATGATGGTACTGAACGAAGGGGACTTACAAGTGGTCCTCAAAGTTGCAGCCCCTGCAATATCCCCATAGACACATGAGCACAATTTGGATGACTGGCAAAAGGCTTGCAATTACAATGGCTGCAGTGTGCCACAGCCATGTAATTACCACTTGCAATCTTCATTGCTGGCTTCCCATAAGCAGTCTATGGGGAAGCCAGCAGGGAAGGTTGCAAGTCACTCCTCTAAGTTGCTCTTTCCATAGAATGTCATGGGTTTTCCCTTTCTTTGGATATTGGTGGGAGTACACCTTAGACTTATTGGATACAGTAGATACTGACTGCCATTACCCAGCAGGGCTTTCATCAATCTATTTTTTTTTACATAATGCTTTTTAGTAAAATAAAAACAGAGTTCAGTTCTAGGATTATTGATAAATAACTCAGCGAAGGCTGAATTACAGCACCTACTTTATCTTGAGTCTTCAAAAAGAAAAAAAGCTATGATAAGATAGCTGTAACAACATTGACAGGGAAGACAGGAGAGAGACATAAGGGTCAAACTCACAAAGGAGAATGTCAAAAAAGACTCAGACAATTTGAACGTGTTCAAGTTACATGGTGCAAGCCTTTTCATTCTTTAAGCTCGTATTCTCCATACATTTCAGACTGTACTTTAAAAATAAGTGTTCTTTTTTCAACTAGAACCTACTTTAGAATATTATATACAAGTTATTTCATCTACATGACCTTTGTCACTGTAATATTTTAAAAAAATAATACTAAGATAACAAAGTACACACATCCCTGATATGAGTTCCATCCAGGGCACTCTGATTAGCAGGAACTACTGGAAGAGGAATGGAGAAACAATTTTCATACATTTCTTATCTTCAGCAAGGCTCAGCATTCATTATCTGTGCTATCCCTGAAAATAGGGGGAGCAATTTTTTCAGAAGACATTAGGGACTGCAAAACTAAGAGTGAACAAATGTCTCATTCCCACTAACAAAAGATTCCACTTGAATCAGAGGGAGCCATCTTTTCTCTGCAAGAAAGAAATACTAGTTCAAACTAGGGGTTCTGAATTATTAGGGTTTATTTCCTTAAATTCTTCTCTTTTTTCTTTTGTTCTTGTCAACTCATTTTGTATATTTAGTATATAACTGTAGATTTTGATGACATGATTTTATATAACTGCTGTAATAAAATATACAATTAGCTTCACAGTAACAGTACTTCAAATAAAAATAAAATCATAGATAGACTAGTCCTTCCATTACTAAAACTCAGAAAATATACCTTCCAAAGGATGGTTGTATGTTAGCTTCTGTAAACATTTGAGGCAATATCCCATTAAATATTTAAATCCATTTTAATTAGATTATATCCTTTTTTCTAGAGATGAATATACCGCACAGATGCAACTTCAGTTTTTTTTCCTTACTGCATTATGATGTCAAATTGGAATTGGAGAATTCCAGGTTTCAAACTCATCACATCCTTGATAATAAATCTGATCAGTTCTATAACTGATCCTTTGTTTGGGATAATTGGAAGATCCCACCTTTTTGCATAACTTATACAAGTAGGGTTCACCAGGCTATGTCCTCCAAACTCAAATTCCCCGGATACTGAAAGGCAATTCTCCTTTGCTTTCCTTCTGCCTTCCAAGGATGTAGCTGCATAATTGACCATGTGGTACCTGCCATTTTGCCCATCTCATTTAGATCTTACAAAATAAAACATCTTTTAAATTGCTGGGCATATATTTTCAGGGCATTGATTCATCCAGCAGTGCTTTCTAGGGACAGAGCTATTTGAAGAACTAGAAAACTTCAAAAGAATTTAATCTCAATCAACTACCACCAACCTACTTTAGGGTGAGTATGCTCTTTGTTGATGTAATTCCCCGTTAGGAGAATGAGTGCATACAGGGAGACATATTTGGGAGAAGTGTTTGAATAATACACACACAGTACACAGATACACTGTACAGTAAATGTAGGTATTTACTTCCAGAAAGGTTCAAGCAAAGTCCAAAATAGGCAGTCCAAAGTCATTCACAGGTAAAATCAGTCAGTTTTCAATCTAGGAATAATCCAAATATCAAATTCCAGTGTCAAAAACAGTTCAGTATCAGACTTACATTAAATCCAGTAATATCAGTCAATCAGAAGAAATGGAGCAACGGCAATACTTTCCAACAGATGGAAACAGAGATACATTCACACTCTCTTCTGAAACTCAGATTAAGACAATCCATGTTTCTGGCTCCATCTTATGGCTTTTTGAAAAACCATACCCAATTGCAGTTTTTGCAATCTCTTAAAGACATAGTACTAAAATGTTTATTCTGGTTTATATATTTCTAACGCAAATACCTTAAATTCACTTAACAACAATGTCACTAATGTATCAATTGCGCTGATTCACTTAACAAATGTGGCAAGAAAAGTGACTTATATTAGGTGATTTATATTCCTAACATTCTTTCCAGATATCCAGAGAAGAGTCCTCATGGTAGAATTAATCTCCCAAGTTCCAACCTTGCAGGCCAAATACAGCCAAATGTAAAATATCTCATCCCAGGATAACTTCAAAATGTTAAAGGTCTCATTGCTAAAGACTTCAGTTTCTTAATTTTAGGGATAGTAAGTTCAAAAGACAGGATTCCTCATTAGGATATCTCAGCAATACAATTAATTATATTCTTTTTAGGGGGTCTCATGAGGCCAAAACTTTAGTAATCATAAAACATAATCAGCAAAGTAGTAACCACACCCTTCACAGTCAAATCTAGGTTACTCTTACTGCAGTTCTCAGCCAGCCATAGTTGAAATGTTGCCAAAGGCAGAATTGCAGGTAGTCCTCGACTTACAACAGTTTTTCACACTTATGAACACTGCAGCACCTCATGGTCATGTGATTAAAATTCAGATATTTGGCAGCAGACTCAAATTTATGACCGTTACAGTGTCCCGCAGTCAGGCAATTTCCTTTTGCAACCTTCTGACAAGCAAAGCCAATGGAGAAACCAGATTCACTTAACAACAATGTCACTAATTTATCAATTGCACTGATTCACTTAACAAATGTGGCAAGAAAAGTCGTAAAATGGGACAGAACTCATTTAACAAATTTATCACTCAGCAACAGAAATTTTGGGCTCAATTGTGGTCATAAGTTGAGGACTACCTGTAGTGGCTCAGTGTTGTGGTTAGCTGGCAGCAGGTGAGGATGGCTGAGGAGAGTGAAGACTCAGAGGACGGGCCAGGACCATTAGGCAGTGGACTGCTGTGTGGGAATAAACTTTGGCTTGGGTTTGAGTAATAATTAATCTAATGCTTTATACACACATGCTTGTTTAAAGGTCACTGAGATAGTGCAAGGAAATCTCATCATGAGAACAGTAAAAAACAAACACAAGGATTAAGGAAGCAGCTCGGACAATTGTAAACAAGTCTGTACTATATCTAATTATTGTAACCCGTCAGGGGGTCATGCTTGCTATGTTTACCATGTACTAAAATCTCAATAAAAGGGAGCGCTGGATTTTGCTCTGGGCTCTCATCCCGAAAACACTTGCTTGTGTCTTATCCTTTCCATGAGAGACCACCACAAGTGGTGACCCCAATGTGATCCACTGCAGGTGGTACGTGTCCGGACCTCCATGTTTCCTCACCTGGAATAGGTAAAGTACATACTTAACTATTGCTGGACAATAGGATTTTTCAGGGAACATGGGGGGAAAACTTTCTCAGCCACAGGAACGTCATGTTAGTGAGCTGCTGAAGTTAGTCAGGATAAATTTCCTTATCTTTAAACCCTCTGCAGGGGAGCATATAGTTCTTTCAAAAGGTAATGTGAAAAGGCTGCCTGCAAGAGATCTGGAAGCAATGCCCCTGGTACTCAGAGAGGGGCTCTTTAAAGTTAGACACGTGAAGGAAAATTGGAACTATCCTTCATGAGGAACCACGGGCAGCTGAAATTTTGACATATTGGAAGGTTGTTATGATTGCTTTAGAGACCCAGCAACAACCTCTTTTAAAACCTTTAGTGGAACCTCCTCCTTATAAAGGAGTTGTGTTGCACCCTCCAACTCCAAAACCGGAGTATGTTTTCTCACCCCCAACAGCGCCTACGCCTGTGGAGAGGAAACCCCAGCCACAAATGGGAAAAGTTCAAGCAATGATGCATCAGGCTTTCAATGAGGGGAAGTTAGAGCCTGATGAGATTCCCCAGATAAATTTGTTTCCAGTTAATAGGCAAGTGGATGCTCAAGGCAACCTACAAGCGGAATGGGTTCCGATTCTGTTGGCAGTACTTAGGGAAATCAAGAAAGCCGTTAAAGATTACGGTATTCAAAGTCCTTTTACAAAAGGTCTCCTGACAAGTTTGGCTACCTCACGCATGATTCCTAATGACTGGAAAGATTTAATGAGAATGATATTGAGCTC
Organism: Hydrophis major; assembly: GCA_033807585.1. Taxonomy (NCBI): domain Eukaryota; kingdom Metazoa; phylum Chordata; class Lepidosauria; order Squamata; family Elapidae; genus Hydrophis; species Hydrophis major. Next base: position 113,023,033 of record CM066330.1, read on the forward strand.
TACTCAATATGTGGTTTTTGATTCAGAGTACCAAAGGGAAGCTATCACTAGGGGATGGAATTCGGGGGGGGGGCTGTATACGCCAGACCAAATCTATGGGGCAAGCTTGTTTTAATCCCCTGCTGATCAAGCTACTAATTTGCCTGATCATATATTTTCCATGGTTATGGCGACTGTCCTTGGGGCGCTGTCCCGCATCCAGGATGTGGGAACCCTGGCACGGTCTTTTTCTCAAATTAAGCAAACAGCATCTGAGCCCTATAGCAATTTTGTGGAAAGGCTACAATTGGCTATTACCCGGCAAATCTCTAATGAGGAAGCGGCAAAGGAACTTTTGCTGAAATTGGCAGTTGAAAATGCAAACGCTGACTGCAAGCGTATCTTACAGACTTTGGTGGCTAGAGGTGAGGTGACTCTGGCTGATCTGTTAAAGGCATGTGCAGTGCTGGGTTCTCAGGCTTACAACATGGAGACTTTGGCTATGGCATTACAAAAAGGGATGAAACCTATGGGGAATTGTTTTAATTGTGGGAAGCCTGGCCATTTTAAAGCCCAGTGCCAAGCCCCTGTGGGGGCGAATGGCATTTAACAAAAACAAAAATAAGGATGTCCGCCCGAAGTCAGTCTGTCCGAAATGCAAAAAAGGGTTTCATTGGGCAAATCAATGTTGCTCTGATCAGAACCAAAATTCGGGAAACTAAATTTGGGGCGTGCAGCTAGCCCCGCTCCCAAGGCGGTCACAAAAGCATCACCTGCAACTACCGGGAGTGCAGGTTTGGGTTTAAAAATGTTGAACTCAATTGATGTGACCTTTCCTAATCAAGTGTACATTGAGGACACTCATTTGCATGGGACACTGCCAGAAAAAACAGTGGATTGGTACTTCCCAAGTCTTCTGCATCAAAAAAAGGGTTCTTTGTTATTCCAGGAGTTATTAATCAAGATTATAAAGGGGTTATTAAGGTACAATTGTATACTGATACTCCTGCATCATTAATGGCCGGTGACTCTATTGCCCAGTTATTATTGCTTCCATACATTCCTATGAATCCTTTAATTGGGATCCCATTAACTGGCGGTTTTGGGTCCACTGAAATGGCCAGTTCTCCAGTTGCTGCAGAATTGCTTGCACTGACAAAAAAATTGAATACAGACCAACCTAAAATGACAATTGAAATTCAGGGAAAATCATTTTCTGGCCTTATAGATTCCGGAGCAGATGTCTCTGTGATACGCCAAAAGGAATGGCTAAATGGGTGCTTGAGGATTCTCCGGCTGTTCGTGGAGTGGGTGGTATGCAGTTTGCAAGAAGTAGTGTACGTTGGTTGAAGGCATTGCATAGAGAAACTGGTGAGACCGCAAAGATTCAGCCTCTTGTGTTGCCCCTGCATATAAACTCGTGGGGCAGAGAATTACTGTCACAGTTCCGCACAAAAATTGTTTTTGGATAATGGAAAAATTACAATTATCAACCTCTCAGCCAGTTTGGTTTGACCAATGGCCACTTCCACAGGAAAAGCTTATAGCTTTACATCAATTGGTAGCTGAGCAGCTCCAATTAGGACACATTGAGCCAACTTCTAGTCCGTATAACACTCCGGTGTTTGTTATCAAAAAGAAAAGTGGAAAATGGAGATTTTTACATGATTTGAGAGCTGTCAACACCATCCTTCAACCAAGAGGAGTGTTACAATGTGGTTTGACTAACCCGAACCTGATCCCGCGCAATTGGGATCTAATTGTAGTAGATTTGCGGGATTGCTTCTTTTCTATCCCTTTGCATGCAGATGACAAGCAATTATTTGCCTTTACCGTACCTGAGTTAAATAACAATACACCTACCTTTCATTATCAATGGAAGGTTTTGCCACAAGGAATGCTAAACAATCCAACGATGTGACAGTCATATGTTCGAATGGCTCTGGTTCCGTTCAGAACCTCCCATCCTGGGTGGAAGGTTTACCATTACATGGATGATATTTTAATTGCAGCTCCCGGCCCACCGGGAACGGTTAAGGCAGCGTTACCCTGTCTTAAAGAGGTATTATTGCGATTTGGACTTCATATTGCCCCAGAAAAAAATCAAAGTCAAACGCCATATGCCTACCTAGGGCATAAGGTCCTTGCAACCTATGCCCATCTGGTTATTCCGGAAATCAAAATTGAGGAAAAGATTTCTCTAGTAAAATTACAACAAATACTAGGAACAATTAACTGGGTTAGACCCTATCTGGGGTTAACTACAGCATTACTCCAGCCCTTGTTCTTGGCCCTAAAGGGCTCCGCGAGACCGGATTTTGCAATAACCTTATCAGCAGAACAAAGGGAGGTATTGACACACGTAAATGCAGCTTTAACGCAGCGTTGGGTTGATTGATGCATTCCTGATACCCCATTTGCTTTGGCAATTTTACAAACTCCAGCCTTACCTACGGCAGCTTTATTTCAATTACATGAGGCGCAGGTTTATATCATTGAATGGTTGCATTTGCAGAATACTCCCAGAAAAACAGTTTCTACTATGGCTATACTTTATAGTGAGTTAATAATCAAAGGCCAGAATTGCAGTATGCATTTATATGGCATAGATCTAGTTCAGTTATTTTTACCTATCTCCCTCACTTTGTGGGAAACTTGGTATAGTCAATCCATTGAATTGCAAATTGCTCTTGAAAATTGGCCAGGGAAGATTTCTTGCCATACCCCCAGTGACCCCCGTTTCCAATTGCTTCGTAAAGTATCTGTAAATTTTAATTCAATTATTGCTAAGCAGCTAGTTGAGGGCGTGACCATTTATGCGGACAATGGTAAGACCTACGGCGTTTGTGCATGGAGACAGGAAAGGATATGGAAAACAAAAAGTACCCCTCCTCAACAAGCACAAAGGGCTGAATTAGCTGCTGCTATTTTGGCCTTACAGGAATTTGCGCAAGAACCGCTAAACCTAATTGTGGATTCTCTTTACGTTTATCAATTGATACTTAACATTGAATTTGCTTATCTGTCCCCATCTGTTGATGCTAATCTTATGAGTTTGTTTTTAGCCCTGCAAAGCTGTCTTCATTCTCGCATACATTCTTTGCATGTTGCACATATTTACAGCCACCAGCCACTTCCCGGGGAGCTGCAGGAAGGGAATGACGTGGCCGACGTGGCCGCCTCGGCCATGTCCTGTCTCTTGCTTTCCCATGTTATTCCGTGGAACTAACATAGCTATTTTCATCAAAATGTCAAAGCTCTTCATAAACAATTTGGGCTCACTGCTGCAGAAGCAGCAGCTATTATCCAGCAATGTCCTAGTTGCAGTGCCCAATCCAGTGCTCTTCCTCAAGGAGTAAATCCTCGGGGAACATCTGCTTGTCAGCTATGGCAGATAGATGTCATACAACACCCTCCTTTCAAACCATGGCACCATCTGCATATCACCATTGATACCTATTCAGGATTTATTATGGCAACACCTCAATGAGGAGAGGCTACAAAACATGTAGTCAACTATTGTCTCCCTACCTTCACACATGTGGGGCCACCAATGGAGATAAAAACCGATAATGGCCCTGCTTACGTCAGCACCGCCTTTGCGGAATTTTGTCATCGATGGTCAATTATACATAAATTTGGCATTCCCTACAACTCCACTGGTCAGGCCATTGTGGAATGAGCTAATCAGACACTCAAACAAGCGCAAAACGGGGGAAGTGGATGGATATGGTTTGCCTTACATACAAAACATTCTTAATATTACCTTATATACTTTAAATTTTCTACACATGACAAGATCTCCTGCTGCTACGGCAGCCAGTAGGCATTTTGCTTCCTCCTCTTCTGCAGGAGCGCCAAGACCAAAAGTTTGGTATAGGAGACTGCCAGATCCAACGTGGAAAGGACCTGTCCCGCTGATAACTTGGGGCCGAGGATAGGCTGCCATTGAAGATGAGGGGACAGTTGTTTGGGTTCCTGCTCACTGTGTGCATCCTTATCATCAGCCAAAGGGGCAAGGGGGTGGATTTGGGGAATGGAAAAGAAACACGTTGATCCAGGACATGGGGAAGATAGCAAACCTTCTTAACAAAATTGATTGTTGGGTATGTATGCACATGCCAACTCACAAAACATCAGGGCTTCCAATGGTTGCAGTATCTCTGGCCAAAGGCGACTGGTATAAGGGACAATGCTATGGTTGTTCGGGGACATGGTCTAACAGTTGGACTCCAAGTAACATAACTACCTTAAACCTTGGAAGCCGGATCCAAGGTGGCGGGTATCTGTTGGACCCACAATGAGACGGTAGAGAATATGACTTACTTGGGAGCATATCCGTTTTGCAACAAAACAATTGTTATTGGCAATGGAAGTCGGGTTTATTTGGATGACATGAAAACTAAAAATCTCACTTACTTTGTACATAACATTTCTAGATTTGATATCACATCTTTGATCAATGAAAATGGGTGTCCATATATTCCTGCCACATGTTGTCCCATCACGAAAGAAAACCAGTTGTCTAAATGTGCGGATGGGACTAACGCACCATCGTCCACTTATTTGGCTATGTTAATGGAGTCCTTTGCAAAACTAATCTATGCTGAGCCAGGTAAGGTTGGTCATCTCCTGGGAGCAAATTTATGGTTGCTGTGTGGCCGGATGGCCTCTGATCGCATGCCAGCACGATGGAAAGGGGTCTGCACCTTTGGGAAATCCCATCTCATGTCATTTCAAAATCTTTGGGGACTGCTCATATCCACAATGCACGTTCTGCAACGAAAGTAAACTCTGTTTTGACCCATGACTACTGGACACAAATATCAAGGGGAGTTAATCCCTCTTTAGGAATCATGATGAACTATAGAGATTTGCATCGTTTGAACAATTGGACAATGACTATGTTTAATGACACCATTAAAACGCTAAGGCTGCTTGAAGAAGAGCAAGGCAAAATTCGTGACTTTGTCCTGCAAACCAGATATGCGGTGGATACTATTCTGGCTGCGAAAGGGGGAGTTTGCGCTGTGATTCATACACATTGTTGCATATATATCTCTGATTATTCTCCAAACATTACAGCTACTATACATCATATGGAACAAAACTTGAAGAAGAATCCATTACAATCGGAGGGTGAGGGACTGGACGTGTGGTCTACACTTTGGTCCTGGTTGCCAAATGGTTCATGGATTCATCACCTAAATGTTGGAGTGATATTGCTTTTTATACTTTCTCTCCGTGCATGCTGTATTATCCAATGTCTCCCTGGACTTTTAGGAATGTTTTGGGTGAAGCCTCCAGAAGGAGAACTGCTGTTGCAGATGGCGAAAAGCTATAGCGATCATCAAAAAACTAAAACAAGGGAGATGTGGGAATAAACTTTGGCTTGGGTTTGAGTAATTATTAATCTAATGCTTTATACACACATGCTTGTTTAAAGGTCACTGAGATAGTGCAAGGAAATCTCATCATGAGAACGGTAAAAAACAAACACAAGGATTAAGGAAGCAGCTCGGACAATTGTAAACAAGTCTGCACTATATCTAATTATTGTAACCCATCAGGGGGTCATGCTTGCTATGTTTACTATGTACTAAAACCTCAATAAAAGGGAGCACTGGATTTTGCTCTGGACTCTCATCCCGAGAACACTTGCTTGTGTCTTATCCTTTCCATGAGAGACCACCACACTGCTGCCTTCAGAGATTGTGGAGGCTGCCAGCAGCAATGAGGAGGTTCCTGAGGAGCCTATGCTAAGTGCGCGTGCACACAGGATTGCTCAGAGGAAAGAGCAGCTACAACACAGGCAACTCGAGAGTAAGGCTGCAAGATAATGGCCCCCCTTCAAGAAGATAAAAGCCAGCTGTGAATCGGACATTCTTTGTAGGAAGCAAAAACATTTTGAGACTCCAGCCTCATGGACACTGCAGTATCTTAAGTTAGTATTTGAAGACTCTTGTGTTGTAAAATATTTCTTATCTGTTACTCGCAGTTTTGGTGAGGCTTGTGTTTATCAAAGTTAATTAGTTTGCAGCAGCCTTTTAACCAGGGATTCGTAAGAATCATTAAAAGGTTTCTGTTCCCTTTGTTTCGTGTTTGTTTTATTGGAATAGGGTTTGGATCAGAACACTCAGACTGAATATACATCAAAATCAGTACTAGTCACTAGAACCTTCGAAACTGGATGACATTTTGATGAATCTAAAGTATAAGTCTTAATTGAAACCAAAAGAAAGCCTTTGTAGCCATTTCTGTCAGGGGGAGGAACTGGCAGCCTGCAAGGGATGAAACTCTAAAATCAAAGATATAAGATCACATGATCACTCTGACTTCTCTACCATGTAGCCTTTACCTGTTTCCTGCCTGTAAAGCAATGCTGCTTCTGGAATCAGTGAAACTAAGCTATGGATACATGGAGAGCTGAAGTTCCCCCTTAAACAGGGGCTTCAACTAGAACTTAATAGTTTAAAAAGATCCCCTTTTATTATTCAGCATTCTAATTCCCATTTGCATTTTTTTCCAGAGTGGGGATGTTGTGTGTGCAAAAACGTTTGTTCCATTTACCACAGTACATGTAATAAATGGCAACTTCAATCAAAACCCATTTACCTATCAGTGTTCTAAATGTCTTAATTCAGAGGTCCCCAACCACCGGGCCCCAGATGGTATCGGTCCGTGGAACATTTTCTACCGGGCCGCCAGTTTGCTGGGCGCCACCATCTTGTTTTGATGAGAAAGTGCTTCCAGTGAGCTTTTCCGGTTGGAAAGTGGCGTTTGGGTCCTGAAGGAATCCTCGCGCCTTAGTTTCATTGAAGGGGGGGGCGGTTTTGGACAAAACTAAGGCACGAGGATTCTTTCAGCACCCAAGGCAAGCCAAGCCAAGCGACTGTCCCGAAGCTGTCCTGAAGCCCATCGACAAAGGTACAAAGGAGGAGTTGAAGGTGGCGGGGAGAAGCGGGGGCTGGCTGGCTGGCTGGCCGGTCGCTCGGCTTGCCTTGCCATGCGTGCTGATGCCGGTACCGGGCCATGAATCATTTTGTGATGATGGTACTGGGCCGTGGCACAAAAAAGGTTGGGGGCCACTGTCTTAACTCACAATACAATATTCTATTGTAGTTTCCAGGCTTCACTGAACCAGTCTTCAAACTGATCTGATTGTCTGCAAACGAAAAAATGAAGAATGATGCAACAAGTAAGATCTTGCCCTATGAATATAAAGGCTGCCATGGATCACTTGATGGATCTGTCTTAGAGGTCATTTCCACTTTTATTTTTAGGTCCTTCCTAGCTACTTTCTATCTTTAACCTTAGGCATACAACGTATTTTTTAAAAAAATGTATATGTACACATATGTACTACATGCGCACATTATGTAAATGAGATTACTTTGTAATTACAATAAAATATCAACCCATCACCTTCCTTTTCTTTTTTCATTGGAATAAACTGATGTTTAACTATTTAGTGGAAAACATTTTCTGAATCATATCCAATATTATATATATTGGATATGATTCAGAAAATGTTTTCCACTAAATAGTTAAACATCAGTTTATTCCAATGAAAAATACTCAATATAAGATATGCAAGTTCTCTCTACTGTTTATTCATAACAACTCATTTCCATGCAAATCAGAACTGCCAGAAATGATTAACATGCCTGTATGAATAAGCTTATAGCTATATTTTTATAAGATACAAAATGTAAATCCTTTGTTTACAATTTATGTTATCAATTCTCATGGTTGCCAGACTATCAGAACAGATATAAACAAAAAAGCAGAAGACCACATAAAAGATGTAAAACAATTTAATATATTAAGGCCATAATATATTTAGAAGTTCAATTTTCATTAACCATGAAAAATTGAAGAAATTAAAAGTTGCTTTGACAATGCCTCCAAGCATATTTCCAGGTACATTAGAAACATTCTAGTTTTTTATGATAACGTAAAACGAACAAGTATTGTTCTTGTAGATCAAAATATAGCCAAAAGACTTTACCCTAGAAACTAAATTCAAAAGAATAATTTAGAATTCAGAAGAAATAATGACACATTTATACTAGTACCCCACTTCATATAAGCTACAATACCCAACCACAGTCCAAAGCCCATCATGCTTTGTGTACTATTTACAAGATGCAAATAAGATAGTTTTCAGTTCAGAAAAAGGCTTCATGTCACATTAAAGAGATGTTTTAAGGTTCCGGATTCTTTTTGAACCTCCTTTATAACAGCAGATGAAGTACAAAAGAATTCCAACCAGGCCAAGAGATACAAGATTTCATCACTATTTCAGTTGAACACATCTTCACTTCTCAAGCTGTCAATTATTATCATATAAATATATCACCAGAGTCTGGAAGGGAGTACAGGACAATGGAAAATGTAATTATGGAGAAGGATCTTCACTCCGAATAGCTTTGTACTTAGCCATATCCTCTGGGAACACTTTAGTCAGTTCCTGAATCAATAGGCTTTTGAATTTCTAAGAGAAAAGGGGGGAAAAGTCATGCAAAGAAACTGGAATTTCACCTTTCAATATGACAACAATCCAAAGCATATTTCCAATCAACAAAAAGGTGACTTCACCAGAAGATCTAAGTTTTGGAATGGCCTGCCAGAGTGCAAATCTGAATCCAGTTAAAAATCTGTGGGGTGACCTGAAGAGGGCTATGTGTAGGAGATACCTTAATAATCTGAGAGATTTAGAACGCCTTTACAAGGAAGAATAGGCAATGATTCCCAAGGCAAGATGTGCCATGCTGATAGGCTCCTACTCCAAAAGACTGAATGCTAAATCAGAATGAACACAGAGCACAACCTCGCCTTCTTATACATTCTTGTACTGACTATACAAAATTCAGAGATGACTCAGCTAAGTCAGTTGCTTTACCACAGATAAGAATGAAGCCATATACAGAAGACTGCTCACTGTGGTGTATTTTGCTGACTCTGATCTTGCTGGCCTTCTGGAAAGGCCTGAAAACAGCGTTTCGTCATTTCATCTGGCAATCCTGTAACATGGGTATGGAGCCTGCAAAGTGGTTCTACTGCTAGGGAAATTGCATACACGGGCCTGCAGATTATGGGATTTTTTTATGTAGTAAACTGATTAGCCATTAAGCAAATACAAAATATAAAATACAAAATAAGACTATTGTTAAAAATAGAATAAAAATGCAAATTTAGGGGGACAGAGAAATATGATTTGCATCTTCTTTTACTCATGTATTTTGCTCTTTTTTAATATATGCTTATTATTGTTCTGCATTTTGCATTGATATAACCTAAAGGCTAATCAATAAAGGATTAAATTACTAAAGGTTTTTTATTATTTTGCTGTCTTATTTTTGTGTTTTTAACTGTGTACATTACTCACTGACCTATGCAAGACAGGAGACTGTACAAATTTGCAAAATAAATAACTACCTAAATTAACAGCAAAAACTAATTCTGTAGTTATTGACTTGAAGTTTTTGAATGCACATGCAGATAATGTATACTTAAGGAATACAAGGTTTTTATGTACAAGTGATAACTTACCTTCATAGTATCAATTTTGCCTTTCACTTGTTCATTTTTGGCTAGAGCTCTTTCCAAACATTCTTTAGTATATAATTGGGGATTACGACCTTGATCTATGTATCTGAGAAAATAAATATGAGATTTTAATGTGGTTCACATTTATTAACTATGCACATGTCATGCATTCTACCAATACTATTTTCTGAAATTCACACTAGATTAACATTTAACCTCATAATCACAATAGCACAGAATTTAAGAAACATTCTCAACATATAAGCAAAATTGAGTCCCAAATTTGGGTCATAAGTCATTATAGTTGTTAAACAAGGCACCCATATGACTGCCATACTCAGCAAGTGCAATACCAACTTCCCCTCAGGAAGTGGAGGAGGCCTGGCATCAACTGGCATGCAAAAACCTGCCATGGGTTAAGATGGATGTTGGCAACCCATGGCTCCAGAGCCACACGCGGCTCTTTGGGGCCTTTGTTGCAGCTCCCTTTGGCTGAACCCACCACTGGCTGGGCCGCCCCCTCATCTAAGAAGGGAAGGGCAATGGCAGCAGATGGAGACTTGCTCCATATTCCAGAGTGGGAGCAAAGCGCCCCTCTACTTGCCTTTTCTTCCGGCCCTTGTTGGTGCTGCGCGCACCTCAGTCACTCAGGGAGATGCACAACTTGCTCTCTGTCCCGAGACATGATGCTCCATGTCGTAATGGGCTCCAGGAGGAGGAGGAGATGCCGTCCCCCCCATTGTAAAGCACACTAAATTTAAGTGTGCTGCGCAAGGCCATGGAGGTGGCAAGAGCAGTGGCGTCAGGTGCACCCAGGCCTGGCCAGTGTCTTGAGGTAGAGAGCAAGTCACATGTCTCACCGAGCAACTGAGGTGCATGTAGCACCAACAAGGGCTGGAAGAAGAGGCACATAGAGGGGCACTTCACTCCCGCTCTGGAATATGGAGCGAGTCTCCATCCACCACTGTCGCCCTTATCTTCTCAGGCAAGGAGTGACTGGGAGTAGAGGGCAAGAGGCAGGGCCAGCCAGTGGTGGGTTCAGACGAAGGGAGCTGCAGCAGGAGACAAAAGAGCTTTATTTATCTGGGAACTTGAAATGACTCTTGATTTAAATCATATGGTAAAAAGTACCCAAAGAAGAAGAAAGAACATCATCAGCAAAAACAAAAAAACCAACCACCTGTTTTTTGAAAATGTTCAAGAGAGAACACACATACATACACACAAGAGAGACAGAGAAAGAGAGATGAGAGAGGGAGAAAGAGATGAGAGAGATATGAGAGAAAGAGGGAGAAAGAGATGAGAAAGAGATGAAAGAAAGATGAGAAAGAGATGAGAGAGATGAGAAGGAGAGACAAAAAAGAGAGACAGAGAGATGAGAGAAAGAGAGACACAGAGAAAGATATCCATTTCCCAGAGAAAACAAAACACCCGGAGCCACAAAATCTGGGTAGGCATGGCTGGATGGGAGGAAATGATGTCAAGTTGGCCACACCCACCCAGATTTTGAATCTCCCAGTGTTTTCTTTTCTGTGGGAAACGGGTCTAAATGGCTCTTTGAATGTTTAAGATTGCAGACTCCTTGGCTAAAAGGCATTGGCTGGCTAGCCCATTGGAGTGTGGGCCTCCTCTCCTCTTTGCCCCCTCACCTCACCCCTCTCCCAGAAGGCTTGGACCTCCACTCAACCATGTGATTTCATGGGCAAAATGAAATTTCAGCACTGAGCTGCAGAAAAACTTGCATCTTCGGGATTCCTTTCCTCAGCCCAATGTTGCAGTTCCCTCTGTGTAGAGAATATCTACACATGACCAGAATGATTTTGCCCTGTGGGGTGCAAAATCAATCTGATAGGTGGCCTTTCTGCCCTCAAAGAGGGTGGCTGAAACAATCCATGGTGAAAGGTTAGTGGGATTTTAGTACAGGGCACTTGCAGAATGGGGTGTTTGGAGTTAGTCTGGCTCTGAATATGCAAGAACCTCAGGCTAAAATCCCATTTGGCTTTCGCTGTGGAGCTTTTAAACTGGCATCTTTGAGAGTGAAGGGCTGCTTGGCAGAGGAACTTTGCCTTAAAATCAATTTGATTTCTGTTCTCAAAAAGGTTGGCTGCAAAAGGTCCTTTTCAAAATGGGTCCTGATGGACCTTTTTCAGACAGCCCCCAGCAATGAGAGTGAGTTCTATCCTTCCAACCTTCCCTGCTGGCTTCCCCACTGATTTTCTGGAGAAGTGAGCAGAGATTATCACAAATGGTGATCAGAGGATCATGGGCTGCTTGGCAACCTGTGGTAAGTGCAAAAACAGGTTATCAAAAACTCAGACTGTAATAATGTAACTGCAGGGGCATTACAATGGCATAACTCTGGGGATCAATCATAAGTCCAGCACCATTGTGTTTTTGAACAGTTGCTGGACAAATGCTTAAGCGAGGACTAACTTTAACGACACTGAGTTCCCAGCAATATATTGGGTCTATAAAGAAAAGATCTGGGGAGAGATATGAAGACCATTCAATAACATTGCATATGAGAACTGAGCAACTTATTGCTCTCATGGCCCATTTTGTAAGCAAAACAGACCATACCAGTGAAATTCAGTACCAAGCTACATGCAATTTCCCATTGATTCCTGGAAAATAAACCAAAAATAAATACTACTGCATTAAACATGACATAGACTAAACATATCAAGTTCTTAAAACTACCTCACCAAACTTCCAAAAAAATGAAATAAATGTCCTCCAAATCTGAATTTGTAGGGAGATTTCATTACCTTCACATTGCAGATACAACTACAGCCTCTGCAAATGTATTTTCCAAGAGCAAAAGGATATAAGATGCTTCTCAAAAATGAAACACTATTTAGCATTGTGCAAGCCAAAGGATATTTAAAATGAATTTCTAGTGTTTACACATATACTCTATGCCTTGCAGTCCAATTTATTAGACTTACTGTGAAAGATATGTGACTGCTCTTGTGTAAACAGTATCAATATCTCTAGGGCCAGATATTGACAGCTGGAGTAAGAAGTTAAGCACTTACTCAAAGACTTCCAAAGGTACACTGATGTCATGAAGCTGTTGTCGGCACTTGTCAATATCTTGCAAGCCTGTAACCATAAAATTCCTAGACAGAAACCATTTTTATTAATTTATAGCACAGTGAAGTTGAATTATCAATTTATACATCCTCTGTGCCAACAGAGGGTTTATAAAGACATTAGGAGGCTTGTCAATAACCAATCTAGCTCTATAATATGAAATGTTTGCAATAAAAATAAAGGAAACAGAAGCTCTCAGAACAAAAGGGAAAGAAAGCAAACTGGTAAATCTTTAAAATTCTTGCCCTGAAGCTCAACACAAGGAGTTGCTCACAAAAATTAGAATGACCATTTCAACCTCCAATACTACCATGTGTTAATAGCTTATATGGCTTTTGAAAGAAATGAAAGAAATTTATAAAAAGGATCTTATACTACATATCTGTTATATAGATAATTGCTATACAGGTAGTCTTCCACTTACAACTGTTTGTTTAGTGGCAACTAAAAGTTGTAAAAGTTACAACTGCACTGAAAAAAAGTGCCTTATGACTGTTTTTCACACAACTATTGCAGCATCACCATGGTCACAAGATCAAAATTTAAATGCTTGGCAACTGGTTCATATGGATGCCAGTTGTGATGTCCATGTTACTAATTTACCAACTACAGTAATTCAAGTAATTCTTTAACAAATGTAAAAGGAAAGTTCATAAAATGGTACAAAATTCACTTAACAAATGTCTTGCTTAGCAACATAAACTTTGGGCTCAAATGGTGGTCATAAATCCAAGAACTACCCGTATATCATATAGCTGTCACAAAAGATATCCACACTTATGAACAATACTTCATTTGTTAGATACCTTGACTTTCCTCTAGGTGCTCAAAACAGTAGCTACAACTAAACTTTCTTTTTTTCTCATAAGAAAAGTCTGTTATGGGCTCTAGATGGGCTCACAAGGAATGAGTGCCTGGCCAAATCACCCAATGGCTAGAATTAGAATCTGGAAGCGCCCTCCAACAATTTAACCACAACTGCACATTGTGGAAGAAAGTCTGAAAACAATTCCCAATGTATGTTATATTCCAGTATCGTAGGTTCCAGTTAATACTGAATATCAGGAAGAAAGCAACAGCTCTTAAATGGCAAGCAACTGTCTTTAAAGCAGCCTGGCACAAATTTGCTTGTTTTCTAAAATCAGTTTTTAAACAAGCAACTGTTTCAGACCATCTGACATATGTAATAGTTATATAAGCATTAACAATTATTAGAGCTTTATGGAGGAGGGGCTTCATTTTTTTTTTTTTTTACAAAACTTACTTTTTATAAACATCTAAGTTGGTAAGATTTAAAATATGCCGAGGGACATCAATCTTGAAAGGACAGTACCGTTTTAGCCATGGAGCCCAACGTTCAAATTCCGCCAACAAATAAAACTCTTCCAGGGGATTTGTAAATGGCTTCTTTAAGCCTCCCCCTAACACACAAACTGCTGGCGGTTCGCCTGCTAATATGTTTAAAATAATAACATTTGCTATTCAATGAAAACTGGGGGGGGGGGGTTTAATTTGAAATAAAACGCCGTCTCCCCACGGACTATTTCCTACAATTCCCAGTGCTGCAACTCCCGCCAAGCCCGCTCGCTTCGGAGAAAGGCTTTGGGAATCCCGAGTGGGAAAGAGACACGAGGGAGGGAGGATGCTCACAGTTTCTGGCTGAGTCCCGCTTGGCTGCTAGGCTGGAAGTCGCTGACAATGATGCCCAGCTGCCGGATGTTTTCCACGAACTTTTCCAAATGCTCCTCCAGGGAGTCGAACTTCTCCGCCATCCCTCGAAACCAGAGAGCAAGCCTAAAGCCCCTCTGCAGCAACCTCTTTCGCTACGCCGGTTCCCCCACGTTGCTAAGAGCGCGACCATGAACGCTTTTAAAGTACCATTTCCTCTTCCGCCTCAAGGAACGCCCACCTCCGCACACCCCCCCCCCACTTTTGAATGGAAGATAATAGGATTCGACGGCAGATGTTGTCGACTCCGCCCATTCAAACTGCGCCTGCCCTCATGCGCACGCGTAGTTCCCGCTCCTGTTTAGTTCTCCATTCTGAGCTCGGGGGCTTTTTTTTTTTTTTTTTTTCGGTCGGTCGGTCTGATTTGTTTTTGTTTTTTTCCTCAAAGGGATAAACGAACCCTCTTTTTATTATTTTTTTTTAAGCGAACGCGCGGCTCTCCAAGATTTAATCATTAGCCTCATAGCATCACATTCCTCTCTTTTATAATGATAATAAACCGAAGACCCGGAGTTCCCATTTTACAGGCTGCTCGCGACCTCGCCAGTTGCCAGATGGTTGTACGTCAGCCGTTAAAAGGACGGGGTGGTTTTGTTTTATCAGGGTTTGGTTGGTTAAACTTCATACGGCCGCATATTCGCCCGACGTGACGGGGCGAATAATGGGGATTCAAAACACGGGGAAATTCTTTAACAAGGCTGAGCTTTGTGGGGGAGCAAGAACACAATCCATATAAAATATGCCAGCATGGGATGGAAGGGCCCACTTACAACACTATCGGGGGAGCCAACTAAATTTCGAAGAAGGGAGGGGAAGTTCATCTTGCATTTCACACCAGGATTGTTGCCTGTCGCATTAGGATTCGCTTCATATATTTTATGATGCGGAATCTGATGTATGGACATGACTTTTTTAAAAAAACAATTTTTTTAATGACAACAAGGGAACCCTTTTCTTCTCAGGGTAAATCCCACTGCCTCTTGGTAACAAAAGTACATTACAGTCTTAGCTTATGATATAATGGACCATCTGCTAAAGCCAGGTCATGGCACACCCTTCAAAGTAAACCCGGAAGCCTGTAATTGTGGAGTCTGTCTGGCAAGAACAAAGAATGCTTATCCACAGGAGATGTGCATGTGTAACAATCCTGGCTTATTGGAAAGCTGATAAAAGTAACAGGAGTTAGCCAACTGGCAGACCTCAACCAACAGGGATAGAGATGGCATGCAGCAAATCAAATGAGTATTGGATAACTCCTAGGGCATTCATTAGCCAAGATTTGGGAACAGGGACAGCTAGAGACCAATAGAACAAAATGTAGAATTATTACTAAAATGTTTATTAGATGATATTTCTTATTGTCTCACTTTGTCCCACCTTCTCCTTTAGTGAAAATGTATAAAACTTATTCAATCCTTTGTTTTTCGCTCTTGGCATTTTGACCAGGAGCCCTTTATCTTGGAGTACTCCAATAAAAAGCAATCAGAAAATCTGCACTTTGTGTCTGGTGCCTATCATTGGCTTTGGCACCAGGCTCAGACCCGAATTGGGGACAACAATATAAGGGACCATGAAGTTGACCTCTACTTTTTTCTTTTTTTACAATAAACAAACTATTTTGTTTCTTATAGGACTTATTAACTTGTTTTAAATTACAAATGCAACTAATTCCATGTGTTAAGCATGTATTTAGCGGTCCTACAGATAGAATTTACACATAGTGCTGCCATATCCGGATTGCATAAAATCTATAAAAATTGGCCACTAGTTGGTAGGAAAGAGTTCAAATTTTATATCTCTGCTGCCATTTGCTGCTTAAAAGAAATTTCCCAATCTATACATTTTATTAATATCCAACTTCCAGAGATGTTAAGGTGCTACAAATATGAACCTCTGTGAATGAAAACCCTCATTGCACTAAGTCATAAAGTGATTTCTTTGGTTTTAGCTTAGCATGTTGTGTAAACTTAAACCCACAGGGCAAAGATTTTAATACATTAGCCAATTGCTACATTTTATGTTTATTCAGATGTAAAGTTCTTTGTTTACAGGATCATGAAGAATTTGAACAAACGTTTTCATTACAAAGAGGTACACCTTTGATGTAATAGTAATAGCAGAGAACAATGGAAATGTCATATTTATTTGTATTCCTCCTTGCTATGCCATACCACCACTCTTGCCATTTAGGACTAAAGCTTAATTTTGGCAAGTTTAAAGCTGCTATTCCTTAAATTTGTGTAACTAAAAACATGTAATGTAAAGCAATAAAACTGTAATCCTAAATACACTTGCTTGGAACATAAGCCTCACATTGACTTAGAAGCAGCAACTAATAGACAATATCGTACTTCCGAAATGCTGGATGAACTAGCAGATCTGGAGGAGGCCAGGGAGAATAAAGGAGCTATAAGAATCAAACCAAATGAAAGGTTTATAGGTTTCACTTGTTGACTTTCATTGTGCTCAATCCACTGGTGTTACCACTGAAATAATATAACCATTATCTAGTAGTAGTATTTTTATTTGATACATACTTAAGTGCAGTACAAGAAACAACAATTCTATAAGAAATCTTATAAAACTATGAAGCCCATAGTCAACATTATCTTTTAGTAAAATATAGATTATAGCAATTTATATTTTACTTTCTGTCAAATCTTGAGTTCTTTTTGTTCCCCACGCTTGCTTTTTTATATATATATATATATATGTTTCATCACAAGATTAGGGTACATCATTGTTAGGGATAACATTGGTTACCTAACTTAGTTTGGGTAAAAATAATATATAAACTATGTTAGTGAGTTTAAGTGTGTGTATCACTTTAACTGCAAAACATGTATTTTGCGTGCGGTTGTAAAATCACCATAAGAGGGAGCAAGAGAGCTCACTGTTTGCTGGCTTTTACTGTAGTAGCTGACAATGTTGGATTGATGGTGATTACTGTGTGTTTTCCCTGCTGTTGCTGAGAGAAGAAAAGGGGTTTGATTTTCTTCATATCTCTGACTGCAAAAGAGATATATTGCTGGACTGATTATTTGTAAGTTTGCTGACCTCTATTTTCAACACTGGACTTTGCAACTGATTAATCCCTGGATGGACTGAACTAGTTTATGACATATGGACTGTTTTGACTATGCTATAACTCTTGCTGGAATAAAAAACTATTTAACTGGCACAGTGTATCTGTTTTACTGAGTGTAAACTACAACAACATTTATCTCAAATCATTTGCCTGCCTGCTAGACTGCCGTTGCACGTTCTGCTAGGGTGTGTATCCCTAACAATCATATCTGATACAGATGATGTTACCTATTATGGCAATAAAACATCTAAAAGAAAACCAAGTTCAGGGAACATCAAGAACCTACATATATTCTCAACTATTGATTAAGTGTTTCCAATAACTAAGTGTAATACAATGTAGTTCTGCATTTCATGGCATCTAAATTCATGAATGTGATTTTATTATTTATTATCTTCATAACACACTTTTTTCTAGTTGCAAAAAGCAGCATATATTCTATCTTCCAAAACCTGAAGAATATCGGGTCTAGTAAATCCCACTCCCTATATTCAAAGATATCCATGGAGTCTGATGCCAAATTTACCAAAATAACAGAAAAGGCGGGATAAAAACCAAATAATACTTTTGCAATGCAAACTTTGTCCCTTTTGTACTACACACAATGGTATAATACAGATATTAAAAACTGATGCTTTTTGAGTTTGGTTGTTTTCTTGAAGATATTTTATTGTCCAGCTAGGTAACATCATCAGTCCTAGAATGTAGTGGGTTTGCAAACTCCCCCTGCAAATATCTTTGCCAATGTTTGAGGAAAATATCAACAAAAACAAACATAGGAGCAGGAACTACTTAAAGACAATTTCTGTCCTAGAATAATTCAATCCTAACACATCCATTTTCCAAAACCCTAAAAGCATACCAGACTATTTTAAAAGTTGAGGATGGACTATTGAAAACTGGGATGAGGATTTAGGATGCCATGTTCAGTAATTGGCTAATGTTAAAACTAGCCCCTTCTAGACTTGGTCTCTTTTTCTAGACCTGGTCTTTTAACACATTCATGAGAGTGTTAATGTCAGCCCTCAAGATACCTTCCTCTGTTGCTTTTCTGCTATTATTTCATTATTTCTCTGGGCTGTCATGACAATGGTGGAGGGGGGATTTTGCTAGAGAAGAAGACTGGAGGTGTTTGCATTCCTTGCTGGGCTAGCAAGGGGAGGGGGGATTCTTTTCTTTAACTTTCCATTCCTTGGCTATCTTCTGTCCTCTTTTGCGCAACTGCGAACTTTTATCAAAATATGTCAAGGTCATTTGACAAGACACTTCATCACCATCTGGAGATGACCACATGAGCTTATTCAGAAGTTTTAATTGGAAGAATAATTTGAACTTTGGGGGGTGGGAACAAACCTAATTCTTTGTATGTGGATTCTACCCGCCAATTTCTCAGTTTCGGAATTGATTTGTAGCTTCCACTTTATTTTCCAGTAAAAGGATAACTTTGCTCTACACCATGGAGTCTGAGTATTTCTTTCTTGGGATCTAAAGGGAGCACAGCCTGACATTATTCCAAAACTGCCACATCAACCCACCCGGAGAAAACAGCAACTTTTCTTCCGAGGGAGTTTTATCTCATGTCGTCTCCAACCAGCGATGAAGAGGATCAGGGAGCTACGGGGGGGCAGCCGATGCTGCTACCGGAGACGTCGGTGACTGACCTGCTGGCCGACTTGACTCTGGAAGAAACCCCAGCCGAGATGCCCAGATGGTCGTTGGGGGTTGGTTGGAGAGACTCTGAAGACCCCCCTCCTCCCAGAATCACTGCAAGACGAAAAGGTGCGAGGGAACAGCTGTGGCAGGAGGGGGAGGAGATGGAATGCAGGCTGGATCAAGCTGGGAAATTCTTTACGGATGTTTCTGAGAAGCCCGGCACGGCTCAAAGGTATGAGGAGGAAGAGGGAGCAAGATCAGCCCGGGGAAGCCAAGCTATCCCTACCCCACTTGCCCAGCCTACGCCAGCACAGCCACCTGCTGCCGCCCGGGGAGCCCCAGCAATAGGGGTGGTTCCTGGAAGACGCCACCTGCCCCCCCTAGATGTGAAGTTTGGAGGAAATCCCAGAGATTTGGGATTTTTCCTGGTACAAGTTGGGAGTTATATGGCAGAATTTGAGCGGGGTTTCACCTCTGAAGCAGCCAAAGTGAGTTACCAGAACCCTGGAAGGGTTGGCAGCAGACTGGGTGGTGACTTTGTACAATGATAACTCCCCCCAACTGCAAACCCTCGATGGTTTCATGACTGCACTGAGGAGAAGGTTTGAGGACCCTCTGGCAGAGAAAAAGGCCAGAATCAGAAGACCCTAGCCCAAGGGGGGAGATCTGTGGCAGACTACACCCAAGAATTCAGGCAGCTGGCATACCACATCCGAGGTTGGTCCCAGGAGGCCCTGGTGGAAGCCTACAAAGATGGCTTAAATGAAGATGTATACCACACGTGCATCTCCAGAAGGGATCCATGTGATTTACAGTCATGGTACTTGCTGGCGGAAGAGGTGGACATTGATCTAGCCCGAAACAGACGCAGGGGAGGTCCCGCCTGGAGAAAACCGCTCCCCCCACGTCTCCGAGAGACCTCAGCCCCCCAACCGAGAGGGGTGGCAGCAAGAGCCAAGACCACGGCATGTTTCCGTTGTGGGAAGGAGGGCCACCGGATGGCAGATTGCCGGGTAAAGACGAACCCACCGAAAGCGCGGGACCCCGGGAGGAAGCCTAAAAACCCCTCAACCAAGCCTCGCGAGACCGGGCTGAAGACAAGAGAGGTTGTAGAGGTCGCCCTTTCGGCGGGAGAGGAGCTGGGACCTCCAACCCCACTCGACGAGAACGAGACAGATTCGGAAGATGACGTCCCGGTAAGTTCTAACCAAGGGCCCATGGCCATCCCAATCAAGTTAAAGCAGCCCACCTCTAGGACTGAGGGAGTGATCTTGGCCTTACTGGACTCGGGGTGCACGAGGTGTGTAATTAACATGAAAGTGGTTAAGGGGATGGGCATCGGACTGAGAACTTTAAAAACGCCCATATCTTTTTGCCAACTGGATGGGTCGGTGGCGGGAGGTTGCCCCGCACGTTTTATAACAGAACCCCTAGAGATGACCATGGGAAACCACCATGAGACCCTGTGTTTTATTGTGGCCCCTGGGATGGAACAGCCTCTAATATTGGGACTACCATGGCTTCGGAAGTGGAATCCCCATGTAAACTGGAGAGAGGGGTGGATACGCATCCGCACTGATCGGCCACCGGAAGGGGAGGAGCAACCCTATCTGGAAGGGGAGGAGAAATCCCATCCGAAGTCCCAGGTACCCGCCGAGATAGCTTCTACAGGTGCCAAACACGTGGAAGGAGAGGAGAAAATCCCGAAGGAGTATTGGGACTTAAGAGAGGTGTTTAGTGAAGAGGCTTCCGACGAGCTCTCTCCACATCGGTCGACCGATTGTAGCATTGAATTCCTGCCAGGGGTGATGCTCCCGAAACCGAAGATGTATCCGATGACACCGGGGGAGTTGGAGGAATTGAGGGCATTTATTGACAAGAACTTGCAACGGGGCTTCATCACGCCTGCCAGACCTCGAGTGGCGGCCCCTGTGATGTTCCACGAGAAGAAAGATGGCTTCAAACGTCTGGTAGTGGACTATAGAAACCTGAACGCAGTATCTGTAGAGAACATGTACCCCTCCCTCTGATGAAGGACATGTTAGCCCACCTGGCAAAGGGGAAGATTTTCACAGAGCTGGACTTGAGGGAGGCGTACTACCGAATCCGGATAAAGGAGGGAGACGAGTGGAAGACTGCGTTCAACTGCCCAATGGGTTGTTTCCAGTTCAATGTTCTCCCTTTTGGCTTACAGGGGGCGCCTGCTGTTTTCATGCAACTGATCAATCAAGTGCTTCACGAACATTTATACAAAGGGGTTCTGGTATACCTTGATGATATTCTTATCTACACGGAGACTAGAGACGAACATGTGAAGCTGGTACACTCTGTGTTGCACAAGCTGAGGGCCGCCAAATTGTACGCCAAACTATCCAAATGTGAGTTCCATCAAGAAAAAATTGACTACTTGGGATATCGTATCTCCCCCGAAGGCATTGAAATGGACCCAGAAAAGGTGCGAGCCGTTTTGGACTGGGCCCCACCGAAAACTCGTAAACAGCTTCAAAGTTTTCTGGGATTTGCCAACTTTTATCGCCAATTCATCCCGTCTTTTGCAAAAATAGCCATGCCCATCACCAACCTCCTGAAAACAAAGGGGGAACTGAAACCAAAGCCCAGTCAGCCATTGAATTGGACCATGGAGTGC
Source organism: Hydrophis major (assembly GCA_033807585.1). Classification (NCBI taxonomy): domain Eukaryota; kingdom Metazoa; phylum Chordata; class Lepidosauria; order Squamata; family Elapidae; genus Hydrophis; species Hydrophis major. The sequence goes on from CM066330.1 coordinate 113,044,776, forward strand.
CAAGCTGCATTTGAAAAACTTAAGAGACTTTTTGCTGCAGAAGCAATACTGAAACACCCAGACATGGACGCCCCTTTCATGATCCAAGCTGATGCAAGCGATGTAGCAGTGGGGGCAGTTTTACTCCAATTAAACGAGAAGGGGACACTACAACCATGCACTTACACTTCTCGTAAATTCACTGAGACTGAAAGGAGATGGGCCGTTTGGGAGAAAGAAGCGTTTACAGTCCGTTGGGCCTTACTAGCTTGGAGGCATTTTTTGGAAGGAGCAAAACACCCATTTGAAGTGTGGACTGACCATAAGAATCTAGAAGCTTTAAAAACCCCTCGGAAGTTATCCCCTAAACAAGTTAGGTGGGCTCAGTTTTTCAAGCGATTCAATTTCTCCTTGAAATATATACCAGGGGGAAAGAATTTTATGGCAGATGCTTTGTCTAGATTGCCTCAATACAACAGTATCCGTCAAGAAGTGAAAAGGCCAATCGTGTCCACTACACAACTGGCTGCCCCTGTAGTTACCCGCGCTCAAAAAAGTAACCAAGAAAAGAATCTATCCACTGATCTGATGGAACAGTTTAAGGAGGCTTTGAAAACGGATGAGTGGTTTCTGGCAAATGCGAACAACTGCACTGTTTGAGATGGCCTAGCCTGGATGGGGGCGAAATTGTATGTACCTCAGAACCTGAGAAGCCACGTATTGCAACAAACTCATGATTCCAAAGTGGCTGGTCATTTTGGGTTTGTGAAGACCTTACATTTGGTGAAACGGCAGTTTTGGTGGCCTTCGTTGAAAAAGGACATTGAGACTTTTGTGGCGAGTTGTCCGATTTGCGCCTCAGCAAAAAGACCTCCTGGGAAGCCACCAGGACTGTTGCAAAATGTGGCCAGCCCAACTGCTCCTTGGAAGGAAAAGTCCATGGACTTTATAGTAGATCTACCCCAGAGCAGTGGACACACAGTCATTTGGGTGGTGGCTGACTTGTTCTCCAAACAAGCCCATTTCATCCCTTGCTCAAAGATCCCTTCGGCGAGGTCGTTGGCCAGACTATTCATTCTTCATGTCTACAGATTGCATGGTGTACCTGAACGTGTAGTTTCTGATCGGGGAGTCCAATTTACCTCGAATTTCTGGAGGGAATTTTTGAAGTTAATAGGCTCCACCCAAAGCTTAAGCTCTGCCCACCATCCCCAAACGAATATAGCCTGCGAGAGGACTAATGGGGTGCTAGAACAATACCTCCGATGTTACATAAATTATCAGGAAGACAACTGGGTGGATCTACTACCTTTTGCGGAGGTAGCATATAATAACTCTGTTCACAGTAGTACGGGATTTACTCCTTTCAAAATAGCAATGGGGCAAGATTTTGTACCCATACCTGAACTGCCTGGTGAAAACCCAACTGTCCAGTCACTGAGTGATTGGATATCTCAGCTTCAACTTAATTGGCCGGTCGTCCGAAAAGCTTTGGACGAGGCGCACAAATCTCAAAAGAAATTTGCAGACAGAAAGCGAGCTCCGCAGATGTCATATCAAGTGGGCGATAAAGTATTTCTCTCGACCAAGTATTTGCAGACTACTCAAAAATCGAAGAAGCTGGGTCCTAAGTATGTAGGACCTTTCCCCATTGACAGGATTATAAATTCTGTGACTGTTCAACTCACTTTACCAAAGACTCTTCGTCGTATTCATCCAGTTTTCCACGTTAGTTTGTTGAAACCAGAACGTACCTGTACCTTGAGACCGACCCAGTTTGATCCCCCCGTACCATTGTTAATTGAGGGTGAACAGCATTTCGAAATTAAAGAAATTTTAGACTCTAGAAAATGGAGGGGTCGTACCCAATACCTGGTAGCCTGGAAACATTTTCCTCCGTCCCATTCTGAGTGGGTAAATGAAAAGGACCTTAGAGCTCCTGAACTATTAAAGAAGTTCTATGCCAAATATCCTGATAAACCATGAAAATGTATAACAATGTTAACATGTAATTAAGTTGTTTTCTTTTAGGGACTTATGTCCTTTTTCTAGGGGGTCCGAATGTCAGCCCTCAAGATACCTTCCTCTGTTGCTTTTCTGCTATTATTTCATTATTTCTCTGGGCTGTCATGACAATGGTGGGAGGGGGGATTTTGCTAGAGAAGAAGACTGGAGGTGTTTGCATTCCTTGCTGGGCTAGCAAGGGGAGGGGGGATTCTTTTCTTTAACTTTCCATTCCTTGGCTATCTTCTGTCCTCTTTTGCACAACTGCGAACTTTTATCAAAATATGTCAAGGTCATTTGACAAGACACTTCATCACCATCTGAAGATGACCACATGAGCTTATTCAGAAGTTTTAATTGGAAGAATAATTTGAACTTTGGGGGGTGGGAACAAACCTAATTCTTTGTATGTGGATTCTACCCGCCAATTTCTCAGTTTCGGAATTGATTTGTAGCTTCCACTTTATTTTCCAGTAAAAGGATAACTTTGCTCTACACCATGGAGTCTGAGTATTTCTTTCTTGGGATCTAAAGGGAGCACAGCCTGACAGTTAATTAGAAGCAAAATTCCATTTATATGGCTTTTCACAAGGATTATTCTTGGTTTTAAGGCCTGAAACAAATGTTAATGAAAGAGTTAATTATATGGGCCATCAAACTGACTAACAAGCAGTTATGATTTGAATAAAATAAATTGCTTGCTCAAGCCAGCCAAATATCATACAGATAGAAGAACATACCCATTAGCAAGATGCATGCCTTACCATCTGCAATACCATATGGAAAATATAGGAAAATTCCATATGGTATGATTAGGCTACATCCTTAAGATGTGATCTTTTTCAAAATATTTGTTGCTCTATATATCATTGTCATCTTTCTGGGTGAGTGAATATTTCTGGCTTCCTTTTCAATTTGGAGAGAGGTGGAGAGAAACAAAAAACAACAACTCAGTTTTACATAGTTTGCAAGATTCAAGAAGAAAGTCACAATTCCCATTCTAAGATTTAAATTTAATATTGAGATGGAGCTTTCTTTAATAATAATCTTATGATTCTGTATTAAATAGGTATGCTTTCACTTTTATGTAAGTTTTGGGCTTTGATTAAAAATAATGAGGGGCTACTGATTTACCAAGAACAACAAAAAATAAGAAGTGACTTCTGACATATAATAACTTACTAATCCAATTAAAGGGGTTATAATTTTTGGAAGTTTGATAAACTGACAAGCTTGCTGTGAGATGCAACTCCACAACTAGTGCATTGTTACCATAATATTTTCTTTAGACTTGAGTCTAAAATATGGAAAGTATCAAACTTCTTCAATGGACTAAATATTATGATGCCATGGAGTAGAGATCACTTTCAAAAATGTTCTCAATTATTTATGTTTACCACAATTTGTTCTCTGACTTTTGAATTGCAGCAAATACCAATTCTCTAATTAGTGTACATGTTTCATATTTCAATTACAACCTTAGCCATCTGTTATTTCTTTATGTTGTATTTATTCATCAAAATTATATGGCCACCCATTTCATGAAAAAGTTATCCTAGGGAGCGTACAACAAAAAAGTAATATTTAAAAAACAAGTACTATTCTGAAAAAAATAAATATCACAATTAAAGTTTAAGAGAGGGCAGTAGTATAAAAAAATCATAATAAAGTTCACAGACAATACAACGGTGTTGGTCTTATAACTGGAGGGGACGAATCAATATACAGGGAAGAAGTCCAGAAGCTAGCCACACAGTGCTTAAAAAACAACTTACATTTAAACTCTTGAAAGACAAAGGAGATTGTGCTGAATTTCTGGAAGCACAGAGAGGAACTTGCCCCACTGTATATCAGTGTGGAAAGGGTTTTCTCTTTTAAATTCTTGGGAGTGCTTATTAATCAAGACCTCATCTGGAAATAAAATACGCCCCTGTTTAGGAACGCTCAGCAGAGACTTCATTTCCTTAGAGTCCTGTGAAAAAATCAGGTGGAACAATGGCTGATGACCTCTTTCTATCAGTCCATGATAGAAAGTATCCTTACATACTGTATAACAGTATGGTATGCTGGTTCAACAACTGCGGACAGGAAAGTACTACAGAGAATGGTAGATCTGGCATAAGAAACCATTGGTTGCCCCCTAACACCACTGACATTGCCAGGTCTTACCATTTCAGCAGAGTAAGGAAGATACTTAGGGACGATTCACATCCTGGTCAGTGTCTTTTCTCACTTTTACCATCAGGTGGAAGATACAGAAGAATAGCCAGTCAGGCAAACAGGTTTAAGAACAGTTTTTATCTATGGGCTGTCAGACTTCTAAATACAACTACAATCACTCCATGCATACATGGAAACATATGACTGGTTTCTCCCTAATTACTTGTATAGGGACCATTTTCTATATTATTTATGTTATATTGTATTTTTGTCATGGATAGCACCAGCAGGAGCAAAGTCAATTTCATTGTGTATATGTACAATGACAATAAATTATTGTCAAAATAAAACAATTATTATTAGATGTAAAAAACAATGGAGCAACCTCAGTACCTTGCTAGTCTGCTGGGACCTCAGATCCGATGGCTTAATCAAATTTTGTGAGCCCTTTGTAATATTAACAAGGGATGGAGCTAGCCTTGTCTCGGAGGGGACGATATTCCATAAGACAGGTACAAAGACAAAGAAGTCCCACCTGCTGAGTTCCACCAAGTATAGCTCTCTAACAGACATATCAGCCTTCAAGAGTTCTTTTCTTTGCATCTTTTGGCTGTCATAAGTAACGGGGGGAGGAGGGTTGAAATAGTTATGGGAAGTGAGCTGGAGGTTTTGAGAGAATAAACTATAAGTTGGGGGGGGGAATTTCTTGTTTATGCTTCTTTTCTATGCTATGAGCAAGCATACCTCTTTATCAAAATAGGCCAAGGTCAACGGACAGGTGCCTCATCACCACCTGAAGATGCCCACATGACATACAACTTTTAATTGGATGGGCAATTTGAATTATTGTGGGTGGGAACGTTGCCTTGTATATGTGATTTTTCACGCTCAATTCCTCATATTCAGAATTCCTTTGATGCTACCACTTGATTTCCAGTGAAAGATATCTTTTCTCTAATTAATGGAGTCTAAGTGTTTCTTTCTTGGATTTTGAATGGAGCACCAGCTGAACATTAGCTGTAGCATGCCACTTCTGGTGGGGTAGGCAGATATAATCAGGGGGAAGCAGTCCTGTAAATAATCCAGCACTATGTAGATGCTGAATAGGAGTAAGAGAGCATCTAATTCTGCAACACCTAGGAGCTAAGGGCATCTCCTCCATCACCTTTGACTGGCATTGACCCAGAGAAATGAGTTGATCCAGAAGGATATCATTGTCAATGACACTGGAAGCCGCCGAGGGGTCAAGTAGAGAGAGGATAGATGTGCATTAGTTTAATCAAGATGATATATCTGCAAGATGCATATTTTTAAATGGTCAGTGTAGATAGAGCTTAGTTTCAGTTTCGTTATGCACTTTAAAAAAAACAAACCAGCATGTGTGATTTATTATCAGCTTTGTACCTTCTGAAACCCAAGAAATGCTAAGCTTGCAATAACAGATGCAAAAATAGCTCTGGACAAAAACACAAGACATAAATCTTGCACTCTACCATTTGCAGATATTTTCACTCTGCCATATCTATCAAGCAAATAACATCAATATCCAAATGTGCTCTTTTCCTCAAGGTAAATCAATGCCTTAATTGACATAATTTACAAATGCCAGCTTTCTATAGTTTTGCAATACCTCCCGATTTACCCTCTTTTCTATGAATAACCAGAACCTCTATTTTTGCTATATCTTTTGTTTCCAATGGGTTTTAGTATTTCACGATATGTAAAAATGTAGATATTTTACCATTTTTTACATACACATAGATTAGAAGGAGCTAGCTATGGTGGCACAGTAGTTAGAATGCAGTATTGTAGGCTACTTCTGTCCCCAGCCTGGAGTTTGATCCTGACCAGCTAAAGGTTGACTCAGCCTTCCATCCTTCCAAGGTCAGTAAAATGAGGACCCAGATTGTTGGGGGCAATATGCTGACATTGTAAACCGTTCAGAGAGTGCTATTGCTATGAGTTTTAGGGGGTCTTTGCAATAATGCTGAAATTAGTAGATCAGATTTCTTTTCAAATGACTAAAAGTCCATTTTCATAACTTTAGAATTCTAATGAAATCAAGGAAGAGATTCAACTTCTGGGTATGGCAATGGTGGATTGAAGGTGGCTCCACTTTTGCGTAGCCGATGACCACAATGTAAACAATTGGTTCCTGAATTCCTCTCCAGATCATGGAGATGACAAGACACACCCACAAGTTTACTCCTTACAGAATCTCTGTGCAAAGAGATTGTAAAATATGATTTCCAGCAGTTGTTAGAGCTCTGGGAGCCAGGGGGAAAGTCATCTTGCCTAAGCCATGGTTTGGCACATTCAAACAGACCCTGGATTCATCTGTTTCCTCTCTTAACTACGTTAGGAAGCTGCTTATTGTTGATAGTTTTACAAGTTAAGAACCTTCTGAAAGGCAAGTTTGATTATACTGGAAGAACCTCCTGCTCTGGATAAAAAAAAAAAATCTATGTAAATTTAAGGATTAAAAACAAAAACTTTAAATTATGAAAAACAGCAAAGAGTACTAGAATATTTATTTTGAATAATTAAGAAGCTAGATTTGCTTGAAAGTATATGTCTTGTGAGTTGCTTAAAATTTTAACAATAGAATATATAAATTTTGAAATTAATTGTTAAGAAACCCTCCTGTTAGAAAGTTTTGTTAACTGAAAAATAAACAGATGATAAGAGGGAACTTCAAAGTTACTAGAGAGAACTAACAATTACCATTAAGAAGGAAAAGACCCCATTAATACAATGGAGCAATACTGTTTGATTGTAGAAGAAATAAAGGCTGTTTGGAAACAATATACTCAGAAATTGCCTGATTTTATAACAGAGAAGAAGAAATTTTATTGGATAAAATGAAGACTGAGTCTGAACTGAATGTGGATGTGGGTTTTTAAAAATGCCAGATGACAAAAGAAATGTGCTATAATAGATTTAGCTGATGGTGCTATAATAGGTGCTATAATAAGTGCTATAATAGATTTAGCTGATGGTGCTATAATAGGTGCTATAATAGGTGCTATAATAGATTTAGCTGATGGTGCTATAATAGGTGCTATAATAGGTGCTATAATAGATTTAGCTGATGGTGCTATAATAGGTGCTATAATAGATTTAGCTGATGGTGCTATAATAGGTGCTATAATAGGTGCTATAATAGATTTAGCTGATGGTGCTATAATAGGTGCTATAATAGGTGCTATAATAGATTTAGCTGATGGTGCTATAATAGGTGCTATAATAGGTGCTATAATAGGTGCTATAATGGATTTAGCTGATGTCTGAACAAAGGGGACATATAAATGATAAATCAGAGAAATGACTTAGAAAGCATTCTTATCTTGGATTTACAAAATAATGATGATGCTATCCATTCAGTCATGTCCGACCCTTGGTGATTCTATGGGCCAGATCTCTCCACATCTTCCAAGCTTGCACTACTTCTTTGATGGTGGGAATTACGAAAGGAGTATGTATGTTTAACTAATATTGCTGTTCTAGAGAGGAGGCAAAGAAAAAATGAAAAGAGATCAATTTGTAGGACATTCTTTGACAAGGTTAAAGATCAAGAAAAATAAATAGAAGGAATTGAATATGGACATTTGGTTTCTGATTGCTATGAATGGAATTTCTTTTTGAACAGGCTTAAAATATCTGTTTATAAATGGAGATATTTATTTCATTTTTTTTTAGAGAAAATTTTAAATTGGAATACAAAATAGTTCCATTAGATTAAGGCTAAAGATAATATTTTTCATAACTCTTAATAGCTTTTGGTGATTAGAATTAAATGATGAGTTTATATAATTTGATGATTGGTAACAGATGAGATAATGTAAGGTTTTTTTTTTTAATTGAAATATTACAAAATATATTAAGTTACTGAAATTGTTTATATTTGCCAGGATGGAGAGACAATCATCTTTTATATTTTTCTTACTTTTTATTTTCTTTTTTTCTATCTCTTTCTATTTCTTTTTATCTTCTTTATTTTTGGCAAAAAAAAGCTCAGGGCCATATAGGTTGAAAACATGCAGGAGAGACCTTCATCCTGGAGTGGATAGACAATGGCTAAAATGTGATGATTAGTCTTTTATCTTTGTATCTGTAAAGTATAATAAAAATTATTAGAAAAAAGAGATCAAGGAAGCTATGCCATCAAAACTCTGATGCAGGTAAAAGACTAGTTGAGTAAAGAAACACAGGTGCAGGCAGTAACTACATTTTCAATTTTTTTATCTCTAGCACTGACACCTTCTTTAAAAAAAACAGTAATAGAATGGAATGGAACAGAACAGAACCAAAAGACACAATAAGATAGTCATAGGACACTACATAAAAGCAGTCAACATAAATCATAATAGGATGCTAAATAAAAGCAATCAACATAAATCATAAGATAGAAACAAAAAAGTTATACGCATGAGATGCTAAAGAAATAGGTAATAGGAAAGATGAGAAGGATACTAGTACTTAGTTTCTTAGACAGAAAAACAGACTGGATAAAGATGCCCTTCCATGCCAATAATTAAACACAACATTTGTTGCACTTAGAGAAAAATTTGTCTGTATAATCCCAACCACATATCCAAAACTAGATGGAGGCTGTAATATTCTGCCTTCTCAGCTACTTTTTACTATGTTTTTGAGTGAACTTGAAAGTTGAACCTGCAAAAGCTATGTCCCACTCACCACTTACAAATAGCAACCCAATATTCTGCTTGCATGAAATAATTTAGTTTACAAATATAATTTGTAATTATACAAATTACAAATCTGTGTTACAAATTAACACATATAATGTACAAATTTAACAATTTATCAAGCTGCAAATGCCAGTGAATGAAATTTCAGCTTTAGACAATAGAATTCGAACCACAAATGATGAGGTAAAGAAATTGTGCTTTGCTTCTCTCCAAGCCTAGCTGAGCCAGATGTGACCCAGTGGTCTAGGTATTATTGAATTCCAGTTATCATCATCATTAGTCACTGTGACCAATGGTGAAATATTATTGGAATTTCTGTCCAACAATACCTGGAGAGCCATATACTGCTGCCTTTCCCATTGAAAATGCTACAGACATACACACACACACACATTGTACATATACATATAAACATTGCATTCTGTGTTTTATATATATATATATATATGTATACATATTACTACATTTATTTTTTCTTGTGAGCAAATACAAAATAGGGCAACCAACAAGAAAAAAGCCTCCCTACAAATTCTTGTGCCCTGACCTGGAGCTGTTCCACTAGATGAGATAATTGTTGTAAGCCTTGTAATTTATAGATGTGCAAATTAAAATGGCATAGGGGATTTAAAAGAGGTAATGTTGATTCATAACTCCATCTGTTTCCCAAGATTTTCCTACTGTTAAATCAAAACAGATCTAAGAACATTAGTGAGCAGAACAAATTAAATTATTGAAACTCATGCTATAAAATACAAGATTATTACCATTATCTTATCTGAATAAGCAATGCACTAATTATTACATTCACAGTTGAAAATTTATCAGGCAGAGAAGCTCAATCACTTGTGCAAAACATTTTTGACTTGACAGGGTATACAGTTCAACACCTAGCACTAACTTTCTTCCTCCCAAATACTGCAAATATTCAACTTCATTTTTAAAGCTCTTATTCAGGATGTCGTGTACACAATTTACTTCACCTTAGCATTTACTTTGTAACTGTCTATGACCTTCATCTCTGAAATTGTAGTTTTTCTAATCCTTCTCCCATAATACCATAGTTATATCTAGGGCTGGCAATAGAGTCCTTAAGGGTACTGGCACAAGGGGATTTCAATTTGCCAACTGGTGGCATTGAGTCTGGCATACCTCAAGAGTTCATAGCCTTCCCACAGAAGCCATGGCGGTGCGCCAAGCCATTGTTAGCCTGGTTCATTCTGGCAGTGACACATAAGATCTGGTTTTCATCTCAGGGCAGTTACAGCATGACTTGGTAGTGGAGGAGATTGGCATCAATCCATTGCCAAGGACAGATCATACCATCTGGCTTACTGGTATTATCCTCCTCTGAGAGGAGATAGGATCTAATAAATAAAGGCAAAGAGACGATTTAACTGATTGACAACTAAGAGATCCAATGGGTCTCCAGGTGAACTTGGGGGTTCCCTTAAGGACCTGGTGGGTGTTTTTGCTTAATCGCTGCTTGGCTAGACTTTTGGACTGCAGGTGGCTTCTCTGCACCGATTGTGGGACACACTTTATGTTAAGGACTAAGCTAACACGTTCAGTAACAACCCTAATAGCTTTACTTTAACAGCAGGCTCGTAATCCTGCACTTCTCATTGGCCCGTGAATAGTAAGTCGTGATTGGTCGTTTGATCTGATTGGCTGACAGCGGGTCTCTCTGATTGGATGCTTGTTAGAGCAGTAAACTCAAATCATTGGTTATTGTGACAGCAGCCAGCTCTATGAAAGAGCTGCTGCTGCCCAAGTATTTTGCTCTGTTCTGAAGTTACTAACAAAGAGTTGAAGTCACAGTTCGAAGCCTCGTCTCTGTTCCTTGCGCCCATGCTCAGGACATAACACTGGCGACGAGGATGGGATGTGAAGACGATAGAGCTGACTAAACACTCATCAAACAAGACAGAACACGTGGCTGAGAGCGCACGCAACAAACGGCAGGATGACCAGCGGCGCCATACCACCCACTCCATTTGACCTGGCAAACGAAGACTGGGACTCGTATATGGACCGGTTCCAGATGTTCCTGGAGATCAACAATCTGAAAGATGCTGCGCCTGGCAAGAAACGAGCGGTGTTCTTGACCCATTGTGGACCCGCCGTTTTTAAAATGGCTAAGGCACTTGCTAAACCGGCGGAAGTGAAGACCATGGATTGGGATAACCTCATGCCGATCCTCTGGGCCTATTATGCACCCACAGTGCCTACACTGATATGAAGACACAAGTTTTACCAGAGGGACCAACAGAAGAACGAGAGCATTGGAGACTTCGTAGCCGACCTCCAGAACCTGGGAGGACTCTGTGGTTTTGCAAACCTCGAGGAAGCCATAAGAGACCGAATAGTTCTGGGATTAGATGACCACACCGTGCAGAACATGGCGAAGGGAGACATCAGGCTCGCAGATGTCATCGCCGACGCTACTGCTGCAGAAGCAACCAGGAAGTCAGCCGCTTGAATGCGCCGAGCGAACTCACCGCACCGCCAACTCGCTAGTGATAGTACGCCTTCCTCTGAGAGGCACACTATTACCACCCATCATGAAGACCTCGAATCCTCCTCAGACAGCGAGGAAGAGGAGGTCAACCGGGTCCGCTCAGAACGAGATCAAAGGAACCAGAGACTTCCGCACCAATGCGCTGGTTGCGGGGCAAACCACCCGCAATCAGACTGCAAATTCCTCGACGCACTCTGCCATTCCTGTGGAAAGAGAGGCCACATCGCAAAGGTCTGCAGAAGCAAGCGAGGGTCCAGTCCAAGCCGGAGGAAGAATAATCTCCGCCAGGATACAGGCAACCCACCTGTAAATCGGGACTGCCTGAACCACCCATGGAACAACCATTACTACAGAAATTGAGCACCTGCCGCTTCAACGAGACGAGAAGAGGCACACCAAACTATCACTATAGGCCACGCTTCATCACTAGATGCAAGGAAGATTCGAATAAAGGTCGCTATTGAGAATCAACCTTGCATGATGGAAGTCGACTTGGGGTCATCCCTATCGATGGTCTCCTGGAAAACCCTCAAACAGCTGAGCCCTGCCATCTGTCGCCAGGATCTCAGCACTCAAAGAATCATCCTAAAGGACTACCAAGGAAACAGAATTCCGGTTGTCGGTTCCAGCCATGTCCAAGTATCTTTCAAAGACCGCACTGCAACGCTATCTCTGACCATCGTCAATCGTGACCGGCCCAGTTTGTTAGGGTTACAGTGGTTCGCCCCACTCGGAATTGAACTAGCTGGCATACACCAAACCGAAAGCGATGACTGGGAAGAGCCCTCATCCAGGAATTCCAGGACGTTTTCACAGGGAAGTTAGGCAAGTACAAGGGGACCCCTATATTGTTTAATCTCAGCCCCGATGTAGCTCCCATTCACCTTAAGCCTCGTCAAGTGCCTTTTGCACTCAAGCCAAAGATCGACGAGCAACTGGACAAATTAATAGCCCAGGGTGTATTGGAAATGATTGACCATGCCCGATGGGAGACCCCAATAGTAACACCCATAAAGCCAGATGGATCGTTAAGAATTTGTGGGGATTACCGGGCCACCCTAAATCATATGCTTCAGCAGAGCGCTTACCCGGTACCGGTGGTCCAACACCTTCTTCACTCCCTGAGTGGCGGAAAAATATTTGTGAAATTGGACTTAGCTCAGGCGTACCAACAGCTACCCGTAGATGCGACAACTGCAGAAGCCCAGACTATAGTCACACACAGAGGTGCCTTCAAGTGCAATAGACTCCAATTCCGAGTAAGCATGGCACCGGGCATTTTCCAAAGTCTGATGGAGAGACTATTACAAGGCATAAAAGGCGTTGTGCCTTATTTTGACGACGTCTTAATAGCTGCCCCTACTAAAGAATTATTAGAACAACGACTCAGAATGGTTCTCCAAAAATTTAAAGACGCTGGCCTGAAGGTAAAAAGGGACAAATGTCAACTTTGTACGGAGAGAGTGGAATTCCTGGGATATCTTCTCGACAGACAGGGAATCCACCCCACCGAAAAAGAACTAACCGCAATCAAAAACGCCCCAAGACCTAGAAATAAGACAGACCTCCAAGCCTTCCTGGGACTCATTAACTTTTATAACATCTTCTTGCCCCAGAAGGCGACCATAGCTGAGCCCCTACATAGATTTCTCAACAAAAAGGCTTCCTGGGTCTGGGGATGGCATGAAGAACGAGCATTTCAACAAATAAAAGATCTCTTAACTTCTGATGCTGTATTAATATAATACAATGAGACTCTACCCTTAACGGTTACCTGTGATGCCTCACCATTCAGAGTGGGAGCCATTTTAAGCCACGTCCTGCCAAACGGTAATGAGGCACCTATTGCGTTCTTTTCGAGAACTTTGTCTAAAACTGAAAGGAACTATAGCCAACTTGATAAAGAGGCTCTCGCCATTGTGTCCGCAATTAAACGTTTCCATGAGTATGTTTATGGGAGACCCTTTGCCATAATTACAGACCACAAGCCGCTACTTGGCATTTTAGCAGGAAACAAACCAACTCCCCACATCTTATCACCAAGAATGACACATTGGTCGGAGTTTTTAGCCGCATACAATTACCAACTGCAACACCGCCTGGGGAAAGCCATTCCCCACGCTGACGCTTTGAGCCATTCTCCGCTACCAGATGTCATAGATGACCCAGCTCCAACCCTAGCTGTATTGCAAATCGAGACTCTTAAATCACCACCGCTGACCTCTCGGGACATCGCCTCAGAAACAAAAAAGGACCCTTCTTTGGCACGAGTCCTCAGCTGGGTGGAACAAGGTTGGCCGGCCAACGAACCCAATGACACTTTCAGGCCATTCAGAAATCGAGAGACAGAACTATTCTCTCAAAAGGGCTGCATCTTGTGGGGAGACAGAGTCGTCATCCCAGAGAAATTGCAACATAAAGTTTTGAAAATGTTGCACGATGGACATCCAGGCATCGTGCGGATGAAGGCATTGGCAAGGAGTTATGCGTGGTGGCCAGGCATAGATGCGCAGTTAGAGGCCTGGGTGGCTACGTGCAACAAGTGCCAGGAGACTCGCTCCGCTCCTCCAAAAACACCCCCAACTCAATGGGAAACACCTCGTGGTCCCTGGTCCCGTATCCACATCAATTTTGCGGGACCCACAAGAGGACACACTTTCCTTCTAACCGTGGATGCCTATTCTAACTGGCTCGAGATCCACAAAATGAAAAGCACCACCACAGAGGCAGTCATTAAAAAACTGAATAAGCTATTCGTTACCCACAGATTGCCGGATGTCCTGGTCTCTGATAATGGCCCTCAATTCACTGCCCTGGCATTCGAACAGTACCTAGCAGACCGGGGCATCCGCCATGCCTTAACATCACCAGCTCACCCTGCGGCCAATGGTGGGGCTGAGCGAATGGTCCAATTTGTAAAGAAAACCTTACACAAGATGGACCAGGGAGACATTGACGATAGGATAACCAGGATGCTTCTCCTCCAACATATTACTCCAAGCAGCATCACAAACAGAACCCCAGCCGAACTCCTGATGGGCCGAAAACTTCGCTCACATCTCGATCGCCTCCACCCTGCTTACACACCAGAACAACCCCTGGGATCCAGCAGCAAGTGTCGTTCATTCCAGGAAGGTGACCCCGTTTTTGCAAAACACTTCTCGGGTGACCCATTATGGGTCCCCGCTACCATAACGCAACTTAGAGGGCCCCGATCATACCATCTACAAACTGCGGATGGAAAAATGTGGAAGCGCCACATAGACCAGCTTCAATCCAGACTAGCACCTACTCCCATCTCATCCCCTGAATCTCAAACTGGGGGGGGAAGGGACATTGAGGGGGCCGAAAAAGAAATAGCAGATGACCTAACAATCGGAACCCAGCAGTCTGCACAACCAACCATGGGATACTCACCACCAGAAGGAGAACCCAGCCGGGAAATTGCCTTGCCACGTAGCAGCACCGCGATGGAAACAGATCCAGGGAACCTGGATGACAGCATTGGTGAGAGCAGAGAGCACAGCCCAGAGCCATTCAACGAAACAGCGGGACTGTTTTCACCACCAGCTCAGCAAGCAGCCCACCGGAATCAAAGCCAGGACAGAAACTGGTGGAACAGCACAGATCAAGCAGACAGGTGAAGTGACCTGCCTACTTACGAGAATACGTCACCCCACCCCTCAGACAGAACCTAGGGGGGAGGGGTGTTAAGGACTAAGCTAACGCGTTCAGTAACAACCCTAATAGCTTTACTTTAACAGCAGGCTCATAATCCTGCACTTCTCATTGGCCCGTGTATAGCGAGTCGTGATTGGTCATTTCTGGCTGATCTGATTGGCTGACAGCGGGTCTCGCTTGCTAGAGCGGTAAACTCAAATCATTGGTTATTGTGACAGCAGCCAGCTCTATAAAAGAGGTGCTGTTGCCCAAGTATTTTGCTCTGTTCTGAAGTTACAAATAAAGAGTTGAAGTCACAGTTCGATGCCTTGTCTCCATTCCTTGCGCCCATGCTCAGGACATAACACTTTGGTTTACTGAGAAGCTCCAGGAGATGAAATGCCTGAGCAGGTTCACACATGTTTAGTCAGACTCGCTTCAAGTCTTCCTCAAATAATAAAAGTCCATATTAGAGATTACTTCTTGGCAATAAGGGTGGCAAGAGTCTTATAGTCTTAAAGATCTGGCTACTTTCCCAAGACTTGAGTTAGGATGATTGGGGCCCCTATCATATAAGTTTGGGAGTGCAGGTGTTGTAAGCTGAACTTACTATCTCTTTCTATACATTTTTCCTTTTCTTTTTATAACTCTATTGTATTGTATTTCCATTTTGTTTAGTTATATTGTACACTACCCTGAGTCAGTTTGGATTCAGGCAGTGTCTAAAATAACAAATATGCAATTAGAGGATAACCAGCAGCTAGGTAGATGGACCTACATAGAGTGATGAATGCACCATTCAAAGGCCTGAAGGGTCAGGCTAAGGACAGATCATCATGGAGCTCTGGGGAAAAATCAATCTACATATGTGGTTGCTAAGAGTCTACATCAACTCATCTCATTGACAATTTTGGACATCTCAGTCACTGAGAATGAATAACAAAATACTTGTCCCACTCCCCCTTCTAACAAAAAAATATTATTTTGTGGTAGTTGAAAATCTCTTTGGAGCTCTTGGAATATTGATTTGGGAAACTATCACTCACCAAATGGTGATAAAAAAACAGATACCCTGGAATCAGAGTCCACTATAAATTTGTAAGAATTAGCTGGAAATTCTAGATGGACTGAGCTGAAACAATTATTAGACTTGCAGAGACGTTAAGGACAAGCTACGCCCATTGCCATGATAAATTTTGTTTGTATATAGGAAGCAGAAAAGGACAAACCACTACGAAAATCAGGGCATTGATTCAAAAGCAATGGAAATCTGAACGTTAGAAGTTATGAATATAGTATGTATTTATCTTGTCAAGTGAATTTTCTCCCCCCTCTATATAACTAAAATAACTTTTTATTGACATGTATTTTAATCTTGTTCTTCTTCTTCCTCCTCATAGTGTTAGTGATGGTGACAGAGACAATTTTTCAGAAGCTAACAAAAACCACATCAAGCATTTGATTTTTAAGGGTTACTGTAAATACTTCATAATATTAAATGTGTAAGACAAATTGACTGTAGGAAGACATTTTGTGATGTTGTTTTAAAGTGTGTAGATTTGTTTAGAATGCAGTCTGTAAATTCTGCAGGATTCCTTTCAGATGGGATGTTATGTTCAGCAAAAATATAGTCTAATTAATACTGGTTGTATTGTGGCACATTTCCCTATTTAGGAAGAAAGAAAATATAACTTTGAAATTAAAACAGAATCTTTTGTTTCATGACTACTGTAATTAGACTGCATAGGAGGACTAGAAAGAATAAAGTGCCTATGCTAAAAAAATGCTTGAAAAATGTCTTTGAATTTTATACAGAGTGAACACTTTTACATACAAATGTTGTTTGCCCTGCTTTCTGCCCAATATTTGTATGTGTGTTTATATGTAAAATATATGAGAGAGAGAGAAATGTGTTTATGTGTGTGTACATGTTCTGAACCTTTTAAATTTAATTTAATTTGCTTGTACTTCTATTTTATTTTAAATGTATTTCACACATTTGATTGATTGCTTAATGATGTGCCATCAAGTTGACTCTTGGTAACCACAAAGATAGCGTTCTCCATGACCATCTGTCCCTAACCTGGTGTTTCTGGTCTCAAAACTGCACTCATTGCCTCTGTAACTCAGTCCATCCACCTCGCTGCTGGTCCTTCTCTTCTTTTTTCCCAATATTAGAGCCTTCTTCAGAGAATAAGACATAATGTGTCACACAAAGTATTCCATTTATTAGCTTCTTTACACTCTGCTTGTGTTTGGCAATCAAAATAAATACAGCAAAGTTATTATATGCCCTCCTGTACTAGTTCGTTCTAAGAACTAAATTGATCTCTGTGCAATTTCTCATTTGGGAGCAATATGTTGCAAATACATGTACATTTCCACATGAAAAGATTCAAGTTGAGTTAATGGCTTTGGACATTGTTGAAAATGATATACCAACAATTTTCTCCACAGCACAAATCTCCATAGGCCAAATTTCTCACTTTCTTATTTAATCCTGTTGATCAGAAGTTTTGGGCCGTCTTTGATTTCTGAGGTAAAAGTTATGTTGTCAGTCTATTAAAGATTGTTGATGTTCCTTCTTCCAATCTTTAGTCTAATTTTTAATTTTATTCCTCATAATCACTTTGGAATACATATTGAATAAGAAAGGTGAAGCAATGCAATCTTCCCCTATCTTTAACCAACCAGTGTCTCTGTATGATGTTCTTACAGAGGGTTCCTAATGTGTGTACAGCAACTGAATCAAATTGATTACATATGTTGGTGCTTTTCTGTAGACAATACAGATGTAAATATGTATACAGTATGTATGTATTTGTGTGCATACATAAATCTGCATACCTATATCTTTATCTATAGATATAGAGATATATCTCTATATCTATCTAGGAAAGATAGGAAGAGCCAAGATTGTCAGAGACCAGTTATAGACAATTAGCATTCAGCCTGGTTGATGAAGGGATGCTAAACAGTACAGCCTTAAGTCTATTCTTAACTCTGGCAAGGTGGACAGGTGCATGCATGTGAGGTGCATAGTTTAAGTTAACACTATCGCATCTAAGAGATTCCTATTTAAATGGCTTTGAGCTAGAAGTTAAGACTGTTGAGGGGGGAAAATGCTCACTCTGCATGTTTACTTCTGGTGTCTAGCCCTGTCAGTCTGGAAGAAGAAGTGGCTCACTAAAATGCAAAATAAATAATTGGGAAAACAAAACTGGCGAAACATGCACCTTACTGTCTTTTAAATGAATACAATTAGGGACAAGTTATATATATGCAGATAGGTATAAAGATAGATATAAATGAATTACTCTCTCTTTTCTTTTTCAATCAAATCCTGAAATGTATTTAAAAGTCTCCACTTGTGGTAGTGATATAGTAGTGGTAGTGGTAGGATCTGGATTCAAGTGCAATCCACATATCTAGTTAGCATCCAGTTATTTTTACCCACCCGAGAGTAGGACAGATCCCTCCTCCATACTCACATTAGGAAATGGGCAGAAGCCTTGAGTACTTCTACAAACATGACTGAGGAACAACCCAATTCTGAAGAAAAAAAACTTATATAGTACTAGGGGGATGGGGTATCCTTTTGTTCCAACACTGAAGAGGAAGATGGGAATTGAAGAGTTGTAATCTTGGTGATAAACTAAGAAGATCAAGCAATATTCTACAGGGGGAGGAGAAAATCCCATAGGTACTTCTTACCACTACTTCCCCAAAGAGGAGGGGAATTAGAGATGGCCAGGAAGCTGATTATTGAGTATAAAGAAGATGGAGAAATTTTAAATCATGAAATGTTAATATCCTCTGCCAGATTAAAATCTCTTCTTTAAAAAGTGAAGAAATTGAAACATTTTTGTGGGCTGTGAAAGAACAGTGTGAGCTTCTGAATGACCAGAATCACAAAGCTTGTCCCTGCCCTCACTAGAAAAGGATTAAAAGGGTATAGCAGCCTTCCAAGAGATGCAGAAGATTATGACACTCTACAGCAAATAATTCTGCAGCAAGATGATGTAACGCTATATAGGTATTGGCAGAAGTTCAAAGAGTGTGTTTAGGACTCTGCAGAGGTATTATAAAATTATAGGGTAGATTGTTGGGGTTATGTGTCCAATGGCCACAACTTAAGGTTTGAACTTCTGAAGAAATGTTGGAGAAAATAGTTTTGAAATAGCTCTTGCAGAATTTCTGGGTTCAGTTTGGTTGTGAGCTCAAGAACACTATACTTAGTAAAAGGCAAAAGATGTACAGACACACAAAACTCAGTGTGTCTATACTGTTTTTAGTAAATATTTCTCCCTCATTCTCTCACTACTTTTTTTTTTTTTTTTAGTATTTCTGGATAATAATATAGTGGAGATTTTGGTCCTAAGCTCAAAGAACTATATTCTTTTTCAGATCACAAAATAACACAATTCATTTTGTCTGATATGGTCAATATTTGTTATAGTAACTTTCCTTGCCCACTTATTAATATTTCATCTTTTCAAATTAAATAAAAAATTAAAAGAGAGAGAAAAACAATCTATCTTAACTCTTTTTTATAATTGCCAGATAAAGATTTCCAATCTGTGTTGGCAAACATCTTGTCCCATACTGCTTTCCTGTTCTGCAAACCTCTGCTCAAAGAATTGTTTTTGGCAATTTGCCACAAACTAAACCAGGCCAAGTTTACCAGCTCACATTGGATTTACTAAAACCAAAAACTCTTCCCAAATAGCCAGAAGTTCATGTTAAACATCTTTAGCATTAGCCATTTTAACACCTTTTCCTTTCCCCAGAATCATCTTAATAGTGTTTCATTCCACTTCAAATACCAGGATAGCATCTGATACTGGTATCAGCCCAATGTAACCCCTCCTTGTTTTAGGAAGACTATTTTATAAGCCTTTTCTTATAAGAATGTAAACCAGTGTTTCTCAACCTTAAGATATTTAGACTTCAACACCCCAAATTTCCCTGACAACCTAGAGTTCAACAGGAAATTAAAGTCCATGCATCTTAAAGTTGCTAAGGTTGAGGAAACTCTGATCTAAACTAATCCTTAGCCCAGCTCTTATCAGCAGAGTTCAATCTGTTTTGAAAAAGAGCCAAATGAGATGCTATTGCTGAGATGCTATTGCTATTGTTTATAATGCAAGTTTATAGCACTTCCACCAGATCTTGCAGCTATCTTTTAATAATCGAAATTGCAATTTCCAAAAGGAGCAGGATTTTTTTTCACAGAATGAAGATCAAACTAAAATAATTTCATATGATGGCTGACGGTAGTTGACAACAAACCAATTCATAAACAATTGGAGTTACTATTAGTTACTCTTCAACACTTTGCTATCTTATATTTTCTCCAAGTTCTGCTCAGTTATCTTACCTTGTTTCTCAACCTTAGTCAATTTAAGAATAAGTAGACTTCAACTCCCAACCTTCCCCAGTTAATGCCTAGTGGTGGTTTGAAAACAAAAAATTAAGAAAACAAAAGGCCCCCAGAACAAGGAAGGGATGCAACATTGCTTCATGTACCAATGCTACTACAGAGAGTAGACGAGGAAGAGATCACAATGATTCAATAATTCAAAATTAAATTGATTCATGTAGGCAAATGATATGGGAAATAATAGCCTGAACAGGTAGTCCTTATTTAACAACTGTTTCAGATAGTGACCATTTGCAATTATGATGGTGGTGAAAAAAAAGTAACATTGTGACC
Organism: Hydrophis major; assembly: GCA_033807585.1. NCBI lineage: Eukaryota > Metazoa > Chordata > Lepidosauria > Squamata > Elapidae > Hydrophis > Hydrophis major. The sequence continues at coordinate 113,065,525 of CM066330.1, forward strand.
CACAGCTTCTCTCCCTCAATCATCTGTTCACCATTGCAGTCAGTTAGCATGCAATAAGCCAAGCCTAATAATTCTTCTTCTTCTTCTTCTTCTTCTTCTTCTTCTTCTTCTTCTTCTTCTTCTTCTTCTTCTTCTTCTTCTTCTTCTTCTTCTTCTTCTTCTTCTTCTTCTTCTTCTTCTTCTTCTTCTTCTTCTTCTTCTTCTCCTTCGTCCTCTTCTTCTTCTTTTTTCCCTCTTACAGAGCAGAGAGATTGTCTAAACAAGTGATTTCTTCCTGAGCTGCTTTTCTCTGCATGTCCCTAGAAAGTGTGAACTGCAAGTTAACAAGCACAGCTCTATTACTTTAATTAGTTGATTGGAACCCTCTGATGGTTCACATTGCTACCCGACACTGGCCAGCTTGCTTCCTTTCATTGTGTATTCCCCATTGTGTGCCTTAGTCTCCTGTAATCTCTTCCTCTCCAATGAATGTAGATACAAACATTAATTCTCTCTTTGCTAATTATCCCAGCACTAGGGCATTCCCAATGTGGTGGGGAGTGGAAGTAAGATGTGCTTCTTCATTCAACTTCCTCTTGAGTCAAGTTATGAATATCTTCCCTGCCATTTAGGCTTATCCAGTTCTTTGGGGTTGTATACTTCTGACCCTGTAAAACAAAGGAACCTCAAAGTAAAATAATAAGCATATTTGTAGTCATATGATTAGCAACTGCTGTGCTTAATAGCTGAGTCCTAATTATAGTCAGTAAACAAGGACTAATTGTACATTATTTAAAGATAGCTAAACTGAAAACAGATTTGTATTGTAATGTAACAACTTTGAGTGGGACAATGTTAAAAAGATCAGGGTAGTATTTACTTAACAGGTAGGATTGTCTTCCTGGAAGAACTACATAAAGTGAGTGAAGAGTTTGTTGTCAATCTTTATAATTGGATGGTTCTGCAAACAGTGCACAGTAGAACTTCACACAACATGTAGGTGACTATTAAAAGGATTCATTTTTACTTCTCAAAAAGTAATATAAACAAGATATAGTTATGTGTTAACAACCACACATATTAATGGCAATATAAAGGCAATACATTTTGTACCTATAAAGATACACAATTGCTTTCTCCAGAAAATGATTTTTTTTAAAAAAAATACAATGTTTTCAACAGAAACTGTGATAGGGAGAGGCAATATCATCTGGGATTCTACCGTACAAGCCTGCAAGTTCTAAACAGATTAAAATAATTCAGTTAAAATGAGGAAAAATTTAATATCATATGGTTTATATGATATTTGGAAAATTGTACGTAAAGATGACAAGAGTTCTTTTTATTTCAAAAAGCTTAATAGATTTAATTATACTTTTATGTTAGCAAAACATATTCAAAATCTTACCCAAGTCTCAACTGGCCTAATTAAAAAAAACAGATCATTCTCCATTTTCGAATAGTTATCTGCCTCTGTTGAGGAAACTAATGGAAATTAAATCCTATGTTACTATCAAGTAAGGTGTATAGTAAGTACTAAATGAGATACTGAATAATCATTTAACAGATAATCTTGATGAACACCCAAATATACTGGAAGGTTTTTAAAAAAATGGGAAGTGTGTGTAATAAACAACTTAGATCATTTTAGAAAAGTCAAAACAAAAAGTGTAGTTAAACTAAACAGGGGAAAATGTCAGTGAATATTATCCCTCTTTCTCCTTCTCCCTCTCTCTTACACACGCACACACACACACACACACACACACACACAAATCAGGCTCTTTGAAAACATACAATAACTTGAAATAAAGTGAGATCTATATGATTCAGGTACCACAAATGTTAAATTTAAAACAAATGCTTTCCAAACATAGAAAAAAAGCATTAAAACACTTAGCCAATAGGCTGGGGAAATGGCAATATTGTAAGATAGTAAAAGATTTAAAGCAAGATTATGGAAAGATTTTAAGTAAGTAAAAATTTATTACAAAAGAAAACGGAAGATTTTATTTTTAGTTATCCAAAAGTAAATTAAGCCAACACTGAGTATATGCAAATACCTTCTGTATCAAATCAAAGCAAATCTGGCTAAGACAAAAACATCTGGATAAAATTTTTATATGTTTAGAGCAAATATTTAAATCCCTGCATTCTTTCATTTCAAAAATACTTTAAAATGACACATGGAATAAATGGAGCATGGAAATCAACTATCACAATTTCATTATCTAAATTAAATATTTGAAATCTTTCAGACTCCCTGCATTATTAACCCAAGATTATAAGATTTTTATTTTTATTCTAGCCAACACTCTCAATAACTATTCCTTACCCCGACTTTATATAGACACACCAAAACACACCTATATAAAATTCAAACTGGTTGCATTAATTGTCTAGTATGCATATAACTGATTCAATTTGCAGATTATTTAATAAGAAAATGTAATAGTTACGCTTCATGAAATTGTTAAATTATTTTGGGGTAAAAGATATTCGTAAAGTTTCTCATAGACTGAAATAGACATATTAACACTTAGTAAATGGTTTACAAATGGAAGCAGCCAAGAAAGAAAGAAAGAAAGAAAGAAAGAAAGAAAGAAAGAAAGAAAGAAAGAAAGAAAGAAAGAAAGAAAGAAAGAAAGAAAGAAAGAAAGAAAGAAAGAAAGAAAGAAAGAAAGAACCCCCAGCTTGGGTGGGGGGTTGGACTAGATGACCTACAAGGTCTCTTCCAACTCTGATTATTAAATCTGGAAGGAAGGAAAGAAAGAGAAAGGAAGGAAAGAAGGAAAGAAGGAAGGAAGGAAGGAAGGAAGGAAGGAAGGAAGGAAGGAAGGAAGGAAGGAAGGAAGGAAGGAAGGAAGGGTGGATAGATGAATAGATAGATAGATAGATAGATAGATAGATAGACAGATAGATAGATATAGAGTGATGGATGGATGGACGGACAGACAGAGAGATAGATAATTGATTCAGGTCCAGTTGAAAACTGCTCCTCTCCCCTTTTACTTTTATGTTAGCCAAAGAACCATTATTAGTAAAATTAAAATGAAATAAGCAAATGAACAAAAATTCAAGCATGTTCTGAATGTTTGTGCAGATAACATTTTACTTCTCTTATCTAGCTAAGAGGAAGCAATCACAAAAATGTAGTGAGTTACAAATCATTCAATGTTCCCCTCAATAAACTAGATCTATTTTAAAAAATTGTTAACTATTTCCCCCAGAAATAGACTCATAAAGACAACAGGGTTTATAGGCAGGCTGAAAGCACAATTCTCTAAACAGGATTTCACTTTGTGGTATGTGGCAATGTTCTGTTCCCAGAGCTGTGTGTCAATGAAAAGCACTATTTTATTTCTACCACCTCCTCCTTCACGAAGTCTTCTACTTTGCTTTCATTCCCAGGACATTGCAAAAAACTTATAAAGCAAAGGAGCAGCTCCTTTTAACATGCTGTAAACAAATTCTTGGGTTTTGAATTTGTATTCTGCCTGAGTAGCTTTCCTAGCAACATGAGTGAGGTCAATTGCTTGGTGCTTCTCCAAATCCCCTTTTTGGGGCAAGATATAGAGTCCCTGTACCATTCTTCTGCTATAGCAAGTTAGATTAAATTCCATCTTAAATTCTCTCTAATTTAAGAAGCCATGCTCAGCACGCTTCCCCTGTTTGCTTGTCATTTAGTTATTCTTGGAGAATCCTGAGATACAAATCAGACTCCAGATAAATTTCTACATTCTAGAAGAGATTCTGGAATTCAAAAAATTCTAGAAGAGATGTTAGTGCCTGGTCTAATATTCCTTTTATAAACATTCTGCAAATTAATAATTATAATTAATAATTTTGGATTAAGAAGACAGGTCATCTCATAGATAGCTAAGTGGTTGAAAGATAAGAAACAATTATTTATTAAATGTTAAACCTCACATTAACAAGTACATACTGTGATTGCACCTGATTAATGCCATCAGTTCTGCTGATTTTACCAAATGAATCACCCAATGTCACATGACCACAGGAAGCTCTGACCACCATATGTTCAAGGACAAGTCACAAGAATAGACTAGAATAGACTAGACTAGACTAGACTAAACTAGAATAGAATAGAATAGAATAGAATAGAATAGAATAGAATAGAATAGAATAGAATAGAATAGAATAGAATAGAATAGGACTTCTGGTTTGAAGGGCTTTGGTGACAAACAGGAATCTGCGATGGTGCGCGTTTTCTGCCTGGGCTCACCGCTGGAGCACCCCGAGCCGGCTGGTTTTGGGGCTAAGCCACCCCATAGAGGTGGTGAAGAAGGGGGAGACTGCCAGCAGGGTCGAGGAGAGCCGCATCTCTCCTCCTCAGCTGGTCAAATTCCCTTTCCTAAAGGCGGTAGGAGTGGTGGTCAGAAATGGCCACCTCAAAGAAGTACTCAACCGGAAAAGAACGTGCAGGAGGAAGATAAGAAGTGAAAATTTTGGCTGACTGGGCTAAGTTGAAAAAGCAATAACTAAGGTACCCTGGAATTTAAATTTTACAAGAAATAACATCACTCCCAAAGAAGAGTCGGAAGCAGCAAAAGAAAGTGAAAAGGGAAAGGTTTGGCTTTTTTTTTCTTCTCTCTCCTTTCTTATATTGACAATTAAGAATAAGAAATTGGAAAAATCCACTTTGGCATCAACAGGCAATTAAGTTGAAAATATAACTAAATGCCAAAGGGACAATAAAGATTTCTGGACATTAAAAACTTTTTCTGCTATAAATAGGAAGGGAGAGAAAAAGAATAAGGGCAGGATCTGGAAGAGGGAGGAGACTGCCTGGACTTTAAAAGAATCTAAAGTAAAATTTCAATAAGACTTCTAAAAGATACATTTTAACTGAAACTTTGCAACTAAATAGTAATCCTAGGAAGAGAAAGTGGGGAAAAAAAGAAAGAGGAAAAAGAAACAGCTTGTGTGTATTTGGATTATTTGGTGACTTTTGGATTTTTGGCTATTATATTTGAATGACTAAAATCAATTGGGTGGTTGTTTAAATTTTTTTATAATGGCACCACTTTTCAATGAATTGAAAATGGAACTTAAAAAGTACAAAGAAAAGGCACAAGTAGGGAATTTGTACCATCTGATACAAATGCACAAAGTCTGGGGAGCAAACAAGGGTGAACTTGAACTATGAATACATGAAGGTAAATATGATATAGTTGGAATAACAGAAACTTGGTGGGATGAAACCCATGACTGGAATACACTGGTAGAAGGATACAAACTATTCAAAAACAAAAAACAAAACAGACCCCATAAAAGAAGAGGTGGAGTTGCACTGTATGTAAAGGACCACTATATTGCTACAGAAATGCATGAAACCAAAGATGAAAACCACCTAGAATGCATATGGGTCAATATAAAAGAAAAAAAGAATGACATGGCCATAGGTGTAAATTATACGCCATCCAAACAAGCAGAAAAAATATATGTCCTTTTTGCCAGCCAACTGACAAACATATGCAGGAAACACACAACAATAGTAAAAGGAGATTTCAATTATCCTGATATCTATTGGAAAACTAATTCTGCACCAAGTGAGAAATCAAATAAGTTGCTAACTGTTAAGTTCTGCGCATGGGCGCAAGGAACGGAGACGAGACGGTGAACAGTGAACTTCAACTCTTTATTAATCATTCTGAACAGAGCAAAAACATAGGGCAGCAGCAGCCCTTTTATAGGCAAGCTGCTGATCTAGTAACCAATAAAGAGCATGGAGTGTTAGCCCTCTTAATCAATAAGAGTGGCTCGTTAACAGCCAATCAGATTCTCCTGAACGGACCAATCCGATATCGCTATTATCGGCCAATCAGAAGTGCAGGAACCCTGCTATTTTCTAAAGGTTTTGACAAACTTTATTTAAGCGTTTTATTAGTTCATAACACCCCTTCCCCCCAGGTTCCGTTTAGGGGGTGCGGTGATGTAATCTCTGAGGTATGAAGGTTGTTTTGACTGTCTATTGGATTTACGCTGTCCCACCGGTTCTTGTCTGTAACCTTGTTTTGGCGGGACGTTTTCAGGCAAGTCAGGTGCCGGTGGTTCCTCATTGGAAGACTCAGTGCTGCTAATGTTCTCGTCATTGTCCTCTGGCCTTTGTGGGCTTGCCTTTGTTGAGGTGTTCCTCTGTGGCGAGGACACGCCCTTCCCTGATCCTTCTTCAATCGTTACGCCCGATTGCTGACTTCTTTCATTTCTGCTTTCCGCCATCTCGAATTCGGTTTCTTCGACATCCCCTCCCCCCTCAGTTTGGGAGTTACCGGAGTAGTGGAAACTAGGTTGTAGCCTTGAGCGAAGCTGATCTATATGGCGTTTCCATATTTTTCCATCGCAGGTTTTCACCCGGTACAACCTGAGTCCAGTGGCTTGAATTACAGTTGCCTTGACCCACAACGGTTCGCCAGAAACCTTTCTGGCGAAAACTAAGTCGCCTATCTTGAACTCGCGGCATTTTCCGCTAGATCCACAGGGTTTCTCTGGCTCGTAAGACGGGTGAAGCCGGTCGAGGTGGGAACGGAGTTTGCGTCCCATCAATAATTCAGCTGGAGCCTTGTTGGTGACGCTGTGCAGAGTGATGTGTTGGAGAAGGAGTATTCTGTTTATCTTATCTTCAATGTCCCCAAAGTCCATTTTGTAGAGGGTTTTTTTAACAAACTGTACCATGCGCTTGGCTCTTCCGTTAGCCGCAGGGTGCGCTGGTGAAGTTATTGCATGGCGAATACCCCAGTCCACTAAGTATTGTTCAAAAGAGAGTGCAGTAAACTGGGGTCCGTTGTCGGAAACCAGAATGTCTGGCAGTCCATGCGTGGCAAATAATCTGTTCAACTTCCGGATGACGGACTCGGTTGTGGTACTCTTCATTTTGTGGATCTCGAGCCAGTTTGAATAGGCATCCACTGTTAGGAGGAATGTGTGTCCCTTCATAGGTCCCGCAAAGTCAATATGAATGCAGGACCATGGTCCCCGGGGTGTTTCCCATTCTGTCCGAGTTGCTTTAGGTGGGGCATTGCTAACTTCCTGGCACTTATAATAAGTCTTTACCCAGGCTTCGATCTTTTTGTTGATGCCCGGCCACCACGCGTAGCTTCGTGCAAGCGCTTTCATACACACGATGCCAGGGTGACCGTCATGAAATGTTTTCAATACTGCTCATTGTAACCGCTCTGGGACGACGACTGTCTCCCCATAGGATGCAGCCTTTTTACGAAAAAAGTTCTGTTTGCCAGTTTCTGAAAGGGGTGAAGTCATCAGGGGTTTGTTCTACTGGCCATCCTCGTTCGACCCAGCTGAGAACTTGCACCAGGACAGGATCTCATTTCGTTTCGATAGCGATGTCTCTGGCTGTTAGCGGCGGTGAATGTAGCATTTCAATCTGGAGCGTTGTGAGGGTTGGAGCTGGGTCGTCAACGGTTTCCGGAAGTGGTGCACGGCTCAGCGTGTCAGTGTGGGGAATGGCTTTCCCCAGGCGGTGTTGCAGCTTATAATTGTACACAGCCAAAAACTCCGACCAGCGAGTCATTCTAGGTAATAATATATAGGGCTTGTCTCACGCTATAATCCCCAGCAAAGGTTTGTGATCGGTAACAATAGTAAAAACTCGTCCATATACATATTCATGAAACCGTTTTACAGCAGATACAACAGCAAGAGCCTCTTTATCGATTTGACTATAGTTACGTTCAGCCTTTGATAAAGTCCTTGAAAAATAGGCAATAGGGGCTTCACTACCATTTGGTAACACATGGCTCAAAATGGCTCCTACTCCAAATGGTGATGCATCACATGTGATTGTTAAAGGCAAAGTCTTGTTATACTGCATTAAAACAGCATCTGAAGTTAATAGGTTTTTCACTTGTCGGAACACGTGCTCCTCTCGGTGCCCCCAGACCCAGGTTGCTTTTTTGTCAAGAAGCCGATGTAGAGGCTCAGCTATGGTCGCTTTGTGAGGCAGGAAGATGTTGTAAAAATTAATAAGCCCCTTGGAGATCAGTCTTATTTCTGGGTCTTGGGGCGTTCTTGATTGCTCTTAGCTTGGTATTGGTGGGGTGAATGCCTTGTTTATCGATTAGGTACCCCAGGAACTCTACTTTATCTGTACACAGTTGACATTTATTTTTTTTAACTTTAAGGCCAGAGTCTTTAAATTTCTGGAGAACCAGTCTAAGACACTCCTTTAGTATTTCTCTATTCGGGACAGCAATTAAAATGTCATCAACGTATGGTACGACCCCTTTTATTCCCTGTAATAGTCTCTCCATCAAGCTCTGAAAAATCCCTGGGGCTACGCTAACTCCGAATTGGAGTCGGTTGCACTTAAAAGCACCTTGGTGCATAACGATCATTTGTGCCTCTGCTGTTTTTTTTATCTACAGGCAGTTGTTGGTACGCCTGTGCTAAATCCAATTTAGCGAAGACTTTTCTGCCCCCCAGGGAATGGAGGAGGTGTTGTACCACCGGCACCGGGGAAGCATTCTGTTGAAGGGCATGATTCAGGGTGGCACGGTAGTCCCCACAAATCCTTAACGATCCATCCGGTTTGATGGGTGTTACGATTGGGGTTTCCCAAGGATCGTGGTCGGTTGGTTCTAAAACACCCTGGGCTATTAATTTATCAAGCTGCTCATCAATCTTTGGTTTAAGGGCAAAAGGTACTCGACGAGGCTTAAGGCGGATGGGGGCTACTTCAGGGTTAAGGTTAAATGATATCAGGGTTGCCTTGTACTCACCTAGTTTGTCTGCAAAGACATCCTGGAATTCCTGGACGAGGGCCTCCTCCCAATCGTCGCTGCTGGTTTGGTGAATGCCGGCTACCTCAATCCCAAGTGGAGCAAACCATTGAAGGCCCAACAAGCTAGGCCAATCACGGTCGACAACGGTCAATGGTAAAGATGCAGTACGATTTTTGAATGAGACCTGGACTAGGCTGGATCCAACAACCAGAATTCTGTTTCCCTGATAGTCCTTGAGTATGATTCTTTGGATTCTGAGGTCTTGCTGCCGGATGGCAGGGATTAATTGTTTAAGGGTCTTCCAGGAAACCATCGAGAGGGACGATCCTGAATCGACTTCCATCACACAGGGCTGGTTTTCGATGGCGACCTTCACTCGGATCTTCTTTGCGTCTAATGATGAGGCGTGACCAATCGTAATGGTTTGGTGTGCCTCTTCTCGTTTCGTTGAATGGGCTAGTGGTTTATTTCTGTAGGAGTGGTTGTTCCATTGGTGGTTCAAATGTTTCCAATTCACAGGACGACTTCCTGTGGTTTGGCGGTAGTTGGTCCCCCTCTGAAGTGAGCTGAATCCTTGCTTGCTTCTACAGACCTTTCCGATGTGGCCTCTCTTCCCACAAACATGGCAGAGCGCGTCAAGGAATTTGCAATCTGATCATGGGTGGTTTGCCCCACAACCTGCGCATTGATACTGCAATCTCTGGTTACGCTGGTGGCATTGGTCTTGTTCAGACCGGAGCCAGTTGACCTCTTCCTCATCATTTTCTGATGACGATTCGAGGTCCTCGTGGTGGGTTGCTGTTGCATGTCCCTCAAGGCGAGGTGAGGTTTCGCCGGCGAGTTGGCGGAGTGGGGCATTGGTGCGGCGCATTCGGGCAGCCGACTTGCTGGTTGCTTCTGCTGCAGTAGCGTCAGCGATGGTATCTGCAAGGCTGATGTTGCCTTTCGCCATCAGCTTACTTTGCACATGTGGCGCATCTAGTCCCAGAACTATTCAGTCTCTTAGAGCTTCTTCGAGGTCAGCAAACCCGCAGAGGCCTCTCAGGTTCCGGAGATCTGCGATGAAATCTGCAACGCTTTCTCCTTTCCGCTAGTCTCTCTGGTAAAATTCATGTCTTCAGACAAGCGTTGGTACAGTAGGTGCATAGTGGGCCTGCAGGAGGGGCTCGAGGACGTCCCAGTCCATGGATTTCACCTCAGTCGGTTTCGCCAGTGCCTTAGCCATCTTAAAAACGGCAGGTCCGTAGTGAGTCAGGAATACCGCTCGCTTTTTCCCAGTAGTGGCATCCTTCAAGTTGTTGGTCTCCAGAAACATCTGGAACTGGTCCATGTATGAGTCCCAGTCTTCTTGTGCCAGGTCAAGTGGAGCGGGTGGTATGGTGCCGCCGGTCATGGTTTCCGCCGTTGATGTGCCTTCAGCCACATGCTCTGTTTGGTGCTCTGTAGTGTTCAGTCAGCTCTGACGTCTCCATATCCCATCCTCATTGCCAGTGTTAAGTTCTGCACATGGGCGCAAGGAACGGAGACGAGATGGTGAACAGTGAACTTCAACTCTTTATTAATCATTCTGAACAGAGCAAAACCCTAGGGCAGCAGCAGCCCTTTTATAGGCAAGCTGCTGATCTAGTAACCAATAAGAAACGTGGAGTGTTAACCCCCTTAACCAATGAGAGTGGCTCGTTAACAGCCAATCAGATTCTCCTGAACGGACCAATCCGATATCGCTATTAACGGCCAATCAGAAGTGCAGGACTAGAACCCTGCTATTTTCTAAAGGTTTTGATAAACTTTATTTAAGCGTTTTATTCGTTCATAACACTAACCAACCTAGCTGACAACTTTGTTGTCCAAAAGGTAGAGGGTGAAACTAGAGGGACAGCCATACTGGACTTAATTCTTACAAACAGAGAAGAAGTGATAGAGGGAGTTGAAACTGCAGGAACCTTGGGTGAGAGTGACCATGTCATACTACAATTCAACATAACACAAACACAAGCAACAGAACATAATGACACTAGAGTCTTAGATTTTAAAAGAGCTGATTTCAATAAACTCAGAGAGAGCTTGGGAAAGATTCCATACATGAAAATCCTAAAGCGGAAAACAACTCAAGAATCTTGGGAAACTCTAAAAAGTATGATCACAGAAGCCCAGACCAGCACAATACCACTGAGGAAGAAAAACAAGAAATCCAAGAAGAAACCAGCATGGCTACACAAAGATCTCTCTGGCAAATTGAAAGAAGAAAAGGACAAGTACAAAAAATGGAAAGAAGGACATATAACTAAGGCAGAATATCAGCAGATAGCCAGAATCTGCAAAGATGAAGTCAGGATAGCAAAGGCTCAGAATGAACAAAGACTTGCAACAAAAGTCAAAGATAATAAAAAAAGTTTCTTCCAACATATAAATAACAAGAAAAAAATCAAGGAAACAGTCAGTCCACTGAAGAGAGAAGATGGCAAGGAAGTAACAGGCAACAGAGAGAAAGCAGAACTGCTTAACTCATTCTTTGCCTCTGTCTTCACACAAAAATAAACTATAGCTCAACCCACCAAAAACATAACTATAAAAGATAGACCAGAAATAAAAGTTAAAATAAGCAAAAAAAAAAATAGTAAGAGAACACCTGTCTGATCTTGATGAAAACAAATCACCAGGGCCTGATGGATTACATCCCAGAGTTTTAAAGGAGCTGGCAGAGGTCATCTCAGAACCACTGCACCATATCTTTCAAAAATCCTGGAGCACCGGGGAACTACCAGAGGACTGGAAAAGAGCAGATGTGATTCCCATCTTCAAAAAAGGAAAAAAAAATAGACCCAGGAAACTATAGACCAATCAGCCTAACATCAATATCCAGGAAGATACTGAAAAAGGTAATAAAAAAACAGATCTGCCAACATCTAGAAACAAGTAAAGTAATAACTAGCAGTCAGCATGGGTTTGTTAAAAACAGATCATGCCAAATCAATCTTATTTCATTCTTCCACACAGTGACTAAATTAGTAGACCAGCAAAATACTGTGGACATAATATATTTAGATTTCAGCAAGGCATTCGATAAAGTAGACCACAACCTACTTTTTAGTAAGCTAGAAAAGTGGAATAGATAGCACCACCACAAGATGGATTCACAACTGGCTGGCAAACCATACTCAACGAGTAGTCTTTAATGAGTCTAAGTCTACATGGAGGGAAGTAAGCAGTGGGGTTCCACAAGGTTCCGTCTTAGGCCCATTACTCTTCAATATCTTCATTAACGACTTAGATGAGGGAATAGAAGGGGAATGTTATGTCTGCAGCATGGGTGCGAATGATGGAGACGAGCCGGTGAAAACAGTGAACTTCAAACTCTTTATTTACATAATGTGACAGCTCCAACTGGAGGGCTGCTTTTGCCTTTCTTATAAACTTATTAACTGTTCAACCAATAGCAAACCTGGAGGGCTAGCTCTGTTAACCAATAGGAATGGCCTATTAATGGCCAATCAGATGCTCCTGAACGGACCAATTCGATCTTGCCATTAACAGCCAATCAGAAGTGCAGGGCCAGAACCCTTGCACTTGACTTCAAGCTCAAGATACTTTATTGGTATTATTCATTCACAATACCCCTTTCCCCCGGCTTCTGCCCACGGGGCGCGGTTACATAGTCCTGAAGGTAGGACGGCTGTTTTGTTAGTCTTTTTGATTTTGGCAAAGTGCCTGGCGGTTGGCTGCACTTCTGCTGAGGTAGATCGTTGTTTATTGGTGGGGGTGCCTCTGGTTCCGAGTTCACGTTCCCGTCGTCACCAATATCACTGGCCACTCCCTGAGATGAACTCACTCCGGTCCCTGGTTCCTGTTCCTGCATTTCAGTCCCATTATCAGTTTCTTCAAAAAGGTTTCCCTCAAATTGCAATTCGCTTTCCTCTGTATCTCCCCCCCCCCCTCAGTTTGGTCATAAGGGAGTTCGGAAGTGCACGACGGTAGCCACGATCGAAGTTGATCTATGTGGCGCTTCCAAAGTCTGTCGTCAGGGTACTGAATGAGATATGATTGGGCCAGTTATGCGGATTACAGTGGCTTCTACCCACAGCGGATCGCCCGATAAATTTTTAGCGAATACTAAATCGCCTACCTGGAAGGTACGGCATCGGCCGCTGGATCTGAGTGGTTTTTCCGGTTTGTAGGCTGGGTGTAACCGATCGAGGTGGGAGCGGAGCTTTCGTCTCATTAGCAGCTCGGCGGGAGTTTTGTTGGTGACGCTGTAAGGTGTGATGTGCTGTAGGAAAAGGATCCGGTTGATTTTCTCGTCGATGTTGTCGTAGTCAATCTTTTGAAGACTCTTTTTGACGAATTGTACCATGCGCTCAGCCCTACCATTGGCAGCAGGGTGTGCAGGTGATGTGAGCGCATGTCGGATACTGCGGTCAGCCAGGTACTGCTCAAAAGACAGTGCGGTAAACTGGGGCCTGTTGTCGGATACCAGAACGTCTTGTAATCCGTGGGTTGCAAACAGTCTTTCCAGTCTTCTGATGACCGCGTCAGTGGTCGTGTTGCTCATTCGGTGAATCTCAAGCCAATTCGAGTAGGCGTCAACGATTAGCAAAAACGTGTGGCCTTTGGTTGGCCCAGCAAAGTCCAGATGGATGCAGGACCAGGGTCCCCGCGGTGTCTCCCATTCAGTTGGGGTTGCCTTTGGTGGAGCATTGCTTACTTCTTGGCATCTCCTGCAAGTTTTAACCCACGATTCGATTTGTCTGTCGATGCCTGGCCACAATGCGTAGCTTCGTGCGAGGCCCTTCATGCGCACGATGCCAGGGTGGCCATCGTGCAAGGTTCTTAGAAATGTCTGTTGGAGTTGTTCTGGGATAACGACTCTATCGCCCCAGGTGACACAGCCCTTCTGCGAGAACAATTCTGTTTGACGACTTTTGAATGGTGCAAAGTCGTCTGGTACTTGGTCCAATGGCCATCCGCGTTCCACCCATGTGAAGACTCGTGCTAAGATAGGGTCGCGTTTTGTTTCTCTTGCAATGTCATGGGTCGTTAATGGCAGCGTGTGGAGTTTCTCGATCTGCAACGCTGTCATCGTTGGTGCAGGATCGTTGATAGTTTCGGGGAGCGGTGTACGGCTCAGCGCGTTGGCGTGGGGAATGGCTTTACCGGGACGATATTGTAGCCGATAATTGTAGGCAGCCAGGAATTCTGAACAGCGGGTCATTCTGGGAGAAAGTATGTAGGGAGTTGGCTTGTCCCCAGCAATGATCCCCAGCAATGGTTTGTGGTCAGTTACAATGGTGAAAACCCGGCCGTGCACGTACTCAGGAAATCTTTTAACAGCTGAAACAATCGCCAGGGCTTCTTTATCAATCTGGCTGTAATTTCGGTCAGTTTTCGAGAGCGTCTTTGAGAAGTAAGCAACAGGGGCTTTGTTACCGTTAGGTAACACATGGCTCAAAATGGCAACCACTCCAAAAGGCGATGCATCACATGTAATGTTTATTGGCAAAGTCTCATTGTACTGCATTAGTACGGCGTACGAAGTCAGTAGTTTTTTCACATTACGGAACGCCTGCTCTTCTTTGTGACCCCATACCCAAATCGATTTTTTATCTAATAGACGATGTAAAGGTTCAGCGACAGTCGCCTTGTGCAGCAAGAATACATTATAAAAATTGATGAGGCCTAAGAACGCCTTGAGGTCGTTCTTGTTCTGGGGTCTGGGAGCGTTTTTTATTGCTCTCAATTTGCTATCGGTAGGGTGAATACCCTGACTGTCAATTAAATACCCTAAAAATTCAACACGATCAGTACACAGTTTGCACTTATTTCTTTTGACTTTCAAGCCTGCTTCCTGGAATTTTCGTAATACCAGTCTTAAACGCTTCTGTAAGATTTTTGGAGTGGGGGCGGCAATGAGCACATCATCAAAATAGGGGACAACGCCCTTGATCCCCTGCAATAGTCTCTCCATTAGGCTCTGAAAGATCCCTGGGGCCACACTGGCTCCGAATTGAAGCCGCGTACACTTAAAGGCACCTCGGTGTATTACGATAGTCAGTGCCTGTGCCGTATTTTCGTCAACCGGCAGTTGCTGATAAGCCTGAGCTAAGTCTAGTTTAGCGAAGACTTTTCTGCCCCCCAGGGAATGGAGGAGGTGTTGTACCACCGGCACCGGATATGGGTTCTGTTGCAGGGCATGGTTTAGGGTGGCTCGGTAGTCCCCACAAATTCCAATGGAGCCGTCCAGCTTAATTGGTGTCACAATCGGCGTTTCCCATGGGGAGTGGTCAGTTGGCTTTAAGACTCCCTATGCAATCAACTTATCAAGCTGCTCCTCGATTTTTGGCTTTAGAGCGAACGGAACTCGACGAGGCTTAAGGCGGATGGGAGCTATCTTTGGATTAAGGCTAAAGGATATCAGGGTCCCCTTGTACTTGCCTAGCTTTTCCTTGAAGACGTCCCTGAATTCGTGGGCGAGGTCTTCCTCCCAGTCACTGCCGCCGATTTGGTTAATGCCAGCCACTTCAATGCCGAGTGATGCGAACCATTGCAGGCCTAACAGACTAGGCCTGTCCTTATCAATCACCATCAGGGGTAAGTACGCCGTGCGGTTCTTGAATGCAACCCGGACTCGACTGGATCCTGCAACTGGAATTCGGTTCCCCTGGTAGTCCTTTAACATGAGCCGTTGGAATTGAAGATCTTGGCGCCGGATAGTGGGGATGAGTTGCTTGAGGGTCTTCCATGAGACCATTAAAAGAGACGACCCCGAGTCAACTTCCATTTGGCAAGGCCGATTTTTAATGTTCACGTTGACCCGAATTTTCTTAGCGTCTAGTGAAGAGGCATGGCCAGTAGTGAGTGTTTGGTGGGCCTCTTCCCGTCTCACTAGACGATTCACGGGTCGGTTTCTGTAGGAGTGGTTTACTGGTTCTCACCTTACAGGGTGATTCCCTGTCGATTGGTGGAGGTTGGTTCTTTTCGAGGTCTGGCTGGGTCCGAGGAGGCTTCTGCAGACCCGTCCGATGTGGCCTCGTTTCCCACACTCGTGGCAGAACGCGTCGCGGAATTTGCAGTCGGAGCAGTAATGGTTGGCCCCGCAACCAGCGCACGGTTGCTGGGACTTCGGGTATCATTCCCAATCGGACCACAGGCGATGGACCTCTTCTTCGTCGCTGTCTGATGACGAAGAGAGGTCCCCATGGTGGGCCGTTGGTAGCTGCCCTTTTGCGTTAGGTGAAACTTCGCCAGCCGGTGGGTGTGCTGGAGCGCGATTTCGGCGTAGTTGGGCAGCCGACTTCTTGGTCGCCTCCGCTGCTGTAGCTTCAGCTATGGCTTTTTTAAGGGTGACGTCGCCCTTTGCCATTATTTTGCTCTGTACGTTTGGAGCGTCTAGCCCAAGGACTACTCGGTCTCTCAAGGCCTCTTCTAGGTCGGTGAAATCGCAAAGGCCTCCCAAGTTCCAGAGGTCTGCAATGAAATCGATGACGCTTTCTCCTTTCCGCTGGTTTCTTTGATAGAACTCATGTCGTCTTACGAGCGTTGGAACGTTTGGTGCATAGTGGGCCCTTAGTAGTGGTTCGAGGACGTCCCAGTCCATGGCCTTCGCTTCCGCCGGTTTCGCTAATGCCTTAGCCATTTTGAATACAGTCGGGCCGCAGTGCGTTAGGAATACCGCCCGTTTCTTCCCGGGTGTGACATCCTTCAGATTATTCGTTTCCAAAAACATTTGAAAACGATCCACGTAGGACTCCCAGTCCTCTTGAGCTGGATCGAACGGAGCGGGTGGTACTACGCCGCCGGACATGGTTCCGCCGTTGTGCGCTTCAGCCACGTGCTTAGTTGTCTTAGTTGGCTCTGATGTCATCCAATCCCATCCTCGTCGCCAGTGTTATGTCTGGAGCATGGGTGCGAATGATGGAGACGGTCCGGTGAAAACAGTGAACTTCAAACTCTTTATTTACATAATGTGACAGCTCCAACTGGAGGGCTGTTATAGCCTTCCTTATATAGGCAACTTATTAACTGTTCAACCAATAGCAAATTTGGAGTGCTAGCTCCGTTAACCAATAGGAATGGCCTGTTAATGGCCAATCAGATGCTCCTGAACGGACCAATCTGATCTTGCCATTAACAGCCAATCAGAAGTGCAGGGCCAGAACCCTTGCACTTGACTTCAAGCTCAAGATACTTTATTGGTATTATTCATTCACAACAGGGAACTTACCAAATTTGCAGATGATACTAAGCTGGCAGGAATAGCTAACACCCAAGAAGATAGGCTCAAGATCCAAAAGGATCTTGACAGACTAGAACACTGGGCCATATCTAACAAAATGAAATTCAATATAGAGAAAAGTAAAGTCCTACACTTAGGCAAGAAAAACCAAAAATACACATATAGACTGGGTGAAACCAGGCTCAATAGCAGTAACTGTGAGAGGGATCTTGGGAGTCTTAGTGGACAACCAGCTAAATATGAGCCAGCAGTGTGCAGCCGCCACCAAAAAAGCTAATGCAATCCTAAATTGTATTAACAGAGGGATAAAATCAAGATCAAGAGAGGTACTAATACCACACTATAAAGCCTTAGTAAGACCACACCTAGAGTACTGCATCCAGTTTTTTTCACCACATTATAAAAAAGATGTTGAGACTCTAGAAATAGTACAGAGAAGAGCAACCAGGATGATTAGGGGACTGGAGGCTAAAACATACAACGAACGATTGCAGGAACTGGGCTTGGCTAGTCTAGTAAAGAGAAGGACCAGGGGAAACATGATAGCGATCTTCCAATATTTGAGGGGCTGCCACAGGGAGGAGGGGGTCAAGCTATTTTCTAAAACTCCTATAGGCCAGACAAGGAATAATGGATGGAAACAGATATTTTTCAAATTACCAATTGCATTATTCTCACCTGTTATCTGATCTTAATTTCATTTCTTCAACACTTGTTATCTACATAAGTAGGGTACACATTTAATTTCTTAAAATAATTTGCTCTCAATGGTTACAATATAAGGAGAAATTTATTTGAGTAACAGTCTATAATGTTAGAAAATAGTCTTTCCTGCCTTTCATTTGGATTGTCATGGGATCACAAAGTCTGAAAAAATACATATCAACTGGTGATTGGTTTGCTGGATTCAGTCCCAGGAAACTTATTTCCTTTTGCTTTCCAACAACAATCACATTTTTATTCCCTTTCTTTCTTGCAAGAGGAAATAGTCAATTCATTTCATCCTTTATTTTCTTAATAACAATGTCATCTCTGTGACCAAATGTTTCATGCCATTTTGTAGGATTATAATCATGCATGCATCCTGCTACTCTGTTTGCTTCAGGATGAAAAGAGTTCCAACAAATTAGCTGCATTGTGTTTTCCTTTCAATATTACATAATAGTCTCCTGTAGCAATGCAAACTTCATTTTAAGCACAGTCATACAACCATATCACATAAGACAGAATAAACATATGTAATTTGCTTCCAATTCAGGCAAATAACACATTTTTTGAAACACTGCTTTTGCTATTATGATTTATCAGGCATTCCAGTTTAATCCTATCCTTCCCACATATTTTTATCTCCATTCCATTAGCTAAATTATATTTGTCCTTGGTAAGAGTCATCAGGGCTTATGAATGCATTTTTATTGCATATATAATTTGCTTTGATTCACCATCATCCAAACAAAGATGTTTCTCTGTCCAAAATCAAATTCATGTCCAATTTCAAATATGCATTTCTTTGTAAAGATAAACATTGTTTGTATGCATTTTGTTACATGTGCAGTCCTATGGAGTCTTGATTTCTGTTTAAAATATATGACCTCTTTAGTTCTCTGGTTAGATGGGTCTTGGCATCGTAAATTCTCTTTTAATGCATCCCCTTCTGTTACAATAATGACAGAGTATATTTTTCCCTTTTATCTTATTTAAAGAATTCCTTTAGCTGCATCATTCAAATCATGCTGGCATAACTCCAGTCTGGCAATTACATTCTCACATAAACTCTTCAATTTGATTAACTCTGATATATTTATAGTTTTGTGGTAGCAAACTTAATGACAATTCCTTGATTAAATCATCAAAAAGGTTCACACCAGGTTGGTTTAGTGTCTTTTGAATAGAAAGATATTCTGATACATATTCCACTAAACTTCCATTCCCTTATAATTTCAGAGTCATGAATTTAATTCTTTCCCATCTTCGAGTATTCCCATTCCAAAAACAGTACACTTTCTCTAAAATTTTATACAGGCACTATAGACATGAAAACAACTGCTCCTCAATTAGGATGTTTTAAGTCCTAATGGGTAACCACAATGTGCAGACTGAGTTCAGCTGCATGCTTGACCAAGCACGTGGAAATAAATTGAATGTTTTTAACTAGGTGAACTGTATTTAGTTCTGGCTCCCTGCTGAGCCCATGACACTTTTGTTGAAAAATTGCTGTTTAGTTTGCACCCAGCAAACTCCCAAGTCTCTAGATCCAAGTCACACATGCTACTCAATACAACATGCTATTTATTGATATTTATTTATTAAACATCAGAAAATATCAAAAATGTTAACTAATCAAGAAGGATAAAAAGCAGGCAAAAGCAGGGAGAGAAACATGAACAAAAGGCAAAAGTTTGATAACAATAATTACATTTTCTATATTCATATCAGCAGCAGAATAGAAATAGAAAACAGGACACCAAGTGATCCTTCCTCTATTCTATTTTATTTATTTATTTTATTTATTTGGTTTGTCAATTGCTTACAAGATAATAGGTATAAGTAAAAAACATAGTTATAAATACATGGATACATATAAAAAAAATAAAAGAAATAAAAGAAACAAGAGGACAGGGACAGTAGGCATGTTGGTGCACTTATGCACGCCCCCTACAGACCTCTTAGGAAAGGGGTGAGGTCAATAGTCTAAGTTTTTGGGGTTTGGGGAAGAAACCACAGAGTCAGGTAGAGTATTCCAGACATTGACCCCACTGTTGCTGAAGTCATATTTCCTGCAATCAAGTTTGATGTGATTAACCTTGAGTTTGTATCTATTGTTTGCTCTTGTATTGTTATGGTTAAAGTATCCATTGAAGTATTCATTGACAGGTAGGACATTGTAATGTATGATTTTATATACTATACTTAGATCAGACTGAAGGCGGCATAGTTTTAGGTTTTCTAGGTCTAGAATTTCAAGTCTGGTGGCATAAGATATTCTGCAACAAGTAGAGGAGTGGAGAACTCTTCTTGTGAAATATTTCTGGACTTTCTCAACTGTGTTAATATCAGATACGTAATGTGGGTTCCAGACTGATGAGCTGTATTCAAGTATTGGTCTAGCAAATGTTTTGTATGCTATAGTTAGTAGTGTAATATTACCAGAGAAAAAGCTACATCAGATTAGGTTAACAACTCTTAACGCCTTTTTGGCTATGTAATTACAGTGGGCTCTACCACTTAGATCATTAGAGATGAGTACTCCACGATCCTTGACAGAGTTTGGATCATCAACAAGGTCTTGACTATTCAGCCTGTATTTTATTTTCTGATTTTTTTTTGTCAATATGTAGGACAGAGCATTTATTTATTGAGATTTGAAGTTGCCATTTATTTGACCATTCTGATACATAGTCAAGGTCTTTTTGAAGGATAGCAGTATTGTCTGTGGTGTTGAATAGCTTTACATCATCAGTGAAGAGAATGCAGTTGCTCTTAATATGATCACAGAGGTCATTTATGTAGAGTATGAAAAGAGTTGGTCCTAGAACACTGCCTTGGGGGACACCACTGTTGACAGGTACAGAATTTGATAGGATGCTCCCAATTTTGACCATTTGTTGTCTGTTTGACAGGAATGCTTCTATCCACTTATGCAGGTGTCCAGAGATACCATAAGATTTTAGTTTTAGGAGTAGTTTGTCGTGTAACACTGAATCAAAGGCTTTACAGAAGTCTACATAGATTGCGTCTATTGCTTTGCCCTGATCGAGTTGTGTAGTCCATATGTTTTTGCAGTGTAAGAGTTGCAGATTACAGGATAGTTTTTTTTCTGAAACCAAATTGTTTATTAGAGAGTAGGTTGTTTGTCTCTAAGTGGAGGATGATGGATTGGTTAATAATTGATTCCATGACTTTACAGGTGACGCAGCATAAGGAGATTGGTCTGTAATTTTCAACTAGGCTGGGGTCTCCCTTTTTGAAGATGGAGATGACCATGGCTTGTGACCATAGTTTTGGCAAGGAGCTGGTCCTGAAAGATTTTTCAAAGATTATGCTTAGAGGTTCGGTTATGGCATTGGATAGCTTTTTTAAGAAGTAGGCACACATTCCATCCAGTCCAATAGATAGAGATGGTTTTAGATTGCGCAGTGCTTTTTCAACATTGTCTTCTGTAAAATTGATATGCATTAGATCATTGTAGTTGTCTGTGGTTCAACTAGAAAATACTGAGCATGATCCATTGCTGTTTACAAATACTGAGCCAAAGAATGTATTAAAGAGGTTGGCTTTAATGGTGTCATCGTTGCAGTCTTTACCATTAGGTCCTATCAGGGGTGGAATGGACCTTGAGTCTTTTAGTTTGTTGTTTACAAAATTGTAGAAAGCGTGGGTGGAATTGGTGCATAAAAGGTTTTTTTCTTGTTTAATGTGATAATTGGTGCATTCAGTTTTTATC
Source organism: Hydrophis major (assembly GCA_033807585.1). Taxonomy (NCBI): domain Eukaryota; kingdom Metazoa; phylum Chordata; class Lepidosauria; order Squamata; family Elapidae; genus Hydrophis; species Hydrophis major. Next base: position 113,086,940 of record CM066330.1, read on the forward strand.
TGGTGGCATAAATTTTTGTATCAGCTTTTGAAGTTGACAATATGACCAGATTTGTTTTTCCACCAAAGTGATTTCTTTTTGGATTGAAGCTTCCTTATTGTTATGGGTAATTTGTTTTTTCTGGTTTTGGGAGTTGTTATTGGTACATATAGTTTGATGACTCTTTTGACTTCAAGTAAAAATAAGTTGTACTGGTCTTCTAAAGTATTGCATCCAATGAATAGAAATTGCCAATCAAGGGATGAGAGATCGTTGTCTATAAGATCATAGTTGCCTTTTTTGAAGTTATAATTGGGGATTCCGTCGTTGTGATTATTTTTGTGTGGATGTATGTTAAGACAAAAACATGTTAAGACATGTTGTGGTCACTGTTGGAAAAGGGTTCTTTAATTTGTATTCCGTAAATTGAATTCAAACTATTGCAGAAGATGAGATCGAGGCAGTTGTTAAGTCTAGTGTTGTTGGTTACTAGTTGTTCTAGTCACAGATTTTTTTACTGCATTGTAGAAGGTTGCATGCATGGGTTTAGTTGTACATTCGTTAAGGGTCCAGTTAATACGAGGTAGATTGAAGTCACCAAGAAAGAAAAAAGTGTGTGGGCAGGATGCTGCCCATGTTAGTAGTGTATTTAGCTTGTTTCCATGTTCAGTGTCATAATCAGGGGCTCTGTAACATAGTAAGAACTGAAATGTGATATTTAAGGACAGTTCACAGATGATGGTCTCAGGAATAGCAAGCTCCTAGGTAACTTGGATGTTTTTTAGATGTAGGGACATTTTATAGAAGATAGCAACACTATCTCCTCTGCGGATTTCACGATCTGATTGGTAAACATGATAGTCCATTATTGTGGTAATGGAGTCAGGGAGAGATGCATTGAGCCATGTTTCACAGACAAATATAATGTCGAATTTAGCCATATTTAGTAAGAGGAGAAATTCAGGTATTTTATTTGCAAGGCTTCTTGCATTGAGTAGCTTGCATTAAAGGCCAGTTGTGGTGGAATAAAGGTAGTTAGGGGCATGTGTGCCTAGTTTTGAGTGATGTTGGATTGGATGGGGTGGGGTTGGATGCAGAGTTATGGGTCGTGTGACTTTCTTTTTGCACTCTAAGGAAAACAATTTGGTAGATGGAGTGATTTATCCAACAAAACAGAGGCAATTAATTAGGCAAAGTTGCAGCATTCTGTCGGTACTGATGTGTATGTTGAATAGAAAAGCCTGGTATATATTTTATTATTAAACTATTGCATTTACGATTTTCTGTGCATATCTCTTTTAGTTTCAACAGACTAAAGAACTTCAAAAAGAATACTAATAAAAGCTATCAGATCTGAAATTGGTCAAGAACACTTGATTGGTCTGATGGCAACTGAAAGGGGCAGATGATTATTATTACTAGTAGTAGTAGTAGTAGTAGTAGTAGTAGTAGTAGTAGTAGTAAAAATGACAGTATACACAGCAGACGACATAACCCTGCTGGGTTTCATATCACAAATCACTAGACAAACACTTTCCAAGTGTTTAGGACTGCATGATGTATCAGCAGATTATGCGAGCAGATCCCAGTAAGGTGGCCTTCTGCAGCTGACCAATGGTGATCTTGTCAGCACCAATTGTTTTTAAGTGCTTGCCTAGGTCTTTAAGCACAGCACCCAGTGTGCCGAGTACCACTGGAACCACCTGCACTGGTTTATGCCAGAGTCTCTGCAGTTCGATGCTCAAGTCTTGATATCTGGTAACTTTTTCAAGTTGTTTTTCGTTGATTCTGCTGTTACCAGGTATGGCAATGTCGACGATCCACACTTTTTTCTTCTCCACAATCGTGATATCCGGGGTATTGTATTCCAGAACTTTGTCAGTCTGTATTATTATTATTATTATTATTATTATTATTATTATTATTATTATTATTATTATTATTATTATTATTATTTTCATTAAACATGAAACTCAGTCAACTGAACATTTTAAAATGTATCACAAATACCAGTGACTGGTACTAATGGTTGATACGGGTTGCTGCCAGTATCCTAAGTATCAACAAGTATGTTCTTAAAATGTACGATGTTCCAAGTAGCACAGTTTTTTGCAGTTCCGCTGGTGTTATTGCAGGAAGCTGCAATTTCTTGATGTGTTTTGTAAAATTCTTGGACATGGTACCAAGTGCCCCAATGACAATGGGTATCACTGTTACATGTTTCATCCATAACAGTGTAGTTTCGATGGCCAGGTCGCAATATTTCATGATTTTTTCTAGTTCTTTTTCTTCGACTCTGGCATCTTCTGGTACAGCAATATCAATAAATTGTATGCTTCAGCCCTCAATAACCATAATATCTGCCCTGTTGTGTTCCAAATGGTGATCCATCTATATTCAAAAGTCTCACAAGATCTTCACCGTCTCATTTTTGACAAATTTTTCCATTTTATGTTCCCATGATTTTCGGATATAGCTAGGGTGTATTTTTTACATAATGACCAGTAGATTAATTTAGCAACTCAATCATTTCTGGCTTTGTAGTCCATTTGCGTGATTTTGCTGCACGCACATATTAAGTGTGAAACAGTTTCAACTTTTGCAAAGTTGCAAAGACTCATTGCAAAGTTGGCAGTTTGGATTATCAGTGGATTTTTGTATCTCCGCTTACACGGCATTAGTTTGTAGTGCTTGTTCTTGAGCAGCAAGTATTAAACCTCTTTCTTGATTATTCCTCTCTTAAGCCATGCCCATGTGAAGTTGTTATCACATTTTCTTTCAATGTTTTTCGAGTGCTGTCCATGCAAAGCTTTGATTTTTCATCTATTTAATCTGTTATCTAGCTGTTTTGTCCTTATAGTCTGCCTTTGTTTCTGTTGTTTTTATAATCTTCTCCATTTTCACAGCCTGCACCATTTTTCTGTACTTTAGTTCACATAATCTGTACTTTGATTCACATAATCATTCAAACTTCATTTTTCTTCTTCTAGTTTGATGGATTTGCAATAGCCCTCTGCCCCCTGTTCTTCTTGACAGGTATAACCTGTCGATATCACTTCATGGATGTAAAGTGGTACATATTCAAAATATGCGGTACATATCCAAACGTGTGTGTGTTTTCTGGTCCAGAAAAAATATTAGTATTAGTATTATTAGTATTTACCAAGAAAAAAAAGAAGTGTGAGATACAACAGTAAGAAAAAAACTAAGTAAAATCCTGATAGGCAATGCTTGTCATAAAGTAGTGCCACTATAGAGCTACTCCTTCTTACCAGGACAGATGGGAGATTGTGAGTTCAAGTCCCCCTTAGCTTTGGACCAGTCAGTCTCTCTCAGCCCAACTCATCTCACAGGGTTGTTATTGTGGGGAAATAGAAAGAGAAAGTTGTATTGGATATGTTAGTTGCCTTGAATTATTTGTAGAAGTAATAAATGCCAAAAACAGATAGATAGATAGATAGATAGATAGATAGATAGATAGATAGATAGATAGATAGATAGACAGATAGATAATAGATAGATAGATAGATAGATAGATAGATAGATAGATAGATAGATAGACAGACAGACAGACAGACAGCAATAGCAATGGCACTTAGACTTATATACCACTTTACAGCCCTCTCTAAGTGGTTTACAGAGTCAGCATATTGCCCCCAACAATCTGGGTCCTCACATTACCCACCCACCACCAAAGGATGGAAGGCTGAGTCAACCCTGAGCCTGTTGGAATTTGAACTGCCAAATTGTAGATAGCAAATTGTAGATGGTCAGCAGAAGTGGCCTACAATATAGCACTCTAACCACTGTGCCACTTATTATAGATAATGAAAGATAGATGATAGATAGAAAGATAAACAAATATTGAATGTTGTTTTTCCAATATGGGGAAGGGGGGATTGTGGTTATTTCTATTGTTTACATTTCTGCCCTAACCTGCTCTGCAATATACCTGGACATTTGCTGGATAGCATACGTGAGGGGGAAAGAATGACAAGAGAATTGAGGAGAAACAGGACTTTTAAATAATTAAACAGAAGAGAAATATCTCGATCAGGTTTCTCATCTTTGGCAACTTTAAGATATATGGACCCAGAATTATGGGAGTTGATGTCTGCTCTTCTTAAAGTTGCCAGGGTTGAGGCAAATGTATCTAGATTAATCGATGCCAACCTACCATATCCTTAAGCAAAACAACCTCCTGCTCACTTCTTATCAACCAATTAAAATAAACACAAGTCTTTCTCCCCAGTTCAAACTAGCCCTTTTATCTGGGTCTTTTCCAATTTATAGTAGTGTAGTCAACAAACTGGATGTGTTATTTCCAGATGATTTTGATTCCTCACTAGCTATAATTCATTTTAATGAATAACCCAATCTAAAGCCAAAGAGAGTGTATGCATAATAAGTCAGCAAAATAATTTGCTTATGCATTCCCATTATTTTATAAGGGATTATTAAAAATTTAGTTAATGCTGCTATTTGATGTATGGTTAGAAGCAAAGCATATGTAAGACTTCAAAATGGCAGTAAACCTCCCAAGAGTATTATTTATGGATGTAGCTCTTTTGAACTGTAAGATGATTAACTGAATAGATGTTATAGCTAAATTACAAAAAAAAAATCAATGACACCTTTGTCATCTAAGGTTCCATCAGATATGAATGTTTCTTCAGTACACTCAGCACTTTTTTAATATTGCAGCTGTGAAAGTCACTGAAGATGTTTCATTATTAGTTTAGTTCAGGGGTGTCAAACTCACGTCATAACGATGCCATGTGACGTGTTGCAACTTTTTTTCTCCTTTGCTAAACCAGGCATGGGCGTGGCCAGTGCATGATACATCCAGCCCTGTGGGCCATGACTTTGACAGCCTTGGTTTAGTTTGTTCTAATTCCTTTTGCATGTCTTCAATTGTATTTTTTTTTACTCTATTGTCTTTACAGACCAAGAAATTAGGTATGGTCCTTCTGAAATGCTTGCCGTGCCCACTTTACTTTTGTAAGTTAAACTGCCTGAATTACCCAATCATTCCCATGGTTGTGGGTTTTTCCCTTGCCTCCCAAAATCATTGCCACATGTGTAACACATCTAGGAACAGGAGAGCACTGAATAATACTTTGGAGGAAACTATAAAAAACAGGAGAAATGTTGCCTAGATTCTATCATCTCTTGATTGGCACATTCTGTTCTCTAGCTGTACTATTACAGAAGACCATTATAATGCATTCTTGTTTGAACTTGAAAGAATCATTAAACTATATGTACCATTAGTAACCCCCCCACCAAAAAAAAAAAACAAATTACCCATAACAATAAGGAAAGTTCAATCAAAAAAAAGATTGCTATGGCATAAAAACAAAACTAGCTACGTAGCAAACTTTAAAAACCAATACAACACCTTATGCTGACAGATAAAGGCAGAATGCACAAATTACTACTGCAAGCAAGAGGAAAACCTCCTATGTACAAAATCCACCAGTGCCTTCTACAATTTTGTAAACACCAAACTTAAAGACTCAAGAACTATCTCACCCGTAAAAGGACCAAATGGGAAAGACTGCAATGATGAAACAATTAAGGACAATCTCTTCAACACATTCTTCAGTTCAGTCTTTGTAAACAGCAATGGTTCATGCCCCACATTTCCTAGTCATACCACAACTAACTGTAATGACCTACTATATATTGACTTTACAGAAGATAATGTAGAAAAGGCACTACGTAACCTAAAGCCATTCCTATCTATTGGCCCCGATGGATTATGTGCATACTTCTTAAAAAGCTCTCCTCTGCCATAGTGGAACCTCTAAGCATTATATATAAGATATCATTCAAAACCAACTCCTTACCAAACCTATGGTCCTTTGCTACAGTCATCCCTATCTTCAAAAAAGGTGACCCCAGCCTGGTTGAAAACTATAGACCAAATCTCAGTGTTGTGTCATGTGCAAAGTCATGGAATCAATCAATAACCAATTCATCACCCTTACAGTCAAACAACCTACTCTCCAAAAAAACAATTTGGTCTCAGGAAAAAATTGTCCTACAATCTTCAACTCCTACACTGCAAAAACATGTGGACTACTCTACTTGACCAGGGTAAAGCTATAGATGCAATTTACATAGACTTCTGCAAAGCCTTTGATTCAGTGGTACATGACAAATTACTGTTAAAACTAAATTTTTATGGCATTTCCGGATCCCTTCATAAGTGGATTACTGAGTTCCTGTCAAACAGGCAACAAATAGTAAAAATAGGGAGAGCTATATCAAACCATGCTCCAGTTAACAATGGTGTCCCCCAAGGTAGTGTTCTAGGACACACACTCTTTATATAAATGACCTTTGTGATCACCTTATAAGCAACTGCGTTCTCTTTGCAGATGACGTAAAACTATTCAACACCACCAACAATGCTACTGTCCTTCAAAATGACCTTGATTATGTGTCTGAATGGTCAACCATTGGCAACTCCAAATCTCAACAAATAAATGCTCTATCTTACATATTGACAAAAAAAAAACAGAAAATAAAATACAAGCTGAATAGTCAAGACCTTGTTGATGATCCAAACTCTGTCAAGGACTTTGGATTTCTCATATCAAATGACCTAAGCGCCAGAGATCACTGCAACAGCATTGCCAAAAAGGCACTAAGAGTTGTAAAGTTTCTCCTCCAGAAATATCAAATTGCTAACTAGAGCATATAAAACTTTTGCTAGACCAATACTGGAATACAACTCATCAGTCTTGAATCCACACTGTATATCGGACATTAATACAATTGAGCGAGTCCAGAAGTATTTCATGGGAAGAGTACTATACTCCTCTGCTCGCAGCAGAATACCCTATCACCAGGCTTGAGATTTGGGGCTTGGACAACCTGGAACCATGCCACCTATGGTTAGACTTAAGCGTAGCACACAAAATTATTGCTACAATGTCCTACCAGTCAATGATTACTTCAGCTTCAACCACAACAACACAAGAGCATACAACAGATACAAACTCAACGTAAACCGCTTCAAACTCAATTGCAGAAAGTACGACTTCAGCAACAGAGTGGTCAATGCCTGGAATGCACTACCTGACTCTGTTGTTACATCCTCTAACCCCCATTCAAACTATACACTAATGACCTCATCACATTCCTAAGAGGTCTTTAAGGTGTATGCATAAGTGCACCATCATGCCTACCATCCCCATCCTATTGTCCCCATTTATTCGTACCTATTTCCTGTATTCTTACTCATGTTTATACTTATACCTATTATCTTGTAAGCGATTGACAAATAAAATAAATAAATAAAATAAATAAATAAATAAATAAATTTTTAGTAACTAACATAAGAGTAAATAGTATAGTACATAAGCATTTAGCTTTTCTCATTTGGATGATCTACTGGAACATTTGTTGGACCCTTGCAAGTGCTGGATTTTCAGAATGGTACCACTTCTGGCTGGAAGATTACAACTTTAATACAACTAAGAATGTTTGAGGCGGATACAGTGGTGCCCAGTTGTGGGATTCAAATTTTTTTAGTACCAGTTCTGTGGTCATGGTTTAGTGAGCATGACAGGGGAAGGATGCTGTAAAATCTCCAGTCAGAGGTGTTATTTGCTGGTTCTCAAAACTACTCAAAATTTCCGCTGCCGGTTCTCCAGAACTGGTCAGAACCTGCTGAATACCCCCTCTGGTGCTACCTTGGTATTCAACTGCTTTGAAACTCATCATATTTGGTATTCGGCGCATTTGGACACAAAAAAGTTGTCCAAAATTTATTTGGTAGTCAACACACAAGCTAGAACTAGTCAATATCAACTGCCTTTTGACTCACTACATGATTCCTTATGGTTTGGTACTCCTTGTTTTGGTACTCATCGGATCTCCTGGAACCAATTAATGATGAGTACAGAGGTACCACTGTAATATGAAAACATAAATGAAACTTTCGCAATCTGAATACCTTCAGACCACCTCAGTTATAGGTTAAAACATCTGGAAGGAGCCAGGCTGGACAAGTGGATTTTGCAGGCTTATAGGGAAAGAATCATTCTAAATAAATCCATCTGTCACTTAGCAACCAGTTTGGTTATGTGTATGCAGTTATAAATGTTTCTTCTTGTTGTATTTTATGACAGCAATTGTGCACACTAGATATTTCCCAGTGCATTATCAAAACAAAACACTTCCTACACATTTCAGTGTTTTAAATGAAATACTATAATTCTTTACCTATTTTAATACAAAGTAGTGGTTAAAAGGCTGAGCCTGGAGAAGGCGGAGCTTCGTTCCGGCGATACAGCTGCGATCTCAGGGCTCTGAGATCGCAGCCGATATTTTCGCCCCTGGACCTAAACCGTCCCGTAGAGACGGTGATCGTGAAGGGCATTGTTCCAGGATCCCAGAGATATCGCAAAATCTCTGGTTAGATCCGGAAGAAGCCCTTTTGCTGGCGGCGGAGAGGCAGCCTCCATAGCTGCTGAAGTCGGGACAGCTCCGGAAAGAAAGTGATTGGAGTGAAGTGTGTCGGCTGGGTGAGAAAAACTTTTTTGTGCTGTAAATTCGCTAAGGTTGGAAAGTTCATTCGATATAAAGAAGAAAGCTGTGAGTTTTTTTTTTGACTGAAATTGTTTTGAGCGGCGTTTTTTAAAGTGATGTCAAATTGAGGCTTGGCTTTTTTTTTTCTTTTCTTTATACTTTTTGGGAAAGATTTTACTGTGACTTTGTAGATAACCGGATTGAATTTTCTTTTATATATATTTTTATGCTCCCTTTGATTTTTTAACTTTCTTTAGGATAGAGGCTCCCTTTGGCTATTTTTTCCTTTTTTTTCTGTATATATTATTCCTTTTCTCTGGCGGGGGGGGGAGAAAGAGCATTAAGAAACTTTGTAACACTGCCAACTAGAGGCTTGAAAGTATCTTTATTTGAATTGGAGAGAATTGCAAAAAGACCTCATCTCAAGGACTTTTTAACCTGACAAGATAGAGGGAGAGCACAGTAAAATATTATTGCAGGTGCTTTCCTGGACTGTTATCAACACTGGAGGTTTGGCTTTGAAGCTGCTGGAGAAGAGAGTCATAACAAGAGCCTTGGTTAAATAACAAAGTGCAGTGTGTCTTCTTATATATACCCCATTCGCTAGCCTTTTTCTAAATCTTAATTTTAGTAATATTTTTATTTTTGCCTTTTACTTTAAAGGGAAAGCCTCAGAGTTTTTTCTTTTTTCTTCTTTATTTTTCTTTTCTTTTCTATTGGGACTTTTTTGCTTTTCATATTTATTTTTTTGGATTATTTTGTTGTTGTGGTTGATTTTTTTTTTTTTTTGGATTATTGAGATTTTTTAATTGGATTGAGGTGTGAAGAATCTGAAGGAACTTCTTGTTTTTTGTTTTTCTTTTTTCTCTTTTTGCTTTTTCCTTTTTCTTTGCTTTTAATCAATATTATTATTTTTGGATTTGTTTGTTTTTTCCTTTCTATTTTTTCCCTTTTTATGGTGGACTATCTCGTAATTGGATTAGGGTCTAGAAGAACCTGAAGATCTTTCTTCTTCCTTTTTTTTTTTTTGTTTCTTCTTTGGTTTCGTGTTTTTTACCATTGGAGTTCTCCATTTTGGATTATAATTGGCTGCTCTACCAGTTGGATTAAAAGTTAAGAAGAATTTGAAGTCTTGGAAATATTGAAATGAGCAAGAAACCAATACCATCTGGCATTTCTGCTTCTACCTCTGCTTCCCCACCAGCTGGAGGACAACGTTTAATTCAGACAATGTTGAAGCAAGATAAGGAACAAGAAAAAATAACTTTACAGTTACAGATGATTATGCAAGGAATCCAAGAACTTAAGACAAAATCAGATATCATTGAACAAAGAACAGGAAATATTGAACAAAGAACAGAAAATATTGAACAAAGAACAGAAAATATTGAACAAAGAATAGAGAAGACTGATGAAAAAGTGGAAAATATTAAACAAATGATGGTTAAGTATGAGGAGAGATTCCAAAAAATTGAGGAAGAAGGAAAACAAAGAGAGAAGAAGATTGGAAATATTGACAGCAGATTAACAGCGGTTGAACAAGAAAAAGGTGGGATGTTGAGGTGGGAGATGGAAAGGTCAGAATTTTACCTCAGATTTCAAAATATAGAGGAGGAAAAAGGAGAAAATTTGGCAGCAGTAATGATAGAAATTTTGGCAGATGTTTTGGAAATTACAGAGGAAAAGATAATGGATGGAATAGATGAGATATACCGAGTCTATACAAGATATGCGATGAGAAATAAATTACCCAGGGAAGTCCATATTAGATTTACCAAAAAATCCATTAAAACGCAAATATTACAAGTAGCAAGAGAGAAAATACTGAAATACAAGAGTAAAGAGGTTGTGGTTTTAAAACAAATACCTAGAAGAGTGAGAGAGATGAGAAGAGAATATCGATTTCTGACCAAAATACTATTGGAAAACGAAGTGAATTATAGATGGCTGATTCCAGAAGGCTTAATGTTTACGTGGCAAGAGCAGAGACATAGAATTGACTCAATTGAGAAAGCAGAACTTTTTCATGCAGAATTTTTCGGAGGAAGAAGAGAGGAAGCAGAGAAAGAGGGTTCATTAATTGAGTTTCAAGATGAACAACTGGAGACTGAAAAAGAGAAAGGAGCAATAGGGGGACAGATTGATAACAAAGAACAGCGTGAAGTGAGATCCACGAGAGCTGTTAGACCTAAATATAAAGCATAATCATGGAGGAAAAAAAACTGATTACAATGAATATAAACGGACTTAATTCAGCTGTTAAAAGAAGGAAAACTTTTCATAAATTAGAGAAATTAAAATTTGATATAATTTGTTTACAAGAAGTTCACATTAAAAAACAACATGAACGATTGTTATTACAACCAAAATTAGGGAAAATATTTACCTCTTTGACTCAATGTAAGAAAAGAGGTGTGGTTTTATACATTAAAGAGGCTATTCCAGCAAAATTGATTTACTCGGATGAAGATGGAAGAGTATTAATGGTAGAAATAATGGATAATAATATAAAAATACTCTTGATTGCAATTTATGCTCCGAATGATAAACAAGAAGAATTTTATAAAAAGCTGCACATGAAAATAATTGGACTGGACTATGTTAATATAATTATGATGGGAGATTTTAATGGAATTGTGGACAATAAACTGGACTATATAGCAACAACAACAAAGCAAAATAGAAAGGCTCTCCCAAGGTCCTTTTTTAAAATGACAGATGAATTAACTTTAAAAGATATTTGGAGAGAAAGAAACGTTAAAGCTAAACAATATACTTTTTATTCAAATAGACATTTATCATGGTCCAGATTAGATATGATTTGGATCTCAACAGAACTAATATCTAATATTAAAGAAACAAACATTGAAACAAGTACCTGGGCAGATCATAGCCCAATGACAATTAAATGGAAGGGACAAAAAAAAAGATCGAGATGGACATTAAATAATACTATTTTAAAGGAGAAAGATTTTACACAATGGATGGAGAAGGAATTGGCTTTTTTCTTCAGAGAAAATAAAAAAGAAGATACTTCAATGCAAAATGTGTGGGACACTATGAAGGCATACGCTAGAGGTTTGATAATAGATTATACAAGAAAAAAGAATATTAGGAAAAGGCAAGCTTCTAAGGCCTTGGAAAATGAGTATAAAACTCTTGAAAAAGAATTACAGAAAATGCCACAGAAAAAGGGTATTAAATTGAAGCTGGATGTAATCAAACATAAAATGGAATTAATAGAGAAAGAAGAACTGGCACAGAAAATTAGAAACTCTAAACAGAATTATTTTGAAGATGCAAATAAACCAGGTAGATGGCTAGCATATAAATTGAGAAAAGAGAAGGAATCAAGAAAAATATTGAAGTTAATAGATGAACAAGGCCAAGTTTGTTATGGGAATAAGGAGAAAAAAGAAATTATTCGAGATTTTTATGGGCAACTATATAAACAAGAGAATATTGATGAAGAAAAAGTCAAACAGTATTTACAGGAAGCTAATTTACCAAAGATACCTAAAGAGACTGAAGAAATGCTAGAAAGCAATATAACAATGATGGAACTAAATGAAGCATTTAAGAGACAAAATAATGGGAAAGCTCCGGGCCCAGATGGGCTTCCAGTAGAATTTTATAAAACATTTCAAGAATTATTGAGCATCCCATTGTTAGAAGTTATGAATGAAGTTATGTTAAAAAAGATGATACCTAAAACATGGTCAGAGGCTTATATTACACTTATACCAAAGGAAGAGACTGACCCATTGCAAATTAAGAATTATAGACCTATTTCTTTATTGAATGCAGACTATAAAATTTTTGCTTCAATTTTAGCAGAAAGACTTAAAAAATATTTAAATAATTTTATTCACTCAGATCAAAATGGATTTCTGCCAAAGAGACAAATTAGAGACAATATGAGAGTAATTTTGGACACTTTGGAATATTATGAGGCTCATCCTGAAAAGCAAATGGCTTTGATATTCCTAGATGCTCAAAAAGCATTTGACAATGTGAACTGGAGATTTATGTTATTATTATTGGAGCAGATGGGTTTTGCTAAAAAATTTATTCAAGCAATAGAAGCTATATATAATAAACAGACAGCAAAGGTAATGATGGAGGGGGAACTTACAGATTTTATTAATATAAGGAAAGGCACAAGACAAGGATGCCCCCTATCTCCTTTGCTATTTGTGTTGACCTTGGAAGTATTGAATAGAAATATTAGGGATGATAAAAGCATAAAAGGAATGAAAATTAAGAAGGAAGAATTTAAGCTACAAGCTTTTGCTGATGATTTAGCTTTTATTTTGGAAGATCCGATTGAAACAGCTCCAAAGTTACTGGAAAGGATAGAGTCATATGGAGAGGTGGCTGGTTTGAAAATAAATAAAGATAAAACAAAGATTTTGACAAAGAATATGTTATTGAGACAGAGAGAAGAATTGGCAGATCTTTTGAAAATTCAAGTTACAAATAAGGTTAAGTATTTGGGGATATATTTGACAACAAGATGTAGCACATTAAAAGAGAATAATTATATTAAACTTAAACAACAGATAACTATAGATTTGAAGAAATGGGAAAACTTGCAATTGTCATTAATAGGGAGAATTTCAACAATTAAGATGAATATCTTACCTAGAATTTTATTTTTGTTTCAAACAATACCAATTAGGCTTGGAAAAGACTATTTTGAAGATTTAAATAAAATTATGTTGAAGTTTATATGGCAAGGTAAAAAAGCGAGAATAAAGCTAAAGCTTTTGCAAGATGCTAGAATTAGAGGAGGTTTTGGTCTGCCTAATTGGGAATTGTATTATCAAGCTGCAAGTTTGATGTGGGTCAAAGAATGGATAACATTAAGGAAACATAGGTTGTTGACATTAGAAGGACATGACTTGCTGTTGGGTTGGCATGCTTTTTTATGGTATAAGGGAACTAAAACACAGGGTTATTTTAGAAGACATTATGTACGGGAGTCTTTGTGGTTAAATTGGGAGAAGATAAAAAGACAATGTTATTTGAAAATTCCAGTCTGGTTATCGACCATTGAAGCATTTTCCTATCCTATAATTTACAAGAAGGAACAAACAGTTAGATATGGGGAACTTTTGGATGAAAAGGGTGAACTTAAATCGATCCAAAACTTAGAAGAACAAGGTATAAGGATGAATTGGTTTTCATATGCACAAATACACTCAAGGTATGATGAAGATTCTAAAACGGAGGGATTTTATGATAAACAGACTGATTTAGATAAGATCTTGATGGGTACTGATGAGAAGGTGATTAAAAAATTATATGGTTATTTACTGGGAATGAAATTAGAGGAAGAACAAGTCAAAGAAACTATGATTGTTTGGGGGAAGAATTTTGGATATGGGATTGATTTAGAGAAATGGCAGAAATTGTGGTCTCAAAATTATAAAATGACAATGTCAACAGCATATAAAGAAAACTTGTATAAGATGTTTTACAGGTGGCACTTTCCTCCGACAAGAATAGCAAGAATGTTTAAGAACAAATCTGAAAAATGCTGGAAATGTCATCAGATACCCGGCTCGTATTACCATATGTGGTGGACTTGTGAGGATGCTAGAAAATATTGGACTATAATTCGCATGTGGTTGGAAAAAATGACAAAGAAACATATAGATTTGAAACCAGAGATCTTCTTATTGGGAATTTTATCTGATATATATAGTAAAGATTTGAAATACCTGATTGTAAATGTATTAACAGCGGCCAGGATTGTATTTGCTAAAAATTGGAAGAATGAGAAAATACCATTACAGGAAGAAATTATTAAGAAAATATTGGAATGTGCTGAGATGAGCAGATTGACATTTGAAATTAGAGAGCAAGAGGATAAACAATTTTACGAAATTTGGGATCTTTTTTATAAATGGTTAGATGATAAAATACGATAATAGAATATTCAGAATGCTAGATAGTAAGGAATATCTTTATTTTGCTATTATTTTGTTATTTGATATTATATTTATAAAGGATTTCTTAGGATTGATTTGATATGATTAGATGATTTGTTATAGAGTAAACTGGTTTAAAGTATTGTTAGCTCATTAAGCATGAATGATTAAAAATATAGTCAAAATCTTTTTTTTTTAGTGATATTAGGATATATAAGTTTGGACTGACAATATGAGTTGTTATGTAACATAATTGTAATTGAGACTACAGAATGAATGCACAAAAATGATGAACCAACTGACACACTGGATGTACATATAAGAGTTGATGTTTTTATGTTTTGTTTGTCTTGTTTGTTTGTAGAAAATTAATAAAAACTTTTAAAAAAAAAAAAAAAGGCTGAGCTGTGAGTTCTTAGGTCAGTCCTGTCTTTAATAATGAATTTGGTGGGCAGCTTAAGACAAAACACTGACTTGATTCACTTTGTCTCCTGTTACAATGCGACATTAATACAATTCTGTTAAGTCACCACAACAGTGTGAACCCTGCTGAATATTCTAAAGCATTTTATACATGCTCTGCATTACGAATGATTTAACAACACACTTCTTGCCATTTTGGCTGTGGTTGCTGCTTTTGATTACTTATGGATTCAAGAAAATTTGGAATACAACCATTGCCAACTGTAGAATAGTTAAAGCATCTGTCATTTATACTATAATGAGAAGGCCAACTCTTGAATTTTCATTTACACAAAGATTTAATTAGATTATCTTAATTTGTTGCATAAATTTTCTTTGGTACTGTGCTTTGAAATTGAAAACACAATATGTATCTGCATAATACAAACTACAGCTTCCTGGCTTTTCCTTCTTATAAATTAAACCAGGAAGCACTTTTTAAAAAATGCTTCAAAATTAAAATTTTCCACTGGAAGGATATAACCCTATACACTGAATAATGAGAAGATAAACTTTACATTTTACTATAATGCTTCATTTCAGTTCAGAAGGTTCTGCTTATACAAACAAAACAAAGCTTTGACTTTGAAATGAAAAATACAGTAGTAATTTAAGTTTTTGTTAAATCTTCAGTTTTTGAAAATTTGAACTTATTATTTTCTATCCTGGAAACTTGTCTTAAACACAAATAAAAATGGCAGTCAATTGGTTTTAAAAAAGGACTTTGGGTACCTACCAAATATGAACTTGATAATTTCTTTCAGGATAATAAAGAAAATAATTTTCTTACCTTTATTTCATCCTTACTCAGAGTGCTGACTTTCAGGTACCTCAGTCTTAAACTTTTGTCTATGCTGCCTAGAAATAATGGGAATCAAGTCCAAAATATCAGATTTGAGAGAATCTGCTCCAAGCATTTTTATGGAAGCTCACCCAGCCTAAGAGCATACAAGGTAATGAAAACATATTTAAAAAAAATATTTATAAACTTCCAAGTGTTTATAGTATACACTTCTAAGTCTAATTGAAGCATTTACCTTACAGTGATTCCATTTCATTTTTAAACTGAAAAATATATTTTCATAGGCTAAGGGTATATGGACAATTCAGGAATTGGAGAAATTATTTCACCAATAAATTCCATTTGAATCTTTAGTATGAGATTTATTTCTAAGTAAATATATTTATGCAACATGAGTATGTTGAAGGCTGAATTTCTATTAGCCATTTCATTATGAATAATAAAGATCATTATTTCACTTTGAAAGTATTCATGCTGTGGCCAAGTATTCATGGAGTCAAATGAACAAGTGTGATCCTGCCTGTGATATACATAATCTACCAGGAAGAACATTGCCACAAAGCACATTGAAGTGAATCAAAGTTCACTTCATAGTCATACATTAGAGCAGAAGAGCAAACTTGCACTCTTCTTTGTGTTTATAGGGCTAGTATGGAAAACATCTGGAATGCTCTTTCTCATAATACTCAGAGTAGTGTGAATTTTAGACCTAAACAGATTTCCTCAAGAGAAATATAATTAAATTTAATTATCATAAGTAATGCAATTAACACATTTTTGTCACTTACCGGTAGTTGTAGATTGCCTCAAAGAGTTTAACGTTTAACTTTAAGTACAAACCTGTCTTTAGCCTTCTGAAGAATGATGATAAATAAATATCAAACAGATCAGGTTGATTATTTTCAACTAAACCTGAAGATCATTTTTAAATTTTTTGCTGCTTTTTTTTTCAGAACATTATTTTTTCTGGTATAATTTTCAACAATTGAACAGAATATTTAGTTATCCAAATATTCTCTCCATTTGTTATTATCAGCAATATCTCCACACTGTACCTCCAATCATATATTACAATAAGCTAAAAGCAAACAACATTATTGTAATTTAGTCTGTTTTGGGGGAAAAACTCTTTTCCAGAAATAGGCATCAAAGTTGCAAGGCAGTTTCAAATATGATTTCAAATATTTTTTTTTAAATAATTTTTATTGCTTTTAAAGTAATAACAAAGAAACAGAAAAAACCCATAAAAATAAAAATTCTGATGGAATTTTTGTCCTACTGCATCAGTTGATACTCCAATACTTTAAGGGAAAGTCCAAAAATAACAGCTTAGTACAGTACTGGGGAAATCTGGGGAATGTGCATGTAGACAACCAAAAACAGTCACCTTATTGACTGCATGGGAAAAGAAAACGTAGGTGCTACCCAAAAGCAATTATTGTGAAATGTTTTTTTCTTTCACTGAGAACAGCTATGTGGAGAAGGATGACAAGTTTTTCCAGTATTCAGTTAGATATGTCTCCAGTAAACTATGCAAATGCTGAACATTTTGCAGAGGCCATTGAAAAATGTCTCCCTGATTAAGGAAGAAAATTGTACAGCATAGTCTATTTACTCAGCCAAGACCCTTGTATGACTGACAAGTACAAATGGGGTGCCGAAACTTTTACAGAAGAAGGGAAACCACAAGCAAATGTATTGTGTCTGCTATATATGACTTTGGGCATGTCTATCAGGAAAATATACCATAAAGTTTCTGTCTCTTGACTCGTGCGATTATTTTGGTGGAGCCTGTTGAAAAAAGCACCAAAATAAAAGAAGGTTCTCAAGGTTCTTTTGATCTTATTATGAAACAATTAGAAATATCCTCAAACATGTTGGAGTTTGATGGCTCAGCATGACTATTTTTATATATGAAGTTATTTTTCTTAAATATTTGGAGTTCCTGTGTATCAAAGTTGCTATGTGGATTATGTAAAATTAAGTAATTTTTAGTAGGAAGTATATACATTTTTTCATTCAGTATCCCACTCTGTAAAACTTTCTTCAGTCAAATTTTAAGCAAATTAAAATCTTATCGTTTAAGCTGAAATCGCCCCACAGAATTCAACAGGTATATATTTCAGCCAAAGCACATACAAAATATAGTGATATTAGAAACAATCTCTGGGTGGCCATGACATCCAAAATCAAGAAATAATCATGTACCAAATGATCACCAGAAATTGATTTAATCTAAAGTAAAACCTGTAGCATACAGAAACTCTCAAGCAAAAAAAAGCAAGTTAGGAAGGTTGCACTGGTCAGTGACAAGTTCTGTTTTGGCCCCAGGTAATTCTCCTTTTTATCTGATTGGATTTAAAGGACTGGATTTAAGGCAAACTGCTTTCACAATCCAAACACAGCTTTAGGGCCAATTACTAATGCTTTGTTCTGTAGAAGCTATTCTTTTATGATAGCAAAACATATGGGATAGGGGTAAGGAGATAAAAGGATGCAAAAATATTTCACGGACGGTGCTATGCACAGCATGTTACAATAGATTTATTTATTTGTTTGTTTGTTTATTTTTAGATCATTTGTCATTTAATATCTGGGTTGCAAACAAAATAGCAAACTCTAACAAATTATGTAAAAACTGTAAAATCTATTAAAACAGATTTAAGAAATAATTTTGGCAAGGAGGTTTTAAAAAGTTAATTAGCAATTAAATACTGTGAATCATTGGAAAGAAGTGTTTTTTAAAAGCACTTGAAGTCAGTGTGGATGGCTGTCCATACATTGTTTCCCATAGATGAACAAGGCCCACTCCAAAAGATAACCAGGGAGCCTTCCAAGCTGATCTTTGATGTGTCGTGTGTGGTGGAAATTTTGCAGAAGTTGATATTTCAGCTTTCCTGGCTATAATTTTTTTAGGATTTTAAAAATAATAACTAACTCTATGTCCCTATTCTTTGTTACTATTCTGTGTTCCTATTCTCAGGGCTGCCAACCTTGAGTGATAGTTCGGAGTGAGACACTGCGAGGGAGCGGAGTGACCGAGGGGGGGATGGTGTGGAAGGGGGGTGTCCCCCCTTCCACGGTAGGGAGCTTTGACAATTTTACATTTTAAATGGTGCAATCTGATGCATACTTTAGTCATGATTTGGACATATACATACATACATACATGCAAGCAGCACCAATGTACTTGAACTGGATTTGTAAGATATTAATAATGCAGTTCACTGACCATGAATAATTGAAGTTCCTGACTTGTAACTGCAGTATTCTATCTCAACTGACTTTATTAGCTTAGTGATGTACTATAGACCACTATAGGATGAATTCAATGTGCAACAAAAAGACAAAAAACCCGAAACTACTACAGAGATAATGCAAATACATCAATGGGTATTCTTCTTTCTGTATCAAATACCATACTACATGCCAATATCAAATGCTATAGTCTCAGTCTTTAATTATATACTAACTTGTTGACTGAAATAGGGGTTCATAATTTCAGACATGTATAAACTAAACATTTAATCGAATAATGAGTGCTTCATATAAATATACATATTGTTAACTGTAAAACTCATCTACTGTATTCTGAAGCTTGGCCCTAGCTTTCATCATAGAAGCTATAGAACCAAAACAAAGCCCTGGTAGAGACTAAAAAATACAGCAAGTGCTGTATCTTACACAGTGCTGTATCTTACACTGTGTAAGATACCTTGTATCTTACACTGTGTAAGATACCTTGTATCTTACACTGTGTAAGATACCTTGTATCTTACACAGTGTAAACCCCAGGGTGGTGCTCGTAAAATTACTTTTTTTAAAGAGCCATTATAGCAACTTTATTTGGCTGAAGAATTAAGCAGATGTTTAATTAATTACCATTTGGAGGAGACTGCTTCCAATATTAGAAAAAGGAAAACCCTAACCTTGTTTTTAAAGTATTTTCAAAAATGCCATCTTGAAAACTCACCTGCTACCAAGGCCCAGAGTAAACCGGAGGGGGAGAGGGGGAAGGTTACTAAACCAAATCCAAGTTATTAAAGGAACCCAACTGCACTCTCAATGCTGGAGTGTCATGCGATCGCTTGGAAATACATAACCTTTCATCCTGGTTGATCCCATTGTCCTAACAGAACATTGTCCTAATGCTTTTAGCATGTGGGTGTATGAGCAAACTTCCACCACCACCACCACCCCTTTACACGCCTTATGCTCTCTTTTAGCTGATCCAAAAGAGTCTTCCCAAACCAGCAAGGCGAGAAGCGCGCCAGGCTGATCTATAAAGGGGCTGGGCAGCTTTGTGCAAAATAGAAAGTTGGAGGACTGACAGGATGTGATCCTCTGGAACAAATGTCTTTCAGAGAGAGAGAGACGCCCCAGCTTCTAGTTACATCTCTGGCAGCGGACAATTCTCAGCTTTGCTTACCAGGGTTATTCCGAGGCTGTTGCCTGCAAAAGAGGCTTTGCCAGCCCCCTCGTGTCCTTCTTTGAAAAGGGCAGCTGGCTTGTCCCGGAGGACATTGCAGAGAGGGAGAGCGCGGGGCAAAGTGGCTGCGAGCGCCCCGGGCGGGAAGAAGCCTCTTGCTCTTCGAGCGAATTTGCTAATCGGCATCATGCACAGTTACAGGACGCCAAGGCAGAACGAGGATTAAGGCGGGAAAAGAGGCGCAGTGGGGTGGCTGGGCAGGGCGGGGCGGCGCTGGGAGCTCATCCTTCTCCTAAGGGGAATATTCGGAATATCAATTCTCAGCTTTGCTTACCAGGGTTATTCCGAGGCTGTTGCCTGCAAAAGAGGCTTTGCCAGCCCCCTCGTGTCCTTCTTTGAAAAGGGCAGCTGGCTTGTCCCGGAGGACATTGCAGAGAGGGAGAGCGCGGGGCAAAGTGGCTACGAGCACCCCGGGAGGGAAGAAGCCTCTTGCTCTTCGAGCGAATTTGCTCATCGGCATCATGCACAGTTACAGGACGCCGAGGCAGAACGAGGATTAAGGCGGGAAAAGAGGCGCGGTGGGGTGGCTGGGCAGGGCGGGGCGGCGCTGGGAGCTCATCCTTCTCCTAAGGGGAATATTCGGAATATCAGAGAATGTACTAGAGATATATTTATTTTTGTACATTCCATTTTGGGGGTTTAGCGTGAGATTTCGTTTATCAGAGTGAGACAGTCAAAATTGGTTGAATTGCGTGAGTCTCACGCTGATTGCGTGAGAGTTGGCAGCCATGTATTCTGTTGAAGTGTTTAAACATTGTAATTGTATTTCAACCCATTCTGAGAATTTCATTGTAAAAAGTGTAGATATAAACCTGAATTCCAAGCATTTCTCTATCACTTTCTCTTTCAGAATACTAAGAAATTGTTGCTTAATTGCATCTAAATATGTAAATTTTATGTAACCTGATAATCACCGAGAGCCTTAACAACCAGGAATGTATGTAATAACTTTTTAACTCAATTTCAATCAGTTGTTCCTTCTTGCAGCAGAAAAGTCCATATTAATCACACCTTAGAAATAATTTTGTCAGCTCTAAATCTATCATTTGCCTTTTATTTTTAGAGTATTGGCCAATATTATATTTCTCTGATTCTTTTAATTTTAAAAAATAAAAGCAGTATTGCTACATACATAGACTCTCCAATTCCTGCACATAATCTTTGCATCAACCTCAGTTAAATTCTGTATTTGAATTTTAGAACAATCCATAATAAAATATTTCCCACTATTACTACATATAAAACACACATTAAAATGTGGATCAACAAAACATAAATTTCACTGTGGATACCTGAAAATGTTTTAAATAGAAAAAAGCCAAAACCACTTGGTGTGAGGAACTGCAGCCTGAACCTTGGCCCAGCATCTGCTGTTGCCACGACAACAGCATCCAGAAGTTGCTGACATGGCATAAAAACTCATATGTGGGGTATATAGGTGTCCAATACTTTCATAAAGAAGCATTCTGGTTGGTCCAAAATTAGAGCATATAACCGGCAGTTTGTGCCACACCACTTGCAAATCAGGGAGGCTAGGCTACAAGATTTTTTTTTACTCTATTTATTTTTTTTAATACACAAGATTAAAAAGAGACAGAAATAATCGTGTTTTTCTGTTAGTCTTCATAAATGAAATGAGGTAATATAAAAAGAATAATGAATCTGATAGTGAGGAAGAAGGGCGGGGAACCCACCAAATTAGAATGATATGTAATATTAAGAGCTATAAACTCAGACATACAAGATTCACATTTTGCTTCTGTTACAGAGACAATAATGCAGCATCATGCAATCTCTAATTCTCCATCTGTAATTTGGTGATAAATACCAATCTACTATTCAGAGATGTATTACAGAGATATGTTATTAAGCACTCAAACACTCAATATGAGTGTTTCAAGAGTTAGGTGTGATTATGATTGTGCTGGTAGTAGCAAAAATGAGTAAAAAGATTTGAACCTAAAAACAGCCCTAGAAGAACAGAAACAATCCAGTATTCTGTTTCAAGAGAAGAAAAGCAGAAACTAAGAAGTAAGACATGAACATTCACATTTTCCAATTATAAGAACTGAAAGACATTACAGATAGTCCTCAATTTATGACAGTGGAGACCAGTGCTAAGCAAGGTGATTGTTAAATACATTTTACCCAATGTATCTGATAATAATAATGATCAGATAATCAGAATTAGAAGGGACCTTATAGGTCATCTAGGCCAACCCCCCCCCCCCCAAGCGGGAGACCCTACATCATTTCTGACAAATGGCAGTCCAATCTCTTCTTGAAAGTCTCAAATGATGGCGCTCCCACAACTTCCGAGGGCAATCTGTTCCATTGGTTGATTGTTCTCACTATCAGAAAGTTTCTCCTT
Source organism: Hydrophis major (assembly GCA_033807585.1). NCBI lineage: Eukaryota > Metazoa > Chordata > Lepidosauria > Squamata > Elapidae > Hydrophis > Hydrophis major. Next base: position 113,109,523 of record CM066330.1, read on the forward strand.
ATTTCCAGGTTAAATCTCTCCTTGTCCAGTTTCCATCCATTATTCCTTGTCTGGCCTTCAGGTGCTTTAGAAAATAGCTTGAATCCTTCCTCTCTGTGGCAGCCTCTCAAATATTGGAAGACCGCTATCAAGTCTCCCCTGGTCCTTCTCTTCACCAGGCTAGTCAAGCCCAGTTCCTGTAACTGTTCTTCATTTGCCTTAGTCTCCAGTCCCCTAATCATCCTGGTTGCTCTTCTCTGCACTTTTTCTCAACAGCTTTTTATAATGTGGTGACCAAAACTGGATGCAGTACTCTATGTGTGGTCTTACTAAGGCTTTATAGATTGGTATTAGTACCTCACTTGATCTTGATTGTATCCCTCTGTTAATTTAAATAAGGATTGCATTGGCTTTTTGGGCGGCTGCTACACTATTTTGATCTATTATGCCACAGTTGTTAACCAAATCACTGCTGTTGTTAAATGAATCAGGCAGTTGCTAAGTGAATCTGGCTCTCTCCTATTAACTTTACTCACCAGAAGATAGTTGGAAAATCATAAATGGCAATCATGTGATTTCAGGATGCTGCAACTGTCATAAATACAAGCCGGTTGCCAAGTCCCCAAATTTTGATCACGTGAATGTAGGATATTGCAATGGTTGTAAGAGTGAAGACCAACTGTAAGTCACTTTTTTCAGTGCCATCATAAGTTCAAACAGACTAAATAAATGATTGTAAGTCAAGGACTACCCATATATTTTTGATAGTCACTGAATCCTTACCAACCATAGAATTGATGGTTTTTGCTGGCTTATTTTTTTGTGCCTTCAAGTCAGTCTTGACTCCTGAAAACTGCCTGGACTAATCCTTGGCAAGGTTTTTTAGCAGCGGTTTGCCATTGCCTCCTAGGGTTGAAAGAGTGACTTTATGTGTATGAAAACTTTCTCCTGTTTGTATTAGCGCTTCATTACATAACTTCTACTACAAAGAGGGAGAAATGACATCTTCTTGTCCATTTATTCTACTTCATGCATCTTACATACCCCTACACGTAAGACATATCCATGTGTCCATCTCTTCCTAAGTTACAAAGCTCCATATATATACTGTATATATACTGTAAATACAGTATATATACTGTGTGTGTGTGTGTGTGTATGTGTGTGTATATATGTATATATGTGTATATATATATATACATACATACTGTGTGTACACACACACACAGGTTAGTGTACAAAATTATGAAGACTTATAGGTATGAAGTGGATAATATATCTTTGTGTACCATGACTGATAGTTGGTGTCATCCAATTTGCAAACCAACCAACCCATTATTGAAAACAACTATTGGAATATCTAGAAACAATCAAAATACTGCACAAAGTTTGGGAATAGGCATTTAATGTCATATATGTTCAGTTGAACGAAGGGGGTATAAATGGATGATACCAAAAGACTCCCGGAAATAGCTTCGGCAAAGAGAAAGAAGATACAACAACCACAAGGAAAAGTCCTTGGGGAAAAAATAGAGAAAGATGGACGTTGCCATGGGAACTAGAAAGGATGTATTCCAAGAGGGAAAAAACTGTAGGCAAATATGAAATGGTAAGCTCTAACAAGGAATGAGAAATGAAAAGTAGAGCGAAGTATGTAACAGCAGCTTTGACTAAATGGCATCAAGTATTGTTTGTTCTTTTCTGAACTTAAATTGTAGAAAGCACTGGTCCCATTTTCCTGCAGTGGCTTCCTTTTCCTTTCATCTAGATATCCTAAAGGAGAATACATTCAGAAAGTATTTCTCCCGTGCCCTGTGGAACCTATTGCTATTGCCTCCTTTGATTCCTGCTGCCGTTTGATTGATATGAACAAGAGGTTTTTGTCATTTCTCTTAACTCTGTAGGTCATAAGCTTCTCTAGTTCAAATGTGGTTCCAATTGCCTTAGCATAGTCATATAAATATACCATCAATGCACATGACCTTGAGAGGACAGTAGAAGCAAAACTCATATCCGTGTCCTAGAGAAGATGTAAGAAGAGGAAAAATAGGATGGGAGAATCAGAAAAAAGGTGAAAGTCAACTGCAGTCATTCCAACTTGGTGCTTTCCAGTTGTAGCCATTATTTCCAGCCAGGAATTGTTAAATGAAATGGTCAGGAAAAAAGCAAGCAAAAACCTGAACTACAGAAAATTAAAAGGTGGGCAGAATCATGCCACATATGGGAAGCTAGAAGATTGTCCAAGGAAGGATCTTCTCAGCAGCATTGAAAAACCCTGCTTTCAAGATAGTAGAATTTTATTGGCCAAGTGTGATTGGACACACAAGGAATGTGTCTTAGTGCAAGTACTCTCTGTATACATAAAAGAAAAGATACATTCATCAAGAGTCAAGAATCATGAGGTACAACACTTAATGACAGTCATAGGGCAAAATAAGCAATTAAATCATACTAGAAAACAGTCAATATAAATCGTAAGGCTACAAGCAACAAAGTTACAGTCATACAATCACAAGGGGGAGGGAATGGGTGATAAGGAGTGATAAGAAGATTAACAGTAATAGTAGTGCAGACTTTGTAAATAGTTGAACAGTGTTGAGGAAATTATTTGTTTAGCAGATTGATGGCTTTCGGGAAAAACTGTTTTTGTGATCTAGTTGTTCTGGTGTGCAGTGCTCCATAGCGTCATTTTGAGAGAAGGAGTTGAAACAGTTTATGTCCAGGATGTGAGGGGTCTGTAAATATTTTCACAGCCCTCTTTTTGACTCATGCAGTATACAGGTCCTCCATTGAAGGTAGGTTGGTAGTAATTGTTTTTTCTGCAGTCCTAATTTCTCTCGGCAGTCTGTGTCTGTCCTGTTGGATTGCAGAACCAAACCAGACAGTTATAGAGGTACAGATGATAAACTCAATAAACTCAATAATTCCTCTGTAGATCTGTAACAGCAGCTCCTTGGGCAGTTTGAGCTTTCTGAGTTGAGGCAGAAAGAACATTCTTTGTTGTGTTTTGATGACGTTTTTTTATGTTAGGTGTCCATTTAGGTCATGTGATATAGTGGAACCTAGAAATTTGAAGGTCTCTACTGTTGATACTGTGTTGTTTAGTATTGTAAGAGGTGGTAGTATGGGAGGGTTTCTTCTAAAGTCTACACCATTTCTACAGTTTTGAGTGTGTTCAGCTCCAGATTGTTCCGGTTACACCACAAGGCAAGTTGTACAACCTCCTGTCTGTATGAGGATTCATCGTCTGAAAGAGATGATGTGATAGAACATTGTATGAGCCAGTCTGGTACAGATGGTATATAATGTTCAAAGTACTAGGCCAGAAAGCGGGAGACTGTGAGTTCTAGTCCTACTTTACCTATGAAGGTGAACTAAATGGCCTTGAGCCAATCACTCTCTTTCAGCCCGATCCACCGCACAGGATTGTTGGGAAAATTGGAGGAGGAGGGTATGTTGGATGTTGTTCACTGCCCTGACTTATTTGTAAAATAAAGGTAGGATACAAATAAATATAATGTGAAGCGTTTATAAGACCTTGTAAGACAGACTCGGACTACTGCATCCAGTTTTGGTCACCACAATATAAAAAAGATGTTGAGACTCTGGAAAGAATACAAAGAAGAGCAACAAAGATGATTAGGGGACTAGAGGCTAAAATATATGAAGAATGGTTTCCGGCATTGGGTATATTTAGTCTAGTGAAAAGAAGGCTAAGGATGACATGATAACAGTGATCCAATATCTCGGGGGCTGCCTCAAAGAAGGGGAAAGGGGTCAACCTATTTGCCAAAGCACCAAAAGGTAAGAAGCAATGGTTGGAAACTAACCAAGGACAGAAACAACCTAGAACTAAAGAGAAACTTCCTGACAGTGAGAACAATAAACCAGTGGAATGGCTTGCCTTCAGAAGTAGTAGGTGCTCCATCACTGGAGCTTTTAAAAAGAGATTGGACAACCATTTGTCTGAAATGGTCTACTGCAGGGGTCTCCAACCTTGGCTCCTGGAAGCCTGGCGGACTTCAACTCCCAGAGTTCCACAGCCAGCAAAGCTGGCTGTGGAATTCTGGGAGTTGAAGTCCGCCAGGCTTCCAGGAGCCAAGGTTGGAGACCCCTGGTATAGGGTCTTCTGCTTGAGTAAGGGTTTGGACTAGAAGACTTCCAATGTCTCTTCCAACTCTGTTATACTGTTATCCTGTATATTTGATTGAATGAGTAGTTCCTTTTATAAATAAAGACCATGCAGGCATCATACTTCTTTTGAAATTGTTGTGATGTGCTTTCTTCTGACTTTTTCTGACATTAGGAAATCTGATTCCCGGATTGTAATAACTTTCAAGTGACTCAAGTTAAGCTGAAGTGATAGAAAAGTAATTATAAGACATAGCTTATGTGCAACCCATCTCAAATAGCAGAATGAAAAAAAATGCTTTTTAAAAAAGTGAAGTATTAATTAAAATTATTTTGCAATATAAAAAAGAGGGGAATTATTGACTTCAGAAGCAAACACCGCAAATGAAACATTACATTACATATTATACAGAATTTAATAAATCAGGGACTATTAAGACAAAATTATTTCATATTCCATATGATTATGATATGCAGAACTCATATTACATGATATAATTCCACTCCACTCCACTCCAGTGCTGTTCTCTATTCTATTCTATTCCATTCCATTGTATAGAACTTATATGATTCATACATTGTTATTGAAGATGCATGTACTGTAAGATAAGTCAGGAAGAATTTGCAACTGAATATTTATCATTCCAAAGAACGCAAAAGGCATTATCAGCATTGGACTTTCCTAGAAGAGGTAAAGCAAAACTTCCACTGCCTGTAGTTTACTCAAGCAGGAGAAAACTAAAACCTCTAGCACTAGAATTATTTTCATCCCTGCCTACCACTAACTGAAATTAATCCACATGAAAAGAAAAGCAAGCTTAATTTTTCAGGCAGGCAAATGATTCTTGAAACCCAGTTGGAAAAATATTGGGGTCTTGCTTCGGTATGCAAGAGGAAGGGTCAACAACGGAGTTTTTCCCCTTGACCCACTAAATGGAATAGTGGCTCCAGCTAATCATCAGCTGAGTGCAAAACTTTTGAAGTGTTCTTGATTAGCACTACTGTTTAGATACAAAGAGAGAAGACTAAATAAAGTTTAATTTTTAATTAGATCCAAATTTGGCAGAAAATGGAATAGTGGATCCATCTAATCATCAGCTGAATGCAAAACTTTGAAGTGTTCTTGATTAGTACTACTGTTTAGATACAAAGACAAATTTGGCAATACAAGACAGGTGGATTAGAAAATATCTAATTATAAACCAGTGTGTTTTAATTGTGTATTTGGAAAGCTTGCTTAATAAGTGGATAACAATATGAAAAATGTGATTTAAGTCTATTATTAAAGTAACTGTTTATATATGCCAGTATTTGTACCTTAGGACAGAAACATCTGCCACTATCTAGGATTGAATTTTCAACCTTCCTAGTGGGGAGGATAGCATTTTCACCACTAGGCCACCATACCACCCTCTTCAAAAATATGTATTTTAGAGAATATTGTAGATAAATGAACTTAAGTCTTTACATTGTTATGGGACCTAAGGGGCTATTATTCAAACATATAATCATACACACTAAATATAAGGGATTCCATCACGTGTTGGACAGCCTGCCAACTATATAGGTACTAGATCTCTTCCTCATCCACCACAGCTGTTTCTCACACATGGATTTCTTTGGGGAAAGAAAAAAATATTTAAAGAAAACTGTACATTTCTATTATCTTGGCATCCCAGACGCTCCCTTTTTTGTTCCCTTTCTTGTTTACCAATAAATATAACCAACCTCGTTTGAAAGCATGGCCACAGTAGTTAAGTTAGTGTAATTTTTAGAAGCCCCAAAAGGCCGACAGCCTGCCATTTGCCTGGCACTGGTAATTGTGGAAGGGGGTGAAGAAAGTGGTCCGGGGGTGGGGGAAATCGACGCTTTGAGGCAAAGAGAAAAGAATCACGCATCGCTCACAACATAATCCCCACTCGCTCCCCCTTCACTCCAGCCAGGTAAAGCCTGGCCTGCCCCCACGTGAGCTTTTTTGCCTAGGCCGTCCTCTTCGTCAGCATACAGAGTAGCGGGGTGGAGTTTAGGCCGGTTTTTCTCCTCCCCGACGCCAGTAATGTCAGATCCGCTGCAGAAGCGCGGCACACTCTGCAAGGGAGGAGGAGCAGGAGGACCCGCTGCGCGACTGACTCGGGTTCCCCCCACTTCTCTTTCGAAGGGGTGAGCTAAAGGGCAGAACGCTAGGCTCGTTCAAGAGGGTCGCCCTCTTTTGCGCCAAGAAGAAGGCAGTTTTCCAACCCTTCCCACAGCTCACTTCCTTTCTTCTTCTTCTTTTAAATCCGAGCGTAAGCGCCTTCAAGTCCAAAACGGTCTCGGCTGCCGGCTTCCAAGCGGGAGAAGCCCGAAACTGAACAAAGGAGAGGAAAACAAACCCCAGTGCCGCTTGCCACAAGCGCGGTTGAAGAAGGAGCGCCGCTTGACAGCGAAGACATTTTCTAGCAGACCGACATTGTCGACCGGCGGAGCGGGGCGGGGGAGGGGGGAAACTGCCTTGGGATCCCTCCTCCTCTCCCCTCGCTGTGCTCTGCGCCGGTGGGTGGGTGGTTTTTCATTCGCGCAAAAAGAAAGGGGAGGGTGTGCGTGTGGATATGCGTGGATGATTCTTGGATAGGATCCCGTTTTTATTTTCGGTCAATAAGACCCGAAGGTTATTGTGAAAGCGAGGGGCCTCCTGCGGTACCAGCAGCGTGCCTGCGCGAGTGGGCGGAGGTAAAGGGGGCTGCTTTCCCCTCCTTTTCAACTGGGGAATTCAATGGCCACGGCCGCGGAGCGTTGGTGATTTCGGGAGAGGCGCTTCGAATGCTGCAATGCTGCCGGCGGCGCTGCTGAAAGGAGGGATCTGAGCGGCGAGGAAAGAGGCTGGAGGAGCAACCCGGACAGAAGTACCACCCAGACCGCATCCTCCCACCTTTCCTAATTTCTCCGTCCTTCCGACTTCCTCTGCATCGATCGGCTTTGGGACTCCGGGGGATTCGGGGTCGCCGGTTTAATTAACTCGGACAGGTGGCCGACCTGAGGTCCGTCTTCCCCCTGCTGTTTTGCCTAGCCCTACTTCGCCCTGCCGCTTCGGCGACCCCCCCAAGGCCGTTGGAGAATGGCTACCCTCCTCCGGAAAATCGGGCTGATTCGCCTTCACAATAGGGACACGGAGGACCCCAAGCACCACCATCACCGGCGCGGCAGCCTCCAGCAGGGCTCCTCGTTGCGGGGCAAAAGCAACCATAAGAATAAGCAGCAGCTGCAAGCCACGCCGGCAAGCGGCTGCGGCAGCCCCAGCAGAGAGAGCTGTAGCAGCCCAGGCGGTAGCCCCGCTCGCAACAAGCCCAAGAAGGTCCTGGAGCTGGCGAAACAGCAGCCGCCGGCCCACAACGCCGGGAAAGAAAAAGCGCAGCAACCCGGAGGCGGCAAGGAGGGGGGCTCCGGGAAGGAGCAACCTTCAGGAGGAGGCAGCGGCGTTAACCGCTCCGGCCCGGCCTTGGTTTCCACGGCTTTGGTGCCGGCCAGCCGGCAGGCGCACTGCACACAAGTGCGCACCCGACGGCTAATGAAGGAGCTGCAGGACATCGCCCGCCTGAGCGACCGCTTCATCTCGGTGGAGCTTGTGGACGAGAGCCTCTTCGACTGGAACGTGAAGCTGCACCAGGTGGACAAAGACTCGGTGCTGTGGCAGGACATGAAGGAGACCAACACTGAATACATCCTTCTCAACCTCACCTTCCCAGACAACTTCCCCTTCGCGCCGCCTTTCATGCGGGTGCTCAGCCCGCGCTTGGAGAACGGCTACGTCCTCGATGGCGGAGCCATCTGCATGGAGCTGCTCACTCCCCGAGGATGGTCAAGCGCCTACACAGTTGAGGCTGTCATGCGCCAGTTTGCCGCTAGCCTTGTGAAAGGCCAGGTATTTATTTATTTATTTATTTTTATTTGTCAATTGCTTACAAGATAATAGGTATAAGTAAAAACATAGTTTTGAATACATGGATACATATAAGAAAAATAAAAATAAAATAAAATATATATAAAAGAAGTTTCTCCTCGCAGCTGAGGAAGGATACTAGGTAGGAGAGAGAGAGGGGGGGGGCCTGATGGAATTGGAATCTGGTTGGGGGCCTTTTCTGATGGTCCCTAACAGTAATGCAAACATATTCTGGCAACTTGATTCTGTCTGCGCACAGTAGTAAGGGATATTTGCTCACAAATGACCTGGATTGGGAATGGCTTGATGATGAGTTTTAGCTAAGTGCTTGGGTTGGATTATCTAAGATGCTGGAGCTATCTCTTATACAGTATACCATCTCCAGATGTGGCTCAGCTTGCTTTACTGCAGCATTGTAGAGGATTCTGGCCACTTCATTAGTAGATATATTAATATTGCTGGACTACAGATAAGCCTGCTGGTGACCTTATATAAAACATTGAATTAGGGGATGACTTCATAGAGTGCACTAAACCATCATTGTAACTGGTTTGGCTTTGACTTTGGATTAGTGTTTTGTGTAAGCCCAACCCTTCAATTTTTATACCAAAGTTTATGAAGTAATAAATAGCATGTACCCAACAGGTGGAGTCCATAGTCCATAAACAATGCTTGAGGTTGGTCAGGTCAAAAATCAGGCACTATGAGGAGGACAGAAATGGTACTTCATTGTTATAGAATATGAGAACAAATTCTTTAAAGCCTAATAAAGTTTCCCTTCTGTCTCCTGTTATACCGAGCAGAATCCAGGCAGAGCTGTTCTGAGTTTCTTTCTCATGCTGTCCACTTTCCCAAGACTAAATTGTCATTGAGCTTCTCTTAATGGTTCCCCATCTTCATCAAGATTATTTTCATGCACCTCTACATTCTGGCTTACTTCATGCTTGCTAGCCTTTGGAATTATGGAAGGGGGAAGAAATGTCTGTTAAGATCCACCACTTTTTGTGAAAGGGCAGGTGGATGACCCATGTTATTTATTTTCTTTTATACAATGCTTCAAGGATTTTTCCTTTGGTTTAATAAAAGGTAATTTATGGCATACAGAAAGAACAAAAATATTACAGATATAATTAATCTGACACGCGTGAATAAAAACTAGGTGTATACTTATCTCCTTTTACTTTTACTGTGTCTCAAAGCACAAGGATTTAGCAAATAAAGTCTTGATTGATGGACAATAGATATAGAAAAATGATTTATATAAATTCTTTATCACAAGGTCACTACTACTGTGGTGACTAAAAACAGGGGGTGGTGGTTCATGTGTACAGTTGTGGATTTAAGAACCGGAATCTTGAAATAAGGTAGACTAATAAGTGATTATTTTTATGAAGTAAAGTAGGCATTTAATTGGTTTCTTTTTGAAGGATAGAGCCACAATACCTTTGCTTTAAATTTGGAATCTGCAAATGTTTTCCCTAAAGAGCTAGATCTTCTCCCTCTTCCTGTGGACATGGTTAACTGGCCAAGGGGCACAGAAGCCACTGAACAGTGCTAGCTCACCAACAAGGAAGGCAAGGATAGGCCTCTGCCTAGAATGCCCCAGCCTTCAACCTGGGAGCTTGGTTGAGGCTCAGATCTGTAGAACTGCCTCTTTATCCATTGAAGTACTATATTAAAATAAAAAAAAAACAGTGGGCTAGATTTGGCCTGTGGGCTATAGTTTGCTGATTGCTAGCCTAAATAAGTGATTCCATTTTAACAAAATTCTAACCAGTTTTCCACATGGTAGTGCTAAAGTATGTAGAATTAGGTTGTTATGATGCCAGCTATTTATATAATCTGTAAGAGTTCAAAACCTTGCTGAGATAAATGAGTGGGAAGCCATAAGAAACTTTGACCAGATTACCTTTTCCCCATGTTTAAATTTTCTTCCTGTTTCAAATTCAGCCTGATACAAAATCCAAGTGCAAAGTCCATGCACTGCTTAACTGTAAAATCCTATCCAGAGAATTGCATCATGATCTTTAATAAAGTTTATGCTCATTTCTTTCTAGAAATGTATCTCTGATTACACAGCAAAGCAAATTTTTAAATTCAGCTTGGCACATACTAACCATTGCAGCCCCTATTTTCAAATGGTTGCTTTAAACATTGATATACACACTTCGGCAACTTGAAGATTTTTCTTAATATTTCTCTGCTTTTCTATGGCAGTGTAAAGCAGTGGGCGATAATTAATATAACACAAATAAGTTTGTGAATGTAGGGATTTTAATGTCATATATGTTCAGTTAAACCAAGGGAGTTCAATGGGCAATGAATGATATCAGAAGAATCCTAGTATAATGAATACTTCAGCTTTAATTCCATTGAAATGGAGAAAATGTTAATGTCTTGGTGCAGTCTTCTGAATTTTTTTCTGTTAGCTTGTGCTCTTTGTTTTTTAGATATTGATTTATTAGATTTATATTCCTCTTCAATTCAAGAGTTTACAGTATTTGAATACATAGTGCTTCTTCCTATTCTCTAGAACAATCACCCTGTAGGTTGGGCTGAGAGGGACTGACTCAGATTCCCCCAATGAATTTCTAAGGCTGAGAGTGGACCACAAATCCAATTCTCCCCTGTGCCAGTCCAATATCTCAATGCTAGATATTTAGCATAAGGCTTGGAAAGATTACTGCTTAGTTTTAACCTCTAAAAACTTTCATCAGCTTATAAAATGAATATAATCAGGTGACTAGTTTTAAATCATTTTTTTAAAATTCTAATATGTTAAATTAGAGACTTGTATGTTATTACATCTACTATGAACTGACCAGACCAGAGTCCGAATGGATTGAGACAATGTATAAATTTTATAAATGAAAATAAAATACAATTAATATTTAAATTTAAGTACACTAAAAATTAAACTTCATTAATGCACATTAACCCTGTAAATCCCTTAAGACTAAATCAGTGATGACTCTTTATTAATCTATTAAATGAAAGGATAGAATCTTAAAATTGCATTGAAATGCAGCTCTGGCTGCTATGGATGCAGTCTTGTATTATACTCTATACCACCTTGCAAGGGAGGAGGTCATTTTTTTTGTCTTCACTACGACAATGTATCCGAAAAGTCCACAAATTCTCTGAAACATCTTTGGAAGCTTTTGTGAGAAGGCTGTTTTTTTTGGTCAGCAATGTCTGTTCTGATGACAGACAGAGTCCCACTACTAATACTAGCGGCCCAATATATAATATAAAAACATATTTTTATCTCATTAATGTCTGCCCTCTGCCAAAGTTACTCTTTTTAATACACTGGAGTTAAGGTTTTCATGTTAACTGGTAAGAACAGGATACCAAATACTTTTTCCCATTCAGTTATTCCTGGTTATTTACAGATATTCATTAGCATCAATCAATTAAACAGTTTCCTCCCCCGCGCTATGACACCTAATACTTTTTCCACTTGCCCCTCACGTCCCCACACAATAAAATAAAACATGCTGTGATTTGCTGAAAGCATCTCAGGATAATGCTGATGCCTTGTTCATGGTCATTGCTTATATTTGATGCGTTTGATCATATTTTATATTTATTGCAAATTGATGTTTTACACTGAGCAGGATGTATTACATAATAGTAAATAGTAATGGTCAATAGTAATAATAGTAAATATTTAGCTAAAAAATACCTGAAACTCTCTACAGTATATAAGTCCCAGGGTGGACTTAGTCAAGGTTGACTCAGCCTTCCATCCTTCTGAGGTGGGTAAAATGAGGGCCCAAATTGTTGGGGGTAATATGCTGACTCTGTAAACCTCATAGAGAGGGCTGTAAAGCACTGTAAAGCGGTATATAAGTCTAAGTGCTATTGCTATCTGTGATTTTTTTCCTTTTTATCTAGCTTGAATGACCTCTTTCATTTATGTTAATTTCCAAATGGAGAATTTAGATGATTGTTAAACATCTACATAGTATTTAACACTTTAAGTTCTGTATTCTTATGTCTCCAACCAACCAATTGGCCAAGAACTTGGGAATTAATATGTTGGGAGTTCTGAAGATAGTACCAAATAGTACTGTCATGGGTTCCTATATGTAGCCAAAAATCTTGCCAGATAATTAAATTTGTACACTAACTCTCAAATTCTTTGTAATAGAATTGTAGTCCACATAAAGGAAAAACCCACTGTATCTTATTACAGGCAGTCCTTGGGTTATAATGGCAACTGGAACTGGAATTTCCATTGTTAATCAGTACAGTCATAAAGCATGATATCGTGTGATTGTATTGCTCAGTAATAGCATTTTCAGCAGTTCTGGTTGCCATTTTTAAGTGAGAGCCACACAGATCATTAAAGGTGGACCACATGTGATCACGGCTTCCAACTTTCTGCCAACTTTCCATTGACTTTGCTTGTGAGAACCCGGTAGAAAACATTGGAAATTATGATCCTATGACTGTTAGAATACTGCAACAGATGGAACCCCAAGGACTGGTCATAAGTATCATTCATTTAAGACCATCATAACTTTGAACAGTTGCGAAACAAATGGTTGTAACCTGAGGATTACCTGTGTATCAAAATATCTCCAAGTTGGACAGCATTACAAACCAATGTAAGCTCACTTATGCCAGTCCCTTTTATGGCACAGAGAAAGGCAGCAAATTCCCTGTGGTTGTTGAGATCTATAAAGATCAGGTCAGTCTTCCACTTGTAATAATGTTCTTCCATTGAGGGACAATGTCCAATGGTCATTGGTTGCCTTCAGCTCTTTAGTAGGAGAGTTATTTAGAATTAAATCCAACTAGAATTAGTCTGGTAAAAGTAAAATATTTTAGAAAATAACCTAAACATTGAAAGTAACTAAGCTACGAGGTGAATATACTGCATGATAAATTACTAAGTTAACACCCTGAATATGTTGTTACTGCACCAATAAACAACAATCCATCAAATAGTTGACTATGCACTATCTTCTAAAATGAGTAAAAGTATCAATTCAATCACCAAGACAATTTGTCTATTGATTTAAATCAAGTTTCTATTAAATTATAACTCTTCTGAAACAACTATATGTATTGCTTTAATTGAAATTGTACCTCTTCCATCCTTAAAAGTATGAATACATTTATCTAGTTTTTTCTGCCAAAACACAATGAAATTATATTCCATTAGTGAGAAAAAGCTTTTTTTGCCTGGTGAGTAATAAACAATATGAGTTTCTCAGATTTCAGAGTGATTGATACTTCATTTATCAAGGACAAAAATGAACCAGTGTGGGGTTTTTTGCCTCCCTTTATGAGAAAACCCTTAGAGTCATAGATTTCCAAGTTTTAGAAAATATTCTACATTTGGTTTATAATATTCCATTCCAGCAATCCTTGATCTTCATCCAAGATTATGATAGAAGAGTTTTGTTGATGCAAGCAATCCAGGCTCATTTTTACATGAACAGTATGACATTGAATACAATCCTATTCCTCCATTTCCCAAATTCTTCAGTAAAGAACTGTGAATTTTGTTTCCCTGATGTAAATTGTTGTGAATGAATAATACCAATAAAATTATTTTGAGCTTGAAGTCAAGTGCAGAGTTCTTCTGATTGGCTGTTAATGGCAGGATCGGATTGGTCTGTTCAGGAGCATCTGATTGGCCATTAACAGGCCATTCCCATTGGTTAACGGAGCTAGCGCTCCAGGTTTGCTATTGGTTGAATAGTTAATAAGTTGCCTATATAAGGAAGGCTATAGCAGCCCTCCAGTTGAAGCTGTCACAATATGTAAATAAAGAGTTTGAAGTTCACTGTTTCTACCGGCTCGTCTCCATCATTTGCACCCATGCTCCAGACTTGACACTGGCGACGAAGGTGGGATTGGATGACATGAGAGCCAACTAAGACAACTAAGCACGTGGCTGAAGCGCACAACGGCGGAACCATGTCCGGCGGCGTAGTACCACCCGCTCCGTTCAATCCAGCTCAAGAGGACTGGGAGTCCTACATGGATCATTTTCAAATGTTTTTGGAAACGAATAATCTGAAGGATGCCACACCCGGGAAGAAACGGGCGGTATTCCTAACGCACTGCAGCCCAACTGTATTCAAAATGGCTAATGCATTAGCAAAACTGGCGGAAGCGAAGGCCATGGACTGGGACATCCTCGAACCACTGCTGAGGGCCCACTATGCACCAACCGTTCCAACGCTCGTAAGACGACACGAGTTCTATCAAAGAAACCAGCGGAAAGGAGAAAGTGTCGCCGATTTCGTTGCAGACTTCCGGAACTTGGGAGGCCTTTGCGATTTCACCAACCTAGAAGAGGCCTTGAGAGACCGAGTAGTTCTTGGGCTAGACGCTCTAAACGTACAGAGCAAAATAATGGCAAAGGGCGACATCACCCTTAAAGACGCCATAGCTGAAGCTACAGCAGCGGAGGCAACCAAGAAGTCAGCTGCTCAACTATGCCGAAATCGCGCTCCAGCACACCCACCAGCCGGCAAAGTTTCACCTAACGCAGAAGGGCAGCTACAGACGGCCCACCATGAGGACCTCTCTTTGTCGTCAGACAGTGACGAAGAAGAGGTCTATTGCCTGTGGTCCGATCGGGACCGTTACCTAAAGTCCCAGCAACCGTGCGCTGGCTGCGGGGCCAACCATTACTGTTCCGACTGCAAATTCCGCGACGCGCTCTGCCACGAGTGTGGGAAACGAGGCCACATCGGACAGGTCTGCAGAAGCCTCCTCGGACCCAGCCAGACCTCGAAAGGAACCAACCTCCGCCAATCAACAGGGAATCGCCCTGTAAGGCGAGAACCAGTAAACCACTCCTACAGAAACCGACCCATGAATCGTCTAGCGAGACGGGAAGAGGCCCACCAAACACTCACTATTGGCCATGCCTCTTCACTAGATGCAAAGAAAATTTGGGTCAACGTGAACATTGAAAATCGGCCTTGCCAAATGGAAGTTGACTCGGGATCGTCTCTTTCAATGGTCTCATGGAAGACCCTCAAGCAACTCATCCCCACTATCCGGCGCCAAGACCTTCAATTCCAATGGATCATGTTAAAGGACTACCAGGGGAACCGAATTCCAGTCGCAGGATCCAGTCGAGTCCGGGTTGCATTCAAGAACCGCATGGCGTACTTACCCCTGACGGTGATTGATAAGGACCGGCCTAGTCTGTTAGGCCTGCAATGGTTCGCACCACTCGGCATTGAAGTGGCTGGCATTAACCGAATTGGCGGCAGTAACTGGGAGGAAGACTTCGCTCACGAATTCAAGGACGTCTTCGAGGAAAAGCTAGGCGAGTACAAGGGGACCCCGATATCCTTTAGCCTTAATCCAAAGATAGCTCCCATCCGCCTTAAGCCTCGTTGAGTTCCGTTCGCTCTAAAGCCAAAAATCGAGGAGCAGCTTGATAAGTTGATTGCCCAGGGAGTGTTAAAACCAACTGACCACTCCCCATGGGAAACGCCGATTGTGACACCAATTAAGCCGGACGGCTCCATTAGAATTTGTGGGGACTACCAAGCCACCCTAAACCACGCCCTGCAACAGAACCCATATCCGGTACCAGTGGTACAACACCTCCTCCATTCCCTGGGGGGCAGAAAAGTCTTCGCTAAACTAGACTTAGCTCAGGCTTATCAGTAACTGCCGGTTGATGAAAAAACAGCACAGGCACAGACTGTCGTAACACACCGAGGTGCCTTTAAGTGTACACAGCTTCAATTCGGAGTCAGTGTGGTCCCGGGGATCTTTCAGAGCCTAATGTAGAGACTATTGCATCAAGGGCATTGTCCCCTATTTTGACTATGTGCTCATTGCCACCCCCACTCCAAACATCTTGCGGGAGCATTTAAGACTGGTATTACGAAAATTCCAGGAAGCAGGCTTGAAAGTCAAAAAAAATAAGTGCAAACTGTGTACCGATAGTGTTGAATTTTTAGGGTACTTAATTGACAGTCAGGGTATTCACCCTACCGATAGTAAATTAAGAGCAATAAAAAATGCTCCCAGACCCCAGAACAAGACCAACCTCCAGGCGTTCTTAGGCCTCATCAATTTTTATAATATATTCTTGCCGCACAAGGCGACTGTCGCTGAACCCTTACATCGTCTATTAGATAAAAAATCAATTTGGGTATGGGGTCACAAAGAAGAGCAAGCGTTCCGTAATGTAAAAAAACTACTGACTTCAGACGCTGTACTAATGCAGTACAATGAGACTTTGACAATAAACATTGGAATGGGTGCCATTTTGAGCCATGTGTTACCTAATGGTAACGAAGCCCCTGTTGCTTACTTCTCAAAGACGCTCTCGAAAACCGAGCGAAATTACAGCCAGATCAATAAAGAAGCCTTGGCAATTGTATCAGCTGTTAAAAGATTTCATGAGTACATGTACGGCCGGGTTTTCACCATTGTAACTGACCACAAACCATTGCTGGGGATCATCGCTGGGGACAAGCCAACTCC
This sequence comes from Hydrophis major, assembly GCA_033807585.1. Classification (NCBI taxonomy): domain Eukaryota; kingdom Metazoa; phylum Chordata; class Lepidosauria; order Squamata; family Elapidae; genus Hydrophis; species Hydrophis major. Next base: position 113,126,030 of record CM066330.1, read on the forward strand.
CTACATACTTTCTCCCAGAATGACCCGCTGGTCAGAATTCTTGGTTGCCTGAAATTATCGGCTACAATATCGTCCCGGTAAAGCCATTCCCCACGCCGACGCACTGAGCCGTATACCGCACCTTGAAACTATCAACGATCTTGCACCAATGATGACAGCGTTGCAGATCAAGATACTCCACACGCCGCCATTAACTGCCCATGACATCGCGAGAGAAACAAAACACGACCCCATCTTAGCACGAGTCCTCACATGGGTGGAACGCAGATGGCCATTGGACCAAGTACCAGACGACTTTGCACATTCAAAAATCGTCAGAGTTGTTCTCGCAGAAGAGCTGTGTCATTTGGGGCAATAGAGTCGTTATCCCAGAACGACTCCAACAGACATTGCTAAGAACCTTGCACGATGGCCACCCTGGCATCGTGCGCATGAAGGACCTCACACGAAGCTACGCATGGTGGCCAGGCATCGACAGACAAATCGAATCGTGGGTTAAAACTTGCAGGTGATGCCAAGAAGTAAGTAACGCTCCACCAAAGGCAACCCCAACCGAATGGGAGACGCCGCGGGGGCCCTGGTCCCGCATCCATCTGGAGTTTGCCGGGCCGACCAAAGGCCACACGTTTTTACTAACCATCAACGCCTACTCGAATTGGCTCGAGATTCACCAAATGAGCAACACGACCACTAACGCGGTCATCAAAAGACTGGAAAGACTGTTTGCAACCCACGGATTACCAGACGTTCTGGTATCCGACAACGGGCCCCAGTTTATCGCGCTGCCTTTTGAGCAGTACCTGGCTGACCGCGTTATCCAACATGCACTCACTTCACCTGCACATCCTGCTGCCAACGGTAGGGCTGAGCGCATGGTACAATTTGTCAAAAAGACTCTCCAAAAGATTGACTACGACAACATCAATGAGAAAATCAACCGGATCCTTTTCCTACAGCACATCACACCTCACAGCGTCACCAACAAAACTCCCGCCAAGCTGCTAATGAGACGAAAGCTCCGCTCCCACCTCGATCGGTTACATCCAGCCTACAAACCAGAAAAACCACTCGGATCCAGCGGCCGATGCCGTACCTTTCAGGTAGGCGATTTAGTATTCGCTAAAAACTTATCGGGCGATCCGCTGTGGGTAGAAGCGACCGTAATCTGCGTATCCGGCCCAAGATCATACCTCGTTCAGTGCCCTGACGACAGACTTTTGAAGCGCCTCATAGATCAACTACAATCGCGGCTACCGTTGTGCACTTCCGAACTCCCTTATGACCAAACTGATGGGGGGGGGGGAGATACAGAGGAAAGCGAATTGCAATTAGAGGGAAACTTTTTTGAAGAAACCAATATTGGGACTGAAACTCAGGAACAGGAACCAGGGACCAGAGTGAGTTCACCTCAGGGAGTGGCCAGTGATATTGGTGACGACGGGAACGCAAACTCGGAACCAGAGGCACCCCTACCGATAAACAACGATCTACCTCAGCAGAAGTGCAGCCAACCGCCAGGCACTTTGCGAAAATCGAAAAGACTAACAAAACAGCTGTCCTACCTTAAGGACTCTGTAACTGCGCCCTGTGGGCAGAAGCCGGGGGAAAGGGGTGTTGTGAATGAATAATACCAATAAAGTTATTTTGAGCTTGAAGTCAAGTGCAGGGTTCTGGCCCTGCACTTCTGATTGGCTGTTAATGGCAGGTTCGGATTGGTCTGTTCAGGAGCATCTGATTGGCCATTAACAGGCCATTCCCATTGGTTAATGGAGCTAGCGCTCCAGGTTTTCTATTGGTTGAATAGTTAATAAGTTGCCTATATAAGGAAGGCTATAGCAGCCCTCCAGTTTGAGCTGTCACAATATGTAAATAAAGAGTTTGAAGTTCACTGTTTCTACCGGCTCGTCTCCATTATTCGCACCCATGCTCCAGACTTGACATAAATATTGTAAATATTTATTCATTTCGGGGAGAAATGTTTGTATATTTAATTAAACAAATGTATTGTGTCATATTTCATTACTTACTTGACTAAATTCATATCCTTTATACGTAATGTAAATTGGTTGTGCTTTGAGTTTTTTATAGCCTGGCAAATAGGGTAGAAAATAGGTTTCTACTTAATTGCTTTTTGTGACTCAACCATTACTCTTCCAAAAACAGACAATGACTCTTGTGATACCTTAAAGATAAATTAACTTTATCTCTTTAATCTTAGCTTCACTTCATGGCTTTTATGCTTCTTATTTTAATGAGATTATGCTTTGCTCTGTATTGCCCAAAGAGATCAGATTCCATGGAATCCCTGAGATCAAATAACTAGCTATCATTGAAAAAAGAGACTGAACTAATAAAATCACAATTCGTTAACAATGTAGTGGCTTACTCTTTTGTTCTAGCTTTACTCTATCTTTTAATGGAAGGTTATTTTTCACAAATACATAAATAAAAAATGAGCATTTTAAAATTAGAAATTGAACCAGATGATGACTTAAATATGCATTTTTAAAATAAGCTTTTAATATTTCTTTAATCACGTGGGAGAAGGGAATCAGAAATACTGTAAAGTTTATATGTTGTAACTGAAAAATACTTTCTTTAGATTAAAAATATTACAAACTAAAAACTCCTTCAAGTTGATCTCAACTGCTGACTGTTTTCATGGCAACAGTAGATAATTGGTTGGCCCTTCCTGAGATAGTTTTTTTAGCATTCCTGTGTAGACTACAGCTCTGGCCTTTTTTAAGGTCTCCTAAATAGCACAAACTGCTTAGATTTTCAAGATGATGCAAAGTCTAATCAGTAGAAGGCTTTTAAAGTTTATATGCTAAAGACATTTACTAATGAGAAAGACTGCTTTAAATAACAGCTCTTCCTTCCGAACAGACCAGAATGGCACATCCAGCTTCTGTTAGTGTTATTCACCCTGCAATATTTCATTAGAGTTCAATCACTGGTTTTTATTTCCTATATTTTTAACAGAAAAAATGGGCACCTGTTTTTATACAGTATTATTAAACAGCGAAGGAAGACAAATGAAATACATTACTGCAAACAGATACAAAATATTTTATTCTTAAACTAAAAATGGCATTAGTATTAAAAGTGCAGAGTGGTCAATGATTTCATGATAATCTGAATAACTGCTGTCAAGCATTTAGAGCCACTCTGCGTTATATAACAGAGATCATTCTGTTGCTAGGACAGGCTGTATGTACCAAAGGTCTGATTGGTGTGAGAAACACTGATTCTGTTAAAACTCTCTTTTCTCATCTGCCAGGAAACATTGAAATGTAGAGTATTGTAGTCATGTTTGTGTTATCTTTGTAAGTTGGCATCTTGTATCCCTTTATAATATTTTTAGAATGATTTGGAATTTTAATTAGGTAATGCTGATAGAGTATTTTTTAGTACATAAGACAAAAGGATCATTTATTCCAACTAGATACCTTTCTGAGTTTTGTATTTCATCTCTTAAAGACTTCCCAGACAGCACCATCATGTTGGCTGAGAATTCTGGGTGGGAGCTGACATCCAGGTCATCTAGATTATAGATTGGGGAGCTCAACATGCCCATCCAAAAAGTGCCAGCTAAAACTGGACAAGATTATTACCAAGGCTCAAAACAACCTACTGATCTGCAGAAGTTCCCATCAGCTCTAGTCACCATGTCCAATGGAAGGAGATTACCGTAGAAGGATAGTTATCCAGAACATTTGCAAAATATTATATAATGTATGATTGTCTGTTCCATGGAGTGTTCTCTTTGTTTAACACTCAGTGCTATATTGTCTTGAAATATTAAAGTGTCATTTAGTTATCGTGATTAACCTTGGCCATAATCAACAAGCTAATTCCCATGAAATTATATACAGCAGAAGGGTACAGTGCATGTATATTCAGAATTTCTCTTTAAGTCTATGCTATTTCTGAACAAATGTTTTAAATAAGGAGTAAAATTTGGCAAGAAGTTCTCTGGTGCAGGCAGCACTAAAATGAATGGAAATTACATAAAATTTGGTCTCTGGTGTAATACCTCCAGAGACCTCCCATAATACTTGCCAAGTTTCAGACTCCATTAGATTTTGCTTTAGATTTTCTAAAAGAAAAATATAATGGGAAGTTATACCACATGCCAAGGCAAAGTGCCAACTTCAAGAATAATCTTTATTTCCAGAATGCCTTTGGGTACTACAAATATCCTGATGCCTTTCTTTAAGAAATAAAAAAGATATAAGCCTGCTGCCCATTCTTTCACAAGGTATTATTTCAAATCTAACTTTAGGATCAAGTCATGATTTGGTAAAAATGAGATATGAGTATGTGGTTCATGTAGTGTTTCAAAGACCAAGTTTGTAATAGAAATAGCACTTAGCCTTATATACCACTTCATAGTGCACTCTCTGAGCAGTTTATAAATGTCATGATAATGCCCCCCAACAATCTGGATCCTGATTTTACCAACCTCAGAAGGATGGAAGGCTGAGTCAACCCTGAGCCTGTCAGGATCAAACTCCAAGCTGTGGGGTGAGCCAAGTTAGCCCGCAATACTGCATTCTAACCATTGCACCACCAGGGCTCCTGTAGTGTTATTTTCTGCCTAAAAGGACTGTGTCATAATTATTTTATAAAACAGAATGCAGAATCGAGGGGAGTAGAATCATTCTTCCTCTACACAGAACAAGAAAAGGAATATAGATAATGGTGTTTCAAGAAAGAACTTCATGGCTCAAGGGAGGGAGCTATTTTGTTTCTGTTTTTTTCTGAATAAAGCTCCAAAAAGAAGTAAAAATTCTGTAGTAAGAAGGGTTGCAATGAACATAGAAAATTCATAAATTCAGGAACATTTGGATATTGAAACTATCATTATTACTCTTGGTTGATAATAGCAGGATTTGTACACAACTGATAATAGACAGGAATTTATTGGAATGATAGGTACTTGAGCTCCTGAAAGAACATTGTGTGTGTGTGTTTGAATATACATGTACTTACACAAACATATACATATACACAAACACCAATAAATTCTTTTTACTTTCCTCATACAACACCATCTTCTAGTAAATAATGAATGTAAGCAAACATTCTTTAATAATTCACATTTTAGTATTCTCATCTTTTGTTGTGTAGCTATGATGTAAAGTGCGTTTCAGAACAAGATAATTTGGGGGGTGGGGATTTGGAACTACTTGCAGAATCAATCAAACCAGCCAATATATTTTTAGGCAAATTGTTGAAAGCTCATTGGATATGTGTATTGCTGAATCTAGCAAAGTTTCAGCAGTTTTAAAAAAATGTAAACAGTTTTGTAATCCTGCAAATGCCACACAAACAGAATTTGGGAATTGTCTGATCTCAAGCTTTTAGCTTCGGAAGGTGGGTTTCTGAATAACGTGAGTGTGATCCAGAGTCTTTCCTGCATAGAGTTTCTGATCAGGGGAATGTCGTATCTTTCCTGTTGTACTTTCGATCAGGGGTCTCCAACCCCCTGGGGCTGGGGCCCACTAATGGGCTGCGGACTATTTGAAACAGGGCCGCACACATAGCAGGAGAGCACCCATGTATAGCTCCATTCACATGAGCAGGGGGAAACACACGTGCATGTAACTCCACTTGTGCACAAGAGATGAACACTTGTATTTGCGCATGAATCTCCATGCATGAGTTGTGGGCACTTGTGCTCATGTGCAAGTCCCACTCCTGCGAGTAGCAGGCACTTACAGGTGAATGGTGATTTGTGCAGGCACGGGCATCTGCCACTTGCACAAATGAAGCTGTGCGCGTGTGTGCACGCACCTACAAATTGCAAAGAGTAATCCCCTCCCCCCCCCCTGCGCTGGGCCACCAGGTCAGAAAGGTTGGAGACTGCTACTTTAGATTTACCATTTGCTTTTCATGTTTTTGTTAAATACCTACTTTTCTAACCCTGGTTTCTGAATGGATAGCTCAGGTTGTTGCAACAATGGTTTCAATCTCATTTTATCTGTTATCATATTTTAATGATAATCTGTCGGCCCTTGTTTATATATGCCTTACCCTATTTTGAACATGTTTGGGTAATGCGGAGTGGGGAAATCAAGTCAGAAATCACCATAGAATGTAAGATTCCCAATTTACTTTAAATATCAGGGGACTCAAAGTCTGACAGGACTAAATAAGCAATTCTGGTTTGATGGAACTCTCCTTTTCAGGTAACTTTTAAATAATTAACATACTGGAAGTTTTAATGTTTATTCTTTTTTAATTTAATTATGCATTCAACAGTACTTAAATGTGAATATTTAGCTGTTGTCAGCTATCCTGGAAAATTGCAGGTGGTTTGCTTAATGCATGGGCCTTGATGCAATAACACTGGGAGTTACTACCTTTTAAAGTAGTACAACTCACAACATCCTAGGAATAACCTGCTGAGGGAAGGGAAGTGGGGGGAGAGCAAAGACAAGAACACTTCCACCTTATTATTGCAATGGGATCATTTCTGCAGGAACTGCCTTGCCATGTGAGTTCTAGGAATAGATTCATAAGGGGGAAGCAGTGAGAGACTTTTTTTGAGCAATATGGTCCTTTATTTTCAAGGATTAAATACTGAAGCCCAGGTCTTTTCTTTTTTTTAAAAAAAAGATTTTATTAATTTTCTACAAACAAGACAAACAAAACATAAAAACATCAACTCTCATATGTACATCCAGTGTGTCAGTTGGTTCATCATTTTTGTGCATTCATTCTGTAGTCTCAATTACAGTTATGTTACATAACAACTCATATTGTCAATCCAAACTTATATATCCTAATATCACTAAAAAAAAGAAGTTTTTGACTATATTTTTAATCATTCATGCTTTATGAGCTAATAATAATTTAAACCAGTTTACTCTATAACAAATCATATAATCATATCAAATCAATCCTAAAAAACCCTTTATAAATATAATGTCAAATAACAAAATAATAGCAAAATAGCAAAATAAAGATATTCCTTACTGTCTAGCATTCTAAATATTCTATTATCGTATTTTATCATCTAGCCATTGATAAAAAAGATCCCAAATTTCATAAAATTGTTTATCCTCTTGCTCTCTAATTTCAAATGTCAATCTGCTCATCTCAGCACATTCCAATATTTTCTTAATAATTTCTTCCTGTAATGGTATTTTCTCATTCTTTCAATTTTTAGCAAATACAATCCTAGCCACTGTTAATACATTTACAATCAGGTACTTCAAATCTTTACTATATATATCAGAAGGCGGAGCTTCGTTTCGGCGATAGAGCTGCGATCTCGGGGCTCTGAGATCGCAGCCGATATTTTCGCCCCTGGTCGGTCCGAACGGACCTAAACCATCCCTTAGAGACGGGGATTGAAAAGGGTACTGTCCCAGGATCCCAGAGATATCGCAAAATCTCTGGTTTGATCCGGAAGAAGCCCTTTTGCTGGCGGCGGAGAGGCAGCCCCCATAGCTGCTGAAGTCGGGACAGCTCCGGAAAGAAAGTGGCTGGAGTGAAAGTGTGTCGGCTGGGTGAGAAAAACTCTTTTGTGCTGTAAATTCGCTGAGGTTGGAAAGGACATCCTGAATAAAGAAGAAATCTGTGAGACTTTTTTTTTTTTTGACTGAAATTGTCTGAGCGGTGTTTTTTAAAGTGATGTCAAATTGAGGCTTGGGTTTTTTTTTGTTTTTTTTCTCTATATTTTTTTGGGGAGATTTTAGTGTGACTTTGTAGGTAACCGGATTGAATTTTCTCTTATATATATTTTTATGCTCCCTTTGATTTTTTTAACTTTCTTTAGGATAGAGACTCCCTTTGGCTATTTTCTTTCTTTTTTTTTTTTTGTATACATTATTCATTTTTTCTGGCTGGGGGGGTAAGAGCATTAAGAAACATTGCAACACTGCCAACTAGAGGCTTGAAAATACTTTATTTGAATTGGAAAGAATTGTAAGAAGACTCCTTCTCAAGGACATTTCAACATGATAAGACAGAGGGAGAGCACAGCAAAATATTATTACAGGTGTTTTCCTGGACTCTTATCAATATTTCAACACTTGAGGCTTGGCTTTGAAGCTGCTGGAGAAGAGAGTCATGATAAGAGCCTTGGATAAATAAATAAAGTGCAGTGTGCTCTTATATATATATATATATATATATATATATATATATATATATATATATATATATATATATATCCCATTCGCCAGCCTTTTTGTAAATTTCAATTCTAGTAATATTCTTATTTTTGCCTTTTATTTCAAAGGGAAAGCCTCAGAGCTTTTTCTTTATTTTTCTTTTTTTCTCCTTATTTTTACTGGGATCCTTTTGCTTTTTCTATCCATGTTTTTGGACCACTCTGTTTTTTCTTTTTGATTATTGAGATTAAGGTGTGAAGAACCTGAAGGAATTTCTTTTTTTCTTTTGTTTTCTTTTTTTGCTCTTAATCAATAATATCATTTTTGGGTTTGTTTGTTTTTTTCCTCTCTATTTTTCCTTTTTTATGGTGGACTACTTTGTAATTGGATTAGGGTCAAGAAGAACCTGAAGATTTTTCTTCTTTCTTTCTTCCTTTTTCTTCTTTGGTTTTGGGTCTTTTACAATTGGATTTTTCCATTTTGGATTATAATTGACTATTCTACCAGTTGGATTAAAAGTCAAAAAGAATTTGAAGCTTTGGAGGCATTAAAATGAGCAGGAAACCAATACCAGTTGGCATTTCTATTTCTAACTCTGCTTCCCCACCAGCTGGAGGACAACGTTTAATTCAGACAATGTTGAAGCAAAATAAAGAACAAGAAATAGTAACTTTACAGATGATTATGCAAGGAATCCAAGATCTCAAGATAAAATCAGACATCATTGAACAAAGAATAGAGAAGACTGATGAAAAAGTGGAAAATATTAAACAAATGATGGGGAAATATGAGGAGAGATTCCAAAAAATTGAGGAGGAAGGAAAACAAAGAGAGGAGAAGATTGGAAATATTGACAGTAGATTAACAGTGATTGAACAAGAAAAAAATGGGATGTTGAGGTGGGAGATGGAAAGGTCAGAATTTTATCTCAGATTTCAAAATATAGAAGAGGAAAAAGGAGAAAATTTGGCTGCGATAATGATAGAAATTTTGGCAGATGCTTTGGAAATTACAGAGGAAAAGATGATGGATGGAGTAGATGAGGTATATCGAGTTTATACAAGATATGCGATGATAAATAAATTACCAAAGGAAGTTCATATTAGATTTACCAAAAAATCCATTAAAACACAAATATTACAAGTGGTAAGAGAGAAAACATTGAAATACAAAGGTAAAGAGATTGTGGTTTTAAAACAAATACCCAAAAGAGTGAGAGAGATGAGAAGAGAATATCGATTTCTGACCAAAATGCTACTGGAAAACGAAGTGAATTATAGATGGCTGATTCCAGAAGGATTAATGTTTACGTTGCAAGAGCAGAGACATAGAATTGATTCAATTGAGAAAGCAGAACTTTTCCATGCAGAATTTTTTGGAAGAAGAAGAGAGGAGGCAAAGCAAGAGGTCTCATTAATTGAGTTTCAAGAGGAACAACTGGAGACTGAAAAAGAGAAAGGAGCTGTAGGTGGACAGGTGGACAGTAAAGAACAGCGTGAAGTGAGATCCACGAGAGCTGTTAGACCTAAATATAAAGCATAATCATGGAAGAAAGAAAACTGATTACAATGAACATAAATGGACTTAATTCAGCTGTTAAAAGAAGGAAAACTTTTCATAAATTAGAGAAATTAAAATTTGATATAATTTGTCTATAAGAAGTTCATATTAAAAAACAACATGAACAATTGTTAGTACAGCCAAAATTGGGGAAAATATTTACTTCTTTGACTCAATGTAAGAAAAGAGGAGTGGTTCTATACATTAAAGAGGCTATCCCAGCAAAACTGATCTACAATGATGAAGATGGAAGAGTATTAATGGTGGAAATAATGGACAATAATATAAAAATACTCTTGATTGCAATTCATGCTCCGAATGAAAAACAAGAAGAGTTTTATAAAAAGCTACACATGAAAATAACTGGACTGGACTATGTTAATATAATTATGATGGGAGACTTTAATGGAATTGTGGACAATAAATTGGACTATATAGCAACAACAACCAAGCAAAATAGAAAGGCTCTCCCTAAATCTTTTTTTAAAATGACAGACGAACTATCTTTAAAACATATTTGGAGAGAAAGAAATGTTGAAGCTAAACAATATACTTTTTATTCAAATAGACATTTATCATGGTCCAGATTAGATATGATTTGGATATCAACAGAATTAATATCCAATATTCAAGAAACAAATATTAAAACAAGTACTTGGGCAGATCATAGCCCAATGACAATTAAATGGAAGGGACAAAAAAAAAAAGATCGAGATGGACATTAAATAATATTATTTTAAAGGAGAAAGATTTTATACAATGGATGGAGAAGGAATTGACTTTCTTTTTCAGAGAAAATAAAAAAGAAGATACTGCAACGCAGAATGTTTGGGATACAATGAAGGCATATGCTAGAGGTCTGATAATAGATTATACAAGAAAAAAGAATATTAGGAAAAGGCAAGCTTCTAAGGCCTTGGAAGATGAGTATAAAAGACTTGAAAAAGAATTACAGAAAATGCCACAGAAAAAAGATATTAAATTGAAGCTGGATGTAATTAAACATAAAATGGAATTAATAGAGAAAGAAGAATTGGCACAGAAAATCAGAAATTCTAAACAGAATTACTTTGAAGATGCAAATAAACCAGGTAGATGGCTAGCATATAAATTGAGAAAGGAGAAGGAATCAAGAAAAATATTGAAGTTAATAGATGATCAAGGCCAACTTTGTTATGGTAATAAGGAGAAAAAGGAAATTATTCGAGATTTTTATGGGCAACTATATAAACAAGAGAATATTGATGAGGAAAAAGTCAAACAATATTTACAGAATGCTAATTTACCGAAGATACCTAAAGAGACTGAAGAAATGTTAGAAAGCAATATAACAATGATGGAATTAAATGAAGCATTTAAGAGACAAAACAATGGGAAAGCAATGGGTCCAGATGGGCTTCCGGCAGAATTCTATAAAACATTTCAAGAATCATTGAGTATCCCATTGTTAGAAGTCATGAATGAAGTTATGTTAAAGAAGATGATACCCAAAACATGGTCAGAGGCTTATATCACACTTATTCCAAAAGAAGAGGCTGACCCACTGCAAATTAAGAACTACAGACCCATCTCCTTATTGAATGCAGACTATAAAATCTTTGCTTCAATTTTAGCAGAAAGACTTAAAAAATATTTAAATAATTTTATTCACCCAGATCAAAATGGATTTCTGCCAAAGAGACAAATCAGAGACAATATGAGAGTAATCTTGGATACTTTGGAATACTATGAGGCTCATCCTGAAAAGCAAATGGCTTTGATATTTTTAGATGCTCAAAAGGCATTTGACAACGTGAACTGGAGATTTATGTTATTACTATTGGAACAGATGGGTTTTGGTAAAAAATTTATTCAAGCAATCGAAGCCATATATAATAAACAGACAGCAAGGGTAATGATGGAGGGGGAACTTACAGATTTTATTAATATAAGAAAAGGCACAAGACAAGGGTGTCCCCTATCTCCTTTGCTATTTGTGTTGACCTTGGAAGTGTTGAATAGAAATATTAGGGATGATAAAAGCATAAAAGGAATGAAAATTAAGAAAGAAGAATTTAAACTACAAGCTTTTGCTGATGATTTAGCTTTTATTCTGGAAGACCCGTTAGAAACAGCTCCAAGGTTAAGGTTATTGGAAAAGATAGAGACATATGATGAGATGGCTGGTTTGAAAATAAATAAAGATAAAACAAAGATTTTAACAAAGAACATGCTATTGAGACAAAGAGAAGAACTGGCAGATCTTTTGAAAATCCAAATTACAAATAAGGTTAAGTATCTGGGGATATATTTGACAGCAAGATGTAGCATATTAAAAGAGAATAATTATATTAAACTCAAACAACAGATAGCTACAAATTTGAAGAAGTGGGAAAACTTGCAATTGTCATTAATAGGGAGAATTTCAACAATCAAGATGAATATTTTACCTAGAATTTTATTTTTGTTCCAAGCCCAGGTCTTTTCTTATCCACATAGTGTTTTGTTATCAAAATCTTACTGCTTCATTATGCCTAAACAGAAATCTAAAAAAATAATAATTTCTTCAGTAGAGAGCAGGGAATTTATAAGGCCATAGTAAAGTTTTCCCCTGTCCAGTTGCGCCCAACTCTAGGAGGCAGTGTTCATCTCTGTTTCTTAGCCAAGGGAGCCAGCATTGTCCAAAGATCCTTTCCATAGTCATGATAAGGAACAGTGCACAGAATGCTGTTACTTTCCCATCGAAGTGGTACCTATTTATCTATTCGCAGTTGCATGCTTTCGAACTGCTTGATGGGCAGGATATAAAACCATACTGAAAAGCCAACACTTGTCTTTTGTGAAACGAACACTTTTCATGAAGAACTTTATGATACTAAGGCCATATAAGCAGTAAAGTCAGTATATTTAAAATTCTCCTGAGCACTGGTGAGCTCTTCCTCCAATCAGCATGCTTTTCATTGCAGATTAATTCGCAGTTTGGTGAGAAAGGTACTTTCACAAAGCCAGAATATTTCCAGCCAATCAAATAGCTCATAGGAACACAGATCAGTTACTCCAGCCACTGCTTTGAAAAACAAAGCCAACTGCAGGTGCCATGAACAAGCAATTATAATAAAGTGATTATTTTCCCCCCACTGAGTATAAATGGCAATTTCAAGAAGGATGACAAGTTCTTTGAAGCATTTGTCACTTTTGATGAGGTTTGTTTGATTTTGGCCTAGTATGAAGTTGGAATTGGATCATTAAGTATTGCTGGTAAAACACAGTGTTTTTAGTCTAGGATTATGTATGGCCTGGCAGGGTTAAAGCAAGTCATTTCTGTATGGTAAACAATTTTAGGAAGTTCATAGCATTTGTTTATGGGGCAGCCAATTTCTCTCGGAAGGTCCCCAAAGATAGAGAATGTGAAAGCAGTTTTCCATAGTACCATTCCTTTTCTCTCAGATCCCTTCTATATCTAATCAATTCAGTCCAATTCTACATCCAAGCCATTGTTTGCTTCCTTATTGAGTCTCTCCCTTTTCACCTAGGAGAGGAGATAGGTAGAAGAGGTGTTAACATTCAAACACCAGTCCTCATTCATTTCATTGCACATTCTGAGTCACTCTTGGGCCGTGTCCCCACTTCCATCTACCCACAACACAGACGCTCCTTGACAACAGGAATTTTCAGCCACATTTCCATGATGTCATCTCCAGCCCTTTAGGAAACAGCCTTAGTTTATCATAAAATGAACTGTGACTAAACTAGTATTTTTCCCCTTATTCCAAACCTGTCCAACCCCTTAAGCACAACCTTAAGGAGTGTATATCTATGAGGCTTCATTTCCCGATGAAGGTGGTAGTGCTGGGGGAATGTGACTGGGAAGAAACGATACAGATTCACAATGAGGAACAGCAATTTCATGCCTTCTGCCAATTGAAGTATGTGTGGATAATAAATTAATAGTTGCAAAAGATCCATAGAGATCCTAGGATACAGAGAAGCAAACAGAAACAAAGTGGTTTCATAACTTCAGAGTTTCTACTGGCTTCTGTTAAACTAAAACTACAGTGCTGGGGAAGGTCAATTTTGAGTTTGATGGGATTGAGCAGAGATGAACTAGGTTTGACCCTGGTCATAGCCCAAAAGATGGAGCTGAGAGGAGCAGTCTCCATTTCATTTGTTCGATTTATTTTCTCCACTGTACTTCCTGTAGGATCTTGCCTCATACAGATAGTACTTTCGTGTGCATGTGTATGTGACATTTCCAATTTGCTGGTTGAATAAACTGGCTGTCAACTTTGTCTTACACAAAGACAAAGTTGTTTACTTGTCCCTTCTCTTTGCCTCCTAATTCTGTCCTTTCTGAAATTCATGTCCCTGAACATCTCTCCTTTGTAATAGATTTACTAGCCATGACTGCACCTTAGACCTAAGGATAATATTTTCTAGGGGAATTCTGGATACTGTAATCCTCTGATGCCAGAGGTCATTATAAAATCCTTGCATTCTAGCAAACAGCAGTTTGAGGTTTCTTTTGAAGTGGCATAAAACCAAAGTAGCATACATATATTAAATAAAGTTTGCTTTATATAAGGCTTGACTCCTTGACTTCATGGACATGCCCAAGAAGCACTTTTCCATTGCCTTTGTCCAGGATGATTGTTTAACTTCTCAGTCTACAACTTTTATATTGTCTGGAAATCTTCCACCCAAATATTAAAAAAGCCCTACTGCTGTTTCAGAATCCAAACAAGGTTAGCCAGGTGCTGTTTCCTGCTATGACCTATTTAAAATTGTATAGAAAAACAAAATAAGACTTAGTTATCATACTATAGTCAATGTACTATACTATTAGGTATAGTTATCATACTATAATCAATGTTGATGGGATTTGCTGAGTTCAGTCTAGTGTTTTTAAGATATTCCTCTCTACAGAAAAAAAAAGTTGTGTATTCTGTATCTCATATTTGGGTGTTCTTAATCTTTTTATTCAAGTGTCTTAATGTTTCGGTTGATGAACCAAATGGTGGCATCTGTCTGACTTTAGCTAATCAAGAATGCTAAGCAGGTTGGCTTTCATTAGTAGTAGAATAAACCCCATCTGGAAGGTCCAAGAACATTTTAAAAATCCTGAAAAAAGGAGGTTGCAAGCCATTTGCCCTATCATATGAAGAAAACATGAAAAAAGTTGACCAAGCTTCAGTAAAATAGATTTCTTCCTTCACACTGCAAAAAATGATTCTTTGCACTGCCCACTTTATTTATTTAAAGGAAGAACATTCCAAACTCACAGAAGAGCTCTGCTTCTACTTCCTAATTTACCACCCCACCCCACCCCCCAAAAAAGTTATTTAGCTATGGCTTACAAAGCTATCAAGGGATGAAGAAAGTGCAAAGAATAAAGATTGTCTTTTTGATGGTGTTATCATTTCAACTGAGGGTCTTTTGCATAGAATCTTCCATTTCCAAGATAAAACTGTCTGACACTGACCTTTAAAAATGGCCAACATTTAAAGAAGCCAACATTACAGTTTAAGAAATCTTCACACACATTGCCAGCATTTGCACACAGAATTAGAAGATAGTGTATTTTAAAGATCTGTTCTTTTTCCAAATGCAATTTTGAAGGAGAAAAAAGGGGATAATGCTTTTATTACCCCCTGTTCTTGCTTTTCAAGGGAGGAATAATGTTGAGTGAGTTACTAGCAGATGTAACATGGGTGTTAGGTGGGCAGAAAATAGTGACATTGAAGCAAAAGCCTGGAGATGACTGTTGGGGGTGTGACATCTTCTTTTCTCTAAAGTCTTTCAGGACAGATGGTAGAGCTATGAATTAATGCCTTTTTAGAAATATGGGTGAAATGCTTTTTAAAGTTCCAAATTACTGTGTTGTTTGCTTCGGATTCTTTCCACATAGTATTTGACAATTGTGCAGTAACAACACAAGGCAGTCTACAAAAGGATAGGCAACAGGGTGCATTTCCATTCAATTTCATGTATTTGGATTTCAAAATATGCAAATAAGAAACTGTCATAATACAAAGTAAAATAATAGCCTCTAGCATTCTTTTCTATTTATAATAATAGCTTTCTGGAACACTTAGAAAGTAAACGTGTTAAATAGTTGTACTCCCATGCATTTTCTGACAGTTTCTCCAGGAACAAAAAAATGAGTAGAAGTGAGCCAGAATCATAGAAAATAAGGGGTGGAACAGCTAGAGGAATTTGTGGCAAAAATAATACATAAATGCAATTTCTGGTAAAGAGAAGTTTTGTAAATGAAAAGCCCCAATAACTAATACATTGTGAAATTATTGTCAATATCTCTGGAATACCAGATTCCTAATTTTCTTCTCTTGGTTATTTTCTTTCGTTCAGGGACGCATCTGCAGAAAAGCTGGAAAATCTAAAAAGTCCTTTAGTCGTAAGGAAGCTGAAGCAACTTTTAAGAGCTTGGTGAAGACCCATGAAAAATATGGATGGGTCACTCCTCCCGTGTCTGATGGCTGATACAACTTGCAACCCACTCATCAGACGCTAAACAACACAACTCAACCACAAAAACGAAGTACTTTTTGACATTTTCTCGATGCTGTATACCACATCCATCCTTTTCTACTTCAGCTTCTGTTAAGTATCATGAATGTCATGGAGACATCCAAATTATTTATGAGCAGATCTGTTTACAAAGGAAAGGAAGGGAAATGCTGTAGAAGATTATATTTTGAAACTGGTGAATGATCGATGGATCATCTTACGTCACTTTAGTGCAGATGCTGAGATCACTTGCCCCTGTCAACCATATTCCCCTTCTTCCATCTGAGCCACATTGTCACCTGCTTTTTCCCATGGCACAGCAGCAACAACTGGTGGTAGTGGAAATTCCATCCATTGATGCTTAATTCATTTAAATGTGAAATGAAGCCATTAATATTTAATTAGGGAAACAGTGCATTGAAGATCCATGTTTGCTGTGCTGTTTTTAATCTCTTTTTTCAAGCAGGTCAACTTACCTTGAAGATGTATTTTCTGTGGAGCTGTGGTCTGCTGTGGCTGAATTTTAGATCTCATTTGTGCTCTGTAACATGACCTTATGTTCATTTTTAAGAAAAGTCAGGATCCTAGCAAAGACACACAGACTAGTATTTAAAACAAGAAGCACTCCGTTGGTCAAAGTGTGCTAGCTATGTGATATGTGGAGTGCAATTGTTCACCAGTAAAATCGGTCTGATCTCATGAAGGTCAGGTAGAAATTAGAGGAGCCCATAAGTGGGAGATTGCAAGGAACTGGTGGCCAAACAATTCTCATCTTCCCAGTAGGGTGAGCATATTTTCCTGTTCACTTCTTCAATGGCCAAAAGTAGATTGCGGAAGGCTTAACCTTAAATGCATGGTACTCAGCTTGAAATGATAGACCTGTTACAAAAGCTAAGTCAGATTTTTTTTTTAATGAGGCATCTTTAGGATTATTTGCATGCCTGAATTTCCTTTTGACAACATAAAAATCAAGTACATTTGAGTCCCGTGTCAGAAACGTATATAAATGTCCAGCAGGTACTAAGGATTCACATTCCTTCTTATATTAAACTGATTTTTAAAACTTCCTATAGTGTTCTGAGGAATACAAGGGGTGAATCTGAAATGTGGAACCCAAATGGAAAATTGCATTGGACCCATTCTAAATAAAATCAGTTGAACCATTTGATTGTCTTGATATTTAAATCATTCTACTTTAAATCATTACACTACGGTGTAACATTGGAAATGTTACAGCTATAATATTCCCTAATGAACAAATTTCAGGTTGAGGCTTTGGTCTGGAAAAAAAACTGTTCACGTTACACAGATTTTAGTAATAGTATGTAAAAAAAGAAAACTTATGGCTTAACAAGTATGGTGTGGCTTATGGTATGGCTTAATACCATGCTGCTGTTGATGATACTAATATGAATATTATTTTTTTCTGCTTGAACACCTGATGTATTTTTTTACTGGGAAGAGTCCTATAGCAAAGAAATTTTTTTTTTCACTGCTCTAAAAGATACGGAAAGTAATTTGCTGCCTGAAGGGAATTGTATCCTCTTGGCTACTAGCCAGAAATCAAGACTTAACAAATAAAGGGGGGCAGGGAAACATCTGAAGAAATACTACCTCTCATCGAGCATGGAAATAAACAGCATTGTGTGGTTGTGGAAGCTGGGTGGCATACATACAAAAACCACTGCACATTACGGCATTTAAATTATACACTTTGATGTGAGCATCTTCAAAAGAAAAGAACAGAGTCTGTACATTATTGCACTACTTTATATATCAGGATGGGCAACCTATAGCCGCCTCACAATGGTCCTCTCCAAATCCCTTAAGATTATTCTACCAACATTTGACTTTAATTTGAAGGGGGGGGGGGTATGTTTTTTTTATCTGTTTGTGGGATGGCATTATGTTTTGGGATAGGAATCAGAACATGAAACATCTGTGAAATATAACACTCTTAATCTCTACTCTTAAATTCTCGCCGTATCTTCAGACAAAGCAAACAATTACTCTGGAAATGTTCAGCCTCACTTCTTCAAATGATATTCCTGTATTGCATCACCAGGAAATTGTTTCCAGTGATACAATGCATACCCTGAAAATCCTTAGGTTGCCACCAGACGAAAATCTATTTTGTGGCCTCCAACCCAGAATAATCTTCTACCTCCAAACGTGAATATCTAAAATAGGCAAAATCTTTTCTATTTATTATACATAGAAAATTAGGTATACAAAAGCACACGGTATCAACTGTATTCCTCCACCGCACATTAGCTTTTTCATCAGCACCACATTGAAGACTGGGTTTGGATTAAATTCTATAGTTTTGGCTTGGTTCCAGCCTTGGATTTTGAGCTGTGAGGAAGCATTTCAAGTTCTTCTGAATACATTCCTGACTTAGGAAGAGAGAAGAAGAGGAAAATGTATTGCTTCCTCCCCAGCTGATCCTCTTCAGTTGCCCACAACCTCTTCTTGGTGCAGAAGATGAGGAAGGAAGGGAACAGCCTGGTAAGCAGTGGAGTTGCACTGCTAGGATGTGCTTGTTTAACAGGCAGCGCCGCCATCAGTAAGAAGAGATTTGTCCATTAACTCATCTATCTCAGGCCAGCTGCTGCCAGGCAGAGTTACAAAGCAGAAGCTGAATGTCGAAAAACCAGCATTTGCCTAACTATATATGAAAAGACTGGGGTCCGGGGCATCAGCATAACCAGTCTACAGGTGGAAGGTGGAAGAGCTACAGTGGGTTGAACCATGTATGGGGCAAGAGAACTATGTGCATAGATAGAGGTCAATATAGATTGCATAAAGTTGGACTGGGGTAAGGTTTACGGATATTGATTGATTGATTAAAGCAGTACCATTCCATCTAGTGTCTCTGGACAGGTTTGTAAAGATGCATTTGCATACAGTAAATAATAAACACTGGAATAAACTTAAGCACACATGGACAAGATCAGGATGGCAAGCTTCTGTATAAAATTTACAGAAAGGAGGCTATTATGAACACAGCCTCTGGCTGTATATGATTGAACTTTTTAATTGTAAGCTTCCTGGAGTCAGGCAGCCTTGAAATGTGATAAATAAATTTGCATTTCATTCAATTATATTAGAAATCCCACCATGTATAGATATAGAATAAATGCAAAACATAAATATAGGCAAGGTATGTAACTAAGAACTAATATGTGAAGCTTTGTGTCCTACAAAAAAAAAATCATGTACAGAAAGCAGGTTTTTTTCCCATCCATCCATCCATTCTTCAGTTATGTGCTTGTCTTTCATTAGGCAACTTGTACAGCAAGACATAAGAACAACACCCCTCCTGAAGATGTCTACATCAATTCAGTGGGCAGAGATGTGGCAAACTAGTAGGTCCTTGCATGTTTCACTTCACTGTGTGACCGGACGGATTCACAGAACCAGTGTTACTCATTTGTCATATGCTCCAGTTGGCTCTCTATTCCATTGCATTAGCAATAGCTTGAATTGTTAAAGGCACTCACCATGATTTTAGTTCTTTATCCTAAGTTCCTTGAAGTCAAATCCTACTATAAAAAGCAGTGACTAATCTTGTTTCTGACCCACGGGCACAGAAGTTTGTAAACAACAAACTTAAAGATTCGAGACCATCCCACCCCTAAAAGTATGTAACGATGAAACCATAAAAGCCAACCTCTTTAACACATTCTTTGGCTCAATCTTTAAACAGCAATGGTTCATGCCCAATATTTCATAGTCGAACTGCAGGCAATTAGAACGATCTAATACCTATCAATTTTACAGAAGATAATGTCAAAAAAGCACAACACAATCTAAAACCATCTCTATCTATTGGACCCCATGGACTATGTGCCTACTTCTTTAAAAAGCTTTCCACTGCCATAGTAGAACCTCTAAGCATAATCTTCAAAAAATATTTCAGGACAAGCTCCTTGCCCAATCTATGGTCACTAGCTACGGTCATCCCCATCTTCAAAAAGAGAGAACCCAGCCTAGTTGAAAATTACAGACCATTCTCTTTATGTTGTGTTACCTGCAAAGTCATGGAATTAATTATTAACCAATCCATTATTCTCCACTTAGAAACAAATAACCTACTCTCTAACAAACAATTTGGTTTCAGAAAAAAATTATCCTGTAATCTGCAACTCCTACATTAAAAAAACATGGACCACACAACTCGATGAGGGCAAAGCAATAGACGCAATTTACATAAACCTCTGTAAAGCCTTTGATTCAGTTGTACATGACAAACTACTTCTAAAACTAAAATCTTATGGCATTTCTGGCCCCCTGCATAATTGGATCCTGTCAAACAGGCAACAAGTGGTCATATCCTTACCTGTTAACTGCAAAGTCCCTCAAGGCAGCGTTTTAGGACCAACATTCTTTATACTTTACAGAAATGACCTTTGTGATCATATTAAAAACAACTGCATTCTCTTCGCTGATGATGTAAAACTATTCAACACCACCGACAACACTGCTACCCTTCAAAAAGACCTTGACTATGTGTCAGAATGGTCAAACAATTGGCAACTTCAAATCTCAACAAATAAATGCTCTGTCTTACATATTGGCAAAAAAATAACCAGAAAATAAAATACAAACTAAATGGACATGACCTTATAGAAGACCCCCACTCTGTCAAGGACCCTGGAGTACTCATCTCTAATGATCTAAGTGCTCGAGCCCATTGTAACAACACAGCTAAAAAGGCATTAAGGGTTGTAAACCTAGTCCTGCGTAACATTTTCTCTGGTAATATTGTACTATTAACTTGAGCATCCAAACATTTGCTAGACCAATTCTCAAATACAGCTCATCTGTCTGAAATCCGCATTGCATATCGGACATTAATACAATCGAGAGAGTCCAGAGATATTGCACGAGAAGAGTTCTCCACTCCGTTATTCGCAACAGAATACCTTATGCCACCAGAGTTGAAATTTTAGGCTTAAGACAACTTAGAACTATGCCACCTTTGGTCTGACCTAAGTGTAGTACATAAAATTATCCATTGCAATGTCCTACCCATCAATGACTACTTCAGCTTCAACCACAACAATACAAGAGTACACAATAGATACAAACTCAAGGAAAAACCGCACCAAACTTGACTGCAGGACTTCAGCAACAGAGTGGTCAATGCCTGGAATACTCTACCTGACTCTGTGGTTTCTTCCCCAAATCCCAAAAACTTTAACCTCAGACTGTCTACTGTTGACCTCACCTCATTCCTAAGAGGTCTGTAAGGGGCATGCATAAGCGCACCAACATGCCTACCGTCCCTGTCCTAATGATCCCTTTTATTCGTATCCATTTCATGTATTAATAATCATGTTTATATGTATAATTATCTAATAAGTGCTTGACAAAATAAATAAATAAAATAAATAAACGTGACCAATTCAGCGTTCGGCCAGGAACAAGAAACTGGCCTTCCTCTCCCCTGCAGTACTTAGATCTGGGGAAAACCTTTACCTTGGAGCCAATGGGGATTTTTTTTTTCATTTCTAATTCTTGTTGAAGCTGATGGGGAGTCACAGCTGGAGAGGGAGGTGCTCAGCCTGCCAGTTTGCATACTGGCAAAGCTAATTTTGAACTGTTGATTATAAGTGTTGAGCTAAACGTTTTCAGCAAATCTCAGTGGGCTGGAACAGAAAATAAAGGCCACAATCTCTTTAATAATCAGGAGTAAAATGTAACCATTTGAGCCCAGATGATGGAATTAGTTTTTAAATGGTTTGTTAAAAGCTTTTCTCTATATTAGGTACAAGATAGATGACTTTGGAGACAAGCCTTTTTTGCGTCTCTTTTTTATTCCTCATGGAGCTGCATCTACACTATTTGTCCTTTTAATAATTTTATTTCAAATCAACCCACTGTACCAGCCATCCTAGCTAGCAAAGTAATTGAGATGTTCTCTGATTTCTATATATTGGCTCTGCCCAATATGTTTCTCTCTTCAGTAAGCATTGTGTGCAGGTATTTCTACAGTTCACTGCTCATCCACTATCTCATGTCCATTATAATATTGTTGTTCTGTATCTTACAACAGTAAAAAAAGAATTTGACATGATATTTTAACACCAAGAATCCATAAGGACATGTGGGTCAGGTCCAAAGTTAATATGCTTGAAATTAGAGAATAGTGCCTCTCCTTTCTTTCTTCACCATCACCATATCAGCATAGAATAATATTTTTTTTTCTGAAATAGATAAATATAGATGCATTTTTCCAATGCCTCAAGGAATGCATCTATACCTTTGCACTAAAGAGTTCTATTTCAGTGCATTAGTCCCATTTAGAACAAAAATAGAAACAGAAATTAAACAAGGGATGATGACATTTGGATCTATCCCCTCCAGTCAAAATTAGTGGCATTGTAGAAACAAAAAGGCAAAAAAACCCTCTTGTTCTACTCCAATATTTCTCAATGTAGGTGGCTTCCAGATGTATGGGCTCTCAGAATTCTTCGTAGTGGCTGTGCTTGCTGAATTCTGGGAGTTGAACTTCACAGATCTGGGAATTGTCAAGGTTGAGGAATCCTGTTATAATTCTACCATACTACAATGAAGAACACTCCTTGGAATCATGGCATTTGCCTATTTCTTGACTCTGCCTACCTTGAAGGGCTGTCATCCATTTTGATAGCCTCTTTATGCATTTCTCTGCCTCATACTAAAGAAAACCAGGAATTATTTTGAGTTTCTTTTCCATACCTTACTCTTTCTCAGAACTGAGTATTTTTTTCTTAAAATTCCCTCTGAACAGTTCATTTGTTCCTTCTCTAGTCTCAAGGTTAATGCACATTTTTTCACACCAGGACAAAACACACAGAAGTTTAAGCAATAGCAGGCAGGTGCTACAATTGCCTCTTGAACCAAGGCCCTTGGTCCCCTTGAAATCTGAAGCATTATCAGTCACAAACTTTATTATCATGAAATATCAAAGAGTTTGCAATTATCTCAGCTGTAATACACAAGATCTGAAGGTTGTAAAAAGATTAAGTTATATATTTATATATTTGATTTTTAATCATTTTCCACTTTGGAGAATAAGTTCTAAGTCAGCTCTTAAATAAAAATGCAAACAAATAATATCAGCTAAATCAATTATTCATCAGATTTAATTACCTTTTTATATTTGTCTTTTCCACAACAATTTAAATGGAACTGGTACCATTCAGCAGCAACTAATTCACATTTAAAGCCAAATAATGTTTTCTTACATAAAATGCTTTGCTTGCTTCACTGAAAATCATTTCTTGTAACAATAGCAGAGAAAGCATGTTGGATAGAAAAGATATTTTAAGTCCCTGTTTTCTGTTTTGTTTAAGATCCACAGGGTTGTTGTAGCTAAATCCAAGTTAGTCATTAATCCACCTACATTTTAGGATTTTAAGAGAAGAAAGCTGGGGGGAGAAAAAACAATGGAAGCAAAAGAAAGGCACAAATGAGTATGAATCCTAGGTTTAACACGGTTTCTCCAATCTGCTGTGATTATTTCAGCTTGATCTACTCCCTCACCTCTACTTCCAAGTGATGGATTCTGATGCTGTGTTCAAATAAAGGGCAAATGGAATAAATGGATTAGCCATTTATAACTGCAATTCCTCACATCAGTTCTGCATATCTGAAGCTTTTAAATTAATAAGCTCCAATCCAGCCATTTTCTGTAGGGCAATTTTCAGATATATACATAGGAATCTCTGAATACAACCTCTTGTCTTCATTCACTGTATGGCTCCACACATGTATTTGTTCTGCTGCTTTTATCCATGCGCAGGGAGGCTGTAGGTGAGAGAAAGAATGCACAGGTACACAAAATGTAGAATGATTAGTCAAGAAAGCAAGTAGCACTGCCAAATAAATACCTTTGCGGTAAACAACAGGGAAAGCTCTTTGAATCTCAGTTGATTTTGTCATCTGCCCTAGTACAATTCTATACTAACATTAGAATACATTTTATAATATGATATTCCCCCTCTCCCAAGTCTAAAAGGGTGTCATTGTTGGAGGTTTTAAATTTTTCTTCATTTATTGCCACTACAGTTATTTATTTCTTGTACGATTTAACCCGTGATGAGTCTTAAATTCAGAATGAGTGTGATAATTTCATTCTTGTTGCCCACATGACAGTGTATAGCTGGTTAATTCATTTTTAAAATGTAGATAGATATGCATGCATTGCAAATACAAAATATTCTAAATGTCTTTGTAAAAATTATGAAAGAAATTGTACAAGTCCATTCAAAATGATACGGTTCAATACTTCATTTAGCTGCTACAATGGTACAGCAGTACAAAAGGCAGAGTGCATGGCCTAATTCCTTATGCCCTTGAATTAAAACCACCTATCCTCGTACTGAAAATTGGATGTCTACTGGTTAATTGATGACAACTTTGACTGATTAATGTGTTAATTTAATCAGGCAGCTAAGCTCAATTAACTGTTGTATCTTAGCAGCATTAGAATCTGAAAGAATAGAATGCTGAGAGATGCTTTCATATTTAGCTCTGGATGTTTTGGGATGAGTTTGTCTCCCTGTGTGTGCATCCAGGCATATGCACAACTCTTATTCAATAATACCTTTTACTGCTTGAAAGGAGGGGCAGGTTTACTTCCTTTTCCACAGTGGCACAAGATTTGATAAGTGAAATCTTATCTCAAAGACAGAGGAAAACATAATTTCCTCCAAAACTCCCGAGATCACCAAGTCCAGGGTATAGGGTAGGAAACAGATACATGGAAAATACAACTGAAATAAAGACATCACAAAGCTTTACATTTAGAAAGCTGTCCTTTATTTTAAAGGAGTTCAATTAGTATAGAAAACAGTTGATTAGTCTTTATTTGTCAGTCCTAAGGGTTATCATATCAGAGTTGCAAAAACCCAGGATGCCATTTCCATCTTCCTTTGTTGTTCCTTAGGGTTTGCAGGATTACTGCAGCCCCGATATGCAGCCTAGACAATCCTCTCAGTAATTTTCTATTAGCAGTTTTAAAATCCATCTTTATCCCATCTCCAATTTTTGGTTTGCTGCATTTTTTCCCTCCACAATAACCTATCTTGCACTAATAAGATCACATAGGGGTGGATGAATGGGTGCTGCTTTTTAATTTACAGAATAATTAGAAAACACCATTGCTCATAACAATTGCTCATCAGCAGCACCGGAATTTGATTAGTATGCATTTCAGGATCTTTTGAAATAAGGTTCATGAACAAAACCCAAGTCTGCAACCAAATGGATGGAATCAGTGAAAGCACAGCCATTTTATTTACCTATTCTTTTTATTTTTATAATAAAAATATATATTTTTATAATTTCAATATTATATATTTTTATTTTTTCATTCATAAACATTTTTGAATAACAGTGCATCGACAGAGCATTATTAACAAATAGAACATTCTGACTTTTTCTAAACGCTATTTTTTCTTGATTTCTTTTACTTCAAAGGAAAAGATTAAGAACACAAGTAGTGCACTTTCAGAGATAAATGAAACTAGGGCTTATGAAAGGTGTAAGTACATTGCTGGCTATATTTTAAGAGTACTTATAATTCTAGAAATGATATGGGTGCAGGTCAGATATGTACCCTTAAAAATAACAATAAAGACATCTAAGTCTATGTATATCCTAC
Source organism: Hydrophis major (assembly GCA_033807585.1). Classification (NCBI taxonomy): domain Eukaryota; kingdom Metazoa; phylum Chordata; class Lepidosauria; order Squamata; family Elapidae; genus Hydrophis; species Hydrophis major. The sequence continues at coordinate 113,151,875 of CM066330.1, forward strand.
CAAGAACCAGCTACATTCCGTTAACCTAAACTTATATTCTTTCAGGACATTTAAAAAAATCTTCCAAATACTATGTGAAGGTATGGGACACAATTTGAAGGGAAGCTCCTCCTCTGAAGTAGTCCTTCTGCAGCCTAAGAACTGGTGAGACATCCAATGAGAAAATATAGGATTGTAAGATAGTGACATCAGGTGATCTATGTCCAAAGTACAAGTTTGGATTTTATTTTTATTTTTTTGGTCTGACTGAATAGTAGCCAAAGAAGAGAATGAAATAAAAGCCCATCAAAGATTAATTTATTTTCACTAGCAATAGTAATTCATCAGAGGAACCAATAATAACCTAGTGAGATGGAGAGCTTCCCTGTGTGACATCTGTGCAAACAAAGTTTAAACAGTAAATTCTTGGAGATACACTTATTTGAATTATGTATATTGAAGGTAAGGACTGGATTTGATGGACCATTCCAATTCCATGACATTATAAACAAAAATATTAAAAATATGCCATACATTTTATGTTGAAGGCAATCTCTAAAACAAACAGTGGATACTAATAGGATCTCAGCCCCCTGTGCATACTTAAGCCTTTTGTTCTTTTTTTTACTTATATAGAGCCATGTTCAGAGATTGCCCTTGTGCTATTTCATTATACGGTACAAAAATATTAATCCGCTGCCAAGGGAGTGAATTTTTGAGAGGAAGAACTTTCACAACACCCAAGTGATGATTTATTTAGCAATGTATATTTTGCTTTACTTCTCCAAGGGCCTCTGCTATTTTTCCTTTGCTCTGCCATGATTAGCAATTTAATTTCAGTTTAGCCCCATGGAACGTTTATGTGATCTTTGCAATAAAACATGTGTCACTAACATAAATTGCTGAAGCCCTACAAAAAAAGATTAGAATGAGGTGATTATTAGTTGAGGGACTCAAGAAGCTTTTAATGGATTTTTCCTGACCATTCACTCTTACTCATTTACTTACATATTATGCAGATTTATATGGATTCTAGGTGGCTAACAATGTGTAAAACAGAAACCTACAGTATGTATCAAAATTATAGAAATAAGACTTCTTGGAATGTCACTTTTACATCTGTAACCTCACCAATATTCCCTGGGTATGCTCCTGAAGCTCAAGGTCATTTGTTAGCAGGTTCTGGACAACTTTTTCTTTGGTACATCCTGTGGTGAAACACCAAAGCAATTATTTTCTTGGTCCAAAGCCTAAAAATAGAGATTGTGGTTGCTGGAACTGGGGGTGAAATGGTTAGATTCTTGCAGGACACCAGACCAGAGCATTTTTCCATGCATAGCCATTAGATAAGAGCATTAGAGAGAAAGCATGGATGTGGTTACACTTTGCTCAACTACAAAGCCTTAAGTCACGAAGAATAAAATACAAGTTAGCCTCTTTAATTTGAAAGTGAATCTATCATAGCGGGATATATAAAATGTGTCACTGTGTTGGGGCACATGAATTCATAGTATTAGGTGCATTGGGGCCTGCAGACTCCCATTACAAGTTTCTAATCCTGTTACTTATTTTGACCTCTCTTCTTTTATCATGTACATTGTTTCCTCAAGACCCCTAGCTTCCAAATATGATCTAGGAATTATCTCCAATTTCTTAGGGATGTGGCAAAGGATATTTTGTCTGTTAGTAGTTTATATCTGACAACAGATAAATTCAAATGGTTACATGAATATTAATCAACAATTCAGTTACATAAATATTGCCCAGATACACTGTACAGAGTGTATTTGAAGATATCCTTTTTGATTACATAATTAACTAGCGGGCAAAAAGGAACAAGAATTCAAACCAGATCCCATTCAAATTCCTGCATCCTGTAGTATTCATTGTATGCTGTTGAAGTGAAAGAGACAAAGGAAAGAAACATAAAAGCAAACACATTCCTTGTAACCAGTACACTATCAACATTTTTTGTCCTTCAAATTACTCCCTAGGCTAAAACTTTTTATCTGCAGTGATTTTAGAACATCATTCCTCGGCACAGATTGTAGGGAAATAGAAGCACCAGCAGTTTATTAATTGTTCAAGCTAGTTGGGCCCTAATTTGTACAGAGGAGACAGGATCAGATAAAAATATTGAAGAATTACGTTAGATATTCAGTAAGCATGAATTGGCTTGAAAATCTCAAAATTAGAGATGGCTATGGGCTAAAAACACCATAATAAACCTTCAATTTTACACCAAATGGCCTCTGGTTCCCTAAGATGCCTTCACAACTTCAGGCCAAGTTTTCCTTATGTCCCACAATTGCATTCATTTAATTACCATTTATAAATAGAATTTTTGTCAATGCAAGATAATTAAATGCAATAATTAAAGACTGTGCTATAATATTTCATGCCAAGATAGATTAGATAGACAGACAGACAATAGACTCTCCCCCAAAGAAGACTAAGAAGGATGATCTGTTGGGATGGTTTCTTTCCATGTTTGTAAAAAAAACCTTGCATAATATTACGTTGGAATACAGGTATTTCATTAATCATACACTAGCCATATCTGGACAATGAAAATTCCAATTACTGCTAGATGTCAGGAAACAGAATCTTCATTGGTGCCATCTTATGAGGCCTAGATTTTTGTACCCCTGATATTAGGATCATATTACATATTATTAAACATAGATATGATCTTGCCAAAAGACATTAACAGGAACCATCTTTGCATAAACAGCCACCAACTAACATACATTTTACTTTGCATTAATTTCATTTGTAGAATGTATTGCAGTTATGCATAACCAACTATCCAATAAAGCCCAGAGAGGCTTTATATCAGTACAGTACAGTATATGCTTCAAATGCAACAGTTCCCAGTTTAAGCCTACCCTGGTATTATCAGGTAAAAATCTTTCACAGGCTTGTCAGAGATTTAGAAAATCTCAATGGATTCACTAGCTAGATGTCTAAAGTGTGATTTGTCATTTCTATACTTCCATCACACTTAGTTTACTAATCAACATCTTGTATGTCATGGATTAATGATCTTAAGTTATAAGAAGGCTCATTTTAGTTGAATGACTCATTTGGTTCGTTTCTGATTCATTTCGAAATAGTGTAATAACAATGTAGGAAGATGATGAGCTTCAGGAAAAGATTGTAGTTTGGATGATCATTGTTACAAATACTTTCATGTGGATTTCAATCCTGTATGAAGCAATAAGAGGGCAGAGTACCCTGCAAAATCCCCTCCCTCTGGAATTCTACAAAGAACACAATTCTTTAAACTGAATACCATTTTCTTAGCCAAAATATTTAATGGCAAGATCAAAACACATTAGGCAAACTTTATGTTCTTGTTAATTACAACTTTCATCCCCAGGTTATGATCTGAGTGTTTCTCTCAATTCAGAAGAGCAACTATATACTGTACTTCACAATTTTTTTTTGTGTGTGTGTATACACACACATATAAATATATATATGTGTGTGTGTGTGTGTTTTCTTAAGTGTTCACAGGTACTTACATGTATGGTATTCAGCTTTGTTCGGGTATTTTCCCACGTCATTATAGTTGTGCTTTTAAAGTTGTAGCAACATTGTGTTCGTTGAACACAATACAGAAGCCTGATAATGGCAGATGAGATTCTGCCAAAACGTTGCTACAACTTTAAAAACACAATTATAATGACATGGGAAAATACCCGAACAAAGCTGAATACTATATATATATATATATACATACATACATATTTGTTTGTATACATACATATACATATATATATAAAACTTGTGTTGTGCTGCCCTCTGCTGTTCTAATATATAATACTTCAAATCAAGAATGGTTTAAAAAAACAAAAATCCCTAAAGTTGTTTGTATAGATGAAACATCTTTCTGAAAAATCCCACATTTTATTTCCAAGAGAACACTAGCTAGAAATAGAATTTGTAATCATGCTAAGGCTTTCCAATTATTAGTTCTTAGAGTAGTCCTAGATTACAAAAACTCTTTTAATTTGTAAACTGAATTTACAAGAATACTGGCTTATCATTTTTAAATTATATCCAGATCTCTGATTCATCTATTCACTGTTGGGCAGATTAGCAATAGACGATATAAATTACGTTTTCATTGTTTTACCCTACCTTCTTTTTATGCAAAACATGAAATCGTATGCTACAAGTGGGCTGTAGGCCAAAAAAATCTGTCATAATAAAAATTCCAGTCTTAGATTTTATTTTATATTTACTTTTGTTTGCTTTGTTATAGCAAATTAGTTTGGTTCCCTTTTTGTAAATAAAAATCAACAGAAAGAAAGCAGTTTTGTTAAAAATATTACATATCTTTTTGTTGATGCAAAAGTGTTAAATTAGTCTACCAATTTAAACAAGTTATATAAATATTGATGGGTTTTATCAGGATACTGGATTTTACCCACTAGAGTAGGGTTGTCAAACTCGTGGCATGTGGGCTGGATGCGTCACGCACTGGCCTCGTCCATACCATTTAGCGAAGGGGAAATCACAATACATCATGTCATGCCACTGTGACAATGCGAGTTTGACACCCCTGCACTACAGAATCATAACCATTTCTCTGATGTCTCCATTTTTCTCATGGCTAATTTCTGCCCGAGTCTCCCCATTCCTCCTCATGAAAGAATAAACAATGAATTAATTAAGGTCTCTTGAAGTTTGGGGCATTCTGGGATGGATAGCCACAAAAACCTTGGGGCAGTGTTATACATGGTCCCAGGCAGTGGTGGGATTCAAATTTTTCTACTACTGGTTCTGTGGAAGTGGCCTGGTGGGCATGGCAAGGGAAGGATACTATAAAATCTCCAGTCAGAGGTAGAATTTGCTGGTTCTCCAAACTATTCAACATTTCCACTACTGGTTTTCCAGAACTGGTCAGAACCTGCTGAATACCACTCCTGGTCCCAGGTTTGGCTTATGGTCTCTCACTCACAGCCCTGGTCAATAGTCACATTGAAATCACTTTCCACCAAACATTGAGGCACAACCAGTTCTTTGGAATACATGGAGATCCAGTAAATTTAAAATAACAGCAAAACTTTACCGGTTCATTTGCTCTTCCTCTCACACACACAAATGCACAACACACACCCATCCACATTCATTCAACTGTGAAGTCCTCATGATGAGCTACAGAATATTTCAAAAATAACATGGCCTGACCCCAAATAATCACCAACATTTCATTTGTAGTTTTTTTTTTTTTTACCAAACCCACTTTTGTGTTTGATTCATCTACATTCCCACAAAAGCTTAGCACCAGTTATAGGAACAATCTGATGCAGTGTAAATAGCACTTATTTATAATAATTTACTTACTGACAATTTTGTTGTGGTTGAGGATAAATGTGTAAATAGTTCTCCACTCAAATGAAAACACACAAAGAATTGATGACAGTCATCAATTAAAACCTAAATGTCTAGAACATCAATGTTAAGTGACATAATTATTTGGAATGTACTTTAAACAGCTACTTCCATTAGCAATATTCGAGAAGTCCAATCTGGAAGGAATGGATTTAGAAAATGTGTCTGGTAATGTTGTTTCATTTAATGAACAAAAAGTTGAAGAAATGATATAATTCAAGTTCTGGAGGGGTTGAGGGGGAAGGAACCCTTAAATCTCAGAAATCACAAGAACATGAAAAATAAAATAGTACAGCTGTACTAATATAAAAAGGGATAAAAATACTGACTATCAGATTGATCATTATTGTGGCTAAAACAGAAATATTTGCCTGTATGAGCTAAAACCTGTGTTTGATGGGGCAATGCAATAAACTCTGGCTCAGGTTTTGGGTGAATACAGCAAAATTGATAGTTTTAAGTATATCCTCTGAACCGAGACATTTAATTGTGGTGGTACAAAATCCAGGCAATCATAGCATGAAGTGATGCAAAACTAGTACAAAAACCTTAGTATGAATTTGAGTAAACAGAAACATGTAATTTTAATATAAGCTGTATAACCTATCCTGGCAACCCAAAGTTAGTGGAACAAATCATAAAAAAAATTGGCACAAAATTTAGAAGAATATAGTGACATCAATTTTTCAGATGTTTCTCCAAATCCCAATCTAAAACCAATTGTCAGGTGTAAAATCCAGATTTGGGGAAAAGAAAATGGTATAATACATAAATTTTGAATGGGAACTGAATTTTAGGAGTCATAATTACACAGCTTGAATCTAGGCTACTGTATACTGACAACATTAGTTCATTTTTATTGCATGAATTCAGAGGAATAATAATAATTACTAAGAGTGTATGAAAGATAAAATTCTCTCCCAAAGAAATATATTACAAATTACAGAAGAAAATCATAATCATATTTATAGATTATATTAATGTATCAATAAATCTAAAATGACAAATATCATTTTAGTGATTCAAAATCCATTGATAGAAACAAATTAACTGAAATGATTGCAATTATGTTGTTCATTTAGTTAAAACTATTTATACTAAAAAGATTGGGAAAAAACTTATAAAATAATCGTGTACCATATTTCTCAACAACTGAAATATTTTATTTATTAAAATTATTTTTAGATGCTTTGCAGTACATAATTATAAAAAATGCACATTAGTCAATGCAAACTGACTGACTTTTAGTCTTTTTTTCCCATAATGTCAACATTACTTTTGCTTTGCATATTTTTGGTATTTTCATCTTTGTCACTAGAAGAAAGGTTTTCTACTGTGCCGGCTTCCAATATTTTTTCATGCTGTCCATTCAATTCATCTTCTATTATTGTTGGTAATTGATTGATGTTTTTGGTTTTACATTCAAATTCCATTTCTTCTAGCACTTGCCCTGAAGTATCTAAAGATGCTGCTTCCAACTGACCTTCTAAATTTTCTTCTTTCCTTTTTGCTTTGAATACCTCAAGTCCCATCATTCTCAGGTAATGCAATCGCTCATTCTTGGGCACGAAGGCACGAAGGGATGTCTTGCCAAGCCAACCACACAGCAAAACAGAGCACTGATGGGTATCTTGTTTGCTACAAATAGACAAATGCATACTCTGTTGATACTTCAGTTTTACTTTCTTCAAATGATTCATTAGTAATTTTAAACAATACTAATGACTTGTTTGTTCTAGGATCCTAGAAATTAGGGTTTCTTGAAAGCATTCAATTAATCCTTTTATGATTTCTGTTCAGTTTCTATTCAAAAGCATCTGTACATCCACACACAAATTTGCATAAACGGAACAGAGAGGTCACTTACCTTTGGTCTGGTTCATATTTCAAGACAATGCTCCCCATAGCTGAAACAAAGAGAGTGTAATGTTTTAAAGCAACAGATTATTGTAATACAAATGACATTAACCCATAGCGATCCAACCTATGATCCACAGTTATTCTCCATACAGTTTTCTGAACACTACCATCAAAGCAGAAGTTAGGAAATTATGAATATTCTTGAGCTGATATTAAAAATGTTGGGATAGTGATCTTCATCAGGTAGAGGAATCTCTAAATTTCACAAGCTCTCATTCACACAATGAACTTGATTACTGATTATCTTTAGTCCCAAAAGTAAGTTGGGGCCTGACATCAGTCTCTGAGGCATTCTTAGAAAATAAAAATAATGGATGGCTACAAGCTACAAGTCATTTAGGCCAAGTGAAAACACGAAAAGTAAAGTTAGCAAAAAGGATACCAGAGAGGTTTAAGAGTTACCATCTGACGAATGGGCATCATCATTCACTATTAATATAAAAAGGTAACCAGCTACAAATCAACTTCTCTAAAACTAAATAAACAACGTAAACCAAATTTTGAATCTCAAATAACTTCTGGTACTAGTTAGCAAGAATGCTCACTTACCGATTCCATTCAGTTGATTGCGTGATTCATTACTGAACCTACTTAAGAATGGATTTTCTTCAGTTAACAAAATTTTAATATCTTCTATGCCAGCCTTAATAGTTCTGGCACTGATGAAAGGGTGCAATGTATATATGCCCTGGAAATGAAAGACTTAGTTTTTAAAATGCAGCCATTTCTTTCAAAATTCAAAACAGAAATCTATTTTTAAGGAAAGATTTTCAGCAACTGAATGGAATATAATAATAAGAGACTGGAACTTTAAACACTTTCTGGCTGTGTAATACAATAGTATGAAACAAAATATACAGTCAATTATACAGTCAATATACAGAGTGAATTAAAACATCCTCAAACTTGTATTACTTTCATGTTAAACATATACATACATACATACATACATACATACATATATACATACATACATAATATATGCATGCATGTATGCATACATTTGCCTGTCCCAGCAGTTTCCTGTCAAGGTTTATTTTCAGGAGTGGTTTGGCACTGCTTTCTTCCTAGGGCTGAAAGACAGTGATGGCCTAATATTACCCCGTTAGCTTCACACCTAAGTTGGGACAATTCACACTCTCCTGGTTTCTCGCCTAATAGCAATAGCACATACTGTTTTATAGTGCTTTACAGCCCTCTCTAAGTGGTTTACAGAGTCAGCATATTGCCCCCAACAATTTGGCTCCTCATTTTACCCACCTCGGAAGGATGGAAGGCTGAGTCAACCTTGAGCCTGGTAGGATTTGAACTGCCAAATTGTAGGCAGCTGGCTGCAGAAGTAGCTTGCAGTACTACACTCTAACCATTGCGCCACAGCGGCTCCTAATGCCATAAACACTGAGGATACTTTAAAAAAAATCTAACATAGAAACTTCAAGAGATTGCCATTCTATTCCAACAATCCTACTACCCCAATAAAAATATACCGCCATTTAGGTAGACATGGTATTCCCAATTAAAATTAATTGAAAATTAAACAGCTTAGCAACTGACTCATATTTATGACTGTTGCAGTGTCCCAGGGTGATGTGACCACCTTTTGCAATCTTTCACAAGTAACGTCAATAGGGAAGCCAAATTCAATTAACAACCATGTTACTAACTTAACAACTGCAGTGATTCACTTAACAACTATGGCAAGAAAGGCCATAAAATGATGCAAATTCATTTAACCCAAAGTCTTGCTGAGCAGCAGAAATTTTGGACTCAATTGTGATTATAAACCAATTACAATTTCTTTGGGATGAAAGAAGCAATATTCTCCAGTGCCACTTAAACTTCAGTCCTGGTCTAAACAGAGCACTTCTAAACAATATTTCCATATGCACAGATGGACATAAGCATTGTTAACAGGGATATTCAACTTTACTACAAATCTATGCAAATTTTACACCACTGTATAGCACAAAACTGTTAATGCTGAAATAAATTCCCTAAATGAAATAAAAGAACAGGAAATCTTATTATGAAGTTCTCTTCTATTTATTTCAAGGTACTGTTCCAGGGAAGTGAAATATTCTTTTGATGGTTTCTAACGTAGTATGGTGTAGTGGTTAAGGAAATGAACTAGCATTGTAGTGACAATATTTTAGGTCCATCCATATAAGCTCACTGAGGAACTTTCAGCCAGTCATTTTTTCCTCTGCCTAACTTACCCTGCAGGATTGTTGTTTTATATCCTTGACACAAAAGATATAATAATAAATTGAATGAATGAATGAACACTGCCATTTTTAAATCTTTAGGTCTTAAGCCTATTCCATTTTTGTTTATAGATAAGAATTTTTGTCTCAACTATTAATTTATTACAATGTAACTTCAAAAAAAAAAAAACCTAGCAGTTTGAAGCTGTTAAATAAAACTTCATCAGTAAGCATGATAATAGGTCTCCTATTTGTGACACTGTGAATGATTATTATACCTACCTTGAATACTTTTAAGTTTTACTTTAAATTGTTAAACTCCAAGACTCTTTCATATGTGAGAAAAAGAAAGATATCTGCCAACTATTGTGTGTTATGTTGCCCTAGGTTTCTTCGAAAGGGTGAAGTACCAATAAAGTGAGTAATAGTAAAAACAAATATAATGTAATGAAGTGAATACTGCATATGCAGTAATAACACAGGACAAATCTAAATATTGCAAGTTGTTGTTGTTGTGTCCAGGAGGATTATAGAAAAATAAAATGTAATAATAATGCATTCATTCTTACCTCTTGTGCTAACCTGAAGGCACAACCATCTCCATCATTATTGCGGCACCACACTTTAATTCCTGTGTTAATAACCTACATGAGATTTTAAAAAGTAGAATATTTCAGCGTACTTAAGCATTATAATACCAATTAGCAATTTGAAGCAGTTTGGCAGAACTCAGCACCAACAATGGTGGAACAATATACCAATATATATTGATAGTGAGATATGAGGTAGAACAGGCATTTAATAGAGTTCCATTAATCACATAAGGATTATTTTCAATATGTATTCAACATTATATTCAATATATATTGAACATAATAAATATTGAAATAAACAGAGAAAGGTATAATGCCTCAAAATAAAACCTCAAGGTAGACAAAGTTTTGGGATAAAAAGAAGATTGAGTGATCATCTGTGCATTCATATAAGGAATCACAATTACAGATAAATTACAGTCTTTTTTTTTTGTAATCTCTATAAATCACACATAGAGATGATTTGTAAACTGTACTCAACAGAGGTGGAGCGAATATGTCACTGTAGTACACAAGAAGGGACCTCTTCTTCAAAAACAGCATCCAACGTAGTACTAGTCTTACTGAATAATTTTGAATATTGCGGCCTTTGGGATCAAACAGTCTATCAACAAATATGAAGGAGTGATATACTGCTGCTGGTATTACATCTGCCCTTAAGAAATCATCCCACAATATGATATGCTGCATGGAAAACTTGGGCTTTGTTAGTTGACTGGTATCTATAATCCAACTTGTTATTCTTTGTGGACAGGAAATTAAATCTCCCTTAAACATAAGTTTTTCTTTGTCAATTCATATAAAATGGCAGTTGCAACATCTGCCTGAAAGACTGCCCAAAAATAAAAAAAAAAATCAAGATTTGCCAAACAGTTCACAAATTCAAGGATGGTTCCACTAGAACGGTTTGAAAAGAAAATTTATTGAGCAAATGAATTAAAGAAGGGGTCCCCAACCACCGGTCCCCAGACCGGTACCGGTCCGTGGAACAATTTCTAATGGGCCGCCGGTTTGCTGGGTGCCGCCATCTTGTTTTGATAAAAAAGTGCTTCCGGTGAGCTTTTCTGGGTAGAAAGCGGCGTTTGGGTGCTGAAAGAATCCTCGCGCCTTAGTTTCATCGAGGGGGGGCCAGCTTCGAACAAAACTAAGGCGCAAGGATTCTTTCAGCACGCATGGCAAGGCGAGCCGAGCGACCATCCTGAAGCCGTCTCAAAGCCCATCGAGACAGGTACAAAGGAGGAGTTGAAGGTGGCGGAGAGAAGCGGGGGACAACTGGCTGGGCGGACGCTCGGCTCGCCTTGCCATGCATGCTGATGCCGGTACCGGGGCGTGGATGATTTTGTGATGCCTATACCGGGCCACAGATGATTTTGTGATGCCGGTACCGGGCCGCGGCACAAAAAAGATTTGGGGCCACTGAATTAAATGCCAGATTCAATGCTGCAGTAATTGCATGAATTCAAGGTCAAGAATTATTACAACAGTTACTGTGAAGAATTAAAGACTATGAGATGCAGATTTAAATATTGTAATAATGGGGAATCTCCCCTGAGCCAAATACTCTTACTGATCTAAGATTTTGCAGAAATTTTAATCCTGTAAGAGCTCTATCCCTGACATAGAGATAACTGTCTCCTGTACCTTCAAATATTTTTGATTTATTTTAGGAGGGGCAAGCAGTGCCTTGCAGAGTTATCTTCATGAGAAGAATGGTGGACTGAAGATGGCTCTGGGAAAAGCAGAACCAATGTCTGCAGCTAAGAACAGGGAGCCAACAAGCAGATTGACTCCTTCTATCCTCTCTGGAGAAAGAGAGGATGCAAGATCCCCCAAACTATGTGCCATGAATTTGCTTCTCTTCTAGGAGGCTAAAAAGTAGTGGTCTCCAGAGAGTAGAAGAACTAGGAGCCAAGGAACATTCCTGTATTTGCTCCAGCTCCAATACAAAACCTTCCAAAAGACATCAAGTTTGCACTTCCCTTCCTAAGCACTTTGGAAAATGCTCTATTATGCTTTAAAGAAGTTCACCACCTTCAAAATCACAAGACTGAAAGCAATAGGAGAGTATCTTAAATCATTAACATGAGAAAAAGAAAAAGTATCTTTATAACTTTTAAAAATTGAAAATAAACAGCAGAAAGCAAGGCAAACTTTTGGCTTTAAAATTTTGAATGAATTAAGAGCTCTGAAAACATTGGAATATTGTATTTGGAATGAAGTCTTTGAAATTAATTTTAAAAAATAAACACATTTTGGAGAATGTAAGAAAACTGTTTTTGATATTGGAGACATAACAAGACAAGCAACTTATAATGGCATTCAGAAACATTTTTGAGGAACTGCATCAGGACTTTGAATCAATAATATTATCAGTGCCGTGTTTTCCTAGGAACAGTCTATTCCCAGAAGATATTAAAGAAAAAAATAGTCTTTCTGACATGAATTTAAAGAAGAATTTGTCATTAGACATAAAAAACTTGAATCAGTCTTTAAAAAATTAGCAAATAGAAATGATAGTCCCAAAGAACAACTGGAATAATTGTACACTAAACAATCAAAATCCAGAGAAATGGCATATTGCTCGGAACAAAAAGATGACTTGTGGTAATCCTGATGAGAACAGTTTCTTTACCAGATGCTAATTATTTCTTCCTTGATAACTTTGCTCATTGGCAAGTCCTGTCTGGAAGTAAATTGCTGGGAGCAAGCAGCATCTTCTTAAAGGGCCAATTACAACTTGAAATGAGTAAAGAGAAGACTGATTTAGCAAGGCGGCAAAAAGCTGTAATGGCAGCCCTGTTGGGTTCTTTCATTCGTACACAGGGTAACATTTTCTTCCTTTATATAATGTGATACTATACCTCTTTATGTAGAATCTATCTGGGACTATTAGCAGTAGAGTGGATGAAAAATCAAAATTGTTGGTAACAGTGCAACCGATGGCGCTGATTAATCCAAATTTTGAGACAAACCTTTCTACACAACTGCACTAAAATTAATAGTGAAAGTGCACCATTTGAATCAAGTTGTAACAAAAGACATCAATTTTCAAGAGAAGATTCTCAACTTCTCTTAATAGCATTCTGAATAAGGATTTTTACTGAAAACATAAATACAAATCAAACCTTTAGCTTTTCACTGTTGTTTAACAGTACATCCCGTATCTCCTTGGAAACCATATACACCTGTCTTTTCTTTCCTTCCTGAGTACGAGTTAACAAATTCATTTTAGGGAATGAAGGATCCAGTGCGTAAAAGTTCCTGAAAATAATTTACAAGTATTAAATACAATCATCCTATTGCAATTTTACACAACACAGACAATTCTGTAGGGTGTTTTCTTTCCTCAGAAAATATTTTACTGGAACTTATTCAACTGTACTTGAATGAGTAAATGCAGTATATTTAGAATAAGCTCTAAAATACATTCTATTTTATTGGAACTCATTTTCTTTCTTCTCAAAATCATATTATTTGGATTCAGTGAACATGAAGTATAGCATCCTATTATATGAAACATGGTACCACAAAAACTGGAGGTGAGGTGAGGTTACAATACAGTGTAAAAATATGGGGACCAAATCATAATGAAAGCTGCGTAACAGATGTTGCAGTCTTATATGCATGGAATGCACTAGAGAAAGGGTACTTTTGCTGGCTAGAGAAATCTAACAACAGATTTGTTCAAGTAGAAGCTTGAAGTAGAAGCTTATCTGATACATATTCTCCATGCCTTTTCTTAGAACAAATGATGCTTTTTTATTAGCAGAAAGGCATCTCTGGGTACAGAGCTATGATTTTAAAAAAAATCCTTTCAGAAATATTGACTTAGATGTTTTAAATTTTGTATCATCACTTAGGATTTTAAAAGCGCAAATGATATATTTTAAAAATATGGGTTTATGGCATTTCATTTGTATATTTGTCCTTTATTATGGTTTTTTTAAACTTTCAATGTTTTATTGATATTCTGTTTATTAAAAAAAATTGTCCTAGGAATCCTAGGAGTCAAAAGGCTGGATCTTATATGAAATAATTAAAAACAGTAGGACTATTCAGAGATTTTGATTTAATATATATTAAGACAATCAAGCCAACTTTAGATGTCAACCATATCCCCTCACCATGTATCTTTAGAATTTACTTTCAGTTTCCAACAGACTATCTATCTACTTATTTATTAGATTTCTATCTGCCTTTCACTCAAGGAGTTCAAGAAGTCATACACAGTACTCTTTCCTATTTTTTTCCAACAACCATCTTGTGAGGTAGGTTTGACTGGCCCAACATCACCCAATTGACACTTCATATACAAATATTTTATGTTCCGTTCCACTTTATTTTCTTCAATATGTTAAAAGCTATTCATAAGCTCTAGAATTTAGTAAGCAAACTATTATACAGAAAAAAAAATACATCTTACTGAATAGGAGGAAACAAAGGATCTTCTTCAGGAAGAAAAACAAATGGATCTTCTTTGTATCCAAAAAGCTTCATTTTTTTAGATGGTGGAGGTCTGCAAGAAAAACAGAAATGTCCATAGCTTACCATTGTTCTGGTATTGTTAAATAACTTTCTTCCCTCTTCTCTGCAATTTCCAAACATTATCAGTTATTTCAATCAAGAGGAGGGCCTGTATACTCCATAATAAACATATATGGAAAAGCCTTAGTATACTGAAGTTGCTTGATTCAGCAGGTTTAGTTGTAACATTTTTATTACTGTTGTTATTCAGAGCAGTAATTGCCAATAATATATAGTTTCAACAAGCTAACTATATCTTTTTTCATGGTCAGCAGTCTATTACCATGGAATTTCCTAGGAAATGCAGAACAAAACAGCTTTTTAACATTGAGGTTAGTTAGTATTGCTACAGAGTTTTCTATTATAACATGGCTTTCACATAACACTTGAGTATTTAACTACATTACACAAGATCGGTTTATTCAATTTTTGTGAGTCACTTCATCCAAAGTCCTTTGAACTATATGTCAACTATGTCTTTTCCAAGAATACAATACAACAGATTACTTGCAGAAATCGGAGGATATGTATTTTAGTCTCATAAACATCCTTTTAGTAGAAGGCAGTAAAGGTAGTCCTTGCCTAACAATTACTTGTTCAGTTACCCCTCAAAGTTACAATGGCACCAGAGACTTATGGATGGTTCTTTTAGTTGCAGCATTCCTACAGTCACATGATCAGAGTTTGGAAGCTTGATAACCTACCTGCAATTTCAACAAATGCATCCTGCAGTCACATGACAGCATTTATTTGCTTCTGACATGCAAAGTAAATAGGGAAGCCAGTAGGTGTTGAAAATGGCAACCACATAACACCATACCTACCAACTGTGTGAGATTTGCTTAACAACAGTAACTGGAACTGCTGTTGTAAGTTACTGCAGTCACATGCCATCACATTTTACAACTGATTCTACCAGCAATGGAGTTGCCAATCCTAACTAGCAATAGCAACAGCACTTAGATTTATATAACGTTTTACAATGCTTTTCAGTTTTACAATGCTTTAAGCGTTTTGCAGCGTCAGCCTCTTTCCCCCAACAATTTGGGTCCTCATTTTACCCACCTCAGAAGGATGGAAGGCTAAGTCAACCTTGAACCTGGTGAGACCAGAACTGCAGAACTGCTGGCAGCTGGTAGAAGTAGCCTGCAGTACGACATTCTAACTGCTGTGCCACCACAGCTCTTTCATAATTACCATTGTTAAGCATGGACTACCTGTACTGAAATGTTCTGAGGGTTCTATTTTAGAGAGTGGCCATATTCATATATAAGTAATCCTCATTTAATGACTATCTTGGAAATTTCTAGTTATAACAGTGATAAAAGAGTAACTCTTGTGACCAACATACATATCACAGCTTAAATGAAACTCCAGAAACTTTCTTTCAATGACATGTTCACTACTACAATCTGTTATATTTATTGTTCTGTGCCTGACCCATTTTTACACAGGGTGTATGTTTACTAGGGTAGCATGTATATTACTGATACTATAAATTTATATAATACTATAATTATTGATTATAAATATAAGCAAACGACTTATTTGGTATATGGTTTAATGTTTGGAGATTCAGAAAGCTTCACCTTTACCTTATGCTATGGATTAGTTGGTGATGGAAAGAAAATAATTGCCAGGGTAACTGAAGAGGAGGGTTTTAGACTGAAGAATGGCAATTTTTTTTAATCCCTCTTGTTCTGCATTCTTTTGGAATGGGCAAGAGACTAACAAATAAGAAATCAGCCAGAATATGGTTCAGACATCCAGGTAAACAAATAATTCCAATTATTATGGTATGTGTTTTGTACACAGTTCTTGCTATTTTAATGCCATTATTCTCAGGCATATAGCATATATTGCACTATCAAGTGAATTTAAAATATGCTTCATTTTCTTAGCAGAAAACCACATACTTTTCAAAAGGCTAGACATTAAGAACAGATCAATAATTCTATGAAATCTATTGTGATTTCGGAGTTTTCCTTAGATGTCTCAGATATCCAACAATTTTCCTACCCCGAAGGGTTAGAGTATAGATCAGCACACTTCTGTTAATAACAACAGCTTTAGTTTTCATTTTCTTACCCACAAACTCCATCCTTTTTGTTCTCCACACTCTCGGTTACTGATGTCTCTCCATCTTTTGCATCTTGCATTATAGGACCTTCACTTTCTAAAGGATGCTGTTCTGCATCTACAGGCATTAAATCTCCAGTCTTCTGAGGCAACTTATTCTGAACCTGTTCCAAAATAGAACAATATTTCAATTCCAGAAAAATCATCTCTGTTTGCTATCTCCAAAATACATTGGAAAATTGATACAACCTTAGAGGGGGTAAAAAAATTGGACTTCTTTATTTTTTTATTTTGCTTTATTTCTTTTTCACTTTATTACTTTTCCCTATTCTTACTTTCAGTTTAAAATCTGTATTGTTTTTCAGTCTATTGAAAACTTTTTAAATAAACAAGATAAAAATCATTTGAAAATTGACAGCAATTGTAACATTTGTAAATTTTAAAAACATTTCAACATTGATAAACATTTACCTGCCCATTTAAGCATGAAATAATTTTAATAAAATGCTAAGAACATCATTCAAGTAGGAATAATAACAACTTGAAAATTATCACACTGGTGCTATATTCTAGGGTTTTGTTTGCTAATCTATTCAATCATCTATTCTTAGTGAAAACAGTCTATTCTCCAGTGTAAATACCAGAATAGTTTGTTAAAAATCTCAGTGTCTTAAAGAATTACTATAGGAATAGCTTTCATAGGTTACATTCCACTTCACTGAATGCATTGTGCTTTTTATTTGCAACATGGCATAAAAGGTGCATCTGAAAATGCTGCAAGTTTCTTGTAGTTGCTTGGTTGGCGCCCGTTTTATTGGATCTTTCATTATCAGGCAACTTTTGCTAGATGATAACCAATCTCCAATTTCATCTCCTTGAACTATACTGCTAAAGTGATGAGTAAATATAGACCAGTCAGACATTTCAACCAAAAACCGTGCAGCTCATTTTCACCTGACGCTGACCAGTTCTTGATCTTTCTTGCCCTTTTTTTAGCCAGGCTGCATTCTACTTGTATTTCTTTGGATTGCCCCATTAGTGTTCCCAAAAATGCACTGTTTTCTTCTTTGTCATGGGTTTGACTGGTTCATTGCAGTCTCTCGACTGATGGGTTGCTTGAAACATTTCTGATTAGACCGAAATTGGAGATTCTGCCTATAATATGCAATTTGACCTTTTTATCTGTTGATCTTAGCTGTTATTTGCCATTCTACTATTATTTGTAATTTAACAAAAATGTAAAATACTATAGCTGCCTACGCCCATTGATTCTGGCATGACTTCTGCTGCTTGATTTGGTTTCTTTTCTATGTATTTATCAGATTTAGAAACTTCCAATCTCACTCTTCCTAAGGAAAGGTGAATAAACATTCTTATTCATTTATTAATTAATGAAATGTATATATCAATTTATATTTATATATCCTCCCATTTCACTGAAAATAACTCTGAGCCTCATGCTCAAAGGGTAAAACTGCATATAAAAACCACAAATATAAAAGATATAAAAATCACATTAACAGTAAAGAGGGGATAAATCTAGCCAGCTCATCAATGGAGCTATCTAAGCATGTCTCCAGTTCCCTGGAAGCCCAAGACCAGATAGCATAACTACATTTTGAGGCCCTCTGAAATATCGAGAGATGGAGCTAATCTAATTTTGAAGCGGAAGAATGTTTCATGCAGCAGATGTCATAGCAGAGAAAGCATATCTTGTGGGAGTCAGCAAATGTTTGTCCATAGCTGATGGCACCTGCAGCTTTTTTTTCTTTTGCCAGATCTAATTGGGTGGGCTGATGCAACCAGGGAGAGACAGTCCCTCAGACAGCTCAATCCTATGCCATGTAAGACTTAACAGATCAAACCAGCATCTTCAATTGGACTTGGAAGCAAACTGGTAACCAGTGCAGCTTATAGATGGACATGCACATTACTGTCCATGCTGCTGTACTCTGTACCAGCTGAAGCTTCCAGACACTTTTCAAGGGCTGCTTCACATAGAGCGCACTGCAATAGTCCAATCTGAAGGAAACTAAGGCATGAGTGATTGTAATCAGGACCTGCCGATCCAGGAACGGGGCCACATTCTTGCATTGTTGTTTCTTACGCCCAAAGCAATTTGAGTGGAGCAAAGATTTAGTGAACACATCAAAGACAGTGGTAAAAATTGACTTTTTCTACATGTGAGCTAAAGACAAATTATTCATACTATTCTCAATATACAATAGGCTACAAATATTTGCAACAGGTCTTTACATTTGCTTCCTTTTTCTATTGTACACATATCAAGGGCACCTCTCCCAGCTGCTGTCAGGAAGAGTGCTAATTTCTGTTTGGTACTCTCTTTATGGCATCCAGTTGCTCTGAAGCACAGAAGAAATGCTTTGTTGAAAGGGCTGCCTTTGGCCTTCCACAGTGCCAGAATGCTTCTGTTCTGAGGGAAGCTTCAAAGCAGCCTTTCTTTCTCTGCAGCTGTCAACAGTCAGCTACCACCAAAGGGGGCATATTCTCCAAGGGTAGCTCAGTGCTACAACTGAATTGTGGTTTGAATGTGCAGTAACACTCAGATGTACTTCTTTTAATAAGCTAACAGGAGAGTTTTGTTTTGTTGGGCCAAAACTGGGTCTCCAGCATGTCACGATTACTGCACAGAAATTCAGATTCACTTCTAAAACTATGTGTTATTCATTTATGGAGAGCCAGTATCAGAAGAGAAGTCCTGATTGTAGTTATTAAGACCAGTTTAAACTCAACTCTGACCTGGAGCAAAAAAGTATTTTGCATAGAGCTTTTGCAGTATTTTCAAAGACCAGACTATTTCTCCTCATAACATAGGTGAGGTTCCACTTTTGATATACAGGTGAAAATCGAAAAATTAGAATATTGTGCAAAAGTTCATTTATTTCAGTAAGGCAACTTAAAAGGTAAAACTAATATATGAGATAGACTCATTACATGCAAAGCAAGATAGTTCAAGCTATGATTTGTCATAATTGTGATGATTATGGCTTACAGCTCATAAAAACCCCAAATCCACAATCTCAAAAAATTAGAATATTACACACAATCAATAAAACAATGATTGTACATAGAACAATATCTGATCTCTGAAAAGTACAAGCATGCAGATGTACTCAGTACTTGGTTTGGCCCCTTTTGCAGTAATTACTGCCTCAATGTGGCATGGCATGGAAGCTATCAGCCTGTGGCACCGCTGAGGTGTTATGGAAGACCAGGATGCTTCAATAGCGGCCTTCAGCTCTTCTGCATTGTTCGGTCTCATGTCTCTCATCTTTCTCTTGGTAATGCCCCATAGATTCTCTATGGGGTTCATTCTTCCTCCAGACTATGGGTCCTTGGTTTTCAAATGAGATACAAAAGTTGCTCTCATCAAAAAAGAGGACTTTGGACCACGGAGCAACAGATCAGGTCTGTTTTTCTTTAGCCCAGATAAGACACTTCTGACGTTGTTTGTTGTTCAGGAGCGGCTTGACAAGAGGAATATGACATTTGAAGCCCATGTCCAGGATCCGTCTGTGTGGTGGCTCTTGATGCACTGACTCCAGCCTCAGTCCACTCCTTGTGAAAGTCCCCAACACTTTTGAATGGCCTTTTCCTGACAATCCTCTCCAGGCTGCAGTCATCCCTGCTGCTTGTGCACCTTTTTCTTCCACACTTTTCCCTTCCACATAACTTTCTATTAATGTGCTTTGATACAGCACTTTGGGAATATCCAACTTCTTTTGCAATTACCTTTTGAAGCTTTCCCTCCTTATGGAGGGTATCAATGATGGTTTTCTGCGCATCTGTCAGGTCAGCAGTCTTTCCCATGATTGTGATTCCTACTAAACCAGCCTGAGAGACCATTTAAAGGCTCAGGACCCTTTTCAGGTGTAATGGCTTAATTAGCTGATTAGAGTGGGACACTTTGAGCCTAGAATATTGAACCTTTTCACAATATTCTAATTTTCTGAGATTGTGGATTTGGGGGTTTCATGAGCTGTAAGCCATAATCATCTCAATTATGACACATCACGGCTTGAACTATCTTGCTTTGCATGTAATGAGTCTATCTTATATATTCGGTTCATCTTTTAAGTTGCCTTACTGAAATAAATGAACTTTTGCACGATATTCTAATTTTCTGAGTTTTACCTGTATAGTAATATCTTCATAGTAAACAATGAATTATGGTGAAATGTATGCAAAACTAGTACAAGAAATCCTTCCAAACAATACAGTAATGATTGTTAATAAGACTATAATCAGTACTGCTAATGTGAAGATATATTCTGCACAAATTTACACTCTCAATTGTTTTTTCAAACTTAAGACCATTTCCATTTCCTTGTTACTTTACTGCTTACATTGCAACTTCAACTTTTCCCTGAAGCCCATTTTTTTTCTGAAATTGACAACTATGTGATGAAATGAACTCAGACCTGCAAAAGTCTAGGTCATAATTAACCTCTCAGCCTGTAAGATGCCATGGATTCCTTTGCTCTTTTGCTGCAAGCAAAAACAACCACCCAACAACTCTTTAACAAATTGTTTAAAAATAGCACTTCCAGATAAAACATCACATGCATATTACAATAAAGGGAAAGAGAAAGTATGAATCAAGGATGCCCTCCATGAGGAAAAATATTCTACAGAGTGCAATGTTTTTTTTCTGCATGAAGAAGAAAAATAATATGAAATACTAGTTTCTTTTATGGAAACATAATCCCTGTTTTTTAAGCTCTATTCCTTGTATAAGGCTTAAAAATCTAACCTCACTAGACAAGGGTTCTGGATTAAATTTGTTTATTTTTGCTTAAATATATATCCAAGGGCTCAGAATGCCTAATTTGAGGTGAATTTTCCGTAGATAATTTCTCATCTCTCTCCATCACAAACTTCAATATTCAGCTGTGATCCAGTTTCCAAAGTAGCTTCCTGTGAAGCAGCTATTTGTAATTCACAATTATTTCATGGTATTTCTAAAACTCTTATCCTTTTAAAACATACAAGAAAATGTTTTTAATAATACCAAACATTACCTTGGGCTGACGCTTGTTCCATGGCATAGGTGATTTTTTAATTAATACAGCAATGAAGAAACCTCCAGTATTCTGGTGATGTGGTAAAATTCTAAAACTAGATAAGCAACATGGATGTTGTATCAATAGGCAAATTATTGGGCTATACTTAACTCTGCCATCAGAAAATGATTTTAAAAACTTTAAATAAAACATTATCATTTTTTGCATGATTTTGTACAACCAATTTGCTTGCTTTAGTTATGTATCTTATTAAAGAGAACTCAGGATCTGAAATTTAGTAATTACAGCTGATCTATGGCCTCTTCCATCCCAGAACAGCTTCGTTCAGTAAGCATTGCACCTGTATTTCCTTGGAATAGCACAACCGAGATTTCAAGGGTCCTGTGAGTGCTGATCAAAAATTAAACATCTCTATTTACCCCAAACTCAGGAAGGACCTTTGGGTATGGCATAATAAATTACCATCAATTCTACTGAGGAGATACCTCAAAATTCCCTGATCTGAATGAGTTTGCCCTTGTGGTTCAGAGACGACAAAAACTGATGATGTACAACTGTACAGTATTCTCATATTTTGCTTCCGTCAAGAGTATCCAAGATACCAAATTACTATTATATCAGCCTCCTATTAACCAATTTTAACATTATTATTACTGCTAAATTCTGTATTGCCAAGGCTATAATATGCTATCAAGTATTGTACTTATGATTATCAGATAAGCAGTTTAATGTGGGAAATTGTTTGCAGTACTAATAATTTGGAAATTGCTGGAGAAAAATAGCATATAAAATATTGCACCCTACTGCACCCAACTTGTAAAAAATGTTTTCTGGTGTTTTTTTTTTTTTTTTTGCTGAAATATCTCAGTATGTATCTTTGAAGGAGGATGGGAAGTAGGTGTTCCTGATACTGCTGGAACTTTATTAAACCCTTAAAATGTATCTCTACATCTTAATTTTTTTTAACTGTATATGTCTCCCAGTTGGAAAAATACTTGGCAACATTGAAGTGAACTTGAATTCAATATCATCTTACAGATATGACAACTTTACATACCAGCGCTCCAAATGTAATGCTT
The DNA here is from genome assembly GCA_033807585.1 of Hydrophis major. Lineage (NCBI taxonomy): Eukaryota > Metazoa > Chordata > Lepidosauria > Squamata > Elapidae > Hydrophis > Hydrophis major. The sequence goes on from CM066330.1 coordinate 113,174,701, forward strand.
TAAGTTTTTGTTCATCTTTTAAAGGGAACATTGTCGGTCGAATCTGTGTATGTCTACTAGGAGGTACTTCTTTCCAGTCTTCAAACCAATTACCATCTTTGGTCATTACCTAGGTGGTAAAATACAACGTCTTTCAAATCTTACTATTAATCTGCTCATCAAAGCAGCACAGCTCCGCTTTCTCTCATGAAATTTAATGCTGAAATGTAACAAGGACTAAGTGACTACTCTATCATCAATAAATTATATGGAAATTGGTTGCCTTGTAATATGGTTAAACTGGTCTGGGAAAAGATACCCTGAGAAAATATACCCTCTTGATGGTATTATTGCTAAAAGATCTCCAGCCAAGAGGTGCTTCCCACTCCCTTCTCCCAACACAGTGTTTATATAAATGATCAGAGGTGTTCCCTGTCCCCATTCCATTTTTGGGGCAGTTCACACTTTTTTTAAAATTTGGTTCCTACCTGTATAATTTTTACAAATATCTCAAGGCAGTGAGCAAAGCCAACACATCTTCCTTCTCTTATTTTCCTTACATCAATCCTGTGAGGTAAATTGGGCTGAGAAGGAGTGATTGGCTCAAAGTCACCCAGTTGGCTTTCATGACTAGGCAGGACTTGAACTCATTGTCTCCTTCTTTTTAGCCTGTTGCCTTAACCACTAGACCAAACTGGCTTTTCTAAGCAGAAGCATAAAATGCATCACTGTTTATATAGCATGCTTCAGCAATGAAGAAACCTCAGTGAGATTTGAAAAGGGCAATTCAGATGAATGATTTCATTCTGAATAAATAATGAACCCATTTACTTTTGGAAATTTAGTTTGTTCACGTCTGATATAAATCCCTAAATGCAATACATATTTCTATAAAATTACCTTCCATTTTGTAATGCCTGGCAACCTTTTCAAACCTGGCAACTCAGAAGAGACATCAGCAAGCTCTAAGGCACCTTCAAAAAAACAAATCAAGATTATAAGCATTTGACTGGAAAAGTCATTTGACTGGAATAATGGCTAACCAAGCTGTGCAAGTTATTTTTTCAATATCAAGAATAACTTCATATCTTAAAAGTAAATCTGATACAAATTTAATTTGTATTGTAAATAATTTCTAGTTTAATACATGGGTTGAGATTAGGATTAGCCATAATCCTACCAGCTGGTCAACTCAAGAGAGAGCTGCTTATAAGAGCACCCAAAGGCATATTTTGTCACTGTTAAATTTGCAAGTAAGTTTGAAAATAACTATGCCCCAACAGCCATTATATTACTTATGATATGGTTATGATATTCCACAATGATGTTCTATTAAGAGCTTAAGTCATTCAGTCAAAAATTCAAAAAATAATAACAGGACTTCTAATGATTTCTATAGCGTAATTGCCCCCCCAAAAAACCAATCCACTTGTAGCTATTCATATCATATCTACATGCTCCTTGTAAGAGGCTCTTTATTCTGACACAAATGGGAACTACCTAATAGGAGAACAATTAGCAGAAGCACTAACATTCCTTGAAAGCCAAACTTTCCTGTGCAAAGATGAAGGATGACTCTGCACCAATGTGCTGTTAAAATGCCCATTAAATACTGAATGATCAACATTCATAGCTATAATTGTAATTTTAATTGCTCCTGTGAGTATGGGATTACTGCTCTTCTTTTATGTGATCAATTCTCAGGTGAGGCTGCAAAATTTCCATCAACAGCTATGGCTTTTAGAAGCCATTGGTGATGCCTTTATTGTATCAGACTTTTCTGCTCTTTTTCTATTTTATTCACCATATTTGCTGATCACCCATGGATTGTACCAATGTACAATATTTATAATGCTTACGCTTAGACTCAATTTTACAGAATTTTAAAATCAGAATCTACCTTTAGTAATATGGATAGAATTTACTGTGGCTCATAATCTCAGTGTTTCATACTGTTTTGATCCGAGTTGCTGCAATGCATATTTAATCTAAATTTTATAGTGATTTTTCATTTTTTAAAATGATATAATACATTCAGTTAGAGTTAATTAATGATTAATTAACTTCATGGAAAATTAATGATTAATTAATTTCATGGAAAATTAAACTTCCATGAAATCTCTTAGTTATTTGAGCTTTATTCTTTTATCCCTTCTTGCCTGATGATTGTTCATACGTTCTGTTCAAATCTTTAATATGCCTTTAGTTAAGCACTCCTGACCAACTTTTAAAACTCTGGCCCATTGTCAAGAAAGAGAATATTTTGAAATTGTAAGGTTCCTTCAACACATCCATAAAGCAAACAAGCACTGTGGACTAGCAACTATCTTTGATACATAGGTTATCTCAACAAATATAGGGTGAGGCAGAAAGTGAACATGATTTGAGATTTTCACACCAAATCTATATGCCTTCTTTAATAAAACATTTGAATATCATCCAAACAGTGAAGACCAGCTACAAACTATGATAGGTTATAGTCTGACATTTAAAAGCATCTGGGATGAAAAAAAAAAAACAAGTACCAGTAAATCATTTCCTGCAGAGGCAGCATGGTTCATTTGTGACTAGAATTAGAAAAGAAACATCATGCCACCTGTATTTACTCAACTATAATTTCTAGAAAGATGACCTAGCAGCAGCTAGATTAAAATTAGAATTTCAACATAACAAATATTAAACTAACCCAGATTTTCAATCAAGACCCTGCCCTGCAAGTTCAGGCAAAAGAGTAAGCTTTACCTTCTTTTTGACCTAACTAAAATACCATTTTCCCTTTAAACTATACACACCTTCACTTTTTTCCAGCAGAGAACTAATGACAGCTTCATTTTCAATAGGATTCAATGAACAGGTAGAGTACACCATTCTACCACCTTCTGCTAGCTGTTCGGCTCCACGAGTTGCAATCCTTAGCTGCAGTCTGCATAGAAAATATTGTTCAAAACTTAATTATCAGGGCATGAAATCTGAAATTAGAAATTAATTATATTGTTTGTGTCCTTGGAGCTATAGATATCCTGTTAATTTTCAGGTAAGAACTGAATCAACTTGTTCACTCTAAAATCAATGCGTGGAAAGATTCTAGAACCGATAAAAAGAAAACCAATCAGGCTGTAAGTACATTGAACACACTGTCTTAACTACAAAAAAAAAAAAAAAAGAATTATCAGGAAACTAAAATGATCTCATTTTTAACATGTAGGTAGCTTCTCTACTAAATATAAATATAATTGTATGTGTTGATTCCAATAAACCATTTCACAAAATAAAATTATGAAATTGTAATCAAGTAAACAACCGCTGTTGAATACCATGAACATTTGAATACACACTAGTTATATTCAAAGAGTGCTCATAAAACAGTTCCTTAACAAAGAGAGAGCAGATGCTACAAGGTTTAGTTCTAGCCCTGTTCCTTCCTGTGTGGAATGTTAATGATCTTAACAGAATATCTACCAAATCTGAAAGTGACATGCAATTGTGTAGGAGAGCTAATACCACCACAGAAGACAGAAATAATCTTACTAGATTACAGCATAGTTAACAAATGATTGAGTGGTTAGAGCCCACAACTTTGTCCTCCTGACCTTTTGGAGTTTCAGGAATCTATATGGCTTGATTTTTCTATCTTTTTATGTGGATTGAAAGGGTGGGAATAGAAAAAGGTGGTTTCCTGGACAGAAGCCACATTCATTCCACTCAAGACTCCAAATCACACCACTATAATTAAATCAATTTGTTAAACTGTTGCTGAAATTAAACCACTGTTCTGCAATGTAATATAAGGATCACATACAACCATTCAGAATATCCATCCCTCACTTAGACAAAGGGGTTAAAATATCAAAATTAAAAATATGAAATATAATGGATGCATAAAATTATGCACTTAGGAAACAGAAATCAAAGTGGATAATATCTGTAAAGCATATTAAAAAATCTTGGAACAACATATTGCAAACTGAATCTAAGTGTAATATGGCTACAGAATAAAACAAAAGTAGTTTTAGACTGTATCAACAGAGGCAGTTATAAATAATCAGAAGTAAAATGTTCCACTTTGTGTTGGTCAGTAATCTTTCCAGTTGCTGGCACCATGCTAAGAAGAGTTCAGCCAAAGTGGAAGAAACAAAAGAATGACGGCCAAGAAACAGCTCTCTAAACAAAGACTGAAGGAGGCTGGCATTTTTAGTCTTGAACAAAAAAACTAAGGAATGATAGCACTCTTTAAATACCTAAAAGTATGTATGTCATGCAGAAAATGATCATGAGTATGGGACATTGTACACTGGATATAAATGTTAAAAACCAAAACATCTAGCAATAAGGGAAGTTAGTTAGGGGTACAACTAATTAACTAGAGGTTAATTAACTGAGCGGTTTACAGAGTCAGCATATTGCCCCCAATAATCTGGGTCCTCATTTTATCCACCTTAGAAGGATGGAAGGCTGAGTCAACCTTGAGCCAGTGAGACTCAAACTGCCAAACTGCAGCCAGCAGTCAGCAGAAGTAGCCTGCAGTAGTGCATTCTAACCACTGCGCAACCATAGCTCAATAGCCTTCCTTTAGCTAGATTGCCAAAAATGCAAATAAGCTCTAATTTGGATTGCTGCACTGAGCAGCAAATTGGATTCAATAGCTTAAATGGCCACCTCCCACATTAGAAATATTAGAATAAACTTGTCTGGCTTTTGGGGTGGAATGGGGAATCAGAAAAATAAAATATACCTTGGAATATTTTTTTTAATAAAGTGGGGGGGTCTGGCAAATGATGCATATTTTTATGTCAATTTATTTATGGAGATCCTCACATTAAAACTTTCTATACATGGGGAGAACTGGGCACAATGCAGTCCACAGGCTGCAAACAGAATAGAGTAGTAATATAAAAAATCCAAGTTTTTATTTTTGCATATAAAAAAAGTCAAGACATTAATCAAATTCTTAATTTCATTTCAAAAGTTGAAAGAAATATATAATATTTCCTACCCGTGTAATTGCAAACTATTATGTGTACTCCACTTTTTCCATATATCAATATTTTTTCTCAAGGTTCCATCTCCACTAAAAGAGATATTTCTACATTAATTCCAAGACTGTGAAAGTTATGTGTTCTGAGCAAGTTGCAATATAACATTTTTATACAAATAGGTTGAAATTACAGTAGTGCATTTTTAAACAGTTGGCATTTTTCAAAGTTAATATTTCATTAGTGTAAAACACAAGTGATATTGCGTGCAATAGTATTTATACAGCAATGATTAGAGGCTATTAAAACTCTGATGATAGATAACTTAAACCTTTAAAGATAAAGAGAAAAATTCATGTAAATATTTACTATAATTTCTAAAATGTTTAGAATACTATTTTCCATGATGTAAAAGTTAAGCAACCTTATGCTTATCAAGATTTCTAACTTTCCCCTTCTTCATTCCTCAGTTTGTGGTGTTTATAGGTATTTAGGCTTTCTTAGAAAGATTAGTGCATTTTAATTGACACAAAATAAATGAAATAGAACAATTAGCTCCAGTGTTGATTAATCAACTTGTTTATAACTTGGATTTCAATGGCCAGAGCTCTAGGCAATTCTGGGTGGCTTACAAGAGTTAAAAACAGTGATATAAGAAAGCTGTCTTGAAAGCAAGCAGGCTCTGGGAAAAATATTACTGAGAAAACAAATCTTCTAATCCAACAAGATGACATTGTTAACAGAGGAGGTGCAAAGCATTCCAACCGTCACAATCTTACCATATGGGCAAAGGAGAAAGACATTCCTACAAATACTTGTGAATGACAACTAGCATGTTGAATTTATCGATTAAAAAACTCAAAAGACTCAGTCATTATTTGGTGCATCTGTAGTTTGGACTAATTATAGCTTCCAAAAACTCTTCAAGGAACCTTGTCCTTGAAGGAACCAGCTCCACCATAGACGCGGGACAACCCTTCCATCCCACAATGGCCCCAGCAAGTTGTGTGTTGCAATAAACATACTAAATGTACCTGTCTGGATGATGATCTTAACTGGGGCTTATTTTTTGTGGTAGGGCTTATATTATGAGTTTCCTGAAAAATCATGCTAGGGCTTATTTTTGGTTGGGTCTTATTTTGGGGAAAGCACGCTAGCAACAGAAATTTCAGTTCTAATTACCTCATTAAGCTGTGACTACTTGTAGTAACCGAGCTGCTGGTACCAATAAGGGTTGTTAAATGAGGATTGCCTGTACAGTTTGTAGGACAGGGGTATCAAACTCAAATCGTCACATGACATATCATGACTGTTTTCCCCTTTGCTAAACTGGGTGTGGGCATCACCAGTGCATAACACATCCATCCCGCAGGCCATGAGTTTGATAGCCCTGCTGTAGAACATTTTGTACCAATTTTCTTTTAAGTTATAACTTGATATAAATTTTATATATTTATTCTATAATTCTTCCTATTGTTGTGTTGCAATAGCTTCTTTATATTTTTTCTTTATAATTTTATGCATATTTGTTTATATTTGATGTCTTAACGATTAGTATTAGAAAAGTATGCCACAAACAACATACTGGCTTAAAATTTAACATAGTTTAACTTACCTGCAAGGAACATCACATAATATTCTGTCATAGAAGAGGATCTCTTTTTTACCATTTTTATTGAGCTGTATATTAGGAATACTTGAGGCATCATGATTTATAACCATAATACAGGGACTGTTCAATCGCTTTGCCTGATGAACTAGCAGATAACAACGTTTGTTATCTACATCATTTGCAATAACAAATCCCTCTAGGAAAAAAAAATAGAAAACCTTCTGGTTAAAAGAGAATAATCACTTGGGAGGTGGGAGAATTACTTTTTTCAATTACTATTAGTCCAAATAAGATCAAAATATTAATTACATGGAATCAAGAAAATGTAATTATTTTATACAATTACCTTTAATTTATAACATTTTATATTATCTTTTTAGAGGACCCAGGATACAAAATAATTAGCACAGAACAAAATTTGGCAACCTCAGTTATAAAACAAATTTAAAGCACAACTAATACTCATCCAATATTCAAAATTAAATGTGAAACACCAATTTAAAAAGTATAGCTTCTAATGTTTTTCTGAAAGCCAGCCTAGTTAAGGCCAAACACAAGGTATCTTACAGAATAAAGACTTTTGGCTATATCCAAACATTTAGGACCATTTTATTTCATAGGATATATGAGTGGTAGCAGTGATATAGCTGCCATTTTACCGTTGTTCTGTAAATTGCCTTCAGTCCAATTAGTCAGTATACAAATGGTAAAGTGTGAGAGCATCAATATAGTAATATGGGTAGAAAAAATGGATAGGAGCAGAAAATAAAAGGAATTCCCACAATTTTCAGAAAAAAAATTGTATGCATAGAAAATGGTGACAAGTTGGAGAAAACCAAAAATTTATGAACAAAAATTCTAATTCTTGTCCTTTCATGTGGACAAACAATCCATACAAAAAGATACTCTCTCAAATGACAAATTAAATCTAGCACAAACAAGTACTGCAAACAATAAACACATTCACACATGCTCTTATATTATTAAAATGTATAGGACAGGATGCCCAATATGATAGGTATGAATAGCAGGTAAATTCCATGGATAAATAGCAACTGGATGGTGGTCTCGTAAGTAAGTCTTTTATTACAGAAAAAGACAGCCACAACATTTATCATGTAACATTATGTGGTTTTAAAGTCTCCCTTTATGTCACCCTAACACAAACCTGGCTTTAATAATGTGAATAAACATTATTAAAATGTTGTTTACTCACATTAGTAGTGAGTAAATCACCTACTCACATAGTGATAAATTAACTGGGGGACCAAAAGTTACAGTGCAAGATCAATGCTGAAATACGAAGGGATTTTAAGATGAAGTCAATAATCAATTTAGTAAGCCTAACTGCATTTCTCAAAACAACATAATTAAAATGTATTTATTACAGCTACTTTTCTAGGCTGCTTCAATCTGGATTACTGAATTAAAATTTTCCTTTATTTACCTGGAAAAGGAATACTCATGTCTGCATGAAGCATCTCAATAAGTTGGGCAGTCTTGGACCCAGGTGCAGCACACATATCTAGAATCTGTCAAGATTGAGATGTTTAACAGAGAAAGAGATTGATATTATTTAACAAACTTAAAGCATATATATTTACATATAACAGTATTTGTACAGAGATTTGGGAAGAAAACTTATCGAATTAAGGGTCTTGCATCCAGCAAGTCAGTATTAAATTCTTCAAGACATTATTATTTTTCAGTTACAGTTCAGGCATTCTAATTCTGATGCAGTCATTATAGCTGAAAATAACTATCTTGCAAGAAAAAAAAAATCACAGAAATTCAAGTATGTTTTAAAAGGCACCTACTGTACTTACATGTTTACAGAATCCAAAAATTATATATTTTCAAGTTTAAAATGAATAAAATACTGTGCGACCACCCAATAATTTGACCAAATAGAAGAGTCTGAATTTCCTGATTTAAAAACTGTATGGAACACTGCTTTTTTTCCTTCTATGATCTCATCTTAACCCTAACCCAGAAAAAGCCAACAATAAAAAAGAATGTGAGATTGGGGGGGGGGGGGCTAAATCTGTGGCACACTTTCCCCCATCTTTTGGAACATAAAGCAAAACAGGAAGGTACCAACAGGTGGACTGGAAAACTCCAGCCGCGTAAGGCATTATATTTTTTAAAAAAATTGAATGTGAAATCATACTTTACATTAAATGTTGGGGAAAAGACAGGTGGAAATTGTTTCAATGCATGGATAATACAAACATAAAAATGAAATATATCAATGAACTGTTAAATCAGGGAAAAGATAAAGCAAGTGTAAAATTTTATTTTTAGGTATTTAAAGCACAGAGAAGGCTACATTGTATTTCATTCTTTTACAATGAATTTTGATTAACCAAATTAGAAAAGATATTCAATACTAATGTGTAGTATTAAGCATCAATGTGCATGTTTCTTTGTGCTTTTTCTGCAAAACAATTTCAGAAATTATAATACAAGAATACCTTATGATGAGGCTGAATATTAAGAAGCAATGGAGGGATCATACTGACAGCTTCCTGACGACTAATATTTCCCTAAAATAAAATAAATACAGTGTACAATTTCACTTTCATCTTATATTTATATACATCATAAACCATATCTACACAAAAGACCTTTATTTACTTAATTATCTTAAATTTAGATAATCCCCTGAATGAGGAACTTCCAGAAAATTCCAAAGCTATAAACTAGATTTGTCAATTTTAAAAAAATCTCTAAGAAGTTAAAACTTCCATATACTTCTAAGAAAACTATATAAATGGTCCATAAAATGACAAAGAGATGAGCTCAACTTGTAGAGATGATAAAATAAAAATGAGCAGAAATGAAGTTTTATGCAATATTTTATAAACAATATGATCTTTTTTCATTGTGATATCCATACATATCAACCTTTATAAACAATTAATTTATAAGTCACAACTATCAGGTGTTCAATTCACTGAGTAACTAGTGCCATTAATTTGTATTTTCAATGTTGAAGGGCTAGTATTTGAATAATAGGAAAGGCGTGGAAAATTCATTTCCAATGCCTCAATTTGCATGTAGTATATATTTGTTCATTTCTTATTTATTTATATTCCACTTTTATTATTTTTACAAACAATTCATGAACATTTCCAACATACCTTCCTCCTATTTTTCTCACAACATCCTATGAGTGAATTGGGCTGAGACAGAGTGACTAGCCCAAGGTCACCCAGCTGGCTTTCATGATTAAGGTGGGACTTGAAGTCATGCTCTCCAACTTTCTAGTCTGGTGCCTTTACCACTAGACTAAACTGGCTCTATACCAGTGGTGGAATTCAAATTTTTTTTACTACCAGTTCTGTGGATGTGGCTTGGTGGGTGTGGCAGGGGAAGGATACTGTAAAATCTCCAGTCAGATGTGGTATTTGCCAGTTCTCTGAACTGCTCAAAATTTCTGCTACCGGTTCTCCAGAACTGGTCAGAACCTGCTGAATACCTCTGCTCTACACAGTATACAGAGGTAGTAGTTCAAAAGACTATGCATGTTCCCAATATTAAACCCTATCTCAAAATCAAATTATAATTACTTCTCAAAACAAAATTTTGACATCTCAAAAATGAAATTTAATAAAGCATTATTTACAACAAGTCTATCTCCTACTATGAACTAGCTATATTACTATATATTCGGGTAGTCAGAAATGTAAGATAGTACTAATATGAACAAAAGCTTTTTTTTTTTCAAATTTGAATCACAATTCACAGGGTTAGAATTTAAAAATAATATGCAAGCTATTTTACTATTTCAAAAGAAATGATATTTCAATAGTGTTCCTATTGCAAACATATTAGAAATATGAAAGGCAGCTAGCCCACAAACTCTGAATAAAAAGTTTCTTGAATGCAAGAAATCATATGAAGCCCATAATGAAAAGTAAAAACAGCAAGTTAGGTAATACTTACACATTCAGTTTCACTAACAAGAAAATGATGAAATTTTTCTAACTGTGGAGATTTCCGCAAGATTTTCCGATTTAGGTTTGTATGCCATGCCAATTCCTCAGGATACCTAATAAAATAAAGCATCTTAAATAAAGTATTCACAGAATCTCTGTACTGGCATAAGAGATTGCAACTGCATTTTAAATTGAATGCACATAAACTCCCTTCTATGTACTTATGAATATTTATGTTAATATGTTTAAAGAAAAAAACTTATTGGGGGGGGAATTAATTGTTTAATTTTCCCTATAGATGGGAAAATGAAAAAAAAGTAAGGCAAGCAAATGCTTGCAACAAAGTAGAAGGTAAAGTAGAAGATTGCTGCAAGGAATCAATATTTTTTAAAAATGATAATTTTACCCACTCATGAGAAGAATAAAAGTAAGTTGAATAAAGTCAGAACAAGTTACCTAAAAGTGTCCATGGTACATCACCCATGTTCTTCCCCACCCCAAGTGCTGCTGTGCAGTCCAAGACGGCAGAAAGACAAGTGCAGTTGTGTATACATCCTCAGCAGGGTCACTCAAGGAGTTAAGGTCATACTAGTTGCACCCAGAGAAGTATTTGCCGCTAAGATTGAACTCTCAACCTCCCAAGTGGGAGGTGAGCATCTTCACCACTAGACCACTATGCCATTCTATGTATATAACATAATATACAATGATTAACAATACTGTTACCAGATGATGGATTCAATTGGATGGCACTTAATATAAAACTGAGGAAAATGTGAGGATTTTTCAGAGTATTTTCTGGGAAAGTTCACAGTAAAGATTACAGATTATGACCACACAATCATGGAGTGCTTGGTGATTGGTCATAAGTACAAATGGTTTGTCAAGCACCAGATTGTGATCACATGACTGTGGGGGCACTGTAACAATAACTTCAGTGACCAGTCATAAGGTGCTTCACTCAGCCCCATCAAATTTTGAACAGCTATTGAACAAATGGTGGTAAGTACCTGTATTGCCAAAGACATGGTTATTAATTACAGCATTAAAGACATGGCTAAGTGCTAACTGAAATATGAACAAATTCTAAGTTAAGCTAAATAAGAAAAAGAAAGCCAATCAGTTTCCATGATCTGATCTTGAACATACACTATTATCAAGGAGAACCTGAGGTTTTTCACTTTAAAGTCCTGAACCTGATTGATAGAGAACCACAGGAACTTTGCAATGAACTTAAGAAGATACTAAGTATGATTGTGAAAAGAAACTGCCAAAGATGAAGAAACAGAAAAACACAAACTAGATATCAGAACAAACTGTGAAAATTGTCAAGCAGACAAGAGATGCTAAAATTAAGAAAGATAAAAATTTCAAGTATGAACTTAGCAAAGCTTTTCAGAGAGCTTTTAGAAGACACAAGAAAAGCAGTATTGCATTTGCAAACACTATGATGGAAACAGCACAGAAAATCAATGAAAGTTTTTCAAAATATTTCTAAATTCAGGAAAAGGTCACCAATGGACAAATAACTGAATCAAAAGAGATCAAATAATGATAAATGGAGTACATTGAACTACAGTACATCTAAGAGTCCAATATTTTGGAAGATATCCCTTAGTTACCAGAGCTTCTAGAACTAGAAAATAAAGTTAGATCACTATTCCAGTCATTATCAAATTAGAAGGCTACAAGACCCACAAAAATACCGCAACAGAAGCAAAATCAGCAAAAGTTCTAATCAAGAATGCCAGCAAATTTGAAGAACATAGTGGCCATCATTTGAATACCAACATAGGAGATTTAACAAAATGTGCAAACAATTACACAATATCCTTAATTGTATATGCTACTGAAATAAGGTGTAGGATTATCCAATACAGATTAGAGCCCTACATGGAAAATGATTTCAGATGTTCAAGCTGGCTTTAGAAAAGGCCAAGGAACATGAGACCGTATTGATGATACTTGCTGTGAATCGAAAAATCAAAGAATACCAAAAAGAAGCCACTATGTGCTTGTAAGGAGATGAGAGCAAGGATGGTTTGCAAGATTACAAAGTACAGTAAACAATATCAACTAGATCTAGTTAGATTTCCTGTCTTTTTTTCTTAATTGACTTTAATACATTTTGTTTATTCCTTAATTCTTTTTCTGATCTTTATATGATCTTTTCTAACGTGATGTGAATAATTACAAGTAGTATGCATACAAGTATATTAAAGCCAATATTTTTTCTAGCATAGAATGGGAATTGGCAATGTACTTGTCATTAGTTAATGATTGATTTTTCATGTAATTTGGTTTTGATTGTAACAATAACTGACTAAATTTGGAACACTGTTCATCTTGTGAATAATTGTAGATACAGTCTTTCTTTTCTTTGTTAATATTCCTATAAAGCTTGCATCTATCCACAAAATTTAAAAAATGTTAAGAAAATGATAGAAATATGGACATTTTAGAAATATTTCATTATTCATTAGTTAAGCAAATAAGCCAGTAAGCATAAACCAGCATTTTGTCCATGAGCAATTGGCCAGAAATGTCTTTATTTTTAACATATTGCTACTTCCAAATATGTACAATCTACACAAAGCTAATACTCAGACCATATTACTAATAATTATTATGCCAGTCATAATTATATATACAAACTTACCAGCTTAATGGCTGTGGCATTTCAATCTTCTGACCATCTACCACCAAATTCTCTATTTCCTTGAAATACTTCTCTTTTAAACAACGAAGAATTTCATTGGCATGGCTGCACAATGAAAAGAAACCCAATCAGAGCAAGGTGAATCACAATCTAACCAAATTACTTTTCAATTTTACCAAATTCTTAACTTTATCTAGTTTCAGCTAAAATATTATGAAAAGCACATCATGCATTTCAGTGGCTGTCCAAAATCCAACTTGAATTCTAAATTACCACAACACGTAATAACCAAATTTCTCCAACCTTGGCCGCTTTTGTTACAATTCTCTGCTATGGATCTCTGAATTTGAGATCCTTTCCTGCGTATACAATAGGCTACATCCTGTTTCCTGCTATGATCACAATCTCGTAAAATTGTCAAATGCAGTTTGCTTCAGCTAAATTTAAACCCTTAAATAATAAGTTCCCTTTTATATTTTTCAAAACAACTGTGTTTTGACACCTCTCCTCTCTCCTCCCCCCCCCAAAAAAAACTCAAACAAATCTGACTTTGTAAAGTCATGTTTTTATTTACTTTTCAATTTCAAAACACACAAATGTAATTTTTAAAAATACCTGTACATACAACAGTCTGGCTGAAAAAGTTTCTTCTGCCTTTGAATCTGCATACTGCATAAAGAGATATAAACTAACAAACTACACTTTTTAGATGAAAAGCCAAGTTACAGTCTGGAAAAAAAAAATCATACCCTTTAGTATTCCCTTTAAGTGTCCTAACTAAAAAGCATACACAGGCACACAAAAACATACATGGCATCCCTCCAAATCTGAAAGGGGAGAGGTAATCTCATTCCAGTTGAACTGAAATATGTATTTCATTTTTAGCGCCAGCCATCTCGTTTCTTCAGAGGAGTTTCTACTTTCTATTCTGGAAACTTGTACAGCCTGAATATGTCCCAGTGGTGCCCTGGCTATATGCCCACCTGATCTCGCCCATCAACCGAGATGAACTTATAGTACGGACTCTTTACTGGTAAGAGACGGCAAGTAAAGGCTGCTCACCTCTTATAGCCTGTGATCCGCAGGGTGGCTGGCAGAGGCTCCCGCAGCGTGGCCAGGAAGCTCTCCCATTCCTCCTGAGGCACGATGCCCAGCTGCCCATAGTAGTGTTCAAACGACGCGTTCTCCTTCACGATGTCCGGATAGCCAGCGTCGGACCAACCCTGGAAAGCAAGCGAGGAGGGAAGCCTCAATCCGAATCCCATTCTCACGATCGGGATTCCTCATCGGCTCAGAGCGATGATCTCACACCAGTGTCGGCCCCGCAGAAGCGGAGGAAACAAGGGAGGCCGGATGCTCAGTTAGCCTCTCTTGGCCAAGACCATCAGTAGGGGTCTCCAACCTTGGCCGCTTTAAGCCTGGTGGACTTCAACTCCCAGAATTCCCCAGCCAGCCAGCTGGGGAATTCTGGGAGTTGAAGTCCACCAGGCTTAAAGCGGCCAAAGTTGGAGACCCCTGCATCAGAACTCTGCGAAAAAAACTGCACTTTTACCCGCCGGGAAGGGCCAAAGGGCCACAACTCACCTGGGAGCCCCCCTCGCGGCTCTGCTGCTGTCTTCGGCGTTGCCTGCGGCCCATCACAAGCCCCAGACGCTGCTGCCACAAGGCTTGAAGGGGCCGAAACAGACCCAAGGCCGAAGTCACAATTCCCACCGCTCCTCCAGTGGGCCGAAACCGTCGCTTCAGCAAACTCCCCATCCACTGAGAGGTCTCGCGCGGTACATCCCGCGCAGGCGCTTCGCAAGCTTCCTCTTCCTCAAACTACTTGTAGACATATGCACAATCTCCAACGACCTCCAGATTCCGAGTTTCCTTTCAGAAATTAACCTTGTCATCCTAAATCGAACCAATCCAAATGCGGTTTTGCGTGTATCGGTAAGTTAATGTCTGTGCAGATTCTCTCAAGCCTTCAAGTCATGGTTGTCCCCAAAAGGTGCTTTTCCAAAAGGTTCATTTCTTTCTTCCTTTAAAAAAAAAAAAAACGTTTCTCATCCAAGAACTTTCTTCAGTTCTGGCTGACTGGTTAGGCAAAGGGAGGCATCGGTAGGTTACTTTTCCTTGCTCGACATTGTGCATTTTCTATATAAGTTTGCAGTGTGAAGATCGTGGTCGCGGAATTGAAGTGCTGATTTTTGAGGTGGAAATGATAAATGTTGTTTAACAATCCTGATATTTGTTTTACGGTTCGGGTTTTTATGTTAATGTCGGTGTATTTTATGTATTATAGGTTCATAGGATATAGGATGTTCATATCGTTTGTCCTGCATGTCGAGATTGAATTAATAATGTCCTACTATTATAGACCAAGCGAACCGCGGGCTTTGTGAAGGAATACAAATTAAAACATCGTCAATGTAACGAATATATTACTCCTTCGGAGTAATATATTCCATTGCCACATTTTTAGAAGGGTTTTTGCTATACTTTTAGGGGTATTTTTAGGTGTCTTGTAACTTAAAAACATGGTTTCGTTTCCTGAACTTTGGGATGATACAAAACTTTCTTTAGCATGACATCCTTCAATTTAAAAATCTGAAGCAGTGGTGGGATTAAAATTTTTTTCCTATTTACTAGTTTACTCTGTGGGTGTGGCAGGGGAAGGATACTGTAAAATCTCCATTACTAACCTGCTTTCCCTCAGTTCTGTCAGGGCAACAAAAGAAGACCCAGCCCATTAGCTGGGACTCGGGAGGCTTGAGGTTTCTCTGAACTACTCAAAATTTCCACTACAGTTCTTTAGAACTGGTCATAACCTGCTGAATACCTCTGATCTGAAGGATGTGGAAGACACAAAGAATAAATACGTGAATGAGACTAATAATTATTAAACATTTTTCATCATTATTTGCCAAAATATGGCATGGATTTAATGTATTGAAATTATATTACATAATAGAGGCACTATTATTAATCGGTATGCTTGATACATGCCAGCATACAAAAATTAAATATACAATTAAGACTAGTTCTATTGCTTATGCATTATATTTCTTTTAGGAACATTGCTACTGGAATGACTAGGAAATGGAATATGAAAAGGTTGTTTGTAGTTTATACCAACAACAGAACTTCAATTAAAGAGCCTGCAATAAAGTACTAGAGATGATCCAGTTTTGAAGTAAGTTTCTTTAGATATGGGAAAGAAATGTAATTAATGTAAAACTTCCAGGTATTTATCACTCAAATTTATTACTCAGATATTAGGGTCTGATATACTAGAAGTCTGATGAACAAGCAGATCAAACAATTTATAGCACATTTCCTATAGTTACAGTTGCTTCAGCACAGTAATGCCAAATAACTAAATTTTCATTCTTGAGATTTCCAATACACTTTGCATAAAAAGCTGCAGATATTTAACAGAAACAGATAACAGATAATCAGAGTTGGACGGGACCTTATAGATCATCTAGGCCAACCCCCCGCATAAGTGCGAGACCCTATACCATTTCTTACAAATGGCAGTCCAACCTCTTCTTGAACATCTCAAGTGATGGTGCTCCCACAACTTCCATTGATTGATTGTTCTCACTATCAGAAAGTTTCTCCTTATTTCCAGGTTAAATCTCTCCTTGTTCAGTTTTCCACCCATTATTCCTTGTCTGGCCTTTGGGTGCTTTAGAAAATAGCTTGAATCCTTCCTCTCTGTGGCAGCCCCTCAAATATTGGAAGACTGCTATTATGTCTCCCCTGATCTTTCTCTTTACTAGACTAACCAAGCCCAGTTCCTGCAACCATTCTTCATTTCTAAGATAAATTTAGTAGTCATTTATTCCAAATTTCTAGAAATCCAGTACTTGGAAAATAAATCTTCTGCCATGATTATTGCTAAGGTAAAATATTTAAACAATCAGATTTGATAGTTGGGATGGGGTAGTCTGTATCATACTTTGGCATGGCCTTTATAGGAGTCCATGTAACATTAAAAAATGTTTTTCTGTTCTGAAAAGATTTACATTATACTCTATTTTGTGAAGTTTTAATGCTTCTCATATGTAGTTCCTCTTTCTTCTTTACTTTTGGACTAAGGAAGAAGTCCCTTTATCTTATTTGCTCTCTTTAATTCTTCTGAAAGAGAATACAGAATACAACTTCTGAGCAGTGAACTAAGGGCAACTCTAAATAATCTTCCATTCTCCTTCCATCTGTTGGTCAAGCCAACTTCTAAAATTCCAGGCTGGCTTGTAGTAGGTTGGTAACGAATCATACTATTGTTTAGCCTTAACTATTTTAACTATGATCATGACAAGACCTGGTTGGTTATTCCCTTGCTTCTCAATTTTTCCATTCATGTAGGGAAAGCAAGCCTTGCTGGTTGTCTGCAGTGTTTGCCTTTATCTGTCAGGGATTGTTCCCTGTTCGCTCTTCTTTCTACCTTTCTTTGCTTTCCCAGATTTTTACACACTGAGATACATTCAAACACCCCTCCTATCTTGTGATGGGGGCAAGTGTGGGTCAAGGTATGAAAGCCCAAGTCCAAGTGTTGTATTCATTGAAAGTGGGCTTTTATAGGTTAATAACACAACATGCTATGAAGCGTAGACCCAGTTTGGCATCAGGCTAGTAACCATGGGCTCTATACTTGCCTTAAAGACAAAGCATGGGGTGATTTCAGGTGAGTCACTCTTGCTCAGCCCTATGAAAGTGGCAAGGGCAACCCACTTCCAAAAACATTGCCAGGAATACTGCAGGAATTTCTCCTGGCAGTTACTCAAGAGTCAAACATTTTCCAGCTCAGTTTGGAAAGCAACAGTTTTGAATCAAAGCTGGAAAACATGGTTGTTGAAGGAAGACAAGTCAGGAAACAGTGTGTGGTCCATTACATACTGGTGATGAGCCAAACAGAAAGTACAAAACTGCTGTCTCTCTTGCACAAAGAAATGGTGAATAAGTAAACCACAGCAAGCTAATTTGTCTACTCCTCTATTGTTATTTTGTTCTTCATGCAATATTAAGCAAGTGAGAAGTACAAAGGATGCCAGGCTTAAGCATTTTCTTTCTTTCTGCAAGACTATTGGTTCCCTCATCCTCTTCCTTTGAGCAATGCAAGCACAGATGCAAAGGGATCCCCTTTCCCTAAGATTCTGCCTCGATGGATCCTACCCACACTACTTTCCCACTACAGGCAGAAACGAGATAAGAGCGGGTTCAGTGAGCGATCGCACAACTGAACCGGAATCTTAAGCCAAACGAGAGAACCGTTCCAAGTTTGCTTCTGGGTAGTCCCAGGGGCTCAATCTTCCCTCCTTATAGAGCAGGGCTCTTCAAACTTGACGGCTTCAAGGCTTGTAGACTTCAACTCCCAGAACTTCCCTTGTTATAGAACCTGAGCAGCAACAGCAAGTGGGGAAGGATGCGAAGTGTTGGCGTCTTGCTTTCCCGTGGATCGGGCAGAACTCGAAGCCATTCCTCGACCGTGAAAGGGGAGCGAAGGGAAGCGATGCGAAACCAAAAATTCCCACGGGCTGTTACCTTCGTCTCGCTCCGCCCCTTGCGCCAGACTTCCATGACGCTCCCACTCCGCACCACCCCAGGCGGATCGCTCCAGAGCCTTATGTTTTCTGACTGTCTTGTGAGCCCAGCCTGGAAAGAGAGGGGTGCAGACGGTCGGTCTTGTCTTCCAGAATGGCCGGAGTGCTGAAGGAAAACTCGGACGGCGTTAGTGCTTTCTCCCCTCCCCTCGCTTCCTTTCAGGGGGTCATGGAGTCGGCAGCGGCGACCGCGTGTACCTTGCTGTGTCCCGGAGCTTTCTGGCAACGCATCTCCGGCCCGCAGGAGGAGCAGTTGCTGAAACAGATGAGCTACGCCATGATGGGCTTTATATCTGTGACGGTAGTGTTCGTCCTCCGCCGGGCCGGGGCACCATACGGCCGCTACGCTTCAGCCTCTTACGGCTACTCTGTTCCTGCCACTCTGGCCTGGATGGTGCAAGAAGCGCCTGCCTTTCTTTTCCCTGGAATGCTCGGGCTGTGTAGCGGCGGTAGCCGTCTCAGCTTTTGGCCTAACCGGTTTCTGCTGGGACTTTTCCTCGTCCACTACTTTTACAGGTTGGCGGGACTTTTATTTTGTCTTAAGTCTTTCTTTTCTATTTTTTTTTAATTTTGTGGCGCGCGGTTTGAAAAATCTATTTTCAAAGGAATTTCTTGCTTTTTTTTTTTTAATGGAGATCATCTTTGAATGAGGTTTAACCAGAAACGGGACTGCTTAATTAGGTGCTATATAGAGACCAGTTTTATATAAAAAGATCAGTCAATATAACCCTAAACCATGAGGCACTGGCCAATTATTTATAGGCAGAAACTCAAAAAGCGCCTTTGGCAGAGAACATAGATGACAAAATCTATCAGAGATGGATTTGGTTAGGGCTGAAACTATCAAGCCAAACATCTGAAGTTAAATCCTGGCTTTATTTAAATCTTTTTTGATTGGAATAGGATCATGCCTTTTTTTCTTGATTAGATTATTGTCCATGTATCTTTTCTTCATCCTTGTTACTTTATTCTTCAAAATGATAAAAATACAGTTCAGAAAAGAGCTCAGTCGTCAACAGTTGTGTATAAAAACACATTTTGAGAGGGGGAAAACTGACAAAAGATACTCTGGATGGGTCTTGCACTAATTCATTGGGGCTTATTTATGGATGGCTTTCTATGGAGTGTCACACAGATGGTTTAAAATTTCAAGGCATAATATTATAAATGCCATTTGTGGTTTATGAGAAGTTACGGCCACCATATATTTGGCCGTCTGATAAAATTTTAAAATTCAGTTCATTCTTAGTATTGTGCATAGAAGATTGATAACTCCATATTATATGTTTGTTTGATTGATTGATTTCTATAGCCACCCTTCTCAGCAAATGCAGCTAAAAATTTAAAAACATATTACAATTCAAAACTTAAAACAATAAAAACAGTAAGAACCATTAAAACAATAAAAGACATTGTTTTAAGCATTAAAATGTTCTTAATTATAAAATCGCTTGTTTATTCATTTTTTATTTACTTCATCCTATTAAACATACATTTGGAAAAAAAAACTTTCTATAATTATCTTCACAGTATGCAATATCTGAATCAGTATTTTCTAATTCCTTTTTGAAATCTATGATAAAGCTCTCCCTATTCTTTATGATTCTGAGCACACTAATTATAAGGTGTACCTGTTGAAGAAAGGTAAAGCAGTTACAGAAAGGAATCTCATCTATAACATTTTCCACCAAAACAGCTGAATTGAATTCTAGAATAGCTTACAAGGTCATTTATTTCCATTACAAAGCACTTGGGCATATACCCTAGTAAAAAAAAAAAAAAGTTGCCTGCCCGACGTCTTAAACTCTTCAGATTTATTTGAGAAGAGAAACCACATTCTTAACAGTGATTTATAAAACATTCCAGGAAGTAATTTATTTCTGAATAATTATTGTGTTAGAAGCATAGATTGTTGTAATCTGTTTTGCACAATTATGCCCAGAGCTAATATACAGTTCTGCCTCTCCTACAGAGGCAT
Source organism: Hydrophis major (assembly GCA_033807585.1). Taxonomy (NCBI): domain Eukaryota; kingdom Metazoa; phylum Chordata; class Lepidosauria; order Squamata; family Elapidae; genus Hydrophis; species Hydrophis major. The sequence goes on from CM066330.1 coordinate 113,195,434, forward strand.
GGCCGTTTGTGTTGCAAATTGTCAAATTTTTCAGCTTTCAATTTCCAAATATTGGGGGTACTCAAAAGTTCTGACATGCCTTGAGGATTGTAAAGATATTTGTTACTTTAATGTAATTTAGATGTGCTTGGTAAATACAACTTTTTAACATTTTGTTTAAACTTCTATCATGAGTATATTAGAGTGAGTAATGATACAACCCAAACATAAGATACCTAGATTTTGCAACTATACTAATTAAATATGTTATTAATAATTTTCACTATTGATGCATATAAACAATTGCTCGTATGTAAGACCCTTCTTCAAGGTATGGTGGATTTCTCAGATGTCAGGACTTGGGTGAACTTTCCACAGGTCCAAATTTCTTTACTAATGTTGCTCCACTTAGCTTCCCTGTCCAGTTTGTTATGCTGTCTTTTTTTCTTCTTTTTTTTTGTCACTTGAGCAAATTCTTTAGATTATAGGGAACAAACAATGCCCTTTGAGTAATTATACTCAACAATGCCCTCAAGTAATTATATTATCTCCTTTTTTTGGCAACCAAAAATGTTTGTTTTGCCTCCCAGCTGACCTATTTCTCTACACAGTTCCTCCTCTGTTAGTGTTCTAAAATGTAAATAAATCTCTTTTATTTAAATTTCCACTCTGATTGCTTTTATGTGTACTATCTATTAAATAAGCAAGATAAATGAATTTCTCCAAAAGAAGCAAAATATTGCTGTACTACACATAAGCTTCACCCACAACTGGTTGCTAATATTTCTTCTTGTTAGGAGATAGCTTTGTGTTGTTCATTTTATTGATTGTATTTTTATCGGTCAATGACTGAAATAGTTCTGTCGGTCTAGTCTAGCTGTATCAACATTTTGTCAGTATTACTACTGTTGTAGTTACTGCTGACAAGTTATTAAGCATCTTGACAATGGAAGCATTGGTTCACCCAAATGTTCTTGATATAGAAAGTATTGTTATATATAAAGATATTGAATGAGAAGGGGGAACTTAAAAATAAACAAGAACTGAGCGATCAAGGGATTGATTTGACACAGTATTCACAACTGCAGATACATTCTAGATATGAGAAAGGTGCAAAACTATATGGTTTTTAGACAGAATTAACAGAATTATAAATGAACAGGGACAGAAGAAAAACTGATTTGAAATGTATAGTTATTTACTACACATCAAATGGAAGAGGAACAAGTAAAGGAAACAATGATAGTATGGGCAAAAAAAATGGTTACATAATTGAACTAGATAAATGGCAAAAATTAGGAATAACAAATTAACAATGTCAACTGCATATAAAGAAAATTTATAGAAGGTGTTTCATACCTGGCACTTTGCACCAGCACTTCTGGCAAGGATGTTTAAAGATAAATCAGCTAAACGTTGAAAGTGCCACCAGATACCTGGGTCATATCATATGTGGTGGGCCTGTTCAAAAGCAAAAAAAAAATATTGGACCGAAATACATACATGGTTTTAAAAAATGATAAAACAACATATTGATTTAAAACCAGAAATATTTTTACTGGGGATCCTACCTGAAGAATATAGTAAGGAAAATGCATATTTAGAAATTCATATATTGACTGCTGCCAGAATTGTATTTGCACAAAATTGGAAGAGTGAAGAGATACCTACAGATGAGAATCTGATTAGGAAAATACTAGAATGTACGGAAATGAATAGATTAACATTGGCAATTAAGGAGAAAGAGCAAACTGAATATTACATGGTATGGGATTTATTCTATCATTGGTTAAATAATAAAAATGGAAGTTAGAAATAGGGAAACAAAATAAAGATGAGATGTGAAAAGAGATAAGTTAATATGATGGTTAACATGTGGAATACTATTATGTTAATATTGTATAATATAAGGTAAATAAAAAATCAGAAATAAAAGAACTGTATGAAACCCAAGACTAAATTTGGAATAATCTACAGAATTGGGCACTAAGTAGGCATTGGATAAAATGCTGGATTTACTTGGAATGGACAAAATTTAATGCTAAAAAAACAGAAAAGAGAATAAAAAAAGAACTTTGAAAAGTGGAAGTGATATAAAGCACCATCTAATGGTTAAAGTTATTTCCTCTTTTATGTTTTCATGGAAAAATACTGGTCGTATAAATATGTGAAAGAGAAAAGAAATGAAATAAAAGATTACTAGCATAACAAAAACCCCACAAAAAGAGAGGATTGCAGAAAAGTATAAATGAACGTAATATTTTGGGACTGTTTGGTATTGATTGTGACAAGAAAACAGAAGAAAGAGAAACTGAGATAAACAGAGATTTTTGGCAAGGGACATAACAGAAAAACTTGACTTTTAATAAAATAAAGAATAATTCAAGAAATGGAAGAAATAAGCAAAGAATTTAAATCGTAACTGCAAACTGTAGAGGAATGTTAAAAGAAAGAATGAGATTATTGAATATATTTGTTGGCAGAGTAATGGTGTTGCAGCTCGTAGAAGAACAAAGGAAGCCCAGAGAGGAGGAGTTAAAGGAGAAGGAAAGCAGCCCAGACGAATATGGAGAACAAGATCCATTGTCAAAAGACATAAAAGGACTTAAAGTAGAGATATTGATGACAGAGGCAACAAATAAAAGAGAAAACACTCCCAAGACTAAGCAGAAGAAGAAGGAACTCTACAAGAAGAAGCCCCACAAAAGAGAACAGAGAAGGGGGTAGGGAAACATGGCTGATAGACAGAGGGAAATAAAAAATAATATTAGAAGGAAAAAAGAAGAAAGACCAAGGAAATCTAGAAAAGGGAAAGCTGGCTAAAATTAAAAGGAAAGACAAGGCTGTGAGATAGGGGGGATAACACATGGGAATGTATATTGGTATTTTTCCCTTCTTTTTACTAGAAATAATAAATAGGGGAAATTTGAAGTTTAAAACTTGTTGGGAAATATTTTAAGATTATGTAACTATAACTATCTATCTATCTATCTATCTATCTATCTATCTAATTGTATATGAATTTTACTGTTATGAATCCTTTCCTTTTTATATATACATATCCTAAAACATGTAATTGACTATTTAAATGATATTAGAAAAACAGAGAATATGATAAATTTGGGGAAAGTCAAAATGTGAAGTATAGGCTATGGAAACCAAAAAGGGAAATTTAGCTTTCTGGTTTTTTTTTCTTTGTTGGGACAGATGAAAAATAAAATGTAATTGATTATATAAAGGATATGAGAAAATAGGAAATATGATAAACTAGAAGGGATCATATGGGAATACAAAGTATTTTTGATGTTTAAAAACAGGGGAATGGAAACTTATTAAAATATATAGATAAACTTTGGCTAAGTGGTATATAGACTGAGGGGAGACACCATGTGGATCCTAAATATATTAGTTTTATTTTATTTTTACTCTAAAAAGATTGTTCATTATATATCAGCCTAGAGAAAATTAAGGATGATAATGATGTATAACGTAAAATAAAATAGTAAAATGGTAAGCTGAAAATGGAAATAATAGGGGATAAAGAATTGAAAATATATGTGTGGATAAAATGATATTGATATTGAATTAATGAATTGAAATATGAAATGAGAATTTATTTAAAGATAAGTGGAATGGATAATGACATGAGGTGATACTATATAAGATAGATGGAAATTTAAGTATGATTATGTATAAATGTTGTAATCTGGAACTACGTTGTTCACGTGAAGAGATATGTAAAAAAAAAAAAAATTTTTGGAAAAAAATATTTTATAATCATTGTAGTATAATTATTAAGTGGACATTACTATGTTAAATGTTGTAGAATTAATATGTAATGAAGGATGCTGTAATTTTGATTGCTGTTTAACAAAGATATTTGTACCCAGAAAACACACTGTTCGGTTGAAATGGAATGATTGTATTAAAAATAAAAAAAAATATTTTAAAAAAGAATATATTCAGTCATGAGACTGTAAATTGTGTGTGCTCTCTCCACAACATTGGTGGCTTTGCCTCTGTACTTCATTATAAATTTCTAAAAGGATTGGGTCAAGTATTTTACCTAAGTTTTTATATAATTCTGCAGATAATCCATCTGTTCTCAAGTTTCACTGTCTTTATCCTCCCTCTCTGTTGTATTTCTCTTTTCTGTTGCTTTCTGACATCATATCAATTTTTCATCTAATTTTTCTTTTTCTTGGTTGCTTTTTTAAGTCCTGAATTCACCATTTCTTTACCCCCCTTACGCTTTTCTTCCTCCACTAAGAGTATTTGTCCATTAAAGATGGCTTTTTCTTCTTGGTCCCAGCCTTCCTGTCGCTGTTGTATTTCTTGATAGGTAGAAATCACCGTTTCTAAAAAGTGGAAAATAGATCCAGAAGAGCCCATGCTTTACTAATTTAAATGCTCTTAAGTTTCTTTCCTGTTCTAATATGTTCAGTTTATGTTTAGCTAAATTATATTTATTTATGATTTGCTCGTTCTCTGGTGTTAATTGCACTTGTCTTTCCAATTTTCCAATCTCATTCTGTAACTCATTACTTTCTTTTTTTTTTTTCTTCCTGGCATTGTATGCAATTGTTAATCCTCTTAAAGAGGCTTTTGTTGTGTCCCACAAATTCTGCAGAGAGGTGTGTTCTTTTGTATTTAATTCAAAAAAACATTTCTAATTCTCTTTTTAATTTTGCTAAATATTCTTTATTTGTGGGTTCAACCTCCATCTCCCTCTTTGTTTTAATTGGCCTTTCCATGTTACTGTTAGGGGATTATGATCTGCCCATATATTTGGTACTATTTCTATTTGCACTATGTCTTTCATTAGAGCTTTGCTTATCTATGCTATATCAATTCTGGACCATGATTTATGGGGAATGGAATAAAAGGTGAACTGTTTTTCTTTTAGGCTATATATTCTCCATATATCTATTAAATTTTGTTCTTCTGCCATATTAAAAAATGTTTTTGGAAGAGTGCTCTTTTTTTCTTTTTTTATTCGTGCTTTGATAGTCTTTATTTATGTCCGTGACTGTGTTAAAATCTCCTATCATACAAATATTTTCTTTACCTAATTCTGAATTTTTTTCATTTATTTTTTCATTTATTTTTTATAGTAAGTATCTTGTTTATTAGGGGCATAGATTGCAATGAGTAAGAATTTTCTCTGTTCCCATACAACTTCTAACATTAATGTTCTCCCACTGAATCTGCATATGGTACTTCTGTCTCTATTCCTTATCTAACATAAATTGCTACCCCCCTTTTTTTTCTTGTGCTAGTGCTGTATAAAGTTTTCCTAATTTATTATATTGTAAATATATTTATCCTGAGTTCTAATGTGTACCTCCTGTAGGCGGTACACATTTTTTGTTTTGCCAATTTCTTAAAAGTTTGGTTCTGTTTCGATGGAAAATTAAGTCCTTTTATATTTATTGACAGTATTTTCAAATTGCTTTCCATTTTCCTTATTTGCTGCTATTAACTAGTTCCTGTTGTTCCTGTTTGTGCCTTGTTCTTACTCTGTTCTCTTCTTGTGGTCTTTCTTCTTTTTTCTTTTCCAATTGTTGGTCAGCTTGGCTGGCTGATTCCAGTTTTTCTCTGTTACTACCGAGTTCTTCTGTGCCTATCAGTTGGGTGTAGAAGTGTTGTGCTTTCTCCAAAGTATCTGTCTTAATCTTCTTCCCTTGCCATGACACCAACATTCAGGAGATTTTCAAGAAGAAACTGGACAGCCATTTGTCTGGAATAGTATAGGGTCTTCTGCTTGTATAATATGCATCACATACTTCAGAAAATTAAATATTAGTGTAGTGTGTGTGTGTGTGCATGCACATGTATATGTATGTATGTATGAGTATTTACTATTAATGTTTCATCTTTTGAGTTTTTTGAAATGGAAAGTGACCTAATGGTAGAGTTTTGCTTTTGAAAATATGCCTGTGCAAATGTGTGTGTGTGAATTACTATATATTTCTGCACAATGTTCAAAATTATAATTAAATAAAAATTTTATTTTTCATATTCCAGATCATTCATCTTTCCTTTCATAATCCGTGGAGGAAAATCAACACCATTTTTTGTATTTGTGTCAGCATTTATATTCTGTTTATATAATGGGTATTTGCAAGGCCGAAGTTTAACTAATTATGCAGAATATTCATCCAACTGGCTAACAGAACCACGTTTCATTCTTGGTGAGCCAATTCAAGTAATACGTGTATGTCAGACTCAACAATTGATCTTTGTTTCTTATACTGAATGGCTTAAGCTATGCTTTTTTTCTTTTGCTCACGCTGAAATAGTACCTTCTTGAGAAATGAATTCCCACTTACTGTATTGAAGCAGAAGTCTTGGAGAAAGAAGTGATTCATTATTTTTTTAGCTATTTAAGTAAACAGAACATGTAGTCGCAACATATTTTTCCCAGTGTTATTTCTTTTTGTGTTTCTGACCCACTCAAAATGACTTACATGGTGGCACTATATCTTAATTTTATCTCTAAAACAACCGCTGAGGTAGGCTTTGTTGAACGAGAACAGCTAATCTAAGAAATCCAGTGAGCAAAGAGATGGTAAGAGTGGGCAAGCAGTTGTATCTCTTAGCTACTATCTAGTGGAAGTTAGCATTGTTCATGAAGAGGCAACAAGTAGATCAGTGCTGCTGAAATGTTGAGAATAGAGGTGGTATTCAGCAGGTTCTGACCAGTTCTGGAGAATCGGTAGCAGAAATTGTGAGTAGTTCGGAAAACCAGTAAATAGCATCTTTGACTGGAGATTTTACAGTATCCTTCCCCTGCCACGCCCACCAAGCCACGCCCACAGAACCGGTAGTAAAAAAATTTGAATTCTACCACTGGTTAAGAAGTGCATTTAGTTGGGCAGATCAGTATGGCAATTCTAATCTACAGGGAGTCCTTGCTTAAGGACCACAGACAGTTAGAACCAACAACTCTGTGGCTAAGTCATATGGTCGTTAAGAGGGACATCACATGAGCGTGACTTGCAATTTTACTGTAGGCTACTTTTAATCTGCTTGTTGGAAGCTGGCTTGTTAGAACTGCGCAAATGGTGATCACATGAGTGCGGGATGCTACAATGATTGCAAACACCTGCTGGTTGCAAAGTACCTGATGAAAGGACTGATCATAAAAGTTTTTTTCCAATGTCATAATAACTTTGAACATTGCAAATCTGGGCCGCCATTCAGAGATAGAAGTATTTATTGGCCAAGGGTGATTGGACACATAATGAATTTGTGTCCAGTGCATAAGCTCTCAGTGTAAATACAACGAACAAAATGATAAGTCATAGATCAGAGGTCTCCAAAATTGACAGCTATAAGACTTTTGGATTTCAACTCCCAGAATTCCTCCTCCAGTCATCTTAGCTCAGGAATTCTGGGAGTTGAAGTCCACAAGTCTTAAAGTTGCCAAGTTTAGGGGTCCCTATCATAGATCATAAACCATAAGAATGAAGGTAAATATACGTGTCTCGGGATAATGTTGCTGGATCCAATATGTGCTGTCAAAAATCATACACTAGGCTAGAACAACAACTGTTAAATCATAATGTACTAGTAGGAGAAGGCAATAGGAAAGATGAGAGATAAGAGAGGTGAGAAGATAAGAAGATAAGAAGGAAGATCATGAGAAGGGAGGATTACCGGTATTGAAAAGATAATGTGAATGGAGAAAACAAGGAATCAAAGCTTTCCTGGAAGCAACAATCATTGGGACCTCTTGCCAAGCATGTATTACTACAATTCAGAGACAACTCCTCTCAGTTATATATATTAAACATGTCTGGGCAAATATCAGTTTCAGGACTTTGCTTTAAATTGCTCAGTGAACCAGCCTAGTATAAAAAAGGGGAGGAAAGGGCTGCAGAAGCTAAAGTTTCCATCTCCAGATTGTAGTATATACCTAAACAAAGCTTTAGATGGCAATTTGCACTGTTTTCTGTGCATGTTATGTGCTTGTTATGAAAAAGAACCTCACTACAGAAATCTGCCTTTTTTATGTCTCTGCCAAACTGCATGGGAAAACAAGCAAATGGCTCCAGTCTCATTAATATCTGGCAGGATTGGATGAAATTTTCATGTCATCAATTCTGAGTTACTCATAATCAGTTTTGATTATTAATTGAACCAGAATTTAGAACTGCATAGGAGCATTGTATACAGAACTGTCCTCAGCCTGGGTCTTCAATCAGATTGAATAGAGCCAATACAACCATTCATTTAGTGACAACCATTGCAGCATTTTCATGATGACATCATCAAAATTCAGATGCTTGGTAACTGGCTCATATTTATGATGGCTACAGTCTCCCTGGGTCATGTGATCCCCTTTGTGACCTGAAAAGTAAAGTCAATGGGGAAGCCAGATTCACTTAACAACCATGTCACTCACTTAACAGCTGCAGTGTTTCTCTTAACAACTGTGGCAAGAAACATCATAAAATGGGGCAAAACTCACCAACAACTGTTTATCAATGGAAATTTTGGGCTCAATTCATTGAACCATTTTCTCTAGCATATATACAACTTGGCTATTTGCATTTTTTTTTTTAAATAAATCCTACATTTCAGTTCATTGCTTTAATATGTTTATTCCAGGGATTGCAGCCTGGCTCAGTGGTCTCCTGATTAACATGCACTCTGATTATATTTTGAGAAACTTAAGAAAACCAGGGGAGACTGAATATAAAATCCCAAGAGGTATGGGTTGCAAATGTTTAATTAAAATTTAAATATGGTGCATTTAAATAATCTAATTATTATTTATTTAATGATTATTCTAATTATTGCTTGTCAAACTTGAATACCAATGTCCCTGTTAATTGTGATTGCTACATAAGTTAATTAAATAATTAGAAAATATTATGCTTGCAAAGCAGAATCACCTTTGAGTAAATCTCCATCCCTTATGACCTAGAGAGATACATCCATGTTGTTTTCCATGATATGAAAATGGTTTGCCATTGCTGTCTCCTAACATGATATTATAATTTTCTTATTTCTGGCTACCTTGTCCCATAGGGTAGTAAGTTCACAATATAACCCTGAAAAAAAAGAGTTGAAAACTCTCTTCATTGTAATCGCATCAGTATTTTCAGTATAATGTAAAGATAGTCCTCTGTACACTTAGTGCCTATTCAAAGTTAAATGAACAAGACCCCGCACAAAAAACATTTATACTCTGGGTTCAAAGTCACTCCAGTTTCTTCCAAAATGTATGAGTAAGTTTATTTGAATTCTTCTTAAAGAGATGGGATCTCAAGTTGTATATGTATGTTCAGCTGGATTCATGCATAACACTACAATGATTTGTTCATTAATTAACAATCTACTAGATCCACATAATTTGTTATAAACCATAGCATACAAAACACAGTGTTTGGGTTGGTTAGATCAGGGTCACCAATCTTTTGGACCTCAGGAACCACCAAACTCATACTTCTAAATCCTGAGGATCACTAATACATTTTTTTTTTTAAAAGGAAAGCCAGCCAGGCTTCTCCTTCCCTCCTACCCTTCCCCCTGCTCCCTTCCCCCAATGCAATCCTACTTTGGGACAAAGGAGAGTGCACTGGAAACCTGTGTTGGCATTTCCAAAACACATTTCTCCGGCATTCACCCGCAATTCTTTGCATTCTTCCAGGCCTGGCTTGCTGATGGGGGAGACCAGCCCTGACATCTCTGCTGCCCCCCCCCCAATGGTCCAGTGGTTGTGTTGACTAATTTTCTTGATTTATTTCATATTCACTATAGATGTGGTTTGAAAAATATTCAAGACAATTCCAGTTTGCGTTTGTTGAAGTATATAAAGCTTTATTTGCCAAGTCAATAATTCAACTGTATTTTTCTATAGGAGGAATGTTTGAATATGTAAGTGGAGCTAACTTCTTTGGGGAGATTATTGAGTGGTGTGGATTTGCTCTTGCATGCAACACAGTAGAAAGTGCAGCTTTTGCCATCACTACATTACTACTACTAGGAAGCCGAGCATATTGGCATCACCAGTGAGTTTCCAAAAATCATAATTTCTTTTAAATGTTCATTTGAGTTTATGTGATGATTGTTGCAGATACTTGCTGCCTATCTATCCTGAACTTATGTTTCTTGTAGACATTAGTGATACATTTATTCTTCAGTTTTTAAAGGAAAAAATAGTTAATGTAAACATTGGGTTCATCTAAGAATGTTGGTTGGTTTTTGAAAATTGTATTTTTTAATTAAAAGTACTTCTCAATAAAGATCAGTCATATAAAACCAGAATAAATCATCATATAAAACCTGAAACATCACTAGAAGCCAAAATAACAAGACTAATTTACTTTGTTCATGTCATGCATGCAAATTCACTGGAGAAGTCATTGTTGCTAGGAATTGTTAGCGGATCAAGGCAAAGGAGCAAGCAAAGAACACTCTGGGTTGATACCATCAAAGCTGTTACAAAGATGAACATCCAACTCTGAAAGAAGCTGTGCTTGACAGGGTAGCATGGAAAGCACTTGCCTATAAAGAGTTGGATACAACCGAAAGGTTAAAACTACTACTAATTACCTTAAAAACACTATGTAATTTAGATAGCTCATTTACAAGAACGTTCTTTTTTTTTTTTTTAACAAACTTTATTCAGTTTTCACATTAAAAACAAAAATCTCTTTTTGGTAGACAACATATTTCCGGGCCATCATCTTTACATACAAATATGACAGAAATTATACAATGATATATGCATACTTAATTCTATTATTACCTTTTCCATTCCAAATTTTCAGTAGGGAGAGAAACAAACACATTAATTCTAGCCTCTTTCCTTAATTTCAATCAATTTTGTTTCATTTGAATTATTTCCTTTAGTATTTGTTTTTAAACGTAAACAATATGTATTTACCTAATAAATACTAATAAGGTTTAATTCTAAATTATTTCATTAATCCCAATCTAAACATTTTTAATTTCATTTCAATTATTTCAAATATAATTCTTAATATTTATTTTAAAAATACAAATAAATATATATTTGCCTAATAGTGGTAATAATGAAGTTACCAATGTCTCTCCTTGCTTTTAATAATCTATATTAAACTTATTAATTTAGCTGGTTCTTTAGTCTGTTACATTCCCTTTCAATTACACACATTTAATAAGTTCTAAATTGATACAGATCTTAACACACCCACACAAAAAGAAAAAAGAACAAGTATAAGTTTCCCCTCTTTGACTATTTTGAGTGTGACACCTTAATGATTAGAATATACCTTTATTCCCTCATCTTAATTCCCAATAAATCATTAGTCATTACATCTTCTCAATTGGATTCCACAGCATATTTCCCCCCCCCTTTAATAAGAGTTATCAATATCTATATTACCCTATTTTCTAAATATTTTAAATTGCAGAAATATTCTTATTACCCCTTGTCACCCTGCAGAATCCCCCTTTTAATTCATCAACCATTATCTCTGAAAAGGCAATTTCTTTTCAACCTTTTACTAGTTCTGTGGTTCTTTCTGTCACATGCCTGTTTCTTACTGCTTCTCCGGTGCATTGTCCAGGGAGCGAACCCGAGTCTCCTCCCGCTCTCTTCCTCATGTCTTTTCTCATTCTTTCTACATTTCCTGACTTCACAAGTATTCCTTCTTTTAACTGTAAAGAAACAATTTCCTTTCAACATTTTACTAGTCTTACTGTTTCTCCTCCCTCTTTTTTCCCCATGACTTTTCTCATTCCAATTTATCTCCTTCTTAATATCTTCCCTTTCCCTTTTCTGCTGAATCTTCCTGACTTTTCTAACTTCACAATTATTCCCTCTTTTAATTGCTTTCTTAAAATTCAACTTTTTAACCTTCCTTCTTTCCCCACTTCTTTGTAATGTTCTTTGTGTTAATTGTTCATTCAAAATGTCTTCTCCTTGAGTCAATTCCTGCTCTTCTGAGAATCTTTCTTCTTGTTCTTCAATCGCCATTTCCATTTTTTCTAGCACAGAGCACAGTGATTCGCCTCTTTCCTGTAGTAATTCTCTCATATTTTTAAGTTCCATTTTTAAGTCCCAAAGAGATATCATCATTCTTATATTTTATAATCCTCAAAGTCCACAAAAAAAAACCCCACTTTTACTTTCCTTCTTTCTTCTTTCAATTTTTTAAAATTCTCAGCTATTCCAGTTCAGGGTTCATACCAAAAACATCAGTCAGTCCCACAAACAATCTTTCCTTCCTTGCTTTTTCCTTTATTCTGGTTCTGCTTTCACTTTCTAAAATTCTTACTTTGTTTCAATATTTCTGTAATTTTATACCAGTTCATTCAAAAACAAAATGCTTTCCTTTTTATTTGAACTAAATTTTTATCAAAAGGTGACACTCTCTATTATACGAAGTCTTCACTTTTTTCCCCTATATTTTTATTTAAGGCTTTTCGAACCTCAATATTCCAAGACAATCCAGTCTCCAATTTATAAACTTTATTATTATTATTCTTTGGCAATATTAAGTCCAGCTTTAATTTTATACTTGATTATTCCCAAATTATTTTAGTCCAATTTCATTAAATCTTTAATTCCAGCTTCTTCCTTTCCTGGTTCGAAGCCCCATTTAGCTGTCAAAAATATTTTCCTTTTTTTTTCTCTCTGTCCCTTTGTAATTTCACAGCTCACTTTTCTTTTCTTAAAAATTCCATATTACCTTAATCCCGGGGTACTTTTATTTGGTTATACTGCCCAGTTGTCCCAGTTCAGATGCTATCCACCTCTTTCTTCCCTCCTGCACAAATCTTAGTCAAGCTGAGTCATCCTCTTCGGGATGGCCATTTTAGACCATCGCTGCTGTCATCTTCGGGAGGAAAAAAAGCCAAGCCCAGGGGGAGAGAGATGCGGCTCCCCACAGACAGGCTTGCTGCTTCCTCTTACTCCGCTGCCCCTCCAACGCAGTTTCAGCCCCTAATCAGGATAATTGGGGCTCTCCGACGAAAGAGCACGAACGATAGTCGCAGAGAGTTGTGATCTACCGTCCGTCGGCGAGGAGGCTCCGCCTTCTTCCCCCAAGAAAGTTCTTGTTAATATTCCAAAGTGAACCTGCCTGGTTGAATAAAACACTTGAATAAAACTTTGAGATACATTGCAAAAAGGCCCACAAGATACCTCTGAGAACAGTGGAACATAGATGATATCCTGCCCCTTCCATGGGTATTATATGAGGGAAAACCAGTAAACTGTTATCTAGAGAAGGTCCCTAGAAATGGTGTTTTATTGATGGATTTGTGTGGCCATACTTTCAAGTAAACAAACTTGCCAAACAACCAGACTTTTGGTTTTGCTATACATATTTTTAAAATAATTAATATACAGTCATTAACTTCCCTGGTGAATTTGTTATGTTCTATGCATTTAATGTGGAGGGAATGGAGTTATAGAGAAACATATGAAAGAAATGTGAACCAGATTTATAATCTTTTCTGAAATTTTAAAATTTCATAAATATCTATTTTAAATTAATGTTCCAACTTTCTACGTTGGACTATATCCTATAATTTCAGATCTGAGAAATGAGCAAACATTTCCTGATTAACATTAAAAATACTTTTGCAAATCTTTGCAAACATTATATCAAGTGGTGGGATTCTTTTTTTCTTTTTACTACCGGTTCTGTGGGCTTGGCTTGGTGGGCGTGGCAGGGAAAGGATACTGTAAAATCTGCAGTCAGAGGTAGTATTTGCCGGTTCTCTGAACTATTCGAAATTTCTGCTATCTGTTCTCCAGAACTGGTCAGAATCTGTTAAATACCACCTCTGCATTATATGATATACCGGTTATACCATATTTTAAATCAGCTATTACAATTGCCTGTGTTATTTTTCTTCTATTTGATGATTTTAACTGTTTTCATTTATACCTTCTATCTCTTTCCTTTGGTTATAATAGGGATTTATTCATTCACCTTTATTTTTTTGATCTTTGAACTTTTGAGACCTCTTATAATATTTTTCTGATACAAAATAAGCTTTTTAAATAACACTGGAAAGGTTTTATAAATTTCATAAATAAATTTATTTAATTGGAAGAAATACTTTGGATCTTGGCTAAACTAATGCCTTTCTGCTGTTCTTTGAAACTGTTATACTGTTTTTTAGCTTTTCATAAGAACTGGAAAAATATGCACTTGCTTTTAAGAGTTTGATTGATGCTGTGCTTCTTTAAAGCTTCCACTCATTAAACCAGCCACATCCTTTTTTTCCAAAAGTCAAAAAGTCAGACTTCTTAAAAAGGATCCTTTTGGTGATTTATACTGGTTTTTATTTGACTGTTAGCTCTTTTAATGCCATATGGGCCAAAAGGAAAGTTATAAACAGAAAATCATAATAGTTTGTATTTAAAAAATAACTCATTTTTGTGATTGATAAGAAACATTCTTATGATGTTACACACATTAATGTGAAAAAATACTTATTTACATTTCTTAAGAATTTGACATGTCTGAGTCAAACCATGTGTTCATTTACCTTTTTTTTCTTATTCTTCAGATGGTATCTCAACAAGTTTGAAGACTATCCACGTTCCAGAAAAATTCTAATTCCATTTGTGTTCTGAATTCTGTCAGACGCTGTGCTTTGATTGTGTATAATGCACTACAATTGCAGGGGGCAGGGCATGTTAGCTAAAACAGGGTTTTTATAGCTATTCCTAGGTAAATTCTTCACAATGCTAACATGCTATTGAGTGATGTGATGATTAATTCTCTTTTTTAATTGTCAGGATAATCATGATTTAATAGCTGAACAGCTGCTGTAATACTGTAATGACGCTACAATGATGTAATTCTGGAATGAGGTTTCCTGTCATAAGGAACGGCCCTGTTGAGGCATATCTCTTTCTCTGCCTCCATACTATAAATGCTATTTGCCTGTTTGTTCAAGGTCTGACTGAAAGTACTTGTATCTATGTATATTTTTGTGAGTAAAACCATTATATGCAAATACAAACCTATTTATTGCATTTGCTCCTGGGTTGTCTCATCTAGTCACATTGTGCACACTCTGACAATATTAAAATATAAAGCCAGCAGAAAACTCTGCTATTGATTATTAGTAGTTTGTTCCTGAATCTTGATAAGGAGAGAGAGCTCATGTTGTTATAAACATGAATTAGAAAGCCATTTCTGATATTAGAACATAGATTTTAAGATGGAATGTTCATTGGAGTAAATATTAATATTAAATCTAAATAAAAAATAATACCTTGCAAACAGTTAATAAAGCATGTGTATAATACTATGCTTCTTGAGTTTGGTAGCCCACATGGAAAATTCAGCAACACAACCCAGCTTTTACATTTGGCAACATGTAAGCAAAAGATCATACCACAATATTAACTGTAGTGGTCTCTACAATACATATTTTTGCGTTTAGCAAAAAAAAAAACCCTTGCGTGTTCACTCTAACTGAATTAATATATCTAATCACTTTTACCATTCCATTGGTAAAATGCTATCAAACCAAGTATCACAAAGGGTAACAGTTTGGTTCAGAGATGATACCAATGTTCACGTTTAAGGTCAAATTGTTGGAATCAGGTAAAGCGGCAATTATAGGATGAAGATGTTAGAGGAGCATTTCTATAAATGCTTATTGGGCAAATTGATCATGTATTGATCATAGCATCTGAATTTTATAACAGCTCTTCTCTAGCCATGACAATATATTCTACATTCATTATTATATATTTATAAATATATTTATATTTATGGAATTCCAAGAAAGTCCAGCTGCTTTTTGGCAAAAGCACCTTTGAGACAACCATGGTGTATGATTGAAAATCTCCATAGACTTTTATGACCAATATTACAAAAATTTGTCATCCAGGGTCAAAATTAAATCACTTGAAATCACTTTGGTAAACCTAGGAGGTTTACCAAAATAGGAGACAGGTGGAAACGGAGCTTTCCAGCCAGAAGAGAAGAGCATCTAGCCAACTGCATTACTTGGGAGGGGAACAGAGGCATAAATTTGAATTCAATATGAGTGTGGCTCACATTTAATACAAATCTATCACTGAGATTATGTTATAATGGTGTTTCCACTTTTCTACAATAAACCTAGTCATCTGAATTTTTATGTCCTATGAAATCTATTCCTAATTTTTGAGAAGACAGCTGATGCCTAAAATAACTTTGAGGGCCAGTTTGGTGTAGTAGTTAAGGCACCAAGCTAGAAAGCTGTAGATGTGAGTTGTACTCCTGTTTTACGCATAAAGCCAGCTGGGTGACCTTGTGCAAGTCAGTTTTTTTTCAGCCCTTGATGATGACAATGGCAAAGTGTTCAGGGTTTTGCAGTGCTAATTCAGCGCCAGAAAAATAAACACAGATGGCTGATGCTTCATTTAACATCTTTATAAACATAAGCAGATTTTACAAATCAGTAGTAGATTTCTCCAACTGTGATGACCCAGACTGTATCAAAAATATAACAAAATCCAAAACTTAACTAAAAGTCCTTTAATACCTTCAACTTGGCTTCACTGTTTAATTGTTCGCAGTGGAGGAGTAAACTATTTTCAAAATAATATTTCGAAGGCAAGAAACACAGTTCACATTCAAAGAGCCAATAACGAACCAAAACACAAAAACAAACAGCATTGAATAAAGTTCCTCAACAGACCATGATAGATAATTGCCAACTTCAGGAAGATAACCAGGGACAGTCCGTTGGAAGAACGCCAACCAAGATAAACCTTCTTTAGAAATGAAACATTAATTTGCCTCCAGCATCTGTTAGCACGCATGTCCAACCTTTTATGCAGATCTCACACTTGCAACCCATGAAGAGGATCATGGCACTCTCCTCCTGAGTAAATCACATTTTACCCTGATCCTCTCCTCCCTGCGTGCCCTGGGATGGATAGGGGATGGAGCCTGGGTACTCCTCTGACTGCTCAGCCAGGTTCTGCCCTTCCCCAGCCTCCTCCATCACCTCTGGAGCCACACTTCCACTCCCTGTTGGCTGTTCCTCCTCTTCCTCAGAGTCATTCTTCACCAGGGGCATGACATCAACATGGAGCAAACTCAGACAGAAACATGTTGCAAGTTCAGAGCAGAGCTCCACTCTTTTAGCAAACAAGTTAGTTTCATCTTCAATAGACAGACTCAGAGCTTAACATAACTGCAGAGCTTAACATAAAGCAATGCCTAGGATACTTTTAGTTTCAGTTTCCAGCCTAGGCTACTTTTAGTTTCAGTTTCCAGCCTAGGCTACTTTCAATTTCCAGACTTTCCTCATTGGCTGACTTAGCTGCTATGCCTATTCATTGGCTGACATTGTTACCATGCTCTATTCCAGTTCATGAATATACTCTGACACAAAGCACTTCCAAAAACAAACAAACAAAAAATCTTGCCAGGAAAACAGCAGTGGCTATTCAAAGAGTCAAAACCTGATCCAAAGGAACAACTTAGGAAAAATTATTCCTACCTGTAAGTGTAGATTTTTTTCCCATGGATGCAGTATTTTCCAGACAGGTCCCATGTTACTCTGTTGCATAAAAACATCAACAAGACTAAATAGGATTCTTCTGGGTATTTAAAAACTAATGTTTACTAAGGGATTGGTAATGCAACAGACTAGCCCATAAATAATTATGCTACAATAAATCTGTTAATCTTTTATATAGGAACTTACATTTTGTTTCTAAATATTTTTTGGATATTATTACATCCAAATAACATTTTGGATATTATTACATTAATTGTAAGAGAAATTTCTCTCCAAAGAATGAATATGGCAAAAGAAAGCAAAGACAGTACCAATAGTAATAAATACCAATAGGTAGGGGTGGGATATACCGGTTTGGATCAGTTCAGGTGAACCATTTGTTATGATTCTGCACAATTTGGAGAATTGGCAAATTGCACCACTGGCTGGCCTGACCCCTCCCCACTCCCCGCCCTCCCCCATCGCTCCTTATCTCGCCCCCCACATCATTGCTGCCTGCATTTTCCCGCCCGCCATCACTGCCCACAGCATGCCCACCAGCCAGCCAGACATCGTTGCCTGCCTTCCGCCTCAGCCCTCTCTGATCTGATCTACCTGTGTCAGTGAGGCTCTGCAAGGCCCGGTTGCCTACCTGCTGTCACCGCCATCACCCCAGTAGAGTCCCAATTCCTGGGTCGCCCACCCTCCATCTTCGCTCACCCGTCATTGCTGTCTGCCTTTGCGATTAGTGAGTGAGGATCTGCAAGCAAGCTCCACCACCTATCTGCCGCCACCGGTGTTCACCTTCCCCTCCACACACTATGCTTGCCTTTTGCCACCACTGTCGCTCACCTTTCCCCCTCCCCCTCCCTTGCCTTTAGCCACTGCCACCAAAAAGAGTAAAATCTTGCAGCACCCTACCTAAAAACACTGTGATGAAATCTGTTGATGAGCACCTGCATCTGTGGGAGTGGGGCAGAAGGGACATGAGTTGTACATCATGCCACAAATGACACCCTCACATGCTTTCACTAGATGTCACAATTCAGGTATTCATCTGGGTCCTTTGTGTAATGTCATGATGCCCGCAGCGTTGTCTTGATATCATCATGGCTTGCTACAGATTCCACTGTTCTTGAGTCATAGAGTATGTTCTCCAAGCAGTGGTAATGCTACATACAATGCAATTATTATCCAGCTCACATTTAATTCCTTTGCTTACCAAATACCATTTGCTGATGAATTTTTCTACACTGTTCCCACAAATCACAATGCTAATAAATCAACTAAAAAAGAAAAGAGAATTACTCTAAAGGGATTTAATACTGACAATCCCATCCTTATTGTAGATTAATCATGGGATTTATTATGTGTATTTATCTGCATCCAAATTTTGTTATAGTACAGAAACCAAGATAATATATTTTTATTCAGTCAGCATTTTGGATATCCCTTTTGTTTTAAATCAAGGGATATGCCACTTTCTCCCCTTCGGTTAAGGACCATATTCTCATAGAGATAGCATGTGAGAGATTGCAGATATATTGGATTACCCAAATATGAATGGGATTAGATACATTTTCTTCTCCAACATCCTCTTTCCCTCTCAACATTAGAGGAAACTAGTAAAGACCGTAAAATACTTTTTTAAGAGGTCTGAATTGCTTACAAAAACAATAAGGCTAAGGACAGCATGAAATTAACTCAAGAGCTACATGCTAATAACACGGATGCATATTTTTTACTGGAATATTTATGATACAGGTAGTCCTCAGTTTACAACTTTTTGTTCAGTGACCAACCATTGTTTAGTGACCAAGTTACAATGGCACTGAAAACAGTGAATTTTGACCAGTTTTCACACAACCATTGTAGCATCGCCATGGTCACATGATCAACATTTGGATGTTTGGCAACTGGTTCATATTTATGATGAATGCAGTGTCCTGGGATCATGTGATCACTTTTTGCAACCTTCTGACAAGCAAAGTCAGTGGGGAACCCAGATTTATTTTACAACAGTGTTACTAACTTAACAATTTCACTGATTCACTTAACAACTGTGGCAAGAAAGGTCATAAAATGGGACAAAGCTCACTTAACAACTGTTTTACTTAGGAATAGAAATTTTGGCTCAATTGTGATTGAAAATGGAGGACTTCTTGTTGTAATGGAATGTGTGGATAACATGGGGAAAGAAGGGAAGAAATGCTGCCTAGGAAACATCTGACAAGAGAATTTATTTAAAAACCCCTCTGCCTTCTAGAAGATGCCTGTGAGTTATTCCATAGTATATCAAGCTAGACCTATAAGACACAATGTTTCCTCCCTTCAAAAGAAAGATTATAAAAGTCAGGCCTTTAAAAATGGATGAATTTAGTAATTTTTATTGTTTTTTCCTTTTTTTACTGTATTTGATTGTCAGCTCTTTTGAATGCCATATAGGTAGAAAGGAAAGATGCAAACTGAAAATCATAATAATTTGTATTTAAAAAACAATTATGTGCTTGATGCTGATTTTAGTTTTTAGTAAGAAACGTTCTATGATAACGTTATACAAACAAGATGGAAAAAATAGAGTTGTTTACTTTTTTAAAGAATTTGACATGTCTGAGTTAAACCATGTGTTCACTTACTTTTTTTCTTCTTCTTCAGAAGGTATCTCAACAAGTTTGAAGAATATCCACATTCCAAGAAGATTCTAATTCCATTTGTGTTCTGAACTCTACACCAAACCCTGTCCTTTGATTCTATATCAAAGTCATACAATCGGATAGGAGGAAGGTTGTGGGTTTTTTTCCCCCTAGCTAATACTAAGGAAATTCATTTCAGCACTAGCATGGTATTGAATGATGTGACAATGGTAGTCAATTCCAAAACCAGCAGAAAGGTTCGCTGTTGATTATTAATACAGGTAGTCCTCAATATAGGACCACCATTGAGCCCAAAATTTAGGTTGCTAACTGAGAAATTTGTTAAATGAGTTTTGCTCCATTTTACAACTTTTCTTGCCGCGTTGATTAAGTGAGTCACTGCTGTTGTTAAACTGATAACATGGCTGTAAAGTGAATCTGCTTTCCCCATTGACTTTGCTTGTCAGAAGGTTGCAAAAAGTGATCACGTGACCCAGGAATACTGCCATCATATAAATGAGAGTTAGTAGCCAAGCATCTGAATTTTGATCATGTGTCCATGGAAATGCTGCAACGGTCCTAAGTGTGAAAAATGGTCATAAACCACTTTTTTCCAGTGTCATTGTATCTTTGAATGGTCATTAAGTGAATTCTTGTAATTCAAGGACTACCTGTAGTTTGCTACTGAATTTTGATAAGAAGAGAGTTCATGTTATTATAAACATGAATTAAAAAGCCGTATCTGATACCAAAACATAGATCTGAAGGTGGAATGTTCATTGGAATAAATATTTATATTAAATCCAGATGGATGGATACATCCATCTGGATTTATATTAAATCCAGATGGATGGATGGGTGGATCCAGGCAGTGATTAATATATCACTAGAGAAGGGGTTATTTCTCCATGCTTTTAAGCAAGTCCTGGTTCTCCCCCTCCTTAAAAAACCATCACTGGATCCCACCTGCCTAGACAATTTTTATTCAGTTTCCAATCTCCCGTTCTTAGGGAAGGCCATGGAAATGTGGTCGTCTGGCAGCTGCAGAGAATGGATGAAATCAGGAGTGGGATTCTACCAGTTTAAAATCAGGGGTGGGATTCTACCAGTTTGAAATCAGGGGTGGGATTCTACCAGTTTGAAATCAGGGGTGGGATTCTACCAGTTTGAAATCAGGGGTGGGATTCTACCAGTTTGCACCTATTTGCTAGAACTGGTTGTTAACATTCTAAGCAGTTCGGAGAACTGGTTGTTAGAAGAAATTACTGGCCTAATCCTATAAGGAAGTCAGGAAGGAAAAATTCTGGTGTTGCTTACAGAAACTGCCTCTCCATTAACGCTTATTACATTCTTGGCAGGACTAGACATCTTGTCTCTGGAACTTCTCTGGAGTTATTTTTCCCTCCTTTGTTGGTACTTTGCTTGGGTGGAGTGACCATTCAAAGTTACAATGGCATTGAAAAAAGTGACTTATGACCATTTTTTCACACTTACGATGTTGCAGCATCCCCACAGTCATGAAAGGCCAGGCAAGGAGATGCGTGCCTCACTGTGAGTGATATTGAGTTGGCCACGCCCACAACCTAAGCCACGCCCACAGAACTGGTTTAAAAAAAATTGAATCCCACTCCTGAATGAAATGTATTATTTGGACCTCTTTCAGTCAGAATTTAGGCCTGGTTATAGGATGGAAATGGCATCGGTTGCACTTGTGGATGATCTCTGGTGAAAGCAAGATGGGAGTAGTGCAACCATCCTCTCAGCAGCTTTTAATCCATCGGTCATAGTATCCTTTTGAGCTGGCTGTGGGGTATGGGGCTGAGCAGCACAGTTCTGCGCTGGTTCAGCTCCTTTCTCCATGGCAGATCCCAGCTGGTATTGACAGGGAGTGAGAGATCAAGCCTTTGGCCTCTCCTTGGTAGTGTACTGCAGGGCTCGGTACTTTCTCCACTCCTTTTCAACATCTATATGAAACTGTTGGGTGAGACCATCTGTCACCCTGGGTTGAGATATATACTGTATGTTGATGACACCCGACTCTATATTTCCACTCTTGGTGACCTGTGATGCTGTGGCCACCCTTTTGCAGTGCCTGGAGGCTGTGGGAGCCTGGACACACTTCAACTGAATCCTGGGAAGATCTTTGGGTATGCTCTAGGACAGGGGTAGGGAAACTTGGCTCTTTTATCACTTATAGACTTCAACTCCCAGAATTCCTGAGTGAGCCATAAAAGGTTCCCCATCCCTGGCCTACTGGTTTTTCAGTTGTGGGGGAAAACAGTTTTTGACTGGAATGGGACTGTTTAATATACAAATGTAGGACATATTCTTTATGAATATAAAGAATATACTGTACATATAATACAGTATGTTATGATATTATAATATAATACGCACCTCAAGTCAAAAATTGATTTCCACCACAGCTGAAACTCAGGAGGTTACACCACAAAACCTCAGGATGTTACAACATAGCCAACGACCCAGGAGATTACAGGACAACACCTAGGATGTCACAACAATATAACTCAGAAGGTCATCACACAGCCCATTATCTAGGTCATTACAACCCAGGAGATTACAGCACGAAACCCAGGATGTCAAAATAATAGAACTAAAAAGGTCATCACACAGCCCATTACCCAGGTCGTTACAACACAGGAGGCTGATAGACCCACAGCCAATACTTCAGCCACACGTTCTTAGGAAAAAGCCAGCCAATCTGCAAACATCAACTCCATCAACCAATCAAGAAATGACAACACAGCCAACCTCCCCACCAGTATTTATAGAGAGACAGCAGCTCCAAATCACACTTTGCTTGCACAAGCACGAAGCCAAAAGCACCAGCCTGAAGATGGCGAGTGGGACCTCATCAAATCATCGCCAAGATACTCTCAATCTTACACGGGAAAAGACCCGAACATGCCAAGACCTGCATATATATATGTGTGTCTCTGTGTGTGTGTGTTTATTATATGTTGGTCTTGAGTTAATTAATGAAGATAATAATGTATAAGGCAAAATAAAATAAGTGGTAAGCTGAAAATGGAAATAATAGGGCATAAAGAATTGGAAATGTATGGAGGAAATGAATGGAGGAAATGACTTTGATATTGAATTAATGAATTGAAATATGAAATGAAAATTTATTTAAAGATTAGTGGAATTGATAATAATTTGATGTGATATTAAATAAGAAAGTTGGAAATGTAAGTATGACCATGTATAAATGTTGTAATCCCGAATCACGTTGCTCATGTGAAGAGATGTGTAAAATATAAAAATACAAAACTTTTTAATTAAAAAGAAATAATATCACATTGATGTTTAAAGTCAAGTTGTAGTTATTATAGCGATGAAGATGTTAGAGCAGCATTTCTATAAATGCTTAGAATATAAGTGTTGGGCACACTAGTTACCATGTATGGATCATAGCACCTGAATCTGATAATAGCTCTTCACTGTCCAAGGCAATCTATTCTGCATTATTAATGGTAGGTTTATGATTAGTGTCCCAAAGGTGCTTTTTCCAAAAGGCACCAGGATTTTATTGGAATTCAAAAACAAACAAACAAGGAAGTCCAACTGCCTTTTGGAAAAATCACCTTTGAGATAACTATGGTGTAGATGATTGAGAATCTCATAGACATTTATGACAGGTATTACAAAAATTTGTTCTCCAGGGACAGAATTAAACTATCTAATAGCAGGCTTACCAAAATAGGGGACAGGTGGAAACAGCGCCTTCCAGCCAAAAGAGAAGAGCATCTAGCCAACTGCATCACTTGGGAGGGGAACAGAGACACAAACATTAAATTTGAATTCAATATGAATGGGGCTCACATTTAACACAAATCTATCACTGAGATTATTTTATAATGTTGTTACCACTTTTCTACAATAAACCTAGTCATCTGAATTTTTATGTCCTTTGAAATCTATTCCTGAGGGGATTTTTTGCATTGACAATTTATGAAAACCTGAGAAGTATATTGAAAAGTTAAATGATATTCCAAAAACATGATGTTTTCATAGATTAAATGACAGGTTTTTTTTTCTGCTGCCTCAGGTGTCTGGTGTTTGTTGCTTCAGTAACACAAATCTCTTCCGTTGTACAATATTTTTTAAAAAATCTATAAAAGTATGGAAGCAGTGGTATTTAAAGAACGATGAATAATAATTTGACACAGAAGTGTTGAATATTGTTCAACTGTCTAAATGGAATATTACAATATAATATGAATGATTTTGCTACATTCATTTAAATAATCATGCATGGTTAGTATGTTTGGAATTTAAATATTTATTTATTTGTTTGTTTGTTTGTTTGTTTGGTAAAAGTTTTATTGATTTTAACGACAGACAAAAAACATGTAAGACATAAAACATAGCATAAAAAGATCATTCTTCATAAATTTACAGTGTATCGGTTGGTTTACCACTCCCTTTTGTGCATCCATTTCATAGTCATTAAAAAAATTATATTACATAATAACTCACATTATCAATTATCAATAAAATATCCCAATATCATTATTAAACAATCATTGGACTATAATTTTACTAATTCATACTTAAGCGAGATAACTATAATTAAGTTAAATTATTTTATAACAAATCATAGAATCATACCAAATCTATCTTAATAAAATATTCTTAAAAATTATCAAAACCAAGAAAAAATTATATATTCATTATTTCCTAAGTTTCTAAATATTCTATTATTATATTGTATTATCTAACCATTGATAAAAAAAGATCCCAAACTTCATAAAATTGTTTATCTTCTTGTTCTCTAATTTCAAATGTCAATCTACTCATTTCAGCACATTCCAATATTTTCTTAATAATTTCTTCCTCTAATGGTATTTTCTCACTCTTCCAATGTTTAGCAAATACAATTCTAGCTGCTGTTAATACATTTACAATCAAATACTTTAAATTTTTATTATATATATCAGGTACGATTCCCAATAAAAAAAAATCTCTGGTTTCAAATCTATGTGTTTCTTTGTCATTTTTTCCAGCCATATGAGAATTCTAGTCCAATATTTCCTGGCTTCCTCACAAGTCCACCACATATGGCAATATGAGCCAGGTATCTGATGACATTTCCAGCACTTTTCAGATTTATTCTTGAACATTCTTGCTATTCTTGTCAGGGGAAAGTGCCACCTGTAAAACATCTTATACAAATTTTCTTTATATGCTGTTGACATTGTCATTTTATAATTTTGTGACCACAATTTTTGCCATTTCTCTAAATCAATCCCATATCCAAAATTCTTCCCCCAAGCAATCATTGTTTCTTTAACTTGTTCTTCCTCTAATTTAATTTCCAACAAATAACTATATAGTTTTTTAATCACTTTTTCATCAGTACCTGTCAAAATCCTATCTAAATCAGTCAATTTATCATAAAATCCTTCTATTTTAGAATCTTTAAGATACCTTGCATGTATTTGCGTGTATTAAAACCAATTCATCTTTATACCTTGTTCTTCTAAATTTTGCATCGTTTTAAGTTCACCCTTTTCATCCAATATTTCCCCATATCTAACTGTTTGTTCCTTCTTATAAGTTATAGGATACGAAAAAGCTTCAATAGTTGATAACCAAACTGGAATTTTCAAATAACATTGTTTCTTAATTTTCTCCCAATTCAACCATAATGATTCCCGTATATAATGTCTTCTAAAATAACCCTGTGTTTTAGTTCCCTTATACCATAAAAAAGCATGCCAACCCAATAATAAATCATGACCTTCTAATGTCAACAATCTAGTCTTTCTTAACGTTATCCATTCTTTAACCCACATTAAGTTTGCAGCTTGATAATACAACTCCCAATTAGGAAGGCCAAATCCTCCTCTAATTCTAGCATCCTGTAAAAGTTTTAATTTTATTCTCGCTTTCTTGCCTTGCCATATATACTTCAACACAATTTTATTTAATTCTTTGAAGTAATCCTTACTTAACCTAATTGGTATTGTTTGGAACAAATATAAAATTCTGGGTAAAATATTCATCTTGATTGTTGAAATTCTACCTATCAATGACAATTGTAGGTTTTCCCATTTTTTCAGGTCAGATGCTATCTGTTGTTTAAGCTTAATATAGTTATTCTCTTTCAATGTAGTACATCTTGACGTCAAATATATCCCCAAATATTTAACTTTGTTCGTAACTTGAATTTTCAATAAATCTGCCAGCTCTTCTCTTTGTCTTAATAACATGTTCTTTGTCAGAATCTTTGTTTTGTCTTTATTTATTTTTAAATCAGCCATCTCACCATATGTCTCTATCTTTTCCAATAGTTTTAAAGCTGTCTCTAAAGGGTCTTCCAAAATAAAGACCAAGTCATCCGCAAAGGCTTGCAATTTGAATTCCTCCTTTTTGACTTTCATTCCTTTTATATTTATATCCTCTCTAATATTTCTATTTAAGACTTCCAAGGTCAATACAAATAACAAAGGAGATAATGGGAATCCTTGTCTTGTACCTTTTTTAATATTGATAGAGTCTGTGAATTCTCCATCTATCATTACTGTTCTGTCCTGAATTTGCATACTTGAAATCCCCGCGCCTTGATTGGCTAAGGCGCGGGGATTTCTGATTGGCCAGGAGAGCCGCGCTGATTGGCCCGATTGAAGTCTCCCGCGATTGGCTCACTCCAAGAGCAGGAGACTTGAATCGCTGCCATTGGCCGCGGCCGCCGCAGCGAAAAGGATAAAAGCCGCGGGCTTTTTCCTTTTCGCCGGTTCGGTTCCCCACTGTTTAATAAAGAGCTTGAATGATAGTCACCGACTCTGAGCGTCTTTTTGCGGACACGACACTGGCGACGAAGGTGGGATCCCGACCCTGAACCGAACCCCGTGTCCAACAAAGAGCCAGTTCCAGCGCAGAGATGGCGAAGATCGCACCGCCCGCCCCCTTCAACCCCGCCGCCGAGGACTGGGAATCGTACTCAGACCGGTTCCGTATGTACCTTGAATGCGCCGGAATGAAGGACGCCCTGGGCCCGCTAAAATGCGCCGTTTTCCTTACTCATTGCGGACCAGAGGTATTCCAGATGGCCAAAGCATTGGCCAAGCCGGCAGACGCAACCGCCATGGACTGGGACGTCCTCGAACCTATACTGCGGCGCCATTATGCCCCCGAGGTCCCCATCCTGATACGGCGCAACGAGTTTTACCGCCGAAATCAGAAACCAGACGAGAAATTGAGCGACTTCTGCGGCGCCTAGGAGGACTCTGCGAGTTTGAAGGTCTGAACAGCCTCATAAGAGACCGATTCGTGCTCGGCCTATGGGACCCTACACTCCAGAGCCGGCTTATGGCCAAGGGCGACATCAGCCTAGCAGATGCCCTCACCGCAGCCGCAGCCGCAGAAGCAACCCGCTCGTCTGCTGACAGCATGCGAAGATCTGACGCGAAGGGCGGAAACAACAACCCGGCGAGGTCGGCCGACCCTAGAAGCGAATCGTCCGCACACTACAGGGAATTCCAGTCAGCCTCCAGCACGTTGGAAGACGAGGAGGACATACATCGCGTGCAGACGGGACGCGGCGACCAACGGAATCGAAGAGGTAGTAGGTCGAGGACCAACTGTGCCGGGTGCGGCGGCGACCACCCCAGGTCAGAATGCCGATTTCTTGACTCTATTTGTAGGCATTGTGAACGACGGGGTCACATCGCTCGAGTTTGCCGCCAAAAGAAGACCCGCAGCCCGCCCAAATGGGAACAACACGACCGGAAGAAGGAAAGCCCCCCGCCCAGGACCAGAGAGCGCCAACCGGACGGTCGGTGGGACCGTGCCCAACGGTCTTCAAGAGGCGGCGATGGTTGGCGAAAGGAAGAAACACACCAGACGGTGACCATCGGCCACGCCATCTCCGACGGCGCCAGAAAGGTACACGTCGAAGTCCATATTGAAGGCCAACCATGCAAGATGGAAGTGGACTCCGGGTCCTACCTCTCCATGATTGCATGGCGCGAGATTAAACGGCTAGTACCCACCCTCCATAAAAGGAACATTCATACCCAGAAAATCATTATAAAAGACTACCAAGGGAATCGCGTCCCGGTAGTGGGCACCAAGAGCTTTACTGTAACCTACAAGGGCCGCACCGAACAACTGCCACTCACTATCGTCGATCGCGACCGCCCAAGCCTACTGGGTTTACAATGGTTCGCCCCGCTTGACATCGCGCTGACAGGAGTCAACCACGTCGCCGACGACGGTTGGGAACAGCGGCTAGCCCAGGAGTTCCAGAAAGTCTTCGATGGAAGCTTGGGCAAGTACCAGGGGCCCCTTATCTCGTTTGACCTAGACCCAAAGGTTCCCCCCAAGCGGCTTAAACCTAGGAGGGTACCATTCGCCCTGAAGCCTAAAATTGACGAGCAGATCAACAAGCTCGTCAAACAGGGGGTGTTGCAGCCGATAGACCATGCCTGATGGGAGACCCCTATAGTGACCCCAGTCAAGCCAGACGGGTCCGTGAGAATTTGCGGGGACTATAAGGCCACCCTAAATGGCGCATTACAACAAAGCGCCTACCCAGTCCCAATCGTGCAACATCTGCTGCACTCACTGGGAGGGGGCAAGGTCTTTGCCAAGCTCGATCTCACCCAGGCATATCAGCAGTTGCCAGTAGATGAGAAAACGGCGGAAGCCCAGACCATCGTGACCCATCGGGGGGCCTTCAAGTGTAACCGACTCCAATTCGGAGTCAGCGTGGCACCAGGCATCTTTCAAAGCCTGATGGAACGTTTGCTACAGGGCATCGAGGGGGTGGTGCCCTATTTTGATGACGTATTAGTGGCGGCGCCAAACGAAGCCGAATTAGAAAACCGACTCAGACAGGTCTTAACAAAATTTAAAGTGACAGGACTTAAAGTTAAACGAGAAAAATGCCAACTATGCACAAAGCAAGTGGAATTCTTGGGCTACCTTCTAGACCGGCATGGCATTCACCCTACAATTAAAAAAGTGAAAGCCATCAAAGAAGCCCCCACCCCAAAGTCTAAAACGGAACTACAAGCGTTCCTAGGGTTGCTGAATTTTTATAATGTTTTCCTACCCCAAAAGGCTACAACGGCGGAGCCTTTGCATAGACTCCTGGATAAGGCGGCAACCTGGACTTGGGGGAGACGAGAGCAAGCCGCCTTTCAAAAAACCAAAGACCTCCTCACCTCCGACGCCGTCCTGATTCAATTCAGCGAAACCTTGCCCTTAGCTGTCACTTGCGACGCATCACCTTTCAGCGTCGGCGCTGTCCTCAGCCATACCCTCCCCGACAAAAGGGAAGCACCCATCGCCTTTTTCTCCAGGACTCTGACTAAACCGGAGCGGAACTATAGCCAGCTGGACAAAGAAGCTTTGGCTATAGTTGCCGCCGTTAAGCGATTCCACGAATACCTGTATGGCCGCCCGTTCACCATTGTGACAGATCATAAGCCGTTGCTGGGAATCCTCGCTGGAAACCGAGCCACCCCGAACATTTTATCACCCCGGATGACAAGGTGGTCCGAGTTCCTGGCAGCCTACAGCTACGAACTGTTACACAAGCCAGGTAAGAAAATTTCGCACGCGGACGCCTTAAGCCGTTCCCCCTTACCAGACTCTGAACCTGACCCAGCACCAACGACAAACACCCTTAGCATTGAGAACCTTCCCATTACCGCATCGGACATTGCCAGGGAGACTATTAAGGATAAGCGGCTGGCGCGAATCCTACATTGGCTAGAAAAAGGTTGGCCTGAAAGGGACAATGACGAATCCATTAAAACATTCAGAAACCGCCAGACTGAACTCTCACTGCTTAAAGGATGTATTTTGTGGGGTGACAGGGTGGTCATCCCAGACAGATTGCAAGGGAGGGTCTTAGAGATGCTGCATGAGGGTCATCCTGGCATCGTCAGGACTAAAGCCCTGGCCAGGAGTTACGCTTGGTGGCCAGGGATGGACAAACAGATTGAGGCATGGGTCGCCAAATGCCATCGTTGCCAAGAGACCAGGCCCAGCCCACCCGCAGCACCCATCCGGGACTGGGAAACACCAAGGGGGCCCTGGTCCAGAATCCATTTGGACTTTGCTGGTCCAACGAATGGGCATACTTTTCTGATCACAGTTGACGCTTACTCCAATTGGTTGGAAGTAAGCGACATGAAATCCACTACCACGGAGGCCGTCATCAAAGAACTGTGTAAACTGTTTTCCACGCACGGCCTCCCAGACGTCGTCTCAGACAACAGGCCCCAGTTTACTTCCCTCAAGTTTGAAAGATTCTTGGCGGAGAGGGGCATCCGCCACGCATTGACAGCACCGGCGCATCCGGCGGCGAATGGTAGGGCGGAACGGATGGTTCAGTTTACAAAAAAAACCCTCCGGAAAATGGACCACGGGGAGATCAACGACAAAATCAAT
This sequence comes from Hydrophis major, assembly GCA_033807585.1. Classification (NCBI taxonomy): domain Eukaryota; kingdom Metazoa; phylum Chordata; class Lepidosauria; order Squamata; family Elapidae; genus Hydrophis; species Hydrophis major. Next base: position 113,225,943 of record CM066330.1, read on the forward strand.
AAACTCCTATTCATACAACACATCACCCCGAACACCACTACCAACAAAAGCCCAGCCGAACTACTGATGGGCAGGAAGCTGAGGTCCCCACTCGACAGGTTGCACCCAACATACAACCCGGAGCGGCCCCCAGACTCCAGTTCCAAATACCGGACATTTGCCCCCGGTGACTTAGTCTACGCAAAGAACCTGACGGGGGACCCCCTATGGATCCCAGCCGTCATCACTCAAATCACAGGTCCACGGTCGTACCGGCTCCAAACCACCAACGGGCGAGCCTGGAAACGACACATCGACCAGCTCAGGTCACGAACGGCAACAGACCTCAACCCCCAAGACTCGAACCAAGGGGGGAGGGAATACCCGAATAAAATAGCGCAGGAGAAAATCCAAAAGTACTCACCGGAACGCAGCCATCGAGAGTCCCCTCCGGAGAAGAACCACCTGGCCAGCTCAACCGACTCAGAGAAACCAAGTGGGAGCGGCGAAACCCGTAGCTCAACCGACCCGGTAGGCCCAGGCGGGAGCCACGGAGAACGAACCGGCCCGATCATCCAGCCGGTTCACACAGAGGGAGGAGCAGCCAAAAAGATGACCGCTCCGGCCGAGATACAGCTTGCAACTGAGTTGCGCAGGTCAACTAGGACTAGACGGAGCCCCGCCTACCTGCGTGACTACGCTACGTGATGGACTATACCAAGAGGGGAGGGGTGTTCTGTCCTGAATTTGCATACTTGAAATCCCCGCGCCTTGATTGGCTAAGGCGCGGGGATTTCTGATTGGCCAGGCGAGCCGCGCTGATTGGCCCGATTGAAGTCTCCCGCGATTGGCTCACTCCAAGAGCGGGAGACTTGAATCGCTGCCATTGGCCGCGGCCGCCGCAGCGAAAAGGATAAAAGCCGCGGGCTTTTTCCTTTTCGCCGGTTCGGTTCCCCACTGTTTTATAAAGAGCTTGAATGATAGTCACCGACTCTGAGCGTCTTTTTGCGGACACGACAATTACTTTTGCCGTTTGCTTGTAATATATGGCTTCTATTGCTTGAATAAATTTTCTAGCAAAGCCCATCTGTTCCAATAATAATAACATAAATCTCCAAATTATCAAATGCCTTTTGGGCATCTTAGAATATCAAAGCCATTTGTTTTTCCGGGTGAGCCTCATAAATTCCAATGTGTCCAGGATTACCCTCATATTGTCTTTAATCTGTCTCTTTGATAAAAATCCACTCTGATCAGAGTGAATAAAGTTATTTAGATATTTTTTAAGCCTTTCTGCCAAGATTGAAGCAAAGATTTTATAGTCTGCATTCAATAAGTCTGCATTCAATAAGGAAATAGGTCTATAGTTCTTAATTTGTAATGGGTCAACCCCTTCTTTTGGAATAAGTGTAATATAAGCTTCTGACCATGTTTTAGGTATTTTCTTATTTATCATAACTTCATTCATGACTTCTAACGGTGGGATGCTCAACGATTCTTGTAATGTTTTATAAAATTCTGCCGGGAAGCCATTTGTTCCTGGTGCTTTTCCATTGTTCTGTCTGTTGAGTGCTTCAGTTAATTCCATCATTGTTATAGCACTTTCTAACATTTTCTGAGTTTCATCAGGTATCTTAGGTAGGTTAGCATTTTGTAAATACTGTTTAATTTTTTCCTCATCAAGATCCTCTTGTTTATATAATTGTCCATAAAAATCTCAAATGATTGCCTTTTTCTCCTTATTACCATAACAAATTTGACCATGATCATCTATTAACTGTGATATTTTCCTTGACTCTTTCTCTTTTCTCAACTTATATGCTAACCATCTACCTGGCCTATTTGCATCTTCAAAATAGTTCTGTTTCGCACTTCCAATTTTTTGTGCCAGTTCTTTTTTCTCTGCTTGATCCATTTTATGTTTAATTATGTCCATTTTAAGTTTGATATCTTTTTTCTGTGGCATCTTCTGTAATTCTTTTTCCAGTTTTTTATGGTCATCTTCTAGAGCTTTAATCATTTGCCTCTTCCAAATGTTCTTTTTCTTTATATAGTCAATTATTAATCCTCTTGCATATGCCTTCATTGTATCCCAAACATTCTGTATTGAAGTATCTTCTTTTTTGTTTTCATTGAAGAAGAAGGCCAATTCTTTTTCCATCCATTGTGTAAAATCTTTTTCCTTTAGAATAGTATTGTTTAATGTCCATCTGGATCTTCTTTTTTGTCCTTTCCATTTAATTGTCATTGGATTATGGTCTGCCCATGTACTTGTTTCAATATTTATTTCTTGAATATTAGATAATAATTCTGTTGATGTCCAAATCATATCTATTCTGGACCACGATAAATGCCTGTTTGAATAAAAAGTATATTGTTGAATTTTAGCATTTCTTTCTTTCCATATATCTTTTAAATTTAGTTCATCTGTCATTTTAAAAAAGGATTTAGGGATAGTTTTCCTATTTTGTTGTGTTGTTTTTACTGTATAGTCCAGTTTATGGTCTACAATTCCATTAAAGTCCCCCATCATGTATGTTAACATAGTCCAGTTCAATTATTTTCATATGTAATTTTTTATAAAATTCTTCTTGTTTATCATTTGGGGCATAAATTGCAACCAAGAGTGTTTTTATATTATTATCCACTATTTCAACTATTAATACTCTTCCGTCTTCATCCGTATAAATCAATTTGGCTGGAGTGGTTTCTTTAACGTACAAAACCACTCCTCTTTTCTTACAATGAGTCAGAGAAGTAAATATTTTCCCTAACTTTGGTCGTATCAATAATTGTTCATGTTGTTTTTTAATGTGTACTTCTTGTAAGCAAATTATATCAAATTTTAGCTTCTCTAATTTATAAAAAGTTTTCCTTCTTTTGATAGCTAAGTTCAGTCCATTTATATTCATGGAAATCAGTTTTTTCCCCCCCCCATAATTATACTTTATATTTAGGTCTAACAGCTCTCATGGATCTTATTTCACGTTCTTTGATCTCCATTTGTCCACCTATTGCACCTTCTTCTTTTTCCATCTCCATTTGATCCTCTTCAAATTCAGTTAAAAAATTTTCTTTTTCTGTCTCCATTTCTCTTCTTTCGAAAAATTCCTTATAAAACATTTCTGCTTTCACAATTGAATCAATTCTGTGTCTCTGTTCTTGCCATGTAAACATTAATCCTTCTGGAATCAGCCATCTATAGTTCACCTCTTTTTTCAATAGCATTTTAGTCAAAAATCGATACTCTCTTCTAATCTCTCTCACTTTTCTAGGTACTTGTTTTAAGACCAAAATCTCTTTGCCTTTATATTTCAACCCCTTCTCTCTTACCACTTGTAATATTTGGTTTTTAATAGTTTTTTTTAGTGAATCTAACATGGACCTCTCTTGGTAATTGGTTCCTCATCGCATATCTTGTGAAGACTCGATATATCTCATCTACTCCATCCATCATCTTTTCCTCTGCTATTTCCAAGACTCCAGCCAGAATTTCAATCATTACTGCCACCAAGTTTTGTCCTTTTTCTTCCTCGATAGTTTGGAATCTAAGATAAAATTCTGACCTGTCCATCTCCCACTTCAACATCCCACTTTTTTCTTGTTCAACCATTGTAAATCTGTTATCGATATTCCCAATTGTATCATCTTTGCTTGTCTTTCTCTTCTATTTTTTGGATTCTCTCATCATGTTTCACCATCATTTGTTGAAAATTTTCAAGTTTCTCATTCATCTTTCCAATTCTTTGATCAATACTCTCCATTCTTTGTTCCATACTCATTTTAAGATCTTGTATTCCTTGCATAACCATCGTTAAATCCACTTGCGCTTTGTCTTGCTTCACCATTGTTGAGAGTCGTCCTCCAGATGACGGGGAGACAGGAGCAGAAGTTGAGATGCCCAAAGGTAAAATTCTCTTACTCATTTCGATAACTCAGGGTCTTCCGGGTCTTTTAATCCAATTAGTGAGGTAGCCAATTATAATCCAATTTAAAAAAAGGAAAACACCACAAAAAACGAAAAACAAAACCAGTAATAAGTAAAAAGCCCAAAATTAAAAGGAAAGAAAAAATTCTTCAGGTTCTTCAAGACCTTAATCCAATTGTAAAATTCGCAAATATAATTCAAAAGTAAAAATTAAAAAATGAAGAGAAAAAAAGAAGCAAAATAAAGCCCAATAATATCAAAAAATAATAAGCAAAGAAAAAGGAAAAGAAAAAAAAGAAAAAGAGAGTTCTTCAAATTCTTCCCACCTTAATCCAATTGAAAAACCACAGAAAATGAAAAAAAAACATAAAAATAAGTCAAAAATATAAATCAAAAGGCAAACATCCCCATGAAAAAAAGAAAAAAGGCAAAAAAAGGAATATTCTGAGGCTTTCCCCTTTAAAAATAAAAAATAAAAATGAAATATAATAAAAAAATAAAAAAATAAAAATATCAATATTACAAAATAGTGTGGGGTTGGAGGGGAGGAATGGAACAATTAATAAGGAGTTAAAAAAAAAAAAAGACACACACTGCCTTTTATTTATCCAAGGCTCTTATTTGACTTCTCCACAAATTTCAAAGCCAAACTTCAAATATTCATTTGATAATAGAAGTTCCAAAGAGCACCTGTATAAACATCCTCCAGTACTCTTCCCTCTATCTTATCATTTCCAGTAGTCTTGAGAAAAGTTTTTCAAACAAAAGTTTTTCAACTTCAAACAGAATATTTTTCAAGCCTCTAGTTGGCAGTGTTACAAAGTTTATTCAATCCACTCCCCCTTCTTCCCCCCTGAAAAAAGCCTAAAAAGAGAAAAAAAAGTATGTATGTATATTTATATATATTAAAAAAAAATATTAAAGGGGGCCTCTATTTTAAAAAATATAAACAGTCAGAAAGGCAAAGAGAAAGCAAGTAAATATAAAAATATAAAAGAAAAAAACCAGTCTGATTAGCTAGATCGCAATAGAAATTCAGTAAAGAAAAAAAAAAGTAAAAATAAAAAGCCAAGCCTCACTTTGACATCACTAAAACAAAAATGCTGCTAAATCAAATTCTGTCAATAAGTTTACAGATTTCTTCTAATATTAGAGTGTTCTTAAGTCCCAAGCTTAAAAAAAAGATCCTCACCAGCCGATACACTTCTTTCTATCCCATTCTTCCGGAGCTGTCCCAGCTTCAGCAGCCATGGCTGCCTCTCCGCCGTTGGCAAAAGAGCTTCTTCTGGATCGACCAGGGACTTGCAATGTCCCCGGAATCTACAGAACGCGCCCTTTGCTGTCACCGTCACTACGAGATGGTTTAGGTCCGTTGGGACTGACCAGGGGCGAAGATATCAGCTATGATCTCGGAGCCCCGAGATCGCAGCTGTATCACGGCGACGAAGCTCCGCCTTCTCTAGTTTAAATATTTATTGTAAACCATCACATAATGGCTACCTTGCGGGTGTGGCCAATTGCAATCCACCTGTTTCCAGAATGCAAACTAAGATTAAAAGGCAAATGAACCAAGAACCTGTCTGTAAGATAGAGGTACAAACCTCAAAATAGAAACACATAATTTTTCTTTCAGAATATTTTCTTGTTTATGAGAGCACAGACAACTGTATATACAAGCAAAAACATCTTTCTTATTCGTATGCTCATGAAATTCACCCCTAACATCATGTCCCTTTGCAACCTCCTTCACATCTCCTGTTGCTCTCAAAATCTCCTCTACTTCCCTTTTTTTTTTTTCAGACTCTGGTTTTCACCACAGTATGTTGTGCTTCTCTAACTTGGATGTCATTTTTTCCATTTACATTGAACAAGCTTCAATTCTTTTCTGATGTATTTCCAACACCTTTCCTGATATTACTCCTTGCAGGAAGAGCATTGGAATTACTCACTGCTGTTTCTAGTGGGGTAAGTGGGATGTTGACTTATTCCAGTCCAATATCTTTATCTCTTTACAAAGTTTAAAATTCACATAAAACGCAAAGTAATTCTGTGAATAAAGTCAGCAATATCTGAAGGATTTGAAGTAGAAATATTCAGAACCAAATTCTGCATGATTTTATAACCAATTATAGTGTTTAAGACACCAGGCTAGTGGCCATGAGTTTTTATCTTTCCTCAGCTAAAACCAAACTGGTTGGCCTTGGGCAAATCCCTTTCTCTTAAACTTAGGAAGGAGACAATGGCAAACCACTTCTAAAATCTTGCCAAGAAAATTGCAGGGGTTCATCCAGTCGGTCACTAGGAGTTAAAAAAATGATTCAAAGGTGCATGCAAGCATATGCATGCACACTTACACACTTACACACATACACAGGCTAGAAACCAGTAGATATGAATAGTACTCCTGTTTTAGGCACAAAAGCAGCTGGGTTACCCTGTGCCAGTCAGTCTATTTCAGCCCTCGGAAGAAGACAATGGCAAACAATTTCCAGCCCCCACCACACACCCCATCCTCAAAAAAAAAAAACCTTTGTCAGGAAAACAGCACTGGCTAGTCAAGGAATCAAAAACTGATTCAAAGAAACAACGTAGGAAAGTGTCAAATTGTTACTGACTGTAAGTGTACGTTTTTTTCCCATAGACACAGTATTTTCCAGATAGATTCCATGTTACTCTATTGCAGTAAAAACATCAACAAGAGTAAAACAAGATTCTTCTGGGAATTTAGAGGAAAATTTTATTAAGGCATTAGCTTTTATGCAACAGACTAGCCCTTAAATATTTTTGCCACAATAAATCTGTCAACCTTTTATTTAGGAACTTACATTTTGTTTCTAAATATTTATTGGATACTATTACATCAATTGTAAGAGAAATTTCTTTCAAAATTTCCCCTAGAGATTATTTAAATCAGAGACCAGCATACAAGTCCATTGAAGCATAGATTCTTTGTTACAGCAATGGAAGCAGCCAGCAAATTCTAAAAGGGACAGAGATGAAAACTCTCTGTAGTTATGCAAATTAGGATTATACCTGTAATCTGTATAGGAGAATAATTTATTTGGTATAGCAGTATGTGGATAATGCTGAGGTAAGGTTAGAGACGTAATTAGGTTTATTGCAAAATAGTAATGAGGTTTTGTATTGCAAAAACCAAAATTGAATTGGACAAAAGTCATATTCTTTGAATAAATGTTACCATTGGCTCTCTAGGTAGTTTCTCTAGGTATTTTATTTTAGTGGTCCAGTGATATTTCTATTCCTGATCAACATACCCATAGCTCCTGTCTTGAAATTCTATTGTGTGGTTTGTGTTTTCCATTTCCTTGCAGATGGTTTCCTATATATATATCACTCACATGGAATACCTAAGGGCAGGGGTTCTTAACCAGGGATGCTCGCACCTCCTGGGGGTGCAAGATGATATTTCAGGGGGTGCAAAAACTTGGGTTTAGAAGTTTCAAAATTATAATGTATATGTATAATTATTTATTTTTAAGGGGTGCTGTTGAGGTAATTCCCCGTTAGGAGAATGAGTGCCTACAGGGAGACGTATTTGAGAGAAGTGTTTGAATAATACAAACACAGCACACCGTACAGTAAATGTAGGTTTTTACTTCCAGAAAAGTTTAAGCAAAGTTCAAAACAAGCAGTCCAAAGTCATTCACAAGTTAAATCAGTCAGTTTTCAGTCCAGGGATAATCCAATAACAAAGTCCAGTGTCAGAAACAGTTCAGTAACAGATTTACATCAAATCCAGGAATATCAGTCAATTAGGAGGATGGCAATACTCTCCAACAGAAGGAAAAAGAGAGACTCACTAAGACACACTCTGAGACTAAGACTAAGATAACCCAGGTTTCTGGCTCCATCTTATGGCCGTTTGAGAAACCACATCCAATTACACATTTATGATTCTTTTAAAGAGACAGTATTAAAATGCCTATCCTGGTTTATATATTTCCAACCCAAATAGCTGTTAGGTGACTTATATTCCTAACAGGTGCAAGAATATATCAGAAGCATTCTAGGGGGGTATAGAAAAGGTTGGGAACCCCTGCCTAAGAATATACAGAATAATTCAAAGATTATTGCTACAAGCTCCTGCAGAATTATTTTTTCCCCAAGTTAGAAAACAGGAATGTGAGCAAGTCCCAATCCCAAAATGCATTAGAAGTGGTGGTATATTCTTCCTGGAAAAAAAAATAATAGTAGTGTGTAGAATCAATGCATTTTGTTCTTGGTTTCAAGTTTTATCTCCATTAATCAACAGCTCTTATGAAAGGAAGATACTCTCCCTTGGATTACCATCATTAAATCCAGAGCTCTGTGATTTTGCAACATCATCATTAAAAAGATACCTCTGACACACTCCTATCAAGACTGACAGGTATTTGAACTGCCCAGATTTGGGGGGGGGGTGAGTGAAATAGCAGCTCCCCCCTCAAGGTTGGTAGACATTCTGGGGGTCTTCTGGGACTTGTAGCTCCTGCTTGAAGAACAGGTGTCAGCTGTCACTAGGAAGGCCTTTGCAATTCCATGTGGTGGTGCCAGTTGTGCCCCTTCTTAGATTGGGGGGGGGCATTCAGAAGGAGAATCATACTCTAGTGATTTTGTGACTTGGCTACCACAGTACTATCTACATGGCACTATCCTTGAAGGCTTCAAGTGATCCAGAATGCAATAATTTGAGCAGCAACGGACATGCCTCAGTATGCCCATCTCTGCTTCACAAGCTGCTTCAGTTGCCAGTTTATTTCAGGGTATGATTTAAGGTACTGATCATTACATATAAAGCTCTACATGTTATATAGGGCAGGGCTGCTTCAGGGACTGCCTATCTCCCATAATATCTGCTCAGCCAATTTGACCCTACAGGTTTGATGCACCTTGGGTTCCATCAGTTAAATCAGGGGTGTCCAACCTTGGCCACTTTAAGACTTGTAGACTTCAACTCCCAGAGTTCCTCAGCCAGCAAAGTTAAATAATGTCATCCATCAGGACCCCAAAAGCATGCCTTCTTTGGAAGCGGTGCCTGCCCTCTGGAAAGCAGTTCCTCCTGTGATCCAGATGGGCCCCACTCTGCTGTTGTTTAGAACAGTGGCCCCCAACCTTTTTTGTGCCACGGCCCGGCACCGGCATCACAAAATGATCTGCAGCCCGGTACCGGCATCAGCACGCATGACAAGGCAAGGCAAGCCGAGCGACCGGCCAGCCAGCCATCCCCCGCTTCTCCCCGCCACCTTCAACTCCTCCTCTCTGTACCTTTTTTGTGCTTTCTTAATCTCCTCCACCATCGGGACGGCTCTTTGTTCGAAGCCGCCCCCCCCCTTCGATGAAACTAAAGCGTGAAGATTCCTTCAGGACCCAAATGCCGCTTTCCAACCAGAAAAGCTCACCTGGAAGCACTTTCTCATCGAAACAAGATGGTGGCGCCCAGCAAACTGGCGGTCTGGTAGAAAGTGATCCACGGACCAGTACCAGTCTGGGGCCCGGTGGTTGGAGACCCCTGGTTTAGAAGAGCCATAAAAACCTGGCTCTTCACCCAGGCCTTTTGAGAAAGGAAAGTAAGACATCTTGCTTCTTTCCATCTGGTCTGTTGTTCTTGCCGTCTTTTATTAGCTTTATTGCAATTACTTGTTTGATTGCTGTGAACATCCAGAGTCATTGGGCATAAGGGGTGGGGAGCATACAATTTTAATAACTCATCCTTTTTTTGTACAGCTGGCTGACAATTTGTTTCTCCTGGGAAAGCAGATTTAGGGAAGGGGTTATTGACTTGTCATATCAAACGCTATTTTCTTTTTTCTAAAATAGAAAAGGTGAGACAGAGAGATGAAAACAGAAGGGGTGGTGGGGGGGTATTTGTAATACATAATACCATGTTCTTATGAAAACCTTTCTGTTTTATTAGCTGGGGACATAGTCCCGAGCTATTAAGGCAGAGGAAGAAGCACATGGATCGCTCTTTTTTGCTACATCTTCAGTAAACATTTTCTTTCTCTAATTAATTCAAAAACTATTCCCAGCTCACCTTCTGACTTGGTTTGTACATTATATTAAGAGATTTCCTGTATGAATAAAACATAGCAGCTCTTAAGGCCTTCATTAAACTGGCTTTTCCATTGGCACTTCCTGTAGTAAAAGAAACAGGATTTTCCTAGAAAACCTCACATCTATAGCATCAAAGTGTTCTGATCCAATCCTTGTTCAAATTAAACAAACACAAACTGTGTAAAAAGCAAAACTTTTTTAATGCGGTGCTGGGAATTCTGCATTCCCAGCCAAGAGTCAGTCAAAGTTAATTGTCTGATATCAAAAGCAAGCCAAGGCTGCCAAGAACAGAAGACTAATTACTAATTAAATATCCAATGACAGAAGTTTCAAAAATAAACCAGAGTAACCAGGGCTTCAATGACAACGCTGAGAACTTATTTGCTTCCTGCAAAGAACACATCCCCAAGGGCTGGTTTTTATCCCTTACAGGAGGAGCAATCACCTTCTAGCTTTACCCCCGAGTCGCCCTTGCTGCTTCAGCTACTCTTTCCTTCAAGCAGCCCTGTGTGCGTGCGCACTGGGCATGGCTCCCTGGGGTCCTCTTCATCACTGCTGCCAGACTTCACAAGCTCCGAAGGAAGCACCCCACTCTCCGATAGTCCTGGCCCCATCCCTGCATCACACGCAGGCCCCTTGTTCTCGCTATCAGAGACTTTGGCCGTCTGCACCTGATGAAAACAGGCCCAGCACAAAGGCCCAGTAATTTAGAAAGCAGTATCTGGGGTCAGATATAAGATCATGTTTAAAACACACTGTAATTCCTTTCCTTTCTTTCTTCCCTTCCCTTCCCTTCCCCTCCAATGCTCTCCAAGAAATCTAAATTCTTCTCTCATTACACACACACACAAACTCACCTTCCTTTCCCTTTCAACCCCTTTCAGAGTTTAGTTGAGCCAATGTCAAAGACTGCTATCCATTCTCCCATCGAATTGCTGTACATGTTATCCTCGACTTACAACAGTTCATTTAGTAGACCCTTCAAAGTTACAAAGGCACTGAAAAATGTAACTTATGACCGTTTTTCACACTTAACAACAGTTGCAGCATCTCCATGGTCACATGATCAAAATTCAGACTCTTGGCAACTGCACTCATATTTATGACTGTTGCAATGTCCTGGGGTCACATAATCCCCTTCCAACAAGCCAAGTCAATGGGGAAGCCAGATTCACTTAACAACCAGGTTACTAACTTATCCACTGCAGCAATTCACTTAACAACTGTGGCAAGAAAAGTCGTAACATGGGGCAAAACTCACTTAACAAATGTCTCAGTTAACAAATGTTGGGCTCAATTGTGGTTGAGGAGTACCTGTAATTATAACAGGATTGCAATTGCAGTAAACTGGGAATTTGGGTGAGGGAAAAACCAGTATTTTGTATTTCCTTTCTGTCGTGTAGCCACATACGCTTTCCTTGTTTTTCAAATTTTCCTCATTTTTCTTTTTTGATAAACAACTAATTGTACAAATATACATTGACCACTTGGCTAGAATAGTAAGCCTGACTTGGGATGGAGGACAGATGTTTTCATGAACCAATCAGTTTTGGAACAATTAAGGTCTAAGCTTTGCTGGAATCTGCCCAATGATACAGACAAAATAGAGCAAGCCACAGCTTACGATGTTTATAGTTGTACAGAGTGATCATTCCTAAAGGATGCCCATTTTATTCTGCTTCAAGGGCTGCGTAGTGGTTGGACACTTGTATGTAAGGACTAAGTCACTTTGGTAAAATTTAGCATACTGGCATAAAGCAAACCAAAATGTAAGCTAGTTTTCAATGAGCATGGTTAACTCTTTTAACTTTTTATATTTTTGCATTAAAAATTAATTTTTTTAGAGTTAAAATCAAACTGGGAAGCATTTAACAATGCAAACTTAAAAAAAATGAAACGATCATATTCCAGTCTTTAATGAATAGAAAAAATAAAATAAAACTAATCCTATTGCGGGACTATTTCCAAAATTTGGAAAATTGAAAACAGATAAGCATCTCATCTACAGACTGAACTGTGAATCCAGTCACAAAGTCACTAATAGCAGTATCTTATCATTTCACAAATTATTTTCAGGTATATAACTTACAAAACATACTAGAATTGACCTTGCTAACTTCAGAAAACTTTTTTTATTCTCTCATTCCCATGTAACTCTAAATCACATTTAATTTGACATTATGGAAATCTCTTCTCGTATTATTGCCATTGATTTTCCTAAATTGTGAAACAAGACGATTTCTTAAAAATAATTTTACCAGAACTAGGACGTATCCTTTCAAAATTAAGAGTAGCAATAGGCCATGAAGATCTGGATGGGATAAACAAGCTCAGATTGAATTTTATCAGGATGGTTTGCCATCCATTGATACAAGGGCAATCTACTAACATTGGGTCTGATAGTTTCTCGTGATAGGATTATACAGAATTGGTTTGTAACCTAGGATTCTCCTGGATTCTTAGGTCCTGTTTGAACAGCAAGGTAGCCTTACACAGTGTAACTGATGCACTAGTTTAGAAATAGCCTGGGCCAGGTTGTTCCAGTTGCAATAACACATACTTTGATCAACACTTAATCAATTCTGCACTATAAGCTACATGGAGTTGCTATTTCTAAAGTTAAGTGTTGATCAAAGCATCTCTTATTGCAACTAGAGAAACTACAACTGGCAGAAAAAGTTTGCTAAACTTCTGATAAGCCACACCCATTTGGTTAAAATAACACCTAATTTTAGAATTACTGCATCCATTGCCAAAAGGCTTCTGGACCAAATTCAGAAAAGTAGTTATTACCTTTAAGTCCTTTAGTGGTCATTTGTAACTTCAGGACATATCATGTAATGCCTTACCAAAATTGAATCTTTCTACTTGGTCTGATCATCAACAGAGGGCCTGTTGCAGGTTTCTCCTTCTTGCAAGATACATGAGGGTTGGGCTTGGCAACAGGTCCTCATTTTATGAATGCTCTCTGCCAAGATGGCCCCTACTCTAGTGGTGTTTTGAAAACAAGCCAAAGTATAATTGTTCCAGTGAGCACTTGGCTCTTTGATTTGATTAACTGAATACGGCATTTAATGTGTTAAGAGTTTCATCGATGATTTTTTTAAAATTATCTAGACTTGAGTTTTATAAATATTTTTGTCCCTGGCCATGTTTTACCCTAATCATAGCCCATTTGGATTGGAACAAGCTATACATATTTTACAAATAAATGAACAAATAAAGATCTCCAAGGTGTCTTCCAGCTTTATTCTGATTGATTGATCTTTGTCTTCTCATCTTTTGTGGGAGATGAATGCTTTATATTCAGCATTAACAGCCTTTATCATGATATCGCTAACGGGTTAACAGACGGCAAGAAATTCCTTGTCTAATTCAAACTTTTCCCACCTCCCATCTTGTATTCTGAAAAATCTAACACAAGTGAAGAAAAAAGGACCACCTTGCAGGCAAAATAGGCCATTTCTCGGTCGAATAGCTCTGTGCGATTTAAAGGACCGCGGGAATCGGGCTCCCAGAATCTGCACTTTCGCGACCTAGCCTTCCCCAATTACGGTCTTCCAGATGTATTAGAATCTGGCTAGGAATTTGGGATCTGCTATTTCGACGCATGTAAGGTCGTCAGATTGAAAAAGGAATGCAGTGAGCTGCCTTTTGCTCTTTTTGTGACAGCGTATTGGTACGCCCCGAGCACGTTTGAAAGTTTACCTAACTTTTCACCATCAAAGAAAGAACCGAGTTCGAAAGAACTTGTGACTGCGTTCTTTTCTAATAGTTTCCGATCATTCTGGCAAAAAACAAAACAAAACCAAAAACCAAAAACCAAAGAAAAAAAAATTCCAGCCGCTTTGACAACCGAACGCTTGAAATGTTGCTTTGCAGACGCTTTCGCCTCCAAAAGGAAGGAATAAAAATCGCATCCTCCGAGTTTCGTTTCCCAGCAATCGGCCGGCCGCTCTTGCCGCGCGCCTAGAAGTATTTTTCTCTTTAATCAGGGAGGATTGAAGAGCGCAACCCCCGTGGAAGACTGCCTCTGCGCAGGCGCAGCGTTGATTTTAAGAAGGGGGGGCCGTGAGGAGGGGCGCTGCACGGGGTCCTGTTGGTTGGCGTCGCCCGCCTCTTTCTCCAGCCTAAGCGCGCCCCGCCTCGGATGCCGTTGCCGCCCCTCCCCCTCTCCTCCTTCTCCTTCTTCTCCTTCTTCTACTACCAGGCGCGCGTCTGACGGGCCGTCGGAACCGGCTGCGAGGCAGGGCCGGATGGATGGATCCCCGGGTTGCCTGGATCCAGCCGGAGCAGAAAGGCCCCGCCAATGCGCTCTGGATGCAGATCTGGGAGACCTCGCAGGGCCGGACCGGCGGCGGCTCTTCGACGTCCTCGCCGTCTTCGCCTGCCTTCCCGCCGACGGCCGCCACCCGTTATTCCTTCTGCCGGTTTAGCCCGGCGGCGACGGCGGCGGCGCTTCCATCGCCCAGCTCCGAGGCCTCCGTTGCTGCTGGCGGACCTCTGTCATCTCCTCAGCTGATCTCCAAGCCGGCTTCCTTGCGCCTTCTCCCTGCCCAGAGCGCGGAAAGACGAGCGCCGCGCCTGCTGCTCCTACAGAAGGCCCCGGCGGCGTCCCTCTCTTCCTCCTCTTCTTCTTCTTCTTCTTCCTCGGCCGAGTCTGGGGCTGACAGCCCCGGTGGTGGTTCTTCCTCGTCGCCGTCCTGCGTCCGGCCCGGACTTGGGGGGCCGCCGCCGACCTCTGGCAAAATCTTGGCAGGCGCCGCTGAAGCGAATTCAACGAAGCAAGAAGAGCTGGAGGAGGGAGGTGGAGGGCAGGCCCCGCGGGCCTCCGGCGTGGCCGTTACCGCCCCCTCCTCTCCCCATCCCCATTACTACCACCACCACCACCACCACTTCCACCACCACCAGTACCACCCGGGGCGCAGGAAACGAGAGAATAAGGCCAGCACGTATGGGATGAACTATCTGCTCTCGGGCGGCGGTGTCGGCACCGTCCGCAGAGGGACCGGCCCAGCTGGCGAAAGCGGCCCCTGCTCTCCAGCCCAGGCCGGCTGTGCCCTCGCTCTCGGCACGCCTTGGAAAAGTAGGCAGTACAGCTCAGGTATACAAGGGTGAGTATCGCGCATAGTTGTCTCTACGCCGTCGTGAAGCCCATTTCAGCTGCCCTGTACCGTGATTTTCCCCATTGAGTCGGATGGGGGTCAAGGAAATAGGGGGTGGTCTTTTCTTCAGAGAAATCCTAGGCAAGAAGGCTCAGTTTGCATTGGGGTTGTGATGGAAAGAAAGCTAGTTTGTTTTCTCTGGGTTGTTCTATAGATAGGATTTAAACGCTGCTGTTTGTCCTGTGGGGAAATGTTAGTTCTAAATAAGCGTTGGGGAAATACTTTCGGAGAGATCATTTGAGTAGTTGATGAGCCTGGAAGAGGTTGCCTGGGTCCACTATACTTCACAATTCAAGGTTCTGTTCAGAGTGGGTGTGAAATTTTTATAAGCATACAGGTAGTCTTTGACTTGCAACTGTAATGGAGTCTGCCAGTTGCTGTCATAACTTGTGATGATTGCGATTCAGGGCATCGTGACTGACTTTTTTTTCTCTTTTTTTGCCAGTGGTTGTTAAGGGAACCCCTCCACACACACCTTTTTTTTTTCTACCTTACATTTTGGCCAAAAATTGGATGTGAACTTGGATTTTTGGCAAAAATGTGAATTGTAATTGCATGACACTAAGATGCTGAAAATGCAAACTGTGTGATGAGCCCCTGAACTGTGGCCATCGTGACTGTGGGAAAGAGAATGGCCATTGGAACTTTGATCCTAAGCTAAGGACCACCTGTACTTAATACGATGTCTAAAATAGTTAATGTTAGTGGTGGCTTTTTAAGTAAAAAATAAATGAGGTGTTATACCTTGCTTTCCCTGAAACATCAGGAATAATGTTTTATGTGTATTTTAAGTGTAATTCTTGAAACACTTTTTCAATACCTAACTAGCCATATGGGCTTTTGAAAATTCTAATTTGTATTAGAAAGTTTGGTACGTGTAAAAGTAAAATATACAATGCCTTTATAGGAGTGTGATCCAAAGCAAACTTCTGTTATACTTGGGTGACATAAAAGTTTAAGTTATCATGATTGGTCACAATGTCAACTGGATAGTTAGACTAGATTTGATATTTGAGCCCTTCTCAAGAACCTGGGATATGCAGATGTTACTGTTTGATGGTGTAAAAGGTATTATCCAGGATGTACACTATTCCAGATAAGGCTGCCTTTGCAATTGACTGATGGTGTTTTTGTCAATGTCGATCATGTTCAAGTGGAGCTCCAGATGATTTCAGATTGCATCCAAGGGCATCTATTACTATTGCTATTAATAAAAACAAAATATAAACAACATGTGAGGTCTGTAAGTATAACCACAAAAATTCATATTTATTGGTTATTGAATAAATTCATATGATATTACAACTTGGATTCTGTGTGACATACATCAATTTAAAATGTTTTAATTAAGGAAAGAAAGAAAAATTGAGGCCCAATTAAAATTCCAGCTGTGGGATCTTCTATTACCCTGCTCCCCATATACAGGGAAAATAGGTTTTTAATAACTTTCCCAAAGCCAACTAATTTGGGACTAAATATATGCTGGAGGAAGGAGGAGAATGGGTGCTGTACTGAAAAAGGCACATCTCTATGTGCTATCAAGGTGGCATTGTTTCAGTTGAAGGAACCTGAAGTGAGCTCTTCCTGTGAGAACATGTGGTACAATAGAAGACAATCTGAGAAAGGTAACCCTGTCACCCATTACATGGGGCATTATGTGTGATTACTAGTAATTTTCATTGGACTTAAGCTTAGCGGGAACTAGAGCAGTTCATAAAGTAGTTAAGTGGATGTACTGAGGTGTGTCCATAAGTACATGTGCTGCTTTTTTGTGGAATAATTATAGCTCCTGGATAATTTACAAAGGTAGCTCCATGTTCAGCGAATTGCACTGTCTAATTTGGCAGCAATAAAGCATGACTGACTATAAACAGAACTTGCCAAATCAGGAATGTACAATTGGTACACAAAACATAAAAGTTGTATGAAAGCCACCTGGGCCACAGCTGTCATCCGCTCAAGCAAGAACTACCGGTATAAATTCAGAAGAGCCCCCAAATTATATGCAGTTTTAAATGGAAAAGTATAAATCCCCACTTACGATTCCCCAATATGGAAGTATCTCTACCAGAATTAAGGGGCTCCAATCACTTGGTCCTTTTTGAGCTGAAGCCTATTCTTCATTCAGTCGTCTATAACATTCAGGCATTGAGCCAAAACCTTGACAAACACTTGGTCAGCTAAGAGCAGGGTTACACAATTGAGTATCAACATAATGATGAGACTGCGTTCCCATGCTAATGGATTACTTCCCACATAGGTGTGTGTAAATTTTAAATAAAAATGGGAGAAAATGAAACCATGAGGCACTCATAAACAGGAGACTTGCTTTATGTCTAGACTGTTTTACTCCAATACCAAGTTGCTAATGTTTCACAGACTTTTGGCAAGGATGACTAGATTCCCCTTCAACTATGTTGGTTTGCTTCTTTTTCATTCGGTATGGTTTTTTTTTTTATCCTCCTTGCCATCTTTTACTTTGTTCCTTGCTGTATTTTTTCTTGGTTTTGATACTTTTTCTTGTGAGCTGTCCAGAGTTGTTGGGAGATGGTAAGCATGCACATTTACTTTGGATCAGCCCTAGAGGAAAGAGTACAGTTTAGCCTTTAGTTAACAATGGTAATTGGAACCAGAAACTCCATTGCTAAGTGATTTGGTTGTAAAGTGCAACATCACATGACTTTTCCACTTATGATAACAGTTCTGGCAGTTGCAATTGTTAGGCACATTCTGCATTATAATTAAGAATGATTTTACAAGTCCATTTGTAACCTCCTAATGGCTTCCCCATTGATATTGCTTGTCAGAAGCTGGCAATGAAAGTCATAGATGGCAGTCATGTGCAAGCACCCAAATTGTGGTCATGTGACTGGGGAAGCTGCAATAGCCTCAACTTCAAGAACCAGATACAGGTCTCCTCATTCAGTGCCATTGTAACTTTGAATAATTGTTAATGAACAACTACATATAACATTTGATAAGGATACTGAGTTAAATAATATTTTGAACAAATTCATAATAAATTATTTTCTTATTAATTTCAATGTAATGGCATATTCCTCTCTTGAATTAATTTTAATATGCTTAAAACAATTTTCCGCGATTTCCAGTCATCCATTTTAACATAATTTAGTTCTCTTATTATAAGTAATAAGAATACTACTGGTTCTACTGTCATTATTTGTATAATGACAGTATATGTCATCACTTATATTATTTAATTCTGTTTCAAATAATATCCATTCTTTCCCCCCGAAAAAAGTTTTGTCACATTCTATACAGACCGAATCCACCAGACTGAGAATGCTTGTAACTTTTCTACAACAAGCAAGTTTGAAATATAAAATAAGAATGGTGATATTTTCTTATGCTTATCTCTTCCCCTTTTTGTTCCAGTTGAACTGAGTGCTCTTTGTTTTACTAGAATCTAGATCTTTGGTGTCTCTTCTACCATATATATGCAAGGAAGGAAACACTTTTGTAGAAATTTTTGTGGGCTTCTTGTATTTAATAGTAATAAATATTTTAATTTTTAAGAGAATAATATATTGTAATAAAGCAATAAAATAAACATGCAATAATATTGAAAAACTATCTTGAAAAAACAAATAAGCCAGATAACAGACAACAAATATAATAAAATAGTACCTGAGAAAATATTAACCTTAACAAATTGCTCATTTAACTTTCTGGAATGAACTTTCTGTATATTGCTTTTATTATATAGTGTCAGAAATGTTTCTTTGTGTTATACAGTATTTCTTGATTCTTATGGCATTGTTAGCAAAATTGTGCTTGCAATTTTTATAAATAGACCTTTCCTTCTTGGCTTCACTGTAATGATGGGTCACATTAATTTTTCATGGTTAGGTATTATTTGACACTTTCAAAGTTATTTATTTCAAATGAAGGCAAATATACGTGTCCCAAGATAATGTTGCAGGATCCAATCTGGGTTGGTCATCTGGAGTAGAGGTTTAGTCTTCTGAGCATCTAATATAACTAGGATAGGAAAGGAATTCCATAATCAAAGCACCTGTATCAAGAACATCTCTGAAGTTTATGTTATTCTCTCTCCTGAAACAGCCAAGAGAACATTAACAATACACAGTAAACAGTGTTCCTTAAAAACAATTGAAGAGCCTTTGGTGTTCTCTGAGCTTGCTTATTTTCCAGCAGATATTCATTGCCCAAACTAAGTAACATCATCAGTGCTAGTAAGGAGTTTGCTGTCAGTTTACATTCTAATGTCTTGCCCTGTCAGTATTAAAAACTATTTAATATAAAAAACAAGCAATAAAATGCTCTCATATTAAACAACACTGTAAACTATTCAGAGTTCAACAGCCATCTATCAGACCAGTTAAAACTAATTCAGGGCTGTAATTACTTTTGAACCTAGACACTACTTTCCTAAGAATGTTCTGAATATGTACAGCCATTATCCCCTAAAACATCATCTTAAGAAGATGATAAACCAGTTGCTATGGTAAACAAATGTGATGAGTTTAAGTAGTAAAGTTTAAATTAAATATTTGCTTGAGTTGACAACCCTGAAGCCTCAAAAGATGGCCTCAGCGTTCTGTTTTCTATGGGTGCATTACTTGGAACACTGACATAAGTACATGTATGATCCCTTATGTACAAAGTAGGGGTGTCATAACATTTTTGCAAGCATATGCCACTGTATTTATAACAGTAGTAAATGAATGTGTTGGTAACATTCCTCATGCTCATGCAAATTGATGCACTTGAAAATAAATGCACAAAGCAAATTAAAACATTCTTTGATTCCTCTTTGAACATATATCCAAGTCTGAATGTGATATCCCAAGTTTATATTTAATTTCCTGAAGTAGCTGTCTCGTATTTTATCTAAGGCCTAGATTCTTATTGATTTCCAATGCAAACCACTGCTGAGTATTAACAGTCAAATTTACAAGTAAACTATATTATTAGTTTAATATAGTGGTACCTTTCCACACTATATTATTCTTGGTGTATCATACTGATATATTGAGTTCAAAAAAGTTCAGTAGTGCCTGTAAGATTGTGATAAGAATGGGCAGCCAATAAATTTTACAAATAATAAATAAAACTTAATGCCAACTTCTATCAAGCTATTTATTTGCTTATCATAATTTAGCAGTGTGTTTATATTCTGTTCAGTTTGTATATTTTAGTCTCTACATTCCAGCCTTTTTTGGGGCTGGTTAATATAAAAATTATAACCATCACATTTTTTCATAAATGCTTTACTTGATGGATATTACATTTTATCTTACGGCTTTTTATATGCATAAAAATTGGGTATGAGGAATAGGACAGTATTCTGGAAGAAGTTGATTGGAACATTGAGTGATAATTTTCTTGGTTGCTGAAGATGGACTTTTCAAAATCATTAATTTCCATCTAGCTAGAAAAGCAGAGCTGCTATTTTGCTGTTTCATAGTGGAAGCCTTCTCCCATCATGCTTGATGTAGAGATACATAAATGGATAAACAGATCTAAGAGAAGCTTAATGGTGACAGTACAGGTCCTAGACTTACAACAGTTCATCTAGTGACTCTTCGAAGTTACAATGGCACTGAAAAAAGTGACTTAGGACAGTTTTTCATAAAACTGTTGCAATATTCCTCTGATGATGTGGTCAAAATTCAGACATTTGGCAATTGACTCACATTTATTATGATTACAGTGTCCCAGGATCATGTGATCACCTTTTGACAAGTAAAGTCAATGGAGAAACCAGATTTACTTAACAGTTGCATTGTTAACTTAATGACTGCAATAATTAACTTAACAATTGTGGCAAGAAAGGTTGTAAAATGGAGCAAAATTCATTTAACAACTGTCTTGCTTAGCAGCAGAAAATTTGGACTCAATTTTGGTCATAAGATCTACCTGTATGGTCTTTGGAATTTAGTGGGAATAAGCTTCTTTTGGGTCCTAGCTACTATGCAAGGCTTAAGAGACAAGGAAAGGCCCAAATTAGTTTTTGTATTCAGCATAAAATGCTTAGGGACTAGAAAGGGATATCTTGGTTAGGCGCTAGCTACTTCTGCAAGCTTAAGGTCTATTACTATTTTCCAAGAATGTGAAGTTGCTCTAAGCAATGATGGCAAACTACTTTCTTTTGTTCATAAAGAGCCATCTATTTCCATTTGCAGAAGCTTAGTAAGTCCCATTCATCCTGATTACCTTATTCATAGCGAGATGGGTGAGTGGAGGAAGGTGAAGGCTACAATTTCATGTTCAAATTTCAGCCTTAGAAGCCTGAGAAGTATAGAAGATCACTTATTCCTGAGACGCATTCCTAGGTTCAGGATACAGTGTTTTCCTGCATTCTACATCTCCACATTAGATACTGTTTGACATTATTTGTTTTTGTCCAGTGATATGTAATAAATTATGTACTTAGCTTCAAGCAAGGGCAAAACAATAGCTTGTGTCTCGGAAGGTTCCTAAAGGGCAACAGAGAGTAACGAAGGGGGAATAAGTAGAATCAGCCAAGATAAAAGATTCATTAATAGCAAAAACTTCAGATGACTATAGAATGGTCATCTGAAGTCTTAGCATCAAAATCCTGAAGGCAGTACTGATTTTCACAATAAGTGGTTCTGAAAGAGAAGTGCTTATAGTCCCCAGTAAGTAGAAATTCAACTAGGAATCCTCTTGGAGAAAAAGTGTAGCAATTTCAATTATTATCAGAATCTGAGGCTATGTGTATGTGATCTCCCAGAAGATCTGGTAGAAAGGACACCAGTAAATGGACAAGGAAAGTAACACTCCTTAGAAAAGAACATATTGCTTGCATACAAGTAGTAGTCATCATCAATGCAAATGAGTGTGAGTTTTGTCTTATGAACAGGAAGCAAAATCTACACTCGCACAGATGAGGTAATTTACTTGTCTAGTTGGGGTAATGAAATTTTTGCAAGCCGATAGCTTAGAGAGCACCAAAGATTCCACAGCAAAATTCAGAACAGATCTCTTTTTGGATGGCCTACCATTAGCATTAGAAGTGATCACCCAATAAACTTATGGCTTAGAAATTGCTTGGTAGAAAACCAATTGAAAGCTAACATAAGGAAGAAGCTACTCAAAGAGGCAGTCACATAGGGAGAAATCTTTTTTTTTTCTTTTTTTTTTTTTAAACAAATTTTATTAATTTTACAGAAAACACAATACATAATCCAGGCATAACAACTTGAAAAGTCTTTTCTAAAAAAAAATTAATAATAATTAAAAAAGAAAGCCAATAGAACATATAAAATAATTTCAAATTGTAATATCAATATTTACATTATCTATTTAACTTTATATCTTATCCAGACTTCTCCTTTTATCCAAATTATATTTAATAAAATTTTATTGCCTTTCATAAACATACAAAACACAAAACATAAACAAAACTAAAAGATCTTTTCTGAAGGCTGTCTGATCCCAGGTTGAAACTCTTCACACAGACACAAATTCAAACATCATATTCACTTTATATATCCTTCCATATCTTATTATCATTTTCTTTTCTTTCTTTTTTTAAAAAACCAATTTTATCAATTTTATAAAAACAGTGCACAAAGAATCAAGGCATAACAGCTTATAAATTCTTTTCTAAGAAAAAATAATAAAAGAAGTATCTATTTAACCATATCTTATCCCAGCTTCTCCTTTTCATCCAAATTATTTCTTGTTAATTAAAATTTTATTGCCTTTTATCAATATACAAAACCCAAAAAAAAACATAACAAAACCTTTATATATCCTTCCATATCTTATTACCATTTTCAATAACATTCTTTGTCTGTTCTATTTCCAACTATCCATTCATCTTTTTTCTTTTACTATACTTCTCCGATACACTAATTGGAGTGACGTCTTTAACTCATTACCCGAATTTAAAAGTACTTCATATAACACTTAATTTATCTTGGGATTCTGTTTAATAGATTCTAAAATTACACAATGAATTTTATACTCTAAATACACATATAAAAACACAATCTTACATACCCTCCAGAATTCCTCTTTTATCCTTAATTAAATTCACCCATTGTCTCTGAATAAACTTTTTTTTTTAAGATCTTGCTTCCCACCATTGAGGCTTCTCCTCCCCCCCTTTCTCTCTTGCTTATTCTTCTCCTTGCCCTTTTTACCCTTTTGTCTCTCCTCCTCCCTTTTCTTACTCCATTTCCTTTGCTTTCTAACCTTGCATCCACCTTTCCTCTCATTTTTCTCTTTTTTGGTTGTTTTATCAATTCTTAAAATCCCCTTTTTCTTATCCTTTTTCTCCTCCTCCCTGGAAAGAACCCATTGTTCATCAAAGATGGCTTCTTGTTCCTCTTCTTCTTTGTCCCAGTCATTCTGCTGCGTAGTCAACTTTTTATAAGTACATAACGCCATTTCTAAAAATTGAAACAAAGTGCCCAAAGTATCTTCCTTTTTATATTTTTGATATTCAGTCTTTAGTTCATCCACAAGCGATGCCATCATGAAAGGAGAAACTTTTCCCAAAACAACCACAAGTATTTTTAATCAAAAATAATTCAAAAAAAGTTCCAAAAATTAATACTTTTCTTCCTTCTTCTCTTTCTCTTTCTGGGGTTAATGTTTAATCAAAGAGGTCCAATTACCATATTCTTTGGGATTCTAGGCAATCTCCTCCTTTTTCAGCTTCTGCTCCAATTTTTTTTCCTCTCCCTTCCCACTTGCAACATCAATTTTAAATAATCAGAAATCCATACCTCTAATAAGGGTTTTCCAATTTCTTAAGTTTTTCAATGTCCAAGAACCCTTTTGTCCCTTAGCTTCAACTTTCAGAATAATTCACCTTCAATGTCCAATATGTCCAAACATATCTGCTGTTTCCATGGGGTGGGAGAGTGAAGAAAAAAAAAAGTTCCCTTTAACAGCTTCTCCGCCGCTTTCGATCTTCTTAGGGATACAATTATCCTCCAGCAATTCAGACAGCTCAGTTCCAACGAATTTGAAAGATGTTGATTGACCTGGCTCAGCCAGCACTTTCACTCTTCTTGCTTCCTCCAGCACAATCTTACTCGGTTGCTGGCTTCTTCGTGGCGGACATTGCTGACCGCCGCTCCACCACCTTGGGAAAAAGGGGTTTTTCCGGATGAGGAGGGGGTCTGCGGCACCCCCAACCTCCTGTCCGGCTCCACTCTCTGTTCGGCTGTCCCTACAGGGCAGCCATATTCCTCTGACCCGTTTGGATCGGGGGTACCTCGGTGGCAAGCGCAGCAGGAATCGCGAGCGGTCGCGAATTCCTGCTGCCACCGAAGCCACGCAGAACCGGAAACCAGGGAGAAATCTTATCTATAGCTCTGAGGAGGAAAGCAGATAGAAGTCCTGCATCATGTTTTCATATTAAAGATCAAACCTTCTACTTTCTTTGGATAGGAAGTGGACAAGGAAATACATACTTCAGCTTCCAGACTCAGTTAAGCACTATTTGCTAAAAATGGCAAAGACCAAGGAAAATACTCTTCATGGTGATATTATTACTCCTAAGAGATCGCTCAACTGTAGAAATTCTGGTCTACTCTCAGACCAGATGAGTGCTGGTACTCAGGCAGAATATACAATAGAGTTCATACAAATGAATATCATACTTATCAAAGGCAAAGGTGAGTGATCTGAGAAAGATCGGCAGTTAAGAAGTGTGAAAAATAAAATAAAATAAGTTTCCAAGAACATCTCATGACAAATTGCATACCTCAGATGGTTTCCCCCCCACACTGCTAAGAACAATAGATATTGGAAAAGCTTATCCTTAACTTATTAAGATTATCTTAGAATAATCTTATTAGGCATTGAAACTTTAGAATTAACATGCTGAAATAAAAAGTAGAAGCCATTCTACTTCCTAGATTCGTAGGTTTGTTAGAGGCTTATATAAAGTTCTCAGTCAGAATTTCTCACTAGTGCGTTCATAGGTTTCATACAAGAGCGCTCTGTTTCAGTTCAGACTACAGCTATTTTTCAATTTATGACCACAGTTGAGACCAGAATTTCCATTGCTAAGCAAAGCAGTTCAATGAATTACTCCTAATTTTACAGCCTTTTACAGTTATTATTTATGCAATTGAGTGAACCATGCAGTCTGGTTTCCATCATTGATTTTTGCTTGTCAGACTTTCCCCATCTGGGAAGGTCTCAAATAACAGTTGTATCACTCAGACATTGCAGCTGTCATAAATATATGCTGGGCTTCACATAATTTAACAACCGGTTCTGCACTAGGCGAAAATGTGAGCATGCGTGTGCCTTCTGCGCTTGCACGCAGCTTTAAACCCACAGAGATTTCATATGTACAGCTTCTCGGGCAGCCATTGTGAGTAGAGTGGGTGAGGCACAACAATTAGCTGGGCTGCATGGGCAGGGTGAATGAGCCAGAGTGAGATATATAGGATGGGATAGCACTGGGGTAGGTGGGTGGGCACAGTTGGTGGTTGGCACTGCCAGTACGGGCGAACCAGTCTGAATCGGCAAAAGCTCACTTCTGGCTGGTTGCCAAGTGCCAAGTTTTGATCACATGATTTGGAATGCTATGACAATTGTAAGTATGAGGAATGATTGTAAGTTACTTTTTTCAGTGCTGTTGTAAATTTGGGCGGTCATTAAATGAATGGTTTAAGTTGAAGATTACCTGTGCTCATTTTCAAGCTGGCACAATCCCCCCAATATAGTCATCAAAGCAGTGGAAGTTCTTATGTTGCATTTAAGAACACAGATTCATCTTTATACGTTGAATGCATTTTGAAGCCAGGAAAGAAAGGCTAGTATGCAGAACGTTAGCACATCTGAAGCTGGCAAGGTTACAGAGCAAGATGACTGTAGTGATTCCCTCTCTCATTTCAGCATCAGATTACCAACTGAACCCAGTTGCATATAACATTGCCAAGCAAGGTAATCCAATCGTTGCATTAGTCGGCTAGAGTAGTAGACAGTTTGGCAGTGGGAATGCCACTCAGATGACCAAATATGCCAGTCTTAGGTGATGGAGAGTGGGAACACTTCCAAGGTAGGCCAAAACTCATAGTGAATAATGATCCCATTAGGAGTCAACAATGATAATCAACAAACTAGAGTGGAGGAAAATGAAAATGTGTGTGAAAGAATTTTTCAAGAATATGGAGATATATTGACTTGTTCATGACAGTAGATTATAGGCATGTTAAATGCTTCTTTTCTTAATTTCAAGACAACAAAATGAGGGAATCAATGCCCTAATGGTTGACAGAACAAGTCATGCATACAGCATTTCCCAAAGTGCCATTCAAATTAAGCTATTTGGGTACTAGAAAATTCTAATCAATTCATTCTAGACCAGGAGGCCATGTTTTTTTTTCTTTTGAAGGAGACCAGACAGGAAACAGCAGTAATTCCTGAAAAGTTCAGACATCCTATCTCAAGTTCTAGTGTTGCAGTGAGACTCAAAGTAGCAACAGATATGCTAAAAATTAACAAGCAAGCCCGAAACCTTCAAGTTCAACAATGGAGACCATATTCTTTTAGATGGTCGGGTGCATATTTGAATAATGATGCAAAAGTTAGAAATCTTTGGTATTGATAATAGAGATCCCTGAATTATTGCACTCTCTAGAGAGAGAGTTGAAAGTGCTAGCAACAATCAGGTTGCAGATGCCGGCAATTACTGTAGATCAGGGGTGTCAAGCTCGATTTCATTGAGGGCCACATCAGGATTGTGTTTGGCCTCAGGCGACTGGTGTGTGTGGCCAAGATGGGCATGGCCAGCTCAATGTCAAAGCCTCCAGTGGCCCTCTCCTCAAAAACAGAGCTCGGGGAACATGCCGCCCACTGGGCTGTTTTCGTCCACAATGGCCTCCTGCAACCCTCTGGCAGCGAAAATGGAGCATGGGGTATCCTCTGGCTCAGTTTTCATTGCAGAGGGTTGCAAGAGGCCATCATGACTGAAAATGGAGCCCAGGTGGGCTGCGTGCAGCCTCCCCGAGCTCCATTTCTCGAGCAAAGGCACCGTGGGCTGCTCCTTTGCTATTTTCAGAGCAGCCTCACAGGTCAGATCTAAGCACTCTTCGCCCGATCCAGAACTGGCCTGTGGGCCTTGATTTTGCTTTATATCTGATTGTCTGGTACCAACAGATAGCACCTTCCTCAGAAAATCTTCATGTGAATTGCTTAGGCATGAATGTGTCTCATCCTTAATCATCCTCAATGATCTACTATTTACTACATTGTACTCATCATTAGTACAGAACTCAAGTTTTTAATTTTTCCCTCAAACCCATTAGACAAAATCCCACTAACTTTCTTAAGTCTGTTCTTTAGTATCCCTAATCTCATCTTGGAGAGATAAGAGATGGAATGCTTTCAGTTGGTGGGAGGTTCCACAAGGACAAGTCTTGTATCTTTATCCCTGCTTCATACCTCAAATAAAATTCTTAATTTCATTAACACAAGAGATTATGTTTTCTAGCTTCTTGGTTCCAGGGAGATGAGCTCGGCTCTGAGGATTTAAGAAACAATGTACTGTGGGGATATGAAAGACTCATAATATCTTTCTTGCAAACAGGATATCAGTAGTGATTAAACTTTCCTCTCCACAATTAACAGAATGAGTGAGAAAATGTCCTGTCCTGATGTTTACAGCTAACAAGATACCGCTCCCTTCCTATGCCACAGCTTCCCAAAGAGCAATTTCTGTTAGCAGACTTAATGCAGAAGAACAATTAATAGAAATTAGGCTGGGGCAGAGTAATCTATTTTTAAAAGCAATTTTAAAATAGATGATTCATTTCAGATCCAGATTTTATAAGTGATTGATCACAAAGAATGTTATAAACTATTCCACCTTGGAAATATTAGTGTATTAAGTGTATCCCCTTTTCTGTTTGTTCAATTTTTGATGAACAAGGACAATGGTTAACCTTACTGTGAAGTACCTTCCTATTCACAGAGAGATGCAGCTATTTAGGATGGAAGTAAATTAAGAGATTATCCAAGCAGCAATATATGAATGCCTTTACTATGCTGATTGTTTTATATTGTTCCCGTGTATTTTATCATTTACAAGTAGAATACATAGAACATAGAAATGCATAGTTCAAAGGGATATTGGAGGTCTTCTATCCAATCCCCTGCTCAAGGCAGGAGACTCTATACCCGTGATGGAGAACCTATGGCACACGAGCCGTCGCCCCAGAGCAGGTCCACTGCACATGCGCACATGCCGCCCGCCTCCTGATCATCGGGTAGCTCCCGCACATGTGCAGGGAGTGGGGCATGCACAGGAGATGTACGTGCATGTGCAGAGATGCGTGGTGCACATGGGGAGGGTCCCACATACATGTGCAGAGATGTGCTGCACGCATGAGCAGGGGCCGTGGGGCCCCCACATCCATTGCCTTATGGGTGCTGGCACACACTTTTGACATGCGCACAAACTTTTGGCACACAAGGATGGAAATGTTAGCCATCACTGCCCTGTACCATTTTAGACAAAAAGCTGCCCAGTCTCTTCTTAAAAGCCTTCAGTGATGGTGCACCCCCAACCTCTGAAGGCAAGGCATTGTACTGGTTAATTGTTCTCACCCGTAGGAAATTTCTCCTTAGTTCTAGTTGCTTCTCTCCATCGATCGTTTCTTGTCTTGCTGTCTAGTACTTTGCGGTAGCCCCGCAGATATTGGAACACTGCTATCATGTCTCCCCTAGGCCTTCTTTTCACCAGACTAGATGTACCCAATTTCTGCAAGTGTTCTTCATAAGTTTTAGCCTCCCCCCTCCCTCCCATCATCCTTGTTGTTTTACATGATAAAGGAAAAATTGAAACTAATCATTTGAAATCAGTACATTTAACTGAAGGATGGGATTTCCTCCATAGAACAGGAAGAAGTCTTAAGCCCCATCTCCTAGCTGTATGAAATAGAATTAATTTAGGGTATGTTGGGTCCATTTTCTTCTGATCAGAAATGTACTTCCTAAGTCTAACTACTCTTGCATACTTTTTAACATTTTGCAGGTCACATTCTTTCTCTTTGTGTGTATTTATCAAGAAGTACAAGGAAAATGAAAGTATTTTCTACACCAGGGGTATCAAACTCAAGGCCCACGGGCTGGATCCGGAATGTTTAAATAAGGTCCACGGGGCTGGCTGGGAAATAGCAAAGGATGCCCCGCAGTGCTTCTGGCAGTCAAAGCGGGACATGGGGACTCCCACAGGCGGTGCCCCCATGCCCCATTTTGGGCCTGGATGGCCTCCTGCAATACTCCACCGCTCGCACCCTGTTTTGATCAGCAAAGTGCTGCAGGAGTTGTTGAAGCTGAAAATGGGGTGTGAAGGTGCGCATGTGCCCCCTGTGCCCCATTTTGACCTGCAAAGTGCTACAGGAGGCATCCATCTCGTCTCCCCTCCCCCACCCTGGCCAGCCTGTGACGGAGAACTACAATGCTGATCTGGCCTTCAAAGAAATCCAGTTTGACACCTCCTATATAACATTAGGTAGACACATGCTGTTCTGTCCTTGACTATTGGAGCTGACTTGGTGATATTTTACCAGTCATTCTCTTTCAGACCAAACCATATATGGTTATTATAATGAAAAGAATGGAAGGAGACCAGTATGTTAACTATTATGCTCCTGAAGAAAAAAGATGGGATATAAATTTAAATAATTATTTAGTATCAGTAATAATAATAATGATTATGATGATAGAGATTGATAGTTGATTAACATGGACAGATACTTTTCTGTTTTATGTGCATATATATGTGAAGTGATTTCAAATATGCTCGAGGTGAGTGAAAAGAAATATGACTTTGGTGAGGCAAAGTATGGAAATCTTAGGCTTGATTTTGATTTAATATGTTTACTACAAAAACAGATTTGATTCTTTTTCTTTATAAACCTACTGTTCAATTTCTAGAAAAATATATGTCTGGAGATGGAATCCTAGAATAATTATGCAACTGAAATTGAAATATTCTACTTGTAAATCCAGATTAGCATCCACTGTCACCAGTAGATTAGTTCATTTGGTTCTCTTTCTACTGCTATTGATTTTTCTTATTCTTCCCATAGGCTCCATGAAGAAATAATTGACTTTTATGACTTTATGTCCCCATGTCCTGAAGAAGCAGTTATGAGACGAGAAGTTGTGAAAAGAATAGAAACTGTCATCAAAGATCTTTGGCCTACAGCTGATGTAAGCTTACCTAAGTTGGTGCTCTACACACCATTTTAACTTTGACCACACACATATTTTAATTTTAGAATTTTACAACAATTAAATTCATCGTAGATATTTTTCTTTTCCAGGTTCAGATATTTGGAAGTTTTAGTACAGGACTTTATCTGCCAACAAGGTGAGTCTGGAAATTTTTCACTTGTATTATTGACTCTAATGCCAGGTAATAGTAACAAAAAGATTACATGGCACTTTATAAAGACTTATATTACCACTCCAGCCACACTGGTTATCAAGAAGTCAATACAGGAAAAAGAGGGACATTGACCACAGTTAAAAAAAAAAAAAAAAACAGAGAGAGAAGGAATAACACAATGATTGCATTTCATTAACTTAGGTTTATGTGCAGTAAGGACATAAATACAATTTATGTACCCTACTGCAAATAAACCTCTTTAAAAGTAACTCTTTTAAATTGATATAATTGAAAAGACATCTGGTTTAATTTTAAGTGGGTATTGATTCTTCAGGTTTAGCTGCAAACCTCCAAAATTATTATATCAACACATTAGAGTACTGTATCTCTAGGGATGCTAGCATTTCTAATTTTTCATCTTTTGTACAATAGTGTGAACATATAGAACATTAATATTCTCCTACAACTTTCAGGTACAAAAACCCACCTATGAACAATCAACTTGTATATGAAATAACTTCTAAACCAAACTTTTAAAAATCCAGAAATATCAGTATTGGCTGTCATGGAAGTTTGTTTTAGACTGAGGCTCTGTAGCATTTTAACTTCTTTATGACACTTCCCCAGCTTTGTGCCTTCCAAATGTATTGGAGTAGGATTTCTAACAACCCAATTGATGGGAAATGATGAAATTGTAGTCCAATATGACTTGGGACTAGAGAAAGGCTGCTGTATATTTTACACTATTAAAATTTTGATTTGAAATGAATGACTAACATATCATTAGATTAAATATTATTAAATTGACAAGGTAGTGTATATGGACTGTATAAACAATTGGAGATAGTTTGCAACGTGCATGAGAGTGAACGAAGGCCTGTCTTCCAATTGTTAAAGCATCTGAATTGTTGTTTAACTGCAGATACAATTAAAACAACTTAGAAGCTTTACAAAAAACATGGATGCTTTGCAATTCAGAGGTATATTTATTTTGTCTGTATGTTTCAAATACTCTTTCAAATTATGTCATTTGCCTATTCAAAGAATTGATGTATAATATCTACAGTAAGTTTCTAATAAACTTTAGCTATGTTTTATGTCTACAGTGATATTGATTTAGTGGTTTTTGGAAAATGGGACAGCCCACCTCTCCAGCAGCTAGAACAAGCCCTAAGGAAACACAATGTGGCCGAGCCACATTCGATTAAAGTACTTGACAAAGCTACAGTAAGTAATTTAAAACAAGTTATCCTGGACAGTTCCTTATTGAGGGAAAGTTATAGACATGTTTATATTTTACAGGTAGCCCTCAATTTACGACCATTCATTCAGTGCTGTAGTCTGTGCCTATGCCAGGAGTCCCAAAGCCGCCTCCATTCCCCAAGGCATCCCAGACTCTGCTTAATAACCTGCATGTACGATTAACAATTGCAACTGGGAGAGCAGGAATTGTAGTCATTAAATCAGACAATCATGAGGGCGCCTTGATTAATGACTGCCACAACTTATGATAGTAATAGACAAGCTCCATTATGATTGAATACTACCTGTACTTTGGGTTCATTGTTTGCTTATTTATATTATGTTTTTCTGATGTTTTTCTGCAATTTAGTAACAGGTATTGTTTGTGAAAATATTCTTCCCAATTGCTGTCAGTTTTCCTGCCTTCCTTATTAGTTGGCATTAGCTCTAAATTAACTCATATTGTTTGTTTCAAATTATTTCAGCATCTGGCATGACAAAGAATGCCTAGAAAATTCTATTTTTGTTAATATATTGATTACTTAAATCAATTTAATAACTTGATTTAAATCAATAAAGATTGCATTATGAGTTATTCTTAATACTTACTCAACAATCATGTATGTGTATGTATATAAATCTTCTGTTTGAAATACATTTCACACACTATTGTTTTTCTGTATTTGTCCTTTTAAACCTGAATTAAAGTCCTAGTAACATCAGTGACAGATGATGTGACCAGCTTTGCTGGTGCTGACATTTGAAAATTTCTCTTGGCATATGTTAAGCTAAGCTGTCTTTAGCTTGTGAGTCATAACTTGTTTTGTATAGGTAGAAACTATTAAAATCTCTAGTTTGTGTCTGCTTCTCTTTTAAAATATCTATATGGCTTCAATTCTTCCTTTATTGCTGTGTCATTTACTTTCCAAGTAAAGGAGCAAAAGGGATATTTCCCTTTTGGTTTAAATATCCAATATTATCAGTAATGTTCAGAGTCTTAGTATGCCATTTGAATTCTACGTAAACAGATACACATGCTGTTTTTAGACTAGCACATTGCTGTAAATGAGATAGAGTTTAACAACGTAAACTTAAGTGCACTTGGAAATGTTTGCCATTGATGTGAATAGATCCATGAACATTCCATGCCTAAGATACCAAATCTCTGGTTTTATTTTAAGAAACCCTTTTAGATCTGCTGTTGTAAGCAGGTGGCTCTCTGCTCCTATTAGTATACTGGAGACAAAGACCAAAAAGATATTAAAGAAAAACGGGAATTTCAATATGGGAATGTGATAAACCCTCAGTGTCTTTGTCTCCTCTTTTTCTCCCAGTGTTAGAATCAAAATACATTTTGCAATCCACCCAACTATATCCCAGCTTTCTAATTCAGAACATAGTATTCAAGATGGGTTAGTAATCAATTCAGCAGAGAGTTAATAATCTAATGTTTGCAAAGAATAAACTTAAGATGAATACACTTTGCATTTACTGGAAGAAAATAATCCAGGAGGGCTTGAATCATGGCTGCCACAAAAGACAAGTTCTTCTGTATCTTCTTACCTATTACATCTCCGTGATAGTAGGATGCTGAATTAGACTGTTTTATCAGGAACTGAATAACAATAGGATTGTGCAGAAAGAAATTCTTCTTTTAATTATTAAGTTCTAAATGTTTTGGCTTTTCAAAAAACAATCATTTTTATGGTTCAGAAATGGTCTAGAAATCTGTGCAAATGAAACTGCAATTGAATCACATGCTTTTCAAAATTAGATCTGATTAGAACATTAGAATTAAATAGAAATGTGCCCAAGTATATTATATTAGAAAATAGTTCAAGTAAATGATTGTGGAAGGGTTTTTCTAGAAAGGAGTGCAAATGCGCAGAAATAAGTTTTATTGCATTTATTATAAAACATAAAAAGAACAATCATTCCCTACATGCCTATCTTATACTTAAGTAGTGATTTAAAAGGTTGAAATAGATTTATACTTATATTAGTGGTGTGCTAACAAATGTTAAATGTGCTGTCCAAATGAACTAGATATTTTAAATGATTTGAAACTTTGATTACTCTCTGTAAATGTCATCTGAATGGTTGATTTTACTACTTTTGCAGGTACCAATAATTAAACTTACAGACCAGGCTACAGAGGTGAAAGTTGATATTAGTTTTAATGTAGAAACTGGTGTGAAGGCAGCTCGACTTATCAAAGACTACATGAAGGTAGAGTAAGCAGAACAAAATAAAAAATCATATACCTTGATACATCTGCTGCTTTTAGAACTGAAATTTGAAAAAAAAGCAAAGTTAACTGATTGTGGGCTTATGTTAAATGCTGTCTGGAATATCAGACAGATATTGATGGATTATATACCTCATGATCCTCTTAGAAAATATATTCAAAAACTCTGATATACTTCCCCACATCTGCTCATAATCTTTCAAGAATTTTTAGCTGTATATTTGAAAGAAAAATGTTCAGATCAGATATAAAATGTAATTTAATCAAATATTTTAGACTTCCTTTAGACAATATGGGGATTTTAATATTTTCTTTGGCTGAAGTCTTAAGATCCACATTTTAAACCCTAAATCTGTAACACCAAAAATATATAGAATCTTGAAAAATTATATAAGCATTGTACAATTTTTCTAGATTCCTTTGCTTTCTGTCAGGCCTAGTGCATCCAATTTTAAGCTGCCAAAATAAATACACATGATCAGACCCCTAAAAAGGATACTTTTTTCCCAAAGTGTGTACATCTTCGGTAACGTATCAACATAATGACAAAAGTAACAGAATTTATGATAAATTTCTCTTGAGATTGTTCATATAAAATCTCTGATCTTTTGCCTACAAGAGCTTGCATCTCTTGTTGATTCTTTGGATGCTCATGCTCTGGTCCTTGATTCGTGAGAAACAAACCAGATTGGAAAGCAAAGTAAATTCAGATATTTTCTAGGATTGTAGATTGGTAATTGATGAAAAGACTTCACCAGAATTAGTCAAACTGAGTTTTATACAAAAGTATTTCTACTTGTTTATAACCTTCTGGAGTCCAGACAAATTCTTGTGACTTTAGTCTTGCTCAGATTTGGTCTTCTAATGAGCAAGCCTAGTGATAGACTAGAGACTAGTGATATAAATGGAAAGATGTGTTTTACATTTAACAGGATATTTTGCTGTAACAAAGAATCTAGGTCTACATGCAAGATTCTGGGTTGTCAATATATTTACTA
Organism: Hydrophis major; assembly: GCA_033807585.1. Lineage (NCBI taxonomy): Eukaryota > Metazoa > Chordata > Lepidosauria > Squamata > Elapidae > Hydrophis > Hydrophis major. The sequence goes on from CM066330.1 coordinate 113,260,936, forward strand.
GATGTTGTAACTCACAATTTTTGCCCCTGCCATTGAAGCCTAATACAAGTAATCCTTGCTATGATCCTTGCTAGATCATAACTGGAACTGGCAACTCTCTTGCTGACCACTAGAGTTGCTAAGCAGCAAATCATGTGACTATGAAGGATTTACAGACTGACTTCCCCCTTTGGTCATTAAATAAAGCACCATAGTTGTTAAGCAAGTTCTGCCTTCTTTATTAGCTCTGCTTGTCGCAAACCAGTTGTGAAGCAGGTGAATGATCATGTGACTGGGATACTACAACGCTTATGCAAATGTGCATCTGTTGCAAAGCACACAAATGACAATTACATGACCGTGGGATACTGTGGCAGCGGTAAATGCAAAGATTTGTTTCAGAGGTTTCTTTTTATGCTATCAAAACTTTGAACAGTCACTAAATGAAGCAGTTGGTAAGCAAGGACTACTTGTAAACCTAAGAACTCTGTATTCAAAGAAATGTGCATTAGTTTATATTTGTGTATTAATGGACAATAAATTATTTGCTTAATTTTTCTTACAAAAATAGTTATTCAGTCATAAATTACTTTGTAAGCCACATCTGCTTAACTGTAGTGTATTACCTTTTTTCTTCTGCTTGGGTTTTAAGAAGTTACCTTAGTTCATAAGTTTGAAAGCAAGCTCCTCCTGATAGAATAAACAGAATTAAACTTTCTGTGTCTACACAGAGTGTACATGCATGAGTGTATGTTTGCTGTTAAATAATTAGTATTTAGTAATCTGGTAAAGATTAAGAACATACAGTATATTCACAGAGTTCCCTTGATTTTTATCTTGTGCTTATTCATTTTTTAATGTACCATATAATGACATGTCATGTTTGTAGCAATTGCCTTTTCTTTTTCCTATTATTTATTAAATATTAATGAGTGAAACCATTACCTATTTTAAGGAATAAACATGTAGATAATAAACATTTGCTGTATTTCACTTTTCTACTTGTTATTGTTGTATATGGAATATTATTTTGGTGTGAGAGCTTTTGTATTCACTCATAAGCAAAAATGTTTCCTTTTAGAACTGACTGTTTTTTTCATTTGCAGAAATACTCATTGCTGCCTTACTTGATTTTAGTATTAAAACAGTTTCTTCTTCAGAGGGATTTGAATGAAGTTTTTACTGGTGGAATTAGTTCCTACAGCTTAATTTTAATGGCAATTAGCTTCTTACAGGTATGTTCAGATCTTTCATAATACCAGACATAGCATACATCTGTCCCATCTTTATCTAGGTTTAGAAGATCCTTATCCTTTAAAATGTGGGAATGAGATGTGGCAGAATCGTATTTATGTGGTAAAACATAAATTTTGTAAGAAAGTCATATAAAGACATTTTGTACTTTCTGAATACTGGCAAATAGTATCATCTTGAAATGTAAAAATAAAAAAAATAAGTTTTTTTTTAAAAAGGAAGAATTACTTTAGCTGATAATATACAAATGCCACTTGCTGTGCAAGAAAATAAAATCCTGTGATTTTCATTTTTAATAGTTGCACCCAAGAATTGATGCTCGAAGATTTGATGAAAATCTAGGAATGCTTCTAATAGAATTTTTTGAACTCTATGGAAGGAATTTTAATTACTTAAAAACTGGTATTAGAATAAAAAATGGAGGTGCCTATATTGCCAAAGAAGAAATCATGAAAACCATGACTAATGGATATCGACCATCCATGTTATGCATTGAAGATCCCCTACTGCCTGGTAAGATGACATATGTCACTCTCAATTTTTAACCCAGAAACTTTGAGAGAAATGTTTAAAAGAATAGTCTTAGATCTTGGTGTGCAATATTTGTTTATTACATATATAGCGTAAGTTTTTTGGGGCGGGGGCGGGGAGGCGGGCTGAAGGCATTATCATTCACAAGAACAAAGCTGTGGAATATTTACTGGGCTCAATTTTCCAGTGTGTGTATACAACAAAATATTTTATGTCTAATAACAAGGCATATTGCAGCAGTCAATGATCTTCACAGTAACTTTCAGTCATGTTATCATTTAGCAGTCATTTAATTTAACAACTTGGTCATTGGAACCGAACTTGATTGTTAAACAGCAGTGGTGTATTTACATGTGTTGTGTTGTACTAGTTAATATCCATAATACGAAAATATCACAAACACTTTTCTGGGATTACAAATCTCATGTTTTCCATGTATTTAGTCTGAAGTGGGAAACAGTATGTCAAAGATAATAACTTTGTTTCCCTTTGGTTTGTCAATTAGTGATATAATGGTAGTCCTCAACTTACCACCAGTTGCTTAGTGACCGTTCGAAGTTACAACTGACCTCCAAATGGTACTTGTGACCTGATTCCAAAGTTCTGATGGCTGGCCTCTCCCCCTACAGTCACACACCGTCAAGCTCTTGGCAACTGACTTGCTGTTTGGCACATCCCATGAGTGGCATTTTTGCCAAAAAACAATGATTACTTTTAGTATGGGGCAAAAAAGATCCCATAATGAATGATGGGTTCATTTAACGACTGCCATATCCACTTAACAGCTATGAATGAGTAAAACTAAGAATGGGTAAAATATAACTGATCTAATAACAAAGAAATAGCTGTTACAGAAGTAGTTATAATAGGAATCTGTGGATTGGAGTTTTGAAGATAGCTTTCTTGGTATGGGAAGACTTCCTAGTTGGTAAACACTGAATAAACAAGTAGCCAGATTTATATCAGAATGACATTAACAAATATCAATAAAAATAGCTGGTATTGTACAAATATAAACTGCTTAATATTGACCTCCAAATCCAGTGCACAATAAAAGTGATATGGTTGGAGTTCTTTAAATTTTAACAATGGTAGATAGAAAACTGGGATGGAGCATACTGTTAATTTTAAAGGAGTATCAGTTCTGTATGTCAAATAATAGATTAACTGGGAACATTGGGCACCAGTTTGTACATATGCAAGTCTATAGAGTGCATATCTCTCCTTGAGACATCTTACCAATTCCAAGAGTTTTAAACATTGTTAGCATTACAAGGTAAAAGCAACTTGGCATCAACTGCTTAATAAGTGTGATTTTTAAAATTTTTACTGTTACAGGCAATGATGTTGGAAGAAGTTGTTATGGTGCCATGCAAGTAAAGCAGGTTTTTGACTATGCCTACATTGTTCTAAGCCATGCAGTATCACCACTTGCAAAATCATATCCGAATAGAGATTCAGAAAGGTAACTATTTGAGAATGTGTTCATTGTATAGGTTGAGGTATATAGCCTTCTAAAAGCCAGGGCTGCATGTGGGCTTTGAGAGGCATACCAGGTGCTGCAGTTTAAAAAGTGGCAATCCAGCAGGAGTCCAGAGGTTTTTGAAGAATATACATTTAAGTTTCAAAATATAAACTGGAAATGCATGGGAACTTAAACTTTACATTGCACTTCCAGAATTTATAAGTATAGTCAGGGGAGGAACTTTTTTTTTTTTAAACAAATTTTATTAATTTTACAGAGAACACAATAAACAAAACTAAAAGATCTTTTCTGAAGGTTGTCTGATCCCGGGTTGAAACTCTTCACACAGACACAAATTCAAACATCATATTCACTTTATATATCCTTCCATATCTTATTATCATTTTCTTTTCTTTTTTAATGAACCAATTTTATCAATTTTACAAAAACAGTGCACAAACAATCAAGGCATAACAGCTTATAAATTCTTTTCTAAAAAAAAATAATAATAATAATTAAAGAAGAAAAACCAACAGAACATAATGATTCCAAATTATAATATCAATATTTACTTTATCTATTTAACTTCCTATCTTATCCCAGCTTCTCCTTTTCATCCAAATTATTTCTTGTTAATTAAAATTTTATTGCCTTTTATCAATATACAAAACAAAACCTTTATATATCCTTCCTTATCTTATTACCATTTTCAATAACATTCTTTGTCTGTTCTATTTCCAACTATCCATTCATCTTTTTTCTTTTACTATACTTCTCTTATACACTAATTGGAGTGACGCCTTTAACTCATTACCCTAACTTAAAAGTACTTTATATAACACTTAATTTATCTTGGGATTCTGTTTAGTAGATTCTAAAATTACACAGTAAATTTTATACTCTAAATACACATATAAAAACACAATCTTATGTACCTTCCAGAATCTCCCTTTTATCCTTAATTAAATTCACCCATTGTCTCTGAATAAACTTTTTTTCTTTAGATCTTGCTTCCCACCATTAAGGCTTCTCCTCCCCCCCTTTCTCTCTTGCTTATTCTTCTCCTTGCCCTTTTTTACCCCTTTGTCTCTCCTCCTCCCTTTTCTTACTCCGTTTCCTTTGCTTTCTAACCTTGCATCCACCTTTCCTATCATTTTTCTCTTTTTTGGTTGTTTTTTCAAATCTTAAAATCCCCTTTTTCTTATCCTCTTTCTCCTCCTCCCCGGAAAAAACCCATTGTTCATCAAAGATGGCTTCTTGTTCCTCTTCTTCTTTGTCCCAGTCATTCTGCTGCATAATCAATTTTTCATAAGTACATAACGCCATTTCTAAAAATTGAAATAAAGTGCCCAAAGTATCTTTTCCATCTTGTTCTTCCTTTTTATATTTTTGATATTCAGTCTTTAGTTCATCCACAAGCGATGTCATCCTCAAAAGAGAAACTTTCCCCAAAACAACCACCCAAGTATTTTTAATCAAAAATAATTCAAAAAAAGTTCCAAAAGTTTATATTTTTCTTCTTTCTTCTATTTCTTTTTCTGGGGTTACTGTTTAATGAAAGAGGTCCAATTACCTTGTATCTTTCTTTGAGATTCTAGGCAATCTCCTCCTTTTTCCACTTCTGCTCCAATTTTTTTTCCTCTCCCTTTCCACTTGCAACATCAATTTTTAAATGATCAGAAATCCATACCTCTAATACATGGGGTGGGAGAGTGAAGAAAAAAAAAGTTCCCTTTAACAGCTTCTCCGCCGCTTTCGATCTTCTTAGGGATACAATGTATCCTCCAGCAATTCAGACAGCTCAGTTCCAACGAATTTGAAAGATGTTGATTGACCCGGCTCAGCCAGCACTTTCACTTTTCTTGCTTCCTCCAGCACAATCTTACCCAGTTGCTGGCTTCTTCGTGGCGGCCATTGCTGACCGCCGCTCCACCACTTTGGGAAAAAGGGGTTTTTCTGGACGAGGAGGGGGTCTGCAGCACCCCCAACCCCCTGTCCGGCTCCCCTCTCTCTTCGGCTGTCCCTACAGGGCAGCCATATCCCCCTGACCTATTTGGATCGGGGGTACCTCGGCGGCAAGCGCAGCAGGAATCGCGAACGGTCGCGAATTCCTGCTGCCACCGAAGCCACACGAAACTGGAAAACCTGGGGAGGAACTTTGAATGTTGCAAAGAAGAATATATTCCATTTTTTCAGATAATTTTATTAAGAATTATATGGATAAAGAATAAAAGTTAATACCAGCTGCAGAAAAAATAAAATAAAGGGGTTGAAAAAGAAAAAAGCAAAAGAGGGAAGAAAATTTTAATGGCTGTCCTGTCTCTAAATAAAACATAATCTGTCTTCTCTCCATAGTTCATCTCTTATGTAAAGAAAACAAAATCATAATCTATATTAATAAATCTTATTGGCAATATTCCAATAAGAATAAATAGATGTTAACTATTTTCTTTTTAAAAAACTGGTCAAACAAGCCAATCTTATAAATCTTTCCTTATTTTTTAAAAAATATTTTTGATCCCCTTCAAAAAAAAAGTTGTGGAGATAGTTTGCTGCTCATTTGTGTTTCAAAGCAAAAATATTTCAAAACTTGAACAAGATTTCTCTTGTACCCATAAATAAAATTAATCCTTTTGCTTGTCACTTCTAAAAAAAGTCCTTTCAAGTCACACTTAAGCTCTTCTGAATATGCACAGAAAAAATGATCCAAATTATTTTCCTGATTTAATATATATTTATCTCCAGTAAGCATTCATCAGATCCCAATTTAATTTACATTTGTCCCCCTTCAAATTAGTTTCATTAGTTTGTCCCCCTTCAAATTAGTTTCATCCGTTGCAGTTTGTTTGTTCTTTTATAAATTCACTGTATCAATTTTATTAAGCTTCTGATCCATTCTGTCCCAAATTTTAGCTGAATTACACTAAGGATTTTCTGCTCCATTTTCTTTATCCCGTCTAAGAAACCCCACTCCAAAACAATCTCCATTTTTCCTTGAGCAAGTAATTCCTCTGGTCCATTAATAATTATTAACTTCACAAAATACATTAACTAAGCACCCTTTTGCTACATAGTACCACAAATCTTATATTTTTTGGAGCTTGAAAATCAAATGTACACTTTTTAAGGAAAGGGGAACTCACCTGATGAATGCAATGGTATCTTCCCAATCCAAGAGGTCTTGATCTCGCCAATATGCAAATAATAAAATAATTCCAAAATTATATGTGATTGAGATGTAAGGGTCGACCAAAAAATGTGTCCATAAAGACTGTTTTACAAGTTTGAACTTGATGTAAATTCCAACTCACAACCATTCTACTCATAAGCCAACTATAACAATGATAGTCTCCATGGTCTACTCATGAGGAGCTGCTGTGTGGGGTCATGTGGATAATGTCATTGATCACTCTCTTGTTCTGGAAAGATTACCTGACTGGAATCCAGCATTAAGTAGCAATTCCTCTTGCAAAGCTGTCTTGCTAGCTAACAAAAGTCAGCAAGGAATTCATTCATCATGGCATGTACAGGAAGTATAATATATATTTAATTTTGGGGCTGCATAATACTTATCCTCTTGTAATACAGCACCCTGGAAAGAAGAGCTAATATCAGTTTAAAAACCTGAAATTGACATTGACTGTGTGCAAATCTTTTTAAAAGTTTTTTTGCTCTTATGTTTTATATATATATATATATATATATATATATATATATATATATATATATGTGTGTGTGTGTGTGTGTGTGTGTGTGTGTGTGTGTGTGTGTGTTTTATATAATGAAGTTTAGATTTAAAAACAAACAAACAAACAATGTTTCACTGTTGTGGCTTGATTTCTTATCTTAATCAACATCTCTTCTAGTACTTTAGGTAGAATTATAAAAGTGACAGAAGAAGTTATTGACTACAGAGCATGGATTAAAAAAAATTGGGGAAACAAAGCTAACTTTTCATCTGATCTTGGCAAGTAAATATATTGATACTAAAAACTAAATGAGATATTATTTTTATCATATTTTTCTGTTTTTTATTTTCTTATCCCATGTTTCAGAATTCAGCGTACTTCAACACTTCCCCCAGTACTTTGTTATCATTTGTTGATGTGAACATGTGAATCCATCCCTGGCAGAATATTTGATTCCTGATTTTAATTTGTTGAAATAATAAAATGCATACTGTAGTTCATTTGCATGTTACTTCAGGCTTAAACATCTTTGATCTACTATCTGACTTAATCAGCAACGTTTTATTCAGTAAAACTAACAATACTCAAAACACGGCTATACTTATTTTAAGTGAAAAGGAAATATATTGACATATAAACATATGTACCACCAGATGGTCAGCTGAAAGACAGAGAATCAATATCTTCAGAGAGTGCAACCCAGAATAGAGGTGCTGAATTGCTTTACAACCAACCTTTGACTTTGTCATTTACTGATATACAGCAATTATCATCAGGTTCATCTGCCTCTTCAGTGTCATCTCTTTCTGGAAGTGATGTTGTAAGTTTTATCATTTTGCTATTTAAGCTGCTGTCTACATACATGTGGAAGTTAATATCTGAATACGATTACAAGCTATTTTATAAGATCACAAATACAATTATTACATGTTTACAATTTTACTCTAAAATATTTTTTAGTTTTTAAAAACGTTTACATGTGTGGAAACAATTCAAGGCAGATAGATACCACAGAAAACAAAGAAGCCTGGATAAATTGTGCCTTCTCCACAAATGATATTATGACTGCTGATTGAAATGTAGCAAGTAGCACATGCGATAAAAAAATTGTCTCACTAGCTCAGTCTTGATATGAAAAATCAGTTGTAGTTTTGCCTAATGAGGAGAATAGCTACTGGCTAGTGTTAGGAACTGAATTTAACTTGTTTTTCCAGTCTAGTAATGGAAGGTCAGAAACAGTTATTTTTGCAAAATATTTTTTCTCCTCCAGAGAGATTATTTCTGTAACATATGTTCGGTGCAAAATCATCCTGCTTTAAATGTGTCAACACAGGTTCTTTATATATAAAATAAAATCTCATATTTTCTCCTTTTATGTAACATGAAGGATTCTGATACTCCACCTTGCACAACTCCTAATATATACCACTTCAGCCTGCAAGCACCATCTCCACTTACGGCTGGAATACATCCGGCATTAACTATGCCAAGTGGTAAAAATCAGTCTGTGCCTGCAAGAGCATTGATTATGGCCACGAATAATCAGGTATGTGAAACCTTCTCTGTTTAATTTTCTCACGCATTTTGAAAATAGGAAACAAGTACATTACCGAAGAAAGAAAAAAAACTACTGAATTAGATACAAAGAGAGCAATTTGTAGAATGATTGAAATAGATGAAAATGAACAATTCCAAGAAAAGTAATTTTTAATCAGTATAGCAAACCTCAAAAATCTTGTTAGCTAGGATAACTAACCGTACTGGAAATTTCAAGATTCCGATCTGATTTTATTTTATTTCATTCTATTTTATTCAAAAGAAAGTTAAAATACAAAAATCCAAGAATTTTTTTAAAAGATAAAAAACAAAAGAACAAAACAATTAAGACACTAAAAAAGTGCATCAAAAAGAAAAAAAATCAACGCGTTATTCCCATAATTGAATACTGATATACATTACTACAATATTGGTTCCCAATATGAAACAGGCTGTCCCCCAAATTTTAAGCTAATAAATCTATCTGCAAATTATTGACCTGTCCTATATACTATATTAATGACAAAATAATTAACTTTCAATAACAATAATAATAAAGACAAGGATAAGGTTTCAAAACTGTTAAACTGTTATTGTAATCCACACATCGAAAGTTTGTCACAGCATCCTATCTATCCCAAATCGTCCCAAAAGTTAGACTAATTCATCCTAAAAACAAATATCTGTATTTGTTACTTAATGCCATCTTGATACATTGCTACTCTGTGTAACTTGATCAGGGAACAAAAAACACTGAAGCAGAAGGAAACAAGAATGATATTATCTGAATATTTCAATGCAAGGTTAAAAGAAAAATTTAAAAGAGAGATAAACTGCAAATATTTTGTAAATTCAAAAAGTACCAAAATCCTGTGGTGAGAGTCCAATATTAATGTAAATCAAATGAAAGTGCTTTACGATACAGAAATACAGAGAGAAGAAAGGTTACAAATGAAGGCAAATATACAAAGAACAAAAAGAGTATTCAGAGCAACATAAATTAATAAGAAAGAAACGGGAAAAAAGAGTACAGCAAAGGCTTGAAATAAATCAGCATTTGCTGGTCCACTGTCAATTTTTAAGAGCAAAAAACAATGTAAAACAATAAATTCAAAATGTGAATGTTAAAAACTCAGACAAATGAAACTGCTGACAGGAAGATGGATCCCCCCAATGATTTTCCGATTGCTTCCAGAGGGAACTGGACTCCCCAAATAGGTCTCTGACCATCCAAAACTCATCGGTCATTCCTTAGTGCTCCCATTCAAATCCAAGGAGCAGCACTGCCAGAAAACCAGCTTTGGCAGCAAAAACAGCAGATTGCTGGTAAGAAGTGAAAATTTCTCCAAAAGTGTTAGATTTGTCAAGCCATAGTATTAAGATATCAGAAAAATATGATCAAGCTAAGAAAATAGAAATTGATGAAAAAAATATTCAGCTAGCAATATTGAAAGAAAACAATGGTCTGGATTTTGCCAAACTACGACAGTATTACTTATTCATTTAATACATGATACTCTTTTTCTAAAGAAATGTTTATGTACTTTCTTGTGCAAGGATGGCCATGTACATATATAGAATACCAAAAGCATCTTTCTGACATGATTTCTTAGTAATTGAATAAAAAATAAATATTCAGAATACTTGGAATATTCTAAACCATATTATCACATAATAATCTGAGAAAAAAAATTCCTAATAAGAAAAAGCAAAAGAAATACATAAGCGTCAACATGTAACAATAACAGTAGTGCAACCCAAAAAAATTAATTATGTATTTATGTTTTTAGTATCTGTTCTATTTTTATTATTAATTAAAACAAAAGATACTAAAAAAAGTATTAAAATATTTTAAATAATGTTTAATTTTTTTTTTAGTATAGGTTTTGTTTTTATTAATCAAAAACAGAACAGATACTTAAAAACAAATACATAAATTAAAATTTGATACACTACTGTCACGTGACCACCATGCCATGCCCAGTTGGTCACGTGATTGCCAAGCCACACCCAGCCAGCAAGTCTCGCCTACCCTGTCACATGACTACCAAGCCACACCCACAAATTAGGTCATACCTACAGAACCGGCTGCTAAGAAATTTGAATCTCACCCCTGTGCAAGCTCTGGTTTCCAATGCTGGCCCAGCTTAAGGGAAGTGGAAGTTCCTGCCAGCTCACACTCTTACTCCAAAGACAACTTCTCGCTTTTTAGCACACCCCACCTCCCATGAAAGGCGGGCTAAGTGGAAGCCATAGTTCTGCATGCGCATACAGACACACAGACCAGTCCAAGCTTGGGAACTTTTATCCGCATCCAGGCTGGCAAGCTGCCAATTATGTCCAGCCTTGGGGAAAAATCCTCTCTAAGCTCATGGTTAGTTGTACCCTTGGCAAATTGGCTGGAGCGAGGTGTCCTGTAACCAGGTGGCTGTGAGTTGTCTCATTTCACTGTGCAGTAGGTTAGATGAAAAGGTGGAATGAAGGCTTAACAGATTTGCAAATGACTTTATCTCTGAATAGGATACCTAGTATAATACACAAAAAAGAGAGAAGACTTACTCATTAGTATGCCATGAAATGCCTGAGACAGTAGAAAGGCTGTGTTAGGAAAACGACTAGGAAATGTTAGGGGATGTTTAGATGTTAGGAAAAAAATTCTAACAATAAAGCCTGGATATTATTAACCAAGGAGGGGGTAAACTCTTCTTCAGAGGATATATGTAAATAAGTCAAGGACCAACATTCATTTGCCATAGTGTTTTAATTTGGATTCATGCACCAAAAGAAATTGCTTAAGCTTCTTCCAATCCTGTGATTCTATTATTTAACTTCCTAGCTACCTTTTTAACAAATTAGTTGTGACTAACCTTAAATATATATTTATCTGTCATTTACTGTAATAATCCAAACTTGAGTTTACCAAGGTGTAAATTCAGTGGTCAAGTTATGCTTCTCTGGGAATAGGTAGAGTAGGCAAGGGCATTTCTTGCCATTGAGGTCAGTTCTTCCATTATTAGTTATTATAGTGATCAGTCTTCAAAAAAGACATTTCTTTAAAAAACTTGTGCTTGAATCCAAACTGCTGCAGACCCCTACTTCAATGAATATTGATAAAAATTTTATTCTAGTTTTGAATAATTATTCCCAGTGGTGGCTTATAAAAGTTGAAAAGGATTGAGGACAGAAGGGATGCTGCAGAATGTCACAACTTAGTTTCCAGGGCCAAGGTGCAGTCATTCAGTGTAGTCTTCTGAAAACTGATTCTGACTCCTACTTAGCAAAAGAAATTCAACATGACCACACAATCACCATTATTAAAATGCTAAGATACCAAAAAAGAACAAGCTTTCATTATCTCTCTTTCCAAAAAAGCAATCTATCAGGATGATTAAAGCTGATTCTGTCCCAGATCTAGGCATAAAAGTAAAGTGAAATGGCTCCAATTAAAAATGTCTTTCAAGGGTTTGATACACTGTAGGTAACATCCTCACAAATACCCCAAAAAGGGACATTTGCAATAGGTCGATAGTTGTTAAGCCTCAAGTTCCAGAGAGTTTCTTGATCACAAACATTTAGCCTTATTTAAACCTTTAATTAAAATCTCTTGTCATAAATGGAATCCAGTTAAATATATTTATATAAAGCAGCATAAAATCTTCTACTATTTTATTAATACTTGTAATTAAGTACCTCTTTCATTAATTATTATTTCACAAGAAAACGTAGACAACTCAGAGGTAAGAATTCATTCTTAATTCCTCATTTTGATTGAAGGACTAGCTATTTTTTACAAAATTACTTTCTATAATGTCATTCAGTTATGAAATAGGATCTTGCTCCATCAACCAGTAATAAAGGTAATGTCGCTGTCGCTGATATTCCATTATTACGCTATTAATGGTAATAATTAGATTACGCTATTAATGGTAATAATTAGATTAAGTTACATGATAAAACTTACGCATTTCAGTTTTTGGCATGAAAATCTCTTCAGGTTTCATCTTTGAATAATATAAATCTATTCTAACTCTTTAAAGCAAAAGTATATATAAATATATAATATATGAATATATAAAAGTATATACAGCATCAATAATTTCATAATGTCATTGGACCCAGAAAACAATGTCTAAAATATTCAGATTAATGGGGTGTTGTGCTGTAAATTGTCCAGTAATTTATATCACAGAGGATTAGAGTTAGGGTGCCACTCTGTCTCAATTATTTGTATCTTGTCTTTGCAGGTAAGTTTCTTGTAAGTTAGCCTATGAATAAAAAATTATAAATTAATGAAATCACAGCAATGAATGTTAACATAAAAAGTAATACGTCTCCTCATAAAACAATGGATGATGAAATGTCTCATACTTAAAATGTAAAACAATTGTTTCAAACAAACTCAGAATGGTTGAAAAATGAAACATTTTATAAATTGGTCTCATATATCCAGGGGTGGGATTTTACAGGTTCGCACCTATTGGCTAGAACCGGTTGTTAACATTCTAAGCAGTTTGGAGAACCGGTTGTTAGAAGAAATTACTGACCTAATCCTGTAAGGAAGGCAGGAAGAAAACATTCTGGTGTTGCTTACAGAAACGGCCTCTCTGTTAACCCTTATTACATTCTTGGTAGGACTAGACTTCCTGTCTCAGGAATTTCTCTAGAGTTTTTTTCCCCTTCTTTGCTGGTACTTTGCTTGTGTGGAATGACCATTCAAAGTTACAATGGCACTGAAAAAAGTGACTTAAGACCATTTTTCACACTTACGACTGTTGCAGCATCCCCAGTCATGAGAGGCCAGGCGAGGAGATGCGTGCCTTGATATGAGTGATATTGAGTAGGCCATGCCCAGCCAATTACATGACCACCAAGCACACCCATCCAGTTACATGACCAACAAGCCACCCCCACCAACTAAGCCATACCCACAGAACCAGTTGTTAAAAAAATTGAATCCCACCCCTGCATTTATCTCCTCCCCTAAAAATTGCAGCGCAGTAGATGAGAAATGATCCTTTAAAATTCAGAAAGAGCATACCTAATATCTTCTTTGGTTGGCTCTTCTCATGGAATTCTTTGAAGTAATTTAGTACTGTTTTAATTTTTCTGAATGTAACTTTCCTTAAATTTTAGTTGTACTGTAGACGTCTGAATGCTGTATTATTTTTTCATAAGTATAAATTCATTATTTAGGGACTGCATGAGACAACATTAATGAAGCATTGGCAATAATATTAAATAGTTGGCAGTAATATTAACTATTTTCTTTGTTTTCAGCAGCACAATGGAGTGAAATTTACTGTGAAAGGAGCTCATAATCAAGGCAGTGGATACAATTCTGCCAGTAATGGAGCTGTAAGGCAGCCAGTTAGCAACAGAGGTCATCACCAACACAACCGTAATATTTGGAGGAGAAAGAAGTACAGGGACAGTTTGCCTATTAGCCTTAGCAGATAATGGCCAACTTCAGAATCCTCTTTAGACTAATGCAGTGTGTGTGATACTGCTCTGGGAGGATTTGAGACCAGCACTGAGTACATCTGTCTGTGGATGTTGCCAAATATCTGCATCCAATGTTTGCATGTTTCGTGTGTGGTGGTGGAGTCCATCTTAAAAAGAAATAATTGTGCTTATCGTGAAGCCTTATTAACTGTGGAAGTTTTGTCTTCTGCCTATCCATGATTATTACAGTGCTGAAACAGCTCTGGTAAGATTATTGGGAGGACCATAAACGCTGTGGCACTTTGCTGTAGCTGCATTTGTTCATAATTGGTTGTTTTGTTTTCTTGGAAGGATAATGGGTTGCTTGAATGTTACTTTCCATTACAAAATTTTATTTGTGGCATTGTTCACCACCTTCCCATTCCTTCTAAAAATGGTTTTGTTGCCTTACTCACATCAAACATAACGTGCAATAACTTGGAATGTTTTAATCATGAAAATCTTTATGAAACTGAGGGTGTGCACATATGCACACACATCTGTTTATGTCTGTATGTGTGTGTGTGAGACGGAGAATTTTTTTTTACTGATCCTTTCCCAAGTTGCATTTTCTAAGTTGGGTTCATGTTTCTAGTGGATTAGCTAAGCAATCAATTTTAACACATCAAGCTAATATTATTGGAAGCTTCCTAATTTGTAGAGGAACTGTTGGTCTGGCTTAAGTATTTATAATAATGATTGAGTTAAAAGGCATTTTAACTAGTTACCTTACTAGTCTGGCATGTAATGCTAAATTCAATCTTATGAGATAAAATGCCATCTAATGCTCTTACAGATCTCATGTTTAGTGAGGATCATGTACAAAAATTTGAATCTTCAGCTTATTTGCTACAGCTGGACATAAATTACTATTAAAATCAAGATTGGTGTATATGTATATATGTATATGTACATGTATAATGTATATGCATATGCATATTCAGAAAAGAGTCAGGGATATATGTGTGTGTATGTAATATGTTTGTGTGTGTGGTGGTGCGTGTTTATATATCTCCCTGATCCTTAACTGAAAATTACAGATACTGTACCAGTTCATCAATTATATTTACCTTCTGATTGCTTGGGCCATGTTAAATAAAGCATCCAACTTGAAGAATGTGGAGAAAGGAATGTGTAGTGATTCCATTCAGGAATCTGATTAGCAGCCTGCATTAGTTCTGTTGAGAGCATCTACCTAAAATGTATCTTCTGGCTTCTCTATGCATACTGAAGTGTTAGCCTCTTGTTTTGTAAAGACAGCCCATCCAGTGGTATTGAGATAATCTGTACGGCAAGCAATTGATTTAAAGATGCATACAGATATACTATGCAAGTGTGTATCATCATGGCAACATATTTGTTTTATTTTAAAGCCCCAAATTGTGTATACAACCTACCCTGCATTTAAAAAGTACCATGTTTCTTAATATCACTTACTCCATCTTTTTATGCTTCCTTCCCCCCCCCCTTTGTAAAAATACAAGTTCTTAAAATTTGGAAAGCATTGTGTTTAGTAATTCTGCTTGAAGAAATTCTGACATCTTAAATTGTACATAGAAATGATTTTTTAAAGCAGTGAATGTTTGAAACAGAATGGTCGGAAATTGATGTAGCACATGCTAGAGAATTTTTTTTCAAAACAAATGCAAGGCCTTTGAATATCATGAGAGAAAAGATTGCAACATTCCAAAGCAGAGTAGCACATATTTTAACTACAATTCATCTTGATCTAATTTTATCTTTTAAATTGATTGTAAGGTAATCAGAAAGACAGGCATAAAATACAAGGTTTACTATACTAGTCAGTATCTGTTTGGAAAGATATATAAAGTTTGCAAATTTAAGGGAAATATGAACATGAAAGTTACTGAAAATGTACACTACGGTTGTATCTCTACCTGCAAGTTGCCCTGTCATACTCCTTATCACAGATTATATATTATTTCCTCTGGGAATGACTCTTGAATCTTAAAACTATGTTCTAGATATACACGGGTTTTTAGGTCCCCAACCCCATACTGAAGCCCCTTAAGTATGCTACCCACCTTTTAAAAAAAGCATCTCAAAATTCCTTCTCCAAAGCAACATTTGATAATATCAACCTCTGATTGTTAATTCTTCAGGTGAACAGTAATTGGATAACAAATAAAGAGCAAACAAACTGCGAATTGCCAAAACTTCAGCTCTGCTTGAAAATGGAATCGATGTTTTTGATTATTTTTCAAACCTTATGAAAGGCTCATAGTAGAATTTGGTATAGGAAGGGATCTAAACTTGAATAAACCATTCAAGGGCTGATTATAAATCTATAATCGTTCTACATGTTAGCAATATTGATTCTGAATCGACATTATTGAAATATTGATGTTCTAAATAGTTCCATTCAAAAGCAGGATAGACATAAAAGAAGCAGATACCATGTTCCATTCAGTCATGATTAACCATAAATTGCCCTGGCTATCATGCTAGTTATGTTCTATGCCTCTGGATGACTGCTAAATATCATGTTCATTTTTGTGTGTAATAACAATGTGGGAAGCTAAAAATACATATTTTTATGTGAAGTTTTGTATTCTTTGATTTTTAATAAATTTTCAAGGCAGGTATGTCCGTGGTGTAATGTAGCATTCTTCATCTGTCATTGTGATCTTTTTATTTTCATTCTGTTATCACAATTCTGTTTTATAATCAAAGCAAAATTCCATTTGATCCAGTATTTCATGTATTAGAGTGTCTATCCAAATCATGCTAAGATATTTATAAAAAGATAATGAGAGATAGCTAGCCCTTTTATTGGTCTGAGAGAGATTGTCTTTGAATCTGGATTGAGGTGGGCCAATCCTGATGTTACTTCAGGATGTTACAATCCTGATGTTACTTTCCTTGAGGGTAAACCTCTACAAGGTTTTCGTTAAGATTTTGGTAGCATTTTTATACAGTGTAACTTTGGGACTACAACTATCACATCGAAAATTAATGAGCTATATCAGCAGTGTATTGAAATTATTTTGGAAATATTAAAGCAAAGTTGCAAAATATATGTTGCAAAATATGTATGCGTGAATAAATCTTTCAGATCTCTAGACTTGGTAGATTTTCAAGGGACATGAACTATATTTTTCTCAGGCTTCATTATTGATGTATAATTTGTTAAAGTATGCTAGCAGTAATCTTAATACTATCTTAACTGCTCTTAGAAATGCTCCATTTTCATACCAGGAGTATTTAAACAATAGTCATATGTACATGACCAGCTGTATGCTTTCTGTAGGAAAATCATATTTTCATTATTTGACAACATTAAAATAATGCAGGTAGTTCTCACTTATTGATCACTCATTCAGTAACTGCAAAGTTATGGCACATGATGAAAAAAGAGACCACCTGTCCATGAAATTGTGCCTATTATAGGATGCCAGCAGTCAGGTGAACACAATTTGGACACTTGCAAATTGGAAGTCCACACTTTGGACAACCAGCATGCATTAACAATAGTTGCAGCATCCAGAAGTTACCGTAAGTGATCACCATGTGATCACCGCCATGATCACAACCACTTTCCAACAACAACACTCAATGGGGAAGGTGGCAGAAAGTTACAAGTCATGGTCATGTGATGACCCTCTGAACAATTGCATTTTTGCAATGAAGTTGTTATGGTTTTTTTGATTTATTTTTTTTTGCAGTCAGTAATTAAGAACTACCTAAATGGCCAATTGTCCTAATAAAGTTTATTCTTATTAAAAACATAACACTTGCCTATAGAAATGTACGATTAATCTACCGTATATACTCGAGTATAAGTCGAGTTTTTCAGCCCATTTTTTGTGCTGAAAAAACCGCCCTCGACTTATACTCGAGTCAGATTCCCCTCTGAAAAAAAAATGGTGTGGAGCTCCGAAGCTGGGCAGCCGCTTTCCTGCTTCCGTGTTTCCTTTGCAACTTTTAAGCATGGGAGGGGGAGGCTTTTCTGAGCTCTAGGCTGAGAAAGCAACGCAAGTGGAGGTTGCTCCACTCAGTTTCATTTCCTCAGCTCCAGCTGCTTTCAGTCCACTCGGGAGGAGGGGGGAGGAGAGAGAGAGAGAGATCATAAGAACGGCTCTTGGTTTTTTCTTGCAAGGGAGAGAGTGACTCCTGCCTACCACTGTCATCATCATCATCTTTTGCATTAGTGAATCAATCAAACCTTTCATGATAGTGAGATCGTTTCCCAAATTTCCCTTAAATCAGGGAAGAAATCAGAAACAAACCTTTGGGCTGAGAATAAGCTTGTTCCTATGATGCCATTTTTGTTCACTTCAGTGTGAAAAGTGTGAAAAAACACACTTCTTTTTCTTTATCTTCTTGTTCCCTATTTACTGGTCTCTTTCAAAGAGGAAATTGTGAACATCAAACTTATTCTCAACTGTCCTAGTGAAAGTTTTTATTGGCATCTATTTTTATTTTTGAAATTTACCAGTAGCTGCTGCATTTCCCACCCTCGACTTATACTCGAGTCAATAAGTTTTTCCCAGTTTTTTGTGGTAAAATTTTTGTGGTCGACTTATATTCGGGTCGACTTATACTCGAGTATATACGGTACCTTTAGCATATGTTATGTGTGACATAACATTTTCTTTTTAAATAAAAATTTAAGTTGCCTTATTTCTGATAAATACATTTGAATACAAATGTAGCATATTAATGTTAATGCATAAGGGAAAAAAATAGCTCATCATTTTTTTAAGAACAAAAATAATAATAGGTGAGACTTTGATAGTCTAGAACTCTCCAGCACACACAATGTAACAAAAAGAATGTGGGAAAGAAAGAAGGAAGTCTAAGTTTAGCCATAAGATTAAGAGTAAGGATAACTGGTACCAACTTTCACTTAGTGTAGCAACCACATTCTTTATAATTCATGCTGTTTTCTGAGCATCACCAGTATAAAAAGTGCTTTAAGAATTTAAGTACGAGTACCCTCAACTTGCAATCATTGGTTTAGTGACTGTTCAAAGTTACAAAGGCACTGAAAAAAGTGACAACTGTTTCTCACATAGCTATCACAGCATCCCCATGGTCATGTAATCAAAATTCAGATGCTTTTGGCAATCAGCATGTATTGCAGCATCCCTGGATCATGTAATAACCATTTGCAATCTTCCCAGCCAATTTCCAACAAAGTCATTTGATAGAGCTGGATTTGCTTCATGACTGATTCATTTCACTGTAGTAATTTACTTAGCTGGCAAAACAGTTATAAAATTGGATATGATTCACTTAACAACTGCCTTGCCTAGCATCAGAAATTCTGGTCCCAACAACCACTTAGGTCAAGGACTACCTCTACACGATATTTTGTGTGAGCAATTCAAATTAAAAAAATTATGGAAACAAAGAGGAATGAGTATTAACTCTTAATCACTGTGTTTGCTGGGACAATTCCCCAAATTTTCACCTTTGATGCTATTAGATTGGTTCACTTTTATATATGTTAATATATCACACAGAATATATCTCTAGCTGTTCCTTCATTATACTGAAACTACAAATATTACAGGAATATCCCTTTTACGGGACCTGGAATAGATGGACATAATTTAGAAAATTAGACATTAAAAAAAGAGGACAAATGTTTTCTAAAGAAATAGCTGCTCCAAAAAGCATCAAAACTACAAGTTAAGTCTTTCGCAGGCAAGTATCAATCTAAAAAATTCAGGCCTATTTCATGAGGTTGGTGCCTCACAATGCTCTGCTACTTTCAGAGATTTTTGTAGACGGAGCCAAAGAACTTTCAGTTCAGCTACTCCTCCAGAGGAGTTGTGAGAAGAATTTTGCAGTTGTTTGCTCCAGAACTGTGGGTGACTGGAATCCCATGGCTAGGAACTTCTGCCATCTACCAGGTTCAATGGTGGTGGTTTCCTCAATGGTGCTTTGGCAAGCTCCTTATCCTTTCAGAGCAAAGGTAAACTTGCACAGAAACACTCAATGTTTTGCTCAAAGTGAGGAAAGAAGAGGACTCCTTCATTTGCCCTCTGGAAAGATATTTTAGCAATCCACACTGGACTTTCCTTGTTCCTGTTCCTTATCTTCTGCCTTAGCCAGCCATGAATGCATTCCTTTAGGTTTATTTAGCCAAAACAACAACAAACCTTGTGGAAATACACTCAACCTAACAATACGATGTACTTTAAACTTTAAACTCTGCAGTCAGCCAATGTTCCTGAATTCTTTGTATACCAAACCTGTACAATGAAAAGGGCACCAGGTTGAGGTAGTGGTTAGGGCACCAGCCAAGAAACCAGGAGACTTGAGTTCTAGTTCTGCTTTCGCCACCCAAGCCAGCTGGATGATTTTGGGTCAGTCAGCCTCAGCTTTATGGAGCAGGCAAGTATAAAATACTTTTGAAAATATTGCTAACTGCAAGGAATTGTCCATGTAGTTGCTAAGATTCAAGGTTGACTTGGAGGCAAGTATGTGTGTGTGTGCGCCCACACACAAACACACCAGGATTGGCTGGGAGAGACTTATTACATAACATTTCGTACCAGGTTTACAGACTGTTGTGGCAAGAGAATTATACTATTAGTATTGTTTTACTTGAGTCCCATCTCTTATACTACTGTCTCTGTTCTATTATGGATTGCTGCTTAGGCAAATATGCAAGTTTCTGAATTTCTTTTAGGATTTTTCTTTGGGGAGAAGATTTAGGAATGGATTTCATATAATTATGTAGTACATGAGAATTACAGTTGGCTTAGATTCATCTTGTGTATATTCACTAACTAATGAGAAGTAAGAAAATTATAGAACATGGCATTTAATTAAAAAATTGTTAAATGCAAAATGTTTAAAAGGATTTTAAAGATATTTATCTTGCTCTTATTGCTCTTGCTACAGACAGAGGGCAGTCTTGCATTAGCTTTCCTTTCTTACTAAAATATAAAATGCACTACTCTCCCAATCTGTTCATTTTTGCATCTTTGTTCTTTGTGTTGCTTTTTTAAAAAGTTTATCTGACTGAATCCAATTCAAATAAGCTGTAAAATCCTTTTTAAGTCACGTAATAAATTTTAAGTAATAAAAATGCTGAATACAGACAGCATATAAATAAAATGCAGGCATGCTGAGAGACAATAATCTTGTTATTATTTATTAGATTTTTATCCCTCCTTTATTACTTTATAAATAACTCGTGATGAACATACCTAATACTCTCTCCTCCTATCTTCCCCATAGAAATTGAAATGAATCCAGCTTTCCCCCCAAAACCTCTCCAGCTTTGGGCGATAAACCAAGGCTGAGGGTAGTTATATGAATGGAGGAAGGCAATGGTGGGGTTCAAATTTTTTTACTACCAGTGCTTTGGGCGTGGCTTGGTCGGCATGGCAGGGGAAGGATACTGTAAAATCTCCAGTCAGAGGTGGGATTTGCTGGTTCTCCGAACTACTCAAAATTTCTGCTACCGGTTCTCCAGAATTGGTCAGAACCTGCTGAATATCATCTCTGGAGGAAGGGGATCAAAAAGTCAAGATGGTATCCATCAATCAAAATCAATGGTCTCACCATCTTGACTTTATGAACTCTTCCTGAGGGATCCCTTGATTTTTTAAAAAAATTGACACCCCCCCCCCCAGATATGAATGATTAAATGACGATACTTCAGTCCTTGGTGATTTGGTTCATTCATTCCAAAATAAAGGAGAAAGCATTATAGGGCAAAATGATGAAAATCTGCTATATCTCCATTCCCATGTAACCAGGGAATGAATGAAAGAAAGCTAAAAAGCTCATTTTCTCTTTCCCTTCAAAGCAACTATTAAGGCAGTTCTTTATTCTTGGTTACTCTCTTTCTGTCGATACTTTTCAGCAGCTCTCCATATTTATTTTGATTGGAGCGACCATCTTCCCAGTTATCGTTCAGACGAATGCCATTGCAAGTTGCATGTGATGCTTGTTTGAAAAAACCTTAAAACGACAATACTTGTTCAAACAGGAAACACTGGTTTGTCCTTGCAGGCTCTAAGTCCCTTAAGTGTAGAAACCAGTTGAGAAACTTTGAGAATAATTATTATGTCAGCAGGGCAGATTTCCCCCCCAAAAGTACTCTTGTGAATAATAATGATTGTGCTGACAGAGTGTTTCTATATTCAGAATGGCTCTCCTTTTCAGAGAATGGTTGGATATGTTTGTTGTTCTTGTGACCCTAATACCCTAAGATCCCATGCTCTTAGTCATGTTTGTTTGGATTCATGGTTCAAGATTCTCCAATGGCTCTCTAAGCATCTCTTCTGAAATTTAAGTTTTGAAGCCCCCCAGAAAATCCAAAGGTTGGAAAGTCTCAGAGGCCTTCTAATCACCCCCTGATCACAGCAGGAGCCTTGCACCACCCCAGTCAAATTGTTGTCCAATCTATTTTTGAACAGCTCTAGTGATGGAGCACCCATAACTCTGGGAGGCAAGCTATTCCACTTGGTCCTCTTCTTCTTCTTGTGCCATATCTGTCATTGGATGTTGGTGATGCAAAAAAATTTCTCCTTAATTCTAGGCTGGATCTCTCTCTAAGAAGCTTGCACCCATGACTTCTTGCCTTGCCTTGTCTTGCCCTCAGATGCTTTGGAGAATAAGCAAATCCCCTCTTGGCTCTGACAGTCCCTCAAGTATTGGAAGACGGCTATCATGTCCCCTCTAATCCTTCTCTGATAGATTAGACGTATTCAGCTCCCTCAACTCTTCATCGTGTGATTTAGTCTCCAGACACCTTATCCCTTTTGCTGCATACTTCTCTTCTTTGCATACTTTCCAGGGCCTCAACCTCTTTTTCATATCATGGTGACCAAAACTAGATGCTGTATTCCAAGTGTGGTCTCACAAGTGCATTAAGTCCTTACTTTTCTTGCTATTGAATCTGCTTTCCTATAACATCATTCTATGTTCAGAATGAGAAATAAGGGAACGAAGTGTAGATTTCTTAATCTCTTCTGTATGGCATCTTTTCATATTCTTTCTTCAGACATTTTCTTAAGATTAAGCATACTTCCTTCTCTTCATAACAGTTTCTAAACCCTTATCATTCTTGTTGCTTCTTTTGAACCATTTCAAATATCTCTGATTTCCTGTATCCATAAGATTGGATCTGACTAAAGTGGAATAAAGTAAAATTATTCCTTCCCATAGTCTGCAGCCTAAAGCTCTATTTGTCAAACTTGGCTAATATTCAGCTTGTAATCAGCAATGTGCTTCTTACAAGTATCATTACAAAGGCCAGGATACCCATTCCTACATATGCATTTCTTTTCTAAATAGATAAAATGAAATTATAGTCTCCCCACCCCCCAATTTTATTTTCCCCTAATTTATTTAATGTTAAAATTGATCTTTAATAAGTTAAATTGATTTTATTTCTGTGTTCTATGATACTAGCTGTCCAACCCAATCTTTTAGCATTTACAGTTTTGATAAACATTCCCTTTACTTCTTCCTCTAAATTAGAGGTCCCCAAACTTGGCAACTTTAAGACTTGCTTAGCATAGCTGGCTGGGAGTTGAAGTCCACAAGTCTTAAAGTTGCCAAGTTTGGAGACCTCTGCTCTAAATAAAAGTCTTGAACAGTAAAGACCCAGCCAGAACCAATTCTTTTTGTTCTGTCCCTAATTAGCATTCTTGAGATCCCCGCGCTTTGATTGGCCAAAGCGCGGGGCACTCTGATTGGTCAGGCGAGCCGCGCCGATTGGCTCGCTAAGAATCTCCCGCGATTGGTCCATTCGAATCGCGGGAGATTCAAAGCGGTGCCATTGGCCGCGCCCGCCGCGGCTAAAGGAATAAAAGCCGCAAACTTTTTCCTTTGCCCCAGTTCGGTTCCAACTTTAAATAAAAGAGCATGATTTGAAGTCACCAACTCCTGGCATCATTTCGCGGACACAACACTGGCGACGAAGGTGGGATCCAGACCCTGAACTGAACCACGTGTCCAATGGAAGCCAGACGAACCACCAAGATGGCGAAAATCGCACCCCCCGCTCCCTTCAACCCCGCCACCGAGGACTGGGAATCGTACTCCGACCGATTCCGCATGTTCCTCGAGTGCAGCGACCTGAAGGACGCCACCGGCCCCATGAAGTGTGCCGTCTTCCTGACCCACTGCGGGACCGAGGTATTCAAGATGGCCAAGGCGCTTGCCAAACCTGCCGATGCGACCGCAATGGACTGGGACGTCCTCAAGCCAATACTTCGGTGGCACTATGCTCCAGAGGTACCCATCCTGATCCGACGCAACAAATTTTACCGTCGGGACCAACGGTCGGGTGAGAGCTTCAGCGACTTCGTCGCCGAGCAACGGCACCTAGGGGGGCTCTGCGAATTCAACAACCTGAATGATGCCTTGCGAGACAGAATCGTGCTCGGTTTGTGGGACCCCGTCCTCCAGAGCCGGCTGATGGCCAAGGGCCACCCTCACCGCAGCCGCAGCTGCCGAAGCAACCCGAACCTCCGCCGACCGCATGCGCAGACCGAACGCTGGGGACCGCAGCGGAAACAACAACCCGGCGAGGTCGGCCGAGGGCCAACCCGAGACGACCACCCACCAGGGCGACTTCCACTCGGCATCGGGCACTTCCGATGACGAGGAGGACATCCATCGCCTCCAGACAGGCCGCGACCCACGGAACCGGCGGGGTCGTAAGTCAAGGACCAACTGTGCCGGTTGCGGCGGCGACCACCCCAGGTCGGAATGCCGGTTTTTCGAATCGATCTGCCGGCATTGCGACAAGAAGGGACACATCGCCCGTGTCTGCCGCCTAAAAAAGAACCGCAGCCCGGCACGATGGGACCAGAGCGACCGGAGGAGAGAGAGCACACCACCCCGGACCAGAGATCGCCCCTCGGACAACAGATGGGACCAGAACGGACGATCCCTGCAAGGCGGCGATAACCGGCGAAGAGGGGAGACCCACTATGGATACCGGCCATCATCACACAAATAACAGGCCCACACTCGTACCAGCTACAAACAGCAGACGGACGAGCGTGGAAACGCCACATCGACCAATTAAGGTCGAGGACTGCCAACCAAGAGACCACCGACGCACAAACAGGCGAAACCAACCCCCACAACACAAACCAAGGGGGGAGGGAATACCCAGGGGACCAAAACCAAAGAAGAATAAACCAGCCATACTTACCGGAAAGCAGCCATCATGACCCCTTGCCAGGAAGAGACAGCCAGGCCAGCTCGACCGTCCCGGAAAGACCGAGCGGGAGCAGCGAAACCCGCAGCTCAACCAACCCGGGAGGCCCAGGAGGGAGCTACGGAGAGCGGCCCGGCCCGACCGACCAGCCAGTTCCCACGACGGCATCAGGAGCAGCAGAAATCCCGACCGAACCGGCCGGGATCCAACCTACGACTGAGCTGCGCAGGTCCAGTAGGCTCAGACGGAGCCCCCCCTACCTATGTGACTACGCGACGTAAGGACTGAACCAAGAGGGGAGGGGTGTTCTGTCCCTAATTAGCATTCTTGAGATCCCTGCGCTTTGATTGGCCAAAGCGCGGGACACTCTGATTGGTCAGGTGAGCCGCGCCGATTGGCTCGCTAAGAATTTCCCGCGATTGGTCCATTCGAATCGCGGGAGATTCAAAGTGGTGCCATTGGCCGCGGCCGCCGTGGCTAAAGGAATAAAAGCCGCGAACTTTTTCCTTTGCCCCAGTTCGGTTCCAACTTTAAATAAAAGAGCATGATTTGAAGTCACCGACTCCTGGCATCATTTCGCGGACACAACACTTTTGGCACCCCATAGCTCTCCAATTTGATCTGGATTATAGATGGGCATTCTAGTATGATTTGCAAGAAAGCTTAATTTAATTGCCATGCCATCTAACAGACATGAGACTACAGGAATGAGAGGCTTTAATTGCCACCTTAAATAATGGGCTGCAAAATTAGAAGTCAAAATGGATTTGTCATCTATTTTCCTGAAATCAAGATATATTATTCTCACAACTGTTACTGAAGCTACCTGCTCAAAATAATTGGTTATGTACAGTTCTGTTTTTGACAAATCAAGTAATTATCACATTGTTTTCAAGACACTTATAGATAAATGTTTTTATGATCTATACAGAATTTTCCAAGGTATCAATGTCAGACTGACTGATCTTTAGTTTGCCAGAGTTTCTTTTCTCCCTTTTCAACAATATTTTCTTTTTTCCAGTACTCTGGCACCTCATCAGTTCTTCTGTGTTTCTCAGAGATAACATACTGAGGTTTGTGCTAGAATCATTCAATAGCTTAAAGTGGTCCTGGAGATTTCAAATCATTCAAAATATAAAGATATTTGCAGTTAATATTCCAGTCAATTTCAAGCTTCATTCTTGCTTTTCACAATTTCCTGATGGAACACATACTTTTGGTTGTCTGCTTTTTTTTTTGGTTACCTACTACTTTGTCAACTTCATGGAGCATTTGATGCATCGATTCTTTTCTTTTGAACACATCTAAACAAATGCAAATTTTACTATTCTTATCAGCTTTCACTAACTTCTGTACTTTCTGATAAGAATAGCACTTCAATTCTAAGCTGCAAAAATATAAACAATCACTAGATAGGAGTGAAGGACTGAAGGAGGGAGGGGGGAGGGACTTTGCTGCTACCTAGTTGTAGTCCAATTTTTCGTACTTTAGATTTGAAAGCCCTAAATTTCCACTTCCTCAGCTAAGAGTTCTTTTCTGCTTTCCTTATTCTCTAAAGGAGAAAGTTGTCAAAAAAACAATGAAAGTCTTGCCAGAATATACTCTTTGTATATCAGGCCCAGATTGGCAGATCAGTTTTGCAGATCTGGTAGTTGATAAGAAATAAGATTATGCAGAAATTCTGTCCAAAGTGGATTCTATAGTGTATCCAGGGACTTTGGAACAGATTTCTAATGCAGCCCTTTCAGAATCAAATTCTTTTACAAAGGACCAATGTTCACCTATTTTGCTAGAATTCTGGCATATTGCCAAAGACGGTGCTAGGGCAGTTGTAACAAAAAAGAAAAAAAGCTTTCATTATCCTGGATTCAGAGGAGGAGTGTTAAATCCAATGAATAATAGTGGAACTCTTATTATTGTTCTACTATTGGTCAGTGGCTTTGGGAGTGGGAAGATGTCTTGGGAGATGAATGATTAGTTTTTATTTTAACTGCATTTATAACTTTAATGCATAAATTATGAGTTCTATAAATATACCTAATCTATGTCTGCCCTGATTGAGCACCCTAGGGCATGTTGTGAAATATGTAAACCATGGTTTGGGAGCTGAAACATCTGTTAGCTCCAGATACAGCCTGGCAAGAAAAATAGAATCGGTGTAAAAAGAAGGTTCTCAAAACCTATTCTACTCCCGGCCAGTCCAAAAGGATTGATGGTCAATAATGTTGAAAACAGTCAAAGGAGCTTCATTCCACCTATTTGGTTAGGTCATCCATCACAATACCTAGCACCATCCAGTCTGATATCCAGGGGTGGGATTCTCTCAGTTTGGACTGGTTCGGGCAAACCCCTAACTCCAATGATCAGCTGGCTCCGAACTGGTTTGCTCTAACGATCATGTGGGCCCACCTGCCGCTCCTACACTGTACTCACCTATATCTGCTCAGCTGATTCGCATGTCAGAGCAGAATGCCACGCCTCAGGTAAGTAATTTCGGAAGCTGTGCACGCATGCGCAGCTGCCGGTGTAACAACCGGTCGGTCCGCTAATTGCAAAGCGCGCTATTAGCAAACCACTTGTTAATTGGCAGCATCCCGCCACTGCTGATATCCCATTTGAAAGTGTAACTCAAATAGATTCAAATAATCTGTATTCTTCAACTATGTCTGGACTTGTGAAACAGTTGCTTCATTGATCATCTTTGACAAAAATGGGACATTTGAGAATGGACATGAGACAACATTCACCCTATTTGATAAAACATAAAGAATTATACACTTGTATAATATCTTTCCTTTTCTTATAGGAAGAAAGACTGAATTCTGTTTTTCTCACTCCTGCTCTGGGGGATCAAGTCAAATTGGATTATGCTGTTGTGGTATCTGCAGGGAGGTATAAAAAAAAATCAAAATGGCAGGAAAAAGGTACAAGCTCTGCCCTTTCTTAAATAATAACCCTTACCATCAATAGGAGAAACTAGTGAAAATTGAATGAATAAAGGTGCCTATGGAAATAAAATCAAGAGTCTGGATAAAGATGATCAATACAAGTAACCATTCATGAGTGACTACTCAAGCTTGATTTAGAATTCTGCATCCTACACATCAGGGCATATAGAGATGGTTGCAGAGCTGTTGCTTATGTACTTCTGCAAATGTTAATTTTTTGGCTAGGGGGCACTCAAACAACAATGTGTCTTCCACCCCACTCCTAACAGGAAGTCAGATCAACCAATTAGCATGCAGGACACACATCTCCACACAACGCATAATTGAGATTTGGCAGGTATGTGCATCAGTCCATATGCAATAGTATGCAACCTACACTTACCTATCAACCCCTTCACAGCATAGGTATGCATCAATGACTACACATAGTTGTAGGCAAGTCTATATCAAATTTCAAGCTACAATCTATGGACAATTGACTGTAAGCCCCACTGAAAACCATTCTTATTTTTGTGTATGGGTTGTATATCATAGATTTAAGAAGTCCCATCCTAAACTTTGTACCTTGGGTGAGTATATGTTATAAAATAGATGCATGCCTGTAAGCAATTTTAATCAACATTTTAATAAAACACAAATTGCAGAAAGAAGCATCATGGAGAGACTTCAAGTAACTTGCCAGAGATGCAAGAATCACAATGCTAATTCACAGTTCAATAAACAGAGAGCAATTTTACAGCTTTAAAGTACATTAGGGGAGCAGGAGGGGAAGGAGGTGGAATAATTATTTTCAAATTTGGTACTGTTGTCAGCATTTCAGAATAATATTTCTTACTCTAACAGTTGTCCCTCAGGAGGCCCTTGATGCTGACACACTGGAAGCTGAGATGCTATTTTTTCCCCTTTCCATCTGGAATGAGATGTGTTATGAACTAATAAAAATGCTTAAATAAAGTTTTAACAAACCTTAAAGAAATAGCAGGGTTCTAATCCTGCACTTCTGATTGGCCGATAATAGCGATATCGGATTGGTCCGTTCTGGGGAATCTGATTGGCTGTTAACGAGCCATTCTCATTGGTTCAAGGGTTTAACACTTCCATGTTTCTCATTGGTTAATAGGTCAGCAGCCTGCCCTATAAAAGGGCTGCTGCTGCCCTAGGGTTTTTGCTCTGTTCAGTATGATTAATAAAGAGTTGAAGTTCACTGTTCACTGCCTCGTCTCCGTTCCTTGCGCCCATGCGCAGAACTTAACAAGATGATATTTTTGAGATACAATGAAGTAGCAAATAGTTGGGCAATCCAGCTGAATCCTCACAGTTTGATTCCACAATTCTAAACATAGCCTTTTCTAAACATTTATCTGGTGGGACAGGAATAGGGTGAGGTGGGGAAGGAAATGACTTCAACGGTCAGGTCATCTAAAACATCTCCCACTTTCAGAAATAGCTTGGTGGTTTGTCTTGCCTGATCCTTGCTTCCCCATATTTGTTTTTCCCCTGCTTGATCTAAGGATCTTTCTACTGGGAAATAAGCATGACATAGATAGAAGGTCAGAGAGACCATGTGATGAGCATATATATAAATATATATACACACCATTTATCTCTCCAAGGTAATTCCAGCACAAAAGCAATAATCTTTGCATGAATATGCTTATAAAACTTAACTCTTTTTTTTTTACTCCCCCTCTAGATTTCCCTGTGCCCATTTCAAAATTGAACAAATCAAAGATAGTGCTAGAATTGGACTTTTTAAATAAGAGAAAATATTTATAAAAGATTACAGACTTGCATAGATAAGGAAGTTAGGAATGTACATCTGGGTTTTTATGTTGTGGGTTTTTAATGTTGTAAGCTGCCCAGTCACATGTGTGTGAGTTGGACAGCCACATCAATTTGCTTAATAGATAAGAGTTTCCAGTCTTAAACTACGAGGCAAATGGAAGGGTTCCTTATATCCTTGGAAGTAGTAGTCAGAAGTCATTTCTTGTATATAATTTTCCTTTGTTTTTCTTTATTTCTTTCTGCTCTTCTATCCCTATTCTCTCTTTACTCTATCTTTTTTATTGTTAGTTTATATTGTTTATTGGTTTATGTCGTTATGTACACATATGTTTAAAAATTACTAAAATTATTGAAACCAAAAAGATGAAAGTTCCCTATTGGTAGTCACATAGTAGTTATTTTAGACTATTATCCATTTCCTCCTCACACTCTTGCAGTATTTGATCGGCAGCGTAGGAAGGGATATCCTACTCACCATCACTCACAAGGACTTCAGCTGTGTTTTAGGAAAGTAATAGTTGCTGAGTCCAGGAAAAAAAAGTAGCTTTAAGCTCCTATCTTCCTCTAGCCCAGTGTTTCTCAACCTCAACAAATTTAGGTTGTGTGGATTTCAACTGCTAGAATTCCCCAAACAGCCATTTCCAATACTGGGAGCTGAAGTCTTAAAGTTGCTAAGATTGAGAAACAGTGCTCTAGACTGTAACATCCATACCAGTCAAGACAAATTGTGCATAATTACCCAGTTTTCTTTCTTTTCTTTTTTTCTCAGTTTGAAATAGAGAATGAAATAGGCTTTAGAAACAGGGTCTATGGGGTGCAGCAGCTTTAGACCAAATAAATAATGAATCAGACATCAGGTTCGCATTTCTGTTTCATTTATAGTATTGAGAGTGGCAGAAGTGGCAAAGTATTCCATAATTTGCTCTCAAATATTGTCATAATGTTAAATACACATCTGCAACCAAAGTCTTCAGTTTATGTATGATTGGTATGAATAACCAAGAACAAACAGCCTCCAAATTGGTCCTCAGTTATTAAACTGATTATTAGGAAAATGAGTTTATTGTGTTCTGCAAGTATAATTTTCTCTGTGCCTTCTATTGGATAACAGCTCGGCCTTGTTCTCTCATTCTTTTGCTGCTTCCTTGCAGCACTGAGTTCAGCTGTTAATAGTATTATACTCAGTTGGAACTAAAATGAAACCTTACTTAAAAACCTAAATTGTCCTTTTCAGCAGTCTTGGACTGAAATATCTGATGCAGGAAACTTCTACATTTACAGCCTATTACTTTGTTACCTTGGGGCCATGGCTGTCATCATTTTTTTAAAGTTATTTTAAATTCAAGGGCACCTTTTTAAAGATAACCTGAAAAAGAAATAGTAACATGTCAAGAAAAGACATAAATTTGTTGAAAAGTATTGTACTCTGAGGAAATAGATTGAACTGCTAGATGATAGTCCTTAGCTCCAACTAGGGAATTGGAGTGAACTGGCTAAGGGGGCCAAGATTTCAGGGAAGGTAAAAAGTGATAGTTTAAGCTCAGAGAACTGAATGGGAAGTTCTTATAGGTTGCACCCCATCTGTTGGTAAGAAGATCCTCATGCGGGGCTCTAGGTATTCAGATTTTTGGATGTATTTTATATGTTGATTCAAAGATTTACATTTGAGGCAAGCTAAGTTGCTGTTCCCATCACCATCTGACATAATTGGCCATAGTAGGAAGCTAACATAATAATTGCTAGGGTGTCTTGGAGATCAGTGGAAGGCTATATAGCAAGCTTATTTTGTTCTAACAAGTGGTGTCATTGACCACTACTAGGAACTGAATACAAAATCCTCTTGGAGGCAGCAGGAACTGAAAGAACCTCCTTTTATCTGCTACTGTTTGGCAAATCGAAGAGTGTACGTGATGTGATGCATTAAGGCATCATCAGGAGCCTGAAGTAAAAACCTTGTAATGATTCTTTAGTCAATAAGAAGCCATTTTGCTCTTCGGTGGAAGCCTCTTATCTGCGGCCAGCATTTCTACACAGGCTCTTTGCATTGCTCACAAATCAGCTCTGCATCTGTTTCCTCGCAGGAGCATCTATTTTCAGCAGCTGAGCTGATTCCTAGCTCAGCTGATTTATCTCTGGGGTATCTGAAATCACATTTAAAAAATGACATTTCTGTTTGCAATAGTGATATTAAACAGAAGTGTCGGGCAATCTGTTTTCCTATTGAAATTTTTCTGACCTCACCCAACCACTGGGATGATAAAGTGGATGATTGGGTCCTTTATCAGCTGGGATGATAAAGGACAAGACTTCTGTCTGCTAAAAAATAATATGTTAAATGTGCAAGTGTGTTTCTTTGTGCATTTTTCTTTTGCTGGCTTTGCTAATTTAACTTAATGATTAATTACATTATTAGATGTACCTACGCTCAATGGAGCAATAATACTGGCTTTGGGGGGGGGGGGAAGTATCTGATTGCAAATTACCAGAATGTCTTTCTTACCCCACTGCAAATAGCAATGGAATTTTAAATGAAACAAAGGAATGGTGGCATTACTGCTTCAGATTAAGGATTTAATGACTAGAGTTAAGAGGGTTCCCTTTCAGAAGTATGTAACAAAAGAAAGAAATAACATTTTGTTATGTTTCCATTTTTTTTAACCTAGTGGAAAGTAGAGGATTTTTGTTGCTGCAGGAATTGCAATAATATGCAACCGGAGAGTAATTGAATGCTATTTTTTTGCCTTGTTACTCACAGTTAGAGGGGAAAGTAGTGATGGGATTGTGGTGGGTTGGTTTGTTTTTTGCCTGATTTCTGTATTTTGAAGTCTGCAGGGGCAAACATCATTGCACAGTCAGATTCAAAGTGCTTTGAAGGCACTAGGAAATAGAAGTGGAGCCATGCATGTGAATGTCTAGTGATTAGGAGCTGAATGTGTGGCATTGTGCACCATAATTGCATCTCATCCTTCCATAGGACCAACACAATGTGGAGAGTGCTTGCATCACAGCTGGATAACTCTCATTTGAAGAGCTCCTGCAGATACCCATTTCAACTCCAGGTCTGAAATACTAATTTTATGGCGTAAGGTTCATATTTAGGCTGAGTAATTGTCTGTACTCAAGCCTTTGAACAAAATGGGCAACACATTTTTCCAGTAAAGGATAGTATTTTGCTTTTAATGGTATCCTTAGGGCCACATTAAAAAGTGGGGTTGAGAAAAAGAAAACAAACATGGCCATCGCCTTTCCTTTAATTACAAAGAAAAAAGAAAAAGAAAAATTAGAAACCTTGCAATGATGGTATATACAGACATTCACCTTGAGATTTAATTGCTACTGTATATTGGTTTTTTAAAATTGGGTACTACTGTGAGCTTCCAATTTCCAAATTACATTTCAAATGGCAAGGTCCTGGAAGTTAGCCATTGAGGGAAGAATCCTTATTTAGCAGAAACAACACATTTCCTTTAAAGATGCCAACCTGTGTCCCCATTTCTTGCCCTTCTTGTCTATGAAGACCGTGAGTCTTCCCATCATTTCAAGTCTAAGCACTATTTAATTTTGTTGTGAAAAGGTCACTGACAACACACTGGTATGATGGGGTTATACTACATGAAAACATACAGAGGTAGACACACACAAAAAAGGTTTTTGCATTTTGCCTACAAGTCACAGCTTGGCTAATCAGATGAAGAATCCAGCTAGCTCTTCCATTTCTTGCCAAAACAGAACTACCTTATGTTCCCAAATGAACCCTGTGAGGAACTGCAGCTTGTAAGCCAAATGGGCAGACTTGCTTCTCTCCAACCGATTCATGGGTTCCGTAAATTGCTGAGGTTTTTTTTTAAATGGTGAGTGCACTTTAAGTAGGATGCAAATGTGTTAAATCTTTTAATAATAATGTCAACATTGATCCCTAAGTATTACACTTTGCAGCCTTTATTAAAGGCTGCTTTTTAAATTTTTGCCTGTGTAATCACTGCATGTGAGGCTTGGATATGGAGGGGAAGAGAGTTTATATTGAAAAAAAAAAATCTTCTCCCAACCTTTTTTGCTTTTGAACATCACGTGCCAGAAGGTTTTGCAAAATGCAGGTGCCTTTCAGTAGGACGTTTTCTCTGTCTTTTGAATGTATAGACCAGACAAAGGTTATTTCACAACTGCAAAAATCAATTTCACATTTTCTTCTTCACTGCTGTTAAATCCTCTGCTTGATTTCCCTGTTTAGATGAAAAACAGAGCTGTAGAAGGACTACTTGATCTATTTAATTATTAGACCCACAGTTTCAAAGGTCAATAGAACCATCCTTTGCTGTTTTCAGGATAATCATTTTACAGGAGTAGATTGCAAGTAATTCATTCAAAGAGGCACTTCAACCTATGAAGGCATGACACTCTGCCTTGTTATAATAAAGCATCTCTCAAAGGAATATTGCTCTGCCTTAAACTTTGGGGGCCAAGGCACTCTGTCTCAGTCAGCCAAGCTACAACGGGGTTACAAGCAAAGCATCATGGCCACTCCATTCTTCTAGTTCAGGGGTCTCCAACCTTGGCTCCTGGAAGCCTGGCGGACTTCAACTCCCAGAGTTCCAGGCTGTGGAATTCTGGGAGTTGAAGTCCGCCAGGCTTCCAGGAGCCAAGGTTGGAGACCCCTGTTCTAGTTAGAAGTGGGGCATCATTCAGCTTTGCAACATTGCTTTCATGAGAATGTTGCTTGAACATTCTTCAACAAAATGTCACTTCCCAGTTAACACTGTCTTAATTCTGCAGCATCCTGTACCTCCACAACAGCCTTGTGAGGTAGATTGAGCTGTGAGAATGTGGCTGAAAAGCTAGTTGGGGTGATAATAGGGATTGTTGTTGAGAAAATAGGAGGTGGGAGCATTGGGGGTGTATGCTGCCTTGAGCTGACAAAAATAAAGGCAGAATAAATAAAACAGAAAAAAAAACAGCCTGCTCTCACATTTTCTAGCATGGGGAAAATATATCTAATGCTACAGATATATAATAGCTTATCAGCACTGATTTGCAGGAAAATTAGATTGTGATGAGGAAGGAAATGTGCTCAATTTCATAGGTGTTATGTTCCTCTGATTTGATTTATGAAAGTCTTTTGCTTTTTCATCAGGATGGTATGGAACTTCAATCATTATTAGAAGATGAAATCTGTCATAGTAGAATCCTAATGAGCCAAAATGACCAATCCTAAAAGAAATTGATGGATGAGAAATATGATTTTTTGAAGGAAGGATGGACTTCTGTGAGTTATCACAGGGACAGGAAGTATCACTGATCTAGTTCTGCCTCAGGTATCCTCCAGGTTTGTTCACCACAACTTCTAGGCAGTATGGCCAATAATAACAATATTTTCTGGAAATATATGGATTGCTTACCATAATTTTAGTTCTTCAGATGGTTTATTTGGGCATCAGAGAAATAGATAGTGGGCCTGTGGAGAATCTATTAAGAGCTGCAAAGGAATAAAGAGGAAGCTGTGGAAATAATCACTTCCCAAAGATGCTTTTTTCAAGAGGCAACTGGGCTTTCTTGTTTTTCTTTTGAAGATATTTTACTTGTCACCCAAGAAACTTCTTCAGCTCTAACTGGATGGTAGGAATGGAAGGATTTATATTCCTTGCAGATAGCTGGTCATTTGCATTCTTTTAGAGAGTCATTGAGACCACTTGGAGGTTTGTCTCCATAGGCCTTCTAAAACAATAGTTATAGGTAAATAAGTAATTATATTTCCTCTTCAATGCATCATATCTATGTTATTTACAATTAGCCAGCAGGGTGGGCTAGAGATTGAGTAGCCAAAATTACTGATAAATATTGATAAGACAAGCCTTTAAGAGTTAAGAGAAGAAATCTATTTGTAAAGGAGAAGTGGGCAGATCAGATGTTTATAAAATGGAAAAGAAGGTTCAATCCTAAGCCTACAAACACATTGTAGATAATTTGTACATGACTATCAATGTATCTGAGTCTGGCTACATCTAAGAGGAACTAGGCAATACAATAGTAATGATTCTAAGAATGAGTTGCACATGATTTTGACGTAGTACCTTGGTAATCAATGAGATGGGAAGAAAACCATTGATTTCAGTTCTCATGTGTAAAGGAGGATTACTTCTGACTTCAGATCATATTCCCGCTTCAGTATTGGGAACAATACTGTGCTTTTATCTAAGACAGGGGTGTCCAACCTTGGCAACTTTAAGACTTGTGGACTTCAACTCCCAGAGTTCCTCAGCTGGCTGAGGAACTCTGGGAGTTGAAGTCCACAAGTCTTAAAATTGCCAAGGTTGGACACCCCTGATCTAAGAAGTAAACAAACTTATCATTGTCATTCCATGTAATCTGAAAAAAATTGTTCAGTCACCCACTCACATTTAAGATTTGTGATAAGTCCAACATCTATCTCTTAGGAGTGAGATCACAGCAGGAACTGTAAGTTGTATATATCTAATGGAAATGTTGGGTTTAATCATCAACTCCAAATTAGCAGAAGCAAGTAGAGAAGTAAAAGAGTACATCCGTAATTTTGCTTTTTGGTATAATAGTTCACTAAGTATTAGTTTTGATTTGAACAATATGGTTGCGAGAACAGGAAGAGATTCCAGACTGGAGATTGCTTTGATGGTGGACAAACACCCAGAAATTGGTTCAAATGGATATGTCATATCCAACTTGCATGATTAAAAGCACCCAGTTGCCTCCCATGCTGGCAGAATGAATGGAATGACACTCCAGCCACCCACTCCTGAACTTGTGGTATACCAGTATCAAGGTACCCCATGGAGGAATTTAAAATCCATTTAGTAGGTTATCCAATCACTTGTTTTCCGAAGCAAGTCTGTGTGTGGGAGAGAGGGAGGGGGTGACTCTTTGATAGACATGTGAAGCTTCCCCCCTTTCCCTCGCTCTCTTTCTTCCTCAGTGTCTTGACAGTCCTGCTTATGAAAGTGAATTTGTATAAAAATAAGAAGATTTCTTGAAAGGTGAGAGAACTGTTACTTTTTTTTTTCTCCCATGTTTATGTATACAGACACAGATACACGCCCACACATGTCTTACTTCACAGAGATATTTTTGAGAAAAGATTGAAGATATAGGGAGTTCCTAGCAACCAACTAGCTGCAGTTTTGCTTCTGTTACAAAACAAACAGCAGTCTCCCCTCAGAGAAGAAATAATCTTAGTTGTAAGCCATCCAGGGTCATTGATTGAAATGGAAAGCTATAGAAATTAAATAAATAAATACATAATCAGTATAAGGAGAAACCTCAGTGAAATCTACAGCTCTATTCTGTGATTACAGCTCTGCATACAGCCTGCCTAACTGGGCAAGAGTCAGCCTCAGATCATAATTGCCCAGAACAATTTTCAGCAGCAAAAAATTAAATTTGTGTAGTTGCTTAATAGCAAATTTTATTTACATTTATTTCCTAGGAAAGATGAATTGATATTTTTAATCTGACTGCATTCAAAAGGTTTGGCAGTTAACTTCATTTTAACTCTTCAAAGCTCCATCAAGTTACCTTCAGGGTAAGAAATTCATAAAGAATCAAACAGTTTCATCTGTAAAACAATTTGTATTTTACTCTGTTTCTGTTCTGGATTTCTGCTTCTTATATCATCTTTTATTAGTCTAATAGGCATGGTTTGTTTCTTGGCCCAGGGAAGAGTGAAGTGTCTATAGCAGTTTCTCACACTGTGGCAACTTTAGGATGTGTAGATGTCAATTCTCAGCAGGCTTCAATTTCCCAGCATATTGGCTGAGGAATTCCGGGAGGTAAAGTTCACACCTTTTTAACTTGCTGGGGTGAGAAATATTGGTTTAGAAAGTGGTATGGATAGGGAGTGTCAGGTGAATGGTGAGTAGAGCTTGCATTGGATTGATAGCATTTGGCTAGATGGTAGGAAAAAATGTCCTGGCTGTCTAGACTTGCCAATCAATTATGGCATTTGGTGGAATGGTGGCGCCTTTGACCAGGAGGTGGGGGAAGATGGGAGTCAGGTAGGTTTTTGAGTTGGTGGTGATGGGCAATAAATAAATAAATGGTGAAGGCATGGGTTAGTTAGGCCATTGATAAGGAAGGAAATGTTGTTTAGTGTCAATTCTATGTTTTACCCCCTTCCACTCCATGTCAGTGCCCAGTCATCAAAGCTTCGGTGTCCCTTGTTTCCAACTATTGCTACTGAATAAGTTGACCATAACAAAGCTACTCTTGGGGGACTTCCGGTTTGCAAGGCTTCAGCACGGCAGGGATTCGCAATACTGTGCGATCCCTGCTGTGCTCGCTGCCAAGGTTCCCCCGATCCACTTAGATTTGGGGGATATAGCTGCCCCGTAGAGGCAGCTGAAGACAGGGGGATCCGGATAGGGGTTTGGGGGTGCTGCAGACCCCCTCCCCAGCCAGCAAAACCCCCTTTTCCCAAGGCGGAGGAGCGGTGGTCAGTAATGGCTGCCACGAAGAAACCTGCAGCTGGACAAGATTGTGCAGGAGGAAGAAAGTCGGAAGAGCTGTGAAAATGGTTTTTGACCGGGACAAAGTAAGAGAAAGTACCCTGGAATTTGAAAGCTGCCAAAGATAAATTGTTTCCAGAGAGAGTTACAAGCGGCGAATGGAATTCTAAAAGGGAAAGTTTTTTTCTTTTCTTTCTTTTCACTCTCCTTCCCAATGTGACAGCGGATGGAACTATAAGAGAAATCGGAAAACCTGAATTGGAGGTAATTAAATGCTGAAGGGATAAGGATTTCTGAACATTTTTTTTGTTAAAAAAAAACCTTTTTGCTGTGAGTGGGAAGGGAGAGGAAAAAAAATTGGAGCAGAATTTGAAAATAAGGAAAAGATTGCCTAGAATTTTAAAGAGTTATTAAACATTAATAAGACTCCTAAAAGATATATTTTAAATGAAACTTTGTGACTAAACATTAACCCCAGAAAGAGAAAATGAAGAAGGAGAAAGTACTTAAAAGAAACAGCTTATTTGGATTGCTTGGTGATTTTGGAGCTTCTGAACTATTTTTGATTAAAAGCACTTGGGTGGTTGTTTGGAAAAACCTTTTCTCTCTATAATGGCATCACTTGTGGATGGATTGAAACTTGAATACCAAAAATATAAAAAGGAAGAGCAAGAAGGGAAGGATTCTCTTGGCACTCTTTTTCAATTTTTAGAAATGGCAGTTTGTACTTATGAAAAGCTGACTACGCAACAGGGATAAAGAAGAAGCCATTTTTTATGAACAAGTGACTTTAGTTGGGGAAGAAAAGGAGAAAGAGAAAAAAAGAAAAGAGGACTTTAAGATTTGGAAAAACAACCAAAAAAGAGAAGAATAAGGTGAAAAGTGGATACTATGTTAGAAAACAACAGAAAGGAGGAAAGCAGAACAAAAGGGAGGTGGAGAGACATGGGGGTAAAGAGGGCAAGGAGAAGAATAAGCAAGGGAGAACGAGAAGCCTCAATGGTGGGGAGCAAGATGCAAAGAAACAAAAGTCTTTTAGAGATAATGGGTAAACTTTATTGAAAAAGGGATTCTGGAAAGGTACAAAAGATTGTATTTTTATATTTGTACTTAGAAATAATCCTAGAAAATTGGAAACGTTTAGTAATTTAAAACATGATAAAATGTTTACTAAATAAATGGGAGAATTGTAGTAGGAGAAGGGGGAACAGTTTAACAAAACAATGATATAAAATATGTGATGTGGGGGGGGGGGAAATAACTATGGAAAGCATGAGTGTTCCCATAAAGGCATGATATCTAATTGAAATGGGTAAAATGTTTAAGAATATTAATATTAACAATCAGATGGTGTTATCCCAGTGAATTTTTTTGTGAAATGAGAGATTTGAAATAGGAGAAGGGGGAACATTCTAATGAAATAATGATTTAAAATATGTGATGTGGGGGGCGGGAATAACTATGGAAAATTGGTGTTCCCATAAAAGTATATTTAATTGAAAAGTAATGTGTTAAGTGTTTAAGATATAAATGAATAGTAATATTAATGAATAGATTTGTATTGGCATTGATAACATTTTATAATTTTAGAATGTACCAAACAGAATCCCAATGTAAGTTATGTATTTTATATTAAATGTAGGGGAAAGAGACAAAGGCGTCATACTCCAATTAGTGCACAGGAAAAGTTTTGTTTAAAGAAGAAAGATAAATGGATAAAACAGAACAGACAAAGAATAATAAATATTATGATTTGAATTGAGATGAGATAAATAAAATAAAACTAAGAAAATTTAAAAGAGATGAGAAGCTATATAAAAATTGAAAATGGTAATAAGATATGGAATGGTATACAAAATGAATATGAATTTGAATTTGTGTCTGTATGAAGAGTTGTAACCCGGGACTAAGCAACTTTCAGAAAAGATGTTTTTTTATGTTTTTATGTTTTGTGTTTTTGTGTGTTTATGTTTGATTGAGCTAATAAAACCTTGGAAGAATGGTAGAAGAGGACAATTGAGAATAAAAGATAGAAGAGAATAAAGCAAGTTAGATAAAAGTAAAGGGAGAAATAATGAGAAACTTGAAAGAATATGTATGTGTTTATAAGGAGATGTGTCAATGGTGTATAAAATGTTTTATTTGTTTTGTTAAAATTTACAAATAACTTTTAGAAAAGAGGTTTTATGTTCTTATGTTTCATGTTTCGTATGTCTTTAAAAATTAATAAAATTTGTTCAAACAAACAAACAAACAAAGCTACTCTCCATGATTCAATTGTGAATAAGAACTTTGTATGCAGTGCCAAAATCTGTTTGGGCCTCAGTGGGGTAGTGGGTTCACAAGGGTTTCATGCATGGCATCAGCTGCAGTTCTAGGGTAGGGACAGTAGAGTGGCTGTTGTCCTCTAATGACTTCCATGGGCACAGATATGAGACTGTTTGTGAAGCTAGGCTGTATGTATGTATGACCCAGGGTTAATGCACAAGCAATACATGCCAGGCGGAAGCTTGACAACCTTTGTTCAACTACCATCCCCCACAATCCAGCAAATTCTCCAAAGTCTCTGCCCACAGGTTACCCCTACAGTCCAGGAGTAAGGCTCAAATACACGCACCCGCACACACTTCATACAACTTCCTGGCAGTGAAAGTCCACAAGAGCAGCACCATTCCAGGGGCAAGACCAGACTTGGCAAAGTTCACCACAAATGTCAAAGTAAAGGATCAAACCTCATTCCCAGGGCTGCCAACCTTGAGTGATAGTTCGGAGTGAGACACTGCGAGGGAGCGGAGCGACCGAGGGGGGGGGATGGTGTGGAAGGGGGGTGTCCCCCCTTCCACGGTAGGGAGCTTTGACAATTTTACATTTTAAATGGTGCAATCTGATGCATACTTTAGTCATGATTTGGACATATACATACATACATACATGCAAGCAGCACCAATGTACTTGAACCGGATTTGTAAGATATTAATAATGCAGTTCACTGACCATGAATAATTGAAGTTCCTGACTTGTAACTGCAGTATTCTACCTCAACTGACTTTATTAGCTTAGTGATGTACTATAGACCACTATAGGATGAATTCAATGTGCAACAAAAAGACAAAAACCCGAAACAACTACAGAGATAATGCAAATACATCAATGGGTATTCTTCTTTCTGTATCAAATACCATACTACATGCCAATATCAAATGCTATAGTCTCAGTCTTTAATTATATACTAACTTGTTGACTGAAATAGGGGTTCATAATTTCAGAAATGTATAAACTAAACATTTAATCAAATAATGAGTGCTTCATATAAATATACATATTGTTAACTGTAAAACTCATCTACTGTATTCTGAAGCTTGAGCACAGTGAGGAAACAGTATATTATTTATTGGGTAAGTTTAGATTCTGAACTTAATGGTCTTACTGCTCTTTGGATGGTAAATTGTGTTAAGATTAGAATATGTTCTAGTTGAGTCAGGGCTATCCCAATTTGGGGCTGAGAAGCCTACTGGCATCAAAAAAAGTCCTTATTGAGTCCTTATCTAAGGGTTTGAAAATATGATAATAATGTAGTACAGTCCTGTCGATCTGGTGCATGGAGACCTAGGATTTAAACTCAAAGGAGAAAGAGGAAAAAGTGATTCCTTCATCCACTGCCAGAGATGTAATCCTGTCAGTCCTCCAACCTTTCTATTAAGTATTTTGCAAAAAAGCTGCCCAGCCCCTTTATAGATCAGCCTGGCGCGCTTCTCGCCTTGCTGGTTTGGGAAGACTCTTTTGGATCAGCTAAAAGAGAGCATAAGGCATGTAAAGGGGTGGTAATAATAATTATAATAATAATAAAATTTAAAATAATAATAATTTTATTCAGAGTTGTGTTGGATCTCTTTTTTTTGGGGGGGGGGGGTTGTCCCATTCTTTCTTGGTGTTCTTTCTGTCCTTTTTGCTTTTTTAAATGGTCTTTCTCCCCTGGGTCAGAAATCCAGCCAGAGAAAATAAAGAAACATCACCAAAGATTTAAACACCAAAGGGTTAAATGGAAGCCACTCCGTTGGCTTTGCTTACCATTGTTATTACTGGCCAAGGCTGTAAAGAGGCTTTGCCAGCCCCCTCGTGTCCTTCTTTGGAAAGCCTAGGGCAGCTGGCTTGTCCCAGAGGACATTGCAGAGAGGGAGAGGGCGGGGCAAAGTGGCTGCGAGCGCCCCGGGCGGCGAAGAAGCCTCCTGCTCTTCGCTTTCCTGAAGCGATAATGATCGGCATCGTGACAGTTACGGGACGCCGGCAGAAGGATTAAGGCGGGAAAAGAGGCGCGGTGGGGTGGCTGGGCAGGGCGGGGTGGCTGGGCAGGGCGGGGCGGCGCTGGGAGCTCATCCTTCTCCTAAGCTAAGGGGAATATTCGGAATATAATCAGAGAATGTAGGGATATTTTTGTACATTCCATGATTTTGGGGGTTTAGCGTGAGATTTTGTTTATCAGAGTGAGACAGTCAAAATTGATTGAATTGCGTGAGTCTCACGCTGATTGCGTGAGAGTCGGCAGCCCTGATTCCACACCGGCAAGGATTCTAGAACAAAGTTCTTCTTGGAGCCATGGAGTATGTTGTCATGAAGCACAACACTTGTTCTGACAAAAGTCCCTCCCCATGGTGTTTCCTTAAATGCTATTCTCCAGGTGATCCTCAGGAGGAGGGATGGAGTGCCCTCCTCCCAAGTAGTTGGGATGCCCTGTGCTGATTCTGCCTCCTTTCCATTCTCCGCATTTGGGGATTGGGTGGGGGAAGCATTTGCTCATCTCCAGAGCTCCGCCCTTTCCATCTCCTCCCCACTTCCTTGGTCAGACTGCACCCTCTCTTCCTCCCTGCCTACTCTTCTGAAGCTTGAGGGGCCAGGACTGCCT
This sequence comes from Hydrophis major, assembly GCA_033807585.1. Lineage (NCBI taxonomy): Eukaryota > Metazoa > Chordata > Lepidosauria > Squamata > Elapidae > Hydrophis > Hydrophis major. The sequence goes on from CM066330.1 coordinate 113,304,136, forward strand.
CATCCTCATCCCCATGTAATTCCTCATGAGCCATAGGGAGTGTGCCCTCCCCCTCTGTCGGCCCCAGTTCCATCTCTTTCTCCTCCTCAGCCGCAGGCTCTGACAGGGCCATGACACTGCAGAAATCACTTGGAACTACTGGTAATACACCAGCAGTATAAAGAGGCTTCCTCACAGAGGAGTTCCCTAAATATGTGATATTAGAGAAACTTCAAACTGTCTTATCTATATACAGACTCAACTTCAGTTTGGCAGTTTATGGCCACCATGGCCCTGACCCAGATTACTAATTCAGTGGGGATTGCATGCTAGACTGCAGTGTTGTCTTAGGGTGATAGTAATATGGTGTGAATTTAGGCAATGGGCCTTTTGTCATGATATCTCAATCTTTTGGTGATTTGGCATTCTCCCCAATGGCACCCTGCCCAGTAGGCAAGGCTCTATTAGATTAGTCCAACCCAGGAATCTAATAGACTCCATGGGGAATCAGTGGGAACCTGGGATGGCAAATAAAATTGCACTCGTGTGCACTGTACACTGTACACATGGATCCCAGAGCAACTCTTGGATTCCAGAGGATTTCTGGGTGATGAAGTGGTGTAAGAGATGCCAAGAGGAGTGTTCTTTAAATGGGATTCTGAGTCCTATAAGGCAGGGATCTGGGAGTTGAAGTCCACCAGGATTAAAGTTGTCAAGGTTGGAGACCCCTGTTATAAGGGATTAAGGGGAAACAACGCCTTTGAATACACTTCCCTTCCTCTCTTTGCAGCTCAGCCATCTCATCTGTTTACTTCTTTCAATTTGCTGTGCATCACCAGCCCTTGTAAGCAAAACTACAAGTGAATAGAATAGAATAGAATTCTTTATTGCCCTCGTGTGATTGGACACACAAGGAATTTGTCTTGGTGCAAATGCTTTCAGTATACATAAAAGAAAAGATACATTCATCAAGAATCATAAGGTACAACATATAATAATAGTCATAGGGCACAAATAAGCAATCAAATCATATTAGGAAAGAGTCAATATAAATCATAAGGATACAAGTGACAAAGTTACAGTCATACAGTCATAAGTGGGAGGAGATGGGCGATAAGGAGTGATGAGAAGATTAATAGTAATAGTAATGCTGACTTTGTAAATAGTTGGCAGTGTTTAGGGAATTATTTGTTTAGCAGAATGATAGTGTTTGGGGAAAAACTGTTCTTGCATTTAGTTGTTCTGATTTGCAGTGCTCTATAGCGTCATTTTGAGGGAAGGAGTTGAAACAGTTTATGTCTGGGATGTGAGGGGTCTGTAAATATTTTCATAGCCTCTTTTTGACTTGTGCAGTATACAGGTCCTCAATGGAAGGCAGGTTGGTAGTAATTGTTTTTTCTGCAGTCCTAATTATCCTCTGAAGTCTGTGTCTGTTCTGTTGGGTTGCAGAACCAAACCAGACAGTTATAGAAGTGCAGATGATAGACTCAATAATTCCTCTGTAGAACTGTAACAGCAGATCCTTGGGCAGTTTCTGAGTTGGCGCAGAAAGAACATTCTTTGTTGTGCTTTTTTGATGATGTTTTTGATGTTAGGTGTCCATTTTAGGTCTTGTGATATGATAGAACCTAGAAATTTGAAAGTCTCCACTGTTGATACTGTGTTGTCCAGTATTGTAAGAGGTTTATTTCTTCTAAAGTCTACCACCATTTCTACAGTTTTGAGTGTGTTCAGTTCCAGATTGTTCCGGGGGGAAGGCGGAGCTTCGTTCCGGCGATACAGCTGAGATCTCAGGGCTCTGAGATCGCAGCCAATATTTTCGCCCCTGGTCGGTCCTAACGGACCTAAACCGTCCCGTAGAGACGGTGATCGTGAAGGGCATTGTTCCAGGATCCCAGAGATATCGCAAAATCTCTGGTTTGATCCGGAAGAAGCCCTTTTGCTGGCGGCGGAGAGGCAGCCTCCATAGCTGCTGAAGTCGGGACAGCTCCGGAAAGAAAGTGATTGGAGTGAAGTGTGTCGGCTGGGTGAGAAAAACTCTTTTGTGCTGTAAATTCGCTAAGGTTGGAAAGTTCATCCAATATAAAGAAGAAAGCTGTGAGATTTTTTTTTGACTGAAATTGTTTTGAGCGGCGTTTTTTAAAGTGATGTCAAATTGAGGCTTGGTTTTTTTTTCTTTTCTTTATACTTTTTGGGAAAGATTTTACCGTGACTTTGTAGGTAACCGGATTGAATTTTCTCTTATATATATTTTTATGCTCCCTTTGATTTTATGCTCCCTTTGATTTTTTAACTTTTTTTAGGATAGTGGCTCCCTTTGGCTATTTTTTCTTTTTTTTCTGTATATATTATTACTTTTTTCTGGTGGGGGGGGGAGAAAGAGCATTAAGAAACTTTGTAACACTGCCAACTAGAGGCTTGAAAGTATCTTTATGTGAATTGGAGAGAATTGCAAAAAGACCTCATCTCAAGGACTTTTTAACGTGATAAGATAGAGGGAGAGCACAGCAAAATATTATTGCAGGTGCTTTCCTGGACTGTTATCAACAACACTTGAGGTTTGGCTTTGAAGCTGCTGGAGAAGAGAGTCATAACAAGAGCCTTGGATAAATAACAAAGTGAAGTGTGTTTTCTTATATATACCCCATTCGCTAGCCTTTTTCTAAATTTCAATTCTAGTAATATTTTTATTTTTGCCTTTTATTTTAAAGGGAAAGCCTCAGAGTTTTTTTTTCTTTTCTTCTTTATTTTTCTTTTCTTTTTTAATGGGACTTTTTTGCTTTTCATATTTATGTTTTTGGACTACTTTGTTGTTGAGGTTGTTTTTTTTTTCTTTTTTTTTGGATTATTGAGATTTTTTAATTGGATTAAGGTGTGAAGAATCTGAAGGAACTTTTTGTTTTTTGTTTTTCTTTTTTCTCTTTTTGCTTTTTCTTTTTTCCTTTTTCTTTTGCTCTTAATCAATATTATTATTTTTGGATTTGTTTGTTTTTTCCTTTCTATTTTTTCCTTTTTTATGGTGGACTATCTCGTAATTGGATTAGGGTCTAGAAGAACCTGAAGATCTTTCTTCTTCCTTTTTTTCTGTTTCTTCTTTGGTTTCGTGTTTTTTACTATTGGAGTTCTCCATTTTGGATTATAATTGGCTGCTCTACCAGTTGGATTAAAAGTTAAGAAGAATTTGAAGTTTTGGAAACATTGAAATGAGCAAGAAACCAATACCATCTGGCATTTCTGCTTCTACCTCTGCTTCCCCACCAGCTGGAGGACAACGTTTAATTCAGACCATGTTGAAGCAAGATAAGGAACAAGAAAAAATAACTTTACAGTTACAGATGATTATGCAAGGAATCCAAGATCTCAAGACAAAATCAGATATCATTGAACAAAGAACAGGAAATATTGAACAAAGAACAGAAAATATTGAACAAAGAATAGAAAATATTGAACAAAGAGCAGAAAATATTGAACAAAGAATAGAGAAGACTGATGAAAAAGTGGAAAATATTAAACAAATGATGGTTAAGTATGAGGAGAGATTCCAAAAAATTGAGGAAGAAGGAAAACAAAGAGAGAAGAAGATTGGAAATATTGACAGCAGATTAACAGTGGTTGAACAAGAAAAAGGTGGGATGTTGAGGTGGGAGATGGAAAGGTCAGAATTTTACCTCAGATTTCAAAATATAGAAGAGGAAAAAGGAGAAAATTTGGCAGCGGTAATGATAGAAATTTTGGCAGATGCTTTGGAAATTACAGAGGAAAAGATGATGGATGGAATAGATGAGATATATCGAGTCTATACAAGATATGCGATGAGAAATAAATTACCCAGGGAAGTCCATATTAGATTTACCAAAAAATCCATTAAAACGCAAATATTACAAGTAGCAAGAGAGAAAACACTGAAATACAAGGGTAAAGAGGTTGTGGTTTTAAAACAAATACCCAGAAGAGTGAGAGAGATGAGAAGAGAATATCGATTTCTGACCAAAATACTTTTGGAAAACGAAGTGAATTATAGATGGCTGATTCCAGAAGGACTAGTGTTTGGGTGGCAAGAGCAGAGATATAGAATTGATTCAATTGAGAAAGCAGAACTTTTTCATGCAGAATTCTTTGGAGGAAGAAGAGAGGAAGCAGAGAAAGAGGCCTTATCAATTGAGTTTCAAGATGAACAACTGGAGACTGAAAAAGAAAAAGGAGCAGCAGGGGGACAGATGGATAATAAAGAACAGCGTGAAGTGAGATCCACGAGAGCTGTTAGACCTAAATATAAAGCATAATCATGGAGGAAAAAAAACTGATTACAATGAATATAAACGGACTTAATTCAGCTGTTAAAAGAAGGAAAACTTTTCATAAATTAGAGAAATTAAAATTTGATATAATTTGTTTACAAGAAGTTCACATGAAAAAACAACATGAACAATTGTTATTACAGCCAAAATTAGGGAAAATATTTACCTCTTTGACTCAATGTAAGAAAAGAGGTGTGGTTTTATACATTAAAGAGGCTATTCCAGCAAAATTGATTTACACGGATGAAGATGGAAGAGTATTAATGGTAGAAATAATGGACAATAATATAAAAATACTCTTGATTGCAATTTATGCTCCGAATGATAAACAAGAAGAGTTTTATAAAAAGCTGCACATGAAAATAATTGGACTGGACTATGTTAATATAATTATGATGGGAGATTTTAATGGAATTGTGGACAATAAACTGGACTATATAGCAACAACAACAAAGCAAAATAGAAAGGCTCTCCCAAGGTCCTTTTTTAAAATGACAGATGAATTAACTTTAAAAGATATTTGGAGAGAAAGAAACGTTAAAGCTAAACAATATACTTTTTATTCAAATAGACATTTATCATGGTCCAGATTAGATATGATTTGGATCTCAACAGAACTAATATCTAATATTAAAGAAACAAATATTGAAACAAGTACCTGGGCAGATCATAGCCCAATGACAATTAAATGGAAGGGACAAAAAAAAAGATCGAGATGGACATTAAATAATACTATTTTAAAGGAGAAAGATTTTACACAATGGATGGAGAAGGAATTGGCTTTTTTCTTCAGAGAAAATAAAAAAGAAGATACTTCAACGCAAAATGTGTGGGACACTATGAAGGCATACGCTAGAGGTTTGATAATAGATTATACAAGAAAAAAGAATATTAGGAAAAGGCAAGCTTCTAAGGCCTTGGAAAATGAGTATAAAACTCTTGAAAAAGAATTACAGAAAATGCCACAGAAAAAGGATATTAAATTGAAGCTGGATGTAATCAAACATAAAATGGAATTAATAGAGAAAGAAGAACTGGCACAGAAAATTAGAAACTCTAAACAGAATTATTTTGAAGATGCAAATAAACCAGGTAGATGGCTAGCATATAAATTGAGAAAAGAGAAGGAATCAAGAAAAATATTGAAGTTAATAGATGAACAAGGCCAAGTTTGTTATGGGAATAAGGAGAAAAAAGAAATTATTCGAGATTTTTATGGGCAATTATATAAACAGGAGAATATTGATGAAGAAAAAGTCAAACAGTATTTACAGGAAGCTAAGTTATCAAAGATACCTAAAGAGACTGAAGAAATGCTAGAAAGCAATATAACAATGATGGAACTAAATGAAGCATTTAAGAGACAAAATAATGGGAAAGCTCCGGGCCCAGATGGGCTTCCAGTAGAATTTTATAAAACATTTCAAGAATTATTGAGCATCCCATTGTTAGAAGTTATGAATGAAGTTATGTTAAAAAAGATGATACCTAAAACATGGTCAGAGGCTTATATTACACTCATACCAAAGGAAGAGACTGACCCATTGCAAATTAAGAATTATAGACCTATTTCTTTATTGAATGCAGACTATAAAATCTTTGCTTCAATCTTAGCAGAAAGACTTTAAAAATATTTAAATAATTTTATTCACTCAGATCAAAATGGATTTCTGCCAAAGAGACAAATTAGAGACAATATGAGAGTAATCTTGGACACTTTGGAATACTATGAGGCTCATCCTGAAAAGCAAATGGCTTTGATATTCCTAGATGCTCAAAAAGCATTTGACAACGTGAACTGGAGATTTATGTTATTATTATTGGAGCAGATGGGTTTCGCTAAAAAATTTATTCAAGCAATAGAAGCTATATATAATAAACAGACAGCAAGGGTAATGATGGAGGGGGAACTTACAGATTTTATTAATATAAGGAAAGGCACAAGACAAGGATGCCCCCTATCTCCTTTGCTATTTGTGTTGACCTTGGAAGTGTTGAATAGAAATATTAGGGATGATAAAAGCATAAAAGGATTGAAAATTAAGAAGGAAGAATTTAAGCTACAAGCTTTTGCTGATGATTTAACTTTTATTTTGGAAGATCCGCTAGAAACAGCTCCAAAGTTACTGGAAAGGATAGAGACATATGGAGAGGTGGCTGGTTTGAAAATAAATAAAGACAAAACAAAGATTTTGACAAAGAATATGTTATTGAGACAGAGAGAAGAATTGGCAGATCTTTTGAAAATTCAAGTTACAAATAAGGTTAAGTATTTGGGGATATATTTGACAACAAGATGTAGCACATTAAAGGAGAATAATTATATTAAACTTAAACAACAGATAACTACAGATTTGAAGAAGTGGGAAAACTTGCAATTGTCATTAATAGGGAGAATTTCAACAATTAAGATGAATATCTTACCTAGAATTTTATTTTTGTTTCAAACAATACCAATTAGGCTTGGAAAAGACTATTTTGAAGATTTAAATAAAATTATGTTGAAGTTTATATGGCAAGGTAAAAAAGCGAGAATAAAGCTAAAGCTTTTGCAAGATGCTAGAATTAGAGGAGGTTTTGGTCTGCCTAATTGGGAATTGTATTATCAAGCTGCAAGTTTGATGTGGGTCAAAGAATGGATAACATTAAGGAAACATAGGTTGTTGACATTAGAAGGGCATGACTTGCTGTTGGGTTGGCATGCTTTTTTATGGTATAAGGGAACTAAAATACAGGGTTATTTTAGAAGACATTATGTACGGGAGTCTTTGTGGTTAAATTGGGAGAAGATAAAAAGACAATGTTATTTGAAAATTCCAGTTTGGTTATCGACCATTGAAGCATTTTCCTATCCTATAATTTACAAGAAGGAACAAACAGTTAGATATGGGGAACTTTTGGATGAAAGGGGTGAACTTAAATCGATCCAAAACTTAGAGGAACAAGGTATAAGGATGAATTGGTTTTCATATGCACAAATACACTCAAGGTATGATGAAGATTCTAAAACGGAGGGATTTTATGATAAACAGACTGATTTAGATAAGATCTTGATGGGTACTGATGAGAAGGTGATTAAAAATTATATGGTTATTTACTGGGAATGAAATTAGAGGAAGAACAAGTCAAAGAAACTATGATTGTTTGGGGGAAGAATTTTGGATATGGGATTGATTTAGAGAAATGGCAGAAATTGTGGTCTCAAAATTATAAAATGACAATGTCAACAGCATATAAAGAAAACTTGTATAAGATGTTTTACAGGTGGCACTTTCCTCCGACAAGAATAGCAAGAATGTTTAAGAACAAATCTGAAAAATGCTGGAAATGTCATCAGATACCCGGCTCGTATTACCATATGTGGTGGACTTGTGAGGATGCTAGAAAATATTGGACTATAATTCGCATGTGGTTGGAAAAAATGACAAAGAAACATATAGATTTGAAACCAGAGATCTTCTTATTGGGAATTTTACCTGATATATATAGTAAAGATTTGAAATACCTGATTGTAAATGTATTAACAGCGGCCAGGATTGTATTTGCTAAAAATTGGAAGAATGAGAAAATACCATTACAGGAAGAAATTATTAAGAAAATATTGGAATGTGCTGAGATGAGCAGATTGACATTTGAAATTAGAGAGCAAGAGGATAAACAATTTTACAAAATTTGGGATCTTTTTTATAAATGGCTAGATGATAAAATACGATAATAGAATATTTAGAATGCTAGATAGTAAGGAATATCTTTATTTTGCTATTATTTTGCTATTTGCTATTATATTTATAAAGGATTTTTTAGGATTGATTTGATATGACTAGATGATTTGTTATAGAGTAAACTGGTTTAAAGTATTGTTAGCTCATTAAGCATGAATGATTAAAAATATAGTCAAAAACTTCTTTTTTTAGTGATATTAGGATATATAAGTTTGGATTGACAATATGAGTTGTTATATAACATAATTGTAATTGAGACTACAGAATGAATGCACAAAAATGATGAACCAACTGACACACTGGATGTACATATAAGAGTTGATGTTTTTATGTTTTGTTTGTCTTGTTTGTTTGTAGAAAATTAATAAAAACTTTTTCAAAAAAAAAAAAAGAAAGTCTCCACTGTTGATACTGTGTTGTCTAGTATTGTAAGAGGTTTATTTCTTCTAAAGTCTACCACCATTTCTACAGTTTTGAGTGTGTTCAGTTCCAGATTGTTCCGGTCACACCATGAGGCAAGTTGTACAACCTCCTGTGAAGGTGCCAGGCTGGTTTTTCCCTCATCACCACTGGAGTCTTCCCTCTTTCCATAAGCACATACGCAGAACCCCCTTCCTGCCTGTCTCCAAAGGCCAACGAACATTTCCCTGGGCATTAAGCAACCTTGTTTCTAAAGAGCAGCTGAGGAAATTAAAAGGTGCTGCTGAGAGACTTCACAAGCAGAGAGAGTTTTGAAATCCGGTGGGAGTTTCTAACTTACTTAGCAGCACAAGAGCAATTCTGCCAACTTTTTCCCTCTCTGCCTTCACTGCTTAAGATGGTTTTTCTGGATTTCCACTTTGTCTTGAAGCAGAGAGAGCCAGGGCGCTTTTGAGAGATCTATTCAATCAATCAGGTGGAAATTTAGGCACACCTATTTAAGCATAAGTCCCACCGAGCTATGTGGGAATTGCAGGTAGTCCTTGACTTATGACCACATTTGAGACAGGAATGCCTGTCATAAGTCAGGGTGATTGTAAAGCAAACCATTGCATGACTGAATCCAATTTAATGAGCATTTTTATCACAGTTGCTAAGCAAATCATGTGATCATTAGATGCAACAGCTTCCACAATGGCCCTTTTTGGGGGGTTGCAAATCACAATCATGTGACTGCAGGATGCTGAAAGTCAGTGGTGGGATTCAAAAATTTTCACTACTGGTTCTGTGGGCGTGGCTTGGTAAGCATGGCTTGGCTTGGTGGGAGTGGCAGAGGAAGGATACTGCAGAATCTCCATTCCCACCCCACTCCTGGGAGAAGGTTACTGCAAAATCCCATTCCTTCCCCACCCCACTTTCCAGCTTTTCAGTTCTGTTCTCCTTTCTGCTTTCCAGCTCCATTCTCCTGTGCAGGACAAAAAAAAAAAAAAAAAAAGACCCAGCTGGGACTTCCGGTTTGAGCTTCTTCGGCTACCGACTGAAATCCGCGATCATGCGTGGTTTCAATTCGTGCTCACCGCTGGAGCGCCCCGAGCTGGCTAAGCCACCCCGTAGAGATGGTGAAGAGAGGGGGAGACTGCCAGCAGGGTCAAGGAGAGCCACATCTCTCCTCCCCATCTGGCCATTACTCCCTTTCCTGAAGGCTGTTGCAGCGGTGGTCAGAAATGGCCACCTCAAAGAAGAACTCAACTGGGAAAGAATGTACAGGAGGAAGATAAGAAGAGAAAGTTTTGGCTGACCAGATTGAACTGAAAAAGCAACAACATAAGGTACCCTGGAATTTGAACTATAAAGAATAACATTGTTCCCAAAGAAGATTTTGAAGTGGCGAATGAGAGAGGGAAGGGAAAGGGTTTGTTTGTTTTTTCTTTCCTTCCCCATATTGACAACTAAGAGATTTAAGTAAGAAACTGACAAAAATCCACTTTGACATAAACAGGCAATTAAGCTGAAAATAAAATGTCAAAGGGATAATAAAGACTTCTGGATTTTCAAAAACTTTTAAAAGAAGGAAATGAGAGAAAAGGAAAAAACAAAAGAGTGGGATCTGGAAAAATGGAGAGGACCACCTGGAAGTAAAATTTTAGCAAGTGAAATTTTAACAAGATTTCTAAAAGATACATTCTAACTGAAACTTTGTAACAAGATAATAGAACCCCAGGATGAGAAAGTGGAAAAAAGAAGCAAGAAGAAATAGCTTTGGATTATTTGGATTACTTGGTGATTTTTGGATTTTTGGTAATTGGATCTAAAGGACTAAAATCAATTGGGTGGTTGTTTAAAAGTTTTTTAAATGGTATCACTAGTGGAAGAACTGAAAATGGAACTTAATAAATAGAAAGAAGATGCACAAGAAGAGTTTTTTTTGGCTTTGTATTTCATTTTTTAGAAATTGAGATCCTGAACTATAAGAAACAACAAGAAATGCCTGTAGAACAAGAAGGGCGGGACAAAGAAGAAGCCATTTTCAATGAACAAGTCATTCTATGTGGGGAACAGAAAGGAAAGGGGGGAAAGAGAGTGAAAAATTTAAGATCTGAAAAAAAAAAGAATAGCTTGAAAAGTACTTACAATATTAGGAAAAAAACAGAAGATTACAGAAGAGAGAATTAGAATTAGAGAGACAAGGTGTCAAAGGAGGGAGGGAGAAGAAGAGGAAGAGGGAAAGGAAAAGAAATTATAAAGGACAGAAGCAGGATATAGAGAAACAGGGAAAACGTACAAGGATTAAAGGTATAAGCCTATTTAGAAGAACAGATATAATGGGTGAAAATTTAATTGAAAGAGGGATTCTGCAAGGGTACATAAGATAATATTATTATATTAGAAATAGAAATAAATTTAGCAAATATGAAACAAATGTGATTAAAATGATAGATAAAATACTCATTGTAATGGAATGGAATGTTTGTTAATAAATAAATAAAATAAAGAGAATGAGAGAATGAAATTAGGAAAGGAGGGGAACATTTTAATTATTATTAATGAGTTATGAAAAATATGGAAATATTATAAGCATTCCTAAGGAAGTATGATATCCCACTAAAAAGAAATGTTAAAGATTTTTTTAAATTTTTTATTGGTTTTTAAAATGAACAAAAATAAACAAAATATAAAAACATCAAGCCATCTTCCATATATATACATACAGTGTGCCAATTGGGTTACAAATTGTTTTGTGCTTCCATTTCGTAGTCTTCAATTACAATTACATTGTATATAATCTCGTATTTTCAATCAAGTATTAAATACATTAATATCATTATTAATCAATCATTTGACTATACTTTTATTCATTCATGTTTTATGAAATAATCATATTTTACTTAATTTGTTTTATGACAGTTCATATTATCATCTCAAATCTATCTTACATTTTGTAGATACAATAAGAAAAGAATACATCTTTATATATTTATTATTTTCTAAGAATCTACATATTTCATTACCATGTTTTATTGTCTAACCATTGATAGAATAGATCCCAAATTTTATAAAATTGTTTATCATCTTGTTCTCTGATTTCAAATGTCAATCTACTCATTTCAGCACATTCCAATATTTTCTTAACGATTTCCTTCTGTAATGGTATTTTCTCATTTTTCCAGTTTTTAGAAAATACAATCCTAGCTGCTGTTAATACATTTACAATCAGGTATTTCAATTCTTTACTATATATTTCAGGTAAAATTCCCAACAAAAATATTTCTGGTTTCAAATCTAGATGCTTTTTTGTCATTTTTTCCAACCACGTGTGGATTTTAGTCCAATTTTTTTAGCATCTGCACATGACCACCACATATGGTAATATGAGCCAGGTATCTGATGACATTTCCAACATTTTTCAGATTTGTTCTTGAACATTTTTGCTATTCTTCTTGGGGGTAAATGCCACCTGTAAAACATCTTATACAAATTTTCTTTATACGCTGTTGACATTGTCATTTTATAATTTTGGGACCACAATTTTTGCCATTTCTCTAGATCAATCCCATATCCAAAATTCTTCCCCCAAGCAATCATTGTTTCTTTAATTTGTTCTTCTTCTAGTTTAATTTCTAATAAATATCCATACAATTTTTTAATCACCTTTTCATCAGTACCTGTCAAAATCTTATCTAAGTCAGTCAGTTTATCATAGAAACCTTCTGAGTGTATTTGCGCATATGAAAACCAATTCATCTTTATACCTTGTTCCTCTAGTTTTTGCATAGATTTAAGTTCACCTTTTTCATTTAATATTTCACCATATCTAACTGTTTGTTCCTTTTTGTATATTATAGGATAAGAAAATGCTTCAATATTCGATAACCAGACTGGAATTTTCAAATAACATTGCCTTTTAATCTTCTCCCAGTTGAACCACAGAGACTCCCGTATATAATGTCTTCTAAAATACCCCTGTGTTTTAGTTCCTTTATACCATAAAAAAGCATGCCACTCCAACAACAGATCATGTTCTTCTTATGTCAACAATCTAGTATTTCTTAATGCTACCCATTCCTTAACCCACATCAAATTTGTAGCTTGGTAATACAACTCCCAATCAGGCAAACCAAATCCTCCTCTTATTCTACCATTTTGCAAAAGTTGTTACTTTATTCTTGTTTTCTTACCTTGCCATATATATTTCAACACAATTTTATTTAAATCTTCAAAGTAGTCTTTTCCAAGCCTAATTGGAATTGTTTGAAACAAATATAAAATTCTGGGTAATATATTCATCTTGATTGTTGATATTCTCCCTATTAATGACAGGTGTAGATTTTCCCATTTCGCCAAATCTAGCGCTATCTGCTATTTAAGTTTGATATAATTGTTCTCTTTTAGTGTACTGCATCTTGCTGTCAAGTATATCCCCAAGTACTTGATCTTATTTGTGACCTGAATTTTCAATAGGTCTGCCAGTTCTTCCTTTTGTCTTGATAGCATATTCTTTGTCAAGATCCTTGTTTTATCTTTATTTATTTTCAAACCAGCCACTTTTCCATATGTCTCTATCTTTTCTATCAATTTTGATGCTGTTTCTAGTGAGTCTTCTAAAATGAAAACCAGATCATCTGCAAATGCTTGTAACTTAATTTCTTCCTTTTTAATTTTCATCCCTTTTATATACTTTTCATCTCTAATATTTCTATTTAGCACTTCCAAAGTTAAAACAAACAACAGAGGTGGTAGTGGGCACCCTTGTCTTGTTCCTTTTCTTATATCAATAGAGTCTGTCAGTTCTCCCTCTATCATTACCTTTGCCGTTTGCTTATGATATATAGCTTCTATTGCTTGAATAAATTTTCTAGCAAAGCCCATCTGTTCCAGCTGTAATAACATGAATCACAATTCACATTACAAATGTCTTCTATGCATCTAGAAATATCAAAGCCATTTGTTTTTCAGGATGTGCCTCGTAGTATTCCAAAGTGTCCAAGATTACATTCATATTATCTTTAATTTGTCTCTGGCAGAAATCCATTTTGATGAGGATGGATAAAATTGTTTAAGTATTTTTTAAGTCTTTCTGCCAATATTGAAGCAAAAATTTTATAATCTGCGTTTGGTAAGGAAGTAGGTCTATAGTTCTTGATTTGTAATGGATCGGCCTCCTCTTTTGGGACAAGTGTAATATAAGCCTCTGACCATGATTTAGGTATCTTCTTCTTTAACATAACTTCATTCATAACTTCTAACAATGGAAGGCTCAACGATTCTTGTAATGTTTTATAAAATTCTGCCAGAAGTCCGTCTGGGCCTGGTGCCTTTCCATTATTTTGCTTCTTGAGTGCTTCAGTTAACTCCATCATCATTATGTTGCTTTCTAACATTGTTTCAATCTCTTTAGGTATTTGGGGTAACTTAGCATTCTGTAAATACTGTTTAACTCTTTCCTCATCAATATGTGTGTATATACATGTGTGTATTGTGTGTATAGTTTCCCATAATAGTCTCGAATGATTTCCTTCTTCTCTTTACTACCATAGCCTTGGCCATCTATTAATTGCAATATTTTCCTTGATTCTTTCTCCTTTCTCAATTTATATGCTAACTATCTACCTGGTTTATTTGCATCTTCAAAGTAGTTCTGTTTAGCACCTGTGATTTTCTGTGCTAATTCTTCTTTTTCTATTAGACCCATTTTATGTTTAATTATATCCATTTTTAACTTAATGTCCTTTTTCTGTGGCATTTTCTGTAGCTCTTTTTCAAGTCGTTTTTATATTCATCCTCTAATGCCTTAGAGGCTAGTCTTTTCATAGTATTTCTTTTCCTTGTATAGTCTATTATCAAGCCTCTGGCATATGCCTTCATTGTATCCCATACGTTCTGGATTGATGTATCTTCTTTTTTGTTTTCTCTAAAGAAGAAAGCCAGTTCTTTCTCCATCCACTGTGTGAAGTCTTTTTCCTTTAATATAGTATTATTTAGTGTCCATCTAGATCTTCTTCTTTGTCCTTTCCATTTAATTGTCATTGGATTGTGATCTGCCCAAGTACTTGTTTCAATATTTATTTCTTGAATATTAGTTAACAATTCTGTTGACATCCATATCATATCTATTCTGGACCATGATAAATGTCTATTTGAATAGAAAGTGTATTGTTTAGTCATAGCATTTCTTTCTCTCCATGTATCTTTTAAATTTATTTCATCTACCATTTAAAAAAAAGATTTAGGGAGAGTCTTTCTGTTTTGCTTTATTGTTTTCTGTGCTGTATAGTCCAGTTTATTGTCTACAATTCCACTAAAGTCTCCCATCATGTTTTCTCTCTTGCCACTTGCAATATTTGCATTTTAATGGCTTTCTTTGTAAATCTGATGTGAACTTCTTTTGGTAAGCTATTTCTCATTGCATATCTTGTGAAGACTCAATAAACCTCATCTATTCCATCCATCATCTTCTCTTTAGTTATTTCCAAAGCTTCAGCCAAAATTTGTATCATTGTCTCAGCTAGGTTTTGTCCTTTTTCTTCCTCTATGTTTTGGAATCTGAGATAAAATTCTGATCTGTCCATCTCCCATCTCAACATCCCACTTTTATCCTGTTCAACCACAGTTAATCTGCTATCAATATCTCCAATCTTCTTATCTCTTTGTTTATCTTCTTCAATTTTTTGGAATCTCTCATCATACTTCATCATCATTTGTTGAATGTTCTCCACCTTTTCATCAGTTTTCCCTGTTCTTTGTTCAATGTTCTCTATTCTCTTTTCAATATTCTCTGTTCTTATTTGGATATTTTGAATTCCTTGCATAATCATCTGCAGGGTCACTTTTTCCTGTTTTTTTTCTTGCTGTAAGGTTGTCTGTATTGAACGTTGTCCTCCAGATGGTGAAGAGGAAGAAGTAGAAGTTGAGGAACCAGGGGCTGTTAGTTTCCTACTCATTTCGGACAATTCAGAATCTTCAGGTTCTTCTAGACATTAGTCCACTTGTGAAATAATGAATTGCAATTCCAAATAAAAATAGTAGGAAAAAAGAAGCCAAATAGTAGCAATAATAGTAACAATAATAAAAAATTTCTTCAGGTTCTTGTATACCTTAATCCAATTGATTGGCTAGATAGCAGTAAAAACTCAAAAATGGAAGAAAAGACTATAAACATACACAAAAAAGAAAAAATTGTTAATTCCTAAGAAAGGTGGAAAAGTAAAAATTACAAAACTACAAAACAGAAAAAAAAGTTCTTCAGGTTCTTCAACACCTTAATCCAATTAAAAGGTCTCAGGTATAAAAGGATGCATAAGAGAAAAAAAAGAAAGCCTCAAAAAACAAACAAACCCCAATATGGAAGGTAAATAAAAAAAAAATACAAGGGAGGGAGAGAAAAAAAAGAAAAGAGACTACTCCCTTAAAAAGAAAAGGAAGGAAATCATTAATACTAAAGCTTTTCCTTTAAAATAAAATGCAAACGTAAAAAATTAACTTCAAAAGACAAAAAGAACAACAAAAGCAAGTTCCAAAAGGCCAAAAATCCAAATAGCTATTACGAAAAGTAAACTAATGAGAAGGGGTAGCACAGCTTAGAAAAAATAAAAAGAGCACACTGCACCTTGTTTGATTATCCAAGGCTTTTGTTAAAATTTATAACTCTCTTCTCCAGAGTCTTATCACCTTTTTTTTCCCTTATAAGCTTCAACACCAGACTCCAGCTGTTGATATAAACCCAGAAGAGGACCTGCAATAATGCTCTCCCATGCTCTTCCCTCTATCTTATCAAACAGGCAATGTCCTTGAAAAGAAGTCTCAGTTCTTTCTCAGCTTTGTCTGGTCAAGAAAAAGAAATAGAATATTTCTAAGCCTCTAGTTGGCAGTGTTACAAAGTTTCTTTTGCTTTCACTTTCCCCCTCCTTTTCCAAACAAAATATAATAAAAATTAATAAAAAAGGGAAAAAGATATTTTAAAAAATGACTAAAAGGGAGCTTCTAGCCTAGAATATTATAAAGTCAAAAAGGAGAAAAAAGAATAGGTGAAAGAAGAGAAAAAAAACAATCCAGTTCCAAAATATAAAGTCATGTGTAGAAAATCCAGCAATGAGAGAGAAAAAAAATTACTTTGACATTCTTGTTTAAAATTGCTGCTTAATCACTTCTGTCAAAACTTTTATAGATTCTTTCTTTTTCTTAGGGTGTCCTTTCAAATCTTAAAATAAAGAAAAAGTTCTCACCAAACTGGCACACACTCTCTCTTTCCGTTCTCTTTCATTTCGGAATTGTCCCAACTTCAGCAGCTTTAATGGCTGCCTCTTTCCCGCTGGCAAAAAGAGCTTCTCCTGGATCTACCAGGGACTTTGCGGTATCCCTGGGATCGACAGGATGTGCTCTTTACATTCACCATCTCTTCGAGACGGTTTAGATCCAATTGGACAGTCCAGGAGCAAAGATATCGTCAGCAATCTCAGACCTCCAAGATCGCATGCCATATTGTCGCGACACCAGCTCCACCCCTGAAATGTTAAAGATGTTAAAGATTATAACTAAGATTAATGATAGAGCTGAATTGGAATAGAATAAGTATTTTATTTATTATTGTTTTATATATATACTTTCTCTTTAAGAACTTAGTGCGTATTTTAAGAATGTACCAAGCAGAATTCGACTGGAAGTTATGTGTTATATTGAATGTTATAATTGTAAAGGCATAAATTGAAGTTTAAATGAGATTTGAATGGACAAAAATTAAAAGATACAAAGGTGTCATACTCCAATCAGTAACTACAGGGGAAAATTTTGTTTAATGAGAAAAGAAAATATGAAATTGAAACAGGACGGACAAAAGTATAAATATAATGTTTAGAAAGATATTGAAACTTAGAAAAAGATATATATAATTGAATTTATAAAGGAATGAGATAATTAAAAGCAAGGTTGAGAAAACTAAGGGAAGGGAAATATTATTGAGAAAATGTTAAAATAGTAATAAGATATGGAATAGAACATGAAGACGAATATGAAATTGAGTTTGTATCTGTATGGAGAAGTGATAACCCGGGACCATGCTATTCTCAAAAAAATATATTTTATTTGTATTATGTTTTGTGAAAACCCAAATAAAATTTTTACAAAAAAAAGAAGAAGAAGAAGACCCAGCTGATCAATTGGGACTCAATGGGAGGCTGAGAATAGATGGGGGCGGGACCAGTCAGAGGTGGTATTTGCCAGTTCTCCGAACTATTCAAAATTTCCACTACCAGTTCTCCAGAACTGGTCAGAACCTGCTGAATACCACCTCTGCTGCGTGGTCATAAATGTGGACCAGCTGCCAAGCATCTGAGATGCAATCACATGACCTGATGGTCATGGATGGTGCGCCAATCATGCTAAGTATGAGTACAGATCATTAAGAACTTCTTCAAAAGCTGTCATTAATACAAACCATCATTAAAATGACCATCAACTGAGGACTACCTGTAATACATTTATTACATAAGCATTGCATTGCATGTGTGCCTCAAGTTTCCTTCGAGCAGCACTTCCTCCAGAATGAACATACAGGAAAAATTGTTTGCAAAGGCAGGCAGGTAAAAGGAAGGCAGATACTTAAGTGGTTTATGCCAGGCATTCACAATGGAGAAAAATATCCAGTTTAATTTCAGTATGTTAATTCATTACTTCTGTGCATATTATTCTGCTGCATGTTATATTTATCTATATCAGACCAACAGCTTTCCTAAATAACATCACATTGTGATTCTCCTGCATAATTTTTTAACTTCATAATATTAAACTATCATAACCATCCCATATATATACTTCTAAGGATATGCATGTTATTTCCTAAAGATATGCATACAGCATTCATTTTTAAATTAGATAGATAGATAGGTGGGTAGGTAGGCAAGTAGGTACATGAAAGATAACACTTGCCTATAAAATCAAAGTCAGACCTGACTAAATAGTAAAAATAATAATCAGTCAAGATGATAGATAGATAGATAGATAGATAGATAGATAGATAGATAGATAGATAGATAGACAGATAGACAGACAGACAGACAGACATAGATAGTCTGGTGGTGGAACCAATTATGAGAGAAGCATTAAGTTGCTTTTACTACATGTGTTTAGCTATTTCTCAGAGATATTTTAATATGGATTATTTCCATAAGAGTTCATGCATGTCCTACTTGCCCCAGCATAAGAACAACTAACTAACTGCTTCTAGAAGACAAAAATACACAAGGCTATTGTCAACCCCACCCAACCCACCATGAAGGCACCTCCCCATATCTTTTCTTGCTCTAAGGCAAATGTGTTTACCAGCTACTGTTGGTACAAGCAGTGCTCTTTAGTTCTTCTTCTTGTGCCATATCCATCATTGGATTGATCCTATTTTTATCAACAGCTGCACCAAAAAGTGCTGTTGAGTCCCTTAGATTTTGAAGCCATGATGTTCTTCCTCTGCCTGGACCTTGTTTGCCTTCAAACTTTCCTTGGAGGATTAAGTAAAGTATGCTGTATTTTTCCAGGTGTCGCATCACAAGTCCAAAATATTCTAACTTTAGCTTTTTATGGTTTTAATTATTTCCCTTGTCCTTCCCAGGTGACTTGTAGGCAATATTCCTCCTCTAACTGGAGGAATACTTCTAGACCCTATGGTTCTTGTCTTCTGGACTGGCGATTTTTTCAAAAAAATACATATACTATAATTTGTCCACTGATAAATTAGTAAAAAGGTGGATCTCTGCTGCTCTCCTCAATTAGACTAAAAAGAGAAGTGGTGGAGAGATAAAAGGCTGGGGATAGCTGATAGAAGTGAGTGGAAAGCTGCAAGAGAAAAAGGACAAGGAGGGAAAGAAACCTGTGAATGGGGATGAGCGGAGTAAGGAAGCAAGCAACTCCATAAACCAGATGGACTTCCCAGTTTTCCTGCATTATAACTCAGTAATGCTTTTGGCTTGCTAGAGGAGAGTGGAGAGAGTTGAATTCCCCCTCAGTTCCAGAATCTCTGGATAACCAGTCATTTTATCAGCCACTAATCCATCAGGATCTAAGAGAAGGAATACAAGAGTGGAGGGGCAACCTTTACTCTTAGTTTAGTTGATTTTCTTGATTAAACTGCATTGTCAAAATAAAGAAGTGGCCAGGCTGAGTCTTTCAGCATTCCACTCCTTGTAAACAGATCTTTGAAATTTCCTATGGAGTCCATTTCCCACCTTCATTCTTTCCCATATTCTTGATGTTTCTCTTAATACTTGGTGCAAATAGAATCAACATTCCTTCTCCATCAGAAGTCCCATGCTGCCTGTACACAAAACAGCTTTGGATAACTTTGGCTTCTCCTCCAGGGACACCCAGGCCAGTTTCTTCCTTCAGCGACTTCACAACTCCAGGATAATTTTGTGTTAACATCCCATGAAGCAGAAGTAACCTTGAGCTGAAATTTCTGCTGACAGCAAAGAGCCCAAACTCTGATTTTTAAAATTTATGTATTTAATCAATTTGTTGGCTGCCTCATTTGCTAAGGCAATTCAAGGCAGTTGCAATTAAAAAAAACAAGCTAAAGATAGTCGACAATAAGCAAAGCAAACCACCCACATGCAGTACAAACACATATACCAACAGGGAGGTGTGAAAGTGATCCGGTTTCTACATCTGTTTTAACAAATCTATGCTGGCTTCAAGTAATCATCTTGTTCATTTCTAGGTGCTCACAAATCCCCCACTAAATTATCTTTTCCAGGATTTTCTCAGGTATTAATGTCGAGCTGATTGGCCTATAATTTCCTGGATCCATCTTTCTCCTTTTTTTGGATTGGTGCCACATCAGGTCTTTTCCAGTCCTCTGGTAGTTCCCTTGTGCTACAGGAGCTTTGAAAGGTTACACTTAGTGGCACTAAGATTATATCTGCCAGCTCCTTCGGAATCCTGGGATGCAAAGTTGGTGTCACCCCATGGATTGTCAGGTTTGACTAAGATGATCTGACTGGCTAGGCAGATGTTCCCTTCCTCCATCAGGACTCCATGTGCATCCTTCTTGAAGCTGCATGCTCAGTGGAAGAGCACTATTCCAGTTAGAAGGAGGGTGCCAATCTTCAATCAAGGGATATACAGGATCCAATGTGGGTTGGTCGCTGGGATAAAAATTTAGTCTACCAAGTTTTTGGACTCTAGCAGAACACACATTCTGCTAGATAGAAGTTCCCTGAGGATGGGCTCTGGCATGATCCTGGTAACCAACCCTGAATTGGATCCTGCAACATTATCCTGGGACATGTATACTTGCCTTCATTCACAAGGGTATACAATAGCTGCCTCCCCTGCTAGAACCTCCATACACCAATAGGTGACTGTTGTGTCTTTTAATGAGGCACCACAGCACCAAGAGTCTCGTGAAGGTTTGATAACAGGAAGAGCAGAAGAAGGATAGCCAGGCAGGGCTCCTGATGGTGCAGCAAACCTCGGTCTGTCTGAAGTTCCTTGAAGCAGCTGCAGCTTTTCCAAGGATCTCACAGAGGACTTCCACAGATGTGTGATTTATTCTAGAATAATGCATTTGGACTAAGTAATCCCAAGAGACTTTATTGGGGGGGGATCCCCATACATTTCAAAATATCTTGTCCTTGAACGCACTACACAGTCCTAGCCTGTGTATACAAGTACAACAAATTCCCTTTGCCTTTTAGTTCACTTGAAATCACTTGGAATCACTTGAAATGTTCTTGATGCCTATAGTGAAAGTCATGGCCAATCAATAGGTGGCAGATAAATGATGAGACTGGCAAGTAGCTACTTACCTTTGGTACTTGGTTGTCAATTTGTTCTGACCAAGCAGAGAAAGAAGGTGAACTTCCATGTCATTCTCATTTCTTACAAGCCACAAATTACTGAAATAAGTATAGGTCAACGTTTGGGCTGTTCGTGTCTATTTACCAACAATTAAATTTCATGACCGTGAGCTGTTTGAAAGCCAAATGAGGTCTTGTGGATATATATTCTGCAGCACTTGGCAGTACCTATCATGTTGGCTAATTTTATTTTCTCAAGCCATCCTTGAAGTAGCATAGAATGAAAGATAATGACCTGCCCAAGGCCACCCAACAAACTTAAATTGTTTTTTTTAAAAAAAAAAAAGCTTTGAAAAATCAGCATGCTCTCCTTTCCTCAGTGCTATGCTGGCCACTGCCAAATATACAACCGTATTTATTTGCATTGTTATCCCAACTTTTTCTCACATGATTCCAATAATGTTATTTCTAGAACAACTGTTACAGGCTAGACTGAAACATTGCATTGGCTCAAGGGCCCTTAACATAGTTTGTGCCTAAGCAGAGACCTGAACCCAGATATCACAGATCTAAGCCAACACACTACCCACTGTCTGACTGTATTTGTGTCAGAAGTTCCTACAAAACTAACTGAAAAGGCACTGCTGTATTGAAATAATTTTCCATTGCCCACAGGGGACACCCGGTTGCTAAAAGTAATGAAATCATGAAATCTTTTCATGTCCCTCATTCTACTCACTAACCTTACTGATTTCATTTGGATAGGAAGCCATCTATCAATGGGAAATGCTAGAATTATTTTATTAACCAACAGCTCACTATTTTATTTAAAAGGTATTGCCTGAGAACCATTATCTATTTAGAAATCTCTCAGTAAATACAGAGATCTGTTACTGTAACAATACAGGTTGAAGATATGTAGAAAGATAAGATCAAAGACCAAAATCAAGGGGAAAGTACTGTGAAAACCACATACCTGTACATTATATTTCTAAATGAAAAAGCTACATAACAACTAGCCCTTCTTAGCAAATGAACAGAATTAATTATTTATTTTTTAAAAAATGTATGTAGCCACCAATCTTATCACAAACTCCACACCTGTGCCAATCAAAGAACCTTATTGACATCAGCAGAATTAAGGCTTTGAATTTATGCATAATTATATGGGTGTAAGCTCCAGTCTGCATAACAATGTTTTAATTTTTGTATAATTATAGATAGGATCCCTCAACTGCAAATCAAAGTGTTAATCCATGATACAAGAGGCTGTATAAATTTAATAAAGAAATAAGTGCTTTGAAACTCATTTTCAAGAGAAGGTGCTTTTCAATATGAAGAAAAACAGTGTTGTGCTAAACATTCTTTTTAAATTCCCAAATTATCCTGAATGTTCAGGATTTTCATTTTAAGCTAAAAACACGGTTCAAATTATGATCCCAAGGGCTGAAAAGATTGAGAGTAGTAGTACTTTTGTCCTCTTATATGTTTAAATTACTTAATGCAATGAGATTTACATAAATAAATGTCCTTTTGGCAGATTGACTTCAATCATTGGTGTCTGATAGAAGCTGCACTGATGTAATAATGTACATCATGACATCATTGTATGAAAGATATACAAGTGTATTTGTGTGTTGTCATGATGTCCATTAAGTCGTCGTCCCCCCTGGTTTGTTCCGTCCTGCAGAGTTTGTGTCTGCAATTTATCTAACTGTTCAGTGTGTATGAGCTGTTCTTACTTTCTTTTTGACTTCATAATTGTAAAGTGTCCTTAGATAATTTATAATAAGCCACATTCTAAGATCTCATGTTTTTCAATAATGATGCTATGGAAGAAGAATTTGTAATTCTTCCAAAGGACTCTTATTAATTTATTGTATCCATTCAATCATATTACTTGAATAATTACATTTAAGGCTTTTATACATTTCTCTTATCCTCCAACTGCAATTATTACTGCAATATGAAATGAAAGGGCCCGGGGCTGACATAATGCGGGTTGCCACTACACAGAGTATATCCATTCTATTGCCAAGATCTTCAACAATTGATTTATAAATAAGACCCACCATTCCCAGATGAGCTGTGAGTTGGTGATGGTGATGGTGATAATTGTTTTGGCAGGAAATGAACAAAACATTGAACAGAAATATTCGACTTTACCTGAACTAATTGCCATCTTTTTTGGCATTGCTGTTTGGCATATGATAGGATTATAGAGTTGGAAGGAACTTTAGAAGTCATGCAGTTAAGTCCCCTGCTCAATACATGACTGTTAGAACACATGACAGATTATGGGCCTTTGGCAAAGGAAAACTCACAACCTCACATGGTAATTTGTTCCACTGGCTGGCAGCTTGTATAGTCAGGAAGTTTCTCCTGACTACTTTGGGAGGAAGAATGGCAGACTGAAGATGATCATGGTGAGAAACAAAGAGTTGGCAAGTAGACTGGCTCTTCAAAACTCTTCAGGCAAAGGAGGACAAAGGATTGCCCACAAGTGCCCCAGACAGTTGGTGGATTTTAAGCACTGAGAGACAAAAAAATAACCATCTTGCTCAAATCTTGGTCAGCACCTTTGAAAGAACACTAAATTCACACAGTTCTTTTTCTAATCACTTTCAGAAATTGCTTGTTAACTACTTTTCAGCAATTATAAACCTTTGGATCAACAAGTTTGAAAGCACTGGGTGAGTTTGTCTTCGATGAAATAAAGTTTTAACTGAAGAACTTTTTAAAAAATAAACAACAAACGTTTGGTTAAAACTTTGGTTCTAGAAAGCTACAAACAAAGCGACAATGCTACAACAGAGCAATTTAATAATTAAAAGGGACATGCACATACTAAACAAAGATAGTGACTAAAGATTAGGCTTGTTAGAAATAAAAGGGAGCAATATAAAGTTAGTTTATTTGATCAAATTTGAAGTAGATACATTGTTATTTCTTGTAACTCTTTGTGGACTTTTGCTGATACCAATACTGAAATGGCAATGTTTTATGGATTTGTTTATAGATAAGAGATGGGATATGGGGAGATCATTTGTTGTAATTTAAGAAGAGGTCAATAGCTATTAAAAATACTTCTTGTGAGGAATAATTTTATTTAAAAAATAGAATTTTTACTATGGTAATTATAATCCTTAATAAAATTACTTGGAAAAATGAAAGTTCCTCCTGATGTCTAGTCAGAACGTCCTTCATTGTAATTTTAACCCATTGGTCTTGGTCCTGTCCCCTGAGAAAGTGTAAAGAATAGTCCGTCATTTCTACTATTTACAACTTTATGATAGATTGATGAAAATATTGTTTTCATATCTTTCTTCAGTTGTTTTTTTTCTATAGGTTAAACTTAATCTTTCTTCATAGGACTTGGTTTCTACCACTTTCACTACTTTAATAAGCTAACTCACTCCAATTTATTTCTGTCCTTTTAAAACTGTGTTACCCAGAGCTGGTTATAGTACTCTGATTGGATTCTTACTAGGCGAGAACAGTGTGGAAATATTGCTTTCCATAATCATGATTCTGTGCTTCTACCTCAACACAGAAATTGCCTTTTTAGCAAATACATTACATTGCTATTTGTTTGGAGTGGTGCAGTGGCCTAGAGGCAGAACTCTCACCTCACAATCAGGAGGCTGTGGGTTTGATCATAGGTAGCGACAGGTATTTTTCTCTCTGGGCACAATGAGTAAATATCAGCTGCAAACTTTGCATTGGTGCCAGGAAGGGTATCCGGCCAGTAAACACTCAGCTCCATTCAGTTGCCACAACTCCAACCCAATCCAAGGGATTAAAAGATAAAAAAAATACACTGCTCAAAAAAATAAAGGGAACACTAAAACAACACAATGTAACTCCAAGTCTGTCACTGTCTGTCACCATGCTGTCCAGAGCATGGAGGCGCTACCAGGAGACAGGCCAGTACATAAGGAGATGTGGAGGAGGCCTTAGGAGGGCAACAACCCAGCATCAGGATCGCTACCTCCACCTTTGTGCAAGGAGGGACAGGAGGAGCACTGCCAGAGCCCTGCAAAATGACCTCCAGCAGGCCACAAATGTGCATGTGGCTGCTCAAACAGTCAGAAACAGACCCTTTGAGAGTGGTATGAGGGCCCGACATTCACAGGTGGGGATTGTGCTTATAGCCCAACACCATGCAGGATGTTTGGCATTTGCCAGAGAACACCAAGATAAGCAAATTCGCCACTGGCGCCCTGTGCTCTTCATAGATGAAAGCAGGTTCACACTGAGCACATGTGACAAACATGACAGGGTCCAGAGACGCCATGGAGAATGTTCTGCTGCCTGCAACATCCTGCAGCATGACCGGTTTGGCAGTGGGTCAGAAATGGTGTGGGGTGACATTTCTTTAGGGGGCTGCACAGCCCTCCATGTGCTCGCCAGAGGTAGCCTGACTGCCATTAGGTACCGAGATGAGATCCTCAGACCCCTTGTGAGACCATATGCTGGTGCAGTTGGCCCTGGGTTCCTCCTAATGCAAGACAATGCTAGACCTCATGTGGCTGGAATGTGTCAGCAGTTCCTGCAAGATGAAGGCATTGATGCTATAGAGTGGCCTGCCTGTTCCCCAGACCTGAATCCAATTGAGCACATCTGGGACATTATGTCTCGCTCCATCCACTGCACTACAGACTGTCCAGGAGTTGGGGGATTTTTTAGTCCAGGTGTGGGAGGAGATCCCTCAGGAGACCATCCGCCACCTCACCAGGAGCATGCCCAGGCATTATAGGGAGGTCATATAGGAATGTGGAGGCCACACACACTACTGAGCCTCTTTTTGACTTGTTTTCAGGACATTACATCAAAGTTGGATCAGCCTGTAGTGTTTTTTTCCACTTTAATTTTGAGTGTAACTCCAAATCCAGACCTCCCTGGGTTGCTAAATTTGATTTCCATTGATAATTTTTGTGTGATTTTGTTGTCAGCACATTCAACTATGTGATGAACAAAGTATTTAATAAAATCTAGGATGTCTTATTTTTGTGTTCCCTTTATTTTTTTGAGTAGTGTACATTGCTCTTTGTTTACTTTGATATCAACAAGGATACCTTGATTCTGTTCACATGCACAGTTGTCATGTCAGGGGCCCCTCCCTCCAACATTTATGCTTTACATTTTTTTCTATATGTGTTTAGAACTTTTTCCCTACCATTTAAATTGCATCTTATTCATGTCAGTCCATTGCTAAAGTCTATCTATACCTTTTAAAATCTTCTCTCCATCTAATGGTAGTTTTATTATAACCACCACTCCCAGCTTTGTATTATCTGCACACTTTTATAGTATTTTTCCCAAGTACCTCATCTGATTTACTGATAAAAGTGCTGAACAGCACAGGAACCTAGACAGAGCCTTCTGACATGCTACTCAAGCTTTCCCTCCAAGCTGAAATGGAGTAATTAATGGGTATGGCCATTCAGCCTTTCAGTCAACCATGAGCCAATCTAACGTTGGTATCTTCTGGCAAGGACATCTATCCCTCAAACTGCTTAGATGGTTTTAATAACATGTAATGCAGCTGAAACCACAAGTGCTACAGACACCTGATGTTCTTTGATGCTCCTCAACAGGGTTAGGGTAATCATGATCCTTCTAGATTTCTTTAAATGCCATTATATTAACCTCTGCTTCATGTTTTTCATTTCTCTTACTAGACAGAATAGAACAAAAAAAAATTCTAACAGCTATTCTGAACAACCAGCTGAACAAGAATGGATTGCTTACTTTTGATTGCTTACTTCTCATATACTATGTTGGGATAAGTCCATGATTATAGAATAATTGATTATAGAATAGTTAATTATACTATAATGAGGTACAATAAAACTTCTGTTTCTTGTTCATACCTTAATATTTCTTTCAGTTTCCCAGCAAAACTAGACTTTTTCCTGAATGGAAGACTGTTGCCACTCAAGAACTTCAAAGATTGTTCTGAAATAGATACACAGGCAGATACACACAAGACCCCAAACAATGCCCACCTCTGTCTTATTCCTAGGGTACAAATGCCAGCTTTTTACTACCTCAATTATTTTTCTCTTACAGTAGCTGTTTCCAAAAAGAAGAAAATGCTTGTTTTATAATTTTTATGTTCCTAAAACTTTCTTCATCATTTTTCTTACTGTAGAAAATATATTTAGAGGGAAAGAAAAAGCGGAACAATAATTCATTTTTCTTTATTTCTTGACAGCGGGAGGAAACTTTACAATTGTGATACAATTAGAAAAGAGAGAAAGGTGGGCTGTGTTTTGTGGTATCCTTTTTTTCTATTCCCATTTTAGCCCATATTTTAAAATATTTTTTTTCAATTCTTACCTATTGACTTTTTTCAAAAGAAAAGCAGGGGTGTTTTGTTTTGGTTTGCTGTAAGCCTGAGAAAAGAGATTTTCTGGTAAATTATGACATTTAAATGTGTGGCTCCCCTGCCTTTATTTGAACAGGTTAATAATCCTGGGGAGTGCTGGAGAGAATTTTAATGGCAATTTTTTATTTTATAGTGCAGAGGTTAGGAAGTTTAATCTTTTCCAATCATTCCACAATATTCCCAATTCAGACTGGATCTTTGAGTGACCTAGAATAGCATATATGGATACTCGGACAAAGGGGAAAATTTGTATTATTTATATAATCATGGTATAGTGTTCTATCCCATTGTAAAACTGACTTGAAAGCAGTTATACAATTGCCAAACTAGGCTTATTATATGAAATAGGATTATGAAATTAACTAGGAACATGTGGTCACAGGAGGAATTACAGTTTGGTTTCTATCCTTGTTTATCCTTAAGTAAAAGCTTTGTTGTAATCCCGTGTGATGAAAAGGAGCTGAGAAAGATGATGCTTTGTCATCTGACCACAGCCTCAGGAATTGGGACAGACCAATGAACAAGAGAATATGAGAAGGAGATGATAATGAGAAGATAATGAGATGCAGATCATGAAATGTGAAATGTGGTTACTGAAATACCTTGTAATTTGATGACTTTGAAAAAAAGCAGGGACCATGAAGCTCAGTATATCGATGCTTTTGTTAATACATAAGATAGTGGTTCTCAACCTTTTTTTCACCACTTCCTTTAAATATCTTTTGTGTCCATTTACTGTATTTATTTATTTAGTGTATGGCACTTGTTAGCCAGGGATCACCGACATAGCTGGCTGCCTCTGTGAAAGAATTTTTTTCGGGCAATGTTATTTTTACCCGCAGGACACCTGAATGATGGTAGGCATTTGGGGAAGGTTCTTTTCTTTCCTGCGCAGTTTATTTTCTCACAGGATTCGAACCACTGAGCTGCTGGCCTCAGCAGTGCACAAACCCAGTGTCTTACCATGTGAGCCACTGTGGCCTCGTATTTGGCCACAGACCACCGAGACCTAACTCAAGTTTTAAATCATAATCATTTATTCAAGCCTTCACTATGATGATGACCATCTATGATGACATCATGGATCCCCAAGGGTCTATGACCACAGGTTGCGAACCACTGGCATAAGGTATTTGCCCTTGCTTCCCCACACTTCCAAACTTGACACAGCTTAAACCAGTGCTTTTCAACTTCATCAACTTTAAGATGTGTGGACGTGAACTCCCAGAATTCTCAATTTCCATGTTGGCTGGGGAATTCTGGGAGCTCAAGTCCACACGTCTTAAGGTTGCTGAGAGTGAGAAATTCAAAGTTTAGATTAAATAATCCCTGAAGATCTTGGAGGATTTCTTTGGAAGACCCACTTTTAGATATCCATCCATGTGTTTATTTCACATTAGGAAAATATACAGAGCATCTGCTAATGCACAAAGAAAGGCACAGTGGGTCTATTTCTCTGCCAGTTTTATCCACATCAATATGATGCCATATAATAAGCAGTCCAGACTATAGATTGCAATGTGCTCTGCTTTTTTTAAGAATGTGCATTTAAGAGCAGAGGTATGAAGTGTCACAGGAGAACCAAAGTAGATAATAGAAAAGCAGATCTAATTGTTTCAGCATGAAGTTGCTTCAGTCATATGTTCCAGAGGAAGGCACTGGAAACCCTTCTGAGAATAAAAGCAAAAAAGGAGCGCCAGTGAAGGACGCTGAATCTCTGTCTTCCGGTACTTACGATCTTAGATTTAACAGATAATCAGAGTTGGAAGAGATCTTATAGGTCATCTAATCCAACCCCTTGCCCAAGCGGGAGACCCTGCACCTTTTCTAAAGAAGGTCGTCTTCTACAAGGTCTACACCACTTTCTGAGATCTGAGTTTCTTTATGAGATAAGGGATTAGGGAGTTGACTTTAAAAAGTGAGGAGCATCCTGAATCTATTACAGTTGCTTCTCTTTTTCTTTTTTACTTGAACGTCATTGCTTTTTTAAAGCAATTAAACCTGTCCTGGTTTGGTTGGACATGGAGATTGACAAATCAGATTGCTGAACAGTAATTCTATTCCCATTTATAGAGTGGCCTCCCTTAGGCTATGACATGATTGTGGCCATCTAGCTCAGATATATACCCCTATTTTGTCTTAACAGTCTCCTTAGTCCTGTTAATATATCTAACAAAATACATTATCAAACTTTTCAAATTTGTTACTGACTGACTTTTGTAATTAGTTCTATGTCAGCGTAATCAGATATGTATGGAAGTATTTCTCTTAACAGCTCCCCAGGTTCTTTGTATCAGTGAGCTGTTGTTTACTTTGCTGCATTCCGCCAGAATAGAAGCTCTTCCTGCATTTCTTGTCTGAATACAATAATATGCTAAAGATTCTAATCCACTTGCTTCTTGACTAATATTGTGCCCTTATAATTTTAAAGAGGTTGCAGCTCTCAGGAGGATTAAAAGTCTTGTTAATGCATGCACCACTCCACCCCATCAATTTTGTTATCAGTTTTTTGCTTCTCATTCTTGCCTTTCCTCAAGTAGAAAAGAATTTTCTAAAAGTGTGATAAAAACAAATGCATAATGGATGACTGGGAGAGAAGAAACTAAATTTAAAATGCATTCTTCAGTATTTTCACTAAACAATTTTTTCTATAATTCTCAGAAACCATGCAAATAAAGCTGCAGTGATACATCTGAGCTCATGCTTAGAATCACAATGCAATCTAATAAGTGATCTTTTTTTTCGTATAATGGTTCAAGACACAAACTGAACTATAATTTCTAAACATCATAGTCCCTAGGACAAAGCTCAGGATTGTCAAAATGTATTCTAAGAGCTAAGGACTGTACACAGAATGAAAAGTTGCAAGATTGTGTTTCTCATTGTCCCTCACTTCTTTATTTTATTACATGCTGAAAAAAAAAGTAGTTATGAGGTAAAAAGATCCATCCTAGTTTTAGAAAAATGGCATTTTAAAGCAGATGTTGAAGAAGTAATATCAAAAGCTGCATGAGATACATTGGGATTAGAGCATACCCATATGAGTGTAGAATTTTTTATATTAAAAATGCTTGCTAGACTTATGACAGCCTGGTTGGATGTGATATATAATGATATTGGTCTACTGTTTCTTGAATGGAAAGTTTCGGACAGCCACTAGATGGCTGTAGAAAGATATAGGAAATAATTATACTTTCCTGCCTGGCTTTCATATCTTGCTGCTATCTGAAGCCATCTGGATTTTCTTCAACCAGAAACTATGGTATATGCCCAGCAATATAACCACATGAATATATAGAGTAATTTGAAACATTTACAAATATTTAAAATTTCATTCTATAATTCCACATATTTATAATTATACCCTTTTGATGCTCACTCCAAAACTTATTATCTCAGAAAGTCTAGTTTTTCAGGGGTCTTATTTAAGTTGTTCCATAGAGCTTACTCAAAAAAACTAAGATTTTCTCCATAACTTTAATTCTGAGAGATTGTAGTATAGCATATGAAAAATGTTATCTGAACTCCAGATAGCCCACATAATCTATGAGCCGATACGACCAATGCAAATCATACTATACTCTACAGATACATTAATTAGCCAATTATTATAGGACCAAGCCTCTATTAATCCATGATATTTGTTTTCCTAAATAACTCCTAAGGAAGAGAGTATTTAGTCATAGTGAAGATCTGTGCTTGTTTCCTGTTAACTTGGTTATTACAAAATTGAACACAAAATGAAAAATATGCAATACACACTAAAAATTCCCTAACTATTAACAAGGAAGATATTTGTATTTGTTGAAGAAAAAGTAAAACACCCAAAAAAATATTGGACAAAAATGCATATATGGTTGGGGAAAATGGTAAAGCAACATATTGACTTAAAACCAGAAATATTTTTGTTGGTCATGCTATCAGACAATTATAACAGGGGGAATACATATTTCATTTTACCTGTATTGACTGTAGCCAGAATTGTCTGTGCACAACAATGGAAAAGTGAACAGACCCTTACAGGTGAAAATATGATTTTAAAAATATTAGAATGTGCAGAAATGGATAGATTATGGATATAGATTATGGATTAAGGCTAGAAATGGATAGATTTACGATTAAGGAAGAAACGGAATACTTTTTGACTTGGGATTTATTTTATCATTGGTTAGCTGACAAGAACAGAAGTTAGAAACATGGAACTATAAAAAAAAGGAACAATGAAAAAAGGGAGGCTTGTTAACATGGATAAGCAAATATCAATATTATTATTATGATAATTATGATAGAATGAATATAAATGTAATGGATATTGTTGTAAATACTTTGATGATTATTTCCTAAAAATATTTGTACCCAGACAACACACTGTTTAACCAAAAATTGATTTTTTATATGTTATAAAATAAAAAACTTTATGCAAAAAAAGTAAAAATACACAGTACAAATAAAGGATGCAATCTCTCATGTTTCAGACCAAAAGCTGCCTACTGATTTATTCAGCAAAGAGATTATTTAATACATTTACTTTGCAGAATTTCCTCCAAAATTTCCAAGTAAGACTGTTAGCAGGCAAAGAAGACCAAATCAAAAAGATACCAGCTGCTTGGACAATCTTTCCTCCTCTTTTCTGACTGGCATATTTGCTAAAATGATATAATTGCATGCATCTTTAGCAAGCAGTCAGAGAAACAGCCCTTTCTCTTTCAATCTTATTTATTTGATCAAGCTCGTATTCAACTCCTTTGTTTAAAGTGTGTGGAGGAAATCATCAGCAGATTTCTTGAAATTCAAGACTGCTTTTGTTCTTCCCGTTTGTTCTTCAAGAATAAGTGCCGATCTTCCCAATTTCTGTTCTTCTATTCAACAACTATTAAATGAAGTGTGGGTAAGCAGCAAAGCATCGTATGGCATAAGGAGAGAGAGGAATGGGGGGAGGAAAAAAGGGAGGAAGGTATGGATACAGGATGCTTTTCTGTGATATTTCAATTTGAATAAGAGGTCTGCACTTCCATGACTCCTTTTATGTAGCTTCCACATCCTCCCCATGTTGCATCACTAAAACTAAAAGTATATTTTCTTCTCACCTCACTTCACCTATCCCGTGACCTCTTTTGAGGTCGTTGGGGCGCCTGCGAAGATTTAACCACCATGCTTCTCCATCCGTCTCTATCCTCCACTGCTCTCTGGGATGCTGCCAGGTTCAAGCCTGTCCAATCATGGATATCATCCTCCCATCTCCTTCGTTGTCTTCCCCGTTTGCGGCTTCCTCTTACCGTCCCTTGCATGATGGTCTTTGCGAGGCCAGTAGAGCGAGACACGTGTCCGTACCATCTCAATTTCCGTTTCTTGACGACAGTAAGAAGGTTGTCGCGTGGTCCTATTGCCTGTTGTATTTTATTTAAGACCTCTTCATTTGTCACATGGTCTGTGTAGTGGATGCCAAGGATCTTTCGGTAGCATCTCATTTCTGTTGCAAGGATTCTTCTTTGTAAATCCGCATTGAGTGTCCAGGTTTCGCAGGCATATAAAAAGATTGATATTGCGAGGGAGCACATTAGGTGGATCCTTGAGCGCAGACTGATGTTCTTATCTTTCCAAATAGTTTGGAGCTTCGAAAGCGCAGCTGTTGTTTGTGCTATCCTTGCCATTACTTCTGGTTTTAAGCCTTCATCGGAAATGATGGACCCAAGATATTTGAAATTTTTTACTATCTCTAGGGGTGTTCCACTGACTCTGATGTCTGAGGAGATACCTTGGGTACTGTTCGTCATCAGCTTGGTTTTCTCGGCATTGATCTCCATGCTGTACGCTGAAGCCGCTTTATCTAAGTGTTGGACAAGGCTCAATAGTTCATCCTCATTTCCTGCCAGGCCATCGATGTCATCTGCGAATATTTTCATATTTTCTTCATGCACCCATAAAAGTCTTCCCTGCATCCCCCCCCATCAAACGGGAAAATGGGCTGAAAATTGCATTTCTCTCCCTTTAGCACAGCAGTCCCCAACCTTTCCAGCTTTATGCACTGGCTGTGGGGGAAGGGAGGGGATGGTTCTGTGCGAGAGGTGGGTGAGTGGGTGAAAAACAGCTCTATTTGCACAGGTGGAAGGCATGTGCACCTGCCACTCATGAAAATGGAGCTTCGCCTGAATGCATGCTCTCCTACTGCTCATGCAGGTGGAGTTGCACACACTCGTGTATTTCCTTGCTGTTTCCATGGTCTGGTTCTGAACGAGCTGCAGCCTGATATTGGGCTGTGGCCCAGGGATTGGGGACTCCCACTTTAGTAGAATCACCATGATGCTTGCCCTCTCTTGGCAGCTAAAAACTATCATCATTATCACTGAAAAAAATCACCTTCAGCCAATTGCAAAGGCAGCTTTATTTGAAACAGCTTATGTCCTGTGACACTATCAAACAACACTTTACTTTGGGAAGGACTCAGTAGGTGGATGACAATGCCAAATCCAGTCTAAACATCGGCTGACTGTGCAACCAACCATAATAATATATTTTTCTAGCTCCCAGCTATTTTTCTAGCTCCCAGCTTCTTGCCTCAAAATAGAAAGCTGAAACATTTTATTGCTACTCTTTTATCTTCCTAGGCCAGATATTGACAATGTGGTTGTATTCAGAGAAAAAGGAGTACAATTGCATTTTATTTTCTTTCTAGGATTCCTGCCTGTATTTTTAATTCAGGTAGCTAGAAATTTTGCTTAGCAGGAGATAGAGATGGGGGGAGGGTAGACTCAGGGATGGGATTCAAATTTTTAAACAACTGATTCTGTGGGCGTGACTTATTTGGTGGGCATGACTTGGTGGTCATGTGACTGGCTAGGCGTGGCCAACTCAACATCACTTACATCGAGGCACGTATCTCCTCTCCTGGCTTCTCATGACTGTGGGGATGCTGCAACAGTTGTAAGTGTGCAAAATAGTCATAAGTCACTTTTTTCAGTGCCATTGTAACTTTGAATAGTTACTCCACACAAGCAAAGTACCAGCAAAGGAGGAAAAAAAACTCCAGAGAAGTCCCAGTCCTGCCAAGAATGTAATAAGGGTTAACAGAGAGGCAGTTTCTGTAAGCAACACCAGAATGTTTCCTTCCTGCCTTCCTTACAGGATTAGGACAGTAATTTCTTCGAACAACTGGTTCTCCAAACTGCTTAGAATGTTAACAACCGGTTCTAGCGAATAGGTGTGAACCTGTAGAATCCCATCCCTGGGTAGACTGGTCATTTTTCTTAGATTTCCATTGGTAGAGTCAGTACATCTCTGAATACAATATCTTAATGCTTATTTATTGTACTCATGCATTTATATTACTCCATTCAATATTGAGAGGATTCTAGGGTGGTGCACAAAAGATGGGGTGCTGAGACATTTGAAGCTTTTTGTCGTATCCGTAAATAAGGCTCGTAGTCAGTGACTTTCAATTCAAGCTCTTTATTAACACTGGTGGAACCGAACCGCAAAAGACAAAAAGCTCGCGGCTTTTATATCTTTTGCTTCGGCGGCCGCGGCCAATGGCAGCGATTCAAGTCTCCCGCTCTTGGCTTTAACCAATCGCGGGAGACTTCAATCGGGCCAATCAGGCGCGGCTCGCCTGGCCAATCAGAAATCCCCGCGCCTTAGCCAATCAAGGCACGGGGATTTCGAGTAGTCCATTTGCATACATGACACCCCTCCCCTCTTGGTATGGTCTTCTCACGTGGTGTAGTCACGCAGGTAGGCGGGGCTCCGTCGAGTCCTAGTTGACCTGCGCAACTCATTTTCCTGTTGTATCTCGGCAGGAGCGGTCATCTTTTTGGCTGCTCCTGCCTCTGAGCGAACCGGCTGGATGATCGGGCCGGTTCCTTCGCCGCGGCTCCCGCCTGGGCCTACCGGGTCGGTTGAGTCGCGGATTCCGCCGCTCCCGCTTGGCTTCTCCGAGTCGGTAGAGCTGGCCAGACGGTTCTTCTCCGGCTGTGATTCGCGAAGGCTGCGT
Organism: Hydrophis major; assembly: GCA_033807585.1. NCBI lineage: Eukaryota > Metazoa > Chordata > Lepidosauria > Squamata > Elapidae > Hydrophis > Hydrophis major. Next base: position 113,339,715 of record CM066330.1, read on the forward strand.
TCTGGTGAGTTTTTAAATTTTATTTGTTCTTGCGGTTGTTTAACCGGGTGTTCCCTCCCCCCTTGGTTCGTGTCTTGGGGGTTGAGGTTAGTCAATGTTCGTGACCGGAGCTGGTCGATATGTCGTTTCCAGGCTCGCCCGTCGGTGGTTTGGAGCCGGTACGACTTTGGACCAGTGATCTGAGTTATGACGGCTGGGATCCATAGGGGGTCCCCCGTCATGTTTTTGGCGTATACTAGGTCACCTGGTTCAAATGTCCGATACCTGGAGCTGGAGTCTGGGGGCTGCTCCGGGTTGTAGGTTGGGTGTAAACGGTCGAGTGGGGATCGCAGCTTCCTGCCCATCAGGAGCTCTGCAGGGCTCTTGTTGGTGGTTGTGTTTGGCGTGATGTGCTGTATGAAGAGCAGCCTGTTGATCTTGTCGTTGATCTCCCCGTGGTCCATTTTCCGGAGGGTCTTTTTTGTAAACTGGACCATCCGTTCCGCCCTACCGTTCGCCGCCGGATGCGCCGGTGCCGTTAACGCGTGGCGGATGCCTTTTTCTGCCAGGAACCGTTCAAAGTCGATGGATGTAAACTGTGGTCCGTTGTCCGAGACAACGACGTCTGGGAGGCCGTGGGTGGCAAACAGCTTACACAGTTCTTTAATGACGGCCTCTGTGGTGGTGGATTTCATGTCGGCCACCTCTAGCCAGTTTGAGTATGCGTCAACTGTGATTAAAAAGGTGTGCCCATTTGTGGGGCCGGCAAAGTCTAAATGTATTCTGGACCAGGGTCCCCGAGGTGTCTCCCAGTCCCGGATAGGTGCCGTGGGTGGGCTGGATCTGGTCTCCTGGCACCGGTGGCATTTGGCGACCCATGTTTCAATTTGTTTGTCCATGCCAGGCCACCAAGCGTAACTCCTGGCCAGGGCTTTGGTCCTGACGATGCCAGGATGACCCTCATGCAACATCTCTAGGACCCTGTTCTGTAATTTAGTCGGAATCACCACCCGGTCTCCCCAAAGGATACATCCTCTCAGTAGTGAAAGTTCAGTCTGGCGCTGGCGGAAAGGTTTAAAAGTCTCGTTATCGTCTTTTTCCGGCCAGCCTTTTTGTAGCCAATGTAAGATTGGCGCTAAGTGTTTGTCCTTAACCGTTTCCCTCGCTATGTCCGATGCGGTAATGGGTAAACACTCGATGGACAGGGTATTTGTTGTTGGTGCAGGGTCAGGGTCAGAGTCAGGTAAGGGGGAACGGCTTAAAGCGTCCGCGTGCGATATCTTCTTACCTGGCTTGTGTAGCAGTTCATAGTTGTAGGCTGCCAGGAATTCAGACCATCTTGTCATCCGGGGTGACAAGATGTTTGGTGTGGGACGGTTTCCCGCGAGAATGCCCAGCAACGGTTTATGGTCAGTCACTATTTTGAATGGGCGGCCGTAAAGGTACTCGTGGAAACGCTTAACGGCGGCCACTATAGCCAAAGCTTCTTTGTCCAGCTGGCTATAGTTCCGCTCTGGTTTAGTCAGAGTTCTCGAGAAAAAGGCGATAGGTGCTTCTCTCTGGTCTGGGAGGGTATGGCTGAGGACAGCGCCGACGCCGAAGGGTGATGCGTCGCAAGTGACAGCTACAGGCAGGGTTTCGCAGAATTGCATTAGGACGGCATCAGAGGTGAGGAGGTCTTTGGTCTTTTGAAAAGCTGTTTGTTCCCGTCTCCCCCAAGTCCAGGCTGCCTTTTTGTCCAGGAGTCTATGTAAAGGTTCCGCCACCGTAGCCTTTTGAGGTAGGAAGACATTATAGAAGTTTAGTAAACCTAAGAATGCTTGCAGCTCTAATTTGGACTTTGGGGTGGGGGCTTCTTTGATGGCCTTTACTTTTTTTGTTGTGGGGTGGATGCCCTGCTGGTCTAGGAGGTAGCCCAGAAACTCTACTTGCTTTGTACAAAGTTGGCATTTTTCGCGTTTGACTTTAAGTCCTGTTTCTTTAAATTTCGTTAAGACTTGTCTTAAACGGTTTTCTAGTTCGGCTTCATTTGTCGCCGCCACTAATACGTCATCGAAGTAGGGCACCACCCCCTTGATGCCTTGCAGCAAGCGTTCCATCAGGCTCTGGAAGATGCCTGGTGCCACGCTGACCCCAAATTGAAGTCTGTTACATTTAAAAGCCCCCCGGTGGGTCACTATTGTTTGGGCCTCTGCCGTTTCCTCGTCCACAGGTAGTTGTTGATAGGCTTGTGCGAGGTCGAGCTTAGCAAAAACTTTGCCCCCTCCCAGTGAGTGCAGTAAATGTTGCACTACCGGGACTGGGTAGGCGCTTTGTTGCAACGCGCCATTTAGGGTGGCCTTATAGTCCCCGCAGATTCTCACGGACCCGTCTGGTTTTACTGGGGTCACTATAGGGGTTTCCCATCTGGCGTGATCTGTCGGTTGTAACACCCCTTGTCTGACGAGCTTGTCTAGCTGCTCGTCGATTTTGGGCTTTAATGCAAAGGGTACCCTTCTAGGCTTAAGCCGCTTCGGGGGAACCCTTGGGTCTAAATCAAATGAAATAAGGGGCCCCTGGTACTTGCCCAATTCTCCATTGAAGACCTCCTGGAATTCTTGGGTTAGCCGCTGTTCCCAAGCTTCAATGGATACGTGGTTGACACCTGTCAGCGCGATGTTAAGCGGAGCAAACCATTGTAACCCCAGCAGGCTAGGGCGGTCGCGGTCGACTATTGTGAGTGGAAGTTGTTCTGTGTGGCCTTTGTAGGTTATGTTAAAGTTCTTGGTGCCCACTACCGGAACGCGATTACCTTGATAGTCTTTTATGATGATTTTTTGGGCAGGTACGTTTCTTCTTTGTAGTGTAGGCACTAGTTGCTTGATTTCGCGCCAAGCAATCATAGAAAGGTAGGAACCGGAGTCCACTTCCATCTTACATGGTCGACCCTCTATGTGAACTTCTACGTGAACCTTTCTAGCTCCGTCGGAAATGGCGTGGCCAATGGTCACCGTCTGGTGGGTTTCCTCTTTACGTCGGCTGTCACCGCTTCTTTGCGATCGTTGTCTCTGGTCCCATCGACCTGTTGGCTGGCGCTCTCTGGCTCTGGGCGGGGAGCTTTCTCTTTTCCTGTCAAGTTGTTCACGTTTGGGCGGGCTGCGGGGTTTTTTCTGGCGGCAAACTCGGGCGATGTGGCCTCGTCGGTCACAATGCCTGCAGATAGCGTCGAAGAATCGGCATTCTGACCTGGGGTGGTCGCCGCCGCAACCGGCGCAGTTGGTCCTCGACCTGCGACCTCTTTGACTTCGCTGTTCGCCTCGTCCCATTTGTACACGGTGTATGTCCTCCTCGTCATCTGACGCGCTGGAGGTTGATTGGTATTCGCCGTAGTGTGCGGTCGCTTCGCTTCTGGTGTCGGCCGACCTCGCGGGGTTGTTGTTCCCGCCCTTCGCGTCAGATCTTCGCATGGTGTCTGCTGACGTGCGGGTGGCTTCTGCTGCTGCGGCCGCAGTGAGGGCATCGGCTAGGCTGATGTCGCCTTTGGCCATGAGTCGGCTCTGGAGTGTCGGATCCCATAGCCCGAGCACGAAGCGGTCTCTGATGAGACTATTAAGCCCTTCAAACTCACAGAGTCCTCCCAGGCGCCGTAATTCAGCGACAAAGTCGCTTAATTTTTCGTTCGGCTTCTGGTTTCTGCGGTAAAACTCGTTTCGCCGTATCAGGATGGGGACCTCGGGGGCGTAATGGCGTCTCAGTATGGGCTCGAGGACGTCCCAGTCGATGGCGGTTGCGTCTGCTGGTTTGGCCAATGCCTTGGCCATCTGGAAGACCTCTGGTCCGCAGTGTGTGAGAAAGACGGCGCGTTTTAGCGGGCCCGGGGCGTCCTTCATGCCGGCGCATTCCAGGTACATCCGGAATCGATCCGAGTACGATTCCCAGTCCTCGGCGGCGGGGTTGAAGGGAGCGGGCGGTGCTATTTTCGCCATCTTCGCTGTCGCTGGTTCTTAAACGGATACGGGGTTCGGTTCAATGGCGAGATCCCACCCTCGTCGCCAGTGTCGTATCCGTAAATAAGGCTCGTAGTCAGTGACTTTCAATTCAAGCTCTTTATTAACACTGGTGGAACCGAACCGCAAAAGACAAAAAGCTCGCGGCTTTTATATCTTTTGCTTCGGCGGCTGCGGCCAATGGCAGCGATTCAAGTCTCCCGCTCTTGGCTTTAACCAATCGCGGGAGACTTCAATCGGGCCAATCAGGCGCGGCTCGCCTGGCCAATCAGAAATCCCTGCGCCTTAGCCAATCAAGGCACGGGGATTTCGAGTAGTCCATTTGCATACATGACACTTTTATTCCCAGGGGCTCTAATTATGAAGGTCATAGGAAGTGGCTGATCTTGAAAAGTAATTGATACAATAATTGGTACAATTCACAACAATTTGGAATGATGCCAAGTAACAGGAGTCATCACTTTCACACTTAGGATGCCTAGGTAAGCCTGGGTAGGAGACTACCAAGAGATCCAAGGCCTGTAGGTTAAACTGGGAAATAACCAGGTTTAAAAAAAATTCAAGAAAGTGGCAAGGGAAAGTGCCTTTCATATTCATATCTCCTGCCCAGATAGTGTCATAAGAATAGCTGGGTGCAAAAGTTTTCTTTAAAAATATTACTAATTATTAATATTATGAGTCACTAATTCTTAGGAGAAAAGAGGACCAGTTTCTGCTCGATGCACACCTGTTTTGCTCTGCCTACTCTTCTTCATAGCCAGATCCAGTTTTAACCTGATGAAAAAGAAGAGCAGGCTAAGCTAAACATGTCCAATTTGGAATCATTACACAGTCACAAGAGGCCCAAGTCTAGTCTCTGGTAAATTCCCTCAACCTTTATTTAGTGCCAATCTAGCTTGGACTTTTAGTTGTTCAGATTCTTGTGTATAGGTGGCAAGAATAAAATTTTCGTTCTTTGAACACAACTCTTGTTCCTGTTTATTTGTGCCTGACACCTATAGCATTTTTTCCTGCACAATTTTTTCTCCTATTCTTGTAAAACATATCTAAGGCATTTCCAGTATGATTTGTCTTAATCTTTAGACTTTAGCAACTGTGTCTACTGCATTTTCTCAATTTCCAGTAAAGCGTTGAATTCACAATTCGGGTGAGATCCACTACTGCCCTGCCCTTTCTCAGCTGGTCTTACATTACCTAATTAATGTCAAGAGGTCCTGTTCCTGGTCATCCATAATGCTGTGATTGGAATGACCAATATGGTCTGAGCACAAAGATTATTCAGAGTTGAAAATATTTTGCTAACTCTATTTCTTCCCCTCTTTGCCTTCTCTTTACCATGACATTTTATATAAATGCTTCTCTGTCCCTGATCTTTTGGTGAAATTTTGATTCCACTGCTTATCTATTTTTAGGATAAGAAATCTTTTTCCAACAAAATGTGATATTAAATGAGCAAAAGGAATGATTTAAATGTTCTATTGGAGGATTTTTTTTTTTTAAAAAAAGCTCTGTATAATTCAGCATTAATATAATTGGAAGAATGATAATCTTTTTATATTGGCATATTTCTTCCATTCATATCACCAATAATCATCATGAAGTTCAATTTCCTGTTTTTATCCTATGAGGAATGGGATAACTAATGCCTGGGGACCATGATTCAACAAACCCTATTGGACTACCCTATGATTTTAATATTCCTGCAAAGTTATCGTTCTTTTGCCATCCTTATTATACAATGAACTCTGTGAAAGGACCCTTCAGCAATGCCTGCTGAGAAGGTCTAAGGCTTCCTGCTGCTGTTAGTTATTGATTTGCCATTTAAAGCCAACTTGTCCCTCCTCTTACTTTTCCTAAAATGACTTTTGAGAGTCACAATAAATAGGTAAATGGATGCACTCAAATGTTTGAAGCCAAAGATAACTACACTTGTATAAGTTCTCTGCTTCTGATTGCTCTGAATGCATCTCAGGTCACATTTTAAGGTGATTGATATATCAGAAAGCATCCCCAGTGGCATCTGCATATATACACATCATTCTAGTTCATGTATAAGAAAGAGGCAGTTTGGTCTAATGGTAAACCAGAAGACGGTGATCTTTAGCCCTGCCTTAGGCATGAAAACCAACTGGGTGATTTTGGGCCAGTCACTTTCTTTCTCAGCCCAACCCATCTCACAGGTTGTTGTGGGGAAAATAGGAGGAGAAAAGAGTATATGGTATGATCAACACCTTGAATTATTTATTTAAAAAAGCAACTGCAGGATAAAAATGTAATAAATAAATAAGGGGATCCTGGAAGCCTTCCCATCAGTTTTTCTTGGAAAATCTCCACAGTAACACATACACAACAGTTTATCTTCAGGCAAGTAATACATTTCTTGAACCACACATACATAGAGGTATAAATCCACAAGACATTTTAAATGGTTTCTTTGGCCATTAGATAAACTCTCATTTCAGGATCCCCAGAAGGCAGGAATTCAATCAGGGGAGCTTAATGCAGAGTAGGAAGTGAGCTGGTGCAAGGTACACAGAAATTTATCCAGTTGATTAAATAGGTCTAGGGAGATTCTAGAACAAAGTTTACAAGAAGGATTTGGGAAGTTGATGAAATTGGGATGTACGTGTACTCAGAAAAGAAGAAAAATAAAGGTAGGATTTGTCAAATGTGGATATGCTTTATATTGGGGTCACTCTTGTATTTTCATTTTGTACTTTTGTACTTTTATTTTTGTACTTTTAAATTCTAAAAGGTGCTTTAATGAGCCCTGCTGGTGCAGTGGAAAGAATGCAGTATTGCAGGCATACTCTGCCCACAGCCAGGCATTCGATTCTGAGGGGGCTCCAGGTTGACTCAGCCTTCCATCCTTCTGAGGTCAGTAAAATGACTAGTTCCAAGAACACATCTCTCTATGTTGCTAAAAGGACCTTGTGTCATAATTCAAAAAGCAACCCTCTGTGTGTTCCTTCCAGCCGAGTAACTTCTGAAATATTGATGATAAATTTTGAAAATGGAGACTCTGCATTTATATTTTCCATGACTGCAGCAACAGATTTAAGGGATCTGTCAGAAAAAGGGAATCTTTTTCGTAAAGGATGTTTCTGGTGTAAATGCATTTCTTTTGTTTTTCATTTCATTTCCAGGTGAAGATATAATTCTGAGCTTCAATATATAACTAGTTTTAGGTGAATCCATTTATTTCCTAAGTATGGAGTTATATAATAAGTAAGCATGCATTAGTAATTTTTTAAAACAAAAAAATGGTCTGATTGAGCAGATTTTGTTGCATCTTTATGGAATTATGTAACCAACTTTTGGAAGCTTTTTCATATTATACTACTACCTTTAAAAACAGTATTTTATATGGTCTTTTTCTCTCAGTTTAACAATAGATATTGATTGACCAATTTGACATTGTGCTTATTTATTTTGATTTTGCTTAACATTCTTTATATGTATCTCTCATTGTGAATGAAATTCATATTTGAATTTTGGGAAGGTGGATATCACCTGGTTACTGAAGCAAATTTACTGTAAGACTTCTGTAACAGTGACAAAATTGGTGGAGGTTTCTTCTACTAAAGTTTCTTCTACTAAAATTTATGTAAGACACTGACAGACAATGGCACTTCCTTAGCTTTACCATGGATATATTGCATCTCTATGAACTGGGTCAGCTGCTGGCTTGAAAACCATTCAACTGATGATTACAAAGGACAGGAACGCACAGCATTTTCTACCTGTCCCAGGCTACCAGGAAGGCAAGCGCCATCCACTTTTTTTGGGGGGAGGGGGAGGGCTGGTTTGGACAGGCATTCAAAGTAGGGTTTTTTCCCTTCAGGTAGTGTTATGTGGTTTGTCTTCTTTGCTTCCATCCACTATTTTCAAAATCAAACCCTCCATTACAACTAGCTACTGTGTACTAGGGCTGGAATTCTCTTGCCCAGTTATTGAATTCTGCTCCCCATTCCATTATTTAAATGTCCATCCATCAATGGAAGAGAAAAGCTGGACTTAAAAACAAACAAACAAGTAAACAAATAACAAAACAGGTTTGCTATGGAACATTGATGACTGCCCCCTTCTCATATTGTAATCATGTCAAATTGATACAAGTCTTGCCACTTTTCCCTATAAGTCAAGAATTAAGGGAAATGTTAATGTTAAACTGATGTTTCTTTTTTATTCTCTTTTTTACCAGGTAGGATAGGTAAACAATAAAGGGATTTATTAGTCAGTTGCTGTGACAAATATTAGAATGGAACATTAAGCGATCAACCTAGCTAAAGCTGAGAAAGTGTTTGCAATATAGCTCAAAAACTGCATAATGAAGAATTTTCATCAACAATTCATTTGATTTTGACCACACTAGAGCGAAATATTGGATGGGATGTCAAAAGATCCACTTGTGGCTTCCTTTCTCTTCACTCTTGAAGATTGGGAGGAATAGCTTACTATGCAAACCACAGAAATAAAATTCAAGTCAAATGTTAAAGTGTTGGAGAAACTAGCTAAACCTAAGAATGTGTTCTTAAGAACAAGAACAAAACCAATAGAGAAAAATATTAAATTCTTCACTTAACTAAAATCAAATGCAGAGATAAATGATGGGGTGTTTTGGCTTGCTAGCAGTACTTGTAACAGAACTTGGAATGATAGGTGATTATAAATTGATATGAAATGGCAGCATGATGTAGCTGTTAAAAGGGCAGAAAAGCAAATGTGAATTGAGGAAGCATCACCCTAAGCATGAATTAAAGTATGTTCTAAGAAAGTCAACAAGGATGTTGAAGTCAGGAATTATTTTCTATGAATAGAGATTGCAAGAACTGGGCCCATTTATTACTATAGTGCAGTGTCTGGTATTCAGTTTGGAATAAGTGCTTCAGAACATGGGTGCAGCACCTGTCTGTAACTTAAAGATGTGTCTGCAGAGAGATGAGGCATTTACACTTCTGTATGTTCCAAATATGAAGCCAGAGCACTTCAGAGACTTAATGTTTACTTCTGGAAAGAGAAAAATGAGGGTGGAAGTCATACTCCAACTTGAATGAACACCACACAGATGTTCAAGGTCCTTACACAGAATAATGAATTTATGTTGCAGAAAATCAGATTCTATTTGACTGTCTGGAAAACTCTCCTAACATTAAGAGCAATTTGAGAGTAAAGGAAAAGTAAAGGTTTTGCTTGTCCAGTTATGTCTGACTCTAGGGGGCAGTGCTCATTTCTGTTTCTTAGACGAGGGAGCCAGTATTGTCCAAAGACACTTCTGTGGTCATGTGGCCAGCATGACTACACCCAGGAGGTACATGGAACAGTGATACTTTCCCACCAAAATAGTACCTATTTTATCTGCTCACATTTTCATGCTTTCAAACTTCTAGGTGGGCAGGAGCTGAGGTAAGTAATGGGAACTCACCCCATAGCATGACACTGAGGTCTCGAATCCTCATTGCCAGCTTTTGAGCTGACAAGCTCAACATCTTTAACTGCTAAGCCATTGCACCCCAATAGGAATGGTGATAATTGTATTCAAAGAAAGCCAGACAGCTATCTGTTGAAGAATGTTTAATATGGATTCCTGCTCTATATAAGGGTGAATGTGGTGAGCTGAATAGTCCTTCTTCTATAATTCCATAATGTTATGATTCTCTGTGCTAAAATATTCATGTACTGTGGTTCATAAGTCAAATTAATTCTGTGTCTATTCATATCTTTGTTTGTGATATATTTGTCTCCATTCAGCTCCATATTTTATCAAATCACCAAGCTGAGGATTTTCATTCACTTATAGTGGCAGTGCATCAGCTAAACTATACAAATAATGATTGTGCATCACCTACTCTGACAGGCTTTTTAAGGAACTAATAGTTCATAATTTGCTCTATGTTGTCCATAATCTTTGGGGCACACTGATAACACTTCAGACTCAAATGCAATAAGTTTTGCTTTTCTATTTATTGGTCTTTTAAGTTAGTCCTTGAGGCAGGGCTGGTTGGGGAATTCTGGGACTTAAAGCCCACACATCTCAAAATTGCCAGGGTTGAAAAACCCTGCCTTAAGTTGATATTTGTGGTGTCAGAAATGCTTTCCACATTCATCTAGTAATAAGCAATTAGACTTCTTTCCTTGACAAAGAACCATTCTTGACTGAAATGCATAATGGCAATTTTATCACACTGTCATATAAAATTACATTGTGTTAAAACACAAGGCCTTGGCTTTATCTCCCACATCAATTTTATGCCAACATTTCTCAATGAACTATATATTTATAATCCAAATAACTTGCCTACTCTATCATTCAACTCTCTTATTTTCTGGTGGGGCTAACCTGGGACCTTAGAGCCTCATTTCCAGAAGAAATGTCATGGGGATGCAAGATATTTCCAGTGAGAAAACAAACTGTGAAGTCTTGCATATCTTTGAACCTCTCATCTCAACAGATATGAGGCAGATCTCCTGGTATACACTAAACTCGGTGTGAGAAGTGGGAAGCTGCAGCACTGATTGGAAAGTGAGTAATGTCTTTGCTATTGTTTGTTCCACATCCATCATTCAGTCGCAACCCATTGCAATTGGATTTTTAACAGAAAACAATTATTTCTGATACTGAGCAGATGCTGAGTCATCATTCTAGCTTCCCTATTCTTGTGCTTATCCTAAAATTATATAAATTTCTTGCCACCTTTAAATACATGGTTTCCTACAAACTGTGTAAAGGAGATTGAAAGAGAGCTAGAGAAAGAATGAACAGAACACAAATTATTTTCCACAATTAAAAAAAAGATTTCCACAAAAAAAACCTTCTGCCATATTGTCAGATACAGCCATACTTATATTTTGTAACACTGTAATAAATATTTACTCACAACTGAATCCATGGAGGATTTATTTATGGTGGACTGCAGTGACAAAGAAATTGACCTGTACTTACTCGGACCATTCTACACAGTTAATGAAAACGAAAATGTCATAGATCTTCTCTGGAAAGCATTTTTAAACTTTGTCCGAAATATTGATTAGGGAAATTATCTCCAATAGACAGAGATTAAAGATAGATTTGATCTTATAATACTGGTATTGAGCAAAGTTGGTGCACTCCAAGTTTCTTCAAGCAAACAATGCCTTCTATTGCAACCTAGAAAACATGACTTCTCTGCTGCAGAGTTTGTTCTTCAGAAAGAACAGTGTCTTCCCTGAATAACAGAATAACAGAGTTATTGGAGGGGACCATGGAGTCTTCAAGCCAAGCCTGTGAGATCCAACTAATTTCTTTCTTCTGGATGTACATAATCTTTCTTGTTATTGTTGTTTTCTTGTTTTTATGAACCTACAAGTGGAGATCTTGTGGAGCCTCTAAATTAGATAGATAGATAGATAGATAGATAGATAGATAGATAGATAGATAATGTTGCATTTGATAGCATTGTAATACATTAGGGCCTGAGTAATTAATATAATTAGTAATATTCACCTCATTATAAATAAAAATTACATAGGGGGAATCCTTCCTATATATTACCATCCATTATGAATGATCAGTAGAAAGCTGCTCTCAGACCTGGTTAATAGTTTTGTGCATATATTGAAGAGCTTTTCCTAAAACTACAAGATCTAACATTCATCTCAATACACACCTAAAAGTGTTATATCCAGCAGATACAACCCATGCATATTTGGCTTTTAAGCTACCACAGTGCAATTTGATATACTTTCTTCACTACTGGTGTTAGCCAATATGCTGCCACAGTGACAGATTTGCAGCATTAACAATAATCTTCAGCAATTGTCTTCTATTGGATTGTTTTCCCCAAGTGTGATGTTCCCTCTGAATTTAATTAACCATAATTTGTGTAGCATTTCTGGGAACTTCCAACGTCCATGCCTGCAAGGTAAGACTATCATCTGCTTCATAAAACTGCAAAAGAAGTGAACTAAAGATTTTTTTTTTCTCAAGCAATTGTTTATTTATTAAAAATATTTGTTGTTGAACTAAGGTATCAGAAAACTTCTATTATTTTGCTGTTCTGAATCTTTGTTTGCTGCCCATTCATCCTATACTCAGTTAACTCAGTAAAAGCAAAATGTTAGATCTTGTACTTTTAGGAAAAACTCTTCACTATATGCACAAAACTATTAACCTTTGTTTCTTATTTCAACCCTTCAGCCAATAAAGTTTTTTTTCCAGCACAATTATTTCCCTCCTTTTTAAGGGACCTCCAAGCCTCATGATTTCTCATGTGCATGAAATCTTTTCCATGTTTCTTTTCAGATGTAAATCAATACATAACAAGAAACCCCAATAGAATTTTTAGACTAGCAATTTCATTTTTTCTTACACCTCTACTTTCTGCAGCTCATATAAGTGTTCAAGATGGAATGCCATTCCTCTCAAATAGCTTTTATACAATTGCATGGAAGCAGATATGGCATTTTCTTCCTCAACTGTCTGCATACTCTTATTTTATACCTCTGCTGATGTCGTGCAAATAACTTCTTACTATTGATCCAAGTGAAGCACATTATGGTTTCTGACAGGTAAGAAAGTACAGGTGAACTGTTATCTTACATAATATTTCAAATGTACAACTTTATTGTTTCTTCCCATCTTCCTTATTGCTTAATGTCATATAATATCTGAACACATTTTCCAGTAGGTAAAAGAGGTTGAAGCACATCCAGATTTTAGCTGGCTTCCCTAATTCCCAGGAATAATCTGTAAAACTATATTTGCTCTGTGAATATCACAGGTAACTTTATGATTCTGATGGTAGAGGTGATTCTGATGGTAGAGGACAGGAAGGCTTGGAGGAATGTTGTCTTGACATGACTTGACATGACTTGACACGACTTCGCAACCAACAACTTTGTGATACGTGACCTCAAATACAATATACATACATATATATGTTAATATTTTATGACAAAGCAAGAAGTGGTGGAAGTTGCTAAAATGAAGTGAATCAAGTGGAAAATGACATTTATCCACTAAATGTGACACAGAAGGGAATAAAAGTGGTAGAAGCATAAACAGTGTTGTGATATCAGTGTTTTTAATAAAGTAAATGTCCAACCCATTCCCTTGGTTATTCGAATCCCCAAATTTCATTGCACCACACTATTTTAGTCATAAGAATCTTGCAGCCACCTTGTCTTCAGTGTTCAGTCATTATAAGTCAGTTCATATTATAATTAGCCAACATTTGCAATATGTAGAAACTAACCCCTATGCCTATCCCCCAAGATGTCTGGTCACCCAAAACATGAAGGTCTTCTCAGCTGCTCCACTAAAGCAACCAGGAACTTATAAATGACAGCAGTAATACAGGAAAATGACCACTTTAGTGGCAATGGCGAAGGCATGAGTTCATATTGTACTGTGCAGGAGAAGGCAATGGTAGACTACTCCTATATTTTTATCAAGAAAACTATATGTATTGAAAATATAAATAATGGACAAAATCTACAAATGTGGTTGCTAAAAATCAATACTGACTTCATGGCAAATATAATCAGTCAATCAATTGGGATTCTAAAATGAGATGAATATTTCATAGATATATATCTACTCTCACAATAGTTTGGATAGTAACTTCACATTAAAATTAAGTGCTACAAAAATTAGCCAACTGAGATTCAACAGTAATTTCCCTTTTCTTAATAAGTGGCTGAACTAAATTGGACTGGATGAACCCAAGGGTGGGATTCTATCAGTTTGCACCTATTCGCTAGAACCAGTTGTTAACACTCGAAGCAGTTCAGAGAACTGGTTGTTAGAAGAAATTACTATCCTAATCCTGTAAGGAAGGCAGGAAGGAAACATTCTGGTGTTGCTTACAGAAACTGCCTCTCTGTTAACCCTTATTACATTCTTGGCAGGACTAGACTTCCTGTCTCAGGAACTTCTCTGGAGTTTTTTTCTCCTCCTTTGCTGGTACTTTGCTTGTGTGGAGTGACCATTCAAAGTTATAATGGCACTGAAAAAAGTGACTTAAGACCATTTTTCACACTTACGACTATTGCAGCATCCCCACAGTCATGAGAGGCCAGGCGAGGAGATGCATGCCTCGATGTGAGTGATATTGAGTTGGCCACGCCCAGCCAATAACATGATCACCAAGCCACGCCCACCAACTTAGCCATGCCCACAGAATCAGTTGTTAAAAAATTTGAATCCCACCCCTGGATGAACCATTGTCAGGGGTGGGATTCTACTGGTTCTATCTGGTTCTATAGAACCCCTTGTTAACTTTCTAAGTAGTTCGGAGAACCAGTAGTTAGAAGCAATCTCCTTTTGTTTTTTTCCACCCTTACTATATTCTTGGCAAACAGCATAGACTTGCTGTCTCCGGAACTTTTGGGGCTTGGCTTTCTTTTTGTTGTTGTTGTTATAAAAGTTTTATTTAAGTTTTCACAAAACATATAAATACAAATAAAATATCTTTTTTTTGAGAACAGCGTGACCCCGGGTTATCACTTCTCCAAACAGACATAAACTCAATACATATTTATCTTATACATTCTAATCCATATCTTATAACTATTTTCGCATTTTTTTCAATAGCTTTTCCCTTTCTTTACTTCCTATAGCCTTATTTTAAATTATCTCATTCCTTTCTTAATTCAATTACATATCTTTTTCTAATTTTTAAAATCTTTCTAATCAATGTTTTTATACTTTTGTCTGTCCTGTTTACAATTTCATATTACCTTTTCTCATAAAACAAATAATTCCCTGTAACTACTAGACTGGAGTGTAATACTTTTGTGTCTTTTTTCAAATCTTGTTTAAAAATTTAAGTTACAATTAAGTTACAGTTATAACATTCATTTTTTTTAATGAAAATGTTTCTATTTTACACATACCTATTTTCAATTGAATTCTGCTTGGTACATTCCTTTAAAAATACACACTAAATTCTTAAAAGAAAAAAGTATATATGTATATATATTGGTGCATATCTGTATAACAATAGTAAATGGAATAATTATTCTATTCAAGTACAGCTCTGCCTTTAATATTAATAACAATCTTTTACATTTCTATTTCTTTTAACAAACATTACCTAGTAATATCAGTTGTCTTTCACTTTAATCATCTATATTTCATATTTTACTTATTACTGTCTTTAAATAAAAAACAAAACAATAGTTATTAACAGTAGCCAATAAAATTATTATTCTTATTCAAATTCATCTTGTCAACTGATAAAAATCTTCCATGTTTCTTTTCAGTTTTTTAAACTTCCTTTTTATAATTGAGAGCCTTGTTCTCTTTACAGAAAAATATTCCATTACACATCAATACAAATTTTTTCTATCACTTTAATCATCTAAACATATTTTCTAACCCTTTTCTATTTCTAATATAACAATGCTATCCCATGCACCCTTGCAGAATCCTCTCCTTAAGTTAAATTTTAACCATTGTCTCTGTGTCTTGCCACCTTTAAATACATGGTTTCCTACAAACTGTGTAAAGGAGTTTATACCTTTAATTAAAGGTTTATACCTTTAATTCTTGGACGCTTTTCCTGTACCTTTATATCTTGTTTCTGTCCTTTGTAGCTTCTTTTCCTTTCCCTCTGTTCTTCTTCCTCCCCTTTTTAGTCCCTTTTCTATCTGATTCTCCCTTCTGTGATCCTCCCTTCTGCTTCTTCCTGATATTATGATTGCTTTTCAAATTACTCTTTTTTAGGTTATTGCTTCAATGCTTACGTTTTTTATCTGCCTTTCTGCCCTTTCCCTTTTTTACCCCACTTAAAGTTGCTTGGTCATTAAAGATGGCTTCTTCTTTATCCCACCCTTCTTGTCCTGCCAGCGTTTCTTGTTGTTTTTCATAGTTCAAAATCTCCATTTCTAAAAATTGAAACATAAAGCCAAAAGATCCTCTTTCTTTAAATCTCATTTTTAACTCTTCAAGGAGTTATGCCATTTTTAAAAAAATTAAACCCCCAATTGATTTTATTTTATTTCATTAGGATCCATCGTCCAAAATTCCAGGAATCATCCAATAATCCAAAACTGTTTCTTGCTTCTTTTCTCTCTTTTCAGGGGCTTTGTTATCTTGTAACAAAGTTTCAGCTACAATCTTTTGCAAGCCTTGTTAAAATTCCACTATCTATTTTTTTAATTTCCAGGTGGTCTCCATTTTCCAGATTCCACCCTCTTGTTTCCTTTTTCCCTCCTCTGCTTTCTTTCTTTTTTTAAGAAAAATTTTAAATTATCCAAGAATCTTTATCCCTTTGACACTTTATTTTCAGCTAGAAATAGCCTATTAATGTCAAAGTGGATTAGTATCAATTTCTTATTTGAATCTCTTCTTCTTAACATTCCAAGTCAATTAAAACTCAATATGAGAGGAAAAAAAGCCAATTCCGTTTCCTTTCCCTTTCTCTTTCGCCGCTTTAGATCTTTTTTAGGAATAGTATTAGTCTTTAAAATTCAGGTTCCAGGTATCTTAAATAGATGTTCTCCATTCAACCTGGTCAGTCAAACTTTCTCCTTTAAACTTCCTCCTGCACAATCTTGTCCAGTCGGGTTCTTCTTTGAGGTGGCCATTTCTGACCACCGCTGTAACCGCCTTTGGGAAAGGAGTAATGGCCAACCAAGGAGGAAAGATGCAGCTCTCCTCAACCCTGCTGACAGCTCCCCCTTCTTCACCACCTTTACGGGGTGGCTTCAGCCCTAAATCTGGGCGGTTTGGGCACTCCAGCGGCGTGCACGGATCAAAACTGCGCATGATTGCGGATTTTGTCCGTTGCTGAAGAAGCCTGAACCGGAAGTCCGGGAGCTTGGCTTTCTTAAAGGGGAAGGGTTGTTTTAAAATTTTTACACTGCTGTTGGGAGGAAATACTTCCCTGGACAATCAGCACTTTGAAGAAATAATTGAATAATGAAGCAAAGCTTTTAGTGACAGGGAACCAAGATGAGTGACATTCTGCAAGTCTTCTTGGCTAGCTAGAAAAATTGGCATTCAAATGTGAGTTTGCATACTGTTTCTGAGTTTTGGTCTAAAACTGGTTTTTGGTGAAGGTTAATTCTGTGCTTGGTGAAGTTTAATCCTGTGTTTATTGATGGGATAATATTCCCTATTCAGCTTCAACAAGCAACAGCTACTGTTGTGATTTAATTATTTGTATTGTGTTTGAATTTTTTCCTGCCTCATGGTTTCTTTTTCTTTCTGGGGAGGGGGCTTCCTCACTGCTTTAGTACTATCTGGCACTGTCCTTTTGGGGAATACTTCCAAGAGGCAGGATGCAAGCTTGGCACTGATTTTTTTTATGGCCTTTCTGGGGGGGCATGTGACCTTTCCTTAATCTGGATGGTTTCCTTACGATATCTTGGGAGGTGAGTGAGACCAGCTTTAAGTGGTGCAAATGGATCTAATGATTGCTTTTCCTGGATGTGCTTAAATGACCTCTCTGCTAAAGGGTTTCACTTTATGAACAAGAGTTGGCTGCTTGATATTTATCACGGCATTTTAACTATTTTCATTCCTAAAGGTGCTCTGACACCCTGCTTGATTTGTAACTCTGGCTTGCAGGTATTTTTAATCTAATGATTGGTATTTAGGGCAGCTTTTTGCAAGCAAAGAAGCTTTTTGTATTTTTGTACAAGTAAGCCTTGACTTACAACAGTTCATTTAGTGACCATTCAAAGTTACAATGGCACCGAAAAAAGTGAGTTATGACCATTTTTCACACTTATGACTGTTGCAGTACCCCCACTGCCATGAGAGGCCAGGTGAGGAGAAGCGCCCCTTGATGATGTCGAGTTGGCCATGCCCACCAGTCACATGACCACCAAGCCACACCCACCAACTAAGCCACGCCCACAGAACCGGTTATTAAAAAAGCTGAATCCAACCCCTGACCATTGTGGTCATATTTATATGCCAAAGAAGAAAATTAAAATAAAATTACTATTATTCTGGAAGCTGGGGGGCTAACTCTAAGATGCAGAACTTTATTTTTATGGAGGCAAGAATGTTGAAACAAAACTTGGAACTATACTTTAATAAAATGAAGTATAATGCAGGACAAACAAATTATATTTGGTAGATTCAGGATTTTATTTAAGTTACCAAACAAGCTTTGTTTATTCATGAACATCAACCAAATAAACACTGACTTTTTCTTTCACCAAGTATTTTGCCTCTTTCTACTTAATCATGAGATATACAGTTTTTATACCAGGGCTTCTCAATCTTGGCAACTTTAAGATGTGTGGACTTCCAGAATTCCCCAACCAGAAAGCCCTGCCCACAAACACAAAATGGAAGGCCATGCATCTTAAACTCACCAGGATTGGGAACCACTGATTTATACCAATGACTTCCATATTGGATTGGTAATGTTCATAGCAGAAACCTGGATCTTGCCATGACTAAAACTTCTCCAAGCCATCCTTCTTCTTGATGATTGTGCATTTTTAGAAGTGTATTCCAGCAGCTTCAGGCCCTCCATAAATTTATGTGCTGTCAGCCTTTCCTTCTGTCCTCATGCTAAGTTTTCAGGATTAGCCCAGTCAAAGACTGGAATTGTGGATTTTTGGCCCCAGTTAGACCTGGAAGATGTTCCAGATAAAGCTTATGACTGATTTAGCAGGCTTCCACACACCCCACTTTTTATCGCTAAGTAAATGTATATTGCTAGACAAACAAATATTACTAGAAAAGATTATTAAATAAAATAATACAGTAATCCTTTGTTTGAATATTACCTGTTTGCGACATGGAATAAATTGAATATTTGCTTTTTTGTTGTTTATTCTCACCTCACTGACAGTATTGAAGCAGTCTGAATTTTACTAGCAATGCAGTCCAAGACTTGATAATATCCCCCACTCTACCCTTCAACCTCCAAAACATAGTTGGAATACCCCCTTTTATAATATGTTTCTATTGCAATAGGATTTAAATAAATACTGAATATTTTGGTCAATTATTGTTCTGAGGAAGCACTCGATATTAAGTATAACAAAACTTAGACCACGATCTTTGCAGAGACCTAAATTTTATGCATGAGGGAAAGAAGGCTGAGTATTAAAGAAGTGAAATCCTTTATCTGGACAAAATTTTCTACGTTTCCAACAAACATAGCAGACACTAAAATGAAGTTATACAACTGATCCAAGAATAGTGGTTACAATTAAATCTTTTCATTTAATCAGAGGAATACAGTATGGGAAGATGATTAACCACAGAGGAAGATGGTGTGGTGACTTCTCCGCTTTTCCCCCAGTCGAGCTTTTTATATATATATATAGTCAGTTTATTACATTAAATGTCTTATCAAATAGTAAAATATTTTAAGCAGTATATTAAGGAAGGAGACTCTTATGCAACGGAAAGGGGACCAAAGCTTATTTGGAAAACCTAAAGGGGAGGGTTTTGAAGAGCTACCTCTTCCCAGAAATGAAGAACCAAGGGAGAAAGCACTGCCCATAGACACAGACCTCTGATATGCAGGTAATTGGACAATTAATAAACAACTTAAAAAAGAGTTTTTTAGGCAGAATAAGATATGAGCCACGGTGGCACAGTGGTTAGAGTGCAGTACTGCAGGCTACTTCTGTTGACTGCCGGCTGCCTGCAATTTGGCAGATCAAATCTCATCAGGCTCAAGGTCTTCCATCCTTCCGAGGTGGGTAAAATGAGGACCCAGATTGTTGGAAGCAATATGCTGACCTTGTAAACTGCTTAGAGAGCTCTGTAAAGCACTGTAAAGCAGTATATAAGTCTAAGTGCTCTTGCTTTTGCTATTGGTATAAACATACTATGGAAGACATGGCAGGTATGTCTAAGCAAATGAATAAAGAATTTAAGGAATCTCAGTCTTTTTTTTACCATAGTCCTGTTCTAGTTTTCGGCACCTTCCCATTTTGTTTTTTCTGTGCTTTCTATGATTTTCTCTGTCACTGTAATTGATTTTGTATATTTCAGGGGATAGGGTAGAATCATCATTGCAATTAGTGTATCTACTCATTTGCATTTTGTCAAGCTTTACAAAAATTATATTTGATTTGAGAAACTAATGGGAGAAAGACAGGAATGAATTTCTAATGATATTTTACTGCATACACTATTTTGAATTCAGAGCTTGTTGCACTGTCCAGGGTTTTTTTTCTTTCCTTTTAAAAATCAAAATGCATCTCCCTCCAGAAGGTAACAAGATAAGGAAAGCATGCAGAGCATGACAAGACTGAAAACCACATCACAAATAGTATTTGTTCTGCAGAGACATAACCCACTTTTTTCAAAGGGACAAAATTCTAGCATCATTATTTTGGATGAACAATAAAAAACACACTTTATTCCACTCCTCATCCTTTAAAAAAAATCTTTTCAGCCCAATGAAATACTCAAAATAAATTATGTAAAAGAGATGAGAGCCTGGTCTGTCTTTCTGTCCATTGGCAGGATAAATATCCCAAAATGCTCAGAAGTGGACTAAATTTTGGTGGTGAAAGCAAAAGTACATGCAGGATCTTGTGTCCTCAACAAAATGAGGAAAGCAGCATTATGCTGATGATATGAGCTCCCTCCATCTTGTACATACAAATAGCCATCACCACTCACATACAAAAAAGACAGAGCTTCTTTTATCAATTGCCTATTTATGAACTCCCTGGGAAACTCCAAAACAGAACATAGAAAGTTTTCTCCATGCTTCCCACTGTCTCCCACATATATGTGTAAGCACACATAGATGCAACACAAAGGAAAAGGAGAAACTCACACATACAGGTGTAAAACATGATTTCCAAGTCCAAAGGAGAATATGGGCATCTGATGTTTTGGGAAAAGGAGAGGAAAGCACTTCAGAAGCATGTTCTGCAAATTTCCCCAACCTTATTATTATTTTTTTCTAATCTTATAGAATATTTGGAAAGAAGTTACACAAAGTGGGAAGTGATTCTGTTGTGTATGCAATAAAGATTAATAAAGTGTGAGCTTGGAGTAAGTGCAGGGTTCTGGCCCTGCACTTCTGATTGGCTGTTAAGCGGCCGGACCGGATTGGCCCGTTCCGGGGAATCCGATTGGCCCTTAACAGAGAATTTCTATTGGTTATAAGAGCTAGTATTCCTAGCTCATTATTGGTTAAAAGTCACAAGGTTTGCCTATGTAAGGCAGGGTTTAACTACTGTTAAGATGGGGAAGTCACAATGTAAATAAAGAGCTGAAGTTCACCGTTCAGAGGCTTGTCTCCATTCTTTCTAGCCCATGCTCAAAACATAACACTGGCGACGAGGGTGGGATATGGAGATATCTGAACCAACGAAACTTCGAAGAACACCGAACACGTGACAGACGACTCCAACAACGGAACCATGTCCGGCGGCATCGTACCACCCGCTCCGTTCGATGCAACACAAGAAGACTGGGAGTCTTACATGAATCGTTTCCAAATGTTCCTAGAGACGAACAACTTAAAGGACGCCACAGCCGGGAAGAAGCGGGCGGTGTTCCTAACGCATTGCGGTCCAACTGTATTTAAGATGGCTAAAGCACTAGCCAAACCCTGAGAAGTGAAGGCCATGCATTGGGACGACCTCGAACCTATCCTGCGAGACCACTACGCCCCGACCGTGCCTACGCTCATGAGACGCCACGAGTTTTATCAGAGAAGCCAACGAAAGGGAGAAAGCATGGCCGACTTCATAGCAGACCTCCGGAATTTGGGAGGCCTCTGCGGATTCACCGATTTAGAAGAAGCACTAAGAGATCGCATAGTTCTGGGACTAGATGCACCAGGCGTCCAAAGCAAGCTGATGGTGAAAGGCAACATCAGCCTTGCCGATGCCATCACTGATGCTACGGCAGCAGAAACAACCAGGAAGTCGGCTGCACAACTACGCCGAAACTGCGCTCCGGTACCACCGCCGGCCAGCGAAATCTCACCTAGTTCAGAAGGGCAGCTTGCGACAATGCACCACGAGGACCTCTCTTCGTTGTCAGACAGTGACGAAGAAGGGGTCCATCGACTGCAGTCTGACCGGGACCCTCACCCGAAGCCTTTACACCCATGCGCTGGCTGTGGAGCCAACCATGCCAGGTCCGAATGCAAATTCCGCGACGCACTCTGCCATGAGTGCAGGAAATGAGGCCACATCGGACGAGTCTGCCGCAGCTTGCCAGGACCCAGCCAGGCCTCAAAAGGGGCTAACTATCGCCAATCAACAGGAAACCGTCCTGCACAGCGAGAACCAGTAAACCACTCCTACAGAAATTGAGCTTTGCAGAGAGAAGAGGCTCACCATACTATCACTCTCGGTCACGCCTCAACCTTGGACACTAAGAAAATCCGAGTCACGGTAGTCATCGAGAACCAGCCTTGCCACATGGAGGTCGACTCGGGATCGTCCCTCTCGATGGTGTCTTGGAAGACACTCAAGCAACTCATCCCCACAATTCAACACCAAGATCTCCGTTTCCAACGCCTCATCCTCAAGGACTATCAAGGGAATCGAATCTCCGTCGTCGGTTCCTGCCGAGTCCGAGTCTCCTTCAAGAAGCACACAGCGTTCTTACCTTTAACCGTCATCGATAGAGATAGGCCTCACCTACTAGGCCTCCAATGGTTTGTACCACTTAGCATTGAAGTGGCTGGTGTAAACTGAGTCAGTGGCTGTGACTGGGAGGAAGACCTTATCTATGAGTTCAGGGACGTCTTCGCGGACAGCTTAGATGAGTACAAGGGGACCCCGATTTCATTCATCCTAGATCCAAAAATAGCTCCCATTCGCCTAAAACCCCATTGAGTTCCGTTTGCCTTAAAATCAAAAATCGACGAACAACTCGACAAACTGATAGCTCAGGGGGTGTTAGAGCCCATCCATCACTCCCCTTGGGAAACCCCTATTGTAACACCCATTAAGCCAGACGGGTCAATCCGAATTTGTGGGGACTACCGGGCCACTTTGAACCACGCCCTGCAGCAGAACGCGTACCCAGTTCCGGTGGTGCAGCATCTCCTCCATTCCCTGGGGGGCAGGAAAGTTTTCGCTAAATTAGATTTAGCTCAGACATATCAGCAATTACCAGTAGATGAAAAAACGGCACAGGCCCAAACTATTGTGACGCACCGAGGTGCCTTTAAATGTACCCGGCTGCAATTTGGAGTTAGTGTAGCCCCAGGGATTTTTCAGAGCCTTATGGAAAGGTTATTGCAAGGAATTAAGGGCGTGGTCCCCTATTTTGACGATGTATTAATTGCAGCCCCTACAAAAAAAATCTTACAGGACCGGGTAAAATTAGTCCTAAAAAAATTCCAAGAGGCCGGTCTTAAGGTTAAAAAAAACAAATGTAAATTGTGTACTGACAGCGTTGAGTTTTTAGGGTACCTGATTGATAGCCAGGGCATTCACCCTACCGAAAGTAAATTAAAAGCAATCCAAAATGCTCCCAGGCCATGAAACAAGGCCGATCTCCAGGCGTTCCTAGGCCTCATCAATTTTTATAATGTATTTTTACCGCACAAAGCAACTGTCGCAGAACCGTTACACCGGTTGTTAGATAAAAAAGCAAATTGGCTATGGGGTTACCGTGAAGAACAGGCATTCCGAAATGTTAAAAAACTGCTCACTTCATGAGTACTCTGTACTCATGCAGTATAACGAGACTTTACCGTTAGTTATAACCTGTGATGCATCGCCTTTCGGGGTGGGCGCCATTTTGAGCCATGTACTGCCTAATGGGAACGAAGCCCCTGTTGCATATTTTTCAAAGACTCTTTCAAAAACGGAGCGGAACTATGGACAAATTGATAAAGAAGCCCTTGCAGTTGTCTCAGCTGTGAAAAGATTCCACGAATACATGTATGGCCAGGCTTTTACTATTGTGACTGACCACAAACCTTTATTAGGGATAATAGCCGGAGATAAGCTGACTCCCTACATATTATCCCCTAGGATGACCCGATAGTCAGAATTCTTAGCTGCTTATAACTATCGGCTGCAATACCGCCAGGGGAAAGCCATTCCCCATGCCGACGCATTGAGCCGAGCACCGCTTCCAGAGACTCTCGATGATCTTGCACCAACGGTAACCACATTGCAAATCGAGGCACTCAACTCGCCGCCACTAACCGCCCGAGATATCGTGAGAGAAACCAAATGCGACCACACCCTAGCGTGAGTTCTGGGCTGGGTAGAACGCGGATGGCCATTGGACCAGTTATCAGATGACTTCACACCGTTCAAGACTCGACAAACCGAGCTCTTCTCCCAGAAAGGCTGTGTCATCTGGGGCAATAGAGTCGTTATCCCAGAACGACTCCAGAAAGCGCTGCTGAGAACCTTGCACGATGGCCACCCCGGCATCGTGCGAATGAAAGCCCTTGCGCGAAACTACGCATGGTGGCCGGGCATTGACAAGCAAATCGAACAGTGGGTTAAAGCTTGTTTCAAATGCCAAGAAGTCAGCAACGCCCCACCAAAAGCCATGCCTA
Organism: Hydrophis major; assembly: GCA_033807585.1. Lineage (NCBI taxonomy): Eukaryota > Metazoa > Chordata > Lepidosauria > Squamata > Elapidae > Hydrophis > Hydrophis major. Next base: position 113,364,142 of record CM066330.1, read on the forward strand.
CTGAATGGGAGACACCACGTGGACCCTGGTCTGAATTCACCTGGACTTCGCGGGGCCAACCAAAGGCCACACCTTCCTGCTTATCGTCGACGCCTACTCGAATTGGCTCGAAACCCATCGCATGACGACTACGACCTCCAAGGCGGTTATCAAAATCCTAAACAGACTTTTTACAACCCACGGATTACCAGACGTCCTGGTATCCGATAACGGCCCTCAATTTCCCACACTAGCGTTCGAGCAGTACCTCACTGACCGCGGCATCCGCCATGCGCTCACCTCGCCTGTGCACCCCGTGACCAATGGCAAAGCAGAACGCATGGTCCAATTTGTGAAGAAAACCTTGCAAAAGGTAGACTACGACAACATTGACGACAAGGTCAATCAAATCCTCTTCTTGCAACACATCACCCCACATAGCGTCACCAACAAAACTCCCGCCGAACTGCTAATGGGACGAAAGCTCCGCTCCCACCTCGACCAGTTGCACCCAGCTTACGAACCGGAGAAACCACTAGGATCCAGTGGCCGCTGTCGCACCTTCCAGGTAGGAGACCTGGTTTATGCTAAAAACCTATTGGGTGACCCGTTGTGGGTGGAAGCGACAGTAGTACGAGTAACCAGCCCCAGATCCTACCTGGTACAATGCCTTGACAATAAACTTTGGAAACGGCATATCGATCAATTACGATCGCAGCTTCCAGCGGCCAGTCCGCAACTCCCCTATGACCAAACTGAGGGGGGGGGAGGTGTGGAAGAAGATGAAGTCCTAGGAAACCCGTTCGAAGGAAACGACGGTTTGATAGAAACTCAGGAAGCGGAGCCAGAGAGAGAAACGGTTGCACCTCAGGGAATTGCAGAGAATGTGGGCAACGACGTAGAAGTGAACTCTGAACCAGAAACAGCCCCATTGCCAAACAACGATCTACCTCAGCGTGATTGCAGCCAGCCGATACAATGGAAATCAAAGAGACTAATAAGACAACCATCCTACCTAAGGGATTATGTAACTGCGCCCTGCAAATAAGAAGCCAGGGGGAAGGGGTGTTGTGTATGCAATAAAGATTAATAAAGTGTGAGCTTGGAGTAAGTGCAGGGTTCTGGCCCTGCACTTCTGATTGGCTGTTAAGCGGCCGGACCGGATTGGCCCGTTCCGGGGAATCCGATTGGCCCTTAACAGAGAGTTTCTATTGGTTATAAGAGCTAGTATTCCTAGCTCGTTATTGGTTAAAAGTTACAAGGTTTGCCTATATAAGGCAGGGTTTAACTACTGTTAAGATGGGGAAGTCACAATGTAAATAAAGAGCTGAAGTTCACCGTTCAGAGGCTTGTCTCCATTCTTTCTCGCCCATGCTCCAATCATAACAGATTCTACCTCCATCTGTCTCTTTGTCAGCAGAGGAACTGTTAAGACTTGAAAAGACAGACATTGTGCTGCTGGTAAAGAAGAGAGCAACTGAGAATCAAGTTTCCAAAAAAGGCCAGATAGAGCAGAGGGCTGCAATGAAACAAAAATCCCCAATGTGTTTGGGTCATGGCTTGCAATGTTGGTGACTGTCCCATTGTGAGCTCTCATCCCTTCTGGTCATGTGGCCTAGAGAAGATCACAATGCATCCATTGCTTTCACACGAGCACACATGAGGTAATGTAAGGAAAAAGCAAAAACATACACACATACATTGATTGATTGATTTAAATTTATCCATTGGATTCTGGGTGGGATGCAAAAGTGGAGCAAACAGAACAGCTAAAGAGATGAAATCTAACAATTAAGACTAAAGTCATCTAATAGGCAACAAAATCAGCAAAACAAAGCAGGGGCCAATGAACAAATAATAAACATCAACCCTCAATTTGGAACCAAAGCCAAGTTTTCAAAACTTTCTGCAAGGGAAGAGGGCACCCTCCTTATCTCTGGGAGGATTCTGTTCCAGAGGGTGATGGCAAAAAGTCCTGCTTCATAGGTCCCAGGAGATGGCAAAGCTTAATGGAAGGGACATGGAGGGAACACACTCTGCTGAATTGTACTGGATGAGGAGAAACAGAGATAAGTGTCCTCTTACTTTATTACATGAAGATAATGCAAACTTTTGTAGGTGCTTACTGGGCAGAAGGTTGGAAAATCCAACATCTTCCAGAAATCTTCTGGAGCTTCACACCAAGTTTTACCTCCTGCTTTGAGGTAGTGGCTTGGTATTTCCCATCATTTATCATTCAGGGCATGTCCTTTACCTAACCCTAGTGTGTGAGAAACAGTGACTTCTCAAATACGGTACTGGCTTTCTGACAATTAAAAGATCAAAATGTGAAAATTTGAAGACTTTTAACAGTACTACCTCCTGGCTGTATATTGTAGAGACTTGTGATTGAGATTCTGACCTTTCTTTCCTCTTCGGTAGATATATTAATTTTACAGGAGGTAAACAAAACCAAACTTTTATTTTTTTAAGGAAACTATAATTTAAAAAACTTTTTACAGTACATGTTAAATGTTAAAAATGAAATTCATTGCTGAAGAAAATAAAGTACAGACTTGCTCAAATTGTAAGATACTGCAACCTCAATTTAGTTGAGCAACAAAATCCAAATAAAATCGAATGTCCCAGTCAGATGACAATGATGATAATAGACTGCTACAAATGGAAAATTGTCTCCACTCCCAAAGTTTTCCCAAATAGATAGAGAAGGAATTCTAAATATTATTAGAAATCCCAAGAAGAGTCTGAAGAAAAGCTATATCACCATGAACAGGACTGAAGTATAATAAGGTTTGGAATTATATTCTTCTAAACTTTGTACAAAATGTACAACAAATGGAATGTACCTTTGACTTGGCACAATACAACAAATATAGCTTTTAAAGAAAGCATTTCTACTAGTAGTTAGATTTTTATCTACTTTCACAGAGACAGAGACTCCCTGAAGTGTATACTTCTTTACTTCAGTTCCTGGATCTCCCACTTCTTATGAGTTTCACATGTTACTCAGATACAGTACTACTAGAGAGATAGAAATCTGAAGCTCCTACACAATCCTTAATCTATTCTCAAATTCTCAAATTTGTGTTAAATGGGAATGAAAGGGGTTCTAGTCCAATTCTGTATATGACAGAGGGACATTCCAGGCAATAGGATTATTATTATAAATCCATCTGGAAACTGGCAAACAGACTACATTCACAATACATCTCCTATTATCTCTGCTGGTAAAGGGGTTTGAGAGAATGCCAGAATTTTCTGAATGTTTGCTCTAACTTGTTTAGCCAACCAAATGGAGCAAGAACTATCCATAAATCCAATACTTTAGAACACCACACATTTCTCCCTCTGTATATTCTTCAATCTCCTTTCTGCTCCTTTTCTTCATAGACCAAACTTAGTGATATATTTTTTTTAAAAAAACCATTAATTTGTTTTTAAAACACCAATGAAAACAGCTATTAGGGAAAGTGAATTAAGAATAATGGCTGGCATCAAGGTGCAGTTTAACTATAATCTCCCCTGATACAGATGGGATGAAAATCACTCATCAAAAGTGATTGAAGTATTTGTGGAAAAAAAAGCTGCCATTGCCATCAACCAGAGTTTTTAAAATTCCAATTGAAGGAGTAGCTTTGGATGAATAATTATAATCAGGACTTCAGTTGAGCGAGAAAGGCTATAACTGCTTTCCTGCTTTCAGCAATGTTGATTGTACTTATGTACTACAACAGATGCCATTTGCATATTAAACCTCCTAAAGCACTTTGTGAAGGAGTACAGATACCCTCGATTAACAACTGTTCACTGGTAACTTTTCAAAATTACAACAGCACTGAAAAATGTGACTTATGTCCGTTTTACAACCTCTGGAGCATCCCCATGATCATGTGATCATAATTCAGAAGACTCACCTAATAACCAAGTTACTAACTTGCCAACTGCAGTGATTCACTTAACAACTCTGGCAAGAAAGGGTGTAAAATGGGGCAAAACTCTCTTAACAAATGTCTCACTTAACAATAGAAATTTTGAACTTGTGGTTGTAAGTCAAGGACTACTTATACTACAAATTTATAAAATATAAATTAATTAAATGCCATTTCTAGTTTTATCCATGGTATTCATCTCCTGGGAGGAATGGTTTCTTCTTCTTCCTCTTCCTCTTCCTCTTCCTCTTCCTCTTCCTCTTCTCCTTCTCCTTCTCCTTCTCCTTCTCCTTCTCCTTCTCCTCCTCCTCCTCCTCCTCCTCCTCCCCTTTTCCCAAGTTGCTTGGAGAAAGTCAAAGCTTAGTCTTAAATTATAAATATTGCTGAAAAATTACTGTGTGTAATTTCAGGCTTAGTTTGCACCCTGTAGATTCCCAGTCAATCCCCATATCCAAGTAAGGACACAAACCACTTAGTGCAAGTAGCAAAAAACAAAAGCTTGATATTTATTAAACATCAGCAAACATTAAAAACACTGAACTAGAAAAATGGGACAACAAGTACACAAAAACAGAGAAAGAAAAACAAATGAAAAATGATAGGTTGTCCTTGGTTGGTGTCCACAATCGGGACTGGCAACTCAGTGGTTAAGCAACCGGTTGCTAAGTGGAAAATCACCCGACCATGATTAATGATTTAACTTCTGTCTTCTTTATTAACTCTACTTGTTGCAAGCAGGTGCAAAGCATGCAAATAGTGATTCTGTAACTGTGGGATACAGTAATGTGATGAAAGAGTCATTGCATGAAGTGGTTAGTAAGCAAGGATTACCTGTAGGTAAGAGATAAACTAGCAAAGGATTTAATTATTTATATTTAAAAGTATATGATTTTTCCAGAGCAATATTGTGGCTAATTGGCATAAATAACTTTCAAAGGGAAGGACCTTTAATTATTCAGCTTTAAAACTTATATATAGAAACTTATATATAGAATAATAGCTAAATGGAGATTAAAAAGTAGGAAACCAGATGATCCTCTTTTATTCCTTACTATGGAATAGACAATTTGGTGCAGGGAACTCTGTGTCCAGTAGACATTTTCTGTAACAAATATCAAGAGTAGGAAATTCAGTACCTCAATCCAATAAAAGGTTGCTCCGAGTCATCAAACTCAGCTAAATGGTTATTTAAACGAACATATTTTGCCTCAGCAACTAGTGAAAAACTATCTTTGGTCCTCAGTTGAAATAAACATTGTTAAGCCTGGTTTCCCCAACCAGGGTTAGGGAGACAAGCTAAACAGAATGTGCAGCTTAGTCAGATAGGCACACAGATAAATGAGTGAGCTAAGCTTGTATGTTTATTAACATACAGTAAAAATGACAGATACGCTTGTGCTATCAAATACATAGTTTATTCCATTATGAGTTCATAGCATAGTCAAAATAACAGTCCAATAGTCATGTATCATTTAGTCAGTCCATTCAGGGATATTCAGTTAGTAAAGTCCATGTAGAAATATCCTATGTCAATTCACTTACAAGTCAGTCCTTTGTTTTCTCTCCCGTTCGAGCAATGCAGACTTGTTTTCCTTGCAGTAATCAGGGATCATCAAAGCCAGAGAGATAGCAAGCTGCAGACTTTCTTCTTTTAAAGTGCTTTCACAACCACTCCCCTAATTACTGTCCCACAGTTAAAGTTGCAGACACTTTAACATACAAACTATGATTACATATTATTATTTACCTAAACCAGTTAGGGTAAAACAATGTTATCCCTAACATTCTCCCCTTTTAGGAAATAATAATAAATATAACTATTTACATCTTTAAATCATATTTGTTACAATTCTCTTTAAACTTAGTTACTCCTTGAGCTTTGTAAATTGTTCTGCAATGTTTTCTTCTGTCATGCAGTATTCCAATTTAATTAGCCCATTCTTTACAGATTCTCTAACATTTAAGTATCTTAAATCAGTATGCTTTGATCTAGTTTTAACAGCAATACTAGTAGCTAACTTTATAGCTGCTTGGTTATCCTCGAACACAATAATGGAATCTTTTACAGTTATACCCATGTCTAATAATAACTGTTTGTACACAATCAAATCAGTGCATAATAATGACAGACATGAAAATTCCGCTTCCATCGTGGACAAGCTAATATGCTGTTGTCTGATTGACCTCCACCCTATTAGTGTCTTACCAAATAATATAGCCATCCCAGATGTTGATTTTCTAATGTTTATATCAGTTGCAAAACTTGCATCTGCATAGGCACTAAGACTCAAATCACCCTTTGGTTCTATATACAATGCATGGTTCAGTGTTCCTTTAAGATATCTTAAAATTCTCTTTAATGATTGCCAATGACATTGATGTGGATCTGAAAACGTGCCAGCTGATTTACACTATAAGCTATATCTGGCCTAGACCAATTGCTGATATATGATAAGCTGCCAATCAAAGATTGATATATAGACTTATCAAATTTGGGACTTTGATCATCAGTTTGGCAAACTTCCTGACTCATTGGAGTCTTTGCCAGTTTACAAAGTTCCATTTTAAACGTTTTAATTAATTGGCAAATTTTATCTTCTTGAGATATCTTAAAACCATTTTTTGTTTTGTTAATTGTCAATCCTAGATACCTTTTAATTTCACCTAAATGCTTTAATTTTATCTTTTTGGCTAATAATGATATAATTTCATTAGCTTCATTATTAGTCTTAGTTATCAAAGCAATATCATCTGTAAATAATAACAATAATGACACCGTTCCATTATTTTCTCTTTTAAACACACATGGATCTGCTAAACCAGATTTAAAACCTATATTGTTTAACTCTTTCACAATATATTGGTTCCACTCAAACCCAGATTGTTTCAACCCGTAAAGACTCTTTTTGAGTTTCCAACAATCATTACTATTTACTTTATTGTCTTTTATACCTACTGGTTTTCTTAAATATATAGTGTGCTGCAATGGTGTATGTAGATAAGCAGTTTCTACATCTAAATGGTTAATGACATAGTTTTTCTTAGCTGCCCACACTAATGCTACTCTTAAAGATGTTGCTTTAAGACTTGGTGCAAAAACTTCATCATAATCAGATGCAGTTTGATTAAATCCTTGAGCTACTAACCTAGCTTTATGGGTAACAATCCCATCATTTCCTGTTTTTACTTTAAATATCCATTTGCACCCAATGGATTTTTCTCCTGGAGGTAATTTAGCATCTTCATAAACTTTCATTACCTTTAATGAATTTAGTTCCTTTTCCATTGCCTTTTGCCAATTCTCCTGATCCTTAGCAGGATACATCCTAAGTTCATCTACACTAGTTGGAACTTTAGTTACTTGGCAAACTATACTTGCTTGATACCTATCAGGTGGTCTAGTTACACGTGTAGTACGTCTAGGTATTACAGGACTTACAGGTAGACTTTCATTTATTAACTCTTCTTGATTTTCTAACTCTTCCTGATCAACTGTTTCCTCTTGTTCTGGTCCTATTTGCTCTTCGTGGACTTCTTCTTTAATTGGACTCTTCTTATAACTAATCTGATCTTTCTGCCTTTTGTAGGGTTCAATAATTACTTCATTATTTAAATCTTGCTCTAATCTATTCCATCCTACATGTTTTAGGAATTTTGCACTAGCACTGGTGTAAACTCTAGATGTACCTGGTTCCCAGAATCTATAAGATCTATGATTAGATGTATATCCTACAAAATATAATCTTTTAGCTCTATGTTGTCCTTTGTGTCTAAGTTGTGTAGGGATATGCACCCATGCTGGTGCTCCAAATGTGTGCATGTAACTTAAATCAGGTTTTGTACCATGCCACAATATGAATGGTAATTCACCTGTTGTTGAATTAACAACATTATTTAATATATGATTACCACACATTATTGCTTCTCCCCACAAATTGTCAGGTAATCCTGAATCAGACATCATAGTTCGTGTCATTGATTGTAATGTTTGACCTCTTCTCTCTATAAAGGCATTATGTTGTGGCCTGTATGGTGCAGACATTTTATGTTGAATACCTAACATTCTTAATCTGTTCTGGAATTTATTATTTGTAAATTCCGTACCATTATCTGTTATAAGAGTTACTAATTTCTTTTTAGTTTTCCTTTCAGCAAATTTAATCCAATTAAAGAGATTTTGATACGTTTCAGTTTTGCTTTTCATTAAATAGCAAAACCCATATCTAGAATAATGGTCCATTATACTTAGTATGTAACGAGCTCCTCCTACACTTGGTTTTTTTGGACCTATTAAATCAGCAAATACTACTTCTAAAGGCTCTTTAGTAGTAAATCCATCAACTCTATTAGCAGGTGTGACCCTTGCTTTGCTTTGATTACAGGCATTACATTGCAAATACTTATTACAAGGTTTCAAACTTATTCCCTTAGATAATTCAACAGTTTTCTTAAGCATTTTAAAATTTAAATGCCCTAGCCTTCGATGTAACAAGTGAATACATTCATCATGAGGTTTCTTATTTTCATAAACTGTGTTAGCCACCTTTAAACCATCATCATTTAACACATATAATTCACCTCTTAAAGATGCAGTAATTTTCTTATTTTCTTTCTCAATTATGCAGTTATCTCCTTTAAATATAACTACATATCCTAGTTTAACCAAAATTCTTACTGAAATTAAATTAAACTTAAGTTGTGGTACATATAACATTTTTACATTCTCTTTTATAAAAGAACAACACGCTATACCTTGACCTTTAGCTTTCAGTTTCCAGCCATTGGCTAACGATATCTGCTGTGTACTCTTGGACATTTTAATAAAATGTTTGTTATCATTTGTTATACAATGTGATGCTCCACTATCAACCACCCATAAATTATTTTTTACAGCTTCGTTAGTATACATGGCTAACTCTAAATTTTTATTTATCTTTTGATGACTTTCTGTATTCTGGCCAGCGTTCTGGCGTTTTGCTTTTTTACAAAATCTTGCCAAATGTCCTCTTCCTCCACAATTAAAACACTTTTTAATTGCGTATGCAGTAGGAGTTTCATTATCTTCTTTTTGAGGTTGCTGCCTCCTTAATTCGTCTCTTTCAAGCCTTCTTCTGGCCTCTTCAATCAATCTGCCAGTTATATCAGTTAAAGTTAGGCTTTCCTTTGGCAATATTTCAAGGGAAGTTACGTAGTTATCATAGCTTTCATCAAGGGAAGATAGAATTATGTAGACTTGGTGTAGTTCAGAGAAAATAAGCTCTTTCTCGTGCAGTTCTTGAAAAATGCTTTGCATAGTTTTTAAATGACTCAGCATATCACCATTCTTATGGAGATGTGTACTGAAAAGTTTCCGTGTTAGATTTATGTGAGCACCAACATTATCTCGAACATAAATCCTCTTCAGCTTCTGCCAACACCCAACAGCTGATTTCTCTCCGTGGATATAAACAAGTTGCTTATCAGTTAAGGTTAAAGCAATAATGCAAATAGCTTGTTGATTTTTATGCATAAATTCTTCTATCTTTAATTTATCTTCCTCATCCTCTGGATCCCATTCTTCTATGTTTGGTGGATTTTCAATTATGTTCCACAAACCTTTTCTTCGTAGAAGCAGACTACATTTCATAGACCATGATACATAGTTTGTTCCATCCAACTTGGATATAAGGGACAAACTTTGTAAATTGACTTGTGCCATGTTTTCTTATATGGATATAAAACTATAATTAATAAAACACAGCTGTCTGTTTACTGTAATGTATAACAACACAAACTCTCACTTTTACATAAATCTGTTTTATCCTAGTTAAACTGACTTTGCAGCCTCTGGGCCCATAACCAGTGTTAAGCCTGGTTTCCCCAACCAGGGTTAGGGAGACAAGCTAAACAGAATGTGCAGCTTAGTCAGATAGGCACACAGATAAATGAGTGAGCTAAGCTTGTATGTTTATTAACATACAGTAAAAATGACAGATACGCTTGTGCTATCAAATATATAGTTTATTCCATTATGAGTTCATAGCATAGTCAGAATAACAGTCCAATAGTCATGTATCATTTAGTCAGTCCATTCAGGGATATTCAGTTAGTAAAGTCCGTGTAGAAATATCCTATGTCAATTCACTTACAAGTCAGTCCTTTGTTTTCTCTCCCGTTCGAGCAATGCAGACTTGTTTTCCTTGCAGTAATCAGGGATCATCAAAGCCAGAGAGATAGCAAGCTGCAGACTTTCTTCTTTTAAAGTGCTTTCACAACCACTCCCCTAATTACTGTCCCACAGTTAAAGTTGCAGACACTTTAACATACAAACTATGATTACATATTATTATTTACCTAAACCAGTTAGGGTAAAACAATGTTATCCCTAACAAACATCTAGCAAGCATTCCTCCTGGCATGATGACCGCAATACTGTGGAAGAGATCTATCCTGATTGTTAGGGATAACATTGTTTACCCTAACTGGTTTAGGTAAAATAATAAATATGTAATCATAGTTTGTTAGTTAAAGTGTCTGCAACTTTAACTGTTGGATTGTAATTAAGGGAGTGGTTGTAAAAAGCACCATAAAAGAAGCAAGGTACCACTGCTTTCTCTCTCTGGCTTGATGATCCCTAATTACTGGATAGACTGAAGACTGTGTTTTTCCCCTACTGAAAAGGAGAGACAAAGGACTGATTTGTAAGTGAACTGACATTGGATATTCTACACGGACTTTGCTAACTGAATATCCTTGAATGGACTGACTAAAATGATACATGACTAATGGACTGTTATTTTGACTATAAACTCTATGCTATAAACTCTAAATGGAATAAACTATATTTTGATAGCACAAGCATATCTGTTATTTTTACTGTATGTTAACAAACATACAAGCTTATATCACTCATTTATCTGTGTGCCTATCTGACTAACGCTGCACATTCTGTTTAGCTTGTCTCCTTAACCCTGGTTGGGGAACACAGGCTTAACACTGATGTTTCAAATTAAGGGGGGGGGGGCAGGTTGATGCACAGGACCAATTGCCTTCTGGTCTGACAGCCACACATTTTCCCTATGCTGGTGCGCTTTTTCTTTCTGGCAAATGCTAAAAGCAATTTTCTCACTACTTCTCACAAAGCTTTTCAGGCTGTTGCTCTCCAGAGAATGGCGTACAGTTGCTGTCATCACCAGCCAGCAGGTCTATAGAGGTGCTACTTGAGGGGGATGGAGGCTATGGAAGCCATGGGCAGAGTGCTTCATTTAATGGCCAAATCACCATTATACCACAGGAGTCCCAAATACTGATCTGGGTTGAAGAGAGCCAGTACAGCAGTTGTCAGAAAGAGGGTGACTTTTATGATATGAGTTCAATTTTGTCAGTATAAAGTTTCTCTTCTCTCTTTACCAAATCCTTTAATTTAGAGGTGGAAGTTCTAATTTGCTTGCACAACCCAAACCGTGTCATATTGCATTTTTCTGTGCAATTAGTTAAGCTCTTCTTTTCAGAAGCAGAAATAATCAGTTTCCTCTTATCCCCTAGACAAAAGCATGCAAGAATGTTTATACAGAAGGAAGAAAAAGCAATTTCATGCTACAGAAGAAGAATGCAGGATGAAATTATTTTATTCATTATCTTAAATAGCTGAAATCCTACTTTCATTTTCCAGAAGGTAGTCTCTGCATCAGAGCAGGATTTGTCCATTGGAAAGATGAAAGGAAGAACCCAGATTCCTGTTTTACTCCTGTATTATTTTAGAGTTTTCAAACCAATATCATTCAATGTTTTAAAAATGACATTTGTGTAAAATTGTGTGCCTAAGGTCGGTTGAAGAAAATATGGCAAAACTAAAAACTAAAAAAACAATCCTACCAAGAGGAAGGAGGCTATTAAACAGAAAAAAAAGCCTATTAGATTAGCCAATCCTAGATGACATTTGGACCCTGTTGGTTTCCAGTGAGAATTTGGGGTTTTCCATGATGACTCGGTGGGCAGTTCAGCCAAAATCGTAGTTGCAGCCTGGAGTGGGCTGGTGCTTGAGGCCTTGAATGTATTGAATCCTTGACTGGCTTGTCCCTGTATGCAGATCTCAGAGTACCCATGTTTCCGGAGAAACTTTAGGAGATTAAAGCACCTAGAGATACCTAGAGTAGGACTGGAGAAAGACGAAGAGGAAATCTGAGTGAGTATAAGAAAAAAGCCATATATATGAGCACATCAGGGGTGGGATTCTACCAGTTCGCACCTATTCGGTAATGGGATTCTACCAGTTCGCACCTATTCTAAGCAGTTCGGAGAACTGGTTGTTAGAAGAAATTACTGGCCTAATCCTGTAAGAAAGGGAGGAAGGAAACATTCTGGTGTTGCTTACAGAAACTGCCTCTCTGTTAACCCTAATTATATTCTTGGCAGGACTAGACTTCCTGTCTCAGGAACTTTTCTGGAGTTTTTTCCCCTCCTTTGCTGGTACTTTGCTTGCGTGGAGTGACCATTTAAAGTTACAATGGCACTGAAAAAAGTGACTTATGACCATTTTTCACACTTACAACTGTTGCAGCATCCCCACTGTTCTGTACCTTCATTTGCATTTTTGAAACCCCGCACTTTGATTGGCCAAAGCGCGGGGTGATCTGATTGGCCTAGCAAGCCGCGCTGATTGGCCCGCTGAGAATCTCCCGCGATTGGTGGAAACGAATCACGGGAGATTCAAAGTGGTGCCATTGGCCGCGGCCGCCGCGGCTTGAGAATAAAAAGCTGCTGTTTTTTCCTCGGATCCAGATCGGTTCCGGGGACCAATAAAGAGCTGAAACCCTAGTCACTGACTCCTGGTCTCCTTGCCGCAATGGACATGACACTGGCGATGAAGGTGGGATCCCGAGGCTGAACCCCATCAAGCATGTGTCTGACCGAAGCAATACCAATGAGATGGCCAGCATCGCTCTGCCCATGCCCTTTAATCCCGCTAGCAAGGACTGGGAATCGTACACGGACAGATTCCTCATGTTCCTCGAATGCAGAAACATGAAGGATGCCACCGGGCCGAAGAAACGAGCCATCTTCCTGACACACTACGGGCCCGCAGTGTTCAAGATGGCGAAAGCCCTAGCGAAACCCGCTGACATCAAAGAGATGGACTGGGCCGACCTCAAACCATTGCTCCGCAACCACTACACCCCCACCGTGCCCACCCTCATCAGGTGGCACGATTTCTACTGGCAGGACCGGAGACCTGGTGAAAGCATCAGCGATTTTGTGGCGGAGTTGCGGAACCTAGGGGGCATGTGCGGTTTCTCCGACATGGACGAGGCCCTATGGGACCGCGTCGTGCTCAGACTTCGGGACCCAATTCTACAGAGTCGGCTGATGGCCAAAGGCGACATCGCCCTCGCTGATGCCATCGCTGAAGCCACCGCAGCCGAGGCCACCCGGAAACCGGCGAACCACATGTGGAGACCAGACACCGGAGACCGCACTGTGACCACCGACCCAGGACGGGCGACCGAGGCCCAACCAGAAGCAAGTCACCACGAGACCACCACTCACCATGGCGAATTCCACTCCGCCTCCGACACCTCGTACGAGGAGGAGGAAATCCACCGGCTCCAGGCAGGACGCAACCAGCAAAGTCGGCGGGGTCGTAAGTCAGGGACCGCCTGTGCTGGGTGCAGAGGCAACCATCCTAGATCTGAGTGCCATTTCTTTGATGCAGCCTGTCGGCACTGCGACAAAAAGAGTCACATCGCCCGAGTCTGCCGATTGAGGAAGGCCTACAGCCCCAGACGGCGGGACCACAGCGAGCGGAGACGGGACAGCACACCCCCCAGAACCAGAGATCGCCCAGCCGACAGCTGATGGGACCGGAGCAGCTGGAACCGACGAGGCGGTGAAAACTGGTGGAAGGAGGAAACCCACCAGATGGTCATCATCAGCCACGCATCAACCACCGATGCCCGAAAAGTCTACGTGGAGGTAGGCATCGAAGACGAACCATGCAAAATGGAGGTGGACTCCGGGTCCTACCTCTCCATGGTCACCTGGCAAGAAATCAAATGCTTGGTGCCTACCATCCACAAGAAGGGACTGGAGAACCAGAGACTAATAATCAAGGACTACCAGGGAAACCGCATCCCAGTAGTCGGAACCAGACAATTCAAAGTGACATTCAAGGGCCGCACTACAAAGCTTCCTGTGACGATTGTGGACCAAGACCGACCCAGCCTTTTGGGGCTGCAATGGTTCGTACCGCTCGGCATCGAAGTCACGGGCATCAACCACATCGCCGAGACCGATTGGGAGCAGCAACTGGCACGGGACTTCCAGGAAGTGTTCGACGGCACCCTAGGCAAGTACCGAGGGCCCCCAATCTCCTTCAGCCTAGACCCCAACATTCCCCCAAGATGCCTAAAACCAAGGTGGGTACCTTTTGCACTCAGGCCAAAAATTGACGAGCAAATTGACAAGATCGTCAAGCAAGGGGTCCTACAACCAATTGACCATGCCTGGTGGGAGACCCCAATAGTCACCCCAGTCAAGCCCGATGGGTCGGTGAGAATCTGTGGGGACTATAAGGCCACCCTAAATTGCACCTTACAACAAAGTGCCTACCCCATCCCAGTAGTGCAGCACCTTCTACACTCACTGGGGGGAGGCAAGGTTTTTGCAAAACTCGACCTGGCCCAAGCATACCAACAGCTGCCGGTCGACGCAGAAACCGCAGAGGCACAAACCATAGTCACCCACCGGGGAGCTTTCCGATGTAACCAACTCCAGTTTGGAGTCAGCATGGCACCTGGAATTTTCCAGAGCCTCATGGAGAGACTCTTGCAAGGCATCAAGGGGGTGATGCCCTACTTCGACGATGTGCTGGTGTCGGCAACCAACCAGCTAGAACTAGAGGGTCGACTAAGGGAGGTGCTAACAAAATTCAAGGAAACCGGGCTAAAAGTGAAGAGGGAAAAGTGCCAACTTTACACAGAGCGGGTCGAGTTCCTGGGGTACCTCCTAGACCAGCACGGCATCCACCCAACCGCAAAAAAAATCAGAGCCATTAAGGAGGCCCCCACACCCAGGACTAAAACGGAACTGCAGGCATTTCTGGGACTGCTTAATTTTTACAATGTTTTCCTGCCCCAAAAGGCGACCGCGGTGGAGCCTTTGCATAGGCTCTTGGACAAGGAGGCCACCTGGACTTGGGGAAAACGCGAGGAAGCCGCCTTCAGGAAAACCAAGGACCTTCTCACCTCGGATGCTGTCCTCATCTAATACAATGACACTCTACCAATCGCCGTCTCATGCGACGCCTCACCCTTCGGCGTCGGCGCTGTCCTCAGCCACACACTCCCGGATGGAAGAGAAGCACCCATCGCTTTCTTCTCCAGGACACTCACCAAACCAGAGAGGAACTATAGACAGCTGGACAAGGAGGCCCTAGCCATCGTCGCAGCAGTGAAGAGGTTCCATGAGTACCTCTACGGCCGCAAGTTCACAATCGTCACAGACCACAAGCCATTGCTGGGCATCCTGGCAGGGAACCGGGCCACCCCGAACATCTTATCTCCCAGAATGACAAGGTGGTCCGAATTCCTTGCTGCCTACAGCTACCGGCTCATACACCGACCGGGTAAGACTATCACACATGCAGATGCATTGAGCCGCTCGCCATTACCTCACCTAGACACCGACCCAGCACCCACGACGAGCACCCTCAGCATAGAGACTCTGCCCAATCTACCCATAACCGAGTCAGACATTGCCTGAGAAACTAATAAAGACAAATGTCTGGCGCGGGTGTTACATTGGGTCGAGAAAGGGTGGCCGGAAAAAGACAATGACGAAGCATTCAAAACATTCCGGAACTGGCAAACGGAACTCTCGCTACAAAAAGGGTGTGTACTGTGGGGGGATAGGGTTGTTATCCCAGGAAGGTATTGGATTTGTTACATGCAAGGGAAGGTATTGGATTTGTTACATGAGGGGCACCCGGGCATAGTTAGAATGAAAGCCCTGGCCAGAAGTTACACTTGATGGCCAGGGATGGATAAGCAAATTGAGGCCTGGGTGGCAAGGTGTCAGTGCTGCCAAGAAACCAGACCGAGCCCTCCCACGGCACCGATCATGGAATGGGAAACCCCCAGGGGACCTTGGTCTAGGGTCCACATAGACTTTGCTGGGCCCACCAAGGGACATACATTCTTAGTAACCATAGATGCTTACTCCAACTGGTTGGAGGTAAACAATATGAAAACCACCAACACAGAGGCCGTGACCAAGAAACTTAGCAAACTATTCGCAACCCACAGCCTCCCGGATGTCATTGTGTCAGACAACGGGCCCCAATTCACCTGGCTAGAATTTGAAAAATTCCTAGCGGAACGGGGCATACGACATGCACTGACAGCTCTGGCACATCCAGCGGCGAATGGAAGGGTGGAATGGATGGTTTAACTCACGAAAAAAACCATCCAAAAAATCAAACACGGGGAAATCCAAGAAAAAATAAATAAAATGCTTTTTATACAACATATAACCCCAAATATGACAACAAACAAAAGCCCGGCAGAGCTGTTAATGGGGAGAAAATTAAGGTCCCCCCTCGACAGACTGCGCCCCATATACAACCCAGAAAAAACCCCAAACTCCTCCAGCAAGCACTGGTCCTTTGTGCCAGGCGACGCCATCTACGCAAAGAACCTAACCGGAGGTCCACTATGGGTACCAGCGACCATAATCCAACTGACAGGACCCCGCTCATACCGGCTGCAAACAACTGATGGACGAGCATGGAAACGCCACATTGACCAGATAAGATCGAGAACAGCCATAAGAAACACAACCGACATGCAACCAGACACAGACGAACCCATTAATACAAGCCAAGAGGGGAGGGAATACCCCGAGAACCAAAACCCAAGAGAAAGAAACCAGCCATACTCACCGGAAAGCAACCAGCCCGAAACTTCACCAGGGAGAAGCAGCCAGGGCAGCTCGACCAGCCTGGAAAGACCAGGCGGGAGCAGCAGAAACCGCAGCTCAACCAGCCCGGGTAGACCGGGAGGGAGCTGCGACAAGCGGCCCACCCGGGCCTTCAAGGCGGTTCCATCGACGAGGCCAGGAGAAACAGAGAACCCAACTGAACCGGCCGGGAGCAACCAACTACTGACCTGCGCAGGTCCAGTAGGCAAGTACGGAGCCCCGCCTACTTATGGGACTACGTCACGTAGGACCAAACCAAGAGGGGAGGAGTCTTCTGTACCTTCATTTGCATTCATGAAACCCTGCACTTTGATTGGCCAAAGCGCGGGGTGATCTGATTGGCCTAGCGAGCCCCGCTGATTGGCCCACTGAGAATCTCCCGTGATTGGTGGAAACGAATCGTGGGAGATTCAAAGCGGTGCCATTGGCTGCGGCCGCTGTGGCTTGAGAATAAAAAGCTGCTGTTTTTTCCTCGGATCCAGATCAGTTCCGGGGACCAATAAAGAGCTGAAACCCTAGTCACTGACTCCTGGTCTCCTTGCCGCGACGGACACCCACAGTCATGAGAGGCCAGGTGAGGAGATGCATGCCTTGATGTGAGTGATATTGAGTTGGCCACACCCAGCCAATAACATGACCACCAAGCCATGTCCCCTACCTAAGTCACGCCCACAGAACTGGTTGTTAAAAATTTGAATCCCACCCCTGGAGCACATCATGGTGGTAAAGTCTGTTAATACTAGTATTTTAGTATTTATTTGATTTGTCAATTGCTTACAAGATACAGGCATAGGACTAAATATAGTTTTGAATACATGAGATAGATACTTATAAGAAAAATAAAAAAACAGGGATGGTAGGCACGATTGGTGCGCTTATGCACACCCCCTACAGGCCTCTTAGGAAGGGGGTGAGGTTAATAGTAGACAGTCTAAGGTTAAAGTTTTGGGGGTTTGGGGAAGAAACCACAGTCAGGTAGAGTATTCCAGACATTGACCACTCTGTTGCTGAAGTCGTATTTTCTGCAGTCAAGTTTGGTGTGGTTTACCTTGAGTTTGTATCTATTGTTTGTTCTTGTATTGTTATGACTGAAGCTGAAATATTCATTTGCAGGTAGGATATTGCAATGTATGCTCTTCCCTTGTTGTTGTTCTAACCCAGCCTTTTCAAGCAATGAGAAACCACTTACTCATGAGTTAAACAAATTCCTTTTTATTGAAGAGCAGGAACAGTCTTTATTCACATTGGATAGACCAAATCAAAAATAATTAGTCACAAATAATTAGTCTTTTCCCCTTCTAAAACTCGGCACAAACAGTCTCTGTTCACATGAGAAGTCAAAATAAAAAAAAAGTCCTTCAATGATTAAGCCAAGCAAAAACAGTTCCTGTTCACAGCAGCTGAGGCAAATTTGCTACCTATTATTTCCCAGCAGGGAGGCTCAGTTGGCACCTCAAATACAGAGCAATTAATCCCAACAAACCTGGTTCTGGCAAAGGAATCCAACTTGATTGATGTACCTTGGAAAATGAATAGTTGTCTGCAATAACTGGCCACTCCCAAACAACTACTATTTATTTCTCAGCCAGGGAGGGGCTGGTTAGCCTTCTTTTCCCTGAGAACCTGCTTATTGCATTCCATTGCTCTCCTCTCCTCTCTACACATATGCGTATCTGGGATGCGCCCCATCTGTTCCTCCCCCTCATTCAGTTCAGGCCCCAAAGTCCCACTAAACCACTGGGGGCTCCTATTTCTCTTGTCTGATTATTTCGAAGCAACATCTCTTCCCCTTGTTGCTCTAGGTTATCCACATCTTCCATTACAGATCTCATGTGTAAGTCCAGTTGAAGTGCCTGAGACATGGTCTTACGAAGTTACCTAGATTGAATTTGAGTCTGTGATTCCTGATGAAGTGGACTATTTCTTTCAAACTATGAGCTCAGCCACTTATTTATTAGATTCAGATCCTTCCTGAGTTGCTAAATGTACTCAAGATACAACATGCAGTTGAAATCACACAGTGGTGTGTTGAATGGGACAATTTGCCATGGCCATCTTGCTACAGCCATCACACTGATACTAACTCACTGAGGCCATCTTGCTGCAGCCAACTTGCTAGGGCCATCTCACCATGGTCATCTTGCTATGGCCAACTTATTGTGGCCATCTCGCCATAGCCAACTCACCATGGGACAACTCAAATTGACAAAAATGAAAATAATGTTGAAGAAACAGTGGCAGATAACATTTATTGTGCTAAGTTATCTTGCATTGAATTGTCCATGATGAGTTGGACCCAGCAAGTTATCGTGCAGCAAGTTGGCTGCAGCGAGATGGCTGCAGCAAAATGATCGTTTTGGGTTGGCTGCAGTGAGATGACCATGGCAAGATGGCTGCAGCAAGTTGGCCATGGTGAATTGTTCTTAGACCTTCCTCAAAAAACAATGCTCGACTGGATGATCTGGGACAATTTTCATCCATTTTGGGTAATGTTATTGAAAAAGTGGTCAAACAATAGCTTCTGATAATCTGGAGGAAATGGATTATCTGGATTCATTTAAGTCAGGCTTCAGCTGCTCTTTGATCATTCAGAAGCTTTCAGTATTGCCAATCATGACTGGCTGCAGGGATTGGGAGCAGGAATCATCACATTACAATGGTTCTTTTTGTAGTCGCTTTCAATTGCTGTTGATCAAGCTTACAGCCCTGCACTTGCGAGGTGCTTTAGGGCTCAGTGCTTTCACCATTCCTCTTTAAGATCTCCATAAAGCCATTGAGTGAGGTGATCTGCCAGTTGGGATTCACTATCTTCATTATGTTGATGATACCCAACCCTGAGCTAGACAAATGATGTTGATAATCTGTCCCAGTGTCTGGAGACCATGTGGATCTGGATCTCAGGCTCAATCCTCCCAAGACCAAGTGCTTGTACATATTTGAATTTTCTGGTTCAGGTGTCCTCCTACCTATAATCTTTTTTTAAAATTTTTATTGGTTTTTTAAACAAACATAAACAAACAAAACATAAAAACATCAAGCCATCTTCCATATATATATACATACAATGTGCCAGTTGGTTTACAAATTGTTTTGTGCTTCCATTTCGTGGTCTTCAATTACAATTACATTGTATATAGTCTCGTATTTTCAATCAAATATTAAATACATTAATATCATTATAAATCAATCATTTGACTATACTTTTATTTATTCATGCTTTACGAAATAATCATATTTTAGTTAATTTGTTTTATGGTAGTTCATATTATCATCCCTGTCGTGTCCGCGAAATGACGCCAGGAGTCGGTGATTTCATGCAATGCTCTTTATTTGGAAAACTGGAACCGAACCGGCGAAAGGAAAAAAGCCCACGGCTTTTATTCCTTTCGCCGCGGCGGCCGCGGCCAATGACAACGCTTCGAATCTCCCGCGCTCTGAACGAGCCAATCGCGGGAGATTCTTAACGAGCCAATCGGCGCGGCTCGCCTAACCAATTAGAAAGCCCCGCGCTTTGGCCAATCAAAGCGCGGGGATTTCGAGTATGTAAATGAGGACAGAACACCCCTCCCCTCTTGGTTCAGTCCTTACGTTGCGTAGTCACGTAGGTAGGCGGGGCTCCGTCTGGTCCTACTTGACCTGCGCAACTCAGTTGTAAGCGGGATCCCGGCCGGTTCGGTCGGGTTTTTGGTTGCTCTTGCTTCTGTGAGAACCGGCTGGTCAATCGGGCCGGTTCTTTCTCCGTGGCTCCCACTTGGGCCTTCCGGGTTGGTTGAGCTACGGGTTTCGCCGCTCCCGCTCGGTCTTTCCGGGTCGGTCGAGCTGGCTTGGCTGTTCTTTTCTGGCGAGGGGTCGCGATGGCTGCATCTCGGTAAGTACTGCTGGTTTATTTTTTCTTGTAATCGGTCACCCGGGTATTCCCTCCCCCCTTGGCTTGCGTTTTGGGAGGTGGGTTCGTTTGCTGTCCTAGACCTAAGTTGGTCGATGTGTCGTTTCCACGCTCGTCCGTCTGCCGTTTGTAGCCGGTACGAGCGTGGGCCTGTTGCTTGGGTGATGATGGCTGGGATCCATAGGGGGTCTCCCGTCAGGTTTTTCGCATATACGAGGTCCCCGGCTGCGAACGTTCGGTATTTCGTGCTTGAGTCTGGGGGCCGCTCCGGGTTATACGTAGGGTGTAACCTGTCGAGTGGGGACCTCAGCTTTCTACCCATTAGCAGTTCGGCTGGGCTTTTGTTGGTAGTGGTATTCGGGGTTATGTGTTGTGTAAAGAGAAGTCTGTTGATTTTTTCTTGGATCTCCCCGTGGTCCATTTTCCGGATGGTTTTTTTGGTAAATTGGACCATCCGTTCCGCCCTACCGTTCGCCGCCGGATGCGCCGGTGCTGTTAGTGCGTGGCGGATGCCCCTTTCCGCCAGGAATTTCTCGAACTCCAGGGAGGTAAACTGGGGCCCGTTGTCGGAGACGACGACGTCTGGGAGGCCGTGTGTTGCAAAGAGTTTGCAGAGTTCTTTGGTCACGGCCTCCGTGGTTGTTGTCTTCATGTTGCTTACCTCCAGCCAGTTGGAGTAAGCGTCAACTGTTATGAGGAAAGTGTGTCCATTTGTGGGCCCGGCAAAGTCTATATGGATTCTGGACCAGGGTCCCCTTGGGGTTTCCCACTCTAGGACGGGTGCTGTGGGTGGGCTGGGCCTAGTCTCCTGGCATCGCTGGCACCTAGCTACCCAGGCCTCTATCTGCTTGTCCATCCCTGGCCACCAAGCGTAACTTCTGGCCAGGGCTTTAGTTCTTACGATGCCAGGGTGCCCCTCGTGCAACATTTCCAAAACCTTCCCCTGTAGTTTGTCCGGAATGACCACCCTGTCACCCCATAAGATGCACCCTTTTAACAACGAGAGTTCTGTTTGGCGGTTCCGAAACGTCTTGACGGACTCGTCGTTGTCTTTTTCCGGCCACCCTCTTTCTACCCAATGCAAAACCCGCGCCAGACGCCTGTCTTTATTAGTTTCCCGGGCAATGTCTGACGCGGTTATGGGTAGGTTGGGTAGGGTCTCGATGCTGAGGGTGGTCGTCGTTGGTGCTGGGTCAGAGTCGGATTCCGATAGCGGCGAGCGGCTTAATGCGTCCGCATGTGAGATCGTCTTACCCGGTCTGTGTATGAGTTCGTAGTTGTAGGCCGCTAGGAACTCGGACCACCTTGTCATTCGGGGAGACAGAATGTTCGGGGTGGCCCGGTTTCCTGCAAGGATGCCCAGCAACGGCTTGTGGTCCGTTATAATGGTGAAGGGCCGGCCGTAGAGATATTCGTGGAACCGTTTTATGGCGGCAACTATAGCCAGAGCCTCTTTGTCCAGTTGGCTATAGTTCCGCTCCGGTTTGGTGAGGGTCCTTGAAAAGAACGCGATGGGTGCTTCTTTTCTGTCAGGAAGGGTATGGCTGAGGACGGCGCCGACGCCAAAAGGTGATGCGTCGCAAGTGACGGCCAGAGGCAGGGTTTCGTTGAATTGTATGAGGACGGCGTCGGAGGTGAGGAGGTCTTTAGTTTTTTGGAAGGCGGCTTGCTCCCGTTTCCCCCAAGTCCAGGTCGCCGCCTTGTCCAGGAGCCTATGCAAAGGCTCCGCCGCCGTCGCCTTTTGGGGTAGGAAAACATTGTAAAAGTTCAGTAACCCCAAGAATGCTTGTAGTTCAGTTTTTGATTTAGGGGTGGGGGCCTCTTTGATGGCCTTGATTTTTTTACTTGTGGGGTGAATGCCGTGCCGGTCTTGGAGGTAGCCCAAGAATTCCACTCGTTCCGTGCACAGTTGGCATTTCTCCCTTTTTACTTTAAGTCCCATTTCTTTAAATTTAGTTAGGACCACTCTTAGTCGGCTTTCTAGTTCGGCTTGGTTGGGCGCCGACACTAGAACGTCATCGAAATAAGGTACCACCCCCTTGATACCTTGCAACAACCTTTCCATCAGGCTCTGAAATATACCTGGTGCCACGCTGACTCCGAATTGGAGTCG
This sequence comes from Hydrophis major, assembly GCA_033807585.1. Taxonomy (NCBI): domain Eukaryota; kingdom Metazoa; phylum Chordata; class Lepidosauria; order Squamata; family Elapidae; genus Hydrophis; species Hydrophis major. The sequence continues at coordinate 113,387,003 of CM066330.1, forward strand.
GTTGCATTTGAAAGCTCCCCGGTGGGTGACGATGGTCTGGGCTTCTGCCGTTTGCTCGTCGACCGGCAACTGTTGGTATGCCTGGGCGAGATCGAGCTTGGCGAAAACCCTGCCCCCTCCCAGTGAGTGCAGTAGGTGTTGCACTATTGGGACGGGGTAGGCGCTTTGTTGCAGTGCGCCATTTAGGGTGGCCTTATAGTCCCCACAGATTCTCACTGACCCGTCCGGCTTGATTGGGGTGACTATGGGGGTCTCCCACCGGGCGTGGTCTATGGGCTGCAATACCCCCTGTTTGATGAGCTTATCAATTTGCTCGTCTATTTTGGGTTTTAGGGCGAATGGCACCCGCCTAGGTTTCAGTCGTTTGGGGGGGACATTAGGGTCTAGGTCGAACGAGATAAGGGGCCCCTGGTACTTGCCCAGGCTTCCGTCGAAGACTTCTTGGAACTCCTGGACTAGTCGCTGTTCCCAACCGTCGTCGGCGACGTGGTTGACTCCCGTGAGAGTGATGTCGAGTGGGGCGAACCATTGCAGTCCCAGTAGGCTTGGGTGGTCGCGGTCGACGATCGTTAGGGGGAGTTGTTCGGTGTGCCCCTTATATGTTACGTTAAAGTTTTTGGTGCCGACTACCGGGATGCGGTTTCCCTGGTAGTCCTTTACAATAAGTCTTTGGCTGTCTACGTTCCTCCTTTGGAGGGTAGGCACCAACCGCTTTATCTCGTGCCATGCAATCATGGAGAGGTAGGACCCGGAGTCTACCTCCATTTTGCACGGCTGGCCCTCGATGTGTACCTCGACATGGATTTTCTGGGCGTCGTTGGTGATGGCGTGGCCGATGGTGACCGTCTGGTGGGTCTCCTCTCTCCGCCGGTTGTCGCCGCCTCGCGAGGATCATCCGGTCCGGTCCCATCGGCTGTCCGAGTGGCGATCTCTGGGCCGGGGCGGTGAGCTTTCCCTTCTCCGGTCGTTCTGGTCCCATCGAGTTGGACTGCGGTTTTTCTTCAGGCGGCAAACCCGGGCGATGTGCCCCTTTTTGTCGCAATGCCGGCAGATGGAATCGAAAAACCGGCATTCCGACCTGGGGTGGTCGCCGCCGCAACCGGCACAGTTGGTCCTTGACTTACGACCTCTCCGGTTCCGTTGGTCGCGCCCAGTCTGAAGTCGATGTATGTCTTCTTCATCTTCGGACGTGCTGGATGCAGAGTGGAAATCGCCCTGGTGTGTAGTTGTCTCGGTTTTTTGTTCGGTCGACCTCGCCGGGTTGTTGTTTCCGCCGCGGTCCTTCGTGTCAGGTCTGCGCATGCTATCAGCGGAAGTACGGGTTGCTTCTGCGGCTGCGGCTGCGGTGAGGGCGTCTGCTAAGCTGATGTCGCCCTTAGCCATCAGCCGGCTCTGGAGCGCGGGGTCCCACAGACCGAGCACGATTCGGTCTCTCAGGATGTTGTTTAGGTTATCAAATTTGCAGAGCCCCCCTAGGCGCCGCAGCTCGGCGACGAAGTCGCTCAATTTCTCACCCGCTCTCTGGTCTCGCCGGTAGAATTCGTTGCGCCGGATCAGGATGGGGACCTCGGGAGCGTAATGTCGCCGAAGGATAGGTTCAAGGACGTCCCAGTCCATGGCGGTTGCATCGGCGGGCTTGGCCAACGCTTTGGCCATCTGGAAAACTTCGGTTCCGCAGTGGGTGAGGAAGACGGCGCGTTTTAGCGGGCCCGAGGCGTCCTTCATGCCGGTGCACTCGAGGTACATGCGGAAACGGTCGGAGAACGATTCCCAGTCTTCGGTGGTGGGGTTGAAGGGGGCGGGCGGTGCGATTTTCGCCATCTCGGTGCTTTGTCTGGCTTCCGTCGGACATGGGGTTCGGTTCAGGGTCTGGATCCCACCTTCGTCGCCAGTGTCGTGTCCGCGAAATGACGCCAGGAGTCGGTGATTTCATGCAATGCTCTTTATTTGGAAAACTGGAACCCAACCGGCGAAAGGAAAAAAGCCCGCGGCTTTTATTCCTTTCGCCGCGGCGGGCGCGGCCAATGGCAGCGCTTCGAATCTCCCGCGCTCTGAACGAGCCAATCGCGGGAGATTCTTAACGAGCCAATCGGCGCGGCTCGCCTAACCAATTAGAAAGCCCCGCGCTTTGGCCAATGAAAGCGCGGGGATTTCGAGTATGTAAATGAGGACAGAACAATCCCAAATCTATCCTAGAATCATTTTGTAGATATAATAAGAAAAGAATACATCTTTATATACTTAGTATTTTCTAAAAGTCTACATATTTCATTACTATATTTTATTGTCTAACCATTGATAGAATAGACCCCAAATTTTATAAAATTGTTTATCTTGTTCTCTAATTTCAAATGTCAATCTACTCATTTCAGCACATTCCAATATTTTCTTAATGATTTCCTCCTGTGATGGTGTTTTCTCATTTTTCCAGTTTTTAGCAAATACAATCCTAGCCGCTGTTAATACATGTACAAAAAGGTATTTCAAGTCTTTACTGTATATTTCAGGTAAAATTCCCAATATCTCTGGTTTCAAATCTATATGTTTTTTTGTCATTTTTTCCAACCACGTGTAGATTTTAGTCCAGTATTTTTTAGCATCCGCACAAGTCCACCACATATGGTAATATGAGCAAGGTGTCTGATGACATTTCCAACATTTTTCAGGTTTATTCTTGAACATTCTTGGTATTCTTGTCAGGGGAAAATGCCACCTGTAAAACATCTTATACAAATTTTCTTTATATGCTGTTGACATTGTCATTTTATAATTTTGAGACCATAGTTTTTGCCATTTCTCTAGATCAATCTCATATCCAAAATTCTTCCCCCAAGCAATCATAGTTTCTTTAACTTGTTCTTCTAGTTTAATTTCTAATAAATATCCATACAATTTTTTAATCACCTTTTCATCAGTACCTGTCAAAATCTTATCTAAGTCAGTCAGTTTATCATAGAAACCTTCTGTTTTAGAATCTTTATCATACCTTGAATGTATTTGCGCATATGAAAACCAATTCATCTTTATACCTTGTTCCTCTAGTTTTTTATAGATTTAAGTTCACCCTTTTCATTCAATATTTCACCATATCTAACTGTTTGTTCCTTTTTGTATATTATAGGATAAGAAAATGCTTCAATATTCGATAACCAGACTGGAATTTTCAAATAACATTGCCTTTTAATCTTCTCCCAGTTTAACCACAGAGACTCCCGTATATAATGTCTTCTAAAATACCCCCGTGTTTTAGTTCCTTTATACCATAAAAAAGCATGCCACCCCAACAACAGATCATGTTCTTCTAATGTCAACAATCTAGTATTTCTTAATGCTATCCATTCCTTAACCCACATCAAATTTGTAGCTTGGTAATACAACTCCCAGTAAACCAACTCCCAGGCAAACCAAATCCTCCTCTTATTCTAGCATCTTGGAATAATTTTATCTTTATTCACGCTTTCTTACCTTGCCATATATATTTCAACACAATTTTATTTAAATCTTCAAAGTAGTCTTTTCCAAGCCTAACTGGAATTGTTTGAAACAAATATAAAATTCTGGGTAATATATTCATCTTGATTGTTGATATTCTCCCTATTAATGACAGGTGTAGATTTTCCCATTTCGCCAAATCTAGCGCTATCTGCTATTTAAGTTTGATATTATTGTTCTCTTTTAGTGTACTGCATCTTGCTGTCAAGTATATCCCCAAGTACTTGATCTTATTTGTGACCTGAATTTTCAATAGGTCTGCCAGTTCTTCCTTTTGTCTTGATAGCATATTCTTTGTCAAGATCTTTGTCTTATCTTTATTTATTTTCAAACCAGCCACCTTTCCATATGTCTCTATCTTTTCTATCAATTTCGATGCTGTTTCTAGTGGGTCTTCTAAAATGAAAACCAGATCATCTGCAAAAGCTTGTAACTTAAATTCTTCCTTTTCATTCATTTTATATTCCTTTCATCTCTAATATTTCTATTTAGCACTTCCAAAGTTAACACGTTGTCTTGTTCCTTTTCTTATATCAATAGTCTGTCAGTTCTCCCTCTATCATTACCTTTGCCGTTTGCTTATGATATATAGCTTCTATTGCTTGAATAAATTTTCTAGCAAAGCCCATATGTTCCAGCTGTAATAACATGAATCGCCAATTCACATTATCAAATGCCTTCTGTGCATCTAGAGATACCAAAGCCATTTGTTTTTCAGGATGTGCCTCGTAGTATTCCAAAGTGTCCAAGATTACTCTCATATTGTCTTTGATTTGTCTCTTTGGCAGAAATCCATTTTGATCAGGATGGATAAAATTATTTAAGTATTTTTTAAGTCTTTCTGCCAATATTGAAGCAAAAATTTTATAATTTGCATTTAGTAGGGAAATAGGTCTATAGTTCTTGATTTGTAATGGATCGGTTTCCTCTTTTGGAACAAGTGTAATATAAGCTTCTTGTTGTGAATTAATAAAAGTACTTGAATAAAGATTATTAAGAGCTTGAAGTAAAGTGCAGGGTTCTGGCCCTGCACTTCTGATTGGCCGATAATAGCGACATTGGATTGGTCCGTTCAGGAGAATTTGATTGGCTATTAACGAGCCTCTCCCATTGGTTAACGGAGCTAGCGCTCCCTGTGTTTTCATTGGTTAAATACTCAAGAGTTTGCCTATATAAAGGGGGGCTGTCAGGCTGCGCTCCTTTTAGATCCCAAGAAAGAAATACTCAGACTCCATGGGTAGAGCAAAGTTATCCTTTTACTGGGAAATAAAGTGGTAGCTACAAAGCAATTCCGAAACTGAGAAATTGGCGGGTAGAATGCATATACAAAGAAATAGATTTGTCCCCACCCCCCAAAGTTCAAATGATTCTTCCAATTAAAACTTTTGAGACAGCTCATGTGGTCATCTTCAGATGGTGATGAGACGTCTTGTCAAATGACCTTGACATATTTTGATAAAAGTTCGCAGTTGCGCAAAAGAGGAAAAGATAGCCAGGAAACAGAAAGTTAAAGACAAGAATCCCCCCTCCCCTTGCTAGCCCAGCAAGGAATGCAAACACCTCCAGCTCTCTTCCCATATAAAATCCCCCCTCCCACCGTTGCCATGACAGCCGAGAGAAATAATGAAATAATAACAGATAGTCAGGAAGGGGAAGGTATCTTGAGGCTGACATTCGGACCCCCTAGAAGAAGGACATAAGTCCCTGAAAGAAAAACAAAATAGTTACATGTTAACATTTATGTACATTTCTATGGTTTATCAGGATATTTGGCATGAAATTTCTTTAAAAGTTCAGGAGCCCTAAGGTCCTTTTCATTTACCCACTCAGAATGGGAAGGAGGAAAATGTTTCCAAGCTACAAGGTATTGGGTACGACCCCTCCATTTTCTAGAGTCCAAAATTTCTTTAATTTCGAAATGTTGTTCTCCCTCAATCGATATTGGCACAGGGGGATCAGATTGGATTGGTCTCAAGGCACAGGTACGTTCTGGTTTCAACAAACTAACATGAAAAACAGGATGAATACGACGAAGAGTCTTTGGTAAAGTCAGTTGGACAGTCACAGGATTTATAATCCTCTCAATGGGGAAAGGTCCTACATACTTAGGACCCAATTTCTTTGATTTTTGAGTAGTTTGTAAATATTTGGTCGAAAGAAATACTTTATCGCCCACTTGATATGATATCTGTGGAGCTCGCTTTTTGTCAGCAAATTTCTTATGAGATTGGTGCGCCTCATCCAAAGCTTTGCGAACAATTGGCCAATTAAATTGAAGTTGAGATATCCAATCACTCAATGACTGGACAGTTGGGTTTTCACCAGGCAGTTCAGGTATGGGTACAAAATCTTGCCCCGTTGCTATTTTGAAAGGAGTGAACCCCGTACTACTGTGAACAGAGTTATTATACGCCACTTCCACAAAAGGTAACAGATCCACCCAGTTGTCTTGTTGAAAATTTATGTAGCATCGGAGGTATTGCTCTAGTACTCCGTTAGTTCTCTCACAGGCTCCATTAGTTTGGGGATGGTGGGCGGAGCTTAAGCTTTGGGTGGAGCCTATTAACTTCAGAAATTCCCTCCAGAAATTAGAGGTAAATTGGACTCCTCGATCAGAGACTACACGTTCAGGTACACCATGCAATCGGTAAACGTGAAGAATGAAGAGTCTGGCTAAGGTCTTCGCCGAAGGGATCTTTGAGCAAGGAATGAAATGAGCTTGTTTGGAAAACAAGTCAGTCACTACCCAAATGACCGTGTGTCCACTGCTTTCAGGTAGATCTACTATAAAATCCATGGAAATTTCCTTCCAAGGGGCAGTTGGTCTGGCCACATTCTGTAACAGTCCTGGTGGCTTACCCGGCGGTCTTTTTGCTGAGGCGCAAATCGGACAACTCGCCACATAAGTCTCAATGTCCTTTTTCAAGGAAGGCCACCAAAACTGTCGTTTTACCAAATGCAAGGTCTTCACAAAACCAAAATGACCAGCCACTTTGGAATCATGGGTTTGTTGCAATACATGGCTTCTCAGGTTTTGTGGTACATACAATTTCGCCCCCATCCAGGCTAGGCCATCTCGAATGGTGCAGTTATTCGCATTTGCCAGAAACCACTCATCTGTCTTCAAAGCCTCCTTAAACTGTTCCATCATATCAGTGGGTAGATTTCTCTCCTGGTTTCTTTTCTGTGCGCGGGTAACAACAGGGGCAGCCAGTTGTGTAGTGGATACGATTGGCCTAATCACTTCTTTTCGGATACTGTTGTATTGAGGCATTCTAGACAAAGCATCTGCCATAAAATTTTTCCCCCCCGGGATATATTTCAAGGAGAAGTTGAATCGCTTGAAGAACTGAGCCCACCTAACTTGTTTAGGGGAGAGTTTCCGGGGGGTCTTTAAAGCTTCTAAGTTTTTATGATCAGTCCACACTTCAAATGGGTGTTTTGCACCTTCCAGAAAATGCCTCCAAGCTAATAAAGCCCAACGGACTGCAAATGCTTCTTTCTCCCAAACGGCCCATCTCCTCTCAGTCTCAGTGAATTTATGAGAAATGTAAGCGCATGGTTGTAGTGTTCCCTTCTCGTTCAATTGGAGTAAGACCGCCCCCACTGCTACATCGCTTGCATCAGCTTGGATCACGAAAGGGGCATCCATGTCAGGGTGTTTCAGTATTGGTTCTGCAGCAAAAAGTCTCTTAAGTTTTTCAAATGCAGCTTGGCACTCCATAGTCCAATTCAATGGTTGACTGGGCTTTGGTTTCAATTCCCCCTTTGTTTTTAGGAGGTTGGTGATGGGCATAGCTATTTTTGCGAAAGACGGGATGAATTGGCGGTAAAAATTTGCAAACCCCAGAAAACTTTGAAGCTGTTTACGAGTTTTCGGTGGGGCCCATTCCAAAACAGCTCGCACCTTTTCTGGATCCATTTCAATGCCTTCGGGGGAGATACGATATCCCAAGTAGTTGATTTTTTCTTGATGGAACTCACATTTGGATAATTTGGCGTATAGTTTGGCGGCCCTCAGCTTGTGTAACACAGAGCGTACCAACTTCACGTGGTCGTTTCTTGTCTCCGTGTAGATAAGAATATCATCAAGGTATACTAGAACACCTTTGTACAAATGTTCGTGAAGCACTTGATTGATCAATTGCATGAAAACAGCAGGCGCCCCCTGTAAGCCAAAAGGGAGAACATTGAACTGGAAACACCCCATTGGGCAGTTGAACGCAGTCTTCCACTCGTCTCCCTCCTTTATCCGGATCCGGTAGTATGCCTCTCTCAAGTCCAGCTTTGTGAAAATTTTCCCCTTTGCCAGGTGGGCTAACATGTCCTTCATCAGAGGGAGGGGGTACATATTCTCTACGGATACTGCGTTCAGGTTTCTATAATCAACTACCAGACGTTTGGAGCCATCTTTCTTCTCGCGGAACATCACAGGGGCCGCTACTCGAGGTCTGGCAGGCGTGATGAAACCTCGTTCCAAGTTCTTGTCAATAAACGCCCTCAATTCCTCCAACTCCCCCGGTGTCATCGGATACATCTTCGGTTTCGGGAGCATCACTCCCGGCAGGAATTCAATGCTACAATCGGTCGACCGATGGGGGGGGAGTTCGTCGGAAGCCTCTTCAATAAACACCTCTCTTAAGTCCCAATACTCCTTCGGGATTTTTTCCTCTCCTTCCACGTGTTCGGCACCCGTAGAAGCTATCTCGGCGAGTGCCTGGGACTTTGAATGGGATTCCTCCTCCCCTTCCGGATAGGGTTGCTCCTCCCCTTCCGGTGGCCGATCGGTGCGGATGCGTATCCACCCCTCTCTCCAATTTACATGGGGATTCCACTTCCGAAGCCATGGTAATCCCAATATTAGAGATTGTTCCATCCCAGGGGCCACAATAAAACACAGGATCTCATGATGGTTTCCCATGGTCATCTCTAGGGGTTCGGTTACAAAACGTGCGGGGCAACCTCCCGCCACCGACCCATCCATCCCCAAACTAATGGTACCATTGTGGCATTGTCCGATTTGTACCATTCGAGATGGCCTAGCCTGGATGGGGGCGAAATTGTATGTACCACAAACCCTGAGAAGCCATGTATTGCAACAAACCCATGATTCCAAAGTGGCTGGTCATTTTGGGTTTGTGAAGACCTTGCATTTGGTGAAACGACAGTTTTGGTGGCCTTCCTTGAAAAAGGACATTGAGACTTATGTGGCGAGTTGTCCGATTTGCGCCTCAGCAAAAAGACCGCCGGGTAAGCCACCAGGACTGTTACAGAATGTGGCCAGACCAACTGCCCCTTGGAAGGAAATTTCCATGGATTTTATAGTAGATCTACCTGAAAGCAGTGGACACACGGTCATTTGGGTAGTGACTGACTTGTTTTCCAAACAAGCTCATTTCATCCCTTGCTCAAAGATCCCTTCGGCGAAAACCTTAGCCAGACTCTTCATTCTTCACGTTTACTGATTGCATGGTGTACCTGAACGTGTAGTTTCTGATCGAGGAGTCCAATTTACCTCTAATTTCTGGAGGGAATTTTTGAAGTTAATAGGCTCCACCCAAAGCTTAAGCTCCGCCCACCATCCCCAAACTAATGGAGCCTGCGAGAGGACTAACGGAGTACTAGAGCAATACCTCCGATGCTACATAAATTTTCAACAAGACAACTGGATGGATCTGTTACCTTTTGCGGAAGTGGCGTATAATAACTCTGTTCACAGTAGTACGGGGTTCACTCCTTTCAAAATAGCAACGGGGCAAGATTTTGTACCCATACCTGAACTGCCTGGTGAAAACCCAACTGTCCAGTCATTGAGTGATTGGATATCTCAACTTCAATTTAATTGGCCAATTGTCCGCAAAGCTTTGGATGAGGCGCACCAATCTCATAAGAAATTTGCTGACAAAAAGCGAGCTCCACAGATGTCATATCAAGTGGGCGATAAAGTATTTCTCTCGACCAAATATTTACAAACTACCCAAAAATCAAAGAAATTGGGTCCTAAGTATGTAGGACCTTTCCCCATTGAGAGGATTATAAATCCTGTAACTGTCCAACTGACTTTACCAAAGACTCGGCCACAATGCCGAGAGAAATAATGAAATAATAACAGATAGTCAGGAAGGGGAAGGTATCTTGAGGCTGACAGGGGCATTGCAGCCATAGAGCTGAGCTGTTACACATGTAAATAAAAAGTTTGAAGTTCACTGTTCACCGGCTCATCTCCTCCTTAGCGCCCATGTGCAGAACATAACACTGGCAACGAGGATGGGATGTGGAGATGTCAGAGCTGACTGAACGATGAAGAACGATAACAGAGGACATGGCTGAAATGCACCAACGGCGGAACCATGTCCGGCGGCGTCATACCACCCGCTCCATTCGACCCGGTGCAAGAAGACTGGGACTCATATATGGATCGTTTCCAGATGTTTCTGGAGACCAACAATTTGAAGGATGCCACTACTGGAAAGAAACGGGTGGTATTCCTAACTCATTGCGGGCCGACCGTATTCAAGATGGCCAAGGCACTAGCGAAACTGGCAGAAGTAAAGTCTATGGACTGGGACATCCTCGAACCCCTGCTGAGGGCCCACTATGCACCGACTATGCCAACGATCGTTAGAAGGCATGAATTTTACCAAAGAAGTCAGCGGAAGGGTGAAAGTGTTGCTGATTTCATAGCGGATCTCCAGAATCTGGGAGGCCTATGCGAGTTTGCTGACCTAGAAGAAGCCCTGAGAGACCGAATAGTTCTGGGATTAGATGCTCCAGGCACACAGAGTAAGCTGATGGTGAAAGGCGACATTAGCCTTAAAGATGCCATCGCTGAAGCTAATGCAGCAGAAGCAACCAGGAAGTCGGCTGCCCGAATGCACTGTACCCACGCCCCGCTTCGCCAACTCGCCTGCGAAATTTCACCTCAGTCAGAAGGACAGCCTATGACAGCCCACCACGAGGACCGCGAATCGTCATCAGAAAGCGATGAAGAAGAGGTCCACCGACTTCGATCCGAACAAAACCAATGCCAGAAATCGCAGAACCAATGTGCTGGTTGTGGAGCAAGCCACCCCCGGTCAGAATGCAAATTTCTTGACGCGCTCTGCCATGTGTGTGGGAAAAGGGGCCATATTGGATGGGTCTGTAGAAGCAAGCTAGGACCCAGCCAGCCCTCGAGGGGGGCTAACTATCACCAACCGACAGGAAGCCATCCTGTAAAGCGAGAACCCATGAACCACCAATGGAACAACCACTCCTACAGAAACAAAACCCTAAACCACTCAACGAAGTGAGAAGATGCTCACCAAACTATCACGATCGGTCACGCCTCATCTCTTGATGCCAAGAAGATCCGAGTGAAAGTGGCCATCGAAAATCAGCCCTGCCTGATGGAAGTCGATTCAGGATCATCCCTCTCGATGGTTTCCTGGAAGACCCTCAAGCAGCTCATCCCTACTGTCTGGCAGCAAGACCTCAGATTCCAAAGACTCATACTCAAAGACTATCAAGGAAATCGAATTCCGGTCATTGGATCCAGCTGAGTCCAGGTATCGTTTAAGAACCGTACAGCATTCCTACCTCTGACTGTAATCGACAGGGATCGGCCTAGTTTGTTAGGCCTCCAATGGTTCGCTCCACTCGGAATTGAAGTAGCCGGCATTCATCGAACCTGCAGCAGCGACTGGGAAGAGGATCTCGTCCAAGAATTCCAGGACGTCTTTGCAGAAAAACTAGGCGAGTACAAGGGGACCCCGATATCATTTAACCTCAATCCCGAAATAGCTCCCATCCGCCTTAAGCCTCGTCGAGTTCCATTTGCCCTTAAAACAAAGATTGACGAGCAGCTTGATAAATTAATAGCCCAGGGTGTGTTAGAACCAACTGATCACTCTCCCTGGGAAACCCCAATCGTGACACCCATCAAGCCGGATGGATCGATAAGAATTTGTGGGGACTACCGAGCCACCCTGAACCACGCCCTTCAACAAAACGCTTACCCGGTACTGGTGGTGCAACACCTCCTCCATTCCCTGGGGGGCGGAAAAGTCTTCCCTAAACTAGACTTAGCCCAGGCATACCAACAACTTCCTGAAGACAAAAAAATGGCAGAGGCCCAAACAATTGTTACGCACCGAGGTGCGTTTAAATGTAACCGACTCCAGTTCGGAGTAAGCGTAGCCCCAGGAATCTTTCAAAGTTTGATAGAAAGACTATTACAAGGGATAAAAGACGTTGTCCCATATTTTGATGATGTGTTAATTGCTGCCCCAACTCAGAAAATACTAAAGGGGTTGGTTCTCCAGAGATTTAAAGACTCAGGTCTCAAAGTTAAAAAAAACAAGTATCAACTATGTACGGATCGTGTAGAATTTTTAGGATATTTAATTGATAGTCAAGGCATTCACCCCACCGATAGCAAACTTAGGCCAATCAAAAACGCCCCCAAACCCTGAAATAAGGCCGACCTCCAGGCTTTTCTAGGCCTTATCAATTTTTATAACATTTTCCTGCCTCACAAAGCAACCGTAGCCGAACCCCTACATCGTTTGTTGAACAAAAAAGCAACCTGGGTATGGGGACACAAAGAGGAGAAGGCGTTTTGACATGTGAAAAATTTATTGACTTCTGATGCTTTTTTGATGCAGTATAACGAGACTTTGCCTTTAACAATCACGTGTGATGCATCACCATTCGGAGTGGGTGCCATTTTGAGCCACGTTTTGCCAAACAGTAGTGAAGCCCCTGTTGCCTATTTCTCAAAGACGTTATCAAAAACAGAACACAATTACAGTCAAATTGATAAAGAGGCCCTTGCTATTGTGTCTGCTGTTAAGAGATTTCATGAATATGTGTATGGCCGAGCCTTTACTATAGTGACTGACCACAAACCTTTGCTGGGAATAATAGCGGGAGATAGGCCAACACCTTATATATTATCTCCCAGAATGACTCGCTGGTCAGAATTCTTGGCTGCATATAATTACAAGTTGCAACACCGCCCGTGGAAAGCAATTCCCCACGCTGACGCATTGAGCCATGCGCCACTTCCAGAGACCATTGATGACCCCACTCCGACAGTTACAACACTGCAGATCGAGACACTTCGAACACCGCCACTAATAGCCTGAGATATCGCGATGGAAACGAAACGCGACCCCATTTTAGCATGAGTCCTCAGTTGGGTCTGTTAAACCTGGGTTCCCCAACCAGGGTTAAGGAGACAAGCTAAACAGAATGTGCAGTGTTAGTCAGATAGGCATACAGATAAATGTGTGAGATAAGTTTGTATGTTAGTTAACATACAGTAAAAATAACAGATACGCTTGTGTTATCAAAAATATAGTTTATTCCACTTAGAGTTTTATAGCATAGTCAAAATAACAGTCCATTGGTCATGTATCGTTTTTAGTCAGTCCATTCAAGGGTATTCAATTAGCAAAGTCCGTGTAGAATATCCAATGTCAGTTCACTTATAATAAATCAGTCCTCTCACCGTTGATAAATCAACAGTCCTTTCTCTCTCTTGTTCCAGTAGGGGAAAAACGCAGTCTTCTATCCAGTAACTAGGGATCATCAAGCCAGAGAGAGCAAGCTGCTGTGCCTTGCTTCTTTTATGGTGCTTTTACAACCACTCCCTTAATTACATTCTTACAGTTGAAGTTACAGACACTTTAATAAACAAACCATGATAACATATTTATTATTTTACCTAAACCAGTTAGGGTAAACAATGTTATCCCTAACAGGGTCGAGCGCAGATGGCCATTGGACCAGATACCTGACGACTACGTCCCATTCAAGAATCGACAAATGGAACTATTTTCCCAGAAGGGCTGCATTATCTGGGGTGATAGAGTCGTTGTCCCAGAGTGGTTACGACGAGCGATACTAAGAACCTTGCACGATGGCCACCCCGGCATCGTGCGCATGAAAGCCCTCGCACGAAGCTACATGTGGTGGCTGGGTATCGACAAGCAGATCAAGACATGGGTAAAAGCTTGTCACAAATGCCAGGAAGTAAGCAACGCCCCTCCGAAAGCAACCCCGACTGAATGGGAAACACCGAGGGGACCATGGTCCCGTATTCATCTGGACTTTGCGGGACCGACCAAAGGACACACATTTTCATTAACGGTGGATGCCTACTCGAACTGGCTTGAAATCCATGACATGAGAAATACAACAACCGAATCAGTCATCAGGAAACTAGACAGACTATTTGCAACACATGGATTACCAGACGTTCTGGTATCCGACAACGGGCCCCAATTTACCGCACTGTCCTTTGAACAGTACTTGGCGGACCGCGGTATTCTCCATGTGCTGACTTTGCCGGTGCATCCTGCGGCTAATGGAAGGGCCGAGCGCATGGTACAATTCGTCAAGAAAACCTTGCATAAAATGGACTATGGCGATATAGAAGACAAGATTAACCGAATACTCCTTTTGCAGCATATCACTCCGCACAGCGTCACAAAACTCCCACCGAGTTATTGATGGGGTGGAAGCTCCGCTCCCACCTCGACCGTCTGCACCCATCATATGAATCTGAAAAACCACACGGATCCACCGGGAAATGCCGTAACTTCCAGGTAGGCGACTTGGTTTTCGCTAGGAACTTTCCGGGTGATTCGTTGTGGGTCGAGGCAACTGTAGTCCAAGTAACCGGCCCCAGATCGTACCACATGAGATGTCACGACGATAGAATATGGAAGCACCATATTGATCAGCTGCGTTCAAGGCTACAGTCGGGGATCTCCGACTCCCCTGACTTCCAAACCGAGGGGGGAGGAGATACCGAGGAAGCTGAATTTGAAACAGCAGAAAGCTTAAGCAGAAGTAATGACAGCTCAGAGGCAACACGTGAAGAAGGATCGGGGATGGGGGTGAGCTCGCCTCAAGGAGATGCCGAGAACATTAGCGGCAACGAAAATTTGAATACAGAACTGGAGGCACCCTCTTCACCAGATAACGTCCTACCCCAACAAGACTGTAGCCAAATACCGGGAGAACAACGTAAATCAAATAGACAATCAAAACAACCTGCCTACCTCAAAGACTACGTGACCGCACCCATTAAACGGAACCCGGGGGGAAGGGGTGTTGTGAATTAATAAAAGTACTTGAATAAAGATTATTAAGAGCTTGAAGTAAAGTGCAGGGTTCTGGCCCTGCACTTCTGATTGGCCGATAATAGCGACATCGGATTGGTCCGTTCAGGAGAATCTGATTGGCAATTAACGAGCCTCTCCCATTGGTTAATGGAGCTAGCGCTCCCTGTGTTTTCATTGGTTAAATACTCAAGAGTTTGCCTATATAAAGGGGGCCATTGCGGCCATAGAGCTGAGCTGTTACACATGTAAATAAAGAGTTTGAAGTTCACTGTTCACTGGCTCGTCTCCTCCTTAGCGTCCATGCGCAGAACATAACACTTCTGACCATGATTTAGGTATCCTCTTCTTTAACATAACTTCATTCATAACTTCTAGCAATGGAAGATTCAACGATTCTTGTAAAGTTTTGTAAAATTCTGCCGGAAGTCCATCTGGGCCTGGTGCCTTTCCATTATTTTGCTTCTTGAGTGCTTCAGTTAACTCCATCATCGTTATATTACTTTCTAACATTGTTTCAATCTCTTCAGGTATCTGGGGTAACTTAGCATTCTGGAGGTACTGTTTAACTCTTTCCTCATCAATATTCTCTTGTGTGTATAGTTTCCCATAATAGTCTCTAATGATTTCCTTCTTTTTTTTACTACCATAGCAAACCTGGCCTTGGTCATCTATTAATTGCAATATTTTCCTTGATTCTTTCTCCTTTCTCAATTTATATGCTAACCATCTACCTGGTTTATTTGCATCTTCAAATTAGTTCTGTTTAGCACCTCTGATTTTCTGTGATAATTTTTCTTTTTCTATTAGACCCATTTTATGTTTGGTTATATCCATTTTTAACTTAATGTCCTTTTTCTGTGGCATTTTCTGTTGCTCTTTTTCAAGTCCTTTATACTCATCCTCTAATGCCTAAGAGGCTAAGCTTTTCATGGTATTTCTTTTCCTTGTATAGTCTATTATCAAGCCTCTGGTATATGCCTTCATTGTATCCCATACATTCTGGATTGATATATCTTCTTTTTTGTTTTCTCAAAAGAAAAAAGCCAGTTCTTTCTCCATCCACTGTGTGAAGTCTTTTTCCTTTAAAATAGTATTATTTAACGTCCATCTAGATCTTCTTCTTTGTTCTTTCCATTTAATTGTCATTGGATTGTGATCTGCCCAAGTACTTGTTTCAATATTATTTCTTGAATATTAGTTAACAGTTCTACTGACATCCATATCATATCTCTTCTGGACCATGATAAATGTCTATTTGAGTAGAAGGTATATTGTTTAGTTTTAGCATTTCTTTCTCTCCATGTATCTTTTAAGTTTATTTCATCTACCATTTAAAAAAAAGATTTAGGGAGAGTCTTTCTGTTTTGCTTTATTGTTTTCTGTGCTGTATAGTCCAGTTTATTGTCTACAATTCCATTAAAATCTCCCATCATAACTATATTAGCATAGTCCAATTCAATTATTTTCATATGTAATTTTTTATAAAATTCTTCTTGATTGTCATTCGGGGCATAGATTGCAATTGCAAAAATCTATGTTTTTGTATTATTGTCCATTATTTCCACCATTAGTATTCTTCCAACGTCATCAGTATAAATCAATTTCGCTGGGATAATATGGTCTCTTTAATATATAAAACCACTCCTCTTTTCTTGCATTGTGTCAGGGAAGTAAATATTTCCCCTAATTTTGGCTGTATCAGCAATTGTTCATATTGCTTTTTAATATGTACTTCTTGTAGGCAGATTATATCAAATTTTAATTTCTCTAATTTATGGAAGGTTTTGCTTCTTTTAACGGCTGAATTAAGTCCATTTATATTAATTGTAATCAATTTTTTTTCTTCCATGGTTATATTTTGTAGTTGGGTTTGACAGCTCTCGTGGATCTTGATTCACGTTGTTCTTTGGCTTCCTACTTTCCACCTACTGCACCTTCTTCTTTTTCAATCGTCATTTGGCAGTCCTCTTAGAGTTCAATTAGTGAAATTTCTTTTTCTGCCTCTTCCTCTTTCCCTCTGAAAAATTCTGTGTAAAATGATTCAGCTTTCTCAATTGAATCAATTTTATATCTCTGTTCTTGCCATGTGAACATTAAACCTTCTGGAATCAGCCATCTATAATTCACCTCTTTTTTAAGTAGCAATTTGGTCAAGAATCGGTATTCTCTTCTCATCTCTCTCACTCTTCTGGGTACTTGTTTCAAGACCACAATCTCCTTGTCTTTGTATTTCAACGTTTTCTCTCTTGCCACTTGCAATATTTGCATTTTAATGGCTTTCTTTACAAATCTGATGTGAATTTCTCTTGGTAGGCTATTTCTCATTGCATATCTTGTGAAGACTTGATAGACCTCATCTATTCCATCCATCATCTTCTCTTCAGTTGTTTCCAAAGCTTCAGCCAATATTTCTATTATTTTCTCAGCAAGATCCCTTTTCTTCCTCTATGTTTTGGAATCTAAGATAAAATTCTGATCTGTCCATCTCCCATTTCAGCATACCACTTTTATCTTGTTCAACCACAGTTAATCTGTTATCAATGTCTCCAATATTTTTGTCTCTTTGTTTATCTTCTTCAATTTTTTGGAGTCTCTCATCATACGTCATCATCATTTGTTGGATGTTCTCCACTTTTTAATTGGTTTTCCCTGTTCTTTGTTCAATGTTCTCTATTCTCTTTTCAATATTCTCTGATCTTGTTTGAATATTTTGAATTCCTTGCATAATCATCTGCAGGGTCACTTTTTCTTGTTCTTTTTCTTGCCTTAACATTGTCTGTATTGAACGTTGTCCTCCAGATGGTGGAGAGGAAGTAGAAGTTGAGGAACCAGGAGCTGTTAATTTCCTACTCATTTCGAGTGATTCAAAATCTTCAGGTTCTTCTAGACCTTAATCCAATTGTGAAATAACCAATTGCAGTTCTAAATAAAAATAGTAGGAAAAAAGAAGCCAAATAGTAATAATAATAATAATAATAATAATAATAATAATAATAATAATAATAATAATAATAATAATAATTTCTTCAGGTTCTTGTATACTTTAATCCAATCAATTGGTTAGATAACAGTAAAAATTCAAAAATGAAGGAAAAGACCATAAACACACACAAAAAAGAAAAAGTTGTAAAATCCTAAAAAAGGTGGAAAAATGAAGAATAAAAAGCTAAAAAAAGAAAGGAAAAATTCTTCAGGTTCTTCAACACCTTAATCCAATTAAGAGGTCTCAAATATAAAAGGATGCATAAAAAAAAGAAGGGGGCAGAACTGGTGTCGCAACGATACAGCATGCGATCTTGGCGGTCTGAGATTGCTGCCGATATCTTTGCTCCTGGACGGTCCAATTGGATCTAAACTGTCCCGATGAAATGGTGAAAGTGAAGAGCACATCCTGTTGATCCCAGGGATACAGCAAAGTCCCTGGTAGATCCAGTAGAAGCTCTTTTTGCCAGCAGCAAAGAGGCAGCCCTTAAAGCTGCTGAAGTTGGGGCAACTCCAAAACGAAAGAGAACAGAAAGAGAGTGTGCTGGTTTGGTGAGAACTTTTTCTTTATCCTAAGATTTGAAAGAACAACCTAAGGAAAAGAAATAATCTATAAAAGTTTTGACAGAAGTGATTAAGCAGCGATTTTAAACAGGAATGTCAAAGTAATAATTTTTTTTTCTCATTGCTGGATTTTCTATACATGATTTTATATTTTGAAACTGGAGTGGTTTTTTCTTCTTCTTTTATTTATTCTTTTTTTCCTTTTTGATGTTATAATATTTTAGGCTAGAGACGCTGTTTTAGTTATTTTTTTAAATATCCTTTTCCCTTTTTAATTAATTTTTATTATGTCTTGTTTGGAAAAGGAGGGGGGGGAAGCGAAAGCAGAAGAAACTTTGTAACCGCCAACTAGATGCTTGGAAATATTCTCTCTTTTTTTTCTTGACCAGACAAAGCTGAGAAAGAACTGAGACTTCTTTTCAAGGACATTGCCTGTTTGATAAGATAGAGGGAAGAGTATGGGAGAGTATTATTGCAGGTGCTCTTCTGGGTTTCTATCAACAGCTGGAGTCTGGTGTTGAAGCTTATCGGAAAAGAAAAGGTGATAACTCTCTGGAGAAGAGAGTTAACAGCCTTGGATAATAAAACAAAGTGCAGTGTGCTCTTTTTGTTTTTTCTAAGCTGTGCTACCCCTCCTCATCAGTTCACTTTTTGTAATAGATATTTGGATTTTTGGCTCTTTGGAACTTGTCTTTGTTTTTTGTTTTTCTTGTCTTTGTAAGTTAAATGTTTATGCTTGCTTTTTATTTTAAAGGAAAAGCTTTAGTATTAATGATTCCCTTCCTTTTCTTTTTAAGGGAATAGCCTTTTTTCTCTCTCTCCCTTCCTGGTATTTTTGCCTTTCTATCTATCTTCCATAATCTTGAATGGTGTACAGTTAGATGGGTCCTCATGGATTCACAGCTCTTGTTCAAAAAGCAGGTGACAGCTATGGTTAGAATACCCTGGGTACACAGAGGTATCTACTTTGCCTATTGTGCCCATTATTGGATTCCAGATGTGGCTTCACAATGGACTGTTGCAATGCTCTCTACATGAGTTTGCCTTTAAAGGCAACTCAGAACCAGCTGATCCAGAATGCTGTGGTTCAGGCAGCAATGGGTATGTTGCAATATGCTCATGTGACATTAGAGTTCCAGAGCTGCATTAGCTATCAGCTACCTGCCATGCATAATTCATGTGCTGGTTATCAGCTATAAAGCCCTTCATGGCATAAGGTCTAAATATTTTGCCTGCCCAGTGGGGGTTTCTGGTTTCGCGTGGCTTCGGGGCAGCAGGAATTCGCGACAGCTCGTGATTCCTGCTGTGCTAGCCGCCGAGGTACCCCCGATCCAGATGGGTCAGGGGGATATGGCTGCCCTGTAGGAACAGCTGAAGAGAGAGGGGAGTCGGGCAGGGGGTTGGGGGTGTCGCAGACCCCTCCCCCTCCGGAAAAACCCCTTTTTCCCAAGGCGGTGGAGCGGCGGTCAGCAATGGCCGCCACGAAGAAGCCAGCAACCGGGTAAGATTGCGCTGGAGGAAGTAAGAAGAGTGAAAGTGCTGTCTGAGCCGGGTCAAGTAACATCTTGCAAATTGGCTGGAACTGAGCTGTCTGAATTGCTGGAGGATACATTGTATCCCTAAGAAGATCGAAAGCGGCGGAGAAGCTGTTAAAAGGAACTTTTTTTTTTTTCTTCACTCTCCCACCCCATGGAAACAGCAGATATGTTTGGATATACTGGACATTGAAAGTGAATTGTTTTGAGAGGAAAACCCTTGTTGGAGGTATGGATTTCTGATTATTTAAAATTGATATTGTAAGTGGGAAGGGAGAGAAAAAAAAATTGGAGCAGAAGCTGAAAAAGGAGGAGATTGCCTAGAATCCCAAAGAAAGGTATATGGTAATTGGACCTCTTTGATTAAACATTAACCCCAGAAAGAGAAAGAGAAGAAGGAAGAAAAGTATTAATTTTTGGAATTTTTTTTTTTGAATTATTCTTGATTAAAAATATTTGTGGTTGTTTTGGGAAAAGTTTCTTTTTTCATGATGGCATCGCTTGTGGATGAACTAAAGACTGAATATCAAAAATATAAAAAAGAAGATACTTTGGGCAGTTTGTTTCAATTCTTAGAAATGGCGTTATGTACTTATGAAAAGTTGATTACGCAGCAGAAGGACTGGGGCAAAGAAGAAGAAGAAGCCATCTTTGATGAACAATGGGTTCTTTCCGGGGAGGAGGAGAAAAAGGATAAGAAAAAGGAGATTTTAAGAATTATAAAAACAACCAAAGAAGAGAAAAATGAGCGGAAAGGTGGAGGCAAGGTTAGGAAGCAAAGGAAAGGGAGTAAGAAAAGGGAGGAGGAAAGACAAAGGGGTAAAAAGGGCAAGGAGAAGAATAAGCAAAAGAGAAAGGGGGAGAGGAGAAGCCTCAATGAGGGGAAGCAAGATCTAAAGAAAAAAAGTTTATTCAGAGACAATGGGTGAATTTAATTTAGGATAAAAGAGGGATTCTGGAGGGTACATAAGATTGTGTTTTTTATATGTGTATTTAGAGTATAAAATTTATTGTGTAATTTTAGAATCTTTTAAATAGAATCCCAAGAAAAATTGTCATATGAAGTATTTTTAAGTTAGGGTAATGAGTTAAAGGTGTCACTCCAGTTAGTGTATAGGAGAAGTATAGTGAAAGAAAAAAGATGAATGGATAGTTGGAAATAGAACAGACAAAGAACGTTATTGAAAATGGAAATATGATTTGGAAGGATATATAAAGGTTTTGTTATTTTTTTTTTTGTATATTGATAAAAGGCAATAACATTTTAATCAATAAGAAATAATTTGGATGAAAAGGAGAAGCTGGAATAAGATATGAAGTTAAATAGATAAAGTATTGGTTTGTTCTTTAATTATTATTATTTTTTCAGGAAAGAATTTATAAGCTGTTATGCTCTGATTGTTTATGCACTGTTTTTGTAAAACTGATAAAATTGGTTTATATATATAAAAAAGAAAATGATAATAAGATATGGAAGGATATATAAAGTGAATATGATGTTTGAATTTGTGTCTGTGTGAAGAGTTTCAACCCGGGATCAGGCAGCCTTCAGAAAAGATGTTTTAGTTTTGTTTATGTTTTGTGTTTTGTATGTTTATGAAAGGCAATAAAATTTTAATAAGCAAGAAATATAATTTGGATAAAAGGAGAAGTTTGGATAAGATATGAAGTTAAATAGATAATGTAAATATTGATATTACAATTTGGAGTTATGTTCTATTGGCTTTCTTCTTTAAGTATTATTATTTTTTTTTTTAGAAAAGATTCTTCAAGTTGTTATGCCTGGATTGTGTATTGTTGTTTTTTTTGTAAAATTAATAAAATTTGTTTTTAAAAAAAAAAGAGGGACATCTTAGGTAGGATTCCAATAAAGGAAAATATTTGTTAAAAAAAAAAAAAATTTTGCCTGCCCAGTAAGAGTGACCGACTTTAATATCATATATGAGTCGCAGTGGTTAGAGTGCAGTACTGCATGCTACTTCTGTGGCTGCTGGCTACCTGCAATTTGGCAGTTCAAATCTCACCAGGCTCAAGATTGACTCAGCCTTCCATCCTTCCGAGGTGGGTAAAATGAGGACCCAAATTGTTGTGAGCAATGTGCTGACTCTGTAAACTGCTTAGAGAGGGCTGTAAAGCACCATAAAATGGTATATAAGTCTATGTGCTATTGCTATCATCTAGTAAGACTTAGGAAGTGTGCTTCTCTGTCATGTCACCTGCTCTCTGGAGGAGCATCCCCTGAAATCTGTACAGCTGCCACCATTATAGGAAGTCACTGAAAATCTAGCAATTCTTCAGGCCTTAGGGAGAGGTGATAGTGTCAACTTTTTGTAGGTTTTTTTTTTAATGGATCACTCCTTCTGGATATCTCTAAATTATAAGATAAATCAAACTAAATTGAGCAGAAAGGCTGTTTCTCTCTCTCGATGTCAGAGGTCTAGGTTTGCAAAGGTGAGAGGGAATTTTGTGGAGCCTCTGAAAGGAGACAGAACCCTTCTCCATTCAAAAATATTTCATTTCAGAGCACCTTCAAAAGTGCCACAGTAGTCAGTAGATTTATACTAACAGAGATTTCCCCCCTCCCTTTCAGTTAAGAAGCTTTTCTGCGGCATTTTAATCTCTTTCACTCAACAGTAGCTGACATTAGGATTGGACTCAAAGGTGAGGTGATGGTTATTTGTTAAGCATGCATTCAATTTCCAGAGGATTTTCTGAATCAGCCATTACAAAGATTGCATATTGCAAAGTCCATTGGGATGGAGTACAGTGTCTAAACAATTTCTCCCTCATGAAAAGACCCTCCATTCAGATCCAGCTATTTACCATGTTCTTCCATGCAACAGTGCTGCTCATTTTGCTGCTTCCTGGTGAGAATAAATGAAAGGAATATTGAACTCTTTAAGATATTTAAGATACCTGCTCCTCATCATGACATCAAGATATAAAGCATGCTTTCCCTACTTGCCGATCCATACAAATGTATAACTAAAATTTGAAAATGATTTCCCACCTCAAAGATTAAGAAATCTGCCTGTAGCAAGGCTAATGAAACATGGACCCAATTAACATATATTTAAGCAGCTTCATCTAATTTGCAATTGTCATATTTTCCAGGTACATTACATCCAGGCTAGTTTTTATAATATAACCTGAAAAACTCAACAATAGGTTTTATATATGTCACTGGAGAAACAGCCTTTCTGCAGCTTGTCTTTGAAACAAGAACAATCTTCATGAATAAAAATCCGAATTTAAAATAGGTCATAAATGACTTGGGAATACTACTGAGAAGAAAAATGAATCTTATCTTTGACTGAATACTGTACTTACACTCTGCTGCATGCTTTGTCATGTAAACTCTCAGATTATGTTTTTATAAAAGTTGTTGTGAAAATAAAACAAAAATAAAAAATAAAAAAGAAGTGCATCTCCATAAATAAATTGTACAAACTGAGTTTTAATTATTTTTAGGAAATTAAATTGAATGTAGAGCTAATTATTCATCCTGGCATGTCTAGGCAGGAAAGAATTCAAATTAAAAGCAGAGTTAGAATATTATCTTGGGACAATATTATCATAAAATGGAAATCTAATTCTCTAAAATCTTGTTTTACAGTGATAGAATAGTGACTCCTCTAAGTGCGAGAAAAAGCAACAAATACATTTAATACTTGCCCATTTTCAGAATCCAGAGTTAAAGCTAAGGCCTTACCATATTCTCCCTATGAATGAAAAAGATATTTTGCAGTTGTTTAAAAAGTTTTTGCATGGTCGGCAAGGTTTGTATTTAAATTACATGCAAAATCTGACCTATTAGAATAGGAATTGGCAGAGGAAATTGTGAAAGAACCAATGCTAGCCTGGGCAAAAAACTTCAGTTACAATATAGATCTGGACGATTGGGAGGAAATCTGGCAAAGGAATTTTACATTAACAAAATCAATGCCATACAAGGAAAATCTATATAAAATGATATATAGGTGGCATATGGCATCCTCTAGATTAGCTAATATATATCCAACAGCAAATCCAAGCTGTTGGAAATGTAAAGAGAAATTTGGTACCTATTTCCACCTTTGGTGGACATGCTCTGAGAGTAAAAAATATTGGTAATAAAATATAATAGATAATATAATATAAAATAAAATAGATAAGAATATGGATAGAAGAAATTATTTAATGCGGACTGGAGTGGAAACCAGAACTGTTCCTCCTGAGGATGATTAAAGGGGACTATCTTCCCAAAGTGAGATGCCTGATTATCCATTTACTAACAGCGGCACAAATTTCTTTGGCGCAATATTGGAAAAGGCCCAATATACCACCGATGCACATTATTATTCAAAAAATTTATGAATGTGCTGAAATGGAGAGGCTCACACTCAAATTAAATGGGAAGGATGATTCAGAGTATTACCTGGTCTGGGATAAATGGTACAGCTGGGTAGAATGCAAGTAAAAGAATGTATAGAATAAATGAACCCAAGAAATATATTATATATAGGTTGTATATATTGAATGTATAAAATAATGGTTTCAATCTTCTCTCCTACTACATAAACACTATGAAGGATTTATTGATTAAATAATACAGTTATAATCCAATAGTAATAGTAGAGTAATAGGTGTTATTTATTAATTAATATGTAATCTGTAAGAGATAAGGAATACTTGCCAATTATTATTTATTATTGTTTACAATGAACTATCGAACCTAATAGCCAATGTAATAGAAAGAAATATGTTTACTGTTTTATTTGTATGTTTACTATTTTTTATTTCTGTATGTTTGTATGTTTGTATCTTTTTAATCTTTTGCAAATAAAGTTCATTTTAATAATTAAAAAAATAAATTACATGCAAAATCTGGTTTGCCTTATCATTTCAAACAGAAAACAAAATAAGGAAATCCAAAGTATATTGTAGAATCCTGAGAGTTGTCCTATAAGTTGTCCTTCTAAATGTTAGAAGTGTGAATTTTCCAATGGGGAGAATCCATTGCCAAGACCGACTTGACACCAATATTTTCTTCTGGTATAAATATGGTTGCAGGGGAAAGTACGCATCCAAGAGAGATGCATATATATTTTTTTCAGTACAACAGATGGTTGGTATTTCCTTCTGTTAGTTCCAAGATTATTTCAGTCTTTAGATATATCCCACATAAAAATAGAACTATATGCATGCTCAAAGCAATTTTCTGCTTATTATTTGTGGGAAAGAGTCCTGAAATGTCAAGGGTAAAATGTATGTGGCTGGTATCGTCACAATAAATGCTTTCTTCTAAATATTAAATATTGTTCAAACACAAGGAAACTGCAAACTTACCTAGGAAAGAGTCAGCTCCCCATCTTTCCTCTGAGCTCTAGCAATCTGGGGATAGGATGCTAAGCCTAGAATTTAATCACAGGCCTCTGAAAGAACCTCTTCCCAGCTGTCTGGGAAGGTTCTCCAGCTAAAAGCCATGAACTAGATTCCATTCTGAAAGTTCCTCGGTGCTCCCTGAGCCTGGCTGTTTCCTTGCAGATGTTTCATTACCCAACCTAGGCAACATCTAGTCACTGTTGATGTTCCTTTCTAGTTTGGGCAATGAAATGTCTGCATGAAAACAACCAAGCTCAGAGAGTACCAAGGACCCCACATTTCAACGCTGAGTGACACACATTTTCCTTTACTGAGATTCCAGTCTCTCCTGCAACACAAGACAAAATGGTGATGGAGGAACACTCGCGGTGAGCACAAGGAGGAGGTCTTATCTACAAAAGCCTACAACAGCCAATAAGAAATGGGCAAATCTTACCCCTGATCAGGTGATTGACCACAACATCATTAAAGTTTTGCAGATCCTGTGTATAGTAAAATATATCAGAAGGGGGAAACACCACTCTGAAGCTAAAATGCCTAAGTATTAATTCCAGCTTTCTCTGTGAAAGACAAGGGATAGTTCAGGGTGATATTTAGCTGAGTATCTTCATGCCATGGTTACATATGAGGATGAGCCTATGCCTGAGGTAGATAATGGCAGTCCAGATTTATAAATTCAAGTGTCTGCCAAAAACTACTAATTGGCAGGTGTCATTAGGGTGGCAGATATATCAGATGAGCAAGAGGGGTTAACCATACCCTGCCTTTTTTTTTCCCACTGAAAATTTCCATTGAAAAAAGTTGCTTTCCTGTTGTAACCAGGTTTATGGACAGATTAAGAGAAGCAAAGTATTAAAGATGAAGGATTTCTGCTCTGCTTGATGCCTTTTCATTTCACATTGTATCTTTTCTTCATAGCTTTCAATTTGGAAGGTAAAATGGAAGATCCAATTCAGCCTAATTGATATGCTCCTCTCCTCCTCCACCTCCCTTTTAACGTGTCATAAAATTGATTCCTATACATTTCAGATACGACTCTACTTATAGTTTTGCTCGTTTGCTTTTGTTTTGAATTCTCCCAGTTGATCACTGGGTTGAAACAAAATATGATGGCATACTTACATGGTAACATCCAGTCTGACCCCAAATCTACAAAAGGAGAGATGGGAAGGGAGAGGGCTATATAAAGCAAAGCACAGCCAGTGTTAGTTTTATTCATTGCAAGATTCCCAGGACAGAAATATGGAGAATATAAACAGGCAATTGCCTCTTACTGGTATAAGATTGGATAATGAGCAAGCAAATTACCATTACACAAAGGCAGATAAGGGAAGAGAGGGAGCTGGAACTGAAACCAAGGAAGACATAGACATAGGAATGGCTTCAACAGTCTGTTACTACTATCTATTTCCATCATTCTTGAGTTGCAATAAAGATTTAGTCCTAGCTGTGTTGTGTTGAGTCCCTGTGAAGCTGCAGCAAGTTAATTACTACCTTGGGGCATCTTGACAAGCACGAAGTCACTAAATGCTCAATTTTCCCCTTGACTTTTGTTTCTTGTGCTGGTTTTTCCCACAATGGATCTGTAAAGAAGACAACTCAATCCAGAGCAAAGGAGTGTCTCTATAAGATGTGTTTGTGGGTGGGGCAAACAGCAACTCATGGGCATTTTCATTTTATCTTCTTAGCCCATCTCCCTGAAAACACAGAGCCCCTCAAAGCTTAATTTTGATTTGAAAAAATTTGAGGTCCCCAGACAGATGTCTCCTGAATTGTTGCAGAATTGGATGCATCATTTTAGAGATGCCAGAAAGATTGATGTTCTTTTTTAAGGTTCACACTTTGTTTATGAGCCTCTCCTCCTCCTCCAGCCCACTGAGATATCATGAATGGCAGGCTAATTTATCATGACCATAATGATGGAGCAGTTCGAACTTAAAGAACTTGTTTCAGAAACAAAACACTTTTTATATTGATTTTTAATTAACCCAAATAGTAATTGTTTTGCTTGATCCTTATTTTCTATACTATTTTATAGACAGAAATAGGAATCTGTTAACAAATAATTAATCATCAGCATGGTGATAGCAAGTTACAATGGTGAAACAGGTTTCACAAGGAAAGTTGTGTATATGCATTAATTCACCTTCCCTAAGTTTAGGGTAAATGCAGTTTTATCTGAATTGAAATCAGGGGCAAATCTTTAAACTTAGTTTTGACAGCTGGGTCTTGAAGTGTATGAGGGAGAATATATTGCACTGTTGACCAGGCAACACATACACGCACACACACACACTTTCTAAAACCCTACTGTCTTGTATTAATAACAGGTTCAAACTGTATAGAGGTTTCACTTTGCTTGGCAAGGAGCTACATCACCATTGCATCCATATACATTTCGTTAGGTGTTTTAAGGGGGGCCTTGAATACCACAATTGGCTTAATGGGCTGACTTTCAACTTTGGATCTTACAGTTTTCCTTAGGTAGACAAGTATACCTTACATAGTTTTGGATGCTGCAGGTCCAAACACAAATTTTAATTACTGGATGCTCTCAAGTCAAGATGTTGCTCCTGAAAAAGCAATTCATGCTATTGCAGAGGGAATGTGACTGTGGTTACCTCCATTAATGAACCTTTCATTGGCACAGTGGAATCCTTTGCTACTGAGGAAACTCCCTCCTATTGGTGCAGATATCACAGACTCTTTTGTCATATCATAAACACCTTTATTATTCCCTGTCTAAAGTTGTTCAAAGAAGATGGTCTGTTTAAATCACTGCCCTTGGTTTTCTCACTTCAGAAAATATTTTAATACTTTATTTTAACATGATGGGAGATAATGATTCTCTTTATGCCTTTAAATCAATTGGTAACTATGCATGCTAATGCTCAAATTTGCAATAAAATAAAGCTTAATACATTGAAAGATCTAAGGTCTCTAATAATGCATATATCTAGTTCTAGTAGATAGCTCCTCAGAATACGTTTTCAAGGCTTCTCTTGAGGTTCCAGTTTTGAACAAAAGCCTCTTTGAATATGGAATTATTTGAATTACTTATGCTATATTTCTTAAAAAGCTGACCATTACATGTTCAGCCTCTATTATTTTCTACAAGCTTCTCAAGATAAAATTAGGTGGTCTCAAGATGAGAATGTGGGATAGAAGATGACAATGACAGCTTGGATAAATAGAAAGCCTGGTTCTTTAATATCAAACCCATCCCACCCCCCCAAATAATTTTTATTAAAAATGACATAAATTATGTATTAAGAATTGTTCCACTTAATATAACAGAGACCAATAGATTATACACCAATTACAATTTTCTGCTGCAAAGTGTATTATTGTTAGCATCCCTTTTCATCTGAATAGAAAAACAAACTTTGGACTAGTCTGGGTATAATGATTTTGAGTCTAGACTAATTATTTAAATTAAGTTTTTATCAATTTGTCATCTGAAAGTAAATAAATATAACATCATCTCAGCATTCCATATAAGGAATACATTAATTAATTTGGTCAAAATTCAGCCTTGCCCAGATATTATTTTTATATGCATTGCAGGAACTTGACCTAGGTAAAGTTGAGTCAACCTTTACCATTCTACTCTGTTACTTTGAGGATGAGATGTAGAGGTTTTTCACATTATTTTTCAAATATCTAGTAAGCATTTCTTTTTATTTTCCAATAGTAAATTTATGCATCCTTTAATTGCCTAATCTGAATTCAGTTCATCAAAATTTCCTGAACAAGTTCTTTAGTACCAGAAGCTAAGATTATGCGAAAGGTATCCAAAACAAACTTTGATGCATTATAGTCCTTTTGACAGGTATAGTCATGCTTCTCATCTCACTATAGCATAGAAACAATGTTATCCTCTATTATTGAACTACTTTTTGTTGTTGTCGTCATCTCTTCTGAAGAATATTTAGCAAATGTGACAATTTAGGGTAAATCATTTTATCCCAGAGCCTAAGAACTATCCAAGTACTGCTATAATCATTTTGAAGCTCTAACAAAGCTGCTTTTTGTTTATGTGATGTTGTGAGATCTAATAGTACTAATTTTGTGAGTTGTTTTGACAATTACATTGCTATAGTAAGTGGGTTACCCCAAAGTTCTGTTTTAGGTCCAGTACATCTTCATCAATGATTTGAATGAGGGGATAGACTCATCAAATTTGCAGACGATACCTAGCTGGCAGGAATAGGCAACACTCCAGAAGATAGGCTTAAGATACAGAAGGTTCTTGACAGACCTGAACACAGGGTGCTATCTAACAAAATGAAATTCAATGTTGGAAAAAGTAAGGTTTTACAGTCAGGCAAGAAAAATCAAATGCACAGGTACAGTATATGTGGTACCTTGCTCAATAGTAGTAACTGTGAAAGAGATCTTAGAGTCCTAGTGGACATCCATTTAAATATGAGCCAGCAGTGTGCTGCAGCTGCCAAAAAAGCCAACACGGTTCTAGGCTGCATAAACAGAGGGAGACAATTAAGATCACTTGAAGTGTCAATACCACTTTATAATGCCTTAGTAAGGCCACACTTGGAATTCTGCATCCAGTTTTGGTTGCCATGATGTAAAAAAGTTTTGAGCCTCTAGAAAAAGTGCAGGGAAGAGAAAGAAGATGATTAGGGGACTGGCCAAAACATATAAAGAACGGTTGCTGGAATTGGATATATCTAGTTTAATGAAAAGAAGGACTAGGGGTGACATGATAGCAATGCTCCAATATTTCAGGAGTTCCCACAAAGAAGAGGGAGTCCACATGTTCTCCAAAGGCAGGACAAGAAGTAATGGATGGAAACTAATCAAGGAGAGAAGCAACCTAGAACTAATGAGAAATTTCCTGACAGTGGAACATCTTGCTTCCAGAAGTTGTGAATGCTCCAAACAGTGGAAGTTTTAAAGAAGAGATTAGACAACTATTTGTCTGAAATAGTATAGGGTTTCCTGCCTGAGCAGGGGGTTGGACTAGAAGACCTCCAAGGTACCTTCCAATTCTATTATTCTATTACCTTCCCTTCTATTCTATTATCTCTAATTCACCAATAATCATGGAGAAGTGTTAGTCGTTTTAGTAAAAAAAATATCTGCATTCAGATTGTTAAGTCCCAATACTTTTTTTGAGTTGCTTTAGTATCATTTAGTATTGGCACATCTATAAATAAAATTTGATTTTCCTCAACTATGGATGGAGGAGGCAGTTTGAGATTATCTGGTTGGGACTGGAGATCAGGTCAATGATCTACTCAGCTTTAGTTGGTCTGGTAAGTCTGCTGTGAGACCAATGGTGGGATTCAGCAAGTTCACAACACTTAGAGAGATGGTTGTTAACTTTCTGAGCAGTTTGGTAAACTGGTTGTTGGAAGAAATCTTTAGGGTTTTATTAATTCACAATCAAAACATAACTAACCAAAACACAAAACATAAAACTTCTTTCGAAAAGTGGCTTAGCCCCGGGTTACATCTTTTTTTACAGACCTAAATCAAGTTCATGCTCACCTTATACACCATTCATATCTTATTAACCATTCTATATTTTCTATATAACTTCTCCCTTCTTTTCACTCTCTTAATTATATTTTATGTATTTCATCTTGTTTCAAAATCATTATGTTTGTATCTTTTGTCCGTTCTTTTCCAATCGTCTATTTATCTCTTCTCTTTAGCAAAGAATTTCCCCTGTAATCACTTTTAAGGTGTGACGCCTTTCCCTAAAGTAACACTTAAAATAATACATAATTTCTATCCTGATTCTGCTTAGTACATTCTACATGTTGCATTTTGAAAAAAAAGAATAATAAACTTATAATATATATAATTTCCATTCTAATTCTAATTCTAATTAATAGTATAACTAAGCATTAATCAATTATCAATTATTTTGATATTCTATTAAATATTGAGATCTATCATTATAAAACATTTTAATGTTTTAATATTTTGTTAAATCTTATAATATTCCAAAAGACTATTTCAAATGCAAATACTACAATACTATCTTATGTACTCTTGCAGAATCTTTCTTAAATTATACACTGTCCTTTATCCTTTATCTCTAAAAAAAAAAATCTTGTTTCAGACCGTGGCTTTTGTTGTTGCGGTTGTTAAATTATTTGAATCCCACCACTGTGTGAGACCAAGCTCTTTGGTCCTGTGGTTGGGGGGACAGCATGAGGGAATCAGGAGGCAAACTGAAACCCAACCTCTGTAGCCATTGTAGCGAATTATTTTTTATTATGTATGTATGTTTTGTCACAGGTAGATTTATCAAACAATCTCAACATGATTAGACCAAGAGACTGTGCAATCCCAACCTCCTGAAGATGAACACTGCATATTCACCACTCCAGCTCTTAAACATAAATTTGATTCATGCCATGTTAGATATTGAGTGACCATTAGTCCTATAAGGTAGACCTGACTAAAAAAACAGACACTATGTGGTCCTAAAACTATTTTTATTAGTACTGTTATAGTAACAGAAACTCCCCCTCTCCTTTTTCCCCCCCACGTGAACTGGCAGGCAAGTCTATCTGAAGTATTTTTGAATTTCTTTGTATGGAGCTCAAGCCACATTCATCTGATTATTGCCTTGGGTTTATGTATTTTCTGTCTGTCAAGGACACTCAGAAGTTCCTCCCAGTTCCCAGGTAAAAGGAAACTCCAGCAAAAGCAAGCTATGTGATAGTCCCTAAAATGGCAAATCTGTGGTTCGACTTTACTTCACAATGAATATGGACATTCGTATGTTAGAATGAACCCTTCTCCAAAGAATATTTCCTACTTGCAACAGGAATTATCTTTTGAAATACAGTTTATTAATATGTTACTTATGTATAAAGAATGTTTTTTTAAAAAATAGTAAGATACGCATGCTTCCACATGCTATCTATGTTGAGGGCTATAATCCTATGGAGTTTACCACTTCAATAAGGATTAAGTTTGAAATTCTTCAACTCAGATCATCACTGAATCCAAACAACAGCAGTTTCTTAGCTCAGGATCGCATACAAACATTATGTCTTGTAATATATTCCTTCAGCATTATTCAAGTGTTTACTTAAGATACAGATCCCAAGAAGATGAAAATCTGACCTTCAAAGTTAACCTTGGAAACTTATATGTGATAAATAATTAATGGAGTCAAGAGGATATATAATAAGCTAGGTTTAACCTTTGCAGCTGAAGTATAAAATATATCTCCTTCTGTTTACACTGCTGAAAATCTGAGTCTTGGTCCTCAACAACTTAAACCTTTCCCTAGAATATTTGCTTTGCAAAAATTCCCTCTCTCTTCTCCACTCCCTCTCCCAACTACATAGAGAGGTGTTTTCAAAAAGAAATAAAATCTGCATTAGAAGTGCTCTACTCTTTATTAAATCCTTATGTCACGAAGAGGGCTTTTGAGCTGTAGCTTGTGCCTTCTCATTCTGGTCTCATTAAGATTAGGCCCAGCAGTGTCTGGAAGAAGCAAAACAAGCATCATGCTGTCCCATTGCTCAATCCTTTCCTTTTATATGTATGTGATGATGGTCCATGTATACAAAAGGAATGTATTGCAATACTTCATGTTATATTTAAGTAACCAGTGATATTATAAAGCTATGTACAATGCAGGAAATAGTTAACTGCACCCAATAAGGTGACTATGTTTTTGTTAACTTTGCATTCATCTCCCTGTCTTCAGGTAGCAGGTTGGCTGGTTCCTTCTTAAATCCTCTTTGCAGTATTTTTCATTAGGTATTAATATATGCTACTGTGCAGATAGGCATGGGAACATTTATTTAAAAGTTAATGAATGAATTCATTCTGATTAAAATCAAAAAGGCGAAATAAAAACCAGCAGAGTACAAAAAGTAAAAAAGAAGAGAAAAGAAAAAGAAGGCCACATGGCAATTTGCTGCAATTTGGACCCACTGGGAGTAGATATGCAGTTGCCATGACACCAAACTTCTTTCTAGCAGAGAATTAGGAGCCAACAGCCACCATATTATGACTAAGATTATTGCTACCTATGCCACGCTCCCTTTTCTACCTTTGCCAGGGTTACAGGAGGTTTGGAGAGGTAAACAGATGGGTGAAGTGGATATTGGCACCTGCTAATATTATTGGCTCCAACCAGGGCCTTCTAATATAGGGTTGCCAAACAAGCTGTCATGGCAGTAGGGGGGGAATCTAGGGCTGAAACCAGTCAAGACTGCAATCCCATTTTGTACATGGATTGATGCATGCACAACACTATAGGACTTACAAGCAGATGGCTATGATGGTTGTTTTGATTTTATTGATCCCATCCTCCTGTGGATATTGTTGTTGTTGTGTATGTACCATAGTTAATAAAGTATGAGCTTGAGGTAAAGTGCAGGGTTCTGGCCCTGCACTTCTGATTGGCTGTTAGGCAGCCAGATCGGATTGGTTAGTTCTTAGGAATCCGATTGGCCCTTAACAGAGGATTATTATTAGTTTAAAGTGCTAGCGTTCATAGCTCGCTATTGGACAATTCTCACAAGCGTTGCCTATATAAGGCAGGGTTCACTGTTATTGTTTTGAGAAGTCACTATGCAATAAAGAGCTGAAAGTTCACATTCAAAGACTGTCTCCATTTACTCCAACCCATGTCCAAATACTTAACAGTTGTAGTGTGATTTTCCACTGCTGAAAACTATAGTGCTTTATTTCCTGAGATCCAAGGTGCCAAATAAACTGCCAGTAATGAAGAAAGACTTATGCTTGTCTTTGCAAGTCCAGTTGAAGCTGGTAGGATGTCAAAGCTGCAACTGTGTTCATGTTGAGAAGGCATTCCAGGGAACTGACTGGGATTTACTACTTAATAGATATGAAAATCAGGCTAATTAGATTCCCTAATAATTACATTAATGTTTGACTCCAAGCAGTCAGATGGTATTCTGTATTTTATTTTTTCTTTTGTGTTTTGAATAGGAATACATACTGTAGTTGTATTTTCACACATGTATTTCCATGCATAGTATCTGTGGAAATTCTCAGTCATCCAGGGTCATAGTTGTCTCAAAGATGCTTTTCAAAAGGGAACTGAACTGTTTTTTCTCTGAGGAAGAAGGATAAGTGAAACATTTTGTTCTTCCTTGAGGAAAAAAAACAGTCCAATCACCTTTTGAAAACATGTCTTTGAGACTTCCATGCATAGCATTGTGCATGCTTCTGTTGGAATACTTGGAGCTTGTCCCATTATTTCTTTTTTCTTTCAGTTACAAGGTAGCCCTACAATTGAGGGGTAAATTCCTAGTGTTAAGTCTGGAGCATGGGTGCGAATGATGGAGACAAGCCGGTAGAACAGTGAACTTCAAATTCTTTATTTACATATTGTGACAGTTCAACTGGAGGGCTGCTATAGCCTTCCTTATATAGGCAACTTTTTAACTATTCAACCAATAGCAAACCTGGAGCGCTAGCTCCGTTAACTAATGGGATGGCCTGTTAATGGCCAATCAGATGCTCCTGAACGGACCAATCCGATCCTGCCATTAACAGCCAATCAGAAGTGCAGGGCCAGAACCCTGCACTTGACTTCAAGCTCAAAATAACTTTATTGGTATTATTCATTCACAACACCCCTTTCCCCCGGCTTCTGCCCATAGGGCGCGGTTACATAGTCCTTCAGGTAGGACGGCTGTTTTATTAGTCTTTTCGATTTTTGCAAAGTGCCTGGCGGTTGGCTGCACTTCTGCTGAGGTAGATCGTTGTTTATCGGTAGGGGTGCCTCTGGTTTCGAGTTCGCATTCCCATCGTCATCAATATCACTGGCCACTCCCTGAGGTGAACTCACTCCGGTCCCTGGTTCCTGTTCCTGCGTTTCAGTTCCATTATCAGTCTCTTCGAAAAGGTTTCCCTCTAATTGTAATTCGCTTTCCTCTGTATTTCCCCCCCCCCCCCAGTTTGGTCATTCGGAAATGCGAGACAGTAGCCGCAATCGTTGTTGATCTATGTGGCGTTTCCAAAGTCTGTCGTCAGGGCACTGAACGAGGTATGATCTTGGGCCGGTTACGCAGATTACGGTCCCACAGCGGATCGCCCAATAAGTTTTTAGCGAATACTAAATCACCTACCTGGAAGGTACGGCATCGGCCGCTGGATCCGAGTGGCTTTTCCGGTTCGTAGGCTGGGTGTAACCAATCGAGGTGGGAATGGAGCTTTCGTCCCATTAGCAGCTCGGCGGGAGTTTTGTTGGTGACGCTGTGAGGTGTGATGTGCTGCAGGAAAAGAATCCGGTTGATTTTCTCGTCGATGTTGTCGTAGTCTATCTTTTGGAGAGTCTTTTTGATGAATTGTACCATGCGCTCAGCCCTACCGTTGGCAGCAGGGTGCGCAGGCGAGCCGTTGGAATTGAAGGTCTTGGCGCCGGATAGTGGGGATGAGTTGCTTGAGGGTCTTCCATGAGACC
Organism: Hydrophis major; assembly: GCA_033807585.1. Lineage (NCBI taxonomy): Eukaryota > Metazoa > Chordata > Lepidosauria > Squamata > Elapidae > Hydrophis > Hydrophis major. The sequence goes on from CM066330.1 coordinate 113,422,489, forward strand.
ATTGACAGAGACGATCCCGAGTCAACTTCCATTTGGCAAGGCCGATTTTCAATGTTCACGTTGACTCAAATTTTCTTAGCGTCTAGCGAAGAGGCATGGCCAATAGTGAGTGTTTGGTGGGCCTCTTCTCGTCTCGCTAGACGACTCACGGGTCAGTTTCTGTAGGAGTGGTTTACTGGTTCTCACCTTACAGGGCGATTCCCTGTCAATTGGCAGAGATTGGTTCCTTTCGAGGTCTGGCTGGATCCGAGGAGGCTTCGGCAGACCCGTCCAATGTGGCCTCGTTTCCCGCACTCATGGCAGAGCGCGTCACGGAATTTACAGTCGGAGCGGTAATGGTTGGCCCCGCAGCCAGCGCACGGTTGCTGGGACTTTGGGTATTGGTCCCAATCGGACTGCAGGCGATGGACCTCTTCTTCGTCGCTGTCTGACGATGAAGAGAGGTCCTCATGATAGGCCGTCTTTAGCTGCCTTTCTGCGTTACTTGAAACTTCGCCATCCGGTGGGTGTGCTGGAGCGTGATTTCGGCGTAGTTGGGCAGCCGACTTCTTGGTCACCTCTGCTGCTGTAGCTTCAGCTATGGCGTCTTTAAGGGTGATGTCGCCCTTTGCCATTATTTTGCTCTGTACATTTAGAGCGTCTTGCCCAAGGACTACTCGATCTTTCAAGGCCTCTTCTTAGTCGGTGAAATCACAAAGGCCTCCCAAGTTCCGGAGGTCTGCAACGAAATTGGCAACGCTTTCTCCTTTCCGCTGGTTCCTTTGATAGAACTCGTGTCATCTCACGAGCGTTGGAACGGTTGGTGCATAGTGGGCCCTTAGCAACGGTTCAAGGACATCCCAGTCCATGGCCTTCACTTCAGCCAGTTTCGCTAATGCCTTAGCCATTTTGAATACCGTCGGGCCGCAGTGCATTAGGAATACCGGCCATTTCTTCCCGGTTGTGGCATCCTTCAGATTATTCGTTTCTAAAAACATTTGAAAACGATCCTTGTAGGACTCCCAGTCCTCTTGAGCTGGATCGAATGGAGCGGGTGGTACTACGCCACCGGACATGGTTCCGCCATTGTGCGCTTCAGCCATGTGCTTAATTGTCTTAGTTGGCTCGGATATCACCCAATCCCACCCTCATCGCCAGTGTTAAGTCTGGAGCATGGGTGCGAATGATGGAAACTAGCCGGTAGAACAGTGAACTTCAAACTCTTTATTTACATATTGTGACAGCTCAACTGGAGGGCTGCTATAGCCTATAGGCAATTTTTTAACTATTCAACCAATAGCAAACCTGGAGCGCTAGCTCCGTTAACCAATGGGAATGTCCTGTTAATGGCCAATCAGGTGCTCCTGAACAGACCAATCCGATCCTGCCATTAACAGCCAATCAGAAGTGCAGGGCCAGAACCCTGCACTTGACTTGAAGTTCAAAATAACTTTATTGGTATTATTCATTCACAACACCTAGTATTAACAAAATTGCTTACTTTCTAATGTCAGCAATGTAAGCATACGAATATATTGGTGAATAAATTATTCAGTCAAGTGTTGTGTCTATATGAGGCAAAACTATAACTAGGCCGTCTTGTAAAATACTAATGAGTACTTCACTTATGGACACATATTTTAGCAGAAAAGCAACAAAGTAAGCACTTATAAAAGCCCAGTAGCAACCTGACTATTGCTGGAAAGAAACAGGATGCAAGCCAGAAAGTCTTGTTATAATGTTGGAGATCATGGTAAAGTGCATTACATTAGGCGTTAAATATTCCTAATTTTAGAGAATTTAAATATAGCACAGAAGGAGATTTAATTTCCCTTCAAAACCTATAGGAATGCAATACAGTATATCAGTTATGGTGAACCTTTTTAGTGTGGTATGGTGTGCTGAAAGCACAAGCACACGTGATAGCATGTGCTTGCATGTGTGCCAGCACCCACAATGCAATGTGCCCTGCCCCCCCGCGCATGCACATGCAACATCCCCCCTTACCTGCACTGCACATGCGCATGCCTCCCAGCTGATTTTCGGCCTCCCTGAGGTTTGAGAGAAGCCTCTGCAGCCTCGGGAGGCTGAAAGACGGGCCTTCTGGAAATACCAGAAGTGCCCGTTTTCAGCCTTCGGAGGGCTGCTGGAGCCTGGGGAGGCTGTTTTTGCCCTCCCGAGGGCTTGAGGAAAGTCTCTGCAGCCTTTGGAGGCCGAAAAACAACCCCATTTCATTACTTCCGGTATATTCCTTCAGCCCCCAGCTCCAGAAGACCTTCAAAGGTGAAAATGGACATCCAACCATACATTTCTCAACCAATGGTATGAAGGATCATTTCATTTCTCTTCTCTAATTCTGAAATACACTTCCAAAAAAACTAAAACTCACAAGGATGTCAAACTCAATTTCATTGAGGACCGCATCAGGGTTGTGTTTGACCTCAGGGGGAGGGGCAAAAGGGTGTGGCCGGGGTGGCCGTGGCCAGCTTGACATTACTCATGTCAGGGGCCACCTGGGGCAGCCCGGGCAGGGCTGAGGGGATACTCCTGCAGCCCTGTGCCAGTGAAAATGGAGCTGTGCATGGCCCACCCTAGCTCCGCTTCGCTAGCAGAGGCACCACAGGCTGGTCCTTTGCTATTTCCAGGGTCACCCTGAGGACCAGATCTGGCCCGCGGGCCTTGAATGGACCTCTGTTATAACCTATGGACTAAGAAAAAACCCAGTAGAAAAACTAACTATTCAAGAAAAGAAAAATTATAACGGGGGAGGGGGAGCCTACATGAAAATTTCTGCTAGGTTTTAAAATGCTACCTTCCCTATACTAAGCAAAAACCTTAACCTCTGTGCTGTTTCAGCAGTGTAGGTAACTATAGAAACAGTTGATTAAGCCATTTGTTGTATCTGCATATATGCATGCTTATACATTTTACTTCTGCATATAAGATTTCAATTTACCGTACATATCATTCACATGCATGCATACATGTATACAAATATGACTGGGAATACTTACCTTATCGTATACAGTATCCAGAAGGGTTAAGCCAGCCTTCTATCTGAACTGAATACCTATCAAGTTGTTCCCAACATGTCTCAGCCCAGAAAGGATTTTCTTAAACCAGCATAAAGTCAAGCCAGCAGCTCAGTAACAGCTTAAATAGTACTGAGAGGATTTTGTGCCTCCCTCTGCCTCTTTCTCTGCCCAAACATTTGAGCATATCAACAGGAAGCAAATAGAAAGAATTTGTGGCAAATTGCATCTGTAAAACAATCCCTGCAAAATCTGAAACAGAAGAATTGCAGTGATACTGATGCCACTTTACAAGCCAAATTAATTAATTTAGAATCCAAAAATCCAGGAAGCTTAAATGAAATAATGCTGTAGTATCACCAATACACTTGCAGAATTAAAGCTAATGGACTGAATGCTATTCTCTGCAATTTCTTATTGAGCTGGTTGCCGCATCAATTCTGCCTGTCAGTTCCTAGGCCAGACACTAATCTGTTGGCTCAAACATACGCAGTACACATTTTCTCTAGACCATGATGTGGCCGGGAACTAGGAAGATTACCCAGAATGCTCTCTTTCTGCTGAAGAGGGAAAGTATTTCTTCATAAACATAGATCCTAGCCAGAATTTGGGTATGGAGGCTAAGAGAAAAGAGAGAAGGAACATTTCTCTCTCAAGCCTTGGATTTAAATTTTTAATCTATAAGGATCTGGAAAAAGGAGAAGCAAGCAGGAAGCATTTGCTGCAAAGATCCTTTCTTTCTAAGATATTGGTAAACTTCTAGCCATGAATCTGCAATTAGGAACATATGTGCCAGATAAAATATTTATTGCCTCTAATATTATCACTAATATTTCTTTTATATATATATTATATACTAGCTTGATACCCATGCTTTGCTGTGAAACTATGTGGTTGGGCTTAGTTTGGGGGATGAAAATAAGGAAAAGAAAATTCTGCCTCTGCCTATCAGCATCCATTGGTATTTGTTAAGTTCTGCACATGGGCGCAAGGAATGGAGATGAGACGTTGAAAAGTGAACTTCAAACTCTTTATTAAACATTCTGAACAGAGCAAAACCCTAGGCAACAGCAGCCCTTTTATAGGCAAGCTGCTGCTCTAGTAACCAATAGGAAACATGGAGTGTTAACCCACTTAACCAATGAGAGTGGCTCATTAACAGCCAATCAGATTCTCCTGAACGGACCAATCTGATATCGCTATTATCGGCCAATCAGAAGTGCAGGGCTAGAACCCTGCTATTTTCTAAAGCTTTTGGTAACTTTATTTTAGTGTTTTATTAGTTCATAACACCCCTTCCCCCTGGGTTCCGTTTGGGGAGTGTGGTGACGTAATCTCTGAGGTATGAAGGTTGCTTTGACTGTTTATTGGATTTACGCTGTCCCATCAGTTCTTGTCCGTAAGCCTGTTTTGGCGGGGTGTTTTCGGGCAAGTCGGGTGCCAGTGGTTCCTCGTTGGAAGACTCAGTGCCGCTAATGTTCTCGTTGTTGTCCTCTGGCCCTTGCAGGCTTGCCTCTGTTGGGTTGTTCCTCTGTGGCGAGGCCACACCCATCCCTGATCCTTCTTCACTTGTTACGCCCAATGGCTGCCTTCTTTCGTTCCTGCTTTCTGGCATCTCGAATTCGGTTTCTTCGACATCCCCTCCCCCCTCAGTTTGGGAGTTACCAGAGTCACAGAAACTAGGTTGTAGCCTAGAGCAAAGCTGATCAATATGGCATTTCCATATTTTTCTGTTGCAGGTTTTCACCCGGTATGACCTGGGTCCAGTGGCTTGAATAACAGTGGCCTCGATCCACAACGGTTCGCCAGAAAGGTTTCTGGTGAAAACTAAGTCACCTATCTTGAATTCGCGGCATTTTCCGCTAGATCCACAGGGTTTCTCTGGCTCGTAAGATGGGTGAAGCTGGTTGAGATGGGAGCGGAGTTTGCGTCCCATCAATAGTTCCGCTGGAGTCTTGTTGGTGACGCTGTGTGAAGTGATGTGTTGGAGAAGGAGTATTCTATTTATCTTACCTTCAATGTCCCCATAGTCCATCTTGTAGAGGGTTTTTTTTAAACAAACTGTACCATGCGCTTGGTTCTTCCGTTAGCCGCAGGGTGCGCTGGCGAAGTTAGCGCATGGCGAATACCACGGTCCGCTAAGTATTGCTTAAAAGGAAGCACGGTAAACTGGTGTCCGTTGTTGGATACCAGAACGTCTGGCAGTCCATGCGTTGTGAATAATCTGTTCAACTTCTGGATGACGGACTCAGTTGTAGTACTTTTCATTTCGTGGATCTTGAGCCAGTTTGAGTAGGCATCCACTGTTAATAGGAACGTATGTCCCTTAGTAGGTCCCGCAAAGTCAATATGAATGCGGGACCACGGTCCCCGAGGTGTTTCCCATTCTGTCGGAGTTGCTTTTGGTGGGGCATTGCTAACCTCCTGGCACTTATAACAAGTCTTTACCCAGGCTTCGATTTGTTTGTCAATGCCCGGTCACCACGCGTAGCTTCGTGCGAGCGCTTTCATACGCACAATGCCGGGGTGGCCCTCATGCAGTGTCTTTAGTACCGCTCATTGTAACCACTCTGGGACGACAACTCTATCTCCCCACAGGATGCAGCCCTTTTGTGAAAAAAGTTCCGTTTGTCGATTCTTGAAGGGAATGAAATCGTCAGGGGTTTGATCTACTGGCCATCATCGTTTGACCCAGCTAAGAACCCGCTTTAAGATAGGATCGCGTTTTGTTTCGATCACGATATCTCTAGTGGTTAGCGGCGGTGAATGCAGCGTTTCAATCTGGAGTGTTGTAAGGGTTGGAGCTGGGTCATCAACGGTTTCCTGAAGTGGTGCACGGCTCAATGCATCAGCATGGGGAATAGCTTTCCCCGGGCGGTGCTGCAGCTTATAATTCTACACAGCCAAAAACTCTGACCAGTGAGTCATTCTAGGTGATAATATATAAGGGGTTGGCTTGTCTCCCGCTATAATCCCCAGCAAAGGTTTGTGGTCGGTAACAATAGTAAAAACTCGTCCATCAACATATTCATGAAACCGTTTAACAGCAGATACAACAGCAAGAGCCTCTTTATCAATTTGACTATAGTTACGTTCAGCCTTTGATAGAGTTCTTGAAAAATAGGCAATAGGGGCTTCACTACCGTTTGGTAACACATGGCTCAAAATGGCTCCTACTCCAAAGGGTGACGCATCACATGTGATTGTTAAAAGTAAAGTCTCGTTATACTGCATTAAAACAGCATCTGAAGTTAATAGGTTTTTCACTTGTCGGAACGCATGCTCCTCTCGGTGCCCCCAAACCCAGGTTGCTTTTTTATCGAGAAGCCGATGTAGGGGCTCGGCTACGGTCGCTTTGTGGGGCAGGAAGATGTTGTAAAAATTAATAAGCCCCAGGAAAGCTTGGAGATCAGTCTTGTTTCTGGGTCTTGGGGCGTTCTTGATTGCTCTTAACTTGCTACTGGTGGGGTGAATGCCTTGTTTATCGATTAGGTACCCCAGGAACTCTACTTTATCTGTACACAGTTGACATTTATTTTTTTTTACTTTAAGGCCAGAGTCTTTAAATTTCTGGAGAACCAGTCTAAGACGCTCCTTTAGTATTTCTCTATTCGGGGCAGCAATTAAAACATCATCAAAGTATGGTACGACCCCTTTTATACCCTGTAATAGTCTCTCCATCAAGCTCTGAAAGATCCCTGGGGCCACGCTAACTCCGAATTGGAGTCGGTTGCACTTAAAGGTGCCTCAGTGTGTAACGATTGTTTGCGCCTCTGCTGTTTTTTTATCTACAGGCAGTTGTTGGTACGCCTGTGCTAAATCCAATTTAGCGAAGAGTTTTCCACCCCCCAGGGAATGGAGGAGGTGTTGTACCACCGGTACCGGGTAAGCGTTCTGTTGAAGGGCGTGATTCAGGGTGGCACGGTAGTCCCCACAAATCCTTAACGATCCATCCGGTTTGATGGGTGTTACGATTGGGGTTTCCCAAGGAGCATGGTCGGTTGGTTCTAAAACACCCTGGGCTATTAATTTATCAAGCTGCTAATCAATCTTTGGTTTAAAGGCAAAAGGGACTCGACGAGGCTTAAGGTGGATGGGGGCTCCTTCAGGGTTAAGGTTAAATGATATCGGGGTCCCCTTGTACTTGCCTAGTTTATCTGCAAAGACGTCCTAGTATTCCTGGACGAGGGCCTCCTCCCAGTCATCGCTGCTGGTTTGGTAAATGCCGGCTACCTCATTCCCAAGTGGAGGAAACCACTGAAGGCCTAACAAGCTAGGCCGATCACAGTTGATGACGGTCAATGGTAAAGATGCAGTACGATTTTTGAATGAGACCTGGACTAGGCTGGATCCAACGACCGGAATTCGGTTTCCTTGATAGTCCATGAGAATGATTCTTTGGGTTCTGAGGTCTTGCCACCAGACGGCAGGGATCAATTGTTTAAGGGTCTTCCAGGAAACAATCGAGAGGGATGATCCTGAATCGACTTCCATCACGCAGGGCTGGTTTTCGATGGCGACCTTCACTCGGATCTTCTTTGCATCTAATGATGAGGCGTGACCAATCGTGATGGTTTGGTGTGCCTCTTCTCATTTCGTTGAATGGGCTAGTGGTTTATTTCTGTAGGAGTGGTTGTTCCATTGGTAGTTTGAAGGTTCCCGATTCACAGGACGACTTCCTGTGGGTTGGCGGTAGTTGGTCCCCTTCTGAAGTGGGCTGGATCTTAGCTTGCTTCGACAGACCTTTCCGATGTGACCTCTCTTCCCACAAATATGGCAGAGTGCGTCGAGGAATTTGCAGTCTGATCGTGGGTGGTTTGCCCCACAACCTGCACATTGGTACTGCAGTCTCTGGTTGCGTTGGTGGCATTGGTCTCGTTCAGACTGGAGCCGGTTGACTTCTTCCTCATCACTTTCTGATGACGATTCGAGGTCCTCGTTGTGGGTTGCCGTTGCATGTCCCTCAAGGCAAGGTGAGGTTTCGCCGGCGAGTTGGCAGAGCGGGGCATTGGTGCAGTGCATTTGGGCAGCCGACCTCCTGGTTGCTTCTGCTGCAGTAGCGTCAGCGATGGTATCTGCAAGGCTGATGCCGCCTTTCGACATCAGCTTACTTTGCACATGCGGTGCAACTAAACCCAGAACTATTCAGTCTCGTAGAGCTTCTTCAAGGTCGGCGAACCCACAGAGGCCTCCCAGGTTCCAGAGATCCGCGATGAAATCTGCAACGCTTTCTCTGAAATGGTTTCAGGCATGGGTGAAATGAATGGAGACAGTCTTGGTTGGTGAACTTTCAGCTCTTTATTACATAGTGACTTAAGACTTTAATAACAACAACTCTGCCTTATATAGGCAACCTTAATGCGAAATAACCAATAGGGAGCTGTAAGACACTAGCTCCAAAACCAATAAGAGTCCTTCATTGAGGGCCAATCGGATTCTCTGAACCTAACCAATCTGATCGAGCCGATTAATAACCAATCAGAAGTGCAGGGCCAGAACCCTTCACTTTACCCCAAGCTCGCTTTTATTTTAACTATTTACATACATAACACCCCTTCCCCCTGGCTCCTCAATTATGGTGTGATTATATAGTCCTTCAAATAGGATGGTTGTCTTTTGGGTCTATCAGATTTTCTTTAGACTGGCTGTGTGCAGTCCTGTTGAGGTAGAATGTTGTTTGGCAGTGGCTCAGCTTCTCGTTCTGGTGTGATTTCCCTTGGAGCGTACGATTCTTCCTCCTGCTCCATTTCCTGAGTTTCACTTGATTCATCGCTCTCTTGGAACAGGTTCCCTGGAATGTCGTCTTCTTCCATTCCAGTTTGGTCATAGGGGAGTTGTTGGCTGGCCGATATGAGTCGTGACCGTAATTGGTCAATATGTCGTTTCCACAGTCTTTCATCAACACATCTTACAATATAGGATTTGGGCCCAGTCTCGCGTATTATCGTTGCTTCAATCCAAACCGGGTCGCCCGATAAATTTCTTGCATAAACGGGGTTGCCTACCTTGAAGGTATGGTAGCGTCCATTGGATCCTGCAGGCTTTTCTGGCTCGTAAGCAGGGTGCAGTCGGTCGAGGCGGGAACGGAGTTTTCGCCCCATGAGAAGTTCTGCAGGGGTTCTGCCGGTTACGCTGTGCGGAGTGATGTGTTGTAGAAGTAGAATGCGGTTTATTTTTTCGACAATATTATCATAGTCCACTTTTTTCAAAGTCTTTTTTACAAATTGGACCATGCGTTCCGCTCGGCCGTTGGTAGCAGGATGCCCCGGCGAGGTGAGCACATGGCGGATGCCATTATCAGCAAGGTACTGTTCAAACATTAGCGCTGTAAACTGTGGTCCGTTGTTGGACACCAGGACGTCCGGCAATCCATGAGTTGCAAAGAGTCTATTAAGGACTTTAATGGCTGCTTCGGAGGTTGTATTGGTCATTCGATGAATTTCTAACCAATTAGAGTATGCATCGACAGTCAACAGCAATGTATGTCCTTTAATCGGCCCTGTGAAATCCAGGTGGATTCTGGACCAGGGTCCGCGTGGCATCTCCCATTCGGTCGGTGCAGCTTTTGGCGGTGCGTTGCTGGTTTGTTGGCACTTAGTGCAGGCCTTGACCCATTGCTCGATGTGTCGGTCCATGCCTGGCCACCAAGCGTAGCTCCGTGCGAGTGCTTTCATCCACACGATCCCGGGATGTCCTTCGTGCAAAATTTGTAACAGCGTCTTTTAGAGTCGTTCTGGAATGACAACTCTATCGCCCCAGATGACACAGCCTTTTTGCGAAAAAAGTTCAGTCTGCCTTGTTTTAAATGGCGCGAAGTCATCTGGGACCTGGTCCAATGGCCATCCACGTTCTACCCAGCCTAGGACTCGAGCTAGGGTGTGGTCTCGTCTGGTCTCTCTCGCGATATCTCGAGCGGTCATAGGGGGCGAGTTGAGCATCTCTATTTATAACGCCAATACTGTTGGTGCCGGATCGTCGAGAGTCTCTGGTAGCGGTGCTCTGCTGAGTGCGTCGGCGTGGGGAATGGCTTTCCCCGGGCGATATAACAATCGATAATTATTTTGCTATTTGATATTATATTTATAAAGGATTTTTTAGGATTGATTTGATATGACTAGATGATTTGTTATAGAGTAAACTGGTTTAAAGTATTGTTAGCTCATTAAGAATGAATGATTAAAAATATAGTCAAAAACTTCTTTTTTTAGTGATATTAGGATATATAAGTTTGGATTGACAATATGAGTTGTTATGTAATATAATTGTAATTGAGACTACAGAATGAATGCACAAAAATGATGAACCAACTGACACACTGGATGTATATATAAGAGTTGATGTTTTTATGTTTTGTTTGTCTTGTTTGTTTGTAGAAAATTAATAAAAACTTTTTCAAAAAAAAAAAACAATCGATAATTATAAGCAGCTAGGAACTCTGATCATCGAGTCATTCTTGGGAACAATATATAGGGGGTTGGTTTGTCCCCAGTGATTATCCCCAGTAAAGGTTTGTGGTCAGTTACAATGGTAAATGTCCTTCCATATACATACTCATGGAATTTTTTTACAGCTGACACAATTGCAAGAGGTTCCTTATCTATTTGTTCTGCATGGGAAAGAGTCTTCAAAAAGTATGCAACGGGGGCCTCATTTCCATTCGGCAGCACATGGCTCAGAATGGTGCCCATCCCAAATGGTGAGGCATCACAAGTTATAACCAATGGTAATGTTTTATTATATTGCATAAGTACAGAATCAGATGTAAGTAAATCTTTTACATTTCGAAACGCTTTTTCCTCCCAGTAACCCCAAACCCACAATGCTTTCTTATCTAATAACCGGTGTAACAGTTCAGCCACAGTCGCCTTATGCGGTAAAAACACATTATAGAAATTGATAAGGCCTAAAAATGCCTGGAGATCTGTTTTGTTATGGGGTCTGGGAGCATTTTCTATCACCCTTAATTTACTCTCAGTAGGGTGAATACCCTGACTATCAATGCGATAACCTAGAAATTCAACACTGTCGGTATACAGATGACATTTATCCCTTTTTACTTTCAGTCCCGCTTCTTGGAATATTTTAAGAACACATTTTAAACGATTCTGCAGAATTTTTTTACTAGGAGCTGCAATTAACACGTCATCAAAATACGGAACCACGCCCTTGATTCCCTGCAATAATCGTTCCATTAAACTTTGGAATATTCCTGGGGCTACACTTACCCCGAATTGCAATCGGGTACATTTAAAAGCACCTCTGTGCATTACTATCGTTTGAGCTTGGGCTGTTTTATCATCCACGGGCAATTGTTGATAGGCTTGAGCTAAATCTAATTTAGCAAAAACCTTTCCGCCTCCCAGGGAATGAAGGAGGTGCTGCACCACCGGCACTGGATACGCGTTCTGCTGGAGGACGTGGTTTAGAGTGGCCCAGTAGTCCGCACAGATTCGGATTGACCCATCTGGTTTAATGGGGGTTACAATAGGAGTTTCCCATGGAGAATGATCAATGGGTTGCAGTACCCCTTGTTTAATTAGTTTGTCAAGTTGTTCATCTATCTTAGCCTTAAGGGCGAACGGAACTCGACGGGGCTTTAAATGGATCAGGGCGACCTTAAGGTCGAGGCTGAACGAAATTGGGGTCCCCTTATACTCGCCCAGACGATCTGCGAAGACATCGCTGAATTCAGAAATAAGGTCCTCCTCCCACTCGCAATCACCGACTCGGTTCACGTCATCTAGTTCGATGCCGAGTGGCGCAAACCATTGGAGGCCCAACAAACTAGGCCTGTCCCTATCAATGATCGTTAGAGGTAAGCATGCCGTATGCTTTTTAAACGAGACGCGGACTCGACAAGACCCGACCACAGGGATCCGATTCCCTTGGTAATCTTTAAGGATAAGGCGTTGCATTCGAAGGTCTTGGCGTTGGATGGTAGGAATGAGCTGCTTTAATGTCTTCCACGACACCATCGAGAGGGACGATCCCGAATCGACCTCCATGTGGCAGGGTTGGTTCTCTATGGCTACTGTAACTCAAATCTTCTTAGCGTCCACGGCTGAGGCGTGACCTATAGTGATAGTATGGTGAGCCTCTTCTTTCTGCAACGCTCGATATCTGTAGGAGTGGTTTGCTGGGTCTCGCCTTACAGGACGGTTTCCTGCCAATTGGCGAAAGTTGGTTCCCTTTGAGGCTGGGCTTGGTCCCAGTAAACTGGGACAGACTCGACCGATGTGGCCTCGTTTCCTGCACTCGTGGCAGAGTGCGTCGCGGAATTTGCAGTCTGCCCTGGGATGGTTTGCCCCGCAGCCAGCGCAAGGGCGTGAAGTTTTAGGACGAGGGTCCTGGTCGGAACGCAGTCGATGGACCCCTTCTTCGTCGCTGTCTGACGACGAAGAGAGGTCCTCGTGGTGTGTCGTAACGAGCTGCTCTTCCGACTTGGATAAAAGGTCGCCAGTCGGTGGGGTCGTTGGGTTTTGGCTTCGCCGTAGTTGCACCGCGGACTTTTTGGTCGCCTCATCAGCAGTGGCTTCGGCGATGGCATCAGCAAGGCCGATGTCGCCCTTCGCCATCAGCTTGCTCTGCACACCTAGTGCATCTAATCCCAGAATTAGGCGGTCTCTCAATGCTTCATTTAAGTCTGCGAACCCGCAGAGGGGCCTCCCAAGTGCCGGAGGTCTGCCACGAAGTCAGCCACACTCTCTCCTTTTCGTTGGCTTCGTTGATAGAACTCGTGGCGTCTCACGAGTGTGGGTATGGTTGGCGCGTAATGGTCTCTCAGGAGAGGTTCGAGGTCGTCCCAACTTATTGCTTTCACTTCTCGAGGCTTCGCGAGGGCTTTAGCCATTTTAAAGACAGCCGGGCCGCAGTACGTCAGGAACAGCGCCCACTTCTTGGCTGGTGTGGCATCCTTCAGGTTGTTCGTTTCGAGGAACATCTGAAAGCGATCCATGTAGGATTCCCAATCCTCTTGGGATGGATTGTACGGAGCGGGTGGTACGATGCCGCCAGACATGGCTTCCGTAGGTGGCGCCGTTTTGACACGTGCTCTGTTTTTCTTCCAAGTTCCTTAAGATCAGATGTCTCCAAATCCCACCCTCGTCGCCAGTGTCATAGATTCAGGCATGGGTAGAATGAATGGAGACAGTCTTAGTTGGTGAACTTTCAACTCTTTATTGCATAGTGACTTCTCACTTGTATAACAATTCTGCTTTATATAGGCAATGCTAATGTGAAATAACCAATAGGAGCTGTGAAACGCTAGCTCCAGTACCAATAAGAGTCCTTCGTTAAGGGCCAATCAGATTCTCAGAACCCGACCAATCCGATCTAGCCGCTTAACACCCAATCAGAAGTTCAGGGCCTGAACCCTGCACTTTACCCCAAGCTTGCCTTTATTCAACTATTTACATACATAACACTTTCCATCTTATAGTCCAAGTGTGAATATTGATCCCTCATATTGATTTTCAAGGTGTCCAGAAAAGAAATATGAAATTATGTTTTTGAGTGTCATCTCTCAGAGAAGGCAGGTATGCAAGTTTTCAGTATATTTCTCCATTAAAAATTCAGAATCAGGTAAGATTTCTCACCTATCTAGCCACCCATGTATGTATACCTACATTCCAGAACAAGGTCTAGTCATAAGCACTTTAATGTTGAACTTGGATAGTTGCTCTTCCCTCCTCCCCTTCTCTTTTGTTCTGTTGCTGCTTTCTTTTAATCTAACATTTCAAAAGAAAGGTTGCAAAAGAAAAGGATGGCGTTCCACCTTACAAATATAGCAAATGGCATCATATTGAATTAATGCATCTCACTTTGAGCCATTTTGCTTTGTAATCTTATGACCTCTGCTAAACTATTCTAGGTTCTGTTAGTCACCAACTCTATGTGTTTCTAGAAGAAACCATGGCAATATTTTGCACTGAGAGGTCTTACAAGGCTTCATGTGCATATCCACTAATTAATTGGCAATAAATAAAATTACAGAAAGGAAAATTGAAAACTTTGTAATGGAATTCCAGAACATGTGGAACACAGAAGTGGACAGATGAAATAGCAGATGAAATTTAAATACTACAGAGCAATTGTTTTTTTAATAATTAAAATGATTAAATTTCTAAATTTTCCCTATACTTACTCACATATCTTGAATTTTAAAAACCCTCTTTTATCACGTTATTCAATTTTTTTTTGCCTGTCTTTCTTTTCAGTATTTTATTATGATATTTTTACTTATTTATTTTTCTCTCGATCTGTCAAATTGTTAATATTCTTTATCAAGGCACTTCTACAAAATATCATAAAGCATGTCTTCCAAGGAATTCACAAACATTTTACAAATATCAATTTGGGATCTGTAAACAGTAGCACACTTTATTTCATACATTCCAAATAATTTGCTCTTTACTAATATAGCATCCTTTTACCAGTTTTTCCTTTCACTGATTCATTTGTAAAGTCATGCTCTTGATCAGACTAATCTTTGCTGTAGTCATTTAAAAATGAAATTCCATAGGAAATGAACAGATCAGTATTTACCTTTCACTGAGATAATATCTAAAAGGCATTTTAAAAACCCAAAGGTATTTCTAGAATTTTCTGTTTAATCTTTAACATGTATTCAAAACTGGGGTATTTCAAAACTTTCATACAGTGGATAAAACATATTAAGAAAGTTTATCAAGGATTTGTATCAATAATTTAATAAGCAAAATTCTGTTCATACTACTTATTTACTTCGCAAGTTTTAAATTTTGCCTTCAAAGTTGACAAGGATTGATTTATGTCCATTTCTTCAATGGTGACTTCCTAGAGGTTAATAAAAAAGAAGAAAAGTTGATTCCAACAGACACCATAATACTGATTACACAAAGTAATCCATTATGCTGCAGACAAATAATGAGAAAAGCCAGACATATTAGGCAAAGAGATGAATTGCATTATAGGCAGGCCTTCAGTCTGGAAACAGATTTATTTATGTGCTATTGAAATTTGGAAATTTTGTGTGAAATGCATTAGAGTTAGTATGAAATTTCATCTTGCCTTTCCTTGCCTGGTTGAGTGACTGCAAATGAAGAAGCAAAGCTTGGTACCCAGGTCCCTAGGACATTCCCTGATCTAATGTATTCTGCACAATTTTTAGAGTTAATTTTAATCTGGTTTACTTAAGCAACCCAAGTTTCTGAATTCCCATAGAAAATTAAACCACAAACTAAGTGGCTTGGATTTATACAAAACACAAACCTAAAAAGAAACTGAATAATTTGTGATTATGTCATGTCGAATACAACTCATCAGTCTGGAACCCACATTACGTATCTGATATTAACACAATTGAGAAAGTCCAGATATATTTCACAAGAAGAGTTCTCCACTCCTCTACTCATTGCAGAATACTTTATGCCACCAGACTTGAAATTCTAGACCTAGACAACCTAGAACTATGCCACTTTCAGTCCAATCTAAGTATAGTATATAAAATCATACATTGCAATGTCCTACCTGTCAATGAATACTTCAGCTTCAACCATAACAATACAAGAGTAAACAATAAATACAAATTCAAGGTTAATCGCACCAAACTTGACTGCAGGAAATACGACTTCAGCAACGGAGTGGTCAATGTCTGGAATACTCTACCTGACTCTGGTTTCTTCCCCAAACCCCAAAAACTTAACCTTAGACTGTCTACTGACCTCACTCCTTTCTGAAGAGGTCTGTAGGGGGGCGTGCATAAGCGCACCAACATGCCTACCTATTCTTTCTATTCTTTCTTTTATTTTTCTTATATGCATCCATGTATTCATAAGTATGTTTTTATTTATACCTATTATCTTGTAAGCAATTAACAAACCAAATAAAATAAAATAAATAAATAAAATAAAATGTCAACACAACTAGAGACCTCAGTGAGTGGAAAAGGTTTTTCTCCTTTAGAACAAGGAAAGGGAGGTGTATTTTGTGATCCTAGCTTGTTTTTCCTGTTGACTCACTGTATGCAGTCGTGATGTTCTTAATTAAAGAACATGCTTAAATAAAAATGGTTGAATTCTAGAGATGAGCCAAACAACTTACAATTTTTTGCCAATTTTTTTTGCAATGCCAAAAATCATTATTTTTTCAGCCTTTTGGTGGAAGTGAACTTCTGCAACTGAGGAAGGAATCTGCTTTAGTTTTCGATTTCCCTTTCTGACATAATTGAACCAAGTTTGATTGGCCATAAAAGGACATTGAGGTTATTCCACTCATGGCATGGTTAGGTTTACTAGTGTGGCTAATCCAGGTAGGAGAGAAAAACTGACTGTTAAAGGGAAAATGTTGCAACAAATCCCCTTGCTTGTAAGAAAACAAGGTATCAAATAAGAGTTTGTCCTTTTGTTCAATATGAATATTTGCACTGAAATACAGTATATTGAACTATATGGGAAAGGGAAAGATGTCCAAATGAGCAGATGAAATAAACATATTTGAAAAAGAAACTGTTATGCATAATCATACCATAAACAGACCATGCAGTTTGTTATGAATTAATCTGCATTTTGTTTATTCTTGCATATATATTTACACCAGCCTTTTAGAATACCTATGTACGATGTGCCCTTTGGTCTACTGTAATCAACCTTGCTGATGCTTCATATGAAAAAAAAGTCCATGATCATTACCTTAGCTGTTTTATTACCTTATAGTACATTTACTCATGAACAGTAAATATGTGAAGAACTGGTTCTTCAGTTTAAGAAGGAAGCTATTTGGCCATTAGTTTCCAGAACTCATTTAACAATAGAAATAGCAATCGCACTTCATAGTGTTTTACAGTCCTTTAAGCAGTTCCCAGAGTCAGTATATTGTCCCCAACAATCTGGGTCCTCATTTTACCGACCTTGGAAGGATAGAAGGCTGAGTCAAACCTTGATCCAGTTGAGAATTGAACTGCCAAACTGCAGGCAGCCAGCAGGCAGCAGAAGTAGCCTGCAATATTATTGCATTCTAACCACTGCACCATCACAGCTCGTATTTACTTCTGTAGAGCCTAGAAACTGTTGTGGAGCGGTGGTTACAAAGAGAGACGGAGCCAGGCTAAAGGCTAACAACTTTATTCTTGCGAATAAAGGGTTGCCGCGGCTGCCGAGGCTATCTGACAGCCAGCTGGTGGCGACAGCTGATGCCGTTTGACAGCTCCCTTTTATAGCCGGCTGTCAAACGGCATCAACCAATGGGAGCGATCGGCGCTCCCGCGTTGGCGGCAGACCGGAGGGAAGACTGCTGCTAGTCTTTGAACACAGCACTCCTTTCCCCTGGCCACGAGCATGCGTAGTCCTGTAGCCATGATGGCCGCTTTCGCTCGCAGCCCGATCTTCGAAGTTCCTGAGGCTTGTTGGCGGCTGGTGCGTCTTGTTCCTCCCGGGCAGTGACTGGAACCTGCAGAGGATCGCTGGCCATCCCTGGACTGCTTCCTGGCGACTGCTCGGGTGAGTCTTCCCACGGCGGTCGGCTGGTTGCATTATCAGGCGGCAGGTAGACCGGGCCCTTCAGCGGGTTGGCTGGCGGTGAGTAGACCTGGTCGTCCGGCAGCGGGTCGACTGGGATTTTGGTGGCAGTCTTGTTCCAACGCCTCCTCAGCTGGTCTACGTGCCTTCTCCAAATCTGGCCATCTTCCAGAAGGACTCTATATGATCTGGGTCCTACAACAAAGACTATCTGCCCTGGCAGCCATAAGGGGTGCCCCGCATAGTTCCTGGCGTACACCTGGTCTTGCAGGGCAAATTCCCTGGCATGGCTGTCAGAGGCAAGTGGCGTGCTGGGAGCGTAGTGCGGGTGCAATCTGTCCAGGGTGGTCCTGAGGCGCCTGCCCATTAACAGTTCAGCAGGGGATTTGTTGATGGAAGGGCACGGGGTGGCATGTTGTGTGAGTAGGTAAGTTGACAGTTTGGCATGCCAGTCTGCCTGGCCCAGCTTGGCCAGAACTTCCTTGGCAGACCTGACAGCCCTTTCTGCCATTCCATTACTTGCTGGGTGAAAGGGGGCTGTGAGAGCGTGTCTGATGCCCAGATTAGCTGTGAAGATGGCAAACTCGTTAGAACTGAATTGGGGGCCATTATCTGAAACTAATGTGTCAGGAAGTCCATGAGTAGCAAACAGTCTGGTCAAGGCCCTTGTGACAGCCAGTGTTGTGGTGGAGGGTAACAAGGCTACTTCAGTCCATTTGGAGAATGAATCTACAACCACCAGGAATGTCCTCCCTTGTATGGGACCAGCAGAGGTCTACATGCAGCCTGGCCCAAGGGGCCCCCGAATCTTCCCATTTGGTTGGGGCAGCTGCTGGTGGGGCTGCTCTTGTTGCCTGGCAGGGCTGGCACGTGTTAACCCAGTTGGCAATCCGGGCATCTAATCCTGGCCACC
Source organism: Hydrophis major (assembly GCA_033807585.1). NCBI lineage: Eukaryota > Metazoa > Chordata > Lepidosauria > Squamata > Elapidae > Hydrophis > Hydrophis major. Next base: position 113,440,905 of record CM066330.1, read on the forward strand.
AGACGTAGCTGCAGGCCAAGGCCTTCATCCTTACAATGCCAGGGTGGCCCTCGTGCAGTGCCCTTAAAACTGGTTCTTGCAAGGTGGGTGGTATGACCACCCTTGTCCCCCATAACAGACAGCCCTGTAGTGAAGAAAGCTCCTGCCTGCGGGTCTTAAATGGCATGAATTCAGGGGCGAACTGAATGTCAGGCCACCCCCTCCCTATCCAGTCCAGGACTTGGGAAATAACACGGTCCCTCTTGGAGTGTGCAGCAATATCCCCAACTGAGACTGGTAGGATAAGTTCATTGCAGTCGAAGATTGCGTGGATGGGAGCTGGGTCCTCGACTGGTGATGGTAGGGGGCATCTGCTGAGGGCATCAGCATGGCACAGGGTCTTCCCCGGGCGATGTACCAGTGTGTAAGAGTAGGCGGCCAGAAATAGAGTCCATCTGGTCATTCTTGGGGATAACACCTGTGGGATTTGCTTATCCCCAGCTAGCAGTCCTAATAGAGGTTTGTGATCTGTTACAAGTTCAAAACTATGGCCATAAAGGAACTCATGGAATTTTTTTACAGCGGCTACAGCTGCTAAGGCCTCCTTATTGATCTGACTATAGTTCCTCTCTGCAGCGGAGAAAGTTCTTGAAAAATAGGCAATGGGTGCCTCTGATCCATTTGAGAGCCTATGGCTCAATACTGCGCCTATGCCAAAGGGTGAGGCATCAGAGGCTAGCACGAGGGGCAGGTTTGGGTTAAACTGAACTAACACAGAGTTTGAAGTTAAGAGAGACTTCACTGCTTGGAAGGCATGGGCTTCCCTTTTTTCCCCATTGCCATGGGGCTTTCTTATCTAGGAGCCTATGTAGGGGCTCAGCTACAGAGGCTTTGTGAGGCAAAAAGGAAGAATAAAAATTAAGGAGTCCCAAAAAGGCCTGCAATTCAGTTTTGTTAGAGGGAGTAGGTGCCTCGTGAATAGCCCTAACTTTATTCTCTATGGGGTGAATTCCAGATGCATCAATTCAATAACCCAGGAAGTCTACCTGTTTGGTGGCAATGGTGCATTTGTCTTTTTTCAATTTAAGCCCGTTTAGCCTGAACCTGTCAAGGACAGATCTCACTCTGAGTAAAAGTTGTGTTTTGTTGGTGGCAGAAACTAAAATGTCATCGAAGTATGGAACCACCCCAGGTAGGCCCTGGAGGATTCTTTCCATGAGTGATTGGAAAATGCCAGGGGCTACGCTAACTCCAAATTGCAGACGTTTACATCTAAAGGCGCCCCTGTGAGTAACTATAGTTTGTAGGTCAGCAGTGTGTTGGTCAACGGAAAATTGCTGGTATGCCTGGGACATGTCTAACTTTGCAAAAATTATGCCTGGCTCAAAAGAGTGGAGCAGGTGTTGGATTACAGGTACTGGGTATGCGCTAATTTGTAGGAAACGGTTGAGGGACGTCTTATAGTCAGTGCAAATTCTCACACTGCCATCTTTTTTTAAAGGGGTGACTATGGGGGTTTCCCACTTGGCGAAGTCTACCTGTTCTAGTTCCCCCTGTTTGATAAGTTTATCCAATTCAGCATCTAACTTAGGCCTAATGGCGAAAGGTACCCTCCAAGGTTTCAAACGAATTGGGGTGGCTTGTGGACCCACATCAAAAGATATGGGGGTGCCTGAATAACAGCCTAGTTCACTGCTGAAAACATCAGAGTAGTCCTTAAAAAGGGCATCTACATCAGAATTTTCCACAGAGTGAATTCCTGTAACATTGAGGCCTAGGGCAGGAAACCAATCTAATCCTAGCAAGCTAGGAAGGGCACCATCTACAACCACCAGTCGCAAGTGACCACTAAAGTTTTGGAATTGAAAGGAATTTTCCCTTACCCAGGACTGGAATGGTCTTCCCCTGGTAGTCCCGAAGAGTCAGGTAGCAGTTGGTCAACTTCTTTTTGGAGAGCGAAGACAGCAACTTCTTCAGGGAGGCCCACAAAATGATGGAGAGGGTTGACCCGGTGTCTACTTCCATTTGGCAGGGCTTACCTTCTATGAAAAGAGAAATGCTTAATTTGTTAGGCCTAGAGGTGGTGGTGTTTGCGTGGTAACAAGTGTAACAATGTTCCACTTGCCTTTGGTAGGAGGCAGAAACTTGAGGTCTTATACAAGGGGTTTGCTGTTTGGCTGTCTGATTGTTGTATTTCCTAGGTGGCCCGGGGGGGGGGGTCTGGGCGCATGAGGCGGTTTACCTCCAGAGGTTCTTCTTCCACTTCTTGGGAGACCTCATCATAGTGGACTGCAGCCTGCCCTTGCTTAGGGGTGTTCCCCTGAATTTCAGCTGCTGATAATTCTGACAATTCAGCAGCCTGAGCTTCCTCAATAGCTGAGGCTAGGGTTAAGTCTGTTTTAGCCAGTAACCACCTTTGCAGCTTTAGGTCCCTTACTCCTCCCACAATTTGATCGAGCAGCATGTCCTCAAGGTAGTCCCTAAAACCGCAGTGTATGGCAGCAGATCTCAATGCTGCCATGTACTGACTCACAGTCTCCCCTTCAGCCTGAGTTCTTCTAAAAGTCAGTCTCCTGGCTATCTTAGAGGGTCTGGGGGAGTAGTGATTTGACAAGATTTCTCTTAACTCATCCCAGGGAATAGCCTTTATAGAACGTGGGGACACTAGCACAGAGGCTGTGTCAAAAACTGTGGCCCCACAGAAACGTAAAAAATAGGCGCTTTTCCTTAGATCCGTGGCTTCAGTTAGATCAATGGCATCTAAAAAGCATTCAAACCTATTCATATATGATTCCCATGTTTCTGCCCACAGTTGGAAGTGCGGGAATGTTGGATTAGAGGCTATTAGAGTGGCAGTGTTGGTTTCCCCAGCTGAAGAAAAAATAGAGTTTTCGCTTTTAGAAAAGTGTTTCTGGCTGCGCCTGTCAGCGGCGTTCGGCTCCTCAGCTGAGAGAGCTTTTAAATTTCGCGCTCTTTGGAGAGCGTCAGTGGCGGTGACTCAATCAGCTCGTAGCGGCTTCGACTCTTTCTTGTTGTGACTTCAGCTCGATTTCCTGCCTGGTTGTCTTAGCTGTATCCTGCCCTCGTCGCCAGTGTTGTGGAGCGACGGTTACAAAGAGAGACGGAGCCAGGCTAAAGGCTAACAACTTTATTCTTGCGAATAAAGGGTCACCGCGGCTGCCGAGGCTATCTGACAGCCAGCTGGCAGCGATAGCTGATGCCGTTTGACAGCTCCCTTTTATAGCCGGCTGTCAAACGGCATCAACCAATGGGAGCGATCGCGTTGGCGGCGGACCGGAGGGAGGACTGCTGCTAGTCTTTGAACACAGCAGAAACCTTTATTGAATACCTTATTCATAACAACTATAGGCAGCTTAAAATTAAAAACAAAAGGAAATTGTGTAAAGTGAAAGATTTTGTTTATATAAAGAAAAACTTCCTGCCAATAAGATCTGAACAACCGTAGAATGGCGTGTCTACTTGTGAGCTTTCCATTTCTGCTAGTTTTAAAAAGATACTGGCCCACTGTCTCTCAAGGAGAGTTTAAATGACTGGATGAGCCTTGTGCTCCTTTACAACTCCATAATTCTATGATAAAGATAATTGTCAGTAACATTCATTTTGGATTGAAGACTCAACAGAATAAAACTGGGTTTAGTGATTTTCTAAATACTATGAGAGAGGGAGATTTACAAGCATTGTCAAATACTGTAAATAAAATTAAGTCTACAATGAGAAATTGAAGGTGTTGGGAAAGTTTTGCTTTGAGACATGAAGATGAAAGAGGATACAATTGCACTTTGAAAATACCTGAAAGGATGTTGCAAAATTGAAGCATCGGATCTATTCTTTATAATTCCAGATAGCAAGAACGATAGGACATGGGGTACCGATCTTAAGATAAAAGAAGACAAATTTGGTGTCGTGTTAGGGGAAAAAATGTCCTAAGAGAACAAAGCATGCTCTGAAAATGACCTAAAAGTCTTGTGTCAGAACAGCATCTGCATGCTGCTCCTGTGGTAGGAACAGTTTGACAATGAAATAATTACTGAGTAATTGAGCTCCCATTCAGTGGATGTCTTCAACCAGAGGTGGGACAGCTAGCCTTTAGGTATGCTTTAACTTACATTCCTACATAGATAATGGCTTCATCTCAGTGACCCTTAAGTGACTCTGCCAACTCTATGACTTTTAATTTTGTATATGTATTTTAATCTATTTTTAATTTTTAATTCTATGTATTTTAATTCTGTTAATTGACTGATGGTCATGGAGAAGAGTGAATTTCTGATTTCAGCTATAATGCATTTCTTGGTCACCTGTGAATCAACATGGTTTACAATTTTCAATTTACACTTTACAAATAATGTGAGTATATTTTTATGTTTAATCATTTCCTTGAACAGATGTACTATAGATATCTTCTGCAGTGGTGATGGTGAGAATGTTAGTTTCACTAATACTGAAATAAGCCACTTCCTTTTCATTATCTGCTGCATCTTTTCCAAAAATACCAGGCAGGGTAACTTTATATGATTTCAAAAATAATTATCATATAATTTGGTATAATGTTTACAAATTAACTAAGAATATAATTTCCATATTGATCCCAAAGCTCCTCTTTTGCATACATTAAAAGACAAGTCATTTGCCTTTTAGCAGGAGAATAAAAACATAAAGCTTTATTCTACCAACTAAACACTTAAATGAAGAATTTAGCCCAAGGAAGTAAGAGAATTACTTCAGACAGCAGATTCTGGGATCTGGCATCAAATTGTTGGTGAAAAAAAATGGCATATGTCCTATTTTTTTTCAGTTACAGCGTTATTTTCTTGGATGGTGGAAGCAGAATTTCAACATCAGTGTTGAAAACATAGTCTATAGCCAATCCATCTGGGTTTGGAATTAGAGAGGGTCACTTTCTTGTTCCCAAATGTCTTGGCTAGTTCTGTTTCAAAATTTATATCAAACTTTGGAACTTCTGCACATTTGTGAGGCCTCTTTGCCAGATAGGCAGAACCTTATCAGAAAAAAATTCATGGAATCAACCAAAGTCTCTGTTCTCTGGAAGTAAATAATAATAATATTATGCGCTTCTAATGATCTGGGTCTTTTAAATGTAACCGTGAAATGTTCTATTCATTACAAAGGAAATAATCGCATCATACTATAGCAACATCATCTGCAGAAATTCAAAGATAAAAGTTTCACACCAAGGATGATGATCTGATAATATTCACTATTTATATCTGGTTCAAAGGTACCCTAACTTTCTCATGTGGGAAGTGCTGCAATTATAAAATCATTTTCATTGTCCTAAAAACAATTATCTGGCCCCAGACCCTACATTTCCCCTCTGACTCACCAATTCTCAACCTGTATTTTGTTCTAAAGGCATTGAGTATTTAGCTTCCCAGATGTTGATAATGATTTTTTTTGGTTCTGTTTTTGACAACTATAAACGCAGTGGGGGCTGACTTCCAGGATATTCTCAGAAATTATGGCACAAATTATTTCCTACCTGATATCTTTCACAAATTGTTTCTTCTGTTAAAATTGGATGCTACATGATAAGGTTACCAGATCTGATCTGAAAAAATCCCAAGCAATTATTAGATAACAGCAAAGAGTTTGGGTATCCTTTATCTTCTGCTGGAATCCAGATGGTTGGGGCCTAGATCTGGGAATAAGAGATAGGGCAATAAGGACAGGGATGGACTATTATGGGTTCACCCGGGTTTGGGAGGACCTGTTGCTATTGTTATGGCTAGTTCAGTGAGCTGCCAAATCCCACTCCTGGCTAGCCTCCGGAGTCCAGGGGAGGCAATTTTCGCTGTCCCGGAGGCTCAAGGAAAGCCTCCAGAGCCTGGGGAAGGTGAAAATGCCTCCCCCACATTGGTGCAGGAGGCTGACTAGGCCACGCCCACCATGGCCACACCCACCCAGCAACTCAGGAGAGAACCCATTGCTGACACTTTTGAAGCCCACCCCTGAATAAGGATGTGCAATGAAGCGACTAGGACAGCGGTTGGATATTTTGTTTATATTTATGTACATTACTCTAGAACTAATTTGCTAAGGTGCCTAAGGCACCAGGCTTTTAGCCAGGAGACTGTGAGTTTAGTTCTGACTTAGGCACAAAGCGAGCGGAGTGACTTTTGGGCAATCACTTTATCTCAGCATTAGGAAGGAAACAATGGTAAACCAATTCAGAAAAATCTTCCTAAGAAAACTTGTAAAAACAGTCTCTGAAAACTGAATGCTATTGAATAGAAGCAAAGAAAAAAAAAGATAAGCTAAACCAGTGGTCACCAACTGATGGGCCATGACCCCACTGGTGGTCCGCAAGAAAATTTTGGTGGTCCGCAGAGAAATGTCACCCCCAGAGCACCCCCCCCCAGGCTGTGTAAGAACACAAGGCTGCACTGCCCACGTGGCCCGCAGGAACCCTCCCCACCCACTCCTTACCTGGCAAACTTGCCTGCTAAGTTGCTATTTTTTCTTTTTCTTTTTCTTTTTCCTGACCATCCCTGCTGTGCAGGGAGATTTAGATTAGCTAGAAAGCAGGAAACCATTGGATTTCTTGCTTTCTAACTAATCTTTAGATCTTCACCTCTGTTTTTAAGCAGAGCCAAACCTTCCTTAGGATTGAAGCTTCTATTATTCAGTGTAGGCCAAATGGTAGCCAATAGCAGAAAGATAGATCTCTGAATGAATCTGTGATTCTGTGAGCAACTCAATCTGCTTGCCTGCTTTGCCTGATTTTGGGTAAAAGTTGCTCTTTTTTTAATAAAAAAAATCAATATTTACATAAATATTTATATTTACACACAACCCATGCCCAGCCAGTCACATGACCACCAAGCCACACCAACAAATTAGGCCATGCCCACAGAACTGGTTGTTAAGAACTTTGAATCCCATCCCTGCCTCTGTGTGTTTGTGTGTGTGTGTGACAGAGAGAGAGAGGGAGAGAAAAAGGTTAGATCAGATCTCTCTCTCTCTTTCCCACCAATGTCAGCGAGCCACTGTCAGTCAAAATTCATATTAGTCGTCCACGGGATTTAAAATTATGAGTTTGATGGTCCCTGAGGTACAAAAGGTTGGCGATCCCTGAGCTAAAGAATATAAACCGGTAACTTGGTTCTCTCTTTACTTTAAGCCAAAACCAAGCATCAAATATTTTACAACTGAAAATAAAATAGCAGCTGATGGACCTGAAAAGGTTCGTTTCTGGGAATTAGAGCAGTGCCATATCATCTGAGACCTTCTACTAGGAGCTGAGATTTTTTTAAAAATATATGTTGCCAATCTCCATTTATTGGCTTCAGCAATATTATACAGATCAAAAAGACAGATGGTCTGCCTGTTTCCTTTCCTGTATTTCCTTGTTTATCTTGATCTTAAGATAAGAAGGCTGTGTGGAAGGGAAGATGCAATTCACAGGAGTCTAAAAAAGAACTGCAAATCTGAAATTATTGTCTCTCTTCCTGCCAAGAGACAGAGCCTTTATAGTGCTGAGATAGGCAGAAAATTGACAACTGCAGTTCTGTAGCATGAAGGTGGAAAATCAACACCAGTTGAAGTTCTTCCTGTGTCAAGATAAGAAAATATGAACATTACATATAATAGAACAAAATATTGAGTTACTCTTAGCTGCCTGGAAACCACAATACCCCAAAGATTAATCTTGCACAAAATGCTGACAAAATAATTTCACTTTAACACGATTTCATCTAGCCTATTTTATTCCACACAGATTTGGACATTTCTGTATTTGTGAGATACACTGAAAATAAAATAGAAAGACTATGTCCCCTGAGCCCCCATGCTTAGTTTATTTATGTAAGACAACCCTAAACAGGTTTATTCAACAACAAATGTCACTGTATACAATGAACTATACTCCTTATATTTTATAGTAATATTTGGAAGATTAATATTATTGTCAAAAAAAAAAAGGAGAGAAGAGATGAGCTTCTGAGATGCTTCAGAGAGTGTGTCTAAAATTACCAGGTCCCCTTTAGTCCCCTGTGCCATGTCAAATAGTGATAGGGGGGTTCCCTGAATTTCAGAATACAAAGGCCATTATAAAAGTGAGCACCCCAAAGAAGCCCCTGTAGATCTACATCTCTTTCTCTGTAGGTAAAGGTATGTCTCTATATAAAATGTCTGTCTGTCTGTCTGTCCTTGACTCATGACCACATTTGGGACCAGAATTTGCTGTTGCTAAGCAAGGAGTCACATCTGATTTTATCACCTTTTTTTTGCTACAGTTGTTAAACAAATCACTACAGTTGTTAAGTGAATTGTGCGGTCGTGAGCAAATCCAGATTCCCCCCATTAACTTTGATAGAAGCCAGCTGCGAAGGTCATATATGCCAATCATATATGCTACAACCATTGGGAATACGTGCCAGTTACCAAATGCCCACATCTTAATCCCATGGATGCTGTGCCAGTAAATTATTGAACTAGGCAAAATGATGAAGGTATAATAATAGATATAAATCTGTTTAATTCATGACCTAGAAGCAGCCTAAATAAACGATTAGAAGGCAGGAATTAAATTTGCATTAAATATATCCCATTTGCCTTGCAGAAATGTTCTTCAAGTTTGATTCCATATTATAATTTGGGGAGTCCTTGGTACTATCTTAGCTTGGTAGGGGTTTTTTGCAGACATTTCATCACCAACCTAGACATTTCACAACCAAACCAATCATCAGCGCTAGTACCTATCTAGTTTGATGGTGAAACATCTGCAAAAAGTCACCAAGCTCAGAGAGCACTAAGGATTCCACAGTTTAACCCTGAGCTACAAATACTCTCTTCTCTTGATATTGTAGTTTGGCAAGCAAAAGTCATGATCCAAACAACTGTGTAGTTCTTCAGTCTTTTTTATTTTTGGATTATACACAAGTTTATTGATGAATGATTAGGTCATTCAGCTATGACTTGCACATGTGAATAAGCAGTTCAGATGCAATATCACTATAAATCAAGTGTAAGAAACTCATATAGCCCACCAATTTTTGTGGGTGGCCTCTTGCAGACAACTTTGGAAAACTGCAAAAACTCTATTCCCTCCATGTATATAAAACATGCACATATTGGACTGGTACCAAAAGTTATAGATTTTTTATTACACCATTCCTACAACAGTCCATTATTGGGACAAATAGTACAAAAGCTTACATTAAACTGTGTCTGATAAATATAGGCCCCTTATTAGTATTAATTAATGACAAGAAATCTCTTTGAATGTAGATCTTTGTTCCAAAATATTAGACAGAGTAAATGTGTAGAGTAAAAAATATTAATTTCTTTGTCATATAAAAAATGGTAGGTTTGTCAATATTTATCATTTAAATACTTAAAACTGTGTTTATATAAACCAACGCAGGGTTTTAAAATCATTGCTTATTTGTTTATCTCAATGAGGGATTATCTCATTTTTGATACACTACTCTCTTTTCTAATCTTTTTTTTTTTTTACTTTTTATTAGGTTTTTACATTCATACCTGAATGAATTTAACAGTTTTATAAATGTGGAGTGGTGACATAGAAACATTTCAGTGCTTTTATAAGATATCTTGCTAGGAAAATGCAAAATGTTTTTGGGGCGAAACGAACAAGGTGCATCAGCAAGAAGCATGAAATCCATTAAAATCTCTGAAATATTAGCCTTTCAATGCTTAGTGGAAAAACCAGCATGCATGTCCAGGAAACCCTTCTTCCCTGTTAGCAATCTGTCTCATGCTGGTTTTTGCTCAGCTGTCATGACAAACCTAACAATCTCCTTTTTAGGGGGCAGTCAGAGGAATAATAAAATGTTCAGTATTTGCTGCCTCTTGGAGGAATATCTTGAGACGTTCCTAAGCAAAGTGTAATACTTCATTCTCTCAGTTGTACAAATGGAATACAAGGAATCCTGGACTTAATGACCATATGTTTAGTGATTGATCAAAGTTATAGTGCTGAAAAAATGGTTTTACTCTAATGACCGGTCCTCATATTTACAACCAACTCATTGTATCCTTGGTCATATAATCAAAAACAACAACCAGTATGCATTTATGACTGTTGTAATGTCCCAGGATTATGTGAGCAGCATTTGTGATCTTCAAAGCCAATGGGGAAAGCCAAGTTTGTTTAACAACTGCATGATTCACTTAATGACCACGATAAAAAAGATCGTAAAATGAGGCACAACTCCTTTAACTACTGCCTTGCTTGGTGATAGAAATTCCAGTTCCAATTGTGGTTGAAAGTTAAGGACTATTTGTATACAACAGCCCATACTCTTTATTCCATAGCCATAGTCTCAGAATTTTAAAGAATGTTTTCCAGTGAAGGTAGTACAGTAGAATCTCTGCTATTGTTGAAGGCACTATGGAATCTGATAAGGAAATACCTCTGAAATGTTGATGCAACAGGTCATGGGGTGTCTAATATTTATTTATATTTATATGTATTGGTTAAATAAGTTGGTTTACATTTGCTGTCAAAAACATACTGTCCTAAGGCAGTTACCAGTTACCAGTTCCTCACTGAATGCTAATTTATTGTTATAGGATATAATAAGAGAATAATAAAAAGGCTGTTCAAGTTTCTCTCTGTCCCATCTAAATAGAATAGAAGCAGGGTTATTTGAGTTTCTTACCATTTGCTTCCATCCCTGGATTGTGTTAACTTTCCGGCATGTCTCTCCTTAATTATTATTCTTTTCCTTCCTAAAGGTCATCTTTAAATTCTTTGACATTCATGCCTCATCCTCCAACATGATGAAATAAATAGGAATATTTTGAATGTGTTTTTTTGTTTTTTGTTTTGCTAATGGTGCATTGGTGAAGATTACATGAATTACTTTTATAGGAAAAGAATCAACACAATCTGATTATCATAAAATAGTGATATTAAAAGGCAATATTTAAAAGTCTGTAGAGATTCTCATTCATCCAGGTCATGGTGGTCCTAAAGGTGCTTTTTTCAGGAGACAACTAGGTCCTTCCGTTCCCCACTATCCTTTCAGAGCTGAAGAAGCATCTTGGATGAGAAGCGAAACATCTTCAAAAGGAAACACAAGGAAGTCCAGTTGCCTCCTGAAAAAAGCACCTTTAGGACAATATTTAATAGTTTTTGACATTGTGATAAAAAGCAACAAGTAAGATAACCTCAATATAAGAAACAATTTATTATAAGAATCAAACAAAAAACTATTTGATGTTCAAAGTGTATTTCACTGTTAATTTTGTGTCAACCAATCAATTTAATGAACTGAACTATTGATTATATTGGTTATGTATGCTTTAGTCATAATATTAAATAAAATACATAGAAGCTAGATTGACTATGTACACTTATATAATTCTTTATTGGCCAAGTGTGATTGGACACACAAGAAATTTGTCTTGGTGCAAATACTCTCAGTATACACAAAAGAAAAGATACATTCATCAAGAGTCAAGAATCATGAGGTACAACACTTAATGATAGTCATAGGATACAATAAGCAATCAAATCATACTAGGAAACAGTCAATATAAATCATGAAGATACAAGTGACAAACTTACAGTCCTACAGTCACAAGTGGCAGGGGATGGGTGATAAGGAATGATGACAAGATTAACAGTAATAATAATAGTAGTGCAGACTTTGTAATAGTTGAATAGTGTTGGGGAAATTATTTGTTTAGCAGAGTGATGGCTTTCGGGAAAAACTGTTCTTGTGTCTAGTTGTTCTGATGTGCAGTGCTCTATAGCATCATTTTGAGGGAAGGAGTTGAAACAGTTTATGTCTGGGATGTGAGGAGTCTGTAAATATTTTCACAGCCCTCTTTTTGACTCGTGCAGTGTACAGGTCCTCAATGGAAGGCAGGTTGGTAGTAATTGTTTTTTCTGCAGTCCTAATTATCCTCTGAAGTCTGTGTCTGTCCTGTTGGGTTGCAGAACCAAACCAGACAGTTACAGAGGTGCAGATGGTAGACTCAATAATTCCTTTGTAGAACTGAATCAGCAGTTCCTTGGGCAGTTTGAGGTTTCTGAGTTGAGGTTTCTGAATTGGCGCAGGAAGAACATTCTTTGTTGTGCTTTTTTGATGATGTTTTTGATGTTAGGTGTCCATTATACGTACGAGGAATAGAATTGTAATGTTCATTGCAAACTATATTTTTTCTTCTCGCCACAAATGTCCTTTAGAACTAATTGTTTTGCCAAGTGTCAGGGCAGTGATCAGGTGCTTGGACAATTGGTTCTTCCAGATCCAGAGATAATGCACACTTCAGTGAATAAAAATATTTTAATATTTATTATTTAACTGTGGAAAAGAGATTTTAAAACCGTAACATAAAAAGCATTACATACTGGGCAAAATGATACCCAAATCTCTTATAAACTGGCCAGAGCTCCTTAATAATGACAGCAGAAACACCCCAAGGATGGCCAATTTTCACATAACTCACTTTTAGGTTCTGTGCATACACAAGAACAATCACAATCCCAAGGTTTTTATCAAAACCTTGCACCATGACTTCGTGGCCCTACTATGGTTATGGATCTGACTTTGATTGGATAGCACATGGTTTTAGGATGGGAACTGTAAGTCTGACACTTTCACAGGTTTGCAGTTATGTGAAGATTCTCTTCTTATTCAGCAAAGAAGAGTGAAAAATAATCAGGTTAGCTTAGAATGAGTTCTAAAGTTCTCAACTTTTCTTAATATGAAGGAGAAATCAAAATATGTCACTATAAACTTATTGAAATAACAATGGTATTCTGAATTGCCACGACACAAGTGCCACTGTTTCTTTGAAGCACGTAAAACCCAGCACCAAAAATATATCATTGACAGAAGCAATTGAGCATCATTTGATAATCATGCTGTAACTCACGCAATTATTAAATGTGCATTTAGATATGGGATTGTGTTACTTCTTTGAATCAAGAAGCTGGAAATAAGCTAAGGCCGAATTAAGAGATTGAAAGCAAGCATTTAAAGTCTTAATACATGGAAATGGAAGAGATCAAAAATGGCAGCAAAACAATGGAGCACAGCTTTGAAGATTTATAGGCTGGGTGCACAGTGAAATATCACTGAAACTCATTGATATTTCTGTTCATTTTATCCAAATGGGACAGGAGGAACAAAGCTTTTTAGAACTGCAATCCCCAACCAACTTGTCAAACCTGCTGCCAGAAGCTTTTTTTTTTTTTTTTACACAGAATGTAGGTAAGAAAGAATTTGCAAATGCAACCTTGATAATAACCGTGCTTTTTTATTTTAAAAAAATCATCTTATAAAAGATTTATCTGTTTACTTGTAGACAACTGTAGTTAAATAATAATAATTATGTATAATAGTAACCTGATTTCAACAATATTTTGTTTCTTCAGCTATAAGGACAAACAAGGAACAATAAAACACCTTTTTCCTGGGTCACTAGTAATTCTAGTGATTCTGATTTTTGATTATTCATTAGGCTTTGCTCATTGTAATGATAATATTTTCTTTATACAAATAAAGATGATAGTTTTGAACAGATATACCTCTTTAATTACGATCAGACTGACAAGTTCCTGGGCACATGAGAAGTTGGAATAATTTGCATATAGAAATTTCCCAGTCTATTTCATAAAAAAAACACTCATCTGAGATTTTTTTAATTTTGCAATGTTTCAGTATTCTTCATATTTTACCTACTACTCTGCTTTTTTCCTCACTCAAATTATAATTGGATGGACATTTATATATGTATTTTGAATTTACCAGTTCAGATGACATTGTGCAACAAGAATAAAAAAATAAAGTATAATATGCAACAATTGCCCAACTATTTCTAATCCATACATATGAATATCACTGCTCTGAAATTGCTGCTCTGTGCTATATACACTTGTCCCTGCTGTCCATTTTCTCTCAGTTTCCCCTTGCATCCTTTCCACAGGGCAGATTACAACCAATAAAAAAGTATAAAAATATTATGAAATAATATAAAATAGTATAAAAATCAACAACTATAAAATAAAAAACAGAAAAACCTGGCACTGCAGCTTCATTAAAAAGTCTTGGAAAATGTTTGAATCTCTTCATATAATGCTATAAAAAGAAGTTCCACCAAATTTAGTCTAATTTATTCCTTAATGTACTTTCCCCCACTCAAAAACAAAATTGCTGCCAAACAAGTCCATGATGGGGCCCTTAAAAAGGGTCCCATTGGTAATCTTAGCGCATTTGGGACAAGTTCAGTTTGTGACTTCATGGACACACTTACACCCTGTCACTGCTTCCTGAATTTTGATATCTATTTTTTGCAGGGAAAATCTGGTTCTTTCTTGGACCCAGGCAAAGATACAGCTTCTTTCAAGAGGCGCCAATAGCACATATGTCAACACTAGAAACAGAAACACTTTGCCTGTTTCAGCTCAGAATAATGCCCAGTTCTAGAACAGGTGACTCTCTGAATTGCTTCAGCTTAGATTATATAAAGCTTTATTCATTATTCTGTAGATGTAATTGTATGTGGACAGAAGCATGGGAGACAGGGCAAAGATGGGCTGCCAAGGGAACAGTCAGATATGAGAGATCATAGCCCACGGATGGATATTGAGTAGAGCAACAGACTCTGAAGGGACCCTCCCTATTTCCCCAGACTATAAAGGAGACAGTGGGAGGATTATATTTTGAGACTTGCAAAATTCTATTAATGTAACTTTACAATGAAGTAGAATTCATTTATGTGTTTATTTTTCTTCTCTGATCTACCTGGGAAAGCTTGAACTGGCCTCAGAATGCAATAGATAGTCCATGAAGCTGTTTCAAAAAGGGACGAATAAGGAAGCTTTATGTCATTCATGCTTCACTTAGTTGCAGTGCTTTGAGGGCTACCAAGGGATATTGTGCACGAAGAGCACATACTCTTTTCATACTCTGCGTCAAGAGCAATACTCCATCCTTGCGATTACTGTTAGCCCTGCAAGGTAGTCAAGACCAGAAGCACACTCAAAATTAGTAGTTACTAACTTTATTGTAAGGTTTACATTAACAGAATTTTGCAAGTCTGAAAGTACATTTCTCATTTCCCCACTTGCCTTTTCCAGCCCAAGAAACTAGGGAGAGTTACTTCTGAGATGTTTGCCATGCCCCCACTCCTGTGGGCTCAGCTTCTGCTTATCTGACTGTTGCCTAGCGGCTCTTCCCTGTCTCCCAAGGTCATTCCCACATACCACTACAGCTACCAACACATGAATCACCAGCATCAATGCTCACTGCTCCTATCGAATTTTCTTTTGCTTGTATTGTAGTATTTCATAATACATGAAACAGCAAAGTGGAGTGAATGTACAGCCATCAAAGAACTGAACACTGAAGGGGGTAGCTCTTTGTTGTTGATTTTTTTTTATTTTAGAAATTATTATAGTTTAAATTTTATTCAAGAGGAGTGGGATGCTGAACCAGAGTACAATAAAGTAGAGAAATGACTCAAAATCTTCAGGTTCTTCTGAACCTTAATCCAATTATGGAGTAGCCAATTATAATCCAAAATGGAAAGTAAAAATGGTAGAGAGAAAAAAGCCCCAAAAGCCCAAAAATAATAAATAGAAAAGGAGGAAAATTTTCTTCAGATTCTTCTGAACCTTAGTCCAATTATGAAGTAGTCAATTGTAATCCAAGATAAAAGATAAAAATAATAAAAAGAGGGCTTCCGGTTTTGCGCGGCTTCGGTGGCAGCAGGAATTCGCGACTCTCCTCGATTCCTGCTGCGCTCGCTGCCAAGGTGCCCCCTGTTAAGCCTGGGTTCCCCAATCAGGGTTAAGGAGACAAGCTAAACAGAATGTGCAGCTTAGTCAGATAGGCACACAGATAAATGAGTGAGATAAGTTTGTATGTTTGTTAACATACAGTAAAAATAACAGATACGCTTGTGTTATCAAAAATATAGTTTATTCCACTTGGAGTTTTATAGCATGGTCAAAATAACAGTCCATTAGTCATGTATCATTTTAGTCAGTCCATTCAAGGATATTCAATTAGCAAAGTCTGTGTAGAATATCCAATGTCAGTTCACTTACAAATAAATCAGTCCTTTCTCTCTCCCTTTCCAGTAGGAGAAAAACGCAGTCTTCATCCAGTAATTAGGGATCATCAAGCCAGAGAGAGCAAGCTGCAGTGCCTTGCTTCTTTTGTGGTGCTTCTTACAACCACTCCCTTAATTACATTCCTACAGTTAAAGTTGCAGACACTTTAACTAATAAACCATGATAACATATTTATTATTTTACCTAAACCAGTTAGGGTAAACAATGTTATCCCTAACACCCCTGATCCAAATGGGTCTGGGGAATATGGCTGCCCTGTAGAGGCAGCCGAAGAGAGAGAGGATCCGGACAGGGGTTTGGGGGTGTCGCAGACCCCCTCCTCAGCCGGAAAACCCCCTTTTTCCCAAGGTGGTGGAGCAGCGGTCAGTAATGGCCACCACAAAGAAGCCTGTAGCCGGGTAAGATTTGTGCTGGAGGAAGCAGGAGAAATGAAAGTGCTGGCTGAACTGAGACAATAAGAACTCTTAAATACCCTGGAAACTGAATTGCTTGAAGGATACATTGTTTCCCAAAGAAGATTGGAAAGCAGCGAAGAGAACTGTCAAGGGAAAGTTTTTTTTTCTTCACTCTCCCTCCTCATAGAAATAGCAAACGTAGATCTGGAAAATCTACTTGGGCACCGAAGGTAATTCAATTTGAAATTTAAAGCCAAGGGATAAAGGATTTCTGGACATTGGATTTAAAAACTTAAAATTCTTTCTATTTTTTACAAGGGGAAGGGAAGAGATAAAGACTTATTATAAGATTGTACTGAAAGAGACTGCTTTGAGCCTATAAGAACAGAAATAAAAGACATTAAGACTTCTAGAAGATCATCTTGGAACTGTGTATTTGAATCCTACCCTAGGAGGTGAAAATATAGAAAGAAGAAAGTACTAAATGAAACTGTTTGCTCTGATTTGGTTTGCTCTGTGACTTTGAGATTTCTGTGAATTTTTGTTTAAAAAAAGGGGGGGACTAAAGACATTAAGGTTGTTTCAAAAAAGAAAGAAAGGAAAAATCGCATTATTTTTTGAAGGACTACAAATGGAATTTTAAAGACTGAAAGAAGAAGATAAGGGCTCTTCTGGATCTATTTTTCACTTTTTAGAAATGGCAATTTCTATCTATCAAGAAATATGACAACGACAGGAAGACCAGGAAGACTGGGATGAAGGAGAAGAAGCCATCTTTAATGGACAAACACACTTAGTGAAGGAAGAAAAGTGGAAGGGGAGCAAGGAAACTTAGAACTTAAAAAAGAAACCAAGAAAAAGAAAAATGAGTTGAAAAAGCAATATGAGGTCAGAAAGCAACAGAAAAGAGAAATACAACAGAGAGGGAAGACTAAGAGAGTGAAATTTGAGAGATGGGGGGGGGGGTCCAAAAGTTAGAATGGATAAGAAAGAAAGGGGAAAAGGAAAGAGAAGTCATAAAGGCTTTAAACAAGATACTAAAAAATGAATTTTTTTCAGAGATAAGGGGTAAGATAATTTTATAAAAATGATTCTGCAAAAGTACATAAGGATGTATTGTAGACATTAGTATTTGAAGCTGAGTTAGAAAATCAGAATATTATATGATTTTAAAATGTATTAAAGGAAAGCCATGATTTAATTATAGAGTTTAATTCTTTATGAAATCTTATTTTTATTGTTTAAGAATTAATAATAGAATCTAATTTTCTATGAAACATTGCTCTTATTATATTATAAATTTAATATTCATTTTTCATTTTTTTTAGCTTTATTATTACTTATTAAATTCAATATTATTTGTTTGTTTTATTATTTTGAAATGTAATACTTAGAATGTACGGAGCAGAATCAGTACAGAAAATATGTATTATTTTAAGTGTTATTTAGGGGAAAGATAAAAAGTTGTCATAATTCAATCTGGGTTTACAGGAGATATATTGTATTAGATAGAAAGGATAAGTAGGTGATTGAAAGAAAATGGACCAAAGATGCAAATATAATTATTTAATTGAGATGGAATAAATAAAATTGAATTAAAAGAATGAGTAGGAGAGAGAAAAGATATGGAAAATAGAGAATGTTAAATAAGATATGAGATAGTATATTAAGTGAATATAAACTTTGATTCATGTCTGTATAAAAAGAGTTAACTCGGGGTAAGCTGCCTTCCAAAAAGAAGTTTTATGTATTTATGTTTTGTGTAATGTTTGTTTAAGGTTGACAGGATGTGGAAGAACACTAATGAAATTATATTTAATGAGTATATAACTTCAAGGCAGAAGAAATATGATTAAATAGAAGGAAAGGGAGTAATAAAGAGAAGTTTGGAAAAGATATGAAGTTGATTAGATAAGTTAAGCATATATATTAAATTATAGAAATGTGATAATTTGGAATTATCCTCTTTTTAAATAAGATGGTTTATTTGTTTCTTTTAGAAAATATATTTTATGTTACTACATCCTATGTTTTGTTTGTGTGTGTAAAAAAAAATTAATAAAGTTTGTTCAAAAATAATAATAATAAAAAGAAAAAAGCCCAATAATAATAAAAAAAAGATGAGAGAAAAATTTCTTCAGGTTCTTCACACCTTAATCCAATTAAGAGGTCTCAAAAATAAAAATTAAAAAAAACATAAAAATGAACCAAAAGTATGGATGGAAAAAGCAAAAATCCCAACAAAGAAAGAAAAAGAAAAGGAAAAATTTTGAGGCTTTCCCTTTAAAATAAAAAGCAAAAGTTGAAATATTACAAAAATAAAAGTTTTTTTTTAAAAAAAGGAGTACAGTAGAGGTGGTAAGGAGGGATAGCACAACTTAAAAAAAAAAAACACACACACTGCACTTTATTTAATTATCCAAAGCTCTTATTATAACTCTCTTCTCCACAAGCTTCAAAACCAAGCTTCAATTGTTGATAGAAATCCAGAAGAACACCTGCAATAACACTTTCTCGTGCTCTTCCCTCTATCTTATCTCAGCTTCATCTAAGATATTTTCAAGCCTCTAGTTGGGAGTGTTACAAAGTTTCTTTGCTCTCACTTTCCCCCTCCTTTTCCAGACAAAATGTAATAGAAGTTAAAAAAAAAGAGAGAAAGTATATGCATAAAAAAAAAGGAAAGTAACTAAAGGGAGCCTCTAATCTAAAAAATTACAAAATCAAAAAAGAGAAGAAAAAATAGATATATATAGATATATAAGAGAAAAACAGTCCAGTTAACAAATGCTAAATCGTGATAGAAGTCCATTAATAAAAAGAAAAAGTAAAAAAGTAAAAAGCCAAGCCTCACTTTGATGTTTCCGTTTAAAAACCGCCACTTATTCAGTTCTGTCAAAACTTTTACAGATTTTTTCTTTTTCTTAGGGTGTCCTTTTAAGTCTTAGAATGATTTTAAAAAAAGTTCTCACCAAACTGACACACTTTCTTTTCCAGTCTCTTCCGTTCCAGAGCTGTCCCAACTTCAGCAGCTTTAATGGCTGCCTCTCCGCCGCTGGCAAAAAGGGCTTCTCCTGGATCAACCAGGGATTTTGCAATATCCCTGAGATCCACAGGAGGCGCCCTTCACTATCACCATCTCTATGGGATGGTTTAGGTTCATTTGGACTGACCAGGAGCAAAGATATCGGCTGCAATCTCAGACCTCAGAGATTGCATGCCGTATCGTCGTGACGTCAGCTCCGCCCTCTCCTGGGAACGGATAACATTATATTCCATAGTAACAAAGAGAACATTTTAGTCTGGTGACAAAGATTACCAAGAATATAACATGACCTCAGCAAGGAGCAGGAAATCAGACATCACTCCAATTGTCACTTTAAAAAGAACCTGGTCCCTATCTTTCTCAAAGCTGATACCATACAAAACATGTAGTAAGAAAGATTTGTTCCTGTTTTTCTGAACTTTTTAGCCATTAAATCAAAAGTCCTAGCAATAACTGAAATATACACTGTCTTTTTCAACAATCCAACTGGGAAATGTTACTGCCCCATTAAAAGGGGGGATGTAGCTGTGATTGATCATATGTACATTTATTTATCTAAAACTGCAAAGAGCAAATTATAGACAGCATTCGGGATGGCCTTGAAGACTCAAGGAGATCCATTATCGGGGCAACAATGAGACAAGCCCATTCTAAGAAACTAATTTCAGAAAATGCCTCAGACCCCTCCCTAAATCACAGGAGGATAAAGGGAGGGGGCACAGAAGTACTTTTAGACTTGCAAGGCTATTACTTTAGCTGTTCTAATAAAAGTAGTTGTAGACCCATACGGCATTGGTTTCTTAGTCTGATCTGCTCTCTAGGGCTGAAAGTTCTCCCTAATTTGTTCCTTCCTTTTTTTACTCAGCTTTTATTTTAAAATAATGGTGATTTGACTGAATTTCTAAACATTTTAAAACTTGCAGATAAAACATGTCATATTATTTACATGCAACAGCAATTGATATATTAGGGGATTTTGCCAACTTTGTAAAGTAAACTGTACTTGTTCTGCTCTTCTGCAGGATGGGAGTGGAGCCAAATCAATATAATATATTCAGCAAAGTAGTTGTTTAGTTTCCTAACTTAATAGGGGATATTTTTTAGAGAAAATAAGATGCAATACAATTGTCAAAACATCACAGTAATTCCTCATGAGAGCAACATTTGAATATTCCAGAGAGTAGAGCATTGAATTGAATTCTTTATTGTCATTGTACATATATACACAGTATACATACATACAACAAAATTCACATAACACCCAGAGACCAGACTCAACATGAACATGACAATCCCCAAACACCTCCCCACCTGCCAAAATTCCCTGCCTCCTAAAATACACACAAGCATCCATACAACAGACCAAGTAATACTGTCCAACAGCTCACTGATGGTGGTCCTTAAGTTCATTGTTAAGTGCAATTATAGCTCTGGGATAAAAACTATTCAGAAAACATGTGGTCCAAGTTTTAATTGTTCTGCATCTTCATAAACAGTTCATGAAGATTCTAAGCAGGATGGGAAGAGTCTCTGAGAATGTTGTGCAACTTCCTCAAACAGCGAGATGCGAAGATGTCATCCAGGGCTGGTAGCTGGAGCCCAATGATATTCTGGGCAGTTTTAATGATTCTCTGTATTGCATAGGAAGGAAAATTCCAACTGAACATAAATGATTTGGGAAAGGCAATGGGACATGGGTTTACATTGCTAACAAAGTGGACAAAAGGACAAGAAAAAAATTGATTTAACTTTGCTTTATTTATCAAAGTAAGGCCAAAGTAGATGTGAATTGTGGAATACATTAACATAGAGGATGCTGAAACATCTTCAGAATAAGAAGTGAAAAAAGATATATATTATCCCCCTATATATGAATATATAGTGAATATATTTTAGGAATGATGGTAGAGATAAACTTGGTAGGTGAAATATTACCAGTTTTGGATATGCAAATTTCCAAACATTTCTTGTTAGCTAAAGATAAAGATTTCTTAGGAAAGCTTGATATAAGAGTTAAAATGGAAAGTGAAAAATCTAGTTTAATGTTAAATATGAAGAAGATAGAAGCAACATTAATGTTAACTGGCATGTCCAGTAAACTTAAAGTTGACAGCAAAGAAATTACTTTCTAATTTTAGAAAGACAGGCAATTACAGATTTAAACAAAGATGGGATAAGGATAAGGATATTTCTATAATAGCAAATATTAGAATAAAAGGTCTTTTCAAGCTGGACAGTGAGAAAGAGTGGGAAAAATAGGTCCCTTTGAATTATAGATCTGGGTACAGTTATTAAGAATACCTACCTGCCTACCAAATAAAGACTGGTCATACTCCTGAAATGTTGGTCATCAAACAGAAATTCATAATTCATATAATATAGGGATATGTGAGTGAAAGGTAAAGGATCAGGGGGGAAAAACTCTAGCAAAGTTGAAGGATGTTGAACTGGAACAGAACAAAATATTATGAGATGGGATCAAAGAGATTCCTGCATGAGTCTTCAAAAGACTGCAAAATATTGCATGAAGCAGGTTGAGATGGCAGCATCCCTGCAAACATCAGAAGCTCAATAGTGCCAAACTAATGTGAGAGGGATGCTGGGGAGCTGAAGTTTGTACTTTATTGAAAAGTCTAGAAGTATTTTTTTTAATGGTGTCAAACAAGCCTGCAAGTTCTTGGTACTGTTGTTGTCTGACATGCAGTTGCTCAGTTTGCTTTTTGGTTTGGGGGCTAGGTGTGAGGAATTAATATTCTGTCTTCTATTATTGTAATGCATAACTGTATTATCTGAATCTTTTTTTGTAATTTGAAAAACAGATACTGGGATAAACTATAAAATGAACCTATTATGACAGAGACAAAGGAATCTGAGGGAAAAATTTATTGAATAGTTTCTGTCCTCTCAAATAGTGCTTGAATTGATTAGCAATAATTAAAGAAAAGAGAATCACAATTAAACATAAATAACTCAATTGAAATAGTCAAACACATCAATTAAAAGACACAAAAAGGACCCACTCATGATAGTCATTTTGGCATAGTAGTTAAGGCACTCCTGGTAGAAACCAGAAGACATTGAGTGCTAGTCGCACCTTAGACTCAAAGCCAACCTTGAGCCAGTCACTCTGTCTTAGATCTAGGAAGGAGGCAAAGGTTACAAAAATACTTCCAAGAAAATTACATACACTTGTACCAGGAGTCAACAATAACTTTTTAAATAATATTTTTTTTATTTTACATTGTAATATCCACCTATTGATTATACGATATTAATGTAATGATATTCAACATGTTAATATTAACTTGTCTCTTTCAACATATCTTCTTCTTTTAACATGTTATCTTAATTTTGTTTCCCCATTTCTAACTTCCACTTTTATTATTTAACCATTGGTAGAATAAATCCCATACCATATAATCAACAATAATGTGAACACACACACACACACACACACACACACACACGATACATCTGCTTTCAGCAGCATACAAGCCAGGTTAAAAACATGCTTGTAAAAATGCTTTTGCATCCTTACATGCAGCAATAGAAAGAGAAATAACCTGACAATCCTTAACAGGCAGTTTTGATAGTCTGGGAGCAGCCACTTAGAATGCCCTTCCTTGTGTTTCCATCTATGATGCCTCCATTCTTCTGAAAAACTTAAAATTCAGATAACTTGTCTGGGACACTAGAGTCTTTCAAATAAATAGTCCTAAATTCACAGGACTTTATAGATTATAAGCAGCATTCTGACATTTTTCCCTAAAAAAAAGTACTAGCCAGAAGAGTTGCTTCAAAACAGGATTTCTTATGATTCTTATCACTTGCCCATTTTATAGTGTGAACACAGCTTTCTGAACCAAATACATCAAGCATAAGACAATTATATATAGAGCACACTGAAATAGTTCCAGTAGGAAATAACTAAAGCATGGTGAGATCTGACACTATTATTCTGTCTGATCTTGTAACTGGATGCAGGGAAGAAAATTCCTTTTCTAAAAAATGCAACACTCTTTGTCACAGATGATGGAAAGCCGACAAATTTAGGAAAAGGATGGCTTAGCCAAAAGCCATCTTAAAACTGTTGTGCTGCTTTTTTGTCATGGACTATGAAATAAAGCAATAGTGCAGAATACAAATTAAAATCACATTCTCAGTTTATCATTTCCCTACCCAGTTAACCTATTGCAGACTTCCATAAAGTTAATTAAGCCTCCAGCCTTCTAAAAATCTTGTACATCCCTTAATAATAATGAATAGTCCAATAATTAGTCCAGTGTGGTGGCCTAGAGGTGGAGCTCTCACTTCACAATCAGGAGGCTGTGAATTCGATCCTAGGTAGAGGCTAATATTTGGAATAGACTCTCCTGCTCAAGCAGGGGGTTGGTCTAGATGACCTCCAAGGTCCCTTCCAACTCTGTTATTCTATGTTCTGTATAGTATCAATAATAATAGGCAGGGGTGGGATGTGAGCTGTGAGCCGCGTGCCTGTTAATCGTCATTAGCACACTGCGTTCCGAGAAGCAGCCTTTGAAACTCTTCTTGTTTTCTTAACTGCAGCTGTGCCTCGTTCAGTAGCTGAAGTTGAAAAATCAGGAAATAAAGATCAGGTAAGAGCCCAGGTGGGTGGGTGGGCAAAAAATCAGCAGACATAGAATCAGTTCTATGTCTGCTGCTCTTCAGAGCTACTGGTTCTACAGAGGTGGACAGAACCAGTAGAAACCCACCCCTGATAATAGGCATCTTGAATGTAATCCCAAAAGTATTGGAGCACCACTTTAATACCATGGGCATTGACAAATTCACCATCAGTCAATTGCAAAAGTCAGCTTTACTGGAACAACTTACATCCTGCAATAATACCTCTTCAAACTTTAACATCTGCCTATCCTAGGTCCTTTGGACTCAATAGATAGATAAAAATGTCAAATCTTAACATCTGGATGACAATGTGAAAACCATAATAATCAGAGATGGTATTCAGCAGGTTCTGACCAGTTCTGGAGGACCGGTAGCAGAAATTTTGAGTAGTTCGGAGAACCGGTAGAGGAAATTTTGAGTAGTTCAGAGAACCACAGGGTAACGTTGTAATGAATCTAAGTATATTAAATTTATATACCACCCATTTCACATTGCAAGCCACTCTTTAAATAGGATTGTGTGTTAAATTAATTGAATTGTACTTCTTCCCAGTATATAAAGTAAAGGAATGCTGACACTGTCCTGCAAAATTGCACAACTCTGAGTCTTGGGTGAAACTTCCTTCATATAAATCAAGGTGCAGGTCTTGTTTATCCATTCCATTTATTTCACTTTCTTCCAGCAATTATTGGATTATTACAAGGTGCAGGTCTTGTTTATCCATTCCATTTATTTCACTTTCTTCCAGCAATTATTGGATTATTGATGAAGCTGTTCTCTAAAATCTTTTCTCTCCCTATCACTATTTCACAAAACACACATAGATACACTCAGCTGAGCTCTTCTTTGATTGCCATACTTATTTATTGATAGCTATGATACTAATACAAAAAGCTGATCTCTAAGTTGTCATTGTAATCTCAATTGGTCCTATTTCTATTAGACTGTTGACTAAAATTCTGAACTAGAACAGCTTAATACAAACTATTTAATACAAAGGGCAAATATCCTTTCTAAAAACGTTGACATTTCAGGTTCAAATCCTTTCCCTGCCATGTTTCCTAGGTAACTTGAACAAATCCAGTTTCTCTTCCCTGATTAGTACTCAATAACAATTACTGTTACTGAAATTAGCTCAACAAACCAGAAAAACAAGCCAAAAAATATTTGCACCCTTTCTTCTCAACAATTCAGAACACTTTCTTCTCTAGTACATATCAAATTGTTTAATTCCATATGCTGCTACAACTACCAAATACTGTCAAATTGAACCAAATATTTTAATATTTGGATAATTTTGAATGACTTTTTAAGAGATGAAATTTCTTGGAGGTAATGCTTGGAGGCCTCCAAACCTAAAGTCAGAAACTAATTGTCAGGTGATTCTGGCATAAAACTGCTGCGTAGTCTCTAATAGTTTTTTGACAATGAAAAGCTCAATAAAAAACTGGGGCTGGACCTTTTTTAGGACATCTTTACCTCACTTCCACCATCTCTGGGATTTGAAGACCCAATTAATTGCTTTAAAAAAAACATGGTTCCTGATAGCTAAAGGGAAGGGAAAACACTAAAAATGGCTGCTGTGCTTAATTTTGTAAAATGTTTATTTCAAGTTCTAAAAGTGCTGGTCACACCCACACCCAGTATAGTAAAGGGGGGAAAAGTCCTGATATGTGACGTGAAACCTCCATGACGATGTGAGGTTGACATCCCTGTTCTACACTGTAGTTCTTATTGCAGAGAAAGCAGAACCAACTCTTGTAAATGAAGACTTGTAAAAGGCGTTCCATTGGTGATCTGTGGGGTGGATTGTATGGGAGTTGGTGGGCCTGTAAGTTGTGTTTGTTTGCTTTCACTGCTGATTCTTAAAGAAAAAAATACCTGAATTTATAAGATTAATTTTTCAATGTGTTTCTTCATTGCTCCATGACAATTGTTTCATAAAGTGATTTGCCTTAACCGCAGCCCATTTTCTTTACTCAAGGTTAAACATCTTTTTTTCCCCACAGAACATCCATTTCTTATTTTAAAGGCTAATATAATCTGATGAGGTTACCTAGATTGAGTAATGAAACATCTGCAAGAAAACATCCAAGATCAGAGAGTACCAAGGACCCTTCATTTCAATCCTGAGCTACAAATATTCTCCTTTATTGCTAGTAGAATCTTTGCAGCACTCTACAGAAGAATGGCATCTTTGAGGGTCTTGTTTTCTTGTTGTCCTGTTTTCCTGAGAGGAAGAATCGGTGATAACATGGGTGCATGAAGACTAGAAATTTTCTAAGTCATCCAGGAGCCTTTTATTTGTACTGACACTTGTCTCACAATACGAATTTTCAATTTTACCTCAAGAATTTACTTTTTGATAAATGTGATGAAAGCTCAAATGACTTCTATATGGAGAGTCTCTTCACTAGACGTCTAAGAGGGCATGCAGTGCTAGGAAGCAAATTGGGCTACACCAAATTCAGCTTGTTTTTCCATTTAAAAATGTGGTCAAAATGGGATTTTGGTAGAGCAAAAATGTTTTTCTAAGAGGAACACTTTAGTGCTTAGAAAGTTCACCTTTGAGGGCTGGTGCCATTTTAGGAACATATTTATTTCTAGAAATAGTCATATAGTGATGTCCAGGCCAATCAGAAACTCTATAGCAAATCTCCTGTTACAATGCCACAGTTTTTCAGGTTCAACTATATTTAGACATCATGAACACAAATTCAAGGCAATTTGAGAAGGTTCCATGCTTCCATGATAAGTAAATGCTAACTTAAAAATGATCAATGGCAAGGCTGCCTTGGCACACTGCCAAAATACTATGAAAATCCCAAGCCTAAACAGTAGAAGAAAACAATAGGAGAACTTACCTATGTTGCGTGGCTCCAGGAAGAAATGAGAGAAGGCTCTCTAAAAATAGAGCTGTTGTTGTCCTGGCAATATTTCTGGGGACCTTCAATGAAGTCAGGATGGCCCTAGAATTTCTTTAAGATTTCTCTGTAATCAAAATAATAGTCATATTTCCTATTTTAATATGGTGTTTTTAGTGATGTGTCAGAAATCACCTCCCAGAATTGCTGCACGAGGAAGATGGGCAGATTCTAAATGTGACATAAAATTAAAACAAAATGAAAAACAAAACAAAACAAAATGTGGATGATGGAGAATGTATTTCACAGAATTTCACAACAGCAAGATGACTTTCTGACATAAATCATTTCTGGATATCACTAAACAGAAAAGACAGTTTCAAAGCTTAAAACTATTTTAAACAGGATAATTTAAAAAACGCCTCCATTCTGAAAATGTTTGCATCCACTGAACTTTCAGTTTGCTAAAGCTTATTAATGCTAGTTAGTGACAGATGAATGCCAAATATTGTAGAATAATATCTACCTTGAAAAAATGGGTTGTAAATCTGCACACTCAATTATCAGCAATAATTTACTTGTCTTTATAACCTACTGAAATGCAGACTTCCTAATGTAATATAGAAGATAAAAGATTACCAAGAGATATCTCAGGTATGGCATTGTATTTGATCATACCTATTTCTATGGAATTCTTCACATACTTTTCTAGAAACATGATGCTATTAAATGACTATTATCTACAATGGCAACAAATGTATAACATTTTTAAAAGCATTGCTAAAATGAGTGTGGATGCATATAATAGGGAACGTACTCCATTTTCCCAAGATAGCACAAAAGTTAGCAGCTGCCTGTTATCCTTTGTTAGCTTAGCATTACAAGCCTTATATCAGGGGTATCAAATTCACATCATCACGATGTTGTTGTGTGATGTATCATGACTTTTTTCCCCTTTGCTAAACTGGGTCTGGCCAGTGTGTGACGCATCCGGCCCGTGGGCTGCGAGTTTGACAGCCCTGCCTTATATGAATGATTTAATTTCAATAAGATACTTCCAGTAAGAGGAAAAGATAGATTGGGATCAGCATTTCTTTCAAAAATTGATTAGAATTGTTTAGTACATTCCAGGTAAGCACCAAGAAAGTATCCAACTAAGTTTCCAATATATTAAATACTGAGGCAGTCTAATTAGTCCTTCACACATTGAAATATTTACCTTGGTTTACTAATGTGATTGATGTTGTTAGCAATAACAAGGTTACCTAACATAGTTTGGGTAAAATAATATATATAAACTATGATAGTGAGTTTAAGTGTGTGTCACTTTAAACTGCAAAGCATGTAATTTTGGGTGCGGTTGTAAAACTGCCATAAGAGGGAGCAAGAGAACTTGATTGATTGCTGGCTTACTGAATTGCTTGCTGACCATGATGGATTGATGATTTGCTAATTGCGTGTTCCCTGTTGCTGAAGGAAGAAAGGAGGTTTGACTTCTTTATATTTCTACTGTGAAGAGATATATTACTCGACTGATATTTGTAAGTTTACTGACCTCTTTTTCGACACTGGACTTTGCAACTGAATAATCCCCAGACGGACTGAACTAGTGAATGATATATGGACTGTTTTGACTATGCTAAACTCTTACTGGAATAAACTATTTAACTAGCACAGTGTATCTGTTTTACTGAGTATGAGCTACAAAAACGTTTATCTCACATATTTGCCTGCCTGCCTGACTGCTGTGCACATTCTGCTAGAGTGTATCCCTAACAGATGTCTCCATCTGTATGTCAAAAAAATGGATCATCCAAAGAGACCTACAGAGTTTTCCCATGAAAAAACCAAAATAGTTAAGAATCTCCTTATTTATATTGTGTGAGCTTCAGAAAAGGGAAAGAGAAAGTTACAGAGGGCACTGTAAGGGTGACTGTTGTTTTTATTGTGGCATTCATGGAAGTTTATAAAAACATAGTTTCAGTCACAATGCCCAGTATACAATTCATGCATGAGATAATGGAGTTAAAGGTACATTTGTATTTTCAAGTAATATTTTAAAAATTGATACATTGATTGATGGTGTTGGGAACAAACACTTAGCACAACTAGGAGATTACAATTCTTAGATGGTTATTTCAAAATGATACGCAAAATCGATCCTTCTCACATCTATAGTTGCATCTAATATTTATTAACTGTCTATCTCTTTTCCTAATTCAGTTGAGTGCACCAAGATTTTTTCCTCCCAACATTCTTACTGTCTTGATATCTCATTTTCTCATCCCATCTTTAGGTTTCTTAATTTAGATCAGGAGTTTCCAAATTTGGCAATTTTACAACTTGTGGACCAACTCCTAGAATTTCATTGCTGAGGAATTCTGGGAATTGAAGTCAACAGGTCTTAAAGTTGGAGACCCTGCCTTAGAACAAGACTGCACATGCTCTTTTGTATTGAGGGCAATTGATGTAAATCTTCTAGGTCTGCATGGAGAGTGAGCCTAGGATTAGGAACGGGTAGCATCATCAGTCTCTAACAAAGTCTGTTTTCTTTTCTTATATCCATTTCTCTCTCCAACCCCACATCCCCCAAAACTGGCAAAGAAGGAACATATGGTTGAGATATAGTTTAAACTGATCTTTAGTGCCAGGATTCTGAAATTGTGCCCTTATTATATACAATACTTATTCTGCAAAACAAGACTTCTTAATGTCTGAGATTGCAGGAGAAAAGCCTCATATGGTTCCTTCAGCTGGTGTAGCCTTAGGCATCTAAGTCCTCATTTTGTCAGATGAAATGTGCTGTTTGGCAAGTTAAGTTCAATTACTGCATTTATATTGACACACTGCTGAGCTAAGATACCACACACTGAGCATAATCTAAAATAAGATTAAATTTGAGTTGGTTGTAGAAAGAAAACATCATCTAAACTCCATGTTTTTCAGTTTAATCTACTTCAGAAGTACAAAAGTAGAAAGAAAATGTAATATCAGTTCAGCAGCACCTTGTCATTACACCAAAGTGTAGCCATTGGGTACAATACCAGCTCATTATTAAAGAAAGCTAATTCTTTTTATTTTACCTTCATGAAAAGAAAAATTCACAAATCTAGGTAATCTATCAAATGCTTCCCTAATTCTTCCTTCCTGGAAAGAAAAGAAAAAGTTATGCATATGAAAAAGAATTCAGTGGACTTTTACAATAGTAGTCAACTACAAATTGAATATGATCTGTGAATTTATTTAGTTATGTTTATCATAGCAGAAGTTGGCCTGGTATCTAATGGTTTTGTTTCTGTAAGAAAGTTTTTGTATAATCTCAAACATCTGTGTTCCACATGATTATAAGAGTATAATTGCTCAATTGTCATCTCTCATTCTGACTAGCTGCAATTCTTCAGATGTCTGGAGGGGATATGGTAGCAAGAATATACAATTTCTAGTTTTACTGGGATTCAGTTTGCGCCGATTTGGTAACAAGTTGATTTTTTTCTTTGTGTGAGTGGAGCATTCCCACATATATATTAAAAGGTCCTGGACTTGTGAAATTAAAATTGAAATGTTTTGCTTTGTAAGTCCTGTGAGATACAAATAATATTTTACTATTATATGCCAGGATGTTGTTCTGTTCACATTTGCAGAATTCATTTCAATTTCTAGCATTTTGAAGGGAATATCCAACACCAGTCTTAAAGTTCTGCTTACTGCTAAAAGAACTCTTCTTCATCATGGTCCTTTCCCATCTCAAAAAAAAATAAAATAAAATTCATGAGATTGAATCTGTAAAATGGAAATTAATACTTCTGTTTTTATTCTTTTTTGTCAAATAAATAAAAATTTTGGTCCCTGTATGGTTCACCTATTTCAGGCATAGTTCTCATTCCTACTTTCAAATACCAGCTTCTATTTTTAAAAAGACACAAAAACGTAAGTTATAAAACAATTCAATATTGCCTCTGAATACTGATAGATTTCAATAAACATTGCTAAACATATTTGGTGTTTATATTTTCAAATTGTTTAGACAGGATATATTTATTTTGAGATCTTCATTTAAAAATCTGTTCTCTTGAAGTAGTTTTTTTTTAATCTGACTTTTTGACTAGCACTTTAATTTTCAGTAACCAATTTTTATTTCATTTTTCTTTTTGTCTCAATATCTAGCTTAGTCTATTTTATTTTTTTCTTTTAAAAATGTTGTTTTGGCACAATATATCTCAGAAGTATGTGACTTTTGAAAACATATATATAAAAAAATATTTTTATAACTAAAATGAATTTTTTAAAAAATTCAACTTCTGTCAGAATAGTAAAAGTTAAAAGAAGATATCAGCCTGAACTTTATGTAGCATACAAAGTTTGTTCATCATGAATGACTTAAATTACAACTTTCAAAATTGTAGAAAACAGGGATGGATTTGATAGAAGAATATTTGTAGCTCAGGGTTGAACTATGAGGTCCTTGGTGTTCTTTGAGCTTGGTTCTATTTCCAGGCACAGCTAGTCATCTAACTTTTCTTTTTAACGTAATGGATGTGACAGCCTAATTGTTCTTACATATTTTGAGGCTGCCCAAAAGTCTAAAGGTTTTGGAATACTTGTGAAATATTACATTAATATTGGTGGTATTGAGGACTACTTAAGCCTCTCTCACTCTTGGGCTACAATTGAGATAAAGGCAACATCACATCAGAAAAAAAAGATGCTGCCTGGTTATATTTGTGCTGGAGAAAGGCTAGAAGGCAACAAACCTAGCACTGGGGAATGTGGAGAGAAAGTGGAGAGTCGTGAGTAACTCATTCTTCATGTGGTCATTGTGACTAATGGAAATATAGCAATAGCAATAGTAGTTAGATTTATATACCACTTTATACTGCTTTACAGCCCTCTCAAAGCAGTTTACAAAGTGAGCATATTGCCCCCAGCAATTTGGGTCCTCATTTTACCCACCTCGGAAGGATGGAAGGCTGAGTCAACTTTGAGCCTGGTGGGATTCCATCTGCCAAATTGCAGTGGGAGTAGCTTGCAGTATTGCACTCTAATCACTGTGCCACCGAGGCTCCATTATGTACCAAAAGCCCATACCTGTAGTCCTCCCTGTTCTGTACACTCATTTGCATTCTTGAAACCCCGCGCTTTGATTGGCCAAAGCATGGGGTGATCTGATTGGTTTAGCGAGCCGTGCTGATTGGCTCGCTAAGAATCTCCCATGATTGGTGGAAACGAATCGCGGGAGATTCAAAGCGGAGCCATTGGCTGCGGCCGCCACGGCTTGAAAATAAAAAGCCGCTGCTTTTCCCCCGGAGCCAGATCGGTTCCGGGGACCAAATAAAGAGCTGAAATCTAGTCACCACCTCCTGGTCTCCTTGCTGACGGACACGACACTGGCGACGAGGATGGGATCCCGAGTCTGAACCCCATCGAGCACGTGTCCGATGGAAGCAAGACCGACGAGATGGCCAGCATCGCTCCGCCCATGCCTTTTAATCCCACTAGCGAGGACTGGGAAT
The DNA here is from genome assembly GCA_033807585.1 of Hydrophis major. NCBI lineage: Eukaryota > Metazoa > Chordata > Lepidosauria > Squamata > Elapidae > Hydrophis > Hydrophis major. Next base: position 113,473,442 of record CM066330.1, read on the forward strand.
CCTACATGGATAGATTCCGCATGTTCCTCGAATGCAGCGACATGAAGGATGCCACCAGGCCGAAAAAATGAGCCGTCTTCCTGACACACTGCGGGCCCGCAGTGTTCAAGATGGCGAAAGCTCTAGCGAAACCCGCTGACGTCACAGGGATGGACTGGGCCAACCTCGAACCTTTACTCCGCAAACACTTCACCCCCGCTGTGCCCACCCTCATCAGGCGGCACGAATTCTACCGGCGGGACCAGAGACCGGGTGAAAGCCTCAGCGACTTTGTTGCAGAGCTACGGAACCTAGGAGGCCTGTGTGGGATCTCTGACATGGACGAGGCCCTACGGGACCGAATCGTGCTCGGACTTCGGGACCCAGTCCTACAGCGTCGGCTGATGGCCAAAGGAGACATCGCCCTCACCGAAGCCACCGCAGCCGAGTCCACCCGGCAGTCAGCAAACCGCATGTGGAGACCGGACACAGGGGACTGCACCGTGACCACCAACCCTGGATGGGCGACCGAGGCCCAACCGGAAGCAAGTCACCGCAAGACCACCACCCACCATGGCGAATTCCACTCCGCTTCTGACACTTCTGACGACGAGGAGGAAATCCACCGGCTCCAGGCAGGACGCGACCAGTGCAGTCGACAGGGTCGTAAGTCAGGGACCGCGTGTGCCGGTTGCGGAAGCAACCACCCTAGATCCAAGTGCCATTTCTTCGATGCAGTCTGCCGGCACTACGACAAAAAGGGTCACATCGCCCACGTCTGCCGATTAAAGAAAGCCTACAGCCCCAGATGGCGGGACCACAGCGAGTGGAGACGGGGCAGCACCCCCCCAGAACCAGAGATCACCCAGCCGACAGCCAATGGGACCGGAGCAGGCAAACCCGACGAAGTGGCGAGACCCAGCGGAAGGAGGAAACCCACCAGACGGTCATCATCAGCCATGCATCCACCACCAACACCTGAAAAGTCTACGTGGAGGTAGGCATCGAAGGTGAGCCATGGAAAATGGAAGTTGACTCCGGGTCCTACCCCTCCATGGTCGCCTGGCAAGAAATCAAACGCTTGGTGCCTACCATCCAAAAGAAGGGACTGGAGAACCAGAGACTAATCATTAAAGACTACCAGGGAAACCACATTCCGGTAGTCGGAACCGGACAATTCAAAGTGACATTTAAGGGCCGCACTGCAAAGCTTCCCCTGACAATCATGGACTGAGACTGACCCAGCCTTTTGGGGCTGCAATGGTTCGCACTGCTCAGCATCGAAGTCACGGGCATCAACCACATCGACGAGACCGATTGGGAGCAACAACTGGCACGGGATTTCCAGGAAGTGTTCGACGGCACACTAGGCAAGTACCGAGGGCCCCCCCATATCCTTCAGCCTAGACCCGAACATTCCCTCGAGACGCCTAAAACCAAGGCGGGTACCTTTCGCACTCAGGCCAAAAATTGACGAGCAAATTGACAAGCTCGTCAAGCAAGGGGTCCTACAACCAATTGACCACGCCCGGTGGGAGACCCCAATAGTCACCCCAGTCAAGCCCAATGGGTCGGTGAGAATCTGCAGGGACTATAAGGCCACCCTAAATTGCACCTTGCAACAAAGCGCCTACCCCATCCCAGTAGTGCAGCATCTTCGACACTCACTGGGGGAAGGCAAGGTTTTTGTGAAACTCGACCTGGCCCAAGGATACCAACAGCTGCCGGTCGATGAAGAAACGCAGAGGCGCAAACCATAGTCACCCACCGGGGAGCTTTCCGATGTAATCGACTTCAGTTCGGAGTCAGCGTGGCACCTGGAATTTTCCAGAGCTTCATGGAGAGACTCTTGCAAGGCATCAAGGGGGTGGTGCCCTACTTCGACGATGTGCTGGTGTCGGCAATCAACCAGCTAGAACTAGAGGGTCGGCTAAGGGAGGTGCTAACCAAATTCAAGGAAACTGGGCTAAAGGTGAAGAGGGAAAAGTGCCAACTTTACACAGAGCGGGTCGAGTTCCTGGGGTACCTCCTAGACCGGCACGGCATCCACCCAACCACAACCAAAATCAGAGCCATTAAGGAAGCCCCCACACCCAGGACTAAAATGGAACTGCAGGCATTTCTGGGACTGCTTAATTTTTACAATGTTTTCCTGCCCCAAAAGGCAACCGTGGCGGAGCCCTTGCATAGGCTCTTGAACAAGGTGGCTACCTGGACTTGGGGGAAACGTGAGGCGGCTTGCCTTCAGGAAAATCAAGGACCTGCTCACCTCGGACACCGTCCTCATCCAATACAACGAGACCCTACCACTCGCCGTCACATGCTACGCCTCACCCTTCGGCGTCGGCGCCGTTCTCAGCCACACACTCCCGGATGGAAGAGAAGCACCCATCGCTTTCTTCTCCAGGACACTCACCAAACCAGAGAGGAACTATAGCCAGCTGGACAAGGAGGCCCTAGCCATCGTCGCAGCAGTGAAGAGGTTCCATGAGTACCTCTACGGCCGCATGTTCACGATCATCACAGACCACAAGCCGTTGCTGGGCATCCTGGCAGGAAACCGGGCCACCCCAAACATTTTATCTCTCAGGATGACAAGGTGGTCCGAATTCCTTGCCGCCTACAGCTACCGGCTCACACACCAACCCGGTAAGACCATCACACATGCAGATGCTTTGAGCCGCTCGCCGCTACCCAATCTAGACACTGACCCAGCACCCACGACGAGCACCCTCAGCATAGAGACTCTGCCCGATCTACCCATAACCACGTCAGACATTGCCCGAGAAACCAATAAAGACAAACGTCTGGTGCGGGTGTTACATTGGGTAGAGAAAGGGTGGCCGGAAAAGGACAATGACGAAACATTCAAAACATTCCGCAACCGGCAAACGGAACTCTCATTGCAAAAAGGGTGTGTACTGTGGGGGGATAGGGTGGTTATCCCGGAAAAACTGCAAGGGAAGGTATTGGAATTGTTACACAAGGGGCACCTGGGCATAGTTAGAACAAAAGCCCTGGCCAGAAGTTGTGCTTGGTGGCCAGGGATGGATAAACAAATCAAGGCCTGGGTGGCAAGGTGTCAACGCTGCCAAGAAACCAGACCGAGCCCTCCCATGGCACTGATCCTAGAATGGGAAACTCCCAGGGGACCGTGGTCTAGGGTCCACAAAGACTTTGCTGGGCCCACCAAGGGACATACATTCCTAATAACCGTAGATGCTTTCTCCAACTGGTTGGAGGTAAGCAACATGAAATCCTCCACCACAGAGGCCATGACCAAGGAACTTTGCAAACTCTTCGCAACACACGGCCTCCCGGATGTCATCGTGTAGGACAACGGACTCCAATTCACCTCGCTGGAATTTGAAAAATTCCTAGCAGAATGGGGAATACGACACACACTGACAGCCCCAGGGCATCCGGCGGTGAACGGAAGGGCGGAACGGATGGTTCAATGTTCGAAAAAAACCTTCCAGAAAATCGAACACGGGGAAATCCAAGACAAAATGAATAAAATGTTTTTTATACAACATATAACCCTGAACACGACAACAAACAAAAGCCTGGCAGAGTTACTAATGGGGAGGAAAATAAGGTCCCCACTCGATAGACTGCACCCCACATACAACCCGGAAAAACCCCCAAACTCCTCCAGCAAGCACCGATCCTTTGCACCAGGTGACGCCGTCTACGCAAGAAACCTAACCGGAGACCCACTATGGGTACCAGCAACCATAACCCAACTGACAGGTCCCCGCTTGTACCGGCTGCAAACAACCGATGGACGAGCGTGGAAACACCACATCGATCAAATAAGATCGAGAACAGCCACAAGAAACACAACCGACATGCAACCAGACATAAACAATCCCCTTAACACAAGCCAAGAGGGGAGGGAATACCCCGGGAACCAAAACCCAGAATAAAGGAACCAGTCATACTCACCAGCAAGCAGCAAGCTCGAAACCTCACCAGGGAGAAGCAGCCAGGCCAGCTCGACCAGCCCGGAAAGACCAGGAGGGAGCGGTGAAAACCGCAGCTCAACCAGCCCGGGTAGACCGGGAGGGAGCTGCGACAAGCGGCCCAGCAAGGCATACCAGGCGGTCCCATCGACGGGGCTGAGAGACACAGAGAACCTGACCAAACCGGCCGGGAGCCAACCAATGACTGACCTGCTCAGGTCCAGTAGGCAAGTGCGGAGCCCCGCCTACTTACGGGACTATGTTACGTAGGACCAAACCAAGAGGGGAGGGGTGTTCTGTACACTCATTTGCATTCTTGAAACCCCGTGCTTTGATTGGCCAAAGCGCGGGGCAATCTGATTGGTTTAGCGAGCCGCGCTGATTGGCCCGTTTCCACCAATCGCGGGAGATTCAAAGCGGTGCCATTGGCCATGGCCGCCGCAGCTTGAAAATAAAAAGCCGCTGCTTTTCCCCCGGAGCCAGATCGGTTCCAGGGACCAAATAAAGAGCTGAAACCTAGTCACTGCCTCCTGGTTTCCTTGCCGACGGACACGACACTCCCCACTCTAATGAATTTCAGAACTCCCTTATCTGCAGTTTGAGTGCCATCGTTCTTTCAATGGTGTGGTATAAGGTATTCTAAATGCTGCCGAAGACATAATTTCCTTTGTTTTAATGTACAGGTGACTCTCTACTGATTCTTGGTTTGGATTTCTAGGGTCTTTTAAAAAAACACACAAAGACAAGGCATCTTGGGTTGTTCCAAAGGTCAGTCTAGTTAAATTATTCCTCAGATGCCATCCCAATAGAAATTTAGTGCACAGTTGCATGTCTTATATTCCACTGACAAGAATGTAGATGTACTCAGTTTTTGGGAGAAGGCGGAGCTTCGTTTCGGCGATACAGCTGCGATCTTGGGGCTCTGAGATCGCAGCCGAAATTTTCGCCCCTGGTCGGTCCCAATGGACCTAAACCGTCCCGTAGAGACGGGGATTGAGAAGGGTACTGTTCCAGGATCCCAGAGATATCGCAAAATCTCTGGTTTGATCCGGAAGAAGCCCTTTTGCTGGCGGCAGAGAGGCAGCCCCCATAGCTGCTGAAGTCGGGACAGCTCCGGAAAGAAAGTGGCTGGAGTGAAAGTGTGTCGGCTGGGTGAGAAAAACTCTTTTGTGCTGTAAATTCGCTGAGGTTGGAAAGGACATCCTGAATAAAGAAGAAATCTGTGAGACTTTTTTTTTTTTTGACTGAAATTGTCTGAGCGGCGTTTTTTAAAGTGATGTCAAATTGAGGCTTGGGGTTTTTTTTTCTTTTCTCTATATTTTTTGGGGGAGATTTTAGTGTGACTTTGGAGGTAACCGGATTGAATTTTCTCTTATATATATTTTTATGCTCCCTTTGATTTTTTAACTTTCTTTAGGATAGAGACTCCCTTTGGCTATTTTTTTTTTTCTGTATATATTACTCCTTTTTTCTGGCTGGGGGGGAGGAAGAACATTAAGAAACTTTGCAACACTGCCAACTAGAGGCTTGAAAGTATTTTATTTGAATTGGAGAAAATTGCAAAAAGACCTCTTCTCAAGGACATTTTAACGTGATAAGATAGAGGGAGAGCACAGCAAAATATTATTGCAGGTGCTTTCCTGGACTGTTATCAAGAACACTTGAGGTTTGGCTTTGAAGCTGCTGGAGAAGAGAGTCATAACAAGAGCCTTGGATAAATAAATAAAGTGCAGTGTGCTTTCTTATATATACCCCATTCGCTAGCCTTTTTCTAAATTTCAATTCTAGTAATATTTTTATTTTTGTCTTTTATTTTAAAGGGAAAGCCTCAGGGTTTTTTCTTTATTTTTCTTTTCTTTTTTATTGGGACTTTTTTGCTTTTCCTATCTATGTTTCTGGACCACTTTGTTGTTGTTTTTTTTGATTATTGAGACTTTTCAACTGGATTAAGGTGTGAAGAATCTGGGAACTTTTTGTTTTTTTTCTTTTTTCTTTTTTGCTTTTAATCAATATTATTATTTTTGGATTTGTTTTTCTCCTTTCTATTTTTTTCCTTTTTTATGGTGGACTACTTCGTAATTGGATTAGGGTCTAGAAGAACCTGAAGATCTTTCTTCTTCCTTTTTTGCTGTTTCTTCTTTGGTTTCGTGTCTTTTACTATTGGAGTTTTCCATTTTGGATTATAATTGGCTGCTCTACCAGTTGGATTAAAAGTCAAGAAGAATTTGAAGCTTTGGAAGCATTGAAATGAGCAGGAAACCAATATCATCTGGCATTTCTGCTTCTACCTCTGCTTCCCCACCAGCTGGAGGACAACGTTTAATTCAGACAATGTTGAAGCAAGATAAGGAACAAGAAAGAGTAACTTTACAGATGATTATGCAAGGAATCCAAGATTTCAAGACAAAATCAGACATCATTGAACAAAGAACAGGAAATATTGAACAAAGAACAGAAAATATTGAACAAAGAACAGAAAATATTGAACAAAGAATAGAGAAGACTGATGAAAAAGTGGAAAACATTAAACAAATGATGGTTAAGTATGAGGAGAGATTCCAAAAAATTGAGGAAGAAGGAAAACAAAGAGAGAAGAAGATTGGAAATATTGACAGTAGATTAACAGCGGTTGAACAAGAAAAAGGTGGGATGTTGAGGTGGGAGATGAAAAGGTCAGAATTTTACCTCAGATTTCAAAATATAGAAGAGGAAAAAGGAGAAAACTTGGCAGCGGTAATGATAGAAATTTTGGCAGATGCTTTGGAAATTACAGAGGAAAAGATGATGGATGGAATAGATGAGATATATCAAGTCTATACAAGGTATGCGATGAGAAATAAATTACCCAAGGAAGTCCATATTAGATTTACCAAAAAATCCATTAAAACGCAAATATTACAAGTAGTAAGAGAGAAAACACTGAAATACAAAGGTAAAGAGGTTGTGGTTTTAAAACAAATACCCAGAAGAGTGAGAGAGATGAGAAGAGAATATCGATTTCTGACTAAAATGCTATTGGAAAACGAAGTGAATTATAGATGGCTGATTCCAGAAGGACTAATGTTCAGGTGGCAAGAGCAGAGATATAGAATTGATTCAATTGAGAAAGCAGAACTTTTCCATGCAGAATTTTTTGGAGGAAGAAGAGAGGAAGCAGAGATAGAGGTCTCATTAATTGAGTTTCAAGAGGAACAACTGGAGACTGAAAAAGATAAAGGAGCAGTAGGGGGACAGATGGATAGCAAAGAACAGCGTGAAGTGAGATCCACGAGAGCGGTTAGACCTAAATATAAAGCATAATCATGGAAGAAAAAAAACTGATTACAATGAATATAAATGGGCTTAATTCAGCTGTTAAAAGAAGGAAAACTTTTCATAAATTAGAGAAATTAAAATTTGATATAATTTGTTTACAAGAAGTTTATATTAAAAAACAACATGAACAATTGTTATTACAGCCAAAATATTTACTTCTTTGACTCAATGTAAGAAAAGAGGAGTGGTTCTATACATTAAAGAGGCTATCCCAGCAAAATTGATTTACACGGATGAAGATGGAAGAGTATTAATGGTAGAAATAATGGACAATAATATAAAAATACTCTTGATTGCAATTTATGTTCCGAATGATAAACAAGAAGAGTTTTATAAAAAGCTACACATGAAAATAATTGGACTGGACTATGTTAATATAATTATGATGGGAGATTTTAATGGAATCGTGGACAATAAATTGGACTATATAGCAACAACAACAAAGCAAAATAGAAAGGCTCTCCCAAGGTCTTTTTTTAAAATGACAGATGAATTAACTTTAAAAGATATTTGGAGAGAAAGAAATGTTAAAGCTAAACAATATACTTTTTATTCAAATAGACATTTATCATGGTCCAGATTAGATATGATTTGGATCTCAACAGAATTAATATCCAATATTAAAGAAACAAATATTGAAACAAGTACTTGGGCAGATCATAGCCCAATGACAATTAAATGGAAGGGACAAAAATAAAGATCGAGATGGACATTAAACAATACTATTTTAAAGGAGAAAGATTTTATACAATGGATGGAGAAGGAATTGGCTTTTTTCTTCAGAGAAAATAAAAAAAAAGAATGTAGATGTACTCAGTTTTGCCTCTAGCGAAGACTATCAAGGAAATTCTGCATCCACCTTGAAGCTCCACAGTGTCTCCCTGGGGTTCATTTTGAATTCCTATCAATTTTAAGTGCCTTTCTTCACTGGAGGGCACTTGAAACTGTCAGTATTTCAAAAACAGAGAAGCAAATTTCAACATATGCTACCAACTTCACACTTCTGCATGTAGTTATCCTCCTTTAGAGACCATCTTTCTCTTAATATTGAAATGCAGTGGAATGCTTAAAGAAACTTTAATTACATATTTGAAAACACAATGAAGACCTTTAAAAGGTCTTCATTATTGAACAATACAATAAAAGATATGTTCAAATACGTATGAAAACACACAAAAGTATCTTTGACCACTATGTCCTTCCATGCCCAGGCCCAGATAGGATTAAAAGCAAAGGACAACAAATGGCTCCTCTGCTGAGTCCTCCAAAATCTCATAAGAGAGTGCATTGCAAATGAAGATGTGTTCCACTCCATTAGGATTCTTAATTGTTTCTGAAGCCTACTTGAAGAAAGCAGGATCCTTACTCCAGAACTTCATCTCCAACAGGTGCATATCAATGGGCACAAGCAACAAGATTTTGATCAATGAGGAACAACAATGAAATAGATGAGTGAAGCTAACAGATGTTCTGCTCACTATGGGTATTAACAATTGAAGATTAAAAAATTTAAAACCATTAAAATGCTGGGAATTCATTACAGGCATTATTAGGTATTCCCCAGAACATAGGATAGAAGGAATCCCAATTAATGTCTAGCAAGTATATTTTGTTGCCAAACTGACGTATATGCTGCTTTCCACAGAAAGATATGCCATTTATTAATTGGTATATTTTAAAATGAATTATGAAATAATTTCATTCTGTTGAATGTGATTTTGTCACATCTTTATTTCTTCTATTTATTTATTTATTTATTTTGATTTGTCAATTGCTTACAAGATAATCGTAAAAGAAATAAAAGAAACAATAGGACAGGGACGGTAGGCACATTGGTGCGCTTATGCATACCCCCTACAGACCTCTTAGGAAAGGGGTGAGGTCAATAGTAGACAGTCTAAGGTTAAAGTTTTTGGGGTTTGGGGAAGAAACCAGAGTCAGGTATAGTATTCCAGATATTGACCACTCTGTTGCTGAAGTCATATTTCCTGCAATCAAGTTTGGTGTGGTTAACCTTGAGTTTGTATCTATTGTGTGCTCTTTTGTTGTTATGGTTGAAGCTCAAGTATTCATTGACAGGTAGGACATTGCAATGTACGATTTTATATTCCATACTTAGATCAGACCGAAGACGGCGTAATTCAAGGTTTTCTAGGTCTAGAATTTCAAGTCTGGTGGCATAAGGTATTCTACAACGAGTAGAGGAGTGGAGAACTCTTTTTGTGAAATATTTCTGGACTTTCTCAACTGTGCTAATATCAGATACGTAATGTGGGTTCCAGACTGATGAGCTGTATTTGAGTATTGGTCTAGCAAATGTTTTGTATGCTCTAGTTATTAGTGTAATATTACCAGAGAAAAAGCTAGATAAGATTAGGTTAACAACTCTTAATGCCTTTCTGGCTATGTAATTATGTAGCTATGTAGCTATGTAGTGGGCTCGAGCAGTTAGATCATAAGAGATGAGTATTCCAAGGTCCTTTACAGAGCTTTGATCATCAACAAGGTCTTGACTATTCAGCTTGTATTTTATTTTCTGATTTTTTTTGCCAATATGTAAGACAGAGCATTTATTTGTTGAGATTTGAAGTTGCCATTTGTTTGACCATTCTGATACATAGTCAAGATCTTTTTGAAGGGTAGCAGTATTGTCTGTGGTATTGAACAGCTTTACATCATCAGCGAAGAGAACACAGTTGCTCTTAATATGATCACAGAGGTCATTTATGTAGAGTATGAAGAGAGTTGGTTCTAGAACACTGCCTTGGGGGACACCACTATTGACAGGTACAGAATTTGATAGGACACTCCCAATTTTGACCATTTGTTGTCTGTTGGACAGGAATGCTTCTATCGAGTTTGCAGGTGTCCAGAGATACCGTAAGATTTTAGTTTTATGAGTAGTTTATTGTGTACCACTGAATCAAAGGCTTTACAGAAGTCTATGTAGATTGTGCCTATTGTTTTGGCCTGATCGAGTTGTGTAGTCCACATGTTTTTGCAGTGTAAGAGTTGCAGATTACAGGATAGTTTTTTTCTGAAACCAAATTGTTTATTAAGAGTAGGTTGTTTGTCTCTAAATGGAGGATAATGGATTGTTTAATAATTGATTCCATGACTTTACAGGTGACTCAGCATAAGGAGATTGGTCTGTAATTTTCAACTAGGCTAGGGTCTCACTTTTTGAAGATGGGGATGACCGTGGCTTGTGACCATAGGTTAGGCAAGGAGCTGGTCCTGAAAGATTTTTCAAAGATTATGCTTAGAGGTTCGGCTATGGCAGTGGATAGCTTTTTTAAGAAGTAGGCACATATTCCGTCCAGTCCAATAGATAGAGATGGTTTTAGATTGCGTACTGTTTTTTCAACATTGTCATCTGTAAAATCGATATGTATTAGATTATTGTATTTTTCTGTGGTTTGGCTAGGAAATACTGGGCATTGCTGTTTACAAATACTGTTTACAAATACTGAGCCAAAGAATGTGTTAAAGATGTTGGCTTTAATGGTGTCATTGTTGCAGTCTTTACCATTAGGTCCTATGGGGGGTGGGATGGACCTTGAGTCTTTTCGTTTGTTGTTTACAACATTGTAAAAAGTGGGGGTGGAATTGGTGCACAGAAGGTTTTCCTCTTGTTTAATGTGATAATTGGTGCATTCAGTCTTCATCTGGTGGCATACATTTTTGTATCGGCTTTTGAAGTTGGCAACATGACCAGATTTGTTTTTCCACCAGAGTGATCTCTTTTTAGATTGAAGTATTATTCTTATGGGGTAATCTGTTATTGTTGTTGTTGTTTTGTTTTGGGAGTTGTTATTTGTACATATAGTTTGATGACTCTTTTGACTTCAAGTAAAAATATGTTGTAATGGTCTTCAACAGTATTGCATCCAGTGAATAGAGATTGCCAATTAAGGGATTAGAGATTGTTGTCAATAAGATCATAGTTGCCTTTTTTGAAGTTATAATTGGGGATTACGTCATTGTGATTATTTTTGTGTGGGCGTATGTTGAGACAAAAGTCAGTCATGTTGTGGTCATTGTTGGAAAAGGGTTCTTTAGTTTGTATTCCAAGCTCATGGGCAATTTGGATGTTTTTTAGATGTAAGAACTTTTTATAGAAGATAGCAACACCACCTCCTCTACGAATTTCACGATCTGATTGGTAAACATGACAGTCTCTTACTGTGGTAATGGAGTCAGGGAGAGATGCATTAAGCCATGTTTTACAGACAAATATGATGTCGAATTTAGCCATATTTAGTAAGAGGAAAAATTCAGGTATTTTATTCGCAAGGCTTCTTGCATTGAGTAGCTTGCATTTAAGGCCAGCTGTAGTTGAGGTAGTTAAGGGTGTGCGTGCCTAGTCTTGGGTGATGGTGGATTGGTTGAAGTAAGGTTGTGTTTGAAGGTTAAAGCTGAGTTGTGGGTTGTGTGACTTACTTTTGATACAGTCAGTATGGTAGTCAATGTACAGATCCTTCTCTCTATTGTCTAGACGTTTTTTGAGTTCAGTGCAGTGTACACGGGAGTGGGCACATTGCTGTATGGTTAGGTCAGGGCGACAACGGAGGTTCTTATGGTTGGTGTTGGTTTTGGTGAGTGAATTTATAGTGTAAATGAATTTATGTTTGCTTGATTCATTTTTGCAAATGACCCTGCAGAAGCATGGGGCCACAGAGCCATCTCTGTTTTTGAGCTCTCGGCCAATGCAGGAAATGTCAAGTATTTCATCAGGGGAGATGGTTGATGCTTGATAATCACTGATGATGTTTCAGACAGTTGTGATGTCATTATTGTCATTGATGTCCTCTAGACCAAATAAGATGGCATTTGGACGTTTCCGTTCGCGCTCAACAGCTTCTCTGATGAGGATTGGGATATCATTATTTGTCTGATTTATGTTTTTTTGTGGATTGAGTTGTGGATTGGGTTGTAGTTGTTGGGTAGAGATGTGGTTTGTAGCTATTGGATGTTCAGGTTTTTGCGTTGTGTCTTTTTTTTCAAGGTTGGATAATCTTTCTTTTAAGGCATCCAGGGATGCTACTATGGTGTCAAGGGATGTTATTCGTGTTTCTATGGTATCAACTCTTTCAAACAGATCCAGTTTGAGTCTTCTAAGGTGTTCCAGAAAGTAAATTAGCTGAACTAAAATTAGTTCCACAAAACATCAATCTGCAATTCAGAATAACTCTAAACTCCAATTCAAGAGTTAGAGGCCAGTCCCTGCATAACAAATACTAGAGAAGGAAATAGCAATTCAGGTTAATATACAACAAAAGTTTAGCAGCATAGACAAAACAATATTTTAAACCCAGAATTCTTCACCCTATCACAAATTGTATATATACAAATATATTTCTTTTGTTTTTATCCAAGAATGCAGCTAATTAATAACATCTACTTTGTGATCCAAATAGACTATTTCAGTACATTTGTCCTAGGAGTGAGAAGCAAATTTTAAAAGTTGCAATATGGACTCCAACCAATGCCTCCACCATGTTTCCCCAAAAGTAAGACCTATCTTGAAAATAAGTCCTACCATGTTTCTTGCACGTGCACCCAATATAAACTCTACCACCAAAATAAGTCCCACTTAAGTGCCTGCACAGCTGGCCAGCTGCCCATTCCATATGGTTGCTTGTGGTGCCCCAGCTGCAATGTGAGGCAGGGAGTGGAACTGCCCCACATGCCCCACATCAGCTTACCTCAAGGCCCCCCTACATCCACTCACTTTGTGGCAGTGGCTCTAATAGCCCCATCCAGCAGGATTTCACATAGGCACCAGCCCACTTCTTCTGATTGTTAATGTGGCTGCAATGGAGCAGGAGGTCAAGCAATGCATTGGTGCTGTGGCTGTGAGACAAGGCAAGTGTCGAGATGTGGATAGTCTAGCTACGGGGGCTGTGAGATAAGTCAATATGGGGTGCATGGTGCAACTCCTCCCCCTGCCTCAGCCACAGCACCAGCACATCACTCAGCCTCCTGTTCTGTTGAGGCCATGTGAGCAAGCAAAAGAAGTGGGCCGGTGGCCAAGCTGGATGGGGCTGCTGGAGCCATCACCATAAGGTAGGTGTCAAGGTGCAGGTGGTCTGGCAGCAGGGGCCCTAAGCTAAGTACGTGTAGCATGTGGGGCAACTCCATCCCCCTGCATCATGGCAACACTGGCACACCACATAGCCTCCTGCCCCATAGCAAGCAAGCAGAAGAAGTGGGCCTCCCATGTACTTTAAAAGTACATGAGGGGAGGAAATAAGATATCCCCTGAAAATAGTATTTATTGGAGCCCAAAAGAAAATAAGACCGGATACTATTTTTGGGGAAACATGGTATATTGATCTTACAACTTCAAATCCTTTGAATGTATTAAACCAAATATAAAGTGCTTCAAAACTCATTTTCTAAAAGTAATTTTTATTCAGAAAGAATGATGTGATGTTATGCAATTATAAGACAAAAAGCTAAACTCAGCCATTCAGTTTCCAGATTTCAGAACAAAGACTGTTTAGTTCATACAAACTTTTGTCAACAAAAATCTTGACACCCTCACTCAACTTTTAGTTATCATTCCACAAAGAAAAAGATACACTTGACACCCAACTGTTTTTTAATGGTAAGATCATGACTCCCTGGCTTCCAAGATCTGTTTTTGAGGTGACTGCACTCAGATTTTACTGATTGTGGCTACCACTAGCATATTTTTGATAGCTATTGTATATTGTATCTCCACCAAACACACAGAAACAATCCTTCCTGATGTTTGTTTCTTGCAGCCATAGAGCCCTCTCTCCACTACTGTTCTTTTCTTAGTAACAGAGATCTCCAACTTTTTCAGGGGAACATTTTGAATTTAACAACATATCAGAGATCCTCTCATAAAAGGACTGCATTATCAATATGGCCAGTTAGAGGATTGTAAACTACCAGGAAGCAGCTGGTAAGATTATCCCATATTATCTCTCTGGACCCCCAGGAAATTTTTCTCTCTCCTTATCTTATGCCTTTCTGTTTGCTGGTCTGATGGGCTATTTCCAAAACAAACACCAAGCTTCAAACCTTTAACATTTTTATTCTCCAAGACAGCTTCTAGAGCATATGCAGGGCCAAGAAGCATTAATAAACACACCAGGAGCCTTGGGTTCCATATTTGATTCTCTTCCAGTTTTTTTTTTTTTTTGCATAACTGGCTGCAAAACATCAGAGAACCACTAGAGGGCAGCAACATTTTCTGTGTCCCTTTGCTACCATCCAGTGGTTTTGCAACATAGCTTTAGCAGTTCTAAATGAAATAAAACGTGGATATGATAAGGAATCTAATGGGGATCTGAGCTATCATCTCCATAGTTAAATTAGAACCATAGAATAACTATATGGTAAACCCCAAGAATTCCAGTTTTATGTGAATATGAGATAGGATGGATCAGCATGGAAAGATATGCTGAGATAGTCATATAATAGGACTATAAACCATAATTTGGACATTTAAAATATAACTTTTTATCAGCTGATGGAACATTTTCATTGTTAATAAGAAGTTTATCTTTATCAGCTCCTGAAGGGACAAAAAATAGAAGTGATTTCCCCCCACCCTAAATTTAAGAAATTTCAATTATGTCTGAGTGGCAGCAATTTCCTATCAGTTCCAGAAGCATTTGGTAAGTGGCAATAGATTTTTGTTGTTTTTTCCTCCAGGAAGTATGTACCTCTTGCTTTCAGACTGAGGCATGAATTGGTACAACCTGTCATGGCTTCTGCCTTCTTCTGTTTGACAGATTCAAAACATCTGGAAAATACTCACCCCCCTCCCCCAGTGTTTATCTGGGATTGCAGGAAATGTGTATTTCTTTCTGTCTGATCATTTTGTTAAGCTTTGACTGTTTCATCTCGGAGGCTAAGCTCAGCTCAGCAGACTCTGAATTTTTAATCTCCGCTGCTCATCATTGATATTTGTCACCTGAGAAATTGTCTAGAATGTATGATGGTGCTTTTAATCTTTGCTGGAAATGTAAACAAGATGAAGGGACTTTTTTCATGTTTGGTGGATGTGTAAAAATAGCCAAAATTTGAATTTTGGATTTAAATATACACATTGGATTCAGTTTTAGATTCAAATACATCACTGATTCAAAAGATTGTAAAAGTTAAATTTCAGTTGAAACCAGAGATTTTTCTTTTGGGAGTAAAGGATAACCAACTAAAAAAAAGTCAGGGAACTTATTTCATACATATGACAACTGCAGCAAAACTATTCTCAGAAGTGAAACGGTTCAACATCACCCACAATGGCGAAGATAATGAAATTTGTGGAAATGGCTAAATTAACCTTTTTGATTAGAGAAAATATCTACAGAAACCCCTTATAGACTTTTTGCATAAAATGAGAGAAATGTACTTATGATTTGTGGTTTTGATGATTAGAAAAATAATTGGATGAGCGAAAAAAGTGAGCTTTCTTTTGTAAACTAAAATAAGTGATAATTTTGTCATTGTATTTATATTTGCTGAAAGGAAAACGGGAATCTTTTTTCTATTTTTTTCTTCTTTACTGCTTTTCGTCTTTATTAGTCTGCAGGTAGTTTTTATGTTCTTTGTAAAATTTTCAAGAAACATATATTTAAATAGGAGAAGGAAAGTGAGGGTTTGCCACCTTGAGTTATTTGTAAAAATAATAAAGGTGGAAAATAAAATAAATTAATCTCTGCTGCTACAAAACTGGGAGCAGATTTCCAGCACAGCTAACCTGAAGTTTACAGGTAAATGGCTACAATGCCACTTATCTGTAGTAAGCCTCGAGATAGCCACTGTAACTGGATCTGATGGGAGTGGAATGCAGTACCAGATAGAAGCAGGACATTATACTGAAAGTATACTATATTTAGCTTTGCACATGATTAAACATCCAGGGAAATTAAGCCTCTGCCCTTTAAATTAGAGCAGATAGAGTAGTTCAAGGAGAGATTTACAGCTAGGTGACCATTAATAATTCTATGTGCTTATTCTTTCACACCTGAGAGATTCTGTTTAACCACTTACTGTCACCTCTCATATATTCCTTCCCCACACTCTCTGTAGTGTTTGAGAGATTCAGTGTGATGTAGTGAGTAAGGTTAGAAACTAGAAAAATTCAAATTCTAGTCCTGCGCTTGGCACAAAGCTATCTAGGTGACTTTGGGCCAGTTGCTTTCTCTTAGCCATCTTAGAATAAACCACATCTGAAAAAATTTGCCAAGAAAACTGCAGGGACTTGTATAAGCGGTTAGTAGTAGTCAAAGAATGTGAACTGAAACACAAGCAAACAGGCAGACACACACAAACACACACACACAAAGAGAGAGAGAGAGAGACAGACAGACACACACAGAGAGAAAGACAGAGAGAGTTAAAAGCAGAGAAAAGTATAGACATTTCTTCCACTGATGACTATTTTTCAAAGAACAGTAATGTAGAACATTGTCTAATTCAGATCTAGTCCAATTGGCCTTAATTTTTATACTCCCCACTAGCGATATATCCATTCAAACATTACAAAATAGGATGCAGATTGCCAGGTATCAAACAAGCAGGTAAAACCAAAGAGCAGATGAAGCATCCAGGGCCTGAAGTCATGGATTCTGGCCAAGCTCACCATCTTAAAATTGTATATGGGAGCAGGTTGCAGATGTTACTTTGGCTCTTTGCTGTGGTCAAATGGGCATCAAGATTACTGGCCTGAAAGCAAGTGCATTGTTTCTTCATAAGAGCAGCCTAAGGCAGGAGTCACTGTCCTTGGGAATATTCTGCAGGAGGAAAGTGTAAACCTTCCTCATTATTATGTTCTGTGCATGGCGCAAGAAGCGGAGACAAGTCGATGAACAGTGAACTTCAACTCTTTTTTTAACATGGTGCAACAGCTCTGCAAACGGCCTCAACAGCCCCCTTTATATAGGTAAGCTCTTGGGTATTTAGCCAATGAAAACACAGGAACGCTAGCTCTTTTAACCAATGGGAAGGGCTCGTTAATAGCCAATCAGATTCTCCTGAACGGACCAATCCGATATCGCTATTATCGGCCAATCAGAAGTGCAGGGCCAGAACCCTCTACTTTGCTTTAAGGTTTCAACAAGCTTTATTCAAACACTTTTATTAATTCACAACACCCCTTCCCCCTGGGTTTCGTTTAAGGGGTGTGGTAACGTAGTCTTTGAGGTAGGCAGGTTGTTTTGATTGTCTATTTGATTTACGCTGTCTAGAGTCTTGTTGGGGTAGGACGTTATCTGATGAACAGGGTGCCTCTGATTCTATATCTAAACTTCCGTTCCCGTTAATGTCCTTGATATCTCTTTGAGGCGAGTTAACCCCTGTCCCCGATCCTTCTTCACAAGTTGAGTCTGAGAGGTCGTTTGTTCCGCTTGTGCCTTCTGCCATTTCAAACTCAGCCTCCTCAGCGTCTCCTCCCCCCTCAGTTTGGAAATCATTGGAATCGCAGACCCCAGACTGCAGCCTTGAACGCAGCTGATCAATATGGCGCTTCCATATTCTATCATCGCGACATTTCACTCGGTATGATCTGGGTCGGTTACTTGGATTACAGTTGCCTCGACCCACAACGCCATAAAAGTTTCTCGCGAAAACCAAGTCGCCTACCTGGAAATTTCGGCATTTCCCGCTGGATCCGTGTGGTTTTTCAGGTTCGTACGATGGGTGTAGTCGGTCCAGGTGGGAGCGGAGTTTCCGTCCCATCAATAACTCAGCGGGAGTTTTGTTGGTGACGCTGTGTGCAGTGATGTGCTGCAAAAGGAGTATCCGGTTAATCTTGTCTTCGATATCACCATAGTCCATTTTATGTAGAGTTCTTTTGACGAATTGTACCATGCGCTCGGCCCTTCCATTAGCTGCAGGATAGCCCGGTGAAGTTAGTGCATGGCGAATACCGCGATCCACCAGGTACTGTTCAAAAGAAAGCGCGGTAAACTGGGGCCCGTTGTCGGATACCAGAACGTCCGGTAATCTGTGTGTTGCAAATAATCTGTCCAATTTCCTGATGACCAATTCGGTTATTGTATTTTTCATCTCATGGATTTTGAGCCAGTTCGAGTAGGCATCCACTGTTAATAAAAATTTGTGTCCATTCGTAGGTCCCGCAAAGTCCAGATGAATACGGGACCATGATCCCCTGGGTGTTTCCATTCTGTTGGGGTTGCTTTCGGTGGGGCATTGCTGACTTCCTGGCATTTGGAACAAGTCTTTACCCAGGCTTCGATCTGCTTGTCTATGCTCGGCCACCACGCATAGCTTCGTGCGAGTGCTTTCATGCGCACGATGCCGGGGTGGCCATCGTGCAAGGTTCTCAGTACCGTTCGCTGTAACCGCTCTGGGACAACGACTCTATCGCCCCAAATGATGCAGCCCTTCTGGGAAAACAGTTCCGTCTGTCGACTTTTGAAGGGGGCATAATTGTCAGGGATTTGGTCCAATGGCCATCTACGTTCCACCCAACTGAGGACACGTGCTAGAACGGAATCGCGTTTAGTTTCAATCACGATATCGTGAGCTGTCAGCGGCGGTTTTTGGAGTGTCTCGATCTGCAGTGTTGTGATGGTTGGAGCAGGGTCGTCAACGGTTTCTGGAAGCGGTGCACAGCTTAATGCGTCAGCGTGGGGAATGGCTTTCCCCGGGCGTTGTTGCAACTTATAATTATAGGCAGCCAAGAATTCTGACCAGTGAGTCATTCTGGGAGATAATATATAAGGGGTTGGTTTATCGCCTGCTATTATTCCCAGTAAAGATTTGTGGTCAGTTATTATAGTGAAAGCTCGCCCATAAATATATTCATGAAATCGTTTAACAGCAGATACAATAGCAAGAGCTTCCTTATCGATTTGACTATAATTGCGTTCTGCTTTCGACAGCGTTTTTGAAAAATAGGCAACAGGGGCTTCACTTCCGTTTGATAAAACGTGGCTCAAAATGGCGCCCACTCCAAAAGGTGATGCATCACAAGTAACAGTCAAAGGCAAGGTCTCATTATACTGCATCAAAACAGTGTCGGAGGTCAATAAGTTTGTTACTTGTTGAAACGCCTGTTCCTCTCGGTGCTCCCAAACCCATGTTGCTTTTTTGTCTAGTAAACGATGTAGGGGTTCGGCTACGGTTGCCTTGTGAGGCAGGAAGACGTTATAAAAATTGATAAGGCCTAGGAAAGCTTGGAGATCAGCCTTGTTGCGGGGTTTTGGGGTGCTTTTGATTGCCCTAAGTTTGCTATCGGTGGGGTGAATGCCTTGTTTATCTATTAAATATCCTAAAAATTCTACTCGATCAGTGCATAGTTGACACTGTTTTTCTTAACTTTGAGACCCAAGTCTTTAAATCTCTGAAGAACCAACCCCAGGCACTCCCTTAGTATTTCTTGAGTCGGAGCAGCAATTAAAACGTCATCAAAATAGGGGACAACGCCTTTTATTCCTTGTAATAGTCTTTCCATCAAACTTTGAAAGATTCCCAGGGCCACGCTTACTCTGAATTGGAGTCGGTTACATTTAAACGCACCTTGGTGCGTAACGATCGTTTGAGCCTCTGCCGTTTTTCTGTCTACAGGCAATTGTTGGTATGCCTGGGCTAGATCTAGTTTAGCGAAAACTTTTCCGCCCCCCAGGGAATGGAGAAGGTGTTGCACCACCGATACCGGGTAAGCGTTTTGCTGCAGGGCGTGATTCAGGGTGGCTCAGTAGTCCCTACAAATTCTTAACGATCCATCTGGCTTGATGGGTGTCACAATTGGGGTTTCCCAGGGAGAATGGTCAGTTGGTTCTAACACCCCCTGGGCTATTAATGTATCAAGCTGCTCATCAATCTTTGGTTTAAGGGCAAATGGGACTCGACGAGACTTAAGGCAGATGGGAGCTATTTCGGGGTTGAGGTTAAATGATATCGGGTCCCCTTGTCTTCGCCTAGTTTGTCTGCAAAGACATCCTGGAATTCTTGCACGAGAGCCTCTTCCCAGTCGTTGCTGCTGGTTCGGTGAATGCCGGCCACTTCAATTCCAAGTGGAGCGAACCATTGGAGGCCTAACAAGCTAGGCCGATCCCTGTCGACTACAGTCAAGGGTAGAGATGCAGTACGATTTTTAAAGGAGACACGGACTTGGCTGGATCCCATGACTGGAATTCAAATTCCCTTGATAATCTTTGAGTATGATTCTTTGGAATCGGAGGTCTTGTTGCAGGACGGTAGGGATGAGTTGCTTGAGGGTCTTCCAGGAAACCATCGAGAGGGACGATCCTGAATCAACTTCCATCATACAAGGCTGGTTTTCGATGGCCACCTTCACCCGGATCTTCTTGGCGTCCAGTGATGAGGCGTGACCAATCACAATAGTTTGGTGTGCCTCTTATCGCTTCGTTGAGTGGTTTAGGGGTCTGTTCCTGTAGGAGTGGTTGTTCCATTGGTGGTTCAAGGGTTCTCACTTTGCAGGATGGCTTCCTGTAGATTGGCGATAGTTAGCCCCCCTCGGAGTTTGGCTGGGTCCTTGCTTGCTTCTACAGATCCATCCGATGTGGCCTCTTTTCCCGCATACATGGCAGAGCGCGTTGAGGAATTTGCAGTCTGATCGGGGGTGGTTTGCCCCACAACCAGCACATTGGTACTGCAATTTCTGGCATTGGTCTCGTTCAGACCGGAGCCAGTTGACCTCTTCTTCATCACTTTCTGATGACAATTCGAGGTCCTTGTGGTGGGCTGTCATTGCCAGTTCTTCTAAGTGAGGTGAAACTTCGCTGGCGAGTTGGCGAAGTGGAGCGTGGGTGCATTCGAGCAGTCGAGTTCCTGGTTGCTTCTGCTGTAGTAGCGTCAGCAATGGCATCTTTAAGGCTAATGTCGACTTTCGCCATCAGCTTACTCTGCATGCCTGGAGCATCTAATCCCAGAATTATTCGGTCTCTCAGGGCTTCTTCAAGGTCGGTAAACCCGCATAGGCCTCCTAGATTCCGGAGATCTGCTATGAAATCTGCAACGCTTTCGCCCTTCCGCTGATCTCTCTGGTAAAATTCATGCCTTCTCATGAGCGTTGGTACGGTCGGTGCATAGTGGGCCTTTAGCAGGGGTTCGAGGATGTCCCAGTCCATGGACTTCACTTCTGCCGGTTTCGCTAGTGCTTTGGCCATCTTGAATATGGTTGGCCCGCAATGAGTTAGGAATACCGCCCGTTTCTTTCCAGTAGTGGCATCCTTCAAATTGTTGGTCTCCAGAAACATCTGGAAGCGATCCATATATGAGTCCCAGTCTTCTTGTGCCGTGTCGAATGGAGCGGGTGGTATGACGCTGCCGGACATGGTTCCGCCGTTGGTGCGTTTCAGCCACGTGCTCTGTTATCGCTCTGTAGTGTTCAGTCAGCTCTGACGTTTCCACATCCCACCCTCGTCGCCAATGTTATGTTCTGTGCATGGCGCAAGAAGCGGAGACGGGTCGATGAACAGTGAACTTCAACTCTTTATTTAACATGGTGCAACAGCTCTGCAAATGGCCTCAACAGCCACCTTTATATAGGCAAGCTCTTGGGTATTTAGCCAATGAAAACACAGGAACGCTAGCTCTTTTAACCAATGGGAAGGGCTCGTTAATTGCCAATCAGATTCTCCTGAACGGACCAATCCGATATCGCTATTATCGGCCAATCAGAAGTGCAGGGCCAGAACCCTGCACTTTGCTTTAAGGTTTCAACAAGCTTTATTCAAACACTTTTATTAATTCACAACACTCATCCTGGTCACTATGAATGAGACTAAACAAGCTTGCTGCTACTGTTATCTTCTCTCCCTTGTCTTCAGCTCCTTTTGTTTTTAATGACTGGTATAACTGCTTTCTTTTGCAGTTGGAAAGATTTCCAGCATTCTTCCCATAAAAATGTTTAGAATAACCATTTCTTCTGCAGAAAGAGAAAATTATATTGCTTAAGGCAGTAATTTCCCACAAAATCCCCTTTGGAATCAACTTAGTTATCAGTGATTTCTCTCCTTATACCTGGTGAGATAATAATTGGATCCAAGGTTGGGAAGGAAGAGGAGAAAACTAGGTCACTGGGGTGATTGGATTGTTCTCCAGCCCTTTCCCCCTCCTCATTCTTAATTTCAGGCAGCAAAAAAATAAAGTTGCAAACCCAACAATTAAGGACAATTAAGTGAAAGCACTAGTGAAGCTCTGCCATGCTGCAGTGGTACCATGGGGGGCAATGCTGAATCAGGAAGTGGAGCATCTACCCTGAAGTGTGGCCATGATTGGGACTGAGCAATGTTCCTCCTCTTCTAGCTCCCAAATGTCTCTGCTTGAACCTGCTTGCACCGATTTCACAAATGCACACAGAACTCAGGCTATGGTTTTAGGGGGGAAACCCACAACTTTGCTATCTGGCTGTAGCTCATTGAGAAGCTGATGAAATAATGATGGCTGGCAGAACTAACAAATATCGATGGTTAATCTAGCATAGAATGTGAGACTTTTGATCAATAGTAGCTGGAACAATCTGACAACACCACTATGGCAGGGGTGGGATTCTACTGGTTCAGATCAGTTCGGGCAAACCAGATGTTAAATTTGCATCTAGTTTGCCGAAACGTTATTTGAACCGACCGATGGGCTCTGCCCGCCCCTTTTCTCCCAGGAGTCTTCATGCAGGCCATTTTCAATGGAGGTAAGTGCAGGGTCCAGATTGGAGGCTCTGGGAAGGGGAAAACAGGCCTTCTGGAAATCTGGGAATGGGCCTGTTTCCGGCTTCTAGAGGGCCTCCAGAGCCCAGGGGAGGCAATTTTCATCCTCCCAGAGGCCCAAGGGAAGCCTCTGGACCCTTGGGAAGGCAAAAAACCATCCACCCGGAAGTACCAGAAGTTGCAAAATGGGCCTGTTTCTGTCTTCTGGAGGGCCTCCAGAGCCCGGGGGAGACCATTTTTGCCCTCCCAGAGGTCCAAGGAAAGCCTCCGGACCCTTGGGAAGGCAAAAAATGGCTCTCCCAGAAGTTCCGGTAGGCCACACCCACCATGGCTACGTTCACCCAGCAACTGGGGGTTTTGAATCCCACCCCTGTACTATGGTACATGCTGTGAACTCTGTTCTGTGTTAGAGAAGGGTTTATAGATCGGGGAGTAGGTGCAGCAGCATAGAAAAAGAAAAAAAGGAAAACAGAGCCTGTCTGTAACTTCTATTCTAATAGTAGGCATTGGAAACATTTTTATTCTAGTGACTGTGTTCAGAGCTGCAAATATGATCTCTGGCTTTTTAACCACTCTCTCCACACCACTTGCATACTTTATCTAGTCTATAAGTTTGAGGTAGAGACTAATATTTGGAAGTCACTTTAGAGTCTTTGACTAAAAATAAGCACAAATATTTTAAAAGCATGTAATTATTTCCCGCTGTATTCCATCTTTTTTCAGACAACACCTAAGGCAGTTAGTGACAATGAAAACAATAAAAATGCAGTAAAAGAATTCTGAAAGTCAATTATAGTTAAACAACATTAGAGAAATTTATCTATCTATTATGCGAATTTCAATTCACCAAATGTGCTAGATGATGTTAATAATCAGATCTTTTTGACTCTGTTATGAAGCCCTTCTTAGATATTGCCAATTAAAAGCAGTTTTTAATCCTAGTTAAATTCAGTTGTTACATGAGCCAGAAACTATTTCCATTTGATATTATTGAGCTATGTGAATGAGAATTAGAATTCTGATCAATACATTGATTCTGACAGTGAATTGGTTAATTGCTATCAAATTGGTATCAACTCTTAGTGAGTACATAAGAGTGATCAACCTTCCTCCTATGAAATATGATGCAACATGCACAATGGTGAAAGAAATAGTGATACACAGCTGGCAGAACACTTTGAATTTTTCCTACTTTGAATTGACCTTTGATAGAGCATAGAACTAACATTCCCTCCCGCAAATGACAAACATATTTCATACACAGGTCTAGTTTTCTTTTCAAAGAGCACCAAACTCATGCTTATACAAAGTCCTGAGGAATGATTTCAAAATTGCCAGTCAGACATTGCCAGACAGATGTTACTACCAAAGCAAGTGTTTGGTCTGTCTTGCAGCCAAGCCAAGATGGACACAGAGAAAAGTTCCCAGTGAAGTAGGGGAGGGAGGATACAGTCTGAAGTGGCCAGTAGGTACTAGACAGATCCCAATCCATGACGGTGGCAACAATCATATCATGCCAGATCTTATATACAGAAGAAACTGTGTAAGAAAAATAGGCAAAACACTAAGTCTGGAATAGCCTAGGACCATGATGGTTTCCAGTGTTCCTGCGCACATGTGCCAGGGAACTGGTCTTCTGGTTTCTGGCAAATGTGTGCTCCCGCGTGTGCTCCTGTTTCGGCACTTGGTGCTGAAAAGGTTCGCCACCACTGGCCTAGGACAACTCTATACTGCCTCAAATGAGACAAGGGCAATGTAATGAGACTGTAGCAGGAAGAAAGTAAACTATCAGAGAAAAGAGTACCTAAAATTCGCCTTTAGCTGTGCATTAAAGGAGCAGCACTCTTGGACTGAAATCATTCTGGAGTTACCAACTCTTTCCCTTTAGCTGGAAACCTAAACAGTATTTTTATGATAGAAATGTACCACAAGATTTGGGGCATGTCACAAGACAACGAGGAGAACTTTATACAAATTTGGTTGGAGACATTTGAGAAAGAACAAAGAACGTTTAGTCTGAAATATGGCATAACATTTTGCATTTGCCAACCATAATTAGAACTTGAATAGTTTGATTGTAAGATTGTCTTTTTGTAACAAAATAAGTAACTCTAAGAGCTGATTTAATTAGACTAGAAAGCCAAGTGCCCAGAATAGAATCCTTTAATATGGAAAAATGTGGCATTGTGCATTTATTTTTGCTTCTAAACATTTATATGTGCTTTTTACAGGCATCTTATTCTATTTGTACATAGAATTCTGATCATAGGAAACTTATTTCTGAGCATTTGATAGTTGCCATCCAATATGTTGTCAACTCTGATAATCCAGAAGATATTGGGGTTGCCTGAGCTGAGTGTTTGAGGAACTGCTGATCTGAAATTCATGGGGTATTGATTAGCCCTCGAATGTCCACAAATAAGCTTTTTGTTGTGGAGCGGCGGTCACAGACAGAGACGGAGCCAGGCTGAAGGCTAACAAGCTTTATTCTCGCGAATAAAGGGTCACCGCGGCTGCTGAGGCTATCTGACAGCCAGCTGGCGGCAACAGCTGATGCCGTTTGACAGCTCCCTTTTATAGCCGGCTGTCAAATGGCATCAGCCAATGGGAGTGATCGGCGCTCCCGCGTAGGCGGCGGACCGGAGGGAGGACTGCTGCTAGTCCTTGAACACAGCACTCCTTCCCCCTGGCCACGAGCATGCGTAGTCCTGCAGTCGGGATGGCCGCTTTCGCTCGCGGCCTGATCGTCGAAGTTCCAGGGGCTGCTACCAAGTCCTGTTCTTCCCAGTTGGTGACAGGAGCCTCCAGAGGGTCGTCGGCCATCCCAGGCCTGCTGTCCGGCTGCTGCTTGGGTGAGTCCTCTCGCGGTGGTCGGTTGGTTGGTTTGTCGGGCGGCTGGTAGATTAGGTCCTTTGGCGGGTTGGCTGCGGCAGGCGGTGAGTAGACCGGGTCGTCCGGTGGCTGGTAGACCAGGATTTCGGCAGTAGGCCTGTTCCAGCATCTCCTTAGCTGGTCCACGTGCCTTCTCCAAATTCGACCATCTTCCAGGAGGACTCTGTAAGACCTGGGCCCTGTAACAGAAACTATCTGCCCTGGCAGCCACAAGGGTTGCCCTGCATAGTTCCTGGCATAAACCAGGTCTTGCAGAGCGAATTCCCTGGCATGGCTGTCAGAAGCCAGTGGTGTGCTAAGGGCGTAGTGGGGGTGCAACCTATCCAGGGTGGTCCTGAGGCGTCTGTCCATCAAAAGTTCAGCAGGGGACTTGTTGGTGGTGGGGCATGGCGTAGCGTGTTGCACGAGTAGGTAAGTGGACAGTTTGGAGTGCCAGTCTGCTTGGCCTAGGTTGGCCAGAACTTCCTTGGCAGATCTAACAGCTCTCTCTGTCATCCCGTTACTTGCAGGGTCAAGGGGGCTGTGAAAACATGCCTGATGCCCTGGTTGGCTGCGAAGATGGCGAACTCATTAGAACTGAATTGGGGGCCATTGTCTGAAACTAGGGTGTCAGGAAGTCCATGTGTAACAAACAGTCTGGTCAAGGCCCTTGTGACAGCCAATGTTGTGGTGGAGAGTAACAAGGCCACTTCAGTCCATTTGGAGAATGAGTCTACAACAACCAAAAATGTCCTCCCCTGCATGGGACCAGCCAGGTCTATATGCAGCCTGGCTCAAGGGCCCCCTGTATCCTCCCATTTGGTTGGGGCAGCTGTTGGTGGGGCTGCTCTTGTTGCCTGGCAGGGCTGGCATGTGTTGACCCAGTTGGCAATCCAGGCATCCAATCCTGGCCACCAGACGTAGCTGCGGGCCAAGGCCTTCATCCTTACGATGCCCGGATGACCCTTGTGTAGTGCCCTCAAAACTGGTTCTTGCAAGGTTGGGGGTATGACCACTCTTGTCCCCCATAACAGACAGCCCTGTAATGAAGACAACTCCTGCCTGCGGGTCTTAAATGGTATAAATTCAGGGGCGAACTGAATATCAGACCACCCCCTACCCACCCAGTCCAGGACTTGAGAAATAACATGGTCTCTTTTAGAGTGTGCAGCAATATCCATAGCTGAGACTGGAAGGTCAAGTTCATTGCAGTCAAAGATTGCGTGGAGGGGGGAACAGGGTCCTCGACTGGTGTTGGCAGGGGGCATCTGCTGAGGGCATCAGCATGGCACAGGTTCTTCCCTGGGTGATGTACCAGTGTGTATGAGTAAGCGGCCAGGAACAGTGTCCATCTGGTCATTCTCAGGGATAGCACCTGTGGGGTTCGCTTATCACCAGCTAACAGTCCCAAAAGTGGTTTGTGATCCGTTACAAGCTCAAAACAATGGTCATAGAAAAACTCATGGAATTTTTTTTACTGCAGCCACAGCTGCTAAGGCCTCCTTATCAATCTGACTATAGTTCCTCTCTGCAGTAGAGAATGTCCTTGAAAAATAGGCAATGGGTGCCTCTGATCCATTTGGGAGCCTATGGCTCAATACTGCTCCTATGCCAAAGGGTGAGGCATCTGAGGCTAACACCAGGGGCAGGTTTGGGTTAAATTGGATTAACACAGTGTTTGAAGTTAAAAGAGACTTAACTGCTTGGAAAGCATTGGCTTCTCTCTGTCCCCAGTGCCAGGGGGCCTTTTTATCTAAGAGCCTATGAAGGGGCTCAGCTACAGAGGCCTTGTGAGGCAGGAACACTGCATAAAAATTCAGGAGTCCCCAAAAGGCCTGCAATTCAGTTTTGTTAGAGGGTGTGGGTGCCTTGTGAATAGCTCTAACTTTACTTTCTATGGGGTGAATTCCCAAGGCGTCAATTCGATAACCCAGGAAGTCAACTTGTTTGGTGGCAATGGTGCATTTGTCTTTTTTCAATTTAAGCCCGTTTTGCCTAAACTTGTCCAGGACAGATCTCACTCTGAGTAACAATTGCGTTTTGCTGGTGGCAGAGACCAAAATGTCATCGAAGTATGGAACCACCCCTGGTAGGCCCTGGAGGATTCTTTCCATGAGTGATTGAAAAATGCCTGGGGCTACGCTAACTCCAAATTGTAAACATTTACATCTAAAAGCGCCCCTGTGTGTAACTATAGTTTGTAGGTCAGCAGTGTGTTGAAATTGCTGGTATGCCTGGGACATCTCTAACTTTGCAAAAATTGTGCCTGGCTCAAAAGAGTGGAGCAGGTGTTGGATTACAGGTACTGGGTATGCACTAATTTGGAGGAAACGGTTGAGGGACATCTTATAGTCAGCGCAAATTCTCACGCTGCCATCTTTTTTTAAGGGGGTGACTATGGGCATTTCCCACTTGGCAAAATCTACCTGTTCCAGCACCCCCTGTTTAATAAGTTTGTCTATTTCTGCATCCAATTTAGGCCGAATGGCGAAAGGTACCCTCAGAGGTTTTAAACGAATTGGGGTGGCTTGTGGGCCCACATTGAAAGATATGGGGGTGACTGAATAACAACCCAGGTCACTGCTGAAAACATCAGAGTAGTCCTTAAAAAGGGCATCTACTTCAGAATTTACCACAGAGTGAATCCTTGTAACGTTAAGGCCTAGGGCAGGGAACCAATCTAATCCTAGCAAGCTAGGAAGGGCACCATCTACAACCACCAGTGGCAAGTGACCTCTAAAGTTTTGGAATTGAATGAGGAATTTTCCCTTACCCAGGACTGGAATGGTCTTCCCCTGGTAGTCCCAAAGAGTCAGGTGGCAGTTGATCAGCTTCTTTTTTGAGAGCGAAGGCAGCAACTTCTTCAGGGTGGCCCACGAAATGATGGAGAGGGCTGACCCGGTGTCTACCTCCATTCGGCAGGGCTTACCTTCTATAAAAAGAGAAATGCTTATTTTGTTAGACCCGTGGTTGGTATTGTTTGCGTGGTAACAAGTGTAGCAATTTTTCACTTGCCTTTGGAAGGAGGCAGAAACTTGAGGTCTTTGTGTGGAGGCCTGCTCGGCTTGACAAACCCTGGCTATGTGCCCTCTCTTCTGGCAGTTCAGACAGATAACGTTTCTGAATCTGCAAGTTGATCTATGGTGGTTACCCTTGCAGCTCATACAAGGGGGTTGCTGTTTGTCTTTCTTAGGTGACCCTGGGGAGGGGGTCTTGGACGCATGAGGTGGTTTACATCAAGAGGTTCTTCTTCTTTTTCTTGGGAGACCTCATCATAGTGGATTGTAGCCTGCTCCTGCTTAGGGGTGTTTCCCTGAATCTCAGCTGCTGATACTTCAGACAATTCAGCAGCCTGAGCCTCCTCCATAGCTAAGGCCAGGGTTAAATCTTTTTTAGCCAGTAACCGCCTCTGTAGCTTTAGGTCCCTAACTCCTCCCACAATTTGGTCAAGCAGTATGTCCTCAAGGTAATCCCTAAATCCACAGTGTATGGCAGCTGATCTTAAAGCTGCCATGTACTGACTCACAGTTTCCCCTTCAGCTTGAACTCTCCTCCTAAAAGCCAGTCTCCTAGCTATCTGACAGGGTCTGGGGGAGTAGTGGTTTGACAAGATTTCCCTCAACTCATCCAATGGAATTGCTTTTATGGAACATGGGGACACTAGTGCAGAGGCTGTGTCAAAGACTGTAGCCTCACAGAAGCTTAAAAAATAGGACTTTTTCCTGAGGTCCGTAGCTTCAGACAAATCAATGGTGTTCAAAAAGCATTCGAATCTGTTCATGTATGATTCCCATGTCTCTGCCCCCGGCTGGAAGTGAGGGAATGTCGGATTTGAGGCCATTGGAGTGGCAGCGTTGGTTTCTTCAACTGAGGAAAAATCAAGTTTTCGCTTTTAGAAAAGCGTTTCTGGCTGCGCCTGTCAGCAGCGTTCGGCTCCTCAGCTGAGGGAGCTTTAAAATTCGCGCTCATTGGAGAGCGTCAGCGGCGGTGATTTCAATCAGCTCGTAGCGGCTTCAGCTCTTTCTTATTGTGACTTTGGCTCAATTGTCCTGCCTGGTCGCCTTTGATGTATCCCGCCCTCATCGCCAGTGTTGTAGAGCAGCGGTCACAGACAGAGACGGAGCCAGGCTGAAGGCTAACAAGCTTTATTCTCGCGAATAAAGGGTCGCCGCGGCTGCCGCGGCTATCTGACAGCCAGCTGGTGGTGACAGCTGATACCGTTTGACAGCTCCCTTTTATAGCCGGTTGTCAAACGGCATCAGCCAATGGGAGCGATCGGCACTCCCGCGTAGGCGGCGGACCAGAGGGAGGACTGCTGCTAGTCCTTGAACACAGCACTTTTCATTTACTCAAAGAAAGTGAGAAGCAGGAAAGCAGTTCCTGAATGTGCCAGAATGAGGGCAGTAAGGGAAATAGACCTAAAAAGCAGGAATATCCAATTTGAACAATCTAGTGAGGAACAGCTGATTAGGATAGAGATTCAGTTGGAGCCTGAAATTTCTTATGATACACTCTGATAATGGCTGATCTTCTTGACCCGCTGTAAGCTAAGTTGAAGGAATATTTGTTACAATATTTCTCCTTCTTAGGAAGTTTCATTTGGGGAAGGAGGTTGGACAAGTGGGCTGTGAAGTTCCACAGCATTAATTTCAGACTCCATTTTGTGCACTAGTTAAAGCTGTTTTTGAAAGGAAGATCTGTTGATGCTCATTCACAGAATTATCACCTCATATTTGGATTACTACAACTTTTTGCATTATGGAACAATCCTCAAACACCATTTGAAAACTGCAGCACACCCAAATGCATTAAAGTGGTACAATTTGGTCATGTAGCACTTTTACTGTGTGAGCCACAACAGGCTTCAGGGACTGTTTTTTAAAATCCCATATGGCTCTGGGCTTGGTTATCTTCAAGACTGCCTACTCCATGTGGATTCTGCACATCTGTAAGATCAGAAACAGGGCAACCTTTCCCCCATTGGCATTTGAGAAGACAATTAAGATCTGGGTCTTCTGGATAGCTTTGCCTTTTCTGTGTTTTTAATATTAATACTGCATGGAGACTCAGAGTGGCATTGATTGGGGGGAGGAGGAGAACTCATATGCTGCTCTTCTTCGAGTGACTCTCAACCAACTGTTAAATTAACAATTGTTAAAACATTTTAAACTGTTTTTCTTTGTTTTTAAACATTAATAGTAATACTTTTGCTTTTCTCTGTGCAGCTTGAATTCATCACTGTAAATAAGTACCGGTAAGTAAGAGATATAAATATCCACATTGGCAACTTCTAAGACCTTTCAAGTCTGATTTCAACAAGACAGTCTTGTTATTCTGTAATTTAATATGATCTGAGTTCTATTTGGGAGCAACTTCAAATTATTGTTCCACAAGATTATTTATGAATAAGCATCAATCAGTAAATAAAGCAACATCTCCACAGCATCCACTCTTGTCTGTCTGCAGTCTGACCTCAGACATTGTAAAGTAACAATGGTGCTAATTTCTAGTTTAACCTTAAAAGGTAGGTAAAAACAGTTGACAGCTTCCTTCATTATACATCTGAGAGCCAGATTGGTCTAGTGATTAAGGCACCAGGCTAGAAAGTGAGAGGCTATGAATTCAAATTCTGCCTTTGCCATGAAAGCTGGGTAGGTGACTTTAGGTCAGTCACTCTCACTCAGACCAAATCACCATCAGAGGACGGTTGTGGGGAAAATAGAAGAAGGAAGGAGTATTAGATATGTTCACTGCCTTGAGATATTTGTAATAACAATAAAGGCGGAATATAAATGAATGAATGAATAAATAAATAAATAAAATCCTCTCACAATCAATGGGTAAATTCCCCACTGTCCCTTTTGCCCCTCACTGATTTTCTTCAGCACCTTTTAGAATGGCATGGGAACCTCTGTGTCTAGGCATCTGCATTGGTGCATGAATCAGATATGTTTTTCCCTCACCCATAAGATTTACACCAGAGAAGAGACTTCAAACCAGAGGAAACCATCTCCATTTCAATATACTAGATAAGGCAAAGATAAGTTACTAAAAAAAGAGAAAAAGGTAAGCCAGCTTCATTGGAAATTCCATCATTTTCTGCACATCCAAGCTTTTTTTTTTTTTAAAGAGATTTTATTAATTTTATACAAACAAACAAGACAAACTAAACATTAAAACATCAACTCTCATATGTGCATCCAGTGTGTCAGTTGGTTCATCAGTTTTGTGCATTCATTTTGTAGTTTCAATTACAATTATAATTGAGTTACATAACAACTCATATTGTCAATCCAAACTTATATATCCTAATATCACTAAAAAAAAAAGAAATTTTTGACTATACTTTTAATCATTCATGCTTTATGAGGTAACAATACTTTAACCAGTTTATTCTGTAACAAATCATATAATTATACCAAATCAATCCTTAAAAATCCTTTATAAATATAATGTCAAATAACAAAGTACTAACAAAATAGCAAAATAAAAATATTCCTTACTGTCTAGCATTCTAAATATTCTATTATCGTATTTTATCATCTAGCCATTGATAAAAAAGATTCCAAATTTCATAAAATTGTTTATCCTCTTGTTCTCTAATTTCAAATGTCAATCTACTCATCTCAGCACATTCCAATATTTTCTTAATAATTTCTTCCTGTAATGGATTGATTTGTAAGTGAACTGACATAGGATATTCTACATAGACTTTGCTAACTGAATATCCTTGAATGGACTGACTAAATGATACATGACTATTGGACTGTTATTTTGACTATGCTATGAACTCATAATGGAATAAACTATATTTTTGATAGCACAAGCGTATCTGTTATTTTTACTGTATGTTAATAAACATACAAGCTTAGCTCACTCATTTATCTGTGTGCCTATCTGACTAACGCTGCAAATTCTGTTTAGCTTGTCTCCCTAACCCTGGTTGGGGAACCCAGGCTTAACACTGGTTCTGGGCCCAGAGGCTGCAAAGTCAGTTTAACTAGGATAAAACAGATTTATGTAAAAGTGAGAGTTTGTGTTGTTATACATTACAGTAAACAGACAGCTGTGTTTTATTAATTATAGTTTTATATCCATATAAAGAAAAACATGGCACAAGTCAATCTACAAACTTTGTCCCTTATATCCAAGTTGGATGGAACAAACTATGTATCATGGTCTATGAAATGTAGTCTGCTTCTACAAAGAGAAGGTTTGTGGAACATAATTGAAAATCCACCAAACGTAGAAGAATGGGATCCAGAGGATGATGAAGATAGACTAAAGATAGAAGAATTTATGCATAAAAATGAACACGCTATTTGCATAATTGCTTTAACCTTAACTGACAAACAGCTTGTTTATATCCACGGAGAGAAAACGGCTGTTGGGTGTTGGCAGAAGCTGAAGAGGATTTATGTTCGAGATAATGTTGGTGCTCACATAAATCTAACACGGAAGCTTTTCAGTACGCATCTCCAGACGAATGGTGATATGCTGAGTCATTTGAAAACTACGCAAAGCATTTTTCAAGAACTGCATGAGAAAGAGCTTATTTTCTCTGAACTACACCAAGTCTACATAATTCTATCTTCCCTTGATGAAAGTTATGATAACTATGTAACTTCCCTTGAAATTTTGCCAAAGGAAAGTTTAACTTTAACTGATATAACTGGCAGATTGATTGAAGAGGCAAGAAGAAGGCTTGAAAGAGATCAGTTAAGGAGGCAGCAACCTCAAAAAGAAGATAATGAATCTCCTACTGCATATGCAATTAAAAAGTGCTTTAATTGTGGAGGAAGAGGACATTTGGCAAGATTTTGTAAAAAAGCAAAGTGCCAGAATGCTGGCCAGAATACAAAAAGTCATCAAAAGATAAATAAAAATTTAGAGTTAGCCATGTATACTAACGGAGCTGTAAAAAATAATTTATGGGTGGTTGATAGTGGAGCATCCCACTGTATAACAAATGATAACAGAAATTTTATTAAAATGTCCCAGAGTACACAGCAGATATCGTTAGCCAATGGCTGGAAACTGAAAGCTAAAGGTCAAGGTATAGCATATTGTTCTTTTATAAAAGAGAATGTAAAAATGTTATATGTACCACAACTTAAGTTTAATTTACTTTCAGTTAGAATTTTGGTTAAACTAGGATATGTAGTTACTTTTAAAGGAGATAACTGCATAATTGAAAAAGAAGATAAGAAAATTACTGCATCTTTAAGAGGTGAATTATATGTGTTAAATGATGATGGTTTAAAAGTGGCTAACACAGTTTATGAAAATAAGAAACCTCATGATGAATGTATTCACTTGTTACATCAAAGGCTAGGGCATTTAAATTTTAAAATGCTTAAGAAAACTGTTGAATTATCTAAGGGAATAAGTTTGAAACCTTGTAATAAGTATTTGCAATGTAATGCCTGTAATCAAAGCAAAGCCAGGGTCACACCGGCTAATAGAGTTGATGGATTTACTACTAAAGAGCCTTTAGAAGTAGTATTTGCAGATTTAATAGGTCCGAAAAAACCAAGTGTAGGAGGAGCTCGTTACATACTAAGTATAATGGACCACTATTCTAGATATGGGTTTTGCTATTTAATGAAGAGCAAAACTGAAACGTATCAAAATCTATTTAATTGGATTAAATTTGCAGAAAGGAAAACTAAAAAGAAATTAGTAACTCTTATAACAGATAATGGTACGGAATTTACAAATAATAAATTCCAGAACAGACTAAGAATGTTAGGTATTCAACATAAAATGTCTGCACCATATAGGCCACAACATAATGCCTTTATAGAGAGAAGAGGCCAAACATTACAATCAATGACACGTACTATGATGTCTGATTCAGGATTACCTGACAATTTATGGGGAGAAGCAATAATGTGTGGTAATCATATATTAAATAATGTTGTTAATTCAACAACAGGTGAATTACCATTCACACTGTGGCATGGTACAAAATCTGATTTAAGTTACATGCACACATTTGGAGCACCAGCATGGGTGCATATCCCTACACAACTTAGACACAAAGGACAGCATAGAGCTAAAAGATTATATTTTTTAGGATATACATCTAATCATAGATCTTATAGATTCTGGGAACCAGGTACATCTAGAGTTTACACCAGTGCTAGTGCTAAATTCCTAGAACATGTAGGACGGAATAGATTAGAGCAAGATTTAAATAATGAAGTAATTATTGAACCCTACAAAAGGCAGAAAGATCAGACTAGTTATAAGAAGAGTCCAATTGAAGAAGAAGTCCAAGAAGAGCAAATAGGACCAGAACAAGAGGAAACAGTTGATCAGGAAGAGTTAGATAATCAAGAAGAGTTAATAAATGAAAGTCCACCTGTAAGCCCTGTAATACCTAGACGTACTACACCTGTAACTAGACCACCTGATAGATATCAAGCAAGTATAGTTTGCCAAGTAACTAAAGTTCCAACTAGTATAGATGAACTTAGGATGTATCCTGCTAAGGATCAGGAGAATTGGCAAAAGGCAATGGAAAAAGAACTAAATTCATTAAAGGTAACGAAAGTTTATGAAGATGCTAAATTACCTCCAGGAGAAAAATCCATTGGGTGCAAATGGATATTTTAAAGTAAAAACTGGAAATGATGGGACTGTTACCCATAAAGCTAGGTTAGTAGCTCAAGGATTTAATCAAACTGCATCTGATTACGATGAAGTTTTTGCACCAAGTCTTAAAGCAACATCTTTGAGAGCAGCTTTAGTGTGGGCAGCTAAGAAAAACTATGTCATTCACCATTTCGATGTAGAAACTGCCTATCTGCATGCACCATTGCAACACACTATATATTTAAGAAAACCAGGAGGTATAAAAGACAATAAAGTAAATAGTAATGATTGTTGGAAACTCAAAAAGAGTCTTTACGGGTTGAAACAATCTGGGTTTGAGTGGAACCAATATATTGTGAAAGAGTTAAACAATATAGGTTTTAAATCTGGTTTAGCAGATCCATGTGTGTTTAAAAGAGAAAATAATGGAACGGTGTCATTATTGTTATTATTTACAGATGATATTGCTTTGATAACTAAGACTAATAATGAAGCTAATGAAATTATATCATTATTAGCCAAAAAGATAAAATTAAAGCATTTAGGTGAAATTAAAAAGTATCTAGGATTGACAATTAACAAAACAAAAAATGGTTTTAAGATATCTCAAGAAGATAAAATTTGCCAATTAATTAAAACGTTTAAAATGGAACTTTGTAAACTGGCAAAGACTCCAATGAGTCAGGAAGTTTGCCAAACTAATGATCAAAGTCCCAAATTTGATAAGTCTATATATCGATCTTTGATTGGCAGCTTATCATATATAAGCAATTGGTCTAGGCCAGATATAGCTTATAGTGTAAATCAGCTGGCACGTTTTAATTCAGATCCACATCAATGTCATTGGCAATCATTAAAGAGAATTTTAAGATATCTTAAAGGAACAATGAACCATGCATTGTATATAGAACCAAAGGGTGATTTGAGTCTTAGTGCCTATGCAGATGCAAGTTTTGCAACTGATATAAACACAAGAAAATCAACATCTGGGATGGCTATATTATTTGGTAAGACACTAATAGGGTGGAGGTCAATCAGACAACAGCATATTAGCTTATCCACGATGGAAGCGGAATTTTCATGTCTGTCATTACTATGCACTGATTTGATTTTGTACAAACAGTTATTATTAGACATGGGTATAACTGTAAAAGATTCCATTATTGTGTACGAGGATAACCAGGCAGCTATAAAATTAGCTACTAGTATTGCTGTAAAAACTAGATCAAAGCATACTGATTTAAGATACTTAAATGTTAGAGAATCTGTAAAGAATGGGCTAATTAAATTGGAATACTGCATGACAGAAGAAAACATTGCAGACCAATTTACAAAAGCTCAAGGAGTAAGCAAGTTTAAAGAGAGTTGTAACAAATATGATTTAAAGATGTAAATAGTTATATTATTATTTAACCTAAAAGGGGAGAATGTTAGGGATAACATTGTTTACCCTAACTGGTTTAGGTAAAATAATAACTAAGTAATCATAGTTTGTTAGTTAAAGTGTCTGCAGCTTTAAATATAGGGAATGTAATTAAGGGAGTGGTTGTGAAAGCACTTTAAAAGAGGCAAGACTGCAGCTTGCTCTCTCTCTGGCTTTGATGATCCCTGATTACTGCTTGGAATCAAGACTGCATTGCTCGAACGGGAGAGATAAACAAAGGACTGATTTGTAAGTGAACTGACATAGGATATTCTACATGGACTTTGCTAACTGAATATCCTTGAATGGACTGACTAAATGATACATTACTATTGGACTGTTATTTTGACTATGCTATGAACTCATAATGGAATAAACTATATTTTTGATAGCACAAGCGTATCTGTTATTTTTACTGTATGTTAATAAACATACAAACTTAGCTCACTCATTTATCTGTATGCCTATCTGACTAACGCTGCACATTCTGTTTAGCTTGTCTCCCTAACCCTGGTTGGGGAACCCAGGCTTAACAATTTTCTTAATAATTTCTTCCTGTAATGGTATTTTCTCATTCTTCCAATTTTTAGCAAATACAATCCAAGCCGCTGTTAATACATTTACAATCAGGTATTTCAAATCTTTACTATATATATATCAGGTAAAATTCCCAATAAGAAGATCTCTGGTTTCAAGTCTATGTGTTTCTTTGTCATTTTTTCCAACCATATGCGAATTTTAGTCCAATATTTTCTAGCGTCCTCACAAGTCCACCACATATGGTAATACGAGCCAGGTATCTGATGACATTTCCAGCATTTTTCAGATTTGTTCTTAAACATTCTTGCTATTCTTGTCAGGGGAAAGTGCCACCTGTAAAACATCTTATACAAGTTTTCTTTATATGCTGTTGACATTGTCATTTTATAATTTTGAGACCACAATTTTTGCCATTTCTCTAGATCAATCCCATATCCAAAATTCTTCCCCCAAACAATCATAGTTTCTTTGACTTGTTCTTCCTCTAATTTAATTCCCAATTAAATTAATTATATGGTAAATAACCATATAATTTTTTAATCACCTTCTCATCAGTACCCATCAAGATCTTATCTAAATCAGTCTGCTTGTCATAGAATCCCTCCATTTTAGAATCTTCATCATACTTGAATGTATTTGCGCATATGAAAACCAATTCATTCTTATAGCTTGTTCCTCTAAGTTTTGGATCGATTTAAGTTCACCCTTTTTGTTGTGTATGTATATAAGTAATAAAGTGTGAGCTTGGAGTAAGTGCAGGGTTCTGGCCCTGCACTTCTGATTGGCTGTTAAGCGGCCCTACCGGATTGGCCCATTCAGGGGAATCCTATTGGCCCTTAACAGAGAGTTCCTATTGGTCATAAAAGCTAGCGTTCCTAGCCTGTTATTGGTTAAAACGTTACAAGGGTTGCCTGTATAAGGCGAGGGTTATTGTTGTTTGATAGAGAAGTCACTATGTAAATAAAGAGCTGAAGTTCACCGTTCAGAGACTTGTCTCCATTCCTCCTCACACATTCTCAAACTTAACACTGGCAACGAGGGTGGGATTTGGAAACATCTGAACCAACGAAACTTCGCAGAACACTGAGCACATGACAGATGATGCCAACAACGGAGCCATGTCCGGCGGCATCGTACCACCCGCTCCATTCGATCCAACCCAAGAGGACTGGGAGTCCTACATAGATCGCTTCCAAATGTTCCTAGAGACGAACAATTTGAAGGACGCCACACCAGAAAAGAAACGGGCGGTGTTCCTAAAGCATTGCGGTCCAACTGTATTTAAGATGGCTAAAGCACTAGCCAAACCCTGAGAAGCAAAGGCGATGGATTGGAACGACCTCGAACCTCTCCTGCGGGGTCACTACGCCCCAACTGTGCCTACGCTGGTGAGACGGCATGAGTTTTTCCAGAGGAACCAGCGAAAGGGAGAAAGCATGGCCGACTTCATAGCAGACCTCCAAAATTTGGGAGGCCTCTGCGAATTCGCCGACTTAGAAGAGGCACTACGAGATCGCTTAGTCCTGGGATTAGATGCACCAGGCGTGCAAAGCAAGCTGATGGCAAAAGGAGACATCAGCCTTGCCAACGCCATCGCCGAAGCCACGGCAGCAGAGGCGACCAAGAAGTTGGCTGCACAACTACGGCGGAACCGCACTCCGGTACCAGCACCGGCCAGCGAAATCTCACCTAGTTCAGAAGGGCAGCTGGCAACAACACACCATGAGGACCTCTCTTCGTCAACAGACAGCGACGAAGAAGCGGTCCATCGACTGCGGTCCGATCGGGACCCTCACCCGAAGCCCTTACGCCCTTGTGCTGGTTGTGGAGCCAACCATGCCAGATCCGAATGCAAATTCCGCGACGCACTCTGCCACGAATGCGGGAAATGAGGTCACATCGGATGGGTCTGCTGCAGCTTGCCAGGACCTAGCCAGGCCTCAAAAGGGGCTAACTATCGCCAATCGACAGGAAACCATCCTGTACGGCGAGAGCCAGTAAACCACTCCTACAGAAAGCGAGCTTTGCACAGAGAAGAGGCTCACCATACTATCACTATCGGTCACGCCTCAGCCTTGGACACTAAGAAAATCTGAGTCACGGTAGCCATTGAGAACCAGCCTTGCCAAATGGAGGTCGACTCGGGATTGTCCCTATCGATGGTGCTGTGGAAGACACTCAAGCAACTCATCCCCACAATTCAACGCCAAGATCTACGGTTCCAACGCCTCATCCTCAAGGACTACCAGGGGAATCAAATCCCCGTTGTCGGGTCCTGCCGAGTCCGAGTCTCCTTCAAGAAGCACACAGCATACTTACCTTTAACGGTTATCGATAGAGATAGGCCTAGCCTACTGGGCCTCCAATGGTTTGCGCCACTCGGCATTGAAGTGGCCGGCATAAACCGAGTCGGTGGCTGTG
Organism: Hydrophis major; assembly: GCA_033807585.1. Classification (NCBI taxonomy): domain Eukaryota; kingdom Metazoa; phylum Chordata; class Lepidosauria; order Squamata; family Elapidae; genus Hydrophis; species Hydrophis major. Next base: position 113,513,233 of record CM066330.1, read on the forward strand.
ACTGGGAGGAAGACCTTATATCTGAGTTCGGGGACGTCTTTGCGGACAGCTTAGGCGAGTACAAAGGGACCCCAATCTCATTCAGCTTAGATCCAAAAATAGCTCCCATTCGTTTGAAACCCCGCCGAGTTCCGTTCACTTTAAAACCGAAAATCGATGAACAACTCGACAAACTGATAGCTCAGGGGGTGTTGAAGCCCATCGATTACTCCCCTTGGGAAACCCCTATTGTAACACCCATCAAGCCAGATTTGTGGGGACTTCCGGGCCACCTTGAACCACGCCCTGCAGCAGAACGCATATCCAGTCCTGGTGGTGCAGCACCTCCTCCATTCCCTGGGGGGAGGGAAAGTTTTTGCTAAATTGGATTTAGCTCAAGCATATCAATAATTACCAGTGGATGAAAAAAAGGCATAGGCCCAAACTATTGTGATGCACCGCGGTGCCTTTAAATGTACCCGGCTGCAATTCAGAGTTAGTGTAGCCCCAGGGATCTTCCAGAGTCTTATGGAAAGGTTATTGCAAGGAATTAAGGGCGTGGTCCCTTATTTTGATGATGTTTTAATAGCAGCCCCTACAAAAAAGGTTTCACAAGACCAGTTAAAATTAGTCCTAAAAAAATTCCAAGAAGCCAGTCTTAGGGTTAAGAAAAACAAATGTAAATTATGTACTGACAGTGTTGAGTTTCTGGGGTACCTGATTGATAGCCAGGGCATTCACCCTACCGAGAGTAAGCTAAAGGCAATCAAAAACACTCCCAGGGCACGGAACAAGGCCGATCTCCAGGCGTTCCTAGGCCTCATCAATTTCTATAATGTATTTTTACCGCACAAAGCAACCGTCGCTGAACTGTTACACCGATTGTTAGATAAAAAAGCAATGTGGTTATGGGGTCACCGAGAAGAACAGGCGTTCCGAAATGTTAAAAAACTGCTCACATCTGACTCTGTACTCATGCAGTATAATGAGATCTTGCCGTTAGTTATAACCTGCAATGCATCACCTTTTGGGGTGGGCGCCATTTTGAGCCACGTGCTACCTAATGGGAATGAAGCCCCTGTTGCATATTTTTCAAAGACTCTTTTGAAAACAGAGCGGAACTATGGACAAATTGATAAAGAAGCCCTCACAATCGTCTCAGCTGTGAAAAGATTTCACGAATACGTGTATGGGAGGGTTTTTACCATTGTGACTGACCACAAACCGTTGCTAGGGATAATAGCCGGGGATAAGCCGACTCCCTACATATTATCCCCTAGGATGACCCGATGGTTAGAATTCTTAGCTGCTTATAATTATCGGTTGCAATAGCGGCCGGGGAAGGCCATTCCCCACGCCGACGCATTGAGCCGAGCACCGCTTCCAGAGACTCTCGACGATCCAGCACCAACGGTAACCATGTTGCAAATCGAGGCACTCAACTCACCGCCACTGACTGCTCAAGACATCGCGAGAGAAACCAAGCGCGACCACACCCTAGCACAAGTCCTGGGTTGGGTAGAACGCGGATGGCCATTGGACCAAGTATCAGATGACTTCACACCGTTTAAGTCTAGACAGACTGAACTCTTCTCCCAGAAGGGCTGTATCATCTGGGGCGATAGAGTCGTTATCCCAGAGCGGCTCCGTAAAACGTTGCTGAGAATGTTGCACGAGGGCCACCCCGGCATCGTGCGAATGAAAGCACTTGCACGAAGCTACGCTTGGTGGCCGGGCATTGACAAGCAAATCGAACAGTGGGTTAAAGCTTGCCCCCGGTGCCAAGAAGTCAGCAACGCCCCACCAAAAGCCATGCCTACTGAATGGGAGACACCTCGTGGACCCTGGTCCCGAATTCACCTGGATTTTGCAGGACCAACCAAGGGCCACACCTTTCTGCTTACAGTCGATGCCTACTCAAATTGGCTCGAAATTCATCGTATGACGACTACGACCTCCAAGGCAGTCATCAAGGTTCTCAACAGACTCTTTGCAACCCACAGACTACCAGACGTCCTGGTGTCCGATAACGGGCCACAGTTTACTGCACTAGTGTTCGAGCAGTATCTCGCTGATCGCGGCATCCGCCATGCGTTCACCTCGCCTGCACATCCTGCGACCAATGGCCGAGCAGAACGCATGGTCCAATTTGTGAAGAGAACCTTGCAAAAAGTAGACTACAACAACATTGACGACAAGGTCAATCAAATCCTCTTCTTGCAACACATCACCCCACATAGCATCACTGGCAGAACTCCCGCCGAACTGCTTATGGGACGAAGGCTCCGCTCCCACCTCGACCGGTTGCACCCTGCTTATGAACCGGAGAAACCACTAGGATCCAGCGGCCACTGTCGCACCTTCCAGGTAGGAGACCTCATGTATGCAAAGAACTTATCGGGCGACCCGTTGTGGGTGGAAGCGATAGTAGTACATGTAACCGGCCCCAGATCCTACCTTGTGCAATGCCTTGACAATAAATTTTGGAAATGGCATATCGACCAATTATGGTCACGACTTGCAGCAGCCAGTCCGCAACTCCCCTACGACCAAACTGAGGGGGGGGAGGTACGGAAGATATGGAAATCCTAGAGAACCCGCTCGAAGGAAACGACGATTTAAATGTAACTCAAGAAGCGGAGCTGGAGGGGGAAACATTTGCACCTCAGGGAATTGCGGAAAATGTGGGAAATGACTTGGAAGTGAACTCTGAACCAGAGGCAGCCCCACCACCGAGCGACGACCTACATCAGCTGGATTGCAACCAGCCAATACAAAGGAAATCCAAAAGACTGAAAAAACAACCGTCCTATTTAAGGGACTATGACTTGGACTAAGGAACCAGGGGGAAGGGGTGTTGTGTATGTATATAAGTAATAAAGTGTGAGCTTGGAGTAAGTGCAGGGTTCTGGCCCTGCACTTCTGATTGGCTGTTAAGCGGCTGTACCAGATTGGCCCATTCAGGGGAATCCGATTGGCCCTTAACAGAGAGTTCCTATTGGTCATAAAAGCTAGCGTTCCTAGCCTGTTATTGGTTAAAACGTTACAAGGGTTGCCTATATAAGGTGAGGGTTACTATTGTTTGATAGAGAAGTCACTATGTAAATAAAGAGCTGAAGTTCACCGTTCAGAGACTTGTCTCCATTCCTCCTCACCCATTCTCAAACTTAACACTTTTCATCCAATAGTTCCCCATATCTAACTGTTTGTTCCTTCTTGTAAATTATAGGATAGGAAAATGCTTCAATAGTCGATAACCAAACTGGAATTTTCAAATAACATTGTCTTTTTATCTTCTCCCAGTTTAACCACAAAGACTCCTGTATATAATGTCTTCTAAAATAACCCTGTGTTTTAGTTCCCTTATACCATAAAAAAGCATGCCAGCCCAACAGCAAATCATGCCCTTCTAATGTCAACAATCTATGCTTTCCTAATGTTATCCATTCTTTGACCCACATCAAACTTGCAGCTTGATAATACAATTCCCAATTAGGCAGGCCAAAACCTCCTCTAATTCTAGCATCTTGCAAAAGCTTTAGCTTTATTCTCGCTTTTTTACCTTGCCATATAAACTTCAACATGATTTTATTTAAATCTTCAAAATAGTCTTTTCCAAGCCTAATTGGTATTGTTTGGAAAAAAAAATAAAATTCTGGGTAAAATATTCATCTTGATTGTTGAAATTCTCCCTATTAATGACAATTGCAAGTTTTCCCACTTCTTCAAATCTGTAGCTATCTGTTGTTTGAGTTTAATATAATTATTCTCTTTTAATATGCTACATCTTGCTGTCAAACATATCCCCAGATACTTAACCTTATTTATAACTTGGATTTTCAAAAGATCTGCCAGTTCTTCTCTCTGTCTCAATAGCATGTTCTTTGTCAAAATCTTTGTTTTATCTTTATTTATTTTCAAACCAGCCATCTCACCATATGTCTCTATCTTTTCCAATAACCTTGGAGCTGTTTCTAACGGGTCTTCCAGAATAAAAGCTAAATCATTAGCAAAAGCTTATAGTTTTAATTCTTCCTTCTTAATTTTCATTCCTTTTATGCTTTTATCATCCCTAATATTTCTATTCAACACTTCCAAGGTCAACACAAATAGCAAAGGAGATAGGGGACACCCTTGTCTTGTGCCTTTTCTTATATTAATAAAATCTGTAAGTTCCCCCTCCATCATAACCTTTGCTGTCTGTTTATTATATATGGCTTCTATTGCTTGAGTAAATTTTTTAGCAAAACCCATCTGTTCCAATAGTAATAACATAAATCTCCAGTTCACGTTGTCAAATGCCTTTTGAGCATCTAGGAATATCAAAGCCATTTGCTTTTCAAGATGAGCCTCATAGTATTCCAAAGTATCCAAGATTACTCTCATATTGTCTCTGATTTGTCTCTTTGGCAGAAATCCATTTTGATCTGGGTGAATAAAATTATTTAAATATTTTTTAAGTCTTTCTGCTAAAATTGAAGCAAAGATTTTATAGTCTGCATTCAATAAGGAGATGGGTCTGTAGTTCTTAATTTGCAGTGGGTCAGCCTCTTCTTTTGGAATAAGTGTGATATAAGCCTCTGACCATGTTTTGGATATCATCTTCTTTAACATAACTTCATTCATGACTTCTAACAATGGGATGCTCAATGATTCTTGAAATGTTTTATAGAATTCTGCCGGAAGCCCATCTGGACCCGGTGCTTTCCCATTGTTTTGTCTATTAAATGCTTCATTTAATTCTATCATTGTTATATTGCTTTCTAGCATTTCTTCAGTCTCTTTAGGTATCTTCGGTAAATTAGCATTCTGTAAATACTGTTTGACTTTTTCCTCATCAATATTCTCTTGTTTATATAATTGCCCATAAAAATCTCGAATAATTTCCTTTTTCTCCTTATTACCATAATAAACTTGGCCTTGATCATCTATTAGCTTCAATATTTTTCTTGATTCTTTCCCCTTTCTCAATTTATATGCTAGCCATCTACCTGGTTTATTTGCATCTTCAAAGTAATTCTGTTTAGAATTTCTGATTTTCTGTGCCAGTTCTTCTTTCTCTATTAATTCCATTTTATGTTTAATTACATCCAGCTTCAATTTAATATCTTTTTTCTGTGACATTTTCTGTAATTCTTTTTCAAGTCTTTTATACTCGTCTTCCAAGGCCTTAGAAGCTTGCCTTTTCCCAATATTCTTTTTTGTTGTATAATCTATTATCAGACCTCTAGCATATGCCTTCATTGTATCCCAAGCATTCTGCGTTGAAGTATCTTCTTTTTTATTTTCTCTGAAGAAAAAAGCCAATTTCTTCTCCATCCATTGTATAAAATCTTTCTCCTTTAAAATAGTATTATTTAATGTCCATCTCGATCTTTTTTTTTTGTCCCTTCCATTTAATTGTCATTGGGCTATGATCTGCCCAAGTATTTGTTTCAATATTTGTTTCTTGAATATTGGATATTAATTCTGTTGAGATCAAAATCATATCTAATCTGGACCATGATAAATGTCTATTTGAATAAAAAGTATATTGTTAAGCTTTAACATTTCTTTCTCTCCAAATATCTTTTAAAGCTAGTTCATCTGTCATTTTAAAAAAAAATTTAGGGAGAGCCTTTCTATTTTGCTTTGTTGTTATTGCAATGTAGTCCAATTTATTGTCCACAATTCCATTAAAGTCTCCCATCATAATTATATTAACATAGTCCAGTCCAATTATTTTCATGTGTAGCTTCTAATAAAACTCTTCTTGTTTATCATTCGGAGCATAAATTGCAATCAAGAGTATTTTTATATTATTGTCCATTATTTCCACCATTAATACTCTTCCTTCTTCATCATTATAGATCAGTTTTGCTGGGATAGCCTCTTTAATGTATAGAACCACTCCTCTTTTCTTACATTGAGTCAAAGAAGTAAATATTTTGGCTGTAATAACAATTGTTCATGTTGTTTTTTAATATGAACTTCTTGTAGACAAATTATATCAAATTTTAATTTCTCTAATTTATGAAAAGTTTTCCTTCTTTTAACAGCTGAATTGAGTCCATTTGTATTCATTGTAATCAGTTTTTTTTCTTCCATGATTATGCTTTATATTTAGGTCTAGCAGCTCTCGTGGATCTCACTTCACGCTGTTCTTTACTATCCACTTGTCCACCTACAGCTCCTTTCTCTTTTTCAGTCTCCAGTTGTTCCTCTTGAAACTCAATTAATGAGACCTCTTTCTCTGCCTCCTCTCTTCTTCTTCCAAAAAATTCTGCATGGAAAAGTTCTGCTTTCTCAATTGAATCAATTCTATGTCTCTGCTCTTGCCACGTAAACATTAATCCTTCTGGAATCAGCCATCTATAGTTCACTTCGTTTTCCAGTAGCATTTTGGTCAGAAATCGATATTCTCTTCTCATCTCTCTCACTCCTCTGGGTATTTGTTTTAAAACCACAATCTCTTTACCTTTGTATTTCAATGTTTTCTCTCTTACCACTTGTAATATTTGTGTTTTAATGGATTTTTTGGTAAATCTAATATGAACTTCCTTTGGTAATTTATTTCTCATCGCATATCTTGTATAAACTCGATATACCTCATCTACTCCATCCATCATCTTTTCCTCTGTAATTTCCAAAGCATCTGCCAAAATTTCTATCATTATCGCAGCCAAATTTTCTCCTTTTTCCTCTTCTATATTTTGAAATCTGAGATAAAATTCTGACCTTTCCATCTCCCACTTCAACATCCCACTTTTTTCTTGTTCAACCACTGTTAATCTACTGTCAATATTTCCAATCTTCTCCTCTCTTTGTTTTCCTTCTTCCTCAATTTTTTGGAATCTCTCCTCATACTTCCCCATCATTTGTTTAATATTTTCCACTTTTTCATCAGTCTTCTCTATTCTTTGTTCAATGATGTCTGATTTTATCTTGAGATCTTGGATTCCTTGCATAATCATCTGTAAAGTTGCTTTTTCTTGTTCTTTATCTTGCTTCAACATTGTCTGAATTAAACGTTGTCCTCCAGCTGGTGGGGAAGCAGAGGTAGAAGTAGAAACGCCAGATGGTATTGGTTTCCTGCTCATTTTAATGCTTCCAAAGCTTCAAATTCTTTTTGACTTTTAATCCAACTGGTAGAGTAGCTAATTATAATCCAAAATGGAAAAATCAATAGTAAAAGGCCCAAAACCAAAGAAGAAAAAGGAAAAAAGGAAGAAGAAAGATCTTCAGGTTCTTCTAGACCCTAATCCAATTACAAAGTAGTCCACCATAAAAAAGGAAAAATAGAAAGGAAAAAAACAAACAAACCCAAAAATAATAATATTGATTAAGAGCAAAAAAATAGCAAAAAGAAAAGAAGAGACTCCTTCAGATTCTTCACACCTTAATCCAGTTGAGAAGTCTCAATAATCAAAAAAGAAAAACAAAGTGGTCCAAAAGCATGGATAGAAAGAGCAAAGAAGTCCCAATAAAAATAAGGAGAAAAAAAGAAAAATAAAGAAAAAACTCTGAGGCTTTCCCTTTAAAATAAAAAGCAAAAATAAGAATATTACTAGAATTGAAATTTACAAAAAGGCTGGTGAGTAGGGATATCACAAGTAACACACACACACACATACACATATATATATATATATATATATATGTTGTAACTATGTATCATTCATGTATTTGCAACTGTGTATCATTGCAACTATGTATCATTCAAGCGTTTTGCAACATTGTATCATTCACATGTAAACATTAGACTTCTGTCTCTTCAGTGATCTTTGCAAGGCACGAACAAGGGACGGGGTGATAAACATCTGTCAATAAAGCATGCATATCCTAACTGACCTGAACTGTTGTAAATCATGCACATCCTGTTTAACCTGATATCCTAACTGACCTGAACTGTTGTAAATCACGCACATCCTGTTTAACCTGGTATCCTAACTGACCTGAGCTATTGTAAATCTTGCATATCCTGTTTGACTTGGGCTCTGAAAAATTTCACCCCCCTTGTGAAGAAGCATAATAAAAGAGCGCGTACCAAGACATTCTGGGCGCACTCATCCCGAGAAACCTCGTCTCCTGTCGTTTCTTTCTCCTTCGCTCCCTTTCATGAGGCGCCCATCTGATGCGGGATAGCAGATACCGCATATATATGAGCACTTTATTTATTTATCCAAGGCTCTTATTATGACTCTCTTCTCCAGCAGCTTCAAAGCCAAGCCTCAAGTGTTGAAATATTGATAAGAGTCCAGGAAAGCACCTGTCATAATATTTTGCTGTGCTCTCCCTCTATCTTATCATGTTGAAATGTCCTTGAGAAGGAGTCTTCTTACAGTTCTCTCCAATTCAAATAAAGTATTTTCAAGCCTCTAGTTGGCAGTGTTGCAAAGCTTCTTAATGCTCTTCCCCCCCACCAGCCAGAAAAAAGGAATAATGTATACAAAAAAAAGAAAAAAAAATAACGAAAGGGAGCCTCTATCCTAAAGAAAATTTAAAAATCAAAAGGAGCATAACAATATATATAAGAGAAAATTCAATCCGGTTACCTACAAAGTCACATTAAAGTCCCCAGAAAAAAAGTAGAAAAAAATAATAATCCAAGCCTCAATTTGAGATCACTTTAAAAAACGCCGCTCAAACAGTTTTGGTAAAAAAAAAAAATCTCACAGGTTTTTTCTTTGTTCAGGATGCCCTTTCAAACCTCAGTGAATTTACAACACAAAAGAAGTTTCTCACCCAGCCGACACACTTTCTTTCCAGCCACTTTCTTTCCGGAGCTGTCCCGACTTCAGCAGTTATGGAGGCTGCCTCTCCGCCACCAGCAAAAGGGCTTCTCCCGGATCAAACCAGAGATTTTGCGATATCTCTGGGATCCTGGGACAGTGCCCTTCACAATCCCCATCTCTACGGGACGGTTTAGGTCCGTTGGGACCAACCAGGGGCGAAAATATCGGCTGCGATCTCAGAGCCCCAAGATCGCAGCTGTATCGCCGAAACGAAGCTCCGCCTTCTCCACATCCAAGCTTTTTGAACCATTTTGTCAAATAACAAGAAGCAAGAGGAACGGTCTGCATACATCTCCATTTCTCTTTCTCATTTGATCTAATATTAATTAAGAAACTGTGTTTAACAGACAAAAGGAACATTGTGTGACTCTTATGCTGCTCTCTCTTCAAGATGCAGTTTGGATAAAATTGAGCCTTTTCTGTCTTCATGTACATCCTTCTTAAATCTAGCCATTATTTCAAATACAAAGAATGTATCCATATTGCATTCACTGACAGCTGGACTAAGCTCATATCCTGCATTCAAGACAACTGTGTTATAAACATTTTTTTTAAATGAGATGTTCCACTATTTAATTTCTCAGTATTCTGCAGGCATTCTGCTTCTGTTCAGGAGTACATCTGTCATGAGGAGCCTGGCTGAATTCATTTCTCCTGCCCAACATCTGCTAAGTAGACTCACAAGTAAAATCTAAGTTGTCACTGAGAAAAAAGGTTAGACATTCTATAAATGTCAACAAATCAATAGTTCTTCTCTTACTGAAATTAAGATCAGAAAACATCAGGAAAATGCCTTTTTTTATTAAGAAATCCCCTCAAAATGGAAATTAATCCTAGACAATCCTAGAATATCGGGATTTAAAAGAAGCAGCTGGCTTTTGCAAAAATTAGACAGTAATCTTCAACCAGTTCTGAACTGCTTTGATATCATACCAATTTTGTGTTTTTAAAAAACTTTATGAATATTCATATTCAGTTGAGAAAAATATCTAAATAACATTTATGTGCACTTCCTTTGCTAATGTTGATTGTATAACAACAGTGAATGTCATTTGTATATTACAGTAAGCATTTTGAAATCTGCATGCTAGCAGAGTATTTTTGAAAGCAATTAAATGTATTTGGATGTATAAAGAAGCAGCAGGATTACAATTTTTCCTGTTACATGCTGCATATATAATTTGAAAAATGATTGCTCCTGGAGAAATGGGTTGGATACATTTCAACAGAAACTTTTAAAACTCTTTCATGTGGGATACTTTCCATTGCTTTTACAAATAAGCAAGGTGTTTTGGAGCAGAGATCTCCAAACTTGGCAACTTTAAGATTTGTGGACTTCAACCAGGGGTGGGATTCAAAATTTTTAACAACCGGTTCTGTGGGTGTGGCTTAATTGGTGGGCATGGCTTGGTGGTCATGTGACTGGTTGGGCATGGCCAATTCAACATCACTCACATCAAAGATGGCTTCTTCTTCCTCTTCTTCCTTGTCCCAGTCCTTCTGCTGCGTAATCAACTTTTCATAAGTACATAACGCCATTTCTAAGAATTGAAACAAAGCGCCCAAAGTATCTTCCTTTTTATATTTTTGATATTCAGTCTTTAGTTCATCCACAAGCGATGCCATTATGAAAAGAGAAACTTTTCCCAAAACAACCACAAGTATTTTTAATCAAAAACAATTCAAAAAAAGTTCCAAAAGTTAATACTTTTCTTCCTTCTTCTCTTTCTCTTTCTGGGGTTAATGTTTAATCAAAGAGGTCCAATTACCATATATCTTTCTTTGGGATTCTAGGCAATCTCCTCCTTTTTCAGCTTCTGCTCCAATTTTTTTTCCTCTCCCTTCCCACTTGCAATATCAATTTTAAATAATCAGAAATCCATACCTCCAACAAGGGTTTTCCAATTTCTTAAATCTTTCAATGTCCAAAAATCCTTTTGTCCCTTAGCTTCAACTCTCAAAACAATTCACTTTCAATGTCCAATATATCCAAACATTTCTGCTGTTTCCATGGGGTGGGAGAGTGAAGAAAAAAAAAAGTTCCCTTTAACAGCTTCTCCGCCGCTTTCGCTCTTCTTAGGGATACAATGTATCCTCCAGCAATTCAAACAGCTCAGTTCCAAGCAATTTAAAAGATGTTACTTGACCCGGCTCAGACAACACTTTCACTCTTCTCATTTCCTCCATCGCAATCTTACCCGGTTGCTGGCTTCTTCGTGGCGGCCATTGCTGACCGCCGCTCCACCACCTTGGGAAAAAGGGTTTTTTCCGGAGAAGGGGGGGGTCTGCGACACCCCCACCCCCCTGTCCGACTCCCCTCTCTCTTCAGCTGTCCCTACAGGGCAGCCATATCCCCCTGACCCATCTGGATCGGGGGTACCTCAACGGCTAGCACAGCAGGAATCGCGAGCTGTCGCGAATTCCTGCTGCCCCGAAGCCACGTGAAACCGGAAACCCTCAACATCACTCACATCGAGGCACGCATCTCCTCGCCTGGCCTCTCATGACTGTGGGGATGCTGCAACAGTCGTAAGTGTGAAAAACAGTCATAAGTCACTTTTTTCAGTGCCATTGTAACTTTTAATGGTCACTCCACACAAGCAAAGTACCAGCAAAGGAAGAAAAAATACTCCAGAGAAGTTCCAAAGATAGGAAGTCTAGTCCTGTCAAGAATGTAATAAGCGTTAATGGAGAGGCAGTTTCTGTAAACAACACCAGAATCCTTCCTGCCTTCCTTATAGGATTAGGCCAGTAATTTCTTCTAACAACTGGTTCTCCAAACTGCTTAGAATGTTAACAACTGATTCTAGCGAATAGGTGCAAACCTGTAGAATCCAACCCCTGACTTCAACTCCCAGAATTCTGGCTGGAGAATTCTGGAAGTTAAAGTTCACAAGTCTTAAAGTTGCCAAGTTTGGGGACTCCTGTTCTGGAGGGACAATCTCATGCTTAGCATGTTTCATTCCATAAGATAGGAAGTTTTGCTTCTGAAGAATAAATACACAAATAGAGTTCATTTCTTGCAGGCAAGCTATCCATCTTCTCTTAAATATTTCTCCATACTGCCTGGAAATTGGGGGAGCTGACCCAACACATTTGGAAAGAACCATTTGAGAAAGCTACTGTTTCTTTTCCAACCAGGACATAAATGCACACTCACGCTTAATGTAGTTCCCCAAGTATCACACTTAAGGTGTTTCCAAAGGGGTCTAGTGTCTGCAAAATAATAATTTCAAAAATCATGAATATTGTGGAGGCAACAATAAAATGTCCTGACTTGTAGGTTGATGTAAAAACTACTGAGATAATGTGCATGACATGCCCTCAATATTTAAAACTCAGGGCATTTCCCCACGGCTTAACTAAAAATTTCTCCACTTGTTGAGATAAAAGAAGACTAAACTGACATAAAATTTGGTATCCCTAGTGCCAATCTCTATTCTGTTTTTATAATCATTGTTCTAGCTTTCTGCTACTGTTCTGTCAGAACATTCCGATGTTTCAAAGAAGGTATCAAAGAATAGTTTGATCTACACACCTGTCAAAACCTAGCATTGAGACACAAAACTGCAGGATAGGAAGGGGGTTTCTAATAAGGCACCCTTGGACTTGCAAATAATCCATGCAGTGGTGTGTGCTGGCCAGGAAAACACACTTGGATCAGATACTCAGTGTGCAGCTGGTCCACGGATAGAATGAGAGGGTCCCAGGTTCAGTTGGTGCTCAAAGCAAGGAGCACTCCAGCTGATGAATAGAGTGGGGAAGCCTCATAAGACAATCTTTAGCAATCAGCTTTCTACCTCCACTCTATATCATCAGTGATCTGGAGGTTTGTTTTGACATGGGTTTCAGCTGTCTTGAAAGAGCAGTAAAAAAATCTAAAACAATCTGTGCTCAACTATAAAATGGCTTTATCAAGCATTACCCCAACTCATTTGCTGTCTGGTCATTTGTTTAAAATGGGGTTCAGCTTTTTAAATCACTTTATCATGTAGCTCCCTCAAATTGTTGATCAGTTTTTGTGAAGAGCTGTGAGTACTGAATAGTCAATAGCAATATCTATTATACTATATATAACTGCTCAATAGCAGTAGCTGTGCCCTACTCTTTCCCTCCACAGAAAATAAGAAAGAATGGGGCCAGAGGAGACCACCCTAGATCAGTGGAGGAGACAGTGCAAGGAGACAGTGCAAGGAGACCAATGGTGATGGTTCATCACCTATGGATCAGCTGACTGTACAACCAACAAGCCTCTGGTTACTCTCAGCATAAAAGGAAAATATTACTATAAAATTGGAACAACTAAGGATATCTTAGCCTCATTTTGTAGAATTCCACAAATTATACTAGATTCTGATTTAGCATTTACAGTGCAGCCAAACATTGATTTTTCAACCCCAATTTTCTATACCATGCTAATGGTCTTTAATCTGCTACATTGACTTTAATTCTTAATGATTAATTCTTTCAACCACATTTTTGCAAATAGGTGGAGTGAGCTGCAAAATTTTCCACATGTTTAACCAGGAGCAAATAAAGCAAAAGAATAGTCAGAGCATTAGCTATGTAGATTTGCTCAGTCAATATTAACCCTGTTTAACCTTGTAGATATTAAAGATTTAGGATGCTGTTTTACAATGATAGCCTCCTCTGTTAGGGGAGTTAGGATGAAGTGGGAAAATCCTGACATCACAAGAAATGAGAAACAAAACTCATAAAGATACCACCAAACATTACAGAAGGGCTTTGCTGGACACCTTTTAACAGAAACAAAATGAACAGCATGGGGGGGGGGGGCACAAAGAAAAACCTTATTCCCTATCCCACCATTCCATGAACAGCTTCCAAATAGAACAAGAATAAAACAGAATAAACTTTATTACATTCGACCAGTACAAAGGAAAAGAGGAGTGTGGGCACCGGGAGAGAGAAACAGCAAAATATCCATGGAATAAGTGTAATGAATAAGCAGGTAAATTTAAGATATTGTGGCCTAACAATTAATAAATATAAAACCTGTAATTGAGCTGATCTATTTAATGTATGATTATACATAAACTTATTTATGTCATTTTCTACTTTACAATCCCTTGGTTGGATTCACATGATAAGTATGAAAAAATAAAATGGAAAAAAGTAAATAACTCTATGACATACAATATTGCAATGGCAGGAAACATAGAATTTTGCTTTGATGTTTATTCAGAATGCATTTGTTAGGAATAATAAGGTTACCTAACGTAGTTTGGGTAAAATAATATATATAAACTATGATTGTAAGTGTGTGTCACTTTAACTGCAAAGCATGTAATTTTGGGTGCAGTTGTAAAACCGCCATAAGAGGGAGCAAGAGAGCTTACTGTATTGCTGGCTTACTGAATTGCTTGCTGACAATGATGGATTGATGGTTCCCTACTGTTGCTTTTGCTGAAGAGAGAAAGGAGGTTTGATTTTCTTCATATCTCTACTGTGAGAAGATTTATTACTGGACTGATATTTGTAAGTTTACTGACCTCTTTTTCGACACTGGACTTTGCAACTGAATAATCCCGGATGGACTGATCTAGTGAATGATATATGGACTGTTTGACTATGCTAAACTCTTACTGGAATAAACTATTTAACTATCACAGTGTATCTGTTTTACTGAGTGTAAGCTACAAAAACGTTTATCTCAAATATTTGCCTGCCTGCCTGATTGCCGTGCAGATTCTGCGAGAGTGTATCCCTAACAGCATTTATGATCTTATACAGGGTCTGTGGAGCACCTTTAAACCTTTTAATAAGTGGGCTTAACTTTTGGTGTCTGACTTGTTCATCTTAGGGCATAGTTTCTACTCCTCCCTTTCTACATGGGCATAGTCTTTTAGGAATAGAACCTTCTTATATCTGCCCTCCAATCAGCAGCTGGGAAAGCATTGTGACCTTTAAAAGGGCATCTTTTTTTAAAAGTAAGATTTGGTAAATAATTGATTCAGTACCATTATAAATTTTCACTAACAAGCTACAGAAGTGTGGGACTCCTGATGTTCTGTGTCAGCTGTCAAGCCTTATGAGAGCCTTATATCATTGTTCATTTAGATATTCAAGTGAGAAGCTTTTGTTCAAACAAATTGTCTTTATATGTATCCATTGGAACTAATCTACTGAGTTAAAGACAATTCTGGTCCAAGGGGTTAGTATTTTGGATCAGGACTGAATTTCAACACTTGACAAGCCTGCTCCCAGCCTCAGGATTGCATTAGATTTATATCTGGGGCACCTGAAATGACTATAAGGAAAACTGATAAAATCTATTTATCAGTCATAAAATGTGAAGATGAGTCAATTATATTCCATGCATCATTTATGTTATGATTTGGCTTGTAATTATTTAAAAATAAAATTGCTGCAGGAGAAAGTTTTCTTCCTTGTTTTCAATACAAGTTTAAAATGACTGTAAGCTTCAAAGTGGCACTGAGTATGTAACATGAGACTTTAATTTGCTATGCTTTGGAAAATAGCCCTGAGCTACTTATAATGATTAACCTGTTTGACTGTATGGTTATTAACTGTCCATTTGTGTTTTTATCTGTTGTTGGAAAATACTAATTCTTTTTTCTTTCTTTAAATGATGATGTAATGCTCACTTCTGCAAAAAGATGCTAGCCTGCTTGTATTTGTTAAATATTAGCACATCAACTACATATAAAACAGGGGTGTCAAACTCGATTTCATTGAGGGCTATATCAGGGTTATGTTTGACCTCAGGGGGTTGGGGTGGGCATGGCCAGCATGATGTCATTCCTGTTGGAAATGCCTGTGGTGGCCCAAATGCTCTGCCATGAAATGGGCTCCTGGGCCCCGTTTTCGGCCATGACAGCCTCCTGCAGCCCTCTGCCAGTGAAAACAGAGGGTGTGCCCCCCCCAGCTCCATTTCCACTGGCAGAGGACTGCAGGAGGCCGCCGTGGCTGAAAATGAACCTGGGACAGCCACACACAGCCCTCCTGAGCTCCATTTTCACTGGCAGAGCCACCACAGGCCAGTCCTTTGCTCTTTCCAAGATGGCCCCATAGGCCAGATTCAAGCACCCTGTCCAGGCCCTTGAGTTTGACACCCCTAATATAAAAGAGTTTTTTAAAACATGCCTGTGGTGTGGAGAATTTTACTAGCAAGTTTATGTAAACTTAAAAGCAGTGGAACTAATGTGGACTCTTGCTTCACACCCTAGAAACCTTGATATAGTTAGAAAGGTCTCTCTGATGAATGAATTTTACTCCTAAATCTGTCTTCTTATATAGTGTATGTATTAGAAACAAGAAGCATCTATCGAGGAGCATAATCTACTTCTCAAGATCAAGTTCAATACTGCTTAAAAATCAACAAATGTTGAACATAATTTCAAAGGTGACAACTTTTCCCCCCAAGGAACTGTAATAATAGATTGATCATTGATCAATTCACCTGGAAGCTGGCTTGTTCAGCATTAGTGATATCATCTTAAACATCACAGAGATTCATTTTTATATATAGACACTGCACATAACTTACTAATTAATAGGTTAACTGGTCTATAGTTGGCCAGATTGTTTCTTTCCTCTCTTTTTTTTGGTAAAAGTTTTATTGATTTTATGTCTTATATGTTTTTGTCTGTCTTTCCTCTTTTTTATACAAAGATATAAGTATGGCTATGCTCTTATCATCCAGAATCCTGGCTTTGTTGTTAATATATGTGAATAAAGAAGGTAGCACTGAGCTTATCATCTTATGTTAGATTTGATAAGCTCATGTTAAATTGTATCAGTTCCAAGGGTTTTCTCACTTTTAAGTTGGTCCACTGGGTGGGTAATCTCATTACTCATTAGTGGAGGCTAGTCAAGGATTTCTGGTTGAAAAACATTAAATTGTACATGTACTGCCAATGTCTTTTTTTTGGCTATAACACAGGGACCATCAAACCTTTCTTTTCATGTGTATTTTTGGCCTCTTCTTGACTCACATTTATTTAGCTTATGATGAGAACATGACTAAAGAAAAATAAACATATACATACAATCCACATAATTATGTACAAAACTTCTACAAGGATACAGCAGTTAAGCCACTATAACCTCTAGCCTTCTTATAAAGGACTAAGACTTATCTATCATTCTGAGTTGCTTGAGGAAGAAATAGGTCAAGAGAATGATATATACCTTCTTTCAAATGCAATAAATTCTCTATTTTAGAATCTAACCAACCATTCCATCTTGTTTTTTTTTTTTTTTTTACAAACTTTATTCAGTTTTCACATTAAAAACAAAAATCTCTTTTTGGTGGACAACATATTTCCGGGTCATCATCTTTACATACAAATATGACAGAAATTATACAATGATATATGCATACTTAATTCTATTATTATCTTTTCCATTCCAAATTTTCAGTAGGGAGAGAAACAAACACATTAATTCTAGCCTCTTTCCTTAATTTCAATCAATTTTGTTTCATTTCAATTATTTCAAATTAATCCTTCAGTATTTGTTTTTAAACATAAACAATATGTATTTACCTAATAAATACTAATAAAGTTTAATTCTAAATTCTTTCATTAATCCCAATCTAAACATTTAATTTCATTTCAATTATTTCAAATGTAATTCTTAATATTTATTTTAAAAATACAAATAAACAATATATATTTGCCTAATAGTGGTAATAATGAAGTTACCAATGTCTCTCCTTGCTTTTAATAATCTATATTAAACTTATTAATTTAGCTGGTTCTTTAGTCTGTCACATTCCCTTTCAATTACACACATTTAATAAGTTCTAAATTGACACAGATCTTAACACATCCACACAAAAAGAAAAAAGAACAAGTAAAAATTTCCCATTTTACTATTTTGAGTGTGACACCTTAATGATTAGAATATACCTTTATTCCCTCATCTTAATTCCCAATAAACCATTAGTCATTACATCTTCTCAATTGGATTCCACAGCATATTTCCCCCCCTTTAATAAGAGTTATCAATATCTATATTACCCTATTTTCTAAATATTTTTAATTGCAGAAATATTCTTATTACCCCTTGTCACCCTGCAGAATCCCCCTTTTAATTCATCAACCATTATCTCTGAAAAGGCAATTTCTTTTCAACATTTTACTAGTTCTGTGGTTCTTTCTGTCACATGCCTGTTTCTTACTGCTTCTCCGGTGCATTGTCCAGGGAGCGAACCCGAGTCTCCTCCTGCTCTCTTCCCCATGTCTTTTCTCATTCTTTCTACATTTCCTGACTTCACAAGTATTCCTTCTTTTAATTGTAAAGAAACCATTTCCTTTCAACATTTTTCTAGTCTTACTGCTTCTCCTCCCTCTTTTTTCCCCATGACTTTTCTCATTCCAATTTTTCTCCTTCTTAATATCTTCCCTTTCCCTTTTCTGCTGAATCTTCCTGCCTTTTCTAACTTCACAATTATTCCCTCTTTTAATTGCTTTCTTAAAATTCAACTTTTTAACCTTCCTTCTTTCCCCACTTCTTTGTAATGTTCTTTGTGTTAATTGTCCATTCAAAATGTCTTCTCCTTGAGTCAATTCCTGCTCTTCTGAGAATCTTTCTTCTTGTTCTTCAATCGCCATTTCCATTTTTTTGAGCACAGAGCAAAGTGATTTGCCTCTTTCCTGTAGTAATTCTCTCATATTTTTAAGTTCCATTTTTAAGTCCCAAAGAGATATCATCATTCTTATATTTTATAATCCTCAAAGTCCACAAAAAAAAACAAAAAAACAAAAAACCACTTTTACTTTCCTTCTTTCTTCTTTCAATTTTTTAAAGTTCTCAGCTATTCAGGGTTCATACCAAAAACATCAGTCAGTCCCACAAACAATCTTTCCTTCCTTGCTTTTTCCTTTATTCTGGTTCTGCTTTCACTTTCTAAAATTCTTACTTTGTTTCAATATTTCTATAAATTTATACCAGTTCATTCAAAAACAAAATTCTTTTCTTTTTATTTGAACTAAATTTTTATCAAAAGGTGACACTCTCCATTATACGAAGTCTTCACTTTTTTCCCCTATTTTATTTAAGGTTTTTCGAACCTCAATATTCCAAGACAATCCAGTCTCCAATTTATAAACTTTATTATTGTTATTCTTTGGCAATATTAAGTCCAGCTTTAATTTTATACTTGATTATTCCCAAATTATTTTAGTCCAATTTCATTAAATCTTTAATTCCAGCTTCTTCCTTTCCCAGTTCGAAGCCCCATTTAGCTGTCAGAAATATTTTCCTTTTTTTTTTTCTCTGTCCCTTTGTAATTTTGCAGCTCACTTTCCTTTTCTTAAAAATTCCATATTACCTTAATCCCGGGGTACTTTTATTTGGTTATACTGCCCAGTTGTCCCGGTTCAGATGTTATCCACCTCTTTCTTCCCTCCTGCGCAAATCTTAGTCAAGCTGAGTCATCCTCTTCAGGATGGCCATTTTAGACCATCACTGCAGTCGTCTTCGGGAGGAAAAAAAGCCAAGCCCAGGGAGGGGAGATGCGGCTCCACACAGACAGGCTTGCTGCTTCCTCTTACTCCGCTGCCCCTCCAAGGCAGTTTCAGCCCCTAATCAGGATAATTGGGGCTCTCCGACAAAAGAGCACGAACGATAGTCGCAGAGAGTTGCGATCTACCGTCCGTCGGCGAGGAGGCTCCGCCTTCTTCCCCATCTTGTTTTTTATTTCTTTTGTGAACCATCAGATGCTAGTGAAGTCAGCTGGATTTTGTAATGGACTTTAACTGGCTTATCCACTGTTCTAAAGCATAATAGCAAAAGGTAACAACTGCTTTAAATCTCAGAATTATATCAGTATAAATCAGTGGGGCATCTAGATCTCTAGATACCAATATATAACCAATTGTGGAGATCATATGGTCTGAGAAAAAAAAAAAAAAAGGCTAAAAACTCATCTGAACTAAGCCTATATAATTTTAAAATTATACCTGTTGCTAACTGAAGGCTAACTTAATTACATTTTATCTAGTGAGTCATTCCATGGGCCAAGGGAATCAACAAAAACAGGGGAGAGAAGAAATCCCATCTTATCCTTCTACCCCTTTCTTTATTAAATTTATATGGCTGCCTATCTTGTCTGACATGACTCGGCAATTCACAACAATAATAAAAACAAAAATAGTCAAAATGGAAAAACCAAAATAGAAAAACTTTATAGTTAAGTCCATTAAACTGGATAGGTGAAAAATAACTGTTTATCAAATGAAATCTTCAAGGCAGAACAAAACTGGCATCATTCATTTACGGTGATCTCTTCCCTTGACCCCCCCCTCCTGATTTATGCCACTCTACTTAAGATTCAAGCAAAGGTTAGATAAGAAAACAATAAAGTATAAAAAAAATGTTAGTCATCTGAATATCCTGTAAAAGAAAATCCACGATTTTGTTCTTTAATGACCCTCCTGCTATGCTCAAGGAAATGATGGATAATGTATTATGAGGCTCCAGCAATCTGTTATCCACTTTCACAAGGTTCATAAGATAGCAGTGTTAAAAGAAGGGTGGATTCCAGAAGTCTTCAAATTGCAGCAAGCGCACTTTGGGGGATAAATGTCCTGTAATAATTATAACAGGAAGTCATTAATTCTTTCAATGGAACAGAACAAGCTCAGGGGAGAACTGCTTCCCTTAGCACATTTATCTTATGTTGATCATTTACCTCCCCAATTTGAAGGATCTAGATGTTCTGCAGCTATAACTACTCTATATCTCTTCTCTTTGCAAAGGTTATTCTGCTAATTTATTTTATAAAGGATTATTCTGCTAATTTATTTTAATCACAGCTGCCCTGTTTGGGGAAAGAACCCCACAGTCCTGTACATGTTGCTTATTCAGAAGTGCAGTAAATGTATCTCTGTCAAGTGTGAAAGATCAGGACTATGTGTGAAGTTCCAATTAAACTGATTTATTATTACTGGCCCCTATGCACAGGAATCTATTCAACTAACGATTAGCACCATTTTGATGCTAGATAAGGATCAAAAAAATTCAAAAAGGATTGGACCTAGGTTGAGGGTATATAAAGATTCTAGGCTGATTCCTCTTTTGATTTTGCCCACTCCTTCTCCTATATTCTCCCTTGATTTACAGCATACTTCAAGATAATATTTATTGTAAAGCTATCTCCCCCCAGTATCCCCTTCTATCAATCAGCACTATCCTTTCTGCACATATATTCCCCTAACAGCACCTTATGAAAATTCCTTGCAGTTTTGTGGCTGTCATCTCAGTGTTCAAAGTTAAGAAGTTATCATAATAAGGTGCAACCCTATTTTGGCATTACTTGAGTCTGCTGATCAAATGTATCATGAATAGAGTGTTGTTGTGCAAAATATTGGAGTATTTCCCCATTGTTTCATGTTTGTTTTATTTAAGAATTACATTTCAAAGCGATTGTTCTCTCCAAAAATTACAAAACTATCTCAGAAACCTAAGCAGCCCGATACTTTGCTAATCACTGATCTATTGCTAATTAAGTCCAATCAGTCTCCTCCTTGGTGATTTTGCCTAGGCTATTATGTATGTAGGAAAAGTGGTAAGGAAGAGAATAAAACAACTCAGAACAAAAGCACATGCTCTTTAAGCTGGAATTTAAAAAGTTGTGAAACCAAATGACTGGATGTTTGGAAGTGCCTATAATAACTTGAGCTACAACGAGGGAATTTTATTAAAGATGATAATTGTGTGTCTGACCCATCACTACCCCATGGACAATGTTCCTCCAGGCCTTCCTGTCCTCTACCATCTTCTGGAATCCATTTAAGCTCACGCCGACTGCTTCAATGACACGATCCAGCCAACTCTCATTCTCTCTCGTCCCCTTCTTCTATTGCCCTCAATCTTTCCCAGCATTCGGCTCTTCTCCGGTGAGTCATTCCTTCTCATTAGGTGGCCAAAGTATTTGAGCTTCATCTTCAGGATCTGGCCTTCTAAAGAGCAGTCAGGGTTGATCTCCTGTATGAATGACCGATTTGATTGCCTTGCAGTCCAAGGGACTCTCAGGAGTCTTCTCCAACACCATAGTTCAAGGGCCTCAATTCTTTGCTGCTTAGCCTTTCTTATGGTCCAACTTTCACAGCCATACATTGCAACTGGGAAAACTATAGCCTTGACTATACACACTTTTATTGGCAGGGTGATGTCTCTGCTTTTTAGTATGCTGTCTAGATTTGCCCATAGCTTTCCTCCCCAGGAGCAAGCATCTTTTAATTTCTTGGCTACAGTCCCCATCTGCAGTGACCTTGGAGCCCAGGAAAATAAAATCTGTCACTACCTCCATTTCTTCCCCATCTATTTGCCAGGAATTGAGAGGGCCAGATGCCATAATCTTAGTTTTCTTAAGTTTGAGTTTCAAGTCAACTTTTGCATTCTCCTCCTTCACCCGTATCAAGAAATTTATTAAACATGATAACACCCACCTAGTAGGCCACATTAAATCCAGCATTTGAGATATCTGCAAGTTTCCATACTTATGCAAGATTAAATTTATGAGAATTTTAACCTCACTTTCAGCCAAAAGATGTTTACCTAGAATTTAACTTTCAATAGATATGCCTGTGTGCTTTGAGTAAGGACAATGAAATATAAACCTATTAGCCCACAACCATATGCAGTTAAAATTTGAATAATAATTTCCAAATTAATCCCAAAATATAGACTACTCAGTTAGCTACATATATTTAATGTTCAGGGAGATATGCTCTGAGTGTGGCAAATCAGAATTTAACCATATGACAGGCAGCCGAAAAATGCAAATCAAAGCAGCATGAGTAATTTCTGAATGTTATACTAAACATCTACCCCCCCATCAAACGAGCAAATAATGGAAATAGCATTCTGTACTGCTTCAGTAATGCACAATCAACAATTGCCTCAATAGAAATGCTCCAGAAAATTTGATTATCTCAGCATGACACTAAGGATGCCAATATCAAAATCATGAAATTATAATTATAACGTATTTTCAAAAAGGAAGGTAGAGAAAAAGGGTTGCTTTATAAATAGAACATTAAAGATCACCTGGCTTCCGCTTGGAATTCACCTGCCATTTGCCCTTTGATGATGCTTCTTAAAAACTCTCCTGCAGAGCTACATTTCATCAGGAGTTGGATAAGCTATACCACTTGCTGAGTGGTTCTAATGAGTTTTCCAGATTGTGGGCTCCAAAGTACAATGCAGGGATTTCTTGCTTAGTTTATAGCCATTATGGAACACGATGTTATTGCCATGTGAACATGATGGGTGAAAGCTAAAATGCAAACTTCAGTTAAAATTGAGATTGATAAAGTCCACCTCTAATTGAATGGTCAGGATATGGTCTTTGATTATTTGTTGAGGCTGTTTTAATTCCAGGTTGGGCATGCATCAACAGACAAGGAAGAAAAAGTTAAAGACTGCTTTTCTTTTTAAGACAAAGTAGCTGCTTCTGATTACATTGAAAGTGCTCGTTACAGCTGACTTTCCTTTATTTTCTTGTCAAGAGATGGCCATCTTGTAGCAGATTACACGAATTGCTCTGACTTCCACCTATCTGTTTCAAGAAAGGAAACTAAAACATGCCTTGACATACAGAATGTAGTCAGTAAAGAAGAATTTAGAACAACCAACTGATTCTGCAGAGTTTCACCAAAGTAGGGCAACACTAAAGAGCATCATTGTGAGTAGGAGAAAAAGAAAACTGAGCCTTATTATTTGTAAGGGGACTCTAGGGACAGGCTGTCTGTTTCCCTGCCATCATGATCATGCAAATTGAAAAGAAGCTCCACATGGAGGGGCCCATTCTCACACTTGCCATGTCATATAGAAATTATACTGTCATGCTCCTGAAACCTCCCACCAGTCCTGCAAGGATTTAAGCTGGCTGTCAGCCCATCACAGTTCCTTGAATAGATATCACAGTTCGACATGCCTGTAGAAATCTGGTTTTGACAGCAGGATGTTCTAAGTCATTAATTCTGAGTTAAGGAACCCTCTCAGGGGAGAAATCATGGTCATTTTATCAATTATTTCAATTTTATATGACATCCCGAGGATCTTAAAAGCCATTTGCAGTAATTGGATATATATATATATATATATCCGGAACATTTTAGAAGTTTTATAGCTAGAAGCTGAATTCTCCATTACTTGCTCTATTAACAAAATGAGGATCATGGGAACTCTTTCCATCACTTCTTCATTGTATCAGGATGCCTCTTTAGATGCTAGGTGGCTGAAAGAATACCAGGAAAACTAAAAATAGTATCAAAATATCAGGCCATTTCCATCCTCTGGAAAGATGATACCTTGTGCCAGCTGACATAAAATAAAAAGGCAGGCAAATATCTGAATCAGGGTTCATCGTTGCTTGAAGCTCTTGCAGCTGCCTGATTGCCTGCTGCTTCAGCAGGCTCACAGTCTGCTGTGCTCCATGTTCCAGCTGTGATTCAGGGCTTCAGACAAAACCATTACAGATAACAATTTTCACAGCTTTGCAAAATATGAGTGAAGGGTGGACTGATCTTTACCTGCTATGGCAAGCAATTCAAAAACAGGAAGGCTGCTACCTCACTACCATCTCAACAACCTTCTGTCAATGGTCTGACTGGTGAACCCAAGAAAAGTAGACACTTTGAAATCTCAAAAGCAAAAATTTTATTGGAGACATTTTGGTACTGAAGAATTAAAATCAACTCTGGTTTTTCCCGTGCAGTGCTTATATAGTTAAACAATAGCTTCTCTTTCTCTCCACCCTTAGTTAGTCACATTGTCCAATTATGAATTGTCCTTTTGTTTTGAGAACAGTTACAGTTCATCTTTCTGTCAGA
This sequence comes from Hydrophis major, assembly GCA_033807585.1. NCBI lineage: Eukaryota > Metazoa > Chordata > Lepidosauria > Squamata > Elapidae > Hydrophis > Hydrophis major. The sequence goes on from CM066330.1 coordinate 113,537,816, forward strand.
CACCTGCATCAGTGGCCTTGATGGGATCTTGGCTCCCACAGTCCATCTTAGGAACATCTGCAATCTTTCTCCCCTTTCCTCCCCCCAAGTTCTTTGCAATTTGAATAGTGATAAGACCTAAATGTTTCAAAAGGTGTTCAACCTTGACACCTTCTCCAAAAAAAGAAAGTTGAAGATAGGCCATAGGGTCAAGCATATTTGCTCCTTCTTTCTTTCCTTTCCTCATTCTGTCCTTCCTACCTTTTGCGCACAAAAGAAGTATTAAATAATTGCAAACATTAAGATACTTCCAGGGATATTTCATATTTGACTTGGATGGGATTGCACTACCCTATTCAAGGACTATCCTTCTGGACTCAGATCTCTTATTAGATAAGCAGGGGATCCTGGCATATCTCAACCTTATATGCCATTTGTACCCATTCCATAAGTTCACTTATAGAAGCTTCAGCTAGTCCAGAGTGTAGCAGAGTGAACAGTTATGGGCATGCCTCTGTATGACTATGTGACACTGGTGCTATGTGAGTTGCACTGAGTGTTTGCTTTCTGGTACAACCCAGCCTCAGATGAGCCTCTAGAATGGAAAGGCTTCCTCTGCTTTGTCAGGCCCAAGGAACCAGGAATGGCACGTGAAGTTACTTTTGAGCAGTTACTTTATTGAGCAGCTATTAAATCTTGCCAGGCTAAAGCAACTATCTCCATAATTATAGGGTGGGTGGGTCTGCCTTTCCTCCTTCCTACATGCCAAAGATTCCAAGCTCTACTGTCTCTTTGCTCTCTAGGAAAGGGCTGCTCCCCTCTGCAACTCTAGACTGCAATCCACCACATTCTTGTTCCTCACAATAAGAAATAGAGTATAATAGTATATGGGAATGACCTTGGGAGGTTAGGGAAATATTCTAGATGCTGCCTCAGGAATGGCCATAGCTGAGGAGCCCAATCTACACCTGCTTAGAGCGAGAAAAATTCATCCTAAATTATCAGGCTATGAAGACGAAGGTGGGAGAACTGTGCTTTGAGACTTGCAAGATTCTGTCTGTTATGTCCGGCGCGGCAAGGAGACCAGGACTCAGCGACTTGGTTCAGCTCATTTATTGGTCCCGAGAACGGCTCGGGTTCCGGGGGAAAAACTGCGGCTTTTTATTCCCAAGCCACAGTGGCCGTGGCCAATGGTACCATTTTGAATCTCCCACGATTAGTTTCCACCAATCGCGGGAGATCCGCAGTGGACCAATCAGAGCGGCTCGCTCGACCAATCGGATCCCTGCACGCTTTGACCAATCACAGTGCGTCGTCTACAAGAATGTAAATGACTGTACAGAACACCCCTCCCCTCTTGGTTCGGTCCTACGTGACGTAGTCCCGTAAGTAGGTGGGGCTCTGTACTTGCCTACTGGACCTGTGCAGGTCAGTTGTTGCTTGGCTCCCGGCCGGTTCGGTCGGGTTCTCTGTTGCTCTCGGCCTCGTCGATGGAACCGCCTGGAAAGTCTCGCTGGGCCTCTTGTCGCAGCTCCCTCCCAGTCTACCCGGACTGGTTGAGCTGCGGTTTCCGCCGCTCCCGCCTAGTCTTTCTGGGCTGGTTGAGCTGGCCTGGCTGCTTCTTCCTGGTGAGGCTTCAAGCTGGCTGTCCATCGTTAAGTGTTGCTGGTTTCTTTCTATTGGGTTCTGGTTCCTGGGGTATTCCCTCCCCTCTTGGCTTGTATTAGGGGGGTTGTCTGTGTTTGGTTGCATGTCGGTTGTGTTTCCTGTGATTGTTCTCGATCTTAGTTGATCAATGTGGCGTTTCCAGGCTCGTCCGTCGGTTGTTTCCAGCTGGTACGAGCGGGGGCCTGTTCAGTTGGGTTATGGTTGCTGGTACCCATAGTGGGTCTCCGGTTAGGTTCTTTGCGTAGACAGCGTCGCCTGGTGCAAACGACCGGTGCTTGCTAGAGGAGTTGGGGGGTTTCTCCGGGTTGTATGTGGGGTGCAGCCTGTCTAGTGGGGACCTTATTTTCCTCCCCATTAGTAGCTCTGCCGGGCTTTTGTTCGTTGTTGTGTTCAGGGTTATATGTTGTATGAAGAGCATTTTATTTATTTTTTCTTGGATTTCCCCGTGTTCGATTTTTTGGATGGTTTTTTTTGTAAATTGAACCATCCGTTCCGCCCTTCCGTTTGCCGCCGGATGTGCCAGAGCTGTCAATGCATGTCGTATGCCCCGTTCTGCTAGGAATTTTTCAAATTCTAGTGAGGTGAATTGGGGCCCGTTGTCCAACACGATGACGTCTGGGAGGCCGTGGGTTGCGAATAGTTTGCTAAGTTCCTTGGTCACGGCCTCCGTGGTGGTGGTTTTCATGTTGCTTACCTCCAACCAGTTGGAGTAAGCATCTACCGTTACAAGGAATGTATGTCCCTTAGTGGGCCTGGCAAAATCTATGTGGATCCTGGACCATGGTCCCCTGGGTGTTTCCCATTCCAGGATCGGTCCCGCGGGAGGGCTCGGTCTGGTTTCTTGGCAGCATTCACATCTTGCCACCCAGGCCTCGATTTGCTTGTCCATCCCTGGCCACCAAGCGTAACTTCTGGCCAGGGCTTTCGTTCTAACTATGCCCGGGTGCCCCTCGTGTAACAACCCCAATACCTTCCTGTTAAGCCTGGTTTCCCCAACCAGGGTTAGGGAGACAAGCTAAACAGAATGTGCAGTGTTAGTCAGATAGGCACACAGATAAATGAGTGAGCTAAGCTTGTATGTTTATTAACATACAGTAAAAATAACAGATACGCTTGTGCTATCAAAAATACAGTTTATTCCATTATGAGTTCATAGCATAGTCAAAATAACAGTCCAATAGTCATGTATCATTTAGTCAGTCCATTCAGGGATATTCAGTTAGCAAAGTCCGTGTAGAAATATCTTATGTCAATTCACTTACAAGTCAGTCCTTTGTTTTCTCTCCCATTCGAGCAATGCAGTCTTGTGTCCTTGCAATAATCAGGGATCATCAAAGCCAGAGAGTGAGCAAGCTGCAGCCTTGCTTCTTTTAAAGTGCTTTCACAACCACTCCCTTAATTACTATCCCACAGTTAAAGTTGCAGACACTTTAACATACAAACTATGATTACATATTATTATTTACCTAAACCAGTTAGGGTAAAACAATGTTATCCCTAACATTCTCCCCTTTTAGGAAATAATAATATAACTATTTACATCTTTAAATCATATTTGTTACAACTCTCTTTAAACTTAATTACTCCTTGAGCTTTTGTAAATTGGTCTGCAATGTTTTCTTCCGTCATGCAGTATTCCAATTTAATTAGCCCATTCTTTACAGATTCTCAAACATTTAAGTATCTTAAATCAGTATGCTTTGATCTAGTTTTTAGAGCAATACTAGTAGCTAACTTTATAGCTGCTTGGTTATCCTCGTACACAATAATGGAATCTTTTACAGTTACACCCATGTCTAATAATAACTGTTTGTACAAAATCAAATCAGTGCATAATAATGACAGACATGAAAATTCCGCTTCCATCGTGGACAAGCTGATATGCTGTTGTCTGATTGACCTCCACCCTATTAGTGTCTTACCAAATAATATAGCCATCCCAGATGTTGATTTTTTAGTGTTTATATCAGTTGCAAAACTTGCATCTGCATAGGCACTAAGAATCAAATCACCCTTTGGTTCTATATACAATGCATGGTTCAGTGTTCCTTTAAGATATCTTAAAATTCTCTTTAATGATTGCCAATGACATTGATGTGGATCTGAATTAAAACGTGCCAGCTGATTTACACTATAAGCTATATCAGGCCTTGACCAATTGCTTATATATGATAAGCTGCCAATCAAAGATTGATATATGGACTTATCAAATTTGGGACTTTGATCATCAGTTTGGCAAACTTCCTGACTCATTGGAGTCTTTGCCGGTTTACAAAGTTCCATTTTAAACGTTTTAATTAATTGGCAAATTTTATCTTCTTGAGATATCTTAAAACCATTTTTTGTTTTGTTAATTGTCAATCCTAGATACCTTTTAATTTCACCTAAATGCTTTAATTTTATCTTTTTGGCTAATAATGATATAATCTCATTAGCTTCATTATTAGTCTTAGTTATCAAAGCAATATCATCTGTAAATAATAACAATAATGACACCGTTCCATTATTTTCTCTTTTAAACACACATGGATCTGCTAAACCAGATTTAAAACCTATATTGTTTAACTCTTTCACAATATATTGGTTCCACTCAAACCCAGATTGTTTCAACCCGTAAAGACTCTTTTTGAGTTTCCAACAATCATTACTATTTACTTTATTGTCTTTTATACCTACTGGTTTTCTTAAATATATAGTGTGCTGCAATGGTGCATGTAGATAAGCAGTTTCTACATCTAAATGGTTAATGACATAGTTTTTCTTAGCTGCCCAAACTAATGCTGCTCTTAAAGATGTTGCTTTAAGACTTGGTGCAAAAACTTCATCGTAATCAGATGCAGTTTGATTAAATCCTTGAGCTACTAACCTAGCCTTATGGGTAACAGTCCCATCATTTCCTGTTTTTACTTTAAATATCCATTTGCACCCAATGGATTTTTCTCCTGGAGGTAATTTAGCATTTTCATAAACTTTCATTACCTTTAATGAATTTAATTCTTTTTCCATTGCCTTTTGCCAATTCTCCTGATCCTTAGCAGGATACATCCTAAGTTCATCTACACTAGTTGGAACTTTAGTTACTTGGCAAACTATACTTGCTTGATACCTATCAGGTGGTCTAGTTACACGTGTAGTACGTCTAGGTATTACAGGACTTACAGGTGGACTTTCATTTATTAACTCTTCTTGATTATCTAACTCTTCCTGATCAACCTTTTCCTCTTGTTCTGGTCCTATTTGCTCTTCATGGACTTCTTCTTTAATTGGAATCTTCTTATAACTAATCTGATCTTTCTGCCTTTTGTAGGGTTCAATAATTACTTCATTATTTAAATCTTGCTCTAATCTATTCCATCCTACATGTTCTAGGAATTTTGCACTAGCACTGGTGTAAACTCTAGGTGTACCTGGTTCCCAGAATCTATAAGATCTATGATTAGATGTATATCCTACAAAATATAATCTTTTAGCTCTATGCTGTCCTTTGTGTCTAAGTTGTGTAGGGATATGCACCCATGCTGGTGCTCCAAATGTGTGCATGTAACTTAAATCAGGTTTTGTACCATGCCACAGTGTGAATGGTAATTCACCTGTTGTTGAATTAACAACATTATTTAATATATGATTACCACACATTATTGCTTCTCCCCATAAATTGTCAGGTAATCCTGAATCAGACATCATAGATCGTGTCATTGATTGTAATGTTTGGCCTCTTCTCTCTATAAAGGCATTATGTTGTGGCCTATATGGTGCAGACATTTTATGTTGAATACCTAACATTCTTAGTCTGTTCTGGAATTTATTATTTGTAAATTCTGTACCATTATCTGTTATAAGAGTTACTAATTTCTTTTTAGTTTTCCTTTCTGCAAATTTTATCCAATTAAAGAGATTTTGATACGTTTCAGTTTTGCTCTTCATTAAACAGCAAAACCCATATCTAGAATAGTGGTCCATTATACTTAGTATGTAACGAGCTCCTCCTACACTTGGTTTTTTCGGACCTATTAAATCTGCAAATACTACCTCTAAAGGCTCTTTGGTAGTAAATCCATCAACTCTATCAGCCGGTATGACCCTTGCTTTGCTTTGATTACAAATATTACATTGCAAATACTTATTACAAAGTTTCAAACTTATTCCCTTAGATAATTCAACAGTTTTCTTAAGCATTTTAAAATTTAAATGCCCTAACCTTCGATGTAACAAGTGAATACATTCATCATGAGGTTTCTTATTTTCATAAACTGTGTTAGCCACCTTTAAACCATCATCATTTAACACATATAATTCACCTCTTAAAGATGCAGTAATTTTCTTATTTTCTTTCTCAATTATGCAGTTATCTCCTTTAAAAGTAACTACATATCCTAGTTTAACCAAAATTTTTACTGAAATTAAATTAAACTTAAGTTGTGGTACATATAACATTTTTACATTCTCTTTTATAAAAGAACAATATGCTATACCTTGACCTTTAGCTTTCAGTTTCCAGCCATTGGCTAACGATATCTGCTGTGTACTCTTGGACATTTTAATAAAATTTTTCTTATCATTTGTTATACAATGTGATGCTCCACTATCAACCACCCATAAATTATTTTTTTACAGCTCCGTTAGTATACATGGCTAACTCTAAATTTTTCTTTTTCTTTTGATGACTTTTAGTATTCTGGCCAGTGTTCTGGTAATTTGCCTTTTTACAAAATCTTGCCAAATGTCCTCTTCCTCCACAATTAAAACACTTTTTAATTGCGTATGCAGTAGGAGTTTCATTTTCTTCTTTTTGAGGTTGCTGTCTCCTTAATTCGTCTCTTTCAAGCCTTCTTCTGGCCTCTTCAATCAATCTGCCAGTTATGTCAGTTAAAGTTAGGCTTTCCTTTGGCAATATTTCAAGGGAAGTTACGTAGTTATCATAACTTTCGTCAAGGGAAGATAGAATTATGTAGACTTGGTGTAGTTCAGAGAAAATAAGCTCTTTCTCGTGCAGTTCTTGAAAAATGCTTTGCATAGTTTTCAAATGACTCAGCATATCACCATTCTTATGGAGATGTGTACTGAAAAGTTTCCGTGTTAGATTTATGTGAGCACCAACATTATCTCGAACATAAATCCTCTTCAGCTTCTGCCAACACCCAACAGCTGTTTTTTCTCCATGGATATAAACAAGTTGCTTATCAGTTAAGGTTAAAGCAATAATGCAAATAGCTTGTTGATTTTTATGCATAAATTCTTCTATCTTTAATTTATCTTCCTCATCCTCTGCATCCCATTCTTCTACGTTTGGTGGATTTTTCAATTATGTTCCACAAACCTTCTCTTCGTAGAAGCAGACTACATTTCATAGACCATGATACATAGTTTGTTCCATCCAACTTGGATATAAGGGACAAACTTTGTTGATTGACTTGTGCCATGTTTTTCTTATATGGATATAAAACTATAATTAATAAAACACAGCTGTCTGTTTACTGTAATGTATAACAACACAAACTCTCACTTTTTACATAAATCTGTTTTATCCTAGTTAAACTGACTTTGCAGCCTCTGGGCCCATAACCAGTGTTAAGCCTGGTTTCCCCAACCAGGGTTAGGGAGACAAACTAAACAGAATGTGCAGCGTTAGTCAGATAGGCACACAGATAAATGAGTGAGCTAAGCTTGTATGTTTATTAACATACAGTAAAAATAACAGATACGCTTGTGCTATCAAAAATATAGTTTATTCCATTATGAGTTCATAGCATAGTCAAAATAACAGTCCAATAGTCATTTAGTCAGTCCATTCAGGGATATTCAGTTAGCAAAGTCCGTGTAGAAATATCCTATGTCAATTCACTTACAAGTCAGTCCTTTGTTTTCTCTCCCGTTCGAGCAATGCAGTCTTGTGTCCTTGCAATAATCAGGGATCATCAAAGCCAGAGAGTGAGCAAGCTGCAGCCTTGCTTCTTTTAAAGTGCTTTCACAACCACTCCCTTAATTACTATCCCACAGTTAAAGTTGCAGACACTTTAACATACAAACTATGATTACATATTATTATTTACCTAAACCAGTTAGGGTAAAACAATGTTATCCCTAACACTTCCCTTGTAGTTTTTCCGGAATAACAACCCTATCCCTCCACAGTACACACCCTTTTTGTAGCGAGAGTTCTGTTTGCCGGTTCTGGAATGTTTTGAATGCTTCGTTGTCGTCTTTTTCCGGCCACCCTTTTTCGACCCAATGTAACACCCTCGCCAGACGTTTGTCTTTATTAGTTTCTTGGGCAATGTCTGACACGGTTATGGGTAGATCGGGCAGAGTCTCTATGCTTAGGGTGCTCGTCGTGGGTGCTGGGTCGGTGTCTAGGTTGGGTAACGGCGAGCAGCTCAAGGCGTCTGCGTAGTTGATAGTCTTACCTGGTCGGTGTGTGAGCCGGTAGCTGTAGGTGGCAAGGAATTCGGACCACTTTGTCATTCTGGGAGATAGGATGTTTGGGGTGGCCCAGTTCCCTGCCAGGATGCCCAGCAGCGGCTTGTGGTCTGTGATAATGGTGAACATGCGGCCGTAGAGGTACTCATGGAACCTCTTCATTGCTGCGACGATGGCTAGGGCCTCCTTGTCCAGCTGACTATAGTTCCTCTCTGGTTTGGTGAGTGTCCTCAAGAAGAAAGTGATGGGTGCTTCTCTTCCATTTGGGAGTATGTGGCTGAGGACGGCACCGACGCTGAAGGGTGAGGCGTCGCATGTGACAGCAAGTGGTAGGGTCTCATTGTATTGGATGAGGACGGCATCCGAGGTGAGCAGGTCCTTGGTTTTCCTGAAGGTGGCTTCCTCGCGTTTCCCCCAAGTCCAGGTGGCCGCCTTGTCCAAGAGCCTATGCAAAGGCTCCGCCGCGGTCACCTTTTGGGGCAGGAAAACATTGTAAAAATTAAGCAGTCCCAGAAATGCCTGCAGTTCTGTTTTATTCCTGGGTATGGGGGCCTCCTTAATGGCTCTGATTTTGTTTGCGCTTGGGTGGATGCCGTGCTGGTCTAGGAGGTACCCCAGGAACTCGACCCGCTCTGTGTAAAGCTGGCATTTTTCTCTCTTCACTTTTAGCCCGGTTTCCTTGAATTTCGTTAGCAACTCCCTTAGCCAACCCTTTAGTTCTAGCTGTTTGGTTGCTGACACCAGCACGTCGTCGAAGTAGGGCACCCCCCCCCCTTAATTCCTTGCAAAAGCCTCTCCATGAGGCTCTGGAAAATTCCAGGCGCCATGCTGACTCCAAACTGGAGTCGGTTACAGCGAAACGCTCCCCAGTGGGTGACTATGGTTTGCGCCTCAGCGGTTTCTGCGTCGACCGGCAGCTGTTGGTATGCTTGTGTCAGGTCGAGCTTCGCAAAAACCTGTAGAAGGTGCTGCACTACTGGGACGGGGTAGGCGATTTGTTGTAAGGCGCAATTTAGGGTGGCCTTATAATCCCCGCAGATTCTTACCGACCCATCGGGCTTGACTGGGGTGACTATTGGGGTCTCCCACCGGGCGTGGTCAATTGGTTATAGGACCCCTTGCTTGACAAGCTTGTCAATTTGCTCGTCTATTTTTGGCCTGAGTGCAAAGGGTACCCGCCTTGGTTTTAGGCGTATCGGGGGAATGTTGGGGTCTAGGCTGAAGGAGATGGGGGGCCCTCGGTACTTGCCTAGGGTGCCGTCGAACACTTCCTGGAAGTCCCATGCCAGTTGCTGTTCCCAATCGGTCTCGGCGGTGTGGTTGATGCCCATGACTTCGATGCCGAGCGGTGCGAACCATTGCAGTCCCAAAAGGCTGGGTCGGTCTCGGTCCACGATCGTCAGGGGAAGCTTTGCAGTGTGGCCCTTGAATGTTACCTTGAATTGTCCAGTTCCGACTACCGGGATGCGGTTTCCCTGGTAGTCCTTGATTATTAGTCTCTGGTTCTCCAGTCCCTTCTTGTGGATGGTAGGCACCAAGCGTTTGATTTCTTGCCAGGCGACCATGGAGAGGTAGGACCTGGAGTCCACCTCCATTTTGCATGGCTCACCTTTGATGCCTACCTCCACGTAGACTTTTCGGGCATCAGTGGTTGATGTGTGGCCGATGATGACCGTCTGGTGGGTTTCCTCCTTCCACCGGGTTTCGCCACCTTGTCGGTTCTGTGCGCTCCGGTCCCATTGGCTGTCGGCTTGGCGATCACTGGCTCTGGGGTGTGTGCTGTCCCATCTCCGCTCGCCGTGGTCCCGCCATCTGGGGCTGTAGGCCTTCCTCAATCAGCAGACTCGGGCGATGTGAGCCTTTTTGTTGCAGTGTCGGCAGACTGCATCGAAGAAACGGCACTCTGCTTGAAGGTGGTCACCTCTGCACCCGGCACATGCAGTCCCCGACTTATGACCCCACCGATTTCGCTGGTCACGTCCCATCTGGAGCCGGTGGATCTCCTCCTCCTCGTCCGTGGTGTCAGAGGCGGAGTGGAATTCGCCATGATGGGTGGTGGTCTTGTGGTGACTTGCTTCTGGGTGGGCCTCGGTCACCCGTCCTGGGTCGGTGGTCACGGTGCGGTCTCCGGTGTCTGGTCTCTGCATGCGGTTCACCAATTTCTTGGTTGCCTTGGCTGCGGTGGCTTCAGCGATGGCGTCGGCGAGGGCGATGTCTCCTTTGGCCATCAGTTGGCTCTGTAGGACTGGGTCTCGGAGTCTGAGTACGACGCGGTCCCGTAAGGCCTCATCCATGTCCGAGAACCCGCACATGACCCCTAGGCTTTGCAGTTCAGCCACAAAATCGCTGATGCTCTCGCCCGCTCTCTGGTCCCGCCGGTAGAAATCGTGCCGCCTGATGAGGGTGGGCACAGCGGAGGCATAGTGGTTCCGGAGCAATGGTTCGAGGTCAGCCCAGTCCATCTCCTTGATGTCCGTGGGTTTCGCTAGAGCTTTTGCCATCTTGAACACTGCGGGCCCGCAGTGTGTCAGGAAGACGGCTCTTTTCTTTGGCCCGGTGGCGTCCTTCATGTTGCTACATTCGAGGAACATGAGGAATCTGTCTGTGTATGATTCTCAGTCCTTGGTAGCGGGATTGAAGGGCGCGGGCAGTACGATGCTGGCCATCTCATCGGTCTCGCTTCCTCCGGATACGTGTTGGTGGGGAATCAGCCTTGGAATCCCACCTTCGTCGCCAGTGTTATGTCTGGCGCGGCAAGGAGACCAGGACTCAGTGACTTGGTTCAGTTCATTTATTGGTCCCAAGAACAACTCGGGTTCCGGGGGAAAAACTGCGGTTTTTTATTCCCAAGCCGCAATGGCCGCGGCCAATGGCACCGCTTTGAATCTCCCGTGATTAGTTTCCACCAATTGTGGGAGATCCGCAGCGGGCCAATCAGAGCGGCTCGCTCGACCAATTGGATCTCTGCGCGCTTTGACCAATCACAGCGCGGCATCTACAAGAATGTAAATGACTGTACAGAACACTGTCAATATACTGTAGCTTCACAATGAAGTAGAGTGAGCTTATCTGGCTGTCTGGTATACCTGGTAAGGCTAACTTTAACAGAAAAAGGTGAACTATTTGCTTTTTTGTTTGTTTGCTTGCTTGCTTGCTTTTTTTACATAACAGATCTGAACTGAAAAGGACCAGGTGGCCAGGAAATGACAGCAAAGAGATAGGGAAAAACCCTGTTCTCTGTTCCCATCTAATGGTCATTTGATTTTTTGCTACTCTGATATGGCATGTGCAGTTCATCTACCGCAATATCATCGTCTCTAACTGATAAGCAATTCACTATGATCCAAGGCAGAAATTCTTCACATGGTTTTCTTTAGTTTTACCTGAATTTCCAAAGGTTGAAGATGCTACTTCTAATGTCCACCTATTACTCTGCTAAGTAAAATTAGTATAAAATATATGCCACATACACCTGCAAGTTAAATTTTTAGCCTAGCTCAAATCTGAGTTTATTCTGCTAAATAAAAACAGGCCGGGTTTAGGGCTATGTACCCTGACATGGGGCTACACTCCCTAGCAGAAATTGATATCAATTAATCTGACATCTCTTTTTACAGCATTAATTGATTTTAAGTTTATATTTAACCAGATTTGAGAACAAAATTGTGGTTAAAAACATTTAGGCTTTTGATATTTAACATTCATGAGAATGTTAAAGAAGATTGAGATTCAGGTATAGCAATGAAGAACCTGCAACTAAAAAATTACCTATAAGGACAGGAGATAGTGATATATTTTGGCTTCAGTGTTATTTAATTATTACATTATTTCCTTGATGCAATCTCACTTGCCATCCTCCTAAACTGGCTTATAGGCGTAACACTGTGTTATTATACACAGAAGCTGCAGCAGTTTTGCCCTTGACTACCTGCTGGCCTTAAAACAATTTCACTATTGTTCATGTCTTACTGCAACACGGAAAAAATAAAAATAAGCCTAACTAAGATTGCGATCCTTATTTTCTCCAAATATTCAAAGCAGTGAATTTGGCAGATAGGCAAATACTCCACTGAGCAGGTTAAGGCCTTCAAATACGGTACTTGGTGATATAGTTTCAGGCATGGGTGAAATGACTGGAGACAATCTTAGTTGGTGAACTTTCAGCTCTTTATTACATAGTGACTTAAGAGAGTGAACAACAACAACTCTGCCTTATATAGGTGACCTTAATGTGAAATAACCAATAGGGAGCTGTAAGACGCTAGTTCCAGAACCAATAAGAGTCCTTCGTTAAGGGCCAATTGGATTCTCTGAACCCAACCAATCCGATCGAGCCGCTTAACAACCAATCAGAAGTGCAGGGCCAGAACCCTGCACTTTACCCCAAGCTTGCTTTTATTTAAACTATTTACATACATAACACCCCTTTCCCCCTGGCTCCTCAATTATGGTGTGGTTATATAGTCCTTCAAATAGGACGGTTGTTTTTTGGGTCTATTAGATTTTCTATGGACTGGCTGTGTGCAGTCCTGTTGAGGTAAAATGTTGTTTGGCAGTGGCTCAGCTTCTCGTTCTGGTGTGATTTCCCTTGGAGTGTACGATTCTTCCTCCTGCTCCATTTCCTGAGTTTCACTAGATTCATTGTTCTCTTGGAACAGGTTCCCTGGAATGTCGTCTTCTTCCATTCCTTCCCTCCTCTCAGTTTGGTCGTGGGGGAGTTGCTGGCTGGCCGAAAGGAGTCGTGACCGTAATTGGTCAATATGTCGTTTCCACAGTCTTTCATCAACACATTTTACAATATAGGTTTTGGGCCCTGTCTGGCGTATTATCGTTGCTTCAAGCCAAACCGGGTCGCCCAATAAATTTCTTGCATAAACGGGGTCGCCTACCTTGAAGGTACGGTAGCGTCCGCTGGATCCTGCAGGCTTTTCTGGCTCGTAAGCAGGGTGCAATCGGTCGAGGCTGGAACGGAGTTTTCGCCCCATGAGGAGTTCTGCGGGAGTTCTGCCGGTTACGCTGTGCGGAGTGATGTGTTGTAGCAGTAGAATGCGGTTTATTTTTTCGTCAATATTATCATAGTCCACTTTTTTAAAAGTCTTTTTTACAAATTGGACCATGCGTTCCACTCAGCCGTTGGTAGCAGGATGCGCCGGCGAGGTGAGCGCATGGCGAATGCCATTATCAGCAAGGTACTGTTCAAACATTAGCGCTGTAAACTGTGGTCTGTTGTCGGACACCAGGACGTCCGGCAACCCATGAGTTGCAAAGAGTCTATTGAGGACTTTAATGACAGCTTCAGAGGTTGTATGGGTCATTCGATGAATTTCCAACCAATTAGAGTATGCATCGACAGTCAACAGTAATGTATATCCTTTAATTGGCCCTGCGAAATCCAGGTGGCGTCTCCCATTCAGTCGGTGCAGCTTTTGGTGGTGCGTTGCTGTTTTGTTGGCACTTAGTGCAGGCCTTGACCCATTGCTCGATGTGTCGGTCCATGCCTGGCCACCAAGCGTAGCTCCGTGCGAGTGCTTTCATCCGCACGATCCCGGGATGTCCTTCGTGCAAAATTTGTAACAGCGAGTTTTGGAGTTGTTCTGGAACGACGACTCTATCGCCCCAGATGACACAGCCTTTTTGCGAAAAAAGTTCAGTCTGTCTTGTTTTAAATGGCGCGAAGTCATCTGGGACCTGGTCCAATGGCCATCCACGATCTACCCAGCCTAGGACTCGAGCTAGGGTGTGATCTCATCTGGTCTCTCTCGCGATATCTCGAGCGGTCATAGGAGGCGAGTTGAGCGTTTTGATTTGTAACGCCGATACTATTGGTGCTGGATCGTCAAGAGTCTCTGGTAGCGGTGCTCTGCTGAGTGCGTCGGCGTGGGGAATGGCTTTCCCCGGGCGATGTAACAATCGATAATTATAAGCAGCTAGGAACTCTGACCATCGAGTCATTCTTGGGGACAATATATAGGGGGTTGGTTTGTCCCCAGCGATTATCCCCAGTAAAGGTTTGTGGTCAGTTACAATGGTAAATGTCCTTCCATATCCATACTCATGGAATTTTTTTACGGCTGCCACAATGGCAAGAGCTTCCTTATCTATTTGTCCATAGTTACGTTCTGCCTGAGAAAGAGTCTTCGAAAAGTATGCAACAGGGGCCTCGTTTCCATTAGGCAGCACATGGCTCAAAATAGCGCCCACCCCAAACGGTGAGGCATCACAAGTTATAACCAATGGTAATGTTTCATTATATTGCATAAGTACAGAATCAGATGTAAGTAAATCTTTTACATTTCGAAACGCTTTTTCCTCCCGGTAACCCCAAACCCACAATGCTTTCTTATCTAATAACCGGTGTAACGGTTCAGCCACAGTCGCCTTTTGTGGTAAAAACACATTATAGAAATTAATAAGGCCTAAAAATGCCTGGAGATCTGTTTTGTTACGGGGTCTGGGAGCATTTTTTATCACCCTTAATTTACTCTCAGTAGGGTGGATACCTTGACTATCAATGCGATAACCTAGAAATTCAACACTGTCTGTATACAGATGACATTTATCCTTTTTTACTTTCAATCCCGCTTCTTGGAATTTCTTAAGAACACATTTTAAACGATTCTGTAGAATTTTTTTTGCTAGGAGCTGCAATTTACACGTCATCAAAATACAGAACCACGCCCTTGATTCCCTGCAATAATCGTTCCATTAAACTTTGGAACATTCCCGGGGCTACACTTACCCCGAATTGCAATCGGGTACATTTAAAAGCACCTCTGTGCATTACTATCGTTTGAGCTTGGGCTGTTTTATCATCCACGGGCAATTGTTGATAGGCTTGAGCTAAATCTAACTTAGCAAAAACCTTTCCGCCTCCCAGGGAATGAAGGAGGTACTGTACCACCGGCACTGGATACACGTTCTGCTGGAGGGCGTGGTTTGGAGTGGCCCGGTAGTCCCCACAGATTCGGATTGACCCATCTGGTTTAATGGGGGTTACAATAGGAGTTTCCCATGGAGAATGATCAATGGGTTGCAGTACCCCTTGTTTAATTAGTTTGTCAAGTTGTTCATCTATCTTGGCCTTAAGGGCAAACGGAACTCGACGGGGCTTTAAACGGATTGGGGCAACCTTAGGGTTGAGGCTAAACAAAATTGGGGTCCCCTTATACTCGCCCAGATGATCTGCGAAGACATCGCTGAATTCAGTAATAAGGTCCTCCTCCCACTCGCAATCACCGACTCGGTTCACGCCGGCTACTTCGATGCCGAGTGGCACAAACCATTGGAGGCCCAACAAACTTGGCCTGTCCCTATCGATGATCGTTAGAGGTAAGTATGCCGTATGTTTTTTAAACGAGACGCGGACTCAACAAGACCCAACCACAGGGATCCGATTCCCTTGGTAGTCTTTAAGGATGAGACGTTGCATTCGAAGGTCTTGGCGTTGGATGGTAGGAATGAGTTGCTTTAATGTCTTCCACGACACCATCGAGAGGGATGATCCGGAATCGACCTCCATGTGGCAAGCTTGGTTCTCTATGGCTACTGTGACTCAAATCTTCTTAGCGTCCATGGCTGAGGCATGACCTATAGTGATAGTATGGTGGGCCTCTTCTTTCTGCAACGCTCGATATCTGTAGGAGTGGTTTGCTGGATCTCGCCTTACAGGACGGTTTCCTGCCGATTGGCGAGAGCTGGTTCCCCTTGAGGCCTGACTTGGTCCCGGTAAACTGCGACAGACTCAACTGATGTGGCCTCATTTTCCGCACTCATGACAGATCGCATCACGGAATTTGCAGTCTGCCCTGGAGTGGCTCGCTCCACAACCTGCGCAGGGGCGTAAGGGCTAGGGGCGAGGGTCCCGGTCGGACCGCAGTCGATGGACCCCTTCTTCGTCACTGTCTGACGACAAAGAGAGGTCCTCGTAGTGCGTTGTCGCTAGCTGCCCTTCTGAGCTGGGTAAGATGTCGCCTGTCGGTGGGGTCGTTGGGTTTTGGCTTCACCGTAGTTGCGCCGCGGACTTTTTGGTCGCCTCAGCAGCAGTGGCTTCGGTGATGGCGTCAGCAAGGTTGATGTCGCCTTTCGCCATCAGCTTGCTTTGCACACCTAGCGCATCTAATCCCAGAATTAAGCGGTCTCTCAGTGCTTCATCTAAGTCTGCGGACCCACAGAGGCCTCCTAAGTGTCGGAGGTCTGCCACGAAGTCAGCCACACTCTCTCCTTTTCGCTGGTTTCTTTGATAGAATTCGTGACATCTCACGAGTGTAGGTACGGTTGGCGCGTAATGGTCTCTCAGGAGAGGTTCGAGGTCATCCCAGCTCATTGTTTTAACTTCTCAAGGTTTCGCGAGTGCCTTTGCCATTTCAAAGACAGCCGGGCCGCAGTACGTCAGGAACAGCGCCCGCTTCTTGGCTGGTGTGGCGTCCTTCAGGTTGTTTGTTTCAAGGAGCATTTGGAAGCGATCCATGTAGGATTCCCAATCCTCTTGGTTCGGATCGAACGGAGTGGGTGGTACGATGCCGCTGGACATGGTTTCCGTTGGTGGCATCGTCTTGGCACGTGTTCTGTTTTTCTTCCCGGTTCCTTAAGATCAGATGTCTCCAAATCCCACCTTCGTCGCCAGTGATATAGTTTCAGGCATGGGTGAAATGACTGGAGACAATCTTAGTTGGTGAACTTTCAGCTCTTTATTACATAGTGACTTAAGAGAGTGAACAACAACAACTCTGCCTTATATAGGTGACCTTAATGTGAAATAACCAATAGGGAGCTGTAACACGCTAGCTCCAGAACCAATAAGAGTCCTTCGTTAAGGGCCTAATCGGATTCTCTGAACCCAACCAATCTGATCGAGCCGCTTAACACCCAATCAGAAGTGCAGGGCCAGAACCCTGCACTTTACCCCAAGCTTGCTTTTATTTAAACTATTTACATACATAACACTTGGGAGTGGTTTTCCAAGTCTCTGGAAACCAAAATGCTCACTTGAATTATATATTTCCAAATGCACAGGCATCCACCTTGATTATCCAAGCTTTTCTTTTTATACTTACTGCAATTAAATTATTTTGCAGCTGACACCTGAGTACAGCTGCGGTATACTGTAGGACTTGATTTGGCCGGCAAAACAACATGGTTATGCTAGAGAGAGAACCTAAGCCAATTTTGGAGAAATGTTTTGCAGAGTAGCCATTGTGTTCCAAACATGTGCTCCACTGGGAGACAGGAGTTAATAAAGCTGAATAATATTGGATAATATTTTTACTCATTGGCTAAAGCTGCTCTATAAGCCTATAAACTGGCCTATCTGACTTTGGCAGATATTTTCAATTCTTCTTAGAAAACAGTTGCCCTAAATATATTGAATTATTATGGTTTGTCCCGTGACGCTCCTTTGTCACTGGGAAAGATTAAGCTGAATTAAAATAAAAGATTTTTAACCTTAAAATAAAAGATTTTTAGCACTGAAGGTCAATCAGAAAGTATTTATAACTAATGAATGTTTGGGCTTCAACCTCCCTTTGATCTGCCTCAAATAATATCCCCCAGACTCTAAAGGAGCTCTTGTTCTGGCTTCTATCAATGTGCTGGGCACAATATTTGTGGAGGGAAAATACAGGAAATTCTCTTTGCAGCCTGGTGCTGTCCTTGTGGTGTGGGAGCTACTGTACCTGCAGGCTATGTTTTTCTCCACTGCCAGTTTTACAGGAACAGTTATCTTCAGTTGATCACACCTCTCTTATCTGTATTTCTGGAGCATCCTGACACATATTTTTTACATCATTCACTAGATGAGAAAGATAATATTGTCAGCCTACATGTTGCAAAAATTTTGTTGTATCACATGTAAACTCCTGCCCCGGATAGAGAGTAATAGTCAGTGATTTAGATTAGAACTTTATTTAGTGACAGAAGTAAAGGAAATCACTCATTCACAGCTTATTAGAGCTATCAGACAGATGAGCTTGCCCATAAATTAGTATTGTACAGGTAGTCCTCGACTTACAACAATTCATTTAGTGATGTTTGAAGTTACCATAGCACTGAAAAAAGTGACTTATGACCATTTTTCACATAGCGGTTGTAGCATCCATATGCTCACATGAGTTACATTGCTTGAAAACTGGTTCATATTTATGATGGTTGCAATGTCCTGGGGTCATGTGATCTCCTTTTGCAACTTTCTGACAAGCAAAATCAATGGGGAAGCCAGATTCACTTAACAAACTCGTAAAATGGGGCAAAACTCACTTAAAAAATGTTTCACTTAGAAACATAAATTGTGGGCAAAATTGTGGTCATAAATCAAGGACTGCCTGTATTGGTTTAGTTTTATCTTTTAGCCTTTAGCCTTAAGTTGCATGGCTATTGCTTTCTATATACCACATTGTTTTATATTATACCATGATATATCATGGAGTAACAGCAATGTGGTGGCCTAGTGGTGAAGATAGTTGCCTCCCACTCAGAAGGTTGAAAGTTCAATCCTAGGAAGAGGCAGATGTTTCTCTCCTAGTGCGCAAAGAAAAAATATCTGCTGCAAACTCTGGATGGTGTCTGGAAGGGCATCCGGCTAGTAAACTCTTAGCTTGATCTAGTTGCCACGATTCTACTTCTAAGTTAAAGGATTACAGGGTCATAAAAAGGGAGATTTATTATGGAGTAATATTAAATTCATATTATTGCATAGCTTACTATTGCTATTAAAACTAAACGTTAATGATGCAGTACACATTTTTTTGTTTAGGCACTCTTAGTGTCAAAAAGATATGCTACAAATGGATGCTACAAAAATTTAAAATAGTCCGTGGCACCTCTGTGAGTTTAATTCAACATCTGGAGGCATTGCAACATACTGTTTGGGAGGTGCAGATATAGATATTTTATAATTTTATAATTTATGCTAACTTTTTCTGTTTTCCTTTCAGGTATTATTCTGTAAATTTATACATCAGCATTTGGATCAGAGCTTTATATTGTACTATATACTGCAACATGGTTTCATCTTCTTAATTCTGAAGTTTGAGTGGAATTACAATTCTAAAAATTGTCTTAATTCCAAATCTTAGTATATACTCCCTTATCTGATTACAGGCTAGATTGCCACGATAAGATATTGATAAACTCTAATCCCTAATAAAGATTACACCTTTCCTCTGTGTTATTGTATACCTCAATTTCATTTTATTGAGTCTAACTGTGGCACAGTTCGTGTCTCCTCTACAATAATGCAGAAAAAAAGGATGTTCATAAGAGACTCATCTCTTATGACCTAGTTTTTTTCCTTTAAAAGAAAGACATAACAAGTTCAGTAGAATAGGAAAGTACAATATATCTCTTTCTTCTTGGATCTGCTTTTATCTTAAGTGTTATGGATTTGGAGCACTTCAAAGAACCTTGCACATATTCCAATAACCATCAGATGTGAAAGTTGGCTTCGTCTTCTACGTTAGGGGATAGCAGAGAGTCCATTAAAAGGTGCTGTAGCTGATCACTCCTGCATCTAAAAGCAAGTTGGTTCAAAAGTTAACACTAAGGAAATTCAATACAGAGTGTGAAAGTCATTCAGTGGCAATGCCAGCTGGCAAGCACAAAGCTACTTTATAAAAAGCTCCCATTAAGGCTAAAATCTGTAATTTCCCATGGTGTCTCTACATACATCTGTTGAGTGACAGCAGCCATAACACACATTTTATGCTCAATTTGTTCTCACTTTCGCCTTCTAGTTATAAATATAGAGATCATCTTGTTGTGATAAAAATATTGTAATTCCCAGGATTTTTAAGGTTCATTCTCCAAAATTCAGTCTACCTCACTGCACCTTTTGACATGCTAATTCTAATATGAACAATCTGAATCAAGATGGAAAGAGTTTCTCAAAGAATCTACCAAAAGCAGTCAAGGCCACCAATAATTCTTTGCTGAAGTATGTAAATTGTATTAATTGTTATGATCTCAGTCTTATTTTAATTACTTCTCTCCCGTATTTCAGCTCTAAAGCTCCCTTTAGCTCCTATGTGAAACAGCCTGCATGGTTTGAAAAAAAAATCTGCCTTTCTAGGTAATTTGACCAATGAGGAAAAATCTGGCGTTCTATGAAAATCTAGGTTCAAGAAGTTCTTTGTATCTCTCCTTACAAGCATTATGGTATTAAGAAGAAGGATGGAAAATAACACTAAAAAGAAGGGAGGGAAGGGTGGAGGGAAGGATTTGACATGAATGAATGAAAAGATTCTCATAACCTTTTTTAAAATTCTACGTTGACAAATGCCTACATACACGAGCCTTTGCTGAAAACAGCAAACAGTACGAATCTAATTCCTCTACTTTTGTATTGGCTATCTAATTTTGTTTTCAGTCCATATGCATACATCAGCCACGCATTATTGACTCTTACCACACATGCTTTTTAAGTAGCCTATTCCCACTGCCTGCAATTTAATCTCTGTTATTCTGCTCATTGTCACTCTTGTAGCTCTTCAGTCAGAATTTTGCCAAACATGATATCAGACATACCTTACCACCTCTATAGTGTTTTCATTCATTTTTCCTAGCAAGCTCTTGTAGGGAATAAACAATGGACTTCTTGTAATCATTAGTCACCTATGCAATCTTTATATATTCATTAAATATTTATATATTCATAGATTTTGCATATACAGGTAGTTTTTGATTTACAACCATAAATGAGAGCACAAATCCCATTGCTAAGCAAGATGGTTGTTAAGTGAATCATGCCAGATTTTATTAATTTTGTTAAGCTGTTGTTAAGCAAATATTGCAGTTATTAAGTGAATTAACACGATCATTAAGCAAATCCAACCTTTCCTGTTGACTTTGTTTGTTGGAACCTGGCTAGGAAGGTTGCAAATGGTGATCACATGACTCTGGGATGTTGCAAATGTCATCAATACATGCCAGTGGCCAGTTCCTGAATTTTGATCACATGACCATGAGAACATTGCAATGCTCATAAATGTTAAGAGCAGTCATAAGTCACTTTTTTCAGCACGATTGTCACTTCAAAGAGTCGTTGTAAGTCAAGGACTATCTGTACTTACATTTTAACAATTCTCATCTTACATCATCTACCCTGCAGCCTTGCTATTTTGCAGGATTCACACAGCATTTTTGAGTTTCTTTTCACCAACGTTTTCTTGGATGTTAATATTGGTTTCATTTTCATTTTGGGCATATTGTTCCCATACAAATTGCTAAAGTGATCCTTTCAACACTCTCTTGTTTAGTTTCATCCCAAATCAGTTCTTCATTGTTATTTTTAATTCCATTTATTGGGCTGGAGACTTCTTGTTTAGCCCTTTTACCCACTTCGAAAACTATTCTCATTAAAGTCACTCAGCATTTTCTTGCCTATTTTAACCTTTTGTGATTAGTGCTCTCATTGCTTTCATTCTTTGCAACTAGCATTTTTCTCGGTATGCAGTTATCTCCTTCTGTCCCAATTTTTGCAGCATTCATTCTCTTATATGTACTTTTTGTAATCCATACTCCTTTTCACTTCATAATTCCTTCTTCATACTTCCCATTAGTATTATTCACCCACTTCCATGGTACTGTGTAATATAATTGTTTTCATTCTTTTTTAATGATTCCAGAATCTCTTCTAGGTCTATATTTTTACATCCAATTTCTATTTTTAATTCTTTCAGGAGACTGATCTATCTTTTAATATGTTTTCATTCAAAACTTCTACTTTCAGCAATTCTTTCTTTCTACTACTTTTACTTTCATTCATGTTTCTTTTATTTCTTTGCCTTTTTTCTTAGAAACATTTCTCCATGTCCAACTCTTGACATTGCCAAAACTGGTCTGTCTCTCATTCAAAAACTCTTACCATATCCTTCTCAAATTCTCTCAGTTTTTCAACTTAAATCATGAAATCCATCCTGCTTTTAGATTTACATTCATTTCTCTACCATGCACAATATATTTATGAATATGACTGGTGTTTGAAACAATTTGTTCAAAACAAATAGATGTTTTAAGCAGATGTTCTCATCCTCTAATTTCCTTGGTTTCCAAATGACCCAGTCACTTTTTCCTTTATTTTCTCCTCTCATTCCCACTCATCCATTTATGTCATCTAACTAAATTGTTTTTCTTCCTTGATTGTACTAATTTAGAAGGTTGAACATTTTTCCAAAACTCATCTCACTTCCATTATCATCAGTCTATGAATTACTTTCAAACATATTTATAACAATCTAAATGGTGCCATTATAAACTTTCTGACATATATAGTAACTCATTCATACCCATTTATTCACAGCAAAACCTACTTCTTCACTTCCCTGCATGTATTCATCAACTTAGCCACACGACCACGTTAATTTATATCTATTGCATTTTCCCTTCTCTGTTTTACAGACACCAAAGGAATACATTTTTCTTTCTGTTTATTCATTTATTCATGGTCTTTACCATTTACTCTTTTTAAATCCCAAGATACAATCTTCTACATATGATGGGCATCACCAGATGTTAATAGATATTGATCTCACTCACTTACCAGGTATTTATTTGGTCAACTGAAGGTTTCACATAATCTTTTTTTAATAATATAGAAAAAGAACAGATTAGGTTAGTAGCCTTAATCTTATTTGTGCTATATGCAGCATTCCCTGCTACCGATCAGGATGATACCAGTCAGTCATATTATTCTACGCAAGCTGGAACTATAATCTAGATTAGCGATTCTCAACTTTGGTATCTTTAAGATGTGTTGACTTCAACTCCTAGAACTCCCCAGCTAGCATGATCTAAACATTTCTAGAAAGTCAATGTATTTCCTCTCCACCTACCAACTCAGAGATATATGGATATATAAACAAGATGCTGCAAAATAATCCTCCACTATTATATGATTATTATGTGCCTCAAATTGACATCTTTCCCAACCATATTTTAAAATATTCATATGTAGGAAAATAGAGCTGTTTTTACATTCTCATAGCCTGAGAATTTTGTATAATCAAAAGACACTGGTTTTATCCTCCTGACTAGGGAATTGAAACATTCAAGAATGTCACAGGATTACATAGGAAACAAAAGCAGTGTTTGAAAAGCCCTGAAAAATATAAAGGGATTGATATTTAATTTTCTCTTTGACTTTGTAACTTTGAAACTCTTATAGTCCATTCTTCCTTATAACTAACATAAACTTTTTTTCTGCCTAAGCACCATGAGAAGTCTAGTTTAATCCATTTATTAAAGTTCTAGGGTGGAAACCATATGTCCACCCTTTTTTTTACACATTATTTCAGCCTTTTCCTTCAGCCTTTCATTTACACACTATTTCAGCCTTTTTCTTCAGCTCCACCCCAAAAGCTGGCAAGGTGACTAACACCCAAATAACAATAAAAATAACAATCAAAATTTTATTTCACAAAAATGAAGGAAACATCAGAATCACAAAGAAGAGCAACAAAGCCAGTACAAACAAAATATGCATGATTAACTTTTAACACATTTTTTAAAAAATAAACTAATAAAGTAACTTGCTAGAGAGAGAGACTTTGATCTAACTAGAGGAGCATCTCTAGATCAGTAGTCACCAACCAGTGGGCTGGGGACCACCGGTGGTCCACAAGAAAATTTTGGTGGTCCGCAGAGAAACCGTAAAGCAATTAATCCAGACTGCATGAGAACACAAGGCTTGCGTTGTTTGCATCATGAACAGTATGAGGTAGTGAGGGGAGGGGGGAAGGAGGGAGGGGGGAACTTGCCCCATACACCTGCCCTGCCCACCGGGCTGCTTCTTTCAGCTTCTTTCTTCTTCTGCTTTTGGCTGCACGCAAGGAAAGCAGCAAAAGTCTTCCTTTCTCTCCCCCAAACTCCACAAGAAATAAGTCTTTGGGACCCTGCAAGGCATCCTGCTCCAAGAGGCTATGCCGGCAAAGACTCATTTCTGGCTGAGTTTTGGGGAGAGAAAGAAAGACTTCTGCTGCTTTCCTTGCATGAAGGCAAAAGTCTCTCCCCCCCCCCCCCGAGAAAGGAGCTGTGTTGTAACTATGTATCATTGCAACTATGTATCATTCATGTGTTTGCAACATTGTATCATTCACGTGTAATCATTAACTTCTGTCTCTTCAGTGACCTTTGCAAGGCACGTACAAGGGACAAGGAGCTAGACGGTTGTTAATAAGCTTATCCACACTGTAAATGATCTGTCTGGTATGCAGCTTTGTAAACATGCACATCCTGATGAGATTACCATGTTTGACTTGAGCTTTGATTAAATCGTTTTCTTGTAAAAAAGCACAATAAAAGAGCGTGTGCCAAGATATTTGGGGCGCGCTCATCCAGAGGAAACCTCGCTTCCTGTCATTTCTCTCCCCTTCGCTCCCTATCATGAGCCGCCCATCTGATGCGGGATAGCAGATACCGCATTCTGGTGACCCCGACGTGATTCCCTAAGGGGGATACATTGCGACGCGCCCATATCTTATCAGCTCGATGGGAGCTGTGCATCGCCAGGCCTGAAGCGAATTGCACATCATCGGATCTGAAACACGGTCTCGACTTTCGTAAGTATGGGTGGAAACTTTTCTCAACAACAGACGCAGCATCTGAAGGAATTGAGGGAGTTAGTCGCTTCTTCTTCTAAATATTCTGCTAATTTAAAGGGCTCGCCTGTAAAAATGAAACCTATTGCTACATTATTGGCTTATGTGTGGCAACATTGTCCTAATTATTCAGAGGAAGGGTCCTTAAAAATTTCCACTTGGCAAAAAATTGGTGAACATCTCCATAGTCCTCCTCGTGCACCTATTGGCATTTTGGTCACTTGGAGGAAAATTATGGAGGCTTTAAAAGTCCATTATAAAATAGAAGCAGGGAGTGTGTTTGAATCTCCCCCGCCAAGTTATGATAACTTTTCAATTTGCTCTAACTCAGGCAGAAGCTGCTGCCATTATTCAACAATGCCCCACATGTAGTAAGCAAAGACATTCCATTCCCATTGGAGTAAATCCTAGAGGATTAAAAGCTTGTGAAATTTGGCAAATGGATGTAACTCAGTATCCACCTTTTGCCCCTTGGAAATATTTGCACGTTTCCATAGATACATATTCAGGGTTTATTCTGGCTACTCCTCAAAGGGGAGAAATTGTAAAACATGTCATCAATCATTCAATTCGTACCTTTGCCTCGCTGGGACGTCCAAAAGAAATCAAAACTGACAATGGACCTGCCTATACAAGTTCTGCTTTCCAGGACTTCTGTAACAGATGGGATGTAACCCACAAGTTTGGGATTCCCTACAACAGCCAGGGGCAGGCTATTGTGGAACGAGCGAACTTATCTCTGAAAAGTGCTCTTGATCGATATTTGTTGCGGGAAAACCCCCCAAACCTCCCAGCATTGCAAAATTCTCTTAACATTTGTCTTTACACTTTAAACTTTCTTAATCTGACTGGCATTCCTCCCACTTCTGCTGCTTCACGTCATTTTTCCTCCCCCTCACCCCCGCTTAACAGGCCTCTGGTATATTATCGCAGATTGCCAGATCCTGCCTGGCAGGGTCCCGCTGAGCTTCTCACTTGGGGACGAGGCTACGCTGCGATCTTACTACCAGACAAAACCACTTGCTGGATCCCTGGTAGGGCGGTTAGACCCTATCATGGGAATTCCTCCGCTACATCTGTATCTTAAAACTCTTCCTGATATTCTTGCCTATATCTTCTTTGCAATTTCTACCTCACTTCAACAAAACCTATGCTTCCTGTCAAAAGACTATTCGTGTTAAAACCATTTCATTAACAGAAGGCTATTATACTTGTTCCATGTGGGTACGTCATGAAAATGCTACCCATAGTTTTCACTCTGTCACTTCTGTTTTATTTAAAGAACACTCTACCACTCGCTCTTTTGTTCCTTCTTTACTCTTCCTATGGAAAGGAACCTTAAAATCTTTTCCTCTATTCAATCTAAAACATAGGGGGACCTAAATGTCCTTATATTGTATTATGGGTTTCCCCACCCCAACTAACATCCTTGATGAATTACCAAATTAATCTTTATTGTCATTATTGTAATTATTATCCTTTTTCTACTAATTGAATTCCCTCCTCATTTCGCAAATGTTCTACAACTAACTTGTCCATAGCCCTCTCTCCTGCTTATGATGTTTTTATATACCCGAACTCTGATCCTGTCAACAAACGACGCTTCAAAAGAACTGTCCATGACGATCCGCAGAAGCCTCATAGAAGAGATAATATTGCTTGGACTATAACTGACTTTCAAGGCATTCGTTTAAGTTCTACAACCAATTTTTCTCGCATAGAAGACTTCTACCCACCACTTCAATTCGATTTGGCAGACGCACCCACACAACCAGGGGATATCCTGCAATCTACACCACTGCAGGAGGAACTTTAACACCACGCCTGAAAGGAATGTATTTTATCCCTGGCAATAATTTTGTTTGGACTTGTTCCACCGGCTTCATGGCATGTGTCCACGGGGATGAAAGTGTTAAATCCAAATCATTTTGCATTCAAGTATGGCTTGTATGTATAACTCTGATGAATTTATATCCCTACAGGTACCCATGGAATACCAGCTTTTGCAAAATCGTAAAGATTTAGATCTGTTATTTTTTAAAACAAGGGGGATTGTGTGCTATGCTTAAAGAAGCTTTATGCTGATAGCAGGGGGGGGGCTTGTTTTCTATTTCGCCATGGCTTACAACCTTTTTAACTGCATTGGCAGGATCATTAATAATCATTATATTGATATGTATTATAGGACCTTGTTGTTTTTATAGAATATTGCAATTTTTGAAAAATCAATTGTCCTCCATAACTGCTGATGTTAATGTGCTATTGCAAGCTCATGTTATATCCTCGACACCGGACAAAAAAATGTCATTGCTGAGTTACCGCTCCTTGGACAACCCTGACGCTGACGGGTCGCACTCTTGCCTAGATGACGGGGATGGCGAACATTTCATAAAAATGGTTCCTGTCTTCTCGGACGAGGAAGAAGACTCGTCATAAATAATAAAAACAGAGGAGATGTTGTAACTATGTATCATTGCAACTATGTATCATTCATGTGTTTGCAACATTGTATCATTCACGTGTAATCATTAACTTCTGTCTCTTCAGTGACCTTTGCAAGGCACGTACAAGGGACAAGGAGTTAGACGGTTGTTAATAAGCTTATCCACACTGTAAATGATCTGTCTGGTATGCAGCTTTGTAAACATGCACATCCTGATGAGATTACCATGTTTGACTTGAGCTTTGATTAAATTGTTTTCTTGTAAAAAAGCACAATAAAAGAGCGTGTGCCAAGACATTCGGGGCGCGCTCATCCAGAGGAAACCTCGCTTCCTGTCATTTCTCTCCCCTTCGCTCCCTATCATGAGCCACCCATCTGATGCGGGATAGCAGATACCGCAGAGCTAGAGACAGTATCCTGAGATCCCAAATAAAGAATGATCGATCAGTAGGAAAACGGGGTGGGGAATTTTCCTGCAGACTTTTTGGGGGATTTTGGGGGGGATTTTGGAGGATTTTTTGGGTGTCTTGTCCGCGGGATTTAAAATTATGAGTTTGGTGGTCCCTGAGATCCAAAAGGTTGGCGACCCCTGCTCTAAATCAAGTTTGACAGGATATCACCCTAAATTACTTTCTGTTTTTTATATCTCTAAGGCTAAGCTCAAATCAGCCTACCTCAGCTCTGCATGTAAAGGCCTTGCTATTCTGGCTATTGCTCAGACAAAGTCTACATAATTGATTTTCCCTCACAAAGCTAGACATGAATTTAGACTGGCTAAGAAATTGTAGCTGAGCAACTTCCCACACAGCCCAAATCCACTGTAGGTTCTGCTACTCTAATGGGCAACAGGTAGTCTTCAACGTATGACCATAATAGACCCCCCCAAAAAAAATTTCTCTTGCTAAGTGACACCTTTGTTACATGATTTTTGTCCATTTTATGATATTTCTTGTCAAAATTGTTAAGTACATCACTGGAGTTAAGTTAATAACAAGTTGGTAGCTAACAACAAGCTAGAAGTTAAGTGAATCTGGCTTCCCCATTGACTTTGCTTGTCAGAGGTTGCAAAAGGGGATCGATCACATGACCCCAGGACACTGCAACTGATACATACATGCCAGTTGCCAAGCATCCAAACTTGGATCACATGATCCATGGGGATGTTGCAATGGTTGTGAAAACTGATCATAAATCACTTTTTCCCATGCCATTGTGACTTTGAATTGTCATTAAATGAATAGTTGTAAGTCAAGGATTACCTGTGCTTGAATACCAGCTGAATCCTTCTGAGTATGGACATCTCAAGAAGGATTTTCTCTGAGAAACTGATTGTCCACATTCCCAGTAGGCATGGCTTCATACATCTTTGTTAAATTTTCCACAGCTGTGCTGTACTTTTCCTGGACCTTGGATTTGAGGGAAGGCTTGAAGATATTTCCTGTTTTATCCACTCCCCAATTTGCTTCTTCTATTGTCACAATTGGAACAGTCTAACTTAGTAAAAATATATTGCTAAAAGATAATAGCATCCTGTCAACTAGGAGTAAAACACGCTGAAATTAGCATATTCAGTATATGTTATATGAGCACAAAAGGTCACTTTGCTTCCATTTCATTCTTCTGGAAGACTGTTCTGTACTCTTAGTTTGTGTTCATATGACTCATTCAGCTAGATGCCTCTGTTAGCAAATGTGCATGTATTACCTCCAATATATGTTAAGTTTTTCCTGTGGTAGTAGATGTATTGTGTTGATCTATCCTAATATAGATAGGATGTATGTGTGTTGTAAACCCACTACCAACAGACATTTAGATTATGAATAACTTTCACCTTCCAGCAATCCACACTTTAAAAACAACACCAGTTTTAAGGATATACAGCATTGGATGCAATTTTGAGAACTGAGCAAGGTAAAGCATACAGTGAAAGCTACTGACAAAAGGAAGAACATTACATTCTTATTCATGCAGGTGTGATTTTGCTTTTTTTTTTTTTTTTTTGTCCTTTATGTGATTGTAGAAGTTGCAAGATCTGCTTTGGGGGGGTTGCTCGCAAATGTAAAAATAATATAGAAACATACTCATTAGAAGCGCTGGTGGGACTCAAATTTTTTTACTACCAGTTCTGTGGGCTTGGTGGGTGTGGCAGGGGAAGGATACTGTAAAATCTCCAGTCAGTGGTGGTATTTGCCAGTTCTCCGAACTACTCAAAATTTCCACTACTGGTTCTCCAGAACTGGTCAGAACCTGCTGAATGCCACCTCTGATTAGAAGATCGTCTTAAAACAGCAAGACAATTGTATTATTTTCTTCTTCTATTCTTTTATACTGATTAATTCAGTAGCAAATTGTCCTTTAAAATATCTTCAGAGCTGATAATACTTTCTAGCCTTCATAAAATGTCTAGAGTTAAATACCCCATTGAGCCACCAAATACTGAACCCTGAATAAATGTGATTTATGAGGGTTTTTTAATGGTTTAATTTGTTCTGTATTTAATTATTTCAGTAGATATTAAGCATATTTGAAGATCAGAGCATTTTTTTTTCACTTAACTATACTAATTCTTTGTTAGCTTAAATGTATCACATGGGATATTAAAATATGGACCCAATCACTAAGAGTAATGGGTGATACAAATTAGAGACCCAAATGGGAAGTTAATTAGTCCCAGAATCACTATGGCTTCACCTGTAACTCTGTCTGGGATTCATTCCAATATTTAACATGCCTGAACAGCCTCAATGAACAAGTGAATCATTATTTCCCCAAGTTCATCTTTTTACTTCTCTATGGCTCTCTGCATCAATCCATTAAGCCAAAGTGGCACATTTGATTCATGATAAACTGCTATGATTCTCACTCTAGTTTTCTTCAATTCATGCAGTTTTCTGTCTTCAGTTAAATTGCAGGGAATTTTCCCCCTCCCGCAGTAGTGGGATTCCAAATTGTTTCCTACTGGTTCTATGTGCAGTTCTATGTATGCATGCTTTGCACATGCATGCATACACGGAAAGCTCAAAGACCACCTCTGTCAATGCTGGTAAGCTGAGCTTTCTGCGCTGCCACACAAATCAGCTGAGGTAAAAAAAAAACAAGGGAATATAGGAGAGGTAACAGCAGGAGCAGGTTGGTGGGGGCAACGAGAGGTGGTATTTGCTGGTTCTCTGAAATTCTAGTCAGAATCTCCACTACTGGTACAGAATTGGTCCAAACTGGCTGAATACCACCTCTGCCCTCCCACTCCCCAGCAGACCCTACAAAGTTATAGATTTATATAACTTTATATAACTTAGAATACTAATTGTTTCTTTGTACCAAATAAGAGAGTCCATAATAAAAGAGAGTTCAGTGAGGCTTCTGATAGCAACTTGGACAAACTGTACAGAGAAAATAGGGTATCATATCCTGGTTTAATTTGCTCAGTATCAATAACTCAAACAATGTATAGCTGAATTTTAACAAATGAGGAGAAGCTGAGCTTAGCAATAAGGCATAAGCTTTACACGCAAAATCAGGCATTGGCATCAACAAATAACAAACACTGAGCAGGTTGAGTTGGGATAGACGTGACAATCATAATAAACCAGCCACAAATCTATTGTTTCTACAATTTCCCAAATACTAGAAGGTATAGAACAATATATCTGGAGCTTCCATGGATTATGGAAGGTTGTAGATTACACAAAGTCAGCATAAAGTACTTTAATTTTTAAATATTAATTTGTCAGATACAAATTAGCATTACCTAGAATATATGTGACCATCATTGCTGGACCACAGGACATTGCAATTGTCATATCTGCAAACTGGTTGCCAAGTACCCGATCCTGATTATGTGACTAAGGGGACCCCCATAACATAGTCACAGCTATGAAAATGGACGGTAAGTCTCCTTCAAAATCATCATAACTTTGAACTTTGAACATAATCTGTACTCTTTGTCCCAATCTTAGTTTCAACAAAGAACGGGTCCTTCCCTTAGTACTGTACAACTGATGTCTGAAAGAATGCTTCTATCTTGTATGTGAAACAAACTTTCTAAAATGTTTAGAGAAATTAAATTGGTGGGATAGGAGGTATCTAAATTATTGTAGTTGCATGAAGTTAAGCATTATGTCCCCAGAATATAATTTTGTTACTAACTAAGAATTTTAGCTTGTTTTGGCTCCAGTATCTTACCTAAGAATTAATTTCTCTGCGTTTATTGTTTTCAAACTTTATTCTGAGTTCAAAAAATAATGAAAGATGAATGGGAGGTTACTCTAGTAATCTAAAGTAATTAGATTGGTCTAATGCTAGCAAGTGACATTAATTTTTCATTATTTCTGCTTGTCAAAAGACACCAGTGCTGATGGAGAACTTCCTAAACTTAATGAAAGGTTAAGACCAGGATCTTTTGTTTCTATGGGCCAGATGCTCCAAAAGCCTTTCCCTTTTCACTAAGGAAATTCTTTCCTGAATTTTTCAAACTTAGCAGAGTACAACATTCCATTTAATTTGCTTTTAAGAGCAAACCAGGGTTTGAAGGCAGCGTGAAAACCCTGCTTAAAGCCAATTATGATCTATAATGAAAAGAGAAGAAGATTCTGCTGAGAAACTAGGGAATAGCTTTCTTTGGGTCACAGACCAGTAAAATACACAATTATTCAAATGAAATTATAAACGCCATATAAAACACAATTTCAAAAAATAAAAATAAAATATTAATTATAAAGTCTGTCAATAAGAAGACGCATAAAGGAAAAGAGAAATTAGCATGCTTGTCTGTATTAGGAGCTTAAAATTGTTTTATAATTTGATAAAACTATAAAAATATTTGTACAACTAAAAATTAAAATACCGTTCTAATAGACCATTATTTAAATATACTAAAATATACTGAAATTTTTAAATTTTTGAACATTGAAATATTAAAGTTGAAAGATTTTGATTAATTAGACATTTTATTGAATTCTTTATCAAGATTACAAATTAGTGAAATCAATATGCTTCTATGAATTTAGTGCAATATAATAATATAATATATACCAAATATATAATATAATACAATACAGTACAATACAATACAAGATAAATATACAATATATTTTAAAATATTTATCTAACTAACGTTTGATATTCCTGTATTTCTGTATTTGGCATATTATTGAACAGGATTTTCCTACATGCCAGTTAAATTGAGGATCTTTATTTTTAAATAAATATTTTATAGAAATACCATCTGGAGCAATCAGAATATTTTTCATCAAAAGTTTGCTTCATCAATGAAGCAGAGTTCATTGAGTATGCATAATATATATAGGCATCAGCACAGAAATATATGGGCGAGTAAGTCTCAAATCACATCCCGTCATGGAGAGAATCTCAATTTATATAGGGAAAATTCAAAATCTATGCTCTCCAGAATAGTTGATAGGAAAGGATCAAAGCAACCAAAAATGAAAACCCAGTGATACTTTTGAAGATATTGGGTTGTTTGGGAAATATATACCAAGTGACTAACTACCATGCTTGCAAAAATTCTGCTTGGTTTTATCTGTCTGTTTGCCTATTGATTAGTTTGTTTCAGGATATTTCTTACATGGTCATATTCAATTTCCAAACCCATTATAACACACCAATTTCTGCCCTGCTGTAATTTTCCAGAGCGCATGGCAGGAATCTACCAGCACCTGTAGGGCCAAGCCTTGAAGTACAGAACAAATGACATTTCCTCATCCAGATCCTAGTATCAACTTTGGGCGTGTCTGCATCATATTGCAGTGCTGTATTAGATAGACAGCTTGCCACTAAAAATAATTTTCTTAGAACCTAGATTAGATAGGTTCAAATAGAGATGTCTGCCTTGTGAGCTCTGAAGTTGGGCTAGCAGTGTTACTACAAAGAACTTAATGGCCGCTGGACTATATTCACTCCTTTATGTACAACAATTACAGAAAGGCTGAACTGCTTTATTGAGCCACCTGTGTGGTATATAAGTAGTTCCCCATTTACTTTTAACTGAGATAATGCAAGCACATCATGAGCTCAGATTTCTGCCCATTCACAATTCAGTACAGTCTTTGGAGTCTTTTTGAGAAGACCATAATCTTTATTTTGTTGCAGTTCAATTGTAAACGCTAATAGTCTAGTTGTTCAAGCATCTGATTAGAAACCTGAAGATTGTGGGTTCTAGTCCCACATTAGCCATGAAAGCTGGCTGGGTGACTTTGCGCCAGTCATTTTCTTGTCAGCCCAATTCACCGCACAAGGGGAAAAATAGGAGGAACAAGGAGTATTAACTACATTTGCACCGTTGAGTTATTTATTTAAAAAATAATAATAAAGGTGGAATATGAATAAATAAATAAACCAGAACAGAAGGATAACAAATGAAAGCCCCTCTTTAGCTCGATTGAGGTCAGTGATAAAATCACAGCATTATCTGCATAGAAGAAGTTGTAGGTCTGGCATTTAGTTCATACTTATTTCTTGTGTTGCCGATCAACTTTGAGTTAATGATTATGATTTGAGTTCAAAAGACCAATCATGGATGCTAGTTAGCCCAAACTAGTTAATTTCTCCCTGTCCCTGTTTCACTTTTGGCTTCTTTATCAGGCATGGGATATAATATCTTCCTTTCCCCATTGGCATGACTGTGGGACCAAGTTAGCATGGGGGCCAGCAACAGAAGACTTGAGGAACCATTGCATACCTGATAGGCAGTTGTCCCTTAAAGGGACCACATAAAGGGGCATAAATACATTCAACTACAGACGAGATGAATATATCGCAGCAGTGCAACCCCAAGGCACGTCAGTTTGCTTCTTTTCCTCGTGGTCTTGATTTATTGCATGTGATTCCTAACGGTTTGATGTAGCTGCTGCTGACAGAAGCATTCATTATCCTGCCATCTGTGCTTTTGATTGCTCTGTAGTGGAATTTCATCCTGCTTTCAAATGCATTTGGGTTATTTTGGGCCAAGTAGAAGATCCCTTGGGATATGTAACAGTGGCCATTCTAATTCTGTTGTTATGCCCAAGCCTACCACTATCTTAAATATAAAGGAAAAAGCTCTGGATGTGAGCCCGGTACAGCTGTGGAAAATGGGAAGACACAAAAACCAATGGCCTCCTTCTTTACTTGTGTATTTCTGGAACAGTTTATTTCCCTGAAAAAATGTGGGCTGCCAATTCCTGCATTTGCTGAATAACCCAAAAGTGGCAAAAGGGCATATTTGCACAAAGTAATCTCTTTGCTCTCTCATTTTTTTGTATTCAGCTTCTTTATCCAATCTTTCAAAAACATTTCAGATTATGGTTTTTAGGTCTCTGAAACAAAGCAGTACAAACAACAATAATAGCAATGGTAGGAGTTATACATAAACGAATAAAGCTTACTCACCTCCTTGTTTTCCCTTCACAACGCCTACCATGAAGCTATTTGCCTTGAACTTAGAAATCACTCTTCTTTCCAGCCATATTTTACTTGCTTCTGTCTGTTCCATCCTTTTTCTGCAGCTAGCAGAGAATTATTTTAACCTGCCTGAAATATTTTATTTAAAAGCTTACTTCCAATGAAAATTCACTATTAAGTCAATTGAATGGCAAAAGCTGCATGTGACAAACATAGGTTTGGAAGAACCAGATAGGTTACAGCCACGAGTGGGATCCAACCAGTGTAACTACCAGTTTAGTGATTTACGTTTTGCTGCGTGCATGTGTAAAATGTCATCAGCTTGCTGCCTGGACAGCTAAGCAGTGCTGCATGTGGGTGCGCAGCGTTTGAAAAAGTACTATTTTCCTGCTTTTTCAATCGGTTCTATGTCTGCTGCTCTTCAGAGCTACTGGTTCTACAAAGTTGGACAGAACCTGTAGAATCCCACCCCTGGTTACAGCCCGTTTTCAAAAGAGTTCCTTAAACCTGCCTCTTTTGGCTCTTATTATTGCCACTCTACCACTTTTACAGAGATTGTGGTGACGGCTGCCTGTCTGCCAATTGATTAGTCCTTCACAATATTTCTGACATCCCTGGTGAGATTGTTCAGCTTCATTGTAGCTTGCTTTCATTTTGCTGCTGTCATATTCTTGACTATCTCTCCTCCCCTTTTATCTCCTTTATTGAAGAAGATTCTAATTTTCATTACATATATTTAGGGGAAATGACACTACCCAAAGACGTTCATGGTATAACAAAGAATCCAGAAATCACTGGAGGTAGGAGAAAATATCTGGTGGGATAATTGCACAAATGTGCACTGACATTTATAAAGTTTTCTACAGGCTGAATGCAAACGAGAAAGAATAATGATTTAAAGAGCAGATGGTAAATCATTTAGAGACTCATGTAGATTAGGAGATCAAAATAGCTTTTGCACATCACACATTAGTACAGCGCTTTTAGCATTTCCTGAAAAGATTTCCATAAAGCAAAATCCCTCTTACTAAACAATAAGTATCAGAGTGGAAACCAGGGACTCTCAGGGTGAATTGTGAAGGAAGGAACTGCTAGGCTAAGCTGGCTCAGCACTCTATGAAATGTTGAGTTCTTCACCAAGAAAACCTAACAAGTCATTTTGTATGAGTTATTTGCTATGAAGGAGTGTATTAATTTTTAGTGATATTTCCATAAAGAGAGAGGAGGGGGGAGGAGGAGAAGGAAGAGGAGGAGGAGGAGGAGGAGAAACAAAACTGAACTATAACAATGGGTGGGAGAGAGGTTTTATTGGTAAAAAGGAGATGGGATAAAAACAAATGGGTGACAAGAAATAACAAGGGAGCATTTCTCCTGGTGCTCCTGGAAAATGGGGTAACCAAAACTTTCAATGAGCATGAGTACCCTGCTCTATTAGAAAAGTCTGGGAAGTTTGAGATGTTTTAGCTTGGAAAAAAAGATTACCATGACTGAGAAAAAGTAGAGAGGGAGAAGTTTTTCTCCTTTTCTAAAAGCATGAGGTAGCTAATTGGAAAGACACCAAAGGGCAGGGAGTCTTAACTTGCAGAATTCATTGTCACATGATAATCCAAGGCAATAACTTGGATAGTTTTAAAGGGGGATTGGATAAATACAAGGAGGACAGATCTATCAAGAGCTATTATCTTGAAGACTTAGTGTTCTCAGTGCCTAGAGGCTGTCGGGCCTGGATAGAAGAAAGGTTGAACCCTGGGAAGTCAGAAGTCAGAAATACATTAGGGTTCTCTGCTACACCACCATTACTCTATGATGGGCAGGCATTACCCATCAGTTTGCCATCTGCAGGTGGTTCTGGACTTATGATTCCTGCTGGATCAACAAGTAGAAACTACAGCTTGTCATACAGATACCTGCAGGGACCACCTGCTCCACTGCATTGGCCAAACCAATTGTCTTTATCAGGAATAAACTGCTATACTTCTAACACTGTTCAGGCAGTTCTATAGTAGCACCAATGTTGCAGAACAGTTGCCTGTGGAGATGACACTAGCTCCTGACCAGTTCAATTCAGCCTTTGATCCTTCTGAAGTCAGTAAAGAGGACTCCGATTGTTGGGGATAATCTGCCAACACCGTAAGCTTCTCAGCGACTGCTGTGAAGCTCAATGAAGCAATATGTAAGTGCTATTGTTATTGTAACTTTTTAAAGTAAGCTGCCAAGAAGCTTTTGGATTGCAATGGCATAGAACTATAATTAGTAAGGTTAATTGATTACCTCCAGCCTGGCAGCTGCATGCATTCAAATGCCCGTTGCAGGGGAGTAAAAGAAGCGAGGTGCATATGTCTCTATCTCTTGCTATAAATATGATGGTTGTGAATTCTGGGAGTTGAAGCCTAAATATCTTAAAGTTGCCAAGATTGAAAAACATTGTGCTAGGTTAAGCTGTGTCTTGGATTAGTCCACCAGGCTTCTCTTGCAGTCTATAGAAAAACAGAGCCCACTCCTATGGGGAAATAACCCTGCAGGCCTGGTTAAACCTGTGTTTTAACTAAACCGGAACATTCATCTATATTTGGGAAAACCTAAGTCAACTTCACATTGTGTTTTGTAAAACAATGAACATAAGAAATGATTTTGTTCTCTGCTCCCTCCAAGTGACTTAAAGCAGGTTTTGATAGATCTAAACCATTAAAAAGAGGAAGAATGTGTGCTTGCTGCTAAATTTTGGTGTTGCTGCCAGCTGGAACCAATTCCAAAAAGAGAGAAAGAGAGAAAGAGAGAGAGAGAGAAAATACATTGTTTCTCAGAAAACACACAGCTCCTGCTGTGAATGAATTAAGAGCTGGTGTTCTATTTTAACATGCCAGACTAAAAATACTGTTCAGGAAAGTGAACCACTATATAGTGTATTTTTAAATGGCACTGGAGAGATACTAACAGATCTGGAGAATTTTTAATAAAACTAATATTTGTATCCCTTCTCAACCCCATGGGTGAGTTGTATCTTTCTTAACCTTGGGTGCTCTACCTGAGGCCTGGGAGTTTGAAGGTTTTGCACAGTATCTTAGCTGTTCCTAGTAATGCAGTCTTCTGGAGAAAAAGCTCAAATGTTTTGCCTGGGA
This sequence comes from Hydrophis major, assembly GCA_033807585.1. Lineage (NCBI taxonomy): Eukaryota > Metazoa > Chordata > Lepidosauria > Squamata > Elapidae > Hydrophis > Hydrophis major. The sequence goes on from CM066330.1 coordinate 113,575,426, forward strand.
TCTGTTGAAGTCACTCTCCCAAGTTAGGAGTCACAGTCTTGAGTGCTCCTACTACTATTGACAGCAGCTTTGGTTTATTTTTCACATCCTCTCTAGCTCCTCTGATGCCTGATATTTCTCCAGCTTTTCATATTCCTTCTTCTGGGGTTGCTGTCACTTGGCACTGCTACTTTTATCACCAGCACTCTGTTCTGCTCCTTGTCTATTACTACAATGTCTGGTTGACAGTGGAATGTCTCTTTGGATCTGGAAAATTCTTAGGAGGATCTTAGCCATGTTATTCTCCATGACCTTCTGCGGAATTGCCTATCAGGACTTACCTGCACATTGTGCAGATGTTTCTGCACACAATTCCAGCTGCAGTCCAACTTTTGAGGAAACTCAATCTTCTGTGTGGTTATGTATAACATCTCATTAAAAACTTACTTTCATAAATTGAAACCAGTCACATACCTGCCAATGTTGAAAGAATAATATCAAAGTTATAATACATACCTCCTGCAGTTTCATGCCACAATGTAAAAAGCTTATTTTCAGTCTAGATGCTGATAAGATTCCCCTATGGTACCATCTAATTTTTTCTCTACATCTTTTAGCCCCAAACCAAGTTTTTTTATACCTATAGTAAATTTCCATTTCAAATAAGATTTGATAAACAGTAGTTTTGAAATTCTACCTTTAATTTCTATGAAGAAAATTAACATTAATTTTTCAGCATTAGATGTCCATTTCTAAACTCTATCACTTTTTAATTTCATAACATGAAACTTACTTGATACTACAAAAGCCATGACACTGTATGTTCTAATAAGGTTTTTTTAAGCTTATTTTAGATTGTAGGATATGAGTTTATTTTTAAAAAGTATTTCTGTAAAGGAATAACTCCATTTTAAATGTGTAGCTCCATCTTGATTTAAATTATAGTATGTTTTGAAATACTGGACTTAATTTTTTTCTTTAAGGCAGAGCGTTAATGCGAATTTTTGTAGATTTTAGTTCCTGAAATACACTTTTGATAAACTGGGAAGGGTATGCTGCATTCATATGCTACATATGAATAGTATGGTTTGCTTTGGAAAATATTCTGGGAAATAATAAACATTAGAAATGTTGTGGGTCAGATCCTGTTCATTCCATAAGCAGAACAGCCTTAAGTTGAGTTGTTCATTTTTCTGCCTCCATTAACAACTTCCAACAAAAAGCTGAAATACGTTTTGGAACAGCTAGATTTCCTTTTCTTTTCAAGATTAAAATAAATTCAAGATTGTAAATATGTTGGAACCCAGAATTCTACTGAGTATTGCATGTGTAGTTATGAAGTTACACGGGTGGAGTTACCATTTTGACACTTCTAGCCCAATATTATGTTTGTTCTTCCTATTGTTTAAGCATAACTATTCAACTACCATTAGTCTTCCCAAGAGTTTTTTTTAATAACAAAATATAATTCTGCCCAAGTTCTGGGATCCTATTTGCTTTCTTCCATTTAAGAAATCTATGGATTCAGGAATTTTTTGTCCACTTCAGTTGCAATTGTGTGCCATATTTTAATGATGTTTTTTAAAATTAGCCAAGTGTAAATGGAAAAATAGCACAATTGGGAAAATGGTTTTAAGGCTGTTCTTATGCTTCAATATTCCTCTCCTGGGTTTCCTGAAAGATGAATATATTTTATCACCCACAAACCTTTTTCCTTTTTTTACATAGGCAGATCTTGCCATCCTTAGTCATTATACTGAGACTTTTATTGCAATGGGTAAATTGCATCAAGAACAAAATTGCATTTTATTTATGAAAAGACTAACACGGAGAAAAGGTTTTAGTGAAAATGTAGCTAACACAGCTAAGTGGCATGGTGCGGTATCTGCTATCCCGCATCTGATGGGCGGCTCATGAAAGGGAGCGAAGGAGAGAGAAACGACAGGAAGCGAGGTTTTCTCGGGATGAGCGCGCCCCGAATGTCTTGGCACACGCTCTTTTATTGTGCTTTTTTACAAGAAAATGATTTAATCAGAGCTCAAGTCAAACATGATAATCTCATCAGGATGTGCATGTTTACAAAGCTGCATACCAGACAGATCATTTACAATGTGGATAAGTTTATTAACAACCGTCTAACTCCTTGTCCCTTGTACGTGCCTTGCAAAGGTCACTGAAGACAGAAGTTAATGATTACACGTGAATGATACAATGTCGCAAACACATGAATGATACATAGTTGCAAACACATGAATGATACATAGTTGCAATGATACATAGTTACAACATCTCCTCTGTTTTTATTATTTATGACGAGTCTTCTTCCTCGTCCGAGAAGACAGGAACCATTTTTATGAAATGTTCGCCGTCCCCGCATCTAGGCAAGAGTGCGACCCATCAGCGTCAGGGTTGTCCAAGGAGCGGTAACTCAGCAATGACATTTTTTCATCTGGTGTTGAGGATATAACATGAGCTTGCAATAGCACATTAACATCAGCAGAGATAATTGATTTTTAAAAAATTGCAATATTCTATTAAAACAACAAGGTCCTATAATACATATCAATATAATGATTATTAATGATCCTGCCAATGCAGTTAAAAAGGTTGTAAACCATGGCAAAATAGAAAACAACCCCCCCCCCCCGCTATCAGCATAAAGACAACATTCTTCTTTAAGCATAGCACACAATCCCCCTTGTTTTTTTAAAAAAAATAACAGATCTAAATCTTTACGATTTTGCAAGAGGGGGTATTCCATGGGTACCTGTAGGGATATAAAATCATCAGAGTTATACACACAAGCCATACTTGAATGCAAAATGATTTGGATTTAAAAATTTCATCCCCGTGGACACATGCCATGAAACCGGTGGAACAAGTCCAAACAAAATTATTGCCAGGGATAAAATACATTCCTTTCAGGCGTGATGTTAAAGTTCCTCCTGAAGTTGTGTAGATTGCAGAATATCCCCTGGTTGTGTGGGTGCGTCTGCCAAATCGAATTGAAGTGGTGGGTAGAAGTCTTCTATGCGAGAAAAATTGGTTGTAGAACTTAAACGAACGCCTTGAAAGTCAGTTATAGTCCAAGCAATATTATCTCTTCTATGAGGCTTCTGCGGATTGTCATGGACAGTTCTTTTGAAGCGTCGTTTGTTGACAGGATCAGAGTTCGGGTATATAAAAACATCACAAGCAGGAGAGAGGGCTATGGACAAGTTAGTTGTAGAACATTTGCGAAATGAGGAGGGAATTCAATTAGTAGAAAAAGGATAATAATTACAATAATGACAATGAAGATTAATTTGGTAATTCATCAAGGATGTTAGTTGGGGTGGGGAAACCCATAATACAATGGAAGGACATTTAGGTCCCCCTATGTTTTAGATTGAATAGAGGAAAAGATTTTAAGGTTCCTTTCCATAGGAAGAGTAAAGAAGGAACAAAAGAGCGAGTGGTAGAGTGTTCTTTAAATAAAACAGAAGTGACAGAGTGAAAACTACGGGTAGCATTTTCATGACGTACCCACATGGAACAAGTATAATAGCCTTCTGTTAATGAAATGGTTTTAACACGAATAGTCTTTTGACAGGAAGCATAGGTTTTGTTGAAGTAAGGTAGAAATTGCAAAGAAGATATAGGCAAGAATATCAGGAAGAGTTTTAAGATACAGATGTAGTGGAGGAATTCCCATGATAGGGTCTAACCGCCCTACCAGGGATCCAGCAAGTGGTTTTGTCTGGTAGTAAGATCGCAGTGTAGCCTCATCCTCAAGTGAGAAGCTCAGCGGGACCCTGCCAGGCAGGATCTGGCAATCTGCGATAATATACCAGAGGTCTGTTAAGCGGGGGGGAGGGGGAGGAAAAATGACGTGAAGCAGCAGAAGTGGGAGGAATGCCAGTCAGATTGAGAAAGTTTAAAGTATAAAGACAAATGTTAAGAGAATTTTGCAATGCTGGGAGGTTCGGGGGTTTTTCCCGCAACGAATATCGATCAAGAGCACGTTTCAGAGATAAGTTCGCTCGTTCCACAATAGCCTGCCCCTGGCTGTTGTAAGGAATCCCAAACTTGTGGGTTACATCCCATCTGTTACAGAAGTCCTGGAACGCAGAACTTGTATAGGCAGGTCCATTGTCAGTTTTGATTTCTTTTGGACGTCCCAGCGAGGCAAAGGTATGAATTGAATGATTGATGACATGTTTTACAGTTTCTCCCCTTTGAGGAGTAGCCAGAATAAACCCTGAATATGTATCGATGGAAACGTGCAAATATTTCCAAGGGGCAAAAGGTGGATACTGAGTTACATCCATTTGCCAAATTTCACAAGCTTTTAATCCTCTAGGATTTACTCCTATGGGAATGGAATGTCCTTGCTTACTACATGTGGGGCATTGTTGAATAATGGCAGCAGCTTCTGCCTGAGTTAGAGCAAATTGAAAAGTTATCATAACTTGGCGGGGGAGATTCAAGCACACTCCCTGCTTCTATTTTATAATGGACTTTTAAAGCCTCCATAATTTTCCTCCAAGTGACCAAAATGCCAATAGGTGCACGAGGAGGACTGTGGAGATGTTCACCAATTTTTTGCCAAGTGGAAATTTTTAAGGACCCTTCCTCTGAATAATTAGGACAATGATGCCACACATAAGCCAATAATGTAGCAATAGGTTTCTTTTTTACAGGCGAGCCCTTTAAATTAGCAGAGTATTTAGAAGAAGAAGCGACTAATTCCCTCAATTCCTTCAGATGCTGCGTCTGTTGTTGAGAAAAGTTTCCACCCATACTTACGAAAGTCGAGACCGTGTTTCAGATCCGATGATGTGCAATTCGCTTCAGGCCTGGCGATGCACAGCTCCCAACGAGCTGATAAGATATGGGCGCATCGCAACGTATCCCCCTTAGGGAATCACGTCGGGGTCACCAGAATGCGGTATCTGCTATCCCGCATCTGATGGGCGGCTCATGAAAGGGAGCGAAGGAGAGAGAAACAACAGGAAGCGAGGTTTCCTCGGGATGAGCGCGCCCCGAATGTCTTGGCACATGCTCTTTTATTGTGCTTTTTTACAAGAAAACGATTTAATCAAAGCTCAAGTCAAACATGATAATCTCATCAGGATGTGCATGTTTACAAAGCTGCATACCAGACAGATCATTTACAATGTGGATAAGCTTATTAACCACCGTCTAGCTCCTTGTCCCTTGTACGTGCCTTGCAAAGGTCACTGAAGAGACAGAAGTTAATGATTACACGTGAATGATACATAGTTGCAAACACATGAATGATACATAGTTGCAATGATACATAGTTGCAAACACATGAATGATACATAGTTGCAATGATACATAGTTACAACAGCATGGATAATTCAGAAGTGACAAAGATGTGAAAATAAAATAGTTTCTGGAGGAAAGACATTTTATAGGCTTTTAAACTGCTTGTGTTGAGCTATTAATAACTTTTTCCAAAACCACTTCCATGAAGCTTCTAATTCTCATCAAGAGATTTTTCACTAGTTCACAGAGTTTATGTGTAATCATTTGTAAAATATCTATATTCAAAATGATGAATGAATGGTGTACATATATTTCACTTGAAGTCAAGAAAACCCCATAATTTTATATTAAAATGCTATACTAAGCATTTGGAAGGATGACTGGAATCTGAACTTGGTAAATTTCATTGGAATTCTTTGTGACAGGGAATATTTTAAAACTATTGTCCAGCATTTCCTTAAGAATTTAAACTACATTATATAACTTGTAAGTATAGTACCTAGTTTGGTGGTGCTGCAAGCAGTTTGGTATTTACTGGTGGTAATGACCAATTCATCATTCCTTTTGATTAAAAGTTTGTGAAGAAATTAGCAAGATCATCCAACAATTTTCACAATGAATCATTCAGATGGTTTACTATCCATTTTTCATAAGAAATTGGCTCAACTTCTCTTATTAGTTGCTACAGGTTATACAACTGAAGTACAACTTTCCTTAGATCAGTGACATTTATAAGAAATTGTTTTGGCCAAAAAACAAAACAAAAAACAAGGCTTTTGAAGAATGCTATAATTAAAAATAGGCTTATGGAAATCTCTCAGCTCTGTATTACAGAAATATCATTCAGGTTGGAAATATTAAACCATTGATATTTAAATGATTCATCTTTTTGGTTGCTTGTTTGCTTAATAAAAAGGCAGTTTAAAAACTTAGAGATATAATTCTTTTCTTGCTTTTATATCAAGAAAGTAAAAGTAAAAGCTGTTTTCCCCTTGGGGAGAAGTTGCTTCCAAGCATTAATGCAGTTTTCTCTACTGTAGGGATTTCCAAATAAATTTATGCAAAAAAAATTCCCAGCAGATAGATTCACTTCAGCTTCAATCAAGAAATGCAGTGGAAAATTATCCATTGCTGGCATTTCACTCCAGTCAGATTGGCACATATATATGTGTATCAATTATTGTTTTTTGAAATTATTTTTACAAACACTGGAGAGGGTCTGAAAAAAAAATGGGGGGGCGGCGGCATTCTTTCATTTGTGGTGGCCATGCAATAAAACAGTACTATACTTTCAGCATAAAAAATTTGGGCAGATAAGTACCATTATTGAACAAACAATTGCATACACCCCAGAATTTGTCTGACTGCATCTAGTTACAGGACCAAATATCAAGCTTAAAAATATTATTTATTGGCTGCTTAAATAATAGTTGTCCACCATGGGAAAACTCTTGATAATTAAGAATCAGACTAATAAGACCTCTTCAATTGCCACATTAAAAATGCAGATAAAATTAAAATAATGATACATCAGAGGTACAAACCTAATTCTACCAAATCTGGTTTATATTATCATAGTTGATCTAAATAAAAAGACTATAATATGATAATATTTTATCATATATGGTAAATTGGCACATACTCAGTATCTGTCTCTTTACTTACTTTTGAAGAGATTATTTTAGTATTTTATATATATTTTTTCTCTGCATCTTAAATTTATATTAATGTAATTTCTTGATTATGTTTGTTAATTATATTCAATTTTAAAAAGTTGCATCTATCAAGTGGAAAACAAAAGTATAAGTGTTAGAAATAATAGAAACTATTAACTCAGTGAATATAGAAAATTTTAAAAAGCCAAATAAAAATATTAAAAATAAAAACATGCTTATTTAAATATACCATAAATTAAACAAACAAATTTAAGTAATTTAATAACTCCCTGGAAGATGTAAAAAAATCTAGAAAAGAATACACTTGTTTACACAAACTCCCATGCAAGGAAATATGAGAATACCAATTAAACCACTGGATCAACCCTTGCACAAACTCATGGACAAACATTTCTTAAACATTGCCTGTATTTACTTTCTTCTTTCCTCATGTTTTCAGAGCCAGCTTGTTTTAAAATTTTTCTTTTTAAATTCTGCTCTTTCTTAGGCAAGTTTTCCATTAGAAGCTTCTAGGGCTTGGGTAGCCATGTTAATAATAAAGGAGATGCCATCTAGAGCTATTAGCGAGCCAGGTATCCCACTGATTGTTATGCTTAAGCCCTTCCCCTACGGTTCTAAAATAGGCTATTCACTAAAAATCAGTGACTGCTTACCACATAAAAGGAGCAGGGTGTTCAATGCACCAGAAACACCAGAAAATCTATTCTAAAAGTATAAAGGCAGAAATGTACCACTCTAAGCGTACTTAATATTTACTGCTTCAAAATCAGGTCCTCCTTAGCTTAATGAACCCTACTTCAAAATAAATGTGTATATAATTGCAGCCCTGGTTGATTAATCAGAATGAAGCCATTAAAATTACTGAGTGCAAGTTTAATCACTGGATTGTGAATTAAACACATGCTTGCTCTTCCTTTTTCTAAAAAGCTATTTTGTTCTGAAGGGTTATACTAATAAGAAACATTTTTTACATATTTAGGATAGCCTTACCTAACACTGAAAAATTAATGTTGAATTAAGTTACCATGCAAGTTAGGAAGTTGGATTTTTATTTACATATGCTGAGGCTATTGGTAGGAAGAATGTGAAGAGTCGAAGAGAAGAGAAGAGAAGAGAAGAGAAGAGAAGAGAAGCTGGAAGGGACCTTAGAGGTCTTCTAGTCCAGCCCCCTACTCAAGCAGGAGAACCTATACTATTTCAGGTAAGTCACTGTCTAGTTTCTTCTTAAAAACCTCCCGTGATAGAGCACCCTCGATTTCTGGAAGCAAACCATTCCACTGGTTAATTGTCTTTACTGTTAGGAAGCTTCTGCTTAATTCCAGATTGCTTCTCTCTTTGGTTAGTTTCCAACCATTGCTTATTGTCCTGCCCTCTGGTGCTTTGTAGAATAATTGACATCCTCTTCTTGTGGCAGCCCCTCAAATACTAGAATATTATTATCATGTTGCCCCTAATTCTTCGAGATGACAGATGGATTTAATCTGTTCCCAGTAGACTGCAGGCTGAAATGAACAGCTTGAATTAGTTATTCTGCTATTAAATATCTGGGATATTAGAACTTATTCAAAATCTGAGAGAACATAATCACTAATCAGTTAACTGGTCACTTAGCTTAAAAGAGAAATGAGGAATTCTGGTAGATCTTGTCTGTAGCAATTAGACTCTGACAAGCCAATCCGTGACATAATTATTTCCGTTATTGATACTAACATATATCCAGTCAATTTGCATACAACTGTTCTGAATTAGCAATCCTTAGTTTATTAAACTAGGAATGGGGAGCATACATAATTATCCTTCCATTTCTTGTGTTCCCTTATGCATCTGCATGTCAATCATAGTATCTTGAAACCAGCTCTTAAATTTAAAATTAGAAATTTTGATTTAAATTGGTTTATAACTAGGACTATATAGAATATAGATAGTCCGGAGAATGTCAGGATGCTACATTATCACTGGCCAGACTATTATCTAAATAAGGCCAGGCTCATAATGGAATCATCAGATTGGATCCCACCCTTGGTAAATTTCATGGTTCTTCAAACCCTTGATAGAGCCCTCTAAGATACCAATCAAATCTCTTTCCTTCTCTTTCTTTTTCTCTCTCCCTCTCTCCATGCATGTGGCATGTGTATGCATGCCTTCAAGTCAAATAACATTTGAGTCTATGCAACATTTCTGCGGAACATTTTTTTAAAAAGAAATTTTATTAATTTTCAAAAACAATACACAAACAAACAAAGCATAAAATGTAAGAACAAAACATCTTTTCTAAAAACTGCTTATTAAATTTTAACAAAACAAATAAAACATCTTGCTTAAGAACATTTTTGAATGAGGTTTGCCATTGCCTTCTTTCTAGCACTGAGAGTAAATGATTGGTCAAAGTCATCCAGTTGGCTTCCACACATAGGCAGAACTAGAACTCCTATTTTCTTGTTCCTAGTTCAGTGCCTTAGTCATTAGACCGAAGTGGCTCTCAGTTTGCCTTTTCAGATGCTCAAAATTACATCTAGAACCTCGAGAAATATAAAAGCATTTTTCCAGATTCATACATTTTCTCAGTAAACATAAAGGTTTCTTACCTTTGTATCTTTTGTTCAAATTTCCTTTTACTATAGAAACTTCTCAGGAGAGATTGTAAAAGGGGGCTGATTCTTCTGTAGGCAGATATTGATTCAATAAATTACATCACCTATTTTTTTCTCTATTATGTCCCTGATTACATGCCTGGCTGGTCTGCACTTAAGCAAGCACGATGGAGTAATTGCTTGTGCTTCTCCTCCTCCTTTTCTCCTCCTCTTGTCTTTCCTTTTCTTGAACTTTTCCAATATTTTTTTTCCTACAAGAAAATATGAATTTAAAAAAATGAAGGATTTAGTATTATACTGCCTGTCCTAATGACCATCTTTGAATTCCATTTCCAGGGTGTCAGTTTTCTCACATCTAAGCTTGATGGAAGTTTCGCTTTTTCACATTCATTCCTCCTCCTTATAATGCAGGATGCTAGTTTCTTAGATGATAGGAGGGAATTGTTTAAAAAAGGACAGAACATTTCTATACTAAAAGGAAAAGATAAGATTACTGCATTATTCTGGATGCAGCAAAATTCTATGGAACATAATACTGCTACTCTCTTGTTACAGACTGCACCTACTTTGATAGTGATAGGAGCATCCACGGGTAGCCTTCAAAGGTACACATTGGGAAAGTGCATATATGAATATCTATCTATCTATCTATCTATCTATCTATCTATCTATCTATCTATCTATCTATCCTCATCTAACTATGAAAAGTATGCCTACAAATGTATAAATATTTCCATAATAATTTTTATTTCTAAACACAGTGGTCTCCTAATGAAGAACAAGAAAAAAGAGAAATGAAGGAAAACTACAATCAGATTTGTCCATACTTAGTATTCATTTATATCTCATAAATCTGAAAAATTAGACAATGTTTCAAGAGAAACTACAGACACACTAGATTTTGCTCTAAAGCTTGACAAAGGGGGAAAATTTCTTCACAAACTATCAATTTAATAGAAAGATGATAATTCTGTTATCAGTCCATTCCTAACAATTGTGATATGTTAGACTCTAACTGAAGTTGGGGTTAGATTCCTTATAATAAGCACTATGATTTATGTATTAGAAAAATGACTGTGACCTTAGAGGCCTAAGCTTCTACCCAGCCTATGAATGGCATTTTGGAAGCCCCATTCTCCAAAGCAGGATGGAACAGTAGAACTAGATTTATAAAGCTAAACAAGTTTTATTTTTAATCAATATGCTCCCTGTGTATTTAATCGTGTCCCCTTCATAATTAACGATATAATTATTTTGACTGCCAAGATACATGATATACAAAGCAATCTAGAGTGAGCTGAAAGTCATATACACAACAATAACATTTTGTTTTGGTTTCAAAGTGAAAAGGAACTATGGATAAGCCATATGGATAAGCCACAACTAGGCCTCGTTGAGTTAAACAAACTAGTTTGCAAGCACAGGATTTGTAAGGTGGCCAACCGTCCTCCTTTAGGGAGGACAGTCCTTTTTTAAGTTCTGTCCTCTCTTAAAATGTGTCCTCCTACATGCCCTCCTTTTTGATATTTGAAGACTAATCTGTAATTCTCCGTATTTGATCGATGCCAATCCGATCTGTTGTGTGTGAGGTGACATATTTGTACTTGACATGACGATTTGTCAAGGTTTGGTACAGTGCAGCGAGATGCGATTATGAGACGCATGCGCTCCACACAGAATTGTTTTGAAAGAGTGCGCCACACACAAGAGTGCACCGTGCGCAAGTAGCTTTGTTTATTTTCTTCAATTTATTTGTGTCCTTTTTCTAATTTTAAAAAAGTTGGTCACCTTAGGATTTGGAATCACAAATGTAAAAGTGAAAGTCTTCTTGGGCATGACTATTCCAAGAAAAACAATAAACATGCAAACAGAAGAAATGAAAGCTAAGTAAGAGATGCCACTTTGCAGATCAGTACATAAAGGTCACCCTCCAGGCCCTGCTCATAATAGGTTCAAGAATTCCTGTTGTATTTAAGAACTCATCTCTGCAGTTCTTCTGCAAGAAAAATTGTTGCACATCATGCAAGATAACCCAAAACAGAGGTTCTTTTGCTGAACTGCCATGTTTGCATGAAATGATGATACTGGCTCTGTGAAAGTGCCCTCTTTCAATAAATGGTGTTATACTATGGAGTAGTAATTATAATATTGGATTGCAAAATGGGAGAGGGGGATAATTCAAATCTCCATTGAACTTCAAAGCCTGCTAAGTGAGTTGAGGTCTGAGCCGGTTACATTGTCTTGTCTAACCTTTTTCAGATGGTGGTTCTAAAAATAGAAGCATGAACGCTGGAAAAAAAACACCAAGTCATTGCTTTTTCCTCTTTGTGGAGAAAATGCAAAATACTAGACAGCCTGTGACCTACTGGGTCATCATTTCAGACATTGCTTTATCTAAACAGAGAAACAGAACAACCTTGGGGTCGGGCAATAATGCATTGTGTGTGAGACTGACTTCCAACTTTCCTTGTGACAAGTTGGCAGGAAGCTTTTGTCAACTTTCAAACCCACAGGGAGAATGGGTCCTGCCACAATTTTGCCAAATTCTTGAAGTACACAGTGCTGTCATCACTTCAGAAGACTTCCTGCTGTCCCCTCTTGGCTTGTGGGAAGGTGGCAGGGAACAATTTTCTTTTCATATTTTTCTTCCTTTTTTAAAAGTACACTATTTTTTTTTGTTATGGTTGAATGTTTTTGTTTTATTTCATTTTGTTTGTTTTACTGTTTTGTATTTTATTTTCTACAATAAATCAATACATTTAAATTAAAAAAAATAACAGGCTGTAGTTTCCCCTTCCCTCATGATCCTCAGCAGAGCCCCAGTAAAATCTCCTCAACTGGCCTGCAGAACTGCCTGTCTTTTTGCTAGGAGAAGAAGTGAGCCGCTAACTGTGAAGAAAACTGCATCCCTGCTTCACATTTCAGCATGTCCCCAAGTATCACAGGGAGGAAGAGGGCTCACTGATCAATTGCCAGCACCCTCCAGCCAGCCTACCTCACCGGCAGGCATCCAATTTACTCCCTCAATCGTCCCTCACCACCCACCACTATCAAGAGATTTCAAATTTTAACCTTGCTTTCTAAACAGCAATAGCTACTCATCTCTCAGGCCTTTCTACCAGCTGATTGGACACAGGGGCCAGAGGTAGATGGGAAAAATTGTTGTGTCCGCGAAATGATGCCAGGAGTCGGTGACTTCAAATCATGCTCTTTTATTTAAAGTAGGAACCGAACTGGCTCTTCGCAAAAGGTTCGCGGCTTTTATTCTTTCAGCCATGGCAGCCGCGGCCAATGGCACCGCTTTGAATCTCCCGCGATTCGAATGGACCAATCGCGGGAGATTCTTAGCGAGCCAATCGGCGTGGCTCGCCTGACCAATCAGAGTGCCCCACACTTTGGCCAATCAAAGCGTGGGGATCTCAAGAATGCTAATTAGGGACAGAACACCCCTCCCCTCTTGGTTCAGTCCTTACGTCGCGTAGTCACGTAGGTAGGCGGGGCTCCGTCTGAGCCTACTGGACCTGCGCAGCTCAGTCGTAGGTTGGATCCCGGCCGGTTCGGTCGGGATCTCTGCTGCTCCTGATGCCATCGTGGGAACCGGCTGGTCGGTCGGGCCGGGCCGCTCTCCGTAGCTCCCTCCTGGGCCTCCCGGGTTGGTTGAGCTGCGGGTTTCGCCGCTCCCGCTCGGTCTTTCTGGGTCGGTCGAGCTGGCCTGGCTGTTTCTTCCTGGCGAGGGGTCGTGATGGCTGCTTTCCGGTAAGTATGGCTGGTTTATTCTTCTTTGGTTTTGGTCCCCTGGGTATTCCCTCCCCCCTTGGTTTGTGTTGTGGGGGTTGGTTTCGCCTGTTTGTGCGTCGGTGGTCTCTTGGTTGGCAGTCCTCGACCTTAATTGGTCGATGTGGCGTTTCCACGCTCGTCCGTCTGCTGTTTTTAGCCGGTACGAGTGTGGGCCTGTTATTTGTGTGATGATGGCCGGTATCCATAGTGGGTCTCCCGTCAGGTTTCTTGCGTATACGGGGTCGCCTGGTGCGAAAGTTCGGTGTTTGCTGTTTGAGTCTGGGGGCTTCTCTGGGTTATACATGGGGTGTAACCTGTCGAGTGGGGACCTTAATTTCCTCCCCATTAATAGTTCGGCTGGGCTCTTATTCGTTGTGGTATTTGGGGTTATGTGTTGGGTGAAGAGTAGTTTGTTTATTTTCTCCTGGATCTCCCCGTGGTCTATTTTCCGGATGGTTTTCTTAGTGAATTGCACCATCCGTTCCGCCCTACCGTTCGCCGCCGGGTGCGCCGGTGCTGTCAGCGTGTGGCAGATGCCCCTTTCCGCAAGGAATTTTTCGAATTCCAGCGAGATGAATTGGAGCCCGTTGTCGGAAACGATGACGTCTGGGAGGCCGTGCGTTGCAAAGAGTTTGCAGAGCTCCTTGATCACGGCCTCCATGGTTGTTGTCTTCATGTTGCTTACCTCCAGCCAGTTGGAGTAAGCATCTACTGTTATAAGGAAGGTGTGTCCTTTTGTGGGCCCAGCGAAGTCTATGTGAATCCTAGACCAAGGTCCCCTTGGGGTTTCCCACTCTAGGACGGGTGCTGTGGGTGGGCTTGGCCTAGTTTCCTGGCATCGTTGGCACCTTGCTACCCAGGTCTCAATTTGTTTGTCCATCCCTGGCCACCAAGCATAACTTCTGGCCAGGGCTTTAGTCCTAACGATGCCAGGGTGCCCCTCGTGTAGCAGTTCCAGAACCTTCCCTTGTAGCTTTTCTGGAATGACCACCCTATCCCCCCATAGTATGCACCCTTTTAATAATGAGAGTTCCGTTTGGCGGTTTCGGAATGTTTTGACGGACTCGTCGTTGTCCCTTTCCGGCCACCCTTTCTCTACCCAATGCAACACCCGCACCAGACGTTTGTCTTTATTAGTCTCTCGGGCAATGTCTGATGCGGTTATGGGCAGGTTGGGTAGAGTCTCTATGCTGAGGGTGGTCGTCGTGGGTGCTGGGTCGGTGTCAGGTTCCGGTAGCGGCGAGCGGCTTAAGGCGTCTGCATGGGAGATCGTCTTACCCGGTCTGTGTATGAGTCCGTAGTTGTAGGCTACCAGGAACTCGGACCACCTTGTCATTCGGGGAGACAGAATGTTCGGGGTGGCCCGGTTTCCTGCAAGGATTCCCAGAAGCGACTTGTGGTCGGTTATGATGGTGAATGTCCGGCCGTAGAGATACTCGTGGATTCTCTTTACGGCGGCAACGATAGCCAGAGCCTCTTTGTCCAGCTGGCTATAGTTCCGCTCCGGTCTGGTGAGGGTCCTTGAAAAGAACGCGATGGGCGCTTCTTTTCCATCGGGGAGGGTATGGCTGAGGACAGCGCCGACGCCGAAAGGTGATGCGTCGCATGTGACGGCCAGAGGTAGGGTCTCGTTATACTGTATAAGAACGGCGTCCGAAGTGAGGAGGTCCTTTGTTCTCTGGAAGGTGGCTTGCTCGCGTTTCCCCCAAGTCCAGGTCGCCGCCTTGTCCAGGAGCCTATGCAAGGGCTCCGCCACCGTCGCCTTTTGGGGCAGGAAAACATTGTAAAAGTTAAGTAGCCCCAGAAATGCCTGTAGTTCCGTCTTCGACTTGGGTGTGGGGGCTTCTTTGATGGCCTTGACTTTTTGGTTTGTGGGGTGAATGCCATGACGGTCTAGGAGGTATCCTAGGAATTCTACCCGTTCCATGTATAATTGGCATTTCTCCCTCTTGACTTTGAGCCCGGTCTCTTTGAATTTGGTTAGGACCTCCCTTAGGCGACCCTCTAGTTCGGCTTGGTTGGTTGCCGACACTAGGACGTCGTCGAAGTAAGGTACCACCCCCTTGATGCCTTGCAATAGTCTTTCCATTAGGCTTTGGAATATTCCCGGTGCCACGCTGACTCCGAATTGGAGTCGGTTGCATTTAAATGCTCCCCGGTGGGTGACTATGGTTTGCGCTTCTGCTGTTTGCTCGTCGACTGGCAACTGTTGGTATGCCTGGGCGAAGTCGAGCTTGGCGAAAATCTTGTCCCCTCCCAGTGAGTGCAGTAGGTGTTGCACTACTGGGACAGGGTAGGCGCTTTGTTGTAGCGCGCCATTTAGGGTGGCCTTATAGTCCCCACAGATCCTCACCGACCCATCGGGCTTGATCGGGGTGACTATGGGGGTCTCCCACCGAGTGTGGTCTATGGGCTGTAGGACCCCTTGCTTGACGAGCTTGTCAATTTGCTTGTCTATCTTGGGTTTAAGTGCGAATGGCACCCGCCTTGGTTTCAGGTGTTTGGGGGGGACGTTTGGGTCTAGGCTGAATGATATAAGGGGCCCTCGGTACTTGCCTAGGTTTCCGTTGAAGACCTCTTGGAATTCCTGGGCCAGTTGCTGTTCCCAGCTGTCGTCGGTGACGTGGTCGACTCCCGGGACTGCGATGCCGAGCGAGGCGAACCATTGCAGTCCCAGTCGGCTTGGGTGGTCGCGGTCGACGATTGTCAGGGGAAGCCTTTCGGTGTGCCCTTTATATGTGATGTTGAAGTGTTTGGTTCCGACTTCCAGGATGCGGTTTCCCTGGTAGTCCCTTATGATGAGTCTCTGGCTGTCTAGGTTCCTCCTTTGGATGGTAGGCACCAAGCGCTTTATTTCATGCCATGCTATCATGGAGAGGTAGGACCCGGAGTCCACCTCCATTTTGCATGGCTGGCCCTCGATGCCTACCTCCACGTGGACCTTCCGGGCGTCATTGGTTATGGCGTGGCCGATGGTGACCGTCTGATGGGTCTCCTCTCTTCGCCGGTTATCGCTGCCTCGCAGGGATCGTCCGTTCCGGTCCCATCTGTTGTCCGAGGGGCGATCTCTGGTCCGGGGTGGTGTGCTCTCTCTCCTCCGGTCGCTCTGGTCCCATCGTGCCGGGCTGCGGTTCTTTTTTAGGCGGCAGACTCGGGCGATGTGTCCCTTCTTGTCGCAATGCCGGCAGATCGATTCGAAAAACCAGCATTCCGACCTGGGGTGGTCGCCGCCGCAACCGGCACAGTTGGTCCTCGACTTACGACCCCGCCGGTTCCATGGGTCGCGGCCTGTCTGGAGGCGATGGATGTCCTCCTCGTCATCGGAAGTGCCCGATGCCGAGTGGAAGTCGCCCTGGTGGGTGGTCGTCTCGGGTTGGGCCTTGGCCGACCTCGCAGGATTGTTGTTTCCACTGCAGTCCCCAGCGTTCGGTTTGCGCATGCGGTCGGCGGAGGTTCGGGTTGCTTCGGCGGCTGCGGCTGCGGTGAGGGTGTCTGCTAGGCTGATGTTGCCCTTGGCCATCAGCCGGCTCTGGAGGACGGGGTCCCACAAACCGAGCACGATTCTGTCTCGCAGGGCGTCGTTCAGGTTGTCGAATTCGCAGAGCCCCCCTAGGTGTTGTAGTTCGGCGACGAAGTCGCTGAAACTCTCACCCGACCGTTGGTCCCGATGGTAGAACTCGTTGCGTCGGATCAGGATGGGTACCTCTGGAGCGTAGTGCCACCGAAGTATTGGCTCGAGGACATCCCAGTCCATCGCGGTCGCATCGGTGGGTTTGGCAAGCGCCTTGGCCATCTTGAAGACCTCAGTCCCACAGTGGGTCAGGAAGACGGCGCGCTTCATGGGGCCGGTGGCGTCCTTCAGGTCGCTGCACTCGAGGAACATGCGGAATCGGTTGGAGTACGATTCCCAGTCCTCGGTGGCGGGGTTGAAGGGTGCGGGGGGTGCGATTTTCGCCATTGTGGTGGTTCGTCTGGCTTCCGTCGGACACGTGGTTCGGTTCAGGGTCTGGATCCCATCCTCGTCGCCAGTGTTGTGTCCGCGAAATGATGCCAGGAGTCGGTGACTTCAAATCATGCTCTTTTATTTAAAGTAGGAACCGAACTGGCTCTTCGCAAAAGGTTCGCGGCTTTTATTCTTTCAGCCGCGGCGGCCGCGGCCAATGGCACCGCTTTGAATCTCCCGCGATTTGAATGGACCAATCGCGGGAGATTCTTAGCGAGCCAATCGGCGCGGCTCACCTGACCAATCAGAGTGCCCCGCGCTTTTGCCAATCAAAGCGCGGGGATCTCAAGAATGCTAATTAGGGACAGAACAAAAATGTTGGGGATATGCCTATGAGAATTATATGAACTTGGTTAATTGCAGCCATGTGGCAAGGTGGTAGCATGGATCCAAATTTTGGACACATTCTGTAAATTAACCCTCACATCCCAGACATAAACTATTTCAACTCTCAAAACGACACAATAGAACTCTGCATACCAGAACAACTAGACACAAGAACAATTTTTTTCCCCAAAGCCATCACTCTGCTAAACAAATAATTCCCTCAACACTGTCCAACTTTTTACAAAGTCTGCATTACTATTACCATTAATCTTTTCATCACTCCTTACCACCCATCCAGGGTGGGATTCAAATTTTTAACAACTGGTTCTCTGGGCGTGGCTCAGGTAGTAGGTGTGGCTTGGTGGTCATGTGACTGGGTAGACATGGCTTGGTGGTCATGTTATTGGCTGAGCGTGGCCAACTCAATATCACGCACATTGAGGCACGCATCTCCTCGCCTAGCCTCTCATGACTGTGGGGATGCTGCAACAGTCGTAAATATGAAAAATTGTCATAAGTCACTTTTTTCAGTGCCATTGTAACTTTGAATGGTCATTCCATACAAGCAAAGTACCAGAAAAGGAGGGGAAAATACTCCAGAGACATTCCTGAGACAGGAAGTCTAGTCCTGCCAAGAATGTAATAAGGGTTAACGGAGAGGCAATTTCTGTAAGCAACACCAGAATGTTTCCTTCCTACCTTCCTTACAGGATTAGGCCAGTAATTTCTTCTAACAACTGGTTCTCCAAACTGCTTAGAATGTTAAGAACTGGTTCTAACGAATAGGTGCAAACTGGTAGAATCCCACCCCTGTACCCATCCCCTCCCACTTGTGACTGTATGACTGTACCTGTCGCTTGTATCCTTATGATCTATAGACTGTTTCCTAGTATGATTTGATTGTTTTTTGTACCCTATGTCTATTATTAAGGTGTTGTACCTTATGATTCTTGACTCTTGATGAATGTATTTTTTCTTTTATGTATACTAAGAGCATTTGCACCAAGACAAATTCCTTTTGTGTATTCTATTCTATTCTATTCTATTCTATTGAGATACCTTGCTTCAAAATTATTGGCCTATGATGCACAATTTCACCCAACTAAACATTACAAATATTCTAGCAGTTACAACAGTTATAATAATATATAGATTGTCAGAATGACTTCAGTGATTACCAATTGAGTGTCTATGGCATGAACCACAGGAAAAAGAAAAAACACTTAGGCATTCTAAATAATAGCACAAAAGAAAAAATGGTCATGGAACTGACTAGAAAGACAGTCTTGAAATATTGAAATTAATTTAACCTGGCATTCAAGAACTTGTGCTGAAGGGTGAATTAGGTTGAAACACAGGGAAACCATGTGCATGATGGTATCAAATGTCATTTGTATACAAGTGGAAAATTACTAAGAAAATCAAATGCAGGCACATTTGATTTCTGAGGATAAAACTTCTAAAAAATGAAGATAAAAATAAGTTTGAAAGAGAAATAAATTATTAAAAGAAATAGCTGGTTAGAGAGATTGTGAGACTTTGGGAAGCCAGCCACTTGTTCACTGTAGGAAAGTGAACAAATTTGTATTTAGCTGATAAAAACTTTGTATTTATCTTTAGTGCCAAATATGTAATATAAAATTGTGCCTGAACTGACTTTCAAGAATACACTCAGCCAAATAAGAGTGAAAATATGAAGTTTCAGACTTACTGATCTAAAGCAAGGCATTGTCCAAATAATATTCAACTAAAAGTTCTCTATCATACTGAGCAACTATACACTAATTAAAGTTACTGTTTTCCTTTTCTGTAACAGATGCTCCAGTTTTTCTACTTATTCTCATGGTCCTTGAGAGTTTCTTTCACATTTTTGTTAATGTTCCCTGGCATATTCTGTTTCCAGATCAACTAATTTTGTATATCCCTATCTATTACACTTCCTGCTATTTGTCTGCAGATTCTCTGACTAATTTGAAAAAAGTCCAATGAGAAATTACTTTTTGATGTCTTTCCCCAGGCTTTTCATGAAGCTACAGAAGTGACTTCTGTAAGAAGAAGAAACAGACCCGGGTAGAGATGATTGCACAGAAAGACTTTTAAAAATTCACACATATCCTCTGGCCACTTCAGAACTCAGCAAATGCAAAAAACTTCACACCTCTTGTGAAATTTGAAACATTTATAAAATTAGTAAAGTGCATTTACTTCCAGCAACTTGAATGAGATATGATAGGACATCAAGCAAGATCATTTTCATGTAAGTCCTAAAAGAACTCAAATAGAGAACTGATGATCATCTGAAAAATGTAACAAAACCCTCACTTACTGAATCAGAGGACTAGAAAGGTGTTTTTAAGATTTTTTTTTCTAGCTATACAAGGAAAGCATCATAAAAGAAAAGTTTGCTAAATAAATATAAGAACAAGTGCTGCTGAGGAAAACATTAACATGGCTTCTCCAAAAATATGTTTCTCCCGCTGATCTTTTAAAGTAGAACAGCAAATTTAAGACCTGCAGTAATCTAGTCAGTGTTAGCCTGAATTTCAAAAAGTTCTGAGCAACATTAACAATTCCAGCAAATAGTAATAGAATTTTTGGTAAAAAGCAAAAAAGGATTTCTACCCAGGAAACAATGCAAAGAAGACTTCTCTCCTCCTTGCTAACTGTATTGGCCCTTAGTCTGTTTGATGTAATTTGATGTATTAACAAGCTATCTGGTGTTAGGAATTATCAGTGTGATTGATAAAATGAACAAGGCATGACATTAAAAAAAGCCACCCAGACTTAAAAAATAAGCATGAAAATGGCTGATGCCATAGTCAAAACTATGGAGATTGGAGCAAAAGCAAAATGTCTAGTCTTCCCTACTCTAAGTGAACAGTAACAGATAAGGAAAGTGGTCTTAAGGTGCTTGATGGACATTCGGTTCAGCTCTTTACAATGGCAGGCTTCACCTTGCAGATCATTTGCAAAAGAACAGAAACAAAACTGCCACTATTGTATTGCCTGTTTATAGATTTGTGATATGACATCTTAGAAATCTGGGTACAGTTGTCATTGTACCTGAAAAAAAAAAGAACTGGAAAAAGCAATCCACATGATTAAGGGACTGGAAAGGTTTAGAAACTGTTTAAAGAGCATAAGAGTGGAGAGGGATGGAAGTGAATACAATTGCGCACTGTGTGGAAAAAGAAATCAGGAGATTTTCCTTTTCTCTCAAAATTCTCAGATCCTGGATCATCCAGTGAAGCTGAATGTTAGTGTTGGTGGGGTTAGAATACATAAAATATTTCTTCTCACAATAATGTGTGGAATGTGTTAGTACCAGAAGTCATGACAGCTACCAACTTTGATCACTTTAAAAGAGGATTAAACATATTCATGGAGGTTAAGGATAGCTATGATTTCAAATCATGTTGAGTGTACATTGCCCACAATATTAGAAAGAGTAAAACTGTTTATAATATTTGTAGGAAATGCAACAGAAGCTTTCTGTTCTGTTCTCATTTCGCTTGTAGCTCAGCAGTGGTAACTAGTTGGTTACTGTATGGGACTTTGGTTCTCATCAAACACAGCTCTTTTGATATAAATGCTGATTTGCTATCTGAAAACGGATATATCACAGAAGTCCCCTGTGCATCATGCCTGGCCACATACATTGGACAGACCAATAGAAGAATAAGTACCCGCCTGGATGAACACAAAAATGCAGTCAAAAAGCTGGAACACACTTCCTCACTAGTCCAACACATGGAAGCCACAGGTCATAACATCAACTTCAATGGCACCAAAACCCTAGCCACTATAGAAAATCCCAGCCACAGAATCATCAGAGAAGCCATAGAGATTGAAAACAGACCAGAAAGCATGAACAGAAGAGATGATTCCACCAGGCTGTCAATCATTTGGAAGCCTGCACTCACAAACAAAAAAATCTTCACACCACAAGCCAGGCAAACACCTGAGCACAAACAGATCACCCCTAATACCTCCAGCTCAAACACACCCCAACCAGGCACCCAGATGAAACCCAGCTTCCTAACTAATGATAGCCGTCCATTTACCCGAAGCCAAGCTGCACTAAAGGCCTTCTGCGGTATCTGCTATCCCGCATCAGATGGGCGGCTCATGATAGAGAGCGAAGGAGAGAGAAACGACAGGAAGCGAGGTTTCCTCGGGATGAGCGCGCCCCAAATGTCTTGGCACACGCTCTTTTATTGTGCTTTTTTACAAGAAAATGATTTAATCAAAGCTCAAGTCAAACATGATAATCTCATCAGGATGTGCATGTTTACAAAGCTGCATACCGGACAGATCATTTACAGTGTGGATAAGCTTATTAACAACCGTCTAGCTCCTTGTCCCTTGTACGTGCCTTGCAAAGGTCCACTGAAGAGACAGAAGTTAATGATTACAAGTGAATGATACAATGTTGCAAACACATGAATGATACATAGTTGCAATGATACATAGTTGCAAACACATGAATGATACATAGTTACAACAGCCTTCAATAAAGTAACACAATGCTGCCAGCCAATCAAGATACAAAAAGAGCCAAAAAAAAAAAAAAAAGACAGAAGATATCAGAAAAACCAATCAAGCAGAACACAGCAAACTCCAAGACCAATAAACACAGACCAAGACTCCCAACCAACCAGGAGGAAGAAAAAACCATTCTGGCACAGCACTAGGCTGCCCCAAATTTAAATCTGAAACCACTGTAAAAGTCTGACTCACAGATGAACACTATACAGAAGCCTGATGATGGCAGATGGGATTCTGCTGAAACGTTGCTACAGCTTTAAAAGCACAACTATTATGACGTGGGAAAATACCTGAAATAAGCTGAATGCCATACATACATACATACATACATACATACATACATACATACATACATATATATATTTCATATATGCCAAAAATGATGTTTTGTTTCAGATAATACTTGTTTTGACAACTAATAGTGACAGAAGGATATATCTAAATCTGGGTGTCGGGAAGAAACATGAGTTAAGCAAGTATAAGGTGTTGTAACTATGTATCATTGCAACTATGTATCATTCATGTGTTTGCAACGATGTATCATTCATGTGTAATCATTAACTTCTGTCTCTTCAATGACCTTTGCAAGGCACGTACAAGGGACAAGGAGCTAGACGGTTGTTAATAAGCTTATCCACATTGTAAATGATCTGTCTGGTATGTAGCTTTGTAAACATGCACATCCTGATGGGATTATCATGTTTGACTTGAGCTTTGATTAAATCATTTTCTTGTAAAAAAGCACAATAAAAGAGCGTGTGCCAAGACATTTGGGGCGCGCTCATCCCGAGGAAACTTCGCCTCCTGTCGTTTCTCTCTCCTTCGCTCCCTATCATGAGCCGCCCATCTGATGCGGGATAGCAGATACCGCAATAAGGTATTAAAAAATGCAAAAGAAAGACGATGATTGGGTTCACCTTATTTGAAATTGTATTTTGCAGCTTGTTGTTTTGTTTGAATGAAAGACCATTCTTTCATCTGCTGCTGAGAAATAGAAGGCTTTTGGAATTAGAAAGATATGACCTGAGACTTGGATGGCATGGATATTCATGGTACAATAAAGTCATGGTTAATGCGGATTTTAAAAATCATTATATTAGAGATACTATCTTGAGAGTATTAAATATAAACACAGGTTTTACACAAAAACATCTTTGTAGCTTTCTGCACAAGAAACATTTTATAGACAAGAAGTAATAGGCAAACACAAATGGGTAACTTACAGTGAGATATTAAAATTTTGTCAATGGAATATAAAATAAAATCATGAGAAGAAATAATGGCAGAGGTATATAGTTGTCAATGGTACTCTTATATACGATTATTAGATATTAAAAGTAGACAAACAAATGTATAATTTTGAACATTGTTAAGACTGAGTTTGAAATAGAAATGTGCAGCAGTGATGAACTGTAATTTCTAAATGTATAAACCTTTACTGAAATTTGAAACAGAAGAATAAGTGCAAGAGTGTATGATACAGTGAGCTAAAACCTCAGTTTAATTTTATTTTATCCAGATGGAACAATGGAAAAATATGTGATTGAAAGAATTAAAATTTAAATCATGTTATCATCTTAAAGATAATTTTTATTAAACGAACTATTGTTGGTATGTATACATAACCAGAGAAACTATCTAGAATGTATAAAGACACTTCAAATGTATGTTGGAAATGTGAACAAGAAGGGGGCACTTTATCATGTTTAACAGATGTTTTAAATAGCTATAAATTTGAATTCAAATACATTAGAAGATAGTAAAGATTAATGTACAATTAGGACCAGAGGTTTTTCTTTTGGGATTGATGGACAAGCAATGGAAAAAAAATTATAGGAATTTGTTTCAATACAAGGCAGCTGTGGAAAGATCATTGCATGCACAAAGATGAAAAGAGTTGGCATTACCCACAATGCAGGAATGGTTGGTGAGCTGGTGATGGAACTTGTTAAGATGGTCATACTGACTTCTTTGATTAGAGAAAAGACAATATATATGTTTATTATTGACCGGAAACTCCATATAGGCTTTTGGGGTAAAACAGAAGAAAAGAAACATATGATTTATGGTTTTGATTATAGCATAGATTATAGAAAGAAGAGTTATGTTATAACCATATAGGAAGAGGTGAAACTCGAAAAATTAGAATATTGTGCAAAAGTTCATATATTTTAGTAATGCAACTTAAAAGGTGAAACTAATATATGAGATAGATTCATTACATACAAAGCAAGATAGTTCAAGCCATGATTTGTCATAATTGTGATGATCATGGCTTACAGCTCATGAAAATCCCAAATCCACAATCTCAGAAAATTAGAATATTACATGCAATCAATAAAACAAGGATTGTACATAGAACAATATCAGATCTCTGAAAAGTATAAGCATGCATATGTACTCAGTACTTGGTTTGTGCCCATTTTGCAGCAATTACTGCCTCAATGCTGTGTGGTATGGAAGCTATCAGCCTTTGGCACTGCTGAGGTGTTATGGAAAACCAGGATGCTTCAATAGCGGCCCTCAGCTCTTCTGCATTGTTTGGTCTCAGTCTCTCATCTTTCTCTCGGCAATGCCCCATAGATTCTCTAAGGGGTTCAGGTCAGGTGAGTTTGCTGGCCAATCAAGCACAGTAATCCCACGGTCATTGAACCAGGTTTTGGTGCTTTTGGCAGTGTGGGCAGGTGCCACGTCCTGCTGGAAAATGAAGTCAGCATCCCCATAAAGCTCCTCTGTGGAAGGAAGCATGAAGTACTCCAAAATCTCCTGTAGACGGCTGCGTTGACCCTGGACTTAATGAAGCACAATGGACCAACACCAGCAGATGACATGGCTCCTCAAATCAACACAGACTGTGGAAACTTCACACTGGACTTCAAGCATCTTGCAGTGTGTACGTCTCCATTCTTCCTCCAGACTCTGGCTCCTTGGTTTCCAAATGAGATGCAAAAGTTGCTCTCATCAAAAAAGAGGACTTTGGACCACGGAGCAACAGATCAGGTCTGTTTTTCTTTAGCCCAGGTAAGACACTTCAGACGTTGTTTGTTATTCAGGAGTGGCTTGATAAGAGGAACACGACATTTGAAGCCCATGCCCAGGATTTGTCTCTGTGTGCTGGCTCTTGTTGTACTGACTCCAGCCTCAGTCCACTCCTTGTGAAAGTCCCCAACACTTTTGAATGGCCTTTTCCTCACAATCCCCTACAGGCTGCGGTCATCCCTGCTACTTGTGCACCTTTTTCTTCCACACTTTTCCCTTCCACATAACTTTCTATTAATGTGCTTTGATACAGCACTTTGGGAACATCCAACTTCTTTTGCAATTACCTTTTGAGGCTTTCCCTCCTTATGGAGGGTGTCAATGATGGTTTTCTGCACAACTGTCAGGTCAGCAATCTTTCCTATGATTGTGATTCCTACTGAACCAGACTGAGAGACCATTTAAAGGCTCAGGAACTCTTTGCAGGTGTTATGGCTTAATTAGCTGATTAGAGTGGGGCACTTTGAGCCTAGAATATTGAACCTTTTCACAATATTTTAATTTTCTGAGATTGTGGATTTGGGGTTTTCATGAGCTGTAAGCCATAATCATCTCAATTATGATACATCATGGCTTGAAGTATCTTGCTTTGTATGTAATGAGACTATCTCATATATTAGTTTCACCTTTTAAGTTGCATAACTGAAATAAATGAACTTTTGCACGATATTCTAATTTTTCGAGTTTCACCTGTATATTTATAGTGAATATAAAGAAGATTGGAAGCTACTTAGTTATCTTTTTTCCTTCCTTTTTTGCCTTATTTCCTCTTCCTTGCAGTTTTAGTTTTCTCTTTGATTTATTTTTTCTTACTTTATGTTGGTTTGTATTATTCTTCCTTTACATTTCTTAAAATAAAAATTATATTTAAAAAGGTAATGTTAATGTATTATGCTTCTGTAGACTAGATTGGCATTGTTCAGCTTCCTGATTAGACAAATAGTTTGGAAAAAAAAGGCTCCAAAGTATTGATTTTTAAATGAAAGGCTCACTCTATCACTACAGTACCCTCAGGCTCTTGCAAGTTTTTGCCTTCATATTCTGTTTTGTGCTTAACTGATTGATCAAGGAAGGAAATCAAATCAAAACAACACAAAGAAAGTGTCAATATTGCTTTTAAATGTTTAAATCCCTAACCTTTCTGTGGGTTCAAAAAAATATTTCCTGCATTACTCCATAGACTTTTTTAACTCTCAATTATAACTTACCCCAAACCCAAGTGCCTTTCCAAGTTGGAAACTGTTTATTTTAGATGTACCTGATAAGACAGGCTTGGCTAGTTTTATATGGTGTGAAAAGAAACAAGACTATTTTTTCCAATAGAAGAGCACTGATGTTATCTAATTGGGTAATGAAACATTGGCAAATGAACAATCAAGCTCAGAGAATACCAAAGATGCCAATTTTACGAGCATCTTTTCAAAAGGTTCCCAAGCAATGATTCTGAAAATTCTGGAATCAAAATTTGAGGAAATCTGGAACAAATTTCAGTGTTGCAGTGGCCAAGCAAGTCATGGTGGAGACCATATCCTGCTTTTCCAAGCAGGGAGGCAGGTACTAAGTCTCAGTCTCCTTCAATGTAATATGTAAGTCCATTAGTTCTCCTTAGGATCTTTTGGTATGAGGACTGGAAGATACTGTGGCTTTTATCTTCTCGGCTTTTTGGTGTCTTTTTTCTCAATGCCCCAGATACATATTAGCTCCAGTATTTGGAGATAAGATATGGTGATAAGCAAGAGTTTACTAAGATTCTAAATAAAGGTTAAACAAAAATATGATAGAAGAAGAGCAAGTTGTTCTTCTATTAAAAAAACAAACTATCTCTGTACCAAGGTTTTGATGCTGAATGCTAATTCAGCAGCGGATATCTCTGCCCATCAATACAGGTTGGGTCTGTACAGTACAACCCAATATTTCAGAAGAAGAAGGAGAAGGAGAAGGAGGAGGAGAGTTTTAGTTCCTATCTCCCGATCAAAATTGCGTTTGAGCAGACCAGATTCGCGATGCCCGGCCATCCGCTCAGGGGGAAAAAAAAAGTAAGCCGAAGAAGGTAATCAGCTCGGTTTGAGCGCCGGCTTCTTCTTCGCGCGCCCTGAATTCGCCTCTCTCCGCCACCTGCGCTCTGCATATGCCTCCGAGATGCAGACCCCCTTCGGGCACGGCAGGTTTCCCAAAGGCTAACAGCCCATCCTCTCAGTAACCCGGCTGCCGACGGAGGGCAGCCGGTTGCGAGCACAGTGGAGGGGGGCGGAGGGAGGGGAGAGGGAGCCCGCCTCCTCCTCCTCCGAGGTTGGACGGCGGTAGTGGCTCTGCAGGAGGCAGCGGCGGTATCATTTCGGGACTGGGCGGCTGCTCGGTGGCTTATCTCCCACCCGCTACTGGAAGGGCCCGGGCATGTCCCCAGCCGAGAGGTAGTTCCTTCGCTGCTGCCGCCGCCGCCGCCGCGCCCCCGTGCGCCCGCTTTCCTCGGTTCGCTCCCGCATCATGCTTCGGCAGAGCCGCCGGGGGTTGCTGGTGCTGCTGCCGTTCTTCGCGCTCCGCGGCGCAAACCCAGAAAGGCGCCCGGCTGCTCCGGAGCAGTTGAGCTCTTTTCTTTCTTTACCGGTTGTTCCGCTTCCAGCGCACTAACGATGAGGCGGCACCGGTACTTGCTGGAGCACGGCGCTGCGGACGCCCCGGCCGAGGCTGAGGGCGAAGGCTGCGGGGGCCCCGAGGGCTCTAAACGGGGCCCTCTGTGCCTGTGCTGCTGCCGCCGCCGCCCCCACCGCGACTGGCTCTACGAGTCGTACTATTGCATGAGCCAACAACACCCGCTGCTTGTCTTCCTGCTGCTCATCGTGATTGGCGCCTGCCTCGCTTTGCTCGCCGTCTTCTTTTTCGCCTCCGGGCTGGTAAGTTGCCTGTCGCTTGGAGTGGCGCTCTTTGGCGGACAAAGAAATCTGCCGCTACCTCGAGGAAGCGTCCCCTGCCCTTCAGAGTCCCAGACAGACTTGCGGGAAGTCGCCTTCCGCTTCGCTCTTAAGAGCTGCGGAGTTCTTGCTCCGAGAACTAGTACCGGACCCCGCGGTCTGGCTCAGCTTTGGTCCTCCAGGCCTCCCTCAGGATTCACCCCACTAGAGTTTTGCAGAGAAAGGGAGCTTAAGGCATCGCCCTCGATTTGCTTTAACATGTGGCCCCGAGCACTGGCTTCACAGGGTTGTTTTTCAAGCCCTTCGAAACTTTTAAATACAGAGTTTTGTGTACATTTCCCACTGTCCTCAAATATTAAGAAATCAAGTGACCATCTTATTTGATTCTAAAAAAGGATTGGTTGTGAATTGGTTATGCCATCCTTGTCATTATTTCAGTTATTGTCTAAAGCTCCGTGTTGTATAATACTGAAAACATTTTTCAGCTACTGTATTATATATCACATCTATGGAAAGCCTCTGGTTTTCAGAATGTTAAGGATATGGTGGCAAATGCTAAGGTGCCATTATATACCGTAATTGTATTAATTTTTTAAATATCTGGATCCAAAACCAGTTAATATATTTGAGGGAAATGCAGTTATCCCTGGGATTACTTAAGTCCAATTTCATTCAATATTTTTTCACACTTTGAAAAGTTTCTACAGTACTCTCTTTTAATGGCATTACTTTTGTATTAGAAGCACTCATTCTTCCAAACATATCCAGGTCTGAATTTATTATTTGTACTCCAGAATCTGCCCTCTTTCTCCCTTTTTCATTTTTATATCTGATTTCTGCACAAGGGCTACAATCAATTGCAGAGTTATTGCTGAGCTTTCACAAGATTTTGTCTCTCTTTAAAGCAAGGACTGGCTTCCATGCCCTGCAATCTTTTAACTTCGAGCTTTTGTTTTTCAAACTGATTTTCACTGCAGCCTCCTTTTGATTTGCAAGCCAATATTATTTGATGTAATTGCCTCTATAACTTTTACAGTTCCTGTAAATAAAAGAGGCCATGCAGTTATTTTCAAGGATAATTATGTGGTTCTTTTACTGTGCTTGGTTCTGTTAGTTGCCAGGTTTTTTTACTGGAATTTACACATACCAATGATTTGGTCATCGGCCTGGCTCCTTGGAAATAAGTCTCACAGATTTCAGTGAAGTTCACAGCCAAGTAACTGCTTAGGCTCTCAGTCCAAATTTAATTCTTATAATTCATTTGCTTGGTTTCTCTCCTGCTGACAGATTAACCTTGTTGGCATTTGTTGTCTAAGTGACAAGAGTTTGAAAGCTACACAAATTTCTGGTATCCACTTTTAAAAATGTTTTTGTCCCAAAGGTGTTAAAAAAGCCATCTCTCTGTTTTCTCCGTATATAAGGCCAATACATATTGAAGGGCTCCATCACTAAGTTTTGGGAAACCCAAGGGTTTCCAGAAATTTCCCTCAGGAAGATCTGTCCATTAAAGGTTACCTCTGAATAAACTGGTGGAGAATTAGTGCCACTTTTGTTTAAAGTTTATTTCACTCAAAGTTCAGAATTGAAGAAAACAATGAAGAAACTGCTTAAAACTAGGAGAGATAGGCTAAGATGTGAAATTCAAGCTAAAAGGGTAGACTAGAATATTATAAATATTATTAAATATTAATTTCATATTTAACACTACTTATCTGTATAAACTATGTCTCTAAAGCTAGGAAGCAGCATTATTTGAATGTCTTCAATGGCCACAGACTTTGAACTGCAAGGAGAACCTGAAAATTGAGAGAGGATGGAATTGAGTGTCCTAGAGAAGATCAAAACTGACTGACACCGAACAGAAATAGTCAATGCTATAACCCACTTTTTATATATACTTGCTTTAATTATTTCATGTAACCTTTTTTCAAATAGTCCTACATATTAGATTGACAATATTATAAAGCCATAATTTTCAGCAGAAGGAAAAGTATGTCAAGGGATAATTTTGGCCCCATTCTGGAATCCCTATGCTCTCTACTTCTATTTGCATTGCAAATAGGAATTACGATAAAGCAGAAGCCTTGGGCTTTGGAGAATTCACATGAACGTGATTGAATTCTATGCCAGACAATACTGCTCAAACAAAAACTGGCATGGAAAGATGGGGACATTAAAATCAGGACCAGCATGGACATCCTATGCTCTTTTCAGTGTGCAAATACTGGGCACAGCATCAAAACTAAGCTGCATGCTCCTCCATTAAAAAAAAAACCAGGGGCGTGCTTCCTATAGCATCAACATATATATATACAAGTAGGATTATCCCAAAGCTTGATATTCAGGAAAATAAGTAGTATAATCATTGGCTAATACTCTATTCTAAAATAAAATACCAGAAATTTGCAGGGTGAGAGATGCTTGTTTTCTTTCTATAAAAAAAATAATATCCTTTCTTTCTAAGGCGTGTGCACCATTCATTTTTTGAATGTTTTCATGTTTACAGTAGAGCTCTCTAAAGGCTATTTGGTATTCTAAATAAAGAGGATTGTCTTATTGCAACCAAGACAAGATCTACACTGGAGTATTGTTGGGCATCAAATGCTAACACTCTTCCGTCAAAATACAATTGCTGCTCAGAAGGAGCCTACAATTAATACTATCTGAGGTTTAAATAGAAGTACCAGGCACATAATCAATCTATAGCATTAGAAATGCAGGAGAAACATAGGAGACCAGTTAGAAAAATTAAGGAATGTTAATAACCTAGAAGACTACATTTGTGGGCTCCAAATGCTGCCATGTGCTTTTTAAAAAGCCTATGAAGTATTTGTGAGTGTGGAGATCTCCACAGAAAAGAGTTTGAAAAAATATGCAATTGTTCCTTTTCAATCCCCACCTTCCCCTCCCCCTCTCCCCCTCTGTATGTCTCTCTCAAATAAATCAAAAACTATCTTGTATAGTTTTTCAATTCCCAGAGTCACAATTCTAAGTTAGTGGGCCGTGTCTATCAACACAGCCACATTCTGAACTCATTCCCAACAGTAACAGCTACAACACTGTAATATTCCAGCTTAGTTTACTCAGCAGTGCATCATAACTGAAATCACTCAACAGACCAGCTATATAAGCAGGGAGGGAGGGACACAAGGAGATGGACTATTGAGGATCAATAGTGGTATCAGGGAAATTGGAAAATGTCTTGTGAGTCAGTCAAAAGTCCCACTGATGGGATAAAATGAATGCAGAGATTATCCCTCAAAAACCTATTCCAGTACTTTTTTAATGTCTGAATTGAGAAATTGAATGTTGCTGATTTTCCTTTCATCCTACTCTGTTCATTTCCATGAGAAAAATGCATTCTGGATCTTATGTCTAACTTCTTAGGCCAATTTAAATGTTTTCCTGATTCTGAATGTGTCATGAATGCCCTGAACCTGAGAAGCTATTGTGAGGTACGAACCAGTATGCATTGGCAGAAGCTCGGCTGGCTTAGAGAGATATTTTGAATGTTAGAGTTTGGTTTGTCTTTGGCATTCCAAACATGCCATAGGAAGTGGGGTGAGTTCATTTCTTATATATTTAGGAGGCTTTTTTTCTCACTGGCTAATAACAAAAATGGTATGAGGCCAGTGAGAAATAATTATTCACATATTATTTGTCCATAACAGCAATTTTCTCTTACATTCAAAAGAAAAGTTGTCCTTGGTTCTGTTTGCCATTATATGATAAATCAGAGATTTAGGGGTATTGGGAAGTTTCTTGCTTAAAAGCTTTTGTCTGAGGTACCTCTTGCTAAGAAACTATTCAGGGTCAAACATTTTTTTCAATCTATATGTCAATTGCACTGATATAAATTCATAATTATTACTTTGTCATTAGACAGTTTTTAAAAACACCAGCTAATGTTTGTAAATTGTATGGTTATTGTTTTAATACAATGATAAAACAAAGTTATGAAAATAATGTGAAATTCCTTGCAAAATAGTTTGAAACATTAAGTTTATAATTATGCAACTGCTGTGTAATTTGCAGCAGTTTTCAGTATTTTTAATATTAAAATGTAATGGGAATATTATTTTTTCTGCTTTTTAACAATTCAGTAATTAGTTCAATAATAATCTGGCTACTGGTTTGGATCAGTAAATACATGAGACACTTTTCTTAATTTTTTGTATAAAAATTATTGCGATATATAAATTGCAATTTATAATTAATGAAATCCCCCCTCCCCCGGTACAGTTTATACTATTTAAAACTCATATTAGAACTAGGGATTTTACTTTTGCTCTGATAATGCCGAACCAAACAACAAATTATACATAGTGGCCACCTAAAAAATACCTTTCACAAAACCTCTAATCTCTTATAGCTGAGCCTGTGAACAAAATGTCTATTTAATTCAGTGTATTCTACTTGAATAACGGCAGGTCTTATTTATATGCAGAAATGGTACAAAAACAAATCTTCTAAACTTATGTAGTGCAAGAATTCTGCCTGCCCAAATTGGTTTGAGAATTTCCCTTTCAATTTGACTCATTAGAATATTACACCCTTTTAACATATAACTTCTTAGACAATGAAACATTTCATTTCCTAAATCAATATCAGAGAGGAAATTGCACGGTTTGAAATGTGGAACATTCCAATGACAACTCTGAATATTTTTCTTTTGTATTATCCCATTACTTATTCTGCAACAAAGTATATCGCCTAGTTATTCTTGATGCAAGAAAAATGAAAAGTAGTAAGGTTTACTTAAAAGAAGAAATGCTTCAGTGTTGAACACGTATTTTCAAGTGAAAAGAATGAACTCCCCCTGCAGGTGTCCAAAAGTTCCCTACTAACTAAGCATTATATATTATTTTTATTTTCAGGAGCTACTTATTTATACTTGAGATTAATACATGAATATCAGGAGGAAAGCCATTGTGTTTGGTCTCATCTTCAGCCTAAATTTGGGAGGGTAATTTCTTCCATAGACAAACTGTTAAAAGTTCACAAGCTTCAATTGTTTCTTTTAATACCACAATCAGTTGAAACTTTTCAATTTTTCCAGGAAAGTGTAATAATACACTTTCTCAAAGCCATTGAGAATCATTCTTCCAGTCCCTCCATCCTTCTGTATAAAATCACATGGTTTTTACTGAGAAGTTAATTTTCCAGTCCACACTCAATTTCCCAGCATGACACTGGGACTGTGTTTCTCAAAATTTCATAAAACAGTTTCTCTAACATATTTTTTTCATTCTACTTAATTGTATAACCAATGTTCAAGTAGGGGAAGATAACCTAGAATGCAATACTTGCTGTGGTTATGCTACTGTTAATCTCAACTGGGTTTATGTTATTTATACAATGCCGTTTCATTATTTTCAGGATTTTTTGGCTTCTCAGAAATTAATTTTAATAAGTTTCTGCATTTCAGAATTATAAAATTGTTGTTAACACAGTTCAAACAGCAGTTCTTTTTAAAAAGATATTCACATTTTTTGACATCAATACATATAAACAATTAATTGACATTAACAATAACATTCAAACTCTTTTCAGACAATAAAGAATTATGATATTAAAGGAGAAAGGGATTAGACTGTGCCCCTGACACTGACCGTGAATCTTTACATGTTCCTTCATGTACAGTTCATAAATGCTAGGTGCACATAAACTTTTCAGGTGATGTGTCAGTCTTGCCTACCCTTATTGTGAATATTTGGCCATATTTAAATATTTGCCCATCTATCTGAAAAGGGGAACAGGTAAAGACTAGCCATAAAGAAATCTGAGGTCAATAGGGCTTGCAGTCAGTGTTGGGGTACAAAATATTAAAATATGATGTAGTATACATGCTTTTCCTTTTCTTTTTCCACCAATATATAAAAGTAAGATCCTAGATATCTTAGATAATTTGACAAAACGGTCTAGGAGATTCTAAAATTCTCTATTTTTTCTTGAAAAGTCTCAGTGATAAAAAGAAAGAAAGAAAAGTTGGTCTTACGAGATCTTCGGTTAGGGCTATTATGCAATCCTGCAGAAACTGAATTTGGCCCCTACTCTTGAGGGAAGCAGGTGGCAAAATGTACTTGAGATGTCAGGATGTAAAATTTGTCCCTTTTCCACTTGCATTATGATGACATATACAAGCACATAAAGGTTGAGCATGTGTTGTGATGTCATGGTACATATTTTGTTTCATTAGTTTGAGGATGTGCTGATGCTCCTCCTATTGTTTGGATTTGGAAAATCTGTAAAGACACATCTCTGTCACCAAACTGTTAAATGCTAATTAATGTTTCAGTTGACTTTCAGCTGCCCTGGTTTTACAGACCTGCAAATGTCATAAACATGAAAACTGATCACAAAGCTATTTCTTCATCACTGTCATAACTGTGAACAGTCGCTAAATTGCTAAATAAAGACCATCTATGTAACAAATAGGTGTAATAAGAACCAGTACCAGGATTAGCTTTGTGATATTTTCAGCTGAAATTTTACCTGGTAATGTGATTTGTCATGTTACCACTTTTAACTGGAATCCAAATGCAGAACATACAGCATTGTTAAAATCATCATCACCATTTTCATCCTTATCCTCATAATCAATATTTCCATCTTCCCATTCATAGAATATTTAAGGCATCTAACACATCTCATAAATACAACAAAATAAATAAACAAATAGAATAAAACAAGACAAACCTGTATTCAAATATATACAGTTCTAACGAACTGTTTTAGGGGAATTATCCAGATCATCCAGAACTCCCACTACTTGATTTTATTATTGAGAGGGAGAACCGGAACTATTATATTGCATAACAGAATCTCCAAGATCTAATCCACTAGGGCAGGAGTGTCAAACTCAAGGCCTGCGGGCTGCATCTGGCTCACGGAGTGCTTAAATCTGGTCTACAGGGCTGGCCTGAAAATATCAAAGAACCAGCTTGCAGTGCCCCTGCCAGCCAAAACAGGCTGTGGGGAACCACGTGAGGCCCCTGTGGCCCATTTTCAGCCTCCACAGCCCCCCTGCAGCACTCTGCTGGCCAAGAATGGGCTGTGCAGAGGCCCTGCAAGGCTCCCGCATGGCCCATTTTTGGCCCCCACAGCCTTCAGCAGCACTCTGTACCCTGTTTTGGCCGGCAGGGTGCTGCAGGAAGCATCTGTCCCATTCCCCCCCCCCCCACCTGATGCAGAGGAGAACTACAGTGCTGATCCAGCCCTCAAAAGAAATGCAGTTTGACACCCCTACACTAGGACATTGAAGATTACATCAGATTTTATAAAATTAAGAAGAACTTGAACTTCCTTGAATTGCAGAGCCTTGTGGACTTATTAAAAGAAAAAAATCCAATCCAATGCATGCATGACTGCTACAATTCAATCATGTTTACTCCTGGGTAAACTTTTCAGGATTGCAATTCCAGTTAATAAATCAAAGGAATGATAAATTTTGGGCACTCTTTTAAATAAACTTTTGGTTGTTTTGTTTTCTTTTGTGATTTTTTAAAAATTATTTGGCTGGAAACAGGGGTGGGATTCGCACCTATTTGCTAGAACCGGTTGTTAACATTCTAAGAAGTTCAGAGAACCAGTTGTTAGAAGAAATTAGTGGCCTAATCCTGTAAGGAAGGCAGGAAGGAAACATTTTGGTGTTGCTTACATAAAGTGCCTCTCCATTAACCCTTATTATATTCTTGGCAGGACTAGACTTCCTGTCTCAGGAACTTCTCTGGAGTTTTTTTTCCTTCCTTTTCTGGTACTTTGCTTATGTGGAGTGACCATTCAAAGCTACAGTGGCACTGAAAAAAGTGACTTATGACCATTTTTCACACTTACGACTGTTGCAGCATCCCCACAGACATCAGAGGCCAGGGAAAGAGATATGTGCCTTGATGTGAGTGATATTGAGTTGGCCACGCCCAGCCAATAACATGACTACCAAGCCACGTCTACCCAGTTACATGACCACTAAGCCACGTCTACTCAGTTACATGACCACTAAGCCACACCCACCAACTAAACCACGCCCACAGAATGGTTGTTAAAAAATTTGAATCCCACCCCTGGCTGGAAACAACTTTCTTTCCTTTTACAACTAGATAGTCTTATTTGTATAACATGCTTAACTAAATCAAGAGAAGAGGAGATAGACTGTCAGGAAAAAATGGTAATCCACTTGATTATATTCATAGGGGTTCTAAGCTAAAACAACCCTGTAATTGTTTGGGGCTAAACTTAGTTCCCCAAGTCAACCAGAGGTAGGATGAAAGAATTATCAGAGATTAAAAGTCCTTCTAACATCAAAGATAGACAAATTATGTCAGTTTGATCTGGTGGTTAAGGCACCAGGCTAAGAAGCAGGAGACCATGATTTGAAGGTCCTGCTTTAGCCATGAAAGTCAGCTAGGTGATTTTGGGCCAGTCTTTCTCTCATCTCAACTCATCTCACAGGGTGGTTGTTGTGGGGAAAATAGGAGGAGGGAGGTATGTTGTATATGTTTGTCACTTTGAGTTATTTGTAAAAAGAATACAGGCAGGAAACATACTAACAAATATAAAAAGATCCAACTAAAAATAACTTTTCTAAGCATCTTTAATCCTCCCCCTGTAGTTATAGTTCTGGGTAAGGTCCTCCTGCTGAGCCTGATGTGATGGTGTTGTGTATGAAAAATCCACCACACCTTTTTTCTTGTCCAAGGGCAAAAAAAGAAAATACAGCAGCTGATTGCCTCCTGGGCTCTTTTGTAGTGTCTGGTCCCTGATTGATCACCACAATTTATGCACTGCTGGCCCGTAGGAGGAATAGTGGCTTACTCAATTGACCATTTTGTGAGAATGTGGCATGGAAGGGATAGTCTGTCCTATTATCTTCAGAGAGCTGAAGATACATTTCTCAATGTTGTCGTAATATTTCAGAATTGACCCATAGTATTAATTTTGGATTTGGGGTTAGTTAATGAGTGCTGCTAAGTTATTTTCTGTATAACTTTTGATACAGGGAATTGCATGGATAGGAGTAAAATAATGGAGGCAGAGAAAAACTAGAAAATTGAATCAGTGTTTTCATAAATAATTAGTTGGTGTAGTGGGGGCTGATAAGGGTTAAACCTTTGAGAACTTTCTTGCACTTACAGTATATGGCATTTTTTACCTTGGAATCCTAATGCATGCAACCATAAAACTATAATTTATTATATAAATTATATATTATCTTATCCATAATTCTTAAAGAGGTTGCTTAACTATTATATGAGGCAGTTGCCTGTGTTTTTGGTGGTTCTCAATAAACAGAAGAACAGGGAAGATAATGAATACATGTGCAGTTTAATAAACAGAGCCTCAGGCATAACTGTGGGATAACTAGCCACTGTACCGCTGAAGGGTATACAAAAAGATAGCAAGAAGTAATGATTTTAAACTACAAAAAATGAACTGTAGTGATTTTTAATATAATTCTAGAGGATCCTTTCATACTGATTTGCTCACTGAGAAATATCTGAATAGAAGTTTTTATTGGGGTCTCAATGCAATTTATTTTTTTACTTGAAAGCGTTTTTGTTCCCCAACCAGAGTTTCTTTTAGAAGATGGTAGCTGTATAAATTTGTTAAATTAATTAATTAATTAATTTCTCACAGACATATTCTTGATCTTTCTCAGGGTAATGACCGCTTGAAGACATGTGTGAGGCCTGTTCTTTTGCTTTTGTTTTTCTATCAACTACTAGGAATTATATGTTTTCTATGAATTTATATATTAAATAGCCTCACTGACCTTGCAGAAACCACAACACAAGATTAAACTTTTCTAAAGAAGAGTTTTGTTCAATTAAAATCTATGTTGAATTTTATAAGTGGTTTGCACTTTCTTGGCTCAATAGCCAAGAAATAGAAGAATAAAATAGAATCCTGTAATTACCTTGTTGTTGTTTTAAAAATCACTCTTTGGAGAGATTAAATGGAGAAATTAAATGGAGAATGAATAATTTTAATGAGATTAAATGGAAAGATTAAAATACAAGGCTACTTAATGTACTATTTTTATATGGACAAACACTATTGTGCCATTTTTGGTAATGTTGCTAATAAATACATATTTTATTTCCTAATGAAAAGTGTCCCATTATTTTAAAGCATTTTATTTTAAATTCCTGATTATTTATTGTATAGTTATTTTGTACTTAGTTAAAATGGAATATGTATACCTACATAGAATCACGAGCTATAATACTTTGAGGCAAGATGTTACTTTGACAGACATATGTTCATCGTTTACATTAGATGATAGTAAACAAGATGAGGATGTTGACATCTATATATAGTACAGTAGACAGGTAAAAATACTTGATTTGCATTGCATGATTCATTGCTTCCATTAATTATTTCCGTAGTGGATCCCTTCTAGTCATTCTAATAATTCTTTGTGCTCGTGTTAGCAAAAACAGAGAAAGCTGCAACCCCAAATACTTAAAGGACTTACTGATATTTTATAAAAAGAGGATTCTGTTATTGCAACCAAGACAAGGTCTAGATTGTAGTATTTTTTTGTGCATCAGATGAATCACTGCTCCTTTAAAATGCAATTGCTGCTCAGGAGGAATATATAATTAATAGAGTGTAAGAGTAGCTGTGGCTAAAATTGGAGTACAAGGCACATTCTACTATATAACATATAAATGCAGGGGAAATGTAGGACGTGTTAGAAAAGTTAAGGAATGTTTATAAACTAGAATACTACATTTGTGACCTCCA
Source organism: Hydrophis major (assembly GCA_033807585.1). Classification (NCBI taxonomy): domain Eukaryota; kingdom Metazoa; phylum Chordata; class Lepidosauria; order Squamata; family Elapidae; genus Hydrophis; species Hydrophis major. The sequence continues at coordinate 113,614,298 of CM066330.1, forward strand.
AATGCTGCCATGTGCTTTTTAAAAAGCCTATTAAGTATTTGTGAGCGTGGAGATGTGCACAGAAACAAAGTTTTCAAAGTATGTGACTATTCATTTTTATTTCACTGTACATGCCTATTGGAAATAAATGTCATGCCAAGGCCATCTTTTCTTCCTGAAGAGCTTAGATTATAGCACAAAAAAAAAAAACCCTTTGCAGGCAATGATAATGCTAGGTGCAGAGATTTCTTTGCTTTTTTGAGATACTGCCTTACCCACACTCTCCAATTGCTTTTTCTTACCCAGTACTTTCAAGTTCAAGTTCCCCTCAATTAAACATTGTCACCTTAAAGTGTGTCTTTTCTGCGGTGCCACCATCCTTTGGAACACAATTCCCCCCTACCCTGAATGTAGATGGCCACTACTACTGGGATTCTAGAAAGCCCTTAAGAAATGGCTCTGTTTCCAGGCCTAGCGTTAATATGTTTGTTAATGTGTATGTGGAATCTTGTTGTATTGATACTATGCTTGTTTTAGTCTGGGCTGCCTTTTTATACATGTTTTAACTGTTTAAATTGTTTCACAAACTTAACTCTCCAACTGCTTTTTGTATTTTGCAAGCCACCCAGACTGGGTGGTTATAACTCATTTAAAAAATGTAATTGAATTGAATCCTAGGAAGATGGGTTCAGTTACTGTTTATTGTATTTCCATTTTAACATTATATTTATATTTTAATTTACCTTTATTTTTATTCAAGGTCAGAGACACATAGAACAAATTGCAGATGATGGAATAAAGCTCCCTCTGAGCATTTTCCAGTTCTCTATTGATCTGGAGTTATTCAGCCTTATCATCACTCCAAATGAAAGTTCTTTTTCATTTCTAAAATGCATCCCAGACTGCCTAATGGGAGGATGTGCAGTTGAAAATTTGTAATCGTAGTTGAAATGTTTTTCAGAATGCTCTTGTGCTGATTTTTAAAATAAGAATTTAGTAAGGAAGTTCCATGGAATTCTTCAGTATATGGATTGAAAACTGTTGATATAATATTGCATATAAAAATATATGCAAGCATATACTTCATGCCTTCTAGGAGGGAAATTTAGTTTTAATCAAGCCCAGTTTCCTCTCTGCAGAGCAAGCTGGAAATCTGAATGGAGGCACAATGTCCTTAATATTGGCATGGCTGCCAACTCTCACGCAATCAGCGTGAGACTCACGCAATTCAACCAATTTTGACTGTCTCACTCTGATAAACAAAATCTCACGCTAAACCCCCAAAATCATGGAATGTACAAAAATATCCCTACATTCTCTGATTATATTCCGAATATTTCCCCTTAGCTTAGGAGAAGGATGAGCTCCCAGCGCCGCCCCACCCTGCCCAGCCACCCCGCCCTGCCCAGCCACCCCACCACGCCTCTTTTCCCGCCTTAATCCTTCTGCCGGCGTCCCGTAACTGTCACGATGCCGATCATTAGCAAATCGCTTCAGGAAAGTGAAGAGCAGGAGGCTTCTTCCCGCCCGGGGCGCTCGCAGCCACTTTGCCCCGCCCTCTCCCTCTCTGCAATGTCCTCTGGGACAAGCCAGCTGCCCTAGGCTTTCCAAAGAAGGACACGAGGGGGCTGGCAAAGCCTCTTTTGCGGGCAACAGCCTCGGCCAGTAATAACAATGGTAAGCAAAGCCAACGGAGTGGCTTCCATTTAACCACCAAAGATGTTTCTTATTTTCTCTGGCTGGATTTCTGACCCAGGGGAGAAAGACCATTTAAAAAAGCAAAAAGGACAGAAAGAACACCAAGAAAGAATGGGACAACCCCCCCCCCAAAAAAAGAGATCCAACACAACTCTGAATAAAATTATTATTTTAAATTTTATTATTATTATAATTATTATTACCACCCCTTTACACGCCTTATGCTCTCTTTTAGCTGATCCAAAAGAGTCTTCCCAAACCAGCAAGGCGAGAAGCGCGCCAGGCTGATCTATAAAGGGGCTGGGCAGCTTTTTTGCAAAATACTTAATAGAAAGGTTGGAGGACTGACAGGATTACATCTCTGGCAGTGGATGAAGGAATCACTTTTTCCTCTTTCTCCTTTGAGTTTAAATCCTAGGTCTCCATGCACCAGATCGACAGGACTGTACTACATTATTATCATATTTTCAAACCCTTAGATAAGGACTCAATAAGGACTTTTTTTGATGCCAGTAGGCTTCTCAGCCCCAAATTGGGATAGCCCTGACTCAACTAGAACATATTCTAATCTTAACACAATTTACCATCCAAAGAGCAGTAAGACCATTAAGTTCAGAATCTAAACTTACCCAATAAATAATATACTGTTTCCTCACTGTGCTCAAGCTTCAGAATACAGTAGATGAGTTTTACAGTTAACAATATGTATATTTATATGAAGCACTCATTATTTGATTAAATGTTTAGTTTATACATGTCTGAAATTATGAACCCCTATTTCAGTCAACAAGTTAGTATATAATTAAAGACTGAGACTATAGCATTTGATATTGGCATGTAGTATGGTATTTGATACAGAAAGAAGAATACCCATTGATGTATTTGCATTATCTCTGTAGTTGTTTCGGGTTTTTGTCTTTTTGTTGCACATTGAATTCATCCTATAGTGGTCTATAGTACATCACTAAGCTAATAAAGTCAGTTGAGGTAGAATACTGCAGTTACAAGTCAGGAACTTCAATTATTCATGGTCAGTGAACTGCATTATTAATATCTTACAAATCCGGTTCAAGTACATTGGTGCTGCTTGCATGTATGTATGTATGTATATGTCCAAATCATGACTAAAGTATGCATCAGATTGCACCATTTAAAATGTAAAATTGTCAAAGCTCCCTACCGTGGAAGGGGGGACACCCCCCTTCCACACCATCCCCCCCTCGGTCGCTCCGCTCCCTCGCAGTGTCTCACTCCGAACTATCACTCAAGGTTGGCAGCCCTGATATTGGATATGGTCCCCTATAATTGATCTATCTCTATATAATACAATTAGGTAAACAAAGGTAGAATTAATATCTATAGCTGTCTTTTCAATGTTCTCATTCTTGAAGGTACTTCTGCTGCATTGCAAGATCTATCAACTGTCCCAACTTGGTTACAAAAGAAAGACTCTCAAGTCCATTGTTAATAGAAGTAAACTTTACTAAACCAAATGATTAAAAAGCTGAATCTGAGATTTTTGCACCCAAAGCATATACTTAACTTTTACCTTGTTCTCATCTCCCTCCCCCCTGATTATCATCAGGTGTCCAATTGGGTGTTAATAAATTGTTTGGATAACAGTCCCTGTCTTTTCAGACTGGATGGTTCTGCATTCCACAGTGTGACCTTGGAATAGTTGGTGGCTCTCACAGGATGGCATGATGCAGAGTTTCAGTTCCTCTCATGCCACCCCCTCCCCTTGGAGTATGACAGACTGACAGCAGGCAATGCATGGGTAGCAGGATGGCAGTCCTGACAAGATCAGAGAAAGGACTTATCTAGCTCTTCCTGTGGCCAAGATAGAATTATTTGGTGCAACCTACTTGCATTTATTGAACAAGGCTTTTGCTTAATCTATTTTGGACAGTTTTTAAATGCTTAGTTTTTTTTTTCATCATGAGATTAACATTTTTGTTAAAATTTAATTTTGTACTCGGGAAACTGTGTAAGACAGTTTACCAAAACATTGAGCTGAATAGCTGCCGCTCCATAGTAGGGGACGTATGTAGTGTGCTAATGTCACATGTTCCATTCGGAGCAGTTCCACTGCTGGCATTTGGAGGGCTGTTGCCACACTTGATATAGGAAACTGGTCTGACTGCTATTATAAGGCAGCCTGTATTTGATACAGGCCATCCTCTTTCACTGTGTTTCTCTGAGGTAGATACTGAATCCATTTTATGGATTATTACCAGTTTTTAGATAATTTTGTTTAAAAAAAAGATATTTTGTTGTAAATAACAAGATACATTTTAATATTTATGTTAATGATTTTAATAATTGATAATGCGCCTTCAAGTTGTTATCAATTCTTATTCACCCGATAGAAACACTTTCTCCATCACAATCTGGGTCTAACCTCATTTTTCAGTTCTTCAAAACAGTGCACTGCAATTGAGTCCATTCATCTTGCTCTGGTCACCCTCTTCTTCTCTTTCCTTCCACCTTTTCCAGCATTAGAACTTTCTCCAGAAATAATTTTAATAAACCCTTTATGAAATAGATGGTGACTGATTTTTCAATTTACATACAGATTCAATAAACTTGAATAAACACAGTGCTCAGTAGATTTATAAACATATTTAATATGAGTAATATTATGTATAATATATTATAATATTATGTATAATATGAGTTCCCACTCAAAACAAAAAAAGCAAAAGCTGTTAATGCAAGTTTCAATATTTATATTGTTTACTGTGTAAGATATAAATTGAAAACAGGTGGAAAAAATAGAACATTAGGAACTTTGGAAATCAAGCTATATAAAAAGAAGAAACCAGAGAAAAGCTGTGGTTCTTCGTAGAAGACAACAAAAAGCTTAAGCAGAATAATAAATATAAATAACTAAATGGTATTTACACCCTGAAATTGGAGCATGTCATGGAGGCAAGGGAAAGCAATTTTATGGGGAGTAATCAGTGCGCAGTTATTACACTCTTTCTCCTTCTCCTCATCCCTTGAAAAATAATATTAAATGCTTAATAAGACACTAAGAAATAGCAGGCTGGAAGCATGGGAAAAGATTGTAGTGTTGCTCTTTAAAAATATTTTTCAAAGCAGCCAGATGCATTCCTTTATCTTTGGCAAAACAAGGGCAACATTGTTTCTGTCTCCCTGTCCAACATACAGAAGTAGACCACATCTCACACACACACACACACACACACACACACACACACACACAGAGAGAGAGAGAACCCATCTTCAGCAATTACATAAGAAAAGCAATTTCAAAATGAATGTTGCTCTTCATGCTACTGTGTCTTTGCTGTCTTGCTAGAGGAACAGGCCTGTCTGATTCTTTTCCACAATATAGATTTTCATGGCATCTTTCCTGCCACTTTCCTCAGTTAGGCTTTTGTGTCTTGCTTCCAAGGGTGTCTGGGGGGGGGGGCAATTAAATGGATTTGGGTCACCCAAGCAATTCAGTCTTTCTAAACAAAACTGCTCAGTGGCAGTTTTGATCTAAATAACTACTGCTTTTGTGAGGTAAGTGATAAATACTTCAGATACGACCAAGCAACCAGGACTGGGAGATTGTGGCTTGTGCCTAGAGTCATTCTTGGAGCTTAGCCTAAAAGGCCTGCGGAGGGGACTCTGTCCCATTTGTGGGCTTGATCACAACTTTAGGAGGCTCTATTGCTCCTGGCAGTAATGCGTTTTTGCGTTTACTTGAAGCTTTTTGGATTAGAGAGTTCTCAATCAGCTACTGTTACCTAGGAGGGCAGGTTATACAATTTTCAAATACTGTATTTTATCATCCTCAGTTAAGATTACTTGAAAGCAGCAGATAGAGGTCAAGGTAGAAACTAATACAAAATCTAAGCCTAAAAAAAGAACTAAATATTTTCAGCTAGAGGGTCTATAGATGGGTTCAGAATTAAATCACTATAGAAAATGTTATTTTAAATGCTTTAAATGCTTTAAAGAATGATTGGTCTAGAATTCTTACTAAAAAAAAGATTTTGTAATCTTAGCACAAATAAAGTTATAGATAAATAGAAATGAGATTTTTTTTTTCATATTAACACAACTAAAGAGGTAGAGAAGAAAATAATAGGGAAAGATAGAAGCATATGCCGGAGATTTATTTTTAAGTATATTTGCATAGTTGAAAAAAGAAAAGTGGGGACAGAGAACATAGTGTTTAAAATAAATATTCGTGCAACTCAAGATCATTTTAATGCTGTCAAATTTAAATATGACGTAAATTTTAAAATAAAATACAGTGTATTATATATTGTATTTCAAATATGTTATCAATAGTTATGTTATTCAATGAATACTCTAATCTTCCATTCCATTTTATGGAAAAATATTTAGTTCCATTGCCATTTTAAGGGTGAACTCCACTTTTTTTTCCTCCTCCCACTTGGAGGAGGAGTCAAACAGATTTCAGTTCAGTTTTCATACGTGGCTGGTTTGCCTTATGTGAGAAATGGAAAAATGATTAAAATAAAATCTAGATTGCAAAATAATTTAGCAAAATAATTCAGGATTTTGTTATTGTTTTGTATAGAAGAAAAAAAATTTTTTTAAATCTAATGTGGGTGGATTTCAGAAAGGGAAACTGCACTTGAAGGTGGAAACTGAAAACAGATGCAAAGTAAATTATGGAGACTTTTAGAATTTTTGGCCAAAGAAATAGATTAGGCTCACACACAACAAAAATCTAATTTCAACCTCACCCTACCCCGAAAGCTAACATTTGGAAGAAACTTTCTTTATTTCAAGAGAACCTTATATTTTTTTTGAGCACCATAAAATGATTTTGTTAGATAGACAGTCTCCAAATCATACAGAAAAAATCTGAAAGACTGGTTCTCAAGGACTGTTTAAGCTCATGTGAGGGGCTTGAGCCAGCTTGTAGAAATCTCAAAAACACACTATCCTGACATAACTGCTTGGAAATTTCCATCTAGAGTTTGCCATGTTCTATGGAAGAAAAGCATAAACTAATTCCTGGAATTTAGACTTGCAAGTAAGTGACAATGCATTCCTCAGTGTGTTTATTCAGAAGTAAGTAACCCTGGATTTAATAAAATCTAGTCTCTGGCATATGCATGCAGAAAGACAAACTTTGTAACTACTTTTTTTTTCTCCTAGAGAATGCAGTATACAGTAAAAGGCAACTGAGCAGCATAATAAAATCTTACATTCATAAGATAATTTAATTCAAGTTGCAAATCAATAGGTTTTCATTGTTCAAGCATTAGCTGGAAAATATATGGTTCTCTCTTTTTTATTTAAAATATATATTTCTCTACATTGTTTGTTAAATTGGATTAAATCAATTTGCCCCATGACACTGATCTTCTGCTTTACACAAAAATAATTGACCCTTGAAAATGGAATACATGGTAATTTAAACATATGATCAGTCTGGAAAAGTGTTACTAGTTTGGTATTTATTTCAATAGAGGATGATGGTTAAGAATAAATTGTAAACTTTCATATTTTCTTATTTTCAGGAAACGGAGGACCATGTTGCATTCCTGATAACTGTTCCCACCGCTCTGGCAATTTTCTTTGCCATATTTATCCTTGCCTGTGTAGAACCATTATTCAAAAAGTTCCTACGTGTTTTCTCTGTGGTTGTCTGGGTATGCCTTGTTGCCATGGGATATCTCTTCATGTGGTTTGGAGGAATAATCTGTCCATGGGACCAGGTAGGCTTTGATTTTTTTTGTTTTTATATAAAACATTTCTATCAGTTTGAAGGAATACTTGATTTTATTAAAACCTAGACAACCTATGATCTATTGGGTGATCCTTTCAGAGATATTTCCTTACCAGATTCCTCAATGTCTTCAATTGTGAAAGAACCTATAATATACTGGCCTCACTGGAAAAGTTGAGATACATTCAAAGATGTATCTAATTATATACCTCTAAAACTGTTACCATGACCTTCAACTGGGTGAAATGGTGCATGATAGGATAACATTTTTTGAATATCAAGTGGCTAATTTACAGAGTGCATGCCCAATCCGGGAACTATTATTCCTGAGAAAATGAAAGTTGTGAAAGTTATGTCTGCATCAGTGTTATTGGGCTGCTGCTATAGCCAGTGATCTTCATTTTCAACATTCTGTGACAGTTTCCCAGCCAGTCACACACTCCCCTGTTCCTTCTCACACCTAGCAACAGCCACTTATTTGCCTGCTAGAAAGGGTAGGGGGAAGGAAGGAAGGGAGGAACAGGGAAGATCCCCATCACCTTCCAGCCCATGCCACTTCCCTACATCCTCCTCCAATATGTGCCACCATGCTGCATGTCTTCCCTTGCCCTTGTGGCATGCCATGCATCATCCCTGATTGCTGTGGCATCTCTCACACATTCCTATGACCTCCATTCATTTTTTTGCACCACTCCCTACCTGCCCTAATTGACTCACATAGTACCTCTTACATATCCCATGTCTCACATACCTTTCTTGATCCATGCCACTTTCCCTGTTCAGCACCTTTTGTGCACTTCCAAGCACACTTTTCAACATACACTGTCCACCAGCACACTCCTAGCAAGGGTGGCATCTCTGATACATACCCTTACCCAATCCATAGCACCTCTCGTATATCTCCGGGTACCATTGCTTACACACATCTCCATAGATCCCATCATTCTCTTCCTTACTTGGTAGCAACAACATATCTGCCTGCTGGCCTTGGGCCTTGCAACTTCCTGCTGGATTCCCCACTGATTTCCAGGAAGGAAGAAAGGTTCTCCGTAGAACTGCTGCGAGCATCCAGAGAGTGGGAGGTGCTTCAGTCTTCACTTCTCACAGGCTGAGCTGAAATTGAGGAACGCCCTCCTCCTCCACGTGACTCCTCCATGCGTTCCTCCCAGTTTTAGCTCAGCCTTTGAGAAGCAGGCAGCTTTCTCTAGTTCCTTGGCCGTTTCAGGTGATCGTTGAAAGTTGGATCAGGTTTGATTCATTTTTTTCCTCTCCCTGCAAGGCTAGTGCGATCCCAAATTTAGTTGGTGGAGCGATTTCGCTCCCAGGAGGGAAGTAAGGGGTTGGAGCCCTTTGTCCCCCCCCACCCCTTCTAATCTATCCTGCCGTTCCAAGCGTGCTGGGCTCAGCCGCTTGGCCCTGCGCTGTATTTTAAAAGCGCAAATTGCGTCTTCCCCCCTAGAACGCCTCAGAGGAGGCAGCGCTTCCTCTCCCAGCTCTTTCCTTCTCTCTTTTGAAGTTGCGGTGGGCTGGTGCGCTTCTGAGCTGTGCATTCTGAGCCGGGCGGCCATTTTGGGCACGCCTCGTGGCCGGCGCCATTTTGTTTTCTTAACAAGTAAGGCCTTTTTCCTTTTAGTTTGAGAGTGAGCTGCGAGGTTTTTTTGTAGGCCCTTAGCGGGACCGTCAGGTCGCGTGGAGCCTTTATTTTTACTGAGAGAGCACTGTGGTCCTGTGCCCTGCTGTCTCTCTTAGAGTTAATATTGTTGGCTTTCTTCCTTGGCCCGCAGCTAGTTCAGAAGCGTAGGCACGTACTCTCCATGTTGTTGGGGGGCTGCCTATAGAGGCCTATCTCTTTTTTCTTATCTTGCCTTTTACAATTGCTTGGCCTCAGCGTTCATTTGGTCTATTTGGAATTAAGTTATTATTATTATTATTATTATTATTATTATTATTATTATTATTATTATTATTATTATTATTATTATTATTATTATTTGCTGTACCTTTTGGGGCTATTTGGTTTTCCTTACTTGAACCTGACCCCTTTTTTTGTATTTAATTGCTAGTATTCAGATTTTTAATTTAGCTGCTATAATTGTTTTCTGTTTTTTTATTGCATAAGTTTTAAAAAAAAAAAGAGAGAGAGAGAGAAAGGAGATTTTTTTGAATAGATAATAGCTAGTTCTAGAATAAAATTTATTTCAAAAAGGGGGACGTGACCCAATTTTAGGAAAACCGGTTTACGTTTGTAGGCCGAACTCCTAGGCGTGCCAACCACCATTTTTCTTTCAATACCATGGCAGAGGCTAATCCTACTGGCTCTTCTCTGAAGGCCAAGTCTAAGACGCACTACCTTCGCAGAAGGGACAAGGATTCTTCCAGTGCTTCTCAAAAAGATGCCTTACGACGTCATAAGGCCCTAGAAAGGGAATTTAGCAAGCGGGCTAAAGAGTCTCACTCTATAACATCTGCCTTTCCTTCTACCCCCCCCCGCCGAGCCAACCATCTTCCTCTAGGGGCAGTACTTCCACCCGAGGCCGCCAGCCCTCCCGTGTACCAGAGGCGACATTTACGCCAACCGCTGCAGGTCTACGCTCTGAGGATCCTGCTCCAATTATTGTACCTGAGAACATCAGAGAATGGATGCAGTCTGCCATCCGTCAAGGTATAGCTGAAGGAATGCAGCAGCTCGCTAGACCGGATTCCCGAGGGAGGACTCCCGAGGCTGAGTCTTTATCTGGGAGATCTCCTTCTGCACCAGCATCACAGCATGGTCAGGTACCTCCTCACATGGATGTTCCATTCCCGGAGGGGGAGGATACCCAAGAAGAAGAGGGAGTGGGCCTTGAACCGTTCGGAGAGTACGAAGGTTCTGACAGAGGTTCCTTACAGTATTCGGAACCCTTTCTGGAGGGGGACCTAATGGAAGGAGAAATGTCGGAAGATGAGGGTCTTTCTCCTGAACAACCGGCTGTTGTGGGTCTTTTAAACCCCATTTATTTAAGTCCTTGCTATTTAAGGCAAAGAACATTTCAGGTCTGGCCTCTCAGCCTCCTTCTGAACCCCCTCCATCGAGTCCAGAAGGTCCTGATGACCTTATGTTTAGACAGCCGACAGTGGCAGCAGACATTATTCCGCCCCCCCCAATCTTCTCAGATCTGTTGGCCTCGGTGGGTCCTTCTCCGGCTCCTTCTAGTCAGGACAAGAGGTTGTTTACCCTGGATTCGGATTTCTCAGCTATGTTAGATACCCCGGAAGTAGATGATCCAATTATAAGGCTTGCTTCTTCTTCCAATCCTACCGATGCACTAGAGGCACTGAAGCCGGAGGATAAGCGAGCGGAGATGGCGTTCCAGCGGGCTCACACCGCTGATGCCTGGGCTATCCGGTCGGCCACGGCCGCTTCCTTTTTCACCCGATCCTCCATCAGGTGGCTCAGACAGCTGAAGCAACACATTTCCCCAGCTGATACCAGAGCCCATCAAGATATTGCAAAGATCACGGCAGCGGCGGAATTTGCAGCCGACGCTACCTCTCATTCGGTTAAGTTCTCATCCCGAGCTATTTCTTCCCATGTTTCTGCCAGACGATTGCTTTGGCTTCGACACTGGCAGGCTGATATTAAAAATAAGTCTAAGTTGGCTTCAGCCCCCATAGTAAAAGGGAAATTATTCGGGCCCGCTCTGGAGCCATTACTCCTGGAGACCCGAAATAAGAAAAAGTTTCTGCCTTCACTTTTTCGTAGGCAGGAAGCCAAGAGTTCCCAGTCCTTTCGGAGGGGCTCCTTTCGTCCCTCCTTCCAGTCACCATTCTCTCCTAGATTTCAGGGCTCTCCCTCATTCCGGCCGTCCTACCAGGACCGGGGCGACTCGGGAGACAGAGGCAAGAGAGGGGGAAGCTACAGAAGGCCCTTCAGGGGTTCCGGGAGTAGAGCGGCCCACCGGCCCAGGTAGCGTTGCAGGTTTTCTTACTATAGGCGGCCGCCTCAGGCATTTTGCAGACAAGTGGGAGGAATCCACCTCTGATACTTGGGTTACAGATTCAGTGCGCTTTGGCTTGACCCTGCAGTTTCTCTCTCCTCCCCCCGAACATTTCAGGGTTTCACCCATTTCTAGGATTCCTACTAAACGGGCTCTTATGACTTCTGCCATCAAACATCTCTCTGATATTAGGGCTATTCAACCTGTACCCCTCTCCCAACAGGGAAGGGGTTTCTATTCACTTTTATTCTTGGTGCCTAAACATTCCGGGGGATGGAGACCCATTTTAGATCTTAAGAGGTTAAATCGTTTTATTGTACGCCATAAATTCAAAATGCAGACTCTGCAGTCGATTTTACAGGGCATCAGAGAAGGAGACTGGCTTACGTCAATTGACCTTTCCGAGGCTTATCTCCATATTCCCATTCATTCCTCGTATTCTAAATATCTCAGATTTTGTTATAATAATCAGCATTTCCAGTATGTAGCCCTCCCCTTTGGTCTAGCCTCAGCCTCAAGATCTTTCACTAAGGTGTTGGCGTCTATTGCAGCTCACCTTAGACAAATTCCCATCCGGATCCACTGTTACCTTGACGATATCCTGGTTGTATCCCCTTCCCGACATCAAGCCGAGAGCGATACTAGCGCTACCCTCTCGGTACTTCAGTCCCACGGGTTCTTAGTGAACTGGGAAAAGAGTCAGCTTACTCCCTCCACAAGTATATCTCATCTAGGGGCTGTGATTGACTCTGTTGAAGGAAGGGTCTTTCTCTCTCAGGAGAGACTTATTAGTATCCGCACCACTATCAGAGATATCCGGCGGACCGGGAAAGCATCGTTGCTCAATTTATCCAAACTGCTAGGGAAGCTAGTTTCCTGTATTTCCATTATTCCATGGGCTCGCTTGCATTTCAGATCTTTGCAATGGTTCCTCCTGCTATTGCATTTCAGATCTTTGCAATGGTTCCTCCTTCCGTTCAGGAAGGAGCACGTCAAGGTTTATAGTGAAGGTCCCGCCGAAAGTTCTCGCCTCCCTCCTGTGGTGGACGCGACCATCTGTCAACAGAGGTCAGCTATTCCAGGAACCTCAAAGGGTTGTTCTCACGACAGACGCAAGTCTTTCCGGATGGGGAACCCATCTACAATCTCTCTCAGCACAGGGAGTTTGGACCCGTTTGGAGCGAAGTCGGAGCATCAACTGGTTGGAGCTTCGTGCAGTGTACCTGGCTCTGTGAACATTTCTTCATCGGGTAAGGGGGCGCCATGTCCTGGTCCTAACGGACAATACTACAACCAAGGCCCACATCAATCGGCAAGGGGGCACCCATTCCCTCCTTCTCATGAGAGAGGCCGAGCGACTGTGTCGATGGGCAGAAGCGCACCTCTTATCCATCAGAGCGGAGCACATTTCCGGGGCCTCCAACGTCCAAGCAGACTGGCTCAGCAGGGCAACACTGGATCAGGCAGAGTGGCGCCTGCACCCACATCTGTTCAGAGAAGCAGCAGCCAGGTTCGGTCAGCCCCTAGTAGACCTTTTTGCGTCTCCGCTCAACGCGCAAACACCGAGGTTCTTCTCCCGTTATCCCTCCAGCGGAACAGAGAATCACGATGCCTTGCGTTGCCCGTGGCCTCCCGGGCTACTGTACGCCTTCCCTCCGCTTCCATTAATCCCCAGGGTGATTCGAAAATTGATAGCCGAGAAAGCAGAGATCCTCATGGTGGCACCTTATTGGCCCAGGAGGCCATGGTTTGCGGACCTCCGCAATCTGTCAGTATCTTCGCCATGGAGGATTCCGTTGGATCAGATTTCGCTGTCACAAGGCCCGCTGCTCCATCCAGAGCCACAGTGGCTACAGTTGGCCGTTTGGAGGTTGAGCGGGAAAGGATGATTGAGGAAGGCTTATCAGCACAGGTCATTAACACCATTTTGGCGGCTAGAAGACCTTCTACCATTCGCATTTATGATGCAACCTGGAAAAGTTTCTGTAACTGGTGCCACAAATCATTCATCGACCCACGCTCTCCTTCAGTTGCGCAGATCCTGGCCTTTTTGCAAGATGGCCTAGATGGAGGTTTATCACCTAACACCTTAAGGAGGCAGGTAGTGGCGCTCTCAACGGTGGTTGCTGGCGGTCCTTTCGGTCCCCTTTCCCACCATCCTCGAATCAAGGCTTTTCTTAAAGGGGCTTCTAATTTGCGCCCATCAGTAGTACATAGGTACCCGACATGGGACCTTAATAAAGTTCTCCTGGCCTTGACTAGATCTCCTTTTGAGCCTCTCAGGGAGGCGTCACTTCAATTTCTTACATTTAAAGCAGTTTTTCTGGTGGCTATTACTTCGGCTAGAAGGATATCTGAAATTGCAGCTCTATCCGTGAGAAAAGATCTGTGCATTTTTCATTCAGATCGGGTGGTTCTGAGACCAGACCCAGCATTTATGCCGAAGATTAATTCACTGTTCCACAGGGCGCAGGAGTTGGTCCTGCCTAATTTTTGCCCGAAGCCTCTGCGCAAGCAAGAGAGGCAGTGGCACACCCTTGATGTTCGAAGGGCTTTGCGTATTTACATTTCTCGCACGCAGTCCATCAGGAAGACAGAGTCTCTCTTTTTGTCCTTTCAGCCAAAGACACTAGGCTGTAAGGTTTCTCCGTCCACGGTAGGCAGATGGATTAGGGCTACCATATCCAAAGCCTATTTAGTTCAAGATATTCCAGTTCCCAGTGGGGTTACTGCTCACTCCACCAGAAGTGCAGCTACCTCGGCAGCCTGGGCTACTCAGGCGTCTATTCTTGATATTTGCCAGGCGGCCACCTGGACTTCCCCATCTCCCTTTATAAGACATTATAAGATTGATGTTTACGCCTCAGCTGAAGCATCTTTTGGCAGGCGAGTTTTGCAGCAAGTGGTTAGAGATCCTGGGGAAGTTCCAATCCAGACGGACTCCCACCCGTAGGACACACTGGCTTTGGTATGTCCCACTCTCTGGATGCTCGCAGCAATTCTACGGAGAATGGGCGTTGGTTCTTACCTGATACGCCTCTTCTCGTGGAACTGCGTAGAGCATCCAGCCCCACCCTGTTGGTCCATCTGTGAAGGGGGAAAACCTGTTTCGGCCAATGATTTCTAATGTTGTAGTTCATGTTGTTTAATACTTAAGAGTAGAGGGGGGTTTTTGTCCTCTTGTCTTCGATAAAACTGGGAGGAACGCATGGAGGAGTCACGTGGAGGAGGAGGGCGTTCCTCAATTTCAGCTCAGCCTGTGAGAAGTGAAGACTGAAACACCTCCCACTCTCTGGATGCTCTACGCAGTTCCACGAGAAGAGGCGTATAGGTAAGAACCAACGCCCAATTTCTGATACTCCCTGCCAGTTTCCCACAAGGAAACTTAATGGGGAAGCTGGCAGGAAGTTGGAAGTCACTCCTGCTTCCACTGTTTTTTGTTTTTGTTTTGCTTATCCATGGTCATTCTATTTCTCTATTTAGGTAAGGAAATATCTCTGAAACAATGACCTAATAAGGTGCCTGCTGTCTATTATGCGACTAAAACACTTGTTCCCATAGCCTTTAACTTGGCGAAACAGTGCATTATAGGGCAACAATTTTTGACTAAAGTGCCATAAATGGTCTAACTTACCATAAGTGTCCAAAATCTGGAACACATGACTGCCAAATTCAAATTTGGCAAATTTTATAAAACATATTATGACATAAAAATTACCATAAAATAATATATAACATCATACAAAATGTAATAAAACATTTTCTGTGCTGATGTTTGATATGTTACAAGTCCAACATGTTTTTTCCCCAAAGCAGATAAGCTCTCTGAATATATCCCAATTTTTCCAATGAAGGCATTACATAGAGGTTCTTTACAACATGTTCTGTATTATGACATAAACTATTTTATGATAATTTTAATGTCATAACATGACATTTGAGGCAATTTTGTTCAAAATTTATGCCTAGGGTGCATCGTTTTGCTTAGTTAAAGGTTTTGACAACAAGAGTTTTAGTTGTACATAGATATTGGGGGAGGAATGGATTGAGAAAGTTAACAAGTTAAGACTCCTCATGATTGAATAGAAAAACTTCCATTGTCAAGAGCTGAAAACAGACAGTGTTTTTGTTGAATGATCAAAAAGTCAAGTTGATGTAGTTTGAAATGTAATAGTTTTTCTTTTCGATCAGCTGATTAGCTAATAAGGTCATTCCAGATTCAGGAAAATCAGCAGCCTATGATACATACAACATACTCTTTGTTCTCTTTGACCCTCTTTTATTTCAAAATAGAAGTAGGTTAAATTTAGAAAATCTGAAAAAAGAGAAGTGGATTTACTTGAATTATTATTTTTTAATTGAAGTAAATAATGTGAGATGATCTTAAGAACAATTTTAAAAACACACATGGCCTCAAATTGCAAAAGAATTGCATAAAAATCTTCAGTTGAAAACTATGCAGGAACTTTAATTTAGAATGGGAATTTTCCTTTACCCTTCTCTTGGAATACTATGTCTTAAAGTAGCTTCAAGAAAGATTATAGGATTGGACTAAAATTAAGGTGTATCATATAGCAAAGCAACAGCTTGTAGCTCTTTTCCACAGCTGCTCATCTATTCCTCAAGTGCTTGAAAAGTAGCTAGAGGCCTGCATTAAATGACACAAATTGTGACACCTGAGGCTGAGAGGGAAGAAATTTAACACTATTACACTTACCTAAATCTTGATCAAACCCACCATCAAGGGAAACTAAATTGTAAATGATGAAGTGTTATTTGACAGAGACGGAAAAAAAACAATTGTACTTTCATGTTGGGCGTCTGAAGATACTATTGGAAGCAGTGCTCAAATCAAAGTACGATTTAACTTGTCCTATGGCATGTATAGCAAAATAATTTCTGAGGAAATAGCATTTTTGGAATTCAATAGAATATTTGAAAAAGGCTTTTAAGCAACCACCAAATAAATTGTTGCCATCAGCAGGAATCTGCTGCTGCCAGCCAGGCAGTAAGGACTGTCTGTCTCTTGCTTCTTTGCAGTGACTCATTAGAATAAGCATGCATTAGGAGATTAAAAATGAAATGCATCCAGTTTTAAAGAATTGACCTGAAACTCAGAAAGGTCCAGAATGAGGAAAGGTCTTATTTTGACCAGTGTTAAGACAGAAGCTGTCAGTTCTGAGGCTGATTAATGACATTACCAAGACTTTCATCCTAGTCAGATATCATATACTTTATGTACAGATATTAAAGAAATCAAATACATTGCCTTTTAGATTTTAGATAAATACTTTCATTGACAATGATAATAATTTTCTTTACTTTTTTGCCATTCATTGTAGCTCTGTACAGCTTTAGAGTTATACGGGATATATTGAATTTTTTAATATTCAAATATAAGACACAAAACTAGAAATGTGATAGAAAGCAATATCCTGCAACCTATTTTAAAATGTCTTCATAGTGCTTTATATGGCACCTACCCCATTTTTTCATTATTCTAAGCAAAGTTTTTTATTATTATTCTTCAGATATTGAGTTTATTATTTCCAATTAACTGTTGCTTGTATTGATTATTTTGGGTACTTTTTTATTGCTAGAACGTTATCATGTGGTCTTGGCTTTCTACTAAGCCATATAGGGCAGTTGGTCTTCAAATTGTGTATGTGTGTGTCCCCCCCAAAATTTGCTGTGGTACAAAGATGGACTTTAAAAGTCTCATGAAAAAGAAGGAGACGAGCCACTAAATATATTACCTTTCATTTTCCATGTGTTTCAATTCTAAATCAATATTTATTTATTTAGCGAATGGCAAATACATGAGCTTATAGTAAGTAGTTCAAATGTTAATGTCCAGTCCACCCAGCCATTCAAGAACAGGGTGGTCTATGTTGAAAAAAGTCAGACATTGGGCCGGTGTAAGCTCTTGATGGACATTTGGACACAATATGATGGATATTTTGTTGAGCACCACAGACACACTGAGGACTAGAGACAAAACCCCACTTAAACAATGAGTCCTGGCAGACAGCATGTTCGGTACAGATCCTGTTCAGAGTTGACAATTGCCGTTGCCATATTAGAGAGCCAGGAGTTCTACAAAGATGTCTGACTGCCAACTGTTGTTAACTGCCAATTCTTCAATGTAGTCTGGCTGCCAATTAATGCTAGTTGTTTGGTTCACACTGTCATGCTGTCCAGAGTGCACCACAGGGAGGCAAACAGCATCATACCTCTCTAAATCAATAATATTGTAATGACCAGTTCATGGAACATGTTATATTAGAATCTTTCAGCCCTCCATCTGTAAAGGGAATGTATTTGTATAGAAGAGCAATCAGTAATCAGCACCTCCGTCTGAAATGGTATAGCCCAGAAATAAATTAATCACCTTAGACTGAGCTAGATCTAAGTATGAGCAATAACATGTTTTTTAATGTTCCTAATACGTAATTCATTTTCCTCTGCATTGATTAAAACAGTTGATAACAGCCTTAGTCCTTAAAATAGTAATCCTATTTGTTTTGATTGAGAAAAGAAGAATGCTCTAGTACATGCACACACAAACACACACACACACACACACACACTAGAAAAGGAAGGACTAAACTCTTTTTCTTTATGGTGTTTATTTGTTTGTTGATTCAGCTTGAAAAAATTGTCATGCAGTGCTTTGAATCCTATCAGCAATAATGATAGCTGTGAATAATAGTAGGTTTCTGTATGGCTAGGATATCCAATTGGTGGTGATAGGTTTTACTCAATCACCACATTTGATGCTTGGCAGATTTCTGGCTTTTCTGGCTTTTTCTCTTTAAAGAGAAAATTAACTGAGAAATAGATTTCTTGCAAAGTGAAATGCTAGGACCTAATGCCATCTCTGTTTCTAAAAAATGCCAATGGCCCCCACATATTTGGCAAATACTGAGTCGTTGTAGTGCAATACTTCATTTTGAAGTAGAACAAAATAAGTTAAGCTGGAAGGGTAGAAGTAATACTGACACAGGCAGAAAAGCTTTGTCTAAACTCCTTGTGTTTTAGTTGTCTGTGTGCATATGGATTATTCTGAATATCACAACTTTATCTTCAGTGCAACCTGTCCGGTACGAAAAATTGGATTTCAAAAAATAGTTTGTTTTTTGGAATTCATCCAGCTTCAGCCTTATTCTTAGCCAAGCTATTTTTGTTTAGCTTCACCAGTTCATTCTTGTGATTGACCATTCCAGCTGTGGCAGGGATTGAATGAATGGGCAAAATCCCAAATCTCAGAGCTATTTACCGTGAGAGTGTTGAAAAATGCTCCATATCCAATAGTGTTTACTAGCTCCAGAGTCTGGATTTTTTTTTATATCTAGAGAGGTTGAAGATTCATCATGGGCTGTGTGAAACGTGTTAGCCAATGGAAAGCTTCTTATTTGTTTGGATTCTCTGATAAGAAGTGAAGAAATCTATAGATGTCTCATACTTTCGTTGTGTCTTTATTGTTAGATGATCCAAGAAGTGCTCCATGGCTAGTCAGATCTCAGGCATCAAATATGCAGAACAGGTTTACCAGATCCTGTTTTTTTTTCAACTCAGGATTTCTTTTTCTTACTTCCCCTTTTTAAAATTTTCCTGCTTCAGCATTATTTATCATAGCCATCTTACCATGTGGAATAGTGACAAAACTATTGTTTTGTATGTCATAGAACCTTAGGGAAATGTAGGATACCTTAAATTTAGAAATTCATAGTGAAGCAACAATAGACAACAATAGTGGTGGGCTGCAATTTTTTAACAACCGGTTCTCTTCCCTAATGACTGGCTGTGTGGGCGTGGCTGGGCAGGCATGGCTGGGTGGGTCATGTGAGTGAGGAGGCTTGGCCAACTCTATGTCACTATGTCATGTGGGTGGCAGGGTTGGGGAGGGAATCCAGGGGTCTCTGGTGGAGGGGGAGAAAAGAAAGACCTAACCTGGTGTGTGTGTGTGTGTGTGTGTGTGTGTGAGAGAGAGAGAGAGAGAGAGAGAGAGAGAGAGAGAGAGAGAGAGAGAGCACACCACCACTAGCCCTGATATAACTCTCCAAGATTGGATTGGATCTCTCTCTCTCTCCCCCTCCCCCTCCCCCCTCTCTCTCACACACAATCTCCCTCCCTGCTTTAGGCAGGCTTAGAAAGTCCACCAGGCCCGGCATGCAGTGGACATCCCTCGCTCTCCCCTTTGTCTGACTCACATTCTCCCCCCTCCCAGTCTAGCTTGACACAGGCGGCAGCACAACTCACATTGCCCTTTCCAAGCCTGCTGTTTATGAGGATGGGTGCCGGTGAGAGCTGGCTTTTTCCCTAGCTTTGTCCGACCAGGGGAAAACTAATGGAGGCCTGGGGAGGAAGCCTGCATCAAGCTAGACTGAGAAAGCTGGCTGCAAGAGGAAGAGAAGCTGGGTCCCCTCATCTGAGAAGCAGCAACCTCGTACTCTTCCCTCTCTGCTAGCCCTCTTCTTCACACAGGATCGCCCAGCAGTGGAAACTGAGAGGGAGAAGGGGGCAGCACCGGTTGCTAGCATTCAGGGAAGAGTGCCACACAGAAACACCACCTCCCTCTCTGTCTCTGTTGCTGGATGATCCCATGCGAAGAAGGGGGCTAGCAGAGAGGGGAAGAGTGTGAGGTTGCTGTTTCTGGGACGAGTGGACCTGGGACACGTCTGGGTTCAGCTCACCTGGCTTCTCTTCCTCATAGTCAACTTTTTTTGTGGGGGGAGGGTGTTTTTAGGCCGTTTTTTGGGCCATAGAAAGAAGAGGGTAATGTAACCATGGAGTAAGTAGTAAATTTATAATTATATTTAGAATTACTATAAAGAAGATTTAAAGCTATTTTTTGTATCATTTTTCCCTATCTTTTCATATATATTTTTGTCTGTTGCATTTTTAGTTTTCTTTCTTTTTCTTTTCTTTTTCTTAGTTTATATTGGTTTGTATTAGTCTTTATCTTCCTTTTAAAAACCTTTAAAGTTATATTTTTAAGCTGTCACTTCAGTAAAAGTAATATTTTTAAAAAATAAGTCACATTCTTTAAATCAGATTTCAAATTATCCATCTATACCTGAATCAAATCAGAATTCATGTAGCACATACTCTGCCTTTATCATTTTTCTTGGAATACTGATCTGTCTGCTGTCACTGATAAAAGGTTTGAACTTCTTGAATTGCACAGTCCATACAGTTACAAAATCTAAGTTCTTTTTGTTCATCTTGTACTAAAGAAAGGACAGTTTTTAAAGTGAGAATGCAATTTGAGTGATATAGTTATCTAAAGGAATAGAATTGGATAACTTATTGAAAGAACTGATGGTACCACTGGAATATTCATGGCTAACAGCTATTGTCCTTGACTGTACCTGCTAAATACTAATGAACATAATTAAACAGAGATAAAGACAGGGAAAAAAAAATAGTTCCACAAATATGTAAAACAAAATTAGCATTCGAGAAACAGCCTGAAAAACAGCCCCAAACCAGGCCATTTTTCCAGCTGTTTTCAGGCTGTTTTTTGGGGGGCATTTTGGGGGCAGTTTTCAGGCCATTTTTCAGCCAAAAGACAGCAGAAAACAGCCCCATAAATGGGCAGGGAGGGGTCAACCGGTGGTCTGATTTGCCGATTTTCTGAAATGCGCAGAATCAGAACAACTGGTTTGGGAGAACTGGTCCAAACAGGCAGTAGTACCCCACCTCTGCATACCATGTATATATATATAAGCCCAGCTATACATAAGATAAACCTTGAATTTTTTAAATGTGCTACATGTGAATATATGTTGACCTGAATTTTCATGGTATTCTGGTTAAAAATTCAAGGGCTGGGCTTAACTGCAAGTATATATGGGATAAACAGATACTTTAAAAAAGTATTAACATATTAATTTATGGACTAGCTTATCCATGGATAAGCTGAATCCTATTTTGGGGGTGTACAGTATTTTGGCATCTTAAAATTCTTGGCTTATCTGTAAGTATATAGGGTAAAACTATTACAGCAGCAAATAGTTGTTGATACTTCATTTAAAAATAGTCAATTGGTGTTTCCCAAGCAGAACTTTTTAGCAATTATGTGGATCCCACTTTGAATCCTCTCACCAGTTTCTATTTTGAATTAAGAACCAAAGTGAGAACCCATGGAAAGTGGCAAGGTTAAGGGTATATGAGTGCAGTGGTAAGTTTTTTGTTTTCTGTTTATGTGTTTATTCTTACTTAAAATTACAAATACCTTTTTTTTTACCCAGAATGCAATTTCTGTCCATTTTCTGAATTGTATTGAACTTTGAAGATGGCAAATTCCAGGAATTTAAGATTGGTTATAGCCAGTGGTGGGATTCAGTTTTTTTATTTACTACCGGTTCTGTGGGCATGGCTTGGTGGGCGTGGCAAGGATACTGTAAAATCTCCAGTCTGGGGTGGTATTTGCTGGTTCTCCAAACTACAAAATTTCCGCTACCAGTTCTCCAGAACTGGTCATAACCTGCTGAATCCCACCTCTGGTTATAGCTTTACTTTCCAGGATGAAATAACTACACAAATTATGAAAGCTGTATTATAATTATAGACAATTATAATTGTTTAACAAATTGTAACATTGGAGATCATATTGTGAATTTTAAACTACTTAAATAAATAGTGCTCTCTACTACAAACCAATGTTTAAACAGCCATGTAAAATACCATTCAAGATCTCGATATTAAATAAAAGAAAGCTAGATTTTTGGGAAGCCCAGTATAATGATGGCAGCAGACCTACTCATGTTGGTTATTATAAATGTAGGATTTTTCTTTTCTGTTGCTCCCTTAAAAGGACTTTGTTTAAAAAAAATGTGTTCTTCAATCTTAACTCCATCTTTAGTCTATTGACCAGGGTATTTCCCCCACCCCCCCATGCAAAATACCTACCTACCCCTTCTTTTTACTGATCTATGCTTTCTTTTGGTTCAAAGAGAACAATAGGGAACATGGCAGGAAAGCATGAGTCATCAGGTATCTACTGCTTCTAGCATCCTGAATTTTATTTGAATAAAATTGGTTTTGAAAGACCAGAGAAAATGTGGCTGCATTGGGATTAAGGTGTTGGTGAGCAAAACATCTTTAGCTTGTTGAATGTGTTTTCTCATTACATGGCATGTTGATTAAGGAGAGAGATTTGAACTTACAATTTTCATTTTTTGAGGGCACAAATTATTCTTAGCTCTTTTTTCAATTGAGGAGCTTTAAAAATTACTATTACGAACCAGCAATTTAAATAAATGGTTTTTCCAGTTTGAAGAACTTTTCTTTGCTAGAAGATGTTATGGAGCATTAGAGATTTATATATTAAGGAATTTTCAGATACATTGGCGTTGATTAGTCAAGTTGAAATTCAATGATCTGATGCTGGGACACTGGATAATTCAAAGGAAACTTTTCTAGACTTGGCAGATATCTAAATGGTAATTTCTATGGAGCCTCCCTTTTTATTTTCCAGCCCAGAATATTTTAAGATATGGAATTGGTTAAGTACAAGATTGCAGAATTTTTAGTAAATTGCAGTCCTGAACATGAATCATAAATACATAAATATGTCTACCTCATAACATTTCCTCAGATAGCTTTATAGGCATGGATAATAAATCTACCTATTTAAAAGGCTACTTTTTCAGGATCATTAAATCTGTTTATTGTCTGTCATAGCTAATAAATGAATAAAGTAGTTCTTCTACTAGTTATATAAACTGTAAATTGAACAGTAAAGTTTATTCACATGATACCGTGAGTTTTGTAATAGTTCATTTATTTATAGGGAAGTCCACGTCTTTTTCTTTGGTACTAAAATTCATTTACCCCATTGGGAGAGTTTTTTTTCATACATAACAAAATCAAATCTGGGTTTGCTTGTAGGTTGACATTAAAGATTGATAGTTAAAAGGAAATTTGAACATTAAGGATACCAGTTTCAGGCAAAAGATACCCGTTTCTAATAGCAATAATTTTGGTAAAACGATAGAAAAGAGCTGGTGTTTTCTATAGGAACCAAATAATTGTTTTGTATTGCATGTGTTTACACAGACAGCCACACCAAAACTGGAACATTTTTGAATCATCCAGAAGATGCAGCTGCTTCAGTGTTTGAAGGAGTACATTATACTTGCGTAACACATTTTGTGAAGGGCTCCTTTTAAATCTTTGCACAGCTCTCTGTTTAGAATGCTTTATCATGGTATATGGTCTGTGTATTCTGTGATTCTGAATAGGTATTCTTGTCTCCTATGTACATTCTGAAAAAACAAGTTTGAAATGCAACTCTTTAAAAAAAAATATAGCTCAGAGGGTGTAAATTAACAACCATCCAATAGATTTGCAATAGAAAAAGGAATTCTGTTTGCAAGAAGCAGGACATCCAATCTGAAACCATTATTCACTAACAGCTATTCCTTATTGCTTCCTCTAAAGCTATCCTTGAAGCTTCAAAGCTATTTTATGGCTCAATGCATTGTAAGGGTTAAGATACTGGACTGGTATCAGGGACACCCAGGTCTCTCATTATGGAAGCATCTATGAAGATTCTCAGTCATCCAGATCCTGGTTGTCCCAAAGGTGCTTTTTCAAGATGCAACTGGACTTTCTTGTTTTTCTTTGAAGATGTTTTGCTTCTAATCCAATAACTTCTTCAGCTCTGATTGGATCATGGGGAATGAAATGAAAAAACATCTCATCGTGGAAGCTGTGCTGGCAACTTTGGACCAATCACTGACAATTACTGGCAAATCCACTTAACTTGCAGTTTTTGTTGAGGAAAATATGAGAAGAAGAAATGTTATGAACTTTGTCTTGAGCTTCTGGAGGAAAGGCAGAATATGGAGTATATATCTCATAAATAACCTAGAGGTCCTTTATACTCCCAGATCCTGCTCCATCTACTGTGCCACTAGTGCCCCTTCCTGGATTAAGAGGCCCTTCAGACTATCATTCATCTCCTAGTCATCTCACAGGCTCAATTGCTGCAATGGGCTTCAAAAGCTTCAAGTGATCCAGCATGCACTGGTATAGGCAGTTATGGGCATACATCTGTAAATTCCCATGATATCTCTGCTTTGCAAGCTGCACTCATTGCTAGTTGATTCTGGAACCAATTAAAGGTGCTGATCATCACCTAAAATGTCCTACATGGCATAGGGACAGATTATTTGGTGGAGTGCCTATATCTCATGTTTTCTATCTTGCTGGAACGTACTACCAGAATTGGTGCACATTGGGTTCCTCCAGTTAAATAATACCATCTATTAGGAACCAGGAAGTGGGCCTTCTCTTCCACTGTGCTGTGGACTTCCCGTCCTTTTGGTACTTCATAAGACCTTGAAGACGTGGAACATCTTGTTGAACTTGTTTTGGTCTGTAAATGTAAATGGAGCATCTTGTTGAACTTGTTTTGGTCTGTATTTTTAAATAGAACAACCTAATCTCACCTTGTTTTTCATTGTATTGGGTTTTTATAATTTATTATATGAGGAGATGCCCAAAGTCCATTTGTTATCAGATAGTGCCAGAATTGAATTGGAAAAAATAAATATAAAAGGCTCTAGACTCCTTTGAAAGAAAAGATGGCATGACTAAGAAATAATTAATAAATAATAATAATAATAATAATGCATATGTAGAAAGGGTTTTAGCAGTAACTGGATTTGTGTTCCTCATAAGAATAGAATGGCTTTGTCATAGATTCAGGCATGGGTAGAATGAATGGAGACAGTCTTAGTTGGTGAACTTTCAACTCTTTATTGCATAGTGACTTCTAACTTGTATAACAACAACTCTGCTTTATATAGGCAATGCTAATGTGAAATAACCAACAGGAGCTTGTGAAACGCTAGCTCCAGTACCAATAAGAGTCCTTCGTTAAGGGCCAATCAGATTCTCAGAACCCGACCAATCCGATCTAGCCGCTTAACACCCAATCAGAAGTGCAGGGCCAGAACCCTGCACTTTACCCCAAGCTTGCCTTTATTCAACTATTTACATACATAACACCCCTTCCCCCTGGCTTCACAATTAGTTTGTGACTATGTAGTCCTTTAAATAGGACGGTTGTCTCTTGGGTTTGTCAGATTTTCTTTGGACTGGCTGCATGCAGTCCCGTTGAGGTAGGATGTCGTTTTGTAGTGGCTCAGCTTCTCGTTTTGGTGTGATTTCCCTTGGAGCATACGATTCTTCTTCCTGCTCCATTTCCTGGGTTTCACTTGATTCATCGCTTTCCTGGAACAGGTTTCCTGGCATATCATCATCTTCTCTTCCTTCCCCCCCCTCAGTTTGGTCGTTGGGAAGTTGTTGGCTAGTTATAAGTCGTGACCGTAATTGGTCAATATGTCTTTTCCATAGTCTCTCATCAATACATTTTACAATATAGGATCTGGGCCCAGTCTCGCGTATTACCGTTGCTTCAATCCAAACTGGGTCGCCCGATAAATTTCTTGCATAAACGGGGTCGCCTACCTTGAAGGTACGGTAGCGTCCGCTGGATCCTGGAGGCTTCTCTGGCTCGTAAGCAGGGTGCAGTCGGTCGAGGCGGGAACGGAGTTTTCGCCCCATGAGAAGTTCAGCGGGAGTTCTGCCGGTTTCGCTGTGCGGAGTGATGTGTTGTAGAAGTAGAATGCGGTTTATTTTTTCGTCAAGATTATCATAGTCCAGCTTTTGTAAAGTCTTTTTTACAAATTGTACCATGCGTTCCGCTCGGCCATTGGTAGCAGGATGCGCCGGCGAGGTGAGCGCATGGCGGATGCCGTTGTCAGCAAGGTACTGTTCAAACATTAGCGCTGTAAACTGTGGTCCGTTATCAGACACCAGGACGTCCGGCAATCCATGAGTTGCAAAGAGTCTATTGAGAACTTTAATGACTGCCTCGGAGGTTGTATTGGCCATTCGATGAATTTCTAACCAATTAGAGTATGCATCGACAGTCAACAGCAATGTCTGTCCTTTGATCGGCCCTGCGAAATCCAGGTGGATTCTGGACCAGGGTCCACGTGGCGTCTCCCATTCGGTCGGTGCAGCTTTTGGTGGTGCGTTGCTGGTTTGTTGGCACTTAGTGCAGGCCTTGACCCATTGCTCGATGTGTCGGTCCATGCCTGGCCACCAAGCATAGCTCCGTGCGAGTGCCTTCATTCGCATGATCCCAGGATGTCCATCGTGCAAGATTTGTAACAGCGTCTTTTGGAGTCGTTCTGGGACGACGACTCTATCGCCCCAGATAACGCAACTTTTTTTTGAGAAAAAAGTTCAGTCTGTCTTGTTTTAAATGGTGCGAAGTCATCTGGGATCTGATCCAATGGCCATCCACGCTCTACCCAGCCTAGGACTCGTGCTAGGATGTGGTCTCGTCTGGTCTCCCTTGCGATATCTCGAGCGGTCATAGGAGGCGAGTTGAGCGTTTCGATTTGTAATGCCGATACTGTTGGTGCCGGATCGTCGAGGGTCTCTGGTAGTGGTGCTCTGCTGAGTGCGTCGGCGTGGGGAATGGCTTTCCCCGGTCGATGTAACAATCGATAATTATAAGCAGCTAGAAACTCTGACCATCGAGTCATTCTTGGGGACAATATATAGGGAGTTGGTTTGTCTCCAGCGATTATCCCCAATAAAGGTTTGTGGTTGGTTATAATTGTAAATGTCCTTCCATATACATACTCATGGAATTTTTTTACGGCTGACACAATTGCAAGAGCCTCCTTGTCTATTTGTCCATAGTTACGTTCTGCCTGGGATAGAGTCTTCGAAAAGTATGCAACGGGAGCCTCATTTCCATTAGGTAGCACATGGCTCAAAATAGCGCCCACCCCAAACGGTGAGGCATCACAAGTTATAACCAAGGGTAATGTTTCATTATATTGCATAAGTACAGAATCAGATGTAAGTAAATTTTTTACATTTCTAAACGCTTTTTCTTCTCGGTAACCCCAAACCCACAATGCTTTCTTATCTAATAACCGGTGTAATGGTTCAGCCACAGTCGCCTTATGCGGTAAAAACACATTGTAGAAATTGATAAGGCCTAAAAATGCTTGAAGATCAGTTTTGTTACGAGGTCTGGGAGCATTTCTAATCGCCCTTAATTTACTCTCAGTTGGGTGAATACCCTGCCTATCAATGCAATAACCTAGAAATTCAACACTGTCTGTATACAGATGACATTTATCCCTTTTTACTTTCAATCCCGCTTCTTGGAATTTTTTAAGCACACATTTTAAACGATTCTGCAGAATTTTTTTACTAGGAGCTGTAATCAATACGTCATCAAAATACGGAACCACGCCCGTGATTCCCTGTAACAATCGTTCCATTAAACTTTGGAATATTCCCGGGGCCACACTCACCCCGAACTGCAATCGGGTACATTTAAAAGCACCTCTGTGCGTTACTATCGTTTGGGCTTGGGCTGTTTTATTGTCCACGGGCAATTGTTGATAGGCTTGAGCTAAATCTAGCTTAGCGAAAACCTTTCCACCTCCCAGGGAATGAAGGAGGTGCTGCACCACCGGCACTGGATACGCGTTCTGTTGGAGGGCATGGTTTAGAGTGGCCCGGTAGTCCCCACAGATTCGGATTGACCCATCTGGTTTAATGGGAGTTACAATAGGAGTTTCCCATGGGGAATGATCAATGGGTTGCAGTACCCCTTGTTTAATTAGTTTGTCAAGTTGTTCATCTATCTTGGCCTTAAGGGCGAACGGAACTCGACGGGGCTTTAAACGGATCGGGGCGACCTTAGGGTCGAGGCTGAACGAGATTGGGGTCCCCTTATACTCGCCCAGACGATCTGCGAAGACATCGCTGAATTCAGACATAAGATCCTCCTCCCACTCGCAATCACCGACTCGGTTCACGCCGGCTAGTTCGATGCCGAGTGGCGCAAACCATTGGAGGCCCAACAAACTAGGCCTGTCCCTATCGAAGATCGTTAGAGGTAAGCATGCCGTATGCTTTTTAAACGAGATGCGGACTCGACAAGACCCGACCACAGGGATCCGATTCCCTTGGTAATCTTTAAGGATAAGGCGTTGCATTCGAAGTCTTGGCGTTGGATGGTAGGAATGAGCTGCTTTAATGTCTTCCACGACACCATCGAGAGGGACGATCCCGAATCGACCTCCATGTGGCAGGGTTGGTTCTCTATGGCTACTGTAACTCGAATCTTCTTAGCGTCCATGGCCGAGGCCTGACCTATAGTGATAGTATGGTGAGCCTCTTCTTTCTGCAACGCTTGATATCTGTAGGAGTGGTTTGCTGGGTCTCGCCTTACAGGACGGTTTCCTGCTGATTGGCGAAAGTTGGTTCCCTTTGAGGCCGGGCTTGGTCCCGGTAAACTGCGACAGACTCGACCGATGTGGCCTCGTTTCCCGCACTCATGGCAGAGTGCGTCGCGGAATTTGCAGTCTGCCCTGGGATGGTTTGCCCCGCAGCCAGCGCAAGGGCGTGAGGTTTTAGGATGAGGGTCCCGGTCGGAACGCAGTCGATGGACCCCTTCTTCGTCGCTGTCTGACGACGAAGAGAGGTCCTCGTAGTGCGTTGTTGCCAACTGCCCTTCTGAGCTGGGTGAGATGTCGCCTGTCGGTGGGTTTGTGGGGTTTCGGCTTTGCCGTAGCTGCGCCGCTGACTTTTTTGTTGCCTCAGCGGCGGTGGCTTCGGTGATGGCGTCAACAAGGCCGATGTCGCCCTTCGCCATCAGTCTGCGAACCCGCAGAGGCCTCCCAAGTGCCGGAGGTCTGCCACGAAGTCAGCCACACTCTCTCCTTTTCGTTGGCTTCGTTGATAGAACTCGTGGCGTCTCACGAGTGTGGGTACGGTTGGCACGTAATGGTCTCTCAGGAGAGGTTCGAGGTCGTCCCAGCTTATTTCTTTCACTTGTCAAGGCTTCGCGAGGGCTTTAGCCATTTTAAAGACAGCCGGGCCGCAGTACGTCAGGAACAGCGCCCGCTTCTTGGCTGGTGTGGCGTCCTTCAGGTTGTTTGTTTCGAGGAACATCTGAAAGCAATCCATGTAGGATTCCCAATCCTCTTGGGATGGATTGTACGGAGCGGGTGGTACGATGCCGCCGGACATGGCTTCCGTTGGTGGCGCCGTTTTTTACACGTGCTCTGTTTTTTCTTCCAAGTTCCTTAAGATCAGATGTCTCCAAATCCCACCTTCGTCGCCAGTGTCATAGATTCAGGCATGGGTGAAATGAATGGAGACAGTCTTAGTTGGTGAACTTTCAACTCTTTATTGCATAGTGACTTCTAACTTGTATAACAACAACTCTGCTTTATATAGGCAATGCTCATGTGAAATAATCAACAGGAGCTTGTGAAACGCTAGCTCCAGTACCAATAAGAGTCCTTCGTTAAGGGCCAATCAGATTCTCAGAACCCGACCAATCCGATCTAGCCGCTTAACACCCAATCAGAAGTGCAGGGCCAGAACCCTGCACTTTACCCCAAGCTTGCCTTTATTCAACTATTTACATACATAACAGGCTTGTTTCCTAATCCAGAAGCGCAGTCACTAAAATGGTATCACTGTATGCAATCTTTTGGAGTAATTTTGTATCTGTTTCAAAATATTTCCCCCCAAAACAAAGCAATGAATAAACACAACTTGTGATGTAGGAAATGTTAGACAGCTTTCCTGAAAGATAAAAAAGCAAAGCTTGATGGCTGAACCACCATTTGCCTTGTTGATGAGCATGTCTGTGGAATTGAATTAGTGTCATAGATGACAAATCTGTTGTGACTGTATGAGAAATTGTATATGTCTCTTTCCCTTCCTCTTTAGAATATACAGAATCATATGAGGAAAGCTCTTTAGGTATAAGGAAGTTTCTAAGCATAGGCCAGCTTGCAGCAACCGGGTATAAAAGAGAAGGCAGAAAGGTTTTCTCAGAGGCCTGTTTACCAGGGCTAGGCCAAATGAAAATAGGGAAGCAAACTTCAAAATAAACATGCATGATAATGTATGTTGTAGGAACAGGATTTTTTTTTTTAAAAAAATATTCAGATATCTGAAGAAGTAATCCTTTTCTTTAAAAAAAAGTAAGAACTGAATTTGAATACAGCATTGCAAACATCTATCTTTTTTCCCATGTACTTGTTTCTGAATAATAGTTTGTCTTCCTAATCACATCTATAGCCAGAGTCTGGATTTATGTATTTCTTTTATTGGGGAAAAACATTCTCTGTAGGTTTTCTTCCCCAAAGATCTTTTTTTTTTTAAATTGAAACACTGTGTTAGGATTATTTATTCATAACTACTCAGAAAAGCAGGAAGGGGCCTTATATTTTGTCTCAGATCTAAGCTTTTAAATCCATATTTTTTTAAAAAAAGACAGCTGGGATACTAGAGATTACGATTTATCCATGAGAGAGCAACTACTTATGAATTATTTGTTGCAAGGAAAACAATTCAAAATATTGAATAAATTCATTAACATTAAACATTTTTGTTGAAAATCTTTTTACAGTTGGCTGAAACATGTACAACATAATCACTAATTGCTATTTTTAAAATCCTATTTTATGCAATACTTATATAAAAATAACCAGTGGGAATAATTTATTCCATTATAATGTATAAGCCTGCAAGAAAGGATTGAAAACAATGAGGCCATTTTAAAGGATAAAAATAAATTTCAACATCTTTTATATAGTCTTTTTATTTTATTCATACATTCAAAAGCAAAATTTAAAAAATCTTTTAAAGCAAGAGTTCGCATTCCATAATCTCTTTTGAATTTTACACAATTAAATTATTACCATGCCAGAAAGTTGCATGTATTAAATTCAACATATATCAGCCCTGTTAAAAATATAGTTAATTATCAAATTAAAATTGTTAGCCTTAAAATAAAATATAGAGGGCTTTGTTTCTCTCTCTCCCCCCCTCTCTCCCTCTCTTTCTCTCTCTCTCTCTCTCTGTGTGTGTGTGTGTGTGCACGTGCACATACCTGCATGCAGATGGGGATATTTTTTCGGTACTTTCTTAACTCTTTTCTGCTATTCTATTTTGTGGCTCTTTCTATTTTGTTGTGAAAAACCCTGAGGGCTCCCTCTCATCCTATCTGAAAAATCATTCTGTAAGAGTTGGAATTTGCCAGGGTGCCAGGGTTCTGGAAAATAAAACATCATACAAAACACAGCTAGAAATCTGCAACTTGCACTATCCCTTTTATTATTTCAATATTAATTTTTTGATTTAGATATTGCTTGCTCTGGGAATTGCTGCTGAGGATAATTTTTTCTGGATGATAGATTAAATGCACACACTTGTACAGCACTGCTTCTCATGAATCAAGCAGTGAGGATGAAATCACAAATTGAACAGCCAAGGCTATCATCAGCCTTTAAAGTAACCTTCAGGAGAAGGCTTAACTTTTTAGACCATATTAAAAATAGATGAAGCTGTATGATTTACTGACTCTGATTTACTAACATCCCACAACTACTTTCCAACTTAAAACTGAAAGATATATGCTGAATAGATCTAGGCTGTTCACTAACAGAGCAGCAGCAAGCAAGCAAGCAATTGAATGGCAATCATATACCCAGACCATAACAGGGATTATTATTTCCTTCTTGATTTAGGCTGGGAGAACTAGCAAGTTGAGTAGTCCTTGAGAAGTAGGCAGGAAGGTAATTTTTATCTCCAATGGCACCCTGATAATAGGACCAAGAGAAGTGTCTGGGCTTGGGCAGAGCGTTCTTTCTCCTCTACCTCTTCTCCCTTCTGTGAAGTTGCAGTTGTGGTTCAGAAGTGTGTGGTTGCACGTCAATCCCTGAATGTCAGCATTTCTGTAAATCTTCCTGCTTTTAGTACTTTGAAATACAAATATTGTTTTTGCCTAAATATAAATACAAAGGGAAATTGTTCTAGGTTAAGGGTATTATTATTTTTTTCTGGTTAGTATGTTCATTTTTGTACTTATTTTTCTATCTTTGGTTTTATATTTGTGGAGGAAGGGATACAGAACTAGAAGTGTTGAGAGGAAAGGAAAACTAGAAAGGAGACCTACTGGCTGACAAAGTTTGATTGGATTTTGAGAATGTATCTGGAAGACTGCAATGGTGAGGACACACAGTGAGATTATATTATACCATAAATGATGGGTAACTATTAACAACTATTACAACTCTAAAGTACCTACAGCCTAATGGTATGCCAACTGTTACATAGATATAACAACTTTCCATTAGTATCTTCTTACATTGCAATTATCCTTTTAGGATTCAAGTGCAGATAGATATTTACAGTAACTCATTTTTATACTATTGTCTGCACAACGAACTATTTCTCTGGTTCAAATTTGATAATCCAATACCACTATAAAAATTCCAAAAGTATTTCCAAGCTGTCACCAAATAGTAAGAATGTGTACTAAATGGAAAACCCATTTTTGAGCTTGAAACAAAACAGATCCACTTGAAGTACTGTAGAATGTTGTAATGATCTAAATTCACCCTGTTCCACAAAAATAAAACATGAAATAATCCTGTTGTCAGACAAAATTTAGAATATGCATATTTTAAGATCAGAACCTTGGCTATGTTAAAGTTGTTTTATAACCAGAACATTCAACATAGCTGGCTGAGGAATTCTGGGAGTTGAAGTCCACAAGTCTTAAAGTTGCCAAGGTTGGACACCCCTGCTTTAGAGTAACAGCTGGTGATCCCAACAGCAGATTCAGTCACAAGAGGGCAGGGTTGTAAAGTATATGAAATTTTCTTTAAGCTTTCTTACAGTATTTTGGAGAAGTAGAAAATCAATAAATGTGAATTTGGAAAATACAGCCAAACACAAAATGTTTTGGCTGTAAACACATTTGCGGGATCAAAAGCCTGCTTTTAAATTAAATTGTTACATTTCATAATGGATGCCTGTATATGCTTCAATTCTCCACCATTGCAATTATGAAAGAGAAAGAGGATTGTGTTTTTTTAAATACTCATAGCACCTAACAATATTATTTTAGAAACCCAGTAGAAACATCCAAGTAGAGTAGAAAGAAAAAATTGTACTCATGAATTATTCCAATTCCCTAAAGAGTTGTCTATCTACTATTGATTATGTAGATCGGTTAAATGTCCTAGTTTGTTCAGTCCACATCTCCCAAAGATGCTTTTTTTCTTTGAAAATGTTTTGTTTCTCATTTTCTCATCTTGGGTGAGAAGAAAAACCAGAAAGTTCAGTTGCCTCTTGAAAAAAGCACCTTTGGGACAACCATGACCTGAATGACTTAGAATCTCCATAGAAATTTTGTGCTTTCTCTTTTTTAAAAAAGTCAGGTAGTTCCCAAGAAAGCCAATTATGTCCATTTTGTTTTGTACAGTAATGATTTGGAGGAGATATTTATAAATTTTAGGGTCTGGGATTTCGATCTAGGATTTCATGTTTGGATCTAGGATTTCGTGTTGCAAACGTGCTAAATGATTACGGTAGTTTGTCAATTCCTTGGAATTGCCCATCAAGTAGAAGGTCACCAGAGTTTTCTTCCAGGAACCCAGGATGGAATGAGGTTCTATAACTATTCTAGCAATTACTGGCTGCTATAAGAAATGCTGTCAGGCTAACACAAAGAAGAAAGGAAAGTTGTTTGAAGTCTTTGCCAAGTGTAATAACCAATCTCAACAATGACTTATCAAAATAGATGGAGTCGTATTTTTTAAGAGACAATGCTGTACTTAGAGGTGATTTATTTTTATTTATTGGCATTACTGATAGACTGCCCCAATCTGATTTAATTTGGGCACTGCTATTAGAATTGTATAAACCCTTATATGTAATTTTTCTGTATGTTGAAACGTGACTCATAAACTGCAATATGAAAAATTTCAACCTCTGAATGAGTTTGCTAAGCCTACTACCTCTGTTCACTTGCCTTTTGCAGAATGGAAATTTATTAAGCCTAAAATAGTTTGTGACATCATAGTCCTATCATTTTGTGACAGAGATGAATGAATCATTCTCTATGTGTTTAAATGTTTGTTTGTTTTTTACTAGCAAGATTTTCAAATTCTACGTTTTCCCCATTGACTCTTCTATTTGTACTTTATCTCTTGGATCCAGTTATTATATTAGACCATGGGTGTCAAACTCACATTGTCACAGCAGTGTCACATGATGTATCGGTTCTTTTTCCCCATTCGCTAAACCGGGCATGGGCGTGGCCAGTGTGTGACGCATCCAGCCCATTAGACAATCTGTTTTGATTGTCAGATTCTGAACTCTCTGACATAAAGAAAAAGAGATGAAACAGTAAAAAATAATTTCAAGCAAGGAGATACATGACCAAATAAATAGAATAGAGAAATAATATTCTTGATTGTAGCCTGCAAAGTTTAGAATAATGAGCTTGTGCAGTAAAATTAAACTACTCCATAAATATTTTTGGAAAAATTGCCTAAATTTGCACTTTGGAGTTGAAGAAAAAGGGAAGATTGAAGTATGCTTGAGAAAAGATGGCTTGTAGAAAATAGCTCTAAAGGAACACAATTCCTCTTTATGAGAAAAGTATCCTGAATTTCTTTTCAAGTACTGATATACTTTGTACTGATTTTTTTTCTTATCTGAAATATAATGATAAACAGAAAACTGACAGCAGAGAAAGATCCAGTGGTCCATTGAGTCTGCCCTTTAAGTTTTTTGCTTGTTTTTGTTTTCTTTTTAATTAATTAATTAATTTTTTATTATATTTATTTATTCATTTTTACTTTGCTTTTGCTTTTTTATTTTTTAATTGGAATATATTAACATCTGCTTCTAGTACATATTTAAAGATCATTCCTCTTCTTTTTTTCTTTCTTCGGAACAACATTCTTCCTGAGATTAGACTAGCACCAAGCCTACTAGGGTTTAAGAAAGCTATTCAAAAAAAGCCATCAGGGATTGTTATATGATTGATTTATCCCCTTGTAGTATGTCATTTATTGTTAAAATTCTTGTTTCTTGGGATGATAATTTACAGTTAATACTGTCTTGTTTATTAGATTTATTGTTTTAATCTCTGTCCAGGAATTGGGAATGTCTGCCATTTAAAGAGTTGGTTACAGTTGAAGAAGAATTAATTAATTAATTCTCATAGCAGTGAAATACATCTAAGACCTAAAAACCTGACTGTGTTCCAAAACCTGGGCTGCTGTATGTGTTAAAGGCTCCGTTTCCTGGATGTATTGCTAACTGGGCAAATATCTTGGCTACTACATATGTTTATTTTACTTATTTTTTTATAAATATATTTATAAATATGTATTTATAAATTATTTTATTATTTTAAAATATTTTAATATTCAATTTTAATACATTTTTTTTGAATTGTAAGCATCATTGTAACAGTCATTGACTGAGATGAATAGCTACAGAACTTAATTGATTAAAAGATAAATCAACAAATAAATAAATCCTATTTTCTTCCTTTCAGTTAATTTTAGTGTTATTTCTTGTTAATGTTTGAATAACAGTAAGGACTTCATGATAAATATCTGGGACAATTGAGGTTACTTTATGTTCAATGTGATTCGTTAATATTTGTTGGATCAACAATATGCAAAAATTTAAAAGAAGAAAAACAAAGTGAAGCAATAAATACAATAATAGGCCTTTTGGCTATTATTGTGTAGTTATTTTATTGTGGAAACTCTTAAGTCCATTTCATAGAAGATGGTACCAAATCAAGAAGCCAGGATCAGAGGGATTTAAATTGTCTCTTCCAATATTCTGGATATAAATGTTTTGTACTATGGGGTATTTTGAGGAGATGGAAGATTTTCATAGGTTGTGCTCAAAAGCTTTTGGTAAAGCTGAGACTAGTACAACCAGTGTCAAATTATTCCTTTTGTTGCTTTGAAAAACCAATGGCTTGAAGTTGGTGTGAGGTTTATTTATTTAAACTAAAGCAGTAAGCAAGCTTAGCTTCTATTTAGGCAGGATTTTAAACAAAGGGACAAAGCAAGAAATATGCTGGAACATCTCAGA
Source organism: Hydrophis major (assembly GCA_033807585.1). Lineage (NCBI taxonomy): Eukaryota > Metazoa > Chordata > Lepidosauria > Squamata > Elapidae > Hydrophis > Hydrophis major. Next base: position 113,650,664 of record CM066330.1, read on the forward strand.
CAACATCTAATTAATGGAACTTAAGATCAGGTGATGTTTTATGATGTAGAAATTTACAATGTCTGCTTCAAAATAAGGACCACTAAGTTTAATAAAGATTACTTCTAGGATTGCAACCAAAAGTAGTTTAGAATTTTGATTGAAAGAGCCTTGATTGCAAGATGACATGCGGAAGTGAAGGAATGGGGGCAGCAAGTTTTATTTCATAACCCTGCTATACACTTACCAACAACAGTCATTGAATTTGATGTTCTTTGTGCTTACTCCAGAATCAGTTGCTATGAAGGAAGTGGCCCTTTTGTTAACAAAGAGCTCCAAAACAGACCAGTTAATCTTTCCACATAGCAAGACATTCTGTCTATCTGTATGTGGGAAATGAAACCAGATACATTCACATTTCATGTGCGAGCAGTAACACTACTCTGTTGGTTGGATTGGAACAGTTGTTGTTTTGTAAATGATGAAAACTGACAATTTTCAAGGAAGAAATCAACTTTATATTATAATAATTTAATGGAAATTAAGAGATAAAGGTTCCTCTTTCTACTGGCTTAAAGTGTATGAGAATGTGTGCATGCCAGGTGGTAATAGCAATAATAAAATAGCAGTGGTCTAAACTAACTTCGTTCGAGTGTGGAGAGCTATAATAAGATCTAGACTGCTTTCTTTTAGCATTGTCTGTTTGATGTATTGAAAACAATTTACATTTAGGAATAAGTTTTTCAGCAACAGAGTCTGCAATATTTTATAGCAGTAGCTGTGTGGGGAAAATACTTCAAATAAAATAAACTCTTTATGTGTTGCAGTGACATTTTCCATCTTCTTTTACTGTATCCTTTATCATCAAATTCAGTGATGCACAACTTTATTTATTAAATGATTTGGGGGTGACATAGAGCATGCTAGAGAGAGTGAACATTTAAAATGATTGTCTACTTCTCACTAAAGATCTTGGAGTCGAAATATTCCCTGAAAAAGAAAAAGAAACTTTTTTACGTAGGGGCATAGAGAGGAGACAAAGGTCCTAAACCATTTCTGTTTCCATTTCTGAACCATTTCACCAAATTTTATAATCCCAAAAATGCTTCTCTGCCTCATAAAGGATCCAAATGTGATTTAAACCCAAAGGGTATATTTGGTATTCCACTAATGGTGATAAGGCAAAAGTAGTAAATAATTAAGAAATTTGTATCACACAAAAAGGCAAAATAATATATCCATCTATTCTGTACTATGGTAATTCTACAATCCAAAAATATATATGCTTCTTTTTTCTGTTCTTTTTCCTGTCTTGGTTTAATATCATGTATTTGTATGAAATGTGTCACCTTGCTTTTGGGGAAAAAATCAGTTACTGCAGAGGTTTCAAACTCACATAATGTATCGGGACTTTTTCCCCTCTTTGCTAAACTGGGCGGGGAGGTGGCTAGTGTGTGACGCGTCCAGCCTGGGAATTTGACAGCCCTGAGTTACTCCATTTATTTTAGTTTGAATTTATTGCAGTTATTGTATTTAGAAGGCATTATATTAAACTGAGATCAACATTTTTATATGAAAATTAGTATTGATTTTGTATTAATTTCCTATTTTTGTATTAAACTGCATTGAATTAAATTAAAGAGCAACTAAAATTATTGTATGAATACACTAATTTGACTATATGACAATGTTCATATTTGGGTGTATTTTATGTTAGAAATGTTTCTTTGCTATTAATCTGATGATTAATTCTGCTCCATAGTTGTGGTCTATAACCAAAACCAATGTGTGAAATATACAGAAATCATAGATGATTCTTTTACATAAATTAGTTTATTGTAACATACTTAGGAATTATAGAAATTGTTTGATTTATAACTATGTGCAAACTTCAGGATTCATATTTTTAAATACAAAAGTTTCTATTTATTTTTCATTTATATGTATTTTAATATACTCTTTCCAAATTCAATATCTCTCCAGGCATTTAATGTGTTCATTAAACTAATATGCACATCCTTGAATATGGTTTCCCTTATATACACATAGAGCTAAGTTCTCTTAAATGGAAGAATTACATTGCAAAATTTGGAAAAGTAACACTGAAATTTTAGTTTATTATTCAGGGAGTATGAATTACTGGAATACAAATTAAAAAATAAACCAAGCTGTTCTGATTCTTAAGTGTACTGCAGGAATCAAAATTATATGAAGAAACTGCATTTACTTGTCCTCAATCCAAATATTTTTAGATACAACCTTAGGGCATTGCAGGATGAAAAAGAAGAGAAATAAAAATGTATAAAGTTATTCTTCTAAATGCAACTGCAAGAGCCCAAGATGGGTTAGACTCCTCCTGATGACATCATCAAGCTGAGTCTGTCTTGTATAAAAGGGACTGCCTGTGGGAGTTTTCCCCAGCTTTGACTCAGCTTCTTTAGATGACAATTAAGCTGGTGTCTCTGAAAGCAGTTTTAGACAGCAGCAAAAGTCAAACAGCGATCTTAGATAATTGGCACAGCTCCTGGGGACCTGGTGCAGCTGTGCCTTCAGGAAAGTGGGGCTCCACTCTCCTGCAATGCCGAGGATTCGACGCTTTCAATCCAAGGTAGACTGTAAGTAAGGGAAAAGCCCTTGGCCCTCCCCTACAGCTCTCCCTCTGCGATTTCAGCCACTGTAATCGTAAAGATCGGATCAGCAATAACCGCACCTCACAGCTGATCAAAAAAGGCACGGTTTTCCCTTTCTAGCTGATTTCGCCACTCTGGGCTGTTTCCAGATTAGGGGGCAACTAACAGCCATCATAGCCTGCAATTCATGCAAGAGGCCATTTTGAAAGCTTCCTCTTCCAACGCACGTGGCAAGTGGCCATTTTAGGTGGCCTCATCTACCAACGGCCTGCTCCTGTCCCCAAAAAGGGCCCTAATTAAGGCTACTGCATAGGCAACACATAGCGAGGTTTGCTTCCAGCACCTCTTGTGTTTGCTTATGCCAACTATGGATCAAGACAAGATCCACGCAGAGCTTTCGGGCCTGGACACCCAAGGCCTCCAGACTGCCAAAAGAAAAAGAAGGAGACAACACTCTAAATCTGTTCAAAGAGAGGTAGCGGCAAAGATCAGGGCCAAAGCTTTGGGCCTCAAGAAAACATCCCAGGCCAAACTAAAAGCAGAGAAACGAAGATCTGCGGCCTTGCAGAGGCAGTTCAATAAGGCTATTGAGCAGATGAGAGGACAGCTGCAACGGCCTCCCAACCATTTTACCCTCCAATTGTTCAGGCAGGTACTTCCAGGGGGGATGGAACTCCACGCCCCTTTTAACAACATCCAAGCCTGGTCTCCAGAGCCGGTTGAGGATCAATTCGGGCCTCAAAACCTAAGCAGATCAGGCCTCAATTTTAAACAGGAGTTCAGCTCGGCCTCCATGGCCCAAGGTGGTTCTTGACCTAGACCGAGGCTACCTTCACCCCCACTGCAGGCCTTCACCCCACAGATCCATCATTTGGTGGCAGACTACAAGATATAGTCTCCATTGCCATCAGACAGGACCTAGCAAAAGGGCTGCAATGAATTTTTCAATCCTCACATAGGGCCCAGCCACCTTTTCCGGCCTACCCACAAGCCCAGATCCTCCAGAGGGGACTGCTTCACCTTCAGGAGCCCAGGGTCCCTTCTGTTCAATCAGAATGGGGGGAACTAGAGCAGGGAGATTGTGCAGAGCCATCTGAATGTAGCCACTCTCCTGCTCTGAATGGGAGGAGGGAGAAATCTGGGACCCCAACCTCTCTGAGGAAGAGTAAGATCTGCGAACCGATCAACCCCCATCAGCCACAGTCTTTAAACTGGCTTTATTCAAGCCTCTTCTCCACAAGGTAACTGCCCAGTTGTCCCCAGAGGAGGCTGCCCCTGAACCTCAGGTGGTACAGTCAGGGCCTGGGAATACCCTCTTCTCCAAACCTAACTTCATATGATAGGCGGTTCTACAATGTGGGCCATTCCCTTGCTACTGCTCTTACAGTTCCCTCTGTAGATGCTCCAGTCGTGGCTTTCTTCTTCTCGGGCACTCCAACTGAGCCCGAGGATGTACTTTAGGCAGAGGACAAACGTGCCGAGCAGACATTAAAAGTTAACCACCAGGCCTCTGTTTGGGCTGTCCAGGCCTCAACTGCTGCATCGTTTTTTACAAGGTCCTCTATTTGCTGGCTGTACCAGCTACAAGACCGCATACTTCCATCAGACTTTAGATCATATCAAGATCTCAATAAGATCATAGCATTAGCAGAATTCACAGTGGATGCCACCCCAAATTCTGCCAAGTTCTGCTCCAGGGCCATAGCGTTGTTTGTGGCAGCGAGGAGACTACTATAGTTATGAAATTTGCAAGTGGAGCCTCGGTGCAAGTGGAAGCTGGCTTTGGCCCCCGGCACCAGTGAGAAGCTGTTTGGCGATGCTCTCAATCCATTAGTCATCAAAATGAGGGACAAAAGGAAAGTTCCTTCCTTGACAGGCCAGAGGGCAGACTTCCGCCCTGCCCCATACCAGCTACCTCCATTTAAGCCCTAAATTACCTCTCACTTCTCCAGGCTGCAGAGACTGTATTCCCAGCACCAAGAGCAACGCCCTGTCACACACGGTAGACAACACAAACTGCAGGTAAACGGCCCTTTCATGGGAGAGGGGGTCTCATTCTGCCGCTCTAAATAACTCCTCATTCTCCCTACCATTGGAGGTCATTTGGCCTTCTTTGCCTCCAGATGGGACAAAGATGGGAGAAGTCAACAATGGACTCCTGGGTACTCAATACAGTAAGGTCGGGGTTACAACTAGAATTACTATCGTCATCCCCAGAAAACTTTGTGCCCCGTCTTGTGGGACAATTCAAAAAGGGCCCTTATGGAATCGTCCATTCAACACCTAGTTGACATGAGGGCTATTCAGCCAGTCCCTGAACTCCAATGGGGACGTGGGTCTTATTCTTGGTTTTTTGTTGTCCCCAAAGCCTCGGGGGGTTGGCGAGCTATTCTCAACCTAAAATTTCTGAATGAGTTTCTCCCATACAGGCGCTTTAAAATGCAGATGCTGCATTCTATTCTAGAGAGTGTTCGGGAGGGCGATCTCTTCTCTTCCATTAAGCTTACGGCCTATCAACAGTCCCTCAGGTTTTGTTATAATGGGAGACACTACCAATACAGGACCTTGCCCTTTGGACTTTCATCAGCCCCCAGATCATTTACAAAGCTGTTGGCAGCCTTGGGCAATCCCAGTAAGAGTCCAGTGTTACCTGGATGATATACTGGTCCAGTCATCTTCTCCATCTAGGGCACCAGAGGATTTGGAAATCACCATTCAGATGCTCCAAGAGCATGGCTTCTCTGTCAACGAGGCCAAAAAGCCACTTTACTCCCCCCAATACTTTACTCCATCTGGGAGCTGTAAAAGATACCATTTCCTGCAAGGTGTCCTTGTCCCAGGAACATCAGGAGAGCATCAGGGACTTAATTGGACATGTAAAAGCTAAATCTAGAGTGCCCCTGGCTCTGCTTTCCAAGCTCCTGGGGAAAATGATATGATGCATTAATATAGTGCCCTGGGCTAGATTACATGCCAGGTCATTCCAATGTTTTTCTATCTTATCAGAAGTCAGGTAGGAGTTGTTTCCTCTTACAAGTCAGATTAACTTAAATCTTTTCAATGGTGGTCATCTGAAGCGCTTCCCATGGGACACATGTTCAAGGAACCAGACACGTTAGTGCTGACCACGGATGCCAGTCTGTATGGCTAGGGAGGCCACCTTCAATCCAGGGTGGTCCAGGACAATGGTCCCAGGCAGATTTGGGCCATAATATTAATTGGCTAAAACTTCAAGCGGTCCATTTGGCCCTGACACAGTTAGAGAGTGCTGTCTCAGATAAGGACATCCTGATCTTGACTGACAATGTGTCAACCAAGGCACATATTAACCTCCAAGGTGACGCTAGAGGCAGAACAACTCTGCTTATGGGCAGAGAGACAACAGGTATCACTCAGAGTTGAGCACATCGCAGGCGTGGCCAATGTTGAGGCTGACTGGCTTAGCAGAGCCACCACTGACCATGCAGAGTGGCGTTTCCACCCCGATTTATTTCAGAAACTGTTGGAGCACTTTAGATGGCCAGCAGTGGATCTCTTTGCTTCCCAGGATAACACGCAACTCCCAAGGTTCTACTCTGGGTTGTGGTTCCGGGGGCGGAGGGAACAAATGCTTTATGCAGCCCTTGGTCACAGGAGCTCCAGTATGCCTTTCCTCCTCTTCCCCCGATTCCGAGGGTCATCCAGAAACTGTTGGCAGAAAGAGCAGAACTTATACTTGTAGTCCCTCACTGGCCCAGGAGGTCATGGTTTACAGACTTAGTAAACCTTTCCATCTCCAGTCCTTGGAGGATACTGGAAGACAGAGTGTTGCTCAGTCATGGGTCAATATTGCATCTAGAGCCCCAGTGGCTTCAGTTGGCTGTCTGAAGATTGAGCGGGGATCTCTGATCCGGGACAATTATTCTTCCAGAGTAATAAGAACTATCCAGGCCTTCAGGAGACCCTCCACCAACTGCATCTATGATACAACCTGGAAAGCTTCAGCAAATGGTATTGTGAGTATGACATTGCCCCTTCTGGGGCCTCAATTGCCCAGGTGCAAGAGGGCCTAGACAAGGGACTTTCACCTAACACCCTGTGGAGGCAGGTTGCAGCCTTGTCCTCTGTTCTATCCTTGAGGGGAATGGAATCTTTCTCTAGACTCCCACGTTCCGCAGGTTTCTGAAGGGTAATACAAACCTGAAGCCTCCAGTGGTTCATCGATATCCGACATGGGAACTCTCTAAAGTACTGCAGTCGGTGACTGAGGCCCCATTTGAACCACTGAGGTCAATTCCCTTGCTGTTTTTGTTTTGTAAGGTGGCATTTCTGGTAGCGATCACCTCTTCTAGAAGGATTTTGGTCCTGGCAACTTTGTCTATCAGGAAAGACATCTAGACCCTACCTTTGTACCTAAGATTAATACCATGTTCCACAGACCCCAGGAAACAGTGTTACCTGATTTCTGTCCCCTTCCGCACCACGACCTAGAGCACAAGTGGCACACCCTAGATGTTAGAAGAGCATTTAGAATTTACATTAGACGCACCTCAACATTTAAGAAAACTGAGGCCATGTTTGTGTCCTTTTCCCTTTCCCAATGGGGGAACAAGCCTCTCCTCCCACCTTGAGTAGGTGGATCAGGGCATGCATCACACAGGCCTACAAAGCCAGAGTCCTTCCAGTACCCCAGGGCCTAACGGCACACTCTGCTAGAAGTGCCTCAACTTCAGCTGCCTGGGCCACCCAGGCACCCCTAGAAGAGATTTGCAGAGCAGCTACATGGACCTCCCCGTCTCTGTTCATCAGTCATTACTGTCTGGACTCCTATGCCTCCGTGAGTGCGGCTTTTGGCAGACAGGTCATTCAGTGAGTCGTTCCAACTTCGGAGAGATTTGCCGGACGAGGACCCTCCCATGGACATGCAGGCTTTGGTATGTCCCATCCTGGGCTTTCCCAGCAGCATTTAGGAGAATGGGCATTGGTAAATTTACCTGAGAACACCCTTTCTATATATGCTTCTAGAAGGCCCAGCCCCTCCCTTATTTCATCCAGACCATGGTAAGATATGTTAATGTTAATGTTAAAGATTCTGTTTGCCTTTCAGAAACACTTACTATAGTCTGTCAAGTACTTTCACCAAAGCTGGGGGAAACTCCCACAGGCAGAACCTTTTATACAAGACAGACTCAGCTTGATGATGTCATCAGGAGGAGTCAAACCCATCCTGGGCTCTCTAGCAGCATATATAGAAAGGGTGTTCTCAGGTAAATTTACCAACGCCCGTTCCTAAAGGCCCTTATATTTGAACTGCTTGTGAAAGTAATTTTGGTCCTTTATCCAATACAGAAATGTTCTGAGCTGTAACCTTACTTGTCAAGAAAATTAGTGCAGGGCAGTGGTAAGGATCAAATCAAATCAAATCTTTACTGTCGTGGTCCAGATACCTACAAAATAAGATTTGACTAAGACTGTAAAAAGACAAGACCCATACAATATGTACTAGAAGCAGAGGCAACAAAAGTGAACAATATAAAACTATACAAAATAGGAAGAGTACAAAACAGCTAAAAACCATCCAAGAACTTAAAATCCTGAGCCATAAAAAATGAAATTAGACCTAAATTTAAAGAAAGAGGTAATTACTAGACAAATTTTTCTCATTTGAAATTAACAATTGGAAGTTAAAGGTTTAATAGCTACTTAATATTCGACTATCTTAAAGTCTGGGCGCAGACCTATTTCTCTAACACTAGTGAGGTGATCATGCATGCATATTATGCCATTCTAGACTCTAATTGAGTATGTGGGCCTATGAAGCCTGAGACTATCAGGAGCCTGCAACTGAAATCTTTCCAGACTAAAGAAGTTCAAAGCACTGCTCAGTTCTGTCTGGTTAAGGTAATATACATGCACTGCATTGCACAATTTATCCACTTTAAATATCAGATTTTTTTGTACCAGTACTATGATACTGTGGCTTGATTTATCATATGAGGCAATAATATGTTTTGCTTAGGTCTTAAAACTCTGGGTGAGCCCAGCTGTTTGCGGCTTAGTGTTTATTTGAATTCAGCTATTTATGGCTTGGCCAGTAAATGCTGCCTAAATATTTATTTGTATATTTATTTGTGCATTTATTTTCTAAAGTTTCAACCAACAAATAAATGTGTTGGTTCATATGATATGGGGATTTAACTTAAATCTATTTTTTTTAAAAAAGAAGAACAACGTTTTGCCAATCACTGTATGATTTGTAACAGACAACAATCTCCTTAATGATTGAGTATACTGAGCTGCTCATATCAAGGAAGACATTTATTTATTTACCCAAGTGTATAGAACTGCCTAACTTAGTCAACTATGGGAGGTATACAATTAAAAACAACCAGTAAAACATCCCCAATAACATAGCAAGACATAATAATAAAAACAAAACAATGGAAACAGGCAAAAATGTCACTGTGCAGTAAGGAGGTTGGTATAGCTGTAACAAATCTAACTCATCCTTACAACTCCACTTCAACCACAGAGTTTTACCATCAATTGTAGCACAGAACCTCTGGAAGGATTAGGCCTTCATGGATGACAGTCACCATTCTCCCTTCTGAAACATGCTATATTGCCACACTTGAAATTCAGGTGGTTTTGTCTGCAAGAGAAAACTTCCTTAATTTTGGGTTCATTCAGGTCTTAGTAGTACACCAGATCAGCCATCACATTCAGGATGATTCTATATAAGGATTGCTTTGTTACAGACCAACCTGACATTTGATAGCAATAGCCAGGAGCCAGGACTTCTGGGGATCTGATGACTTGGGATCGGTACTGAATTCTAGGACCAGAAAATGGATTTTTTTTTGAAGACCATGCATCTCAGTGAGCAGCCTACTTCCAGGTCCCCACCTTATATCCTCTGTCTCTATCTGTCTTATATTCTCTGTCTCTCACTAATTGGATGATTTGGTCAACCCACCTGAATGATATAGTCTGCCCCCATTCCTTTCTCAGTCTTTCTCTCCTGTACCCCACAATTCTAATTGCAGAGCATAGATTCCATCTGACAAGGCAACTACCCACCACATATACCAAAGTAGCCTCAACTCTTTTTAATCTAAACCATCTTAACCTAAACTTCAATTGCTGAACTGGCCCTCCTGCTTTGTGAAGCACATCAATGGACTATAAAGACTATAGGAAAAAGAAAGAAATCTGAAAATACATGGAAATTGGGTTGTATATCCCTTATTAAAATGATTTATGAGGTTCTCCATCATTCTCCCAGAAACCAAGTCTTACCAGGAAAACAAACCGGACCTGATTTAACTATGTTAACTATGTTAAGGTTGAATGTGACAGATTATCTCAGTTCATACTCTATGCTTAAGCCATAAATCTGGGTTAATGAAATTTGTCAGATTTGCATATCATGCCATGCCAAAACAAATACGTTTCGTGCATATCAAGGCAGTGTGAATCACACTTTGGACTCTAGCTTATTCCTCTTTTATCTAATGCATTTTTGAAGGGTTTTTGAGTTATTTTTTATATGAGTTGCTTTTGTCTTCTTTGCACAGGTATCATTTTTCCTATTCATCATTTTTGTCGTCTATACCATGCTGCCCTTCAACATGCAGGATGCAATAATTGCCAGCGTTCTAACCTCTGCATCACATACCATTGTGCTCAGCATCTGTATATCATCCGCAGACATCATGAAGGAACAATTGATTTGGCAGGTAGGTTTTCAGCAACATGCAGAATGATTTGATGATTACCTTGGACAGCAAATATCAGCAGTATATAATTAGGAACATGAGAGGATCCATTATTATACTTCTAAATATCATATCTTAGAATTCTACATCTGTTTATATTGAAATATCCTAGTCCTAAATTTCATAGGAACTCTATGCATCTCCTGGATCCATTAGGAAATATTGCTTCATGCAAATTATATGAGAAGACACTAAACTTTATTAACTTTGCCAACGAAAATAACATCTGGGCATGTAAAGGTTCTGAACACTTCAAGGAGACTTCCAAGCAGTATTGGCAGTAGCGATTTCAAGATAGGGATCAGAGGGGCCTGTTTTTCCCAAGTGAAATCTTCATTCATGATTGCAGAGAGTACTGCATATGGTTTAATTTTTGTTGTGTGTTTAAGATGAGGAAAGGTAATCGAAATAAAACATAGTAATTATTTCCAGGACTTTTCTTTTTTGGAGAAAAATATTTAGAATTGTAAGCCACCCAGAGTCACTTGATTGAGTTGGGCAGATATAGAAATTGAATAAATAAATATGTTTTTGAACCTGTGCTGTCTCAGTCAGCAGTCCCCAGCACAGAAATTACCACAATAACTGTATGTGGTGAAGGTATCAGCTATGCTGAAATGGCATTCTTGTTATTTGAGAAATCCTATGTAGAACAACTGATACTACTTCTTACCAGAACATCTCTCCTATTTTTTGTGAGTATGCTGATTTTATTTTATTTTTCAAATGTATACTTTCCTCACCAACATGACTCTGAAAATCAATGCCACCCATCCTCCACAATTCTACAAACCAATCCAGTAAAAAAGATAATGCAATACAGTTTATGTTTGTTTCTACTTGATAATTGGACAATTGAGGATATAATTTCATGAATTTTCTGAACTGGCCTCACCCTACAAAGATTTGTGATACTATAAGTTGTTGTCCCACAAGATTGTCTGGGGCAATTGGAAGTCTGGGCAACTGTCATATAGATACATATTGTGTATATTCATATTATGGGCCATTTCCTATTACAAAGGGCACATGACAGACATAATGGGAAATTAGCTGTCATAAGTCTTATCTGCAGATAAACTGACAGAAGTCTCTTCTAAAATCTTTCTCATCTTGTGTGTGACAGCTTATAGTCAAACTTGTCTTGGCTTAGAAATTAAACTGGGTTGAGCCTGCTTAATACTTGGATGTTGCCTAAGTAGAAGCCTAAGAATCCCCTTGGTACTGCTAAAGAATGGATGTCAACCCTGGCAACATTAAGACTTGTAGACTTCAACTCCCAGAATTTCCCAGCCAACATGGCTGGCTGAGGAATTCTGGGAGTTGGAGTCCACAAATCTTAAAGTTGCAAGCATTGGATACCTCTGTGCTAGAGGGATGTATCTATGATGTCACCAACCTGAAGGACAGTTGACCTTTTACCTACTTCTAGATGCTCATTTAGCTCCCTTGTAATACAGTGCCTACATAAAGAGAAAAGAAGAAGCACTGACATTACTGCCAATCTGGTTTTCTATACTGTATGCTATTTTTACTTCTAACAGCTGATTACTACCCTTAGAAAAAGTAAATCCAATCAGGAAAAAGTAATATATACAATTATTCCATTCAGTAGAGACCCATCTTACTTAGTGATGGGCTGTTTTCTCTGTTTCAAAAATCTACATTTTGTTTTCTAGCCCTGAGGAAGAGTGATATGTTTTTCACAGCATACTTCTTATCTGCAAGAAATTGTACTTGCGGTAGAATAAAATAATAATACCCCCCCCCCCCAAATGTGTTGGGAGGAAACTGCTTGTGTACTTGAAGAAATGAACTAAATATGAAAGGTTCCTACAACTGCAAAACCTCCCACTCTGCTTCAGTGATTCACAAGGCTGGCCCTAATTGTTTCAGATCAGCTTCAACTGGAAGCAGGTAATCTATTTTGCCTTTAGGTATGATTGGATCTCTCAAGCAACCTAACCACAGTTGAAGATGATTAGTTTCCCTCAGAGGGATTTCAGGTCAAAACTTTCAAGTTGAGCCCACACCATAAAAGATCAGTGTCTTATTCATAGACTGTTAAAGTTAGCAAATATACCAAAGGCATTTTTAAAATCAGAATAATTAAAACCATTGCTAACATATGTAGTGTTAAAAGAAACATTCTGGGTATTTGTTCCTCCCATATAAATGTAATTATTTTTGAATTTCTTTACTTTCATCTAATACAGATTTGTACAGATTTCTACTGATATGGGACCCCTAAGTTTACTGATAATATAGGCCATCATCCTAATTAATATTTACAGTATGTGATTTATTTCATTTTAACTCAGTGTGTTTCATGCACCCAATCTGTTATTTGTTTGTAAACCCAAATAATGGCTTAATAAATTTATGAAGCTAGAAAGAATCAAAATAGTTGTTAATCACATACTGGACACTTATGGAGATTTTTTTTAATGTACTAAATGGAACCCAAATGAAGGTAAAGAAGATTTGGGCTAGGATTCTAGAATTCAGATAAAACCACTCACTGATAGTAAGAGGTCCTCTCTCAGTCCAAATAGCAGGATCCAAATCCACATTGCCTTGCCTCTTTTGCTATTTTTCTTTAATGGATTTCAAAGATTAGCCATGAAATTATATGCAGCAGTTCTAGTTTAGCACTAAAATTAAGCTGTCAGAATAACTTAAAAAACCTTCAGTCCATTAAAAATTAGTGTATTTCAGCTATCAGGAGCCCAGCAGAGCGCCACAAAGTTTCTTGTGATGAGCTTAAATATCTATTGGAAAAACAGAACTTGTAGTGTGTTTAGACATGAGCATATAGAAATCTATATATTAAAAATTGCTAATATATTTAAATATGGACAGTTATTAAAATATGCTGTATAAGTAAACTTTATATTAATTAGGAACAGTAAATTTACATAATCAAATTGAATACCTACTGAGCAATTTATAAAACAGAGCCAAGTTGATGTGGTGGTTAAAGTACCAGGCTGGAAGTCCATGAGTTCTAGTCCTGCTATAAGCACAAAGCCAGTTGGGTGACCTTGAGCCAGGTACCCTCTCTTAGCCCTAGGAAGCAGGCAAGGGCAAATAACTTCTGAAAAAGTTGCATATTTCAGAGAATTTTTCAGGTACAATAGTTACCAGGAATCAAGGTTTACTCAAAGGCAAAAATAATAATTTTAAAAATGGTAAACTACTTATACATTTTTCTTGTAATCTACATGAATGAATTCCTGTTCATTTATAAAAAAAATATTTTTTGACATTAGAGAAATGGGAGAGCAGGCACCCACCTTGACCTCATCCTAGGCCAGATGAGCAGGGAAAACTTTATATAAGTACTCTCAGTTAATGATCATGAACACCATTGATAAGTGATGCGGACATTAAGCAAAATGCTTATCTGAAACTGGCAGTGAAAGTTACAAATGGAGATCATGTCAGCTCAGAAGACTGAAGTTCTTGTAAATGTACTCATGTTGCTAAGCTGATCAAAATCAAATCACAATCATGTGACCGTAGAGATGCTGTGATGGCCACAACATAAGGCTGCTCATTCAGCGTTATTGTAACTTTGAATGGTTGCTGAATTATTGGCTGTTAAGTGAGAGCTATGTGTATTTTGTTCTGTCCTTAATTTGAATACTCGAAATCCCCGCGCCTTGATTGGCTAAGGCGCGGGGATTTCTGATTGGCCAGGCGAGCCGCGCTCATTGGTCCGATTGAGGTCTCCCGCGATTGGCTCGCTCCAAGAGCGGGAGACTTGAATCGCTGCCATTGGCCGCGGCCGCCGCAGCGAAAAGGATAAAAGCCGCGGGCTTTTTCCTTTTCGCCGGTTCGGTTCACAACTATTCAATAAAGAGCTTGAAACTTAGTCACCGACTCCTGGCTTCTTTTGCGGACACGACACTGGCGACGAAGGTGGGATCCCGACCCTGAACCGAACCCCGTGTCCAACAAGAGCCAGTTTCAGCACGGAGATGGCGAAAATCGCACCGCCCGCCCCCTTCAACCCCGCCACCGAGGACTGGGAATCGTTTTCAGATCGGTTCCGCATGTACCTCGAGTGCACCGGAATGAAGGACGCCCCGGGCCCGCTAAAACGCGCCGTCTTCCTCACACATTGCGGAACCGAGGTCTTCCAGATGGCCAAAGCATTGGCCAAGCCGGCAGACGCAACCGCCATGGACTGGGACGTCCTCGAACCTATCCTGCGGCGCCATTACGCCCCCGAGGTCCCCATCCTAATCCGGCGCAACGAATTTTACCACCGAGATCAGAAACCAGGCGAAAAACTGAGCGATTTCGTCGCCGAGTTACGGCGCCTAGGAGGACTCTGCGAGTTTGAAGGTCTGAATAGCCTCCTCAGAGACCGATTCGTACTTGGCCTATGGGACTCTACCCTCCAGAGCCGACTTATGGCCAAAGGCGACATCAGCCTAGCAGACGCCCTCACAGCAGCCGCAGCAGCAGAAGCAACCCGCACTTCCGCTGACAGCATGCGAAAATCAGACGCGAAGGGCGGAAACAACAACCCGGCAAGGTCGGCCGACCCAAAAAACGAATCAACCGCACACTACGGAGAATTCCAGTCTACGTCCAGCACGTCGGAAGACGAGGAGGACATACATCGCGTGCAGACGGGCCGTGGCGACCAGCGGAACCAAAGAAGTTGCAGGTCGAGGACCAACTGTGCCGGATGCGGCGGCGACCACCCCAGATCAGAATGCCGATTTTTTGACTCTATCTGTAGGCATTGTGACAGACGGGGACACATCGCTCGAGTTTGCCGCCAAAAGAAGACCCGCAGCCCGCCCAGATGGGAACATCACGACCGGAAGAAGGAAAGTCCCCCGCCCAGGACCAGAGATCGCCAATCGGACGGTCGGTGGGACCGAATCCAACGATCTTCAAGAGGCAGCGACAGTCGGCGAAAGGAAGATACCCAACAGACGGTGACCATTGGCCACGCCATCTCCGACGGCGCCAGAAAGGTATACGTAGAAGTGCATATAGAAGGCCAGCCATGCAAGATGGAGGTGGACTCCGGGTCCTACCTCTCCATGATTGCATGGCACGAGATTAAACGGCTAGTGCCCACCCTCCATAAGAGGAACATTAATGCCCAAAAAATCATTATAAAAGACTACCAGGGAAACCGCGTCCCGGTAGTGGGCACCAAGAACTTTAATGTAACTTACAAAGGCCGCACCGAACAACTCCCACTCACAATCGTCGATCGCGACCGCCCGAGCCTGTTGGGCCTACAATGGTTCGCCCCGCTTGACATCGCGCTGACAGGAGTCAACCACGTCGTCGACGATGGCTGGGAACAGCGGCTAACCCAGGAGTTCCGGGAGGTCTTCGACGGAAGCCTGGGCAAGTACCAGGGGCCCCTTATCTCATTCGACCTAGACCCTAGGGTTTCCCCCAAGCGGCTAAAACCTAGGAGGGTACCATTCGCCCTAAAACCAAAAATTGACGAGCAGCTCGACAAGCTCGTCAAACAGGGGGTGTTGCAACCGATAGACCATGCCCGATGGGAGACCCCTATAGTGACACCGGTCAAGCCAGACGGGTCCGTGAGAATTTGTGGGGACTATAAGGCCACCCTAAATGGCGCGTTGCAACAAAGCGCCTACCCCGTCCCAATCGTGCAACATCTACTGCACTCCCTGGGAGGGGGCAAGGTCTTTGCCAAGCTCGATCTAGCCCAGGCATATCAGCAGTTACCGGTCGACGAAAAAACAGCGGAAGCCCAGACCATCGTTACCCATCGGGGGGCATTCAAATGTAACCGGCTCCAGTTTGGAGTCAGCGTGGCACCAGGCATCTTTCAGAGCCTGATGGAACGTTTACTACAGGGCATCAAGGGGGTGGTGCCCTATTTTGATGACGTTTTAGTGGCGGCGCCAAACGAAGCCGAATTAGAAAACCGACTCAGGGAGGTCTTAACAAAATTTAAAGTAACGGGACTCAAAGTTAAACGAGAAAAATGCCAACTATGCACAGAGCGAGTGGAATTCTTGGGCTACCTTCTAGACCGGCATGGCATTCACCCTACAGTTAAAAAAGTGAAAGCCATCAAAGAAGCCCCCGCCCCAAAGTCTAAAACGGAACTACAGGCTTTCCTAGGCTTGCTGAATTTTTATAATGTTTTCCTACCCCAAAAGGCTACGGCGGCGGAGCCTCTGCATAGGCTCCTGGATAAGGCGGCGACTTGGACTTGGGGGAGACGAGAGCAAGCCGCCTTTCAAAAAACCAAAGACCTCCTCACCTCCGATGCCGTCCTGATTCAATTCAGCGAAACCTTGCCCTTGGTTGTCACTTGCGACGCATCACCTTTCGGCGTCGGCGCTGTCCTCAGCCATACTCTCCCCGACAAAAGAGAAGCACCCATCGCTTTCTTTTCCAGGACTCTAACTAAACCGGAGCGGAACTATAGCCAGCTGGACAAAGAAGCTTTGGCTATAGTTGCCGCCGTTAAGCGATTCCATGAATACCTTTATGGCCGCCCGTTTACTATTGTGACAGATCACAAGCCGTTGCTGGGCATCCTCGCTGGAAACCGAGCCACCCCGAACATTTTATCACCCCGGATGACAAGGTGGTCCGAGTTCCTGGCAGCCTACAGCTACGAACTATTGCACAAGCCAGGTAAGAAAATTTCGCACGCGGACGCTTTAAGCCGCTCGCCTTTACCAGACTCTGATCCTGACCCAGCGCCAACGACAAACACCCTTAGCATCGAAAACTTCCCCAACCTACCCATTACCGCGTCAGACATTGCCAGGGAAACTATCAAGGACAAGCGCCTGGCGCGAGTTTTACATTGGGTGGGAAAAGGCTGGCCTGAAAAGGACAGTGACGAATCCGTTAAGATATTCAGAAACCGCCAGACTGAACTTTCACTACTTAAGGGTTGTATTTTGTGGGGTGACAGGGTGGTCATCCCGGACCGGTTGCAAGGGAGGGTCTTAGAGATGCTGCACAAAGGACATCCTGGCATCGTCAGAACTAAAGCCCTGGCCAGGAGTTACGCTTGGTGGCCAGGGATGGACAAACAGATAGAGGCTTGGGTAGCCAAATGCCGACGATGCCAGGAGACCAGACCCAGCCCACCCGCAGCACCCATCCTGGACTGGGAAACACCAAGGGGACCCTGGTCCAGAATCCATTTAGACTTTGCCGGTCCCACGAATGGACATACCTTTCTGATCACAGTTGACGCTTACTCTAATTGGTTAGAGGTAAGCGACATGAAATCCACTACCACTGAGGCCGTTATTAAAGAACTTTGCAAACTCTTTTCCACGCACGGCCTCCCAGACGTCGTCGTCTCAGACAACGGGCCCCAGTTTACTTCCCTCGACTTCGAGAGGTTCCTGGCGGAGAGGGGCATCCGCCACGCATTAACAGCACCGGCGCATCCGGCGGCGAACGGTAGGGCGGAACGGATGGTCCAATTTACTAAAAAAACCATCCGGAAAATGGACCACGGGGAGATCAACGACAAAATCAATAAACTCCTCTTTATACAACACATCACCCCAAACACCACCACCAACAAAAGCCCAGCCGAGTTGTTGATGGGTAGGAAGCTGAGGTCTCCGCTCGACAGGTTACACCCAACATATAACCCGGAGCGACCCCCAGACTCCAGTACAAAATACCGGACCTTTGCCCCCGGGGACTTAGTGTACGCAAAAAATCTGACGGGGGACCCCCTATGGATCCCAGCCGTCATCACTCAAATCACAGGTCCACGGTCGTACCGGCTCCAAACCACTGATGGGCGAGCCTGGAAACGACACATAGACCAGCTCAGGTCACGAACTGCAACAGACCTCAACCCCCAAAACACGGACCAAGGGGGGAGGGAATACCCGAATAAACAAACGCAAGAAAAAATAAACCAGCAGTACTTACCGGAACGCAGCCATCGCGAGTCCCCACCGGAGAAGAACCACCCAGCCAGCTCTACCGACTCGGAGAAGCCAAGCGGGAGCGGCGAAACCCGTAGCTCAACCAACCCGGTAGGCCCAGGCGGGAGCCACGGAGAAGGAACCGGCCCGATCATCCAGCCGGTTCGCACAGAAGAGGGAGCAGCCAAGAACATGACCGCTCCGACCGAAATCCAGCCTGCAACTGAGTTGCGCAGGTCAAGTAGGACTAGGCGGAGCCCCGCCTACCTACGTGACTACGCAACGTGATGGACTATACCAAGAGGGGAGGGGTGTTCTGTCCTTAATTTGAATACTCGAAATCCCCGCGCCTTGATTGGCTAAGGCGCGGGGATTTCTGATTGGCCAGGCGAGCCGCGCTCATTGGTCCGATTGAGGTCTCCCGCGATTGGCTCGCTCCAAGAGTGGGAGACTTGAATCGCTGCCATTGGCCGCGGCCGCCGCAGCGAAAAGAATAAAAGCCGCGGGCTTTTTCCTTTTCGCCGGTTCGGTTCACAACTATTCAATAAAGAGCTTGAAACTTAGTCACCGACTCCTGGCTTCTTTTGCGGACACGACATATTTGGTTCTTAAACTCAATCCAATGGACTGAGGCTATGAATGATACACGATAACTATGTAACAACTTTGTTCTACAAGCTGTAGTTGTTCCCAGTAGATTTCTGGATGTAATTTAATATGCTGGTTACATGGCAAAGGGTTAGGTTATTTGTGGTTCTATCTCTGCTCACCATACCAGAATTGATGGGTTGGCAAGGTCCAGGTCCTATTAGTCAGTTTCATCTTGTGGGACCTAGGGGTCATATCTTCCCTGTCACTTCCCCATGGAAGAGCGCTGTCACAGAGAACCAGATGCCGCTTACCCTGTTCATCTTTCCTAAAGTATTAAAGATCTGGATGTGTTCACTGGTATTTGTCCTGGGAGGTTAAGCAAGCCCTTATCTGTCTGTTTTGTTTTAATGATTGGAAGAAGATTTTTTTTTTACTCTGAACATTCATGACTGCATGGTTTTGAATATTGATTTTGTGACTGTGCTACTTTTTGTTTTTTTGTTTTAATTTCTCTATATTATCTAGAGATACCTTGGTGAGATATGTAGCCATATAAATTGTTTCAATAAATAAATAAAATAATAAGTTAAAACTTCTTACTGATTAGCTGTTTCAATAATAATAATAATATATTGGATTTAGCTTATCTTTCCTGCAGAATAGCTGGTCAGTGAGATTTTAAAGAAGAATTTAAGAGAGTTATACTCTAGTATATGGTTCTATTACATATACTCCATCAGTCTATGTTCCTGGCAGAGATTTACTTTCATGGAACAAGAGGAACTGGCTCCCCAGAGAGGTCTAAGACAGTTGTCTATCTGGCTTCTCATGTCATCCAACAAGGATCCCTCAGTATCAACGCATGAATACAGGCACTCCAGAGGCAAACTGTTTTCTCTGTGATCTATTGGAGAACCACAAAATGTTAAAAGAGAATTAATGAACAAAAATGTCTAACCTAGAAAAAAGTATCCATAAAGCAATTTTGGAATTAAGTAGGAAGTGTATAAAAGTGTTTCTGGAGCAGGAAATGAAGAAGATATTCCATTTACCGTATATACTCGAGTATAAGCCGAGTTTTTCAGCACATTTTTTGTGCTGAAAAAACCCCCTCGGCTTATACTCAAGTCAGATTCCCCTCTGCAAAAAAAATGGTGTGGAGCTCCGAAGCTGGGCAGCTGCTTCCCTGCTTCCGTGTTTCCTTTGCAACTTTTAAGCATGGGGGTAATCGGAAGCAGAAAAGTTCTTGCTTGAGGATATATTGTTTTTTCTTTTTTTTAACTGTTTTTTTTGGGGGGAAGACCCACCGCCATGTGAGAATGCTCAGACACGAAATCTATCCAACCGAAAATAAGTGTGTGTGTGTGGGGGGGGGATTTTAACAGAGGGAAGATGTAGGGAGAAGGCAAAAGCGACAGAAGATCCTTCAGGGGAAACTGAGGGGGAGACTCACCCTTGGTCCAGATGAGCCCCCTTCCCCTTTCTCTAGGCTGAGAAAACAACGCGAGCCGAGGTTGCTTCGGCTCCACTCAGCTTCATTTCCTCAGCTCCAGCTGCTTTCAGTCCACTCGGGAGGAGGGGGAGGAGGAGGTGGTGGTGGCAGCTCGCGTTGTTTTCTGATAGTGAGATCATTTCCCAAATTAATTGATTCACTAACCCAAAAGAAGAAGATGTTGATGACAGTGGGAGGCAGGAATCACTCTCTCCCTTGCAAGAAAAAAGCAAGAGCCGTTCTTATGATTTCTCCTTCTCTCTCTTTCTCCCCGTAATACAGTAAAGCCCTTTCCAGCACGCGCGCACGATCCGCCCCCGCCGCTTTGCACCTTGCAAATGCAAAAACCCTCGGGTTTTGCATTTGCAAGGTGCAAAGGGGCGGGGGCGGATCGCGCCCGCGTGCTGGAAAGGGCTTGACTTTATTGGGGGGGAGAGAGAAAGAGATATCATAAGAACGGCTCTTGGTTTTTTCTTGCAAGGGAGAGAGTGACTCCTGCCTACCACTGTCATCATCATCATCTTTTGGGTTAGTGAATCAATCAAACCTTTCATGATAGTGAGATCGTTTCCCAAATTTCCCTTAAATCAGGGAAGAAATCAGAAACAAACCTTTGGGCTGAGAATAAGCCTGTTCCTATGATGCCATTTTTGTTCACTGCAGTGTGAAAAGTGTGAAAAAACACACTTCTTTTTCTTCATCTTCTTGTTCCCTATTTACTGGTCTCTTTCAAAGAGAAAATTGTGAACATCAAACTTATTCTCAACTGCCCTAGTGAAAGTTTTTATTGGTATCTATTTTTATTTTTGAAATTTACCAGTAGCTGCTGCATTTCCCAGCT
Source organism: Hydrophis major (assembly GCA_033807585.1). Lineage (NCBI taxonomy): Eukaryota > Metazoa > Chordata > Lepidosauria > Squamata > Elapidae > Hydrophis > Hydrophis major. The sequence continues at coordinate 113,671,882 of CM066330.1, forward strand.
GCTGCTGGGAAATGCAGCAGCTACTGGTATATTTATACTCGAGTCAATAAGGTATAACTTATACTCGAGTCAATAAGTTTTCCCAGTTTTTTGTGGTTAAATTTGGTGCCTCGGCTTATATTCGGGTCGACTTATACTCGAGTATATACGGTATGTAAATAGCATATTTGTTGGTATTTGCGACTTGGAATTAAACCTTCTTACTATACATCTAGTTGAGGATGAGAACAAATCACATTGTTTTTTCCCTTGTAAAAGTCAATATGAAAACAAAATGGCATTAAACCAACAGTCAATTTGGGTAGCAAACAAATGAAAGGGCTTTGGAGCTAGGAGGGAAATTAATGTTCACTTTCATGCCAAGTGCAGTCCTACCATAGAGACAATTAATTCAGAGATGTTCACAGAAGAAAGTTATAGCTTAGGACACTTTAGCTTGTGCTGAAATGTATCTGTGTTTCAAAGATGTGTGATACTGAGGCATCGATATAATCAAGATAGAATAAAGCACTAGTATCCAAAGAAGTTAAAATTTCTTTTATCTAATTTAGCATGAGTTCACTTTTTAAAAAGACCGAGAATCTGTTTTCCCATAAACACTCCTGTTTTCCCTAAAACACTAAACTATTCATTTTTTGTGCATTTGTCACTTTCCAGACAAAGTGATAAAAAATATACCGTAATTTGCCAACCACAAAACCAGTACATTTTGTTAAATGGCCATGTTTTTTTATTTAAGAACTTTATAAGGGGAAACATTTTGTGCTTAACTTCATTTTTCTGTTAAATGAGGAACTGTGTACCAGCTATGTTCTCAATCTCTGAGACAGTCCTGTTCTTCAGTGAACATAATATGAAAATGACACAGCAAGCTGGTAGATTGTGTGAAGTTTTCCATATGTTGTTATCATTGCACTGACTATGGAAAGTTCAAGTCAATGAGCAAACAAAGGTTTTACAATTAAAAAGGTTTTAATTTAGAGTGTTTTTTAAAAGGAAACTCATAGTTGTCCTTCTGCTTTTAAAAGGCCTAATTTTAATTATCACTAAATCTGCTATCTGTAATTCATTATCAGCAAAATATATTCAGGAATCCTTCACTTACAACATTCATTTTTTTAGATTGAATAATTTAATGTTTCTGAACCAAATGGTATGAGCATAACATCATGTTCACACAATATCTAACAAAATGAAATTCAATGTAGAGAAAAGTAAAGTACTACACTTAGGCAAGAAAAACCAAAAGTACACATATAGACTGGGTGAAACCAGGCTCAATAGCAGTAACTGTGAGAGGGATCTTGGAATCTTAATGGACAACCAGCTAGATATGAACCAACGGTATGCGGCAGCAGCCAGAAAAGATAATGCAATCCTAAATTGCATTAACAGGGGGATACAATCAAGATCAAGTGAGGTACTAATATCACTGTATAAAGTCTTAGTAAGACCATACCAAGAGTATTTCGTCCAGTTTTGATCACCACATTATAAAAAAGATGTTGAGACTCTAGAAAAAGTACCGAGAAGAGCAAACCAGGATGATTAGGGGACTAGAGACTAAAACATGAAGAACAGTTACAGGAACTGGGCATGGCTAGTCTAGTGAAGAGAAGAACCCAGGGGAGACATGATAACAGTCTTCCAATATTTGAGGGGCTGCCACAGAGAGGAAGGGGTCAAGCTATTTTCTAAAGCACCTGTAGGCCAGATGAGGAATAATGGATGGAAACTGAACAAGGAGAGATTTAACCTGGAAATAAGAAGAAACTTTCTGACAGTGAGAACAATCAACCAATGGAACAGTTTGCCCTCAGAAGTTGTGAGAGCATCATCACTTGAAACTTTCAAGAAGAGATTGGACTGCCATTTGTCAGAAATGGTGTAGGGTCTCCCGCTTGGGCAGGGGGTTGGACTAAATGACCTATAAGGTATCTTCCAACTCTGATTATCTTTTATCTGTTAATATATATGATGGGGGACATGCTTATACCTTCTCCCACACAAATATGCACCATTTGTGAAGGATTTCCCCCCCAAAATAATTTTCTTCTAAAATGGCAGAGTAATCTTAGGATAATATAAGAGAGTAAGGTAGCTGACCTTAACAGAAAAATGCAAAAACTATTACCTAGGCAAGATGCCTGAAATATTCTTTACATCTTGGGAAGTATGATAACATTTAGAAGTAGCTCATGTAAACACCTCCTTGATTCATATAAAAAAAAGGAGAGGAATAACTTAATCAGCCTTGAAAACATTTACTGAAGCTAATCTTAATAAAGTATAGCTTTAATCAGGGTTGGGATTCAAATTTTTTAACAACTGGTTCTGTGGGCGTGGCTTCTTTCTTTTTTTTGCAGCAACCCCCCCACCTGTTTTTTTTTTTTTTTTTTTTGCCTCCTGGGCCTCAGGGAATCTTCCTGGGGAAGGGTTGTTTTTGCTCCCAGAAGGCTTCCCTGGGCCCAGGAAGGCAAAAAAAAGAACTCAATTTTTGGACTTTTTGTGCCTCAGAGAAGCCTCTTTGGGCGAAGCAGTAAGACAATGAGGAGGATCCTGGCAAAGCTGATCATCGGAACAGCTGATAATCGAGGCGGGGGAAGGAAATATTTTAAGGAGTTACTGGGTGGGGAAAAATGCAGTCAGTGATGTTGGGCATGTGTGCGATGTCATGCATGCACAATAGGGCTGACTGGGTGGGAAGGGGAGGCGTGGGCGGAGAGGGACAGGGCCATGCAGGGGCACGACTTGAAGATTCTCCGAACTGCACAGAATCATAACAACCAGTTCTATAGAACTGGTCAGAACCGGTAGAATCCCACCCCTGGCTTTAGTCGCTCTGTGTTGATTTTGTGCTTTAGTGTATCTATAAGGCTGTCACTGAGAACAGGGATGAGAGCAGATCTTAAATTCAAATTTATTTTCCTTTCATCATTAAATCCAACATATTTATATCAGAATCCAACATATTTACATCAGAATCATGCATACAATATTCTAGGGTCCAAAACTGATTATGTGCTGACCTATGGATGTTCAATAGGCCTGAAGAAAGGAACAACACTCTTTGAGGTAATTTCTATTTTTCATCTAAATTCACAATGATCTAAAAGCACACTATTATGTTGGCTACATCATAATAGTGAATAATAGTGAAACAAAATAAGATGGAGTTACCCAGAAGGACATACTTCCAAAGACAACTATTGTTTTTATTGTTGGTAGTTAAAATCAATAGAGCAGAAAATGAGTTTAGAATTTAGTACTACAGGACTGTCCCCAATTATATACTACTCATTTTTCTTGCTATTCACTGATTAGAATTAATAATTGCAATTCACTAATTTCATATATGGAATATTAAGGTGCTGTATATTTAACATGCAGAAGTGCTTCTTTTATGTCCATAGTCACAGTCTCAAGGGCTAGTTTTACACAATAATATATATATAAAAAATCAATGAATATAGGAACATCCATTCATTATGAAGAAATTATCTTGTGTGACCATCTTTCTTTAATATATACAAAGCCACAACCACATACACACACTGAGGGAGGGAGGGAGGACAGTTTTTTTCAAAAGTAATTTGTAACCAGAATATTAACTAATTGTTTCATGGCTTTTAATGCAAAAATCCTCCCAAATCAATTTCTTGTTTAATCTTCCTTCTTCAGTCCCCCCTGTGTACCACGAGAGTTCCTTTTAAACTATGCTCATTATCCTAATTTAAAATGGATATGAGTGGTTTGAGTGTTTTGTTTGGCAAAATAGTTTTTTTCCTTGAGCAAACATCAACATGCATGTTGAGTTTAATGAGCAGTAGTTCAGCTCATGCTGTGTAGATATGTGCCTAAATGTATTATTTATCTTGCCTCAATCTAGAATTGTGGGAGTGCCAAATTAACCAGAACAGAAGAGACAGCTGCTAAGAAATGGTGGGGAAAACATTGTCACTCTCTTTTCGTGTAACTGGAATGTTTATATTGGCCCAGCACTCTCAGAGTGCAGATTTCTCATTCATTAGCTTCAGACTTGGGATGCTTCTGGCTAGGTAGTTTTTTGTCCTATGAACTTGAAAGCATCTTCTAAGTTTTGTCAAATTGGAGTTGGGGATGATGCATGGTAGTGAAAGAACAAGGAAGAATAAGAAAATTTATTGAGAGTGTATAATTTTGTTTTTTCATGAACAACGCACAGCAGCAAACTCTTCTCTGGACTTTCTACCCCATACAAATTATAGGCAGAGACCACATAGCAAAATCATTTCTCATTATCTGATTACAGATGCGTATTTGTAGGAGAATACTCATGCATTGAAGAATAATCACATCCTCAGAAAATCTAGTTTTTTCTCCATGTTTTGGGGACAGGATGAATAAAATCTCTATTGATTGAGTAATAGTATTTTTAGTTCTGATTGCCATTTTATTGTTTTAGTTGGTTTTTTAATACCATGTGTTCTTTTTCTGTTTTATATTTATAATTTATGATCTTTTATTGATGTCACCCAGAATCACGTTTGACTTGTACAGCCATACAAATCTTACCAATCAGTCAGTAATTGTCTTGGAGAAAAGTATTTTATCTGAAGTATTTGTCCACAATATCTAGTTTTTAAATATATCAGGGGGCACAGGCACATGTTTCCTCTTCAAAAAAAAAAACATCTCTCCATGTTAGTATGCCTGTATTATTAGTTCTGTTTATTATTCTGATCAGAATTTAAAGTGTCCTGACCAGGCTTTTGACTTATCCAAGGAATCAGGAGAATGTAATGAAAATAAACATATATGATTTCCTAAAGGCAATGGGATGGACTCCAGTGAATAAAATGGCAGGTTGTATACGTGTGTGTCAGTGGTGGGATTCAGGTTTTTTTACTACCGGTTCTGTGGGCGTGGCTTGGTGGGCATGGCAGGAGAAAGATACTGTAAAATCTCCAGTCAGAGGTGATATTTGCCGGTTCTCCTAACTACTCAAAATTTCTGCTACCGGTTCTCCAGAACTGGTCAGAACTTGCTGAATACCACCTCTGGTGTGTGTATGTGCGCGCAGTGCACACACATGTGGCTGGCTAGCTGTCATGTTTTACTGTTTCTAATTGAAATGTAGCATCCCAAATGCTAAGTTTAGAATTTGTCATGTGAGAGGAAAGGAAGGACAGGCACATAATACACATACATTATTATAAAGAATTGCGATGGGGAACATTAAAATGTGATTCTCCCCCCCCCCCCAAAAAAAAATCTGGGCTAATTCAAATCTGCTATAGTATTTTAAGGTTGCACAATTTCATTACTGGCAGGAGATGGATTAACACACCCCTCTTATTCTTAGATGTACAAAGATGTCTGTTTTGGCTACAGAATTTAAAACTTAGAACCTCAAAAGAGGCAGAGGAAATCTTAAGAATATTTGCCCAGAAACAGGTCATGTTATCTTGAATGGATCTTACTCCCAAATAAGTTTAGATAGGTTTCCAGCCTAAAAGCTTCAATTAAATGTCATGCTGCTTTGTATCATGCACATTATCAGATGACTCACATAGAAATGTATTCAAAGCTAAATTTCAGAATTAGCTAAGTGATTTACCAGATAAAATGGAAAGAGAGGGAGAGAACTTTGAATTGCAGTTCTAACAGATGCTTAGCATTGGTTGTGTAGAAGCATAGCTAATTATAATTTCACTCAACTTCGTTGCTGAATTTTTCCCTAAGGAAACAATCTTCTCTCTTCACCTAATGAAAAGGGAGCACTAATTATTTGCAGGAATATTATAAGATCCAGCAGTTACCAACCTAAGCAGATGGGAGGTTTCTGTATGACAGTGTCTCAGGACAATAAAAGTTATAGGCTACATCTAAAAGACCACCTCCATCAATCTAGCTGCCATCTAACAGTTCTCCCTATGATTTCAGAGATCATGGGGTACTAGATAATTTTTTCAAGCTATGTAGAAATAGTGTAATGGGAGTTGGTGGCATATAGGCTTAACAAGTATAATTGTTAATTAGTTATCTACACTCATTAGAATACCCATTGTGATTTTTCAGTGTTTGATTTTTGTTGTTATTTCACCCTGTCTAGCATTTTTACTGTTAATGTTGGTTTAAATTTTTCTGAAGCAGTAAGAAGGTAGCATTTAGTTTAAGTATCAGTCAAGTGAGGGGCAACTATTGAGGACACAATAATTTAACTAAAGGCTAGTCAGAAGATGTCCTAAGGAGATAAAACTGTGTGGGCTTAAGAACCAGGAAAATAGTTAAGAAAGAATTGAAAGCTAAATCCCCAAACTGTGTCATCAATCAGCTGACAGCTGCTTTGGAGGGAAATTAAATAAAAAGAAACAGAAAATGAGGATGCTGTAAAATCACCAGGACTAAAACTAAACAAGACCGCTCATTTGAAGATTTGAACTAAGAAGAAATAGTGAGACAGTATGGTTTGAGAAATAAAAAAGCTGAAAAATGCTACCAGCATTAGGAGATCAGTGGAGGAAAAAAACTACAAATTTATTTATTTATTTATTTGATTTGATTTGTCAATTGCTTACAAGATAATAGGTATAAGTATATACATAGTTATGAATACATGAAATGAGTACATGTAAGAAAAATAAAAGAAACAATAGGACAGGGATGGTAGGCACGTTGGTGTGCTTATGCACGCCCCCTACAGACCTCTTAGGTGAGGTCAATAGTAGACAGTCTAAGGTTAAAGTGTTTGGTTTTGTGGAAGAAATCACAATGTCAGGTAGAGTATTCCAGACATTGACTACTCTGTTGCTGAAGTCATATTTCCTGCAATCTTTGGTGCAGTTAACCTTGAGTTTGTATCTATTGTGTGCTCTTGTGTTGTTATGGTTAAAGCTGAAGTATTCATTGACAGGTGGGACATTGCAATGTATGATTTTATATACCATACTTCGATCAGACCGAAGACGGCGTAATTCAAGGTATTCTAGGTCTAGAATTTCAAGTCTGGTGGCATAAGGTATTCTACAATGAGTAGAGGAGTGGAGAACTCTTCTTGTGAAATATTTCTGGACTTTCTCAACTGTGCTAATATCAGATACGTAATGTGGGTTCCAGACTGATGAGCTGTATTCGAGTATTGGTCTAGCAAATGTTTTGTATGCTCTAGTTAGTAGTGTGATATTACCAGAGAAAAAGCTACATAGGATTAGGTTAACAACTCTTAATGCCTTTTTGGCTATGTAGTTACAGTGGGCTCTAGCACTTAGATAATTAGAGATGAGTATTCCAAGATCCTTTACAGAGCTTGGGTCATCAACAAGGTCTTGACTGTTCAGCTTGTATTTTATTTTCTGATTTTTTTTTGCCAATATGTAGGACAGAGCATTTATTTGTTGAAATTTGAAATTGCCATTTGTTTGACCATTCTGATACATAGTCGAGGTCTTTTTGAAGGGTAGCAATATTGTCTGTGGTGTTGAATAGCTTTACATCATCAGCAAAGAGAACGCAGTTGCTCTTAATATAATCACAGAGGTCATTTATGTAGAGTGTGAAGAGAGTTGGTCCTAGAACACTGCCTTGGAGGACACCACTATTGACAGGTACAGAATTTGATAGGACACTCCCAATTTTGACCATTTGTTGTCTGTTTGATGGGAATGCTTCTATCCAGTTATGCAGTTGTCCAGAGATACCATATGATTTTAGTTTTAAGAGTAGTTTGACATGTACCACTGAATCAAAGGCTTTACAGAAGTCTATGTAGATTGCGTCTATTGCTTTGCCCTGATCGAGTTGTGTAGTCCATATGTTTTTGCAGTGTAAGAGTTGCAGAATACAGGATAGTTTTTTCCTGAAACAAATTGTTTATTGGAGAGTAGGTTGTTTGTCTCTAAGCGGAGGATAATGGATTGGTTAATGATTGATTCCATGACTTTACAGGTGACGCAGCATAAGGAGATTGGTCTGTAATTTTCAACTAGGCTGGGGTCTCCCTTTTTGAAGATGGGGATGACCGTGGCTTCTGACCATAGTTTTGGCAAGGAGCTGGTCTTGAAAGATTTTTCAAAGATTATGTTTAAAGGTTCTGCTATGGCATTGGATAGCTTTTTTAAGAAGTAGGCACATATTCCATCCGGTCCAAAAGATAGAGATGGTTTTAGATTGCGTAGTGCTTTTTCAACTTTGTCTTCTGTAAAATCAACATGTATTAGATCATTGTAGTTGTCTGTGGTTCGGCTAGGAAATACTGGGCGTGATCCATTGCTGTTTACAAATACTGAGCCGAAGAATGGTTTAAAGATGTTGGCTTTAATGGTGTCGTCGTTGCAATCTTTACCGTTAGGTCCTATCAGGGGTGGGATGGATCTTGAGTCTTCTAGTTTGTTGTTTACAAAATTGTAAAAAGCACAGATGGAATTGGTACATAGAAGGTTTTCCTCTTGTTTAATGTGATAATTGGTGCATTCAGTCTTCATCTGGTGACATAAATTTTTGTATCGGCTTTTGAAATTGGCAACGTGACCAGCTTTGTTTTTCTGCCAGAGTGATCTCTTTTTGGACTGAAGTTTCCTTATTGTTATGGGTAATCTGTTTTTTGGGAGTTTTTTCTGGGAGTTATTGTTGGTAAATATAGTTTGATGACTCTTTTGACTTCAAGTAAAAATATGTTATAATGGTCTTCAACAGTATTGCATCCAGTGAATAGAGATTGCCAATCAAGGGATGAGAGATTGTTGTCTTTAAGATTATAGTTGCCTTTTTTGAAGTTATAATTGGGGATTATGTCATTGTGATGATTTTTGTGTGGGTGTATGTTGAGACAAAAGTCAATCATATTGTGGTCAATGCTGGAAAAGTGTTCTTTAGTTTGTAGTCCGTAAATTAAATTCAAACTATTGCAGAAGATGAGATCGAGGCAGTTGTTTAGTCTAGTGTTGTTGGTTACTAGTTGTTCCAGTCCCAGATTTGTAACAGTATTGTGGAAGGTTGTGTGTATGGGTTCAGTTGTACATTCATTTAAGGTCCAGTCAATATGAGGTAGAGTGAAGTAACCAAGAAAGATAAAAGCGTGTGGGCAGGATGCTGCCCATGTTAGTAGTGTATTTAGCTTGTTTACATGTTCGATGTCATAATCAGGTGCTCTGTAACATAGTAAGAATCGAAATGTGATATTTAAGGATAGTTCACAGATGATGGTCTCAGGAAGAGCAAGCTCCTGGGTAATTTGGATGATTTTTAGATGTAAGGACTTTTTATAGAAGATAGCAACACCACCTCCTCTCCGAATTTCACAATCTGATCGGTAAACATGATAGTCTCTTTGAGCCTCGTTGATCCATGTTTCACAGACAAATATGATGTCGAATTTAGCCATATTTAGTAAGAGGAGAAATTCAGGTATTTTATTTGCAAGGCTTCTTGCATTGAGTAGCTTTCATTTAAGGCCAGCAGTATTTGGAATTGAGGTAGTTAGGGGCATGCGTGCCTAGTCTTGGGTGATGGTTGAGGTAGGGTTGTGGTTGAAGGTTAAAGCTGAGTTGTGAGTTGTGTGATTTACTTTTGATACAATCAGCATGGTAGTCAATGTACAGATCCTTCTCTCCATTGTCTAGACGTTTTTTGAGTTCAGTGCGGTGTACACGGGAGTGGGCACATCGCTGTATGGTTAAGTCAGGGTGACAATGGAGGTTTTTATGGTTGGTGTTGGTTTTGGCGAGTGAATTTATAGTGTAAATGAATTTACGTTTGCTTGATTCATTTTTGCAAATGACCCTGCAGAAGCGTGGGGCCACAGAGCCATCTCTGTTTTTGAACTCTCGGCCAATGTGGGAAATGTCAAGTATTTCATCAGGGGAGATGGTTGATGCTTGATTATCACTGATGTTTCAGACAGTTGAGATGTCATCATTATCATTGATGTCCTCTAGACCAAATAAGATGGCGTTTGGACGTTTCCGTTCACGCTCAACAGCTTCTCTGATGAGGATTGGGATATCATTATTTGTCTGGCTTATGTTTTTTGTGGATTGGGTTGTGGATTGGGTTGTGGTTGTTGGGTAGAGATGTGGTTTGTAGCTATTGGATGTTCAGGTTTTTGCGTTGTGTCTTTTTTTTCAAGGTTGGATAATCTTTCTTTTAAGGCATCCAGGGATGCTACTATAGTGTCAAGGGATGTTATTCGTGTTTCTATGGTATCAACTCTTTCCAACAGATCCAATTTGGGTCTGCATGATTTGCAGAGATATGAAGACTCATTAGATGATTCTAGGTATTGAATCATTTGCTCGGGTAATCCCAAGCAGTCATGATGAACGTATTTGTTACATAGAGAACATTTGATGGAGTTTTCATTATCCTTTAGAGTTTTGTAGCATTTAAGGCATGTGCAGAAGTCTTTCACAATTCCTGTGAACTGTTCTGATGCTGAAGAAGTAGAAACCTCTGATATATAGGTCATGAGGCAAGAAAGAGATTTCTAAGCCTGCATTTTGTGAGGTAAAAAAAAATCATCTTTGCCATATTCAGGGCAAATGAGATAGCTAAATCCAATTTTTATTTTGGACATCAAATTCAGTGGCAAATTTCCTAGATTATCATAGAGATTGGTTATTCTCAAGGCGGGGGTCAATTCTAACCCTAACCATTAACAGATTATGGGAATGCTATGGACCTTATTTTAAAAAACCATTTTTGTGTAATACGAGGGCTATCCACAAAATAGATTACGTTTTCGTCTGTAGCAAGAAGGGGCAGAGTTAGCGCAGCCATCTTTGGACTGTGCATCCGCCGCTCAGTCTGCATCTAGTTGTGCTAGTGGGAGGTTCGTATCGTTGCCCATTATTTCACAGCAAACGTTTGAAATGTATGCCGCAATTGAAAATCCCACGAGTTGTGAGGTGTGATCAGTGATAACATTTTTGTTGGCAAAAAACCATAAACCGATTGAAATTTTAATTGAAAAATTGAACAACTAAGAAAAGCAATTCAGAACAAGCGTAGAGGAAAGTTAAGCTCAAAAATTTTGTTTTTGCATGACAATGCCCAACCACACACAGCAAATCGCACTCGAGAAGTCCTGAATGCTTTCAAGTGGGAGATTTTTCCTCATCCGCCCTCCAGCCCCGATCTTGCACCAAGTGACTACCACTTGTTTCCGAGGATGAAGACCTGGCTTGGAACAAAATTTTTGAGCTTAACTTTCCTCTACGCTTGTTCTGAATTGCTTTTCTTAGTTTTTCAATTTTTCAATTAAAATTTCAATCGGTTTATGGTTTTTTTGCCAACAAAAACCTTATCACTGATCGCACCTCACAACTTGTGGGATTTTCAATTGCAGCACACATTTCAAACGTTTGTTGTGAAATAACGGGCAATGATACGAACCTCTCACTAGCACGACTAGATGCAGACTGAGCGGCGGACGCACAGACCAAAGATGGCCACGCTAGCTCCGCCCCTTCTTGCTACAGATGAAAACATAATCTATTTTGTGGATAGCCCTCGTAATTATGGCCAGGGGTAGGATTCAAATTTCTTAACAACCGGTTCTGTGGGCATGGCCTAATTTGTGGGTGTGGTCATGTGACTGGGTGGGTGTGGCTTGCTGACTGGGCATGATTTGGTCATGTGACTGGGTGGGTGTGGCTAGGTGGTCATGTGACTGGGTGGGAATGGCTTGGTGGCCATGTGACTAGCTAACCAAATATAAGTGGTCCTCGCTTAATGGCCAGTTGCTTAGCAAGTGTTCTAATTTACAACTGACCTCCCTAACGCTATTTGACCTATTTTTGGTGTTTTGACAGCCATATGCAGGTATGCGCACACACACACACTTATGATCAGTTACACAACATCCCACACAGTCTTGTGACTGAGGTTTTCTATTTTTTTTGCGAGTTTCCAACAATTCCTTCTGTTTCCAGTTAAAAATGCCTATTGGAGAAAATGGACTTGTTTAACAACCACAGTGTTTGCTTAATGACCACAAGGTTCACTTAATGACCATGGTGTTTGCCTAACCTGGGATCTGCAACCTTAAACACTTGAAGAGCCATTTTTCTATTTTCTTTTAAACAGATATCTCTCTCTCTCTTTCTCCCTCTTTCTCGTCTCTTTTTCTTTCTCCCTTTTTCTTTCTCTCTCTCTCTCTCTCTCACCTCTCTGTCTCTTATCTCTCTTTTCCTCCCTCCCTGTCTCTCTCTCTCTCTCTATGTGTGTGTCTTCTCATTCTGTCTTCTCTCTCTCCCCCCCCCTCTATATCTTGTCTCTCCCTCTCTCTCTTTCCCTTTCTCTCTCTCTCTTTCTGTGTGTGTGTGTGTCTTCTCTCTCTCTCCCCCCTGTCTCTTGTCTCTCTTTTTCCCTCTCTCCCTCTGTCTGTCTGTCTCTCTCTCTCTCTCTCTCTGTGGGTGGGGGGAATATAAGTAATTTTTTTCAGTGCTGTTGTAGCTTTAAACGGAGGCTAAACAAGTAGTTGTAAGTCAAAGAGTATCTGTTTCTGCGGCTTTAACCTTCCAATTAGCATCTAACTAAATTTCAGCTGCATCTCTGCACCAGGCACATAGGATAATTTCCTTATTCCCAAAATGCAGGAAAATAACCCAGGCTCACAAGAAGTTGTATTTCTGATGTTTTTCAAGCTTAGCAACTTGTAGACTTCAATTCCCAGAATTCCCCAGGCAGCATGAGACCTGACATTGGATATTCTACACAGACTTTGCTAATTGAATATCCTTGAATGGACTGACTAAAATGATACATGACTAATGGACTGTTATTTTGACTATGCTATAAAACTCTAAGTGGAATAAACTATATTTTTGATAGCACAAGCGTATCTGTTATTTTTACTGTATGTTAACAAACATACAAACTTATCTCACTCATTTATCTGTGTGCCTATCTGACTACGCTGCACATTCTGTTTAGCTTGTCTCCTTAACCCTGGTTGGGGAACCCAGGCTTAACAAAGCCAATGGATTGGTCAGTTAACTAATACTTTTAAACTACTTTCTCTCCCAGCAATCTGGGCTGAAGCAGAATTAAACAATATCTGCTCCTTTGTTTTCTGAATGGATTTTATAGGAAGGTGGCTTAAATTCACACACACACAAGCCACTTTCCACTAGATCTACTTCATTTAGGAAGCATGGAGAACATTGACAGCAACAGCAAAACTCAATATCTTCCAAATAGGATAGGGGGAGGGGGAAGAGAAAGGGATTCTTGCTCCAGGCTTAAAGCCCTGCAGCTCCAGCAATATATCTGCTGCCTCATCAGAGGCAAGTGGCTGGGAGGGGAAGGGGCGAGGTCAACCAGGGGCATGATTTGCCGGTTCTCCAAACTGAGAAGAATCATAATACCTGGTTCTATAGAACTGGAGAGAACCGGTAAAATCCCACTCCTGGTTATGGCATCAGCCTAGAAAATGGGACACTCTGAGTTCTAATGCTGCCTTAGGCATAAAGCCAGCTGGATGATCTTGAGCTAGTCACTTTTTCTTAGCCCTAGGAAGAAGGCAATGACAAACCATTTCTGAAAAACTTTGCCAAGAAAACTGCAGGGACTTGTCCATGCAGGACCTAATAATTGGACATATTTGAACAGAAAAGAAATAGAGATAATATATCTTGACTTGAAGACGTCCCCTTTGTTAATTGATGACCCAGCTTGTTAAATACGTGCTGCATGACAAGTTTAGGTAGTTGGCTTGAAACTCAAAACAAATATTCATCAACAATTCCCCATCATCTGGGAGTAAGATTTCTAGTGGGATATAACATGTTCAGTTACATGGCCTTACAATTTTCTTTAATTGGAAACAGAATTGTAAAATATAGATGACATAAAATTCCTGATACTTATTCTGTATTATACTGTTAATTTCAATATATTGCTAATGCAATATTATTTGTTTAAATTTAAAAAAATAAAATGTAACATCTGAAAATGTTACTGTAGCAAAGTAAGTTGTCTACTACACTTTGTTTTTCTTCCATTATCACCTAAGTCCAATATCATATAAAAAGGAATCTAACAAAGCCTATTCCAATTTGTTTCTTTTCCAACATTATATCAAGGGCTATGTTCATGATTTGTGACTAGTCTATTCAAGCCTCCGTTGCTTTATGGGACTGTGAAAATGGCTGATAATTATCACCATGATTTCATATTCTCCAGACATCATCATTCTTTTACAAGGTGGCTTTCTGTACTTTATTTGTTTGTTAAATTGATTTGCTTCCCATCTCACCATGGGATTACTCTGGCCGTTTACAACAATAAAGTGGAAAAAAGAGATTAAAACGATAAAAATAATTAATAGAAGTACAATAATATGGAATTAAAAAGATGAGTGAAGGGGGAGCAGGAAGCGCAAGGGGGAGGAGGGGTCAGCTAGTCAGTCCAGCAAGCATTTCGGGTGATGTACTCTGCAATTGGCCCCTAGGCCAACCGGCAGAGACAGGTCTTTGGGACTTTGCAGAAGGATAGGAGGGTAAGGGCAAATCTCTCCCTGTAGGGCAGGATGTTCCAAAGGGCCAGCGCAACAGCAGAGAATGTTCTTCTCCTGGATCCCTGAATATTCCTTGATATTATCTTCTGGAATGTTGTTCTGGGATTGTTAATGGGAGAAGATGGAAACAATTTCTAAAAGTATCTCAATAATTCTTAGAGTTACAATTTTATAATAAGGATAGTTCTCCATAGAGCTGCGTAGAGCATCCAGAGTGGGAGGTGCTCCAGTCTTCACTCTTACAGGCTGAGCTATAATTGAGGAACGTTCCTCCTCCTCCACGTGACTCCACTGTAGCGTTCCCCAGTTTTAGCTCAGCCTCGCAGAGACAGGCAGCTTTAGCAGTTTTCTCCTTGGCCGATTTGGGATTCCTTATCATAACTCATCAGGTTTGATCTTTCCTTGTTTCCTTGGTCCTTGCGCATTTGGCTAGTCTCGGAAGAGCGAAGGGGATGTTTATTTTCGCCCCTCAAGGGGGAGTTTGGGGGGTTTAGAGCCTTTCGCCCCCCCACCCCCCCAATCTGGTGCCTGCCGCTTTTTAAGCCGTTTTGCTGTGCAGCGGCTTGTGCTTGCGCGTTTGGTAGCGCTTCCATTTTGCCTTCCCTCCACAAAAGCATAGAGAGAAGGCGAGTTCTCCTCTCTTCGACCCCTTGTCTGCCTGTGTTTTTTGGCAGTTCTTTTGTTGTTGTCGAGGGTCTTTCCTTCTCTCTGAGTCTTGCGCTGGTTCCGGCGGCCATTTTGGGTGCGCCTCGTGGCCGGCTGGCATTTTGTTTTTACTTTCACTTTTGCTGCGACGATTCTGGGAGGCTTATAACAGGACCGGCAGGCCTGTTTGGACTTTTTTCATTGTTGAAGGGGTACTGTGGCTCTGTGCCCTGTTGCCCCGTTTAATATCTGTTGGTTGGTTTCCGCAACTCACTCAGAGGCGAAGGAGAGGCACCTACTTCCCATTTTGTTGGGAGGCTGTCTCAGGAGGCCAATATATATACATATATATATTTTTCCTGCATATAAATATATATGTTTTTTTCCTAATTTTTTCCTTTTTCTGTTTTTTTCATTGTTGTTTTTTTTCTGGCCTCAGCGTTCATTTGATCTGTTGATTTTTGCATATTTCTTTTTTATTATTCTGCAGTTTAGTTAGGTCCCTTTTTTTGGCTTTTTGTTTTTTTAAAAAAATAACAATGATATAAATAAAATAAAATAAAATAAATCATATATAGATTACGATACAACCAAAAAAATTTCTTTTTACCAAAAGGAGGACGTGGCCCAACAATAAGGTACCCGGCCCACATTTAGGCCGAACTCCTAGGCGTGCCAACCGCCTTTATATACAATATTGCCCTGTACAGGCTTTATTATGGCAGAAGATAATCTCAGAGGTTCTTCCTTGAAGGCTAAGTCAAAGATGCACCATTTGCGCAAGCGGACCGAGGAATCATCCAAAGCCTCTCAAAGGGACATCCTAAGGCGACACAGGGCTTTGGAGAAGGAGTTTGACAAACGCTCTAGGAACTCTCAGGCTGTCCCACCAGCCCCCCCTCTAATTCTACTCTTCCTTTGCCAGAACAATCTTCTCTTTCTAGGCGCAATTCACCCGCCCGGAGCCTCCAAGCCGCCCGACCTGAAGCGACATTCACACCGACCGCTGCAGGTTTACGCCCAGAGGGCCCACCTACAGACATCATTCCAGATAGTGTCAGAGAATGGATGCAGCTGGCCATCTGCCAAGGGATCGCGGAAGGTATCCAACAGTTCTCCAGACCAGGTTTTCAAACAAGGATACCTGAAGTCGAATCCATCTCCGGAAGATCTCTCCCCAGGCCGGAACCTTGGCAGGGTCAGGTACCGTCCCCAAGGGAGCTCCCCTATCCAGAAGGGGAGGAAGAGGAGGTGGGCTTTGCACCCTTCAGGGACGAGGAAGGGTCAGAGAGAAAGTCTCTTCACTACTCTGAAGCCCCTTTCGAGGTAGACCCAATGGAAGGAGAGATGTCCGAAGACGAGGGCATCTCTCCTGACCAATCCACCTTTGTAGGCCTGTTCAAGCCTCATATGTTTAAGTCTTTGCTATTTAAAGCGAAGAATATATCGGGGCTGACTTCTCAGCAACATGCTGATCCCCCTCCAGCATCCTCTGGGGACCCAGAGGATTCTATTTTCAGGCAGCCAGTCGAGACCGAGGTCATTCCTACACCACCAATTTTCTCTGACTTAGAAGCAAGACAGTTGGCCTCTTCAGCCCCCCCTCCGCTCCTTCCAGCCAAGACAAGAGGTTTTTTAACCTCGACACGGAATTTGCTGCCATGCTGGATACGCCTGAGGTAGATGACCCCATAGTACGCCTCGCATTATCCTCTAATCCCACTGATGCTCTGGAAGCGCTGAAGCCAGAGGACAAGCGGGCCAAGATGGCACTATGACGGGCGCACTAGGCTGATGCCTGGACCATTCGATCGGCCACGGCAGCATCATTTTTCACCCAATCGTCCATCAGATGGCTTCGACAGTTGAAGCAGCATGTCCACCCATCTAACACTAGGGCCCATCAGCACATTGCCAAGTTAATAGCCGCAGCGGAGTTTGCAGCCGACACCATCTTTCATTCTGTGAAATTTTCCTCTCGGGCTATCTCCTCACATGTGACAGCCCGGCACCTGCTTTGGCTTAAACATTGGCAGGCCGACATTAAAAATAAAGCTAAGTTGGCCTCCGCCCCCATATCGGGGGAAAAATTATTTGGCCCGGCCCTGGAACCATTGTTGATGGAGAGTCGGAATAAAAAGAAATTCCTCCCATCTCTTTTTCGTAGGCACGAGTCCAGATCCTCCCAGCCCTTTCGCAGGGGATCCTTTCGGATCTTCTTTCAGACACCCTTTACCCCCAGATTCCAGAGGTCCCTGCCATTTCGGCCATTCTATCAGGACTGGGGCGATTCAGTGGACAGGAACAGGAGAAGGGCCGGCTACAGGAGACCCTTCCGGGGAGCAGGGAGCAAGGCTTCTCGGCGCCCCAGATAGGCCTTCAGTCGCTTACCCCATTTGTGGTCGGCTAAAATACTTTGCTGACCAATGGGCATCATCCACTTCTGATTCATGGGTCAGGGACACTGTCAAATTTGGCCTTTCTCTTCAGTTTTGTTCTCCCCCTCCAGATCATTTCATGGTTTCTCCTTTATCCAGAGATCCCTCCATCCCTCTTGTAGAAGCCGCTATCAACCACCTCTCTGACATCAGAGCTATACAGCCAGTGCCATCCTCACAGTGAGGACAAGGGTTCTACTCCCTCCTCTTTCTAGTCCCTAAACACTCTGGAGGTTGGAGGCCCATTCTAGACTTAAAGAGACAACCGTTTCCTTGTCCACCAGAAATTCAAAATGCATACACTTTGTTAAGCCTGGGTTTCCCAACCAGGGTTAAGGAGACAAGCTAAACAGAATGTGCAGCGTTAGACAGATAGGCACACAGATAAATGAGTGAGATATGTTTGTATGTTTGTTAACATACAGTAAAAATAACAGATACGCTTGTGCTATCAAAAATATAGTTTATTCCATTATGAGTTCATAGCATAGTCAAAATAACAGTCCATTAGTCATGTATCATTTTAGTCAGTCCATTCAGGAATATTCAATTAGCAAAGTCCGTGTAGAATATCCCACTTACAAATCAGTCCTTTGTCTCTCCTTTTCAGTAGGGGAAAAACGCAGTCTTGAATCCATCCAGTAATTAGAGATCATAAAGCCAGAGAGAGAGCAAGCTGTGGTCTTGCTTCTTTTAAAGTGCTTTCACAACCACTCCCTTAATTACATTCCTATATTTAAAGTTGCAGACACTTTAACTTATAAACTATGATTACATATTTATTATTTTACCTAAACCAGTTAGGGTAAACAATGTTATCCCTAACACACTTCAGTCCATCTTGCAGGGCACCAGGAAAGGAGACTGGCTCACTTCCATTGACCTTTCAGAGGCATACCTTCACATTCCCATTCATCCTTCATTTTTTAGATACCTGAGGTTTTGCTACAACGGCCAGCATTTTCAATACGTGGCCCTTTCATTTGGGCTAGCCTTGGCTCCGAGGATCTTTACTAAGGTGCTGGCAGCTCTGGCGGCTCACCTCAGACATTTCTCCATTCGCATCCACTGCTATCTGGATGATATCCTCATCCTCTCTCCCACCCAGTGCCAATCCAAGGAGGACACAAAGGCTATACTCTTGGTGCTGCAGGCCCATGGTCTGCTTGTTAACTGGGAAAAGAGTCAGCTTAACCCCTCCACTCGAATAGCTCATTTGGGGGCAGTAATAGACTCGGTTGAGGAGAAGGTCTTCCTTTCCCCCGAAAGGTTTGGCAGCATTCAGAAATCGATCAAGTTCATTAGGCGGGCAAAGAAAGCTTCATTACTGCATTTATCCAAATTACTTGGCAAATTGATATCATGCATATCCATTGTTCCCTGGGCTTGCTTACATTCCAGATCGCTGCAATGGTTCCTGCTACCTTATCAACGCTCCGGAAGGAGCAATGCAAGAACCGTGATGAAGGTTCCTCCAAAGGTCCTCGCCTCCCTCCTCTGGTGGACCAGACCCGCTACCAACAAGGGACATCTTTTCAAGGAGCCCCAAAGGGTTACTCTCACAACAGACGCCAGCCTATCCGGGTGGGGAACCCACATTCAGTCACTTTCAACGCAGGGAACTTGGTTAGCAACCGAGCATCACTGCAGCATCAATTGGCTGGAGCTCCACTCAGTATACCTGGCCTTGCACTCCTTCCTCCCTCAGGTGCGAGGGTGACACGTTCTGGTCCTGACGGACAACACCACAACCAAGGCTCACATCAACCGTCAAGGGGGCACTCATTCCATTTGCCTCATGAGGGAGGCCGAGCGGCTCTGTTGTTGGGCAGAGGCCAATCTCTTATCTATCGGGGCAGAACACATCTCAGGGGTCTCAAACATCCAGACAGACTGGTTGAGCAGGGCCACCTTAGACCAGTCAGAATGGCGCCTGCTCCGCTCCCTGTTCAAAGAGGCCTCAGCGATATTCGGTCTGCCACTGGTGGACCTATTTGTGTCACCGCACAATGCCCAAACACCGAAATTCTTCTCTCGATATCCCACCAAGGAGGCGGAGAACCACAATGCCCTACGTTGCCCCTGGCCCTTAGGGCTCCTTTACGCATTTCCCCCCCTTCTGTTGATTCCCAAGGTGATCTGAAAGTTGCTTCTCAAGAGGGTGGAAGTTCTCCTGGTGGCTCCATATTGGCCCAGGAGACCGTGGTTTGCGGATCTTTGCAACCTGTCAGTGGCCCCTCCTTGAAGGATTCCATCAGACAAAGTCTCACTGTCCCAGGGACCTCTTCAGCACCCAGATCCGCAGTGGCTTCAGTTAGCCATTTGGAGGTTGAGCGGGAACGTCTAACAAACGAAGGCCTGTCTATGCAGGTCATCAACACCATTCTGGCAGCGAGACGGCCTTCGACCACTCGCATATATAATGTGACCTGGAACCTTTTTTGTAAATGGTGCCACAAGTCGCTTATCAATCCACTCTCTCCATCAATTGCACAAATTCTGGCCTTCCTTCAAGACGGGCTGGACAGGGGTCTCTCCCCCAACACCTTGAGAAGGCAAGTGGCGGCCTTAGCAACCGTTGTCGCTGGTAGCCCTTCTGACTCGCTTTCACACCACCCTCGGATTCGGTCATTCCTCAGAGGTGCCACTAATTTGCACCCGCCAGTGGTTCATAGATACCCTACTTGGGATCTGAATAAGGTTCTTATGGCATTGACTAGACCTCTCTTTGAGCCTCTCAGGGAGGCGTCACTTCAGTTTCTCACGTTCAAAGTGGTGTTTCTGGTAGCAATCACGTCTGCTCGACGGATATCTGAAATAGCAGCTCTGTCCGTTAGAAAGGATCTATGTGTCTTCCACGCTGACCGTGTGGTTCTGAGACCAGACCCGGCATTCTTGCCTAAGATCAACTCGGCCTTTCACAGATCACAAGAATTGGTTCTTCCTAATTTTTGCCCCAAACCTTCTCGAGAAAGGGAAAGGCAGTGGCATTCTCTCGACGTCTGAAGGGCACTTCGTATTTACATCCATCGCACTCAGGCTATCAGGAAGTCAGAGTCATTGTTCTTGTCATTCCAACCAAAGATGATGGGCTGCAAGGTATCTCCGTCTACGGTTGGTCGTTGGATTAAAGCTACCATAGCCAAGGCCTACTTATCTTAGGCCCTTCCTGTTCCTAGAGGGATAACCGCTCACTCTACAAGGAATGCAGCTACCTTGGCAGCCTGGGCTACTCAGGCATCGATTCATGATATCTGTCGAGTAGCCACCTGGGCGTCTCCATCTCCCTTTGTACACCACTATAAGATTGATGTTTATGCTTCAGCAGAAGCTTCCTTCGATAGACAAGTCCTTCAACAAGTGACGAGAGAACCAGAGGAGATTCCAAACTAGACGGAGTCCCTCCCGTAGGACAGGCCATGCTTTGGTATGTCCCACTCTGGATGCTTGCAGCAGCTCTATGGAGAATGGGCATTGGTACCTACCTGACACGCCCTTTCTCGTCGAGCTGCGTAGAGCATCCAGCCCCACCCTAATTGGTCCGTCTGGTGGGGGAATCCTGTTTCGGCCAATGAATTAATCAGTTTACAGTTGACAAATGTATAATAGTTAGGATGAGAGGATTGTTGTTGTCTTCTCGTCTTCGTAAAACTGGGGAACGCTACGGTGGAGTCACGTGGAGGAGGTGGAGCATTCCTCAATTATAGCTCAGCCTGTAAGAGTGAAGACTGGAGCACCTCCCACTCTGGATGCTCTACGCAGCTCGATAAGAAAGGGCGTGTCACAGAACTTCCGGTTTGCGTGGCTTCGGGGCAGCAGGAATTCGCGACAGCTCGCGATTCCTGCTGTGCTAGCCGTCGAGGTACCCCCGATCCAGATGGGTCAGGGGGATATGGCTGCCCTGTAGGGACAGCTGAAGAGAGAGGGGAGTCGGATAGGGAGGTGGGGGTATCGCAGACCCCCCCTTCTCCGGGAAAACCCCTTTTTCCCAAGGCGGTGGAGCGGCGGTCAGCAATGGCCGCCACGAAGAAGCCAGCAACCGGGTAAGAACTGTGCTGGAGGAAGTGTGAAGAGTGAAAGTTCTGTCTGAGCCGGGTCAAGTAACACCTTTTAAATTGCCTGGAATTGAGCTGCTTGAATTGCTGGAGGATACATTGTATCCCTAAGAAGAGCGAAAAGCGGCGGAGAAGCTGTTAAAGGGAATTTTTTTTTTTTTTTTACTCTCCCACCCCACGGAAAAAGCAGAAATATTTGGATATATTAGACATTGAAAGTGGATTGCTTTGAAAGCTGAAGCTAAGAGACAAAGGGATTTTTGGACATTGAAAAATTTAAGAAATTGGAAAATCTCTGCTGGAGGTATGGTTTTTTTGATTATTTAAAATTGTCATTGCAAGTGGGAAGGGAGAAAAAAAATTGGAGCAGAAGCTGAAAAAGGAGGAGATTGTCTAGAACGTCTTTGTGGATCCCAAAAGAAGATATATCGTAATAGGACCTCTTTGATTAAAAATTAATTCAGAAAGAGAAAGAGAAGAAGGAAGAAAAGTATTAACTTTTGGAACTTTTTTTTAAATTGCTTTTGATTGTCTTTGATTAAAAATACTTGTGGTTGTTTTGGAAAAAGTTTCCCTTTTTATAATGGCATCGTCTGTGGATGAACTAGAGATTGAATATCAAAAATATAAAAAAGAAGATACTTTGGGCGCTTTGTTTCAATTCTTAGAAATGGCGTTATGTTCTTTTGAAAAGTTGATTACGCAGCAGAAGGACTGGGACAAGGAAGAAGAGGAAGAAGAAGCCATCTTTGATGAGCAATGGGTCCCTTCCGGAGAGGAGGAGAAAAAGGATAAGAAAAAGGGGATTTTAAGAATTATAAAAACAACCAAAAGAGAGAAAAATGAGCGAAAAGATGGAGGCAAGGTTAGAAAGCAAAGGAAAAGGAGCAAGAAAAGCGAAGAGAAAAAGCAAAGGGGTAGAAAGGGCAAGGAGAAGAATAAGCAAGAGAGAAAGGGGGGGAGGAGAAGCCTTAATGGGGGGAAGCAAGACTTAAAGAAAAAAAGTTTATTTAGAGACAATGGGTGAATTTAATTTAGATTAAAAGAGGGATTCTGGAGGGTATATAAGAGTGTGTTTTTATATGTATATTTAGAATATAAAATTTATTATGTAATTTTAGAATCTTTTAAACAGAATCCCAAGAAAGATTGCTATATGTAGTATTTCTAAGTTAGGGTAATGAGTTATAGATGTTACTCCAATTGGTGTACAGGAGAAGTATAGTAAAAGAAAAAAAAGATGAATGGATAATTGGAAATAGAACAGACAAAGAATGTTGTTGAAAATGGTAATAAGATATGGAAGGATATATATGCTTTTTTTTTTTTGGATTTTGTATATTGATAAAAGGCAATAAAATTTTAATTAATAAATAATTTGGATGGAAAAGAGAAGTAGGGACAAGATATGAAGTTAATATTATATGAAATATTGATATTATAATCTGGAAATGTTATGCCTTATTGGTCTTTTTTTATTATTTTTTCTTAGAAAAGAATTTATAAGCTGCTATGCCTTGATTCTTTGTGCATTGTTTTTATAAAACTGATAAAAATGGTTTTTATATATATATATATAAAAGAAAATGGTAATAAGATATGGAAGGAGATATGGGTTGAATATGATGTTTGAATTTGTGTCTGTGTAAAGAGTTTTAACCCAGGAACAGACAACCTTCAGAAAAGATTTTTTAGTTTTGTTTATGTTTAGTGTTTGTATGTTTGTGTATTGTGTTTATGGTAAAACTAACAAAATTTGTTTTTTATAAAAAAAAAAAAAGGAAAAAAGAATCAATAAAACCTTGGAGGAATGTTAGACGAGAATAATTTAAACAAGCCAGAAAGAAAAGAATATGATGACTATAAAATGGATAAATATGGAAGAGAAATGAAATTGAATAGGAGTAAAGAGAAATAATGAGAAATTTGCTGAAAGATATTTGTGTGTCCATATGGAGATGGGATAAATTGGAATTATGCTGTATAAAAATAATGTTTTGTTTGACTTGTAAGGATTTACAATGTTAAGAGGTTTTATGTGTTTATGTATTTAATGGTTAATGATGTGTTGTTTTATCTTTAAAATTAATAAAAAATTGTTTCAAACAAGAAAGGGCGTGTCAGGTAGGTACCAACGCCCAATTGCTGTCTAAATAATAAATCATCAGAGTTAGAGGGAGGCTTTGACTTTTGGATGAGGTAAATATTCCCCAGGTACAAATACGATATTCCTAATATTCATACTTTAAAATGCAAAATACAGTTTTGTAAACCTAATGGAGAGGAAGTAGGGACCAATAAAATCCATAACAGTGAAACCCAAAGGTAAAACAGACTATGGTAATGATAACTGAGTGAGAGTTTGATCTGTCTTATTGTCCTTGTAGATTCTGGCAAATGTCATCATTTTTATCTGTGGGAATCTGGCTGGAGCCTATCACAAACAGTTGATGGAACTTGCTCTGCAGCAGACATATCAGGATACCTGTAATTGCATCAAATCACGCATCAAGCTGGAGTTTGAGAAACGACAGCAGGTAAAGACTTTATTTACTATTTTGTTTTCTATCATTTCTATTGTTTTGTTAAATGTACTAAAATTGCTGTTGATCAGGCAAGGGGAAAGAAGAACTCCTCAGAAATCAATGTAAGTTTTGTTTGTTCCTATTTTTACTCAAGAATAGAAAAGATGGAAATTCTATTACTTTTAAGCTTTTGTTCTCTCTTTAGTTTGGTTCACAATGAAGGAAAGTGAAAGATAAAAGGTATATTAGACTCTTGGCATCAAAATTCTTCTTTTGGTTATGGTCTATTGCTTTGAAACTTGAAGGAACATTCTAAATGCCAAAAAGGAATATTGTTGAGATTTGTGAAGCATTTTCAAAACTAATGTGTATATATTTTTAATAAAGGAGCCAGCTCTTTCAACAATAGGATCTCATGATATAAAGAAATGCTGGGAGAATATAATAAGATTATTTACTTTTTGTTTCACAAAAAAATGGAAGCTTTTATTTGGATAAATCAAAGGCAATGTAGACAACATTGCTGCTGCTATTGCCTCGACTATTATTATTACTCTAATAATAACCATAGTCTATAGACAATTCAAATTATCCTCCTTTTAAGGATCTATATAAAGAATCTGAAAGAGGCTGTTGGCAGCCTGCCAAATGCTTTTGTGTAGATGTTTTTGGCTATACCTGAATCTGTCTGTGTTGGTTTCTTTATTCTGAATTGCCTCATCACCGTGTTTGTTTATTAAGCTCTTTTTCCTGTTTTGCTTCTAACAAGGAAAATATCAAATTCCTTCTTTCCTCAGTTTATTACTCATGAAAAAAAGAAGTGTCTTATCCATCAAAGGGACAAAATTTGTCAAAACAAGTTATATTAAACAAATGAGGCTTGCAACTTCCATAGAGGGGTCTAAAACACAAAAGCAGCCACTAGATACCCTATTCATTTACTTCTATAATTGCAAGGATTCAACAACATTTCTCCATATATTTTTCAATCATGATGGCTAAAAAGTTCATAGCATTCTTTTACATAGGAAGGTGAGATTTATAGGACTCTGAATTTTGTAACCTATAACAGGGGTCACCAACCTTTTGGACCTCAGAGACCACCAAACTCATAATTTTAGATCCCAGGAACCACTAACTGATTCAAATAAAATTTGCTAGCAAGCAAACTCACAAAATTAACTCACAACACACCATGCATGTAAATATTGATTTTTTTTATAAAAAGAGCAACTTTTACCTAAAATCAGGCAAAGCAGGCAGATTGAGTTGCTCACAGAATCATTCAGTGATCTATCTATCTGCCATCTATCTATCTGTCATCATCATATCTATCTGCTCAGTCTCTCAGATTTGCTTGCCGTGAGGTTGCGCTGAATTTGCTTCCTTCAGTCCTAATGGAGGTTCGGCTGTGCTGAGTCAAAGATCTAAAGACTAGCGAGAAAGCAAGAAATCCAACCATTTCTTGCTTCCTAACTAACCTAAATCTCCCAGCACTGCAGAACAAATGATGGTTGGAAAAAAGGAAAAATAGCAATTTAGCCCGCAAGTTTACAGGGGTAAGGAGTGAGTGGGTGGGGAGGGTTCTCGTGGGCTATGTGGGCGGCGCAGCCTTATGTTTCTATGCAGCCTGGATTAATTGCTTTGTGGGGGTGCTCTGGGGATGAGATTTCTCTGCGGCCCACCAAAATTTTCTCATGGACCACCAGTGGGCCACAGCTCACCACTTGGCTATAACACACTCCTATAACACACTTTTCTTTGTCTGCACTTCTTAATTGCAGCATATTCACAACTATGATGATGTAAGGGTATATGGATATGATACACATTTGCTGAAAATTGTGATGTTTATTTGGAAGAAACATTAAACATAGTGAAACATATATGGATAAGCATGTACCTACAGTATATCATTATTCTTATCTAATCTATTGTACTGTAGTCCTAAAGGTGCTTTTTTCAAGAAGTAACAGGACTTTCTTTGAAAATGTTTTGCTTCTCATCTGAGAAGCAAAACATCAACCAAGAAAAACCAGAAAGCCAAGTTGCCTCTTGAGAAAAGCATCTTTGGGACAATCATGACCATGATGACTGAGAATCTCCATAGATATTGTACTGTGGGCATTTCCATGGCATCATTTTAACCAGTAAACAGAAATGAATGAATGAATGAATGAATGAATGAACACGAACTGTAAATTAGATAATGCAGAAGCCTGGAATATGAATTGATTATTCATTATAATCTTTTTATACTTCAGATCCTTGTTTACAAATACTCTTGCCTTAGAGATCCTTTAGAGATGCTTCAGTGAACCTAAGACTTCCTCAGTCTTTTAGAATTCACCAGTAATATCCCATTCAGTGGGTCTCCTTTAGCTTAGCTGAAATTGGGCTTCTGTAGCTGTCTAGATGTTGTTGGACTACAACTTGCATTGTTCCTGAGGAGGCCGGCATGTAGGTGAAAGCTGGCAGCCAACCACATTTGATAACCAATACAAAACCTTTGCTAGACCAATACTTGAATACACATCCACTGTCTGGAATCCGCACTGTATATCAATTGAGTGAGTCCAGAAGTATTTTACCAGAAGAGTACCACACTCCTCTGTTCACCACCAGACTTGAGATTCTAGGCTTAGACATTCTAGGCTAAGATTGGACTTAAGCATAGTACATAAAATCATGTAGTATATTACAATGTCTTACCAGGTAATTAATATTTCAGCTTTAATCACAACAACACAAGAGCACACAACAGATATAAACTTAATGTAAACCACTCCAAACTTGATTGCAGGAAGTACAATTTCAGCAACAGAGTGGTCCATGTCTGGAACTCACTACCTGATTCTGTTGTCACCTGCTCAAACTCCCACTCCTTTACCCTCAAACTAACCTTTTGATCTAACCCCATTCCTAAGAAGTCTGTAAGGGGCGTGTATAAGTGCACAATTGTGCCTACCGTCCCTGTCCTATTGTCCCCAATTATTAGTTCCTATTTCTTGTATTTAAACTAATGTTTATTCTTATTTCTATCATATTGTAAGCGTTTGCTAAACAAACAAACAAATAAACCATCACTTTTCTATTTTTTGTTCCAAAGATAGAGCAGAATTGCATGGTGCATCGAACAGTATCAAGTTCTGTGTTGTAAATTAGATAACTATTATAAGCAGCCTGAGATACTAGCACCTGATATAGTCCCAACTCTTTTTTTCTCTTGGGAATCCTCTGGAATCACTTCCGACTACACTACAGTAACCAAAAATAGTGGGTTTTTTTTTTACTATTTGAAGGGGAAACAACCAGAAAACAAAGCATATGCCCTAAAAGAGGTTGAATAAGATTTATAAAATAAAGACAATGTCCTTTAGAAAATTGAAAAAAAAAGAAAAGAAAAAGAAATCTTGATTCTACCTATCATCCATTCATTTGGCCCACAAAACGTGAAGTATGGGCCTCAATTATCCAAAGATTACTAATTCCTATTATAAATAAAAGTAAAATAGGAATTGAGCTCAACAGTTGGTTTCTCCTTATCTTCATAGATTCTCCCTTTCTTTTGATGTATTGCTAGAATGTAAAATGTGCTTGGTTTTGTCCATTTTATTTTGTTACTTCTTTGATAGCTATCTATTAAATGCATGACTCTTACTCTGTCTTATACGTGTGTAATATATGCACACAGAAATATGCACGCTTAGCTTTTTTAGCTTATATATTCCCACTCCCTATAAAATTGTTTGCCTCACTGTTTAAACTCTCGCAGAGAATAAGGCAAGGCAATTTCAAAGACTTCAGCCTCGTTTTGACACTGACAAGCAGTTAGCATAATTACCCTTGTTCATTTCAGGTATTTCGCATTGTGTGACTTACAAGATGTTTTGAAAGATTTTTCCAGGAGGCGTTGTTAGTATCTGAGATAATTCACTGAATGTCACTTTCATGGAGGATGCAGGATCCTAATAATAATAATGTGCTTAGAAATAGGACTCAAGAACTGTGACAGGTTTAAATGGACAAGGTAACAGTGGGATTCTACTTGTGTAACTGAATCAATGCCCTTCTTAAAAAAGGAGAATGAATAGTGTTGTTGCTACAAAAATGATGTCAGAAGAAAAGAATTTTGTTGGAATATGTAGATTTTTAAAAAAGGAAAAAGAGGGGAGAACAGCTATAAAAAAAAACCCAAATCTATTTTGTATTACATATCTGTTCACTTTATGAATAATGAGAAATTTAGAGTTATGATAGAATTTTTTTTAAAATAGGGGCTTACTACAAAAGAGAAAAGTAAAATAGGAGAAAAAGAGAACATTGGAGTAAAAGTAGACAAACAACCTTGTACTTGGGGTAAATTTCAGAACTGATAAAGGACAAAGTGATAACCAAAGGGGCATCATGGAAGGCATTGATTTTAAAGAGGGAGGGAGAGAGAGTTTAAACTCAAAAAGAATTGTAAGAATTAGTGACAGCAAGGCAGACTGAAGAGAATTATTTAAGAAAGGGGAGATTTGTTTAGCTGAGACATGGCAGGTGGAACATCTGTGCTATGATATGGCAGCAGGGTATAAAAGGGGAACAAATTAATTAATTAATTAATTAATTAATACGTTTCAGCTTTGACTATTGTAAAAGTTTAAGAGTTGCATTACCCACCAAACTAAATAGTTTTCCCAATGTGATGGCTGATTCATTTATGAAAAATGAATTAGCACTGATATATGGAAATTTGTTGGCCTTTGTATCTGAGTTGTTCTTTGATTCTAAAGAAAATGATGTGCCTGAGGGAAACAAAGTATTTTTGCTTAATAAGGTATGGAGAATAAATAGACACATCAATGCTTTGTCATGTATTATTTGTAAATCCAGCCTGTTGTATGTTCTCTTATTGAAAATAAATCTTAGAAGAACAAAAATTGAGGTCTAATCTCTGACAAATATTGCCTTTGTAGCATCTCTTCTTTGACCTGCTTATAATGCGACAGAGAGCAGGAAACAGGTTTCTGAGGAAGGAAGTGCCTTTAAAGTTTTGTCAAATACATAAATAGGGGCATGTTTTGAAGAGAACTGTCATTCATTGATTCAATTTAAATCTCACTTTTTGTTCAGGGACTCAAGATACTCAAGGCTTACTCTTTTCCCTTTTCCCCTACAACAATCTAAGATAGACCGAGGTGAGAGAGAGTTAGCCCAAAGTCACTCAGGGGACCTTCCATGGCTTTGTGTGACTTGAATAAGGTCTCTTTCTAGATAATACAGTAATCATTAGTGTACACTGGCTTTATTGAACATGATGAGTAATATTGCTTCTGTACACATGGCCATTGGAGACATTTCAACAGCTTTTTTCCCAGAGCTTTGGCAGAGGCTTCCCTTTCTCCAAGTGAAAGATCTCTCTCCTCTTCCATGTGGACCAGAACAGTTTTCAGATCGTCAGCTATTCACTTCTGTGGCAAGAAAGGCTACAAAGCAAAGAAGGAAAATCACTCTTTTAAACCCACAACAGGCATTCCCTGGGACTAGGAACTATGCTGAGAGTCATATCCATCTACCAATTGTTGTCTGTGCTACTCAAATCTGTATGCAAAAGGCCAACCCAATTGGCATCCCCTAAGTAGCCTGAATTAATGGCCAGGTCTCCTGATTTAATGTTTTCGCAACGTGACTACATGATCCTGAATGGAAGATTTTCAAGTGTTGCCTTTTATTGGACAAAAACTGTGTGTGTTCTACTTATGAATAAGAGAAACAAATAATATTCGAATAAGCCCAATGCAATAAATGGCAAGGTAGGCTGAACCTAAGATATTTATGGTCATAGGGCAAAGGCATATTATTGACCTTTGAATCTGCCTTTTAAAAAAGGAATAAGGAGCTATTAACTACGGATGGTGATGCCTCCAGGTGAGATATCTATTACATGGTTTCCCAGGATCCATTTTTACAAAGGCTGATGTCTTTGAGGGATTCACATCATTTGCATATACCACTTTCATTCATGGCTTAATCCACATACAGAATTTAACTGTGAGATCGGTTGCCATAAAACATGATGATGCCACTAATTTGAATGGCTTTAAAAGGAGATTCGATCCATTCATGCTGGACAGGCAATCAGTGCCTCTATTTTAGCTGGAGTTTGGAGCAGCGTACCTCAATGCCGGTTCAGGGGAACAATAGAGAGTAGAATATGATGTAAGTCCCTCAGAGACCTCAGGTTGACCCCCGTGAGAAATAAAATGCTGGATTAAGATAGGCCTTATCCTGATTCAGCAATACAATGTTATTATGTTCATTTATGGTAACTATCTAAAGGACAAGTCCTTTATGTTTTGCTTTTGGAGAAAATTTATTTGGAAGCAAAAGTTCTGACCAATAACATTAAGAGACCTTAGTTTAGAAATAATGTGTATCTGTGCCCGTATACCTTTTCCTTTACCTTCTATGACTGCTTTTCTTCCCATTTTTTCTTCCAAGTTATTAGAAA
The DNA here is from genome assembly GCA_033807585.1 of Hydrophis major. Classification (NCBI taxonomy): domain Eukaryota; kingdom Metazoa; phylum Chordata; class Lepidosauria; order Squamata; family Elapidae; genus Hydrophis; species Hydrophis major. Next base: position 113,702,538 of record CM066330.1, read on the forward strand.
AGTTTACAGAATTGCTCTTCCAATCAGTCTTCTACAGAAGGTTATATTCACTCTGTGTTTTATAGAAGAAAAATGGAGGGAAGATTACAAATGATTAGGCTTTGCAAAAGATTAAGAAGAGGAGCTTTGCAAAATATATGCCATTCGTCAACATTAAAGTAGTTTTGGCTGTTGCAAAGCTGTCATAGTTGCTTCTGAGATTATATCTAACTGCAGCTTCTCTGGTAGTCCCAGCAGAAATATTGTCTGTGACTACAGTATATCAATAAACTAATAAACTGGAGCCAGCCTTTAGAGCAGCCACATGAATTTGCAAAAGATGTGACTATTTTAACATTTGAAGAGGTGTAACAGTTTGGCTAAAGTGCCTAGTGAAGCACTGCTTTCAAATGGTTTAGTCAGCCCTACAGATGATAGTACATCACTCACTGCTTTGTCCCAAGCATCCTTGGAGAAGTTATGGTTTTCTTTAGCAATTTTTTCTTATTTAAAATTAGTGGAAGTCTGGACATTTTTGTCTTTTATTTCCAAAACCAGGAACGTCTTCTGCTTTCTCTGCTTCCTGCTCACATAGCTATGGAAATGAAAGCTGAGATCATTCAAAGGTTACAAGGACCCAAAGCAGGCCAGCTGGAAAGTACAAACAACTTTCACAATTTGTATGTCAAAAGGCACACCAATGTAAGGTATTGTTTGAAGCCAGTTCTTGGAACTGTTTTGATCTTACCCTTTCGCTCTGGGCCCCAATAATTGCTTGGAGTTCCAATGGGGGAAACAGCACAATGGAGGTGGTTGATCACGTAACAATTTATCCCACTTCCCTCCACTCCACCCCCCCACCCTCCCTATGTGTCCTTCAATTTTAATGTTTGATTTTAATTTATTTAGGTTTTAATGAACTATTTAATAAACATATTTTAATGATTGTAAGCCACCCAGTGTTACCCTATGATAAGATGGGTGGCCAGTAAAATTTATAAATAAATAAATTGGCAGAGGCAGCACCAAAATTAGTATTTTCTTCATTAATGTAAAACCTACACTTTTCTGATTCTAATTTAAAGCATATAAACAAGATAGTTAAAATCTAACATTGTAAAAACATAAAACTTCAACAAATTTATTTTTTTGTGGGGGGGGGAAATGAATTTAGTTGGGGATATTAAATGCACCCTGCAGGCTGAAATTATGGCTTTTATGGGAGATACAGAACGTAAAAAGAATAAGTTAGCTGATGGTATGGCTTCAGTCAGATTTGATTAACTAGCCCAAATTCAGCTGATTTTCAACACAGCAAAGCTAGAATGTGTCTCTGTCACTAGGATATGTTGAGCTGTCATTAGAAATAAATGAAATAATCAGCTTTGCCCAAATCAGCCACATTCCAAGCTCATGGTAGAAGTAATGGGAAAACAGTAGAATAGTGATTCTATAGCAATCAGCCTCTGCATTCTTGTGACATTTAGCGAATTTGAAAAGCTGGTATAATTTATGTCTGGCACAGTTATATACCAGATTGAAACTGCCGGAAAGTTGATAGTTTTGAAGGAAGTTGGAGACACGCATCTTTCTCAATTCCTCTATTTAGGACTATAGGACACAGAAAGTTATCTTCTCACTTTTGCAGCACTTTCTTCAGGGGTGGGATTCTACCGGTTCTGTCTGGCTCCACAGAACCAGTAGCTCTGAAGAGCAGCAGACACAGAACCGGTGTATCTGATGCTGTTTTGGCCCACCCGTCCAGGCTCTTACCTGTCCTTTATTTCCTGCTTTTTCAACCACAGCTGCTTTGCACGGCACAACTGTGGTAGAAAAAGCAGGAAAAAAGGGCTTTTCCAACTACTGCGCACCCGCATGCAGCGCTGCTGAGTTGTCCGGGCAGCTCAGTAGGTTGTAAATTGCACTCGCACAATTCACGCATGCGTGCGCGACGCAGAACAGAACCGGTAGTTATACCAGTTGGATCCTATCCCTGACTTTCTTAATGGCCTTCCGGCAGCTACCTTTTAGGAATCAAAGAAACAACACAGGCAAAACTGAGATGAGTTTTGTCAGTTGCTTCCAAGTTTGCAAAACACCAGGCTACTAACTCATCCCACACCCATTCCACTCCAATTTTTTCTTTATAGCTAGGTGGCCAGACTATTCTTTGTTGTAGTCTGGTGGTCATTCAGATTTTTGCAGTTCTGATTGGTAGCATGAAATAGGGTGAGGAGATTTTTGCTACTACAGGGTCTGTAGCACCTGAGGTGGGACTGTGCTTTTTGCCCCTTGCTCTTAAGATTAAAATAAAAACAACCATCAATCCCCTTCAGACTACTTCTGAGGTTTTGGAAAATGGAAGCAGTGACTATATGGAGATGCCTTCAGACTCTGAAGGAGTACTATTAGAGGTGCCAGGGAAGGGAGACTTTAACTGCCATTGTTGTAGATGAAACCTGATGAATGTTGGAGGCCTGCCAGAATAGTTTTCAGGATAAAATCACCACACACATGACCAATCCATCAAAAATAGCTGTGTAAATTGGCTCTTTTTAAATCCCTTGTGAAAAATGGTTGGTGGCCAAATGTGTTTGTTTCTGATAAGGTATTTGGAACATTCCCCATTCCTGGTTCTTTTAAACGAATGTTAAGATAAAATATTGTTTTTTAACTTGAAAAAAAATCAACAATGCTAATTTTTTTTTATGTGCAGCATTTTATATGCCGATATTGTGGGATTTACTCGCTTGGCTAGTGATTGTTCCCCTGGAGAACTGGTGCATATGCTGAATGAACTCTTTGGCAAGTTTGATCAAATTGCTAAAGTAAGTATGTATGAAAGTTTTATTCATGGCTAATGCTATAATGTTGCCACTGTATTTTTATAACCATAATACCTAGATAACAATGGCATGAGGAAAGTTTAGCCTTTCCTGGATACTGCTTCCTCACAGCCTCCAAAAATGCTTTTGTACAAATACAGTTGCTCCTTTTGCAATAGTTGCTTTTGTTACATCCTGGTATAAGAAGGGAGAAAATAAATTACTTTGAAACACCCCAAGTTAATAAAAATGAGGACAAATCAGTATAAAATTTTGGAAATCATAAAAAATACAATTTAGGCATTAAATGCGGTAGTGTTTTATTGAGGATCTGGAAAAAAAAACCCCTTTGTTCTGTTAGACATCTCTTCACTTCGAACTGTTTATTATTTATTTGCAGGTATATACTGGTGTTGCAAGGCAATGTTTTGAGTCCTAGAAATATCACTCATTACTCTAAGGCTCAGTTTGTTGAACAGCAGCAATAGTCTTTATAATCTTTATCATCCTGACTGAGTCACAGTTCCAGAGTTTGGTTTCTCCTCTGGCTCTGCCACTCTTCTGTAAAGACTGACAATCAAATATAACTCAGGAAAAGTAGGTCACTGGAAATAGGGAAGCACAGAATCCTGGAGTTTATTTCAGCTATAAACATTTTGGCCCAGTCATCTCTGCATTTTTAGATGGAATACAATTGACACAATCAGGTGCATCAGGTTCTGCAGCCTAGCTGATAAGCTTTATGTTGCTGCGTTGACTGATTCCTTCACCCTGTTTCCCCCTCCCCCCCCCCTTTTTTTTTTTTTAGGAAAATGAATGTATGAGAATTAAAATCTTAGGAGATTGCTATTACTGTGTGTCTGGCCTTCCAATATCACTACAAAATCATGCCAAGAATTGTGTGAAAATGGGACTGGATATGTGTGAAGCTATAAAGTGAGTAAATATTGTATATGTATTTAAAATATATAAAAGATTCTTTCATAATTATGAAACAATAGGAAAGGTTTACTCTCTGCCTTTTTCCCAAATTCTAATTTTTAGCTCTTTATTTTAAACTCAAATCTGATTGGGTGGTCATGAATTTTTTTATCCTGAAATTATGGCAGTGAAGGAAATTAAAGTTTATTTATTCTATTCAGACGGAAAGGGCTCCTAAGGTTACCAAAAGTGTAAGTTTTAAAATACAAACTTCAAAACATTACAATGCAGCAGAATTTAGAATACAAGAATATCAGTCTTCTAACATCAAAGGAGACATTTATTTATTTAAAATTATGCAGATTGAACAAAAACGCATTAAAGGCTACTTCAAACAAACCCTGAACTCTGGAGGCACATTTATTTGTTGTGGAATGTAGAAAAAAAATCATGGCATGAAAGTGTTTTGCAAAAAAAAGCTTGCTATAAATTTGGCTGCATTCAGTGCAGTGGGAGTGATCATATTTCTTTGAAATATGTAGAGTTCACCAGTAAAAAAATAATAATCCACAACTACAGGAAGCTCTCCACAGTAGACAATTGTCCCCTGCATATGGAAGGCGGCATAAGAGGATGGGTCATCCTGCCTTCTGTCAACACTCCTATTTGTTTGTTTGTTGTTTATTATTTATGTATTAAATTTTTATGCCTCTCATCTCCCCTGCAAGGTGCATCTGGGTGGCTAGAAGCCTCTGAAGAGTGCCCGTCAGTCACATTCTAAGTGACATATGGTTAATAAAACAGCTTCTTAAATGAATATTTGAAAAAAATGTTTCTTCTCTGCCCAGGAGATAAGGTGCGAAGACCACCTCTGTCTCTGAAGTGATCTCTGTTTTAACTTCATGAAGAAATTCAGAGTCTTAATTACAGCTGTTAACAATTGCTCAGTACCCCCTACGTAGCCATCAGCAAAGCTCAGACTATCAGATGTCCCATTAAGCATGTTACCCATTCCAACTGTTGGTTGTGCAATCAACACTTTTGTCTTAACTCTGTGGATTAGGTGTAAAGTTAATTTGTGTTAATGTCTAAATTAAATGCAATGCTGCTGCTTTTCCACAGACACTTAATTCCCTCATTTCCTCCTTTGTATTTTAAAAGGTAACCATCATGAACTTTCTCAAATGAATTCCTATTGAGAAAATGATCTTGGTACTACTGAAGAAGCAATTAGAAATTATTATCAATGCAATCTAATCTTAAAGTTCAAGTTATTGAGAATAGCTGCTCAGAATAATCAAATATAGGTACGAATTCACGAAAAACGATGGGACAGAGAAGGGGATTTTTTCCCCTTTCATTTTTCTCTGCAGATATATCATTTGGCAGGCAAATTCATCTGAGTTAGGGGTGGGAGAGGAATGCCTGCTCTGCAAGGTACGTGTTTCTTATTTCCTTTTTAGTCCAAGAAAATGGGAGAAGGCTGAAAATGGTAGAATGTATTTTACATACAAATGAAACTCCTGGTTCAGTGCTGATTCTCTCCTATTAAGGCTGGGGAGGAAAAACTTCTGGAATCTCAGAGAACCGCTGCTATTCACTCAAAATTCAAATGCTTTTTTTTCATAGTGCCAAACAAACTAACACAAAAGAGGAGGCCATAAGAAAAAGGAATTCAAATCTTAATCAAGGTGTTTAATCCATGAAGCTCCTTTTTCAATTTTAATCAATCTCCAATTTCAGGCTTAATAGTAACTGGTAGGTGTGATGTATGGTTCGCTATTCTTTCTCTCTGCTAAGCCTGAAATGATCTGATAAGTGACATTTAAGGAGTGAAATGGAGCACAGGAACCAGGTTCACAGCAAATAATTTATTGCAAATTAAACAATAGTTTGGGGGTGTTCATATTTTGACCTACTCTCTTAATAATTATGTAGTGAAATGCTAAATAAGCTGTGTCGTGATAGATAGATAGATAGAACTTCACTTCTTCCTTCATGCTGGTAGGTAAAATTAATTGGTTGGCATTGTTTACAATTTACAGTTTTGTTGTAATATTATTTGGGAATAAATCTTGCCTAATATTAACTAGTACTCGTGATTGTCCCAGTTTCTAGCCTGGTGTTTTAACCACTATACCAAACTGTCTCCATTAATGAGAGAAATAGGTGGTTATTTTTCCCACCATGTTTTTTTTCTACCAGTATCTGGCAATGCCAGGTGAATTTACCAATCATGGGTTATCGTACATTAAATCTATAAAGGCTGAGGTGAGCAGAAGCCTGGGAACGGTGCCGGTTGGGCGCTGTGTCGGTGCGGAGCTGAGGAGCTGACTGCTGCTCTGAAAGATTCTGATTTTCACTAGTTGGTGGCTTTTTGGAGCATGCCGGATCCCAGAGGGGTAGGCAAAAGAAAGGGGAAGACATGGAGGTCTTGGGGAGGTGCTGCAATCCCGGAGACTGGAAGAAGAACCCCTTGAAAACCAATGGCAGAAGAGGGAGATCTTGACAACTGTGACGATTGGAACGAGAGATGCAGCAGCCCAGCGATTAAAAGGAGTGAAAAAAGAGAAATAGCAAGCTGAGCACTGGAAAGGCATATTTAAAGATCTTCAGAATATTGGTGTATACTGAAAACTATTGGTGAATATTGGTGTATACTGAAAACTCCAAACTGAGTGGTGTGGCGAAGCGGTGGAGTTTTTGACAGAAGCACTGACTGAAACAACGGCAGAGATTTATGCTGACTAATGGATCGTGAAACCTAAGGAGACAAAGGGTGAGGTAATAACATTTGCTTTGCGAGTGGAGGAGTGAACTATAGAACTTTGATATCAGTTTACTTGAGAAGTGGGGCAAGAAAGAAAAAGAAGTGAAAGTGATTAAGTGTTATAGGAAAATGAAAGGACAATTAAGAGTGTAAAACTTGGGAATGAACTTTTACTGCATTGAAAGATCGGAAAAAAGGACTGGGGAAAGAAACTTTAATCTGATAAATAGTAATAGACAATCCTGACAACAAAATAAGAAAGACTTATCTAAGGTTCATAAGTGAAATGGTGACTGTGTGGGAATAAAAAAATAAAAGAGCAACAAGAAAATATACAAACGGAGAAAGTAACAGTGCAATTTGGAACGAGGATATTTTGAATTAAGACCTGATGTAAGACAATTACCAAAAAAAAAAATATCGCTGGATCTGATTTAATATATATTGGTAAGATACAAATCTATTTAAGTGATGTTGGTAGAAAATTATTGATAGAGGTAAATATATGAGAAATTTGTATATAGAATATTGCTTAATGCTGATTGAATTTTTTGGATTAATTGTAGGAAAGTGATTCTATAAATATATGAATTAGATGGTCAAAGAATAATTACATCGTATTATCATAGTATTATTATTCTCATTTTGTTGTTCTACTGATCAATTATACCAACCAGTCCCTGTTTAAAAGTATTATACAAGAAATCTAAGGGAAAAAAAAGAAATTAGAATTACTTACTTTGATTAAATATATATTCTTTAAGAAAAAAGATAAGTCCAGATATTTAAATACATTAATTAGCTGGGTGCTTTAACTATTTGCAATATTTTCATGATTACATAGATTTGATGTTCTTCTGGTTAAACATATTAGTATTTACTTACTTGTATTTATAGTGGATTAATTAAATATATATTGGATTAATATTTAAATCTCTAAACCTTAGAATATTTGACCACTCAAGAAATTGAAATAAGATCTGTCTGGGAGTACCTATAATAGAAAATTTTTATTTAACAACATATGTATAAATACGTGTACAATATTTAAAGGAGACGACAGTATAACTCTACTAGGATAGTTGATGGTAGATTGGAGAGAGCTTCTACAAATAGTTAAAATGGCAACAATAACTACAAATGTAAAATCAGGGAAGGAACCTACAACAGCGACATCTTTACCTCTGGGACAGAGCGATTGACGCAATGTTATTGGCGGAAAAGACAAGTTCCGCCCAAAGTTTGCAGGCAGTACAGTCAACACTTGCCATGATGCAGGAAATGACAGTAAAAACCCATGAACTGATAGCGAGGAATCATGAAGACATGACATTAGAAATGGAAATAGGAGGAGTGAAGAATGAGATACAAAATTTAGATAGTAAAATCGGAAAGATCCAGGAGACAGTGACAAAAAATGAACAAAAATTAAACATAGTAGAGGCAAGAACTGAGGTGGTGGAAAAGAGATTAGAGGAATCAGAACAAAATTGGAAAATTTTACATTGAACTTCAGGATTCTGTGGTACGTATAGAATTAGAAAAAGCATCATTTTATTTGAGATACCAGAATGTTGTTGAAGATAAAAAGGAAGATCTATATGAAATAATGGTGAATTTGATAGCAACAGCCCTACAGAAAGACAAACACGAAATTGAGAATGACATTGATGAGGTCTACAGAGTGTACACGCATTATGCCCGGAGACATAGACTACCCCGAGAAGTCCACATCTGATTCGTGAGAAAGATGATATGAGACATGCTATATGGCAAGACCAGAGATGAGCCACTGATATATAAAGATCATGAAGTGGTAACGTTGAAGCAAATACCCAGGAGAGTTAGGGAGCAAAGAAGGGGCTACCAGTTTTTGTCATCTCAGTTAATTAAAAATGGTATATCGTTCAGATGGCTCACCCCAGAAAGGCTCCTAGTAGCATGGCAGGATAAAAAATATAAAATCGACACAATAGAGAAAGCACATCAATTTCGTGAACAATATCTGGGACCTGAAGAAGAATGTGAAAGTGGAGAAGATTTAAATACAAGAAGCCAGGAAGGACAATTATCTGAAGAGAAAGAACCCGTACCACAGTCAGAATCTCAGAAATAGAGAAGATGAGGACAACAGACCAAGTACAAGAAAACCCAGAACAAGAAAAGAAGCAAAAAATGCTCTACACAGACAGTAATATGAGCAGACAAATTACCTTATTCTCAGTTAATATCAATGGTTTAAATTCAATATTAAAAAGAAAACAGTCATTTGAAAAACTTAAAAAGCAAAATGCAGATATAACTTGTATACAAAAGGTACACATCAAGGATAAACAGGCAGACCTCCTAAAGGATACCAATTTGGGAAAAATGTATTGGGTTCTTTCAAGGGGTATTGTGGTATATATAAAAGATTGGCTGCAACACAAACAAGTGTGTAAGGATGATGATGGAAGAATGTTATTTATAGAAATAATATTAAATCAGAAAAAGACCTTGTTAGTCACAGTATATGCCCCGAATATATGTCAAAAAAGAATTTTATAATAGACTCCATCATAAGATAGTAGAAAATGAATATACAAATGTATGTATTGTAGGAGATTTAAATGGTGTTTCAGGCAAGAATAAAGATTATAAAAGTTCCAAAAAAAAATAAAAATAAAATAAAAGACTATTCCCATCGTCTTTTAATAACATGGTAAGGGAATTAAACTTGAAGGATGTGTGGAGAGAACTATATCCAACCAAAAGGCAATATACTTTCTTTTCCAATCCCCATCATTTTTGGTCTAGAAGAGATCAGATTTGGATGGACCCCGGTTTAATGGAAAACATAGAAAACATAGAGATTTTGCCAAATGTATGGGCTGATCAGAACCCTATTCAAATTAAGTGGAAAGGAAAGAGAACGATTGGAAGATGGACATTTAATAATAGTATATTAAAAGATAATAAATATATTGAAATGGTGAGAAAAGAATTGAAAATATTTTTTGAAATAAATAAGAGAGAGCATACGTCTCTTCAAAATCTCTGGGATACAACAAAAGCCTATGTGAGAGGTTTAACTATTGGTTATAATATTTAAAAAAATAAAGAAAAAAGACAACAACAAAATGTGTGGAGAGAGACTTCCAGTTTGCAAGGCTTCGGCAGCGGCAGGGATTCGCGATACTGCGCGATTCCTGCTGCGCTCACTGCCAAGGTTCCCCCAATCCATTTGGATTTGGGGGTTATAGCTGCCCTGTAGAGGCAGCTGAAGATAGGGAGGATCTGGATAGGAGTTTGGGGGTGTTGCAGACCCCCTCCCCAGCCAGCAAAACCCCCTTTTCCCAAGGCGGAGGAGCGGCGGTCAGCAATGGCGCCACAAAGAAACCTGCAACCAGACAAGACTATGCAGGAGGAAGAAAGTCGGAAAAGTCGTGAAAGTGGTTTTTGACCAGGATAAAGTAAGAGAAAGTAACCTGGAATTTGAAAGTTGTTAAAGATAAATTATTTTCAGAGAGAGATTTCCTAGAATTCTAAGATTGCCTAGTATTCTAAAGAGTTATTAAACCTTATTAAGACTTCTAAAAGATATATCTTAAATGGAACTTTGTGATTAAACTTTAACCCCAGAAAGAAAAAGGGAAGAAGGAGAAAGTATTTAAAAGAAACAGCTTGTTTGGATTGTTTGGTGATTTTGGAACTTCTGGGAATTATCTCTGATTAAAACACTTGGGTGGTTGTTTGGAAAAACCTTTTCTCTCTATAATGGCATCACTTGTGGATGGATTGAAACTTGTATATTTTTGAAATATGAAAATATGAAAAAGAAAAGCAAGAAGGGAAGGATGCTCTTGGCACTCTCTTTCAATTTTTAGAAATGGCAGTTTGAACTTATGTAAAGCTGAATGTGCAACAGCATGACTGGGACAAAAAAGAAGCCATTTTTGATGAACGTGACTTTGGCTGGGGAAGGAAAGGAGAAAGAGAAAAAGGAAAAGAAGACTTTATGACTTGGAAAAACAACCAAAAAAGAGAAGAATAAGGTGAAAAGGGGATACTATGTTAGAAAACAACAGAAAGGAGGAAAGCAGAATAAAAGGGAGGTGGAGAGACAAGAGGGTAAAGAGGACAAGGAGAAGAATAAGCAAGGGAGAAAGGAAGGGAAGAAAAGCCTTAATGGTGGGGAGCAAGATGCAAAGAGACGAAAGTTTTTTAGAGATAATGGGTAAACTTTATTGAAAAAGGGATTCTGGAAAGGTACATCAGACTGTATTTTTACATTTGTACTTAGAAATAACCTTAGAAAATTAGAAACAATATGAAATTCAAAATGTGATAAAATATTTAGTATATCGTATTTTCCGGCGTATAAGACCATTTTTTTACCCTGAAAAACATGCCTCCAAGTGGGGGGGGGGTCGTCTTATACGCTGGTATATCCACTGCCGGCTATTGGATGCTTGTGGGACGCAGCGCAGGCGCCTTTGGCTTCCCAGATCCCCCGCGTCGCTTCCGCCAAGAGCCTCACTGCGTTGCTTCCGCCAAGAGCCTCCCTGCGTCTCTGAGTCAGGTTCGAATCCCGTTTGCCTCGCTCCGCCCGAGGCTGCAGCGACTGGGGGGAGCGAGAGCATGGGTTGCTCCTGTCGCCCCAAGCAGGAGCCTTCCTGCTCCTCCCACGGCCCCTGGCACTCCGCCCTGCCACTGCAGCCCCGGGGATTTCTGTAGGGCGTTTCCAGTGACCCCGCTGGGATCGTTTGGCTGACCAACACAGAATAACATGTACACTGTGTAAATATTGGATGATGAGTTACCGGGGGGGGGGTCATCTTATACGCCAGGTCATCTTATACCTCGGCAAATACGGTAATTTAGTGAAATCTTTGTCAAGAAAAGGGGATTACTTCAATGAAATAATGATTTAAGATATGTGATGTGGGGGAGGGGAAATAATTATGGAAAGCATAAGTGTTCCCATAAAGGCATGATATTTAACTGAAATCGGTAAAATGTTTAAGATATAAATGATTGTTAATATTAATGATTAGACTATGTTATCCTAGTGAAATTTTTTGTGAAATGAGAGATTTGAAGTAGGAGAAGGGGGAACATTCTAATGAAATAAGGATTCATAATATGTGATGTGGGGGGGGGGGGATAACTGTGGAAAGTAGGTGCTCCCATAAAAGTATGTGATTTAATTGAAAAGTAATGTACTAAGTGTTTAAGATATAAATGAATATTAATATTAATGAATATTTGTATTGGTATTGATAATATTGTATAATTTTAAAATGTACCAAACAGAATCCCATTGAAAGCTATGTATTTTATATTAAGTATTACAAATGTAGGGGAAAGAGATAAAGGCGTCATACTCCAATTAGTGTACAGGAGAAGTTTTCTTTAAAGAAGAAAGATAAATGGATAGCTGGAAATAGAACAGACAAAGAATAATAAATACTATGATTTGAATTGTGATGAGATAAATAAAATAAAATTAAGAAAATTTAAAAGAGAGAAGCTATATAGAAAATAGAAAATGCTAATCAGATATGGAATGGTATACAAAATGAATATGAATTTGAATTTGTGTCTGTACGAAGAGTTTTAACCCGGGACTAAGTAACTTTCAGAAAAGAGGTTTTTGATGTTTCTGTGTTTTGTGTTTTTGTGTGTTTAGGTTTGATTGAGCTAATAAAACCTTGGAGGAATGTTAGAAAAGGACAATGGAGAATAAAAGATAGAAGAGAATAAAACAAGCCTGAAAGGAAAAATAAGTATAGTGAATAAAAACATATAAAATAGATAAATATAGAAAAAGAAATATAATTGAATAAAATTATAGGGAGAAATAATGAGGAATTTGAAAGGATATTTATGTGTTTATAAGGAGATGTGTCAATGAGGTATAAAATGTTTTATTTGTTTAAAATTTACAAATAACTCTCAGAAAAGAGGTTTTATGTTCCTATGTTTTATGTTTTGTATGTCTTTAAAAATTAATAAAATTTATTTAAAAAAAAAATGTGTGGAGAGAGAAGCTTAAAGATTTAGAAGTAAGTAGACAAGTTGATCCAAATAATCAAAATATTAGTAAAGAAATAGATTTGGTAAAATATAAGATAAATTTAAGTATTCAGGAAGACCTGGCCCGAAAAGTTAAATTAGTAAAACAAAAATATTTTGAAAATGCGAATAAGCCAGGGAGATGGTTAGCTCATAAAATAAAAAAAGATCAAGGAAAAAGAACGATTGTAACTCTCCAAGACCAAGAAGGGAAAGTATGTACCCAGGCTAAGGAAAAGAAAGATACTGCCAAGGACCTTTTTACAAATCTAAACAATCAAAAAGAAGTACCAGAACAACTTATTAACCAATATTTGGAAGAAAATTTTTTACCGGAAATTACAGATGAAGAGAAATGTATTTTAAATAATAAAATATCCACAGAAGAAATTAGAAAGGCAATTGGAGCCAAAAAACTAAATAAAACCCCGGGTCTGAATGGAATTCTATCTGAATACTATAAGGAGTTCCAAGAGTTATTGGAGGAATTAATGACAGACTTATATAATGAAGCCTTGGATAACGCTAATATACCAAAATCATATATAACAGCATATATATAACTCTTATTCACAAAGAGCAGTCAGACCCACAAAAAATTCAAAATTATGGGCCAATATCACTTTTTATATAAGAAACACGGTAGAAATAAAGGAGGCTTTGGTCTTCCAGATTTCAAAACATATTACTATGCTGCGATGGCAACCTGGCTCAAATACTGGGTTAATTTGATAAATAAAAGGATCTTAACATTAGAGGGCTTTGATCTCCAACTAGGATGGCACACATTTATGTGGGATGGAAAGAGTAAACACCACTTGTACTTTCAAAGGCATTATATAAGGAGTGTGTTACTAACTATTTGGGAAAAGATTTTTAAAAAGTACATTACTGTAAGATCCCACTGTGGTTATCCACAATGGAGGCAGTTACACATCCAAATGTCTTAGATTTTGACAATATTGTAAGATATAAAGATTTATTACATCAAAATGGAGAGTTAAAGGGTAGGAATCAAATACACATTTTAGGAAAAGAGATACCATGGTGCCCTAATGCGCAGATATAGTCACACTACAAAAAAGACAAAGAACAATTTGGCTTTAACATGACCTACCAAGAATTAGATAAAATTTGGCAAGGAGAGGAAAAGAAGATGATTAGTAAAATATATAAATATCTATTGGATTATAAACAAAAAGAAGAAACAGTCAAGGAATGTATGATAATTTGGGCAAAAAATGTGAGCCACAATATTGAATTAAACAAGTGGGAACATATTTGGGAAACAAACTACAAATTAACTCTGTCGGCCTCGTATAAAGAGAACCTCTATAAAATGGTGTATCGTTGGCACTTGCCACCCGCGAGACTGGATAAGATGTTCCTGAACCTTCCCCCAAACTGTTGGAAGTGTAACTGCGTCCAGGGAACATATTTTCATATGTAGTGGACCTGTCCATTTGCACAAAAGTTTTGGAAAAATATCAAAAATTGGATTTTAAATATAACTAAACAAGAAGTAAAACTTGAACCCGAAACTTTCTTGCTGGGTATGATAAATTCAAAAATGGAAAAAAAATACCAATATTTAATTTTACACATTATAACAGCAGCTAGAATAAGCTATGCACAAAATTGGAAATTGTCTACCACCCTTCAGAGGAGATGGTCATCAAAAAAATTCACGAGTGGGCGGAGATGGATAGCCTAACTAAACTACTAAAAAATAACCAAGATAGTGATTACTATAAAACATGGAATTGCTGGTATGAATGCTTAAAGAAAAGGCAATATTTGACAACTGGATAAGCTATAAAGTTATTGAAGACGTGCATTTTATCATAAAGCGTTTTGTGAAACTAAGAACGAAGAAGGTATTGTCACAAGGCAGATCACGTCATTGTTAAAAAATGTGTAACCATTGCTCAACTTTTTGCTGCAAAATGTATATATGTATACCTGTTTATATGTTCATTTGTTTTTTAAATGTTTTAAATGTATGATTCTTAAATAAACTTTATTTTAAATTTTTTTAAAAATCTATAAAGGCAAACACCACCTCAATGCTGAAAAAGAACAAGGTTTAGCAATAAGGGCAGAGGATGCCAGCAGATCTTTGCATCAGCTTCTTACAAGGAAGAACTGTAACTAAATGTAAATTTAGCAAGCCAGAATTGAAGATTCAAATTGAATAGAAAGCATTATTTATTTGAGATAATTTATACAGCCACTCAACTCATAATCAATAACTCCATGCAGCTTACAAAAATAAAACCCAATATTATCTGAACACCCTTAATTAATGAAAGCCAGTGTGGATGGTGGAGTTCAATATCTATTAGGCCATCTAATGATGAGCATCATGCATAGAAGATTGCAACTTAGAATGTAAAAAGAAAACTATGAATTAATGAATAAACAAATTAACAAAAAAAATAGGTACATTCTGTGTGAGGGAAACAGAGAAGGGAGAAGAATGTAATAGATCTGAATGAAAATAGCCCAACCTCTGGGTGGAGCTGATGAATAGATAGAAGGAAGTACTGTAAAGTTTTAGGGTTTTTGTGAACAAAAGCTAAAATTTATATCAGAAAGTAAAAAATATTATCTATGTTGTTATAGGTGCTTAGGAAATCCATAGATTAGTAATCATTTCAAGTTACAATCTAGTGCAGGGGTGTCCAACCTTGGCAACTTTAAGACTTGTGGACTCCACAAGTCTTAAAATTGCCAAGGTTGGACACCCCTGATCTAGTGTATGATGTTAATCAATCAATAGAGATGACTGTTGTGGACATTGTGCAACATTTTGAATCAATGTGAGCCAGGAGAAAAAATATTCTGGTAAGTGATATTGCTGGATGGGTGAAAATCAAGAAGTAGCTGACAAGCTTAGTCAACAGGAGAAGCTAGATTCATGTAACAACTGCAACTCACTTAACAACTGCCTTGCTTAGAAATAGAAATTCTTGTCTCTTTTGGTCATACATTGAGGACTACCTGTACTGTTAGGAATAGCCCTTATTTTGGTAGTATCAAGAGAGGATCTTAGAAAAATTAAAATGGAGGAAAATTAAAGGGGAGCTGATAAAAGTTGAATCACTTCAAGAAAAGACTGTATATGAGATCTGTTCAAAAATGTATTTAATATGGCCAATGTTAGAGTATTTAAAAAATTATATTTTTTAACAGTGGACCCAGGGGATAATTTTAGTACTATCAAAGGAGACATCTGCCCTTATAGGGAGATTGTATGTAAAAGATATTATGAGAGAGGAATAGGTTTTACCTGACAAGATCATGATAGAGTTGAAAGTAGATCTACCAATGATACTTTGCAAGAATGACATTGAAACAATTGTTACACTGGATATTCAAAAGAAACTGGCTGAAGGCTGATGTCTTAATAATTAAAAGTGATATACAAACACTAATCCAAAAAATGAGCTCGATAATTTGTCTATATTAGTTTACAAAAGAGCTTGAGAAAATTTTGAAGAATCTTATGAGAATGGGAGACAGAAAAATGAAAAGAAATCAAGTTCTGTAACATTATTTCAGTGGCCTAAAGATTAAGATTGTTAGAAGTAAAGGGAAAAAATACAAAGCAGGTTTATTTGATTGAGGTTAAAATAGATAACCCTTAGTGGACTTGTGCTGATATCAGAACTGAAATGATAATGTTTTATGGGTTTTCTTATGGATAAGAGATGAGATATAGGAAGAAGATAACATTTGTTGTACTTAAGAAGTATGTGTAATAGAAGAAGAGAAATGATTAAGAGTAAATGGATAATAAATATAAATTGAATATAAAATGAGTGGTTGGTTTGAAAGAAGTATGTTGAAATTACTTGGATGTAGAGAGAGAAGGAATTAAGGTTAAATAGCTAGACAAATAGATGAAGGAAGAATGAATGCACTGAACAGAAAGGGTAGGTCAAGAAAGTTGAGACCTGAAAAAAGAGAGAGGGGCAAAAGGCCATGTCTGAGTGCTGAAGTGTGTGAAGGAAACAAGGATAGTTCACAAAGGTACAAAAGCAAAAAATAAATAAATAAAATAAGGACATATCATAAATGGTGCTGGTAGAAAGTAGATATGTTTAGATTTTTTTTTAATTACCACGTCTTCGATTTTCTGCTTTTTATTTCTTTTCTGAGTTTTGCTAATCACCAGAATTGATTTGCATCATAGGCATATATACAAGTATGAATCATTTTAAATATATTTATTTCTTTAAATGTTTATATTAATCAGAGAAACATTAAATCAGCACTTAAAATGGCTAAAATAGTTTCATTATTTCAAATTGTTTGCAAATGCACATCTATTAAAATTTCTAGAGTTTCCTATTACGAATTGCATGATATTGGTTTGACTTTTGAAAGACTAATGTTGAACATCTTCCATGAATTATTTCTCAATAAATAGGAAGGTGAGAGATGCAACTGGAGTTGATATTAATATGAGAGTAGGAGTACACTCTGGGAACGTCCTTTGTGGTGTGATTGGACTGCAAAAATGGCAATATGATGTGTGGTCACATGATGTAACACTGGCCAATCATATGGAAGCTGGAGGAATTCCTGGGTAAGATCATTATTTAATTTATATGTATTTTGATATATTTCACATATATAGAATAATCCTGGCAGTAATTTCATATTTTCAGGGTGTTACTTGGTCATAAAACAGGACACTATACAGTTATAGTGTATGCTTGCACATATTAATCAATCCAAAAATACTACTCGCTCAGTGTATTGCAAATTTAACTACTGCAAGTATAGATTTCTTCCATTTATTGAAACTGAATAGTGTTTGAAGACTGTATGCTGTTCTAGCTATGTATAGCAGATTCAAGATTTTGAAGCTGTATTCAGATATTAAGATTTAATATTCCATTAAATAGAGAAACTGTTGTTTATTGGTGTCTCAATTTCCACAACTTTGCAAGTTCAGCAAACATTTATAATATTTAAAATCATGTTTTCTGAAATGCAGATTAAAAGTGGGCTTGACTTTCATCAAGACAGTTAGCTGGGGTCTGAGGGTCAAATTATAAATGGAAGAATCACATTTTTACCTCATTAAAAATGATATACACGTGGAAAGTTTCTGAGTCTTTTCCTTAACAAGCCAGCATTGTATGTTCCATAAGATATCCACTCAAATGCTTCTACTGCTGACGCATAGAATGACATGCCTTAGCGACAGTCTCATCATTGGAATCAAATCTCAGTTTGAGTTACTTATTGTATTTCTATTCCTTATTCCTTATATAGTTAAGCATCTAAATCTTGAGGAAATAATTCTCAGCTAAAACTAAAAGGAAAATAAATGCTACTTTCTTAATGTTGTATAATGGTCATTTTTAAAATAAACCATAATTTCAGCCGTGTTCACATTACTTCAGTCACCTTGGCACACTTGAATGGAGTGTACAAAGTAGAAGAAGGGGATGGTGATGCAAGGGATCCATATCTCAAGCAGCATAACGTGAAAACCTTCTTTATAATCAACCCTAAGGTAAGTAACATTGTTTTTCTTCTATAGCGAAGTGTTTATGTTTGATAATCTACAAGCAGTCAGTGATGAAGTTTTGACTGGAATAGTTCTGAAAAGTGGGGGATTAATACCAAAAAACATTGAATGGGCTAAAAATTCATTGGGCTAAAAATTCAGTTTTTTAGGAAAGTGATCAATGCCTATTTCATCCTTTTGTCTCTTTTTTTTACTTATTTTCAAATTAGGACGAAAAACGAAGCCCACAACATCATTTCCGACCCCGAAACACCCTAGAAGGAGCTAAAATGAGAGCCTCTGTTCGTATGACTAGATACTTGGAATCGTGGGGAGCAGCTAAGCCATTTGCTCATTTGCACCATCGGGACAGTATGATTACTGAAAATGGCAAGATCAGCACCATGGTATCAGCTTCTGTATATTTTTAAATAACTAAAATATCTTTTTGTGGGGAGAAAAACTAATTAACCTGATTTTTTAGGGCCCACCTAAGAATAATCCATCAGCCTTTTTAGCATCGTTATCCTTCATTAAATCAATAAACTTCAGAATTAGGTATTGTTTCTTCAGGTGATATTACATTATTGAAATAATACTATATGCTATCTGTAGAAAATTGGGTGGAGAACTGCCATTGTTCAATGTATTAGAATTATATTGAATAAATAACTGACTAAATACTGCCTAGGCCTAGAGAGAACAAATTTCTGTAAAGTGTTTGACTCCTGTGTTAGTACTTTTCTAAGTGTCATAGATTACCTTACCTCTACTTATGCAGAAAATTTAGAAACCTCTACATGTAGTCCTCAACTTTAAACTATAATAGAGCTTGCCTGTGAAGGTTGTGATTGTTAGAAAGCAGATTACCTACATGAATGACCTGATTTTATGAATTTTTTTTGTGGTGATTATTAAGCAAATGCAGCAATCGTAAAGTGGACCCATTGTTTGCTATGGGGCATTTTTGCCCAAAACTTGAAGGAAATGCCGGTTCTCAGCAGAAAGTCATAAAATATGGTTATGTGAGTACAGGATGCTGCAACAACCAAAAATGCGGGCCAGTTGCCAAATCCTCCATATGTAGTAAATGATCAAGGTGGAGGCAGCCATCAGGACATCAGAATCATATAATAAGTACCTTGTAGGAGGGGGGAATTCCTGTCATTACTTTGAGCGGTTGCCAAGCAATAAAGAAATGATTGTAAGTCAGGGACTGCCTTATTCTTAGTTCCTATTATAACCCCAGTGCTGCATAATTTCAAAACGTGGTATAAAATGTAATATCTATTTAAGACTCCTAGAAAATTATTATCTTATATGGTCGGAGAGCTCAGTTTTTTCAATAAACTTAAGAATGTTGCTCATTGTGTGAGATGCCATGGAGTTGTTGCTGCTAGTAACATCAAAAGTGGATCCAGAAGAAGACCAGGGCAAACACTTTCTTAGTTATTACCAAGAAAAGAGAATAAAATGGTTGCAATATTGCAATGTTATTTAGTCATGACTGATGAACCGTCTCCTCTCCAGGTTGGGTGGCATCTCTCTAGTTACCTAGAATGAGCATAGAAATTCAAGTAGATCTGGAGATGGTGACAGAGCCAAAGTAAAGTTACAAAGAACTCTGATTAATGTTTGTGCCACTATTGAAATAGATGTTGTTTGTTGTATAGCAACACACAGTTAGAACATGAATGTGAGAATCATCAATCAAAGAAAAATTAAAATTGTAAAAGCAGTAGCAAAGCAAGTGCTGAAACTCAGCAAATTGGATGCAAATAGGAATACGTGAACTTAGATGGATCACAATGGGCCAATTTAATTCAGTTGCTTAAATTCAGAGCAGCAATTCATATGAACAATGAAATGGCAATGAATTTCAAAATGAGACAGCTAATTATTTTTATCTGGCTACATTATACAAGTGCATTTGTATAAGCATTTACTAAAACTAGAGAAAAGAAAGACCTTGAGGAATTCTGTGACACATTACAAGAGGTGTTAAGTGCAAGATCAAGAAAAGTCAGCACGCTGCCAATTTATGTGTTGAATGCAAACATTGGGAAAATGAAGAAATCTGAAACATCAAAACATCAGATTAGAGAAGTACGATAATATAAGAGATAAAAACCTTTAAGAAAAGAATTGTTTATTGTTAACTGCTTCAAGGAACATAAATTTGAAGTCTGCACATGGACATCAATGGTAGACATCAGAATCAAATAGACTGCAGAAGATGAGAAAGTGCACTCTGTTCATACAAGGACTGACTTTAATGCAAACTTTCAACATCAAACAAGAGAGACAAAGAAAAAAAATCTATTAAGAATGCCAATATACAGAGCAAAGTAACAAGAAAAGGAAAATGGAAGATCTTTAAAAATTCAGAGAAACTGTTCTGTCCCCTCATTTGAATTCTTGAGATCCCCGCGCTTTGATTGGCCAAAGCGCGGGGCGATCTGATTGGCTAGGCGAGCCGCGCTGATTGGCTCGCTGAGAATCTCCTGCGATTGGTCAATTCGAATCGCGGGAGATTCAAAGTGGTGCCATTGGCCGTGGCCGCCGCGGCTTGGAAATAAAAAGCCGCAAAGTTTTCCTTTAGCCCCAGTTCGGTTCCTGACTAAATGAAAGAGCTTGATCCACAGTCACCAACTCCTGGCTTCTTTCCACGCGGACTTAACACTGGTGACGAGGGTGGGATCCCTATCCTGAACCGAAGCACGTGTCCGATGGAAGCCTGCCAACCGACGAGATGGCCAGCATCGCGCCACCAACCCACTTCAAACCCGCTACCGAGGACTGGGAATCTTACACGGACAGATTCCACATGTTCCTCGAATGCAACGATCTAAAGGATGCCACGGGACCGAAGAAACGAGACATATTCCTAACACACTGTGGGCCCGCAGTGTTTAAGATGGCAAAGGCGCTAGCCAAGCCCGCCAACATTACCGCGATGGATTGGGCGGACCTCGAGCCGTTGCTCCGGAGACACTACGCTCCAGCCGTGCCCATCCTCATCCGACGGCACGAATTTTATCGGCGGGACCAGCGGTCGGGCGAGAGTTTCAGTGATTTCGTTGCAGAGCTGCAGCGCCTGGGAGGACTATGCAAGTTCTCCAACATGAACGAGGCCCTTCGGGACCGAATCGTGCTTGGCCTTTGGGACCCCGTTCTCCAAAGTCGGTTGATGGCTAAGGGCAACATTGCTCTCGCCGACGCCATCTCCGAAGCTGCGGCCGCCGAAGCAACCCGACAATCAGCAGACCACATGCGGAGACCGAATGCCGGGGACCGCACCGAAAACAACAACCCGGCAAGGTCGACCGAAACCCGACCTGCAACTACCACCCACCAGGGCGAACTCGACTCCACCTCGGGCACGTCAGATGAGGAGGAAGACATCCACCGTCTCCAGGCAGGCCGCGACCAGCGCAGCCGGCGGAGTCGTAAGTCGAGGACCGCATGTGCCGGTTGCGAAGGCGACCACCCCAGATCCGAATGCTGGTTCTTCGACTCCGTTTGCCGGCACTGCGACAAGAAGGGCCACATCGCACGCGTCTGCCGCCTCAAGAAAACCCACAGCCCCAGACGATGGGACCCGAGCGAGCGGAGATGAGAGAGCACACCCCCCAGGATCAGAGACTGGCCAGCAGACAACCGCTGGGAGCGAAATGGACGAGCCCAACGAGGTGGCGAGACCAGGCGGAGAGAAGAGACACATCAGACGGTCACCATCAGCCATGCCACAACCACAGACACCAGAAAGGTCTACGTGGAGGTAGGCATCGAAGGCGAACCCTGTAAAATGAAGGTGGACTCCGGGTCCTACCTCTCAATGGTAGCCTGGCAAGAAATTAAACACTTGGTGCCTACCATCCAGAGAAGGCAACTAGAAAACCAGAGACTAATCCTCAAGGACTACCAAGGAAACCGCATCCCTGTAGTCGGAACAGGACAGTTTACAGTGACCTACAAGGGACACGCCGAAAGACTTCCCTTAACCATCGTCGATCGAGACCGACCTAGCCTACTGGGACTTCAATGGTTCGCACCGCTAGGCATCGCAGTCACGGGCATCGACCACATCGCCGAAGCCGACTGGGAGCAGCAACTGGCCCGGGACTTCCAAGAAGTGTTCGATGGCACCCTAGGCAAGTACCGAGGGCCCTCTATATCCTTCAGCCTAGACCCAAACTTTCCCCCGAAACGCCTTTCCCCCGAAACGTACCGTTCACACTCAAACCGAAAATCGACGAGCAAATTGACAAGCTCGTCAAGCAAGGGGTATTACAACCCATAGACCACACCCGGTGGGAGACCCCCATAGTCACCCCAATTAAGCCTGATGGGTCAGTGAGAATCTGCGGGGACTATAAGGCCACCCTAAATGGCGCCTTGCAGCAAAGTGCTTACCCCGTCCCAGTAGTGCAGCATCTCCTACACTCACTGGGAGGGGGCAAAGTTTTCGCGAAACTCCACCTGGCCCAAGCATATCAGCAACTGCCGGTCGACGAAGAAACTGCAGAGGCGCAAACCATAGTCACCCACCTGGGAGCCTTTAGATGCAACCGCCTCCAATTTGGAGTCAGCGTGGCACCTGGAATTTTCCAGAGCCTCATGGAAACACTCTTACAGGGCATCAAGGGGGTGGTCCCATACTTCGATGATGTACTAGTATCGGCAACCAACCAGGCTGAACTAGAGACTCGCCTAAGGAAGGTACTAACGAGGTTCAAAGAAACCGGGCTTAAAGTGAAGAGGGAAAAATGCCAGCTGTACACAGAGCGGTTCGAATTCCTAGGATACCTCCTAGACCGACACGGCATTCACCCCACCAACAAGAAAATTAAAGCCATCAAGGAAGCCCCCACACCCAAGTCAAAAACAGAACTGCAGGCATTTCTGGGGCTACTTAACTTTTATAATGTCTTCCTGCCCCAAAAGGCGACCGCGGCGGAGCCTTTGCATAGGCTTTTGGACAAGGCGGCTACCTGGACTTGGGGGAAACGCGAGGAAGCCCCCTTCAGGAAAACCAAGGACCTGCTCACTTCGGAGGCCGTCCTCATCCAGTACAACGAGACCTTACCACTAGCTATCACATGCGACGCATCACCCTTCGGCGTCGGCGCTGTCCTCAGCCACACTGTCCCCGACGGAAAGGAAGCACCCATCGCATTTTTTTCAAGGACCCTCACCAAACGGGAGCGGAACTACAGCCAGCTGGACAAAGAGGCTTTGGCTATCGTCGCCGCAGTAAAAAGGTTTCACGAGTACCTCTACGGCCGGACGTTTACCATCATCACTGACCACAAACCGCTGCTGGGAATCCTTGCAGGGAACAGGGCCACCCCGAACATTCTGTCTCCCCAAATGACAAGGTGGTCCGAATTCCTGGCTGCCTACAACTACAGACTCACACACCGACCTGGTAAGACTATCTCCCATGCGGACGCCTTAAGCCGCTCACCGTTACCGGAACCAGACACTGACCCAGCACCCACGACGACCACCCTCAGCATAGAGACTCTACCCAACCTACCCATAACCGCGTCAGACATTGCCCGAGAAACTAATAAAGACAAACGTCTGGCGCGGGTTTTGCATTGGATAGAGAAAGGGTGGCCGGAAAGGGACAACGACGAGTCCGTCAGGACATTCCAGAACCGGCAAACGGAACTCTCGTTACTAAAAGGGTGTATACTATGGGGGGATAGGGTGGTCATCCCGGAAAAACTACAAGGGAAGGTTTTGGAACTGTTACACGAGGGGCACCCGGGCATCGTTAGGACAAAAGCCCTGGCCAGAAGTTACGCTTGGTGGCCAGGGATGGACAAACAGATCGAGGCCTGGGTAGCAAGGTGTCAACGATGCCAGGAAACTAGGCCAAGCCCACCCACAGCACCCATCCTAGAGTGGGAAAACCCCAGGGGACCATGGTCTAGGATCCACATAGACTTCGCCAGGCCCACAAAAGGACACACTTTCTTAATAACCGTAGACGCTTACTCCAACTGGCTGGAGGTAAGCAACATGAGAACAACCACCACGGAGGCCGTAACCAAAGAACTCTGCAAACTTTTTGCAACACATGGCCTCTCGGATGTCCTCGTCTCTGACAACGGGCCCCAATTCACCTCGCTAGAATTCGAAAAATTCCTAGTGGAAAGGGGCATACGACACGCACTGACAGCCCCGGCGCATCCAGCGGCGAATTGTAGGGAGGAACGGATGGTTCAATTCACAAAAAAAACCATCCAGAAAATAGACCACGGGGAGATCCAGGACAAAATAAATAAATTACTTTTCATACAGCACATAACCCCGAACACCACAACAAATAAAAGCCCAGCAGAACTGCTAATGGGGAGGAAAATAAGGTCCCCACTCGATAGATTACACCCCACTTACAACCCAGAGAAACCCCCAGACTCCACCAGCAAACACCGAACCTTCGCACCAGGCGACGCCGTCTACGTGAAGAACCTAACCGGAGACCCATTATGGGTACCAGCAATCATAACACAACTAACAGGCCCACATTCGTACTGGCTACAAACATCCGACGGACGAGCGTGGAAACGCCACATCAATCAGTTAAGATCGAGGACGACCACACAAGACACCACTGACACGCAACCAAGCAAAACCAACCCCCTCAACACAAACCAAGAGGGGAGGGGATACCCAGGGAACCAAAACCCAGAAAAAATAAACCATCCATACTCACCTGAAAGCAGCCAGCACGAAACCTTGCCAGGAAGAGACAGCCAGGCCAGCTCAACCAACCCGGGAAGACCAAGCGGGAGCAGCTAAACCCGCAGCTCAACCAACCCGGGTAGCCCAGGAGAGTGGAGAGCGGCCCGGCCAGACAGACCAGGTGGTTCCCACGACGGAGTCCGGAGAGACAGAGACCCCGACCGAACCGGCTGGGATCCAACCTGTGACTGACCTGCGCAGATCCAGTAGGCAGAGACGGAGCCCTGCCTACCTACGGGACTACGCGACGTAAGGACTGAACCAAGAGGGGAGGGCTGTTCTGTCCCCTCATTTGAATTCTTGAGATCCCCGCGTTTTGATTGGCCAAAGCGCGGGGGGATCTGATTGGCTAGGCAAGCCGCGCTGATTGGCTTACTGAGAATCTCCCGCGATTGGTCAATTCGAATCGCAGGAGATTCAAAGTGGTGCCATTGGCTGCGGCCGCCGCGGCTTGGAAATAAAAAGCCGCAAAGTTTTCCTTTAGCCCCAGTTCAGTTCCTGACTAAATAAAAGAGCTTGATCCACAGTCACCGACTCCTGGCTTCTTTCCACGCGGACTTAACAGAAACAATGGAAAATTTAAAGCGAAGTTATGATAACTGGAAAAAATATAGGCAAATAAGATTAAACAAAGATGGAAAGTCCTTTACAAATGGGATTATAAAATGAAAGTAACGTTTGTCAGGCAAGGAACATATGTTCAGAAATCAACTATGAAATATGACAGGCAATCAACCAATAGTCATACAGGAAAGCATCAGGTATAGATTAAATAGTTAACCGTTTGATGCTGAAGGCTAGTGAATACCTCCTAGACCTCCCCTAAAGTATGAATTCCTCTGTATCAACAAATATGCAACAAGACTGAATGTATATAAAAAAGACAACTAGTTTGCATTAAAGCACAATCTTGTACATTGAATCCAATAGTTATTTTATAGTTCTTTATATCTGGATGATACTTTCTGTTACTTTTTCTTAGGACATGCCTATGGGTCAGTATAATTTCCAGCGTTGTAGAGAAAGGTACGTGCAACTTATAAAGACCTCAGTATCATGGAAAACCATGCTAGTTTACTCAGTCATTCTACACAAGCATTTTTATAGCCATGATAGTTTTGCGTAACTGTTAAGGTAAGAGGATAAATTGAAATAATGCAAATATTATAAAACCATGTCAGTTTAATTTGGACAGGATAGAAATACATTGGGTATTTTTATTAATAGGAATTTGTTGATAGGTTGAAATCATCAGCAAAACAAAAAGATATGTTCTAGACTGAGTAATTGTAATAATTATTTTGAAATCTTGTCAAAATGTTAATGATGTGATTTTTAAAAGCATTAAAATTGTGTACCAAATCGTTTAACATGTGAAATTCAGACAAGTTATTAAATTGTAATGATGGTGCTAATAATGTGATAGGATATTTCTCTTTAATAATTATTCTAAAACTATAAATGGCAGTTTTGTGTTCTCTGGCTTTCTTTGCACCTCCTTCCATTTACTACAGTTAATAGGTTTGTTTTCTTTAGTCGTCATTGCTTCTCATTCATCTTCCCCATCTCTTCATCAACCATAGTTAATTCTGTTTTTCATATCAATACTTTATTTTGTTATCTTATCTCTTAATCATCCTTGTTAGGATTTCCTCTCCTTCCCTTCTGTGGCTTCTGATCATTTCTGAGTAGTCTCCTCTGCTATATTTCTTATGCCCCCCTTTTTCACTCTGCTCTGAAGCTCTTTCTTTAGCTTCTTTGTCCCTGGTGACTGATTTTGCTTGGTCCTTCGATCCTATCTGAAATTTTAGTTTCAGAAACTAACATTTTCTTTCCTTCAAAGAAGCTAGGCTTTTGTCCTTAAGCATATTTCAAGAGCTCATATGAGCCCAATCAATAAGTGCCAAGGGATTTCCCACTACAATTGCAATAGGATTAGCATACTATTTCTCTAATAAAAATTAGAAATGAGAATTGTGAAGAAGGAAGGAAGCTCATAAAAGGTGGCATTCTCTGTACTGCAACTCTGTACTCCAACATTGTCTTCATCACGACCTTTGGGAGTCACACATTTGGATTATGTTTTGCACATAGCCTACTGAACCCTGATTGTTGTTAGCCCTACCCTCCCCCAGTAGCAGCTCATCATCATTTTGACCAGGCCAATCTTGACTATTTTGTCCCACATGACAAAGAGGTATAAAATTAGCCATATTATATGAAGTTTTGTATTCCATGATGTTATAGAAACAGCAAAGCAATTTTTCAAGTTCTTTGGAAACAAAATATATAATTATATCACTTCATTTGAGGCTCCATTATAACATTGCTAAAGCCATTGAGTCTAATTATTAAATTCCGGTAACTGAATTTATGTTCTTATCAAACAGCTCTGTTTGACTGAAATAGAAACAGGTGTACGCTATGTAAATCTACCCTCACATCATAAAAATTTAACATTATATTGTAAAATGAAAAGCTGTTACCAAATACAGATCACTACAATATATGTCAATTTATGCTGGCCTGCTACAGGAAATAGGAATAGTAATACATTGGTCTTCTTTCTGCTTTTCTGATTGCTTTTATTTTGATTGCCCTAATGAGCGCTATAAAGGTAAGCAATAGCATTTAGGGTTATATACCGTCTCATAGTGTTTTATAGCACTCTCTGGGCAGTTTCCAATGTAAGCATTATTTGCCCCATCAGGACTGAATTCCAGGCTGTGGGCAGAGTTTGCCTGCAATATTTTAACCACTGTGCCACCAAGGATATAGGTAATCCTCAACTTACAACCACAGTTAAGCCTAAATATTTGGCTATAAGTCTTTGTGGTTGTTGAGTCACCATGGGGCTAGATTCAATTTTATGATTCTTTTTATGAAGATTGTTAATCAAATCATCATAGCAATTGCATGATCAAATCCAGTTAACCCAGCAAAGCAGGAAAAAATAAGAAAAATATGCATACATGACACTGCTAACTGTTGTAAATGCAAGCTAGTTGACAAATGCTCAAAGTGCAGTCATTGCGACTGCAAGGGGTGTATGACAGTCACAATTTTGAGGATGGGTAGTAACTTTTTCCAAAGCCATCTCAATTTTGAACAGTCATTCGGCTACTAGTCATAAGACGAGAATTATTTGTATTTTATTTAAATTTCATCCTTCAGGATGCTAACTTCACTCCCTTATTTATATCTCTACAGAACAAAATCTCAGAAGAAAAAATTTGAAGAGGAATTAAATGAAAGGATGATTCAAGCAATTGATGGAATAAATGCTCAAAAGTATGTTTGCCCACAAAGTTGTTGTTTGTACCACTGCTGTTCATATTATGGAAGTAAGCATTGAAGCCCATTGAGAAATCTGAAGGCAGAATTTTTTGAACTGGAGTTGGAGAAGCCTATTTCAAAATAGGAATCCAACTGTTCCCTTTCTTCCCAGATTATATATACAGACTAGAAAAATATAAGCTGTTCTATGACTTAACTCTCTTCTCTGTTGGAAAAGAAATCAATATTTTATTGATCTGCGGAAATTTAGTGACCAACATTTTATTCAAAATAGATGAGAAGAACTGAATATCTGTTCTGATCATATTAGCTCTGAAACCTGCACATAGTTTTACATTCCTTCCCTTCCTTTAGTAGGATTCTAGGGTACTTATTATCACGGAGAACTGTGGAGATTCAGTACAAGGGCTTATTTTGACTTGTGAGCTTCTATGTAGATCATGAAATGTACATGTAAAAATTAACTATTGTTGCTACGTTAAATGCTTCTTATTACAATACACTATTCAGCTTTTCAGTTTAAAACTGCCACTAACTTTAGAAATCATTCCTACTTTACATTTTTAGACTGGTACTATTTTAGAAGCCTGGACAATGTACATTGATGGAGATCTATGGCTCCTATTCACAGGCTCCCCTAAAGAAGAGAAATTGCTATAACTAATATATTTCTATTACATAAACACATCCAACTGTTCAGTTTCCTTTATGAACCAAGTTAATTTTTTCTTATCTAAGTCTCCAGAAAAAAAATATTAGCAGCAGCTTATGTATAATGCTGTTATGATTCTTTTCCTTTTCTAGGCAATGGCTTAAATCTGAGGATATTCAAAGAATATCATTGCTCTTCTACAATAAAATCTTAGAAAAAGAAGTGAGTTATATTTAAATTATAAATTCTATTTTACATATATTTCCCAAATTCTCTAGTTAATAAGAAAAAAGAAAGTAGCTTGTACTTACTTGTACCTGAAAATGCGTGAATTCTTTAATGTTGTGGGTGATTCGATTCTTTTATATACTATATATACAGTATAATTTTGTCTTTGATATAGAGTTGCATGATTTTGGTTTTGTACATGGGAAAAGAATTCCAGAAATAAAATAGGAAGAGGTGAAATCAAATAGGAAGAGGTGAAACTGGCTGTATTTCAGTAAATGTGAATTTCCTGCATATTCTTCAATTTAATATATCTATTACTTAAGTCAGAATTTTGTAAAAAAAAATTAATCAAAATAACTGAAGTTGAATTATTTCAATGCTATAACAGCTTTTAGAGAAGTCCAATAGATCTAGAAAATTAAAGTATTTAGTAGCTTGTTGATTATTAATTCATACTGATCTTTCAGAAATGAGCTGAATGACATTAGTGATTGAATGACAGCCATCTATGATATAGTTATCCTCAGTCCTCATTAACACTTCATCTGAAGTATCTTGGTTTATTCCAGAATAGGAATAATCATTCCAGAGTTTCAAAATCAATTTGTGTTACTCATTTCCATGTGTGGGAGGTTAATGGATCCTATGAACCCATTAAACCTGCTTTTTCCTGAAAGATCAAGGTACAATGGATTGGAAAATTCCTGTACTGCAATCCATAACAGTACTTTGTTGCTCTTGTGCATTTCAGTATGGTTGTTTGTAGCAGTTGTTCCATAATTCAAATAGCAGGTATCCCAAAATGAACATTTTGAGTTTCATTTCTTTGTCAATATAAAAAAAGTAATTAATAAAGAAGCTTCATAATGCTTATTGATGCTTTGAAAAAAGACATGGTTGGCTCAGGTTCACTATACCAATGTGGCCAGTCATCAATCCCAGTGAATTAATTGACAGGGGTCATCAAAGGCATGGAACCTGTTCAGGATTTGTTTATGAATAGCTCTTCCCTCCTGGATTTCAGCAGTTAGAATTTTCAGTTATGTGGCCTCTAGATATTGAAGTTCAATTATAAATATCATAGTTAATAATTGTTGATCAACCATCATCTTTTAATTCTTCCAATTCCTTTTGCTTAAAGCCATAAAGCTGTCTAGATAAAGGACACCCTTGAATGAGAAAATATTTTAAAATGCAATCGGTGTCATAACTAACTTGTAGTCATTTTTAACAACGAGATATTTTGATTTTTTTTTGTAATCTCTCATTTTCTTTTAGTATAGAGCAACAACTCTTCCTGCATTCAAGTACTATGTAACCTGTGCCTGTCTTATATTCTTCTGCATTTTTCTTGTGCAGATTCTAGTGCTACCAAAGTAAGTGAGTGATGAGTATTGTTTTTTTGCTAATACCCATGGAATTTTTAGACTAAATTGGACCTGTCTATAAGTGTTTACCAGAGCTCAAACAAACTCAGGCAAACTAATTTTTATGTTTCCTTGCCTTGCTGCCAGTAATTAACCCAGGAGGCTAGAAGCATTTGCAAGAAGCCTGAACTCCAAAGAATAACAAGAACAATAAAAAGTATATAAAACTGCAGCATTATTTAAAACATTTGTTTCCTTGCTTGTTTGCTTGTCTATAGAACTCTTGGCAGGACTATCTTGCTGTTCAGCCAGAAAGACTTCTGAAAGACTTCCAGAATTATTGTTATAGGGTAACAGTAGGAACTGGCCTTTCAGCAAGTTTTAGAATGAATTTCAGCAGGTTTTAGAGTGAATTTCTAAGATACTAATTTTATTAATAAGTATGTTAATATGAATATCTGAAAACAAAGGTTCAAAACCCAAAGATTATGACTAGTTCTGCTGACTGAGTCAGCAGCAAAACCTTTTAGCTGCAAAGCAGCTGAAGAGACATAATAGTAATGTCTATGGAGATTCTCATTCATCCATAGTTGTCCCAAAAGTGCTTTTCAAAAGGCAATTGGACTTTTTTCTTCTTCTTAGAGATGTTTTGCTTCTCAGCCAATAAGCTTCTTCAGCTCTGACCAAATGGGATATACAGGATTATAAATCCTTCCATCCTCCACCATTTGGTCAGAACTGAAGAAGCTTTTTGGATGAGAAGTGAAATGCCATCAAGAAAGAAAAAAACCAAAATCCAGTTGCCTTTTGAAAAAGCACTTTTGAGAAACAAGGTTACATGCCCACCAAGCAGAAGTGGAAAAAGGGAAGTGCTACATCTTTGCTGAGGTTGTTTAAAAAAAACCACACACAACGGTGTAAATGGTCAGGATGTCTCTCATATCTTGCACCAAATCTGATTGTGATCAAGTCAGGGACAGTCTAAAGACGTTTGTGAAGAAAGACAAACTGAGAAGGAAGGAACAAAAGGAAGGTGGTGGTGGAAAAGACAAAATAGACATACAGTATTTCTTTTTACTAGACATAAAGTAGGCTGTATTTTTTTAAAAAACTGCCAGTATGATGGGATTCAGTATAATTCAGTGAAAGTTTGGTCTTTCACCAATTTACTTTCTCAGTATCTTAATATTCACAATTAGAGAGCATGTTCCCAAAGTCTCATCAAGGAATGAATTCATTGCATTGTTAAACTTACATTCACTGCAGCAATTCAGAAAATTCTGAAATATTTTGTTTATTTTATGTTTCCTAACTCTCAACAACTTTAGGTGGCTCATTACTAAAATACATATGGACATATGTGGCCCTGTCAGGAAAATTGAATGATGGTGAAATATTCTAGGATTTTTTTTCATGAGCTCTCTTTTCATATGAAAATTATTGAGCTTATTGATGATTATTCCTTGACTTTAACAAGGTCTTATATGCAGTGATATTTGATTCTGACTCCATTGGGCAGTGGATCACCCCATTGCATATTTTCCCTATTTTACAACTAACTAGCTTTATTTCTAGGTGAAAGTACAAAATCATTTTAAAAATCAAATTGAACAATCCTTGCATAATTCAATTGATTACTTTTTACATAGGAAGCTTTCAGGGTATTGAGTTGAAGGTTGAAGCAGGATTTTCAGCATATTGAATTTTGAAAAGAACACTTAGTGCTCTGATTGTTTGAAAGCAAATGATGCTCACAAATTCTTTGTTTCTCTCTCACTTCCTCTCTCATTTTTATGCCACTCATTTATATGAAGGCTTTCTTTTGTTGCACCTGATAGAATGAAGAGCTACTGCAAATGTTTATATTAGAAAAAATGTTTTAACAATGAAACTCTTATCAGGGCTGCCAACTCTCACGCAATCAGCGTGAGACTCACGCAATTCAATCAATTTTGACTGTCTCACTCTGATAAACAAAATCTCACGCTAAACCCCCAAAATCATGGAATGTACAAAAATATCCCTACATTCTCTGATTATATTCCAAATATTCCCCTTAGCTTAGGAGAAGGATGAGCTCCCAGCGCCGCCCCGCCCTGCCCAGCCACCCCACCGCGCCTCTTTTCCCGCCTTAATCCTTCTGCCGGCGTCCCGTAACTGTCACGATGCCGATCATTAGCAAATCGCTTCAGGAAAGCGAAGAGCAGGAGGCTTCTTCCCGCCCGGGGCGCTCGCTGCCGCCTCCATGTTGTGCTGCAGCAGCAGCTGCCCCGCGGACTGGCTCAGGCAGGCTCCATGCCCCGTGTGCACCGCGCTCGGCAGCGAAGGAGGCGGGCGCTCCCCGGAGCCGCCGCCTCCTCCTGCTCGTCCTCGTCGGTGCTGTCGCTCTGGGAAAGAGAGAGAGAGAGAGAAGGGGAGCCTCCCGCTGCAAATCCAAGGCGAGGAGGAGCGGAACGAAAGGCAACGAGGAGGCGCTCCGCCTCTTTCCCGGCGTGGGACAGCCGCGCGGCTCCAGATGCCGCGGTCTCCCCGCCTGTGCCGGCGCGCCTGCTTGAAGAAAGAGCGCCAGGTGTGAAGTTCGCCCTTCAGGTTTTAAATTCAACAAGTCACCTCCCCTAGAAAGGAGGAGCAGCCGGGGCGGGGCGGGGGGAGCCAAGGTGCCCACGAACCGCTTCCCTCTTCAAGGGAAGGGGGGCAGTCTTAAGCAGGCCAGGTTTCTCGCACGCGTTTGCTAGCAGAAGTTTTATTTCTGAATCCCGTTCCTTTCTATAAGAGTCAACAACCCCCATGGAAACCTCTTTCCGAGAAGCCCAGTTTAAGGAGACTGCGGCGGGGGCGGGGGACGGAAAGTTAGGGCTCCTTGGTGCTCTCTGAGTTTGCGTGTCGTCTTGCACCCACGTTTCGTTACCCAAACTAGGTATCATCCACAGGGCTAGCTAGGCTAGTAAGGTGACCGACTGCTTCCCGAGCGGGCTCGACAGCCTCAATGGGTCACCGGTAGGGCCGGGGCTCAACAATCCACCAACCACGTTATTTAGCCGTGGGTTGAGGAACTTGAGGGACAAAAGGCTGTCGTGATGGCCACCTTTCTGCTGGCAAGAGTTTTGAATCTTGGGAAGCTGCCAGACAGGAAGGTGGTGATTGGGGCCATCGCTGCATTTTGTTCCTGGAAAGCCTGCACCTATTTAACCCTTGGCAGGCCCAAGGTGGCTCTAGCCCAGCACATATGGCACAGGGCTCACTGACAAAAATGCTTTGCATTTTAAGCACCTTTGCCACTGTAGGGGTAGGCAATATGCCACAGACGCCACACTTGGCGCCACAAAGCCCTTTGCTGTATCTGACTTATTTTTAGGTTCTTCTAATTAGGAATAAAATCATAGGAAGCAGGTATACAGTAGATGAGTTTTACAGTTAACAATATGTATATTTATATGAAGCACTCATTATTCGATTAAATGTTTAGTTTATACATGTCTGAAATTATGAACCCCTATTTCAGTCAACAAGTTAGTATATAATTAAAGACTGAGACTATAGCATTTGATATTGGCATGTAGTATGGTATTTGATACAGAAAGAAGAATACCCATTGATGTATTTGCATTATCTCTGTAGTTGTTTCGGGTTTTTTGTCTTTTTGTTGCACATTGAATTCATCCTATAGTGGTCTATAGTACATCACTAAGCTAATAAAGTCAGTTGAGGTAGAATACTGCAGTTACAAGTCAGGAACTTCAATTATTCATGGTCAGTGAACTGCATTATTAATATCTTACAAATCCGGTTCAAGTACATTGGTGCTGCTTGCATGTATGTATGTATGTATATGTCCAAATCATGACTAAAGTATGCATCAGATTGCACCATTTAAAATGTAAAATTGTCAAAGTTCCCTACCGTGGAAGGGGGGACACCCCCCTTCCACACCATCCCCCCGCCCCTCGGTCGCTTCGCTCCCTCGCAGTGTCTCACTCCGAACTATCACTCAAGGTTGGCAGCCCTGCTCTTATGTGTTCCAAACCTCTGCTCTAATTGAAATCTTTTGAAAATTTCATGAATGTACTTTCAAAATGGAAAATAACAGACTTGGAAATTATCAAACTTAATCTAATGCTCTTAAAGATGAAAATTAGCTCTCTGATTTTCCTACAAGAATTTATCCCTGAATTTCTTTTTCATATACATGCAATATAATTTAGGACAAAAATAAGCATTTAATACTGAATTTCTGAAATGAACAATTGACCACTATGGAATGGAACATCAACAGAATTGTTTTGTAAATCCAACAGCAACATTAGTAATTTTATCCCACCTCTTTTGGGGAGAGAAGTCTTTTCAAGATGGTGAACATATCTAAAACTCCTGCCTCCAGTTTCCCCCATGACACAACAAATTTGATTGGGTGGGGCTGAAGGAGAGTGTCTGACCCAAAGTCACCCAGCTAGCTTTCGTTCCTAAGAGAAGATTAGAATTCAGTCTCCTGCTTTCTAGCCTAGTATCTTTACTATTACATCAAATTGGTTCTCTCACTACACCAAATTATATTTCATGACTTTCATGAAATAAATTGCCAGTGCTTCCCCATAAAATCCTCATGTTGATAAGATTTTTGTGAGGAAAAAATGATGTACTATGTATACCATCTTGAGCATCAGAATGGGAGAGGTATAAATTTAATATATAATTAGAGTTGATGAAAAAATATCCCTGAGAAAATACAGTGTTTTTGTGTATCTGTTGATGCAGTTAAAACAGGGATACGTATAAGCTTCTGTGGCAAAGGCGTCTTCTAGTCAGCACACATATTTATAAAATATATACCTACAAATTGCTCTAAATTTTTTTACTGTTTACATGTATGGAACATCACAGTGTTGTGTAGAAGTTGGGGTTATGATGATGGACAAAGAGCAAGGAGGCCCAAGTCATTCAATCATAGAAGCCACTGAAACTTATTTGATCATATTGGGCTACTCAATATCATAAAGTTGCCATTTCAGACAAAATTAGGGAGCATTATGAATGTCCAGGCAAGCTCCTGAATAAAAGGCAGGATATAAATCTAATTAATACACAGAAGAAGCAGGTAAGGCCAAACCTCTGCCTCTCTGTGTACAATTGTGCTGGGACACCGACCATATTGATCAGATTAGAACAAGATGCTTGTTATTTGTTTAAATAGGAGTATATATTCATTTCTGAGTGATTGTTTTATCCCCGAAATCTAATTCCTGTGGGCACAGACCTAGTTCTGGAAACACCCATTTGTTCCTATAATAACCAATGTAACCTGATGTAAAATTGTTTTTTTCCGTTGGTCCAGAAGAAGAAAGGCAACATAGGTGTTTTGCTTAGAATTTATTCCTAATGCATTCTAAGATACCGATATTTTGTTGCTACGCTAAATTTTGACATTGTTTTTTGGTAGTATTCCCTTACTAAAATTAAAGATTCTTCCTTAAATACTAATTAACCCTCAATATGCATAATTGGCATTTTAATCATATTTCTGCAATTCTCCCAGCAGAAATTTAAAAATATTTTTACCATACTATGCATTGGTCAAGGAAAGAGTTGTTTTTCATTTATTATCATAATTAAGAAATATAATATGTGCATAAATTAAAGAAAGTCTCTACTTCTTTCAGGACTTGATCTATACCAAATATGATAGTGGCACATGTTTCCAAGATAGGGAGGGAAACTAATTTGAATATTGAAAGAGTCCTGCATGTGAGGGTATGGTATACTCCTTCACATTGCCTCCCCTAGTCCTAAACTAAACTTAAAACTCCTTTTTCTCTGGTGAACCAGGTCACTAGCTCAGGAGAAAAGGGTTTGGGATGTTTTTAGATCTCGAACCAATGAAAAAAATTAAATCTCATCAGCATATGCCCCTTTGGAAGTTTAAAAGAGTTCCCTACTTCCCTATAGTCACTTTTGTAGAGAGATGTGGCCAAGGCAAAGAAAACAACCATCATTTGTGTTATGTTTACATGGAATTGGTTTCTGTGAGAAAAAACCCCTTTCTTTCTTTTTTTCCCCAGAAAGTCTATACTTGGAATCTCCTTTGGAGCTGCCTTTCTGCTACTCTCCTTCATTCTTTTCATCTGTTTTGCAGGACAGCTTTTGGTAAGTGTTCAATGCATACTGACTGCAAAGGGCAAATCTATCAAATTAAATAATTGATCCAAGATACTTCATTACTTCTTCAAGACTGCTTTCTCTGACTAAACAGCAAATTATCTCTCTTGGGTACT
This sequence comes from Hydrophis major, assembly GCA_033807585.1. Taxonomy (NCBI): domain Eukaryota; kingdom Metazoa; phylum Chordata; class Lepidosauria; order Squamata; family Elapidae; genus Hydrophis; species Hydrophis major. The sequence continues at coordinate 113,739,189 of CM066330.1, forward strand.
TAATTTTAGAATGGCATGGCATAGAACAGAACAGAACAGAATAGAAGCTGGAAGGGACCTTGGAGGTCTTCTAGCCCAGCCCCCTGCTCAAGCAGGAGAACCTATATAATTTCAGACAAGTGATTATCTAGTCTCTTCTTAAAAACCTTCAGTAATGGAATGCCCACGATTTTTGAAGGCAAGTTGTTCCACTGGTTAATTGTCCTCACTATTAGGAAGTTTCTCCTTCATTCCAGGTTGCTTCTCCCTTTGATTAGTTTCCAACCATTGTTTCTTGTCCTGCCCCCTGGTGCTTTGGAGAATAATTTGACCCCCTCTTCTTTGTGGCAGTCCCTCAAACACTAGAATACTGCTGTCATGTCGCTCCTAATTTTTCTTTTCTTTAAACTAGCCAAACCCAAATCCTGCAGCCATTCTTTATATATTTTACTTTACAGGTCTTTGATCATCTTAGTTGCTCTTCTGTGAACATATTTTTAAAGAAAGGCGATCTTAAATGACTTATTTTTTTTGCTGTTAATTTATTTACATTTTATTTAGTTTTCTGAAATGCATTTATTTATATTGAGAAATTGCTACACAACACCAAAAATGTAAAAAATTCAAATTGCAACTTGCCTTATCTAATTTATTTAATGGCATGTTACTGTATTTTAAATAGTTCTGCTATTACTTTAATGGTGGTACGATGTTAAGCACTCCAAGTTTTATTTGCTTTCTGTTGTGTGAGAAGTGTAAAGAATATAAATGTGATTTAACTTTTTGAAAAATAATGCTATTTTTAAATCAATGCATGTGATGAAAACATGCTAATAAAAATCGTTATGACTAGGACAGCTGCACAATACTTTCAAACAGCACCATATTTTCCTGCAACTATATGCTTCCGAGGAAAAGCACACTTCTATAAACAGATAAATATTAACTGGTATTTGCATGTTCTCTGAAGTACCTTTTGGAGATCAAATCTGAAGTTCTATGCAGCCTGAAATGTTAAGACCATTAGATTTCCATGTAATGCCACAGATTGCTTTGAAACTGAATAACACTTGGTTTTAAGGCTCCAGATTAAGTCACTTGGCTCTATGCAGCATGACTCACAATGTTTTATTTTTTTAAAAAAAAGTCCTTGATATTAAAAATTAGTTTTAACTATTGCTGGGTTAGCTTAGCATAAGAAGCTGTGTCGTCTCTCTTCTTATAAAAACTAAATCAATATTCACGTGCCTGTAATATAAAGCTAATTTGTAGAAGATTTTTTAAGTAGATTCCAGCTTGAAATGTTGCTTACTGTTTTCCACAAAAAAGTAGAAAGGCTGAAATGAAACAGATTCCTTCTACTTAAAACAGTCACCACTTGAAACAAGTGTCACAAAGATTCTCAGCAATGAAACTGGGCTTATATTTTCCACCACTACCACCGCCACCCTGTAATATAGGTCAAGATTTCTGGGGCAATTGAAAATATTTGCTTGTTTAGGTACAATGATTTCTGAAATTTTTAGAGAAGAAAAACAGACTTGCTTTCTTGCAATAGAATCCAGTAGCATTCTCTGCAACCATTTTAAAAAGCTATTTACGTCTAAGTTTATACATCAATTTATGGCTGGAAAATAGAAACTGACATACCTGGATCAAAAAAAATTGTTTGCCTTTCTCCTCTGTAGCTTCTGTTAGTCCTTTCTGCATCTCCAAATTGAGCAAAAATAAAAAAAGACATATGTCAGGGAGCAAGGCATTGGGAAAGAAAGACAACACACAATGAAAATACAATAGCAATAAAAGAACATTGTTAAGCCATATTTGGCAAAATAATCGAAGAACAAGATTGGTTTGGAATAAAAGTATAGCATTGGATGATTCTCTAGAAAAGAGTTTTTGTTTGCGTCTGATTTCTACCTTTTTCTGACCAAACTAACATATGTAATTCCCTTTGTTCTCTGCCACCAAATAGGAAAAGAAATTCATTTTTTGAACAACTAAGAGATAATTTACTATGCCTTTAAGGTTTTTTTTTCCCTTAGAAACAAAATAAAGGTTTTTTTTAATATACTGTTGTTTACCAACCATAGTATGACTTCTAAAACTTATATCTTGGAACAAAATCAGTACAAGGACAGTTTTCAAAGTTAATTGTTGGTTGATATGATATAATAATGTCATATCAACTATGCCTTAGATGGCAAAGAAAGATAAAGTCTCCTATAGGCAGAACTTGATTCTTGGTGATTTCATGAGACATGACTGGCTCTTATGACAGTGTGCAAGTAGCTTGCAATTGCCTTCTTCCATCCCTTTATTATGCTTATGACTGATGAAAATGAATTGGATTAGATAGTGTTGGTAGGCTAGATGTTAGTGATTTCAACATAAGGTAAAAATAATTGCTTTTTGTACTGAAAGGTATTTCTATAGATTTGTAATTTTACTTATTCTTAAGTAAGTTTAAGTGTGATTACTAGCCAAATCTTTGAAACTAAACTCTTTACCATTAAAAGCTAAACTAAAATCAAATGGGTTTAGCATAATATTCATAAAATCAACAGCATAGACTAAGATTGGGTAACAACCTAGTCTTCATTGTTCTCATGAGCCTTCTGAAGTCCTCCTTCCAAAATTTAATGATTCAAAACCAATAGGTTATTTTGGTGGAAGATACTAATGAGGATATAGAACATTGGCTTGTCTAAATCCTTGCTTTCTGTCAAAAGATTCTGTACTATTATCCCCCAAATAAGACTGTTTTCTTTCTCAAAAGCACAGATCAGAGATTGGGGAAGGGCATTGTTATGGATCTTCTGTATAGTTGGCTGACCTTATAAACCATGACTATATGAATAAGGAAAAATTGCTGGTATTATCCAAGATCCCCCTTCCCTCACTGGCTAAGCTGGAGAAACTACCATGATTTTTACCCAAGAGTGATATTGTGGTTTTGTGTATTTGTGTTCTGAGTTGCTTAGGGAATGGCTGTGATGGAATGTTTCTACAAAGGGGGAGGTAACATAATGGACTTGCAGTTATCAGGTTCCAAGAAGAAGGGACCATATTCTAAGAAGGGAGGCGATAAAAGAGACATCACAGTCCCAAGCTGGGTCATGTGAAGTAGAAGAGATTCAGGATAATCATTCCATAGAACTTTGCATAGTATATCCGTTAGATTAAACTACTATAAGTTTAGTCTGGCAAGATTCTGTCTGTATGGTGTAAACAATAAAGATCTGGCTGGATTTTGTTACGGTGTACTTGGGTTAAGTCTGACAGTACCCAATTAAGTGCCAGCCCTAGAAGAGCTTTCTACTATCAGTGTCCCTAGGGAATCCTCTGCAGTATATTAGGGAGCTGAGAATGGAGTTCAAGATCCACTTTCATCTTCATTTTAAAAAGAGGGATTTCCAATTAAGTGTATGCTATAGTCAGAGGGATCTCAGCATTTTCTCTGGAGTTTTATCTTGATAACTGTTTAATTAGTACCACTGGAATACAAAACTGTGATTATCTTCTGTTTTGCTGTCAAAATGAGGTTGTTTGTAAATCACTAGTTGGAACTCAAAAAAGTTCTACTCTATTTTCTCTCCAAGGCAATAGCTTTAGCAATTGAGGAGTAGGTCTGTTTTCATAGAGTTTTGGATGTATTGAAAAGATATTAAAACCATACTTGATTCAGAATAGAGTTAAGTACCAGAATAGAATATCTCAGATGGAAGAACACAGAAGTCTGTTGAGACATCCATAACTGATTTAATGATATATAATAAAACCATTTAGGACAAAATTATAGACTTAGAATTTCAGCAGCATTAGTCAGATTTACATGTAATGGGATTTTGAGAGCAAGAGGAGAAAAATAAAGCTGTCATTTTTGTGGAAGCCCTAATATCTTGAGTATTATTCTTGCAAGAAGAATTTTATCAGCTAGAAACTAAGAGAGCTCATCGTGTTTCAGTCTCTCCATTTTGTTCCTTTGATAAGCATTGGATATTTATTATTAAGTTTATTATATTTGCTGGGGGGATGAAATATTCAAAAAGCCAGATCTGGCTTTGAATTTCAAAGGACAAAGTTTCATGTTATGCTATTCCCAGAAAACAAAAATGTGTTTGACATTATGTGGGAGAAAGTTTCAGGGCTATATTACATATACACAAAATCTTATCCAATTTCTGGACAGAAGCCAATGATCTGTTCAAAAAATCTTGCGGAAGGAAAATGGCTTACTATTGTCAGTTCTCCCTGTAGTTGCACTGGTGAAATAAAACTTCTTCAAGTTTTGTTATTGTGCCTGCTAATAATTTCAAACAATATTTCAGAAAAGCAAATAATTTGGAATTAGCTAGTCAGGTAAAAAGCAACCAAACTCAGAGAGCACTGAGAACTCCATAGTGTCTGCTAATAGACCACTAGCTATATTTTGTGAAATTTCTGTGACCAATAGTGAGAAAGAACAACACATAATATTGGATGCTATCTAAAAAATAAAATTCAGTGGTAAAAAAAGTAAGGTTCACTATTTAGGCAAGAAAAATCAAATGCACAGTTATAGGTGGTACCTGGCTCAATAGTAATTACTGTGAGAGGGATCTTGGAATCCTAGTGGATAATCACTTAAATATGAGCCAGCAGTGTGCTGCAGCTGCCAAAAAAGCCAACAGTTCTAGGCTACATTAAGAGAGGGATGAAATCAAGATTACATGAAGTATTAATACCACTTTACAATGTCTTGCTAAGGCCACACTTAATACTTCATCCAGCTTTAGTAACCACAATGTAAAAAAGATATTGAGACTCTCGAAGGAGTACAGAGAAGAAGATGATTAGGAGACTGGAGGCTAAAACATATAAAGAACAATTGCTGGAATTGGGTATGCCTGGTTTAATGAAAAGAAGGACTAGGGGTGACATGATAGCAGTGTTCCAATATCTCAGAAGAAGAGGGAGTCAGTATTGAGGAGGTCCAAATTTAATTGTTGTTTTGTTATTTTTTTGTTTCATCATTTTCTTGAGAGAATGAGGGGATTAGGGTGGCTTCTGATGGCATATTTGTATACCCAAATTGTATATAGTGATTTCTTTTTTTCTTGTTCTAAGATTAATTCATTTTAAGGGCTGTTTCTTTTATAACATACAATGTTAAGATACTGGTGTCTTCTAAGATAGTCAAATATTATTTAAATTTTTAAAATGTTGCAGAAAACTCTAATGGAGAAGGCATACTTAAACAATATTTATAAATCTAAAACAATCATTGCAAATTTGATAAGTAGACTTTCAAAGCTGATGGTTGGTTAAAAAAAAGTAAGATTTTAAAATTCTCATTATTAGACTGGAAGATCAATATTTATCGACTTTTCAAAACTTATATTTAATTATTTTTCAGCACTGGGTCATATATTATCTGGAAGGGATCTCATTCAAATTTCAGATTGTAATGTTCACCCTCTGTCCAAAAACAAACACGCTCATATTCATAATATTTTGCAAGATTTTTTAAAACCTATTCAATTTATAGGCTGTATTCTATTAGTCCTTTCCAATCTGAATTCATTATTTTCTCTTCTACCCATATGAACTGCTTTAGTTAGATTAATTTTTGATACCTTAAATTTCTGGGAAAGATGGCAGACTGTTCTGACCCAACCGAGTTCCCAAAGAGCAAACACAGACAAAGGCAGCAACTCCCAGCTTTTAAGGTTTAATAACGAATTCTGTTCTGAAGGCTGCTTTCCACTAATTAGCTCCAACAAGAATGAGCCTTGCCAAGTTGTTTGTCAAGGCTGCCAAAAACCCATAGATAAGAACTAATTTACAAAATTTTCCAAACACGAACTAAGATAACCAGTTGAGTTTAAGAGCTTCTTTGCTGTCTGAAAAGAACGCTTTTCCAAACCTGGCTTTTATCCTCTTGAGGGAGGGGCCATTACCTTACAGCCTTACTCCCGAGTTGCCTGTGCTGCTGTAATTGTTCTTTCCTCTGAGTAATCCTTCGTGCACCTGCACTTGGCACAGGATCCTCGGGAACCTCCTCACTGCTGTCAGCCCCCACAATCTCTGAAGGCAGCCGTCCATTCCCTGATGGTCCTGGCCCCTCATCAGAGTCATCACTCTCCTCAGCCATCTGTACCTGCTGCTGGCTAACCACAACACAGACAGCTCTGCTGTTTTGGAGAGCTCTGCTGTTTTGGAGAGCTAACCTTCATTGACTTTTTTTAAAGAAGCCAGACAGTATATCTGCCCTTTTGATCCCCTCTGAATAAAAGAGAGAGATTTTCCTTTTTTCTCATGAAGAGACCACAAGATGATGCTCTCTAGCTGAAATGGGAGGTCTGTAGATGGGGAATGAAAGAATTAGAAGGAATCTTGGAGATCTTCTAGTCCAGCCCCTTGCTCAGGTAGGAGCTTATACAAATTCAGACAATTGTCTCCAGTGATGGAGCACCCACAGTTTCTGAAGGCAAATCATTACACTAGTTAATTGTTCTCATAGTTAGGAAATTTCTCTCCTTAGTTCTAGGTTGCTTCTCTCTTTGGTTAGTTTCCATCCATTGTTTTTTGTCTTGGCTTCTGGTGTTTTGGAGAATAGGTTGACACCCACTTCTTTGTGGTAGCCCCTTAAATATTGGAACATTGCTATCATATCACCCCAAGTCCTTCTTTTCACTAAGACTAGACATACCCAATTCCTGTGATAATTCTTCATATGTTTTAGCTTCCAGCCCCCTAATAATCTTTCCCTCTCATAATTACTAATATTGAATGAAGTTTTACCTAATCTGTACCTGTACATTTGTTATTTCTTACCTAAGAATAGAAATTTATTTTTGTCTCCATTGAATTTCATTTTGTTAGATAGGGCTTAGTGTTCAAGTCTGTCAAGATCCATCTGGATCTTGAGCCTATCTTCTGGGATATTGTCTATTCCTACCAACCCCAGAATTCATCATTATGGATGATGATGATGATGATCAATTATGATGAATTCCTGAGGAAGTCATCATAATTGCTATAGCCACAAATTGGATCCTTGTAAAGGATATTAAATATGGGCATTTCAAAGGAACAAGGTTGGAAATACCTGGTGAGTGACTCGCTTCAAGCCTTAATAAAATAAAATGAAGATTCAAGACTTGTACATGATGACATTATCATGAATCTTTTGTGCTGGTGTCAGACATTATGAAGTTATTGTATAGGTGACATGTTGACCGCTTCTAATTAATAGATCCCAATGCTGCGATCTATTCTTTTTATTTTAAAAGGTTTTTTTAAATCTTACATATCATTTCAAACAAATTAATTGGATATTAAATAACTTTGTCTGCAGAGGTATCCTATTTATCCGCAGATAAATTTCAATACTTAATGCTGTGATATATAGGAATCTTTGAGTTTTAGATATAACTTTACCCATGAAGATCTTACATTAAGAGATAATTAAGAGATAATAAAAATAGTGGATTAATTTTGTTTTGAAGTAAACTGAATATATCCTATTTTTACTTCAGAACAATTTAGGGGATCATTCTACATTTGAATTGGTGAGAGGTTCCAAGAAATAGGATTTTGAAAAACAGTTTTAACAGGAATTATTTTGTATATGAAGTGAGTTTCCAGGATTTAAAAAAACATACTTTTTTTTCCTTGCTCTTCGTCCTTGGTTTTTATAGTTATTATATAGAACTATATTATAGACATATAGAAGATTGAATTATTTTTATTTATTCTCTATTTATATAACATTGAATAATTTTACCATATTTTATTACATTGATTTTGTTATTATGTATCACAGTATATATTTCCAATATTAATATTTAATATTAAACATAATGTGATTATTTGCATGTTTATTCATATAAGATTAGTAGACTCCTAATTTATAAATTTGCCTGTGATCTATATGGGAAGATTCATAATCTTATAATTTAAAAATGTTATTTACCGTATATACTCGAGTATAAGTCGACCCGAATATAAGCTAAGGCACCCAATTTTACCACAAAAACTGGGAAAACTTATTGACTCGAGTATAAGCCGAGGGTGGGAAATGCAGCAGCTACTGGTAAATTTCAAAAATAAAAATAGATACCAATAAAATTACATTAATTGAGTCATCAGTAGGTTAAATGTTTTTGAATATTTATTTCAAAGAAAAACAGTAAACTAGCTCTGTAAGTGGAAAAGAGAGCCAACAAAACTAATATGGTATCAACAATAACTTTAAAAGTACAAAAACCTTAGCTCAATCAGCAACCAAGCTAAAACACAAGAGTTAAAATCCTTCAAAACTGGATTCCTCATCATCATCTGTATGTCCAAACAGAGTCACTCTCTCCCTTGCAAGAAAAAAGCATGTGTATGTGCTGCATGTACATCCTGTTTTGGAGAGCCACCATCTCTTTCACAGCTCTCCCTCATGCCTCCATTGCATGTGCACACATGCCATGGCTCAGTAGTAGGTCAACATACAGATGTCACACTAGGTTCCCTCCTCAAAAGGAACATCCAACCTTTCTTGAGAAGTACAAACTTCATCTGTTCAGGATTGTGGTGACAAAGGTGAAGGAGGATGGGGCTGAGAGAAGGGAAGGGAAGAAAAGATCATTGACAGGAAGAAAGACAGGGAGAAACACCTGGAAGTGTGAGCCCTCGAGTTTCCTTAGGGAAGACCAGACAACAAGGGGAGAGGAGAGGAGGAGGAGAGTTAAAAAAAAAAGAGTGGGAAGCCAACTCACGTGTGCCATCAAAGCCAGGGGGAAGCAGGGCTTTCTCTGCCTGCTGCTGCCAGAGGAGTGCGGAGGGGGGAGTGCGGGGAAAGGGGGTTCGTGCCAAGGCTCCGCAAGCGATTACCAGATTTGCAGCTCCATTTGTTGGCGAAGCTGGAAGCGCGCCCATTAATGGGGAAGAAGAGCCCGCAGCTCCGAAAGTCTTTGCAGCATTGGGGACTGAACAGGAGAGCCGCAAACGCCGCGCTCCCCAGGAAAGGGCGGCCCTCTTCCACTCGGTGGCTCCCGCCACGGCGCAGCCAGGCACTATGTCTCGCTGCCCCCGGAGCAGCTCTTCGCCGCTAGGGTAGGGGGCGGAGGAGGCTGCCTGAGCCTGGCGGTTTGTTGGCAAAACTGGAAGCGCGCCCGTTAATGGGGAAGGAGAGCCTGCAGCTCCGAAAGTCTTTTCAGCGTTGGGGACTGAACAGGAGAGCCGCAAACGCCGCACTCCCCAGGAAAGGGCGGCCCTCTTCCTCTCGGCGGCTCCCACCACGGCGCAGCCAGGCACTTTGTCTCGCTGCCCCCAGAGCAGCTCTTCGCCGCTAGGGTAGGGGGCGGAGGAGGTTGCCTGAGCCTGGCAGTTTGTTGGCGAAGCTGGAAGCGCGCAACGCAGGAGCTCGCGGGGGCCCCGGGCACCCGTTAATGGGGAAGGAGAGCCCGCTTGGGGTCGCCTGTGTGGCCCTCAGCGGGTAGACAGCCGCGGCGGCGATGCTGCCCTGGAGGCGCGATCGGTTGCAGCCACGCCAGCGCAGACCAGGCATAGTGCCGTAGCGGCTGACTCAAGTATAAGCCGAGGGCGGTTTTTTCAGCACAAAAAATGGGCTGAAAAACTCGGCTTATACTCGAGTATATACGGTATGCTGCTTTTGGATCAAATAAACTAATCTCATTTGATAAAATAAGGCAATTAAATACCTCAAAATAGAAGAGTTGGGATAAGACTTTTACACCAAAGGAATTTTGTAATCACCATTATTGCTGAAATAATCCAGAAAAACCAGATAATTAATATAAAATTAAACCATTAACCAGTAGTATAAATCAGAGTACTAAAATGAAATTCATAATGTAATACAACACAAAGGTACTAAAGATTGTGAAAAACAGTGCTATACCTGTATCAATATTCTAGAAATCAAACCTAGCATATTTACTTGGTAAATATGTATGTGAATGTGTAAATGTTTGTTTGCATGGCTCAGATGGCTTTCAGCTCAGATGGTGAACAATAACATTTGTAAACTTGCATATCTTTGTATGTTTCTAAATTTGGAGATCAAAATAAACAGGCAATGCTCTTTATTACTCAATATGGCAATATAGCTTCAGTAGTGAATGTTTTTTTTTAAACTATTAGACCAAATATTTGAATTAGTAATTCTAGACTTGCCTCTTTTGGATGAGTTTACAACCTCCTGCCTGCCACCCTCTCAAATTTGCCTCATTTCATTTATTTATAACTTTTTAATATGACTTGATCTTTCTGCATTTCCTGCTAAATATTGTAAGTAGGGAATACAAGGGTTACATCCAGGGGTGCGATTCTACTGGTTTGGACCGGTTCTATAGAACCGGTTGTCTATAGAACTGATTTTGCACAGTTTGGAGACCAGCAAATCATGCCCCTGGCTGGCCCCATCGCTCTCCGTCTGCCCCTCCCCGCCCAAGTCAATCCTTATCATGCATGCACAACATTGCGTGCATGCCTGACATCGGTGACTGGGTTCTTTCCCACCCAGTCACTCCTTAAGGTGTTTCTTTTTTTCCCATCCCAACCATCAGCTGTTCCTATGATCAGCTGTGCTGGGATTCCCCTTGCTGCACCCCCTCCATTTTTTGCCTTTCTGGGCCGCAGGGAAGCCTTTTGAGAGCAAAAATGCCCCCCAGGAGGCTCCCCTGAGGCGCAGGGCCCCCCAAAATGGAGTGCAAGGGTTTGCTGCATGCCCCCACCTATGCTCAGTTTTTTTTTCCTTCCTGAACCCTAGGGAAGCCTTCTGGGAGCAAAAACACCCCCACAGGAGGCTTCCCTGAGGCCCAGAAGGCCCAAAAACTGGGAGGGGGTGCTGCAAAAAAGAAGAAGAAGAAACCATGCCCACCCAATCACATGGCCATGTCTGTTAGCCACGCCCATCTGGCCACACCCACAGAACCAGTTGTTACAAAATTTGAATCCCACCCCTGGTTACATCAAATAATGTTTTAGATTTAAGGGTGACGGTACTTAGCCAATCTTGGTTGAGCTCAGAAGCTGAGAAGTTGAAAAATATCTGGGAGAGGGCAAAGTCAAACTACTTATGTAATACTGGTAAGCAGGAATTGAATTTAATTTGAAGCCATCTTTATCTTCTTCTTTTTTAATTGTCTTTTTAGGCATTCTGAGATTTCCTTATAGCCCAGAAATGAAGTTAAAACCTGAGCAATTGTCTCTACTAGGAGACTGTGAAATCCTTTTTGTCTGCTAAATTGTTTCCTGCTTTATAACATAGAGCGTTGTCATTCTAAATAAATAGCAATTCATCAACATGATGCTTGGTAACCTCTTACTTCTCTCCTTTTGTTTTGTATCTTCTGCTTGCTGTTGCCCTGGATATTTTTGGAACACTTTTTTTTCCCTTTGGGGATTAATCAGAAATAGATATGTGCATTTTCATGTATTCTGTATTCAGCAGTGTAACAAGAAACTCTCAGCTTTCCTGAGGTGGATTCTGAAATCAGCTGGAGTCATTGAAAACCACCCTTGGCCACGAATCATGATTACATTGATAACAACAGCTGTAATATTAACTATGGCTGTGTTCAACATGGTAAGTTTAATAAGATTTTCTTGTATTTAATTGTATTGATTTGTTTATTCTGTTTGGGCATGTTACTTTCAATGATGAAAGAAAAGAAATGTGTAACCTGCATGGATTAAATTCTGTTTTTTATTGCTTTCAATGCCTTAAGATAATTTCTATTTTTTATCAGAGCAGTGTGTCAAACAGAAAGCTTCTGATAGGTTGAAAAACATCATACAACTTTATAGAAACTTTTTTCCCTTCATGATGAAATTTTTGTCTTTTTAAAAAAGAGAGCAATATCATGTTTAACTTTTAATCAAAACTCCTATTTCATTTTATATATACATATATTGTTGTTATTTTATTTAGATTCTGTATATTTGACTGAAACCTTATGAATTTTTTTTTAGTTTTTCTTGAATGATGGTGGTATGGTTGAATCTCTCCCCATTCTTAATTCATCAAATATAAGTTCTCCTGATGCAAGAGATCAGACGCTCTGGTATATTCAAAGCACCAATTTTTTCTTACCAGTAAGTTTGTATCATATTTGCATGATTCTTAGCAGAAAAAAATTGTGCCTATAAAATGATTAAAAACTATGTAAAAAGGCTATTCCATGCAAATTATTTCTTTCTTTTTTCACATTTTAAAAACATCTTTTTTAGTGAACAGCATGATTGCAGGTTTTCACATTTCCACACAAACATGACTTTGATTACATATTCATCTTTCACATTTAGTTTCATATCTTATCATTACGTTACATATTTTCTATTAATTTCCTCAAATACTTTCCTCAAGTGTATTTTATAACTTTTCAATTCATTTCTTCACTATTTCTTTTAATGTTAAATAATTCTCATATCTTCATATTCATTGTGCTTTATATTTTTATGCCAGGTTTGCAATTTCATCGCATATTCTTATTTTATCATTTCAAAAATTCCATCTCAGTTCAAACATTTCAAAAAGTTTCCCCTATAATTACCAATTAGAGTGTGCCACCCCTATACCTTATATATCATTTAATTAGTTCCCCTTTAACTCCCAATAATCATTTAACTTTTTAATTATCACCTTAAAAATTAACAATAATCTCCTAGTAATTACATAACATATATACCTTTCCCCTTCAATTACATCAAAAAAACATTTTTAATTTCAAAAAGAAAAATTTATCTATTCAATTCATCATAAAAAACTGATACTAATCTCATTACAACAATCCTCATGATTTATTTCAACTTTATTCTATAAATTCATTAAACATAGTCAATAAACTTATCATAATTTCTCTTTTTTCACATTTATTCCATTTAACTCTGTATGTAGTTTAACAAAAACAAGTATTCCAATAACAAAATAAATATCAGTTCCAATCTTTTATTTTAATAATCTGTAGTTTCCTACTTTCAAAATAATTTGTTACTTCTAATGCATTTATTCTACATCTCATCACCTTGCAGAATCCCCTTTCTTAGTTCTTAATTAACCATTGTCTCTGTTTGAATAAACAATTTCTTTTCATTTTTGTTCAATTTCCATATTTCTTTATTTCCTGGTTCTGTTTATTTTGCTTCTTTTTCCCTTCTTTTTCCCTTTCTTTTGTTACTCCAGTTTTTATCCCCCTCCCTCTTTAAAGCTTCCTTCTGTAATTCCCTTTTCTGCTGTATCCTTTTACTTTGTTTGGTTTTCAAATTGTTCCCCTTTTTGATTGCCTCCTTAAATCTCCAGTTTTTAATTTCCATTCTTTTCCCCCTTCACTTTAATATTTGTTGCTCCAATTGTTCACTGAAGATTGCCTCTTCTTTAATCAGTTCTGGCACTTCTTGTTGTACTTCATGCTCTAAAATTGCCATTTCTAAGAATTGTAAAGCAAAACCAAACGACTTGCCTCTTTCTTATACCATTTCTTTCATATTTCTTAGTTTCATTTTTAATTCCAAAAAAAGTTCTGCCATTTTAAATACTTCATTCATATATATATATATATATATATATATATATATATATATGTATGTATATATATATATATGCATGCATGCATGCATAGAATAAAGAGTTGTACTAAAAAAAATTGCACCATGAATAAATAAATAAATATATATATATATATATATATGCTAAAAAATTTTACACCATGAAAATATGCATACATATATATGTGTGTGTGTGTGTGTGTTTTCTTAAGTTTTCACGGGTACTTACATGTATGGCATTCAGCTTTGTTCTGGTATTTTCCCACGTCATTGTAGTTGTGCTTTTAAAGTTGTAGCAACATTTTGGCAGAATCTCATCTTCCATCATCAGGCTTCTGCAGATGAGATTCTGCCAAAACATTGCTACAACTTTAAAAGCATAGCTACAATAACGTGGGAAAATACCCGAACTAAGCTGAATGCCATACATGTAAGTACCCGCGAAAACTTATATATATATATATATACACGCACACACATACATACATATACATATATATACATACACACACACACACACACATATATCCTTGATGCCCACAATTATCCAATAATTTGATTCAACCAATGTCTATAGAGTTTATTTCCAATGGTCAGCTTTCCTCTTTAGGTTTTCCCAGATTTATCAAATAGTCCAATGTCCATAAATTTAAGTTTATGCCAAGATCACCAAACAATCCCAAGATAGTTTCTTCCTGCTTCTTTCTTTATTTTAATGTTCAATATTCCACTTTCATTTTCCAGGGTCTCTATTTTATTGTAACAAAGTTTCACTTATTTCGTATCAAATCCAACTTTTAAAAGAGCCAAGTTATAGAGTCACAAATAATTTCTTTTACCATTAGATGGCACTCTCTGTTATATCCAAATCCCCCCCCCCGCCTATTGACAGTGTCAATATACTTCATTAGGCCTTACAGACTAATTTGTTTTTTGTTTACTTTGAAGAAATGTTTGGCTGGATTCAGTGGGACTTAGGCAGGACTGCAGTTCAGTAGTCCTTGTTTAGCAATCGCAATTGGGACCAGCAACCTGATCATTAAGTGAAGCAGTTGCTAAATGAAACTGTTTTTTTTAATCATACTTCAGTTTTCTTTTGCTTTACAGACCTGCAAAGGTCATGATTGTGAGGGTTGGTTGCAGAGTTTAATTTGATGAGTCAAAAATCCTTCAAATAGAAACTAGCAAGTCAGGGAAAAGAGTAGTGGAAACTTTCATCTAGTCCTCTAATTTTATATGTAGATAATTTTAATAAAAAGTGTTCATGTCTTGTCCCATTTATTATCTGAAATAATACAAGCTAGGCACTGTTTTATAACCAATAAGAACTTATTTGATTTCCAAATATTTACTTGATTTGATTTTTCTTTTCTAGTATTTTATCTACAGCTGCATCCTGGGTCTCATTTCTTGTTCTGTTTTCCTCCGGATAAATCATGAGCTGAAAATGGCAATCATGTTGGTTGCTCTGATTGTCTACAATGTCATTCTTTTGCACACACATGGCTCTGTGCTAGATAACTACAGCAAGTTACTCTATACAATGGCATCTCTAAAAAGGTAGGCCACCAAATGAAAACCATTGTTTATGTCTCTGGGAACTGTGTGGGATGCCGACTGCTTCCTCCATGTTTCTTCTCTCCTTGTAATGTTTAAGAGAAATGGCCTGGGACCCAAATGACTGTTTCTATATCTCAAAGATCTTATCAACTTGATACATGAGATGAGAAGACAAGGAAGAAAAAAAGTCCCATCTTTAAAGCTAGAGGATGGGTGAAATATTTAATTCAGATAATTGGTGGTAGCTTGGTAAGATTAGCACACTAGACAGGGTAATATAAAATAGAAATCAAAAATACTATCTTTGTTCATTTAAGGCATTAGAACTCTTGCACTAGTATTTGTGTTCATAGTCTATGTGTCAGAAACTAATCATCTCCGCAAGTAAGGTACTTTTATTTTTACTCTACTACAGATAACATTTTATGCTTCTTGGTGTTCTGTACTTGATTTTGATACATATAAATAATTACAGTTGGCCCTATCACACTGTCATGCACCTGTTAGAGACTGACTCCGAGGGAGAGGAGGAACAGCCAACAGGGAGTGGAAGTGTGGCCTCAGAGGTTGTGGAGGAAGCTGGGGAAGGGCACAGGCTGGCTGGGCAGTCAGAAGACCCAGGCCCATCCCCTCTCCATCCTAGGGCACGCAGGGAGGAGAGGATAAGGGAGAAATGTGAATGGCATGGTCTACGGGGGAGGAAAGGGCCTTGATCCCCTTCATGAGCTGCAGCTGTGAAAACTGGTTAAATGGATGGACAGCTTTGAAGCCAAGTTGAAGGAATTAAAGGAACTTCACCTGTTTTTGTGCCTGTGTTGTTTTTGTATCCCACCCTGGGTCATCACACACAGTCCAGCAGTCACTGTGAGTGAGATGGTCAGGCTGTATATTTGATAAATAATATAAAAGATTCCAAGGCCCTAGAAAGTGTGCAGAGAAGAGCAACAAAAGTGATAAAAGATTTGGAGGCTAAGTTGTATGGTTGAGGATATGTCTAGCCTACCAAAAAAGGATTAGAGAGATATGATAAACTGTCTTCCAGTACTCTAGAACTGTCACAGAGTAGAAGGGGTTGACGTATTTGCCAAAGCACTAAAGTGCACAATAATGGGTAGAAGCTTGTTAAAGAGAGATTCAACCTAGAACTAAAGAAAACTTTCTGACAGTGAGAACAGTTAGTCAACGGAATAGCTTCCTCCAAGAATTGTGGGTCCTCTGCAAAGGTGAAATGCTGCCGGTTCAGCCCAGTTCACCTGAACTGGTAGTTAAAAATGCTACCTCTTCGGGCAAACTGGTAGTAAAAAAATGCTAAGAGTTCAGCCGAACCAGTATTGGTGATGATCAGCTACGCCGCACGATTTAGATAAGCTAAAAAGAAGGAAATCGTCAGATTTCTTGCTTTCTAGCTAATCTAAATCGCATGGCACAGCTGATCTTCCCCCTCACTGTTGTACTTACCTTAGAAGGCTTCAAAATGCTTCTTTTTCGGAGGCTTCCCTGAGGCCTACTAGGCAAAAGCGGGGCGGGGGTGCTGCAAAAGAAAAAAAAGACCAGTCACAAGACCACATAGCCACGCCCACCCAGTCACATGACCACCTGGCCACACCCACCTAGCCATACCAACAGAACCGGTAGTTAAAAAAAAAAGAATCTCACCACTGGTGCTCTTGTCAGTGGAGATTTTAAAAAATAGACTGGCCAACCATTTGGCTGGGATGGTATAAGGTCTGGATGGTATAGGTTCTCCTGCCTTGAGCTGGGAGTTGGACTAAGGTCTTCTAGTCCAACCCCCAGCTCAAGGCAGGATAATTTATACTATGCAGACCTTAGAAGACCTCCACAGTCTCTTCCCGCCCTATGATGCCATAAATAATGCAGAATTGAAATTCTTATTGAATCACTGATTTTGGCAATCCTGAAATTGCTACAAGTTATTAGGTATTGAATTTCGTAAATTTAGTTAGACTGCTGGGAAGAAGGGAAGTTTTGTGAATTTTTAGCTATGGTCAACCTGACTGGACTGGATATATACTTTTTTCCCCAAAATTTGCTGAGGTTTTTTTTTTCAATTTCTCATGAAGAGTATTTTTAACATTTCCTGTTTGTATTCTTTTTTTCTGAAAGTGGTTTCTGTATGGGGAAACATTTACATACAAAACTGTATATAAATTGGCAATCTAAAATGTTGTCATTCAGGAAAAACTCATTAGGTGCATAGAATGAAGAGTTGTATTAAAAAAAAATCGTACCATAAACTTAAATGGGCATATTCAGAATTTGTATATCAGTTTTGATTCCCTGTGATCAAACTACTTTATTTTTTACAGGCCAGGGATCCTGAAAGATCTAAAAACAATGGGTTCTGTATCTCTTTTTATCTTCTTCATCACATTGCTGGTACTTAGCAGACAGGTAAGACTCTTGCTCTTCTTTTTTTTTTTTCTCTTTCTAGGAATTTCATTCTACTTTCAATGCTCTGTGTGCCCTAATTGACTAGTATCTTGGCATTGCCATGAGCAGGAAACATGGATTCAGCTTAGCTATTTTCAGGGATCCCAGCCTGGTCTATTTTACTTTTCTAAAAATGATATGGTAGACGTTGTGACTTGGAACATAGAAGGAGTACACAATTAAAGTTAATGAAAAATATGGTGAAAATTAAATAGATGTGTGGTTTTTGTGTGACTAAGAGAAGGGGGATGTATCTGGTCTTATGGAGCTAAATTGATGGAATAAATGCAGGGAAGGGAAGCTGTAGGCTTAATTATGAATGAAAGGGCTAACATTACTTTAAAAAATATTTCCTCGTGTCATCTATTTTGTAACTGTTCAAAGTTTATTCAAGTTTAATGGTACTTCCATATTACACTCTAGTGAGCACTGATAATAACAATATCAGAAATTAGTTTTGCAAAAAACCTGAATAACAGTCTGAATGAATGAAACCTAAAAGAATACAGTTACTCTTTTAAATGCCATGGGTGGTTGGATGGTAAAAAGATGAGGGAGTGCTATAGAATTATTGGGCCATTCAGAGATTCACAAATTAATAAGATACGATTGATGAATGTCAGTTTTTAAAAAAGATCTGCCTCTTTCAAATGCATGATTTACATTTAAATTTATTCATGTGTACATGCACAGGGCAAAAGAAGGAACTGTGGGTTCCTTGGTGCCCTATGAGCTTGGTTGTTTCTTGCAGATATTTCCTTAGCAAAGTAGCTAACATCAGCAGTGCTAGCAGGGAATGGGCTATGTTCTCATTTGATTAGACTGTTGTTTTCTGATAGCTTGTTTGTCTGATCTGGTGGTCCCTTAATTGGGATATTGTTTACTTCTTGATTGTGGTCTCTGTTTTGTGTAAGTGCCATGCTTCCAGAATTCTCTAGCATTTTTGCACTTGGCTTGGTTCTAGAACAGGGGTTGTCAGACTTGATTTCATTGAGGGCCACATCAGCATTGTGTTTGACCTCGGGGAGTGGGCGTGGACAAGGTGGGCATGACCAGGTTGATGTCACTCATGTCAGGGATGCCTGTGGTGGTCTGAGCAGTCTGCCAGTGAAAATGGGTTCCCAAGCTCTGTTTTTGGCTGCAACGGCCTACTGCAACCTGCTGCCAGTGAAAATGGAGCTCCAGTTTTGCTGGCACAGGCACTGCAGGCCAGTCCTTCTCTGTGTCCAGAGCAACTCCACAGGCCAGGTCTAAGCACCCCATGGGCCAAATCTGGATATATTGGATGGGAGCAAGAGTATGGTATGGTACATCAGGAGAAATGTTAGGTGTGGTCATTTAGAAGTGAGTTGGGTCAAGCGGAGGTGTGTGTATAATAAACCAAAAAAGGAGGTGATTAGGAATGAATAGATTTATAAGTGAATATGGATTAAAATAATTAAAAGAAATAACCATTTTAAAGGAAGATGATTTCATTGATTTGGTTATATAGAAAAACTGAATGAGGATCAAATTGGCAAATAGATGCATGAAAGAAAAAAAATCATGGGCTGAGAGGAAGGGATAATAGTTAGAAAGCGATACTTGGATGGAGTTCATGTAATCCTTAAATAGAGCAAAGAAATATAAAGATTAAAAGGCAACACATGAGTTGGTTTATGGACTTGGCGGGGGAAAGTATGGTTTGTTTTACAGGTGCAGATGGCTTTGAAAAGGATATTGGACAACTGTTAGATAAACTCTAGCTTAGCCCTGAAAGGAATTGATTTTGATTGTTGGAAGCCAGCATGAAGTTGCAAAGATGTCTCGCTTAACGACCCACAATCCTTGTTTAACAATGGCAATGGGGACTGCAGGGATTGCTGATACAGACATGTATCATTGTAGTCCACATTGCTCAGCACAAGAAATTCTGGTTCCAGTTACCATCATAACATGAGGACTACTTGTATTGATTGTACAACTAAACAATCAGGTAATCCAAATTACAATTTCCATTGCAGTTATTCCATTCCATAACTAAATAAAGATTCTAGCATTTTAACACTAATTTTAAATTGAAACTACAAGGGCTGTGCACTTTCCTATTTCTTAAAATTGACCTGTTTATTGCAGTAATTTAGATAAATTGGTTTTCTATTTTTGGTAATTCCATTTAGTACTGTTTTATAAACTTCTAGTAAGGACTGTAAGAGAAGATGTTTGTTTCCCTCGGTAATTTAGCCTAAAGTAGAAATGAGGCACTAAGAGATTGCAATGTTCATTTTTAAGATAGTAAAAGAATTGAGGGGAAAAATATATTTGATGTATTTTGTATTATTATATTTTGTACTGTTAAAGCCTGTTCTGAAACTTTACTATACATGTCCTAAGGATTCAAGATGGCCTGTAGTTATAACTATAGTTAGTATCTCTAACCAAGGAGAACCTATTTTCTTTAACTGATGAGACTAGAGATGCACCTATTCCCGCATTATTTTTCTAGATGAAGAAAACATCATCATCACAACAACAACAGAAAGAACATAATCAGATGGCCTAGTTTTGCACAATTTTGAAATCATTTATTCATTTTGATCCTTGGTACAAATCTGCCTTGCAAAGTACATTGCTCCAAGGTGGTTGAATATTTCATTTCAGTTTCTCTTGGTGGGTGTATTTATAGAATAGAATAAAGAATAACAGAGTTGGACGGGACCTTGGAGGTCTTCTAGTCCAACCCTCTGCCTAAGCAGGAGACAAATTGTTATCCAACATCTTTTTTAAAACTTTCAGTGTTGGAGCATTCACAACTTCTAGAGGCAAGATGTTCCGCTGATTAATTGTTCTGACTGTCAGGAAATTTCTCCCTAGTTCTAGGTTGCTTCTCTCCTTGATTAGTTTTTTATCATCGCTTGTCTTACCTTCAGGTGCTTTGAAGAATAAATAGCTTGACTCCCTTTTCTTTGTGGCAGCCCCTGAGATGTTGGAACACTGCTATCATGTCTTCCCTAGTCCTTCTTTTCATTACATGAGACATACCCAGTCCCTGCAACTGTTCTTCATATGTTTTTACCTCCAGTCCCCTAATCATCTTTGTTGCTCTTCTCTGCACTTTTTCTAGAGTCTCAACATCTTTTTTACATCGTGGTGACGAAAACTGAATGCAGTATTTCAAGTATTACCAAGGCATTATAAAGTGGTAATAACACATGATCTTGATTCTATCCCTCTGTTTATGCAAGCCTAGAACTGTGTTGGCTTTTCTGGCAGCTGCTGCACACTGTTGGCTCATATTTAAATGGCTGTCCACTTAGACTCCAAGATTCCTCTCACAGTTACTACTATTGAGCAAGGTACCATATATACTGTACCTGTGCATTTGATTTTTTTTGCCTAAATGTAGAACCTTACTTTTTTCACCATTGAATTACATTTTGTTAAATAGCGCCCAATGTTCAAGTCTGTCAAGATCCTTCTGTATCTTATGCCTATCTTCTGGAGCATTGGCTATTCCTGCCAGCTTGGTGTCATCTGCAAATTTGATGTGTTCCCCATCTATCCCCTTGTCCAAGTCATTGAAGAAAATGTTGAAGAGTACTGGGACTAAAAAAGAGCCTTTGGGTACTCCACTGCATACTTCCCTTCATGTAGATGCAGTTCCATTGAGGACTACACATTGTGTGCGGTTGGTCAGCCAGTTATGAATCCATCTGGTGGTGATGCTGTCTAACCCCCGTTTTTTTCTATCTTATCAAGTGGTAGGTTATGGTCTACTTTATCAAATGCCTTGCTGAAGTCCAAGTAAATTATATCAACAGCATTCCTTTGATCAACTAATTTTGTCACTTTGTCAAAGAATGCAATAAAATTAGTCTGGTAGAATCTGTTTTTAATAAATTCATGTTGGCTTTTGGTTATTACCTTGTTTGCTTCAAGGTGTTCACTAATTCATTGCTTGATTATTTTTTCCAGAATCTTCCCTAGCTTTGAGGTCCGGCTGATAGGTCTGTAGTTTTCTGGATCTATTTTTCCCCTTTTTTGAAGAGTACATGAGCTCTTTTCCAGTCCTCTGGCAGTTCCCCAGTGCTCCAGGATCTTTGAAAGGTATAGTTCTGCCAGTTCCTTCAGAACCTTGGCATGTAATCCATCCGGTCCTGGTGATTTGAACTCGTTTAGGGTAGACAGGTGTTGACTTATCATTTTCTTCCCTATTTTAACTTGTGTTCCTGTTCTGTTTTTTTTTTTTTTTTTTTGTGGTGCTGTTTTTTTTATAGGTTAGACTGTTTTTTCCCTTTGTGTAAACACAGATGCAAAAAACGAATTAAGTAGTTCTGCTTTCTCCCTGTTGCTTGTCACCCTCTTGCCACTTTCTCCCAGCAATGGATCAATTGTTTCCTTGACTTTTTTCTTGTTTTTAACATCTTGGAAGAAGCTTTTTTTCCGTTATTTTTTACTTTTGTCACAAGCCTTTGTTCATTGTGAGTCTTAGCTTTTCTCACTTCATCTTTTTACAGACTCGGGCTATTTGCTGATATTCTGCCTTTGTTATTTGCCCCTCTTTTAATTTTTTATCCTTCTCCTTTTTGTCTTTCACTTTGTCAGAGAGCTCTTTATGTAGCCATGCTGGTTTCTTTTGAGAGCTGTTATTTTTCTTCTTCATTGGTATTGTGCTAGACTGAGATTTTATAATCTCACTTTTCAAAATTTCTCAAGCTTCTTGACTTGTTTTCCCCTTGGGGATTCTCATCCATGGAATCCTTCCCAAGCTCTCTCTAAGTTTATTGAAATTAGTTCTCTAAAAGTCCAAGACTCTAGTTTGACTTTGTTCTCCTACTTGTGCTTGTATAATGTTGAATTCCAATATTGCATAGTCACTTGCTCCCAAGGTTCCTATAGCTTCAACACCTATCATTTCATCTCTGTTAGTGAGAATTAAGTCCAATATGGCTGATCCCATTATTCAGGGGTGAGATTCAACTAGTGCTACTTCCGGTTCGGTGATTACGTTTTGCGTGTAATAGTACTAGTAAGATTTGCTTGTCTTGTATCTATTTTCAGTTTCACTAATATAAAGAAATATGTTCATACAGGCGTGGGCTGCTGGGGGTTCACAGGGGTTTGGGAGAGCCCCTAGCTAAGATTCTGCACAGCTTGGAGAACCCCAATTCCCACCCCCGCCTGGCCCTGCCCACCCCGACTCTCCCAGGAGTCCCCACATGGTCCGTTTTGGATGCAGGTAAGTGTAGGGCGCACACGGAAGTCGGGGAGGATGAAAAATGGGACTCCCAGAAGTTTGGGAAGGTCGGAAACGGGCCCATTTTCAACTTCCAGAGCACCTCTGGAGCTCAGGAGGCCATTTTCGCCCTCCTGGATGCTCAAGGAAAGCATCCAGAGCCCGAGGAGGGCAAAAACACCCCCCTCCACCATGGTGCAGGAGGCTGGCTAGGCCACACCCACCCAGCAACCAGGCAGAGAACTCTTTGCTAAAATTGTTGAAGCCCAGTTTATATTAATATTAAGTTTATATTAATATTAAATTTGATAAATATTTAAATATATATTAAAGGATAGAATAAAAAATTTTTAATAATATTTTGAGCTTTTTTTCTGAATACCATTCTTACTATTTCTATTGTATATTTCTTGTACAAAAAGTTCTGTATTTTGTGCATGTCTTTCTAAGGTCACTGTTGTTTCCATTGTATTTTCTTTCAGAACTATCCTTTTTGCTACTGCTGCTTAGCATTGGGACAGGCTTATGGCTTTGTTCTGCTCTGTTGTAGTACGAAACTAAGGAAACCTTACTTGGCCAGCAGGAAGTAGCAAAAGACTATTGAGCTGTTGAATTTGATCAAGATATTGGTCTCCTGTGGTCTTTGCAATTATTCTTGTTAGGATGTACTATTTAATTGAAAGTCTTTTTATCACTTCAGAAAATTGAATAGTGCAAAGAAATATCTTATTAAGCTTTAAGTGGCCTCTGACTTCAAAGACACACGAAGCACATGGAGTTTTTTTAATTTGCAATCTCGCTATTAATTAGTAGATAGAGACTGTGATTCTCTCCCATTCCTCCAAAGTTTGACCTTACCATTAAATTGCACTGTGCTTTGGAATTTAATATGGTTCGTGGACAATTACAGGTAGTCCTTGCTTACTGAATGCCTCATTCAGCAACTGCTCCTAGTTATAATGGTGCTGAAATGACCAATGTCTGCATTTATAATGTTTGTAGCATCCCTTAATTACTATTAGAGTCTCAGTAGGGGTGTGTCCCATGCCTGAACTGCTGTTTTTCCTCCATAGACACTTCCTATGGGACTTTCAGATCCAGGTAGGCAGGCAGGTATTGGCCAATATATTCTGGTAGTAGACAAGGGCCAGAAGGGCAATGATAGATTTAGCAGTGCCAAATGACAGTAACATTAGGAAGGAGTATAAGAAGCTTGAAAAGTATCAGGACCTGAAGAAGCAGTTTGAGAGGATGTGGACAGTAAATGCCACAAGTGGTCCCAGTGGCAGTAGGAGCATTTGGGACTGTAACACCTAAGCTTGGTCAACAGATCCCAGGGACAACAACAAAGTTCCCTGTTGTTAAGAACAATTAAGATACTGTGCAGAACCTTCAAACTTGCAGAGCTTTAGGAAAGAGGATCCAAGCTTGAGAAAGACACATACCACCTTGAGGAATGAGAAGGGATCCCTCCCCCATTTTTTATATTTTGTCTGAGATTGTATAGGTTCTCCTGCTTGAGCAGGGGGCTGGACTAGAAGACCTCCAAGGTCCCTTCCAGTTCTATTCTATTCTATTCTAAATTTTAAATAGCTACCCATTTTAATTTTGGAAGACATAAAAATAATTATTAAAAAAGCAGAACAGTAAAGGCAAAGCTCCTAAAAACTGTTATTAGTAGAACTATTGCTTAGAAATCACTACTCAAAAAACACACTAATTATATTAAATGTCAAAAATGGATATTGCAAAGAACTGCAAGAATAAGTATCACCTTATTGGAAAAAAGTAATGGGAAAGAATAGAGGTTTTTTTCCTACCTTTTCATTGGAGAATAATATTAGTGGGTTTTGGGGTTGTTGGTTTTTTTGACAAATATAATATGTGCTTCACTTCTCAATCTCTTATCTATTTTATTTTTTTTCAGTGGTTTCAGTCTATAATGGGACTTGAGTAAGGTCTTTTTTGTAAGGGCTAGCTGAAATTTTGAGTAATAGAAATTGCATGATATGGCTCATCCATAAAATAGTATTGGATAGGAAGTGGTAAAAAGAGGAAGGATGCAACAGAATAATAATTAAGTAGATTGCATAATTAAACTGAATGTTATCCAGGTTTCGGTAGTGATGCCAACATCAAACCATTCTATAACAAATTATTTAAATTTTGAAAGCGGAGAAAAATTCAAATGGTCTGTTCAAGGACGTGTCATAGAATAATTCAATACTTTAAATTTTTTGTCATTTAATAATGGCATGTCCTTGTAAATTAATAAAATTGATAGCAGAAAAGTTTGTGGATATATTTTAATATTTAACTAATGAAAAAGGTTGATCTTATTAACTCAGTGTTAAAATGCTACCTGAACAAGATTTTATTTCAGATGTATGCAGGACTAAAACCTGGTGCAGAATAATTATTACATCCAGTTTCTGGATAGATAATGTATAATTCATTTTTCAAAAATCTCTTAGGGCTTTCCTAGCTTCTCCTTCCAGGCAATCTGTCTTACCTTTGTATGAACACAAAGCTATTGTATCTATTGTATCATGTCTGTCTATCTGCTCTCTCTCTCTCTCTGTCTTGCTCTTGCTCTATCTATCTGTCTCTATCTCTGTCTCTATCTCTCTGTCTCCATCCATACAAACATACACAAATGGCGTGCATAGATAGATAATTGATGATAAATAAATAAATGATTTATTATCATTTTTTTACTGTGAGCACATTGCCATACATTAAAAATGAAATTCTATTGCCTGCCCTAAAAAGTGTATACATACATAACACACAAACACACACATGCAGTACACATACACACACCAGTGGTGGGATTCAAAATTTTTTACTACTGGTTCTGTGGGCGTGGCTTATTTGGTGGGCATGGCTTGATGGTCATGTGTCTGGGTGGGCGTGATTGGTGGGCATGTGATTGGGTGGGCGTGGCCAACTCAATGTCACTCACATCAAGGGGTGCCTCGCCTGGCCGCTCCCTCCCAGCCATTCCTTGTCACACCCAGCCTCAACGTATCTATAGTTCTGTAAAAATGGTGTTCACCTTTCTTTGACTTTATTATCTACATACTATAGATGTACTTTCATGGAGCACTGAAAGGAGGAAATGACTCACATGCTTTGCCCAAGAGTGTAATAGGCAACAGGCTTTTAAGAGGCTGTCACAAAGGGGGACAATGTATTTTCCAAAGAAGCAGAATGCAAACAAGAAGCAATGGGTGGAAACTGAACAAAGAGAGAAGCAACCTGTTAAGTCCGCGTGGAAGGAAGCCAGGAGTCGGTGACTTAGTATCAAGCTCTTTTATTTAGTCAGGAACCAAACTGAGGCTAAGGGAAAACTTCGCGGCTTTTTATTTCCAAGCCGTGGCGGCCGCGGCCAATGGCACCACTTTGAATCTCCCGCAATTCGAATTGACCAATCGTGGGAGATTCTCAGCGAGCCAATCGGCGCGGCTCACCTAACCAATCAGAGCTCCCCGCGCTTTGGCCAATCAAAGCGCGGGGATCTCAAGAATTCAAATGAGGGGACAGAACACCCCTCCCCTCTTGGTTCAGTCCTTACGTTGCGTAGTCCCGTAGGTAGGCGGGGCTCCGTCTCTGCCTACTGGACCTGCGCAGGTCAGTCGTAGGTTGGATCCCGGCCGGTTCGGTTGGGGTCTCTGTTTCTCCGGACTCCGTCGTGGGAACCGCCTGGTCTGTCTGGCCGGGCCGCTCTCCGCAGCTCCCTCCTGGGCTACCCGGGTTGGTTGAGCTGCGGGTTTCGCCACTCCTGCTCAGTCTTCCTGGGTTGGTTGAGCTGGCCTGGCTGTCGCTTCTTGGCGAGGTTTCATGCTGGCTGCTTTCAGGTGAGTATGGTTGGTTTATTTTTTCTGGGTTTTGGTTCCCTGGGTATTCCCTCCCCTCTTGGTTTGTGTTGCGGGGGTTGGTTTTTCTTGGTTGTGTGTCGGTGATCACTTGGGTGGTCGTCCTCAATCTTAACTGGTCGATGTGGCGTTTCCACGCTCGTCCGTCGGTTGTTTGTAGCCAGTACGAGTGTGGGCCTGTTAGTTGTGTTATGACGGCCGGTACCCATAATGGGTCTCCGGTTAGGTTCTTCGCGTAGACGGCGTCGCCTAGTGCGAAGGTTTGGTGTTTGCTGGTGGAGTCTGGGGGTTTCTCTGGGTTGTACATGGGGTGTAATCTATCGAGTGGGGACCTTATTTTCCTCCCCATTAGCAGTTCTGCTGGGCTTTTGTTTGTTGTGGTGTTTGGGGTTATGTGCTGTATGAAAAGTAATTTATTTGTTTTGTCCTGGATCTCCCCGTGGTCTATTTTCTGGATGGTTTTCTTTGTGAATTGAACCATCTGTTCTGCCCTACCATTCGCCGCCGGATGCACCGGGGCTGTCAGCGCGTGTCGTATGCCCCTCTCCGCTAGGAATTTTTCGAATTCTAGCGAGGTGAATTGGGGCCCATTGTCGGAAACGAGGACGTCTGGGAGGCTGTGTGTTGCGAAAAGTTTGCAGAGTTCTTTGGTCACGGCCTCCGTGGTGGTTGTTCTCATGTTGCTTACCTCCAGCCAGTTGGAGTAAGCGTCTACGGTTATAAAGAAAGTGTGTCCTTTTGTGGGCCTGGCGAAATCTATGTGGATCCTAGACCACGGTCCCCTGGGGGTTTCCCATTCTAGGATGGGTGCTGCTGGTGGGCTTGGCCTAGTTTCCTGGCATCGTTGACACCTTGCTACCCAGGCCTCGATCTGTTTGTCCATCCCTGGCCACCAAGTGTAACTTCTGACCAGGGCTTTTGTCCTAACGATGCCCGGGTGCCCCTCGTGTAACAGTTCCAAAACCTTCCCTTGTAGTTTTTCCGGGATGACCACCCTATCCCCCCATAGTATGCACCCTTTTAGTAACGAGAGTTTCATCTGCCGGTTCCGGAATGTCCTGACGGACTCGTCGTTGTCCCTTTCCGGCCACCCTTTCTCTACCCAATGCAACACCCGCGCCAGACGTTTGTCTTTATTAGTTTCTCGGGCAATGTCTGATGCGGTTATGGGTAGGTTGGGTAGAGTCTCTATGCTGAGGGTGGTCGTCGTGGGTGCTGGGTCAGTGTCAGGTTCCGGTAACGGTGAGCGGCTTAAGGCGTCCGCATGGGAGATAGTCTTACCAGGTCTGTGTGTGAGTCCGTAGTTGTAGGCAGCCAGGAATTCGGACCACCTTGTCATTCGGGGAGACAGAATGTTCGGGGTGGCCCTGTTTCCTGCAAGGATTCCCAGCAGCGGTGTGTGGTCAGTGATGATGGTAAACGTCCGCCCATTGAGGTACTCGTGAAACCTTTTTAC
Organism: Hydrophis major; assembly: GCA_033807585.1. Lineage (NCBI taxonomy): Eukaryota > Metazoa > Chordata > Lepidosauria > Squamata > Elapidae > Hydrophis > Hydrophis major. The sequence goes on from CM066330.1 coordinate 113,767,273, forward strand.
TGCAGTGACGATAGCCAAAGCCTCTTTGTCCAGCTGGCTGTAGTTCTGCTCCGGTTTGGTGAGGGTCCTTTAAAAAAACGCGATGGGTGCTTCTTTTCTGTCGGAGAGAGTATGGCTGAGGACAGCGCCGACGCCGAAGGGTGATGCGTCGCATGTGACGGCTAGTGGTTGGGTCTCGTTGTACTGGATGAGGACGGCCTCCGAAGTGAGCAGGTCCTTGGTTTTCCTGAAGGGGGCTTCCTCGCGTTTCCCCCAAGTCCAGGTAGCCGCCTTGTCCAAAAGCCTATGCAAAGGCTCCGCCGCGGTCGCCTTTTGGGGCAGGAAGACATTATAAAAGTTAAGTAGCCCCAGAAATGCCTGCAGTTTTGTTTTTGACTTGGGTGTGGGGGCTTCCTTGATGGCTTTAATTTTCTTGTTGGTGGGGTGAATGCCGTGTCGGTCTAGGAGGTATCCTAGGAATTCGACCCGCTCTTTGTACAGCTGGCATTTTTCCCTCTTCACTTTAAGCCCGGTTTCTTTGAACCTCGTTAGCACCTCCCTTAGGCGAGTCTCTAGTTCGGCCTGGTTGGTTGCCGATACTAGTACATCATCAAAATATGGGACCACCCCCTTGATGCCCTGTAAGAGTCTTTCCATGAGGCTCTGGAAAATTCCCGGTGCCACGCTGACTCCAAATTGGAGGCGGTTGCATCTAAAGGCTCCCCGGTGGGGGATTATGGTTTGTGCCTCGGCAGTTTCCTCGTCGACCGGCAGTTGCTGGTATGCTTGGGCCAGGTCGAGTTTCGCAAAAACTTTGCCCCCTCCCAGTGAGTGTAGGAGATGCTGCACTACTGGGACGGGTAAGTGCTTTGCTGCAAGGCGCCATTTAGGGTGGCCTTATAGTCCCCGCAGATTCTCACTGACCCATCAGGCTTAATCGGGGTGACTATGGGGGTCTCCCACCGGGCGTGGTCTATGGGTTGTAATACCCCTTGCTTGATGAGCTTGTCAATTTGCTCGTCTACTTTCGGTTTGAGTGCGAACGGTACCCGCCTTGGTTTTAGGCGTTTCGGGGGAACGTTGGGGTCTAGGCTGAAGGATATAGGGGGCCCTTGGTACTTGCCTAGGGTGCCGTCGAACACTTCCTGGAAGTCCCGGGCCAGTCACTGCTCCCAGTCGACTTCGGCAATGTGGTCAATGCCCGTGACTGCGATGCCTAGCGGTGCGAACCATTGAAGTCCCAGTAGGCTAGGTCGGTCTCGATCGACGATGGTTAAGGGAAGTCTTTCGGCGTGTCCCTTGTAGGTCACTGTGAACTGTCCTGTTCCGACTACAGGGATGCGGTTTCCCTGGTATTCCTTGAGGATTAGTCTCTGGTTTTCTAGTTGCTTTCTCTGGATGGTAGGCACCAAGCGTTTAATTTCTTGCCAGGCTACCATTGAGAGGTAGGACCCGGAGTCCACCTCCATTTTACAGGGTTCGCCTTCGATGCCTACCTCCACGTTGACCTTTCTGGCGTCGGTGGTTGTGGCGTGGCCGATGGTGACCGTCTGATGTGTCTCTTCTCTCTGCCTGGCCTCGCCGCTTCGTTGGGCTCATCCATTTCACTCCCAGCGGTTGTCTGCTGGCCGGTCTCTGGTCCTGGGGGGTGTGCTCTCTCGTCTCCGCTCGCTCGGGTCCCATCGCCTGGGGCTGTGGGTCTTCTTGAGGCGGCAGACGCGTGTGATGTGGCCCTTCTTGTCGCAGTGCCGGCAAATGGAGTCGAAGAACCGGCATTCGGATCTGGGGTGGTCGCCTCCGCGACCGGCACACGTGGTCCTCGACTTATGACTCCACCGGCTGCGCTGGTTGAGGCCTGCCTGGAGACGGTGGATGTCTTCCTCCTCGTCGGACGTGCCCGAGGTCGAGTGGAATTTGCCCTGGTGGGTGGTGGTTTCAGGTTGGGCCTCGGTCGACCTTGCAGGGTTGTTGTTTGCAGTGCGGTCCCCGGCGTTCGGTCTCCGCATGCGGTCTGCTGACTGTCGGGTAGCTTCGGCGGCCGTGGCTTCGGAGATGGCTTCGGCGAGAGCGATGTTGCCCTTAGCCATCAACCGACTTTGGAGAACGGGTTCCCAAAGGCCGAGCACGATTCGGTCCCGAAGGGCCTCTTTCATGTTGGAGAACTCGCATAGTCCTCCCAGGCGGCGTAGCTCTGCAACGAAATCACTGAGACTCTTGCCCGACCGCTGGTCCCGCCGATAAAATTCGTGCCGTCGGATGAGGATGGGCACGGCTGGAGCGTAGTGGTTCCGGAGCAATGGTTCGAGGTCCTTCCAATCCATCGCGGTAACGTCAGCGGGCTTGGCTAGCGCTTTTGCCATCTTAAACACTGCAGGCCCGCAGTGTGTTAGGAAGATGGCTCGTTTCTTCGGTCCTTTGGCATCCTTCAGATCGTTGCATTCGAGGAACATGTGGAATCTGTCCGTGTAAGATTCCCAGTCCTCGGTAGCGGGGTTGAAGGGGGTTGGTGGCGCGATGCTGGCCATCTCGTCGGTTGGCTAGCTTCCATCGGACACGTGCTTCGGTTCAGGAAAGGGATCCCATCCTTGTCGCCAGTGTTAAGTCCGCGTGGAAGGAAGCCAGGAGTCGGTGACTTAGTATCAAGCTCTTTTATTTAGTCAGGAACCGAACTGAGACTAAGGGAAAACTTCGCGGCTTTTTATTTCCAAGCCGTGGTGGCCGCAGCCAATGGCACCACTTTGAATCTCCCGCGATTCGAATTGACCAATCGCGGGAGATTCTCAGCGAGCCAATCGGCGCGGCTCGCCTAGCCAATCAGAGCGCCCCGCGCTTTGGCCAATCAAAGCGCGGGGATCTCAAGAATTCAAATGAGGGGACAGAACACAACCTAAAACTAAGGAGAAACTTCCTAACAGTGAGAACAATTAACCAGTGGAACTGCCTGTCTCCAGAAGTTCTGGGTGCTCAATCACTGGAAATTTTTCAGAAAAGACTGGACAGCCATTTCTCTGAAATGGTATAGGTCCCTCAAGGTCCGTCTAAGTGTTTTTCTGTTATTCTGACACTTTCCCAGGACCTCTACTCAAATTTATTTCATAATTTCACATATAAAATAGCCATTCATGTAATACAACCTCCATATTGTTCGACAGCAAGCCTAAAAGTCAAAGATCAGAAGACTGCTTTCTTTGTATGTATACAAAATATCACATACCAGGAATAGCATATTAAGCTGGACTTATGCAACCTGATGTACAAAATAAACACATGCATACCTATGCTCTGCACTAGACATTGAATGCATGTAAATCCCTGAAAAATATGTGGCAGCCCTGGGCAAAAGAAAGGCAGTAAAATCATTCTAGGTGTAAGGACAGTGTAAAATATTAACACATGATAAATAATGGAACAATTAAAAATAATAGCATAGTTTTCTCTCTCTTCCTATTTCTTTTTCTTTCTTTCATTTCTTTCTCTCCCTTCCTCTTTCTTTCTTTCCTTCTTTCTTTCCTCTTCTATTCTCTCTCTCTCTCTTTCTTTCTCTCTCTCTACACACACACACACACACACACACACACACACACACACCTGGTCTGGGATGAACTGAATAATCCCACAAGCTCCAGTCAGCAGTGGGTGGCAGGAAAAGGAAGAAAGCAGGCAGCGCGTTCTCCCTAAGACCTCCGGTGGCTGCTTGCTTTCTTGCAGGCGGAGGTGGTGGCAGGGCCATGGATCACCCCCCTACACACACTCCAGCCTCCCAAAATACTTCTGCAGATGGCAGCGGCAGCAGCAGCAGCATCCGTCCAACCTCCCAAAAACCTCCAGCGTCCACTTGCTCTCTTGTAGGCAGAGGTTGTGGTGGAGCCGTGGAGCACCCCCTACTCCAGCCTCCCAAAGCACCTCCGCAGATGGTGGCAGTGGCAGGAGCATCTGGCCGCCCTCCCAAAGACCTCTGGCAACCACTTGCTTTCTTGTGAGCAGAGGTGGGGGTGGGGCCATGGAGCACCCTCCCCACTCCAGCCCTCCCAAAGTACCTCCACGGACAGCGGCAGCAGCATCTGCTCACCCTCCCAAAGACCTCCGGCAATCGCTTGCTTTCTTGTGGGCGGCGGTGGGAGGGCAGGGCAGGTGGATGTTCCAGCTGGGGCTGCACATGCGGTGCACAATTTTCAGCAGCCCCAGCTGGGACATCCATCTGTCCTCGTGGCTGCAGTGTGGTAGGGAAAGCTGGGAAAGCACTGTGTGGGATGGAGCTGCGCTGGCTTAGCCAGCCAGCTGAGCCCAGGGATGGTAGGGAAGGCCCGGAAAAGTCTGGGGATGGTGGGGGAGGGGCTAGCACCACTTGCAGGCTTACCTGTGAGCAGGAAGGTCTGCTTTTGTGACCAAATTATTCTTACAGATTCTAGAGTTTTGAGCTGCATAGAAATGTCAGAGTCCTGAGGTTCCGGTTTTGCGTGGCTTCAGGGCAGCAGGAATTCGCGACAGCTCGCGATTCCTGCTGTGCTAGCCGCCGAGGTACCCCCGATCCAGATGGGTCAGGGGGATATGGCTGCCCTGTAGGGACAGCTGAAGAGAGAGGGGAGTCGGACAGGGGGTTGGGGGTGTCGCAGACCCCCTCCTTCTCCGGAAAAACCCCTTTTTCCCAAGGCGGTGGAGCGGCAGTCAGCAATGGCCGCCACGAAGAAGCCAGCAACCGGGTAAGATTGCGCTGGAGGAAGTAAGAAGAGTGAAAGTGCTGTCTGAGCCGGGTCAAGTAACATCTTTCAAATTGGTTGGAACTGAGCTGTTTGAATTGCTGGAGGATACATTGTATCCCTAAGAAGATCGAAAGCGGCGGAGAAGCTGTTAAAGGGAACTTTTTTTTTTTTCTTCACTCTCCCACCCCATGGAAACAGCAAATATGTTTGGACATATTGGACATTGAAAGTGAATTGTTTTGAGAGTTGAAGCTAAGGGACAAAAGGGTTTTTGGACATTGAAAAACTTAAGAAATTGGAAAACCCTTGTTGGAGGTATGGATTTCTGATTATTTAAAATTGATATTGCAAGTGGGAAGGGAGAGGAAAAAAAATTGGAGCAGAAGCTGAAAAAGGAGGAGATTGCCTAGAATCCCAAAGAAAGATATATGGTAATTGGACCTCTTTGATTAAACATTAACCCCAGAAAGAGAAAGAGAAGAAGGAAGAAAAGTATTAATTTTTGGAATTTTTTTTTGAATTATTCTTGATTAAAAATATTCGTGGTTGTTTTGGGAAAAGTTTCTTTTTTCATAATGGCATCGCTTGTGGATGAACTAAAGATTGAATATCAAAAATATAAAAAAGAAGATACTTTGGGCACTTTGTTTCAATTCTTAGAAATGGTGTTATGTACTTATGAAAAGTTGACTACGCAGCAGAAGGACTGGGACAAAGAAGAAGAGGAAGAAGAAGCCATCTTTGATGAACAATGGGTTCTTTCCGGGGAGGAGGAGAAAAAGGATAAGAAAAAGGGGATTTTAAGAATTATAAAAATAACCAAAGAAGAGAAAAATGAGCGGAAAGGTGGAGACAAGGTTAGAAAGCAAAGGAAAGGGAGGAAGAAAAGGGAGGAGGAAAGACAAAGGGGTAAAAAGGGCAAGGAGAAGAATAAGCAAGAGAGAAAGGGGGGGAGGAGAAGCCTCAATGGGGGGAAGCAAGATCTAAAGAAAAAAAGTTTATTCAGAGACAATGGGTGAATTTAATTTAGGATAAAAGAGGGATTCTGGAGGGTACATAAGATTGTGTTTTTTATATGTGTATTTAGAGTATAAAATTCATTGTGTAATTTTAGAATCTTTTAAACAGAATCCCAAGAAAAATTGTTATATGAAGTACTTTTAAGTTAGGGTAATGAGTTATAGACGTTACTCCAATTGGTGTATAGGAGAAGTATAATAAAAGAAAAAAGATGAATGGATAGTTGGAAATAGAACAGACAAAGAATATTATTGAAAATAGTAATAAGATATGAAAGGATATATAAAGGTTTTGTTATGTTTGTTTTTTTTGATGTTGTATATTGAAAAAAGGCAAAAAATTTTTTAATTAATAAGAAATAATTTGGATGAAAAGGAGAAGTTGGGATAAGATATGAAGTTAAATAGACAAAGTATTGATACTATAATTTGGAATTGTTATGTTCTATTGGTTTTCTTCTTTTATTATTTTTTCTTAGAAAAGAACTAATAAGCTGTTATGCCTGGTGCATTGTTTATATAAAATTGATAAAAATGGTTTATATATATATAAAAAAGAAAATGATAATAAGATATGGAAGGATATATAAAGTGAATATGATGTTTGAATTTGTGTCTGTGTGAAGAGTTTCAACCCGGGATCAGACAACCTTCAGAAAAGATCTTTTAGTTTTGTTTATGTTTTATTGTGTTCTCTGTAAAATTAATAAAAAATTTTTTTAAAAAAATAAAGAAATGTCAGAGTCCTGAGAATTTAAGAAACCCATTCCGCATTCCCTTTGTTGCCTATAAGTCAGTGACTTGTAATACTGAATTTTACGTTTTAACTCTCACTATTGCTTTTCAAAGGGAATAGGAAAATAGAAAACATCATACAGCTTCGATACTTCTCTTAAATACTGAGATATAGGTAGTCTTAATTTAGGACTATTCATTCATTCGCTAACCACTTGAAGTTATAGTGGTGCTGGATGAAGGAACTTATGAACCAGGCCCAAAGTTACGGCCATTGCAGTTGGCCGTATAGCCATATGATCAAATTCATGTGCTTAGCAACCTACCCATATATCTGAGGGATACTGCAAATCCCCCAGTCATTATCTCTCCCATCATCTATGCTCTTTTGGCCCCCTGCCATCCTGCACTCTGCCATCCCAGCTGGCCTTCACCATCTACTTGCTCCTGCTACTGATAGGGCATGCCCAGCCCAGCTTCTCTCCATCCCATTCCCTCCCCACCCCATTAACCTGCTTTCCAGCTCCGTTCTCCTGTGCAGGGCAACAAAAGAAGACCCAGCCAATCAGCTGGGACTCAATGGGAGGCAGAGAAGAGATGGGGGTGGGGCCAGCCAGAGGTGGTATTTGCTGGTTCTCCAAACTACTCAAAATTTCCACTACCGGTTCTCCAGAACTGGTCAGAATCTGCTGAATCCCACCTCTGCACTAAGCCACCTACCTACCCACTCAAGAGCACTTCGCACTGAGGTTCAAGGGCTGCTTTTGACACCCGCCTCTTTTTTCTTTTTTTCTTTTTTATGTAGTATAAAGCTAGGCCCAGCCTAGCCAAGCAGTGAGGCTGGGCATGTCTCATCTGTAAGCAGGAGCAAGAAGATGGCAAATGTGGACTAGGATAGTGGAACATAAGATGGCAAAGATGAATGGGACTGGGGAGCTGGGGGAGCTGTGGCTACCTAGGGCATGGCAAACATCCCAGAGCCACATAGTTTTGGGTCTGCTGGCTGGCCCTCAAGGCAGGTTGCAGGACAGCCTAAAACACAGGTAGAGAGAGTTAAAGACAATCCTTAAAGTTAAAAGAGAGTTAAAGATAAACCCTACTGAGATTCAGGGCTGAAGAGAACAAGCCTAGAATGGCTTGAATTGAAGTGGATCTTCAGCTAAAGACTGGTAAAATTCACAATGATGGCAATGGGGTCCTGGGATTGTGGTTGCTAAGAAACATAGTCATACAACATTGCACTTTATGCTTGCATCACTTAGGAACCAGAATTCTGGTCCCAGTTGTGGTCCTAAGGACTGCCGGTATCAAGTGAAGTGATGAGATTGCAATTGATCCTCAGGAAGGGTAACAGGAGTGAGAACTGATGGTGGAAAGAGAACAAACAGTAATGTCTTGGTTGTGATGGGCTGCGGAGAAGTGGTATAGATAGACCTCAATTTACAATTTGTTGTTTTGTGACCATTCGAAATTACAATGGATTCCCCTTGGGAGTAATTAGAACCTGGATTCAAAGTTCTGACAGTCACTCACCCCTTGCAATCATGTGTCTGCCTATCAGCTTCTCTCTGTTATGGCTTTGTGATATAATACAGTATATATGAGTATTGTATTTATGTATGTATGTATGTATGTATGTATGTATGTATTTATTTGTTTATTTATTTATTTATGTAGTGTATATTGGAGGTAGTGACCCTTTGAGAGCTGTATGTAGTGAAATTTCTTTTTAATGTATACTGATTAGTGTACATCCAAATGAAGTCATTCTAACTTCTAAATTCTATTCGCAGCTTCCCACAATCACATAACTGCAGCAGTTCTGTTAAAACAGCAGGTGATAGCTTGGCAGGAAGCCTTTGTCCAGATTTGACCTTAATTATGAATCTTGCCTCACTCAAGCCTTAGTTACCCTATGTGGACTTACAACAGAACATCTTGCCCTTAAAACCATTTGGAAGCTGCAGCCGGTCCACAATACAATGGTACAGACTCTTAGCGGCCTACGTTGGTGACATCTCTGTTACTTGCAAAGCACTGGCTATCCATCAGGAGGCATTTCAAGGTGCTGGTTGGGACCTATAAAGCGCTTCATTGCATATAAGGTCTGATTATCTGAGGGCAACTATTCTCCCATCATTTCTAACTGGTAAGACCGTATGGGCCTTATCTGTAAAACAGTGTCACTTGATGGGACTTTAATGACAACTCTTCTCTGTAGCAGAGCTGCTCTGTAACATAGCATCTCCCCAGAGGTTTGAATTGTTCTTCAAAAAAGGTCTCAAAGATTTAACTCTTCCCTCAGATTCTGTATTAGAGAAGTATCTCTCTTTTGTGAGCATGTTATTAACGTGCTGGGTGGATTAGTCCTTGAGTTACCACATTATTTTTTGTTTTTATTGCATTGGATATGCTTTTAATATGCATGCTTCCAGAGTCATTGCAAAATGGGCAGGTTTAGAAACTAGATTTATAAATAAGTAAAATATATTTGAAGCATTTCTTTTGAAGCAAGGTTTTTTTTTATCATTGGCTATATAAATAGTAGATTTCTTTATTCAGTGTCATTACTTTTATTTGGTAAATAGATTAATATCAAGACTCATATTTCATTCTCCCTATCAACAAAAATAAAAAGTCATACTAAATGAATTCAAGTGTGACTGAATTTCTGATTCAGTGTTATTTTTATTCATTATTTTTTTAAAAGGCTGGGTATTATATAGCAACCTCTCTCACTTTTCATTCCATACATTTTCCCTTGTTTGCATTTTTGGAGGGACATTTTCCTTCTTTTCATTATGATCGATGAGAGTCATAGAAGAAAATTATTCATCGTTTCGTTCTGTTTGTTTTTTATTAATTGCTTTCTCCATTCCCTGTTGCTCCCACCCCACCAGATGGTCAAATATATGTCTGTTTGAGCTTTTTTCATGGTATTTCTACAGAATAGAGAGGAGAATAACAGTATTTCAGGGAGGTGAGATATTTCCACTACCAATTCAAAAATGCAGATGTTTCTGTTAGATTCCGGTAGTTGCTTTTTCCATTTCTTCACTGAGACTGTTCCAAAAACATATTGGGAAAAGATTTGAAATATGAAACTGATTTTCCATTGGATTTTCCTTTCTCAAGCTACCTTCCCAAGCTAGCTTTGAACACTTATATAATATGGTTTAATAATAATAGTTTTAGCTTGGTTTTTATACTTGTTAATGTATTTATTCAGTTTTTAGTTCCGTTTTATGTCACCTAAGAGTAGAGTTGCTTGTTTGTGAGATGGATGGCTATATAAATTGGTTTAATAATTAATAATAATAAAGTCCTTGGAAAGGACTCAATAGATGGATAAAAATGCCAAATCCAGCTTGAACACTGGCTGACTGTGCCATGAACCATTATAATATCTGCAGATAATTATATCACTCCCCCCAAAAAAATCTGACCTTGATTCTTTCTTTACTTATTATTTATTTGGATCTGAATTACTCCTGGTAGCTTTCCCTTTTTTTTTTTTTTTTTTTTAAAAAGTACATTTGAAATGCTTAAGGAAGGATAAGCTACGAGGAGGAGGAGGAGAGGAATTGGCTTTTTTAATTACAACTCTTCACATTTTGTTATTTTCATCAGAAAAAAGGGAAAGACATATCTCCTATGGATAAGATAAGAATAATAACTAGCTATTTCCTATTTTATTGATTTATTTCCCCCCACCATCCTTTTAAATCATGATTCTGTTTCACCGTGCTTTTCACTGTGCTCATCTTTCTACTTATAATTTTTAATGTTATTTTAGTTATTTTTAAATCTTTGTTATTTGTTCTCAAATAGAAAGCAAGTTATTACAAAGATACTTTAAGCTTTAAGTTGCATTGGGTGTTTTATTCATATACTTGACCATCTCTCATTATCTGGGTTGATGGGTTGACTTCAGGCTAACTTAAAATAGGATTAAGTATTTCAGGATTATGCATACTTTGAGAACCTAGCTATTTTCTCAGGGAATTGCTTTGCTACATGACTTTTGTAATAAGCAAACCCAGCAATAGTGTCCTTCTTCAGTATTCTCAGTGGTATTCCTCTTTTCCCTTAATTGTTTCATTGGACTCCTTCTCGAGGCTTAACATTGTTCGACATGTTAAGTTATGCATTCAGCTCTTATTTCGTATATGAGATTGTAGCTTGAGATATGATAGCACGCACATGCCATATATTGTAGAAGTGGTATAATATTGTACTATATTTAAATAAATGGACACAGACCCTAAATGGATCAGGATAAGAAAATCACTTGGGTGAACGTATATATATATAATATATTATATATTATATTGTGTGTATGTGTGTGTGTGTGTGTGTGTTCTTAAGTTTTTGCAGGTACTTACATGTGTGGTATTCAGCTTTGTTCGGGTATTTTCCCATGTCATTATAGTTGTGCTTTTAAAGTTGTAGCAACGTTTTGGCAGAATCTCATCTGCCATCATCAGGCTTCTGTATTGTGTTCGTCTGTATTGTGTTCATCTGCTTGCTATATTTCTCTTTAAAACCATCTGATAGGACAAGATGCCTATTGTTTCTTTACTTCTGTGTCCTCTTTGTAACAGAATGAATATTACTGTAGGTTAGATTTCCTGTGGAAGAACAAGTTCAAAAAAGAACGTGAGGAGATTGAGACGATGGAGAATTTGAATCGGCTTCTTCTGGAAAATGTACTGCCTGCTCATGTGGCTGAACATTTCTTGGCAAGGAACTTGAAGAATGAGGTCAGTCCATCTCATTACCTCTCATCTTAAGTTAACTAACCAGGTCATTATCCAGAGAGCAGAAGACAAATCACAGACTGTAGAGCAGGGGTCTTCAAACTTGACGCTTTAGGCCTTGTGGACTTCAACTCCCAGAATTCCTCCTCCAGTCATGTTAGCTCAGGAATTCTGGGAGTTGAAGTCCACAAGTCTTAAACTTGCCAAGTTTGAAGACCCTTGCTGTAGAGTTTCCTGCCCTAGAAAGTAAGAAGTGGCAAAACAGCTTAACTGCAAGTCTGCTTGCTGTTTGTTAGAAGATAGGGTTGGAAAAAAAAATATGGCATTTTTTTTTCTGGTACTCAAATACTGAGTATGGTACTCTAAAGTAGTGTTTTTCAACTTCAGCAACATTAAGATATATGGACTTCAATTCCCATAATTCCCCCAGCCACATATTGCAAAGTTGCTGAGATTGAAAAACGCTGCTCTAGGACATTGTTGCCATTTGGATTTAACAAACCACTGAGACTTATATGGCCCTCTTTTATATCTGTTAATTTACAAATAACATATTGTTGGTGAGTATTGGAAATTACACAGAACAAACAGTATACATTTGGAGTCACCAGATCTTGGGCTCATTATTGCAAGGAATCCTTAAAAAACAAACCTTTGTGTTTTTTGCAAACTGTATTCCAACACAAAATTACATTTCTATTCATCACTCACATGCACTGAAAAGACAATGATCTGTAACCAGGGTGTAGAACAGGGGTCTCCAACCTTGGCTCCTGGAAGCCTGGCGGACTTCAACTCCCAGAATTCCACAGCCAGCAAAGCTGGCTGTGGAACTCTGGGAGTTGAAGTCCGCCAGGCTTCCTGGAGCCAAGGTTGGAGACCCCTGGTGTAGAATATACTTTCAAAGGCAATAAAAAGAAAAGCTTAAGTCTTACCAAATCCTCTCTTGGCTTGAAGGAATGGGGAAAGAAGCAGATCATTTGTGACTTGGCAGTTCATGCAGTCTCTTGCAAAAATCCTGAAATCATACAAAATTGTAGCCATTTTAATTGTAAAAAATATTTTAAATTACTTGGGCCAGTGATTTCCTTTCTCAGCTCTAGGAAGGAGGCAAGGGCAAACCACTTCTGAAAAACCTTGCCAAGAAAATTGCAAGGACTTGTCCAGGCAGTTTCCCAGAGTCAAAAAACCAACTCAAAGGCATAAAACCAGAGCCAGTTTGGTGTGGTGGTTAACACACCAGTCTAGAAACTAGGAGACTGTGAGTTCTAGTCCTAGCTTAGGCCCAAAGCCAAGGGGGGCTTTGAGACAGTCACTCTCCCTCAGCCACAGGAATGAAATACTGCAAACTACTCTTAAAATCTTGCCAGGAAAACTGCAGGGACCTATCCAAGCAATCATCAGAAGTAAAAATTCCCTCAATACTGTCAAACTATTTACTAAGTTTTCATTACTATTGCTATTAATCTTCCCATCCTTCCTTTCACCCATCCTCTCCCATTTATGATTGTAACTTTGTTGCGATTTTTATTGACTGTTTCCTAGTATGATTTGATTGCTTATTCTAACCTATGGCTATTATTAAGTGTTGTACCTTATGATTCTTGACTCGTGTATCTTTTATTTTATGTACACTGAGAGCACATGCACCAAGACAAATTCCTTGTGAGTCCAATCACACTTGGCCAAAAAAGAATTCTATTCTATTCTAAAAAAAATCTAATTTGAAGACATTTAAAAAATACTTAGTCCATTAGCAAGCATCCACCTGCTGACAGTTTTCCCAAAGCAAAATTCTTCCAAGATATAACACTTCAGTGTACCGTATATACTCGAGTATAAGCCGAGTTTTTCAGCACATTTTTTGTGCTGAAAAAAACCCCCTCGGTTTATACTCGAGTCAGATTCCCCTCTGAAAAAAAAATGGTGTGGAGCTCCGAAGCTGGGCAGCCGCTTCCCTGCTTCCGTGTTTCCTTTGCAACTTTTAAGCATGGGGGTAATCGGAAGCAGAAAAGTTCTTGCTTGAGGATATATTGTTTTTTCTTTTTTTTAACTGTTTTTTTTTGGGGGGGAAGAGCCACCGCCATGTGAGAATGCTCAGACACGAAATCTATCCAACCGAAAATAAGTGTGTGTGTGTGTGTGGGGGGATTTTAACAGAGGGAAGATGTAGGGAGAAGGCAAAAGCGACAGAAGATCCTTCAGGAGAAACTGAGGGGGAGACTCACCCTTGGTCCAGATGAGCCCCCTTCCCCTTTCTCTAGGCTGAGAAAACAACGCGAGCCGAGGTTGCTTCGGCTCCACTCAGCTTCATTTCCTCAGCTCCAGCTGCTTTCAGTCCACTCGGGAGGAGGAGGAGGAGGAGGTGGTGGTGGCAGTTCGCGTTGTTTTCTGATAGTGAGATCATTTCCCAAATTAATTGATTCACTAACCCAAAAGAAGAAGATGTTGATGACAGTGGGAGGCAGGAGTCACTCTCTCCCTTGCAAGAAAAAACCAAGAGCCGTTCTTATGATATCTCTCTCTCTCTCTCCCCCCCCCCAATAAAGTCAAGCCCTTTCCAGCACGTGCACGCGATCCGCCCCCGCTGCTTTGCACCTTGCAAATGCAAAAACCCTGGGGTTTTGCATTTGCAAGGTGCAAAGGGGCGGTGGTGGATCGTGCGTGCGTGCTGGAAAGGGCTTGACTTTATTGGGGGGGGGGAGAGAGAGAGATATCATAAGAACGGCTCTTGGTTTTTTCTTGCAAGGGAGAGAGTGACTCCTGCCTATCACTGTCATCATCATCATCTTTTGGGTTAGTGAATCAATTAAACCTTTCATGATAGTGAGATCGTTTCCCAAATTTCCCTTAAATCAGGGAAGAAATCAGAAACAAACCTTTGGGCTGAGAATAAGCCTTTTCCTATGATGCCATTTTTGTTCACTGCAGTGTGAAAAGTGTGAAAAAACACACTTCTTTTTCTTCATCTTCTTGTTCCCTATTTACTGGTCTCTTTCAAAGAGGAAATTGTGAACATCAAACTTATTCTCAACTGTCCTAGTGAAAGTTTTTATTGGTATCTATTTTTATTTTTGAAATTTACCAGTAGCTGCTGCATTTCCCACCCTCAGCTTATACTCGAGTCAATAAGTTTTTCCCAGTTTTTTGTGGTTAAATTAGGTGCCTCGGCTTATATTCGGGTCGACTTATACTCGAGTATATACGGTAATTTCTTTTTTGCTTTAGTATTTTCTAAAATGATAAAATCTTTGTTTTCCCCTCTGAAATTTAAAATATTACCAACATTGTTGTTATACTGGGAATTATTTCTATAACTTATGAGGATTACCTGCTTTGCATAGGAAGTAATTCCCTCCCAGCTACCTGTTTCCATTTCCATCTGAAACCTAGGTATTACAACAATCAACAGTCAGTTTTCTGTTCCCTGATCGTTTTATTTATATAGTTTCCAGCGATCCAGTATTTGTTTAATAAAAGACTTTTCAAGTCTTCAAAAGGGACAATTGTCACAGCATGTAAACAAAAGCGAAGTTCCCTTCCTGGAAGGATTAAAGTAGCTCCAGGCTTTAGAAGCCAGACTCAGCTGTTTCAGAGGCAGTTTTCTCTGCATTCTTTTGAGTGCGTGATTGCTTGATTTTTCTAGCAGCTCTGTAACAAGTTTTCTCTTGCATATACACTTGAGCACCAAACACTAGGAAAAGTCTTCAAAGCAATTCCTTGGAGCTTTCCAAAGAACAGGGATGGATTAACTCTTTAGGGTGAGATGTCATTGATTGGTAGCTTATCCTATCTTAGTAATTGGTCTAGGCCAGACATAGAATAGACCGCCATCCAATTAACACCTTTACTAATAACACTAAAGTACCAGACGTTGATTTACGTGTAGGTACATCTGTAGCAAAACTTGCATCGGCATATGCAGTTAAACTTAGTTCATCCTTAGGCTCCAAATATAATGCATAATGCATCATTTGTTTAAGATATCTCAACACATGCTTAGCAGTTTGCCAGTGCCTTTCAGTAGACTCAGTATTAAACCTAGCTAATTGGTTGATACTATATGCTATGTCTGGCCTAGACCAATTTCTAAGATAGGATAAGCTACCAATCAATGACTGATAAATGACTTTATCAAAAACAGGACTTTGCACAACACTGTGGCTAAACTCCTGACTTATTGGTGTTTTAGCTGGCTTACAAAGTTCCATTTTAAAGTTCTTCAGTAACTGGTTAATTTTATCTGCCTGTGAGATTTTGTAGACTCCCCTAGTTTTATCTATTTTTAAACTAAGATACTGTTTAATCTCATCTAAAACATTTTTTAAATTTCTTCTCTAACAGTGAAATAATCTCAGTAGCTTCTTGATCAGTCTTAGTGATTAATGCTATGTCATCAGTGAACAATAGCAGCAATGAAATTACACCATTACTTTTCTTTTTGAATAAACATGGATCAGCCATGCCAGCTACAAAACCTATCTTTGTTAATTCCTTCACTATGCACTGGTTCCATTCATTGACTGATTGCTTCAAGCCATAAAGACTCTTTTTTAATCTCCAGCAATCAGTTTTGTTATCAGTTTTTATTCCCAAAGGCTTCTTTAAATATATAGTATGTTGCAATGGTGCATGAAGATATGCTGTCTCTACATCTAAATGGTTTATTGTGTATTTATTTTTAGCTGCCCACACTAATGCTGCTCGTAATGTGGTAGCCTTCAGACTAGGTGCAAACACCTCGTCGTAGTTGTTGGCTGACTGATCAAACCCTTGTGCTACTAACCTGGCTTTATGGGTAACAGTCCCATCCACACCTTTTATAAATCCACTTACACCCTATGGCATGCTCACCTGGTGGTAACCTGACATTTTCATATACCTCCAAACTTTGTAAGGATTTCAGTTCCTTATCCATTGCTTTCTGCCAAGCAGCCTGATCCTTAGCAGGATACAGTTTCAGTTCATTATAGTTAGTAGGAACTATATTTACTTGGGATACTATACTAGCCTGATAACTATCTGGTGGTCGTGTTACACGGGTTGAACGTCTAGGCAACTCAGGGCTTACTGGTGGACTCTCCTGTTCAGTCTGCTCTTGTTCTTCTACCTCCTCCTGTGCCTATTCTTCCTCTTTAATGGCTATTGATGGTTTAACTATCTCATCATTAGGGACTACTTGGGTGTCGATAACAACTTCGTTGTTGGATTCCTGTTCTAGTTTATTCCACCCAACGTGCTCAAGAAATTTAGCACTAAATATTAGCTGTGCCTGGATCCCAAAATCTAAACGATCTATGGTTGGCCTCATAACCTACGAAAAATAATTTCCTAGCTCTATGATGCCCTTTTAATCTTACTTGTGAGGGAATATGCACCCATGCTGGAGCTCCAAATGTGTGTAGATAGCTTAAATTTGGTTTTCTGCCATGCCAACGAGTAAATGGCAATTCACCAGTTATTGTGTTCACCACATTAACACATGGTTGCTACACATTATGGCTTCACCCCATAGTGTTTCAGGCAAATCTGAATCAGATAACATAGTGAGAGCCATGGCTTGTAACGTTTGCCCTCTTCATTCTATAAACGAGTTATGTTGTGGCCTGTAAGGTGCAGAACGCTTATGCTCAATACCAGCCAATTTCAACATTGTTTGAAATCTATTATTAATAAACTCAGTCACGTTATCTGTAACTAAAGTAATTACTTTATGTCTCATTTTCCTTTCTGCAAATCTTAGCCAATTAAAGAAATGTTGGAACGTTTCTATTTTGTTTTTCATTAGATAGCAGAAACCGTACCGTGAGTAAAGGTCCATTATACTCAAAACATAGCAGGCACCTCCCAAACTAGGTTTCTTAGGACTAATTATATCAACAAAAACAACCTCTAAAGGTTCTTTGGTCTTAAACCCATTCAGTCTGTTTCCTGGAGTAACTTTGCTTTTCTCCTGATTACAAGCATTACAGTTTAAGTACTTGCTACAAGGTTTTAATTTTACCCCCTCTGACAATTTATTAGTGTGTTTCAGCATTTTGAAATTAATGTGCCCCAGACGTCTATGCAATAAATGTATACATTCGTCATATGGCTTAACATTGTTATAAACCGAGTTAGCCATCTGCAATTGGTCTTCATGTATAACATATAAATCATTCTCTAAAGTAGCAGTAACACTTTTACCCTCTTTCTCTATTATACAGTTATCTCCCCTAAAGTTTACTACATAACCAATATTAACTAAAGCCCTTACTGATAACACATTAAATTTCAGTTTAGGTACATATAACATAGATAAATGCTCACTTACATATGAACAATATGCAGTACCTTCGCCAGATGTTTTCATCTTCCATCCATTTGCCAATGATACATGTTGCTTACTCGTAGACATCTTTACAAACCTCTCTCTATTTCTAGTAATGCACTGCGATGCTCCACTATCAACTACCCACAAATCGTGGTTTACAGTTGAATTTCTAGACATAGCTAAATTAATATTCTTCTTAGACTTCTGGTGATTACCAGTATTCTGTTGTTTTCTCTTCTTACAGAATCTAGCTATATGTCCCCTAGCCCCACAAGAATAACATTTCCTAACAGTATAGGCAATTGAAAACAAATCCTCTTCTTGTGGTTGTTTCTCTCTCAGTTGGTCTCTATCCTGCCTTCGTCTTGCCTCTTCTAACAATCGTTTGGTTATGTCAGTCAATGTCAGTTCATTTCTGGTCAGGACTTCCAGTGAAGATATGTAATCATCATAACTTTCATCCAGTGAGGAAAGAATGATGTAAACCTGATGTAGCTCTGAAAAAATCAGTTTCTTCTCATGTAGCTCTTGAAAAGTTCTTTTCTTGAAGTTCAAATGAGCTAACATATCTCCACCTTTCAGCAGACGTGCTCTAAACAGTTTATGTGTAAGATGTATGTGTGCATCTACACTGTCATGAACATAAATCCTCTTCAAATTCTCCAATACCTAGCAGCAGACTCTTCTCCACGAATATGGACTAGCTACTGGTCACTCAGTGTTAGTCCAATTATACAAAGAGCTCATTCGTTGTTCCATTTAAAGTCAGCTAACTTTTTGGCATCGTCCTCATTATTTGGATCCCAAGCATTTACATCCGGTGGATCCAGAACTGCAGCCATAACCCTTACCTACGCAGAAGTGGACTGCACTTCATAGACCAGGAAACATAGTTTGTTCCATCCAACCGAGTTATCAGTGATAGACTTGTGGACGGGTCTTGTGCCATCTTTGCCAGGACAATAACCCACAATTAAACAATAAATAGTTGTCTGTATTCGGTACTGCATATTCACACTAACTCTCAGTTATCTGACTCTGGTATGAACTGGGCCCATAACCAGTGTTGAGGTATTCCCCATTAGGAGAATGGGTGCATTCAGGGAAACATAGTGAGAGTGGTGAGGAATAACACACAACCAGCATACAGATACGCTGAATAATAAAATGTAGGTTTTACTTCCTGTAAACGGGTAAACAAAGTCCAACAAACAGTCCAAATCATATACGATTAAAGCAGTTAGTATTCAATACAATCAGTCCAGGGATAATCCAAAAACGAAGTCCAGTATCATAAACAAAGTTCAGTAAACGGAGTTTGCTAACAGTTTGCAAGATTCACAGCAATTCCAGCAAAATGATGATCAGGCAAAAGGCAATAGGGGAATGTAAGAAGAGAGCAAACCAGATTTCTGGCTCCATCTTATGATCATTGGAGGAATCTCAGCCAATCACAATTACAGCACTCTCTTAAAGATACAACAGTATTAAATAACTATCCTGGTTTATATATTGCCAACCCAACTGTTAGGTGACTATCATTCCTAACACATATTTCTATGATTTATAACTAAAATTTCATCACTCCAAGTGATCATTTGCTGCTTAGAAAGACCTCTATCAAGCATGCTAATGTAATATCACCATATGTTTACTGAGTTGGAAGGACTTCCAAATGCTAATGTAATATCACCATATGTTTACCGAGTTGGAAGGACTTCCAAATTCTGAATTAAGGCTCAGCCTCATGATATAATATCTTATTGATCTGTTGCAGCCTGCACAACAATAACAGACAACCAGCAATTTACTTGCACTAGGCCTTATCACTGGAAAATTATGCATATGCACACAGAAAATCCTAAAATGCATTGATTCCCCACCCCCCCACTATAATGCATATGGAAGCACAGCTGTGTGGGAACTGTATATGTAAATAGTTTTGGACTGGGGTTTCTTTTCAGCATTCTGTGCTGGAAATGCTGAACAATGCTTTGATGATAAATAATGTTGACTTCCTTTGGCAAGAATCTTTTTCATACATTTCCAATCTAATTAAAAAGATGAAAGAAAGCAGTGTCCTATTTCATTCTTCCAAATAATATAACTTCTCCAATCTCCAATTAAGATAGCAGGATTATGCACCATTGGTATATCTTGCATATCACAACCTTACATGAATTATGCCTATTAATTATTAAGACCTTTTAAAAGAGATTAGTCAACTCATGGTGGCAAATATACCTAACATTCCTGCTTCCTATTTTCTCCAACAACAACAATGCAGTGAGAGAGCTGATAGAGAGTGACTGACCTAAAATCTCCCAGCCAGCTTTCATGCCTAAGACAGAATTAGAAGTCAGAGCCTTCTGGTTTCTAGGCCTTTCCTTTCACCACTACATCAAATTGGGTAGTTGAGATGTGTATCACAGAAACGCTAAAAGGTCTATCAAATACTTTTGGTGATGACCAGCATAGTTTGTTGTAGTTAAGGATACTTGGCATACAGATGAATTTTAATTTAATAGTTTAATCAAATTAATAAATGGTTTTTATTTAATAAATGGTTTCTAATGAAACTAAAGCAAGAAGCAATGCAAAGTTGATTTAAGCTTATCTTTGTATAATTTTATAAAAATCATTAGCACTTTTGCCTTTTTTTTTCTTTATTATTATTTGATGTATGGCTTCTGCTGAGAACATGGATAACGTTGTCTCTTATTCGTCTCTCAACAACAGGATTTATACCACCAGTCGTATGATTGCGTCTGTGTCATGTTTGCCTCCATTCCAGATTTCAAAGAATTTTATACAGAATCTGATGTTAACAAAGAAGGTTTAGAATGTCTCAGGCTTCTAAATGAGATCATTGCTGACTTTGATGATGTAAGTGTATTGTTCCTTCAATTAAAATATGAGTGAGAACTTATGCTGAAACAAAGACATTTTAGCCAAGACAGGAATGCCTTTAACCCCATTAAGTCAATTAATTCTGTTCAAGAAATATATATTTTGAAACCCTACATCTGCTCAACCTTTCAGCAGAGAAGATTGTTGGCTTGGAATTTTCAGAATAATAGAGTTGGAAGGGACCTTGGAGATCTTCTAGCCCAACCCCAAGGGGCTCAAACAGAAAACCAGGCAAATGGTTGTTCAATCTGAGCAGTGTTGGCCATAATCCATAACTGTGCCTAACTTTAGACTTCAATTCAATGGAGAGAGTGCTGTGAAAACCACAGTTCCTGGGGGACAAAAATTAAAGAGGAATAAAGTTGTCTGTAACCAAAAAGAGCTGTTACCTAATTGTGTGAAGGATAGATTCTTTTCCCTATACGTTACATATTTTGTTCGGAAGCGTACAAAAAAAAGAGAAAGCCAGTTTCCAAGTCACCTGGGCATGTGACCAAGCCTGCTTTAAAAAAGTCCTGTGAGGTACAGAGGAATCATCTCTGCTTCATTACAGTTTCTTCATGCAAGGAAGTTTCCTTGGTCTGTATAAATGATATCTTCCAATTCTCTCCTTTGGCCAAAACATAATCTACTATGTTCTGGACCTTATGGCATATTCTCTTTTAAAAACAAGCTTTGGTTTGTTTGTTTTCTTAATTAAAATGTTTTAGGTGTAGAAAACCATCGAAGGGACTAATCTGGGAAGGTACAGTCTATGAGAATGGGCAGAACAGTTATTAATTTAGCTGTTATTGAAGACAGTGAACATTAGTCATGTCAACAGCCAGCAGAACTTTGAAGTTGGGAAAAAAGTCATTGAGCTATCTCTCACTGCTTTAGCAACTGCAGAGTAATTGCCAAACTATTTTGATTAACACGTAGACATTATAATTATGTGATTTGCTGTGAAACTGTTCCTGAATTCAAATTTTGTTCTTTAAACAGTTTTACATTTTTTTCTTCTGTGATTGTTTGGATTTGACCATTATTTTCCCATTATTATGATGGCAGGTTAGCTTTTATGGTCAGCGTATAAAACTATTTAAAGTAATATGTTTAGGAAACACAGCATACGGAAAACAGTTTGTTGTGTTTAAATTTTTGTGAGCATATGGAAACAAGAGAAAATACTGTTTGAAGTAATACTTTGATGTGCATATTTTTCAGAGCTACATTAAATAGTCTTTCTATATTTAAGTTCAGCAAACCAAGAGGCAGTGTAATGTAGTAGTTAAAATTTGGGAGTTGTATTGGGGACACAATGGTTCAACTTGTCATTCAGTTGATTAGGCTCAGTCATTCTGTCACAGCCCACTCTATTTTATAATTTTTTTTTATATATGGAATAAAATGAGCAGAGAAGAAATTTCCATATATGCTGCCATGATAACAGCAGAGAAAAGATGAAATAGAAATGGAAACCTAAGCATGAGTTACAATGGGTATTAAATCTCAGGCTCAGTAAACCAAACCCCGCTTCTTATAAAAAGTTTTGGTTGACAGACTCACAAGCTTAGTTCCAAAAGATGAAGAACAACCTCAGCAGATATTCCTTTGGATGTATAACATCCAGTCTGCACTCGGGGCTATGGACTGGTACAACTAAGTTGTTTCCTTCAACACAGTCAGCTCATCCAGTCAGTTGACCTGAGATAAAGATATTGGAATATGGAGACACGTCGGGGAAGGCTTACTTCATCTCACTTGCATGTGCATTGTGCCATAACATCTGGTTTCTATATTATTTATGACATGAGCAGATATGTTTAAAGAGATTACTACTGTTCTATGTAGACTACCCTTAAAAAATGGGGATAGTTCTTCCGGACTTGGGCTCCTTGGGCTTTAAGAACTATCTAGTGACAAATATAATATCTAGTATCTAGACAAGTATCTAGTGACATGTGTTAACAAGCTAGTACGTGATTGTTTTGTAATCAGACTTCTGTTTCTCCACAGCTGTTATCTAAGCCCAAGTTTAGTGGAGTTGAAAAAATCAAGACAATTGGAAGCACATATATGGCCGCCACAGGACTAAGTGCAATGCCCAGTCAAGAACACAGTCCGGTATACATCAATATTATATACACATTGAAGAGATCAAAAAGACAGAGTTTGGGATATGCTGCAGAAATGTAGTCATCCTGATCCTAATGAAGTTCCTCTGAATAATGCTCCAAGCTTATTTGGAGTATTAAGAGGTGTATTTTCAATCGTTTCAGATTGAAAAATAAATCTGAAAAAGTCCCACTGTAAACTCAGAGTAATTTGTGTGCTCCGTGCAGCTCTTGAATTAAGGTCACAGCATGGAACTGTCATCTTGGCAAATGTAGTAAAAAGCCTCTATTCACCAAGAATGAAAGGGTGTGTTAGAATCAGAGAAAGTGTGTCAAATTTTTCTTTCCCAACAGAGCGGCTCCATCTGAAGCCCAACAACAAGCAGCATTTGTGGGGAGAATCAGTATAAAGAAAATGTCAGTTGCTTCCCAGCTGTTAAGTTCCTTCTCTGCAACTCTCTACTTCTACATTTACAATTATGGGGTTAAATGCAAAAATGGATCCATATTGTGCTACATGATTCACCCTTTCCTTCAAATAGACATCCGCCTCCAATATTTATTGTTTGACTAGTTGTAGAATTATTGTTGTCATATATGAAATACAAAACAAAATGTTGACACCTAAAATGCTCCTCCCAAAACATCAATTTGCCAGTTTATTGGAAAGATTACTGTCATTGTCAGTACAATAAATAGAGTATGCTTCTGAGAGACTTCAAAACATCAAGTTGAAAATATTTATAATATCTGACATTTCACTATCTATATTTAATTTGAAATTGTACAAATCAAGTTTTATTTCTCTTTCCCCTCTACCTTTCCAATGAAATTCAGAGGGATTTCAATTTTTATTTCTTTTGCAAGTAGGATACATTAACTTTGCTGTGTCTTCAAAACACACAGAAATAGTCCAATCTTACTTTGCTATTTTATCACTGCAGTTCATAAAATGGACCCACGCCCTGGTATGCATTCAAGATGAGCCATAGTCCAAAAGGCAGCTGGACTCTTCTCAGTAAAACAGATACAGGAACCCAAGGGCTTGTTTCCTTCATTTTAATTTGCATTTTGCAGTAGAGGGCAAATTCTAATATTTCACAGCTTAGGCCCCAAACTGAGAGTCCCATTGTGTTAGCCTTAATAACAAGCACTAACCTCTTTAATGTACATTCTCCCTGTGCTACTTCATGCAGCAGACCACTGACAGAGAGTGGAATGATGAGTGTTGAGATCAGTAAGTGGCAAATGTTTATGCAAGGAAATTGGAAAAGGTCTTACCTATTGGAAACTGGCAGATGGTCTTGTAACAGGAATTCAGAAATATCTGGATACAACCTTGGGAAATTTCTTATTTGCAGGAAGAAAGTAGTTTGTTCAGGATTTGAAGAATACTAGATTTATCCCTAACCTCATGCACGTTGATATTCCATAGGTTGCAGCAAACATAACCACAAATAGTTTTGTGTTTTCTCAAATACTGCAATAAATAACGCACAGTTTAATTTTTGCACATTTTCTAAGAATTCCCTCTATATTAATTATTGATATATATATATTAATGAATGTTCAAGTAGCCCTAAAATTGAAGCATTTTTTCCCGGAATGTTTTCATATGGATATATTTGTGGCATGTTTTGATGATTGTACTTGCCTTACTGTAGTCTGTGTTTGCATTCAGGAACCTGACCGACAATATATGCATATTGGGACTATGGTAGAGTTTGCATTTGCCCTTGGAGCAAAACTGGATGTAATAAACAAGCATTCATTTAATGATTTCAAACTTCGAGTAGGTAAGTGAAGAAAGAGTATTACATGTTGTCTCACAGCAGCAACTTCTTTTTTTAAAAAAATTTTATTCTAGAAAAAAACATTTGTTTGACATACATTTAAAACAGACAAATCAATATATGTATGTATTTATGTGTGGCATTCAGCTTTGTTTGGATATTTTCCCAGGTCATTGTAGTTGTGCTTTTACAGAAGAAGCCTGATGATGGCAGATGAGATTCTGCCGAAACGTTGCTACAACTTTATTGCAGTTGTGCTTTTAAAGTTGTAGCAACATTTCAGCAGAATCTCATCTGCAATCATCAGGCTTCTGTATAGTGTTCATATACATATACATATATACATTTTACAGCGTATATTGAGCAATGGTTAAATTTATTTATTTTTATCTTTATCATTGACGTGATCTGCCTTGTTACAATAACTCCTTCGTTCTTTTAATGTTTGAATTTCTCTATATAGTTTATAATTAAATGCGCGTCTTCTGTCATTTCCATAACTTATCTAAATATCAAATATTACCTTTTCTTTAACCAATCACACCAAATGTTCCATGTTTCATAATAGTCACTATCTTATTTATTTTTTAACAATTTGGTTAGGCTATCCATCTCAGCACATTCATGTATTTTTTTAATTGCCATATCCTCTGAAGGAATGAAAGACAGTTTCCAGTTTTTTGTATAGGTTATTCTGGCTGCAGTTATAATGTGCAAAATTAAATATTGATATTTTTTCTCCATGTTTAAATCTATCATACTTAGCAGAAGGGCTTCGAGTTCAAGTTTTAAATTTTGTTTTGTTATATTTAAAATTCAATTTCTAATATTCCTCCAAAACTTCTGAGCACATGGGCTGTGAAAATATGTTCCTTGTGCGTAGTTACATTTCCAACAGTTGGGTGGTAGGTTGGGGAACATCTTAGCCAGTCTCGCAGGAGGTAGGTGCCAGCGATGAACCATTTTGTGTAAGTTTTCTTT
The DNA here is from genome assembly GCA_033807585.1 of Hydrophis major. Taxonomy (NCBI): domain Eukaryota; kingdom Metazoa; phylum Chordata; class Lepidosauria; order Squamata; family Elapidae; genus Hydrophis; species Hydrophis major. Next base: position 113,792,559 of record CM066330.1, read on the forward strand.
ATACGAGACTGACATCGCTAATTTGTAATTTGTTTGCCAGATGTGTTCCCACTTATCTAATTCAATACTATGACCCAGGTTTTTAGCCCAAATTATGATAGATTCTGTGACTATTTCTTCTTTTAATTTGTAATACAAAAGATATTTATATGTTTTACTAATTGTTTTCTTTTCCTCTCCTAGCCATATTTTATCTAATTCTTGTGGGGTCATATTAAAGCCAAATCATATTAAAGCCAAATCTCTTTATCTTTTTTATAATGGGTTTGTATTTGTGCAAAGGGCCACCATGCTATCTCCTTTCCTTGAATTTGTATTTGGTTCCTATTTTTAAGCTCCCCAGTATCATATAGTAAATCTTTATATCTGACAATATTTTCATAATCCAATAGATTTGGATATGTGATTCGTTCCAGTGTAGATAGACACAGTGGAACCTTTGGGTAGTGGGTTTTTTTAATCTTTCCCCAGATATTGAACAACACATTTCTTACATGGTGCCTTTGGAAATATGAATGTTGTTTAGATTTTCCATCCCACATGAAGGCGTGCCAGCCAATTTGGAGATCAAAACCTTCTAATACTAATAACCTTCTATTTTCTAATTTAACCCAATCCTTAAACCATAGCAGCAACTTCTAATGTTTCATTCTGTATTGCAAATTCATGGGGTTTTTTTGTTTAGTTATTTCAATAACTCACATGTCTATAAAAAAGGACAAAAAGGTCCCACATTCCCAGTTGTTAAAGATAAAGGGATAAAGTCATAGCATAGCACAAAATTTTGCAAGACAATGAACAAAAAAACAAAACAAAACCCAGAAGCTTAACATGAATTCAGTCCATGGTAAGAATATGAAGCAGATTTTCTATAAGTAGAGAAGAAATATTACCATTTTCTCAAGGTTAAATTGTGATTATATGCCAGCAGGAAAAAAAAGGACTGTGAGAAGAAAGATAATCTTATATACATTTTAGGGGAAACTTTTTAAATAATGCAATAAGAATGCAGTAGGTTGCGTAAGTAAGGAAGAGAAAGAGATTTTAGGGAGATTGCATTTCCCCTGTGCTTCTTTCGCCTTTTTTAAAATTAAGAAATCTTTAGCCTTTTTAAATCTGAACATATGAATTATACCGGCCTACTTTATTTTATTTTATTTATTTATTGTCAGAAATTCCATGGCTAATTCATATAATGAATCTAAGGGCTACAACAAACATAAAATGATCCATAAAACATAAGTAAAAATAAAAGTACCCTTTTCATTATACTTTTTTAAATTAAAAGTCAGTCCATAAATAAATAGATAAAATGTTTTCTTTTTCTAAAATATTCAGAGTTTGTGGAATCAAAAGAAAGTACATTACATTTCTGGCTGACTGAAGGTCATTCCAATATTCAGCATCCTTTGAAAAATGCTAGATGTTTTTGAATACAATGTGAAGTTAAAAGGCATCAAGTGTGTGTGTGTGTGTGTGTGTGTTTGTGTTTATGTAAATATAAAAAGTATTTAATTTAACAAATTATGCTTTTCGTATTCTCACTCAGTATTAGGTTATTCTATTAGGTTTGCAGATTACAATCATCTTAGTTTACAGCATCCCCTAGTGTCAAAACCTTGGCAATGAATCGTATTTTGTCCTCATGTACAATATTTTCTTCACCCTTTACATCCATGAGTTAGATGTAACTCATGATAACCCAGAAAAACTTTCCCAGATTTGTTTATATCCAATGGGATATCCAGTGATTTCTATTTCTTTTCCTGAATACTATGTATCCTATTCAAAGACAGGAATGGGTCAAGCCAATAGCTGAATATTACATTTCAAAAGTAAAGAAGGTGAAACCATTTTCCACCTCTTTTTCCTAGGATCCTCTGGGAAAGTATTGATATAAGCTGCATCAAATGTATCTTCATTGTATTCTAATAAGTGCCACTGAATAGAAAGTTATTGTATTCAGTTCATCTCCTTGCCCAATAGCATTATTTTATTTATAATTTTGCTTTTAAGAAAAGTACATGCAACTTAAAAACCATAGTTTTATAACCAAAAATTGCCACTAAATGCTAATAAAAATTGCCATAAAATGCTAAAAGTGGTATTGATATAATGTGGATTATGGTGCTTATTTCTTATGACTAACACATCTATCCTAGCTAACATAGTGCACACGGTTTAGACCTGAAAAGGCGTAATAAGTATCCCAGTACCTGCTTGGCTTACTCTTCCCAGGCCTTGAAGTTATTTTGAGTCTGACTGAATGACATTCAACTAAAACATTTACTCATCTAGAATCTAAGTCTGCTTAAGAACATAGAACCAAACTCTATTATAAAACTAATGAAGTTTATGTCCCTAAATTTAGATTTCCAGTCAGCAATGTTCCATGATATATGAGAAGTGGCAATGTCAATGAAATTACAAGATATTTTGCAGTTTACTCTGATCCCTGTCACTTCAGGTCCTTCATCTAACTGTTTTGAGATAGGTTTCTAAAAATTCTCGACCAGATATTAGGACTCATCCAGTATCTGTGCTATATATGTTAGGATCTTTCCAGGTAGAACTTTTTCCAGTGTAAGGGTATTGTTCATGTAGTTTTTAGTTTGAAAAACCCCTAAATACTTAATCTTTGATTATCATACTGTCATATTCTTATATTGTCCCAAATGAAGCATTCAACTAGAGCACAGACATTCTAATTAACTATTGGTTAAAATTAATATTTAGCTGATAGGATTTGGCCCTCCTAATTTTGATAAACTCTTGATAGCCCTGGATGAAGGTTATGGATTGTGAGCCATTGCAATATATGTAGATATTTTCCTTAATTGCTGGTGGCTTTGGTCTGTAAATAAGAATAGTCGGTCTCTGGCATAGGAACACACTGTTATGGAAGCAATATTAAAGTTGAGTCAGGGAACCAGCTGAATATAGTCTTAAATCAGCTTGTTATTTGAAGGAGATACTTACTGAATGTAGGTCTACAGCCCTTTCATGCTACTGTGTTTTGATACCATATTTGCATCAGAGCACAGATTCAAGGAAATTTCCATCTGCTAATAGAATCTATCCCAATATAGTTGGGATCAATTGTGCTGTGCTGTGATTTACTCATGGCAGTTGATCCCACTCCTTAATAAAGCTTTTCCTGAGAGAACCAGTTTGGTGTAGTGGTTAAGGTACTAGGCTAGTAAGCGAGCGACTGTGAGTTCTAGCCCCATCTCAGGCATGAAAACCAGCTAGATGTCTTTGGACCAGTCACTCCCTCTCAACCAAATTCATTTCACAGGGTTGTTGTGGGAAAAAATAAAAAGCAGGAATATTAGGTGTATTTGTGGCCTTGATTTGGGGAAACTAGAAAGAGAATATAATATTAGGTAGGCTACTACCTTGTTATTTATCAAAATAATAAAGGTCGGAAATAAAAAAATAAAAGCCTTTTTCTGGGTGACATATTAATTTAATTACTGTTTGCAGAGTTCACCTAAAATTAACAGCTAAGTAATTTCTCCTTGCCAGCAGTCTATTATTTGACTGTAACATAACACTTTAAATTATGAATATCACTTGGCTTGGGACCCATTTTTTTCAGTGGCTTTATGTTTCTTTTTTTTAACTTGAGCAACTATTGCGTTTAGTTATCTATTACATTAATCAATGTCTGCGATAAAGACGAACAAATAGACATGTAAGAAAGATATATTGTCGCCAGCAAAATTTTCCTTTGTGCAGTCGTCCTTCAGCAGCTTGCTATTTTTCTCCAAGGGGATGTGAGGGCAACAATAGCTGAATGCAAAGCAATTGGCATAGATGCACTATATTGGTGACACTCCCTTTCTCTTTCTCATTTGCTTCTTAAGTTCAGAAATACCTTCTCCATGCTTTTTATCTTAGGGAGGGAGGTAGGTCTGAATTTACGGATATGGATCACACGCTATCAATGATTATATAAGCCGAGTCCTATTGAGAGAGTCAGGTTATTTTAGTTTGATAGAAAAGTACCCCAATGTTTTTGACAACTTGCTGAGCAAAATAGTCAAGTTGAATTATTTCGAGTTACATCTTTGTATTTGTCTTGATTTATTAAGAAAGAAACTAAGGAAACGTTTCTAACTAGAAAGCAAAATATTAATTGCTTTTTTGTGGCTTTTATATTGGGTTTTTATCTTTGTAAGCTGCCTAAGAGTAAGTTGGGTGGCTGTATTTTTTTTAAATAAATAAATAACAATAGAGGGCAAAATAAATTAAAATTTCTTTTTACAGGTATCAATCATGGGCCTGTAATTGCTGGAGTCATTGGAGCTCAGAAACCACAATATGACATCTGGGGCAACACCGTGAATGTGGCCAGCAGGATGGATAGTACTGGCATTTTAGATAAAATACAGGTTATTTTTTTATTCTTGCTAATAGCCAACAAAACTTAAGTAGAATCTGATTCTCTATATTGTTAACTATTTGGAAGAGGTAGCATTTCAAAAGTTAATTTAAAAGGAGAAAAATAGCAACAGTTTCCAAAAAAGTTTTGTGCACACGTTCCACATGTTCTGTCTTCATTTCTGATCATCCTTTTCTCTCTTCATCCTTCCTATCTTCAAGAAGAAACCCAACTAAAGTATACCACTAGTCTCATTGGAGTTGTTAACTTCAGATTTGCTTTAATTTTTTTTAAAGTTAATACAATAAAAAACTTTTATCCACCACAGAATATTAGCACTATCCTAGATGATTCTGCAGTAAATTCTGAGTTCTACTTAGAAACCATCCACCAAATTTATTGATGTTCTAGGTTTAGCCAAGTGAAATCCCATTGATTTCATTGGATTTCTAAATATTACTAATTGCTAATATGTCCCAATATATATTTTTTCATGTACTTGTCTGTTAAGATAATCAGGAAAGACTCTGAATGAGATTCTCATCTTTAAAGATGGCAAAGTTATACTGAAAACCTTCCCCATAATTATATTTGTTGATCTATACTCACAGCAAATAGTTCAGGGCATAGAAGAAAAAGATTTCTAGGCTTTCTTAAAAATGTCTGAATGTGTTTATTTAAATAATTTTTGCAGGTCACAGAAGAAACCAGTAACATCCTACAAACTTTGGGCTATATTTGCACCTGCCGAGGTATCATTAACGTCAAAGGAAAAGGAGAGCTTCAGACCTACTTTGTACATACTGAAACGACTAAGTCCCTTTCCCAAGGGAATGTGGCATCATGAACGATATCAAGGGTAGACATCTCATATTTTTAGAGACAAAGCACCCCACACTTTTTTCTTAAATCTCCTCTAGCCCACACCATGAACAACATGTGTGTACTTTTCTAGTGTATAGAAATGTTGCTGTAGTAGTGTCTACAGTCTCGTCCCATCATTTACCATCAAGAGACCTCGGTAGTTGCCAGATTCCAGAAATGGCCAAAGTGAGTGCTGTGCACTGAGATAATGATGGCTTGATTTGTATTCTTGACTCTTCAGTGGTAAAGAATCGAGGGAAATAACCTGAGTTGGAAAAATTAATGGCCTGATACAGAAAGGAGGCTATGAAGACGATAATTGAAAATTTTTTACAGAAAAGCACTTTATGGCAATAAAATTAGAGCTGCATGAAACATCATGAAAATATATGGTAGCTCCATATAACATCCTCTAGTCCTGAATTATATAATTCTGAATATCTAATTCTATCCCTTCATCATTACAAGTAGGGTGTGTTCACTAGTTGTGTCTCACAGCCAACAACATAAATAGAACTTCAGGCTTGATAGTTTCCCCAGAGAAATTCATAGATAAGCAGGACCAGTTTTGTATAAAATGTGTTAAAATGTTTTGATGCCCTTGTCTTTTGTAATATAAATTCATTAAAGGTTTCTATGTACTTTATTTGCAATTGTGAGTTTTTTACACCTGTAACATGTCATCAGTGAACTTTCTGGCACAAAGGCAAAAACAAAAACCCAAACTCTTCTGCCCAAAGTTTATGATTTAAATATCTTCAAAGTCAAATGTGATAAGGCCATTGGAAGCAAGGATAAATATTAGCAAAGTAATAATTCATATTTTATTGTATTTTATAGCTGTTTTGTATGTATGAATTCTCCTTAATGCAGGGGTGTCAATCTGGTGGCCTGCAGGCCGGATGTGTCACACGCAGGCCATGCCCATCCAAGCTCCACGAAGGCAAAAACGTTGCGATATGTCACGTGACATCTATGTGACATGGCGAGTTTGACACCAGTGCCTTAGTGCTACTTAACACAATGTTGCCATTAAAAGTATGAAAAAACTTCTCCCTAACTTTGTTGTGGATATAGAAAATAGAGCAATTACTGTAACAGTTTACCTACTCATCACTAATATCCCGCTAGTGATCATAAAAAGAAAAAGCTGAACCTGCAAAGAAGTCTGAATTAATGCCAAGTTTATAATAGCTTATTTATCCTAGATAGGCAAATGCTGAAAGTATTATTTATGCAAAATTATTGCTATAAAGATCTAAAAAGAATCGGAGAACATGGAAGACGATGCACCACAATAATTTATTATACTATATAGTATACTATAATATATAAACAAAAGATACCATTCAATTCCTGGTAAAAATTTAATCATAAGGAAAGTGAAATGATAAAAAGTATCATCATGTAAAATACAGAAGTTATGGCCTTGTTTCAGATAGCAGGACACAAATATATAATGGTAATATTTACTATGTGGTGTCATTGTACATAGCTCATCATTTTGGGTTTGCCTAAAGGAAGCTGCAGACACTGTTCTTTAGTGATAAACATCAGTTTGCTTTCTCAGAAGGCTGCTCAATATTGTACAACATTTACAAAACCCACTGTAAAAAAAAAGTCAGCTTTAAATGCTGAATAACTTAATGCGGGGTAAGGAAGTCTATTTACCATATTGCCATAATTTAATCTGCTCTTACTGTTAGATGTTGGAAGCAGAACCCTGGCAGAATAATGGTATTTCTCAATTATAAAAGCCTGTTTGGCTTGCACTTTTGTGGTTTCATCAGGCAACATTGTTACCTTTTCACTCTAATCTTTGCAGCAGTTATGTCTAAATAGTATGGTGCGTCATCTAAAATGAAAAAATATCAAATAGCGCCGTGTCCTAGAATACCAAAATATCGGGTTACATGATTCTTTCTTGTCAGTGCTTTTATAAACAGCTACTAATGAGACACATTTGATGAGGTTCCTATTAGTCTGTTTGCATGCAGGTATCAGTAACCGCTCCCCTGACATTAAATGCTTCTGAACTCTTTGTTCAAGGACCTTTTGTCTGTCTTCCAGTTGAAAAGTAACTATTTCCCCCTTTAGCTTTGATATCAACACCTCCACTTAAGATTCGGTGATATCTATATAGCGTCTCATGTTGCAAGAAACATATATCGTCATCCAGAAGACACTGTGTGATGAATTGATTCAGAATCATAGCCTCACCTCTTTATATCTGTCTACTATTCCTGTATTTGTCAGAAAAATTCCCTGCTAACACTTCACTTGTGAAATAGATTTAACATAGCAGTGAGTGAGAGCAGCCTGGGCTTTGTTTTGCCCAGCCACAGCTTTTCTCAAACTTCCAACCCCCTTATAAGTGATTTGACATCATAGTTTATTCAGATGGTCTCTTAGTAACCAAAGAACTCTGCAAACACACCGGCTGGAGCTGGGTGGGAAATTAGTAGGGAATGCAAAGCAATCTAGCTTGCCACTCAGCCAAACTCTGGCCTTCACAGGGGAATGCAAGAAGCCCAGAATGGGAAAGAACCAGAGGAAGAGGAAGAGTTGGAGGAACTGGAAGGTGTCAACAAGGCACTAATAAGGAAACACCAGCTTCCACTCTCGGCACAGTCAGCCTTCAGCTACATCCCACCTCGACGCAAGGACCCTCCTGAGCTTAGTTATTTTTACCAGGAGAGAAAGGTATGTCCAGAAATTTTGTGCGATAATTGGGAGGAGGGGTCAAAGCATCCAAGACAGGTGTTATGATGGAAACCCCTATTAAAAGGCTCTGGGAATGAAGCATCGCTCAATCTTTCAGCCCCAGATAGCAAATTGCAATGCAGGTAGTCCTCAACCTACAGCCACAGTTGAGGCCAAAATTTATGTTGCTAAGTGAGACATTTAAGTGGATTTTGCCCCACTCTACAACTTTTTCTTGTCACGATTGCTAAGTGAATTGAAGTCGTTAAGTGAATCTGGCTTCCCCACTGATTTTGCTTGTCAGGTCACAAAAGGTGATCATATGACCCTGGGACCAGGGATGGGATTCTACCAGTTCAGACCAGTTCAGGAGAACCCTTTGTCCCAATGATTAGCTGGCTCTGAACCACTTTGCTGCGATGAGCATGTGGGCCCACCTGCCCGCCCCTGCTCTTTCCTGTGCTTTATTTCCTTTGTTTAGAGCAGGGGGTCTCCAACCTTGGCCACTTTAAGACTTGTGGACTTCACACAGGCTGTAGTTGAAGATAAGCATGAGCTTTTTCTATATGCAGAGCACGTGCATGGAGCGCGCGATCACCAAACCAGTTGTTATACCAGTGGAATCCCACCCCTGCTTGGGACACCACAACCATCATAAATATGAATCGGTTGCCAAGCGTCTGAATTTTGATTGCATGACCATGGGGATGTTGCATTGATCATCTGAAAAACAATCCTAAGTCATTTTTTTTCAGTGTCATTGTAACTTTGAAGGGTCACCAAATGAATTGCTGTAAGTCAAGGACTAACTATATGCAATTTTTGAAACAAGTAGTCCATGGAACTTACAATAGCAATAGCACTTAGAGTTCTACACCGCTTTTGTCAGCTGGTGCTCCATTCAAAATCCAAGAAATACTTAAGACTCCATTAATTAGAGAAAAGATATCTTTTACCGGAAATCAGGTGATAGCATCAAAAGAATTCTGAATCTGAGAAAATGAGCACGTAAATCACATATACAAAGTGATGGCAACATTCCCACCCACAACAGTTCAAACTGTCCATGCAATAAAAAGTTGTATATAATGTCATGTGGGCATCTTCAGGTGGGGATGAGGCCTCTGTCCGTTGACCTTGACATATTTTGATAAAGAGTTGCAGCTATGCATAGCATAGGAAAAACATAAACAAGAAACTTTCCCCCCAACTTATAGTTTTTTTTTGTAAACCTTCCAGCTCACTTCCCATAACTATTTTCCCCCTCCTCTTCCCATTACTGATGACAGCCGAAAGATGCAAAGCAAAGGAAGAAAATCTTGAAGGCTGACAGCTTTATAGTGTTTTACAGCCCTCTCAAATGGTGTTACAGAGTTATATTGCCCCCAACAATTTGGGTCTTCATTTTACTCACCTTGGAAGGATGGAAGGCTGAGTCAACCTTGAGCCTGGTGAGATTTGAACTGCCAAATTGCAAGCAGCCGGCAGTCAGCAGAAATAGGCCGCAGTACTGCATTCTAACCACTGTACCACCAAGGCTCTTACTTTTACTTTGGCAATCATTCTGGATCACTTGTTTGAATAATGGTTGGTCAAGCCAGAAATAGCTGTATGCTTGTAACCTCATTTTTGAGCAGTGTCTTGTATTGTGCTATACTGAGTAGGAATATAGATTAACTTTGGAGCCAAGGGTCATATTCAGCCATATGGCATGCTGACACTGGCACAACCCTACAGCTTCTTTCTTTCTTTAGAAGCTAAGCAGTGTTCAAAGGCTTTTAATCATGTTGGAAGAGCTCAATATGTTCAATGGCTATGGTAAATTCAGTGAAGGTCACTAGTATCTGTCTCCTAGATAGGAATTATTGTTGATCCTGTGTTTTATAAAAATGTTCAGCGCTGTATTTTTTTAAAGAAAGCCTTGTTAAAAGTTCTGTCACTTATTAACAGCATTTAGAAGATACGAGTACATACACATTACTGCTCAGCAAAGAAAATTCAGTATATGGTAATACCAATGTTTATGCATATCGGAATGCTCAAGGGAACGGATTCCATCACTGTGATGTGATCCTGGTGATCCTGTTTCATCATTCTACTGATCTGACCTTTTAATTTTTAAGGCAGGAATTGTTGCCCTGTATGACTGCGTTTTCAAAAGACCAATCGGGTATGATGCAAAGCTTCATCGGTGCGACAGAGAACACGCAAAAAGCAGAGGACTTCACATTAATGATGAGGTGATCGTCAAGTCTCAGGGTGACAAAAATCACTACTCACCCTCCTTTCTGCTCACTCATGATAATGTCCGAGTTCTGGCTGCTGTCAATTACTGCATTCTACAAGCATGCAATGGAGTACTGTAGTAATTACTAGTTTAAAGCTAGGATCTTATGCAAATTTACTGAAGGCTAAGAACTCCTAGGATAGGAGTGTCAAACTGGCAGCCTGTGGGCCGGATGTGTCACATGCAGGCCACGCCCACCCCAGCTCCACAAAGGGAAAAAAACATCACGTGACAGCATATGACACCACCAGTTTGACATCCGTGTTCTAGGCTGTATCAAAGCAACATGCTTAGGGTTATATGACACAACTCTTGTCAGATTCAGCCTTCTTCAACCAGGAAGACCATTGGCTGAATCATAGATGCAGATATTCCCAGAAGTGAGCTGCACTTTCGTTGGCAAGGGGTTCGCTGATTGTGAGCACACGCACACATGCACGGCTTTGGGGCTGAAATGCAGCTTCAAACAGGCAGTTAATTGACTCAGGCAGCTCTAGTGACAGTGATGGGATTCAAAAAGTTTTACAAGTTCAGTGGGCATAGTTTGGTGGGCGCACTTGGCACACATTCACCAAATGCGCACTTTGCATAGACGCAGAGGCGTTTGCACAGGCACAGAGGCATTCCAACTCACTTCTTGCAAGCCTGCACTCTCCTGGTCGCTTCAGCAGCTGCTATGCAGCGCAAAGCAGCTGCACTTCAAAAGCAGGGAATAAAGGTGAGGATGGAAGCACAGGCAGGCGGGTGGGCCCAACAGCAGAGCGCTGGAGAGAACTGGTTAGGTCTCCGCTGCTCATCACTGCTACCAGCTCAGCAGAACCAGGCGGAACCAGTAGAATACCACCAGTGAGTATACCAGGGCGGCATGGAACTCATCTGGGCAGCCTGAGGGGGGAACAGTTAGTTATTTAGGGAAAGCATAGAACAAGGGTGGGTGGGCAGGCCTAGCCAGAGATCACAGCAAGGAGTTCGCCCGAACCTCAGCGACTATCCAGCAGCCCATCACTGGATATTCCAAGACTGGGAATTAACAAAATGCATTATAATGACTAAATTAAGCTTTAATTGGGAGTAAGCAATATTTGGAAACAGCGCTACACATTTTGAGGGTAAATATAAGTAGTATCTACTGTATATTAAATCTAAATAATAGTATTTTGCACTTAAAGTAGACTGAAGTATAAGGGATGTCTCCCCCCAAGCCATTAGTATGAGACAAAAAGAATTAAGATGTTGAGCTCATTCATTAAAATAGATAATAATTTAACAAACATTTCCCTCCACCCCTGAAATATATGGAATTGAAATTGGCAAGCTATTATGTCTTGCCACCAAGTTTCTATAAGATTTATGGAGAATAATATTGCTAATGGAATGCTAGAAATCAGCTGTGTAAATAAACCTTTTGAAGTGCTACACAAATACTCATTTCTGTCAGATGATAGTTGCATTTTGCAGAAAAAAAATTGGCAATCCTTCCTTGAGGAAGTATTTAGTAACACAAATATCGAAGTACTTGATCATATCAGACAATCTACACAGAATATGAGGCATTTTAAAGAGTTCCTGTAGGGTGGAAGAAATTATACCCCAATGGCATTTTTCTTTTGGAAAGGATTATAGGGGACTCGAGCTGTTTTTAATGGATATAGCTGAAGAGTGTAAAGCTGTGAGAGATATTTTTTACTTCTTTTCACTTCAGGAAACCAGAATGTATTTGGAAGATGTCATTTTGATTTGGATGTAGGACATCCGCCATCATTGCCAGCAGCACCATACCAAGCATCTTATCTAGTATTCTCTTTGTCTCTTGTATTTTTATAGTCGGCAATCACATCTCAAAATATTCTTACAGGAAAAGAAAAGGCCTATAGCCATCTTGTCTTCTTCTGAATATGGGCGGCATATAAACAAACCAGTGGAACAGCTAATCCGAGACTACGTGTACATTAATCACGTGAAGACAGAGTTCTACAGAAAAAATGGAATAGCCTGCTTGATAGAAAAATGAATCCAGCTTAAGAATCTACTGTTGATAGATAACTAACAGCAAGATGGTATCAAATTCCTGTAGTGTCCTGCTTGGATTTACAGTGCAAATGTAACATTACAATATCTTTCTATATATTTATTGCTGGGGTTTTAGCTAAAACCAGGTTTAGGTCCTTAAAGGCATAATGATACTTGTGTGACCTCCAGTTTATACTTGTACTTGCCTCTCCATTTTTTCTCTTGGAAAAATTGTGCAAAGATTTCACCAGAAAAGAGGCTTGACACGCTTAACACACTGAAATAGCCATGTACTAATCTGAAAACAATCACTTCTGTCATTTCTTGTTTGTTTATGATTTATAGTTTCTGTTCTTTTAATTGTATCAAAACTAAAGGACTTGGTAGCATGTATTGTTCCTTAACATGCTTTTCCTTCCAATTTCATAGCTTCGTTAATTTAATGTTTTATAAGCGTGTTTGGAATGCTTAACTAAGGAAGTCACCATTAAAGGAAAAAATATTGAGAAAAATATATATCAACCTGCTTGTACACCAAGGATGCACATGTGAGTATTTATATGAGTTGTGCATGAGGAATGAAGATCAGCTGATAGATGGGCAGCTTCATAATAATAAATTTTCAATGCTGAATACAAACATTAAAGCTTGACATTAATTTCACCTTGTGAAGTTGAATAGTTTTGATTACTGTTTGTAGTGGAATTTTTGTCAAAGCTACTAGATACTAAGACTACCCATAGTATGAGTTTATGTAAGCCACATTTAATCTGCATCTCCTATCAGCCCAGAAAGGAAGCTTCTTCACAGAACAACATATAGGAGAAGGGGGATGTGCCAATTTTAATCAGGAGAATAGAGAAGGAAAAATAAATGTAAAGTCATTGGCCCCTATAAAAATCTTTCTCGTGGTAGAATCTTCTTGTTTTTACTTAGTGGTAAGCTGCCTAGAGACATCTTTTGGTGAAATGGGCATCATATAACTTTACTAAATAACAACACTTAACAATATACAATGTATTCAACATATACACATACATACATACCAATATACATTCCATACAAATATGCATATATGCATATATTCCATACATACCTCAAACGTAAGTGCACTCAAATTATATGTTTACTGTCACATTAAGTCTGGCTCCTTTGTATACATGCACTCTCAGCCTTTAAAAACTAAACAGAAAAAAAACCTAAAACCATTAAGAACTAAATATTCCAATATTTTCCAGGACACGCTATATAGTACCAGGAGAAAATGCAACTATTTCTCAGGTTAACATGATACTAAGTCAATCACATCAGAAAAAAAAAATAAACTTGGGTGCATTTGTACTTTCTCTCCATGTAACACCGGAAGACAAAACTACATAATAGGATAAAGCACTGCATTTATTTAAATCTCAATTTCTCAAACACAAAGTGAAGATAGCCTTCATATACATTTATTTGGATTCGGCTTTATTTTCATGGAAGCTATAAAAGTTAGGAAATACTTTCTTGTGTAGGTACTCCTGCACATCATTTTTGTTGTCCAATGGGTTAAACTCAAAAAATGGGATCTGAAATGTAAAGAAATGCAGAAAACACTATTCAAATAATTCTGCAGAGATTAAAACACTAGAACAATTTTATCCTGCTTTCTTTTTTAAAATAAAGACATGAACAGGCTTATCACAAAAGGTCATTTAATCCCTTTTCATTTACTTTCCCCACCTGATAAATAAAGGCCTTGTTCCTGCCCTGTTCCAATATTCTTGACAGTCCTGTCACCCACCTATGCTTTGATGCAAGAATGGCTCCAGGCATATGGCACAACAGGAATGCAATGGCAACAGGTCCTTGGGGGACTACAACTGGGGATTTTAGTCTTGAATAATGGCTGTCTTCTAATAAAACTGAAATGCTAAGTGCTACAACAAAATCCAATTATACCCACTGGGTATATATATAAAAAAGAGTTCATCTAAGGGTTATGAACATAGTTTAAAGTGAAACATTCAATTTAAATGAAGACAATCCCAAAGGCAGTCTCAAAGTGGGAAAAAGAAAGATTCCTGTCTGAAAATTGTAAGAATTATTTTTGGTCTAGTACTGAACTAGACATTCCAGTGATTCAATTCAATATAATGGCAATAGTGTATGTACTGGTATTAAGAACTGGATAGTGAAATATTGCTTTGAGACATACACTTTTTATTTAATTTGTATACTGCCTTTATTATTTTTACAAACAGATGATGAACATATCCAACACACTTTTGCTCCTCCTATTTTCCCCACAACAATTTTGTGAGTTGAATTGGGCTGAGAGAGTGACTGTCTCAAGTCACCAGAATGGCTTTCACAGCTAAGCCAGGATTTGAACTCACACTCTCCTGCTTCCTACCTCATGCTCTTAGTTCATTCTTTAGCTATGAGACCAAGAACAAAGCAGTCTGGATCAACCCTCAGAAGTAATCATTTCTATGAACAAAGCACAAATATGGATCTCCAAATATAGTTAAATATTTGAAGAAGGGTGTTCCTATCTCTTGAAATATGTAGCAATATTATTGAATTTACCTGTACAACCACATAACCAATGAGCTTCAGGTGTCTTTGCTTAATGGATTCTTTTCCAAGAAGATTGTGACTATTAGCACAAAATCTTTTTTCATCATCAATGCAGAGAGCTATTCTGTAAAATCAAAACATTGCCAGTGCTTCAAATTCAAAATGTCAGTGCAGGCTTTTTTAAGTCAGAGCCCTTCAACAGGGTTAGATTACAACTCATTACTGACCAGCACAAACAATAATGTTGGATATACTGCAACACATCTGAAGGGAAACATGTTGGGAAAAGCTGACCATTCCTACTTTTTTTTTCTTAAGCGAATGCCATCACAATATGAACAATAGTTCATTATAGGCTAGTTTTGCCTGTTTTAGGTAAAAAAAAATTGCTTTTTTTTTAGGTAAAACCATTGTAAAACATGCCCACTGCAATGACTGCAGGATGCCACAAACAGCTGCAAATGCAGCCTGGCTGCTAAGTACCCGAAGTGTGATCACATGACTGCAGGGAGCAGGGGCATCAGAACTTTGAATCTGGTTTGTAAGTACCCACAGGGAGATCTGTTGTAACTTCAATTGGTTGCTAACTGACTGGTCTTAAGTTGAGGACTACCTGCAGTCCTCAACAGATAGTCTTCCTAGTTGATATTTCAGTTCAGTACAGTTCTGGTGTGCAACCACAATGAAGCATAACCAAGTAACTCATTCAGACAGTTTGAAGGAGGTGAGTCGGAAAGTCTCTGCGCCTGTGCAAAGTGTGCATTTGGTGCACACAAAGCACGCCCGCCAAGCCACACCCACCGAACCAGTGGTAAACTATTTTGAAACCCACCACTGATAAATATATATGACAAAAGTTGGTCAACCTCTTTCACCCTGACACACACTTGATTGTGGGTTTTCATTGGCTTATGGCTATTGTGAGAATTAAAAGTAGTTTGCTAAGCAAAGCCAATCCATGGACTTTTTGGGACCAGAATCATCTGCCATAGCAGTAAGGTGTGAACAGGGATTCCTTCCTTCTGAAGGTAGCATGATGGATTTGCATGCTGCCACCTTCTTTAGGAAACAGCTCTAGGGAACTGCGACAGTATGGAAAGGAAGGGGCAAAAATGTAGCAAAAACACTAGCTTGACTTGAACATTGAAAAATGTGTGGTGATTTCTCAGGTGTTGAATTAAAACTAAAAAGACTTGGAACTCTTGAACCACAATATTGCTGATATTCTACCAACGTTAGCACATGTATAATGCTTTGCTTCTTCTATCACAATCAGAATCAACCACATAGAAAAAAGTAGAATAAACTTTTCAAACAGAAATATAAACCAAATGCTAAAAATAATGTTTTACTTTTTCATGAGAAAATAAAACTGAAAAGTTTCTTCAGGTTGTGAACTCACTTTGGAAAACAACCAACCAACCATCCAGTTTTCCTTACCTTTCATATACCTCATCATATGCGTTGACAGGTAATACAAATCCTTCTTCGTTGAGCTTAATTTCAATATCTTGTACAGACAAACAGAAAGAAAATAACATTCCTCGCAACTATCTTTTTGCTGAATTTCATTACTTTTCATAATTGAATAAACTTATTTTTAATCAAAATGTTAATCAAACAAGGAAATGGGCAGCCTTACTATTTGTTAAATACATTTAACTTGGCTAGAAACAAACATAGCTGTGCTTGAATAAAATCTTAAGAATTCTAAGAAAATACTCAAGTTCCATGCAGTTGAGAGTGGCTTAAAAAGTAGGAGGTAGAAGGCTTCAAAGAAATTGTCTAGGGCCCTTGCAGCAATGGAAGATGTATTGTGTCACTTTTTATCCCCACCATTATGTCCCCATATCCAAACCAATTAACTGCATGGAGAGTCAATCACTCTTGCTGGAGTTCTGAAGGTATAGTTTACAGAGTTCACACTGAATGAACATGAGCTTCTAGGATTATAGTTTCCAGAACTTCAGTACTATGTATGAATATTCAATACAAATACTCTGAAGAACAAATTCCAACAATAGAGATAAGACATCATGAGGGAAATAACACCAGCGGAAACTATTGCCTAAGTCCAAAGCAAATCCCTGCAGTCACCGAAAGGCCTAGCAGAACTCACAGAGATTTCCAAAAGTTAATACAAAACTATATTTTTTAATGTGATGCAAAGGGAAAATAATCAAATATATTGCTGAAGATTAACCTCATCTCACCCATTACTCCTTGGAATATGGCCATTCAACCCACTCAATCCTGAAAAAAAACCTGCACCCATCTAAACTAAACACAGCCATTTGAAAAGTACAGACAGTTTGCTCACCTATAGTGTAGTGATATGGTGTCAGAACATTACAGACAAAATATTTTTGGCTCCCTAAGAGGTCAATCATGCCAGCCTTCACTCTGTTGAAAAGATGAAGATCAACCTTGGATTCTAATGACTCACATCTAGTGTAAAAGGACTTGACTTGGTAGTCTAGGGGGAGGCTGAGCCTCTGCAAAGACAAAAGATTAGAATTTTAATCAATTTTATGCCAAGTTGCTTCCTGCTGATTAACAAAACAAATATGAGTAAATATGAGTAAACATTAACAAGGTACATAAGGCTGGAATAATAATGACGAATAAGGCGGAGAAGACACAGCAGAGAAACCACCACATTGGAAAACCTATAACGTAATATTAACAGACTTATTTTTCTCTCCATTTACAAGACAATGTAACTTATTTTCCAGATGCAGATGTCATGCCCTGGAATGCTTCTTTGGGGTTTGTGCTATAATGGGAGCAGAAGTCTGCCCCCCCCCCGGCCCCGGTATAAATCTGTATGAACACTTTCATCCTGTATATCTTATGGCCAAAACCATATAGGACTACAGCCTAAAATGCCAGCAAAATTATTACTGCTGGTATGGAGGATTACTTACAAGCAACATTCATATATTTGGCCATTAGTAACACTTATTGGATTGAGTAAAAATGTACAGATGCTGGCATTTGCTTAACGATTAACATCAATTACCATCAAAAATATCATACCTTATAGTATGGACACTCCAGTCCAATGGTTAAAAACAGCTGAGTCAACTGAGAAAGAATCTTCGATCTTGGACTTTCAGCTAAGATGCAAACAACCAGACAGACACATCATCACACAGCAACTTAAAGTTAATTGCTCAGCTTTCATTTTTACGAATGTTTATAATGCCGCTCTAACCCCAAAAGATTCTTGAGCGGTTTATATTCCCTTAGAGTTAGAAAAAGTTAAATCATCATTCTCGTCATTAAATAAGAATTATGAGTCCTCTAATGCCAAAGAAAAGCAAACATTATTTTAAAAAATGTTTTAAGGGGAGGGGGCACTCATAACAACTATGGAATAGCCACATTTTGATAGTTGTCTAAAAAGTCAATACAGTCAAATCAGCCTAAGCTTGGGGCAGGGGGATATTGTTCCAAAGAAGGTGCCATAACTGAGAAGAAAAATCCCTGTGATTCCTGAAGAGAACATTCTCTAGAGCAGAGTCCCCCAATGTTTTCAGCTTTGCAGAAACCATTGCTTGCTGGCCCGCAGCTCATGCAAATGAGGATGGATGCATGCATGCTCACCAGCTGTTTCTGCGGCCCAGTTATAAACACCTCATGGCCTACTAGTGGGCTAAGGCTGACAGGTTGGGGGCCCCTGCCCTAGAACAGCAGTTGCCCACCGGTGGGCTGTGGCCCACCAGTGGGGCCACGATAAAATTTTGATGGGCCGCAGAGAAATCTCACCCCCAGAGCACCCCCCAAAGCAATTAATCCAGGCTGCACAAGGCTGCGCTACATGGCCCGCAGGAACCCTCCCTGCCCACTCACTCCTTACCCAGCAAACTTGCCTGCTAAATTGCTATTTTTCCTTTTTCCGACCATCAGCTGTTCTGCTGTGCCGGGAGACTGCTTGCTTTCTAGCTAGTCTTTAGATCTTTGGCTCTGCTTTTAAGCACAGCCGAACCTCCCTTAGGACTGAAGGTTCTATTATTCAGTGCAGACTCATGGCAAGCAAATTTTATGTGACAGACTGAGCTAGCTGATGGCAGATAGATAGATCACTGAATGATTCTGTGAGCAACTCAATCTGCCTGCCTGCTTTGCCTGATTTTGGGTAAAAGTTGTTCTTTTTTTATTAAAGAAATCAATATTTATATAAATATTTATAATATTTAAACACAAGCCATGCCCAGCTAGTCACATGACCACCAAACCACAAATTAGGGCATGCCCACAGAACTGGTTAGTGGTCCCTGGGATTTAAAATTATGAGTTTGGTAGTCCTTGAGGTCCAAAAGGTTGGTGACCCCTGCCCTAGAAGGATCTGTATAGAGTTTACACTTCCAGATCTTACAAAACAGGCACTGCCCACTGATAGGGATCCTGTAGAATGTTTTAAAGGAAACAATTCGCATCTTGATTACCATCCAGAAGGAAACTGGTAATCAATACAGTTTTCAAAATGGAGAAGTTTATAAAGGAGAATCTACAGTAGTTCTTAGAAGTTTGTGAACCCTTTTGAGTGTTCAATATTTATGCATAAATACGACCTAAAATATGATCTATACAAGTTCTAAAACTAGATAAAAGCCAATTGAATAAGCAAATCAAAAGCATTATGCCTGTTTATTTATTTATTGAAGAAAAGAATGCAAAACTATATATTTGTGGCAAAATTATTTCATGTAGTCCTCAATTTGTGGTCACAATTGGGACCAGAATTTCCTTTGCTAAGCAAAGTAGTTATTAAATGAGTCATGGCCAATTTTATGGCCTTTTTTGCCAGAGTTGTTAAACCAACCATGAGGTCATTAAGCAAATTCAGCTTCTCTCTTGAGGTTGCTTGTCAGAAACTGGCTGGCAATATTGCAAATGGAGATGATGTAACCCTGGAATGCTGCAATCATCACAAACACATGCCACTTGTCAGGCACCTGGCTTTAACTGTGGGGATGCTATGATTGTAGGAAGTGCGAGGACTGATCACATTTTTCAGTGATAAACCTTTTTTGACATTTTTTTTTACTGTGGGCACAATGGCACACATTTAAAATGAAATTCTGTTGCCTGCTCTCAAAAGTGTACACATACATAACATATACAGGTATACACATGCTAGCCAGCTAGCTATATTAATCATTGTCCATCTTGAATGCATATCGGAAAGAGGAAGCTTGAGAGTTCACAAGATTGATACTATATGAAACAAAACTGTGACTGAATCTCTATGTTCTGCTTCGTATACCACGAAGCCTCCTCCCAGAAGGTAACAAGGAAAACAGGTTGTGAAGAGGATGTGTGGCATCCCAGACAATCCTGCAGATCCTGGCCAAGCATTGCTTGAAATGGTATGTTCCATATAGATGGAAGTGAACTACCAATAATCTTCTCTGCCATCCTCACCAGTGCCATTGTAATTGCAAATGATTGGTAAACAAATAGTTTTAAGTCAATATAACTTGTATTACTTTTATATTATATTATGTTGTTTATAGTATCATAAATACTCCCAAAACTCCAACTAGTTGTCCCCTGCCACCTTGTGTGGCTTCCCAACGGCCATGTTACGGTCATTACTGCTGATCAGAAAAACAAACTTAGAAGATAAGAAATCTTGAACTATTGGCAAGTTGGGTGAGGTAAATGGGGATGAGCCAAACAGATACCAAAATTTTAATCATATTTGGTTTGTTCTATAAGTGCTATTATGACTTTATAAATATTTTAAGACCAGGCAGGCATCTGAATGCCTTATTAATCTTCATTTAAGGAGCACCTATAGCTCTTACAAACTATTTGAAAACAACTGTTAGTAAGAGAGCTATTATAACAGAAATTATAAAGTTTACTTGCTTACCTTGCAATTCCTGCAGAAAAAAGGGACTGAATAGTTTTTCCATAAAATTGAGCGGGTAGCATTTAATGAGAATGCATGAATGAAGAAGGTTCACAAGTTCATGAGGCTCAAACTCAGAAAGTCGCATGCTAACGAACCTTTCAACCTGTCGGAAAAAAGATGGAGCAGACGGGGGCAAATAGTTGAGCTTCCCAAATGGAACAACCTGCTCAACAATCTGAGAAATGGTGAAATTATCAGCACTGTAGATAAAGGTTTCTGCCACTGCATTGAATATGGGTTTGGAAAGAATGCATAGTCTGCTGCAGTACTGCATGATTTTGGAAATGGTGTTGGGATGCATCACAAAGGCAAATTTAGTAACATGTCTTTCTAGCGCCTCTGTGAAACACTGGTCAGAGCATCCGAAATGAATTAATGCTTCCAGCACATCTATCATTTCATCATCTGTAAAGTACGGGATATAGCATGATGCATGCTTACAAAGTTTTATTATCAAGTTATTGACTTGGGTTTCATCTAAAACAACCAGAGCACTTAACACTGTACTTGTCTGTTTGGGAGTGAACTGACAATCTTCTGTCGCTGCAAAACTGTTCATTTTGCTTAGCAAGTTCTGGAACAGGTTCGTTCTCCTACCTACATACAGCTGCAGAGTTCTGTATATCAGGACCATTTCTTCAATCTTCCAGTCCTCAACATTTGTACTCTGAATTTGATTCATAATTTGTTCCAGCATAGCCTGTTCTGGTCCTCCAAGATTAAATAAGCCTTCTCCAAGAATACACAAATTTTTAATGGTCATTTGTCCCTTATCAAGACGTTGCTGGGTCTCTGATACTAAGCAAACCATCAGGGTACTGCAAGGATCCACATGCAACTTTGTCAATGCATTTAGAGAATTTACAAGAGCAGAGTCAGATAAATGTGTAGATTCTTTCTCCAACCGCAAGCAAAGTGATTTGAACATATCATTTTCCAACAGCAACTCGGGACTTTTCATCAAGCTGTCTTGTAGCTGGACTTCACCCAATCGCTGAAAGATTGCTGCTACCATGATGTCAGATAAACTTTCCAATGAACTCACAAATTTGAAAATATCTTTGTATGAAGACCATTGGTTCAATTCTTTCAAAAATATCTGTTCACTTACTGTCTTGTTATTAGAATTTAAATTGTTACTGGCCTCTCCAAGATGCTGTACTGTTTCCACAACAGGGCTAGTATGATTTTTTAGTTTCACATGGTAGTTTCTACAAGAAGTGCACAGGAACCCTCTTCTGTTTTCCAATATAGAAGAGTCAAAGTGGCTGACTGCGAATTGCCTCATTTTCTGACAGAAATGGCTGAAGGCTCTGCTTCCAGTTAGTAATTGTCTGCATGCTTGTACATTTGAAACATATACACGGAAAGATCTCACAACCATGAAAGCCATCTTAGCTTGGCTGAAGACATTGCCTGAAAACAGAAGAAAAAGTTAAATAGAGAGACTGACTTTTAAAACAGTTTGAAATGATAAGCAAGAGCAGCATAGAGTTAACATCAATGTGTCAATTCTGTGTGAGAATGAAATGATCAGAGCATGAGACTGTTAACCAATGAATTCAACTCAGAAAAATACCTTAAATATTTAGCATCTGTAAATATATCTTTGAAAGTATTATGAATAAGGCTAAAGTTCAAATAAGTACCTAGATAAGACATGACAAGGGAGAAATTTCAATCCTGCTCCTTGTCAGTATTGCCATGGTAAAAAAGAAAACAAACCCAATTATGCAAAATGCAATACATAAATAATTGCAAATGTAAATTGTGCATTTTTTTGATAAACACTTTAGGATTCAAGACTTTTTATGTGAAATGCAACTACTGTGAGCTCTTTCCTACTCCTCGGCCAATGTGTTCTTCTCCGGTCCTCAAGGTAGGAGGAAGGAAGAAAGTGTGGCAAATTGCTATTGCCAGAAGGGTCCTTTTATTGCGGTTGGAAAAGGAGATCAGCAAAGTTGCTGCTCTCACACAAGAGAGACCACAACAACAAAGCACAACAACCACTCATAGAAACCAGAAATGGATTGAGGAGGAGCACTACTGCCCAGGCCTGAGCAACAAAGCAAAAACATCCAAGGCAATTTATGAAGTCTGCACTACTATTACTCCTTCTCATCACTCCTTATCACCCAACCCAAGGAGTTCAGGAAATAAGACAATGCATTTTAAAAAGCTCGGTTTAGAGAAGACAGCAGGATGTTACTAATTTGATAGGCTGGCCACTGACAGGTAATTGAACATGTAGCCTGTCTCTGGAGCTTCCTTCTTGTTGAATTGGAGTTGTTCAGATCTCATGGGGAAAGCAGAAATCGAGATATAAGGCAAATAATTTATCTGATGGTCAGTGTCTTTCTCAACTTTAAGATGAGTGGACTACAACTCCCAGCATTCCCCCAACCAGAATGTTGGCAGATAAGGTATAATAAATATTCCTTGTATTGAGTCTGTCATCTGCCCCTCTTTAACTGTCTGGTTTGGCTCTGCAACCCAACAAGACAGACACAGACTCCAAAGAGGAATTAGGACTGCAGAAAAACAATTACTACACACCTGCCTTCAATTGAGGACCTGTATACTGCACAAGTCAAAAAGAGGGCTGTGAAAATATTTACAGATCCCTCACATCCCGGACATAAACGGTTTCAACTCCTTCCCTCAAAATGACGCTACAGAGCACTACACACCAGAACTAGAACAGGTTTTTTCCCCCCAAAACCATCACTCTGCTAAACAAATAATTTCCTCAACACTGTTCAACTATTTACAAAGTCTGCACTACTATTACTATTAATCTCAACACTCCTTATCACCATCCTCTGCCACTTGTGACTATAACTGTAACTTTGTTGCTTGTATCCTTACGATTTATATTGACTGTTTCCTAGTATGATTTGATTGCTTATTGTACCCTATGACTATTACTGAGTGTTGTACCTTATGATTCTTGACTCTTCATGAATGTATCTTTTCTTTTCTGTACACTGAGAGCATTTGCACCAAGACGAATTCCTTGTGTGTCCAATCACGCTTGGCCAATAAAGAATTCTATTCAAAAACAGTCGCAACAGTGGACACTCTCCTAAGCTTCCCGGCCTGTTTTTACTACCGTAGTAGCTGTAATCGCAGCACCCACCGGCCAGAGCAGGGGTCTCCAACCTTGGTAACGTTAAGCCTGGAGGACTTCAACTCCCAGAATTCCCCAGCCAACTGCCTGTTCCTCCAGGTTTAACGTTACCAAGGTTGGAGACCCCTGGGCCAAAGAACCGCAGTTCCCAAAGTTACAACAGCGCTCACCCAGTGAAAGCGGCGCGGAACAGTTCCCCCCCAAGGGTTACCAAGGGCTACTTAAGACAGGATTAAGCCAAACAAACAAACAAACGGAGCGGGAGCCGCGCAGTCCTCCGACGGGCTCCACGTGGAGGTCATCTTTACCGTCTTCCCCAGCGATTTCAAGGTTCCACTTCTGGTTAAGCGCGGCGAACCAATCGGATCGCGTCTTTTCATTCTGTGCCCACCCCTCCTGGATTCACGGATTGGCTGAAAAAGTCGCAAAAGCCCACTTTGCCCCTTCAAAGCGTGACCCTGATTTGCTTTTGCATACTTCGTGGAGATAGAAATGTACAGAGGGATGCATGCCCTGTTGATTTTTGCTGGTAAGGATAGGATTGGAAATCGAAACTCATCGGCTTGACAAAAAAAAAAGCCTCATCACTTCCAATGGCGGAGCTCGTTATCATTATTTTCCAATCCAGCATCGTCGGCTCCTGCTGTTAATAACAATTATTCAGAGTTTTTTTTTCCTGAACATTTTGCAAAATGATGCTATTAGCTGGGACTGTAAATTGTTCCATGCTCTTGCATTTCGCCACACTGAGCGGATGAGACGTTTCTTAGGCGGGCCCCCCTGAGGCCTTTCTCTGGAAGCTACAAAAAGGACGGAGGGGAGAAAGACGCTCGTCTCTTTATCTATTTGAATATTAACTTGCTTTTTTTCTAAAAAAAAAAAAAAAAATGTACCCACCCCCTTCATGACGGCTGAGTGACAGACACAGAAAGTGCCCCAGGCCGGCGGCGTGGGGGAAACCAAGCTCTTGGAGTGGTTTCTGAAGAGCCGTCACCCTTCGAGGCAAAACACTGGAAAAGATCTCTTTTCGTGTGACCGCGCCCGGATGACTCTCTCCAATCCTCCGCCGGCGAGGATCTGAGTTCTGGAGGAGCGCAAAATTGGGCGGCGCACGTGTGATCGGAGCCTGTGGCAAAACCTTCTCGTGAATACGAGCAGCTGCAGCTCTGCTTGAAGGAGAGGTATTTTTTTTTTCTTGGGCGCAGGGGTGAGTTTTATCTTTATACACCCCCGAAATGATAAGACAGGTTCCCGGTGCGGAATTTGCCTGCCGGACGAGATCTGGCAGGGTCTGGCTTCGGGGGAGGGGGCTCTCCTTTCAAGACATCCCACCTACAGAGGACTCACCACTTAATCCTCCCACCCACTCCAGTTATATTCCCCCCCCCTTCCCGGCTTCGGACTTATGCTGCTTTCTAACCGAATTACGGTTTACCTTTCTGTTAAAAAGAAAACAACTTTCTTGTTACTTGTGTACAGTAAGCCAGGGGTGTCCAACCTTGGCAACTTGAAGACTTGTGGACTTCAACTCCCAGAGTTCCTCAGCCAGCTGGCTGAGGAACTCTGGGAGTTGAAGTCCACAAGTCTTCAAGTTGCCAAGATTGGACACCCCTGCAGTAAGCCGTTCGGAGCATTCGGAAATGGAGAGGAATGTAAGGGAAAGCAACAAATGCAGCGGTAGCTCCCATTGGTGCAAAACGTGGCATGCTTCAGTTGAGGTCCGTGTTAAACATCTGCCCTGGATCAGTACTTTTCCGTGTACGATTTATAAAGTCCTTGGTGGCTTAAGGCATGTTTGGGACCTGCCCTACACACCTTCCTGCCTGCTTTCAGGGATATATTTATTGGCCACGTGGGAATGCATTTGATCCTCAGTGTTTTTCCAAGAGCAATCAAGATGAATCTCTTCTGTCAGGCCTTTAGTTGCCCCCTTTAACATTAGTTTTTATTTTTGTTTTGTATGTTATTTGCTGTTAATCGAATAGAAGACTGAAACGCTAATAAATGTAGATGCTATGCATTCAGAATTTTCATCCACTGTATTTTCCTTTAAAACTCAAGATATGACCAAAAACAGGTTGGTGTAGAAAAGCGTTGTGTCTGTTCATTAGAAATAAGTGCACCACATTTTTTTCTTTGCCTGCCCCCCTCAGTTAAACCTTGAAAAATGTGTTGTGAAAGAAATAGAAGATTTCTGCTGCTTTATGCGAGTCAGAAAGGACAGGCAAAAGCCATAGCTGAAGAAATATGCCAGGAGGCAAAGGAACATGGATTTGAAGCTGATATTCACTGCTTCAGTGAATCGGAGCAGGTAAGACTGTAATATTAAGAGCTGTTTTTCGACAAATTAAAAAATAAGCATTGAATGATTTGCCCTTCCTCTTGTACTCTGTTATCTGAATATTCAAATGTTTCCTTAGAAGTCTATGAAAAAGCATGACTTATTTTTTTCTACTCAGTTTAAATCATGAAATAAACTGTTGTATTATCAACTGTTTATATAAATCTATTCACAAGTTTATCTTTTTTTCAAAGAGAAAAGGAACTGAAGGAGAAATAAAGGAACAAGGATATTTTTTTAAATGCATGTACATGAATTTCAGTTTCTTCCTCAAGATATTTTAGAAAGTCAAGATTAAGACTAGAATTTGATCTCATTTCTTTCTAATCCAGAAATAGTATATTGTGCTGAATATAGCCTATGTAAAGCATTGTCATGAATATCTAATAACTAGAAATGATTAAACTATGCAAGTAGCATGTATCCTGTAGTAGAATCAGTACTTGTATTTTCTAATAATCTAACCACACCTAGAGGCGTGCATGTTATTAGCCAGGGACTTTTTCCAGCCAGGATCTTTATAAGCACCTATCAGATTGATTTTGTCTCTGTGATGGGCAAAAATCTCTCTGCCAAGCAGCCCTGTTGCTTTCAAAGAAACTAGCTGGAAAAAACCTTCCTACCATTCAGAACAATCATGTTTGCTAGCTTACAAGCCAACACCTTTAGTGAAATAGGTGGCATACAATTTTGATAAATAAAAAGCCAGCAAACACAAATGTTTCTGAAGGTACAAAGGTTTTTTCCTGCTTGTCTTCTATTAAGAAAGCTTGCATTTGAGCTGGCTATCTGAGTCAAAAGCGAGTGAATGCAATGTTTCTTAAAGGCAGAAAGCTTGGGAAAAGTCTTTTCTACCTTTCAGAAACATTGCATTTGCTAGTTTTTGAGCCAGAAAGCTAGCGGAAAAAGTGGTTCTAAAAGTTAAAAATTCTAGTGAAGAGAAGGGATGAAAACTGCTGCACTAGGCCAGAGAAAGAAAAAGTGGTTCTAAAAGTTAAAAATTCTAGTGAAGAGAAGGGATGAAAACTGCTGCACTAGGCCAGAGAAAGATCTTCGGAAGTTTTTTTTATCTTTCCACCAGTGCAATTCTCTTCTGTTTACTTAATGGACCACAACTGACAAACTCAGAAATTGCAGTAATTGAACAAAGCAGTCACATGGGCACCTCACTTAATGATTGTAATGACTTATGACAAACACTTCAGGCCTAATTCTGTTCATAAGTTGAGGACTAAGTGTAGAGCAAATTTTACAGTTAAAATGATTCACGTATATTCCATTGAAGTTGCAATTATATTTATTATTTTTTGTTAATTTTTTTCTATTAATGGCACAACTCTTAATCTACTTTTTTCAGCCTATGTTTATGCTATAGTAGTCTTATAAATTATGTGTTGAATCACTGAATATTGATTCTACTAAAGAGTTTAGTAATTCATATGGTAGATCTCTGTATATTTTTTGTATTGTTCAGTCTTTTGTCATAAAGATAGAACAGTGTTTCTCAACACTGGCAACTTTTAAGATATGTAGACTTGAACTCCCAGAATTCCCCAATCAACATTCCTTAATGTTGATATACATTTCTTAGTTATGTACAGATGGCACAAAGTTATTTTGATTTTGTGCTCATTATTTTAACGCGGTATTTTCCTTTTGATTTATAGTATAATTTGGATAAGGAAAAGGATCCTGTGGTTATTATTACTTCTACTACTGGTACAGGAGAACTTCCAGATACTGCAATCAAATTTATAAAGGAAATTAATGACAAAAGTTTGCCATCTGATCACTTGTCTCATATACGATATGGACTGCTAGGTAAATGACTTATAAATTACTGTTCTCATGAAGAAGGAAAAAAATCTGAGTTAAGTATAAATCTCTCTTGTGGAGTAGATTAAATTCTTTCTCTATTTGCACTTGGTTCTGGAACAGTAGAGCGATTATAGGATTTTTGTAATTTAACTTAAGAACATGAGTAGTCTTCCATTCTTCTTCATCAATTTGGCATTGCTGAAAAGAATGTATATAGAGGAGGTACCCATCCTAGGTGTTTTTGTGTTGAGCCGGAAGTGCATTTTTCTTTGGTCAACCTTTCTTTCAAAGCTCAGCTGCAGATCTGGATGTGGGTCAGATGCTATACTTCTTCCTTCTATTTTTGCCTGAAAAGTAGATTTAAAAATTGCAACTAAAATAGTCATAAAGAAACTAGGTAACATAAAATAAAACTTAGAGATAAAAAAATCAAATACAATTTAAAAGTCTGTAAATAACAAACCAAATCCAACAAAATTTGAAACAGCGTCATCAGTGTTCTGTTAAAGAATGACAGTAAAATGGCTTTTATAAATAATACTTTAGTGAAAGAACATGATTTTTCCAAAGGACATTTTTCTGTGCAAGTTATAAAACATTTATTTTATTTAAAACATTTATATAGCCACCCATCTTTCAAGCAACTCTGAACTGCTTCCAAATATATTATCACATATCATGCAAAGTTTATAAATGATATAAAATTTAACTATTAACTTGTGTTTACTGAAGCAACATTATTTATCTCTGTGTAGACACTATTGCTCATCTGAGATTGAAAACTGATTCCTTTGATTCCCTTAATTCCTCTTCTGTTAGGATTAGATTCACCCCAGATCACTTTATTATTTGGGCAGTTTAAATGTTCAATAATTCTTCCATCATTGCCTACCCCCACAGAAATACCTTGGATATCAAGTAACTAACAAAGAGCAAAAACAATTCTTCCATACTGCAAAGCCCCATTTCAATTACTAGTCACTCAAGCCAACTCTTTTCATTTATTTTCGTTAGGACTTGTGTTTCTTTTTAGTTAGCTAACTCAGTATAACTAATCAAATTTATTCATCAAATTTATAAAGCTGTCCAACTCCTTCATGATTCTGGGCAGAGGACAACATTAACAACAGTGGAAAACAATATAATAAAGAAAGGACAATTATGTCTGGATAGAGTGATAAAACACACAACTGAACATATATATTTCTGTAGAATTCCTCCCTCCCCCAATCAGCCCTGTTCCAAGGCCTGCAATTCTTTTTTTAGAAAGAAAATTTGATATTATTTTTAAGGACCATTTGGGCAAAGACAAGATATAAAGACAAGATAAATCTTGAGAAGGGAAATATTTTTCAAGAGGGCAGGTGCAACAAAGAGAAGCCCTTGTTCCTGGGTTCCATTAGATCAGGGGTCTGCAACCTTAAACACTTGAGTCATTTGGACCCGTTTCCCACAGAAAACACCAGGAGCCACAAAACATGGCTAGGCATGGCCAACTTAATGTCACTCCCACCCAGTCACATGACACCCCCCCACCACTCCTACCCAGGTTTTCTGGCTCCCGGTATTTTCTCTGGGAAACAGGTCTCTTTCCCCCTATCTCTCTCCCACTCAATTCTTTCTCTTTCATCTCTTTCTCTCATCTTTCTCCCTCTCTCATCTCTCTTTTTCATCTCTCTCTCTCCTCATCTCTCTCTCTCTCTTGTGTTCCCTCTTGAACCATTTCAAAGTCGCGTGTCTCCCCGAGCGATTGAGGTGCATGCAGCACCAACAAGTGCCGGAAGAAGAAGCAAGTACAGGGGTGTGCAAAGAGCCGCGGGTTGCCGACATCCTCATTAAATGATAATGTTTGATCAATGAGACTCAGAGCTTGCCAATTCTGTCAAACTGTATAGCACTGGAGACACTAATCCCTCAATGCCATAAAGGATTTTATAGGTAACTCATACATTGAATTGCACATAGAAACTAAGTAGAAACCAATGTAGGTCATGAAGAAAGGTTTTCCCATTACTACCCATTTGCTGCATCATGTACATTTGCAGTTTACGTTTTGCCTTAAAGGGCAGCCCCCAGTAAAGCGTATGCAGTTCCCTACATGCAAGATGACCAAGGAATAAGTGAGTAATCCTACTGCATGTCACCTCCCAGCTGGCCTTCACCAACCAGGAGGAAATGATGTTCATATTCCATCTTATTCCAAAATCTTATTCACAATTTCTGAAGTTCTTTCTGGTTGGTTGAAGTATGGAGTTCATTTAGTCTTTTGCCTAGACATTGTCCTATTGTCTATATGGAATATATACTAATTCGATTTCTATGGAGATCAAAAGAAACTGGAAGAAACTGAAGCTCTTCCATAAGGAGAGGCTGTAGAGAATTCTTTGGTTTATGCTTATAGCTATTAATTCAAATGATTAGACTTCTATAAACAGATAGCAAAAGATATATTTCAGCCAATCATACATCATAGTGTTGGAGTGCTATTGGCTAGAGATGATGGGTATTGGAATCGAAGTCTAAGCTAGTTGAGGAATGCTGACGTAGAATTCCCCAGTACAATCTTTACAGAGAAGTGTACTAGAATATAGGCATTACGTTGACTCATTCTAGGGTTTTGGGAGGGGGGATGTAGAGATGGCTGGTTTCTTGTTTGTTTTTTATTTTTCAAGTGCTTGAGTATATTTCTAAACTCATTCTGAAATTCTTTGTCTATTTGCATGATCTGGGTGTCTGATGTTTAATCCTTTATAACTATCTGGTTTGGTTCTGCAACCCAACAAGACAGACACAGACTTCAGACAGTAATTAGGTCTACAAAAAAAAAAAAAAAATTACTACCAACCTGCCTTCAACTGAGGACCTGTATACTGCATGAGTCAAAAAGAGGGCTTTGAAAATATTTACAGACTCCTCACATCCCATACATAAACTGTTTCAACTCCTTCCCTCAAAATGATGCTATAGAGCACTGCACACCAGAACAACTAGACACAAGAACAGTTGTTTCCTGAAAGCCATCACTCTACTAAAGAAATAATTCCCTCAACCCTGTTCAACTATTACAAAGTCTGCACTACTATTACTGTTAATCTTGTCATCACTCCTTATCACCCATCCCCTGCCATTTGTGACTGTATGACTGTAACTTTGTCGCTTGTATACTTACGATTTATATTGACTGTTTCCTAATATGATTGATTGCTTATTGTACCCTAGGACTATCAATAAGTGTTGTACCTTATGATTCTCGACTCCTGACGAATGTATCTTTTCCTTTATGTATACTGAGAGTATTTACACCAAGACAAATTCCTTGTGTATCCAATCACACTTGGCCAATAAAGTATTCTGTTCTATTTTATTTGATCTTCTCAGGTCTTGGAGACTCTGAATACACATTCTTCTGCAATGGTGGGAAAATAATAGACAAACGATTTCTGGAACTTGGGGCTCAACGGTTTTGTGAAGTGGGATTAGCTGATGACGCTGTAGGGTAAGAACCTAATTTCTTTTGGAAAAGTTTTAATTTCTTCCCAACATGTTTAAATATGAATCTGAAATGTTGTTTTTAATCAATGGAATGATGCTAGTCCCATAACAAGTGGAGGTGGGGGGATTTAAAAGCCGGGGGGAAATACGTCAGGATGTTGGCTAGAGTTGACCTGGCTTCATGCTGCCCATGCTAGTCTTGGCTCCTGGGACAACTGTGGTATCACAAGATAAAGCTGCAGAGATTCCCTCATCTCAGTTGAGACAACTTTTGTCCACTGGCAGAACTATTGTCACAGCTCATGACTCAGATTATAATTCTGAAGAAGTTGCTCCAGCTGAATCAGTGGAATGTCAGCCTGAAGAGACACCAAGCCAGGAATCAACTGAAACTGATTAGATTTAGGCACCATCAGAATAGCTGGAGCAACCATATGATAATGTAAGGTCTCCAAGCCCGAGTATCTGGCAAACAAAGTGGAGCGTAGAACAAAAAAGCTCAGTGAGATTCCTTCCCAAGCAAGGGAGTAACTTCATGATTGAAGACAACTGGCCACAGGCTGATTTAAGAGGCAGCCATGATGACCCATGTTTCTCCATTTGATTTCCTGCTATGGCATGTCATTCCTATGAACCCTGCTTGTGAAACACTAGCCTTGGACTGGCTGTTAAGCCTGACTTGTATCTCTGAACTTTGGACTGGATTTAGACGACTTTTCTGCACAGTTCTATTGAAAATGAAACCACCCAAAATCACCCTGGCTATTTTTTGCCATTTTTCCATTTCTTTTCTTATAAGCTATTATATGCTGAGTCTTGAGTAAATTTGTTTTCCTCACCTAGTAAGTGTGTGAATGTGAGTGTAAAGCCTAAAACAGGACAATTGTTGAACATAAATAATACCAATAACTCAGGGACAATGTTCATCTTTGTTACCTTACTTCTCTATAAATTCCAGGAAAGATTTGAATCTTTATCTTAAGTTCATAAAGGTGAAGTTTGGGTGAGCTTGTAGAGAAAAAGAGGAAGGTTAACTTTTCTTTCCAACAGTAAGTTCTTATATCTTTTTTTATGAAAATGTTCACATAAGGATTTCCAAAAAGTACCGGTATTTTTTTTTAAATACAGTTTTTTATTTTTAAACACAAACATACACATACAAAAACATAAAATCCTCTTCCATTTTATATACATACAGTCTGTCAGTTGATTATGTATCTTTTGTGCTATACTTTTGTAGTCATTTACTCATAATTTATATCAGTCTTCACATTGTCAAACTAACATATGTTTATATATTTATCAGTTATTAATCATCCATGACTAAACTATTTATTCCATCGTTTTATACGAGATGTTCCAAGTTTTATCTTAAAATTTATGTTATACTTTCAACCAGTGGTTATATATATCTATATTATGTTTTATAACAATCTATTAGATTTCTATCACAAAATTATCTAGTCTATTATATTACCATGCCTTTTTATT
This sequence comes from Hydrophis major, assembly GCA_033807585.1. Classification (NCBI taxonomy): domain Eukaryota; kingdom Metazoa; phylum Chordata; class Lepidosauria; order Squamata; family Elapidae; genus Hydrophis; species Hydrophis major. The sequence goes on from CM066330.1 coordinate 113,825,570, forward strand.
CAAATCCCATATCATATAAAATTGCTTATCTTCTCTAATTTCAAATGTCAGTTTACTGACATTTCAGTACAGTCCATAATTTTTTTTTTATAACTTCATCCTGCATAGGTATTTTGTCATTTTTCCAGTTCTTCGCAAATACAATTCTAGCCGCTGTTAAAACATTTACAATCAAATATTTCAGTTCTTTATTGTACATGTCCAGTATGACTCCCAATAAAAAGATCTCTGGTTTAAAGTCTATATGTTGTTTTGTCATTTTTTCCAACCATGTGTGGATTTTAGTCCTATATTTTTTTGCATCCAAACATGGCCACCACATATGGTAATATGAACTAGGTATCTGATGATATTTCCATCATTTATCCAATTTATTCTTAAACATTCTCTCAAGTCTCATTGGGGGTAGGTGCCACCTGTAAAACATTTTATACAAAATTTCCTTATATGCAGTTGACATTGCCATTTTATAATTTTGAGACCACAATTTTTGCCATTTTTCCAAATCAATCCCATATCCAAAAATTTTCCCCCAAGCAATCATCATTTCTTTAACTTGCTCCTCCAATTTAAATTATAATAGATGTCCATAAAGTTTTTTAACTACCTTTTCATCAGTACCCATCAAAATTTTATCTAAGTCAGTCAACTTATCATAAGTACCTTCTGCCTTGGAGTCTTTATCAAACCTAGATTGTATTTGCAAATAAGAAAACTAATTCATTTTTACACCTTGTTCTTCCAGCATTTGCATAGATTTAAGTTCACCCTTTTCATTCAATAACTCCCCATATCTAACTGTTTGTTCCTTTTTATATATTATTGGATAAGAAAACGCTTCAATAGTTGATATCCATGTCGGAATTTTTAAATAATATTGTCTTTTTTTCTTCTCCCAGCTCAAAAACAATGCCTCACGAATATAATGTCTTCTAAAATACTCCTGTGTTTTAGTTCCTTTACACCAGAGAAAGGCATGCCATCCCAACAGCAAGTCACGGCCTTCTAAAGTCAATAATCTATTGTTCCTTAGTGTTATCCATTCCTTTACCCACATCAAACTTGTCGCCTGGTAATACAGCTTCCAATTGGGCAAGGCAAACCCTCCTCTTATTCTTGCATCTTGTAACAGCTTTAATTTTATTCTTGCTTTTTTACCCTGCCAAATATATTACAACACAATTCTATTTAAATCTTCAAAAAAAACTCTTTCCCTAATCAAATAGGAATTGTCTGGAATAAATATAAAACTCTAGGCAATATATTCATCTTAATTGTGGATATTCTCCCAATCAATGATAGTTGAAATTTTTCCCATTTCATCAAGTCTATCGCAATCTGCTGTTTGAATTTAACATAGTTATCTTCCTTCAAGGTACTGCATCTTGGTGTAATATAAATCCCTAAGTATTTAACCTTGTTTGTGACCTGTATTTTTAAAGTTTCTTCCAACTCTTTCTTTCATCTTGTTAACATATTCTAAATTTGTTAATATATTTGTTTTGTCTTCATTTATTCTCAAACCTGCTACTTTTCCATATTCTTCAATTTTTTCTAGTAATTTGGGTACTGTTTCCATTGGGTCTTCTAATATAAATACCAGGTCATCTGCAAAAACTTGCAATTTATACTCCTCCTTTTTAATTTTCATTCCTTTTATTTCTTTTTCTTCTCTGATATTCCTGTTCAACACTTCCAGTGTTAACACAAACAGCAGAGACGACAATGGACAGTTTTGCCTTGTCCCTTTTCTTATATCTATGGATTCTGTTTAATCTCCATTCACCATCACCTTTGCAGTTTGTTCATGATATATTGTTTCAATGGCTTGGATAAATTTCTTACCAAAGCCAATTTGTATCAGTTGCAGTAAAATAAATCGCCAACTCACATTGTCAAAGACTTTTTGAGCATCTAGAAACATCAAGGCCATTTGCTTCTCAGGGTGTGCTTCATAATATTCCAGAGTATCCAAAATGATTCTCACATTGTCTTTGATTTGTCTCTTTGGCAGAAATCCATTTTGATCAGTATGAATAAAATTATTTAAGTATCTTTTTGGTCTTTCTGCCAAAATTGAAGCAAAGATTTTATAGTCTGAATTCAATAAAGATATAGGTCTATAATTTTTAACTTGCTGCAGGTCTGTACCTTCCATCAGTATAAGTGTAATGTTTTTGGTATTCTTTTCTTTAACATAACTTCATAACTTCTAGAAGATGAAAATTCAATATTTCCTGAAAAGCCTTATAGAATTCTGCTGGCAATCCATCTGGACCCAGCATTCTGTTTTTTTAAGGCTTCTGTTAATTCCATCATTGTTATACTTCCTTCTAACATTGTTTCAATATTTTGGGGTATCTGAGGTAAGTTCGCTTTCTGAAGATATTGCTTGATTTTTTCTTCTTGAATATTCTCTTGAAAGTATAGTTTTCCATAGTAATCTTGTATAATTTTTTTCTTCTCCTCATTTCCATAACAAACCTGTCCTTCTTTATTTATCAGTTGGCTAATTCTTCTTGCTTCTCTTTCCTTTCTCAGTTTATAAGCTAGCCATCTGCCTGATTTATTTACCTCTTCAAAGTAATTCTGTCTCGCACTTTTAATTTTTTCTGCTAATTCCTCTTTTTCCATTAGCCTCATTGTATGTTTAATTACATCCATTTTATTTTTAATGTCTTTTTTTGTGGGAACTTCTATAAGTGTTTTTCCAGTCTTTTATAGTCATCCTCTAATGTCTTAACTGTCTTTTTCTGTTTTCTGTTTCTTTTCCTAGTATAATGTATTATCAAGCCTCTTGTGTAGGCCTTCATCATGTTCCAGAGATTCTGTAAAGATGTATCCTCTTTTCTATTTTCTTTGAAGAAGAAAACAAGTTCTTTCTCTATTTTCTAATCAACTTCATATCTTTTCAAAACTTTTCTTTATTACTCCCTTTCCTTCTATTTAATCATATTTCTTCTGCCTTAAAAATATATACTCATTGAATATATTTTCATTAGTATTCTTCCACATCCTGTCAGACTTAAACAAACATTACACAAAACATAAATAAATAAAATTTCTTTTTGGAAGGCGGCTTACCCCGAGTTAACTTTTTTTATATAATCAAAATTTATACTCACTTAATATACTATCTCATATCTTATTTGGCATTCTCTATTTTCCATATATTTTCTCTTTCCTACTCATTCTTTTAATTCTATTTTATTTATTCCATCTCAATTAAATAATTATATTTGCATCTTTGGTCTGTTTTCTTTCAATCACCTACTTATTCTTTCTATCTAATACAATATTTCTTCTGTAAACCCAGATTGAAGTATGACAACTTTTTATCTTCCCCCTAAATAACACTTAAAATAATACATATTTTCCGTGCTGATTCTGCTCCGTACATTCAAAATATTACGTTTCAAAATAGTAAAACAAATAAATAAAATTGAGTTTAATAAGTAATAATAAAAATTTAAACTGTTTCCAGTTCTGCATGGCTTCGGTGGCAGCAGGAATTCGCGACCGTTCGCGATTCCTGCTGTGCTTGCCGCCGAGGTACCCCCGATCCAAATGGGTCAGGGGGATATGGCTGCCCTGTAGGGACAGCCGAAGAGAGAGGGGAGCCGGACAGGGGGTTGGGGGTGTCGCAGACCCTCTCCTCGTCCAGAAAAAACCCTTTTTCCCAAGGTGGTGGAGCGGCGGTCAGCAATGGCCGCCACGAAGAAGCCTGCAACCGGGTAAGATTGTGCTGGAGGAAGCAAGAAAAGTGAAAGTGCTGGCTGAGCCGGGTCAATCAACATCTTTTAAATTCGCTGGAACTGAGCTGTCTGAATTGCTGGAGGATACATTCTATCCCTAAGAAGATTGAAAGCGGCGGAGAAGCTGTTAAAGGGAACTTTTTTTTCTTCACTCTCCCACCCCATGGAAACAGCAGATGAAGATTTGAAATTTGTTTGGGCACTGAAGGTGAACTATTCTGAAAGTTGAAATTAAGGGACAAAAGAGTTCTTGGACATTGGACTTTTAAGAATTTGGAAAATTAGTTTATAGGAGAAGTATAGTAAAAGAAAAAAGATGAATGGATAGTTGGAAATAGAACAGACAAACAATGTTATTGAAAATGGTAATAAGATATGGAAGGATATATAAAGGTTTTGTTATGTTTTTTGGGTTTTGTATGTTGATAAAAGGCAATAAAATTTTAATTAACAAGAAATAATTTGGATGAAAAGGAGAAGTTGGGATAAGATATGAAGTTAAATAGATAAAGTAAATATTGATATTATAATTGGGAATCATTATGTTCTATTGGTTTTCTTCTTTAATTATTACTATTTTTTTTTAAGAAAATAATTTATAAGCTGTTATGCCTTGATTGTTTGTGCACTGTTTTTGTAAAATTAATAAAATTGATTTATATAAAAAAAGAAAATGATAATAAGATATGGAAGGATATATAAAGTGAATATGATGTTTGAATTTGTGTCTGTGAGAAGAGTTTCAACCCGGGATCAGGCAGCCTTCAGAAAAGATGTTTTAGTGTTTTTTTTTTTTCCTATGTTCTGTGTTTTGTATGTTTATGAAAGGCAATAAAATTTTAATAAGCAAGAAATATAATTTGGATAAAAGGAGAAGTCTGGATAAGATATGAAGTTAAATAGATAATGTAAATATTGATATTACAATTTGGAATTATTTTGTATGTTCTATTGGCTCTCTTCTTTAATTTTTTTTTTTTTTAGAAAAGATTTTTCAAGTTGTTATGCCTGGATTGTGTATTGTTTTTGTAAAATTAATAAAATTTGTTATAAAAAAAATTAAACTTGATAATTAAATCATGACTTTGCTTTAATACATTTTTAAATCATATAATATTCTAACTTTCTAACTTAGCTTCAAATACTAATGTCTACAATGCATTCTTATGTACTTTTGCAGAATCATTTTTAAAAAAATTATCTCACTTCTTATCTCTGAAAAAAAAATATTTTTTTTGCATCTTGTTTAAAGCCTTTATGACTTCTCTTTCCTTCCCCCTTTCTTTCTTCTCCATTCTAACTTTTTGACCCCCCATCTCTCCAATTTCACTCTCTTAATCTTCCCCCTCTGTTGTATTTCTCTTTTCTGTTGCTCTCTGACATCATATCGCTTTTTCATCTCCTTTATTTTTTTCTTGGTTGCTTTTTTAAGTTCTAAGTTCATATTTTCCTTGCCCCCCTTCCGCTTTTCTTCTTCCACTAAGTGTGTTTGTCCATTAAAGATGGCTTCTTCTCCTTCATCCCAGCCTTCCTGTCGTATTTCTTGATAGGTAGAAATCGCCATTTCCAAAAAGTGAAAGATAGATCCAGAAGAGCCCTTATCTTCTTTTTTCAGTTTTTGAAATTCCATTTGTAGTCCTTCAAAAGATAATGCCATTTTTTCTTTCTTTTTTAACGCAACCCTAATGTCTTTAGTCCCTTTTTAAAAAAAAACAAAATTTCACAGAGATCTCAAAGTCACAAAGCAAACCAAATCAGAACAAACAGTTTCATTTAGCACTTTCTTCTTTCTATATTTTCACCTCCTGGGGTGGAATTCAAATTATCTCTTCCCTTCCCCTTGTAAAAAATAAAAAGAATTTTTAGGTTTTTTTTTTTAATCCAATGTCCAGAAATGCTTTATCCCTTGGCTTTAAATTTCAAATTGAGTTACCTTCTGTACCCAAGTAGATTTTCCAGATCTCCGTCTGCTATTTCTATGGGGAGGGAGAGTTAAGAAAAAAATTTTTTTTCCCCTTAACAGCTTTAACCGCAGCTTTCCAGTCTTCTTTAGGAAACAATGTATCCTCAGGCAATTCAAGCAGTTCAGTTTCCAGGGTAATTAAGAGTTGTTATTGTCTCGGCTCAGCCAGACTTTCACTTTCTCCTGCATCCTCCAGCACAAATCTTACCCGGCTGCAGGCTTCTTTGTGACGGCCATCACTGACCACCGCTCCACCACCTTGGGAAAAAGGAGTTTTTTTCAGCTGGGGAGGGGGTCTATGACACCCCCAAACCCCTGTCCAGATCCCCTCTCTCTTCGGCTGCCTCTACAGGGCAGCCATATCCCCCAGACCCATTTGGATCGGGGGCACCTTGGCAGCAAGCGCAGCAGGAATCACAGACAAGCGAATCCCTGCTGCCACCGAAGCCACGCAAAACTGGAAGTCTCTATTTTCTGTTTAAAGTCTTTTTCTTTCAGAATCGTATTATTTAGAGGTCCATCTAGATCTCTTCTTGTATCCTTTCCAAAAAAACTGATATTGGATTATGATCTGCCCATGTGCTTGTTTCTATTTCAATCTGTCGTACATTAGTCAATAATTCTGACATCCATATCATATGTGTTCTAGACCAGGATGTGTGTCTGTTTGAATAGAAAGTATATTGCTTACTTTCCGCATTTCTCTCTCTCCATGCATCTTAAATTCTTCTGTTATTTGAAGGAAGGATTTTGGTAGTATCTTTCTAACTTTCTTTGTTGTTTTCTGTGTTTTATACTCCAACCGGTCATTAATTATTCCATTAAAATCACCCAACATACAGATATTAACATAGTCCAAATCAATTATTTTTGTATGTAATTTCCTATAGAATTCTTGTTTATCATTCGGGGAATAAATTGCAATTAAAAATGTTTTAATGCTGTTATCCGTTATCTCCACAATCAAAATCCTTCCATCATCTGTATAAATTAGTTCTGCCAAAATTGTTTCTTTAATATGTAATGCCACACCTCTTTTTTTCGATTGTGCAGCAATGTAAACAATTTCCCCAATTTTCTTTTTTTTAGTATATATTCATGTTGCTTTTTAATATGTACCTCTTGTAAGCAGATTATATCAAATTTTAATTTATCTAATTTGTGGAATACTTTCCTTCTTTTAATAGCCGAATTAAGTCTATTTATGTTAATCGTGATCAATTTTCTTTCATCTATTTTAAGCTTTATTAGAGGGTTTTATTGCTCTAGTAGAGCTCAATTCTCGTTGTTCTCTGGGTTCACCACCTACTGCACCTTCTTCTTTTTCTTTTTCAATTATTGCTATAGACTCCTCTTGGAATTCAATTAGTGACTCTTCCTTTCTTTCTTCTTCCTCCTTTTCTCTAAAGTATTTTAAGTAGAATAGCTCAGCTTTTCCAACTGTGTCAATTCTGTGTCTTTGTTCCTGCCAAGTGAACAAAAGACCTTCTGGCATCAATCATCTATAGTTTACTCCTCTTTTAAGTAGCTCTTTAGTCAAGAATAAATATTCTCTTCTCATCTCTCTTACTCTTCTTGGTATCTGTTTCAGCACCACAATTTTTTTATTTTTATATTTTAGTGTTTTCTCTCTCGCCACCTGGAGTATCTGTGTCTTAATAATCATCTAAGTAAATCTGATGTGAACTTCTCTTGGTAGTCTATTGCATATCTTGTGTAGACACAAAACACTTCATCCATCCTATCCATCATCTTTTCTTTAGTTATTTCCATTGCTTCAGCCAATATTTCTGCCATTATTTCAGCAAGGTTTTTACCTTTCCCTTCTTCTATATTTTGAAATCTTCAGTAAAATTCTGATTTGTCTATTTCCCATCCAATGATTCACCGCTGCCCTTCTTGATATTGCTCAAACTAATATCAATATCTCCAATTTTCTTATCTCTTTGTATGTCTTCTTCAATTTTTTTAAAAATCTGTCTTCATAGTTCATCATCATCTGTTGAATATTTTCCACTTTTTCATCTGTCTTTTCAATTTTTTGCTCAATTTTCTGGATTCCTTGCATGAACATCTGTAATGTCACTTCCTTCTCTTTCTCTTTTTCCTGTTGTAATATTGTCTGTATAGATCATTGTCCTCCAGATGGTGAGGGGATTGGTATCGAAGAAGCTGGGGCTGTTGTCTTTCTACTCATCTTGTAATGCTTATCTGTAAAGAAAGAGAGAGAGAAAAGAAAAAAAACACAAAGGCAAACAGTTGCCACTCCAAAGGAAAAAAGGAAAAAGAAACTCTTCAGGCACTTGTATACCTTAATCCAATTATTTGCAATGGTAGATGTAAAAAATAAAAAAAGAAAAATATTCTATATGTTCCTCTTAATAAACAAAAAGAAAACCAAAATAAAAGATTTACATTCTAGGTTTAAAAAAGTTAACATCCAATTAAAGAGAAAAAAAGAGCCCCCGCTATGGGGGGGGGTAGAAAGGGAGGCAAAAGGTAAAAAGTAATTCTAACATAAAACAAGCCTCTGTTGCCAAATATCCAAGGCTCTTTGATAAATCAGCTCAGAGTTTTTCAAAGTCACTTCAATCTTTTTTCTTTCAACTTCAAATCCAGACTCCAGCTATCTGTTCAGAAATGAGCACCTGAATAAACAAACTGCTATGCTTATCTCTATCTTTTCCAATACATAGCTCAGAGTCCTTGATTGTAACACAAACTAGTGAAAGAAAAAAGAAACAATGTATCTAAGCCTCTGGGCGGCAGTGCTACTTTCATTCACTTTCACTTCCCCCTCCTCAATCCACAACCAGGAACTAAAAGAAAAAAAAGTAAAATCTTCCCTCCCCCCTTTTTTTAAAGGAAGAAAAATAAATCTTAAATCAAGCAGAAGAATCTTAATCAAAAAAGAATTTTCAAAAGGATTGTTTAAAAAGGAGAAAGAAATACAAACAGAAATAAAAAGATTATAAAGAACAAGTCCAGCTTAGAGTAAAACAGCTTTGCCAAGTTCAAAATTCCAATAAAAAGGGGAAAAAAGAACAAAACTTTCACTTTGACAATTAATCACGCCACTTAAACTCTTTCCTCTTCACTTTTAGTCCACTTTCATTTTTTCATTTTTTGTTCTCTCCAAGAAATAATAAAAAAGTTCATCTCACCAAGCTGACACACTTTCTTTCAATCTCTTCTGTTCCGGAGCTGTCCCAGCTTCAGCAGCTTGGAAGGCTGCCTCTCCACTGCTGGCAAAAAGGGCTTTCACTGGATCAACCAGGGACTTTGCGATATCCCTGGGATCAACAGGACGTGCCCTTGTCAATCACTGTTTCTACAGGACAGTTTAGGTCCATGGGGACCGACTAGCGGCTGAGATATTGACGGTGATCTTGGAGAATCAAGATCTCCCGTCCAACCGCCGCGACGCCAACTCTGCCCTCCAGTACGGATATGTTTTTTTATTGCAGCATTTAATTGTGATTATCTTTATTGACACAGATGGGCTTTCTTTAACAGCATCCAATTAAATAATAGTTCTCGACTTAACTAGAATTGGGACTAGAATTTGGGTTGCTAAGCAATACAGTCATTAAGCAAGTAATCAGGTGACCAGATCCAATTTAATGACCATTTTTACTACAGTCTTTAAGCAAATCGTGTGTTCCTTAAGCAAATTCAGTTTTTCCAATTGACTTTGCTTGTCAGAAACTGCCTGGGAAGGTTTCAAATTGCAATAATGTAACCATAAGACTTTGCAACCATTGTCAATTCAGGCCAGTTGCCAAGCACCTGAATTGTGATGATGTAGCCATAGGTGTAGTGCGATGGTTGTATTATCGTGGATGAGTTGTATGACATTTTTCTGAAGCCATCATAATTCCAAACCATCATTAAATAGCTGTAAGCCAAGGACTACTTGTGATACTTATTGGTCTATTTAATTTAATTTGAAATCAAGTCTCTTTCAAGACCCTAATCCTGATGTCTATATTGTTTTCTGAGCAATGGAAGCAGATTATTACCGTTTTCCTTCTGCCTAAAATTCCAGCAAAGTCATCATCCAAGTAGCAACCATGATCAACTCTGCTTATCTTCTGAGCAGGGACAAATCATTTCCATGTTATTGGCAAGCAAACTACATGAACATGGCCATGAAGTCACCCACAAGTCAAGACTAAGTGAAAAATGATTTTTACCCTGATCTTTTCATTTATTTACTCTCTTTGTTTCAGGTTGGAGCTGGTGGTTGAACCATGGATTGCTGGACTTTGGGTTGCACTTAATCAAGAGTTTGCATCTAGAAAAGAAGACAAAAATACTTCTTTTTGTGCCAACAAGTTTTCTAATCTCTGTATAGGCCTCCAAGAAGAATGCTTGAAAACTGAAGATTCCGGTGTGAAAAATAATCTTTCATCAAAAGAAAATATAAACTCGGAATTGCCTACCGAAAACTCTCAACCTTCACTTTCTTTCTCAGGATCTTCCCTGTCAAAAGCAACTCTTAATATTCCTGCTTTGCCACCAGAATACCTAGAAGTGCAGTTTAAAGAAAGCTGTGTTCAGGTAGAGTCTCCCATATTGAAGATGTTTATAACCATAAACTTCAAAATCTGGAATCTTGAATTTTGCTTTAGAATTCATGTTAAACATATAGAAAAGTCTTTAAAATTATTTTAATTGAGTAGCTGATAAAACAAATGAGGAAAACGTAGATGTTAGCATGAATTCTTCAACAGTGCCATGTCTTACTCAGACTTAATTAGATTAAGGTTTTTTTCTTGCAATCCCTATAAAGTAAGGACTAGAATTCAGCCAAATCTAGGTCAGAATGAGAGGTTGTCCTTGGAGTGGGGAAATTGTGCTGAGATCCTTGTTCTACCATCCATTAAAAGCAGTTTGCTCCTGGCTCCTTTGATTCTAACATAGGAAGAGGCTTTAAAACATGGATGTCATGTAAAAATGAGGGTAATACATGCTCCAGCGGGTAGAAGGTCCTAAAAAGGCTTTATTTGGGTGGATTGTGCATTGAATGTAAATATCAAACATCTTGTGCAATTATTTCTTATACTTAGTCCTTTGAATTAAATTTGTGTCAATCTATTCGCAGAATACTAGCCTACCTTATATTTCGGAGAACACCATTTTTCGTGTTCCTATCATGAAGGCCATTCAACTTACCAGGGATGATGCAGTTAAAAAAACATTGCTAATTGAACTGGATATTTCTGTAAGTTGATGAATGTTTTCAATTACTTCAGCTGATATTGATAAAAATAGAACTGCAATACGTATTTCAATGTGATGTATTCCTGATCAAAGCTTCAGCTAGCCAACTGCTTTCCCTGTACTGGCTTACATTAGATAGTTGGCATTCAGTGTTCACTGGGTAACTAAATATTTATTTAACTAATGTAGGGTTTCCTCACACGTGCGTACGCATGTAAAAGAAGCATTCTAAAAGCGTTTATGATAGCCTTTATGATAGTTTTATAAATTATGGAATTTGATATTGTTTCATATTAGTTGGGTAATAAGTAAAACAAAATCCAGCAAGTAGGAGGAGCTGGACCTCAGTGTAGAACTTCTCTAAACTAGGTTGATAATTAGAGGATCTAATTAATCTTCTCTTGGAAGTGAGTGTAGGTGGGTAAATGGAGAAGCAAGCTGGAAAATGTAAGGAAAATGGTATAGAGCAGGGGTCGCCAACCTTTTGAACCTCAGGGACCACCAAACTCATAATTTTAAATCCCAGGGACCACTAATGTGAATTTTGACTGATGGTGGCTTGCTGACGTTGGGAGAGAGGGGGGAGAGAGAGAGATCTGATCTAACGTCTCTCTCTCCCCCCCCCCACACAAAAACACACAGAGGCAGGGGTGGGATTCAAATTTCTTAACCAGTGCTGTGGGCATGACCTAATTTGTAGGTGTGGCTTGGTGGGCATGTGACTGCTTGTATGTAAATATTATAAATATATAAATATTGATTTTTTAATAAAAAGCAACTTTTACCCAAAACCAGGCAAAGCAAGCAGGCAGATTGAGTTTCTCAAAGAATCACTTAGAGATCTGTGTTTCTGTCATCAGCTAGCTGGGTCTGTACCGCTTCAGTCCTAAGGAAGCAGAGCCGAAAATCTGAAGATTAGTTAGAAAGCAAGAAATCCAATGATTTCCTGCTTTCTAGCTATTCTAAATCTCCCAGCACAGCAGAACAGCTGATGGTTGGAAAAAGGAAAAATAGCAATTTAGCAGGCAAGTTTGCCAGGTAAGGAGTGAGTGGGCGGGGAGAGAGGGCCATACGGGTGGTGCAGCTTTGTGTTCCTGTGCTGCCTGGATTAATTGCTTTGGGGGTGCTCTGGGGATGACATTTCTCTGCGGACCACCAAAATTTTATCGTGGCCCACCAGTTGGTGACCGCTGGTATAGAGAGTAAAAAAGGGAGAGCTAGTCAGAAAACACTTCTTAATGTTGACATGAATTTAATCACGAATGTATTGGCTAAGGCATCACATTTATTTCATTGGAAAGGGTTACATTTACTAATTATTTATTCATTAAATTTATATAGTCACCCATCTCACTTTCACACAACTCTAGACAGCTTACAATAAAAATATTTAAAGAAAAAAACCGCAATGATTGCAAGATTGGTGTTGATTCTACAGGTTAAACCAGACAAGAAGCATGACCAGATAAGCTAGTTCTATTTTAGGATAAGGTTATAATTAACAGAATCTTCTAAGCCTGAAGGTACTTCTCTTGCTCTGCCCATGCCCAGCCTATTTATTACCTGAAAATAAGGGAGTGTCTCTTGAGCTTTTTGCCCCACCCACATTCCTGCTGTGGGGTAAGTTGCCTTTTATCTAACTGTTCCCTTCGTTGTGTCTTGCTCCCCAAAGTCCGAAGATCATTCCCATATACAATTGCACAGATCAGACAGGATGGGTAAAAACAGTTGGAGAGAAACAGTCCCATAAGTAACATGTTACATCTTATGATGTTACTTAGATAATTCCTAGATTTGCTGGAACTCAAATTTTCAAAGAAGACTGGTTCAGGAAATATGCAATTGTTGTTGTTGTTTGTATTGTGTTATTCCAGTAAAAAATAAAACTATCCCAGGTCCCTGGGAAGGACTCAATAAATGAATAAAAATGTCAGATCTAGTCTAAATATCTAACTGATTGTGCAACCAACCATAATAATAATAATTTGAATACAGGAAACAACATTTAACTACCAGCCTGGAGATAACTTTAATATAATTTGTCCCAATGATGCATTGGAGGTGGATGAACTTCTTGATATTTTGGGACTCTTGGGAAAAAAAGATCATTTTGTTTGCTTAAGAGTTAAGGAAGGCACTAAAAAAAGAGGTAAGTTGTATGTCAGTATTATGTGGCATATGATACCTTTTGAGAAGAAATGTGATTTTGTGAATGATATTCTTATTTTTGTCTGGAGACAATGTCTTAATTTCTATAATTAAAATAAACTCCACATATCTTTTCATGCTTTTTTTGTTTACAACAATGCATGCCAGTTCAAACAAGCCATCGGCAGATGACTAGAGGTTGTGGTTTGGGGTCACCCTTCCATTGATTGTGTGAATCATTGCATTATTTTTGCTCTATTAGGTTTATTTATAGCTTCGTCCTATATTCGTATAGTCATATGTATACATTGTTATCCAAATTATGAATTTATTCCATATTACATAGACTTGAATTTATAAGCTTAATCTTCTTTTTGTTGAATTTATCTGGATTCTTTAGGAGCTTTTTGTGAAACTCCTTATTCTGAATAAACATAACTTCACTGCAAACTTTTATCAAAACATCCTCTCAGAAGTCAAATCAATTTACATAAAATTGCCTTGGTCCAGTATAAATGTGGGGGGAACATAGAAACACCCTTGTGATAATGTCAGTTTATCTCTAATTCATAAGAAGTTGTCCCCTTATCCTGCCATTGCTGAATAAAAGAAATATAATTCTTTCATAACTGAAATCTGGGCTCTGTTTTAGGGTATATACTACATTATTGTTCTGCATCTCAGTATAAATCAGATAATTGATCCATAAAGAAAATTACCTCAATCTCCTTCCTCAATTTGGTGCCATTTGCAGTTTTGACTTTTGGAATTCCATGATGGCCTGGAATTTTGGGGGATGCTGTCACAGCAGTGTTCCAACCAAAGGAATTGGGTTGCTTTTTAGATTTCTTTCCAAGCAATTACCGTATATACTCGAGTATAAGCCGAGTTTTTCAGCACATTTTTTGTGCTGAAAAAACCCCCTCGGCTTATACTCGAGTCAGATTCCCTTCTGAAAAAAAAATGGTGTGGAGTTCCGAAGCTGGGCAGCCGCTTCCCTGCTTCCGTGTTTCCTTTGCAACTTTTAAGCATGGGGGTAATCGGAAGCAGAAAAGTTCTTGCTTGAGGATATATTGTTTTTTCTTTTTTTAACTGTTTTTTTGGGGGGGAAGACCCACCGCCATGTGAGAATGCTCAGACACGAAATCTATCCAACCGAAAATAAGTGTGTGTGTGTGGGGGGGGGGGATTTTAACAGAGGGAAGATGTAGGGAGAAGGCAAAAGCGACAGAAGATCCTTCAGGGGAAACTGAGGGGGAGACTCACCCTTGGTCCAGATGAGCCCCCTTCCCCTTTCTCTAGGCTGAGAAAACAACGCGAGTCGAGGTTGCTTCGGCTCCACTCAGCTTCATTTCCTCAGCTCCAGCTGCTTTCAGTCCACTCGGGAGGAGGGGGAGGAGGAGGGGGAGGAGGCAGCTCGCGTTGTTTTCTGAGCTCTAGGCTGAGAAAGCAACGCGAGCCGAGGTCGCTCCACTCAGCTTCATTTCCTCAGCTCCAGCTGCTTTCAGTCCACTCGGGAGGAGGGGGAGGAGGAGGTGGTGGTGGCAGCTCGCGTTGTTTTCTGATAGTGAGATCATTTCCCAAATTAATTGATTCACTAACCCAAAAGAAGAAGATGTTGATGACAGTGGGAGGCAGGAGTCACTCTCTCCCTTGCAAGAAAAAACCAAGAGCTGTTCTTATGATATCTCTCTCTCTCTCTCTCTCCCCCCCCCATAAAGTCAAGCCCTTTCCAGCACGCACGCGCGATCCGCCCCCGCTGCTTTGCACCTTGCAAATGCAAAAACCCTGGGGTTTTGCATTTGCAAGGTGCAAAGGGGCGGGGGCGGATCGCGCGCGCGTGCTGGAAAGGGCTTGACTTTATGGGGGGGGGAGAGAGAAAGAGATATCATAAGAACGGCTCTTGGTTTTTTCTTGCAAGGGAGAGAGTGACTCCTGCCTACCACTGTCATCATCATCATCATCTTTTGGGTTAGTGAATCAATCAAACCTTTCATGATAGTGAGATCGTTTCCCAAATTTCCCTTAAATCAGGGAAGAAATCAGAAACAAACCTTTGGACTGAGAATAAGCCTGTTCCTATGATGCCATTTTTGTTCACTGCAGTGTGAAAAGTGTGAAAAAACACACTTCTTTTTCTTCATCATCTTGTTCCCTATTTACTGGTCTCTTTCAAAGAGGAAATTGTGAACATCAAACTTATTCTCAACTGTCCTAGTGAAAGTTTTTATTGGCATCTATTTTTATTTTTGAAATTTACCAGAAACTGCTGCTGCATTTCCCACCCTCGACTTATACTCGAGTCAATAAGTTTCCCCAGTTTTTTGTGGTTAAATTAGGTGCCTCGGCTTATATTCGGGCCGACTTATACTCGAGTATATACGGTATATAGAAGATGAAGGATTTTCTATATGGTCACTGTTTTAACTTATGTTATTCTTTTAAAATAGGAGCAACAGTGCCACAGTATGTACCAGATAACAGTACTGTTAAATTTATTTTCACATGGTGCCTGGAAATCAGGGCTGTTCCCAAAAAGGTATTTTCCCCGTTTCTTTTTTCATATAGTCATTAACTGTAATTCTTGGCACATAGCAAGATTCACTTTCAATCTAGACCAAATGCCATTTTAGTTTGTCTCCTGTATTGCAAATGTACTGTCTGCTACTTCAAATTAAATGTCTTAGCTGATGCGTTGCTTACTTAACCGTCTAGCCAAGCTGATTACAGCCTGATGTTGAGAAAAATGCATCATCATTTTTTCTCTTTATCTTATCTTTGATAGGCAATACAGTAAATCTATAAACGGTTGCATATACTAAATGAAATGATTTTATACCACTTCAGAATCAGGAAATATTTCTATGAATATTTACTGAAGGCATAAAGATTTGTCTCTTATTTGCAATGAGTAAAATCACTATTGTGGAGCTCATAGTAATAATCAATTAACATGTTTGAATAAGGCTGTTCTTGTGTGTGCATATAATATTACTTTTTCAATTAAATAAGCTGAGTCTGAATACCTAATGTTTAAATTGTGTGTTTGCAAATGAACATATTGGGATATTTTTTCAATATAATCCACTAGATGTCATCACCTAACAATCTATGGAGACCTCTATCTACTGGCAATGTTTCTCAACTTGTTTACATGTTATATATTTATAAAGGCAGATTACAAAGCATATTAAATTGTTGTATTTATTTTTCATTTATTTTTATGCAGTTTCTATAGTTTTAATGTAATTTGTTATTCATATCTGTTTACTTTTGGTTTGGGGATCTGCTCATTATGACTAACTTTGTGAAATTTTGTAGGAGGACTAATTTTTTAAACTGTAGGTAAGTTTTGTTAACTCATGGTCAATTTTGAATTATTTCTTTATTTATTCATTAGGCATTTCTGCGGTCTTTGGTAAACTATACCACTGACATTAGTGAAAAAAGAAGACTTCAAGAACTGTGTAGCAAGCAAGGATCTTCGGATTATAACTCTTTTATAAGGGATCCTACTGTTACGTTATTAGATTTGCTCCGAGTTTTCCCAGCTTGCAAGCCTCCACTTAGTCTTTTGATTGGTAAGTCATTTTATGGAATGCTTCACCTGGAGAAATCAAGATACTAAAGATTTATATATTTAGAAGTTGATATGTTTCCCGCTTTCCAAAAAAAGCTTAGGTAAATTACCCTAATACATTTTACACTATGACTTGTCTTGCTGTATGAGTTATATATTCCATATTAAGTTGTATGTGTGGAACAATAGCAATAGCATTTAGAGATATATTCTGCTATACAGCTCTAAGTGGTTTACAGAGTCAGCATATTGCCCCAACAATTTGGGTCTTCATTTTACCCACCTCGGAAGGATGGAAGGCTGAGTCAACCTTGAGCCTGGTGAGATTTTAACTGCCAAATTGCAGGCAGCTGGCAGCCAGTAGAAGTAGCCTGCACTACTACTCTCTAACCACTGCACCATTGTGGCTAAATTATGGACTCTAAATTAGAAAGTCGGTGTTTCAGTCTTGTTTCTGTCATAAATTAAGTGAGTGAATTAGGCAATTCCTGTCTTAAGCCTCACCCTATGTTCATTTTGTAATGTTTATTTATTTATTGGCAAAAGAATATTTATAGACCACTTGCACGCATAGAGGATTGCAATCAAAACAAAAAGAGAGTCACAAAATTAATAAATAGCCTTTCTACTTCAGCACTCAGAAAAATAAGGTCTTCACTGTCTTTTGAAAGGCTAGATGTTAAGAAAAGTTCTTATGCTCAGTGTCTTGGTAGTCATAAGAAAGTATATTGATAGGCTCCGCCCAGTTCACACACATGAGAATCTTCAGCATACCCTTCTTGAGGAACTGCATGGAGCAAATGAGTGGTTTTATGTAAATATTAGATAAAATGGAAGGGAGGACCAAGCATCATAATGGAATAATTATAGGCATAACTATTATTTCCTCACACTTATTCTTAGCTGGAATTGCCATTTACTTAGTGTGGAACCACTGAAGAACAGTTCTAACAAATCCCAACATTTTTAGATAGTCCAGAAGTTAGTTGGCAGTATGTAAGCTGACAACTCAAGAATAGTCTTGAATTGCTTTGTTAAAGATATATAGAATGCTGCCAAAAGGTCTAAAGCAGGAGTGTCAAACTCGTGGTCCTTGGGCCGGATGCATCACGGACCCACCTGGTTTAGTGAAGGGGGGGAATCCTGATACATCACGTGACACCGCCATGACGACGTGAGTTTTACACCCCTGATCTAAAGAGATCAAGAAGGCTGTGCTCTCCATACAGGTCTTGAGAAAAATCATCCATTATAACAAAACCATTTCTATGCTGGCCTGTAGATGATCCAGATAAATCATTTGCTTTAGAGCCATCCCTCTGTAACCAGCACCTATTACCAGAGACATCTGAAGGGCATTGTATTTTTGCAATACAAATTCTCTCCTTTCATACATATATTCAGGGTTATGACATATATAGAAAAGAAGTTCACAGCACACTCGTTTTCCCCTTGACAACTTATTTCATAGTGTTGACACCACCTCTTTCTTAGACTGAATTAACCATCTCCCCAATCCAGCAACCAAAAGCTTGCCCAACAATCAAGCTTAAAGGTGAAATTAGATGTGGTGGTAGTGTTATTGGACTTCTATATAAGAATGTTTATTAAAAATTGCAATCAAAATATAATATACGGAATACTTCATAATGCTTTCAGTTTTATTTAAATACGTAATTATTAGAAGATTCCATTGTTTTGTTTTTGTAAATAGATGAGAGTGGATTCAAAGCTAAACTTTTATACTCAGGTTTGTTCCTTTTCAGAACATCTTCCAAAGTTGCAAGCCAGACCCTATTCAGTTGCAAGGTAATGTAATTACATTTTAATTGTGAACTAAAAGTGTTTTCCATTTGTTTAAATGGATCCAATCCTTTTATGGTTGGAGATAACTGAGAAGTTAAATTGAAATCTTTGGAAGTGTACCAGCTTAGCAATTGAAGACTGGAGGTCATTCACATATACATCATTAGATTTCTTGTGGTTTGTTTCTCAGCACTAGCAAAATGAATAGGCATCTTTGCTAAGCATTATCTCTGTTATGAAAGTTCCTATTTGGTTGTTGTGGCTCATTTGTCCAGGGAAACTACTGTTTCAAACTGATTCAAGTTGAAGCCAATTCTCAAGCCTTTGAACTACAAAGCTGTTTCCTGTAGCAGCACCTTCATGGTGTGTGTTTGTGATTCTTCAGCCATCTTGCTGCAAGGCTAATCATTGGAATTCTGATAAATCATGCTGAGAAACTGAACAGTATAATCGGAGAGCTTTGTGGAATTGTCTTTTATATTAACTGTTATAACTGGCCACATGCTTTCAGTCTCAGATTCCAATCTGGAATATTGGACAATAGTAATATTTTTCATCAGAAAATTATTCAATAGAACATTTGGTTTTTCCTTTGACTATTTCATTGCAGTTCGACTTTGTTTCATCCTGGAAAGATGCATTTCATCTTTAATATTCTGGAGTTTCCATCCCACCTAGGTGAGCTGCGAAGAGGGGTCTGTACAGGTTGGCTAGCTGATCTGGTTGCCCCAGTCCTTCAGGTGAATCAGAAGAGCAAAGAATTCTTCTGTCCACAGGTATTAACATTTGATAAAAAGCTTACATTTTGCAAGGCAGAATCTGGGAAAATAATTGCTTCCATTCTTACTACAGTGGTTGTGGATTGGTAGGAGCAGCTATAAAATATAATTTAGGATCTTCTGTAAAGATATTATTCTACTAGCAGACCTGGTTCTGAAAATGGAAAACTTCCACTCCTGAGGGCCGGAATGTTGGAATATTCTGGATAAAGTTTGGATTGATTTCTGAGGTGGGAGAATGAGGATGGATGAAAATAGAAGCCAAATCATAAAATATTGACTGTAGCAATTAATTGCAGAGATGCCAACACTCCCGATTTCATCGGGAGGCTCCCGAAAATTAACCCAAACTCCCGCCTTACGATAATTTTCTTTATCCTCCCGAAATTACGAGCAGCAAAATTAGCCCGGCGGGTCCAGCTGTATGCGCATGGGGTGTGTGAGCTAGCTGACCTAGTGTTTGCAGTCACATGAGATTGCTACGGGCCCTGCTAAGGAGCGTCTCCCCGCTGAACACAA
This sequence comes from Hydrophis major, assembly GCA_033807585.1. Classification (NCBI taxonomy): domain Eukaryota; kingdom Metazoa; phylum Chordata; class Lepidosauria; order Squamata; family Elapidae; genus Hydrophis; species Hydrophis major. Next base: position 113,845,346 of record CM066330.1, read on the forward strand.
TCCCTCAGCAGGTGGATTTCTACTGCCGCTTCTCCCCGTCCCCGCTTTCCATGAAGCAGTTCCTGGATTTCGGTTCCCTCCCCCGGCCCGGGTTGCTCCTCCTCCTCCTCCTCCTCCTCTGCGACTCTTCCTCCCCCTTCGGCCGACCATTTTCTTTCCCCAGAGGGAGAACCGCTACCCCGTCTCTGCGGGGAAAGGTGCTTCCACCTCCCCCGGCCTTCGAAGGGCGGCGAGCGGAGAGAGGCCTCGCGCGGAGGGCTCCGCTCCAGCCACGGAGAAGCGCGTCCTTCCCCGCCCCCCTCCGCTTCGCCCTGTCGACCCGTTTCCTTCTCCACGACTGCCAGGGGGACACACGGTGGAAGAGATGGAAAAGGATATTGGCGCGCCCCTTACCCCCGAAATGCACGACAAAAGTTGTGCTTACCAAAGGGGTTGTGCAACAGAGGGTGTTGTCACGCAAAGAATCTAGACACGTGGGATGGGGGGGGGTATGGTTTCTCATGTTGCTGCCCGGATAGTTTTGGAAGGTAGGGGTTAGCCCTCGACTTACAACGGTTCGTTTGGTGTGCGTTTGAAGTTACAAGGGCACCAAGGACCACCACCCCCCACTGAAAAAAAGTGACTCATGGCTGAGTTTTCACACTTTGGTAACAACCATTGTAGGGTCCCTCCTGGTCATGTGATCAAAATTCGGACACTTGGCAACTGACTCATATTTATGGACCGTTTCAGGTCATGTGATTCCCCTTTTGCGACCTTCTGACCAGCAAAAGCAAAATTTGGTGTTATTTGAAAATCCTCCCTAATTCTCATTTCCAAAAGTTGGCATCTCTGTAATTGTAACAACTATCTTTGAGCATCATTTTATGATTAGTGTACACTGCTTTGGGATTGTTGATGAGAAATGTATTATAATTTAAAAATTACAAATGTTTATTATAATTTAAAAGATAATTTGTACACGTAATGATGTACTATCGGTATGTGACACCAAAAAAGTTTTCTAGAATGTTCATACAAATCTATGTTGGAAATGTAGAAAATGTGAAGTGTTGTTTTATCATGGTTCGTAGACTTATTTAAAAAATCTAGAAAATTTGAGGTTTAAATAAAGAATTGTAAAGTTTTAATATTCAACTGAAACCAGAATCTTTCTTACTGGGTTTAATGAATAGATAAGTAGAAAAGACTTATGGAAGATTGTTTTTGTACATGGCACCATCCATAGTGAGATACTTTTTTGAACAAAGATGAACAGACTCTGAAAAACCCTCAATGGAGGAATAGTTAATAAAGATGACAAAATTTCCAGAGATGGCAAAGTTGACTTACTTGATTAGGGAAAAAACAATATTTATATTTGTCAGTAACTAGAAATCCTTAATGGATGTTTTACTGAAAATGGGGAAAAATGAAGTTGTGATTCATGGGTTTGATGTCTAGAAAGAACTATGATTAATCTTAGAGAGGATAAAATATAATGTATTTATGACAGCAAACAGAAGATTGATTGCTAATCCTTTATATCAATTTTCTTTTTTCTTTCATTTCTTTCTTTACTAACCACTTTTTTGGGGGGTGACTTTCTTCTGTAAAATGTTATTGTTTTTATATTATGAAAATTACTTTAATGAAAATCAAGTAAAAAAAGAAAAAGCATAACAATAAGAATTCTGTTGAAGAGTACATAAATAATCTAACAATTTCATAATTCAGCTGAAGAAAGCAAACCACTTCTAGAGACAAGAAACAACTTGCATCCATATGAGATGCTTTATGGCCAAAAGAGAAATTGCAGTCATTTAAAAAATAAATTATTTCATAACATCAAGTATTTGCTAAAGAAACAGCAGGGGTCTTTGCAGCTATATGAAAAATGCTTATAATGACACAAGCCTTTCATTTATTACATTAATAGAAACTATGTTTTAATAGAAGTGAGGCCTGTGACTTACTGTTCTTTTGTCTATGACCTTCTTAACAAGCTATCATGATTGTTCTGTTCAAAATGTAGAAGCAACTGTCACACCATGCTGTGGGAGGAAGTGTCAAAGACAAATGTTGCACTTGGTAAATCAATTTCTGTTATTAGAAATTGAGTTTCTGTCATCTTATTTCACCTCCTTTCAATGGAAATCATTAATTATTTTGTAGTTTAATCATTCCTGTATTTCTTTATTTTTTTTAAAAGAATTAAGTAAGTTAGCAATCATACCTAATCACTGAGGAGATTGGTTTCTACATTTTCTTCAGTTTCATTTTAATTGCGTTTTAGATCAACATAATATCTCGTCCATCCAATGTTTTTCACTTACCAGACAACCCATCTGTTCCTTTTATTATGGTTGGTCCAGGAACTGGAATTGCACCGTTTATTGGCTTTCTTCAGCACAGGCAAGTCTTTTAAAGATATCAGTCTGTCACCAACAACCTATTTTCTAGCTGGCAATACTGTGAAAACCTTTACCTGATCACGAACAGTCAGATTCTTTTATTTATTTGTTTGTTTGTTTTATTTGTCAATATAATAGAAATAAGAATAAACGTAAATATAAATACATGAAATAGGTATGAATAATTGGGACAATAGGACAAGGGATGGTAGGCACGATTGTGTGCCATGGAGTCCTTTGTCTCACGAGTTATATCTTCTCTGTATTATTACAGAGCATAATGTTACGATATGGGAAATTGCTGGCTTGTTTTTTGCTAGATGCCTACACTTGCTTTTTGTTTTATATTTTGTTGGTTTCAAGTGATTTTTTTTGTCATATTTTTTCCTTTTTAAAAATAATTCTCTCCCATTCCATTGTTAGTACTTTGGGGGGGGGGGTGTTTATTTGTTTTTCTCTCGTGCGTTACAATAGCTGCTTTTATTATAGCAACTTAGCTTCCTTTTTTAACATATACAGTAATATAAATTAATAATGAACATGGCACTATTTTTAAAGGTTAGTAAAATTATATTTTTTTTAAATGTATAAAAATATATGCAGTCTCATTGCAGGCTTCTCATTTGGTATTGAATGGTGAAAAGGAGGCCAAGTTGAATTAAATTCTACTATTCCCAGTTAATGCTATCTGTGATAATGTCTGTTTTCCCCCCTTCTTCGCTTCCCAGAGGTTGCTTTTCAAATACAAGTTTTGGTCTGACTTTGTTTAACTTTTGAAATAAGCCAAGATGGGCTAGATGCTAATTAAGCAAAATAGAACTCCAGTATCTTATTTCCAGTTCGTCTTGGTTTAATAGATTGCAACCATACCAAATGAAATCTTGCATACGTTATTTCAGGAGAAATTTAGGCAAATTAGGGGATAAAATATTAGTTTTGTTCCCTGCAATAGTATGTTATGATCATAGATACACTGACTAAAATGCTTGGAAAATTGCTTTCATTGGATTGGTTTCAACTAACTGCATTTCAGTATATTAAAAGTTCTTTTATTGTTGCGACCTGCAGCTTTTTAAACATCACATCAGTTGTGCTTGAAAGCGATAACTTTCAAAGCTGAACTGTAGATGTGCAGAACATCTTAAGTTCAATATTTGACCCTTTTTTCATTCCAAAAACACTGCAATTTATTCATTTAATTAACATGAGTTTACCACATCAGACTTAATGCTTTATTTTGTAATATGGGAAAGAGTAATAAGGAGAGTTTTCTAGAAAAGTAACTGTATGTGGAGCATGAAATTGAATAGTTGCCATGCCAAATGACTTCTTTTAAAAACCTGAGTCATGAATTTGTAGAATAACATTAATTGAGATAGCCAGGCTCTGCCCTGGAAAATGGAGAGGCAACAGATTGGCTCTCATTACTGTTTATAATGCAAGTCAGTGTTTAACAAGCTGCTGGGACTAATTTGTTCCATATTATTGAAATAGCCACATTATATGCAGCTATGAAATGAGTAAAATGTTGATTTAATAACAACCAAAAGGATTTCAGGGTTATAAGGCCATTCTGATCTGATAATGGACTGAATGAATATCAAGTAGGAGAACTAGGACCTATATTAATCTACAAGAAATATGTCTAAAAGCCCCTTCTATTTACTTGAAACACTACAGCATTGTGTTTAGTTGATTTAATGTATTTCTATTATTGTAAATACACTTAAATGTAGACACTTCAGTGCACCTGCTCTTCAGATTTCAACAATCAACCATAAAATATTGTCTAGATCAGGGGTCTCCAACCTTGGCTCCTGGAAGCCTGGCGGACTTCAACTCCCAGAGTTCCACAGCCAGCAAAGCTGGCTGTGGAATTCTGGGAGTTGAAGTCCGCCAGGCTTCCAGGAGCCAAGGTTGGAGACCCCTGGTCTAGATAGATAAAGGTTTGTGAGTGGTAATTGCAATTCCCAGATTTGAATTTTACTGAATATTTGGGGAGGGAAATCTCAGTTATACAGTACATGAGGGAGTCCTTAAAGTTCTTTTTTTTTTTTTTGAAACAAGTTTTTATTAATTTTAAAGATAAAACAACACATCATTAACCATTAAATACATAAACACATAAAACCTCTTAATATTGTAAATCCTTACAAGTCAAACAAAACAATATTTTTATACAACATAATTCCGATTTATCCCATCCCCATATGGACACGCAAATATCTTTCATCAAATTTCTCATTATTTCTCTTTACTCCTATTCAATTTCATTTCTCTTCCATATTTATCCATTTTATAGTCATCATATTCTTTTCTTTCTGGCTTGTTTAAATTATTCTCATCTAACATTCCTCCAAGGTTTTATTGATTCTTTTTTCCTTTTTTTTAATAAAAAACAAATTTTGTTAGTTTTATCATAAGCATAATACACAAACATACAAACACAAAATTCTGGGAGTTGAAGTCCGCCAGGCTTCCAGGAGCCAAGGTTGGAGACCCCTGGTCTAGATAGATAAAGGTTTGTGAGTGGTAATTGCAATTCCCAGATTTGAATTTTACTGAATATTTGGGGAGGGAAATCTCAGTTATACAGTACATGAGGGAGTCCTTAAAGTTCTTTTTTTTTTTTTTGAAACAAGTTTTTATTAATTTTAAAGATAAAACAACACATCATTAACCATTAAATACATAAACACATAAAACCTCTTAATATTGTAAATCCTTACAAGTCAAACAAAACAATATTTTTATACAACATAATTCCGATTTATCCCATCCCCATATGGACACGCAAATATCTTTCATCAAATTTCTCATTATTTCTCTTTACTCCTATTCAATTTCATTTCTCTTCCATATTTATCCATTTTATAGTCATCATATTCTTTTCTTTCTGGCTTGTTTAAATTATTCTCATCTAACATTCCTCCAAGGTTTTATTGATTCTTTTTTCCTTTTTTTTAATAAAAAACAAATTTTGTTAGTTTTATCATAAGCATAATACACAAACATACAAACACAAAATTCTGGGAGTTGAAGTCCGCCAGGCTTCCAGGAGCCAAGGTTGGAGACCCCTGGTCTAGATAGATAAAGGTTTGTGAGTGGTAATTGCAATTCCCAGATTTGAATTTTACTGAATATTTGGGGAGGGAAATCTCAGTTATACAGTACATGAGGGAGTCCTTAAAGTTCTTAAAGGAAGAATGGTGGGGGGATCCAAAAGAAAAAAATAGACACTTAACTATATTTTAAAAGTTACAAGATGGTATTTCTGCCAAAGGAAATGCTACATAGTACTGACTTGAATGGATGCCCAAACTCCTGAAACTGTCATATTCACTTTTTTAAAAAAAAAAAAATTCTGAATTTGTAAATCATTAAATTGCAGAAAGGTTTTGTTTAATTTTATATTAGGTAGAGCTTGTGAACTGTGGTAGTGCAGTGGTTAGAATGCAGTACTGAAGGCTACTTCTGCTGACTGCTGGCTACCAGCAGTTCAGTAGTTTGATTCTCACCGGCTCAAAGTTGACTCAGCCTTCCATCGTTCTGAGTTGGGTAAAATGAGGACCCAGATTGTTGGGGGCAATAGGCTGACTCTGTAAACCACTTAGAGAAGGCTGTATAGCACTGTGAAGTGGTATATAAGTCTAAGTGCAATTGCTATTGCTATTGTGTCAGCTTTTCTTCATTTAGAAATTCATTGAAACATGCAGTTTGATGAGTCCTTAAACTTTTATGCACAATAATTCCCAATTCCAGATTTATTGGTAAATAGACTGATTGATCAAGAATTTCAATTTGTTCTCAGATTCTAGGTTTAAAATTTTGCTATAATATGTATATCATAATTGTATATCTTATTGCTCTCATAACTGAGGACCTTGTAAGAATAAAACAGTAATTTCATTGCAATAGGAGTCTCAGCTCCAGAATCCTTCATAAGGCTGTGCACTTATAATTCTTCTGTACAATTTATATTAATGATGGGATAAAACTAGATAGGTGTTATTCTTCATATGTAAAATAAATTATTTTACTACAAATACTGAAAATTTTAGGTTTATGATCTGTTTCTTCTTCAGGAATTAATAACAGTTAAACTATTCAGATAGAATCTATGCATAATACATTTTACAACTGTATTATTTTTATTTGGATATTTTATTTAGGCAGAAGCTCAGCGAAAAGCATCCAGATTATAAATTTGGAGAGACGTGGTTGTTTTTTGGCTGCCGCCATAAGGCCAGAGATTACTTGTTCCAGTAAGCTTTCTTCTGCTCCTTGTTAGCATTTTAACATTTAGCAGTTGTCCATTGGAACCGTACTTTCTTCATTCCAGCCTCTTGCTTGGATTTCTCTTGCAGAGATGAGCTCAGGATCTTTCTTGAAAACGGCGTGTTAACTTACCTGATAGTTTGCTTTTCAAGAGATGTTCCAGCTGTGGCAGAAACTGCCCCTCCTAAATACGTGCAAGATAACCTCCGGCTTTACTGTAAAGAGATTAGTAGGATTTTGCTGCAGGAGAAAGGATATTTGTATGTGTGCGGGTGAGTAATACTGAATTTTTATAAACGTTGGATATGCAAGAATGTGTTAAAACAGTTTGCTGCTGTAAGCTTAGCATGTACAAACCCAGACCTTCAGGCTTTCATCACTGGCAATACAAAAACTGAGAGCAAAATAATAAAAACTTCAAATCAATGAAAAATCCAGGTGTTTTTGAGGTTATGACTTTTTTAAAAAAGACAAGGAAATCCTGGAGGCAGTTTTCATTACGGCTGTCAGTGGGAAGATGACAGGATAACAATAAAAGTTGCTTGAAAGACTGAACAAAAATGAACTAGAAAGAAGGGCAAGTATTTCTAGGTTAATCTTGTTGAGTCAAAATAATAGAAAAATCAGGTTACAAGTTAAGGCAAGCAAGGGGGCTAGGATGCAAACAGAAAGGCAAGATTAAAAGGGCCCTAAATAGGCTAAAAACACTAGTTACAGAAGTCTGTCTCTCGATTCATACTGATATATAACATGCTGAGTAAGCAGCATTATACTTGTTCATTTACTTATTGAAGAAAATGAACCAAAGTTATATATTTGTGTATGGTAAAAGTATGTGAACTTTTAGTAATTGCAGTACCTGCCTTAGAGCAGCCATGACTGCAATTAAATGTTTCTAAGAACTGTTGATTAGTCCTGCATATCAGATTGCACAGATTTTAGCCCATTTCTCCTTATAAAACACTTCCAACTCAGGAGTATTAGATTGAGATCAAGACTTGGACTTGACCATTCAAAATGTTAACTTTCTTCTGCTTTAAATATCTACTTATTTATTTAATTTGCAGTCCATCTCACCATGAAGTTGTACAGTTTTTTTGGTTGTAGAGTTTTAATATTTTGAATCATTGTGTTGCTTAAATGACTCACTTTCTCTTGAGTTTCAATTCAGAAACACACAGATACGACTCTGACATGTTCTTGTAGAATTTTCTGGTACAATTCAGAATCCATCAATGATGGCAACTTCTCTTGGTCCAAAGACAGCAAAATGGGCTCAAACTATGAACCTGCCATCGCCATGGGATGGAATCAGGTTCTTCTGCTTGATTGTAGTCTTTGTCAAATATTACAATTGTAAATTCATCGTCAAAGATTGTAGTCTTTGTCACTCACCAAATGTAATGTTTTTCAATGAGCCAAAAAGTTTTCTTTTGGTTTCATCCATCCACAGAAGATTCTTCCATTAGTCTTCTGGTTTATCCACTTGATCTTTCACAAACTGTAGACAGACAGCAATATTCATTTTAGAGAGGCTTTCTCCTTGCAGCCTGGTCACACATAGCATTGTTGTTCAGTGTTTTCTTGATGGAAGCCTCAAGAATACTGGCGTTTGCTAATGCAAAATAGGCCTTCAGTTCTTTACGTATTTGAGACCTCAGTATTTCATACCTTGCACTTAATGTGATCTTGGCTGGTTGACCACTCCTGGGGAAGGTACCAGTGTGTTGAGTTACCTCCATTTGTACCTGATCTTTCTGACAATGGATTGGAAGATTCCAAATTTTGGAAAATAATTTTGTAATGTTTCTAGCCTGATAAGCATCAACAACTGTTTTTCAAGAATTCACAAAAATCTTGTTTGTTCAAGCTATGGCACACTACCAGATACCTGTGATGTAAAGATTAGATTTTAATGATGTAACCCAGAATGTTGTTTAAATAAGGCAGGACCTACCGCTCACACTTGATTATCATTTCATTGATTGAAACACCTGGCTGTAAGGTCCCCTTTAAATGAACTGATAACCCTAGCAGTTCATATACAAAATATGTAGCTTTGTATCATTTTCTTAAATCAATAAGTGAAGAAAGTATAATGGTTTTGAATCATTTAAATGGCTTTTCTTTATCTAGTTGTAAGACTTGCGTGGAAAACAGATCACAGTTTCATTTATGTTTTATTCAGAAATATTGAAAATTCAAAATAACTCATTTTTAAATTTTCAGCAACTGTTTCTGGCCCCCATGCTAAAATAAAAAGAAACATCAATTACATATTTAAATTTGAAATTAGTATTTTTAAACTGGTTTGGGTGCTTTGTTTTTAAAATACACAGATGAGAGACTTTGCAGACTACACAATTGAGCCTAAAATTTCTGTGCCAAATGAGACATTTGTTCAGTGAATGTTGCCCCATTTATGACCTTTTTTACACCAGTTATGAATCACTTCAGTTGTTAAGTTAGTAACATGGTTGTTAAATGAACCTGGCTTCCCCGTTAACTTTGCTTTTTAGAAGATTGCAAAAGGGGATCACATGACCCCAGGACACAGCATCAGTCATAAATATGTGCCAGTTGTCAAGCATTTGAATTTTGATCATGTGACCGCGGAGATGCTGCAGTGGTCATAAGTATGAAAACAATCATAAATTATTTTTTTCAGTGCCGTTGTAATTTTGAGCGATCACTAAATGAACTGTTGTAAGTTGAGGACTATCTGTAGAAAGCTTTCTAGCCAGAAGCCACTGGGAGCCTTGCTCTGCCTGCACACCAGAAGGAAAAGAACCTATGGAATAGTGTAGCATTTTTGATCGCATCCCAATTTGTATCATATGAGTTTGTCCAAGAAAATTTCCCAATCAAAAGTGCCTTAGTGTAAATTGTTATAACATGTTATTCATAAATTATATATTTATCATTAGTTAAATGTTCAACATATATGAATATATGGAGACATTTTCATAAATATCATTTTTTCCTGAGCATTTTAAAACCCTAGAAGTAAGGCAGGACAGGTTATAGCTCTGAAATGAAACTCCAAAATTAAACAAACATGTAAAGTGGTTAATTTTACTTCTTAAAGCCTGATTATTAAAAGAGGTATATTAATACCTATACTAAGAATTTTGCAAGGTGAGAACTACCAGAGAATTATATCTTGCCATTTAGTACCACCATTGGCCATTTTGAAAGGGGCTGTGGTGTGCTTGACTTAATATAATATTTAACAGAATATTTGATTTTTTTAAAACTTCACAACCTGTGGTCTTTGCTATTTGATAGCAATACTATATGGACGGGTGTCTGTGTTAATATCTACTCCCCCCCCCCCTTTTAACAACCCTATAATCCTTTGCATTGGGGTGGAGTAGGGGTGACTGAATAGAGCTGAGCATTTACTGGCCAGATGCCCTTCCTGACACCTACGCGGAGTTCGCAGCAGATATTTTCTCTTTATGCCTAGAGAGAGAAATATCGGCCACTACCTACTCACAGCCTTCTGATTAAGAGGCAAGAGCTCCACCTTTGTTAAAATCCATTTATTTAAGTCAATTATAATTGTTTTCTTTCTTTGTTGTTTATTTTAAGAGATGCAAAAAATATGGCTAAAGATGTGAATGAGACTCTGGTAGAAGTCTTCACCACCGACAAAGGAGTTGATAAACTGGACGCATTGAAAATATTGGCTACATTAAGAGAAGAAAAAAGATACCTGCAGGATATATGGGCCTGAATACTAGCTTTTGGAATTCACTTGACCAATGTAAACAGCAATCTTTTAAACACCTACTTCTGTCTGTAATTTTCTCTCAATTATTATTTGAACTATTTTTCTAGGGAAATAACAAAGAGAAATTCATCATTTCCAAGGGATTTGTCACAGTACAAGTGGTTTTAAATAAATGATGCCACTTATTTCCATCAAGATGGCATTTCATTTTTCTCTGAAGTTGATCGATATAACTTTGCCTTGGGTTTGAAAATATGGCATAGAATGGTATTACCTGTTTTCTTTAGCTATTAACAAATTGAGGGTTTTTTAAAAACAAGAACTATTGTGTGCTAGGTACAATATATAGAGTATCAGAGATGTTATTCATTCTTCAAGTCTAATCTTTCTGCTTTTGAAGAAAAAAAACTACAGTGGAAAATTACAGAAAAAAGTACTTATTTTTTTGTAAGTACTTATTTATAACTTAGTTATAAATACAGCTGGAGCACTTATATTAATAATGATTTTTACTAAATGTACATCTAAATCAGAGGTTGGCTCCATCCTTTTATTTTGGCAATGTCCCCTCTTTTGGGAACAGAGGAAATTATGAAAATAAATTTCGGGTTGACATGGTATAAAGCAAATAATTTTCATGAAAATGAGCCCCAATCCTGAAAAGAATCCGCTACCATTTGATGATGGGCCTAATGCCCAGTTCTTGCCCAAATAATGTTCTATGAAGTGTTTTGTTATGATGGAAGAAAAGCTGTACATTAAATTTCCTTCTTATCTAAATATGATCAATGAAATAGGCATGACTTAGTGTTGAAAAAAATATGAATATTTGAAGCATTTTTTCTTAATTTCACTTACAAAGCCCAACCTTCTGAATGAGTGGCTGTAGGGGTAATCACTGAGCACATTTTGCACAATACAGTGCCTTTGGTTAGAGTCAGGTTTCACTGCCTTTGTATGTTGCATGAACCTAGCCTGCTTGGCTAGTTGACCATTTGAGGTATTATGGAAACCAGGAAAATGACCCACTTTGGTAATCAGGTAAAGCGTATTGTGTGAATAGCTTTCATTGAATTTATATTTTAAGAGAAATAATGTCATATCTCATTTTACTGTTTTTTAAAAGATGACTGCTGCTACTTCAAAAGTGATTTAAAAGTCATTCATTTTTCTACTGTAGTTTGGAATGACTTGTCAAAAAACCCTTGGGTTAAGCTGCAAAATGAGAAGCTGGATTGATTTGAATAAATTTAACATTTGCCAGATATTCTAAAGTGTGACTGAATCAATCCTAGCGTTACTAGATAGTATGCAAACTTTTACTGTGTTCAGTAAAATAAATTAAACTCTAAGAGTCTTTTAAGGTTTATCATAACTATTTTGGCTCTGTGTTGTCATTTGATGATCATGTGCTTCAATATGTACTTCTCAAACAAAGAGGTGAGTTTTAATGCCTGCAGAAACAGCTTTTGCTAAAGACGCAAAATAGTTTTAAAATCTTGCATTCTTTTCTTTTTCCTTTTTTGCTATTGAGGTTATTTTAAACAGAAGAAAGTTGAGATTGGGTTAAAGGAAGAGTTTCTTTGCTGATACTCGGTTTAGGAGCTTTTAAGGAATGCAAAGATGATGGTTGAGCATTATCCACAGGCCATTAATATGTGTTATACATGCTGATGGCTGCATCTATTTTCAGAAATGTGTTTTTTTTAATGCTGTTTTAGAAAGGCAAGGTTGCTTCCAATTATTTCCCAGTTTTCTATAATATTTCTAAGTAATAAACAATCCTAATATGAAGATAAGATAAAATGTCTCCCATTTTTCTACTTAAACAATAAACAGGCCAACTGACAGCAAAGAAAATAGCCTCTTAAAATAGAAGCTGCATGACAAATAGTTGCTAATGCAATATACTAAGTTTAATTAAAAAAATCTCCAAAAAAATGATCTTTATGTGATAATGAGAGAAAAAAGTAGTAGTTTCAGAATCTTAGGTGTGATACCCTGATGAAAAAGTTAGAAATGACAGCTTTGTTAGCAATCTGTTTATTTACAAATGTACAGGTTGAAAGCAGTAGTCCAAAAAGGTAGCATCACTTGCAAAAATAAGCATTACTGAAATATCCCCCTTTATGCAGTAGGCTATGAAGAATCAAATCAGTTATCCTTCTAACTTCCCAATGGTGATCTTATCACTATAAATTCCAGGGTGCACAAAACAAAAACAAAGTCATGCAAAATAGCTTTTTAAATAAGTAATCGGCCTTCCTAGAATGCAGTTATCCCATACTTTTTATACAACACTATGCATTCCTACTTAGACGTACTGTAAAACCCACTCAATTTATTAGGACATACTTCCAACTATAGGATTGCAGCTTAGGTTTGGCTTCAGGAATTTTAAGGGATTGCCTTTTCTTAATGTTTTTTTCACTTGGATGGTGAAGTCCTAACAACTCCATGACAAATAAAAAGAGCACATCAGGGATCATAACCCAACTGTGTGTTGACAGAATTTCAGTTTGAGGGTCTTTTATTTCATTATTTGCAAGGAAAAGTAATAAAACGTAAATGAGATTGGCTCTCGAAAATATTATTCTGCTTACAAGCATGGAACAAATTTCTGGCAGCCTAGCAACTCTCATTAATTTCCATGTGATGACAAGGGAAAGAATAACCTAAGGTTTCTTTCTCTTGCACTGTGAAGAAACCTTAAAACTATGGCTGATCTACAGAAACATAATTATCAACATTTGTGGGTCTTTGTTCTATAGCAGTGACAACACTGGCCAACCAGAGTTCAAGCAGTCCTCACTTTCACACTATAATACTTTTGCTAAGCGATGCAATCAAAATGAAACATAATTTGACTCATTTGCCTCCCATCCTTCTGTAAAATGAGACATCAGGTGATCTCCAATGTATAGTTCAAGCTTTGATCATGAAGCAAATCCCAGCAGTTGTGTGAGGTGATGCGATTGCAACTTGCAACTTCCTGCCACCAATCCCATTAGCTTTTATTTGCCCAAAGCCTCTGTAAAGGTGGCCAATGGCAGTCTCAATCATCATAAATGAACACAAATGTCGCACGAATTGCAAGCACATGACCATGGGGACACTGCAAAAGCTGCAAGTTCAAGGACTGGTTGTAGATCTTCCATTTTTCAGAACTGCTGTAACTTTGAACGGTCGCTGAACAAGTGATCAGCAGCTACCCGTAAATCAGTTCTTCCTTGTGCAGTTCTATAGTGCTGGACAGAAATCCTTTCTGCAAGTGAGCTTTGCAGAAAAGACCACGCAAGGGTGAAACAGATGGAGAGCTTTGGTATGTGATGATGGTGATGACTGCATCCGGGTTCATGCCTGCTCTGAAGCTGCCTCTTGTTTTCAACCAGTGAGCTGAAGGGGAGAGGCTGGATAGATTGTTTTCAGAGAGATGTGTGAGATAAGTAAGAACCCAAGATTTTAATCTTAAATAGTTCTTTCCCATTGGATGAAAAAGGGTAGATTAGTAGCTTTGCTGCAAATATAAAATTTATTTTTACTGCATGTTCAATATTTAATGAAAGCTTTGTAATAAAATTCTGTTGCTTGTTTTTCTTTTATGATATTCCTAAATCACAAATTATTTCTGACAATGTCAGCTGGATGGGCAAGGGGAAGAGGCTTTGATGGGGGAAATACTCCCTATTAAAATTACCTTGTGAGTTAATTTCCCTTCCTAATTTTCCCTTGCTGTGAGCATAAAGGTGCAAGTTTGCTACCCAATAGAAAATGCAATATTTTCTACAGCTTGGAGATGGAAGATCTGACCTGCCTTGAGGTTTTGAATTTCCAAATCTGAACATCATTATTTCTGCTAGAGCAAGGGTGTCCAAATTTGGCAAATTTAAGACTTGTGGACTTCAACTTTTAGAATTCCCCATGGGTGGCTGGGAAATTCTGGGAGTATAAGTTCACAAGTCTTAAAAGTTGCCAAGGTTGGACATCCTTATGCTAGATCGTATATGGCCTTCTACAGCCTCTGATTATGAGTGAAAACTGCCCCCATTTTCCTGATAGAATAGGGGTGGCTGCAAGCAAACATACCATGGGGAAAATTAACTGCTGCTCTTCCACAAGCGTCTTAAGGAAGGTATCAAATACTTTAATCCTCCATAGTTCTTGACATTACATTAATCCATTGTGTGTTCTAATGTACTCTGCCCTCCATAACGTCTATTATTTCATGGAAAGGAAGATTCTGCTTCCTGGTTTTGCCCTGATATACAAAGTCTAAGATGTTCATAGGATCAGAAGAGAATTAGGCAACAGAAATAGGCGTTAAGACAATCCTTTTCATGGCACTTGTTAAATTGCATGTAATTAGAAGATTTCAAATGCTACACTAGCACCTATGTTTACCATGATACATTAATAAACTTTATTAGAGTTGGCTCTCATAAGCTGCTACATAAGCAAAAGTGACAAAAATACCTTGAATGCTAGGAACAGAGGTAGTATTATTAAGAGACTCAGTAAAGCGCTCCCTGACTTGGTGGGATTGAAGGGGGTTTGGGGAGGAAAGCACAAAGCATCTTGCGAGATTCTATTATTGCTGCCTACCAATAACATATAGCATCACTTTTTGTGTCTGGTCTATCGGATAGATTTAAAAAAAAATTAGATAGACAAAATTTCTGATTGATCAAAAAAAAACCTGACAAGATTTCATGCTCATTTGTTCACTTTCCAAAAACTGGCACTCTCCACATCTAAACACAATTTGGCAACTGTATGCCCATTATTGATGAGTAATAATTATTCCCATGCCCCTTTTTCATTGAGGTAAAACTGCCCCCCACAGTTGAATTTAAGCTGGTTGGATGGTCTGACCTGGATGACCTGAAACCCTCATCTTCAAATGCAAAGCATGTAGCCAAGAGAATATAAATGTGAAAGTTGCAGCCTCTCATTTGATGCATCCTTAAGGAAGTGAAAATTGTTTTATGGTTTGTGGGCCAACATATTTGATACAAACCCTGCAGTATGTTCTAGGAACAGAATAGTTGAATTATTTGTTAAAGACTGTGATATCACTGTGGATAATGTTGCCTCGTGACAAACAGAGCTTGCCGTCCCCCGTCCCCCCCCCCGGCTGATACAAAATGCACCAGGAGAAAAATACATTTTATATACAAGTAAGCACTTCCTCTATTTACATGCTGATGACGAAGTTCACTTACTGTATAGCACAATGTTTATGTCTCCTCAAAAACCACTCTCACAATGCATGGACTTATTCCCTGATAAAAATAAGGAGAGGGTTACAATCTTGATGCATCGAATTATAATAATGGTTTGCTTAAAACACATCACCATTTTACATTTTAGCTTGATTTTTAAAACAGTATTAAAAATAGAAGCACTTGTGCTTTCCCATCTGCTCTTAAGAAAAGCAGGGCAAAAGCAGGATGGATCTGCAGGCAGGCACAAGCCATCTGCTGAAATTAAGAAAGGCTCTTCAAGATGAAGGGACCTGTTTATAAGGTCTATTTTGTGGAAATAATTTACCATTTCTAAACATACCTGAAACATTGAGTAAGATTGGTCTACAGTAATTCTTATGGAGAATTTAGACTTGATTTGCAGTCAAGCTGGAAATTGGAAACTACGTTTCCATTTGTGCTCAGCAAAGAAAGCCACTCTAGTTGTTATGAGTCTCTTAGGATTTACAGCAAAGCATGGGGTCTTATCCTGCATTTAATCTCAGCAAATGGGAGTCTTCAAATTGAAATGCAAAGATGATCATTACTTTTCTAGATTAGCTTCCATAAATGAAATCATTCAGCAAGTTCCAGGAATTAAACAAGTTATTTTTTTCCCCAATTTTATTTCTATTTATTGCTGGAATATGCTCTGCCTGGTTGTTTATCTATTTTTGATGTAGTAGCTATACAGACATTCATTGCTTATTCATAGCAAAGTTATTCTTATAGTTAACATTTTTATTTTCATTTCTTTTAGAGATTGAACAGCCACTTGGCTTGTGCTGAGGGGTGTTCTATATATTTTCAGCACCTCTTATTTACTAGGATATCACTAGTTTCTTTTCAGTTTTTTAAAATTTTCTGTCCATTTTTAAAGTTTTTCTCCTTTTGTACTTTGATTTATCATGGAGATTTTAGTTCCTAAATAGGATGTCTCAATTTTTAAAAAATTCCTTGGCTATATTTTAATGTGTTATTTTAAAAAGCATGTTGTCTTTATCATGGAATGTAAACAAAAAATCTTAGATGGACTTTTAAAAAACAATTGCTTGCCAAATCAAAAACTTTATTTAAAACAACTGGGCCACCTCCCATCTATATTTTTCTATACAAGAGATATATTTTATTCAAAACATGTCTTGATCAAGTATAATCTGCCAGGGTAGAGTAATTTAAATCAGTAAAACTTCAAAAAAATTAATACTGGCATTTAAAAGTTTTAACAATCATATTATATTCTTTATATAATATTTCACACTCATTAATTCAATAAGTGCCATCTAAACATTTTACAATTTTTTTTATTTTACTGGTGGATAATTAAGGCTGGAGATTTCAGTAACATTTGGGACCCTTTGCTGGCTCTTTGAACTAAATTTAGAAATTGGGGGATATGCCCTCCTAGGGAAACATTAACAAAACAAGGGGTACCCAGGAAGTCTTTGGGAAAATTAGTGTAAAAAATACAATACTGTAATTTTCAAATGAAATTATATTGGCCTAAAATATTCAAGGGAATAAACAATTTAAAGGCAGAGAAGGAGACAGAGGATATTGCAAAACAATTTACTCTTTTGAAAGATAGAATTCCACCCTGGTTTTTTTAGAGTTGTGATAGAACGATTGAACAATATTATTCCATAGAGAATGTTTAGGGTTGAGTTTAAAAAAATGAGCTGTTTGAAGTTTGATATGCTTAGAGTAATTTTTTTGTTGCTGTTTTGGTTTCCCTTTTGCAGTTCTTATCTTTTCTTTCAGTACATAAATGCAACAAAAATACAAAACACAGTTTGTGAATTACATAATGAACAATCCAGATGGATCCTTACATACAGGCTGCAAACTGGTGCCCAAGATGCAGGCATTCTTGCTTGGTACAGAACTCTATGTATGTCAATATCATGCAGAATTCAGTGAGCCCTTATTTATTTTCTATGAATTGTCCCATCCTGGCTGATTGAAACAAACAGTGCCTGCCTATTTCTAGATTTGCTATGTTGCTTGTTCTTTTGTTCCTCTGTGGCACATGTCAGCTACATAGCCTGCACCATGATGGCCATTCAAGCTACCAGCTTCCTTAGGACATATTGCATCAATATCTTA
Source organism: Hydrophis major (assembly GCA_033807585.1). NCBI lineage: Eukaryota > Metazoa > Chordata > Lepidosauria > Squamata > Elapidae > Hydrophis > Hydrophis major. Next base: position 113,863,102 of record CM066330.1, read on the forward strand.
ATCTGGCATGAAGGATGAAGTGCTTAAGGCTTCTGCTAAAAGTAATTCCATTCAATAATCTGTTATCTTTTCTCTTTAGGCCTCCCATTCATGGAAGAGTTGTCTCTTAGGCAAATGAGAATGCTGCATCTAGAAGGCCCTTCCTACACATATCTGAAAAATTGAGGAGATGAATTAGTAGGATGGTAGCAAGCCTCAAAGTATCCTACACAAGACATTTCATTTCTTCTCTGTATATTTCCAATGTACAACACAATACAAATATTGCATTACCAAAGTTGTTTCTTTACTGCAAGATTGTACCAACACAACTGAGTTCTTCCTGTTGTGTTAAAGCTGGCCACAACATGGTATTAACAATTTGATATTCACACAGAGGGTTCACATCTTGGAGACCTGTATGAAATTAACAGATGCCTTTTTAATATTCATCGTAGTGATTCAAATCTGTAAAATAGGCATTGGAATATGCTTTTGCAGTGAGATGTGGATTGAAGTACTTGTTTTGTTCTTCTAGGATGAGATTATTTTTATTAAATGCCTGGGAAAAGAATAAGAAAAGGAAAAGAGTAAATTCTCATTAAAATAAATGAATATTTATGAGGTGCAGTGAAGAGAAGAGATAGAAAAGTAACATTATGGTGGAAACTTGGGAATATGAAAAAAGAAAAAGGGAAATCAAGTAAAAAAGATATCATCAAATAAAATAGGAAGTGGTTTGAAAACAATTATTTTGTTGACATTTTGTTGTCTATGGGCAACTTGAAAGAACAAAGTTTGAATAATGTGACAAATAACTGTTGAAAAATATAAAACAGATGAGGAAGCCATAACTTACATCATTTTTAACATTTTAAATATTTGAGCATCACTAGAGATACCACAGAATTTGCATTCCAGACTCCATATGACATGACAGATGGCTTTAGAAATCAGCAAGTATAATCAGGATATGAAAATTGCTTTAAAGTGCTGCCATATAATTCAAGAGAAGTTCTGCCTGATCAAGTCTAGAAACAGAAGCAGTTCTAATACTGGTTCTACAGTATGCATTACAAATGTTCCTTTACATACACTAGGAACACACTTGGTTTTTGGAATTGAGAGCCATGCTTAGTACTCTGTATAGCATATCTGAGGTAATTCTACCAAAAATAGCTATGGCTAAAGCAAAATTCAAATAATTTAATAAAATTAAATGCACTGAAAAAGCTCATATAAATATGTTCATCTGTCACATCAAAATTATTCTGAAGGATCGTGGGGTTGACTGTAACACTGGAAATCTAGCTGTGCCCCTCTTGAAACAGCCCATAGTAATTTGCAATGGAATTTGTGTGTCTACATTTGACCACACATGGCCACTATTGATTCCTTACCTTAATGGCATCTACAGAATCGTACTTGTCCAGTTTGTTGAGGTGATTGGTGATATTGGTGTTCAGAGGTGCTGGGGATACTGGATGAATGACAGTGGCGTCATGAGACTGTTGCTGATATCGCTGACAATAAGTGTAAACCAGAAGAGTCAGAAGGCACCCAAGAATTGAGCTACTCAGCCCCACAGCAGTCATGTGGAACAGATTAAATTCTACAAATTAGATGAATCAGAAAAGAAAATCAATACCTTATTTAGTTTACATGTTATAATTTTTGTGCCTTACTTATTTTGGGAGCAAGGGGAAATATTAAATTTTATATTGATTACAGAATTCTGCTTTCTCAATTTCCTGCCAAACATATTTTTAGAGCAGAACAAGTTTTTCAAGGCTACCACAATTATATGGACGGCTAGTTGATATAGTAGAGAAGGTGCAGGCCTAGAAATTGGGAGACTTTGAGTTCTAGATCTGCCTTAGACATAAAAGTCACTGGGTGACTTTTGGGCCAGTCATTCTATCTCAGCCCAACTACCTCAGAAGGTTGTTATGAGGGAAAGAGGAGGCAGGAGTATTAGATATGTTTGCTGCCTCAAGATAATATATAGATCAGGGGTGTCAAATTTGTGGCCCACGGGCCAGATGCACCATGTACTGGCCATGCCCATGCCCAGTTTAGCGAGGGGGGGAAGTAGTGATATGTCATGTGACGATGCCATGACGATGCAAGTTTGACACCCCTGACATAGGTGAATAGTCTGGATAAAATAATAATACTAATAAAAACCCCACATGGAGTTAGTTAAAACCAGGAGTATTAAAAAAACTGAAGCCTTTATTTTAGCATTTCAAGAACAAGCTTTTGCAATTGAGTACATGAAGGTGGAAATTCAACATATAAAACAACATCAAATGAAGCCTTTGTAGCGGAAAAGGATGAAACAATTGACTATTTGATCAGTGGCTGCAGCAAAAATTCACATACTGACTACCATCAGCATCATGACTCAATTGCCAAAACTATTCATTGAAGACTTTGCCAGAGATTTGGATTTGAATGCAGTAAAAACTACACGGACCATGAAATGTCCATAACCACCCTCTCAACTTGGCATGGCTTGCACAACTCCTTAATTTATCCATGCTAAAGATAGTGAAATAAGCAGGAAACAGTCAGAATGTAGTGAAAGAATTCATCCCAATTCTAAAGAAATACAAGAAAGAATTCTTTACTATGCCTTCACTGTTGCTAATAATACCACAATCAAAAGATTCCCAGTGGTACCCATAACATGAATGGTACAATAATACTGGTATTCTGACAAGACAACAGATGCACCGAGATAAACCCCATCTAGATACCATTTAAAACAAGGAAGGAAAGTGAAATCCCAGAACAACTCTCCATAGCAACCAACACCCAGATAAGCAGCAAACAGCCCCAGATAAACAATCAGGGAAGAAACATCCTAATCAGGGAACCATTAAGGAAGAAATTACACCCGAAACAAGACTAGCAGGGCAAGCCACCATACATAAACAATCTGCAAACATCACTCCTCCATTCATAACAATGATACTGGATCTCCCAGATATGAAAGGTCTGCAAGAAAATTATCAAGCTCAGAGCACACAAAAAGCCCAAGTGTTAAATACTGCATTACATCTTATTCTCCTCTAATGGAGCACAGGAGAGTCATGGAAATTTGAAATATGCAATTCCAGTCTTGGCTGGTGTAAGAAAAATAGAAGAAACTCTCATGAAAGTGTTGTGGGTGGGAAAAGACAAATAATTATCATAAATAAGACAAAAGTGAAGAATCTTACCACCACATCTTTTTTCTTTGATACTGCTGGTTCTTGCAACAGTTATATCTACAATAGCAATTAATTGAATTAACAGCTGAATGGTGAAGAATGTCTGTTCTAAGTATATTTCATTTGACTGCAAGCAAATTATTCCTCAAAGGATACCTTAAGTACACAACACAAGTTGCTAACTTGCCAGAACAATGCGCTCAAATCCAATCACTACATATTATAAATAATAATAATAATAATAATAATAATAATAATAATAATAATAATAATAATACCAAACCCAGGCCCTTAGGAAGGACTTGATAGGTGGATCAAAATGCACATCTGCCTTACAGTGCAACCAATCATAATAATTTTATTAAACTGGTATGCCACACAGTAGTGTTTCTCAACCTTGGCGACTTGAAGAGCTGGCTAGGGAATTCTGGGAATAGAAGTCAACACATCTTCAAGCTGCCATGGTTGAGAAACGCTGCTATAAGTAATATCAGCAGAAGGTAAAAGCCAAGGTAGGAGAAAGAAGAGATTTAAACCCATCAACTAGACTGGCATATACATTTGGGATAAGAGGGAAGATTAAGGCGCTACAAGTAACTCCTTGTCTCCTCCCTCCAGCTCCATCTTACTAAACAGAGACAAGTTCTTAATTCTTCATTTTAGACATATCTCAGTATACTTTCAGCAAGCGTGCAGCCACCTAGCCATGCTTGTTATATCAGTAATCACATCAGGGTACCATCCGTGCTTGGTCTTACCTGGTATGAAGTTGGAATCGTAATAACACGGCTGACTTTCAGTCATATTCCCAGAGCACTGGTGACCCACAGGAAATAAAACATTGCATTGGCGACTGCGGACCTGGACTCCAGATGCATCGCAGCCTGACCAGCCTGACCAGCCTGACCAACTATCTGTAACAGACAAAAATCAACAGTGCATGAAGGGACCATCTGTCCACCATGCGCTCCCTTTAAATGTCCTCCTATCCCAATCTTCAATCTTTTCTATGGTTAGCATATTGACCTGATTCTGCAAGGACAATCAATGCACTTTTTTGTATTTTGATTGACAAATCAAAATAAATAAATAAAATAAACTGGAGCAATGGTTATGTTTTAGATCAACATTATGTCAATTAAAAAAACATTCAAATTTTTTAAAAAATGCACATTTGATACTACATCTTTTGGTGTTCTTTGTTGGATCTAGATGGATTAACAGTATGAGTTCAGCAATTCACCTACCCTAAAAGGGAACAAATTAAACTCTCAACTACTTTTTTTCTGCTCAAACATTTTCTGATATCCACACCTTACATCCTTAGAGAAACAGATACAGAAAGGAGACAGATGGTGGAGGAGCATATACAGAAATTCTGTCAACTCTAAATTAAAATACCTTTAGCTTTTGGGAAATTGAATACACTAGAATTAAGGGCTATGTACAAAGGTGGAACATCTTAATCTTAATCTCCTATCATGTATCTTGTTCCACATCATTGGCTGCTGCTAGCGATGGCAAAAAAATGCAGAAAATGTCATTATGATCATGCAGGATTGGAGAGTTTTCAGCTGTGGACAACTGGGGAGAAGTTAATATGGGAAGCATATTAGTGTAAGGCTTAGTTTTAGCCTAGGTTATAGCCTATCCTGATTGGTGAAGATTGAAATTGAAAGCGAAATTTCTGGAGAAAGTTGGTGAATAAATGATAAAAGTGGGGAAGAGCCCCCATCTTCTTTCTGCCCTACAGTTCCTCCTCCTCAGTTATAAATATATCTTCCATCCAGCCTTCTTCTTCTTAGCACTAGGTATCTTAGCAAGGTAAGAACATTTCACAGGTTTTACAAAATGAGGCTGACACTATCATCAGCCAATGTAAAGGGACGACAATAGCATTAGGCAATAAATATACTGTCTCATAGTGCTTTGCAGTTGAATCAGTTAGGAATGGAAAAGGCAAAACCTACAAATGTAAGTAGAAAATATAACTAAGCAAAGAACTGGTCTGACCACTGTTTTCCATGTGGCTGCTAACTGGAATTAGACAATTCATCCAGTTTGCAGAGAACAGTTGAGTTTTCTGCTTCAGCATCCTCAATTTTCATGAATGAAAACATGATTTCCACCTTGTATGCTATCTTTTGTTGTGATTAATTCCATTCTAAGCAACCATCAGAGCAAGTTTGCATGAATTGTATGGCTCAACAATGAGTGTGAGAGCAATACAATGGGCTCATAAGGCAGGGCCCAAGCTAGATTAACAGGTGAGGGCATCATACAAGGCCTATCCCAATGAGATGAATGAAGACCGCCAAGATTTGAAGCTGGATTTGAATGCTAGATCTGGTTCCCTATTCCTACACCACCTAACTTATGGCTTTAGGTAAACTGAAGGATCTCAGCATTATCTTTCTCAGTATAACATGTGTATAAAGGAAAATAAATGTAGAAACAGTAAACAATTCTGAACATGCTGCCTAATTTAATCTAATTCTTAACAATGTCTGTTCTACAATTGGTGAGGAAACAAACAGGATGTTTCAAACCTGGGCATTGTTCTGTATTGCAAAGTGCTTCTTCGGTGTGGAGCCCTAAACAGATGTCACCTCCATAAGCCGGTGCTGGGTTTGTACAGGAGCGAGTCCTCATATAATGGCCACTTCCACAAGTAGCAGAGCACTTAGACCACGATGACCAACAGGACCAACTTCCATCAACTAGATGTAGAAGAACAGTGCTATTATTCATAGTTTCTCAAAAAGCAGTTAATATATTTATTGTCTTCCAGTTTACAACTGCATAATCTAGATCACTGCAGTGTTTGAAGCTACAAACCTGTAAATACAAATATATATTCTTAAGGAGCACTTCTAAAAAGATAACTCAATTATGATAAGATAGGAAAAAGCCCAAACCAATGCCAATACTGCCAATTCCAAATGGGAAGTATATCACAATAGCTATGCTGAAATGTGGTATGAAATTCTACATTTCTGCCCTGATGACTCCTGATGACTTACATAGAGTATAAAGTAAAACACCCATTCTATCACAACTATAAAAGCAATAAAACAATAACACCAAACATAAGGAAAACTACAAACAACATAATGAACCTGGCATGCTAAAATCAAGAGAAGGCCCTCCAGATTAACTGTTTTTAAAAGCTTCTGAAACATTAACAAGCAGGGGGCTAGCCTGATCTCCCCTCCGTGCTGCCATAAACAAAAGATAAACTTGTTTTTTATTTATTTAATCAATCATATTGATAGGGCAACCTAAGTTAACCAACACTGGGCAGTTTAAAGCAAACACAGCCAACATAAATCCTCCACTAGTAAGATCAGATAAAAATGACAGAAATCAAAAAGGTTCCAGGTCTGATAATTAAAACAAAATGTGTACAAAACACAATTCCTTGTCCCAGGGCCTGGAGAAAGAGCCAAGTCTTCAAATTTTGCTTAAAAGGACAATAAGTCTGGGATAATTATGAATCTCTGAGGGAATACCAGAGATATAAAGTCAAGAAACTCTGAAGTTATCATCACAGTTCACCACACAAAAACACCTCTTCACATCTTGGTAGTAAGCAATTACCACCCACCACCCACCCCCATGAAGTTTTATGTTTCCAAACATGAATTCAGCCCCATCCAAGCCCTCTTTGAAAACAGGAGAAATAGCTGAGAGCTTGCAAAAAGCTTGAGCATGCCATGTAAGAACAAGGGAGATTGGAGAGGGATTTTGGCAGGGGAGAAATACACTGACCGTCCCTTCCCAAATCACAGTCACAACTTCAGAAGTGAAATTAGTTACTGGGCAAAGAAGTCAAGGCTCAGTCTTCTGCAACTGTGTCACATCTTTTAGTTGAACTAGTCCCAAAGGAGAAGAATATAAAGCTACAAGTAATAACTAGTATAGAAAGGAGAAGGCCAACAGGTGAGGGGGAATTTTCCAGGTTACTTTATAGTGTCAAATATGTAACTATTTGTCTCTTGGTGACTCTTCTTGATCTTGAGACTACAGCAGCTGAGATAAGGATGCTCAGACAACCAGATAGATTAGATGAGATTTATGGAATGTGATAAACTTTGTCCTGCTCTGACAATGGCAATCCCTTGTTGTCAGAGAGAAGGAGGGCTTTAGAGAAGGAGGGTATCATTTCAAGGATAAACAAGATATCCCTATAGAAAGGGGCTCAATTCTTGGGTGACGTATCCATATCCTCTCATTTCATAGATATTCCTCTGGGGCGAGTGGAGGTTACTTCTTTATCAACTATTTGATCATTAGATACAAAGACAAATGTTGACCTCAGAGTAACCTATCTGATGTGAAGGCTATAAATATTGCATGCTATCAAGATAAGCTATTAAATACTGTTGGAGAAAAGGAAGAATTTATGGGCATTTTGGTACCATTGGGTAGCAGGTAACAAATTCAAGTTCAGGACTGCCAAAGTAGCATTTTTAGAGATATCACTAGATCCATTCACGAGGCTAGTTAGACATGCAGAGTTAAGAGGTCTCAGTGAATGCATGAGATAAAAATGTCAGGTGAAAGATTTAGATTAGAGAGATAGGCTACAGTTGAACCAAAATAAAATCAGGATGCAAATACAGACAACAAACAAAAATTGACATAGATTTTAAATTGCTCCTTTGGGAAAATATCAGCCCTACAAAGTAGACAAGATGGAATTGCCAATGGCATATAAACCAAGACTATTTATACAGTATTGCAACAGCCCTAGTAACAAAATTATGCAAGTCTGAATGTGCAGTCCCCACTCCCATGCTTTATCTTTTTAGGTTTGTCTGAGCCATTTTTGTCAAATTGGTTTCTTGTTTTTTATCTGACTGTTAGTAGCAGCTTGTCCTCCTGTCCTTCAAAGGCATTCCCTATGCTTATTGTTGCTTATTGGAGTGCCTATAGCAGTGGTGGGTAATCTTTTCTGTACTGAGTGCCAAAACGGGAGCACGCACCAGAAACCGTTAGAGTAGCTCCCCAAATTTTAAATGTTGTTAAATTTGGTGCAAAAGCACCCAAAACCAGAAGCTTAGCTTCCGGTGGAATAAAATTCACAGGGATTCCTTTACCTTTTTTACATGGGATAAGGTATTCATGTCTTTTATGGACTATAACCTAGCTTTTTTTAAAAAAATAACTGGAATAAATTGCAATTTTCTCAGTGGAGGAAAAACATCTGTATTGTGGGCCAGTGCTTTTTAATATTGACTTGGGGTAATCAATAAATTAGCCAGATGTTACCAAACTATTCAAGTCACTAAAAACTAAAAATAACACCAAAGAGTTTCAGAAAGGTCTTTTAAATTAAGTAAATGGTCATCCAAATGGTAAATGCAATCCAACTTAAGTTTAAGTGTAATGTGATAATCAATGGAGCAAGAGAACACTAATTTCATATTTATATTGCATGGTTTGTAACCAATTAGGAAAGAAATCACAATGACAGTACCATGCAGAGATTGAGTGAGTCTGCAAAAGCAATGAAAAAGGCAAACTTCATTCTAGGGATTCCTTAGGAGCGGGCTGAAAATAAAAATGCTAAAGTCTAATCTAAATTCTAAACAAAACTATAATATATTGTTTTAGCTTTGACTGCTACACTTGGAAAAGCATTTAATAAAGCTGGAAAAAAAAACAGAAGAGAGCAACCAAGTGATTATAGGCTTCAATCAATCAGAGCAGAGCTGGAAGAGACATGGGAGGTCTTCACATCAACCATTGCAGACAAGTGACTTGTCCAGTCTCTTCTTAAAAGCCTCCAGGGATTTTTAAGAAGAGACTGGACAAGCCACTTGTCAGAAATGGTTTAGGGTCTCCTCTTGAGCAGGGGATGGGCTAGAATATCTCCCATGTCTCTTCCAGCTTTGTTCTTAAACACCTCTACTTGAAAAGGCTAAAATGGTTTTCAATTCTTTGCATGTCTGAAGAGCTTATAATCAGGTACAGCATGATTTCTAGAGCTGCTAAAGCTACGGGTCATCCAAGGATGCACTGGAAGAGAAGGGGAAAAAACCACTTAAGGATAATATAAGTCACTAATGTGGGTAGCTTTAAAAGTGGAAATTGGATAAATTGAGGGATTACATTGGTTTATAATTAACAAATAAATAGGGAAAGGTTTATCAAGCATTATTGGTCTTGAGGATTCAATATTGTCTCCATGTTGGGAACAGGACACTTCCAAATAAAACCTCTAAGTGAAAATGGTGGGAAAGGGATACGCCTTCATCTTTTGCTTGCAGCATCCTATTGGCATCTGGCTGACCAACATGAGGAATAAAAAAAAAATGATTAATTCGGTTACATTTAGCATAGTTGTTCTTCTGCTCTCATGCAGAAATGAGTATAATTAAAGAAATAAAACTAGATTATTCCTTCTTTACAATGCATGTTTTTAAAAAAAAAAAAAACATTTAGGAACTATTGCATAAGATAAAGCAGAAGGCACTAACCTAAAGCACTTGGTCTCCCACTACTTCCTTATTGGGTTATACAAAGTTGAATATCTATGACTACCTACCTGGGCATGGAAGGATGTTGCATTCTTGGTACTCCAAGGGAGGTCCCAGGCAAGGCAATCCCCCATACTTTGGCTCAGGATTATTGCAAATTCGTTTGCGGTTCCGAATACCTCTGTTGCAGTCACGACTACACTGAGCCCATGGAGACCAGGGGGACCAAGCACCATTGATAGTGTGAGTGGAGTGATGCCCAGAATGCAAAAGATCGCCTAAGAATACAAATATAAACAGGATAAAAAAATTTACCACGGCAGTAATCTGTAATCTGTATTGATAACTTTGCTCTAATTCAATTTGCATCTGACTGAGTAACTTTTAACACTTATGAAGTACTCTGTCATATGGATTATAATATGGTATCAAAGACTGACAGTTATACTTCATAGGAATCTGTGTAAGTGTAAAAATAACACTGGCCAGTGAACCATGAAACTCCAATTCCCAAAGCAATTTAATCAGGCCCTTAGTGGCTTTACCAAAGTGGACACTCCACTTTTGAAGGTTATAAGTCATTTTGAAGTCTGGCTATATCTCATAATAGGAAAAAAAAACTTTACTATCAACTGGATCCAACTTTATCATGTAGTCTGACACTGCCAGACTAATGGCTACTGGTTGGAAAAAACAGTGGTTTTTAAACAGCAGTTGGTCTTCCCTGTGTAGATCTGTCTTGAATATATAATTTGTAACAAATGTGGATTGTCCATATTTAAAATGTGGTAGACTTCAGAAAGATTGGCAAAGTAAAGAAGTCTAATGAAAAAGAGTGAATTCATAAAACAGATTTTAATAATATTAATTTAATTGCACTGAAACAGGCTAATGTTAAAGATTAAAATGGTTGTTTTTAAAGCATAATGAGCTAAGTAAAAAGTAAAATAGACAAGTAAAATTTAAAAGCCATTGCTTTTTATCAAAATGACTCTGTTTCATCAGGTGTAGAATACACAACAAATACGTGTATCTGTTGCAGCATATACTTTCTGTAAGAACACAATGACCAGGATGAATTATGTATAACTGCATTTACAATGAATGCTGTGACTTTTAAAATTAGCGTATTTGTGATGTTTGCTTTTCTGCTACATGTTTTTATCCATGACTTAAGAAAAGTGAACTGTGGTTTAGAACACATTTATTTTTGTTTGTACTGCAAATGCATTTCAATTGATCACAACACAAAGGTTTTTTTTTAAGGATGAGACAGAAGTGCAATACAACTCTTGGCAGCCATATTAATTTTGAGTCTTTGTAAGAAGTAAACAAATGAACAATGCCAATTCCAGATGAAATGGCTACAAAGAAAACTGCACATGTAGAGACATTTTCACCCATTACTCTTCAAAACAAGTAACCAAACTTCATTAAAAGCCTTTTCACCACTCCTTTTAGTTTTTAAATTACTTTATAGCCAAATTCTAGGCAGGCTTGTTTAGATAAAATCTGGTGTGTTCTCATTAATTCCCAATAAGTAGGGTGGCAGCCTTATTATTTTGTCAAAAAAAAATCTGCATTTCCTCTTGCTGAAATAATTAGGGACCTCCAATTGCTGGGATCCCTCATCAATTTAAGAAAGATGTCCAATAGCAACCTCTGTATTCAGAGTCTACAACACTGAAAACAATGTGCAGAAGAAGAATAAGATTAAAGTACAAAGTGGAAACATATTTTGGGGAGGGGAGAAACCCTGCTAGGCAGGTGATGGGACTTGCCTAACCATTATAGAACACGCCATGTTAATTCTAGAGCAGGGGTCCCCAAACTTGGCAACTTTTAAGACTTGTGGATTTCCCAGAATTCTGGGAGTTGAAGTCCATAAGTCTTAAAGTTGCCAAGTTTGGAGAGCTCTGTTCCAGAGCATGGGGAAATGAAATAAAGATATTCTGGAATGGGGCACTGTATAACGAGCGGCGATCTGAACAGAAGAAGCATTCTCATAATTCCTTGTAATTTCCCTATGTGCAGTTACAGTTCTTTAGCACCTGAGCAGCATCCAAACCAGTTCAAAAGCACCATCTCAATCATCCTTACAATAACTCTACAAGGTGGATCCTTACTTGGCAAATGTAGTATTTATACAGAAAAGCTTGCTGAAAGGGAAAAGTGAGCTTTAAATCTGATATTTCTTGCCTCAGTATTTTAGATAGATGCTAGCTCCTTTCTGTTTTTATCTTTATCCTCAAGACTATTCAATTTGCAATAATAATTGCGAGAGTTGCAATTACCAGGTCCTTTTTAATTAGAGCAACACAAAATCAATAGAGACAACAATTAAAAGCCTTCAAGTGCTTGAGATTCTGCCAAACAAAGGTTACTATTGTTGTCTCCGGGCCCAGAATCAAGAGTCAAAGATGAGGCAGAGAAAAGGTGGACGAGTTATAACAATTTGTGTTTAGGTGCAGCATTAGGAATGTTAAAATAGTCACAATGGAACCAAAACAGAAGAGCTATTCTACAAGATGTAAAGAATGAGGCACACAGGCCATGTTAAAGGAAGTTTTAATTACAAAATCCTTGCTGCGGGGAGGATGGTAGAAGACATCGTCTTGCTGGCATTTCAAATGAGCTGCTGCAGGCTATAAAGTTTTATTTCCCAGACACAGGCCTGTATACAACTCTGTACAGCTGGAAGAGAATCAGAAAGAGCAAGGCAACTGAGGAGATGTGGGAGGGGATCTGTACACAGACATCAAGAATCTCTTATTTGTTTCAACTATCAGTTTTCAATTGCACACACACACAAAACATGCCAGAGATTTGGTTAATTTCAGGATCTGAGTTGGTTGAATGGCAGACATGGCTGAAATCTTGCTAGAACTTACCTAACAACTTTCACTTTACTTCCAACTGCAGGACAATTGAGAAAATACATTCAAGAGAGCAAAATCTTGCACCTTCTCCCACTTCAATGGGGGTTAACTCTCCCAATGCCTCAGCCATTGTCCTTAGAAGAAATAATTTGCAAGGACAAAAACACAAATATTCCACATCTGTATGTTAGTTAAGTACAGAATAGGAGCACAAAGATCCAGATTCTAGATTTACCTTAGCCAGGAATCCACCTGAATAATCTCAGGCCAGTCACATCGTCTTAGTACTAATAATGGTCAGACTCTGTGATGTTGGGTGATAAACAAACACCCTTGTCAAATCATGGATTGATAGCTTTGCTGCAAGAGCTAGGGGAGTATTAAAAGAAGCACACCCCCCAGCATGCAGGGCAAATGAGAAGGAAAACAAAAAACAGTAACTCTCTACCCTCTATTTCTATGCTATACCTCTATATCTGGCTCATTAATCTTTCCTCAAAACAAAGAATTGAGCCTTTTTTCCCTAAAAATCCAGAGATGTCTGGATTTGACAAAACTGTCATTACGCAAACCACCCACTAAATAAAAGCAATGTGGAAGCTAAAGAAATTGTACCAACACAGGGAAGGAATGAGACAATAGTGTCAAGTTCTAGCAAATCATGGGTCAGTGGCCTTGTTAAGTATCAACGAGGTGTCTAGGGCTAACAGCTAGATGACTGCAAGGAATAGAAGTCCTTCCATTCTCCAGCATTCAGTCAGAACTGAAGCTTCTTGGATGAGAAGTGAAATGTCTTCAAGGAAAAAACAAGAAGAATATTAATAGTTTTTGATGGAATGTAATTAAGTATGCACTGCAGAATTGTAGAATCAAAAATCAGATGCTGATGAATTTTAAAAGTTTAAAAGATGTCAGAAAAAAGCAATAGCTTTATATCACTTTTAATTCTAAAAATATATTCTAATTATATATTCTAATCTTCAATGATCAGTCAAGCTAACTAAAGGGGCAGTGTGATTTGCAAAAAGAAAACATTAATATCTCCTTCAAAGCACATTACATATACCTTTATGTATTAAAAATGTTTCTACAGAAAAATACAGTTTAGTGTTGTCTTGTACCACAAGATAAATGGCATATAAATTTGACAAATAAGATAAATGGGTAGACAGATCCTTGTTTCTTTGCAGGAGAACTAAGCGGTAGTAGTTAATTTTTAAATGATGTGCTTTGTGTTCATATTTCCTGGATATGTTCTCAGGCAACATGACACTATGTATAAGTGCAATAAACTATTACAGATGTCAGCAGTTATTACTCACTTCAATTGCTGCTAACTCTTTGAGCTTGTCCAGATCAGGAAACAGATACCCCAAGATGACTAGAATTTTATTGAGATTGGTTATTGTAACAGTTTTATGAGCCTGGTTGCATTTTCCTTTTCCTCCTTCTGGTACCTCAGGGAGCCAGGGAAGGGCCAGTCTGAGCCTCTTCCTAACACTTTCCCTGTTTCCCACACTCAACATGTCCTTTTCCACATGTTGCTGTAACAGTCTCTAAGCAGTGTTATCTCCCCGATTCCTACAATGAAAAGATAATAGGGACCACACCAGAGGCAGCTATGTTTGCCCCCCTGCAGAGGTCAGATTTGTTCATCAACCATAGGTACTGAGGGTAACAAACCTGGGGAGAAAGGACAAGTACTGCTGCCTGATGAACAATGTATCTCCAAGTGTATGCCATTTGGTTCAGCCATAAAAGAGCTCCCTGCAATTCATACTCCATCACTTAATTTACTGTAACAACAAGCAGTTAGTGTTTCTTCCTGAAGTCTGTGAGACCTATTATAACAAGCTTAAAAGATTGACAGGGATTATGTGAATGATTGCTTACCATCAGTTGCACATCCAGTGGCGCCATCCTTTGAACAATAGCGCATTTCAATCCTTTGCCTTCCCACATCTAATAAACTTGCATCAGGAAGTCGTGCTTTACAAGTGTATCGGAATCGTTGTTCATAGTGCCCACCATTGTCAGAGATATTCACTGGTGTCCACGGAGTCCAAGGAGTTGTCTTCTTCAGTTCTGGACAAGGGTTGGTATTGCAAGCCTGATACTCCTACAAGAAATGACATGGTTTAATAGAATTTAACAGAATAGCTGAGTTGGAAGGGACCTTGGAGGTCTTCTAGTCCAACCCTGCTCAGGCAGGAAATCCTATACCATTCCAGACAAAAGGCTGTCCAGTTTCTTCTTAAAAACCTCCAATGTTTATGATACTGTGGGATAAATGTATGATGCTGTAGGATAATTTGGATAATTAAGATCAGATCTTGTCAAAGCTTACAGTCTGGTGACAGACTGTAAATTATAACAGGGTTATAATATGATTAATATGCAAGCTGAAAGATTGCACCAGATTCAGTCTTCCATGGACCAAATAATCTTGAACTAGAAGCTTAAAAAACATTAACAACTGCAGAAATTATCATTTTGATACTAACAGATTTACTGTAGGCAACAATGGTTATCTTGCTAACTCCAGATCCAGTGGAAAATAGAATTCTGGTACAATGGAATATACTTTATATAAAATATAATTTGATGGTCTAATATACTTATCAAGGATATACTTGATTATTTAAACTGAATATTTTAAATTGTATCCACAGTTGTTTTTTAAAAATAAAATCCACTGATACTAGTATAAACATAGCTTTAGAAAATCACAAGCAAATTGCTCCCAAAAGGGAATTTGAAAGGGAGGAAAACTATCTTCTCTTGGATAACCTTGTCCCAAAACATTTAGAATTTGAATGGTTAAAGGTATGCATGAGGCAAACCATCACCACAAAAGTAAACACCTATAGCGTATGTATGTTATAAATAGCAGTTCTACTGTTCTATTTATTCCAGCCCTCCTGCCCATTATTGTCAGAAAACAGCAAGGCAGTTTGAAATGGCCCAGGGCTCCAACACAAGAAATTCCATGGGCAGAAAAATTACCTTCGTAATATGTTTTCCTGACAGATATAATGATGAGTTACCAGCGCCATAACCCCTGGCTTCTTTTTAGCTCTACCTCATAGCCCACTCTGGCTTGATACAACTAATTTGGCCAAGTACTTTTCTTCAATTGAAGTTTTCTCAGCATTGGTGAAACTAAACTCCCACCTAACTGTACCCTTCCTCAGTGCCTTGGTGCAATCATAACATGTTTAGAATTGTTCAGGTTTTATGTGTGCTGTAACCGGCTAGATTAAGAATGGCAGATATCTCAAGTAGTACCACAGCAAGAAAAGGGGGCTAGGGGGAATTCAGCCTTTAATCATTTAGTATGGGCATGCAGGGCATAGCTTTTAAACTAGCTACCCCTGATTAGTAAAAAAAATGTGATGTTGTAGATTCTGAATTCCTCCTCTACTGAAAAATGTGCCATCTAAACTAATAGTCTCTGCAATACTTAGCAGAATGTCCATCATTAAATACTCATTTTAGGTCCTCAGGTTAGTTGCTCATTTCACAATATTTAATTTTTCACTCTATGCATACAGTTAGCACAAACAGGCTTTATGACTGAATCAAATGAGAGCCATAATTACAGCAGCTAAAATGAAACACATTTCTCCTACATAATATGTGTGATGGTTGACTTCTTTCGGGTTAATGCCAAATCACTCCCCTCAGTAAAAAAAAAAAAAAAAAAATCACAAGAGAAAACTTGCTTTGATCTGTTATGTTACCATAGGACTGCTCTGACTTTTTATTTACTACTCAAATTTAAAGGTTCACTAAGGGAGATCAAAATAATCCTCCTCTGGAAGTCTACAATACAGAGGCCGCTGAAAGGTAAAGTGAAATGGAGAATGCTCTTAACCTGTGTTTGTGCGGGCAGAATATAAATAGATTTCATTTATCTAGGACATTTCTGGTTTTGCTCAGTCAAAAGTACCCAACAATAAGGTAGAAATCCACAAATCAGAATATAGCCCGGATTAGCACAGCAGCAGAACTTAGCAAAGCTATAGAATTAATGTAAAAGGCAACTCTGAAATACTGGAACAGTAAAAAAATTCACCGGGCAGACTCAGCTGGTATCAGGGCAGTCTCCATGCAGGAGGAAAACTCTGGCAACAGAATAACAGCCACACAAACTTCCATTCTACTGTGTGCAAAGGTGAAGCAACTGCTTTTTGAGATGCTGCATTCATGTTCCCATGTGCTCCACAGTCATTTGGGGGTAATATCTGAAGCATGCACAGTTCTAAAAATGATAATATTTGTTGTGTAGTGATGGATTAGTGTATTTCTGAATTCTTCTCTGGGTCATACAACATCACCTTCTCAACTTTATATTAAAGTCCTACAAATATAAAAGCAAACAACGAATGCAGATATTACTCACAACACTGCAACCCGGACAATCTGGACCATTTTCGCATGTTCGGTGGCGAGCCTGAATGCCTCCTCCACACTGGGCTGTACATCGCTCCCATACACCCCAACCAGTCCAGAACATATGTGGAGAACACAACAAATGCTCATTACAATACCTGTAAGAAGGAAAACAAGGTCAGATTTAATGTGGTTGTTAGGGATAACTTTGTCACCTAACTTGGTTTGGGTAGAAATAATATATAAACTATGTTAGTGAGTATAAGTGTGTGTATCACTTTAACTGCAAAACATATATTTTGCGTGCGGTTGTAAAATCACCATAAGAGGGAGCAAGAGAGCTCACTGTTAGCTGGCTTTTTACTGGATAGCTGACAATGTTAGATTGATGGTGATAACTGTGTGTTTTCCTTGCTGTTGCTGAAACGAAGAAAAAGGGGTTTGATTTTCTTCATATCTCTGACTGCAAAAGAGATATATTGCTGGACTGATTATTTGTAAGTTTACTAACCTCTATTTTCAACACTGGACTTTGCAACTGATTAATCCCTGGATGGACTGAACTAGTTTATGACATATGGACTGTTTTGACTATGCTATAACTCTTGCTGGAATAAAAAACTATTTAACTGGCACAGTGTATCTGTCTTACTGAGTGTAAACTACAACAACGTTTATCTCACATCATTTGCCTGCCTGCTAGACTGCCGTTGCATGTTCTGCTAGGGTGTGTATCCCTAACACTGGTTATGGGCCCAGGTGCACAGTCAGACTAACCAGGATATAACAGGCTTAGATTAAAGTGAGAGTTTGTGTAGTTATACAATACTGTAAACAGACAGCTGTGTTTTATTAATTGTACTTTTATATGCAGATAAAGATGGCACAAGTCAATTTACAAAGTTTGTCTCTAATATCCAAGCTGGATGGAACAAACTATGTTTCATGGTCTATGAAACGTAGCCTACTTCTACGCAGAGAAGGTTTGTGGAATATAATTCAAAATCCACCAGAAGTCGATGCATGGGATCTGGAGGATGAGGATGATGCCCAGAAAATACAAGAATATCAACTGAAGAACGAGCAAGCTCTCTGTATAATAAGACTGACACTCTGTGATGAGCAGCTTGTATATATTCGAGGAGAACTGCCAGAAGAAAGGGCACATAGCCAGGGTTTGCCAAGCTGAGCAGGCATCCATACAAAGACCTCAAGTTTCTGCCTCCTACCAAAGGCAAGTGGAACATTGTTACACTTGTTACCACACAAACAACAACACCTCTAGGCCTAACAAATTAAGCATTTCTCTTTTTATAGAAGGTAAGCCCTGCCGAATGGAAGTAGACACCGGGTCAACCCTCTCCATCATTTCGTGGGCCTCCCTGAAGAAGTTGCTGCCTTCGCTCTCAAAAAAGAAACTGACCAACTGCCACCTGACTCTTCGGGATTACCAGGGGAAGACCATTCCAGTCCTGAGTAAGGGAAAATTCCTCATTCAATTCCAAAACTTTAGGGGTCACTTGCCACTGGTGGTTGTAGATGGTGCCCTTCCTAGCTTGGTAGGATTAGATTGGTTTCCTGCCCTAGGCCTCAATGTTACGGGAATTCACTCTGTGGAAAATTCTGATGTAGATGCCCTTTTTAAAGACTACTCTGATGTTTTCAGTAGTGAACTAGGCTGCTATTCAGGCACCCCCATATCTTTTGATGTCCACAAGCCACTCCAATTCATTTGAAACCTCGGAGGGTACCTGTCGCCATTAGGCCTAAGTTAGATGCTGAATTAGATAAACTTATCAAACAGGGGGTGCTAGAACAGGTAGACTTCGCCAAGTGGGAAACCCCCATAGTCACCCCTTTAAAAAAAGATGGCAGCGTGAGAATTTGCGCTGACTATAAGACGTCCCTCAACCGTTTCCTACAAATTAGCGCATACCCAGTACCTGTAATCCAACACCTGCTCCACTCTTTTGAGCCAGGCATAATTTTTGCAAAGTTAGACATGTCCCAGGCATACCAGCAATTTCCCGTTGACCAACACACTGCTGACCTACAAACTATAGTTACTCACAGGGGCGCATTTAGATGTAGACGTTTGCAATTTGGAATTAGCGTAGCCCCTGGCATTTTTCAATCACTCATGGAAAGAATCCTCCAGGGCCTACCTGGGGTGGTTCCATACTTCGATGACATTTTAGTTTCTGCCACCAACAAAGCACAACTTTTACTCAGAGTGAGATCTGTCCTTGACAGGTTTAGGCAAAATGGGCTTAAATTGAAAAAAGACAAATGCACCATTGCCACCAAACAGGTAGACTTCCTGGGTTATCGAATTGATGCATCTGGAATTCACCCCATAGAGAGTAAAGTTAGGGCTATTCACGAGGCACCCACTCCCTCTAACAAAACTGAATTGCAGGCCTTTTTGGGACTCCTTAATTTTTATGCTTCCTTTTTGCCTCACAAAGCCTCTGTAGCTGAACCCCTACATAGGCTCCTAGATAAGAAAGCCCCAATGGGGGACAAAGGGAAGCCCACGCCTTCCAAGCAGTGAAGTCTCTCTTAACTTCAAACTCTGTGTTGGTTCAGTTTAACCCAAACCTGCCCCTAGTGTTAGCCTCTGATGCCTCACCTTTTGGTATAGGAGCTTATTGAGCCATAGGCTCTCAAATGGATCAGAGGCACCCATTGCCTATTTTTCAAGAACTTTCTCCGCTGCAGAGAGGAACTATAGTCAGATCGATAAGGAGGCCTTAGCAGCTGTGGCCGCTGTAAAAAAATTCCATGAGTTCCTTTATGGCCATAGTTTTGAACTTGTAACAGATCACAAACCTCTATTAGGACTGCTAGCTGGGGATAAGCAAACCCCACAGGTGTTATCTCCGAGAATGACCAGATGGACTCTATTTCTGGCCGCCTACTCTTACACACTGGTACATCGCCCGGGGAAGAACCTGTGCCATGCTGATGCCCTCAGCAGATGCCCCCTGCCAACACCCAGCTCCCATCCACGCAATCTTCGACTGCAATGAACTTAACCTACCTGTCTCAGCTGGGGATATTGCTGCACACTCCAAGAGGGACCGTGTTATTTCCCAAGTCCTGGACTGGGTAGGGAGGGGGTGGTCTGACATTCAGTTCGCCCCTGAATTCATGCCATTTAAGACCTGCAGGCAGGAGCTTTCTTCACTACAGGGCTGCCTGTTATGGGGGACAAGGGTGGTCATGCCACCCACCTTGCAAGAACCAGTTTTAAGGGCACTGCACGAGGGTCACCCTGGCATCGTAAGGATGAAGGCCTTGGCCTGCAGCTACGTCTGGTGGCCAGGATTAGATGCCCGGATTGCCAGCTGGGTTAACATGAGCCAGCCCTGCCAGGCAACAAGAGCAGCCCCACCAGCAGCTGCCCCAACCAAGTGGGAAGATTTGGGGACCCCTTGGGCCAGGCTGCATGTAGACTTGGCTGGTCCCATACAAGGGAGGACATTCCTGGTGGTTGTAGATTCATTCTCCAAATGGACTGAAGTAGCCTTGTTACCCTCCACCACAATGCTGGCTGTCACAAGGGCCTTGACCAGACTGTTTGCTACTCATGGACTTCCTGACACATTAGTTTCAGATAATGGCCCCCAATTCAGTTCTAACGAGTTTGCCATCTTCACAGCTAATCTGGGCATCAGACATGCTCTCACAGCCCCCTTTCACCCAGCAAGTAATGGAATGGCAGAAAGGGCTGTCAGATCTGCCAAGGAAGTTCTGGCCAAGCTGGGCCAGGCAGACTGGCATGCCAAACTATCAACTTACCTACTCACACAACATGCCACCCCGTGCCCTTCCACCAACAAGTCCCCTGCTGAACTGTTAATGGGCAGGCGCCTCAGGACCACCCTGGACAGGTTGCACCCCCACTACGCTCCCAGTATGCCACTAGCCTCTGACAGCCATGCCAGGGAATTTGCCCTGCAAGACCAGGTGTACGCCAGGAACTATGCGGGGCACCCCTTATGGCTGCCAGGGCAGATAGTCTTTGTTGCAGGACCCAGATCATATAGAGTCCTTCTGGAAGATGGCCGGATTTGGAGAAGGCACGTAGACCAGCTGAGGAGGCGTTGGAACAAGACTGCCACTGAAATCCCGGTCTACCCGCCGCCGGACAAGCCAGTCTACTCACCGCCAGCCAACCCACCAAAGGACCCGGTCTACCTGCCGCCCGACAACGCAACCAGCCGACCACCGCGGGAAGACTCACCCGAGCAGTTGCCAGAAAGCAGTCCAGGGATGGCCAGCAACCCTCTGCAGGTTCCAGTCACTGCCCGGGAGGAACAAGACGCACCAGCCGCCGACAAGCCTCAGGAACTTTGGAGATCGGGCCACAAGCGAAAGCGACCATCATGGCTGCAGCACTACGCATGCTCGTGACCAGGGGGAAGGAGTGCTGTGTTCAAAGACTAGCAGCAGTTCTCCCTCCGGTCCGCCGCCAATGCGGGAGCGCCGATCGCTCCCATTGGTTGATGCCGTTTGACAGCTGGCTATAAAAGGGAGCTGTCAAACGGCATCAGCTGTCGCCGCCAGCTGGCTGTCAGATAGCCTCGACAGCTGCGGCGACCCTTTATTCACTAGAATAAAGTTGTTAGCCTTTAGCCTGGCTCTGTCTCCCTTTGTAACCGCTGCTCCACAACAGATAACCTCACATTAACTGACATTACTGGCAGATTAATTGAAGAAGCCAGGAGAAGGCTTGAAAGGGATAAACTCAGAAGGGAACAACCAAAATTTGAAGAGAAAATATCTTCGTCAGCTTATACAATTAGAAAATGTTTTAATTTTGGAGGAAAAGGACATTTGGCAAGATTCTGCAAGAAAGGAAAAAGCCAAAATGCCAGCCAGAAAGATAAAAGGCATCAAAAGGATAAAAAATGCATAGAGTTATCCATGTATAGCAACGAAACTGTGAATAATAATTTATGGGTGGTAGATAGTGGAGCATCTCACTGCATAACGAAAGATAAGAAAAGATTTATTAAGATGTCCACGAGTTCACAGCAGATATCGTTAGCTAATGGATGGAAACTGAAAGCTAAAGGTCAAGGTATATCATATTGTTCTTGCATAAGAGAAAATGTAAAAATGTTATATGTACCACAACTTAAGTTTGATTTGCTTTTGGTTAGAGTTTTGGTTAAACTAGGTTATGTAATTACCTTTAAGGGAGACAATTGCATAATTGAAAAAGAAGGTAAAAAGGTGACTGCAACTTTAAGAGGTGAATTGTATGTGTTAAATGATCATTCAGAGGTAGCTAACACAGTTTATAATAATGTTAAACCTCATGATGAGTGCATAGATTTGTTACACAAACGTTTGGGGCATATAAATTTTAAAATGCTTAAACAAACGATAGAACTATCTAAGGGTATAAAACTGAAGTCTTGCAGTAAGTATTTGCACTGCAATGCATGTAGTAAAGAAAAAAGCAAGGAAATACCAGCAAATAGAATTAATGGATTTAAAACAAAGGAGCCTCTAGAGGTCTTATTTGCTGATATTACAGGTCCTAAAAAACCAAGTATGGGAGGTGCTCGTTATATACTAAGTATAATGGACCATTATTCCAGATATGGTTTCTGTTATCTAATGAAAAGCAAAACGGAAACATATCAAAATTTCTTTAATTGGCTTAAATTTGCAGAAAGAAAAACTAAAAGGAAGTTAGTAACTCTTATTACTGATAAACAATAAATTCCAAAATAAACTGAAGATGGCAAGTGTTGAACAAAAAAAGTCTGCACCATATAGGCCACAACATAATGCCTTTATAGAAAGATGAGGCCAAACAATTCAAGCAATGGCTCGTACTATGCTGTCAGATTCAGGATTACCTGAAACTTTGTGGGGAGAAGCAATAATGTGTGGTAATCATATATTGAATAATATATTCAATATATATTATGTTGTTAACTAAACAATAGGTAAATTACCATTCACACAGTGGCATGGCAGAAAACCTGACCTAAGCTACATGCACGCATTTGGAGCACCAGCAGGGGTGCATATTCCTACACAACTGAGAAATAAGGGGCAACATAGGGCTAAAAAGTTATTCTTTGTAGGTTATGAATCTAATCACATATCATACAGATTCTGAGAAAAAGGTACATCTAGAGTTTACTGTAGTGCTAGTGCCAAATTCCTAGAACATGTAAGATGGGAAAAACTGGAACAAGATTCAAGTAAGGAAGTAATTATAGAAACCTACAAAAGACCAAAAGAAAAAACCAGCAATAAGAAGAGTACAATTAAAGAGGAAGTACAGGAAGAGCATATAGGACCAGAACAGGAAGAAATACCAGAACAGGAGGAAATAGATAATCAGGAACAGATAGAACATGAAAGTCCACCTGTAAGCCCTGTAATACCTAGACGTTCAACACATGAAACCAGACCACCTGACAGGTATCAAGCAAGTATAGTTTGCCAAGTTAGTAAAGTTCCAACTACTGTTGAAGAACTTAGAATGTATCCTGCAAAGGAACAGGAAAATTGGCATAGAGCAATGGAGAAAGAATTAAATTCATTAAAAGAAATGAAAGTTTATGAAAATGCCAAATTACCTCCAGGTGAAAAGTCCATTGGCTGCAAATGGATATTTAAGTTAAAAACTGGTAAAAATGGGACTGTTACCCACAAGGCTAGGTTGGTAGCTCAAGGATTTAATCAAACTACATGTGATTATGATGAAGTATTTGCACTAAATTTAAAGGCAACAACCTTAAGAGCAGCTTTAGTGTGGGCAGCTAAGAAAAACTATATCATAAATCATTTAGATGTAGAAACTGCCTATCTGCATGCACCATTGCAGCACACTATATATTTAAGAAAACCAGTAGGTATAAAGGATGATAAAAATAATAATGACTGTTGGAAACTGAATAAGAGTCTCTATGGATTGAAACAATCTGGTTATGAATGGAACCAATATATTGTGAAAGAGTTAAACAATATAGGATTTAAAGCTAGTTTAGCTGATCCATGTTTATTTAAAAGAGAGACAAATGGAACAGTGTCATTATTATTGTTGTTTACAGATGACATTGCTTTAACTACTAAGACAAATAATGAAGCTACTGAGATAATATCATTATTAAGTAAGAGGATAAAATTAAAGCAATTAGGAGAAATAAGACAATATCTAGGATTGACAATAAACAAAACCAATAGTGAATATAAGATATCACAAGAAGATAAAATTTACCAATTGCTAAAAAATGGAATAAAATGGAACTTTGTAAGCCGGAAAAACTCCAGTGAGTCAGGAATTTTGTCATACTGATACTCAAAGTTCAAAATTTGATAAGACCATTTATCAATCATTAATAGGTAGCTTATCATATAAGACATTGCCTATAGCATTAATCAATTGGCAAGATTTAATGCTGAACCCAATGAAAGACACTGGCAAGCACTAAAGCGTATATTAAGGTATCTTAAAAAGACAATGCACTATGCATTGTATTTGGAGCCAAAAGATTATTTGATTTTAAGTGCATATGCTGATGCAAGCTTTGCAACAGATATAAAAACTAGAAAATCAACTTCAGGTATGGCTATACTATTAGGTAAAACACTGATTGGTTGGAGGTCAATTAGACAGCAACACATAAGTATGTCCACAATGGAAGCAGAATTTTCATGTCTATCTTTATTCACTGACTTAATTCTGTATAAACAGTTATTGTTAGATATGGGAGTAACTGTTAAAAATGCCATTGTAGTTTATGAGGACAATCAAGCAGCCATACGATTGGCTACAAATATTGCTGTAAAAACGAGATCTAAACATACTGACCTAAGATATTTGAATGTAAGACAATCTGTAAAAAATGGTTTAATGAGATTGGAATATTGCATGACTGATGAAAACATTGCTGATGGATTTACAAAAGCCCAAGGTGCAGTCAAGCACAAGGAAAATTGTGAAAACTATGGGTTGAAATTGTAAATAGATATATATATTATTATATTACCCAAAAGGGGAGAATGTTAGGGATAACATTGGTTACCTAACTTGGTTTGAGTAGAAATAATATATAAACTATGTTAGTGAGTATAAGTGTGTGTATCACTTTAACTGCAAAACATGTATTTTGGGTGCGGTTGTAAAATCACCATAAGAGGGAACAAGAGAGCTCACTGTTGGCTGGCTTTGACTGTAGTAGCTGACAATGTTGGATTGATGGTGATAACTGCGTGTGTTTCCCTGCTGTTGCTGAGAAAAGAAAAGGGGTTTGATTTTCTTCATATCTCTGACTGCAAAAGAGCTATATTGCTGGACTGATTATTTGTAAGTTTACTGACTTCTATTTTCGACACTGGACTTTACAACTGATTAATCCCTGGATGGACTGAACTAGTTTATGACATATGGATTGTTTTGACTATGCTATAATTCTTGCTGGAATAAAAAACTATTTAACTGGCACAGTGTATCTGTCTTACTGAGTGTAAACTACAACAACGTTTATCTCACATCATTTGCCTGCCTGCTAGACTGCCATTGCACGTTCTGCTAGGGTGTGTATCCCTAACAGTGGTCTTTAGTGTGCTGTTGCATTAAGATGATTTATTAATATAATTGTCTAGAAATGAAAGATAATTACATTTCAGTCATCATCCCCTTTTGAGCTTGGATCAGATAATTTTGCCTTGGATGCAAAAATAAAAACATGATTTGATATTCCTATCATTGTTTAGGTTTTCTTCCCCACCCCCACCCCTAGATGTTACCTTTTCTTTCTTTTACTCCCCTTTGAAAATTATTTTCAGTCTGTTAGGACCATTATGCCAGCAGCCTGCAGGACAGTGCTAGCATTCAGTGGTGTGATCAAGAGATTGCCACAAGCTGTTTGTGATAGGCTTACATTCTGACTGAGCGATCAAGAGGCCTCTCCATTGTGATTGTGAAATAGCTGTTTGGAGCAGAAAAGCTAACACAAATTGGCTCAACCAGGTACTCGAACAACACGGCTGTTGCTACAAGGATGGTGATGAAGCTAGCTCAGTGAAATCTACTGCAACTAAGAGAGCGGAGAAGGGAAGGAGAGGACCAAATAAAGGAACATTATAGGACAATCTAATCTACTCCTTTTTGGGGTGTTTTTTTTTTTTTTTTTTGAAAAACTATACGTCCAAAGTTTCTTCTTAGAGAAGTTTCCAATTCCACCTCCTTGAGTACAGGTTCCCCACAGGCCAGGCTGTGTTTTGAGTCAATTACTATTCACCTTGATGGCCCATGACTGCCATGCCAGGTCTGTGATGAATCGTATTGTGAACTATGCAGATGACATGGCAGTTGTGGGTCTTGTCCAGGATGACAATGAAGATTCTTACAGGGAGGTGGTGGTGAAGGCTTTGGTGCTATAAAAATAACTCAAAGGAGATCATTGTTGATTTTAGAAAGAGCCGGTATAGTCATACTCCACTTCGTATCAAGGCTGCAGCTGTGGAGGGGATCAATAGTATTAAGTATCTCGGAGTACATATAACCAACAATTTGACTTGGTCTCTTTAGTAAAACATGCAAACCAGCACCTGCATTTCCTGGGTCAGATGAGAAAAGGACATCTTTCTCCTTCTGTCCTGGCCACCTTTTACAGAGGCACAAATGCATCAGTTTGGTTTGGTGGCAGCAATGCCTCAGATAGAAGATCCATATAGAGAGTGATAAGGACAGCTGAGAAGATTATAGGAAGCTCACTTCCCATTATTCATGATACTACTTGTAAGTGCTATGTGCTTAGAGCTTGAAGCATTGTTAGAGACCCCACATGCCCACTTCACAGTCTGTTTCTCTTGCTCCCTTCTGGGAGGAGGCTTCAAAGTATCTATAATAGGGCTACTAGCTTTTGTAACAGCTTTGTTACTTATGCCATCCGTCTTGTAAATTTGCAGAATCTTTTTTGCCACGTATATGTATACATCTGAACTAGACTGTGATTGCTCTCTGTGTCATATATGTGTGTATATGTGGATATATGCATAATGGTTGTTTTGATAGCTGAATGCAATGAAAATTTATTTTAATTTATGCGATTAGTGTACATTTAAAGTGACAATAAAGTTTTTATTCTATACTATTCACCATCTTGTACATGTATAAAGAAACAAAAATAAGGCCCAAACTATGGATACGCATGAATCTTTACACGTTTATTGAGGGCTGGTCTCTAAAGCTCAACCAAGGATAAGAGAGAACAGGTAACAAGGATCATTTGTATATTATCCATACAGCATTCCTCCAAAAATTAAATCTTGTGCTGAACTCTTATTCACTTTTATAGATCTGAGGATAGACCAGAAGTTGCACAATAAAAGGACCTCAACAACTGTGATATTAATATTTAACTACCAAATTTTAATGAGAAGAAAATGCAAATATGTAACATAATACATGATTATACATACAGGTGTAACCAGATTTGACCAAACCATGATGATGAGGTTGAAAAGAAAATCTAGAACAGATTCTTATTTATACAGAATGAGTCAGAATGTGTTCCATCTTGTTTTTGGACCTTGACAACATCAGTTAGTTTCTTTGGAACTCCAGAATACTATAAGAACAGTGGTACCCTAGCAGTCACACCTAGAAATAATATTAATGTAAAATGGAATGGGGTGGGAATACTAGATTTGGTCTTCCATCCCATCAGAGTGATCTTTATATTCAGATAAACATTGGCTTCCCCAATATAATGGAAAGTTAGAGATCTTGAGTTCTATTATTTGTTCCAGCTTACTATGGGAAGTTTTTCAGTTATGTATGGTACTTTATGAACTCTGCGAGCTAGCAGACCTAGTCAAATGATATTTTTGAGTGGAAATAACCATTGGGTTACTTTTTTCTCCCTCAAACCATGTATCAGTTCCATCATGTTCAAGAAGAGACATCACTAGTTCTTCCAGAAACTCTTTCTTACATACTGCAAGGCTACTTATTACAAACTTTTATCACATTCTGCCCCATAACAAAGTTAAAGGAACAACAGCTTTTATGAAAATTGCCATGCTTCACAATCTTGTGAAGCTCCAATATTTTTTGCAAGCATCTTTTTATTCTACTGGAAAAAAGTGAGCTCAGTAGGCTTGCAATCTTCCCATGCTAAAGAAAAAAAAAAAGAATCTTTCTAACCCCTAACCCAGGCAAAAAGTAGAACTGAACCACCTCTGACTATATCCAACAATTTATGGAACTCCAGGCTGGGCCTCTAAACAAGAAAGGCTTGCTTCTGCATAGCCTTAATTATAACCCCAGGAGGCTCAATGTCAGCCTTATTCAAGCAGGGCTTTATCAGTTTGGGTCACTTATTATGGATAGCCATGCAGTTTCACCAGTTTTCCATTTCAATCAACTTCATACACAGTTCGGATAGTAATAGCTGACAATTGGGAGCTGGTGCATTCCCAAAGCTTTGATTTTTTTAATATTGTTGAAAAGTAGCTTCGTGCGAGCGCTTTCATATGCACGATGCCGGGGTGACCGTCATGCAATGTTTTCATACTGCTCGTTGTAACTGTTCTGGGACGACGACTCTATCTCCCCATAGGATGCAGCCTTTTTGCGAAAAAAGTTCTGTCTGCTGGTTGCTGAAAGGGGTGAAATCATCAGAGGTTTGTTCTATTGACCATCCTCTTTCAACCCAGCTAAGAACTCGTGCCAAGACAGGATCTTGTTTTGTTTCTATTGCAATGTCTCTGGTTGTTAGCGGTGGTGAATGTAGCGTTTCAATCTGGAGTGTCGTAAGGGTTGGAGCTGGGTCGTCGACGGTTTCCGGAAGTGGGGCACGGCTCAATGCATCAGCATGTGGAATGGCTTTCCCCGGGCGGTGTTGTAATTTATAGTTGTACGCAGCTAAAAACTCCGACCAGCGAGTCATTCTAGGTGACAATATATAGGGGGTTGGCTTGTCTCCCGCTATAATCCCTAGCAAAGGTTTATGGTCGGTAACAACAGTAAAAACTCGTCCATAGACATATTCATGAAACCGTTTCACAGCAGATACAACAGCAAGAGCCTCTTTGTCGATCTGGCTATAGTTATGTTCAGCCTTTGATAAGGTCCTTGAAAAATAGGCAATAGGGGCCTCACTATCATTTGGTAACACATGACTCAAAATGGCTCCTACTCCAAATGGTGACACATCACATGTAATTGTTAAGGGCAGAGTTTCGTTATACTGCATTAAAACAGCATCTGAGGTTAGTAAGTTTTTCACTTGTCGGAATGCATGCTCCTCACGGTGTCCCCAGACCCAGGTTGCTTTTTTGTCGAGAAGTTGATGTAGGGGCTCAGCTACGGTCGTTTTCTGGGGCAAGAAGATGTTGTAAAAGTTAATGAGCCCCAGGAAAGCTTGGAGATCAGTCCTATTTCTGGGTCTTGGGGCATTTTTGATTGCCCTTAGTTTGCTATTAGTGGGCTGAATGCCTTGTTTATCGATTAGGTACCCCAGGAACTCTACTTTATCAGTACACAGTTGACATTTATTTTTTTTAACCTAAAGGCCCGAGTCTTTAAATTTCTGGAGGACCATTTTAAGACGCTTTTCTAGTATTTCTCTATTCGGGGCAGCAATTAAAATGTCATCAAAGTATGGCACGACCCCCTTGATCCCTTGCAATAGTCTCTCCAGCAGACTTTGAAAAATCCCTGGGGCTACGCTCACTCCGAATTGGAGTCGGTTGCACTTAAAGGCACCTCGGTGCGTGACGATCGTCTGTGCCTCTGCGGTTTTTTTAATCTACAGGCAGTTGTTGGTATGCCTGTGCTAAATCCAGTTTAGTGAAGACTTTTCCGCCCCCCAGGGAATGGAGAAGGTGTACCACTGGCACCGGGTAAGCGTTCTGTTGAAGGGCGTGATTAAGGGTAGCCCGGTAGTCCCCACAAATCCTTAATGATCCATCCGGTTTGATGGATGTTACAATTGGGGTTTCCCAACGAGCGTGGTCAGTTGGTTCTAAAACATCCTGGGCTATTAATTTATCGAGCTGTTCGTCAATTTTTGGTTTAAGGGCAAAAGGTACCTGACGAGGCTTAAGGCGGATGGGGGCTACTTCAGGGTTAAGGTTAAATGATATCGGGGTCCCCTTGTACTCGCCTAGTTTGTCTGAAAAAACGTCCTGGAATTCCTGGACGATGGCCTCCTCCCAGTCGTCGCTTCTGGTTTGGTGAATGCCGGCTACCTTGATCCCGAGTGGGGTGAACCATTGAAGGCCTAACAAGCTAGGCCGGTCATGGTCGATGATGGTCAGGGGTAATGACGCAGTACAATTTTTGAATGATACTTGGACTTGGCTGGATCCAACGACCGGAATTCAGTTCCCCTGATAATCTTTGAGTATGATTCTTTGGGCTCTGAGGTCTTGACACCAGACGGCAGGGATTAATTGTTTAAAAGTCTTCCAGGAAACCATTCGAGAGGGACGATCCTGAATCAACTTCCATCACGCAAGGCTGGTTTTCGATGGTGACCTTCACTCGGATCTTCTTTGCATCTAGCGATGAGGCGTGACCGATTGTAATGGTTTGGTGTGCCTCTTCTCTTCTCGATAAAATGGCTGGTGTTTTATTTCTGTAGGAGTGGTTGTTCCATTGGCGGTTCAAATGTTCCCGACTCACAGGGCGATTCTCTGTGGTCTGGCGGTAGTTGTTTCCCCTCTGAAGTGGGCTGGATCCTTGCTTGCTTCTACAGACTTTCCCGATGTGGCCTCTTTTCCCACAGAAATGGCAGAGCGCATCGAGGAATTTGCAGCCTGATCGCGGGTGGTTTGCCCCACAACCCACGCATTGGTGCGGTAGTCTTTGATTCCGCTGATGGCGTTGGTCACGTTCAGACCGGAGCCGGTTGACCTCCTCCTCCTCACTTTCTGATGGCGATTCGAGGTCCTCGTGATGGGTTGCCATTGTGTGCCTCTCTAGGTGAGGTGAGATATCGCTGGCGAGTTGACGGAACGGTGCGTTAGTGCGGCGCATTCGGGCGGCCAACATCCTGGTTGCTTCTGCTGCAGTAGCATTCTTGATGACATCAGCAAGGTCGATGTCCCCTTTGGCCATGATCTTGCTCTATGTCGTGGGGTCATCTAATCCCAGAATTATTCGGTCTCTCAGAGCTTCTTTGAGGTCTGTAAACTCACAGAGGCCTGCCAAGTTCCGGAGATCCACGATGAAATCTGCAATGCTCTCTCCTTTCCGCTGGTCCCTCTGGTAAAATTCATGTCTTCGGACAAGCATTGGTACGGCGGGTGCATAGTGGGTCCATAGAAGGGGCGCGAGGATGTCCCAGTCCATGGTCTTCACCTCAGCCGGTTTCGCTAGTGCCTTGGCCATCTTAAAGATGGCAGGCCCACAATGGGTCAGGAACACTGCTCGCTTTTTTCCCATCGTGGCATCCTTCAAGTTGTTGGTCTCCAGAAACATCTGGAACCGGTCTAAGTATGAGTCCCAGTCTTCTTGTGCTGGGTCAAATGGAGCAGGTGGTATGGTTTCCATTGTCGATGTGCCTTCAGCCACATGCTCTGTAGTGTTCAGTCAGCTCTGATGTCTCCGCATCCCACCTTCGTCACCAGTGTTAAGTTCTGCGTATGGGTGCAAGGAACGGAGACGAGGCAGTGAACAATGAATTTCAACTCTTTATTAATCATTCTGAACAGAGCAAAAACCCTAGGGCAGCAGCAGCCCTTTTATAGGGCAGGCTGCTGATCTATTAGCCAATGAGAACATGGAAGTGTTAAACCCTTGAACCAATGAGATGGCTCATTAACAGCCAATCAGATTCTCCAGAATGGACCAATCCGATATCGCTATTATCGGCCAATCAGAAGTGCAGGATTAGAACCCTGCTTTTTCTTTAAGCTTTGTTAAAACTTTATTTAAGCGCTTTTATTAGTTCATAACACATTTAATAAAACAAGAGGCATGATGCCGGTTTTATTATTTTCCTCCCTGTATGCACAGCACAGAAGTGCATTCCCTGCAGCAAAGAGCAAGCAAGCCCCAGAAATCTCAAATATGATTCAAAGTCTCATTTTAGGAATGAATCTGCTGGAACACAGGAGTCTGAGCAAAGTCCAATTAATCCTCTTGGAAGCATTTCAAGCTAGCAGGTAATGCTTTCTCCCTGCTGATATTCCTCTCCCTGTTTTTTTTCTTTCTTTTCTCAAAACTCAGAGGATTTATGGTTTGCAAAACAAATAATATAAGAGTATTATGTCTCTGACTGCATAGACGTCTGCACTAACCTTATGTCCAGAAATGATGAGATAGAATTGAGAAGATGACATGAAAAAACTGTCAAGCAACTAATATGACTTTTGACATCCAACAAGCCCTGCTCAGCTTCCAAGGTGGTCAACAGTTTTAAGTAATGAGAAGGAAGAGAGAACAACAAGCTAGTTCCTTCTACTGACATAAGAATGGGGACACCTACTTAGGATAAAATCCTGTTTGTACATAAAAAAAGAAAACAGATGTTATTTGGCTAAAAATTTATTACTTACTCTTACTAGGCAAAAGAGTTTTATTTCATTAATCAGAGATCCACAAACTATCCAGACTTTCCCAGCCTGGTTCACTTCTAGTGTGTTGGAATAGCTTGGACCACAGATCCTATCACTCCCAGCAAGAATGTCAACAGCCATGCTATATGTATGTTATAACACACCTGGGGAAGTTCAGCCCATGGATATTTATTTTCATAAATTAAATCAGTCAAACATAATAAGCATTGTTCCTAATTAATCAGCAATATTTACTTTTTTTTTCTTCCACAAATAGTTTTTAATCTCAAAAAGACAGAAAGTTTAAAGCAGGGGTGTCCAACCTTGGCAACTTTAAGACTTGTGGACTTCAACTCCCAGAGTTCCTCAGCCAGGGAGTTGAAGTCCACAAGTCTTAAAGTCTTAAAGTTGCCAAGGTTGGACACCCCTGCTTTAAAGACTCAATAGGCAAGGCTCCAATGTTTAATAATGTAAATTGCAATGGACATACTCTTATCTATTTATATCTTAAAACAATAAAATTCGTACTAACTGTGGGGATAACTGTTATTGGCAATTTGTGAATGGAATTTATACATAAGGTAACAAATTTAGCAATCTGTTTTGACTGTCTGGCAGGCAATGTAAATAGAAATTAGCAGAATGTCCTGAAAATTTAGTTAAAAGAGAGGTAATCAGCTGGTGATGAATGACCCTAGAATGCTGGCAATACAGGGGGAAAAATGACTTGTGGTTTCTATTATACCCATGCTACAGCGATAATATAGTACAATAGTGTACTTTAAGGAATGTTCTTATAAAACCTTTCTAAAAGAGCTTTACGGAGGGCATTAAAACAGGCTTCATTTAAAACTCTCTGAAATTTAGGAGTAAAATATTGCAATAAATATGAAGCTGGTTTGGGAGCTAAAATTTGATTATTTATAAATACATCCCATGGGAGGACAGCGGTATGACCGTCTGTTCCTTAAGCCTTCTGTCTTAAAGCTAATTTAGCTTGATCTAGCCGTAATGGTAAAAGAGCATTGCTAGAAAAGATGTAATAATTCAACTTCCTTTGGCATTCTTTTTCCTAGGAGGATTTGAAATTATCTCCCAGTATTAGGTGAACCAAAAGCAAGTTTGACATAGTGGTTATGGGATTAAGCTAAAAGCCAGAACACTAAACTCTAGTCCTGTTTTAGGCATGAAATCTGTTGGGTGACTCTAAGCCAGTCTCTCTCTCTCAGCCCTTGCAAGGAGGCAATGGCAAACCATTATAGGGGTATACCAGTATACATGAGCATACATGTGTATACACACATACATATTTGAAATAAAATTATCTAAAAGGCATTTAAGAATTATAACTTCTCTTACAGAATCCTGTCAAACATGAGAAAAATATAATATATTATCTGACATGGCATATGCACTCCAATACCAATGCTTAATGCTGATCTTGAGCCATTTCTGGCTATCCATACTCAGTTTAGGCTTAACTTCAGGGACTAGTCCAAGTAGTCACCAGGGGTCAATAATGCACACACACATACATGCACACCATGAAAAGTGGACTAGTCCAACAAAGCTGTGGGTTAATTTCAGCTAATAAGTAAAACTACAGGTAGTCCTCAACTTGCAACCATTCATTTGGCAACTGTTTGAAGTTACAACATCACTGAAAAAAGTGACATTACTGTTTTTTCACACTTATGACCACTGAAGCCTCCCCATGGTCACATGATCAAAACTTGGATGATGGTTGCAGTTTCTGGGGCTCATGTGATCATCTTTTGTGACTTTCTGACAAATAAAGTCAATGGGGAAGCCAAATTCACTTAATAACTGTTTGGCTAACTTAACAATTGCAGTGATTCACTTAACAACTATACCCCAAAGGTCATAAAATGGGGAAAAACTCGTTTAACTGTCACCCTTTGTTGTAACTATGTATCATTGCAACTATGTATCATTCATGTGTTTGCAACTAAGTATCATTCATGTGTAATCATTAACTTCTGTCTCTTCAGTGACCTTTGCAAGGCACGTACAAGGGACAAGGAGCTAGACGGTTGTTAATAAGCTTATCCACATTGTAAATGATCTGTCTGGTATGCAGCTTTGTAAACATGCACATCCTGATGGAATTATCCTATTTGACTTGAGCTTTGATTAAATCATTTTCTTGTAAAAAAGCACAATAAAAGAGCGTGTGCCAAGACATTTGGGGCGCGCTCATCCCGAGGGAACTTCGCCTCCTGTCGTTTCTCTCTCCTTCGCTCCCTATCATGAGCCGCCCATCTGATGCGGGATAGCAGATACCGCATTCTGGTGACCCCGACGTGATTCCCTAAGGGGGATACGTTGCGACGCGCCCATATCTTATCAGCTCGATGGGAGCTGTGCATCGCCAGGCCTGAAGCGAATTGCACATCATCGGATCTGAAACACGGTCTCGACTTTCGTAAGTATGGGTGGAAACTTTTCTCAACAACAGACGCAGCATCTGAAGGAATTGAGGGAGTTAGTCGCTTCTTCTTCTAAATATTCTGCTAATTTAAAGGGCTCGCCTGTAAAAATGAAACCTATTGCTACATTATTGGCTTATGTGTGGCAACATTGTCCCAATTATTCAGAGGAAGGGTCCTTAAAAATTTCCACTTGGCAAAAAATTGGTGAACATCTCCATAGTCCTCCTCGTGCACCTATTGGCATTTTGGTCACTTGGAGGAAAATTATGGAGGCTTTAATGGTCCATTATAAAATAGAAGCAGGGAGTGTGTTTGAATCTCCCCCGCCAAGTTATGATAACTTTTCAATTTGCTCTAACTCAGGCAGAAGCTGCTGCCATTATTCAACAATGCCCCACATGTAGTAAGCAGGGACATTCCATTCCCATAGGAGTAAATCCTAGAGGATTAAAAGCTTGTGAAATTTGGCAAATGGATGTAACTCAGTATCCACCTTTTGCCCCTTGGAAATATTTGCACGTTTCCATCAATACATATTCAGGGTTTATTCTGGCTACTCCTCAAAGGGGAGAAACTGTAAAACATGTCATCAATCATTCAATTCGTACCTTTGCCTCGCTGGGACGTCCAAAAGAAACCAAAACTGACAATGGACCTGCATATACAAGTTCTGCGTTCCAGGACTTCTGTAACAGATGGGATGTAACCCACAAGTTTGGGATTCCCTACAACAGCCAGAGGCAGGCTATTGTGGAACGAGCGAATTTATCTCTGAAACATGCTCTTAATCGATATTCATTGCGGGAAAACCCCCCGAACCTCCCAGCATTGCAAAATTCTCTTAATATTTGTCTTTACACTTTAAACTTTCTTAATCTGACTGGCATTCCTCCCACTTCTGCTGCTTCACGTCATTTTTCCTCCCCCTCACCCCCGCCTAACAGACCTCTGGTATATTATCGCAGATTGCCAGATCCCGCCTAGCAGGGTCCCGCTGAGCTTCTCACTTGGGGACGAGGCTACGCTGCGATCTTACTGCCAGACAAAACCACTTGCTGGATCCCTGGTAGGGCGGTTAGACCCTTTCATGGGAATTCCTCCGCTACATCTGTATCTTAAAACTCTTCCTGATATTCTTGCCTATATCTTCTTTGCAATTTCTACCTTACTTCAACAAAACCTATGCTTCCTGTCAAAAGACTATTCGTGTTAAAACCATTTCATTAACAGAAGGCTATTATACTTGTTCCATGTGGGTACGTCATGAAAATGCTACCCGTAGTTTTCACTCTGTCACTTCTGTTTTGTTTAAAGAACACTCTACCACTCGCTCTTTTGTTCCTTCTTTACTCTTCCTATGGAAAGGAATCTTAAAATCTTTTCCTCTATTCAATCTAAACATAGGGGGACCTAGATGTCCTTCTATTGTATTATGGGTTCCCCCACCCCAACTAACATCCTTGATGAATTACCAAATTAATCTTTATTATCATTATTGTAATTATTATCCTTTTTCTACTAATTGCGTTCCCTCCTCATTTCGCAAATGTTCTACAACTAACTTGTCCATAGCCCTCTCTCCTGCTTGTGATGTTTTTATATACCCGAACTCTGATCCTGTCAACAAATGACGCTTCAAAAGAACTGTCCATGACGATCCGCAGAAGCCTCATAGAAGATATAATATTGCTTGGACTATAACTGACTTTTAAGGAGTTCGTTTAAGTTCTACAACCAATTTTTCTCGCATAGAAGACTTCTATCCACCACTTCAATTCGATTTGGCAGACGCACCCACACAACCAGGGGATATTCTGCAATCTACACCACTTCAGGAGGAAATTTAACATCACGCCTGAAAGGAATGTATTTTATCCCTGGCAATAATTTTGTTTGGACTTGTTCCACCGGTTTCATGGCATGTGTCCACGGGGATGAAATTGTTAAATCCAAATCTTTTTGCATTCAAGTATGGCTTGTGTGTATAACTCTGATGATTTTATATCCCTACAGGTACCCATGGAATACCCCCTTTTGCAAAATCGTAAAGATTTAGATCTGTTATTTTTTAAAACAAGGGGGATTGTGTGCTACGCTTAAAGAAGAATGTTGTTTTTATGCCGATAGCAGGGGGGCTTGTTTTCTATTTCGCCATGGTTTACAACCTTTTTAACTGCATTGGCAGGATCATTAATAATCATTATATTGATATATATTATAGGACCTTGTTGTTTTAATAGAATATTGCAACTTTTTAAAAAAAATCAATTATCCTCCATAACTGCTGATGTTAATGTGCTATTGCAAGCTCATGTTATATCCTCAACACCGGACGAAAAAATGTCATTGCTGAGTTACCGCTCCTTGGACAACCCTGACACTGACGGGTCGCACTCTTGCCCAGATGACGGGGACGGCGAACATTCCATAAAAATGGTTCCTGTCTTCTCGGACGAGGAAGAAAACTTGTCATAAATAATAAAAACAGAGGAGATGTTGTAACTATGTATCATTGCAACTATGTATCATTCATGTGTTTGCAACTATGTATCATTCATGTGTAATCATTAACTTCTGTCTCTTCAGTGACCTTTGCAAGGCACGTACAAGGGACAAGGAGCTAGACAGTTGTTAATAAGCTTATCCACATTGTAAATGATCTGTCTGGTATGCAGCTTTGTAAACATGCACATCCTGATGGAATTATCCTGTTTGACTTGAGCTTTGATTAAATCATTTTCTTGTAAAAAAGCACAATAAAAGAGCGTGTGCCAAGACATTTGGGGTGCGCTCATCCCGAGGGAACTTCGCCTCCTGTCGTTTCTCTCTCCTTTGCTCCCTATCATGAGCCGCCCATCTGATGCGGGATAGCAGATACCACAACCCTTAGCAATAGAAATTTTGGGCTCAATTGTGGTTAAGTTGAGAACTACCTGTATTTATATAAAGATTGGATTCAAGATTACTGACTCCTGTTTCTTACACAAAGTACTGTATTCAGGACACACCTGATTTTTACATATTTAGTTTGATCCTAGCTGAACTGTAATACAGTTGTATTCAGGCCTTAGCTGCAAACAACTTAACAGCAGCAGGTGTAAACTTTGGTCCTGGAGCAAAATAATAAACTTGGATGATTGACTTTGATCTCCATGCATTTTGTGATAGATCAATAGTGGGTTATTGACTTATTTCTTCCTCGTTTGCTCAAGTGAATCATAGACCAGGAAATCAGCAATCCTACACAGAAACATTAGGAAGGACAAGGGCAAGAACCAACACATTTATCTTAGCTATGTATGACATTTGCCATCTTCATTATAAAAGTAATATATGCATTGTGACAAACAGCTATTCATAGTCATGGATTTGCCTAATTCCCCTTATGAATCTATCCAAATTGATTGGTATCAACATTTCCACCACGATTCTCAAACTGTGGTGTGAAAAGAGATTATTGGTGACAATGAAGCAATGGCTCAACCACACAGGCCATAATAAAATTATGCTAAAATTCAGAAAATTTAACTATCCTGTAATCTGGAACTCTTACACTGCAAAAACATATGGACTACACAACTTGATCAGGGCAAAGCAATTGATGCAATTTACATAGACTTCTGTAAATCCTTTGATTCAGTGGTACACGACAAACTACTCCTAAAACTAAAATCTTATGGTATCTCTGGACACCTGCATAACTGGATAGGAGCATTCCTGTCAAACAGACAACAAATGGTCAAAATTGGGAGCGTCCTATCAAATTCTGTACTTGTCAACAGTGGTGTCCCCTGAGGCGGTGTTCTAGGACCAACTCTTTTCATACTCTACATAAATGATCTCTGTGATCATATTAAGAGCAACTGTGTTCTTTTTGCTGATGATGTAAAGCTATTCAACACCAACTGACAATACTGCTATACCCTTCAAAAAGACCTCGACTATGTGTCAGAATGGTCAAACAAATGGCAACTTCAAATCTCAACAAATAAATGCTCTGTTTTACATATTGGCAAAAAAATCAGAAAATAAAATACAAGCTGAATAGTCAAGACCTTGTTGATGACACAAACTTTGTCAAAGACCTTGGAGTCCTCATCTCAAATTATCTAAGTGCTTGAGCCCACTTTGACAACATAGCCAAAAAGGCATTAAGAGTTATTAACCTAATCCTGCATAGCTTTTTCTACAGTAATATCACTCTACTAACTAGAGCATTTAAAACATTTGCTAGACCAATACTTGAATACAGCTCATCAGTCTGGAACCCTCATTACATATCTGATTTTAATACAATTGAGAAAGTCCAGAAATATTTTATGAGAAGAGTCCTCTACTCCTCTACTCTTAGCAGAATACCTTAGGACACCAGACTTGAAATTTTAGACCTAGACAACCTAGAATTATGCCACCTTCAGTTCAAACTAAGTACAGTACATAAAATTATATATTGCAATGTCCTACCTGTCAATGAATATTTCAGCTTCAACCAAAACAATACAAGAGCACACAATAGATACAAACTCAAGGTAAACCGCATCAAACTTGATTGCAGGAAATACGACTTCAGCAACAGAGTGGTCAATGTCTGGAATACTCTACCTGACTCTGTGGTTTCTTCCCCAAACCCCAAAAACTTTAACCTTAGACTGTCTACTATTGATCTCACCCCTGTCCTAAGACGTCTGTAGGGGGCGTGCATAAGCGCACCAAGATGCCTACTGTCCCTGTCCTATTGTTCCCTTTTTTCTTATTCGTATCCATTTCATGTATTCATAACCATGTTTATCTAATAATTGCTTGACAAAATAAATAAATAAAAAAAAATGGCAATAATTCCATTATCCATTCCTTTTACTCTTTACTTCCCCACCACTCTCTTTTGGAAGACAGGTTTCCTGGGGTTTTACATTCCCCTTAACTCATTCACTCTTTTCTCATACGCTTCTTGACTTCATTTTCATTCATTCTCTATGTGACCAATGCATCTCTAAATGAAGGAGAGGACAGTGTTAGGTAGGCTAAATTGATTAATGCATTTGCTATTCTTATAATTTCTCACAGCACTTAATTAGTGCATCAATAATTTCCACTGCTTTTTGGTCAGAAGCTAAACCTTATCATTTTTTTCCTAGTTCTGATCTGTGCCACAGTGCTATGATTCCTATGGAGTCATAAAATGGAGTCTAAAACACTCTTTCCAACATCCTCTCATTTCAATTTTATTCATTTTTTTCTGCATCATTTCATCACTTTTATTTTTAATTTTATTCAATCTACTGGAAACGTCTTTAGTTCTCTTCAGCCACTTCCAAAACAACCTATTATAATACATCAACAGTGATATATTATTATGAAAAATACAAACATAACTGTTTTTTTTATTCCAAGCTGTTTCCACACTTTCTTTTCTTATTTCTACTTTTCACCCATTTTGATGGGAAATTCATGCATTTTCTAATACTTATTCAAATAGGATCCATGCTTTCTCTTCTTTCAATCATCCAACTTTCACTCCAGAGGGGTTTTTTCTTTCTAAGTGCATTTTCCCTAAAGATCCACACTTTATACTATGAAAAAATATCCCACATTTATAACCCTCCATTGCTATTATATTTTTAACATTCTACCAACCTTTCATTGTAGATGATCAAATCTGCCTTACTTTTTTTTTATATTCATTTTTCCATTTGTTTGTATGAATAGGTTAATGCTTAAACCATATACATGAAATATATTTTTTGATAGAAGTTCTAAGCATATTCATCTTGGAACTCCAAATGATTGTTCATTTGATTGTCTTGTTTTGTTTCAACCAATCTATTCATGTCACACATAAAAATGAGTCATTCCACCTCACACACACACACACACAGATTTCATTCTTTTAGGTTGCACAATTTTCTCCAAAACTTATCTAGCCTTTTTCCTTTATCACTATTCACCAGGTATTCTTCTCTTAAGAATTCCTATTTTCAAATGTACTTGCAACTCAGATGGTAACTGTTCATATTTTTTACATATATTTTGCATTCATAATTAAACCTACACTCCTCTCTGCTTGTACCCATCAACTCAATTCCACATGATCAGACTACCTTCATTTAGATCTATTACATCCTTCTTACTCCCTCAGTTTCATAGACACAACAAAATTCTTTTTTCATTTATTATTTCCTTGTTTTTTTTCCAGATAGTTCCACAAATACTGAGTTCCTTTACCCATCAGGGGTTTGGTCAATCAAGGGTACCAGACAACTTTCTTAATAATATAATGTGTACACTGAGTTACCAGTTTTAGTAGTATCTAGGTTAAATGCTATAAATTTTTTATATTCATAGTAAGGACAGTATCAATCAGCCTGGCATTTTCTGGCCAGGATGTCACAACCACAACTGAACTCCATTTTTTCTTTCTGACACATGCTCATATTATCCTATGTAAGCTAGCATTTGTAATCAATGGACTATCTTGTAATGGACTACATGTTGTCTGTATTTCAGCTCAGAATTACATGCAGCATGATAACATACAATCAAAATGCATGATGTGTAAAGAAGGACCTTATCTGTTCTGAATTTCCTAAGAATTTGCTTTCATTGGCTCCTTCTCACATCTACACTTTGAGAGACATGTCTTTACTTTATGTCTTTCCAAATTATAGTCATGTACGTCTTCCATTTATTTACATTTTTCTTAAACTGTATGGCTAAAATGTCCAACTGAGCATACAGCTGTTATTCTTGTGGCATTTTTTGCCCCTTTCTGTGCTCTAAAAAATACATGTACGTATACCTACAGAGATAGAATGAGCAAGGTATAGAAGACTATGCTAGTGGTTAAATTGTAAAATAAAATCTTCAGGTCTGACAATTGCAGCTGGCGCTCTAATGATGGACATCTGAACAGAATACACATTTTTCTCTTAGGTTGAATTCTAGCATTGTAGATGCAATCAAATCTTTCAACACCTCCATTTCCAGAAATGAAAAAAAATGTTTTCTTCCTTTAAAACTGAAATAATTCTCCTTCAGCCTCTATTTAATTTCAGGAAGAAGAAATTTCCAGGTAACTACTGAAACAATAGAAGCATATCTTTACGGCCTCATTATTTTCTATTATTATAGAAAAAAACAGGAAGTGTGTAAGAATATTTTGGTTTCTTTTTTCTATGTGTTGTGAAGTAATTATCTCTGAATAAACTTGAAAATGATGGTTAGTATCAGCTCATTTCATCCATGAATGAATGCAATAATTTGCCTTTAAAATTATATTGTTTGATTTACTAAATAGTTACTAAACTGGGGCATCTTCTGGTTTGCAAAACAGTGATATCAGTTCAATACTATCATCTTGTATTAATTTTATATTTTCTGATGGATGCTTTTCCCTCCCATTCTGCAGATTTCCAGATCAGAATAATTCCGTGTTTTATATTCTCCAACATGGATTATCTCCATTTTAATATGTAAGCCTAAAAGTTCTTCCATTTTTTTCTCCTTAATTTTAATTTTATCTGTTTAATGTTAATCATTTAATGTTTTTTTTCTTCTGTATCCTATGAGGTAACTCCAGTTATACTTTATTTTTAGAATTAAAGAAATACAACATGGTAATCCAGATACAAACAAAGGGAAAGCAGATGATGGAGATATTAGCCTCTTACCTCTCTTCACGGTTCTGCCCAACACATACACGGCCTCCATAGCGAGGGCTTGGGTTATTGCAGGAACGTTGACGTACTTGAAAGCCTATTCCACAAGTGGTGCTGCAAGGAGACCAAGCTGACCATGGAGTCCACCCCCCATTTCTGTAAGAACAATAGATCGTGCTCAGTCATTTCTAGGTGTACATGTCTAAAGAAATATTTGATTCCACAGGGGGGAAAGCACTTTGTGGGTTACTTGGAGCAAGAACAATAACGATCAACAAAACAATTAAATAGCCTTTCATTAACTCTAGAGAATCTCATTACAAAGCCCAAGCAGCTTTTTAAAAATGGACAATCTAACATGGGCTTAATTACAAGGTTAGATCCTCTGATCTTCCAGAAAATTCCATTTTTCCCGGTTGAGACATCTTGAGGAAAACCTTTCACAATAAGATTTTTCTAACTGGAAGTATTCTTTTTAATCTTTCCATCACTAAGCAACTTTGCCATTACGTTTTTTTATAAAACAAATTTTATTAATTTTTACAAAACAATACACAAACAAACAAAACATAAAAGATCTCTTTTGAAAAAACCAATAGAACATCTTATTTAAAAACAAAATAATTCCAAATTATCACATTTCCATACAGGCACAATTTAATATATATATATATTTACGTTATCTGTTCAACTTCATATCTTATCCCAAATTCTCTTTATTTCTCCCTTTCATTCTATTATTCAAATTATATTTCTTGTTAATAAGAATTTTATTGATTCTCAAGGACAATACACAAACAAACAAAACAAAAACATCTTTTCTGAAAGTTGCTTGATCCCAGGTTACAACTCTTCGTACAGACACAAATTCAAAAATCACATTCATTTTATATACCATTCCATATCTTATTACCATTTTCAATTTTCTATATAGCTTCTCCCCTCTTTTAACTTTCTTAGTTTTATTTTATTTATCTCATCTCAGTTCAAATCATAATACTTATCATTCTTTGTCTGTTCTATTTCCAGCTATCCATTCGTCTTTTCTCTTTAAGCAAAACTTCTCCTGTACACTGATTGGAGTATGACGCCTTTAACTCTTTCCCCTAAATTTATAATACTTAATTTTACACATAACTTGTATTGGGATTCTGTTTAGTACATTCTAAAGTTACACAATGTATTTTATAAAACAAAAAACAAAAAAAGGAACAAATTTATAGGTATATGAAGTAGTTAAGACAACTATCAATGCCAATAAAAAACTAATCATAAATATTAATACTCATTTATATCTTAAGCATTTTACAAATTACTTTTCAATTAAATATCATACTTTTATGGGAACACTTATATTTTCCATAATTATTTCCCCCCCACATCACATATTTTAAATCATTATATCATTAAAATATTCCCATTTCTCCTACTTCAATTGTCTCATTTATTTCGTTGCCTCCTTTTTCTTCACAAAAATTTCACTAAGTTACACTAAATATTCTATCCCATTTTTGGTTGCATGTTATTTCCAATTTTCTAATATTATTTCTAAATACACATATAAAAACACAATCTTATGTACCTTTACAGAATCCCTTTTTCAATTAAATTTACCCATTGTCTCTAAATGAATTTTGTTTCTTTACATCTTGCTTCCCACCATTGAGGCTTCTCATCCCTTCCTTTCTCCCTTGCTTATTCTTCTCCTTGCCCTTTTTACCCCTTTGTCTCTCAACCTCCCTTTTCTTTTTCTGCTTTCCCCCTTTCTGTTGTTTTCTAACCTTGTATCCACCTTTCACCTCATTTTTCTCTTTTTTGGTTGTTTTTTCAAGTCTTAAAGTCCCCTTTTTCTTTTCCTCTTTCTCCTTTCCCTCCCCAAATAGAATCACTTGTTCATCAAAGATGGCTTCTTCTTTATTCCAGTCATCCTGCTGCGCAGTCAGTTTTTCATAAGTACATACCGCCATTTCTAGAAATTGAAAAAGAGTGCCCAAAGAATCTTTCCCTTCTTGTTCTTCTTTTTTGTATTTTTGATATTCAATTTTTAGTTCATCCACAAGCGATGCCA
Organism: Hydrophis major; assembly: GCA_033807585.1. NCBI lineage: Eukaryota > Metazoa > Chordata > Lepidosauria > Squamata > Elapidae > Hydrophis > Hydrophis major. The sequence continues at coordinate 113,907,783 of CM066330.1, forward strand.
TTGTGAAGAGAAAAAGTTTTTCCAAAACAACCACCCAAGCACTTTTAATCAAGAATAATTCCCAAAAGTTCCAAAGTAATCCAAATAAGCTATTTCTTTTAGCACTTTTTTCTTTCTTCCATTTCTCTTTCTGGAGTTGCTGTTTAATCACAAAGTTCCAATTAAGATATATCTTTTAGAAGTCTTATTAATATTTAACAGCTCTTTAGAATTCTAGGCAATCTCCTCCTTATTTTCAAATTCTGCTCCAATTTTTTCCCTCTCCCTTACCACAAACAGCAAAAAAGTTTTTTCTTTAAATGTTCAGAAATCCATATCCCTTTAGCATTTAATTACCTCCAATGCAGGTTTTCCGATTTCTCTTAGGGTTTTCTGATTTCTCTTAGGCTGTCACGTTAGGAAGGAGAGTGAAATGAAAAAAAAAAGCTTTTCCTTTAACTTCCATTCGCCGCTTATCACACTCTGGAAACGATGTATCTTTAGTAAGTTTTAAGTTCCAGGGTACTTTCACTATTTCTTTGTCCCGGTCAGCAAAGAACACTTTCACTCTTCACAGCTCCTCCTGCACTTTCTTTTTCCAGCTGAGCTCTTCTATGTGGCGGCCATTACTGACCGCCGCTCAGCTACCTTCAGAAAGGGGGTTTAGCCGTCTAGGGAAGAGAGGTGTGATGTCTCTCGACCCCGCCAGACCTCCCCTGTCTTCGCCACCTTCTACGGAGGTGGCTTAGCCCCGAAGCCGGGTGGCTCGGGGCACTCAGGCAGTGAACACAGGCAGAAACCACGTACGATCGCAGATACCTGCCTGCCCCGAAGTGCTGCAAACCGGAAATCCTCAACTTTGTCATTATGTTAAAGTTGTTTCTGGTGGTTGTTTTGGCAATCATTGGGTCATAAGTTGTGCATATTTTGATCTAAACAAAATCACCATTGGAAAAGTCATAAGAAAAGATATCATAATTCAGCAAATTATCTATTTTCACATGACTTTTGATTCCACTAAAATAAAAGAACCATGTGTTTTTGTAATGGGTTGTGAGAATAACTTTGGGAGATTGTAGAAAGAGCCACAATTGGGACAACAGTTGGACAAGAGAGAGACCACAGAAGGGAAGGGGGAAAAGAAAGTATCTCAAAAGGACCCTCCCTAGTTCTCTGGAAAATAAAGGCAGGGGAGGGTGGAAGCGCTTTCAGACTTTTGTAAGATTCTGTTACCGTAACCTTATAATAAAGGTAATATTAATACTCATGTTTTTGGTTTCTAGTTTGCGCTACCTCGAAGGGATGACAATATTTCAGCTGTATGAACTTTAAAATTTTTTTAAAAAACTTGAATAGTTAAATTAGAGTTTGCCAAATTCCAGATATGAATATAATTAGAAAATTTTAAAGAAGAAGGCGGAGCTTCGTCGCTGCGTTATAGAGATCGCAGCTGATATCTTCGCCCCTGGTCAGTCCCAACGGACCTAAACTGTCCGGTAGAGATGGTGACAGTAAGGGGTGCATTCTGTAGATCCCAGGGACATCACAAGTTCCTGGTTGATCCAGAAGAAGCCCTTTTATCATCGGCGGAGAGGCAGCCATTAAGCTGCTGAAGCTGGGACAGCTCTGAAAGGAAGAGATTGGAAGGGAAAGTGTATCGGTTTGGTGAGGACTTTTTTTTATTATTATTAATATTTGTCTAAAGGACACCCAAAGAATGAGAAGAAATCTGTAAGATTTTTGACTAAATTGACTTAGCGGCGATTTTTAAAGAGAAATGTCAAAGTGAGGCTTGGCTTTTTACTTTTACTTTTTTTCTTTCTTTCTATTGAACTTCTATGGTGATCTAGTTAATCAGACTGGTTTTTTCTTTTAAAATTACTTCTTTTCTTTCTTTTTTTCCCTTCTCCTTTTTGACTGTTTATATTTTATAAAATAGAGGCCCCCTTTAGTAATTTTTTTAAAATTAAATATATATATATACTTTTTCTTTCTTTTTAGGTTTTTTAGGGGGGAAGAAGGGGGAGTGGTTTTAGGAATTTTTGCAACACTGCCAACTAGAGGTTTGAAAATATTTGAAGTTGGGACCTGCGGAAAAATTTTTTTCTCAAGGCCACTGGAAGTTGCCCTTTGGGACTTCTATTATCAATTGAATATTTGAAGCTTGGCTTTGAAATGTGTGGAGAAGCCAAATAAGAGCCTTGGATAAATAAAAGGCAGTGGGTGCTTTTTACTTTTTATTTCTTATTAACTGTTCTATCCCTCCCCTCCAACCCCATAGCATTTTGTAATATTGGTATATTCATTTTTTATTTTATCTCATTTTTATTTTTTTTAAAGGGGAAGCCTCAGAATATTTATTTTTTCCTTTTTATTTTTTCTTATTGGGATATTTGCCTTTTTATTCCTACTTTTGACTTATTTTTATGGCTATTTTCTATTTTTGAGGTCTCTTAATTGGATTAAGGTGGGAAGAACCTGAAGAACTCTTTTTTTCTTTCCTTTTTCTTTGCTTATTATTTTTTTCTTTTTCTTTTTAATATTGTTGGGCTTTATTTTGTCTTTTTTCTCTCTCCATTTTTAATTTTTACTTTTGAAATATAATTGAGTATTTCACAATTGGATTAGGGTCTTGAAGAACCTGAAGAATTTTTCTTTCTCAATTTGGGCCTTTTACTTTTTATTGGCTCTTTTTTTTTCTGGTGTTTTCCTTCTTTCTAATTGGATTACAATTGGTCACCTTATTAATTGGATTAAAAGAACCGGAAGACTCTGAGCTATGGAATGAGTAAGAGAATTTTACCTTCGGGCATTTCAACTTCTGCTCCTGTCTCCCCATCATATGGAGGACGACTTTCAACAATGGCGAAGCAAGATAAAGCACAAGTGGATTTAACGATGGTTATGCAAGGGATACAAGATCTTAAAATGAATATGGAACAAAGAATGGAGAGTATTGACAAAAGAATTGGGAAGATTGATGAAAAATTTGAAAATGTTCAACAAATGATGGTGAATCACGATGAGAGAATCCAAAAAATAGAAGAGAAAGACAAACAAAGAGATGACATAATTGGAAATATTGACAGTAGATTAGCAACAATTGAACAAGAAAAAAGTGGGATGTTGAAGTGGGAGATGGACAGGTCAGAATTTTATCTTAGATTCCAAAATATTGAGGAGGAAAAAGGACAAAATTTGGCCGCAGTAATGACTGAAATATTGGCTGGAGCCTTGGAAATAACAGAGAAAAAGATGATGGATGGAGTAGATGAGATATATCGAGTCTTCACAAGATATGCAATGAGGAATCAATTACCAAGAGTGGTTCATGTCAGATTCACCAAAAAAAACTATTAGAACCCAAATATTACAAGTGGCAAGAGAAAAGGTGTTGAAATATAAAGATAAAGAGATTGTGGTCTTAAAACAAGTACCTAGAAAAGTGAGAGAGATTAGAAGAGAATATCGATTTTTGACTAAAATGCTATTGGAAAAAGAAGTGAACTATAGATGGCTGATTCCAGAAGGATTAATGTTTACGTGGTAAGAACAGAGACATAGAATTGATTCAATTGAGAAAGCAGAAATATTCTACAAGGAATTTTTTGAAAGAAGAGAAGGGGAGAGAGAGAAAGAGAATATCTCAACTGAATTTGAAGAAGTCCAAATGGAAATGGGAAGAGAGGAAGGTGCAGTAAGTGGACAAGTGGAGATTAAAGAACAACGTGAAGTAAGATCCACGAGAGCTGTTAGACCTAAATATAAAATATAATCATGGAAGAAAAAAAACTGATTTCTATGAATATAAATGGACTGAATTCAGCTACCAAAAGAAGAAAAACTTTCCACAAATTAGAGAAGCTAAAATTTGATATAATCTGCCTACAAGAAGTTCACATTAAAAAACAACATGAACAATTACTGGCATGACCAAAATTAAGGAAAATATTTACTTCTTTGACTTATTGTAAAAAAAGAAGAGTGGTTTTGTATATTAAAGAAACCATTCCAGCAAAACTGATTTATACTGATGAAGAAGGAAGAGTATTAATGGTTGAAATAGTGGACAATAATACAAAAACACTCTTGGTTGCAATTTATGCCTCGAATGATAAACAAGAAGAATTTTATAAAAAATTACATATGAAAATAATTGAACTGGACTATGCTAATATACTTATGATGGGAGATTTCAATGGAATTGTAGACAATAAACTGGACTATACAGCAAAAGCAACACGACAAAATAGGAAGACCCTTCCTAAATCCTTTTTTAAAATGACAGATGAATTAAATCTAAAAGATATATGGAGAGAAAGAAATGCTAAAACTCAACAATATGCTTTTTATTCCAATAGACATTTATCATGGTCCAGAATAGATATGATTTGGACATCAACAGAATTATTATCCAATATTCAAGAAATAAATATTGAAACAAGTACATGGGCAGACCACAATCCAATGATAATTAAATGGAAAGGACAAAAAAGAAGATCTAGATGGACATTAAATAATACTATTTTAAAGGAAAAAACTTTACACAATGGATGGAAAAAGAATTGGCCTTCTTCTTTAATGAAAACAAAAAAGAAGATACTTCAATACAGAATGTTTGGGATACAATGAAGGCATATGCAAGAGGATTAATAATAGACTATACAAAGAAAAAGTACATTAGGAAGAGGCAAATGATTAAAGCTTTAGAAGATGATCATAAAAAACTGGAAAAAGAATTACAAAAAACTCCACAGAAAAAAGATATTAAACTTAAAATGGATATAATTAAACATAAAATGGATCAAGCAGAGAAAGAAGAACTGGCACAAAAAATTAGAAGTGCTAAACAGAACTATTTTGAAGATGCAAATAGGCCAGGTAGATGGTTGGCATATAAATTGAGAAAAGAGAAAGAATCAAGGAAAATATTACAGTTAATAGACAATCAAGGTCAAATTTGCCATGGTAATAAAGAGAAAAAGGCAATTATTCGAGACTTTTATGGACAATTATATAAACAGGAGGATCTTGATGAAGAAAAAATTAAACAGTATTTACAAAATGCTAACCTACCTAAGATACCTGATGAAACTGGGGAAATGCTAGAAAGTGCTATAACAATGATGGAATTAACTGAAGCACTTAATAGACAGAACAATGGAAAAGCACCAGGACCAGATGGTCTCCCGGCAGAATTTTATAGAACACTACAAGAACCGTTGAGCACTTCACTATTAGAAGTCATGAATGAAGTTATGACAAATAAGAAAATACCTAAAACATGGTCAGAAGCTTATATTACACTTATTCCAAAAGAAGGGGTTGACCCATTACAAATTAAGAACTATAAACCTATTTCCTTATTGAATGCAGACTATAAAATCTTTGCTTCAATCTTGGCAGAGAGGCTAAAATAATATTTAAAAACTTTTATTCACTCTGATCAGAATGGATTTTTACCAAAGAGACAAATTAAAGACAATATGAGGGTAATCCTGGACACATTGGAATATTACGAGGCGCACCCTGAAAAACAAATGGCTTTGATATTCTTAGATGCCCAAAAGGTATTTGATAATGTGAATTGGAGATTTATGCTGTTATTATTGGAACAGATGGGCTTTGCTAGAAATTTTATTCAAGCAACAGAAGCCATATATTATAAGCAAACGGCAAAAGTAATGATAGATGGAGAATTCACAGACTCTATTAATATTAAAAAAGGTACAAGACAAGGATGTCCATTATCTCCTTTGTTATTTGTATCAACTTTGGAAGTGTTAAATAGAAATATTAGAGAGGATACAAATATAAAAGGAATGAAAGTTAAAAAGGAGGAATTCAAATTGCAAGCCTTTGCAGACAACCTGGTCTTTATTTTGGAAGATCCTCTAGAGACAGCTTAAAACTATTGGGAAAGATAGAGATGTACAGTGAGATGGCTGGCTTGAAAATAAATAAAGACAAAACAAAGATTTTGACAAAGAACATGCTATTAAGACAAAGAGAAGAGCTGACAGACCTATTGAAAATTCAAGTTACAAATAAAGTTAAATATTTGGGGATATATTTGACATCAAGATGTGCTGCACTGAAAGAGAATAACTATATTAAACTTAAACAGCAGATAGCATCTGACCTGAAAAAATGGGAAAATTTGCAATTGTCATTGATAGATAGAATTTCAACAATTAAGATGAATATTTTACCTAGAATTTTATATTTGTTTCAAACAATACCAATTAGGTTAGGTAAGGACTATTTTGAAAAATTAAATAAAATTGTGTTGAGGTATATATGGCAAGGTAAGAAAGCGAGAATAAAATTAAAACTCTTATAGGATGCTAGAATTAGAGGAGGACTTGGCCTGCCTAATTGGGAGTTGTATTATCAAGCTGCAAATTTAATGTGGGCTAAAGAATGGATAATGTTGGCATTAAAAGGACATGACTTATTATTGGGTTGGCATGCTTTTCTATGGTATAAGGGAACTAAATCGCAGGGTTATTTTAGAAGGCATTATATACGGGAATCATTATGGTTGAATTGGGAGAAAATTAAGAAACAATGTTATCTGAAAATCTCAGTTTGGTTATCAACCATTGAAGCTTTTTCTTATCCTATAACTTATAAGAAGGAACAAACAGTTAGATATGGGGAATTATTAGATGAAAAGGGTGAACTTAAAACGATGCAAAATTTAGAAGAACAAGGTATAAAGATGAATTGGTTTTCATATGCGCAAATACATTCAAGGTATCTTAAAGATTCTAAAACGGAAGGATTCTATAATAAATTGACTGACTTAGATAGGATATTGACAGGTACTGATGAAAAAGTGATCAAAAAATTATATAATTATTTGTTGGAGATTAAATTGGAGGAAGAACAAGTTAAAGAAACAATGATTGCTTGGGGGAAGAATTTTGGATATGGGATTGATTTAGAGAAATGGCAAAAGTTGTGGTCTCAAAATTATAAAATGACAATGTCAACAGCATATAAAGAAAATTTGTATAAGATGTTTTATAGGTGGCACTTTCCCCCGACAAGAATTGCAAGAATGTTTAAGAAGAAATCTGAAAAATGCTGGAAATGTCATCAGATTCCTGCTTCATATTACCATATGTGGTGGACTTGTGAGGAGGCCAGGAAATACTGGACTAGAATTCGCATATGGTTGGAAAAAATGACAAAGAAACATATAGACTTGAAACCGGAGATTTTTTTATTGGGAATCTTACCTGATATATATCATAAAAATGTAAAATATTTGATTGTAAATGTATTAACAGCGGCTAGGATTGTATTTGCTAAAAATTGTAAAAGTGAGAGAATACCATTAGAGGAAGAAATCATTAAGAAAATATTGGAATGTGCTGAAATGAGCAGATTGACATTTGAAATTAGAGAACAAGAACATAAACAATTTTATGAAATTTGGGATTTTTTTTATCAATGGTTAGATGATACAATATAATAATAGAATATTTAGAAACCTAGGATATAACGAATATGCATTTATTTATTTTTTTGGTTTTGATAATATTTTAAGAATATTTTATTATTTGGTATGATTTTATGATCTGTTATAAAATAAATTAATTAAACTATAGTTATCTCGCTTAAGTATGAATTAGTTAAATTATAGTCAAATGATTGTTCAATAGTGATATTGGGATATACGGTTGTTGATTGATGTTATGAGTTATTATGCAACATAATTATTATGATGACTATGAAATGGATGCACAAAAAGCAGTGGTAAACCAACTGATACACTGCTTGTAAATTTATGAAGAATTATGATGTTTTTATGTTATGTCCTATGTTTTATGTGTTTGTGTTTGTTGTAAAAAATTAATAAAACTTGTATTAAAAAAAAAAGAAAATTTTAAATCTTGGAACTCATGAAAACTTTTAGTTAATCATATTTTAACCACAGCAAGTTTTAAGATCTTTCTAAGGTAACGAAGATTTCTCTTCTCTCTTATTGTTTTCTCTTATAGTATCAAATGATTCAACATATTTTTAAAACCAGTTCATATTTGAAAACTATACTTCAGTTTAGAACCATATTCCCCCAATATATAGAACCAAGGGTTAAAAACAGTAGGCAAAACAGTATATATAGGCGGAGTTTATGAGTTCCAAAAAACCCTGTTGAGATAGGATTGCACTGTATTAGGTAAACAGATCTGTTATAGTTAATTTAAGACTCTATATTATAGGAAGGGATTTTGAAAGGTTTTTTTATACCACATCTATTATATTTATAATAAATAATTGAAAAAGGCAAACAAATTTACTTCTTCCTTCTTCTGTCCTCACCAACAGTGAGATGAGTTGGGCTGAGAGATAGCAACTAATCCAAAGTCACCCAGTTGATTCTTTTTTAAAAAAAAAAACAAATTTTATTAATTTTTAAAAGACAAACAAAACATAAGACATAAAAGCATAAAACCTCCTTTCTAATAGTTACTTATAGGTTTTAACAAAGCAAATAAAACATTATTTTGTACAGCATAGTTCCACATTATCACATTTCCATTTAAACACATATATATCTTTTCCAAATTTCTTATTATTTCTCCCTTCACTTTTATTCAATTATATCTCTTTCTATCAAGGTTTTATTAATTCTCAGTTAAACATAAACACACAAAATACAAAATATAAAACAAGACATAGAAACATAAAACCTCCTTTCTGAAGGCTACTTGTAGGTTTTGACAAAACAAATAAGACATTCTTTTATACAACATAATTCCAAATTATCATTTGTACACATCTTTTCCAAATTTCTCATTGTTTCTCCCTTTGGTTTTATTCCTCCAAGGTTTTATTAATTCTCAATCAAACATAGCTAACCAAAACACAAAACATAAAACTTTTTTGGAAAATGGCTTAGCCCTGGGTTACATCTTTTTTTTACAGACCTAAATGAAATTCATGCTCACCTCATATGCCCTTCTTATCTTATTTACCATTCTATATTTTCTATATAACTTCTCCCTTCTTTTCACTCTCTTAATTATATTTTATTTATTTCATCTTATTTTAAAATCATTATACTTGTATCTTTTGTCTGTTCTTTTCCAATTATCTATTTATCTCTTCTCTTTAACAGAAAATTTCCCCTGTAATCACTTTTAAAGTGTGACGCCTTTCTATCTTCCCCCTAAATTGACACTTAAAATAATACATAATTTTTATTCTGATTCTGCTTAGTACATTCTACGTGTTGCATTTTAAAATAAAAGAATAATAAATTTATAATATAGTTAAATATGTAAGTTCCATTCTAATTCTAATTCTGCTTAACACATTATTTTAAAATAAGAAAATGAAATAGTAAATTTATGATAGCATTAATTCAATAACAAATTAAACTATAATTAAACATTAATCATTTTACACATTCTCTTTAATATTGTATTGAATATTGAAATCTATCATTATTAAACATTTTAATATTTTATTAAATCTTATAATATTCCAATACACTATTTCAAATGCAAATACTACAATACTATCTTACGTACTCTTGCAGAATCTTTCTTTAATTATGCTTTACCCTTTATCTCTGAAAAAGATCTGCTTTTTGGCATCTTGTTTCAAGCCTTTGTGACTTTTTTTCCCTTTTTCCTTCCCTTTCTTCTCCTGTCTGGCCTTTTTGCCCCCCCCCCCCTTCTAACCTCAGTCTTTTTAACTTCTCTCTGTTGTACTTCTCTTTTCTGTTGCTTTCTAACATTGTACCTCTTTTTCACCTTATTTTTCTCTTTCTTGGTTGTTTTGTTAAATCTTAAATTCTCAATTTTCCTTCCCCTCTTCCTATTTTCTTTCTTAGTTAAACTTTTTTGTCCATTAAAGATGGCTTCTTCCTCTTCTTCTTCTTCTTCTCCTTCTTCCCCATGTAGTTGCTGATAAGTAGAAATCACCATTTCTAAAAAGTGGAAATCAGCTCCCAAAGAATCCTTGCCTTCTTGTTCTCCTTCCTTTAATTTTTCATATTCCATTTTTAATTCATCTACAGATAGTGCCATTTTAAAGAACAACCCAAATGTTTTTAATCTTAAAGTAATTTCCAAGTGTTCCAAAGTTATCAAGCAATCCAAACAGACACAAAATATTTCCTCTTCTTCTCTTTGCACTTTCTCCTCCTGGGGCAAAATCCCAAGATATATTTTAAAGCCTTATTACAGTTAATCTCTAGTCTTGTAATCTTCAAGGCGTCTCCTCCAACAAATTCTTAAAGATTTTTTAGTCCTCTCCCTTCCCACTTATAACAAAGAGCTTATTTTTACCTTCTGTAAAGAAGCAGGTTTTTCAATGTCCGTTTGCTATCTTCGTAAGGAAGGGGAGTAAACTTTCCCTTCAGCACTTTTATCTGCCGCTTGATAGCCTCTTTTGGAAACAAATGTATCAATCAAAGACTCAGATTTCCAGGGTGTTTAAATGTATCTTAATGTCCCGGTTCAGCCCAAAAACTTTCTCTTTCTAATTCTTCCTCCTGCACAAATCTTGTCTGGTTGAAGATCTCTTTGTGGCTGCCATTTCTGACAGCCGCTCCACCGCCTCAGGAAAAAGGAGTCTAGCCGGCTGGGGAAAGGGGTTGCGATGTCCCCAGACCCCTGCCTGGGTCTCCTCTACCTTCTGCTACCCCTCCAGGGTAGCAACAACCCCCAAATCCAATTGGATGGGGGTTCTTCAGCAGCGAGCACAGCAGGGACCCGCAGAGTCGCGGATTCCTGCCACCACCGAAGCCTTGCAACCGGAAGTCTCCCAAAGTCACCCAGTTGATTCTTGAAGCCTAAGGCAGGACTAGAACTTACAGTCTCCTGGTTTCTAGCATGGAGCCTTAAGCACTAAAGCAAATGGGCTCTCTTTCTGTTGTAGTTCTTTGTTTTTAAAAAGCTAAGAATTCTTCAGTATATTAACAGTAAGAAATTCATGTTTAACACTGAGTGTATACTTAAGAAACTGCTATGTTCAACCCCAATTCCTTAAAGTCATAAAATTGGGGATCCAGATCTGCCCATTAATCCAGAAAAGGCAGAATCTGAACATAACCAGAAAGTAAGATTGGATCAAATCGCTTGCAAGATCTATATTTATCCTGCATTAAGTGAGAATGGAAGCATTTTTGTGCTTGCTGCTATGTTTGGAGCCCTGATAAGTGGCACATTTTATCACCAGCTACAGCCAAAATTACTTGTTGTCAAACATACAATGTATGTAATATATATTTTATTACACTAACTTATTTTAGGCATATAAAATATGAAGCAGTTCTACTGTCAGCAATGACCTGCTGGGTCATATACAAATAATCTTCCAAGAATTCAATATTACATTGTTTATTTTACTTTTTACATACCTAGAGCAGTTAACAATCTCAATATTTGACCCTTCACAGTGGCGACCCCCACATTTTGGAACTGGATTATCACATAAGCGTGTTCTACAGAGGCAAATGCCTACACTTGATCCATCTACATGCGTACAAGGCTTCCATTCTGACCAGGAACCAAAATGGCCATCCACAGTCAAATTCCTCTTCTGGAAACCAAAGAAGATATAATTAATTCTAGTGATCACATTTAAAGTAACAGATAATTGCTGTATAAATAATTACAGATCCAACCTGCCTCACTGATCAAGAGCACCTTGTATCTGGCAACTTTTGTTGGACAAGCACAGCCTTGTCACAATACTCTAAGATATGCAGTGGAGGATCTTTTTGTAACACATGTATAAACACCTGTATGATCAGTTATGTTCTAACTATGAATTAGCTCAAACTAATTTTAAGTTGGTGTTGCTAGTTTATAAAGCTTTAAACATCTTATGATCAGGTTGCCCAAGGAATCATCTACTTTACCCTGTCAGGGACCACCTCTCCCATTATAAAGCTAATACATACATCAAGGCTTGGTGGTGCAGTGGTTAGAATGTAGTAAAATGAGGGCCCAGATTGTGGGGTCAATATGCTGACTCTGTAAGCCACTTAAGAGAGGGCTATAAAGCAGTATATAATTCTAAGTGCTGTTGCAAAGTGCTTTGAATCAACCAACTGCAAGCTGGGGTCTCTGATGCTCTCTGAAACTGGTTGTTGTCATCAATGTGCTCATGTTACCTAGTTTGCATGAAAACCAAGCTCAGAAAGCACCAAGGACTTCATAGTTCAACCATCAGCAGCAAAATTCTCATCTACCAGTATCAACTGCAGTGTTTAGAGCAGCAGGACGGGACTAGAAGCTTTGCTATTTAGTATGCAAAAAACAACCTTATTCTATCTTGCTTCCAGCTAATGGAATGGTCTCAAGGACCTTCTCCCAGGATTCAGGAAAGTAGGCAAAAAGATGCCTCTTTCAATTTAATTCTTAAATTGATTTTACAAGTGGTCCTCATTTAACAAATATTTGTTCAATGCCCATCAAATACCCTGTTTTCCCGAAAATAAGCTCTATTCTGAAAATAAGCCATGGTATGTTTTTAACGTGTGTGCCTAATATAAGCCCTATCCCACAAAATAAGCCTTAATTAAGAGCCTGATCAGCCGGTGCCTACCATTACATCTGGTTGTTCACAATATTGTGACCATGAGGTGAGGTGGGGTGGTGACAGAGCTGCCCCACATGCCCCGCACCAACTTACCTCAGGACCATCTCAGCCAGGCCATCCATACCCTGACATATGGCTTGCGGTGGCAGCACCAATATCCATGTGCCACAGGAGCCTATGTGGCCACCATCCCACTTCTTGCACTTGCGAGGCAGGTATCAGGGTGTGGATAATCTGGTTGCGGGGGCCCTGAGGTAAGCCTGTGTGGGGCATATGGAACAGCTCCACCACCCGCCTTGCAGTGGTGGCACTGGCACTCCGCACATCCTGCTGTCCCGCCTGCGAGCAAGCAGAAGTGGGCCTCCCATATATGGAAAAAAATAAGATACCCCTCCAAAAGTAAGGCATAGTGCTTATTTTGGGGCCCAAAAGAAAGGGGGAAACACAAGTATATGACAGCACTGAATGAATGATAGTTATGACAGAAGGTCATATTTATGATTATTGCAGCATGCCTGCAGTTACATGATTGTTATCTGGGTGCTTGGCTTACAATTACAACATAGAAGAGTTCCTGACTCTGCAACGTTCTCTGACAGCTCCTCAAAAGCAAAATTGAAGAGAAAGCTGACAGGAAGATGGGGGTTATATGAGGTCCTCACTTAACAACCCACATGGTCCTTGCCCAAACTTACCCAGCCAGCTTTCATGTGACTAAGGGAAGCCTAGAATTCAAAGTCTATTGCTTTCTAGTTCAGCACGTTAATCATAATAATTTTAATATATTCATTGGTTGAATGCTTATATACTGTGTAACATAAGATTATTTATAAGCAGAAAGGCAGGTATAAATTTAATCATCACATTTTTAAGGGCTTGCTGGGCAAGAAAAATACTGAGGGAAAAACTCTTTTATTATTTCAAGTTGCAGAAATAAAGAATTTGATTGACGCTGAGAATTGAACCTTGTTTCCAGACTGTTTAGCTAAGATTTAGCTAAGAGTGCAATGAGTAATAAATCAAAAGAAATAAAAGAAAAAGATTTGCAAAAGGACTTTGCAACTGTCATGCCACTGGTTGCCAAAATCACAGGGCCTCACCAGATTTTCTTGCATCTGCAGTCAGGAGCTGTGAATACTTGCTCAAACACTAAGTTAATATTGTTCTGCTTTTCTTCTGCCCTGCTAAGATGCCCCCCACTGGACATCTGGGTGATGAAATTAAGCAAACTCTGTTAATTGATTGTTTTTAGTGATTTTTTTTACTGGTTTTACTTTTCTCCACATTGGGCATTTGTTATCTGGACTCTTGGTTTAATTTTATGGTTTTAATTTTTGTATGTTGCTCAGCTATTGCTATGAGGGGGTGTCCATTTCTAAAAAAATAAATAGATAAGCAAGCAAGCTCTGGTTTACTGCTATAAGAACAAGGTGGAACAAGTGTTCAGTTTACATAAGTGCTTCCCAAAACCTTTTTTTAAAGTAACAATTATAAACTTATTACCTAAACATAACAAAGACATTCTGATAAATGGTATAAAAGACTTTCTGATAAGCGGATTTGGGTAATGAAGAAAAAAGCTTGGAAAATAATGGCTTATACAATCCCATCAATCCAGCAAGAGAAACTCCAAAGATTGTGCTTTTACTTTTAGTTAATTATATTTTTGTATTGTTTGCATAATGGTTGGTTTGAATAAGTTGGTTTCACAACTTACAACTTATAACTTATAAAAGCAACTTATATTGTCACCCATCTTTGTTCGGCCAAAATGAAAGTAATGAGGACATGGATTACAACACTGCAGGGAAAGGTTGATGATGCAATGAAGATACTATAATTCACCAGTGAGGAGATAACCTCTAATCAAGAAGTTTCTTCCAAATAAATTTATGAGGTCAGATGACAAATCATGGTTAAATCAAATGAAAAGTGAATGCTTCTGAAATCTTCCTAACTGAAAGGGTAGGGAAAGTGCACAAGTCTTTATGACTCATTCTCATTATGTTAAATGTGGCTTAATGTGATTTCAGAATAAGGCATATGTATATGATGTATTCCTTCCAATTATAACAATAAAAACATTATTTTCTGTTCATTTTCACATGATTTCTCATAACTCAGAAGAAATTAATGATAGCTGAGCCAGAGTTAAAAGAGTGATGAGATACATTTATTGCTAGCCTATACTATTTCCAAGAGAATGGCTAATCGTAATTAATCTTCCCCCTTAAAAAAAAACCTACATTCTGTTACAGAAAATATACATGTCAGATATAAGGGCTCCAGCTAAATTTCCCGACACACTAAATTTCCATGCAAAGGAAGTTCTTACATGGCACAAATGATCATTATGCCCCGAAAGGCAGGCTAAAAATCTGTAAAATAATCGTACAAGAGCTTTAATGGGTAACACACATTACAGCCCTTGGAGGACTATTGCACTGATTTTTCTCCTCCCTGTGACAAAGTTTCAACATTTTACAACAAAACGCTTTCTTCACCTTTTCTCTGTATACAGATAAATTTAGGTTTGAAGGTTGCAATTATTATCCTAATAGAGGGAATCTTTTTTCTACTCAGGAATCACTTGCACCAGCTGAAGCTGGTGAATCATGGCCAACCTGCACGCAAAACTTATTACCAGCTGCCTGCCATGCCAACTGTCTCAAAGTAGAGACATCCAGAGCCATCAAATCATTCCAGCGGCAGAGCAACTGTGCTTAGATGCCTACCATCTGTAGATATTATAATTGGGCATCAGAAAGTTGCTTTCTAGATCCTCCAGTATTACTTTTGATTCTGAGGGACTCAATTACAATAGCTCAGTTCTCTGTTTTGTCATTTGACACCTATAAATCAAAAAGAAATTCAATGTTTCAAGTGAAAGCAAGCTCTTAAACATAGAGAGCTTGTATAAGGTACTGAAAGTGGTTTCCGTACATATTCAGACCCTCTTGTGACAGTGATTTTGAAATATTCAATTCTGGAAAAAGAGAAATGGGCAGCATGAATTATCCTCACTATATTCAGGAAACCATACCATTTTATTCAATCCCATGAAATGCGGGGTTTTCAAAAAGCTTGAATGATGGATCAAATAAATGCTTTGGCTGAATGGGTTTGAGAGCAACCGACACAAATGAAGAGTACTTAAGACTTCTGAAAAGTAGCCAAGGTCAGATCCCTGCAAAATTCTACTCTTCTTTTTAAGGGATTTATGAATGGCTGCCTCAGAATACAGAATATTAACAACATTTCTTCCTTTCCTGGGCAGAACATAGATATCCAAATGTCTGGCATTAATGTATTTAAAGACAAATTTAAAATGATTAGCTAACCATATCAGAAGGAAATCTTGTTCCTAAACTCTGCGTGAAGTAGATCCTCAGCCTGATTCCTTTTCTAAAATTCTCTTGGCTTCCCACTTCTTCCTTAATATCTTTTCCCTTTTATCTTTCTGTTTTATTTCATGCAAAACCCTGCCTCTGGGACCTCTTTTCACTTAATTCAATCTGCTTCTTTCTTCTTTAAGAACACAAAGGTAATGTCAAGCTGCATGCTTAGAAAACTTACACATGACAGCTTAGAACTGAAGATGGTAGATAATTTTGATTCCTTGGGCCCAAGGGAACAGATAAAGATGGGCAAAGTGCTGGAGAAGTAAGGTAAAGATTAATTTTAGGATGGAAGGCAATGAAAAACCTAGATAAGATTTATTTATTTATTTATTTAGGTTATGGACTCTTCAACAATAACAGCTTAAAGCACTGCTCTTTCCAGAGATAATGTATGGCTCTGAAAGCAGGACATGGAGAGAAAAAGACAGACCTCTTCAATTTATGGATCTAAAGAGTGTTTCTGAAAGTACTATGGATGGCAAGAAAAATGATCAATCAGTGGTGAACCAAAATAAGGCTGATTGTTCCCTTGAGGTAATAATCAGCAAGCAGAAGCTTACTTACCTCAGGCATCTGATGGGAAGGATGATGAAGTAGAAGAAAATAAGTTTGGTTGGCAAGATTGAGAGAAGAGCAGATAAGATGGATAGGTGGCATCACAGAGATAACTAGAATGTCCTTGGAGAAACTATGAGTTAATGCTTGGGCAGGTTAAGATGGGAGCATTTATCCTTATATTTACCAGGAGCCGAGCCCATCTTGATGACACCTAACTTCAATCAAAGACATAAAGTGCTTTTTGTTATCACCGTTACAGCTTTTTCTTTGCTATTGTCCTTCATCTTTTCAGTTCTTTCCTATTTTCTCCACTCGCATTCTGTGACCTCCATCTTCATCCATTGTTATGGATCTTTTGCTACTGGGACTCACTTTTTATTCTCTTTCTAAACAGAATTTTTCTGCCTTCCCTTCAGTCTCAAATCAGTTTCCATCTTCCCAACTGCTTCCCTAATCCCCATCAATATTCTATTGCTTCAGTGATTGCATATGTATACATATATAGAGTGTTACATTTGTAAAATTGTAGGTGGGTAACTTGATGTATTCAAATTATGCCTTATAAAAGCTTGCTAAGATTAAAAAAACACTAAGCATGTAACTCTGACAGACAAAACACACCAACTATTATTTTGATAAAATCAAGTGCCGTTAGTTGCCCTATACAAAGAATACCTGAAGAGATGTGGTGGGTGGGACAGGGGTACAATCACCTTAGAAGGCTCCAGTAATTACTACCAATTGCTCTAGGAAAAGATCCCAAACCTTTCTTTTCTGGTTTCAATGCTTCAGTTTGAACCTTTTCTGGTTTAGAATATTTTTGAATTTTCATTTAAACTGTTTTTTATTGTAAATTGATTTAAGGAGACTTATTATAAATAATTACAATAATGAAATTGTTGCCATGAATACAACTGATTCTATGGAAATCACTTGGATTCAGACAACTTGAAAAGGATGAAGTATCTGAATTCTACTTACTGGACACAGAGAGATGCTCTGCTCCCACTGACTCATGCTCAAGCTTTCTTCCAATGGTGTGCATTTCCTTAGCACCAAATCCCAGCCACAATAAGGATCTTGGGATCCAACACATGTGCTGAAAAATTAAATTGAAAACATCACAGAAATCCTCACATTTTTCTTCATGGGAAAGAACCAACATTCCTTAATGTGCCCTGTAAAGACCTATTGAGTAAACAAGCAGTCTGAAGATGGAGGTATAGGTAATTCTTGCTTAATGATTGTTCCCTTAGCACTGTTAGAAGTTATGAAGGAACCTCAAAAAGCTACTTAGGATGCAATTTGGGAGATCCAAAGGCTGTATATACCCCTGCAGTCACACGACTGCATTTTGGCACTTGTTAATTGGCATACCTTTATGGCCAGTTGCAGTGTTCCATGATCATATGACCATTATTTCTGTCAGAAAATGGGCAGGAGTATCTTGGTTCACTTAACAATGGTAGTGTTTCCTTAACAACTGCAGCATTTGTTTAATGATCATCACACACACACACACACACACAAAGTCAGAAAATTGGGTCCTGACATGTGGGTACCTTGACTTACAACTGCCATGACTTTACAATGGAAATTTCAGGCTCCATTAAGGTCATAGGTCAACCTGGAGAGAATTCCTTCTTTTCCACAGCCTTATTTATGCTATAACTGCCTTCCTATAATCTGTAGACTATTATTCTCCAGGCAAAGCAAGAGAAAGGGCCAGCCCCCTCTTTTTATTGTTTAAAATCTATCCCAAACTCTTCAAATACTCTTCAGATCCCTGAGCAGAAGGTAGCACTTTTTTCAATCTAAGTGTTGAATTTTCCTACTGATAATTGTAGTTTGCTGGTGCTAATAATAACATTCTGGAAATGTTCTACATTGCCCAAGATGAAAAATTGCTTTAGACAGGGGAGTTATTAGATTGAAGAGTTTAACTGAAAGATTAATCAACTGAATTGAATTCCATTAGGGGTAGGCTACCATTCAAAGCATTTGGAAATTGTTTTTTTGGTGAAGGAATAAAAATAGTATACCCTTTTTATAACTGAAGTCTTTCCTTTATTAAACAGAAAATTGTTCTGCTTCAGATAGTTACTTAATGAAAATAGTTTTAAATAAACTAATCCTGTAATTATATTTTACTCATCTTTCTACCTAGATCATCCAAAGTCAACTCATCAGACAGCTACCTGTATGTTTTATAAAACTGGCATCTCTTCAGTGGGATCTTTACCACGCTTCTCTGAAGACCCACATAGAGAGCACTCTGGCTGTGTAAAATCTGAAGGCTCTTGATGGGTTCCCATTGCTTCTTTGGGAAGATGTGAATCTCCTCCAGCAAACAACTGCTGGCTGTCTGATTAACTGGAGCAAGGATTTTCTTAATTGTCCCATGATCTGTAAAAACAACAAGTGGTTCAGATCAAGCAAGCAGAATTTACTGAAATGTTGTCATCACAATTTCTTTCACATTCATTTTAATAGACAGAAAAGAAAGGAAATTATAATGAGGAAGTTAGGTAGAAGCTGAATACTCCTGTACTTTGAAGCTAAAAAAAAAAATACAGCTGCTTGATGCCATTGATCCATCCTGCTTTTTTGTTATAGCTGGAAGCAGTATTTCAACACTGTGCAAGCTTTTTTCAATCCACCTGGTATACCTCCTTTTGACTTGAAACATGATAGTGGTGACAGAGCTTTTGAGTGCAAATTGATTCCTCCCAAAAACAGTGCCCTACTCTGCCAGGGCTACAGCAGACAGGAAGAGGGAAGCAGATCAGTTGTTCAATATGAGCTAGCAGAACTTTTCTCAATCTGGTGTTTCCCAGATCAACAATCACCATCTTAAGAGAAAGATGCTGTAGTTCATCAGGTCCAAGAAAGTTGTCTAGCAATGTAAGATTGTAGCTTCATATTTGAAAAGTATGGGTAGTAACATTAGGTTTATCAGAAGATCTTAAAGAAAAAAAAACCATGGTACCTGCCTATTCTTTAAAAAGACTTGTCACTAAGTTTTACTCCTATGATATCTTTAAAACCACACTCTCTTTTATTGCCTCAAATATTCATCACCTGCTCTAAGCATACTCAACTTGTTACACGGGTACCAAAATATCATTGATAATATGCACATATAAAAAGAAGAAATATGATTAACTCAGACTGGCCTCTCTGCCTAGCATCACCCTTTGCTTGTCCCTTAGATAAATAGTGAGAAGCAGAAGGTATTCCAAGGCACGAGAGTTTCCTATGGATTCTACCATATACTGCAATCACATTTTTTTTGTACTTTTGATACTTGAGCCAAAAAGGGTAGGTCATCACTCTTGCAAAAGTTCTCCTGATCAGGCAATCGTTTTTTCTTCAAACAAAAAAAATGGCACAAGCACAACATCCATGAAGAAAGGGATTCCCATTACAATCTGATCAGGGCCCATGACTTGGCTTTCAGAGCAGGTGATACCTCACAGTACAGCACTGCCAGAGCTGAGCTGAGAAGGGGCATCAAACATACTAAGGAGATGTATAGGAGGAAGGTCAAGGGCCACTTTATTGACAGTGACCCACGGCAGATGTGGAGGGGGATACAGGCCCTGACCAACTATAAAGGCCAGTGCCCAACAAACAGCGAGAGCAGTAGCACTCTGGCAGAGGAGCTAAGCAGCTTTTTCGCATGCTTTGATACCACCAAGAACCTGGACATACTGCCTCACGAAGACCATGACGCTGCACCTCTTTCTCTTCAGGTGCATGAGGTGAGAAAAACATTAAGAGCAGTAAATCCCAGGAAAGCTGCAGGGCCTGATGGCATTCCTGGTGCAGTAGTTAAAGCATGTGCTGACCAATTGACAGAAATATTTACAGAGCTGTTCAATCTGTCTTTAACCCATGCTATCATCCCACAATGCCTGAAGGCTGCAACCACCATCCCCATTCCCCAAAAAACAAATATAAACACCCTCAATGACTATAGATCCATAGTGTTAACAAGCTCCATTATGAA
The DNA here is from genome assembly GCA_033807585.1 of Hydrophis major. NCBI lineage: Eukaryota > Metazoa > Chordata > Lepidosauria > Squamata > Elapidae > Hydrophis > Hydrophis major. The sequence goes on from CM066330.1 coordinate 113,928,303, forward strand.
GGCTTTTGAGTGACTAGTTTCACAGCACATCAGAGGCTGCCTCCCACCCTCCTTTGATCAACATCAATTTGCTTATAGAGCAAACCGATCTACAGAGGATGCAGTGGCCATCACACTTCATAGAGCGCTGAGTCATCTGGAGAAAAAAACAGAGCTATGTGAGGATGCTCTTTGTGGACTACAGCTCTGAATTTAATATTATCATCCCAGATACACTAGTAACCAAACTGTATAATCTGCAGGTCCCCACCCCCATGTGCTTCTGGATTAAGAACTTTTTGACAACAAACCACAGTCTGTCAGACTTGGCCCCCACCTTTCTTCCAATATTACACTCAATACTGGTTCCCCTCAGGGTTGTGTCTCAAGCCCTCTGCTATATGCCTTGTATACCTTTGACTGCTCAGGAGCCCGTTTTCATTGGCAGAGCACCCATAGGTGCCTCCTGACATGGTGACATCATGCTGGCCACACCAACAATGGCCACAACCACCCAAGCCAGTGGTGGGCTGCTACCGGTTCACCCCAGTTTAGATGAACTGGTAGCTAATTTTATGGCAGTTTTATGGCCGATTTGGTAAACCGGCAAATCCCACCCCTGGCTGGCCTGAATTTTACATTAGGCTAAGTCTGAAATGTTAGACTTCACAAATCAATAAGAATAATTGATTTCCTGTTCTGAAGATATGTTTTTTTATTTATTTAAATGATTCTATTATCAATTTAGCAGAACTTTTAGAATAGCTGCTCTAAGATATTCCATCAAAGGAGAAGTAGCTGGTTAAAAATAACAAAAATTGGGAATTAATGTTTCCAAGCATTTATTATATTTTAATTGATCTAATTAACATTTAAGTCTTGTAATTCCCATGGGCATAGGAGTCTGGAGGTAGGGTGAGCCTTGTCATTGTGATTCTGCATGAATGTGAGTTGTGTTTATTATTTGACATTATTTCACTGTTATTATGCTATGTATTAATTGTCTGTTTTTTCTTCCATTGTCTTTTTTAATCATATGTTTGCCACCCAGAGTCACAACTGCAAGATGAACAACTACAAAAAGGAAATTAATAGTAATCAGTCAATCATGCAGAAGCAAAATGCTTTTTTCTAAACTGGGAGAATGAGCATTAAAATGCCAAATGTTCAAGTTAACAAGTACAAACTATGTTGATGGGATCTGTAATGGTGGTGGCTGACCAGGAAATACTGTATATTTGATAGTTCAATGAAAATGTCAACTCTGTGTGCAGTTGTTGTAAAAAAGCTAAATACCACATTGGAAATTATTATTTTTAAATGAAAATAAAAATCCATAGAAGCCTCAAAACTATGTAGACCTCTGATACATACAGTATATCACAGAAGTGAGTACATCCCCCTCACATTTTGTAAATATTTAAGTATATCTTTTCATGTGACAACACTGAAGAAATGACACTTGGCTACAATGTAAAGTAGTGAGTATACAGCTTGTGTAATAGTGTAAATATGCTGTCCTCTCAAAATAACACAACACACAGCCATTAATGTCCTGAAGGTGAAATGAGGCCAAGGCACTGCACGTGTCAGTCTGGAGTTCGTTTTTCAGCTGCAGAGGACATTCCTGATGGCCTCTGACAGCAAAACCGAGGCCAGGGGCAACACACATGAGCAGCACCAAGGGCTGCAGAAGAAGTGGACCGGGAGCAAGCTCCTGCTGGGTGGGGCTGTTAGTGTCTCTGCGAGGTCAGTAAAAGACCACCACCAAAAATAAGACCTGGTGCCTTTTTTGGTAGCCAAAAAAAAAAACAACAACAACAACAACCATGTCTTATTTTCAGGGAAACATGATATTTCTGTACAAAGACTTAAACTATACCAAATAGTATAGCTATGATTATTTTTCACATTTCTCTGAAAGCCTTTAATTTGTAATTTTCTGATGCTTATATTTATATATCCAAGTATTTTTCAAAATGGATGCTTGTGCTTGCTAAAAAGAACTGACTGCAAAAGAAAAAGTAAATAAAAAAGGGAAGGTTAGTATTTGTTTAATTCTATGATCAGAATATATATGATTTAAAAGGGGACAAGCCTCCTGACCTAGAATTAAAACTAAGTTACCTTCACACAATCACACCATCTTTGTGTGTGCTATGCAATCACTGATAGGGAAAATCCCAAACCAGACATCGTATAATTGTTCTTTTAAAAGCATTATTTCTTTTTAAAAAATGTTTGAAATGATAAGCCATGGGAGGAAACCAGCTATTGATTCCCAATCCAGTCACACTGCTCTTTTGCACAATTGGTTTAAAATTTAATTATACATATACCTCAGTAACCATGGTAGGTCAGGATCTGAAGAATTACTTTAATTTCCCCAAAGATTTAGGTATGTTATATGGTGTTTTTTTTTTCCTGGAACAACAGAATCAATTTCCATGCTTAGCCACATCACAAACAGTTTTTAATTATGTTCATGTGGTCTGGATTTAATGACAAGTTGAAGAACTAAATTACTTATATATTGATAAATTGATTCTCTTTCTGTAGGTGTAGATGGATGTATTATTTTATATTTATTTTAATCACTATGTGATGTGTAGTTTTTTATGTTGTGTAATTATGAGTGTATTTTGTGATATTGTTTGTTATTAAAACAAAACCAAATTACTTTTAATAGTTCTTTCAGTGTTGTATATTTATGCTCTGTGGTATAAACAAATGAATGTAATGGATCTGTATGAAGAATTCATAGGTTGGCGATAGCTGAATGATATAATTTTGTATATAATTTGTGTATATTTACATTTGTTTACAGACATTTGTTTACAAACTCCTGATGGTTTAGATAGAATGGAATAAAAAACCCAATATAATATGAAATGTAAACAATTAGGAACAATCAAATACTAATTCAGTTGAGAGCCAGTTTGATTTAGTGGTAAAGTTGCTGGCCTAGAAATCAGGAATCTGTAAACTGTAAGCCTGCCTTTGGCATGAAAGCCAACTGGATGACTTTGGCCAAATCACTTTCTGTTAGCCCAATCTACCTCACATGCATTATTGTTGTGGAGAAAATAGGATAGAGTACTAGGTACATTTGCCGCCTTGATCAGGTGAGATATTTTGCTATTGTATTTTTATAATCTATAATATAACATATTATAAAAATACTATAACACCACCTTTTTTCCAATGCCTTCTATTAATGGTAGCAATCAAGTCCAAGATGTTCTGTGAAACAATACTGTTTTGACAGCTATTCTAAAAGAAAGCATCATATCTCTAATCCCCTTTCTCTCCCCCTCCCTTCCTCTTTCCCTCCCTTTCTCTCTCTTCCCTCACTCCCTATATTCTAGAAGAAAGGGATTCGCTGGAGAAATGCTGCTGTCCATCTTTTTAATGGAAGGGACATAAGCATATCTTCCTGGTATAAGCTTGCAGAATCAATGGGCCTACTGGAAGGAGATCGCCTTAGAGATACCAGAGAGTTAAACCAAGTGCATCAAAACAAGCTAGTATTTTAAGTTAAACCTGGAAGCCTGTCAGAAGCCAATGCACAAACCACCACAGATGAATTTGGTGAAAATTGTGCAGCATTCTGAAAGACTGGCATTCAGAGGAAAAGGTTATTCTGTTGTACATCATGAATAGACAAGTCAGAATAAAGTAAAAGGATACAGGCAAAGTGATGGAAAGGTTCCAACAAAAGAAAGGTATTGTTTGGTTGATTTGTTTGTTATTTGTTTCAAATATATAAGTTAAATATGAAGCTCACTATTATATACACATATTAAGGAATAAATCTAAAATCATGACTGATTTGTTTATGCTAAAAGACTAAGAGAATTGATAATGAATGCAAGAGTGATAAGAGCTTCCGAGTAAAGGACATGCTATTATTTAATAGAATCAGAATAATGTTTTAGGGGAAAAATGGACATAAAAGAAAAGGAAAAAATGTGAAAGAAATGAGATTGAAAGTAGACCTTCAGAAAGACAAAGTAAAATACTATATGATTACTACAAAAGTATTAATCTCATAGCAGACCAAATGGAAAATGGATATAAAGAAGGATAATATGGAAACTGATTGGTATACATTTTTTAAAATGGGAATGTTTTAAGCTACATTAATAGGTATCAAAACAAAGGATGCTTGTGGAAGATATTTTACATTGTGCATAAAGAGGAAAAATTTGCTTTATAATGCCATCAAAGTCAGCATGGAAGAGTCAATATTAAAAGAGGAAGAGAAAATGCAGATATTTTAATGAAAATAAAAATTGTTTTTAAAGATAGTGAAAAGGATTAACAGCCTCCAGCAGAATGAGTGGAATTAAGAATAAAAATGATTAAATGGTTTCAGATGAAATATTAAGTGAAGAAGTGCTATAAAAAGGTTTTTTAGAGATCTGCAAGGGAATGATAGTGATATACTGAAACCTGAAATTGAAATGAATGCTATAAATGTTAATGTTCCACAAAAAACAAATAATAAATGTTTTTGTTTTCAAATGATAAGGCTGTAAGTCTAGATTTTGTAACGGGAAATGTTGAAATATAGTAAATAAGATAACAGTTATATAATCTGAAGAGCCACAGTGGCGCATTGGTTAATGTGCATACTGCCAGCCACTTCTACTGGCTGCTGGCTGCCTGTAATTTGGCAGATCGAATCTCACCAGGCTTAAGGTTGACTCAGCCTTCCATCCTTCCGAGATGAGTAAAATAAGGACCCAGATTGTTGAGGGCAATATGCTGACTCTGGAAACAGCTTAGAGAGGGCTGTAAAGCACTATAAAGTGGTATATAAGTCTAAATGCTGTTGTTATTGAAGTCCATATGAAGACTGCACTTGGAAGAGTGCTATTCTTGACCTTGTACATTTGGGACAGGTAGAAAAACCAAACCCCAAAACATTGAATTTGTTAAGTATCTCTCAGAATATCTCCAAATTCTGATAGAAGCAATAAGAGACAATGAGCAAAGGGAAGTCTAGTGTGGCTTTATGCCAAGAACATGCCAATCAGATTTTTTTTTATTTAATGAGAAAAAGCTGAACATATGAATAGGAGGAAAAGAGGTTCGGGTTAGGGTTAATTTAGCGAAAGCATCTTATAAGGAGGTATATGGAATGTTTCATATTTGATGTGGAAGGTTGGTCACTACATGCAGTAATATATTGAAAATAAACCATGCATGAAAATAAATGGACTGCTTAGCAACTAGTATATCCTTGAACAGAACATGAGAACAAGATTTATGATATCCCTTAGTTATTTAACGGATGAATGGAATATTTGTGGTGGATGTAGAAGGTGATAGTTGGGAACACGAATACTTATGACTGCAATGATGCCATATTGTTGCAAAAAACGCAAACAGTTTGCAGACTTTGTGTTTATAGTGCAACAAGGATTATGGGTTTGAAAATTAATGTAACAAAGAAAACAGGATATAAACACTTTCAAATTATACACAAAGTAAAATGAATTTTTCAAAAAAATGACAAAAAATAGAGAAAGTGAATGAATTTTTATACCTTTCCATAAGGTCTAGGAATGATTCTAATGAGAAGCAAAAATCCCTGATTCTATGAATACTGCTGCTGTCCATTTTCTAAAATAAGCGTTGAGTAATATTGAAGGAACATTAAAAAGTACTTATATGCAGTAGAAATGGAGAAGTTATGAGTGGTAAAACAAGAAAAATCAGGGCCGAATGAATAGGGGCTGAATAAATATGAGCTGAATACAAAAATAAATGGCCAATGGAAAAAAAACATTGTCTAGTGGGAAAACAATAGACTGAGATGCTTTGATTCGATTGAGAAATTGAATAAGTATCAAAGTGCAAACAAGAGTAAACAGAACAAGAGGAAGCAGAGGGTAGAGAAATTTATTGTTGGATCAGATTGATAAGGTCCTGAAAAAAGAACAAGGTGAGAAGTTTAAAGAACAAAATATAATATATGGATCAGCATATAGATATGATGGAAATATGGATGATTTGCAAAAGCAATAATACATAATGGATGGTGTGATTTAAAGAAGATATAATTACTTTTTATTGTCTTACTGCTTTAAATTACTTTAGCTAACTATTCTAACTCTTTTTTCTGGGCTATGTATTAAATTTAACCACAAAAAAAGAATAGAATGATTATGAATATCAATGTATGTTCACGTTTTCATTCCAGTAGTGAAAAGTCTAATAACAATTTTAAATCCAAAACAAGTTAAGAGATTTAAAGGGTTGATAGGCTGGCAGATATGGATCTATTATCTTACATGCATATGCAACTTTTACAATTTGTGGAATTTTCACAATCTGGTTAAAGAAGTCTACCTATGGAGATTCTAATCATCCAATTGATGGTTGTCCCAAAAATGCTTTTGCCAAAAAGCAACTGGACTTCCTTGATTTTTTTTTCCTTTGAAAACTTTTCACCTCTTACCCAAGAAGTTTCTTCAGTTTAGTAAACTTTTTCTAAAGAAAAAAAAATCAAGAAAGTCCAGTTGCCTTTTGTAAAAAGCCTCTTTGGGACAAGCATGTTTATATGCACATGTACAAAGAATCAGAGACACAAAGATAGAGATACAAGAAGTAGTATCAAGTAGTAGTATGACTAGTTTTCAATAATACATATCTACATTACCTCACTATTCCAAAGATAATTACAATGACTGTTTATGTAAAACTACAGATTAGTGAAAGAGCAGATTATATGTTGCAAGTAGCTTGGATTTTTTTTCCAGAAATCTTCCAAATTGTAAATTGAGTAGTTTCACATAGCACAAGTAAAATAACCAAGAAATAAGATGCAAAAGTATAAATAACTGCAGGCTATGAGTCCTTCCAGAGCTCTGACAGTTCAACGTTCATTTCTAATTCTGCCTGAAGGCCACACGTAGATTAGAAACACCTGCATCTACACATCCAGACTTGTATATGAATTTAGAACCAATCTACATACACGTTCATAACAGATATTTTTTTTCTCAGCTTCATGGGATTCCAAATGGTCATTCAGAGTAAGGCACAAGAGTAAAGCACAATCTGGCACCTGCTTTATTTTATCTAAAATCTTAAAGGAAGATATGATACAGTAAATTACATAGCTAATTATTGACAATTTATCTTTTTATTTTTTAAATACTACTGGCTGAAACGTAACTAATAATATCATACTCTGTAAGTATACATCACCTTATATCAGCATGATAAAGATACCGCTTTCAACAAATTGCAGTGTGAAAGATGAGGTCATTGTAAATTAATTCATGTAAGAAACTCCTGCAGACTAAACACACTGTGTACCAACCATTCCATTTTCATTTATTATGAGTTTTAAAACAACATACCAAGCAAGTAAAAAGTAGAGGACAAGGACTAAAAATCCTTGAGCTGTCTATAAATAATAGTCAAGTGAAAAGACATACATTTAATAACAAATTTGCTTCTGAAAATATTTCCATTCAAATACATTGCTATAATTCTGAGACATCTACTAGTTGTTTAATTACTTTCTTCCAGTTTTAACTCAAACATAAAATGGAAAGCAAAAAATAGATATTGACATTTCAGTGTCTTCAAAACTCACATATTTTCAGGATGATTTATGAACCAATTTTTATTGATTAATCATATTATACACATGTTTTGCTTTATATTCTTCTCAGGTTTGTTGGATTTTTAACAGTGTATACTTAAGCTATGGAATCAAAACTTCATTTTAAGTACAACACATTTTAAATACCGCAGTTTCATTATATGGAAATGAATTAACACTAGTTCTAATTATAAATACTATATCCTGTTTCTTATATCTCACATTTATATTAAATGTTATATTTCTGCCTTCATGAACTGATGATTGTAGGATGAACATTATTTTATAAACAAAGCAATTCAGTCATCCTATTTTAACTTACTCTGTTTTTATTATTTTATTAGTGGGTTTGGAGATCCATATTCCTCAAAGAAAAATTACATTGTGAAATAAATAAATCATTGTATTTTTTAAACATTAAACATTAAATACTTTAAACATTATTTATTTAAATACTTGAAACATTATTTAAACATTAAATACTCCCATGCTAGAAATCATATCATGAAGTTATTACTCTTCAGTTTCTTTTGCCAATCCTTTTAGCAAAGATATCAAATTCAGTTTAAGTACAATGATTGTTTGGAAATCCAGTAACATTAACAGGGGAATGAAGAGTTGAAACAGAAATGTTCTTTTCTTTTTATTACTTTTCTTAAAATACAGATGGTCATATCAGCTTGGATCCCAATAGACAATTGTGTATAACCAGTGGCATTCAGGAAAGATTTGCTAACTTTCATTATTAACAGCTTTCATTTTTTTAAAAATGGTACCATACTACATATATAAGGATCTTGAAGCCACAAAATAGATTGTGAGGATGGAAGGATGACCAAAAAACAAGAAAGAATATGTTAATCCATGAACAGAATTCAGCTTAGTTGCATGGAGTAATTGCCACTAATTCACTTAATGTACAAAAGTTTGACAAGTAGGTTTAACATCCACGTAGCTTTAATAACTCTCAATGGGGAAAACACACATTTGTTTTCCCTTTCTCAGCCATTCCAATATTTTGCAACAGAAGTCACAGTCTAATTAAGCACAGGTACTATAATTAGATATTAACATTTCTAACTAAAGCAATGTCCAACAAAACTACTCAGGTATTTAAGTCAAAACTTTGATTCCTACAGATAAGACATAAATATAGGAATTATTTAGCAAGTTTATATGAATTTTTAAACTTGCTTTAATTGTTACATCTTTTAAATCTATGAAGTCCCTAAATACTGCATTTTCTTAGAAATTTCCTTAGAAATAGAGCTGAACATCAAACATGTTTTTCTAAATTTCTAAGAAGAACCCATAGGTCTTTCATTTTAACTCCCAATTCATAAAAATGATTGGCAAACAAACTATAAATGTTAAACTATTTTTTTTTTCTCTAATAAAGCAAATCTCATGGATAGTTGGATAAATCCATGCATGTAGATTAATGGCCGGCTGAACAGATAACTTAGTATCAGTTCAATTAAAAATATCTGTTGATACGTTTACTTGTTTATTATTGTATATACCATTATTTTCCCCCTGCTTTTGGATTTATGTTATTTTACTACTGGTGTTTTAAAGTGCTTTTTGTACTTTAGATTTTTTTTAAAAAATATCTCAGCTAACAAATTACTGAATAATCTATGCATGTTAGAAATAAAGAAAAAATTTACCTGTGGCCAAATAGATTATATGAAAAAGCATTTCTTTTCCTTGTACCACATCCACAACCACATGAGAAAAGCGGCTATTGTCCTCCATGAAGTAAGGAACTGGTGTGATCGGTTGGATCACTTCATGCATCAAAATGAATTTTTGGGCATCTTGGAGATTCCTCTCTGTCAGATTCAAATACAGGCCTTGATCCATGGTGCCACACTGAAAATATATACATATAATGCTGTTTACATCAATTCAAGATTTTTCGAACTTAAGACATATAGTGTATGTATTGTGAGATCCCAAATGATAACAATCTAAAGGCTAACTCTTATAATAAACTGTGCACAACTGACTGGTCATCCAGCTATGTAATATACTTAAATCTTTTTCCTCATTAGCACATTATCAATATATGCCAGGGTGTCAAACTCAAGGCCAGATCTGGCCCACGGGGCACCTTGGAAACAGCGAATCTGGCCCATGGTGCTTCTGCCAGTGAAAACGGAGCTCCGTTTTTGCTGGCAGAGGGTTGTAAGGGGCTGTGGCAGCCAAAAATGGAGCTTGGGAGCCCATTTTTGCTGGCAGAGCATTTGGGCCACCACAAGTGCCACTGACACAAGTGACGTCAAGCTGGCCATGCCCATCCTGGCCACAAGATCAAATACAACCCTGATGCGGCACTCAATGAAATTGAGTTTGACACCTTTGATATATACTCTATAAGTTTCCACACATACAAATATGTTGCATTGAAGATATCTCAAAAAAGAAATAATAGGTATGTGATGTTTTGATCCTTAAACACCCATATCACAAACAAGAAGTACATAGCACATAGTTGTCCAGATTGTGTTGGTTTTCTGTCCATCCTGGATAGACCAGCAAGACTTGGAACTCAAAAGCACAAAGCAGACCTCAGCTGCAGTTGTAATTATAATTATAATTATAAGAGGAGCCTCAGGCTCTGTAAGAGAAGGAACAGCAGATCCAATGGACCGAGTCAAAAAAGAAATCAGCATAGAGTCTCTATGTGGCCACAAATGGACTAAGTGCAACCCCACTTGAATTCTGTTGACCCTTATCAAACTCCACAACAGTGCTATTAGATGAGTAAATTCCTGTACTTAGGCATGAGTAATAATAAATCAATTTAATTGGAACTTCATGTGTGGTCTTGGTATTTCATGCCTGATAGGCTCTGTTTTTCTGTGAGGGCTTCGCTATGCATCTACTTTTCCCAATGAAACTCCTCCCTAAAATTAGGTTATCAGGATTATAATTAAGCTGCTGTATTCTAGTCCTCAAGCTTTTCTGCTTCAAATGAGTACAAAATTATAAAGGGGGGGGGGGTGTAGATCCAACTTTGTTTCTGGAAGCCAAGATGGCAATTGTGAGAAGTTTCTCTTTTGCTCAATTTTACTTGATGCTCTAGTTCTATCTCCTGGAGGAAGCTGATTTGGCAACAGTGATCCATGCTTAGTCCTTAGTCTTTTCTTGGTAAATTAATAGAGCACACATCACAGGAACCACCCCCACAGAGTGTTTTTCAACTAAAGTTGCTGTAAAATTCTTAACCAGATTGCTTATTGGTGCCACACCATCCTAATACCTGTTCTACATAAGTTTTCCGTTTGTTTGTAGTGCAATTTAAAGTGTTGAGTCTTCCTATTAAACCATAAATAGTTTAGGACAAGAAAACTGAAAGCTCATTTCCTCATATATTGTACAGTTTACAGATTATGTCTAGGGTCATATCTAAGAACAAAAAGAATCTAAGCAATGAAAACAGAATGATGAGTTTTTAGGAGTAGCAGAATGTGGAATTCATCCTTATGTAGGGTAGGATAAATGAATACAGACATTTCCAGGAGGAACCAAAAATATCCCAGTTCAATGGACAATGTGTTGCTCTCCCAATGTTATCAGCGTGCAACTTATATCATCATAACCATGGACTGAAAGCTGTCAGTTAAATATTAAATTCAGGATATTTGGGGTCTTTATTATTTTTGCCATGTTTATTTATTTCTCTATTGGTCCCCTGTGACTACAAATATTTTAACTTCCTAAAACTGTGAGTGCAATTTGATCAACATGAATTTTTATTTTCAACTACCTGAAAATTAGGATTAGGGTTGGGATAAGGAAGCCAGGCAGAACGAGAGTTTTCTTGGTATTTGAATTGCCCACTAAAGACCTGAATTATGGCAGTCATGTTGAACACACAAACAGCTGAAACAGCTACGCTGTTCCTTTAAAAAAACACAGAGAAAACAGATTATTTTATATAGCCAGTTAAAATTTTCTATAACACTTATAATTCTTTGCATCTCACCTCAGAATAGATGTTAACTATGGAGCATGGTTATTAAGTTAGAATTTTCTAGAATGATAGTCCTGTAAGATCTAGAGCAACATCTCTGGAAGCACCAAGTTGAGAAAAGTTTCTTTGTAGTTTAACGTTATTTTATAATTAACAATCTCATGGTACCTGAGACTATATATAAATTATATATTATGCAATTACTATTCAGTTCTTATCACATACATTACTTTATTTTGAACGCTACAATAAAAATCTCCAACATTGTACCCTTTCCTAAAATAGCTTAGCTTTAAAAAAAAGTATTGTGATACTGCTACATTAACTAGAATACAACATGTAGATATTTATTCCTTGAAGAATAAACTAATTACCAGTTGATTAGTTGAGGTAACTAAACAGAAAAGTGGTGATCTAAAATCTTGCTACACATACTTGGGCAAGAAACAAAACCCATTATCATGAAAATAAGCAAGGATAAACGCTCTTCTGTTTGAACAATCATTAATCTATGCAAGCAGTACATATTATATCTTTCATTCTCAAATTATTTGCAAATTACCTAGGATCAGCATTTCCCAATCTTGATATCCTCCAGATGTGCAAGTGTTAGTTCCCCAAATTCTTAGCAACATCCAGCTCACACATCTGGACGTTGCTCATGCTGGAAACTGAATACATGTTCACAGATCCCTTATGTTACTAGACAGCAGTATCTCTTTTGTGACAGAGCAATATACCTGATTCTTAAATAAATGTTTAAGTGTATAGGATCATTTATGCTAAAACCCTAGTTATTCAAAGGGAATACACTACATAGTAGTAAGCTGATCAGCTAACCAAGAATTCAACACACTGAACAGCTATGAAACAAGAGCAAATGACAAGCTAATTTAGTGATAAAGGTGTAGGTAGATTTAATTCAGCAACATAGCAGGCTGAGTGTGAAGTTTTAATAATACTCATGAAACATTTAGCTAAAGTAAGGTAAAAGATATTAAATGTAGAATTAAAGTAGCTGAGTGAAGTATTTCTATTTTGTTATTCCTGGAATGAAATAACAAAACTATTTTTATCTTAAACAAGGAAACAGATAAAAGCTAAAAGATTTAATAAATATTTTAATTAATTCTAGACAAAATTGCCACATATATGCCTATAGAAAATGTACATTTACTCCTAACTCGGTGCTACACAGAAAGAACTTTGGAAAAGTAATTATTCAGATAATACACTGGGCACCCAATTCCATATTGTTTCCTAGAGAACAGTCTGTTAAAATTATTTAATTAATTCACTTTGTATCCTTCCAATACAGGCATCCTGTATTCTGCTAACCCAAATAATAGTCCCAGCACTTGTTCCCACTTGACAGTTTCAAATACCAGTATTATTTTCCCTTTATAGTGTACATTGTGCATGCTTTGCAGAAGTCAGATTTTAGAGCTGAGAGTCTGCATAAGATCTCTAAAAATATGCAGTTAAATGTATTTGGGAGATTCTCTCCACTTACAGAAATGTATTCCTCTCCTCTTCATAAGCTGAAACCTTCAAATGCTGGAAAGCCACCTTATAGATCTGGGAGTAATAACTTATTCAATTTATACAAATTCAGAATAACTTAAATTCCAAGAACTCCTCCCCCAAGATCTGCTTCATCTATATTTCAAGGTGTTTTTGTCAGACCATAGAAAAGTGAAAGGGCAATAAGACAAAGATACTATTTGATTCATTTCTGTGGCTATAAATGCATATCACAATCATTATGAATCTTACAATTATTAATCTTTTGCTGCAATACACAACAGTAATGAGCTCTCTATAAATTATATTGTTTGTAATATGTTGACTATCAGTCATGCAATGCATAAAATCAAACTGAATTATGGAATAAGTTTATATTTAGATACAGATACATAACAAATACACAGATATATAGAAATAGACATCCAACCATAAAGAAAGTAAAGAAATAAAAATAGAGCCAGTTTGGGGTAGTGGTTAAAGCATCAGGCTAGAAACGGGGCGTTCTAGTTCCACATGAGACAGAAGCTAGCTAGGTGACCTTGGGACAGTCTATCTCTCTCAGCCCCAGGAAGGAGATAGTGGCAGTAGAAAAAAAATCTGACTTTAAAATGGTCGGATGGTCAGAAGGAAATAAACATACTATAGCAAGGGTCTCCAAACTTGGCAACTTTTAAGACTTGTGGACTTCAACTCCCAGAATTCCTCAGCCAGCTATGCTATGCTGGCTGAGGAATTCTGGGAGTTGAAGTCCACAAGTCTTAAAGTTGCCAAGTTTGGAGAAAACTATAGAATACCTTTGAAACTACCAAAATAATCAGGGAATTTGCTGTCATTTGAATCAGGAAACTATCCATTTACAGTGACTCCATTGGTTTCCAATTGATTGTTGCATTAAGTTTAACATATTAGTCATTACATTTAAATATCTTAGTAAGGGCTGTTCAGATATCTAAGAAATGGCTTGTAAGAGAAAAGGCCTTGCAATGTGCCTCCAGAAGCTAACTGTTCATACGATTATGACAAGATTTACTCCATCATAGCATTCATCCAGATTCAACTACCTTTCTTGAATGGACCAGGTTCTTTCTGGCATGCATTTTCATTGTGTGATCAAAACAATACTTCATAGTAGGGATCCCCAATCTTTGGGCCACAGCCTACTACCAGGCTGTGGCCTATTCACAACCAGGTCCTGCGAACAACACCCCCAAAGGCTTTTCTTCTCTCCTCTATGAGTGGAGCTTCATGTGCATGTGTGCCAGCCCGCCATTCACATAGCCCGGTTCCCCTCTCCACCCCTCAGCCGGGCTGCCAAGCCACCTGTGGACGAAAGGCTTCAGGGGAGAGATCTCACACTGCTTCAGGCTTTCTGTCCCTTTGCAAAAGCTTTTGCCATGGAGAAGCCTGAAGGATCTGAGACCATGCCCCAAACGCTTGTCCCCTCTCTTGCAGGCATGCACGCACGCACACTGGCCTACCGTTTGTGTTCCCCTCTCCATCCCAGCCTGGCTGCCAAGTAGCAAAGATTGGGGACCACTGCTTCACAAGATCTCTCATCTCCAGTTGAACAATTCATAGTTAAGAAAACATGCTGTAATACAAGGCATGTTTTCATAACTCCTTTGTATATTTTTAAAAAAATAAACCACGTTTACTAATGGAGCTGTTATCTTTGAAAATTAATTCATTAATGTGGCTGATACAAACATTTGAGTATATAATAGTCTCCATTTTTGTCAATTGCTACCATCTTATTACATTAAAAATTCAAACAAGGAAAGCTTTTAGGTTTGAAAAATTCACATTCATCTAGCTGTTAGTGATATACCCTTCTAAAAGTGATAAATATGCAATCATTTTCTACCCAGATCTTTATCTTATATTTTTTTCAGTATGGGTTTGTTTTCAAGATTGCCCATTCCTAGATATAAATAGACCTCCTCCTCAAGTTAATTTTGAAAGTTCTAGAAAGAAAATACTACATAAACTACATACACATTAGTGGTAAAGATCCCGTAGACTAATTCCAGTTCTGGCAGGAAGAACGTACTCTGTAATTCATTGTAGTAAAATGGAATTTCTCCAGGGTGGGAGCAATTCAAACGAGCTTTCATGAAGGTGGTCCAAGTATCTTCCAGCAAAAATCTGCCACCAATGTCATTCTTACAAACTCGAGCGGCCCGAGAAAAAACTACTTTACCACAGTCATGCTCCACTGCATTCTCTCGGAAGAAAAAGTAGATGAAGTTTCCGATGTCATATGAAGATACAAAATTTGGTTCTGGAATATATTTTGGGAAAAAATAGAGGAAAATAAATTTGCTCCCTAAATCAACTCAATCCATCTCTACATGGACCCTTATTTCTTTAGGATTCATGCAAGTGGCTACTGGTTTTGCCCCCCTCCCCCCCGGCCAATATTTTCCTTAAATCCAAATTTTTATGTAACATTTTTTGAAATTTCCATTCATGTCCACTTTCTTCTATCAATTTTAATCTGACTTCCTTTCTCCTGCCAAGATTATGTTCATTCAAATAATACCAGGATAAAGCTCAATAATTTAGTAATACATATATACTGTAGTAACTGTCCAAAAACTACCAATGATCTTTTTAATTACAGTTACAGGAGTAACTGGAGTCCAGTTATGGACTCCTTGGTGAACTGTGGTCATTCAGATTGGGAACTCCATTGTTAAGCAATGCAGTTGTAAACTGGAACATCATGGGACTGCACTGACTTAATATGACTGCATGTACAATGGCAGTTTGGGCCAATCTAGTTGCCATTGTTAGGTGAACCTCATGTGATTATTTGACATGGTATCACCATTTGCAATCTCCTGCTGGCTTCACAATTGACTCAGCTTGTTGAAAATCAGCAACGAAGGTGGTAAATGGCTACCACCCGATCACGCTGAGCTATTTCAACTGCAAGCAAGTTGCCAAGCACTCGAATTGCGACGATGTGACTGTAGGGATGCTACAATAGCTGCAATTAGGATGAGTGCTTGTAACTCTTCACATTCAGCATTGCTGTAAGTTTGAACAAGCACTGAACGAGTGGTTGCTGATTGAGGACTACTTATATTAAGAACTAAATAAACATATGCTCTTATATTTTCACAATTAACACTCCGTTCTTTTATATCTTTTCTTTATTTCTCCCCATGCCCCAACTTCATCTAACATGACCAACTTTAATCCTGCAATAATGACATCTAAGAAGTCATTATTCCATATGTGAAGAGGCTGTGGACAAAGCAGCATTAAGTTGCAAGAATGAAGCTTTTTCCTTCAAAATGAATTAATTGAAAGCATTTCCCAACAAATAAAACGTCTCTTCCATATACTCACCATTGAGCCACTTAGAGTTGTACTGTGCAGTCCGAAGTGGAGGAAGAATACCCAAACTGCGATAAATTGCAGGATCTCTCCCTGGAAAGTCCATGACAGTTGCTGCATATAATTCACCAGTGCTTGCCAGGAGAGCTGTAGAATTGTGCTGGGGGCTATAAGGACAGCGTGCCATACCACTGATCTGATCATGTGTCTCCTCCAGGTTACTCAGCTTCATCAGAATATTGGGGAAAGGAAGAATTATTACAAACTGCATTAAAGAATATGAAACCCACAAATCTTGAACATAAACTGAAGAATTTATTTGTACATGTGTCCTGCTTTTGGTTCAGGAACTTCTTCAATTTTTCCCCATATCAACAGTGAATTAATTATTACGTAACTCTATTCTTATATTAAATATAAACATAGACATATGCACACAAATAACTGGAAGAAAAAACTGACTTTTAATGTGAAGAATTAAACATGATGTCTTAAATTACATTCTTATTAATATAGACTTCTTACTAGCTCAATAAAGGGTTACATACTTACAGTACACTTGATCTCATTCACCCTATACAGATTACTATTCACAATGTCCATTATATAGATGACCTTTACAACATATTCACTGTTCAAAATATGCATATTTATTCAGGTATGGAAGAACATGTGGAGTTGAGAGGAAAGGTAATTCCTTCATCCTTGCTTCTATTGCAGAAGCTCAGTCAACAGAACTCCAACCAAACTTTACAAAATATTGAAAAATATTATTTTATTATGTGAATCCATTCACTCCTTCTACCATATACACACTCATTCAGTTAATCCACAACTTGAATACATATTGTATCACAGCACCAGTAAACCAATCTAGCAGTGTTCAAGTATTGCAGGATATGGTACCAAACATTTGAGAGAAAATCACAGTTTTAAGAAGACTAAGTTTTTCCATTTCTGGTAGTTCCCTCTTCTTGAAAATGCCACCTATATCACAATAGGGCTTAAAAATAGCCCAAACAGTCATAAATTAAGCTTATTTTGAAGCTTTATTATAAATGATAGGTGCTCCTTACCAATATTGTAAGGTTGGGCAGCAGAACCTTTCATTTTCCAGAGTAGTTCCTCTTTGAAAAGTCCCCCATGGCCAGAATGCTTAAAACCGTCTCAGATATTCAAATTGGGCTATTTTAAAGCCTTACAAGACTGAGGAAATTTCTAATCTCAGATCAGCTATAGATCAGACTCCATGAAAGAGACCATGGCAGACCAGAGAGTTTCTCATTCCAAATGTAATCAACAAAGAAATTCCCAGGTCCCTTTGCCATTTTTTCTTCAGCCATTAATAATATTTATTATTAATAATATACTATGTGGTAATAACATGCTCAAGTCTCTGTTGATATAATATTGGTAATTATAGAATGGATGAAATACTGGAAATTATGCATTATACATTGCAGTTGATAGATGGCCACCAATGCATAATGGAGAGTATCCAATTTATTTGTATTTGTACAAGAAATTCCACAATCATAGAAATCTTCCTCCACTTCTGTCTTATTGAATTATAAAACCTATAGGATTGTAGTGTAGATCCACTCATATTCTTACCGTCCGATTGGTGCAAATGGGTGTAAATGCATTAGTTCCACATGCAAATAATCTATCTCCACCAATCAGGAGAACACGGATATAATTCTGGCACTCTTCCTGCCAAAGCAAAGTATATTATTAGTATAATGATACATATTAAGAAACTTCTATAAAGTCAAATTTTATTTACAATTAATTCCTAATGACAGCAACACAATCCATCAATGTCTTCTGTAAGTACTAATACATCAACATATATACTTATTACAACAGCTGCTGATTATAGATTACAGCAATGTCCATTGTGCAGTAAGTGTTTGTGTGGACTTCTATAGAAAAACTATGTTTTGTTGTCTGATGCTACCGTAAACCACTTTATTTATTACAAAGGCTTTCAGATTTACATTAAATGTAAAAATGTATAAAGGTATTACAAATGCATGTTGGTAATATAAATATAAAGAAGGAATTTTTTACCATCTCTGATAGACTTGAGACAAAGCAAAAAAAATTGGAGTAAGATTTACATTTTAAACAGAAGATTCTTAAAGTGACTCTTACTAAGCTTTACAAAAGAAATTATGGTAAAATATAGAAGGAGATAAAATTGAATTTTAAAAGTTGGCAAAAATTAATTTTTCATTAGAAAGAAGATTCTTGAAGGGAATATAAAGATAAAGCCAGAAAGTTTTCTTTTAGGCTTAATGGACAAAGAACATGAACAAAAATTTGGAACTTAGTTGATATATATGCTGATGGTAGAAAGAATCACTATGTACAAAAATGGAAAGATATTTTAATTGCTGCAAAAACTGATGGAATTAGCAGAGATGGCTAAATTGACTGCCTTAACCAAAAAAAATACAGCTTTCCACTTGCAAACCACTTCTGAACTTTGTGCTTGAGGTGAACAAAATGAAACATTGATATTAGGTTTTGCTGATTAGATAGGTTTGTTATTATAGAAATGGCTAGTGTATATTATTATGTAAAAGTAAAAAGTTAAGGCTGTATGATATTATCTTATTCTACTGCGCTAAAAAGATTTTGTAACTATTTAGAATTCAGTCCCTTTAATTCTTTCATTCAGCTTTTTCTTTTTTATATATTCTTTTATTCTTTTATTTTTCCTCCACTTCTGTCTCACAAAGTCATCACACAAAGATGATATATGAACCAATCCTAACAAGCCATCAAATAATACTGCAGAAATGCCTTCTTTTGATATCCATTTCAAGATTAGATGTCTTTCAGTAAAGTCAGAATAACTTGTTTCAAAGTTGGAACATTTCTGAGGAAGCTGGAACAGCTTAGAATGGGATGTTAAATTTTCAGAAAGTTTTCACCTTGGTTATTTACACACTTTTATTCAATCGGCCCAATTTTTATGGAAAATGGAAAACTTCAGATTTTAGAGTGAGCTTGTAAACTTCAGATTACAACTACATTTGAGCCAGGACCACTTCCGGGTTGAAAGGATTGAACAGTGATATCACTGTTGTCCAGGGACTGCCCAGTTGGGGGGCTTCCTTTCAGCTCCCTGTTAAGTTGCATTACCGAAATGGTACCCATCTATCTACCCAGGATCACCTGCTTTCAAATACTGGGATGGCAGGACCTGGAGTGTGTGATGGGAGCTCACCCCCTCCTGTGGCAGGAATCAGGTCTCAAATGCAAGCCTGCCAATCATCAGTCCTAATGTTATGAGCCACCACACTCCAGAATTTCAGATAATGTCAATGATTACACAGGGGTATTGGGAGCTGGATATTAGCCCTATTACGAATATACTTGAGTTCCATTTTCAGTTGGCTTGGTTTTTTTCAGTCTTAAAAAAACCCGTAACCTTTCTTCTATTCTACAGGCATGTTTCTGTTTTTGTTCTTTTTTTCCTCAAAAAACCTGCATTGTACAGTCTATCCATCAGAGTACTCTTGGCATGAAAATTCACAATAAACATCCAAAAATCATACCAAATCCAGAAGGCAAAATATTAGGAATAACTATTACATGTAATATCGATGCAGTTTTACCACATCCAAGACATCAAGAGAAAAAAAAGAAATAGCCCCATTTAAGAAAGAGAAAACTAATTAAGGACTTACCGTTGATTTGCCTTTGCTATAACAAGCTTTTTTAGTAGTCTCATCACAACGCCATTCAACACCCTAATATTCAGAAACATAATGATTATTTGTTCACAAAATCAAATACAATCTGATATTCCCATTGAAAGACAATCATTTTCTACTGAAATCAACCACATCGACATCAACTTACAAGGAAAATCAAAATGATGATACACACTTAAATGAACATGTAGCGTATTTGTTGATTTATGGTAAGCTACAATACACAAGATAGGGATTAACAATGTTCTTTCATTGTCCATGTTCAATTATGAAAGTCAAATCATTTACTAAAAGAATATTTATGCCTGTTTAATTGTCTATTACCACCCACTCTTTTTTTCCTCAGTCCCACTCTGAATCTGGAAGTTCTTGGCCAGGTTGAATGAAAGGCCTGGATTAATTATAGCAAAGGAACTCAAGTGTGGGCTGAAAGTTCAGCTTTTCTGGACTTTTCACCACTTTAATACACATCCAGGAGTGGGATTTTCCCAGTTTGGACCAGTTCGTGAAGCACACGATTAGCAAACTGGTTGTTACACTGACAGCATCCCACCTCTGTGCACATCCCCAGTCCTATTTCATATGTGAAAATAGCAGACATAATGTGTCTCTTGTGTGAGAGACAAATATTACACTATTCTTTCCAAATTATCCTATGACAGCTCACAATATATTAAAACTATTAATCCATGAAAGAAAAATAAAATGAAAGTAACAGGATACATATATGAGCGCATCTGTAACGTTATATGTTGGTTTAGGTCATACACAGGTTCCTTAAAGATAATTGGACCATTTTTTTAAATTTTGTCAGATAAAGCAGCTGCTCTGAAAATATCTGTTCCATTTGATAGTGAAAGGACCTAAAGCAAAACATCACCAGGTAAATTTAACATCCAGGCAATTTTGTAATGGGTGCATATGTTTAAGTGATTGTTATCTCAAACAGTTTAAACACTTTAAAATATTCCTGTAATTTTTCCCCACAGCTGACAGAACATGTTCCAAAAAAATTAAGTCTAGAAACTGCACTTTTTATTACCTACAGCAATCCTCAAATACAAGACCTATTTTTGAGATTTGCGTAAAATTAACCAGAAGAGTAACAAAATATCATCCCAATAGGAGAAACATGACCACTGGCATAGCTCTAATTCATGTGCCTTAGGTGACAAGAAGAAACAGAAAATACCAATGACACATCACTACAAATATTTGAATGATCTTTCTTGACACCTCTTATGGTTCATCAAAATCATAGACAAGATAAAACTTGGCAGGAGCTTCATAACAAAGATGCTATTAGGAAAGCAGTAATTGACAAAACTGCATTCTCAGCAAGTTTTGCAGACTGAAGCAAAACTACTATATCTACACCTAAATATACATAGTTCAAGAAGAACAAGGTTTTATCTCCTGTATCTTTTCTAGCAGTGCTATTACAACAGTCTCAGTACGAAGTCAGAAGTTGGTTTGTTATGGATATAAGTTGTGCTACCTGTCTGAACTCCTTGCCCCGAAGAAGTTAGTGATTGGTTAATTCTGAATACATCCTTAGGGTGGCACATTATAGGGCAGTTAGTATAAGGATTTTAGTCTTAGACCAACCACCATGTGTGTGCCACCTAGAGCAACACAATTTTTTTATCTTGAAAAAATATCTAAAATTAAAACCTGAATCATGCAAAATACTATCTCAAATGAAAAGATATACTCTTAATACGTTCTCAATTGTCACTTTTGCTGTTCCAGTAATATCAACTTGATTTGTTTTAATAATTATGTTGTTGTTGTTGGAATAAAATTCTATTCAACAGTGATCAGTTAGGCCACCCAATTTGAAGAACTCTAAAATCATATTTTAGGAGTTTTCTAGCTCATATTTGTGATTTAAGAAACATGTCAAAGGTATTGTACGTATTACTACAGAACGCTCAGAATTATGATAGTATAACAAATCCGTATGATTTTGTATCATCTACATCCAAGATGAAATGGTGATTTGGTTTCAAATTTTGGCAAGTCTATAAAGAAAAGAGCAAATATTTTTTTCAGTTTGAGAAACAAATGGTGTATCAACATATGCATAGAAAAAGTAACAAGGAAAAAATGTTAATAACTCATGATGAGAATGCTAAGAAGGTCTAGCAATACCAAAAACCCTAATCATACTGTAAGAAAGCTACTTCATGAATACCATTACTAAAGAAAAATACAGATAAAATAAAAAGGGCTGCCTGAGGATACGCTGAAAAGACAATAACTGAAATATTGAAATGTAAGTTTCCAATTTAACGTGTAAGAATAAAATCTGATGGTACTAAAAACACAGTAGCTCAAATGCAAACTTCCAGCATATCAGTGGTGACAGCTTTTGAAACCCACAGCAGTTTGAATATCTTGGCAAGCACAGAAGCCTGGGGAATTCTCTCTCTCTCCTTTTTTTTACCTCCTCCCCCTCCCAAAGAAGATGACTGTACAGCCAATCTTGATGGAGGAAGGACAAAGTACTCAGTTGCTATACGGAAAGCAGGCAAGGAAGCATTGTTTGTCTGTGGAGTCTGTGTGAACCCAACATATTTGCAAAAATATAAACAGATCTATGCTCATAGCAACCCTGTGTTCGTATAGAAATGAAACTAAATCAAGACAGCCAGGATCAATCTCAACTGCATTTTAATTAGATTCAGAAAATCTAGTTGACGCAAGAGCTGTCTGGAAAGTCTGTCAGATATAAACCTTGTGAATGCAGCTATTACCAACTACTTTCTTATCTCTCTCAGCTTCCATTTTTGCTAGAAGTTCAATATCTAACCATCTAACCCAGAGATTTACAGAACTGTAGATTTTTGATATTTTAGGTTAGATTCTCACATTGTACTATTTTGCTTAAAGTTTTTTTTTTTATTAGTTTAACTATTAGGTTGCATGCCAGTGGTAAAAGAATGTTCTACTCAGGGGTGGGATTCAAATTTTTAAACAACTGGTTCTGTGGGTATGGCTTAGTTGGTGGGCGTGGTTTGGTGGTCATGTTATTGGCTGTGCGTAGCCAACTCAATATCACTCACATCGAGGCACGCATCTCCTCGCCTGGCCTCTCATGACTTGTGGGGATGCTGCAACAGTTGTAAGTATAAAAAATGATCATAAGTCACTTTTTTCAGTGCCGTTGTAACTTTGAATGGTCACTCGACACAAGCAAAGTACCAGCAAAGAAGGGGAAAAAAACTCCAGAGAAGTTCCTGAGACAGGAAGTCTAGTCCTGCCAAGAACGTAATAAGAGTTAATGGAGAGGCAGTTTATGTAAGCAACACCAGAATGTTTCCTTCCTGCCCTCCTTACAGGATTAGGCCACTAATTTCTTCTAACAACCGGTTCTCCAAACTGCTTAGAATGTTAACAACTGGTTCTAGCAGATAGGTGTGAACCTATAGAATTCCACCCCTGGTTCTACTTCAACCTATAGTGAAGATGAGAGGATATGAACCTCCAAATGTAGCTATACCATAATTTCTAGGATCTCTCACCACGAGTCCTGTTGTCTAGAACTGCTAGAAGGCCACAATTTCCCATCAATTGTCTACTGATTTAAATACAAGAAATAAAGAAGGAAATAACCATTTAATCAACCTCTTAGACAATCCATGTAGTTATTTATAAGGAAAAAAAAAACCCTACTATTTTACTGCTGGCTCTGTCAACTGCACTTCTTTCATTTTCAATGTGTGTTGTATGTCTTCCTTTGATTTCTGCTGTAATAAAAGACAAATCTTACCACTGATTCATAAACCACCATGCCTACAGCTGAAGTCTTAGGTTTTTTATCTAACTTGTACTGTATGTGTGTGAGAGAAAGAGAGATGGATACCCACTGAGGTGCTATAAACTGAACTGAAAAGTTTCAGTAAACAGAACAGGATCAACTTTCTAATATGCAGACATCAGCAGGGGATAATTGTCCCTATGCCATGAAAACCTTTACCATCCAATTTCTGCAGAACTGATGCGATAAGAACAGCGGATTAGACCAAGGGCTTTAGTCCATGCTTGGTTTTCCTTTAACATTCCTACCCTTTTCTTTTGAAATGTCTGCATCAAAATCTAAGTGAACCTCATTTTGTAACAGAGAATCATTTCCCTCCATGAAACATCACATTCTGTTAAAGTTATAATTGATTAAAACAACCAATTTAAAATTATCATGTTTCTGAAATCAGTAGAACATCAGTAGAACCGACATATATCGTGCAATATATTAATAAGATGTTAGCTGTCAAAAGACATTTGAGAATCTCATATCCCCATGTGGGATTGACATACCACACTACTTCAAAAGATTCTTCCCTTGACAAATGAAGGTTTTAAATGAGAGATGCAGTCTTCAGCTCTTTGCCTGCTGAGGAACTAGTTTCCATGGAGACATGGTCCACAATCTCTCCTGTCAGCTTAAACAGACAGGAGCAAAAGGAGACTGATGCATCCTTTACATTTGCTTTCTAACCATGATCTGGTAATCTATAAAATCTTTAGAAGTTTTCATTTGTTTCTAGTGTAAGCACTTAGGAGCGCAAAGCAACTGCTTTGACATGACATCAGCAACCTTACAGGCTGCTTTGAAATCAGAGGTACAGCATTTTAATTGGAAACCTTTTAACTATACTCTTCCCCAGGCCCTGCCAAAAAATGAGCAAAAACCTGGCAGATAACTTCATGCAGGTAACTTGTATGACCTTCCTTTCTTGGAAGTGAAATTTAATTTATTAGAAATTAAAATTAATTGGTATTATTCAATAGCTTGAGAGCTAATATTAACGGGGAGGGGTGACAGCACAGACATGTATATTCTCTTTAGTATATTTAGGATAATTTCTTCATTTCAGAAAGATCCAGCCCTGATTTACCAGTCCAATTACAGGGCATCCTTTAAAGCAGCATGAACTATTAAAAACAGAGAGTGATTCTCATGGATGGATTGCTCCTTTGATGCTAAGCATCATGCTAAAAAGCCTTATCAGCAAGGCTTATCCTGAGCACTAGAAGTATTCTAAAGTGGGCTTTAGAATCAACTAAACTTAAAAGCTCACAGTATTTTACAGCCCAGGTTCAAACATTAAATTGTTCCTACTCAGTTTAGAAAGTTGTTCCCCAAAAGAATCAAAGACCAATTAAAAGTCTCCAAAATGATGCAAACTAAGATGGACACAAGATGAGGATGAAAAGCCTGAGTAAAGTGGCCAGACACATTGGAAGGAAATGAAAAATTGTAAGGACTAGAAAAGAAACTGGTGATGGTGAGAAAGACCCATGAAATGGATGTTACATGAGCCACAGAGGCCAAGAGCCCTCACTCTTTCACCTACTTACCCATATTTTTCGGTGTATAAGATGCATTCCCCCCCCCAAAAAAGTGGGTGGAAATGTCTGTGTGTCTGATACAGTGAATGTTGCTGAAGCCCCACCCACCTCCCTGCCCCCACTCTTTGGCCTCTGCCTCCCAGCAATTTGCTTCCTTGCTACAAACAGCAAACAGCCTGGTTAGCTTCAGCACAGCCTGATTTAGCATGAGCAGCTGATTGTTGGTTGGATCTGCCTCCTGGAATACTGATGATCAGCTGTTCCAGTCTGCAGGGATCACCATTGTCTATCGTCGCCTCCATGCATCCCATTTTCAGCCTCCCCGCACCATTTTTGGCCTCCGTGTGCCCCACAGGATGCGCAGAAACTGAAAATGGAGCATGTGGAGGACAAAAATGGGGCACGTGGAGGCAGTGATAGGTGGTGGCTATCCCTGCAGACTGGAACAGCTGATCATTGGTATTTTGGGAGGCAGATTCAACCAACAATCAGTTGCTCATGCTAAATCAGGCTGTGCTGAAGCTAACCAGGCAGTTTGCTGTTTGCTGCAAGGAGGCAAATTGCTGAAAGGCAGAGGCAGATTTTTTTTTCTTGTTTTCCTCCCTAAAAACTAGGTGCATCTTATAGTTTGGAGTGTCTTAATAGTCTGAAAAATATGGTATATAGAGTAATACAAAACTTGTCAAGTGAGGTTATCATGCCAAAAACAGTCACTACTATGAATGTGAAAAGGATTCCGTTGTTGAAATTAATTTCCATTTCCTCTCAATATAAAGACCAAATGCGGAAGAAATGGTGTGATGTCCATGGGTACTTGAATTGGGCCCAGAAACAGCTCTAATTCTGAGAAACTACTGATGACAATTAATTAGTCCTCAGCTGAAACTAAGCCTTCATCACCGTTCCAACAGCAACAGCAAGCAACCAAGACAGCGTAGGTCTCCGGGCTACAAAAATAATAACACTTTCATCTCTTAATTATTTCAGAAGAATCCATTGTTAAGGCCCAGGGACCAAGATGGGCGAAAAAGCTGACAGCCTAAATTTCACTCTGTCTATTTTTTTTCTTTACAATTTCACTTGATTAGGGCTAGAAATGTAATAGCCCCAGAGACTATTTTTCTAGTTAATGAATCTCCTCATTCAGTTAATAATTTCAGTTCCCCAAAGCTTAACTTTGTAAACAAATAAAACCTGGCTAATATCTAGTCTGGTTGTTAAATTTGGGGAAAGGGAAGGAGTGAGGGAGGAATGGTATGTGTTTGCATGATATATTAAACAGGGGTCATCAACCTTGGCTACTTTAAACCTGGTGGACTTGAAATCCACCAGGCTTAAAGTTGCCAAAGTTGGAGAGCCCTGTATTAAAAGACATGCTAACATAACATCCACTTTCATACAAATCCATATAAACATACATAGATACCAATTTCTTTAAATTAAAAACTGAAAACAAGCAAGTAATGAAACAAAATTCCAGACAGATGGCAGAGCGTGCCTTAGGCGACAGATGGCTCTGGTAATTAGATACTGGCAAAACATAGCATTTCCAAAGGTGGTTTAATTACATGGTGCCAGAAAACTAGCTATATAATTTCAAATTTCATGTCATTGCCTTTTTACTATTGTTATCTGTTTGCATTCTCATCAAATGCCGTGTATTCAAACAGGATTTTAAGGTAAAATGCATTAAAAAAATGACCATCAACAATTGGCAGTAAATTGTACTGGCACCATTGGGGGAGACAGTGCTCCATCAATGCAGGTTTTTAAGGAAGATATTGGACAGCCATTTGTTCAGAATGGTATAGGGCAGTGGTGGCTAATCTTTTTGGGCTCCTGTGCCAAAAATTGTATGCATGCCAGCGCCCAGAAGGCAATGCATGTGCTCCCCGTGCCCCCTGAGCACACAATCTTCCGCTGCTGACCCCTTACCTGCACTGCACCTCACAGCTGATTTTTTTGGCTGTTTCGTCACTTCTGGTATTACTGGAAGTGATGAAACGGGCCTATTATTCATCCTGCAAAGCCTGCAGAGGCTTTTTTCAAGCCTCCAGGAGGCCGAAAAAGCCTCAAACCAGCCAAAAAAATCAGCTGTGAGCCACACACATGCGCAGTGAGGTAAGTTTGCCTGCAGTTCCCATGCCGACACAAATGGCTCTATGTGCCACCTCTTAGGTTTGCTATCATGGGTATAGGGTCTCTTGCTTGTGCATGGGGTTGGACTAGAAGACCTCCAAGGTCCCTTCTGACTGTGTTATCTGTTATTTCTGGCAAATCACCTTCTACACAGACACACTTAACTGCTACTAGTAACTATAAACTGTCAGAATTATGATAGTGGGTTTTGTTCATATTCTCTAATACTACTATATCCTATTTATTCATCCTTATGAACCAAAGAATGATGGTAAAGAAAGAGCAAGAAGAAATTCAGAATTGAAAGATACTTCTTGTGGGGTCAGGATGCACCCTGGACTCTACTACAATATTTTTTGATTGTAGGAACTACTTTGATCAGACATACATAACAACAGATAGCAAAGTAAGGTGATATTGGTTGTTCTTCCTGTTGGATGAAGGTATAGACTAGCATAATATACATAAGAATATGAGGTCAAATATGTGGTGCTTCTAGATAGAAAATCAATTAGGATTCTGCAATTTTCCTGTTTCCTTTTTTCCATCTTTTAATATCTTTTAATATACTGCTCATGGTTCAGGGGAAAAAAAAGATGGAAGAAGCAGTAAGGATACAAGGGGAGTTAGACTTTAAAATAAACCATGTTCCCCAGATCTTGATTAAAATGGTTATGTTTATATTGAGAAAATGAGTAATTCTGAGCATTAACTTCCAAAAAGAAATAAGTACATAATATTTACTTATTCATATGTCACCCAAAAACTCTGGGACTCCCCTTTAGGTAATCCATATAATCAGAACGTGAGCTGAAGGGCCCAGGAATATGCAAAGGTGTTGTTGTTGTTTTTTTGCAGACCACCAGCTCCCTGCCTGATTTCTTCCAACAGACTCTAATATTTCATGTTCTGGTTGCTTGGATTCTGGTCCATTTTATCAAGCCTCAATCACAGAACTGAGGGCAGAATATGGAAACTTTTCCCACTGAAAGATGTAATGAATCGGTCTTTTTTCTTGCAACCCACACATATTGCCAATCAAAATGACAGACAATCATGTACAAATTCAATAATGTAATTGTTAAACGTGCTGCCAGACATCCCATATTTCAGCTGGCCAGATGTGATTTGTGGATTCCCCATCTCAGGCAAAGTCTTTATTTCTTTTTGTAGACTTTATAGTTGGAAGATGTGAGAATATCTTCCACAGGTTTTCAGTAACTTCAAGGAACCATGGGAAGAGAGTGAAAACTGAAATTTCCCAAAATGCTTGGAGTAGCAGTCCTTTTTTTCCCCCTTTTATATTTTGTTTTGTGGCTCTGTGCAGTGTTAGACCTTGGTAGAAAATGAGAGGTTCGCTCTCTGCCCTCCTTTTCCACTGTATGTTCTGGAGATCTTTTAAAAAGGGAAAGGCAGGCTCTGATTTCCTCCCTGGGACAATGCATTTCATCCCTGGTGTTGCTGTTTAATGTATGAACAACTCGAAAGAAGAATGGCTTCCTTTGTGCTAAGCTGGAGGAGGAAGAGATTTATGATCCCTGAATCCTAGCTAATGAGACCTGATGGTCTATCAAACCCAGCATCTTGTTTCCCACATTGATTTGCTAGATGCTCTAAGATACCAGTAAGCTTAGCAAATAAGATTATACGCCCAAGGAAAATGGGGACTCCTCCAAGAATACATTTAAACCCATCGAAAAGAGGAGTAAGGTATAAGCCATTAGCGTAACTTTTGGCAATAAATTTCATTCTCCATACTAGGTGTAGTATAAAAATCTATTTATTTTTATTTGTAAAAATGTGTGTTCTAAATATCAAAACCAGGTTTCCCCAGGGAAGCTGATACCCAAATACTTAGAGCCAGATCATTTATTTCAGCCATATAATCTAATGAAATTATTACAAATAATTTTATAAACATCTGCCATTACCTATTTTGTTGCAACTTTCCCATATTTAAAAGGTTGAGATATTTTAACCTTTTCATATAATTAAAAAGCCCTAACTCTTGAGTCTATTTATTGCCCTTTTTTACTCCTTGTTATATTTGTCAGTATGATTTTTATTGCAAACAGAGCTGTAATAGAGAATTGTATTTAGGTATTTGAATAATAGTCACCTTATTTTCAATACTGCAATAATAATCCTTAACAAAGGGGTCCGTCTTCTTCAATACCACTGCATATATTCATTAAATAGCCTACCACAATACCACATGGCTTAGTATACATTCAAAGGCCTGTGAACAATCTCCACTTTACGGTTGTTCAGTGTATTTTTAGTTCCGGTGCCTCAGAGATGGATGGACTGGACATTATTCAATATGGAATTGGGAAGCAGCTATGAAAAAACACTTCAAGCTGTGTCAAAATGTGCTTGAACATATTTGGCATTTAATTCCAGCTGTACCCTTTAGCAGTGCTTGGCAGGATTCTCAAGCACTACCACTGAACTGGTGACACATGTTGCAATTTTCTGTCAGGCAAATTCTGTAATCAAAATGAGGCAAGGCTGCACAGCTATTGGCAAATGAAATGAAATGTTCAAGCATCTGGGTTACTTTCTACTACAGTCTCATTAAGTGAAGAACCTGCAACAACAGCTACAAGAGAAAAAAATCACAGAAAAAATTGTCATAACAGGAAAGCCTCAGCATCAGTTCAACCTTGTCTTGGTCTGGAAGCAAAGCTGTATCAGGACTGTTTAGTATTTGAATAGGAGATAACCATGAATGCAATGGCTCTAGCTTAAGTGGGAGATAATGAAAAATAATACAGAAGGACATCATGGAAGACTACTACTATATTGTGGCCGCCAAGAAATTGATAAGGTTGCCAAGGGATGAATTCAACTCAAAGCATATCTGCCTTTTCTCTATGTAATATTCCATGTCACAAAATTATGGAATGAAAATCAACACAATTATAATCTTTACATTAGCTACATTATTCCAGTTACAGTTCCGTTTTTAAGTGAGTAGTTTGATCTCCATTGTTAGTCACTCAGTGAAATCAAACAAAATCTAAATAATACATACTTGTGTTATCTTTTCTCTGTAAAGTTTTCCTTCCATTCTGGTTATATTTCCCTTCTCGTTCACACTTTGGATAAAATTGGACTTTTGTGTACTTGTTGTACATTGGCCAAAATGTACCAGAACTGATCTACACCATCTTTGCTATTAGTCCTCCATGGGTATGATCAAGATTGATAATTTCGCTTCACTACACCTTTTGTAGTTCTGCTTCAAAGTTTAATATGGAAGCCTCAATTTACCAAAGTCATACAGTTAATGAAAGTAAATATCTATGACTGCATCAGGTGTTAATCATGGCATATAAAAAAGAAGACTGTGATTTAGAATGCAAAAGAAATAAAATGCAAAAGCATATAATTAAAAACAATGAAAGAAAAGAAAGAAAAGTATGGTGCATAAACTAAAAACTAAAAAACCTACAAAATTAAAGGCTGTAATGTTTCTGAATGAAAGCGGTATGATTTTCCAGTGTAAACTTGAATGCAATGGAAGGAAATGTATCAGTTTAATGGGTGAATTAAAGAGATAAAATGTATGTTAGAAAATATGAATTAATGTTATTTAGACTGATGAGGGTGCATATGTATGCTATGATCCAATGAACAGCAACAGTGGAAGAACCGGGGATGGGGAGAAGAAAAACTATAATATTCTGAATGAATGCAATCCAGGCAAACATTAATCTGCTTGGTGACATGGACTGATAAGTGGAACAAAATCAGAACACAGCAAAAGTGATTGGGCCTTTCAGAAGAGTAAAAATGAACGCTAATGGTAACTGTTCACTAACCATCTACTTAGGAAAAGTATGTCTGAAGCATGTCATTAATGCATAAATCTATTCACATATACACACACAACAAAATAATGAATTAAAAAACATGAGCGATCAGAGAGTTAGTGAAGGATACAAAGATTATAAGGGAATGTGAGGCTGTTATCTCAGGGTGCTAAGAGAATATTTTTTGAAAAAATAGATATGAAAGAAAAAGTAAAGAAATGATAATAAAGAAAAGGCAGAATGACAACCAAAAAAGGTATGAGCTTTATTGTGAAAAATATATTTGAAGATAGAACTATTTCCCAACAGAATGAGCAGAAAATCATTCTAGCTTATTTAATCTATGAATCTCATTTTTCCTAACATTAAAAAAGGATGTAGAAGCAAAATGAATTAAGTTACACAATGCCATAGAAGTGTATGAAATGTGCTAATGGAAAGCATGAAAAAAGAATATTCTGTGGAGCGATGACATAAAAGTGACTGTGGATGAGAAAAAGACACACTAGCGAGTGACAGCTGCAAAAGTTATTACTGGTAAAAGAGAGAAAAAGATAGTGGAAATAATATAATTAAGGAGAGCAAGGAAAAGTAAATATAAAAAGAGGCAAAGAAAATGCAGAGTGGTTTTGATGGAAATTAAAGTCTTCAGGAAATAGGAAAAGAGGAAAAACAAACAAGGTTCAAACAGAGTGAACAGAATTGTAAAAATTATTTTTGATTTTAATTGGAAATTCTGGTAGAGGGTTAGTGGATAGTCTACAACGTATTGCCAGAAATCTATTAAATAAATTTAAATGGCAATGTTTGCCCATTTTGCTTAACAGGAGTGAGTATTGATTATACCCATCAGGAGAAATGCAAAACTTGAATGTGCAGAGGTGGGAATTGGTTACATATAAAGTACATAAAGCAAGAATACAGGTGGCAAATACAAAGTAGCTAAGTTGAAGTAGTTTGTCACACAGAGAGAATGAACAAGGATTGAATCACAAAATAAATATATGAAAGAAGATTGAATGGCTTCAAAGGAAGCAGAAAGTTGAGAAAGATACAGTTGAGCGGAGGCAATGAGATCCTGAAAAAGAGAGAAATGAAAAGTTTAAGGAACGAAAGGCAACATATGAAGCAGTGTATTAACCTAGCCGAAGCAAAACTAGATTACAATTATAGGAAGTTACAGAAAGGTATTGTGACCATAATCTATATTTACATTTTCTTGTTTTTTTAAACTCATGCTTTAATTTATTTGCATTATTATTTCTGACTCTGTGTGTTTTGCTTATCCCAGAAAGAAATGGCACAATGTCAGAGAAAGTGGAGAAATAGCAGCAGAAGAAAGATATATTAATAAAATTTAGATTGTGAAACCAGCATGTGTTTAGTGTAGTATGTATTCATCAGGATTTAATTCTTTTTAAGTCTTTAATTCTTTTTTTGGGTGGGGGGCAACACAGTCAAACTACAGACATGCCAGAAATGATGGGAGGGAGGGAAGAAAGGAAATTTAAGTTGTGCACTTCATATTCATCTCTCTCTAAAGTCCAGAATCTCACGTTATTTATTTTATTTATTTATTTATTTATTTTTATTTGTCAATTGCTTACAAGATAATAGGTATAAATAAAAACACAGTTATGAATACATGGATACATATAAGAAAAAATTTAAAAAATATAAAAGAAACAATAGGACAGGGACGGTAGGCACATTGGTGCGCTTATACATGCCCCTTACAGACCTCTTAGGAAAGGGGTGAGGTCAATAGTAGACAGTCTAAGGTTAAAGTTTTGGGGGTTTGGGGAAAAAAACCACAGAATCAGGTAGAATATTCCAGACATTGACCACTCTCTGTTGCTGAAGTCATATTTCCTGCAATCAAGTTTGGTGAGATTAACCTTGAATTTGTATCTATTGTTTGCTCTTGTGTTGTTATGGTTGAAGCTGAAGTATTCATTGACAAGTAGGACATTGCAATGTATGGTTTTATATACTATACTTAGATCAGACCGAAGGCGGCGTAGTTCTATGTTTTCTAGGTCTAGAATTATATAATTCTATAGAAATAGAGGTGCTTGTGCTACACCCAATGTTGTTAAACAATCAAGATCAAAAAATAACATAAGAATAAATACAACTAAATCCCCAATTTCTGAAACACAACCCTCCTCAACAAATATGCAAACTATTATAATCATTAAAAAATCTGGAATGAAACACCGGAGAGCATTAAATTCCATTTAAGTAATTATGGTCCCATGACCCCCTCCTCCTCCACCCTCCTTTGGATGTAACAAAGTTAATGTATAAAATATAAAAGTATGATCATATCAAAATATTTTAAGCTCAGAATGCCTTCTGTCGAGTTTGAAGCCATTTCATCTTAATGAGCTGTTCTGACATGATCAAGTGTGCAGTGACTCTTCCAAGCATATAAGAAATGTTAAAACTCCACTTAATTCTCAAGATCAAACTTTTAATAAATTATACAACCAATTTGAAATTCTGACTTAAACATTAAAACATCCAGTTTTTAACTTATCAAATCATGAAATATAATTTAGGGGGCAATCTAATTACCTCTTACCTTTCACATATTCATATACACTCTATTCTTGAAGTGAAAATGGTGTTGGCCACAGTGTCCATCAGAGTTGGTCATTAATGTGTATCATAAATGGCCATGTTGCAGGGAGGCATGGTTGAATCATGGTTTTCATAAACATGTACATATTTATAATGCAATTTTATGCATTTCCACTTCACATTAATGTTTTATTTATGTATTTATTTTTCTCCCAGCTTTATTTTTTTTATAAATAACTCATGGCAGCAAACATACACCACACTCCTTCCTCCTCCTATTTTCCCCATAAAAACAACCCACTGAAGTGGGCTGGGCTGGGAGTTTGTGTCTGGCCCAAAATCACCTAGTCTACTTTCCTGTATAAAGCAGGACTAGAATTCATGGTCTCTCCGTTTCTAGCCTGGTGCCTTCACCATTAGACCAAACTTCAGCTCAGTTTATACCATCAAATATTTATAGAAAATAAGGAATTCTGAGAAATATGCAATGAAAACATTTGTTTTATAAAATGTGGTCCTAAGCATTTGTTTCATAAATATTGTGCACAAGGGCAGCCTCCACCCTCCTCTCCCCTCCCCCAACATGGGAATTTATGCATAGGCAGCTGCTTTGGACACACCTGCCACAACCCAGAATGTTATGTTTGAGTTATAGTAAAATCAATAAGTTTTAAGCTACAATGACTAACTTATTCTATTGATGTGGGGCACATCAGAATTCCACTCATTCATCATATAACAATGGCAGCTACCTTTGCAATGCAAACAAAATCAGGCACATACACAAAACTTTCTTTATAATAAAGAGGCTTATTCATTGGTTTTTGTCCTTGGATGCATATGTAACCAAGTGTTGCATGTGCCTACAAAGACATCTTTAAAGACTGAAGGTAAACATAATTCAATGACACATTAAATCCAGAGGTAGATTTTGTCTGTACAAGTTCTATCCAATTTCTACAATGAAAATACAAAGTACAGACTCTTATAAAGCCCTTAGTTTGTTGCCATTATTGTATTAGTTTGTGTGGAGTTTGTGTTGAACATTAACCTTATAATGCTTTGATTAGTTGTGAGCCAATCAAGATAACTACGTCTGGAGGCAGCTTTAAAGAGGAAAATTAGGGGATTCATGGTAGAACTTATTCTGGAAGATGATCAAGCTGAGCCCAAGGGAAGAGTCAAACACATCATCACGCATAAGTACCTACACAGCTAAAAGAGAGTTAAGTCCAGCCCACCTTGAATTCCTTTCTATTCATAGTTCACATTAATTTCCCTTGACAGTTAGTAGTTCAGATTCTTGTAGAGAGCTTAACCTTGCAATAAATCTTGATATTCAATTGAATTGCCTGAATCTCCTGATTTCCCTGGCCTAGCTCTGTCAAAATTGAGTCCCCATATTGGCAAAACTAAATTTTTCTGTAACATCGCTTGCAGAAGAGCTCTAAACAACAATTCAAGGCATTCATGAAGTAAAAAGTGAACAGTGTGGCCACCATAGTGCAACTGAGACATTTTCATGTATATCACTCCCCCAGCCCTGCAGAGGAAAATAGCTCTAATACTAAATTTAACAGAAAAATTGTCTAATCACAAAATTGGAGACACTGAAAACTCAGTTCTATCTGTCCTGTTGTCTGCAGTCCAGGACGCTAGCAAACTAAGACAAGCCCATAATCTAGTTTGGCATTTTATGGAGTAACATCGTGCCTTCCACAATTCAAAAGAGGGATGAATGAATACACTGCTGTACATTATGTGGAAAAGGAAATACCCATCTGAATCTAAAGTAAAGATAGAAGAAAAGAAATCAGAGAACTTGAAATTATGCACCAATACTTTACTCTTGGAGAGCAAACAGAGTGGTTGACTGCTTCTCTTGTCCAGTCACAGCCTTTCCAACATGGTGAGATTTGCTGTGATTTCATTTGAATTATCATTGGGCTGCGTAAAGGCTACATAATGCACTTCAAGGGTCAAAATGGCCCAATCCACTCTGGATCATTTGGAATTATGGTGATGATGAGGAAGGGAATCTTTGTCAATCTCAAATTCTGGAGCAGGGTTACAAAAAATGTAGGTCTGCTTCCTCATTACCTGACAAGGAAACAATTCAAATGGATGCATTTTTTTTCTTCATTTTTCAATAGAACAGAATGAAATTAGAAGAGAAACTGAATCTGTTCTTACTAACTTTATGCTTTCTGAGCTATACCAATTCCATGCTATATATGACTGTTGCTGTAGCTACTCTATTATAACATAGCCCCTCTATCATAAAATAAAAATCTATTTACATGGAAAGAAATCAAGCTAAAAAGAAATAGGAACAGAATTTCAAGTTCTTTATTTCTGAACTGAGCCATGTCTGATTCAGGAATTCTGAGAGTTGAAGTCCATAGGTTGTTAAAGTAGTTGTAGTTGCCCACCCTGGACCTACATTATAAGTCAAATTATATGCTGAGGTTTTCAATGACTTTATAAATAAAGATGAAGTTAAAAAGATGAAAATTGTACTTTTTAAAATTACCATTCAGGTAAGCTTACCTGGATTAGAGAAAGATTCTCACTATGCAGCCTGAACAAGTAGTTCCTAGAGTGAAAAAGAAGAAATAGCAGTTATTCAGACTATGCAGATAATATAGCTGAACTTCTAAGAAATAAAGATATTCTTGGTTCTGCAACTTAAGCCCTCTACAGAATAGCCTGACTGGAACAAAAAAGCAAACCAACTTTCTAGAGAACTCTGATTTGTCACAGAGCCATGAAGTTTCATCCCTCTACGTGTGGCCTCAGTAACTGAGGCTCATTAGCAAAAAAAAGAAAAGAATGAATTTATGAATTTAACATTGTATTCTTCCAAAATACAACTCTCACTTTACTGGTAAAGATTCAGTACTTATTGTACTTTTCGTAAGTTCAGTATTTATTGTACTTTTTACACATCCTAGTGTAAAGGGATGTAAAGGGATTACATTCTAAAGGAAGGAGGCAAAGTTTGAGAGATTACAGGTATTTTCTCATTTGCATTAATATAATGAGGACATACCCAGAGCCAATTACATCACAGCAATGTGGGTGATGTAAATAGTCATGCTGTTATTTCAGGTTGCTTTTCCTAAGAAACCAACAACTTACAGATCATCACAGATTTGTAGGAATGCAGTTTTAAAAATAAATTCCTTGACAGTTCACTTCATTTTTGCACCTCCACCATTTTTCTTTTCCTGCAATTCTCCATAACCATATTAATTCATAGAATGAGCCTGGCTTTCTAGAAAACATACACCAATTATTTTAGAAATTAACTCACTGCGGGTCCTAATCTTACAATGTAAAGAGATAGTGATTTTTTCCCATTTATTTTGTTCCTCTCCTTTCCTAAGCCATCGTTTATCTTCAAACCACTTCAACAAGACTATAGAACCCTTTTTTGGTGAAAGATTGAAACTAAATGACTGATTTACTGACTGTGGAATTTAATTTAATAAAGTATCACAGTGGAGTAACCTGTGGACCATGGGCTACAACCCCATCGCCAAAGCTCTCCAAGATCTTGAGCAGAAGATTCATCCACAAAATGGTTGAATTTTGGCAGTGTGTGGTTATGGTTTTCGGGTTTTGCCCTTATTACTTAGTTCTGGGGTAGTGGAGAGGAAGAGAATTTCAGATAATTCAATTTAATTGCAAATAGGATTGAAATAGAGGCATTCTATAAACATTCTCACTGTTACTGCTTATGTTACAGCACTGAAAAGCCTGCTCTCTGCTCTGAAATTCATTTACAACATGAAGTGAAGAATAGATACTTAAAGCAGAAGTCAGTCTCAGAACTTAGTGCACATGGAAATAGCAGCTCCTAAAAGGCAGCCTGGTGTGAAAGAATGCCTCAAATATGCAAGCCCTTTTCTTCGGTCCTGAGATCTGGAATTTCAATACTGCTGGGGTCCCAGGATAACACAAGGAATTGCATTCCTTGGAACAGCTTCCCAATGGCCAGACCCACAGGGAAGAGCCCAACTAACATCTGCAAAAATGGACCTGGAGCATCCACTCTGAGCGCAACAGTGCAGAGGTCCACAAGCCAGCTCCAAGACTGGGAGAGCTCAGGGGAAGTGGAGGAAGGGGGGAGAGGAAAAACTCAGATGCTGCAAGATCTTAGAAAGGGAGTAGAAAAGGTTTCCAAATGTCAGTGGACAGTGTTTGGCAGCAAGAGCTAAGGACAAGGAAGTAAGAACAATTCAGAGCTTTAAAAAATAGTCCATGGAGCTAACAACAGTAGGGATTTGAAAATGTTGACATAGAATGTAGGGGTCTCCACCCCTACAGTAGATGGATGAAAT
Source organism: Hydrophis major (assembly GCA_033807585.1). Lineage (NCBI taxonomy): Eukaryota > Metazoa > Chordata > Lepidosauria > Squamata > Elapidae > Hydrophis > Hydrophis major. The sequence continues at coordinate 113,966,732 of CM066330.1, forward strand.
CAGATAGTAGTGGTACAAAATTTGTAACCCCTAAATTAAGATGGCTGCATGAAAAAAGTAGGAAAGAGACACAAACATACAAGTTAGTATTCAGGTTACAAGTAACAAGTAGGAAAGTTGAAAACCCTTTGATTTGACATAATAAACTAAGCCTTAGCGGGACAAAAAGAAATATCTTTGACTTCATTCTCTATCAGCTTGAAAAAATCCTAGTATCTGGGAGAAACAAGATAATTGTTTGGGAAGGGTCTTTTCATTACAGAACAGGGGTCTCTGTCCCTTGGGCCGTAGCCCAGTACTTCACTGCAGCCCATTCAGAAACACACTGCAGAAGTGGTGGCAAGTATGTGTACACACGCAGTTCCATTTGTGCAAGCAGTGGGCATGCATGCGCTCGCCTGCCACTTGTGTAGAACTATCCCACCCCCTCCAAATCTGCAAAGCTGTAAAAGTTGGAGATGGCTGTTATAGAAGTTCTGAATCCAAGTAGTAACAAAAGAGAACCAGACATGATTAAATAACTAGCAGAAGGATACCATCTCATGATGAAAAAAAAAAAAAAGAGCAGGAACCTCTGGCATTCTGCAGTATTGTTTTCTACAAAGTCAGGTTTTAATTTGAGCTTTCCCTTTGAATGCGTAATTCTATAGAACTATACCTATATAGGTTCTACTTTTATCTCCTAACATATGCAGAACACTGATATGTGATGAAACCAAACATTAAGGAAATATCTAATGTTTTAGTTAAAACTCTACATTTCACAATTTTCATTGATAATTATGGTTTTCATTGGTAGGTTTACATTTATGCTTTAAATGATGAATAAAATACTATTTTACCTATCCCCTATCTCTAGATTGACATAGTGAGCAATGATATGGAGGAAGATCCACAATTAAATAGAAATGCATGTGCTCTAGTAGTGCACTTCAATTTCCAGTCTTTCCAGGTGTACATAGCCAGAGAGCTGCTTTCTTTCAAGTGAAACTACTGGCCCGTCTGTCCTTGCCATGTCTTACTATGATTGGTAGTAGGGGTATTTCTCATTACCAGCCATCTGCTCTAACTGCAAATAGCCAGCCTCAGTCTGACTCTTTGCAGGTAGAAGATGAGTTTCACCCCACAGCTATGATTCTTTTTCAGGAGTTAATGTGATCAGCTCTTTTTGTCAATTGGAGAAAACAAAGAATTTGGCTAAAAGGATTCACGTCCCAGTTCATGGTAAAGTTGCATGCTTTATACAATCACATGTGGCTCCTAGATTGCAATACAACTATCATAGCGTTAAAGCATTTAACATTCATTTAATACTTTATTAGGTACAAATTATGATACAGCAAGCATGAAAAATTATTCTACATGGCCGTTTAGCTTAGTTTAAGTTAACTTAGTCTATGAGTTTAGCATTTTCTTATTCAGGCGTTTAAACATTTTCTTAGATAGGCAGGCATCTGATAATTATCAAGTTCGAAAGGAGGCTTAGATATCATCTAGTCCTATATTGCTCACTATAGAATCCATCGATCAAAGCATCTCTGATAGATGACCATTCAGTCTCTGTTCAAAGAGTAGAAGGGACTGTAGGGGCTGCTTATGTCTTGCATATTTTCTACCCCTGCTTAGATACTTCAAAATGGAAGAGAAGAGAATGGTAACTTTCTTTCTGAAATATACACTGCTCAAAACAATAAAGGGAACACAAAAATAAGACATCCTAGATCTGAATGAATGAAATATTCTTATTAAATACTTTGTTCATTACATAGTTGAATGTGCTGACAACAAAATCACACAAAAATTATCAATGGAAATCAAATTTAGCAACCCTTGGAGATCTGGATTTGGAGTCACACTCAAAATTAAAGCGGAGAAAAACATGACAGGCTGATCCAACTTTGATGTAATGTCCTTAAAACAAGTCAAAATGAGGCTCAGTAGTGTGTGTGGCCTCCATGTGCCTGTATGACCTCCCTACAATGTCTGGGCATGCTCCTGATGAGGTGGTGGATGGTCTCCTGAGGGATTTCCTCCCACACCTGGACTAAAGCATCCCCCAACTCCTGGACAGTCTGTGGTGCAACGTGGCATTGGTGGATGGAACAAGACATGATGTCCCAGATGTGCTCAATTGGATTCAGGTCTGGGGAACGGGCGGGCCAGTCCATAGCATCTTGCAGAAACTGCTGACACTCCAGCCACATGAGGTCTAGAATTGTCTTGCATTAGGAGGAACCCAGGGCCAACTGCACCAGCATATGGTGTCACAAGGGGTCTGAGGATCTCATCTCAGTACCTAATGGCAGTCAGGCTACCTTGGTGAGCACATGGAGGGCTGTGCGGCCCCCTAAAGAAATGCCATCCCACACCATTACTGACCCACTGCCAAACCAGTCATGCAGGCAGCAGAATATTCTCCACGGCATCTCCAGACCCTGTCACATCTGTCACATGTGTTCAGTGTAAACCTGCTTTCATCTGTGAAGAGCACAGGGCGCCAGTGGTGAATTTGCCAATCTTGGTGTTCTCTGGCAAATGCCAAACGTCCTGCACAGTGTTGGGCTGTAAGCACAACCCCCACCTGTGCATGTCGGGCCCTCATGCTACCCTCATGGAGTCTGTTTCTGACCATTTGAGCAGCCACATGCACATTCGTGGCCCACTGGAGGTCATTTTGCAGGGCTCTGGCAGTGCCCCTCCTTGCACAAAAGCGGAGGTAGCGGTCCTGATGCTGGGTTGTTGCCCTCCTACAGCCTCCTCCACATCTCCTGATGTACTGGCCTGTCTCCTGGTAGCACCTCCATGCTCTGGACACTACGCTGACAGACACAGCAAACCTTCTTGCCACAGCTCGCATTGATGTGCCATCCTGGATGAGCTGCAGTACCTGAGCCACTTGTGTGGGTTGTAGACTCTGTCTCAGGCTACCACTAGAGTGAAAGCACTGCCAGCATTCAAAAGTGACCAAACCACCAGCCAGAAAGCATAGGAACTGAGAAGTGGTCTGTGGTCACCACCTGCAGAACCACTCCTTTATTGGGGATGTCTTGCTAACTGCCTATGCTTTCCACCTGTTGTCTATTCCATTTGCACAACAGCATGTGAAATTGATTGTCAATCAGTGTTGCTACCTAAGTGAACAGTTTGATTTCACAGAAGTATGACTGACTTGGAGTTACATTGTGTTGTTTAAGTGTTCCCTTTATTTTTTTGAGCAGTGTATTTCTACTCTACTGATTTGATTAAAAAATAATGTACTGTATTCCTGAGCAACAATCAGCTTACAAGGCTGACATAATGGGGTGGGGGGGCAGAAAATATGGAATTAGCCTTCCTCTTTGAGTGGATACTTCCCTTTGGAGACATTTTCCCCTGAATTAGAAACCAAGAGCCAGATGAATACCCCTTTGAAGAGGTTCATTTGACCTATGGAACATCAAATGCTCATGCCTAAATTGCACAGAACAAAGGCTTCTTATAAAATTGTGAATAGGAGGATTTAATTTCAATTTGAAAACCTTATTTATTTTTTTCCTTCTTGCAGTAGTTTTACACCTGAGAAAATATTAGAAAGTCAAGGAAGAAAAATGTGCTCTTCACTGCTTAGTCTCCAAAATTGTCTTCCCAATCTTTGCCTTTTCTTTCCCTCAAACTACTCTAGACGTATCCAACTGAAGACCAGTTTCATGTCAAACATAACTTGAAATAAACCACTGGTTTTTCAATGCACTCCTTCTCCAAGGACAATAAATCTGTCATGCGTTAAAATGACAACAAAAAACTCTCATGCTGGACATTCATCGTTCAACTGCATTTCTGATCTCACATTTTCAAGGGCCTCACAATAATCCTGAGTTCAGTGGAAAGCCCGGTAATTCTCTTCCTTCTATGGTTACATATGAAAAGAGGCTAAGTAAATTTAATTTTTTAACAGAATTGCTCTTGAAACTTGCCACGTTTTAAGGAAGTGAGAAAATATGTAGCAGTATTTATTACAAGCATTGATACTCTACTATTCACACTGCAAATGTGTCCAATTTTATACTGTAAGCATTTGGCTTTAACACTGATTTCCTAAGAATCATTTTTATAGCATGTTATTTTGGACAGTTTTGATTTGTGCATAGGTCGCAAGCCAGGGCAGCAGAGCTGAAGCTAGATTGGGCTAAAGCCAAAGACAAACAGAGAGGGAATAGATGAGTGAGCCAAGTAGGATTAAGAGAGGATCAGGGCAGGCAGGTTCAAGAAGCTTGAAAGAAGAGATATCCAGCAGTCTGCAGGAGCTATTTCTGGCCTCCTTTAACAGGGGTTGCTGGGAGACAGCTGTCAAAGAAAGCAGATCTATAGATGTTTTTGCCATTAGAAAGTCAAAAACATACAGTATTCCTTATGTTAATAGAAAAACAGCCTCTGCTCATTCCCCAATTTCTCATGGGGGTTTTGGGCTATTTATTAGGATAAAGGTAGACATTTTTATGAATATACTGACTATATAGATTGATTACTGTGTTTGATGAGGGTTTTTTTTTGGCTTACAAATTTAAATTAATTCCTTCTTATTGTGTTTTAAAAGTGAGGCTACATTTGAAAATAAGACTAAACTAAAAAGTAATTGTCTCTACCATCTTCCTTCATAGCTGTACCTGCAGGGTTACAACCAGTTGCTTAGTGATCTTTCAAAGTTATGATGTGATGCCCCCATTTTGGGCACTAAGCAACTGGCTCACATTTATGGCCGTCTGCAGGATCTCACAGTCCTAGAACAATGATTTGCAAAGTTCTTGAGGAAAACCAGTGTTTACTTCTGGTTTCCAGCAAAAATGCCCCATAGCACACAGTGGTATTTCAGAGGTATTTCTCAAGAAGAGTACTCCATTCCTCTACCCACAACAGAATTCCTTATGCTTCCAGGCTTGAAATTTTGGGCTTGGACAATCTGGAACTGCACTGCCTGCAGTCCGATCTAAGCATAGTACACAAAATTGTCTGCTACAATGCCTTGCCTGTCAACAACTTCTTCAGCTTCAACCACAATAATGCACGGGCAAACAACCGATACCAACTCAAGGTAAAACTCTCCAAACTTGATTGCAGAAAATATGACTTCAGCAACAGAGTGGTCAACGCCTGGAATGCTCTATCTGACTCCGTTGTTACAGCATCAAACTCTCACAGCTTCAACCTCAAACTGTCTACCATGGATCTCACCCCATTCTTAAGATATCCTTAAAGGGGGTGTGCATAAGTGCAGCAGCATGCCTACATCCCTCTCTTACTGTCCCTATTTATCTGTATTTACTTCCTTTGTTCATGTTGATGTTCATACCTTAATCAGTCCCATGTTTGCTAAATCACCGCCACAAAAAAGATTGTAAAATTGCGGTTTCCAGTTCCGTGTGGCTTTGGTGGCAGCAGGAATTCGCGACTGTCCGTGATTTCTCTGCGCTTGCCGCCAAGGTGCCCCCGATTCAAATGGGTCAGGGGGATATGGCTGCCCTGTAGAGGCAGCCGAAGAGAGAGGGGAGCCGGACAGGGGGTTGGGGGTGTCGCAGACCCTCTCCTCATCCGGAAAAACCCCTTTTTCCCGAGGTGGTGGAGCGGCGGTCAGTAATGGCCGCCACAAAGAAGCCTGCAACCAGGTAAGATTGTGCTGGAGGAAGCAGGGAAAGTGAAAGTGCTGGCTGAGCCGGGTCAATCAACAACTCTTAAACACTCTGGAACTGAATCGTTTGAATTGCTGGAAGATACATTGTATCCCTAAGAAGATCAGAAAACAGTGGAGAAAGCTGTTAAAGGAAGAAACTTTTTTTTTCTTTACTCTCCCAACCCATAGAAACAGCAGATGAAGATTTGAAATTTATTTGGGCACTGAAGGTGAATTATTCTGAAAGTTAAAGCCAAGGGACAAAAGATTTTTTGGACATTGGATTTAAAAAAGAAATCGGAAAACCCTTATTGGAGGTATGGATCTCTGATCATTTAAAAAAAAAATTGTTGTTGTAAGTGGGAAGGGAGAGGAAAAAAATTGGAGCAGAAGTTGAAAAAGGAGGAGACTGCCTAGAATTCTAAAGAAAGATATATTGTAATTGGACCTCTTTGATTAAACAGTAACCCCAGAAAGAGAAGTAGAAGAAAGAAAAAAAAAGTATTACCTTTTGGAAGCTTTTTGGAATTATTCTTGATTAAAAAAACTTGGGTGGTTGTTTTGGAAAAAGTTTCTCTTTTCATGATGGCATCGCTTGTGGATGAACTAAAAACTGAATATCAAAAATATAAAAAGGAAGAACAAGATGGAAAAGATACTTTGGGCACTCTATTTCAATTTTTAGAAATGGCGGTATGCATTTATGAAAAGCTGACTACGCAGCAGAATGACTGGGACAAAGAAGAAGACGAAGAAGAAGCCATCTTTGATGAACAATGGTTTTTTTCTGGGGAGGAGGAGAAAGAAGATAAGAAAAAGGGGATCTTAAGGTTTGAAAAAACAACCAAAAAAGAGAAAAATGAGATGAAAGGTGGATGCAAGGTTAGAAAACAACAGAAAGGGAATAAGAAAAGGGAGGAGGAGAGACAAAGGGGTAAAAAGGGAGGAGGAGAGACAAAGGGGTAAAAAGGGCAAGGAGAAGAATAAGCAAGAGAGAAAGGGGGGGAGGAGAAGCCTTAATGGTGGGAAGCAAGATTTAAAGAAACAAAGCTTATTTAGAGACAATGGGTGAATCTAATTGAAAAAAAAAAGGGGTTCTGGAAGGTACATAAGATTGTGTTCTTATATGTGTATCTAGAGTAAAATGCTTAAGATATAAATGAGTATTAATATATATGATTAGTTTTTTTTTAATGATATGGATAGTGGTTATATAGGATTTTATTTAGTTATTGCTGTGTTTTTACTTTTCTTATAAAAGTTATTGTGTAACTTTAGAATGTACTAAACAGAATCCCAAGATAAATTAAGTGTTATATTAAGTAATTTTAAGTTAGGGCAATGAGTTAAAGGCGTCACTCCAATCAGTGTACAGAAGAAGTATATTAAAAGAAAAAAGATGAATGGATAGCTGGAAATAGAACAGACAAAGAATGATAAGTATTATGAACTGAATTGAGGGAAGGATACATAAAGTGAATATGATGTTTGAATTTGTATCTGTGTGAAGAGTCTGAACCCGGGATCAAGCAGCCTTCAGAAAAGATGTTTTAGGGTGCTTTTTTCTATGTTCTATGTTTTGTATGTTTATGAAAGGCAATAAAATTTTAATTAGCAAGAAATATAATTTGGATAATTAGAATGAAAAGGAGAAGTTGGGATAAAATATGAAGTTAAACAGATAATGTAAATATCTATATTACAATTTGGAATTATTTTGTATGTTCTATTGGGGTTTTTTTTTTAATTTATTTTTTTTAGAAAAGATTTCTTAAGTGGTTATGCCTTGATTGTTTGTGTATTGTTTTTGTAAAATTAATAAAATTTGTTAAAAAAAATTGTAAAATCAAGACAGTCACAGGATAACATACTTTATGATCATTACAATTTATGATCAAATTGGCAGGCTCAATTATGATTGAAAGTTGAGGACTATCTGTAATGTCTCCCTGATGATGTATAATTTTCATTAGAGTTACAGTTTTAACATATGAAGTTAAGGCTTTTGGTCTGTCCATGCCATTGTTGATGATGCCACAAACTCTATTTAAATCATAACATTTCAGAGGTACTCTTCTTTTGGGATTGTTATAGTTGCTTGAAAAAACTCTTCAGGTTTTTTTGCAAAAGGAAAGAAAAAAAAGAAAGAAAGAAAGAAAGAAAGGAAGGAAGGAAGGAAGGAAGGAAGGAAGAAAAGAAAGAAAGAAAGAAAGAAAGAAAGAAAGAAAGAAAGAAAGAAAGAAAGAAAGAAAGAAAGAAAGAAAGAAAGAAAGAAAGAAAGATCAGTATGCTGACATCTGAATCAATTAAGAATTTGTCATGCAGATTTAGGTAACTCTATTACTGTTTGCAACTTTCATTCTCTGGGTTGATTACACCTAGCAAGAACCTAGAGTTAGAGCAGAATGGCAGAATTCACCCCCCTAATGGAAACTGCCAGTTTAGAAAGAGGAAGGAGAAAAAAAGAACTTGCACAATTCCAGTACTGTAGGTTTTTCTACCATTGTAGCCAGCTTCATAATGCACATGATGTGTAGAACTTATCCACCATTCTGATCCCTCACCCTATGGTTCAGAAGAGTAATACATTTTATCATCTACATTCATGTCCACTTAATTTAAAAATACTGCACATTTTTAAAACACAATTTCAAAACTATTTCAACAGCATTGATATCCATTTTATAATTAGGTTCAGTTCTGATGTGTCTGGTTTCCACTAATCACCTCAGGAGAGATGGGCATGTTGGTACTCACTGAAAATGGTGTGAATCTTTCTAAACTGGCCTATCTGTCTTCACTTTAACCCAGAGTGCCCAATCTTGGCAACTTTAAGACTTGTGGACTTCAATTCTCAGAATTTCCCAGCCCGCCTGGCTGGGGAACTCTGGGAATTGAAGTCCACAAGTCTTAAAGTTGCCAAGATTGGACATCCCTGCTTTAAAATAAGATGAGATGCTTCATAACTTTCCTTTATAAAATATGTTCTGAAAGCTACCAAGTCAGCAGAAATGATTATTGTTCTGTCCTGAATTTGAATACTCGAAATCCCCGCGCCTTGATTGGCTAAGGCGCGGGGATTTCTGATTGGCCAGGCGAGCCGCGCTGATTGGCCCGATTGAGGTCTCCCGCGATTGGCTCGCTCCAAGAGCGGGAGACTTGAATCGCTGCCATTGGCCGCGGCCGCCGCAGCGAAAAGGATAAAAGCCGCGGGCTTTTTCCTTTTCGCCGGTTCGGTTCACAACAGTTTAATAAAGAACTTGAATGATAGTCACGGACTCTGAGCTTTCTTTTGCGGACACGACACTGGCGACGAGGGTGGGATCCCGACCCTGAACCGAACCCCGTGTCCAACAAGAGCCAGTTCCAGTGAAAGAGATGGCGAAGATCGCACCGCCCGCCCCCTTCAACCCCGCCAACGAAGACTGGGAATCGTACTCAGACCGGTTCCGAATGTACTTGGAATGCGCCGGAATGAAGGACGCCCCGGGCCCGCTAAAACGCGCCGTCTTCCTTACTCACTGCGGACCAGAGGTATTCCAGATGGCCAAAGCATTGGCCAAGCCGGCAGACGCAACCGCCATGGACTGGGACGTCCTCGAGCCTATACTGCGGCGCCATTACGCCCCCGAGGTCCCCATCCTAATACGGCGCAACGAGTTTTACCGCCGAAATCAGAAACCAGACGAGAAATTGAGCGACTTCGTCGCCGAGCTGCGGCGCCTAGGAGGACTCTGCGAGTTTGAAGGTCTAAACAGCCTCATAAGAGACCGATTCGTGCTCGGCCTATGGGACCCTACACTCCAGAGCCGGCTTATGGCCAAGGGCGACATCAGCCTAGCAGACGCCCTCACCGCAGCCGCAGCCGCAGAGGCAACCCGCTCGTCTGCTGACAGCATGCGAAGATCCGACGCAAAGGGCGGAAACAACAACCCGGCAAGGTCGGCCGACCCTAGAAGTGAATCAACCGCACACTACGGAGAATTCCAGTCAGCCTCCAGCACGTCGGAAGACGAGGAGGACATACATCGCGTGCAGACGGGACGCGGTGACCAGCGGAATCGAAGAGGTCGTAGGTCGAGGACCAACTGTGCCGGGTGCGGCGGCGACCACCCCAGGTCAGAATGCTGATTTTTTGACTCTATCTGTAGGCATTGTGAACGACGGGGTCACATCGCTCGAGTTTGCCGCCAAAAGAAGACCCGCAGCCCGCCCAGATGGGAACAACACGACCGGAAGAAGGAAAGCCCCCCGCCCAAGACCAGAGAGCGCCAACCGGACGGTCGGTGGGACCGTACCCAGCGATCTTCAAGAGGCGGCGACGGTCGGCGAAAAGAAGAAACACACCAGACGGTGACCATCGGCCATGCCATCTCCGACGGCGCCAGAAAGGTACACGTTGAAGTCCATATTGAGGGCCAGCCATGCAAGATGGAAGTGGACTCCGGGTCCTACCTCTCCATGATTGCATGGTGCGAGATTAAGCGGCTCGTACCCACACTCCATAAGAGGAACATCCATACCCAGAAAATCATCATAAAAGACTACCAAGGGAACCGCGTCCCGGTAGTGGGCACCAAGAGCTTCAATGTAACCTACAAGGGCCGTACCGAACAACTGCCACTCACCATCGTCGATCGCGACCGCCCAAGCCTACTGGGCTTACAATGGTTCGCCCCGCTTGACATCGCGCTGACAGGAGTCAACCACGTCGCCGACGACGGTTGGGAACAGCGGCTAGCCCAGGAGTTCCAGGAAGTTTTCGATGGAAGCTTGGGCAAGTACCAGGGGCCCCTTATTTCATTTGACCTAGACCCGAAGGTTCCCCCCAAGCGGCTTAAACCTAGGAGGGTACCATTCGCCCTGAAGCCTAAAATTGACGAGCAGATCAACAAGCTCATCGAACAGGGGGTGTTGCAGCCGATAGACCATGCCCGATGGGAAACCCCTATAGTGACCCCAGTAAAACCAGACGGGTCCGTGAGAATTTGCGGGGACTATAAGGCCACCCTAAATGGCGCATTACAACAAAGCGCCTACCCAGTCCCAATCGTGCAACATCTGCTGCACTCACTGGGAGGGGGCAAGGTCTTTGCCAAGCTCGATCTCGCCCAGGCATATCAGCAGCTACCAGTAGATGAGAAAACGGCGGAAGCCCAGACCATCGTGACCCATCAAGTGTAACCGACTCCAATTCGGAGTCTTCAAGTGTAACCGACTCCAATTCGGAGTCAGCGTGGCACCAGGCATCTTTCAAAGCCTGATGGAACGTTTGCTACAGGACATCGAGGGGGTGGTGCCCTATTTTGATGACGTATTAGTAGCGGCGCCAAACGAAGCCGAATTAGAAAACCGACTCAGACAGGTCTTAACAAAATTTAAAGTGACAGGACTTAAAGTTAAACGAGAAAAATGCCAACTATGCACAAAGCAAGTGGAATTTTTGGGCTACCTTCTAGACCGGCATGGCATTCACCCTACAATTAAAAAAGTGAAAGCCATCAAAGAAGCCCCTACCCCAAAGTCTAAAACGGAACTACAAGCGTTCTTAGGGTTGCTGAATTTTTATAATGTTTTCCTACCCCAAAAGGCTACGGCGGCGGAGCCTTTGCATAGACTCCTGGATAAGGCGGCAACCTGGACTTGGGGGAGACGAGAGCAAACCGCCTTTCAAAAAACCAAAGACCTCCTCACATCCGACGCCGTCCTGATTCAATTCAGCGAAACCTTGCCCTTAGCTGTCACTTGCGACGCATCACCTTTCGGCGTCGGCGCTGTCCTCAGCCATACCCTCCCCGACAAAAGGGAAGCACCCATCGCTTTTTTCTCCAGGACTCTGACTAAACCAGAGCGGAACTATAGCCAGCTGGACAAAGAAGCCTTGGCTATAGTTGCCGCCGTTAAGCGTTTCCACGAATACCTATATGGCCACCCGTTCACCATTGTGACAGACCATAAGCCACTGCTGGGAATCCTCGCCGGAAACCGAGCCACCCCGAACATTTTATCACCCCGGATGACACGGTGGTCCGAGTTCCTGGCAGCCTACAGCTACGAACTGTTACACAAGCCAGGTAAGAAAATTTCGAACGCGGACGCTTTAAGCCGTTCCCCCTTACCAGACTCTGATCCTGACCCAGCACCAACAACAAACACCCTTAGCATTGAGAACCTACCTATTACCGCATCGGACATTGCCAGAGAGACTGTTAAGGATAAGCGTCTGGCGCGAATCCTACATTGGCTAGAAAAAGGCTGGCCTGAAAGGGACAACGACGAATCCATTAAAACGTTCAGAAACCGCCAGACTGAACTTTCACTTCTTAAGGGATGTATCTTGTGGGGAGACAGGGTAGTCATCCCGGACAGATTGCAAGGGAGGGTCTTAGAGATGCTGCATGAGGGTCATCCTGGCATCGTCAGGACTAAAGCCCTGGCCAGGAGTTACGCTTGGTCGCCGGGGATGGACAAACAGATTGAGCAATGGGTCGCCAAATGCCATCGATGCCAGGAGACCAGACCCAGCCCACCCGCAGCACCCATCCGGGACTGGGAAATACCAAGGGGGCCCTGGTCCAGAATCCATTTAGACTTTGCGGGTCCAACAAATGGGCATACTTTTTTGATCACAGTCGACGCTTACTCCAATTGGTTGGAAGTAAGCGATATGAAATCCACTACCACGGAGGCTGTCATCAAAGAACTGTGTAAACTGTTTTCCACGCACGGCCTCCCAGACGTCGTCGTCTCAGATAACGGGCCCCAGTTTACTTCCCTCGAGTTTGAAAGGTTTTTGGCGGAGAGGGGCATCCGCCACGCATTAACGGCACCGGCGCATCCGGCGGCGAACGGTAGAGCAGAACGGATGGTCCAGTTTACTAAAAAAACCCTCCGGAAAATGGACCACGGGGAGATCAACGACAAAATCAACAAACTCCTCTTCATACAACACATCACCCCTAACACCACTACCAACAAGAGCCCAGCCGAACTGTTAATGGGCAGGAAGCTGAGGTCCCCACTCGACAGGTTGCACCCGACTTACAACCCGGAGCGGCCCCCAGACTCCAGCTCCAAATACCGGACATTTGCCCCCGGTGACTTAGTTTACGCCAAAAATCTGACGGGGGACCCCCTATGGATCCCAGCCGTCATCACTCAAATCACCGGTCCACGGTCGTACCGGCTCCAAACCACCGACGGGCGAGCCTGGAAGCGACACATCGACCAGCTCCGGTCACGTACGGCAACAGACCTCAACCCCCAAGACTCGAACCAAGGGGGGAGGGAACACCCGAATAAAATAGCGCAAGAAAAAATCCAAAAATACTCACCGGAACGCAGCCATCGCGAGCCCCCTCCGGAGAAGAACCACCTGGCCAGCTCAACCGACTCAGAGAAACCAAGCGGGAGCGGCGAAACCCGCAGCTCAACCGACCCGGTAGGCCCAGGCGGGAGCCACGGAGAACGAACCGGCCCGATCATCCAGCCGGTTCACACAGAGGGAGGAGCAGCCAAAAAGATGACCGCTCCGGCCGAGGTACAGCTTGAAACTGAGTTGCGCAGGTCAACTAGGACTAGACGGAGCCCCGCCTACCTGCGTGACTACGCTACGTGATGGACCATACCAAGAGGGGAGGGGTGTTCTGTCCTGAATTTGAATACTCGAAATCCCCGTGCCTTGATTGGCTAAGGCGCGGGGATTTCTGATTGGCCAGGCGAGCCGCGCTGATTGGCCCGATTGAGGTCTCCCGCGATTGGCTCGCTCCAAGAGCGGGAGACTTGAATCGCTGCCATTGGCCGCGGCCGCCGCAGCGAAAAGGATAAAAGCCGCGGGCTTTTTCCTTTTCGCCGGTTCGGTTCACAACAGTTTAATAAAGAGCTTGAATGATAGTCACGGACTCTGAGCTTTCTTTTGCGGACACGACAATTATCAGCTAAAGTAATAAAAGGTGCTACATGTTTAAGCTAGGCTCATTATTTGGGAGGGGGGAGGAGAGCATTTAAACTTGTTACTCAGTGCTGCTAGTCAGAACAGCCATATTTATAAGATCTAAAGGTGCCACACTACAATTGGCAATTATGGGGGGAATCTTGCTTTTTATTGATGATGGAAGAGAATATATGAAATTGTAAACAGGACAGACGAAAGTATAAGTATAATGAGTAAAAAGATATAGAAATCTAGGGAAAGAAATGTAATTGAATTAGAAAGAAATGAGATAATTATAAAAGATGATTAAGGGAAGTAAGGGGGAAAATAACATTGAGAAATTGAAAAAAGAGTGATAAGTTATGAAACTGAATATATAAGATGAATATGTATTTGAGATTATGTCTGTATGGAGGTGTGATAACCTGGAATCATGCTGTACTCAGAAAAGATGTTTTATTTGCTATGTTTTGTTAAAACCCAATAAAACTTCATATATATATATAAAAGAACAGCCATATTTTGTCCAGAACTACATCATGTAATTCACCTGATTGTACAGCTTTTCCTGAAGTTCCAAACATTTATAAGAAAACTTGATTCTATTGACTTTCTAAAGCAGTTACTTTTCTAAGCATACCCTGAAGCCTCACAATTATTTTCAGGCATTGGAAGTCAGGAAGGCAAAAGGGAAATGAAGCTTTCAAAATTACTTTCTTAACTTCCTAAGAGTTAGTAAAGAATGTTACTTTTCTCCTTTTTTTTCAATAGTGTAACTTTTTCAAATCGGTAACAAAAGGTGAAGGTTTCCCTGTCCAACCATGTCAGACTCTAGGAACAGTGCTCATTTCTGTTTTTTAGCCGAGAGAGCCAGCATTGTCTGAAGATATTTCCATGGTGAGGTGGCCAGCATGACCATACCCCAAGGTATACAGAATGCTGTTACCTTCCCACTGAACTGGTACCTATTTACCTACTCTCATTTGTCAGCTTTTGTTGTGGTTAGCTGGCAGTAGGTATGGACGCTGAGGAGAGTGAGGACTCAGATGAGGGGCCAAGACCATTAGGAAGTGGACTGTTGCCTTCAGAGATTGTGGGGGCTGGCAGCAGGGATAAGGATGTTCCCAAGGAGCCTGTGCCAAGGGCATGTGCACACAGGATTGCTTGGAGGAAAGAACAGTTACAACAGCACAGGCGACTCAGGAGTAAGGCTGCAAGGTAATGGCCCCTCATTCAAGAAGATAAAAAGCCAGCTGTGAAACTAACCTTCTTTGCAGAAAGCAAAGAAGTTTTTAACTCAGCCTTGTGGACATTACAGTTGGTATTTGAAGACTCTTGTAAACTATTTCTTATCTGTTGTTTTTTGTCAGACTTGAAAAAACTTGGCAAGGCTCTTTCTTGTCGGAACTAATTAGCTGGAAGCAGCCTTTTATCTGTGAAGAAACAGGATTCTTAGCTGAAACATAAAAAGATTATACTGCTGCCTTTGTCTTGTGTTTGCTCTCTTGGAACCAGCTTTGGGTCAGAACAGCTTTTGAACTGCTAAGTGGGCAGGAACTGGGGCAAGTAACAGCAACTCATCCCATCGTGCCGTGCTCAGATCTTGAACTCGGGCTGCCAGCTTTACAGTTGACAAGCTCTGCATCTTTAACTGCTAAGCCATCGCACCCACCTATCTTTTCAAATAGTAGAGTGATAATAATTTTAATCACATTATATAAACAATGCATTGAAAACTATACTGAAATAATTGCATGGTTTGCAATAATTGTTCTTTGATTATATCATGATTTACACCATTGTAATAAAAGAAAAGAGAAATCACAGAGATGAAGTAGCATGGTTATCCTGTGCAAACTCCTCCTTTATCCAATTTCAAGCCATTGTGTATTCAGAAAAATGCCTGAATTTACATACTGAAATTGGAAAGGGGCCTTTGTCACATACTGAGTGTGGAAAATCATAAACACAAGTGTCACAATTCTTTTTCATACATCTAATTTAATTCACCTAATACTCCACACACACATTTTGGGCAACAACCACACAGGACTGATGGAAACTTAAACCCCAAAACCTCAGGAAACTGCCAGCTTGCTTATCCATGCCTTAAAACATAGTATAACAGAGAAATATAACCCAGTTATTTTAACACAAATGCACTCAGAAAACAGAAGATACATTTTAAAAATAGCATCTCACCTTGCGCCAACAATCAGTTCTTTTTGTCTTGGATCAAATGTTATTTGAGAGAAGTCAACAGCACTTTCCGATCTGAACACATGTAACCAAGGAGCAAGTTCTACAAGAACAGAAAGAAAATAGTCATAATATACACACTAATTGGCATTTATTTTCATTTGGTGCTATCAAATCATTTTATTTATACCAATGATCTCAACAGTTTTGTAAAATTAAAGTAAGTGATTAATCACTTCAATTCCGTTCTGGTTTTCTGTAGACCCAGAGTTTGCTTTCCTTCCTGTTTCTTTTCTGTGAGCCTCTTAATAAATGTAAATATTGTCAGCATCAGAATCAAGACCTAGGAAAATTACAAGATGCTCAGGTCCATCTTGTCAACCTTTTCTCCCATCCTCTGCTTTACAAAACAATATTACTCTTTAATATTGATATGAACATTAACTTTAATAAATAACCAAGGAAACAGCAGTTTTAGACTTACACTGAAAACAAGACAAGCAGCAAAGAGGCAGTGAGGGATCGGAGATACTTCAGATCATCATATACATTTCCACTTCTGCATTCCATCACTCAAGGGTGATTGTTACGAACTAAGCAAACTCGTTAGCTTGTGATTCTGATAGTTTTACTTTCACAGCAGGCTCGTAAACCTGCACTTCTGATTGGCCCGCTAGTAGTGGATCGTGATTGGTCGTTGTTGGCTGATCTGATTGGCTGTTAAAGGGTCGCCGCTGATTGCACGCTTTCCAATGCGGCAAACTCAAATAATTGGTTGTTGTAACAGCAGCCAGCTCTATAAAAGGAGCTGCTGCTGGCCCTAGCCTTTCGCTCTGTTCTGAAGTCACTAATAAAGAGTTGGAGTCACTATTCGATATCTCGTCTCCGTTCTTGCGCCCTCTCTCCCAGATATAACACTGGCGACGAGGATGGGATGCGGAGACGATAAGAGCTGACTGATCACTTATTAGACGATAACATAGCACGTGGTTGAGAGTGCACCAATCGCGGCAACATGACCAGCGGCGCCATACCACCCGCTCCATTTGACCTGGCTAACGAAGACTGGTTTCAGGATATGGACAGGTTTCAGATGTTCCTAGAAACCAACAACTTGAAGGATGCAATGCCTGGCAAGAAACGAGCTGTATTTCTGACCCATTGCGGGCCAGCTGTATTTAAGATGACAAGGGAGCTTGCAAAACCAGCGGAAGTCAAGACAATGGACTGGGACACTCTTGCCCCAATCCTCCGGGCCCATTATGCCCCAGCGGTGCCAACAATCATCAGAAGACATGAGTTTTACCAGAGGGACCAGCAGGAAAGCAAAAGTGTGGGAGACTTCATCGCGGACCTCAAAAACCTGGAGGGACTCTGTGGCTTCGCCAATCTCAAAGAAGCCATGAGAGATCGAATTGTTCTGGGTCTAAGAGACCTCACGACCCAGAACAAGATTATGACAATGTGCTGGTTGCGGGGGAAACCACCCATGATCAGACTGCACATTCCTAGATGCACTCTGCCGTTCCTGTGGAAAGAGGGGCCACATTGCAAATGTTTGTAGAAGCAAGCGAGGGTCCAGCCCGAACCGAAGAGAAAATAATTCCCAGCAGACAACAGGCACCCCACCAGTAAATTGGGACCGCCCAAGCAATGGAACCACTACTACAGAAACCGAGCACCAGCCACTTCTACCAGACGAGAAGAGGCACACCAAACCATCACCATCGGCCACGCTTCATCCCTTGATGCAAGGAAAATCCGAGTAAAGGTCATCATTGAGAAGCGACCATGCGTTATGGAAGTCGACTCCGGGTCGTTCCTATCGATGGTTTCCTGGAAAATTCTCAAACAGCTGATCCCTGATATCTGCCGCCAGGACCTCAGCACTCAGAGAATTATATTGAAGGACTACCAGGAAAATAGAATTCCAGTCGCCGGTTCCAGCCATGTCCAAGTCTCTTTCAAAGACCACACCGCAACCCTACCTCTTACCGTCGTCGATAGAGATCGACCCAGCTTGCTAGGCTTACAGTGGTTCGCACCTCTGGGAATTGAACTGGCAGGCATCAACCAGACCGAAGGCGATGACTGGGAAGCGGCCCTTGTCCAGGAATTCCAGGAAGTTTTCACTGAGAAGCTAGGCAAGTACAAAGGATCCCCCATATCGTGTAACCTGCCCTGATATTGCGCCCATTCGCCTTAAGCCTCGTTGAGTGCCCTTTGCACTCAAACCAAAGATTGACGAACAATTGGACAAATTAATAGCCCAAGGCATGTTGGAACCGATTGACCGCGCCTGATGGG
This sequence comes from Hydrophis major, assembly GCA_033807585.1. Taxonomy (NCBI): domain Eukaryota; kingdom Metazoa; phylum Chordata; class Lepidosauria; order Squamata; family Elapidae; genus Hydrophis; species Hydrophis major. Next base: position 113,984,815 of record CM066330.1, read on the forward strand.
AGACCCCAATTGTAACCCCCATAAAACCTGATGGGTCTTTGAGAATTTGTGGGGATTACAAGGCCACCCTGAACCACGCACTTCAGCAGAGCGCTTACCCCGTGCCTGTGGTCCAACACCTCCTTCATTCCCTTGGGGGCGGAAAAATATTTGCAAAATTGGACTTAGCTCAGGCGTACCAGCAGCTGCCCGTAGATGCAGAGACCGCAGAAGCCCAAACTATAGTTACACACAGAGGTGCATTCAAGTGTAATAGACTCCAGTTCGGAGTAAGCGTAGCACCTGGCATCTTCCAAAGTCTGATGGAGAGATTGCTACAAGGCATAAAAGGGGCCGTGCCATTTTCGATGATGTCCTGATAGCTGCTCCCACTAGAAGTATACTAGAAAAATGACTAAGAATGGTCCTCCAGAAATTTAAAGACGCTGGCCTGAAGGTCAAGAAGGACAAGTGCCAACTATGCACGGAGAGGGTTGAATTCCTTGGTTACCTTCTTGACAAACAGGGAATTCACCCTACTGAGAAAAAATTGGCTGCAATAAAAAACGCCCCGAGACCTAGAAACAAAACAGATCTCCAAGCCTTCCTGGGACTTATCAACTTTTATAACATCTTCCTACCCCAGAAGGTGACTGTTGCTGAACCCCTGCATAAGCTCCTCGACAAGAAGGCTTCCTGGGTCTGGGGACATCCAGAAGAGCGAGCTTTTCAGCAAGTAAAGACCTTTTAACATCAGATGCTGTATTGATACAATATAACGAGACTTTACCATTAACGGTTACCTGTGACGCCTCACCGGTTGGAGTAGGAGCCATCCTGAGCCACATCCTGCCAAACGGTACTGAGGTGCCCACTGCATTCTTTTCTAGAACTTTATCTAAAACTGAGAGAAACTATAGCCAACTAGATAAAGAGGCTCTCGCTATTGTGTCTGCAATCAAACGATTCCATGAGTATGTATATGGAAGATCCTTTTCTATAATCATCAATCACAAACCACTACTTGGCATCTTGGCAGGGGATAAACCAACTCCCCACATCTTATCGTCAAGAATGACACGTTGGTCAGAGTTTTTAGCCGCATACAATTACCAACTGCGACACCGACCGGGGAAAGCCATTCCCCACGCTGACGCCTTGAGCCGCTCTCTGCTACCAGAAGTCCTGGACAACCCAGCTCCAACCCTAGCCACACTACAAATCGAGACACTTCCATCAGCACCACTGACTGCACAAGACATCGCGTCAGAAACAAGGAAGGACCCTTGTTTAGCACGGGTCCTCAGCTGGGTGGAAAGAGGTTGGCCTGACAACGAACTCAACGACACCTTCAAGCCTTTCAAACACAGGCAGACAGAACTTTTCTCCCAAAAAGGATGTGTTTTATGGGGAGACAGAGTCGTCATCCCAGAAAGACTGCAGCATAAGGTCCTAAAACTATTGCATGATGGACACCTGGGCATCGTGCGAATGAAGGCACTAGCAAGGAGCTACGCTTGGTGGCCAGGTATAGATAAGCAAATAGAAACCTGGATCGCTACCTGCAACAAATGCCAGGAAACACGCTCAGCTCCACCAAAAGCACCACCAATGGAATGGGAAGCACCCCGAGGTCCCTGGTCCCATATCCACATCGATTTTGTGGGACCCACCAAGGGGCATACATTTCTCATAACAGTGGATGCCTATTCCAACTGGCTTGAGGTCCACAAAATGAAGAGCACCACAACAGAGACAGTCGTTAAAAAACTAAACAGACTATTTGCTACACATGGCTTGCCAGATGTCTTGGTTTCAGACAATGGCCCACAATTCACCGCCTTGGCATTTGAGCAGTACCTAGCAGACCGGGGGATACGCCACGCCTTAACATCGCCGGCTCACCCTGCGGCCAACGGTAGGGCTGAACGAATGGTCCAGTTCATAAAGAAAACCTTACACAAGATGAACAAGGGAACATCCACAACAAGGTGACCAGGATGCTCCTCCTCCAGCATATCACTCCAAACAGCACCACAAACAAAACCCCAGCCGAACTCCTGATGGGCAGGAAATTTTGATCACATCTTGACCGACTACACCCTGCCTACACACCAGAAAAGCCCCTGGGGTTCAGCAGCAAGTATCGCACGTTCAAGGTAGGTGACCCGGTGTTTGCAAAAAACCTTACCGGTGACCCATTGTGGGTCCCCGCTACCATAACTCAACTTACGGGTCCCCGTTCCTACTGTTTACAAACTGCTGATGGGAGACTGTGGAAGCGCCACAGCAACCAGCTACGCTCCTGGCTGGCATCTACCCCTTTCACAAGCCCTGAACTCCAAACCAGGGGGAGAAGGGAAATTGAGGGGGCCGAAAACGAACTAGTACCTGACCCAGTACTCGAAACCCAGCAATCAGTGCAACCAAAGCTGGATTATTCATCTTCCAAAGAAGAGTCGGGGGAGATGGCCATCTCTCCACGAAGCAGCACGGCGGCATCAGCAACCCCAGAGAATCCAGATGACAGCCTTGATGGGAGTAGAGATGACAACACCGAGTCGCCCATCGGAGCAGCCGGCTCACCATTACCGCCGAGTTCAACCAACAGCCCACCGGAACCAGAGTCCGGGCAAAGACTGGTGGAGCAATGAAGATCAGGTAGACAGGTGAGACGATCTACCTACCTGCAAGAATACATCACCCCACTCTTGAGACGGAACCTAGGGGGTGATTGTTACGAACTAAGCAAACTAGTTAGCTTGCGATTCTGATAGTTTTACTTTCACAGCAGGCTCGTAAACCTGCACTTCTGATTGGAACGCTAGTAGTGGATCGTGATTGGTCATTGTCGGCTGATCTGATTGGCTGTTAAAGGGTCGCCGCTGATTGCACGCTTTCCAGCGTGGCAAACTCAAATCATTGGTTGTTGTGACAGCAGCCAGCTCTATAAAAGGAGCTGCTGCTGCCCTAGCCTTTCACTCTGTTCTGAAGTCACTAATAAAGAGTTGGAGTCACTATTCGATGCCTCGTCTCCGTTCTTGCGCCCACTCTCCCAGATATAACAGTGATGCTAGGGAAAGCTGCCTCTTGTCTGCTCAATACACTATCCTCCAAACCTAGATGCATTTTCAGAAGAGCTTCTTTTGAAAAAAGGGAAGTTCTAAGCCAGGAATCCCAATTTTTTGACTTGGTAGACACATCTGAAATACTGAGAATTTGCCAAATTCATTTTTATACCATTTCCTGTGGAAATGCATTTTGGAACAATTTTCAAAACATAAAATGCAGTACTAAAAGTTAATGATTTAAAACCATATAACATTTGCTCATTAAAAGGAAGAAGGACAAAATCAAAAGACCCATCTGGCATTCATAAAGGGAAGTCAGTGGTAAACTGATCGGTTTCCAACAGATGCCTCCGACATAGTAGAGTAGAAACACCCTGGATGTCAGTAGGGAAGACATTCCACAGGGAGGGTTTGCCACAGGCAATCACCAGATGCTTCTCTGCAGTTCTCTGCTCACACAGATCTTAGCAAATAACAAGGGCTGTAATGAAGAAGGTATCCTGTGTCAGGAATTACTTCTTTAAGGTCTTCAAGCCAAACCTTAATTTTGGCTCAGTAGCTTACTTGCAGGCAGGGCAGAGATATGACAGATTCAGTACCTGTCCATCATATTTTGGACTAGCTGCAGCCTCTACAGCAGGGGCATCAAACTGGATTTCTTGGAAGGCCAGGTCAACATTATAGTTGTCCTCCATGGGCTGGGGACAGACACCCTCTGCATCACCCTGCCAGCCAAAACAGGCTGCCTGTGGCCCCTGCACACCCCATTTTTGGCCTGGACAGCTTCCTGCCATTGGCTGTCAGCCCCCCATGCTCCATTTTGGTTGGCAGGGTGCTGCAGGAGGCCATCCAGGCCAAAAATGGGACGCATGGGGGCCATGCACAGCCCGTTTTCAGCCTGGATGGCCTCCTGCCACCTGTGGGTAGCCCCCCCATGGTTCGTTTTGGCTGGCAGGGTTCTGGAGGCCATTCAGGCCAAAAATGGGGTATCCGGAGGCCACCTGCATCCCCCGCAGCCCATTTTCACTAGCATAGGCACTGTGGACCAGTCCCCTGGTTATTTATATTCAGATTCATAATCTAAACATGAGACTAATTGTGCAGCTTAGTCTGGCCATTTGGGACTCCTGGGATGCTAATAGTTTTAGGATAATCCCCATAGTATGTAACTATTAAAAAAAGAGAGAGAGAGAATGCAGCTCTGGGGGAGAGAGGATAAGTAGTTCTTAAATATTATAAATAAATCTAAATAAAATAATACAATAAATATGCTTTATTTAATAGGCAAACAATCCAATTGGGAGCCTCACACCCAACCATGTCTATTTTGATAAGGTTCAAACTCAGTTTATTATCCTCGTATACTTTGTTGTTACATTGGCTATAAATTCAAAACAAGGCACGACTTCTAAGAAGTCAGGATACCAATGGTCTCCAGCCAAAACTCTGGATAATTACCCTAAGAGCAGGGGTCTCCAACCTTGGCTCCTGGAAGCCTGGCGGACTTCAACTCCCAGAGTTCCACAGCCAGCAAAGCTGGCTGTGGAATTCTGGGAGTTAAAGTCCGCCAGGCTTCCAGGAGCCAAGGTTGGAGACCCCTGCCCTAAGAGGCTTAATTTAGTTCATGGGTTGGTAACTTTCAGCAGTGGGTTGCTCAGATTCCTGGCTCTCCACAAGAGGCTATTTGGTTATTTTACATGTTTATTATGTACTGGATGCTGCTTTTAGACACAGATGTTTTTACATGGATAAAACCACATAAACTGTTTGTAAGGGTTTCTTGTAGAATGCCTTTGATGAAGGAACAGTCCAAAACATGTGTTTCTAGACAATAAATAATTATTTGCTATTGGTGCTTAAGACACTGTCTCCCCTTATTTTGGTTTCCATCCTGGAGAGAAGATAAAGTAGGTGTTTTGCACCAAGTGCAGCTTCCAAACAGTATTTAAAGACATATGGTACACAAGTAACACAGCAGGGTGTGAATGCAGCCCTTCCAATCTGCTGTTTACCTACTAATTTCTTTGCAATTTCTATTCCATTTCCTTGCCTTATCAGTTATTGTTTTTCAAATCAGTTCTGATACTGAAAACAAATGGTCTGCTTCACTAAGAAAAAGAAGTGGAACATTTAACACTTAACGCTTTGAAATATGCCAACTCCCTTCCAGCATAACAGAATGTTCCCCAGTTACCCAAAAGCTTCAATGGGAAGTGACAGATTTGTCACCTTCACTAGTCTACATGCTCAATCAAAAATACAGTTTCATACGAGCAGTGAAACAAAATGCTTTCCCTTCCCATATGTCAACAGGGTAATTCCAGGAACCTCTGAAAAATGTGGCAAAATTGTTCTGCCTTCTGATCCAGGGAGTTCTCCTTCAATTCACCTACATTTATGCCACAGAATGACTGATTGATTTCTCAGCCTTTGTTCAAACCCATACAACCTCAGGCACCCAGGTTGGAAACTGCCCTGGATGATCTCCAGTTCAACTCTGTATGGGTTTCCAAACTGTCCCACTGCAAGTAGTCGTGACTATTCATTTAACAACCATTTGAAGTTACAACAGAGCTGAAAAAAGTGGCTGAGGACAATCCTCATATTTATTACCATTGCAGTGTCCTCACGTTCATGTGATCATAATTCAGGTTCTTGACAACCTCTATGTATTTAGAGCCAGTATGGTCTAAAGGCTCCTGGTTTCTATACATTAGGCATGAAGGCCAGCTGGATGATTGTCAGCCAATCACACTCATTTAAGCCAACCCACCAGGGTTGTTGTTGTGTGGAAAATAGGAGAGGAAAGGACTATGTTTGCCACTTTGAGTCATTTATAAAAATAATAAAGGCAGTGTCCTTTAATGATATGATTCCCAGGGGTCTTCCAACAAACAAGATCAATGGGGGAAATCAGATTCCTTTAACAACCATGACAAAAAAGGTCAAAAAAATCAGCTGTGGCTCACTTAATGACTACACTGCTTAGTGACTGAATTTCCAGTCCCAACTGTGATCATAAGTCAAGGACAACCTGTGTATCAAACTGGGCTTCTTTTTCACAATGTTATGCTGTAAACAGTGACTGAAAAATATGCAACATTTGAAATATCTGAAATATTTAAATATTAATATAAACATGATGCGTGTATCCAAGGGTATGCATGTGGGTGTGTGAATGTGTAAGCATCTGTTATCTTTTTTATAACTGCCTTCCTGCTGTGCTACATTTAATGCTACACTGAAGATTATCCTAATTTATGAATAGCTTTTGGGGAGAATTGCTGTAAGTGGAGGAATGAATTGGCATTAAGAAAAACTGCTGTCAGCAGGAAGCATCCAAAAGCTCCTCATGCATACATTTTGTGTAATGCTCAATTTCCAGTGACTTCATAGAAATAAATGTGTAGTTGTCTCGGCAGTAATACCAAAGTGGGTTGCTGTCTTGTCATCTCCAGCTTCCCAGGCAGCCTCACCTCTCTTGGAGGTCTCCTATGCAGTTTCTAAGCCCAGACAATTAAGGCAGCTGCTGCCTTCTGCTGGAGTAGCAATTTTGTATTTGTTTGGGAGTTGATCAAAATCCTCCGACTGAGGAATCTTCCTTCCGCTTGTTGTCGGGATTGCGGAAACCATGACATCATAGTGGCTGCTGATTCTTCGCTAAATGTTGATTATCGAAAGTAAATCATTCCTTTCTCAATTTGTCCTTTAGCCCTGCAGCCTCCCTTCAGATCACAATTTCAGCCTTTACCAAATAAATGGATCAATAACCAAGAGAATGTGAGCTGCTACACTGCAACTATCAACAACGTTTTATGATTTAGTTATTTGACCAATTATTAAAAAAAACACAAAAACACCTCTGGTCCCGTGACCGACTCAGATTGGATCTTGCAACATTATCCTGGGACACATAAATTTACCTTCTTTCATACTCAAAAATTATTCAAAATAAGCATAGGTGGATTTCACGAATGAAGGCAAAAAGTTGGATTTTATTTCTTCATTGTTGTTATACATTTAATATCTGTCAATGAGGAATCACTATTTTCTTTATGCTATTTACTGCCTCTGTCATGGACTAAGCTAACGCATCAGTAACAACCCTAAATAGCTTTACTTTGCAGCAGGCTCATAATCCTGCACTTCTCATTGGCCCACGAATAGAGAGTCGTGATTGGTCGTTTCTGGCCAGTCTGATTGGCTGTTAATGGGCCTCTCTGATTGGACGCTTGTGAGAGCAGTAAACTCAAACCATTGGTTGTTTTGACAGCAGCCAGCTTTGTAAAAGAGCTGCTGCTGCCCAAGTATTTGCTCTGTTCTTATTTCACAATAAAGAGTTGAAGTCACCGTTTGATGTCTCGTCTCCGTTCCTTGCGCCCATGCTCAGGACTTAACACTGGCGATGAGGATGGGATGCGGAGACGATAGAGCTGACTAAGTACTCATCGAACAAGCCAGAGCACGTGGCTGAAGAGCGCACACAACAAATGGCAAAATGACCAGCGGAACCATACCACCCGCTCCATTTGACCCAGCAACCGAAGACTGGGACTCGTATATAGATCGTTTCCAGATGTTCCTAGAGACCAACAATTTAAAAGATGCTACGCCTGGCAAGAAACGAGCGGTGTTCCTGACTCACTGCGGCCCCGCCATTTTCAAAATGGCTAAAGCACTTGCCAAACCGGCGGAAGTGAAGACCATGGATTGGGATAACCTCGCACCGATCCTCCGGGCCCATTACGCACCCGCAGTACCTACACTGATACGAAGACATGAGTTTTACCAGAGGGACCAACGGAAGAACGAGAGCATTGGGGATTTCGTAGCTGACCTCCGGAACCTAGGAGGCCTTTGTGGTTTTGCAAACCTCGAGGAAGCCCTGAGAGACCGCATAGTTCTGGGATTAGATGCACCCACGGTACAGAGTAAACTCATGGCAAAAGGAGACATCAGCCTTGCAGATGTCATCGCTGACGCTACTGCCGCAGAAGCAACCAGGAAGTCAGCCACTTGAATGCACCTAGTAAACGCACCACATCGCCAACTCGCTAACGATAGCCCGCTCGCCGCTGAGAAGCATGCTATTACCGCCCACCATGAAGACCTCGAGTCATCCTCAGACAGTGAGGAAGAGGAGGTCAACTGGCTCCACTCAGAACAAGAGCAAAGGAACCAGAGACTTCCGCGCCAATGTGCTGGTTGCGGGGCAAACCACCCGCAATCAGACTGTAAATTCCTCGACGCACTCTGCCATACCTGCAGGAAAAGAGGCCACATCGCGAAGGTCTGCAGAAGCAAGCGAGAGTCCAGTCCCAGCCGAAGGGAGAACAACCTCCGCCGGGAGACAGGCAAACCACCTAAGAATCGGGACCGCCTGAACCACCAATGGAACAACCACTACTACTACAGAAATCGAGCACCTGCCTCTTCAATGAGATGAGAAGAGGCACACCAAACCATTATTATCGGCCACGCTTCATCGTTCGATGCAAGAAAGATCCGCATAAGGGTTACTATTGAGAATCGACCGTGCATGATGGAAGTTGATTCGGGATCATCCCTATCAATGGTATCCTGGAAAACCCTCAAACAGCTGATCCCTGCCATCTGCCGCCAGGACCTCAGCACTCAATGAATCATCCTAAAAGACTACCAGGGAAACAGAATTCCAGTTGTCGGTTCCAGCCACGTCCAAGTATCCTTCAAGGACCGCACCGTGACGCTTCCCCTGACTGTCATCGATCGTGACCGACCCAGTTTGTTAGGGTTACAGTGGTTCGCTCCACTCGGGATTGAACTAGCCGGCATACACCAAACCAGAAGCGACGACTGGGAAGAGGCTCTCATCCAGGAATTTCAGGACGTGTTCACAGGAACATTAGGCAAGTACAAGGGGACCCCTATATCGTTTAATCTCAGCCCCGATGTAGCTCCCATTCGGCTTAAGCCTCATCGGGTGCCTTTTGCCCTCAAGCCGAAGATCGACGAGCAGCTAGATAACTGATAGCCCAGGGTGTGTTGGAACCGATTGACCATGCCCGCTGGGAAACTCCAATAGTAACGCCCATGAAGCCAGATGGTTCGTTAAGAATTTGTGGGGATTACCGGGCCACCCTAAATCATGCTCTTCAACAGAGCGCTTACCCAGTACCAGTGGTCCAACACCTTCTTCACTCCCTGGGTGGCGGAAAAATATTTGCAAAATTGGACGTAGCTCAGGCGTACCAGCAACTACCTGTAGACACGACAATTGCAGAAGCCCAGACAATAGTTACACATAGAGGCACCTTCAAGTGCAATAGACTCCAATTCGGAGTAAGCGTGGCACCTGGCATTTTCCAAAGTTTGATGGAGAGACTATTACAAGGCATAAAAGCGTCGTGCCTTATTTTGACAACGTCTTAATAGCTGCCCCCACTAAAGAGTTATTAGTACAATGACTCAGAAAGGTTCTTCAGAAATTTAAAGACGCTGGCCTGATTGTAAAAATGGACAAGTGTCAACTTTGTACAGAGAGAGTGGAGTTCCTGGGATACCTTCTTGACAGACAGGGAATCCACCCCTCCAAAAAAAAAAATAACCGCAATCAAAAACGCCTCAAGACCTAGGAATAAGACAGACCTCCAAGCCCTCCTGGGACTCTTTAACTTTTATAACATCTTCTTGTCCCAGAAGGCGACCATAGCCGAGCCCCTACATAGACTTCTTGACAAAAAGGCTTCCTGGGTCTGGGGACGGCGTGAAGAACGGGCATTCCAACAAGTAAAAGACCTCTTAACCTGCGATGCTGTATTGATACAGTACAACAAGACTCTACCCTTAACGATTGCCTGTGACGCCTCACCATTCGGAGTGGGAGCCATTTTAAGCCATGTCCTATCAAATGGGAATGAGGCACCTATTGCGTTCTTTTCGAGAACCTTGTCTAAGACTGAAAGGAACTTTTGTCAACTTGATAAAGAGGCTCTCGCCATTGTATCCGCAATTAAACGTTTCCATGAATATGTGTATGGGAGTCCCTTTGCCATAATTACAGACCACAAGCCGCTACTTGGTATTTTGGTGGGAAACAAACCAACTCCCCATATCTTATCACCAAGAATGACACGTTGGTCAGAATTTTTAGCCACCTACGATTACCGATTGCAACACCGCCCGGGGAAAACCATTCCCCACGCTGACGCTTTGAGCCACTCTCCACTACCAGACGTCATAGTGGACCCAGCTCCAACCTTAGCCGTATTGCAAATCGAAACCCTTAAATCGCTGCTGCTGACCGCTCGAGACATCGCCTCAGAAACAAAAAAGGACCCTGTTTTGGCACAAGTCCTCAGCTGGGTGGAACGGGGTTGGCCAGTCAGCGCACCCAACGACACTTTTAAGCCATTCAGAAATCGACAGACAGAACTATTCTCCCAAAAGGGCTGCATCTTGTGGGGAGACAGTTGTAATCCCGGAGAAATTGCAACATAAGGTATTAAAAATGTTGCACGGTGGACATCCAGGCATCGTGCGGATGAAGGCATTGGCCAGGAGTTATGCATGGTGGCCTGGGTTAGACAAACAGATAGAGACCTGGGTAGCAAAGTGCAGCAAATGCCAGGAGACTCGCTCTACTCCTCCAAAAAAAAACCCAACTCAGTGGGAAACACCTCGAGGCCCTTGCTCCCGTATCCACATCGATTTTGCGGGACCCACAAGAGGACACACTTTCCTCCTAACAGTGGATGTCTTGAGGTCCACAAGATGAAAAGCACCACCACAGAGGCGGTCACAAAAAAACTGAATAAGCTATTCGCTACCCACGGATTGCCAGATGTCCTGGTCTCCGATAATGGCCCTCAATTCACTGCCCTGGCATTCGAACAGTACCTGGCTGATCGGGGCATCCGCCATACTTTAACATCGCCAGCTCACTCTGCGGCCAATGGTAGGGCTGAGCGAATGGTTCAATTTGTAAAAAATACTTTGCACAAAATGGACCACGGCGACATTGATGACAAAATAACCCGGATGCTTCTCCTCCAACACATAACCCCAAACAGCACCACGAACAGAACCCCAGCTGAACTCCTGATGGGCCAGAAACTTCGCTCGCATCTCGATCACCTCCACCCAAATTACACACCTGAACAACCCCCAGGATCCAGCAGAAAGTGTCGGGCATTCCAGGAAGGTGACCCCGTGTTTGCGAAAAACTTCATTGTGGGTCCCCGCTACCATTACGCAACTTACGGGCCCCCAATCCTATCGCCTACAAACTGCAGATGGTAAGATGTGGAAGCGCCACATAGACCAACTCCGTTCCGGACTAGCACCTAGTCCTATCTCAGCCCCTGAATCTCTAACTGGGGGGGGAAGGAACATTGAGGAGGCGGAAAAAGAAATAACAGATGACTTAACAATCGAAACCCAGCAGTCTACACAACCAACCAAGGGATACTCACCGCCAGAAGGAGAACTGAGCCGGGGAGTGGCCTCACCGCATGACAGCACTGCGATGGCAACAGATCCAGGGAACCCGGAAAACAGCACTGGCAGAAGCAGAGAGAACAGCCCAGAGCCATTCGAAGGAACAGTGGAACCGTTTTCACCATCCAGCCCAGCTAGCAGCCCACCGGAACCAGAGCCAAGACAGAAACCGGTGGAACAGCGCAGGTCAAGCAGACAGGTGAAGCGACCTGCCTATTTGTGAGAATACGTCACCCCACCCCTCAGACGGAACCTAGGCGGGAGGGGTGTTATTGACTAAGCCAACGCATCAGTAACAACCCTAAATAGCTTTACTTTGCAGCAGGCTCGTAATCCTGCACTTCTCATTGGCCCGCGAATAGCGAGTCGTGATTGGTCGTTTCTGGCCAGTCTGATTGGCTGTTAACGGGCCTCTCTGATTGGACGCTTGTGAAAGCGGTAAACTCAAATCATTGGTTGTTTTGACAGCAGCCAGCTCTATAAAAGAGCTGCTGCTGCCCAAGTATTTGCTCTGTTCTTATTTCACAATAAAAAGTTGAAATCACCATTCGATGTCTCGTCTCCATTCCTTGCGCCCATGCTCAGGACTTAACGGCCTCGTTCATCCATTCTGATTCTCCTTTTCTTGCCACCATTACTAAATCTTTAATTACTAAAACTGAACTTATATTTCACTGCTGCTCATCTAACACAAACTAATAGTTATTATATTCTCTAAGAGAAAAGAGATTATTAGCAGTCCAAAAACTCCCCAACAAGATATTTAATGCAGGAGATTAAACAGTTTATGCTCAAACAGAAGGTCTCAGAAAGCAGACTGCTTAAATGGTCATTAGCTCTCTGTATCAGCAGTTATAAATCACACTTATTTACTATAAAAGGCCATCTAATTCTAAAATGAGAAAAGAATATGTACTTTGATATTTTTTTTAAATCACCCAGTCCCTAAAATACTGCACTAAAACTGCAGAAAAGGATACCATAACAGATTGTAATAAAGGCTGTTGAAAGATAGAGAACAAGAAGGACAGCTGCTCTAATCCCATCATGCTTCCACCAGAGGTCATCCAAGACTGTGATCAAGGCCTTCTCAGTTTCCCACAGAGGCCTGAGCCCTGACTGAAAGTGGTCCAGATAACCCACTTTTTCCAGAGACCTTTGAAGCACAATCACCATTTCTACAACTTTTCAACATTAGGAACTAGATGAAAGTTGTCCAGAATAGTATTTTTTTTCCTCCAAACTTTCAAAATCAGCTTTTGTATTGTCCAAGGGATACATGTAGTTACTATCTTTTCGCAGCTCTTGTTTACACAAAAGATGAGATGAACTCTTCTCACCTTCTTGTTCCTTCTATGTCATCAACAAGGGTCAGCATTAAATCTAGGAAAACAAATCCCCTTGTTTCTTCCTCCACTTTTCCAGAAATGAAATTGCAGTCAAGGCAAGTGTTATGGACTAAGCTAACGCATTCATTAACAACCCTAATAGCTTTATGTTAACAGCAGGCTCGTAATCCTGCACTTCTCATTGGCCCGCGAATAGCAAGTCGTGATTGGTCGTTTCTGGCTGATCTGATTGGCTGACAGCGGGTCATCTCTGATTGGACGCTTGTTAGAGTGGTGAACTCAAATCATTGGTTGTTGTGACAGCAGCCAGCTCTATAAAAGAGCTGCTCCTGCCCAAGTATTTTGCTCTGTTCTGAAGTTACTAATAAAGAGTTGAAGTCACAGTTCGATGCCTCGTCTCCATTCCTTGCGCCCTTGCTCAGGACTTAACAGCAAGGAAATATTTTGTTCATAAATGAGCACTTGTACAGCGAAATAGTTAACTTCCCTCATCCATAGAAGCTCACTGGGTGAATTTGAGCTAGTCACTTTTAGTCAGCTGATCACTATCATAGATAGATTCAGAATCGTACCTCATTCTTGCTATAGAAAATTGGGGAAAGTAGCAGTGTGCTGGTTTGGAGCTGCTGGAGGATAGACAGGGTGACAGTCAATCAATCAAACAGACAATTTAAACAAGTTTTCCCCTGTTGACAAAGTGAAGGTTCCAGGATATGTTAAGACAGTAGTAAATGGAAGATTTCAACTAAAATTCATCCATGTATAAGCCTTATTTTATGATTCAGGAAAGTATCATTTATGTCTTCTGGTTGGATGGTTGGGTGAGTAGATTTGCCATAGCAATGCTATGGTGACTCTCTTCATTTTTACCCAGATGCTTCCTCAGAAGGGATTTCTGCACAGATTTACATATATTTTTTTACAAATAATGCCCCCTTTTCCTTGCAATGAAGTCTAATTCTCTGGAACAAAATTTATTCTTTGCTTGCAATATTTTTATCAATAGTTTCATGCTATTAATTTTTAGATTATATTATTATACTGTATCAGGATTCAAAGCATAAAAATATAATGATATACATCAATGTTGTCCTTCCAATTATTCTGAAGCTTGTAAATTACCAATCTCGGTTGCCTGTAATTTATTAGCTTCCAGTGCCAATTTCTTACTGCAATCACTCTTGTCCCAATATTTTATACTCACTCAAACCCCAAGATTTTGTTCCAAGCCTTTTTTGACCAAGCTTCTACTCAGCTTCTTGTGATAGGCATCCCTGTCACCCATAACGAATTTCCATTTTGGTATTATAAAGCAAGGTTTACAAACCCTAATCTTTTGCTGATGACTCTGTCCAGGCTCAGGTGCCAACTGTACTTCTGTAATCTTCTAGTCATTCCTCCCAGCATTCTGACCTTTAAGTACTGATGCAAACATAATTTGTGCTCCTGAATTCTTTTCTTATCCTGAGCTTTATTGACTTTGGAGATACATTCAACAATTCCTCTGACTGGATCATTTGTCCCATGTGAATTAGCCAGGGAAAGCAGTAACTAATTACTCTGAACAGCCTCAGCAGTCTGCTGTCACATCTGGAATACAAGCTCCAGGAAAGCCATGCTCTTCCAAAGGCCTCAGGTTTGAGATGGTTGCTTCTGTTCTTCTCCACAGGAAGTCTCTGACAACCATATGTCTGCTCCTTCTTAGGCTGGCAGTTAAGTACTTTCCATCCACAGGATTCGGAGTATTTTCCTTAAAATTTCTTCTTTTAACATAACAGCATCACTCACTAAGTCAAATGTCTAAATAATAGCTGTGTGCTTACAGTGCATTTCCAGAATATCTCCTTTCTCTTGGTCCTATAAATCATGTTTTCATTCCTCCACCTCTTACTCTTTTTTATTTTGCTTTGATTTAGAGAACTGCAGTCTTTCATGTCAAAACTGTGCTCCCTCCCTGATAAATTGGAATGACATGCTTCCAACCTTTTCACCTTCTGTTCTAAAAGAACCAGTTCCACACCCTTGTTGAGTCTCTCATTCAGGCAGTTCTGAGGCATGGGGAAGAAAAGGCTAATACAAATTCTGCAGGTCATTTGAATAACTACCTGCGTTAGATGTCCCACTGAACATGGCATTTTTCTGCACCTCCACCATTGCTTGCCTTCTCTGTGCCCACACAAAACCTCTGAATGTCCAGCTTGGTTGCTGAGTCAGCTGACAGGGTAGCCTAGAGAGACACAGAAAATGTACCCTACAACCACAACAGCAAGCTCAAGCAAGGCACAAAGAGCCAAAAGCAGAGTCAAAGGGGCAAATTATTTTACAGTAATCATATCATCACCACCACAACGTCAGGATCAAAACGAAGAATTTTCAACCAAGTATCTACGTGTATGTAAAAAAAATTATAGCAGCCTAAGCAAATAGAAAAGGAAAAATAAAACAAAGGAAGGCCTTGTACAATAAAAGGCTAAACCAGGTGCCTCCACAATCTAAACAAAATGTGAGGTGGTCAAAACCAAAAATAGAGACTTAAGTAAGCCATAACTTGGTCCCAAACCATAACTCATCTTCAACTCATACCAAGCTCCTGTTTTGTTTTGTTTTTTGCTCTGGCTGTTCATTCTCACACTTATACTGGCTGCTCCAAGTACTTCTAGCTATCTTCCTTTGCCTTTCACTTCTCAGATGATATAGTAGTATCTTTTCTGAGACTACCAAAGAAGTGATAAAAGAAATCAGATAAGTTTAGAGAGATAATTAATTAGTGTCAAATATGCACTTAAATTTGCCTTAATCAAATCTTGGTCTGGCAGAATACAAACTATTTCTAACTATCACTATGCAGAAAATGAGATTTTTGTCAAATACAGTAATATGAAAATGCAGTTGTGGCATTTCTGTTCAAAATGTTACCGGTTAGGTTTAGGAAGAATACTCAATGCCATGGTTTTCTCCCAAGAGCCTATTATGGAGTACAAGATCTCAGGGATTTACCATCCCTGAGTCATAGAGCCTGTCCATAGCACCCTTCCACCTCTTCCTGCTTAGCAACCCACCCAATCCTGAGGTTATGATGGAAACTAGACAGCAGGATTGCCGCCTCTAAGTGTTGTGATCACTTACAAGCACATCACTTTGCAACAACAACCCAAGTCCCAATTGACATCAGAACCTACCTATAGTTTCATATACTAACTAGTTCTTCGTCATGCTATCTGTAATTCACACATGGATTAGCAGGTTGAATAGGAAACAAAGGACCTGGCCATCAAATGATAACCAGCTTTTCCAAAGTGGCATCTCTTGAAATATCTTCATGTTTACAGTCTACATAATTGGATTAAGGCGGAAGTTTGAACCCACTCAGCATACCTCCAGTAGGGGATTACTTACCAGAAAAGGAAGCCTCAGGTGCTATCACTGTTCTTGGGGAAGAAGCACAGATTGGAAGGGGAGACAGCCATTTAGACCATTTATAACAAAAATCTGCTGGTTTCCACTACCCATCCAAAGAGATACTGGGGAGAAAAACTAGAATGCACTGGGACATATTTTGCTGCCAAGATGATTAATAAGCCACCATATGACAGCATGGAAATCATTGAAATGGAGACAGACACTCTTTGGAAGGGCAGTGGGCATGAGGTAACCAAATCTGTGTGATCCTAAGATGGTGGAAAGGATTTGAATTGTTTGATTTCAATTATTTTAATTAATAAAAAGGCAGTCCAAAGATATATATTAAAGAGATGCATCTCTGGTCTCATCATCCAAAATGACTGAACCATTGTTAGCATACTCCAAGGATGCCACAATGTACAAGAAGTCAAGACTGCTGGAACAGGAACTATGAATAGGGATCCCGTTTACTTTTCATCCTGGCTGGAATTAGATGGATAGGCCACTTACAATTATAGGCTACTGAATCTTTAACAGACTGTTTATTCTGGGTTGATTAGTGCAGTAAGCTTTTTAGCAGGACACGAAGAATTGAATTTCAAAGGGAGAACACTGTTGGACAATTTTGCACACATAATCAATGACTTCGATAAAAAGAAGGGGCCTACAATATCTTCAGAGTTTGCTTCCCTTAAAACTGTTCCCGATCCATATGAAAATGTGGATCACTGAAATCAGCTTGCTGGTCAACACCTAGTAGCACTTAACTGCATAACTTTTACCAAGACAAAACAACAAGAAGATAAGGTGTCCTGAAAAAACAAATCCAAGGAGTTTTGAAGATGAATGGAAAACTAAAAAAAAAGAAAAGATATGGTAACTTAGAATATTAGCTCAAGGGCAACTCTGTTAACCTTATGGTCAAAAGCAAACCAAAAGATTTTGATAATGGCTTCTACCAAATGACTCCATAAATGAAGATTGGTAATTCCATAAATTATAGGGGATTATAAACAGAGCTCTGTACCTAACCTTTATGTACAAATCCTGTAAATAGATGAGATATCTATAAATAACATGCACAAAAGATCCCACATTTGCTTTGGTCTAAGAAGATCCAAATTTGATCTTCTTTCCTACCAAATCATTTGGAAAAGCTCTTTCTCAGTTACTTACCCTCACTTGTAACAATGGGATGCTCAAACCTTTGACACTGGGAATCTTCCACTGCCATGCCTCCCAAACATATTATCTCCAGACTTGTGACCATCAAAATTGCTGTCAGAATAGTGTCTTGCATATTGATCCTGGGCACCAATCACATCTCCCTTAATCAGAAATGCTTCAGGTATTCAGATGCAAAAACAGCCTGCAAAATGTAAAAGCAACAACACCAGAATTACCATTAGACCAGAGGTTAACAATTTGTTTATTCTTGGCGCACATCCAATTTTCCAGATTTTAATCCTAAAGCATGTTTTGTCATTCATCCCAACTCTTTTATTCAAACAATAAACATTTCTGATGACATACAAATAATAACATAATAACATAATGACATAATAACATATAAAAATGTAACAATATAGGAAAGATATAATAACATATAAATTTTTTTTCCTGCGTCTTTCTCTCATTCATGTATACACAAATATCACTTCAAACTATTGTCTTTTTTTCTGATGTTGATTCCAAAAATTATTTTGCCATGACATGCCAAACTGAAGCCATAATTCATGGTTCCTAAACTAGATCAAGAATGATAAACTCCTGTATTTCAGAGGATACAATATCAATACCATTCTGTCCTTATTCCGAAGCTACCAGTCAGGCAGACCTAAACTATTAAGAGATGATGCATTTGTATCGTATAGAAATTCAGAATATTAAAATGTATTATGTAAAATGGAATTTTGTTTCCATAACTGCCAGAAATATGCAATATAAAGATTAATATTACCTAGTGGTGGGAGCAGAAAGTGGAGCTAAAAAAAGCAACTCTACATATTATTTAATTTACAAAGTTGTTAAAATTGTGGTTTATCCATAATGCTATATTTTCAAAAGCATCATCATTTTTTCTTCTTAAAATTGTCGTTTCTTTTTAAAATCATCATTATTTTTCTTTATAAAATATCCATTTCAAATGGTCTGCATTTCTAGGCCAGCATATCTTTGATATGAATATTCTATGAAGTTTTGTTCAGTCTCTTTTGGAGAACATCATTTTCTATATCCCTGTTAGGTACCTAGTATTGTTGTCATCCAGTTTATATAGATTGCCCAAGGGGTATATAAGAATAAATTAGACCTATTAAAGAATTCTACCATTTGCACCACAGCAACTTTTTTTTTTTCACTCTTGGTAATATATGATTCAACATGCTTTATTTTGCTTAGCTTCCAGTAAGGACAATTGCTATGAGCAATGGCTTTTGATCTGTGCTTCAGAGGACCCTGGAGTTAGTTGGAAGTTTGTTAATGTTTCTGGTAGGTATATTTTTCTGAGTAACACAGTCTCTTACAATGTCCAGTTGTGAGAAAGCTTATTCAATTATTCTCTAGTTTAGAAAGAACTATAATAAGATTCACCAGGTCTGGCCTGCATCTTCTAAAACTACCGTATATACTCGAGTATAAGTCGACCCGAATATAAGCCGAGCCACCTAATTTAACCACAAAAAACTGGGAAAACTTATTGACTCGAGTATAAGTCGAGGGTGGGAAATGCAGCAGCTACTGGTAAATTTCAAAAATAAAAATAGATGCCAATAAAAACTTTCACTAGGACAGTTGAGAATAAGTTTGATGTTCACAATTTCCTTTTTGAAAGAGACCAGTAAATAGGGAACAAGATGAAGAAAAAGAAGTGTGTTTTTTCACACTTTTCACACTGAAGTGAACAAAAATGGCATCATAGGAACAAGCTTATTCTCAGCCCAAAGGTTTGTTTCTGATTTCTTCCCTGATTTAAGGGAAATTTGGGGAACGATCTCACTATCATGAAAGGTTTGATTGATTCACTAACCCAAAAGATGATGATGATGACAGTGGTAGGCAGGAGTCACTCTCTCCCTTGCAAGAAAAAACCAAGAGCCGTTTTTATGATCTCTCTCTCTCGCTCTCTCTCCCTCCTCCCCCTCCTCCCGAGTGGACTGAAAGCAGCTGGAGCTGAGGAAATGAAACTGAGGCTTGCGTTGCTTTCTCAGCCTAGAGCTCAGAAAAGCCTCCCCCTCCTCCCCCTCCTCCCGAGTGGACTGAAAGCAGCTGGAGCTGAGGAAATGAAACTGAGTGGAGCGACCTCCGCTCGCGTTGCTTTCTCAGCCTAGAGCTCAGAAAAGCCTCCCCCTCCCATGCTTAAAAGTTGCAAAGGAAACACGGAAGCAGGGAAGCGGCTGCCCAGCTTCGGAGCTCCACACCATTTTTTTTTCAGAGGGGAATCTGACTTAAGTATAAGCCGAGGGGGTTTTTTTCAGCACAAAAAATGTGCTGAAAAACTCGGCTTATACTCGAGTATATACGGTACATAGATATTAAGAATATTTCCCGTATGGTATGTCTTAAGGTCACTGAGAAAATTCAGAACGTGGCATTTACAAAGATATACTTCTTAGTTGTTTATTTTTTTAAAAAAAAAAAGATACTTAAACTACCTCATGATAAATTTTCTCAAATGGATAAAATTTTTCTAAGTAACTCTTTCCTTCATTTATGTATCCTCTTACAACTCCTGCTGTTTTCCCTACTATTATTTCTGCAGATGAAATGACTGTTCGTATAAGAGCCATCACAAAGCTTGTAGCTCATGTTATAAAAACTGAATGAAGAGCCTCAGGCAAATTACCAGCTATTAATTTTGAAGATCTGGTATAAACAAATAAATCAAAACAAAGGAGTTGAATAGTTAGTTATTTAATCTCATATTATTTTAATGACATCTCCATTGGATAATGAATCAACTTTAAAACTATTTATATATTACTATTGATGATTGGAATGATAAAATACCAACCTTAATGTGCAGAAATGATTCACAACACAAGAAGCATTGAACAGTAATAATATATATAACATATAACTTATTTATAACAACTTTCTTATTTCCCTTTTGGTCTCTGGCTTGGTTTGATGATAGATGGAAAAATGCAATAGTTAGCATAGGTTGACCACACAACTTAACTGAACATTGAGCACTAGGTCAAAGCTACATTTTGTACAAATTGTAATCCATTAATGCATGGCTTATAATTCAATTCATTCACTGAATTGGATAGCTCCGGAGTGTTATTATTGCATTAATTCTTATGTGCTACTTTTATTTATAAAAGCATTTGCCCCTCATCTTTCTGGCTCAAAACTACATAGAATGACTAGCAACTATATAATTTATAATTAAAAAAATAAAAACCATACAATTGCAAACCCAATTCTTTTAAGAGGTGAACAATCCGAATACATCGAAGATAAGTTACAGAATTATCCTGCAATCGTATGTTCTCTTAAAGGCATTTCTAATTTGATTCAATCGATTATTTCATATAATTACTGAATTTAGAAACAAATAATCCATATCTCCTTAGACTGAGGTAGAAAGGGTATCATCACTTTTTTGTAGGCAGTGAATTTAAAAACCCTCGACAGTTGCTTCTTGTAGTTTCATGAAAATTTTAAAGAAATGGTGGGGTGAGGTCCATAAATCCAAGCTCAGGAGATAAAATCTACTTTGAATCTATTCTTTAGGAAAGACTGAAAACTCAATAAACAATAGCCTAACCATCATACTCTCCATCTGATGTCAAACAATACTATATTTAATAGTCACAAAAGCTGCTAAGAGCTTAAACAAAAAAAAAAAGACACACTCCTACTGCCTAGTTCTCATCCACAGACTGAAGCCATTGTTTTCAATCTTAAGCCTGAGATAGAAACAGATTGAAATACTTGATATCACTGAACTTAAAATCATCAACATCTTGCCCAGTATAGACATAGTGACCACAGATGACTAAATATGCTGTGTTGAAGAAGGCTTTTTAAACTCTACTACTGTCACAAACAAAAATATCTTTACAAATGTGTTAAAATACACAAGAGGGCTTTTGGAGTATTATGTTGCCTATGCTGATGACTGTACAGTTTATATGTCGTGAAAGCTATGCTGAGCTGTTTGGAATTGGACAGCATACAATTTTGTTATAAATAAGTTAATGCTCCCTCTTAGAATTATTTAACCAAAAGCCTCCAATATATATATATGTATGTATGTATGTATGTATGTATGTATGTATGTATGAGATGCAGCCAAAAAGAAACAAGATTTAAATAGAAAAAAATTGTCCAATTTTCTCCTTTGAAAAAGGTGGGAATAAACTAATACAAATCATAGTTTAGACATTGGTGATTTAAATTTTCTGTTTTCAAAATAATAAAAATGGAAGGAAAATGCTAGCTTTTTTAGTTTTACCATTTGTAGAGTCAACTATGGAAAAGCAGTTTAGTGCCATAAAGTATAAGTGACATTTAACATACTAATATCATTTGCGTCAATGGATGGTTCATAAATTTCACCATTGCTTCTGGCCACTCTGACAAGCTCCTCCAAACAAGCTTATAAAAGAAGCTGATTGTTCTCTACTCCAACCTTTTCCAATATTTTTTAACAGGTCTCAAAGGACTTCTACATTATTATTAAAGGGCCATCTAGGGCCAAGCCCATTACCAAGATGTAACCTAGGATTGATTAGGGACCCAGAGCATCAAAAAAAATTTCTTTCCAGCATAAAAATAAAAGTATAAAATTATTTTTTTTCTAATATACTACAGTTCTGTTGTTTTTCAGTACAGGAACACTAAAGCAACATAAAGAACTCACCAGTTAATCACAATTCAGGCTTTTTTATTTTGTCTCCTACAAAATGTTATTAAAAAAAAAAAAAAGCAATTACATCCACAGTGCATTTAAAGTGAAACTACTGTATATTGTTGTTTTGGGTGGGGGGGATTGCTTTTACATTTCATCTGTCAAGATTTAAAAGTTTTGGAGTCACAAATTTTGGATATATTTTTTTTAATTTAAGAACTTTTTCAATCTTGTCCTATAAATATTGGATGGAAAGATGTGCTAAAAAAACCCCAGAAGTGATAGAAAAAGCAAATAATGCTCCATCATTTAATTGCCACAGTATTGATTCCCTCAGCTGGAATGAGAACTCCTGAGTCTCCCTCAATCTCTGCCTCTCCTCTAGGAACAGCATTCTGCCACATATCCAAATGCTTCCTTCTTTTAAAATGTATCTAATAAGGAGGAAGAATGTGTTCCTCTTCCTGTTTTTAAGATTTAATTATTCCACAAGCTTTAAAAACTTGAAATGTGGTCTTTTTCCCTCTGCTAGTA
The DNA here is from genome assembly GCA_033807585.1 of Hydrophis major. Classification (NCBI taxonomy): domain Eukaryota; kingdom Metazoa; phylum Chordata; class Lepidosauria; order Squamata; family Elapidae; genus Hydrophis; species Hydrophis major. The sequence continues at coordinate 114,007,488 of CM066330.1, forward strand.
CAATGCTTTTTGATTTTTGGTTACATTAATGCAGCGGTCTTCAAACTTTACAGCTTTAAGACTTATGGCCTTCAACTCCCAGAATTCCTCCTCCAGTCAGTCAGGAATTCTGGGAGTTGAAGTCCACACATCTTCAACTTGCCAAGTTTGAAGACCCTTGTATTAATGAATGTTGTTGGGTGGTACAACCATTCTGGCCCAACTGGATCAATCAGTGGCTTTCAATACCACTGATCATGGCATCCTTCTGAACTGTCTTTGAGGATAGGGAGTGCTTCAACTCCTGTGTTGGTGCAGGTGGAAGGGGAGATGTGGGAATAAACTTTGACTTCAGTATTGGGTAATGATTAGTCTAAGACCTTATACATACATGTCTGCCTAAGGGTCACTGAGATAAAGCAAGGAAATTAAAAGCAAACACCAGAAACATTTAAGCAGCTCAGACGACTGTAAACAATTCTGTGTAATTATTTTAATCCACAATGTGAATGCTTACTATGTACAAAATTCTCAATAAAAGGGAGCACTAGAATTTGCTCTGGACTCCCATCCCGAGTACACCAGCCTGTGTCTCATTCTTTCCATGGGAGACCACCACAAGTGGTGACCCCGACGTGATCCATTGCAGGTGGTACGTGTCCGGACCTCTGTGTTTCCTCGCCTGGAATAGGTAAAGTACGTACTTAACTATTGCTGGACAATAGGATTTTTTCAGGGAACATGGGGGGAAAACTCTCTCAGCCACAGGAACGGCATGTTAGTGAGCTGCTGAAGTTAGTCAGGACAAACTTCTTTATCTTTAAACCCTCTGGGGGGGAGCAAATAGTTCTTTCAAAAGATAATGTGAGAGAGCTGCTGCAAGAGATCTAGCGGCAATGGCCCTGGTATCCAGAGAAAGGCTCTTTAAAGTTAGACACATGGAGGAGAATTGGAACTATCCTTCATGAAGAGCCATGGGCAACAGCTGAAATTTTGATATATTGGAAGGTTGTTATGACTGCTTTAGAGACCCAGCAACAACCTCTTTTAAAAACTTTAGTAGAACCTCCTCCTTATAAAGGAATTGTATTGCACCCTCCTACCCCAAAACTGCAGTGTGCTTTATCATTTCCAACAGCGCCTATGCCTGTGGATGATAAAATCCAACCAAAAATGGGAAAAGTTCAAGCAATGATGCATCAGGCTTTCAATGAGGGGAAATTAGAGCCTGATGAGATTCCTCAGATGAATTTGTTTCCAGTCAATAGGCAAGTGGACGCTCAAGGCAATCTGCAGACTGAATGGGTTCCGATTCCTTTAGCAGTTCTTAGGGAAATTTAAAAAGCAGTTAAAGATTATGGTATTCAAAGTCCTTTTACAAAGGGGCTCCTGACAAGTTTGGCTACCTCACGCATGATTCCTAGTGACTGGAAAGATTTAATGAGAATGATATTGAGCTCTACTCAGTAGGTGGTTTTTGACTCAGAATACCAAAGGGAAACTATCACTAGGGGAAGGAATTCGGGGGGGCTGTATATGCCAGACCAAATCTATGGGGCAGGCTTGTTTGAATCCACTGCTGATCAAGCTGCGAATTTGCCTGATCACGTATTTCCAGTGGTTATGGCAGCTGTCCTTGGGGCGTTGTCCCGCATCCACGATGTGGGAACCCCAGCACGGTCTTTTTCTCAAATTAAGCAAACAGCATCTGAGTCTTATAATGATTTTGTGGAAAGGCTACAATTGGCTATTACCAGGCAAATCTCTAATGAGGAAGCTGCAAAAGAACTTTTGCTGAAATTGGCAGTTGAAAATGCAAACGCTGACTGCAAGCGTATCTTACAGCCCTTGTTGGCTAGAGGTGAGGTTACTCTGGCTGATCTGTTAAAGGCATGTGCAGTGGTGGGTTCTCAGGCTTACAACATGGAGACTTTGGCTATGGCATTGCAAAAAGGGATGAAACCTACAGGGAATTGTTTTAATTGTGGAAAGCCTGGCCATTTTAAAGCCCAGTGCCGTGCCCCTGGGGGGGGATGGCATTTAACAAAAACAAAATTAAGGACGTCCGTCCAAAATCGGTCTGTCCAAAATGCAAAAAAGGGTTTCATTGGGCAAATCAATGTCGCTCTGATCAGAACCAAACTCCAGGAAACTAAATTTGGGGCGTGCAGCTAGCCCCGCTCCCAAGGCTGTCACAAAAGCATCGCCTGCAATTACTGGGAGTGCAGGTTTGGGTTTAAAAATGTTGAACTCAATTAATGTGACCTTTCCTAATCAAGTGTATATTGAGGACATTCATTTGCATGGGCCACTGCCAGAAAAAACAGTGGGATTAGTACTTCCCATGTCTTCTGCATCAGAAAAAGGGTTTTTTGTTATTCCAGGAGTTATTGATCAAGATTATAAAGGGGTTATTAAGATACAATTGTACAGTGATACTCCTGCATCATTAATGGCCGGTGACTCTATTGCCCAGTTATTATTGCTTCCATACATCCCTATAAATCCTTTAATTGGGATCCCACGAACTGGTGGTTTTGGGTCTACTGAAATGGCAAGTTCTCCAGTTGCTGCAGAATTGCTAGCGCTGACAAAAAATTTGACTACAGACCAACCAAAAATGACAATTGAAATTCAAGGAAAATCATTTTCTGGCCTTATAGATTCCGGAGCAGATGTCTCTGTGATACGCCAAAAGGAATGGCCAAATGAATGGGCGTTTGAGGACTCTCCGGCTGTTCGTGGAGTGGGCGGTATGCAGTTTGCAAGAAGTAGTGTACGTTGGTTGAAGGCATTGCATAGAGAAACTGGTGAGACTGCAAGGATTCAACCTCTTGTGTTGCCCCTGCATATAAACTTGTGGGGTAGAGATTTGCTGTCACAATTTCACACAAAAATTGTTTTTGGATAATGGAAAAATTACAATTGTTAACCTCTCAGCCAGTCTGAATTGACCAATGGCCACTTCCAAAAGAAAAGCTTACAGCTTTACATCAATTGGTAGCTAAGCAGCTACAATTAGGACACATTGAGCCAACTGCATGATCTGAGAACCATTAACTCCATCCTTCAACCAATGGGAGTGTTACAATGTGGTTTGCCTAATCCTAACCTGATCCCACGTAATTGGGATCCAGTTGTAGTAGATTTACGGGATTGCTTCTTTTCTATCCCTTTGCATGCAGATGACAAGAAATTATTTGCCTTTACCGTACCTGAGTTGAATAACAATGCACCTACCTTTCGTTACCAATGGAAGGTTTTGCCACAGGGAATGCTAAACAGTCCAACGATGTTCCAGTCATATGTTTGAATGGCTCTGGCTCCATTCAGAACCTCTCATCCTGGGTGGAAGGTTTACCACTACATGGATGATATTTTAATTGCAGCTCCCGGCACACCGGGAACAGTTAAGGCAGCGTTACCTTGCCTTAAAGAGGTATTATTACAATTTGGACTTCATATTGCCCCAGAAAAAATTCAAAGTCAAACGCCATATGCCTACTTAGGGCATAAAGTCCTTGCAACCTATGCTCATCCGGTCATTCCAGAAATCAAAATTGAGGAAAAGATTTCTCTAATAAAATTACAACAAATACTAGGAACAATTAACTGGGTTAGACCCTACCTGGGGTTAACTACAGCAGTACTCCAGCCCGTGTTCTTGGCCCTAAAGGGCTCTGTGAGACCGGATTCTGCTATAACCTTTTCAGCAGAACAAAGGAAGGTACTGACACATGTAAATGCGGCTTTAACACAGCATTGGGTTGATCGATGCATTCCTGATACTCCATTTGCTTTGGCAATTTTACAAACTCCAGCCTTGCCTACTGCAGCTTTATTTCAATTACATGAAGTGCAGGTTTATATCATTGAATGGTTACATTTGCAAAATACTCCCCGAAAAACAGTTTCTACTATGGCTATGCTTTATAGTGAGTTACACATCAAAGGCCGAAATCGCAATATGCATTTATATGGCATAGATCTAGTTCAGTTATTTTTACCTATCTCCCTCACTCTGTGGGAAACTTGGTATAGTCAATTCATTGAATTGCAAATTGCTCTTGAAAATTGGCCAGGGAAGATTTCTTGCCACACCCCCAGTGATCCTCGTTTCCAGTTGCTTCAAAACGTATCTGTAAATTTTAATTCAGTTATTGCTAAGCAGCCAGTTGGGGGAGTGACCATTTATGCGGACGGTGGTAAGACCTACGGCGCTTGTGCATGGAGACAGGAAGGGGTATGGAAAACAAAAATTACCCCTCCTCAGCAATCAGCACAAAGGGCTGAATTAGCTGCTGCTATTTTGGCCTTACAGGAATTTGCACAAGAACCGCTAAATCTTATTGTGGATTCTCTTTACGTTTATCAATTGATACTTAACATTGAATTTGCTTATCTTTCTCCATCTGTTGATGCTAATCTTATGAGTTTGTTTCTAGTTCTGCAAAGCTGTCTTCATTCTCGCACACATCCTCTACATATCGCACACATTCGCAGCCACCAGCCACTTCCTGGGGAGCTGCAGGAAGGGAATGATGTGGCTGACGCAGCAGCCTTGGCCATGTCCTGTCTCTCGCTTTCTCCTGTTACTCCATGGGACTCACATAGCTATTTTCATCAAAATGCTAAAGCTCTTTGTAAACAATTTGGTCTCACTGCTGCAGAAGCTGCAGCTATTATTCAACAATGTCCTAGTTGCAGTGCTCAATCCACTGCTCTTCCTCAAGGAGTAAATCCTCGGGGGACATCTGCTTGTCAACTATGGCTGATGGATGTCACATAACACCCTCCCTTCAAACCATGGCACCATCTGCATGTCACTGTTGATACCGATTCAGGATTTATTATGGCAACACCTCAACGAGGAGAGGCTACAAAACATGTCATCAACCATTGCCTCTGTACCTTCACACATGTGGGGCCACCAATGGAGATCAAAAACGACAATGGCCCTGCTTACATTAGCACCGCTTTTGCGGAATTTTGTCATCGATGGTCAATTATACATAAATTTGGCATTCCCTATAATTCCACTGGTCAGGCCATTGTGGAACGAGCTCATCAGACAATAAAACAAGCACTCCTTCACATAAAAACAAAAACGGGGGAAGTGGATGGATATGGCTTGCCTTACATACAAAACATTCTTAATATTACCTTATACACTTTAAATTTTTTAAACATGACAGGATCTTCCGCTGCTACAGCAGCCAGTAGGCATTTTGCTTCCTCCCCTTCTGCAGGTACGCCAAGACCGAAAGTTCGGTATAAGAGACTACCAGATCCAATGTGGAAAGGACCTGTCCCGCTGATAACTTGGGGCCGAGGATACGCTGCTGTTGAAGATGAGGGGACAGTTGTTTGGGTTCCTGCTCACTGTGTGCATCCTTATCATCAGCCAAAGGGGCAAGGGGATGGATTTGGGGGAATGGAAAAGAAACACGTTGATCCAGGACATGGGGAAGCTAGCAAACCTTCATAATAAATCTGATTGTTGGATATGTATGCACATGCCAACTCACAAAACATCAGGGCTTCCAATGGTTGCAGTGCCTCTGGCCGAAGGTGACTGGTATAAGGGACAATGCTATGGTTGTTCAGGGATGTGGTCTAACAGTTGGACAAGTAACATAAATACATTGCATCTTGGAAGCCGAATCCAAGAGGTGGCGGGTATCTGCTGGACCCACAATGAGACAGTAGAGAATATGACTTACTTGGGAACATATCCATTTTGTAACAAACAATTATTATTGGCAATGGAAGTCGGGTTTATCCGGATGACATGAAAACTAAAAATCTCACTTACTTTGTACATAATATTTCTAAATTTGATATCATATCTTTGATAAATGAAAATGGGTGTCCATTTATCCCTGCCACATGTTGTCCCACCATGAGAGAAAACCAGCTGCCCAAATGTGCAAATGGGAAATACGCACCACCGCCCACTTATTTGGCTATGTTAATGGAATCCTTTGCACAATTAATCTATGCTGAACCAAATATGGTTGGTCATCTCCTGGGAGCAAATCTATGGTTGCTGTGTGGACGGATGACCTATGATCGCATGCCAGCACGATGGAAAGGAGTCTGCACCTTTGGGAAAGTAATCCCATCTCATGTCATTTTAAAATCTTTGGGGACTGCTCATATCCGCAATGCGCGTTCCGCAACGGAAGTAAACTCTGTTTTGAATCATGACTACTGGACACAGATATCAAGGGGAGTTATTCCTCCTTTAGGAGTCATGATGAACTATAGAGATTTGCATCGTTTAAACAATTGGACAGTTACTATGTTTTTGTTTTTGTTTGAAATTTTTTTTTATTAATTTTCTACAAACAGACAAGACAAACAAAACATTAAAACATTCAACTCTCATATTTACATCCAGTGTGTCAGTTGGTTCATCATTTTTGTGCATTCATTCTGTAGTCCCAGTTACAATTATGTTACATAACAACTCATATTATCAATCCAAACTTATATATCCTATAATCACTAAACAAAAAAAAAGAAATTTTTGACTATACTTTTAATCATTCATGCTTTATGAGCTAACAATACTTTAACCAAATTATTCAACAAATCATATAATCATACCAAATCAATCCTAAAAAAAAACACCTTTATAAATATAATATCAAATAACAAAATAATAGCAAAATAGCAAGATAAAGATATTTCTTACTATCTAAAATATTCTATTATCGTATTTTATCATCTAGCCATTTATAAAAAAGATCCCAAATTTCATAAAATTGTTTATCCTCTTGCTCTCTGATTTCAAATGTCAATCTACTCATCTCAGCACATTCCAATATTTTCTTAATAATTTCTTCCTGTAATGGTATTTTCTCATTCTTCCAATTTTTAGCAAATACAATCCTGGCCGCTGTTAATACATTTACAATCAGGTATTTCAAATCTTTACTATATATATCAGGTAAAATTCCCAATAAGAAGATCTCTGGTTTCAAGTCTATATGTTTCTTTGTCATTTTTTCCAACCACATGCGAATTATAGTCCAATATTTTCTAGCATCCTCACAAGTCCACCACATATGGTAATACGAGCCGGGTATCTGATGACATTTCCAGCATTTTTCAGATTTATTCTTAAACATTCTTGCTATTCTTGTCAGAGGAAAGTGCCACCTGTAAAACATCTTATACAAGTTTTCTTTATATGCTGTTGACATTGTCATTTTATAATTTTGAGACCACAATTTCTGCCATTTCTCTAAATCAATCCCATATCCAAAATTCTTCCCCCAAACAATCATAGTTTCTTTGACTTGTTCTTCCTCTAATTTCATTCCCAGTAAATAACCATATAATTTTTTAATCACTTTCTCATCAGTACCCATCAAGATCTTATCTAAATCAGTCTGCTTATCATAAAATCCCTCCGTTTTGGAATCTTCATCATACCTTGAATGTATTTGTGCATATGAAAACCAATTCATCCTTATACCTTGTTCCTCTAAGTTTTGGATCGATTTAAGTTCACCCTTTTCATCCAAAAGTTCCCCATATCTAACTGTTTGTTCCTTCTTGTAGATTATAGGATAGGAAAATGCTTCAATGGTCGATAACCAAACTGGAATTTTCAAATAACATTGTCTTTTTATCTTCTCCCAATTTAACCACAAAAACTCCCGTACATAATGTCTTCTAAAATAACCCTGTGTTTTAGTTCCCTTATACCATAAAAAAGCATGCCAGCCCAACAGCAAGTCATGCCCTTCTAATGTCAACAACCTATGTTTCCTTAATGTTATCCATTCTTTGACCCACATCAAACTTGCAGCTTGATAATACAATTCCCAATTAGGCAGGCCAAAACCTCCTCTAATTCTAGCATCTTGCAAAAGCTTTAGCTTTATTCTCACTTTTTTACCTTGCCATATAAACTTCAACATGATTTTATTTAAATCTTCAAAATAGTCTTTTCCAAGCCTAATTGGTATTGTTTGAAACAAAAATAAAATTCTAGGTAAAATATTCATCTTAATTGTTGAAATTCTCCCTATTAATGACAATTGCAAATTTTCCCACTTCTTCAAATCTGTAGTTATCTGTTGTTTAAGTTTAATATAATTATTCTCCTTTAATGTGCTACATCTTGTTGTCAAATATATCCCCAGATACTTAACCTTATTTGTAACTTGAATTTTCAAAAGATCTGCCAGTTCTTCTCTCTGTCTCAGTAGCATATTCTTTGTCAAAATCTTTGTTTTATCTTTATTTATTTTCAAACCAGCCACCTCTCCATATGTCTCTATCCTTTCCAATAACTTTGGAGCTGTTTCTAGCGGGTCTTCCAAAATAAAAGCTAAATCATCAGCAAAAGCTTGTAGCTTAAATTCTTCCTTCTTAATTTTCATTCCTTTGCTATTTGTGTTGACCTTGGAAGTGTTGAATAGAAATATTAGGGATGATAAAAGGACAGTTACTATGTTTAAAGACACCATTAAAACTCTAAAGCTGCTTGAAGAAGAGCAAGGAAAAATCCTTGACTTTGTCCTGCAAACCAGATATGCGGTGGACACTATTTTGGCTGCGCAAGGGGGAGTTTGTGCTGTGATTCATATACATTGTTGCATATATATCTCTGATTATTCTCCAAACATTACAGCTACTATACAGCATATGGAACAAACCCTGAATGAGAATCCATTACAATCGGTGGACGAGGGACTGGACGTGTGGTCTGCACTTTGGTCCTGGTTGCCAGATGGTTCATGGATTCGTCACCTAATTGTTGGAGTGATATTGCTTTTTATACTTTCTCTTTGTGTATGCTGTTGTATCCTATGTCTCCCTGGACTTTTAGGAATGTGTCGGGTGAAGCCTACAGAAGGAGAACTGTTGTTGCAGATGGCAAAAAGCTACCGAGGCATCCGCGATCATCAAAAAACTAAAACAGGGGAGATGTGGGAATAAACTTTGACTTCAGTATTGGGTAATGATTGGTCTAAGACCTTATACATACATGTCTGCCTAAGGGTCACTGAGATAAAGCAAGGAAATTAAAAGCAAACACCAGAAACATTTAAGCAGCTCAGATGACTGTAAACAATACTGTGTAATTATTTTAATCCACAATGTGAATGCTTACTATGTACAAAATTCTCAATAAAAGGGAGCACTAGAATTTGCTCTGGATTTCCATCCCGAGTACACCAGCCTGTGTCTCATTCTTTCCATGGGAGACCACTACAGGAGAGGTCATGTTTTGGGACCCTGTGTTGTGGGGTGGCCCAGTGCTTGAGGCTTTCCCCTCTCCTTTTTAACCTCTACATGAAAAGAGGTCATCCACTGGTGAGATTCAATTATATATTGTTATGATATGTACAGAATAACCCTTGAGTAACAAGGATATGCACATGGAAACATTTATGAGAGTAGTTATGAATAATTATCCAGCCACACACAGATACACTAAATCGAGTTAAAGTTTACTTTAAGAAATAGCACAGTCCAATAAATGGTCCAGGTCATATATGTTTAACAGTCCAAAGAATATCCAATTACAAAGTCTTCTTACAGGTTGCCTTTGTCATTTACATTAAACAAAGCTATCAAAGTATAAGCACAGCATAAATACAACAGAGAACCTTAGATAGCAACAGAATGTCAGAGAGGCAGAATGTCAGAGAGAGCAAGCTACGATCTCTAGCTCCCTCTTATGGTAATTTGCAATATAATCAACCAATTGGAATACAGTATAAATCAATACAGTGATTTTGTCTTAAAGCTACAAACATACATTGTTGGTTTATATATTGCCAACCCAACTAATTGGTGGACAGATTCCTAACATTCTCCCTTTTGGCTGGGTCAATATATAATATATTACATCTTTAAACCATAATTCTCACAACACTATTTATGCTTAATTGCACCTTGAGCTTTTGTGAAATGATCTGCAATATTTTGTTCAGTCACGCAGTATTCTAACTGAATTAATTTATTTTGAACACATTGTCTAACATTCAAATATCTCAAATCAGTATGTTTAGACCTTGTTTTAACAGCTAAATTAGTAGCCATACTAATTGCAGATTGTCTTCATAAACAATAAATGGATCATGTACAGTAATTCCAATATCCTTCAACAATTGTCTATAATATATCAATTCCGTACACATTAATGATAAACATGAGAATTCCACTTCCATAGTGGATAAACTAATATGTTGTTGCCTAATAGACTTCCATCCTATTAAAGCATTACCCAACATTACCATTATACCTTCTGTTGACTTACGAGTCATTATATCAGTTGCAAAACTTGCATCAGCATATGCAGTTAACACTAATTCATTACTTGGTTCTAAATATAACGAATAATTGATTGTGTGTTTTAAAAACCTAATTATTCGCTTAGCTGCTTGCCAATGCCTTTCATTTGGTTCAGTGTTATAACTAGCCAATTGGTTTACACTGTAAGATATATCTAGTCTAGACCAATTACCCAGATATGATAGACTACCGATTAAGGAGTGATATATTTCCTTATCAAACATAGGACATTTAATATCACTATGTGTAAATTCCTTACTCATTGGTATCTTATCAGATTTACAATGTTCCATGTTATAACGTTTTAATAATTGGCTAATCTTGGCTTGTGAAATTTTAAAACCTTTATTCATTTTCACTATATCAAGACCCAAATAATGCTTAATTTCCCCTAAATTTCTAATCCTGAACTTTTTCTGTAATCTATAAACAATATCATTTGCTTCTTGTTCAGTTTCAGTTATAATTGCTCTGTCATCCATAAATAACAGTAACAGAGAAATTAAATCAACTTTTTCTCTTCGGAACAAACAAGGATCAGCTATACCAGCTTCAAAACCTATTGAAACTAATTCCTTTATAATACATTTATTCCATTCATAACTGGATTGCTTTAGGCCATAAAGACTTTTCTTTAATTTCCAATCATCAGTTTTTCCATCATCCTTCAAACCTAATGGCTTTTTCATATAGATGGTATGTTGTAAGGTGCATGTAGATATGCAGTTTCAACATCTACATAGTTTATGTTAAATTTATTCTTAGCTGCCCAAACTAATGCTGCTCTCAATGTATTTGCTCTCAGACTAGGTGCAAACACCATCATAGTCCTTATCTGACTGAGCAAATCCTTGAGCAACTAATCTTGCTTTATGGGTAATAGTCCCATCCATACCAGTCTTTATCTTATACACCCATTTGCAACCTATTGCACGCTCACCTAGTGGTAACTTTATATCCTCATACACCTCTAAATCCTTTAATGATTTTAACTTGTTAGGGATACACACCCTAGCAGAACGTGCAACAGCAGTCTAGCAGGCAGGCAAATGATGTGAGATAAACGTTGTTGTAGTTTACACTCAGTAAGACAGATACACTATGCCAATTAAATAGTTTTTTATTCCAGCAAGAGTTATAGCATAGTCAAAAACAGTCCATATGTTATACACTAGTTCAGTCCATCCAGGGATTAATCAGTTGCAAAGTCCAGTGTTGAAAACAGAGGTCAGTAAACTTACAAATAATCAGTCCAGCAATATATCTCTTTTGCAGTCAGAGATATGAAGAAAATCAAACCCCTTTTCTTCTCTCAACAGCAGCAGGGAAACACACGCAATTATCACCATCAATCCATCATTGTTAGTTACTACAGTAAAAGCCAGCTAACAGTGAGCTCTATTGCTTCCTCTTATGGTGATTTTACAATCGCACCCAAAATACGTGTTTTGCACTTTAAGTGATACATACACTTAAACTCACTAACATAGTTTATATATTATTTTTACCCAAACTAAGTTAGGTAACCAATGTTATCCCTAACATTCTCCCTTTTTTGGGTAATTAATATATATATATATGTCTGGCATTCAGCTTTGTTCGGGTATTTTCCCACGTGGTGCTTTTAAAGTTGTAGCAACGTTTCAGCAGAATCTCATCTGCCACCATCAGGCTTCTGTATGGTGTTTGTATATATTTACAATTTCAACTCATAGTTTTCACAATTTTCTTTGTGCTTGACTGCACCTTGGGCTTTTGTAAATCCATCAGCAATGTTTTCATCAGTCATGCAATATTCCAATTTCATTAAACCATTTTTTACAGATTGTCTTACATTCAAATATCTTAGGTCAGTATGTTTAGATCTTGTTTTTACAGCAATATTTGTAGCCAACCGTATGGTTGATTGTCCTCATAAATTACAATGGCATCTTTAACAGTTACTCCCATATCTAACAATAACTGTTTATACAGAATTAAGTCAGTGCATAATAAAGATAGACATGAAAATTCTGCTTCCATTGTGGACATACTTATGTGTTGCTGTCTAATTGACCTCCAACCAATCAGTGTTTTACCTAATAGTATAGCCATACCTGAAGTTGATTTTCTAGTTTTTATATCTGTTGCAAAACTTGCATCAGCATATGCACTTAAAATCAAATCATCTTTTGGCTCTAAATACAATGCATAGTGCATTGTTCTTTTTAGGATACCTTAATATACACTTTAGCGCTTGCCAGAGTTTTTCATTGGGTTCAGCACTGAATCTTGCCAATTTATTAATGCTATAGGCAATGTCTGGCCTTGACCAATTACTTATGTATGTTAAACTACCTATTTATGATTGATAAATAGTCTTATCAAATTTTGAACTTTGAGCATCAGTATGGCAAAATTCCTGACTCATTGGAGTTTTTGCCAGCTTACAAAGTTCCATTTTATACATTTTTAGCAATTGGTAAATTTTATCTTCTTGTGATATCTTATATCCACTATTGGTTTTGTTTATTGTCAATCCTAGATATTGTCTTATTTCTCCTAATTGCTTTAATTTTATCCTCTTACTTAATAATGATATTATCTCAGTAGCTTCCTTATTAGTCTTAGTAATTAAAGCAATATCATCTGTAAACAACAATAATAATGACACTGTTCCATTTGTCTTTCTTTTAAATAAACATGGATCAGCTAAACTAGCTTTAAGCCCTGTATTGTTTAACTCTTTTACAATATATTGGTTCGATTCATAATCAGATTGTTTCAATCCACAGAGACTTTTATTCAGTTTCCAACAGTCATTATTATTTTTATCATCCTTTATACCTACTGGTTTTCTTAAATATATAGTGTGCTGCAATGGTGCATGCAGATAGGCAGTTTCTACATCTAAGTGATTTATGATATAGTTCTTCTTAGCTGCCCACACTAAAGCTGCTCTCAAGGTTATTGCCTTTAAATTTGGTGCAAATACTTCATCATAATCACATGCAGTTTGATTAAATCCTTGAGCTACCAACCTAGCCTTATGGGTAACAGTCCCATTTTTACCAGTTTTTAACTTAAATATCCATTTGCAGCCAATGGACTTTTCATCTGGAGGTAATTTGGCATTTTCATAAACTTTCATTTCTTTTAATGAATTTAATTCCTTCTCCATTGCCTTATGCCAATTTTCCTGTTCCTTTGCAGGATAGATTCTAAGTTCTTCAACAGTAGTTGGAACTTTACTAACTTGGCAAACTATACTTGCTTGATACCTGTCAGGTGGTCTGGTTTCATGTGTTGAACATCAAAGTATTACAGGGCTTACAGGTAGACTTTCATGTTCTACCTGTTCCTGATTATCTATTTCCTCCTGTTCTGGTATTTCTTCCTGTTCTGGTCCTATATGCTCTTCCTGTACTTCCTCTTTAATTACTGATTTTTTCTTTTGGTCTTTTGTAGGTTTCTATAATTACTTCCTTACTTGAATCTTGTTCCAGTTTTTCCCATCCTACATGTTCTAGGAATTTGGCACTAGCACTACAGTAAACTCTAGATGTTCCTTTTTCCCAGAATCTGTATGATTTGTGATTAGATTCATAACCTACAAAGAATAACTATTTAGCCCTATGCTGCCCCTTATTTCTCAGTTGTGTAGGAATATGCACCCATGCTGGTGCTCCAAATGTGTGCATGTAGCTTAGGTCAGGTTTTCTGCCATGCCACTGTGTGAATGGTAATTCACCTGTTGTTGAGTTAACAACATTATTCAATATATGATTACCACACATTATTGTTTCTCCCCACAAGTTTTCAGGTAATCCTGAATCTGACAGCATAGCACGAGCCATTGCTTGAATTGTTTGGTCTCGTCTTCTATAAAGACATTATGTTGTGGCCAATATGGTGCAGACTTTTTATGTTCAACACCTGCCATCTTCAGTTTATTTTGGAATTTATTTTTTATAAATTCCGTACCATTATCAGTGATAAGAGTTACTAACTTCCTTTTAGTTTTTCTTTCTGCGAATTTAAGCCAATTAAAGAAATTTTGATATGTTTCCGTTTTGCTTTTTATTAGATAACAGAAACCATATCTGGAATAATGGTCCATTATACTTAGTATATAACGAGCACCTCCCACACTTGGTTTTTTAGGACCTATAATATCAGCAAATACGACCTCTAGAGGCTCCTTTGTTTTAAATCCATTAATTCTATTTGCCCTTTTCTTGACTACAAGAATTGCAGTGCAAATACTTACTGCAAGGCTTCAGTTTTATACCCTTAGATAGTTCTATCATTTGTTTAAGCATTTTAAAATTTATATGCCCCAAACGTCTGTGTAACAAATGTATGTACTCATCATGAGGTTTAACATTATAAACTGTGTTAGCTACCTCTGAATTATCATTTAATACATACAATTCACCTTTTAAAGTTGCAGTCACCATTTTACCTTCTTTTTCAATTATGCAATTGTCTCCCTTAAAGGTAATTACATAACCTAGTTTAACCAAAACTCTAACCAAAAGCAAATCAAACTTAAGTTGTGGTACATATAACATTTTTACATTTTCTCTTATGCAAGAACAATATGATATACCTTGACCTTTAGCTTTCAGTTTCCATCCATTAGCTAATGATAACTGTTGTGAACTCATGGACATCTTAATAAATCTTTTCTTATCTTTCATTATACAGTGCGATGCTCCACTATCTACCACCATAAATTATTATTCACAGTTTCGTTGCTATACATGGCTAACTCTATGCATTTTTTATCCTTTTGATGCCTTTTATCTTTCTGGCTGGCATTTTGGCTTTTGGCTTTCTTGCAGAATCTTGCCAAATGTCCTTTTCCTCCACAATTAAAACATTTTCTAATTGTATAGGCTGACGAATATATTTTCTCTTCTTCGCATTGTGGGTGTTCCCTTCTGAGTTGATCCCTTTCAAGCCTTCTCCTGGCTTCTTCAATTAATCTGCCAGTAATGTCAGTTAATGTGAGGTTATCTTTTGGCAGAACCTCAAGTGAAGTTACGAAGTCATCATAGCTAATATCTAAAGAAGACAAAATTATATAAACTTGGTGTAATTCAGTGAAGATAAGTTCCTTTTCATGCAGTTCCTGAAAAATTCTCTTCATTATGTTTATATGATTCAACATATCTCCATTCTTTTGAAGATGTGTTCTGAACAGTTTCTGTGTAAGATTTATATGTGCTCCTACACTGTCTCGAACATAAATCTTCTTTAAATTCTCCCAACTTTTGGCAGCTGTTTCTTCTCCTCGAATATGTACCAGCTGCTCATCACAGAGTGTCAGTCCTATTATACAGAGAGCTTGCTCATTCTTCAGTTGATATTCTTGTATTTTCTGGGCATCATCCTCATCCTCCGGATCCCATGCATCTACTTCTGGTGGGTTTTGAATTATACTCCACAAACCTTCTCTGCGTAGAAGTAGGCTACATTTCATAGACCATGAAACATAGTTTGTTCCATCCAGTTTGGATATTAGAGACAAACTTTGTAAATTGACTTGTGCCATCTTTATCTGGATATTAAAACTATAATTAATAAAACACAGCTGTCTATTTACAGTATTGTGTAACTACACAAACTCTCACTTTAATCTAAGCCTGTTATATCCTGGTTAGTCTGACTGTGCACCTGTGCCCATAACCAGTGTTAGGGATACACACCCTAGCAGAACATGCAACGGCAGTCTAGCAGGCAGGCAAATGATGTGAGATAAACGTTGTTGTAGTTTACACTCAGTAAGACAGATACACTGTGCCAGTTAAATAGTTTTTTATTCCAGCAAGAGTTATAGCATAGTCAAAAACAGTCCATATGTTATATACTAGTTCAGTCCATCCAGGGATTAATCAGTTGCAAAGTCCAGTGTTGAAAATAGAGGTCAGTAAATTTACAAATAATCAGTCCAGCAATATATCTCTTTTGCAGTCAGAGATATGAAGAAAATCAAACCCCTTTTCTTCTCTCAACAACAGCAGGGAAACACACGCAGTTATTACCATCAATCCATCATTGTTAGTTACTACAGTAAAAGCCAGCTAACAGTGAGCTCTTTGCTCCCTCTTATGGTGATTTTACAACCGCATCCAAAATATGTGTTTTGCAGTTAAAGTGATACATATACTTAAACTCACTAACATACTAACAGTTTATATATTATTTTTACCCAAACTAAGTTAGGTAACCAATGTTATCCCTAACATAACTCCCTATTCATAGCTTCCTGCCAAGCCACCTGATCCTTTGTAGGATACAGTTTTATTTCATTGAAGTTAGAAGGTACTGTATTAACTGGACATACAATGCTTGCTTGAAATCTGTCAGGTGGATGTCTCTCCCTAGTTGACCTCCTAGGCAAATCAGTGCATGTTGTTGGCATGTCCTCTTCCTTTACCTCCCCTATCAAATCCTCATCTTCTACAGTCATAGAGGGTTCTTCTATTGATGATTCCTCCATTGAGGATTCCTCCACTATCTTATCATCAATATTATTAGCATCAGGATTATTGGTAAACAATGGAGTCTCAACAAAACACTATCCTGTACCTTATTATATTCCTGTTCAAGCTTTCTCCAGCCAACATGATCCAGAAATTTAGCACTTGCACTGCAATATACATTAGTAGTACTTGGCTCCCAAAATCTAAATGATCTATGATTAGCTTCATAACCTACAAAATATAATTGTCTCTCTCTCTGTTGTCCCTTTCATGTTACTTGCATGGGAATATGAACCCATGCTGGGGTTCCAAATGTATGTAAATAATGGAAATCTGGCTTTTTTCCATTCCAACGAGTAAATGGTAATTCACCAGTCGTTGAATTCACTACTTTATTCAAAACATGGCTAGCATACTTTGTTGCTTCACCCCAAAGTTTCTCTGATAAACCAGAAATCATAGTCCTAGCCGTAGCCTGTAATGTTTGTCCTCTACATTCAATATATGAGTTATGTTGTGGTCTATAAGGAGCAAAATGTTTATGTTCAATGCCAGCTTTCTGTAACATGGCTTCAAATTTTCTATTGGTAAATTCAGTACCATTATCTGTTACCAAGCTAATAACTTTCTGTTTCTTTTTCCTTTCAGCAAATTTTAGCCAGTTTACAAAATGCTGGTATGTTTCTATCTTCGTTTTCATTAAATAACAGAAACCATATCTGGAAAAAAGATCAATTATACTTAATATGTCACAGGCTCCACCTAAACTATGTTTCTTAGGTCCAATAATACCAGCAAAAACAACCTCTAATGGTTCACTGGTTTTGAATCCATCTACCCTGTTTGCAGGAGTTACCTTGCTTTTTTCTTGATTACAAGCATTGCAATTTAAATACTTTGTACAAGGTTTTAATTTTATACCATTAGATAACTCAACAGTTTTTTTTAGCATTTTGAAATTTATATGTCCCATACATCTATGTAGCTGATGAATATATTCATCATGAGGCTTTTTATTCTCATAAACTGAATTAGCATTAATTAATGGATTATCATATATCATAAACAAATCATTATCCAATCTTGCAGTAACACTTTTACCCTGTTTTTCAATTAAACATTTATCTCTCTGAAAGGTTATAACAAATCCTGCTTTTATCATTGCTCTTACAGATTGCAAGTTAAATATCAGTCTAGGTACATATAACATCAGTAAACGTTCATTAATACATTAACAATATGCAGTATCTTCTCCAGATGCTCTCAATTTCCATCAGTTAGCTAATGATACATGCTGTTTACTCTTTATCATGTTAACAAACCTCTTTACTTTTAGTTATACACTGCAATGGTCCACTGTCAACTACCCATATATCATGGTTTACAATTGTAGTTGTACTTGATATGGCTAAACTAATATCTTTATAAGCTCTCTGTATATTAATAGCATTCTGTTTCTTACCCTTTTTACAGTATCTGGCTTTATGACCTTTAGTCCCACAAGAAAAACATTTCCTAACAATATGGGCAGTTGAAGACCATTTTTCTTCCTGTGGTTGTCTTTCTCTCAGTTGATTTCTATCTTGCCTTCTTCTTGACTCTTCTAACAGTCTTTCAGTTTTGCCAGTCAATGTAAGTCCATCTCTGTTTAAAACTTTCAATGAAGACACATAATCATCATAAGTTTCATCCAAAAAAGAAAGAACTTGATGCAACTCCAAGAAAATTAGCTCCTTTTCTTGTTGCTCTTGTAAAGTCCTTTTCATAAACTCCAAATGAGCTAACACATCGCCACCTTTTATAAGACGGGCTCTAAACAGTTTATGTGTAAGGTGTATGTGTGCACCCACACTATCTCCAACATAAATCCTCTTCAAAATGTCCCAACATCTAGCAGCAGATTCTTCACCATGAATATGGACTAGCTGCTGATCACTCGGTATCAGTCCAATTATACTAAGAGCCTTTTCATTATCTCAGTTAAAGTTAGGTATTTTCTTTTTATCTTCATCATTCCATGGGTCCCAAGCTGTTACATCCAATGGACTATTAATTACAGTCCATAATCCGTCTTTACGCAGAAGTGGGCTGCACTTCATAGACCAGGAAACATAGTTTGTTCCATCCAACTGGGTAATCTGGGATATACTGGTTGACTGTTCTTGTGCCATTGGTAGTTTAACAATAAACTGCAATCTGAATATGAAACTGTATATTCACACTGATTCTCAATGTCTCTCTGGGCCCATAACCAATGTTGTGATATGTACAGAATAACCCTTGAGTAACAAGGATATGCACATGGAAACATTTATGAGAGTAGTTATGAATAATTATCCAGCCACACACAGATACACTAAATCGAATTAAAGTTTACTTTAAGAAATAGCACAGTCCAATAAATAGTCCAGGTCATATATGTTTAACAGTCCAAAGAATATCCAATTACAAAGTCTTCTAACAGGTTGCCTTTGTCATTTGCAGTAAACAAAGCTATCAAAGTATAAGCACAGCATAAATACAACAGAGAACCTTAGATAGCAACAGAATGTGAGAGAGACAGAATGTCAGAGAGAGCAAGCTACGATCTCTAGCTCCCTCTTATGGTAATTTGCAATATAATCAACCAATTGGAATACAGTATAAATCAATACAGTGATTTTGTCTTAAAGCTACAAACATACATTGTTGGTTTATATATTGCCAACCCAACTAATTGGTGGACAAACTCCTAACATATATCTCCATCCCTAGCCAGACATATGATACTGTAGCAGTGCTGCGAAGTACATGGAGGCCATAAGAGTTGGGGAAGAGTTGACTTCAACTCACCCCTGGCAAGTCAGTGACTCTGGGTTTGTGTCCCCACTAGGAGCCATATAATAATATTCTATCTCTAGCTCTGGGTCAGGGAGCATATCCCTGGAATAAGTTGGTTTGCAGTTTGGGGGCAGGGCTGTTATTTCTCCTGCTTGAGATGGCTTGGGAGGGGCTTGTACAGATTCATCTGGTGTGCCAATTGTGTTCTTTCCTGGGGGGCTTTGCACACCTCTTGTTTGGATTGAAGACCCATCCTGAAGCTATAACTGGCGCAGAATGTGATAGTGATGGGTATCTCCAGGTTTAGCCACATAACTCTCTTATGAGAGTTGCACTGGTTTCCAGTTTCCAGGTGCAATTCAAGATGCTGTTTATTATCCTATATGGCACAGAGTCAGGTTATCTATTGGATTGCTTCTCCCTAAGGACATTTACCCATCCTACCAGATCAAATATGGTGGGCATATGCTTAGTTGCTTCTCTTTTGCCATTTGAGATTTCCCTGGCATCCCCTGCCCTGTGGAACACTCTTCCACTTGAGGTTTGGCAGGACACTACCCATCTAGCCTTCCAAAGAGCACTTAAAATCTGGCTTTTCCCCCAAAGCACTGGGATAAGGTGAAGTAGATGGGAAGATTTAACAAGGATGTTGGAAGTCTAACTTTCACACCAAGTTTTTAATGTTTTTCATTCTAAAAGATCTATATATTATTTTGTTTTCACTTATCTTATTTTACTTGTTGATTGGGAACTACCTAGAGTTTGACCTAAGATGAGCAGCTATATAATAAATATAGTTTTTAAATAAATAAATGAAATAAATAGAATATATGCAGATTGTGTATTTAAATTTATTTATTTTTCATTGCATAGTTTTTAGCAGTCTGTGAAAATCAGAACAGCCCTCTCAAACCAGAGAGTTATTCACAGCTGAAGTAACCTACAAAGCCCAGCAGATAAATGAAGGAATAGGTTAGTCAAATACTGTTTTCCTCTCTTCTAAGTTAATTTCTCTCTTGATCACGTTTAAGTAGTTGACTTGGCATTATATTGTTGGTTTCCAATTTAAGGGCTTTGTTCAAACCATGATACATAACACAATCCAAGGTTTGGATAGGGATATTATTACAGTAACATTGGGCAAATATTATATATACCGATATAACCTGCCTGAGGAGGAGGTAGAATCTAGGACTCAATTAAAAGATCATGTTGAGGTTTGGTTAAAATAACCTTAACTACAGTTTGATGGGTGCCTGTGATATGGTAGAGACCAGAGGTGGTATTCAGCAGGTTCTGACCAGTTCTGGAGAACTGGTAGTGGAAATTTTGAGAAGTTCAGAGAACCGACAAATACCCCCTCTGATTGGAGATTTTGCAATATCCTTCCCCTGACATGCCCACCAAGCCATGCCCACAGAACCGGTAGTAAAAAAATTTGAATCCCACCACTGGTAGAGACTAATCATAGTTGCTATCACTGCTTCTTATAGCTGCTGTTTCTTAGAAACAATTCAGCTGGAAATGAACTGGATCAGGAATGGAGACAGAATCAGCTTTAACTCAGACTAAACCTGTTTGTTGTATATTTGAAAACTGAAACCCAAACTTTGCTTTTTAAGTGTCATCTATGTTGAACTATCTGAACTGAACCAGAGCCCCTAGCCAATTAACACAGCCTGAACATAATGTTGCCAATGTATTCTGAAAAAGAAAAGGAATATATTATAGCATTGACCTCCTGATATCAACACTGGTTGAATTCTTTTTCCACTGTTTGCCTCTGAGGAAACACTTAAACCTGTACTTAACAAGAGCTACCATAATTGCACAGACTGATTAGAAAAAATAAAACCAACCCTTGTATTGTACTGGTGATACCCTCAGCAATTCAGAATCAATTTTAAAAGATCAAAGGCTAGGAAATTGGAGGGTACATTTCCAGTGTGGTATACGGTACTTAAAATAGACGGGCTGCACGAACATGTAAGACAGTAACTCTTGGAAATAACAGAGGCAGAAGCAGCAGCTGGTGTTTGAACACATTAACATGGGAGCATTTTCTTGGGTGTTCCCAGTCTAGAAAATGCTGACAAAAGGGGAGACAAGAAAAATCAATCAACAATCATATTAACTATTTGTTACTCCAAATATAAGCTTAATTAGGAAGAGTTCCTTCAAAACTAATATTTCTCAAGCTGGCTGACTAAGGGGGGAAAACAATATTCCAGTTTAGGCATCAGAAAGCATTTTCTTGTGAATTTTTAAGTTTTGAAGAACATGCACATTTTATTATGAAAAAGGTGTTAACATCCTGACAAGTAAAGAGAACTTAGCTCAGTTTACAGCTAAATATGTTCTGTTACTGGCATAACTGATTAAGAGAGCTTTGTTGAAACAAACATTGCCAAATTGTTGATTGCCGATGTAACCCTGCTTTTTATAAGTGCTGAAAAAATAGGCCGTTTTAATGTTCCTTGAGAAGACACAGAAGTATAGGTAGTCTTCAACTTATGGCCACAATTGAGCCCAAATTTATGTTGCTAAGTGAGATATTTGTTAAGTGAATTTTGTCCCATTTTGCAACCTATCTTGCCACACTTGTTAAGTGAATCACTGCAGTTGATAAATTAGTAACACGGTTGTTAACACTGGATTCCCCATTGACTTTGCTTGTCAGAAGGTCACAAAAAGTGATCACATGTCTTTGGGACACTGCAACTGTCGTAAGTGTGAAAAATGGTCATAAACCACTTTTTTCAGAACCATTGTAACTTCAAACGATCACTAAACGAATAATTGTAATTCAAGGACTAGTTGTAGTTCTCACTGAGCTTTAAAAAATCCAACCCTGTAAGAAAATCCTGGGTCCTGACTTTACCTATAAGAGCCATTCAAGCTTCGTTTAGCCTAAACTCTGATCAGGTAAGCTTCACTCAAAATTATTTGGGTGGGGGAAGAGAGAGACAGAAGACACCAGAAAGCAGCCTGAATAGGTGTCTCAGTACCTGTAGGGAGTAAGTAAGGTGACTCCGATAGAAATATGCAAAAATTATTATCTCGGCAAAGGGGACTGAAACATTTTCAAGCTATGAGAATAGAGATAATATTTAAAAGTGGCTCAGGCAGACACCTCCCTAATTCACAGTTGAATGAGATGTAGGAAGAGGTCCAGTACAATCAAAGTTGGGAAATTCTGTTCTTATAGCCAATCTCAATAAAAGTAGTTTTAGTCCTCCCATGGAGTTGATATCATGGACTGAGCTACCTAGTGAGTTTGAAAGTGTCATCCCTCTGTAGTTTATCATTAGCTTCCCAAATTTGTGCAGAAGTCATATACTTCTCCGTAGAACTGCTGCGAGCATCCAGAGAGTGCTTCAGTCTTCACTTCTCACAGGCTGAGCTGAAATTGAGGAACGCCCTCCTCCTCCACGTGACTCCTCCATGCGTTCCCCCAGTTTTAGCTCAGCCTTCGAGAAAGACAGGCAGCTTTTCTTCTGTTCCTTGGCCGTTTCAGGTGTTGTTGAATTTAGGCTCAGTTTTGATTTCTTTCTTTCCTCCTTGTCCCTGCAGATTGTAGTGCGGTCCCAAATTTAGTTTACAGAGCGATTTCACTCTCAGGAGGGAGGTAAGGGGTTTGGAGCCCTTTCGCCCCCCCCACCCCTCCTCATTCCTTCTCTGCCGTTCCAAGCGCGCTGGGATCAGCCATGATATTTTACGGCGCAATTGCGTCTTCCCCCCTAGAACGCCTCAGGGGAAGCAGCGCTTCCTCTCCCAGCCCTTTTTTTCTCCTTTTCGTTCCTTGAAGTTGCGGTTGGGCTGGTGCGCCTCTGAGCCGGGTGCTCTGAGCTGGGCGGCCATTTTGGGAGCGCCTCGTGGCTGGTGTCATTTTGTTTCCTCATCAAGTAAGGCCCTTATTGCTTAGAATTATTTGTGAGCTGCGAGGCCTTTGTAGGCCCTTAGCGGGACCGTCAGGCCGCGTGGAGCCTCTGTTTTTTTACCTGGAGGGCACTGTGGCTCCGTGCCCTGTTGTCCCTCTTGGTTAGACATTGTTGGCTTTCTTCCTTTGCCCGCAGCTAACTCAGAGGCGCAGGCACATACTCCCCATTGTTGTTGGGGGGCTGCCTACAGAGGCCCATTTTGTCTTGCCTTTTGTATATTTGCTTGGCCTCAGCGTTCATTTGGTCCATTTGGGATTTAGGTCTTTGCTAGTAGGTTTTTTTGCTGTTATTCCTTGGGTCTGTTTGGTCTTTCTTACTTGAACCCGACCCTCAATTTAATAATAATAATTGTTAGTGTATATATTTAGTGAATATATTTAATAGCCTTGGGTAGATTTTTTTTTTCCTTTTTATTGCATAAAGTTCAAAAAAAAAGGTCATTAAATAGATAGATAGTTAGATTAATTAATTACTGTTCTAGAATAAAATTTCGTTCAAAAAGGGGGACATGACCCAATCTTAGGAAAACCGGCTTACGTGAGTAGGCCGAACTCCTAGGCGTGCCAACCGCCATTCCTTTTTTTAATACCATGGCAGAGACTAACCCTACTGGCTCTTCTCTGAAGGCCAAATCAAAGACGCACTACCTTCGTAAAAGGGACAAGGAATCTCCCAGTGCTTCTCAAAGGGATGCTTTATGGCATCATAAGGCCCTAGAAAGGGAGTTTAGCAAATGGGCTAAAGGTCACATTCTATAACACCTGCTTTACCTTCTACCCCCCCCCCTGCCAAGCCAATCCTCTTCCTCCAGGTGCGGTACCGCCACCTGAGGCCACCAGCCCACCCGTGTGCCCGAGGTGACCTTCACGCCAACCGCTGCAGGCCTACGTTCTGGAGATCCTACTCCAACCATTATACCTGATGACATTAGAGAATGGATGCAGTCTGCCATCCGTCAAGGGATAGCCGAAGGAATGCAGCAGCTGTCTAGACCGGACTCCCGAGGGAGGATTCCTGAGGCTGAATCTTTATCTGGAAGATCTCCTTCTTCACCAGCGTCTCAAGATGGTCAGGTACCTCCTCACATGGATGCCCCATTCCCAGAGGGGGAGGATACCCAAGAAGAAGAGGGAGTGGGCCTTGAACCGTTCGGAGAGTAAGAAAGTTCTGATAGAGATTCCTTGCAGTATTCTGAACCCTTTCTGGAGGCAGATCCAATGGAGGGAGAAATGTCGGAAGATGAGGGCCTTTTCCCCGAGCAACCTGCTGTTATGGGTCTTTTTAAACCCCATTTATTTAAATCCTTATTATTTAAGGCAAAGAACGTTTCAGGTCTGGCCTCGCAATCTCCCTCTGACCCTCCTCCATCGAGCCCAGAAGGTCCTGATGACCTTATGTTCAGACAGCCGGCGGTGGCAGCGGACATTATTCCGGCCCCCCCAGTCTTCTCGGATCTGGTCGCAAAGCAATTGGCTTCGATGGGTCCTTCTCCGGCCCCCTCTAGTCAGGACAAGAGGTTGTTTAACCTGGACCCGTATTTCTCCGCTATGTTAGACACACCAGAAGTAGATGATCCGATTGTAAGACTAGCCTCTTCTTCCAATCCTACCGATGCACTGGAGGCACTGAAGCCGGAGGATAGGCGAGTGGAGATGGCGCTCTGGCGGGCTCACAACGCTGATGCTTGGGCCATCCAGTCAGCCACGGCCGCTTCCTTCTTCACCCGGTCCTCCATCAGGTGGCTCAGACAGCTGAAGCAACATATCCTACCAGCTGACACCAGAGCCCATCAAGATATCACAAAAATCACAGCAGCGGCGGAATTTGCAGCTGACGCCACCTTTCATTCGGTTAAATTCTCATCCCGGGCTATATCTTCCCACGTAACTGCCAGACGATTGCTTTGGCTTCAGCACTGGCAGGCTGATATTAAAAATAAGTCTAAGTTGGCTTCAGCCCCCATATCAAAGGGGAAATTGTTCGGGCCCGCTCTCGAGCCATTGTTTCTGGAAACTTGAAATAAGAAAAAGTTTCTGCCTTCGCTTTTTTGTAGGCAGGAAGCCAAGGGTTCCCAGCCCTTTCAGAGGGGCTCCTTTTGTCCCCCTTTCCAGTCATCATTCACTCCTAGGTTCCAGGGCTCCCCATCATTCTGGTCGTCTTACCAGGACCGGGGTGACTCGGGAGACAGAAGCAGGAGTTACAGAAAGCCCTTTAGGGGTGCCGGGAGTAGGGCGGCCCGCCGACCCAGGTAGGATTGCAGGTTCTCCTCCCATAGGCGGTCGCCTCAGGCATTTTGCCGACAAGTGGGAGGAATCCACTTCAGACACTTGGGTCAGAAATTCAGTGCGCTTTGGCTTGACCCTGCAGTTTCACACTCCCCCTCCTGAGCATTTCAGGTTTTCACCTATCTCTAGGAATCCTGCTAAGCGGGCCCTTATGGCCTCTGCCATCAAACATCTGTCTGATATTAGGGCCATTCAACCTGTACCTCCCTCCCAACGGGGAAGGGGTTTCTATTCCCTTTTATTTTTGGTGCCTAAACATTCCAGGGGTTGGAGACCCATTTTAAATCTTAAGAGGTTAAATCACTTTATCGTACGCCATAAGTTCAAAATGCAAACTCTTCAGTCTATTTTACAGGGCATCAGAGAAGGGGACTGGCTTACATCGGTTGACCTTTCCAAAGCTTATCTCCATATCCCCATTCATTCCTTATATTCCAAATACCTCAGGTTTTGCTATAATAATCAGCATTACCAGTATGTAGCCCTTCCCTTTGGTCTCGCCTCAGCTCCGAGATCTTTCACTAAGGTGTTGGCAGCTCTCGCAGCTCACCTTAGACAAATTCCTATCCGGATCCACTGTTACCTTGACGATATCCTGGTTGTATCCCCTTCCCGACATCAGGCCGAGAGTGATACTAGCGCTACCCTCTTGGTACTTCAGTCCCACGGGTTCTTAGTTAACTGGGAGAAGAGTCAGCTTATCCCCTCCACTCGTATATCCCATCTGGGGGCTGTGATTGACTCTGTTGAAGGGAAGGTTTTCCTCTCTCAGGAGAGACTTATTAGTATCCGCATCACTATCAGGGATATCCGGCGAACTGGGAAAACATCTTTGCTCAATTTATCCAAGCTGCTTGGGAAGCTAGTTTCTTGTATCTCCATTATTCCATGGGCTCACTTGCATTCCAGATCTTTGCAATGGTTCCTCCTGCCGTATCAGCGTTCAGGAAGGAGTATATCAAGGTTCGTAGTGAAGGTCCTGCCGAAGGTCCTCGCCTCCCTCCTATGGTGGACACGACCATCTGTCAACAGAGGACAGCTATTCAAAGAGCCTCCAAGGGTCATTCTCATGACAGACGCAAGTCTTTCCGGATGGGGGCCCACCTGCAGTCTCTCTCGGCACAGGGAGTTTGGACTCCTGCGGAGCGAGGTCGGAGCATCAACTGGTTGGAGCTTCGCGCAGTGTACCTGGCCCTGCGAGCATTCCTTCATCGGGTGAGAGGGCGCCATGTCCTGGTCTTAACGGACAATACTACAACCAAGGCCCACATCAATCGACAAGGGGGCACCCATTCCATCCTTCTCATGAGAGAGGCCGAGCAACTGTGTCGATGGGCGGAGGCGCATCTCTCATCCATCAGAGCGGAGCACATCTCCGGAACCTCCAACGTCCAAGCAGACTGGCTCAGCAGGGCAACACTGGACCAGGCAGAGTGGCGTCTACACCGTCACCTGTTCAGAGAGGCAGCGGCCAGGTTTGGTCAGCCCCTAGTAGACCTTTTTGCATCGCCGCTCAACGCACAAACACCAAGGTTGTTCTCCCGTTATCCCTCCAACGGAGCAGAGAATCACGATGCCCTGCATTGCCCGTGGCCTCCCGGGCTACTGTACGCCTTCCCTCCGCTTCCGTTGATTCCCAGGGTGATTCGGAAATTGATAGCCGAGAGAGCAGAAATCCTCATGGTGGCACCATATTGGCCCAGGAGGCCGTGGTTTGCGGACCTTCGCAATCTGTCGGTAACTCCGCCATAGAGGATTCTGTTAGATCAGATTTCGCTGTCGCAGGGCCCACTGCTTCATCCAGAACCACAGTGGCTACAGTTGGCCGTTTGGAGGTTGAGCGGGAAAGGATGATTGAGGAAGGCCTATCAGCCCAGGTCATTAACACCATTTTGGCAGCTAGGAGGCCTTCTACTACTCGCATTTATGATGCGACCTGGAACAGTTTCTGTAACTGGTGCCACAAATCATTCATCGATCCACGCTCCCCTTCAGTTGCACAGATCCTGGCCTTTTTATAGGATGGCCTGGATGGAGGCTTATCACCTAACACCTTAAGGAGGCAGGTCGCGGCTCTCTCAATGGTGGTTGCTGGCGGCCCTTTCGGTCCCCTTTCCCACCATCCTCGAATCAAGGCCTTTCTTAAAGGGGCTTCTAACTTGCGCCCGTCAGTAGTACACAGATACCCGACATGGGATCTTAATAACGTTCTCCTGGCCTTGACTAGATCTCCCTTTGAGCCTCTCAGGGAGGCATCACTTCAATTTCTTTCATTTAAAACAGTATTTCTGGTGGCTATTACTTCGGCTAGAAGGATATCTGAAATTGCAGCTCTATCTGTGAGAAAAGACCTGTGTATTTTTCATTCTGATTGGGTGGTTCTGAGACCAGACCCAGCATTTATGCCGAAGATCAATTCAGCGTTCCACAGGACACAGGAGTTGGTCCTGCCTAATTTCTGTCCGAAGCCTCTGCGTGAGCAAGAGAGGCAGTGGCACACCCTTGATGTTCAAAGGGCGTTGCGTATTTACATTTCTCGCACGCAGTCCATCAGGAAGACAGAGTCTCTATTTTTGTCCTTTCAGCCGAAGACACTAGGCTGTAAGGTCTCTCCGTCCACGGTGGGCAGATGGATTAGGGCTACCATATCCAAGGCCTATCTAGTTCAAGCTATTCCAGTTCCCAGTGGGGTTACCGCTCACTCCACCAGAAGTGCAGCTACTTCGGCAGCCTGGGCTACTCAGGCGTCTATTCTTGATATTTGCCGGGCGGCCACCTGGGCTTCCCCGTCTCCCTTTATACGACATTATAAGATTGATATTTACGCCTCAGCTGAGGCATCTTTTGGCAGGCGAGTCTTGCAGCAAGTGGTTAGAGATCCTGGGGAAGTTCCAATCCAGACGGACTCCCACCCATAGGACAGACTTGCTTTGGTATGTCCCACTCTCTGGATGCTCGCAGCAGTTCTATGGAGAATGGGCATTGGTTCTTACCTGATACGCCTCTTCTCGTGGAACTGCGTAGAGCATCCAGCCCCACCATGATTGGTCCATCTGAGGGGGGGAATCCTGTTTCGGCCAATGATTTCTAGTGTTTTAGTTCAAGTTGTATAATACTTCAGATTAGAGGGTTGTTGTCCTCTCGTCTTCGTTAAAACTGGGGGAACGCATGGAGGAGTCACGTGGAGGAGGAGGGCGTTCCTCAATTTCAGCTCAGCCTGTGAGAAGTGAAGACTGAAGCACCTCCCACTCTCTGGATGCTCTACGCAGTTCCACGAGAAGAGGCGTATCAGGTAAGAACCAACGCCCAATCTCTCCTTCATTCTACAATTACAAGCTTTTGATCAATGTCAGGACGTAAATAGTGGCCTGATATCATATAACACAATAATTTTTTGTGGCCTCATGTATAAAACAAATGGTTCATTTAAGTTGCATTTGGGCAAGAAAGGAATATACCATTTCATTTTCACAATTACATTTTCATTTACATATCCCAGGGCATCTTAAACCTTACAATCCAGTACTATGTCACAACTCTGATCTGCAGGCTTGCACACTCAAAATAAAAAGCAAAGCCCAAAGCAAGTGTTACTGATGCAAGACTGATCAGGTTTTTTAAAATGGTTTTTAGCTCCTTTGAGATTTTTAACTCCTGTGGTTTGATCTACACTTTGAGAACTCTTCTGCTAAACTGTAACACAGCAGATATAGCTTTGACTTAATATTTTGTACAAACCCAACCACTTTAATTGTAAACCACTGTCTGTATCATGCTGTGGGTTATTCAACAAAGAAACCAAGGCTTATAAACATATGTGAACTGAGGAACCACTCATCAACTATCATGTGAGATAATTTCAAAAGGAGTTTATGAAACAAATTATGAAAGTTCGTGTTAATTCCCAACAGATGTTGGATGTATCACATTCGGTGAAGTATCTATTAGATACAGTAGTAGTAGTGGTGGTGGTGGTGGTAGTAGTAGTAAATCAGATTATTTCTGATGATCTGAAACTCTCTTTATCCATCAGGTTTTTGTAACTGCTATTTAGTTATATCAGAACCCCTGAACATGCCATGTATTATTTTGTCTTAATCAGGTTATATTTGGAATTAGATTCATTCCTGGAACAATTCAAGGAAGACTTTGCAAACTGAATCATATACCGGAAAAGATCAATTAAGGCACAGGAAATCAAATTATATGAAGAAAGCCTGACAAGAGCTGAATAAGACAAACTTGGGAAGAAAAGATTTGAGAGAGAGATATGACAATATCTTTAGATAACTGCAAGGCAGTTATGCAAAGTGGAGCAGAGTTATTCCAGAGGGCACAGCCAGTACCCATGGGTAGAAATAAGAAGCTGGTTGTATACTAAATATTAATAAAGAGATCTTATCAGTAAAAACTAATGGCTATAAGAGCAAACTGCCTGAAATATGAAGGGCCTTCTGTTTTTGGAGGAGTTTAAGCAGAAACTGCACAATCGTCTGTAGACCTGGCTAGTTTCCTGCATTGCCCAGGGATTAAACTAGACACTTTACAATGTTTCCTCTAATTCTCATTTTCAGTGGAAAAAGGCTAATTTCTGCTCACAATCAGAAGTAGTTAATCATTTTGCAATTGGTGCCTGCACTATTCAAATTATTCTTCTAGTCGTCAAGGACCCCAAGCAACAGGGCACTAATGTAATCACTTTCCCTTAGGTCCCGCTTTTCAATATTTTAAATAAATGTTTCCTATCATTAAGCTTAGAAACTGAACATATCAATTTTACTTAATTTGACACAGTTAAAAAAAAACAGCCTGCATGCAGTTTGTTGCTGAATTTCGTTAGCACTTCTTGGGGCTCTGAAGATTATGGAAGGAGCTGGGACCACATGCTGAATGTGGCCTACCTACTCAGAACTCCATAAACATTACACCGGCAATAAAATCAGAAACAGATTTCAGTATTTTCCATGCGGTGCTCTCACTTCACTGCTTCCCAATTAACTAAGGGCTTATCTGCACTACCAGGTTGTTTCCTCACCAATAAAGGCTGGAACAGGCCGCACTCAGCACTCATCCACCACAGAAACAATCTCTAGGCATTATACCCATTGCCTTCTTGCCAGACTATTGTGAAAAGCAATCTGCTGTGTCGTCCAAACTGAATGTTGCTGAACAGTCTTAAAATAATCTTTTAAAGATAGCTTATTCCCAAGCTGGCCTCAGGACAGGACAGGACCAATGAAAAGGGACACTGTCTCCTATTTCTCCTCCTGCAGTCAATGCCTTCAAGACAAATAATGAAGAAAATAACCACAAGAAGAAAAAGATTGGTTCTCTTCCAACTTTTGAGAAACACAAGCATAATTTCCAAAACAAATGTCAACCCTAGAATAAGGATGGGATGATAGGGAAGAGGAACTTTGCAAACAGAAATTGGTTATTTATATTTTAATTTCTTTAGTGTCATCCCAAAATATGATATGAGCAATAATGAAGAAATAAGAAGGTAGTTAATTTCAATGTGAAACTATATGCAGCACTGTAAGAAATGGAAAAGCAGTTCAACCAATTTAGTGCCACTTTTAAATATTCTCATTAATCTCCAACACCTTCCTTCACTATTAAAATGCTAATTACATGAAGATCTTGCTTTTACCAGCTACTAGTCATTTTGATTGGCTATTTTTTAAAAAAACTGAAGTAACTGTGGGAGGCTAAAACAGCCTTCTCATATCTGATGCTTGCCAGAGGTGTTAGCCCTCATTTTCAGAATTTCTGGAGCACTGTTGTTGGAGCCTGTAAGGAAGATGACCTTGATAAAAATAGGCAAGAACTGGTACCTGAAACTTTTTTTTAATGTCCTGAGAAACCTTTTTTGAGCACCAGAGACTGGTTCCATGGAGAGACCATGCACTTGTTTGCATGGACCAGTTTCTAGCATGTAACAGACCAGTGCTGGTCCACAGCCCAGAGACTGGGGATACAGATAACAGATAGTCCAACCCCCTGCCTGAGAGGAGACCCTATACCATTTCTGACAAATGGCAGTCCAATTTCTTCTTGAAAATCTCAAGTTATAGGGAGCTTTGCATTAGACTATAAGAAGGGGAAAGAGGCATGGAACAATCAGACTTGGGAGATTCGGATTATTGCCAACCTCAATAAAAGTAGTTCTAGCCTTAATTTAGTGGACTTGCTTTCCTGGTCTGGTCTACTGAGTAGGGCTGACAATTAGACTGAAAATGTAAAGAATCCAGAAGGAACTATTCCTCCAAATCTGAATGGGTCTCCAAATCTATGGCCAATGACATTTAAAAGCAGAACTCTGAAGTTGCAGCTTTGATTGGTGAGACCAACACAAGGCACAGTAATTCTTGCCAAATTATTTCTTTCTAACGTTGATTTACAAGGAGAATGGCTTTCTAGAAATTTACTCCACTAAGAGAAAATAAAAACAACCAAAAACCCAAACACTAAAATGATTCCAAATGGAAAAATACACCCAAAACAAAGACAACAAATAAGTCCCTATGGTGGTCTAATGAGGTAGAAACGCAGATCAGTTTTAGATGTGTTTAGTTTTAACATGTAAATCAAAATAGTCCTTTTTCTCTTCAGTGAGTCTAGAAACAGAGAATCGAAATGCATAAAGGTAAAGGTTTCCCCTGTTGAGTCTGACTTTAGAGGGCAGTACTCAATTCCTTTCCTCAAGGGAGTCAGCATTTGCAAGCTTTCGAACTACTAGGTTGGTAGAAGCTGGGGCAAATAATGGGAACTCACCCTGTTGCACAGCACATGGTTCTCAGTTTTACTATTTTACTGGTTTATCAACACATAAAATACAGAAGTACAAGGAAAAATGAAAATAAGGGGAAAATAAGGGAGGAAAAGGGGAAGAAAGAAAAGTGTAGGGGTAGAGGGTAAAAAGAAAAAAAGCATTGACTTCTAACTCCTTTTTTATGCATATATAATAGTATATACTAGCTATTTCTATAACAACAAATCTATTGGTAATTGGCAAAAGCAGAGTTTCATTTTTTTTTCCACCTCAATCATAAAGTCCAAAAGTGGTTTCCAAGGAGAAACAAAATTAGTGCAGCAATCAGTTCCTGAACCCAGGCTATCAGCTTTCTCTCTGTTCAATAAGTTCAGCATCTTTAACCATTGAGCCAATGCACCCCCATGAAAACACACATATGATCTCTTAAATTGAAACTATCTGTAATGTGCAGTTGTACATTGCTTGCTTCACCATTCTTTCAATAAAAAACAACAACAACTTCAGAAACTTATAATATGGAATGGAAGTCTAGGCTAGATTGATTCCCTTAAAAAGAAATCTCTAAGATCTGTTTGAAATGCATTCTTGGCTCTTGTTTCCCAATGCATTTGTTTCTCTAGCAGTCAAATGCCAACCCAGAAAGAGCTGACCAAATCATAAGCAGACATACAGAAAGAACATGCCAAACATCGTCCCAGAGGATACAATGTGTGAACACCACAAGACAACAGACAGATTCTCTTCCTTCCAGATTGGATCCTGATTCCTGAATACATGAGCGGCCAATTCAGGTGTGTCAGATTCATAATGAAATTTCATAATGAGAAACATTTCTTTCCTTTGTAGGAAATCTAGGCTTCCTTTCTCTATGAAAAATAAAGCATAAAGAATAAGGGGGAGTCTAAAGGATACAGTAGCTCCAGTTAAGCATTTGTAATAATATAAGAAATTGCATGCAACAATATTCACCATAGAAACAGTCTTTTGGTGGCAGTCTGGTTCAGAATGCTGTACGTGTCCATTTTCTATGTACCCTCTTCCCTACTGGCTATAGAGAGGAAGCTACACTTGCACATTCTAGAAAAATACAAACAAAAGGGGAACAACATCCTTACATCCTTTCCCTTATCTTATTTATTAGTATGGTACCTTACATAATCAGCCAGATGTTTAGACTGAATTTGGCATTTTTATCCACCTATCTAGTTCTTCCCAAGAATCTGGGATAGGTAGATGTTGTTATTTGATGGTGTTAAATCACTGCAGGATGTAAGCTGTTCCAAGTAAAGCTCCTGTTGCAATTGACTAATGGTGACTTTGTCAATGCTGATGATGTTCAAGTAATGTTTTGGAATTTATTATAATTATACATACAACAATTAAAATCACGGGTTTATTAATAAACATTAGCTTGCATTCATTCTCAGTTCTTCCCCCAAACCTAGGATGTCATATATGTGTGGATCAAAGCAGTGTGGCATTTTATAATTGACAGATGAAAATTTTGTCAATATGCAGATTTTCTAGGTGTTGTATCATTGTTATAAAAGTAAAGGTTTCCCTGTCCAGTTGTGTCCAACTTTAGGGAAGCATGCTTATCTCCATTTCTTGGCCAAGGGAGCTAGCCTTGTCCAAAGACATTTTCTGTGGTTGTGTGGCCAGCATGGCTATACACCAGAGGCACATGGAACACCATTACCTTCCCACTGAAGCGGTACCTATTAATCTACTTGCATTTGCATGCTTTCAAACTGCCAGATAAGCAGAGTCTGGGGCAGGAATGGGAGCTCACCCATTGTGTAGCACATGGGTCTCAAACCCTAGCTGTCAGCTTTCCAGTTGACAAGCTCAGCATCTTTAAAAACTGAACCATTGCACCTCCTATATTTTATTTTGGATAACAGATCTTAAATCATTGTGTTTGCTCTACTTCACAGTACTTATTCAGGTCTGGTCTTGGGGAGTTATTAACCTGTAATCTCCATAGACAGTAATGTACCCAGTAAGACCACCTTTAAACCCCAGCAGGTTCCTTATATCATCTAATATTTTTAATTAACTTATTATTTATTTTTTTAACAAAACTAGTGTGTCAAGCATAAAGTCAGCTTCTGATAACATTTTGAAGGGATCGTTAGAAAATAATGATAGAGGACAGCAGCCCAAATATGATGGGGCTAACACTTTATTTTGGCAAACTGACTGCAGGAAGCTGATATACTCCAGAATAGGGGTATCAAACTCATGTTGTCATGGCGGCTTCATGTGATGTATTGGGACACTTTTCCCCTTTGCTAAACCAGGTGTGGGCATGGCCAGCGTGCAGCACATCTGGCCCACGAGCCAGGAGTTTGACAGCCCTGCTCCGAAGCATCCCACAGGGCTAAAGAGGAGTAATTTCAATAGCCTTCTGGTTTTGTGACTACATATAATACGACAGCTATTTTGTGAGAATACTGATAGCAGGTATTCCGAATGTCATATATATGTCCTAAAAGTTTGGGTAGATACGTTAAATACTGAAAGTACTAGCTACTAACATCTGCCTGTTATATGTAGTAATATTCTGCAATCCACTATATGCATTCCACTATTTGTAATGGTATGTGGAAATGGCATTGGGAGATATGGGAAGAGTCACAACAAGGGGAATAGTTGGATAAGAAGCAGCTTAGCCTGCAAAAAGAATATGGACATGAGAAACATTTCAGAACAACCCTCTCTAGTTTCTTGGGTTGTAAAGGTGATTGGGGGGAGGAGAGAAAGAGAAATATACCTTCAGATTTGCAAGATTATATTAATGTAACTTTACAACAAGGTAGGATTACTTCATCTGGAGATACTTCCTGTATGGACTACCTTGCAAGGCTGGCAATGCAAAAATTAAAGGCATTTCTTGGAATACTGCCTCTGAAATCCAAAATTCTCCTTAGTCTCTTTTGCTGGAAAACCTTGCTGACTGCTGCTGTCGTCTACCATTACCCACCATGTTCAAGGTTCCAATGAGATATACAATTTATGCATAAGATATAAAAGTAATGAGAAACCGAAACTGTGCTGCTGTGCATATTTCTGAAACATAACTTAAATGTTAGTCTGTGTCTCCTTTTTGTCTGTATCTCCTTTTTGCCCACTTTGTTCAAGCAGTAGCCCTGTCATTCTGGGTGTTGCTAAGCCATAATAGAATGTATGTGCTTTACCATGAATGTCAGTGAGGTCACCGAATCAACAAAGGATCAGAACTTAGTTTGAAACCATTGTTTGTTAGCTTGCAAATCTAAATATAGCTTGCCACCATATGCAGTTCCCTGAGATATTTTATATTTGGGTTGGGGCCTGGCCCAAGCAGGGGTGGGATTCTACCAGTTCGCACCTATTTGCTAGAACCGGTTGTTAACATTCTAAGCAGTTCAGAGAACCGGTTGTTAAAAGAAATTACTGACCTAATCCTGTAAAGAAGGCAGGAAGGAAACATTCTGGTGTTGCTTACAGAAACTGCCTCTCTGTTAACCATTATTACATTCTTGGCAGGACTAGACTTCCTGTCTCTGGAGCTACTCTGGAGTTTTTTTCCTCTCCTTTGCTAGTATTTTGCTTGTGTGGAGTGACCATTCAAAGTTACAATGGCACTGAAAAAAGTGACTCATGACCATTTTTCACACTTATGACTGTTGCAGCATCCCCACAACCTTGAGAGGCCAGGTGAGGAGATGCGTGCCTCGATGTGAGCGATATTGAGTTGGCCACACCCAGCCAGTAACATGACTACCAAGCCATATCCATCCAGTCTCATGACCACCAAGCCACGGCCACCACCTAAGCCATGCCCACAGAACCGGTTGTTAAAAAATTTGAATCTCACCCCTGGGCCCAAGCCTCCGTTAACCACAAACCTGTGGCCAAAGAGTTTGGGGAAAAGGAGAAAATGCCAATTAAGAAGTAGCTCAGGTAGCCATTTTTACTTCTCTGCAAAATGAATTCTTTTGAAGATACCAAAGAATAGGCTTGTTCATTACTGGCAAATACACCTGTCTGGTCACTCTATCTGTCCCTGTTGCAGAGCTTAGAAACAACTGTTAACATTTTGTTTAAAGCTTATATAACATATGAATGCAGTTCATCCGTGGGAGGGAGAATATCTCCATGGTATGAAGTTTGTTTACGGAGATATTCACAGTGGGAAGCCCCTAGGGGACAGATGATGCAGTAAGTCCTAAACAAGCCAGAGAAAGCTATTTCTATACCACGCTTGTTCACAGGAAAGAGCGATCAATAACAAATGAGCCTAATTTGCCACATCAGGTGAATATGTAGTAATTGGTTTATTTTTGGTATACTTAATAAACTATGAAAGTCAAGAAGTACAGTGAATAAATATGATTACATATAAAGAAGAGGAAACTAATGACAAGTACAATAACCAGCCTTAGAACTGACAATGAAGATAGGATAGTGGTAGATAACTCCTGCCTTTCAGGATCAACTATCAACAAGTCAAGAAATATGCCACAAACTAGCACTTGGTAGAGCAGCCATGAAGGCCTTGGAAAATATACTCAGATGCTGCAATATATCTATACCTATAAAGATCAGAATAGTTAAAGCTGTGGTATTCCCTATGATAGTCAATGGATGGAGAAGCTGGACTCTGAAGAAGCAGAACAGAAAGAGTATTGACACTTTTGAACTTTGGTGTTTCCTGAGATTCCTGGGAATAGTTTGGACAGCCAAAACAAAAAATGGATCATCAAACAAATCAGCTCAGCGTTCTCACTGAAAATGTAAATTACTGACGCAAGTTATCTTACTTTAGACATATTATGCAAAGAGCTGGAGAAGGCTATAATACTGGGAAAGGTGGAAGGAAAGAGAAGAAGATAAGCAGCAAGATGGACAGATTCAGTTATAGGGACAATGGGAATAATTTTGGAAAACCTGAAGGAAAAGGTTAGGAACAGATTGTCATTTGGAGAATATGTGTATGTGGTTCAAAGTCAACGTTGATTTGATCATACATAATCAATTAAAATTTATACTTAAAGCAAATGATGGTATAGCATAACACATGAGCAGCACAGCCCCTAACTTTTTGTAGCGTTTAATATAATAACTAAGATTTCCTCTTAGTTGGAAGAAGTAGCACTTCTTCCAATTTCTAATACTTGTGAATTTGACTCTCTCTCTTTTTTTTTGCACCAAGTATTTCTGGTTAGAATTATTTAAAATGATGATCTTAATTTAAGTAGCGAAAGTTCCTTGGAGTATTTCAAACCCTGAACAGTTCAACTCATTTCATTTCCTACTGCCAAAGGGCTAGTTCTTAATTAAAGTAAAATCCTCTTAGGCGTATTAGAAAATTTAAGAGCACTCTTACTGGTCTACATGGCCCAATTAAACTTTCTCCTACAATGCCTGCTATTTTGCTTTCCCCCCTCAAATATATCTAAAGGAGACATTCACTAGTAAAACTATATAATTACTCTATTGATTCTCTAGAAATGATAGTGAGATGGTGCTATAGGAAATATTCAACAGCCCTCATCAAAAATCGATCACATGTTTATATTAACCAATCGCATGTCCATATATAGAGCCAAGTTTTACTGCCAGGCTGTACTTAATGAATGCTTACAACAAAGATTTAGTCTATGTATACTAGTTAAGTTGGGGGTAGGGGGCTAAAAGTAATTTCTCAGGAAACACATTTAAGTGATCATTGTCTGGGACCAGAGATCACCAACCAGTGGTCTGTCGACAAAATTTTGGTGGTCTGCAGCACACCCGTGTCTGCGACAGGGATGATACTGGGAGAGAGAGAGAGGGGAGGGGGTGTTATGTATGTAAATAGTTGAATAAAGGCAAGCTTGGGGTAAAGTGCAGGGTTCTGGTCCTGCACTTCTGATTGGGTGTAAAGCGGCTAGATCGGATTCTGAGAATCTGATTGGCCCTTAATGAAGGACTCTTATTGGTACTGGAGCTAGCATTTCACAAGCTCCTATTGGTTATTTAACATTAGCATTACCTATATAAGTAGAGTTGTTGTTATACAAGTTAGAAGTCACTATGCAATAAAGAGTTGAAAGTTCACCAACTAAGACTGTCTCCATTCATTCTACCCATGCCTGAATCTATGACACTGGCGACGAGGATGGGATTTGGAGACATCTGATCTTAAGGAACTTGGAAGAAAAAAACAGAGCACGTGTAAAAAAACGGCGCCACCAACGGAAGCCATGTCCGGCGGCATCGTTCCACCCGCTCCGTACGATCCATCCCAAGAGGATTGGGAATCCTACATGGATCACTTTCAGATGTTCCTTGAAACGAACAACTTGAAGGACACCACACCAGCCAAGAAACGGGCGCTGTTCCTGACGTACTGCGGCCCGGCTGTCTTTAAAATGGCTAAAGCCCTCGCAAAGCCTCGAGAAGTGAAAACAATAAGCTGGGACGACCTCGAACCTCTCCTGAGAGACCATTACGCGCCAACCGTACCCACACTCGTGAGACGTCACGAGTTCTATCAACGAAGCCAACGAAAAGGAGAGAGTGTGGCTGACTTCATGGCAGACCTCCGGCACTTGGGAGGCCTCTGCGGGTTCGCAGACTTAGATGAAGCATTGAGAGACCGCCTAATTCTTGGATTAGATGCATCAAACGTGCAGAGCAAGATAATGGCGAAGGGCGACATCGGCCTTGTTGACGCCATCGCCGAAGCCACCGCCGCTGAGGCAACAAAAAAGTCAGCGGCGCAGCTATGGCGAAGCCGGAACCCCACAAACCCACCGACAGGCGACATCTCACCCAGCTCAGAAGGGCAGTTGGCAACAACGCACTACGAGGACCTCTCTTCATCGTCAGACAGCGACGAAGAAGGGGTCCATCGACTGTGTTCCGACCGGGACCCTCGTCCCAAAACCTCACGCCCTTGCGCTGGCTGCGGGGCAAACCATCCAAGGGCAGACTGCAAATTCTGCGATGCACTCTGCCACGAGTGCGGGAAATGAGGCCACATCAGTCGAGTCTGTCGCAGTTTACCGGGACCAAGCCCGGCCTCAAAGGGAACCAACTTTCGCCAATCGGCAGGAAACCGTCCTGTAAGGCGAGACCCAGCAAACCACTCCTACAGATATCGAGCGTTGCAGAAAGAAGAGGCTCACCATACTATCACTATAGGTCA
The DNA here is from genome assembly GCA_033807585.1 of Hydrophis major. Classification (NCBI taxonomy): domain Eukaryota; kingdom Metazoa; phylum Chordata; class Lepidosauria; order Squamata; family Elapidae; genus Hydrophis; species Hydrophis major. The sequence continues at coordinate 114,047,261 of CM066330.1, forward strand.
CGCCTCGGCCCTGGACGCTAAGAAGATTCGAGTTACAGTAGCCATAGAGAACCAACCCTGCCACATGGAGGTCGATTCGGGATCGTCCCTCTCGATGGTGTCGTGGAAGACATTAAAGCAGCTCATTCCTACCATCCAACGCCAAGACCTTCGAATGTAACGCCTTATCCTTAAAGATTACCAAGGGAATCGGATCCCTGTGGTCGGGTCTTGTCGAGTCCGTGTCTCGTTTAAAAAGCATACGGCATACTTACCTCTAGCGATCATCAATAGGGACAGGCCTAGTTTGTTGGGCCTCCAATGGTTTGCGCCACTCGGCATCGAGTTAGCCGGCGTGAACCGAGTCGGTGATTGCGAGTGGGAGGAGGATCTTATGTCTGAATTCAGCGATGTCTTCGCAGATCATCTGGGCGAGTATAAGAGGACCCCAATTTCATTCAGCCTCGACCCTAAGGTCGCCCCGATCCGTTTAAAGCCCCGTCGAGTTCCGTTCGCCCTTAAGGCCAAGATAGATGAACAACTTGACAAACTAATTAAACAAGGGGTACTGCAACCCATTGATCATTCCCCATGGGAAACTCCTATTGTAACCCCCATTAAACCAGATGGGTCAATCCGAATCTGTGGGGACTACCGGGCCACTCTAAACCACGCCCTCCAACAGAACGCGTATCCAGTGCTGGTGGTGCAGCACCTCCTTCATTCCCTGGGAGGTGGAAAGGTTTTCGCTAAGCTAGATTTAGCTCAAGCCTATCAACAATTGCCCATGGACGATAAAAAAGCCCAAGCCCAAACGATAGTAACGCACAGAGGTGCTTTTAAATGTACCCGTTTGCAGTTCGGGGTGAGTGTGGCCCCGGGAATATTCCAAAGTTTAATGGAACGATTTTACAGGGAATCAAGGGCATGGTTCCGTATTTTGATGACGTATTGATTGCAGCTCCTAGTAAAAAAATTCTGCAGAATCATTTAAAATGTGTGCTTAAAAAATTCCAAGAAGTGGGATTGAAAGTAAAAAGGGATAAATGTCATCTGTATACCGACAGTGTTGAATTTCTAGGTTATCGCATTGATAGTCAGGGTATTCACCCAACTGAGAGTAAATTAAGGGCAATTAGGAATGCTCTCAGACCTCGTAACAAAACTGATCTTCAAGCATTTTTAGGCCTTATCAATTTCTACAATGTGTTTTTACCGCATAAGGCGACTGTGGCTGAACCATTACACCGGTTATAAGATAAGAAAGTATTATGGGTTTGGGGTTACCGAGAAGAAAAAGCGTTTAGAAATGTAAAAGATTTACTTACATCTGATTCTGTACTTATGCAATATAATGAAACATTACCCTTGGTTATAACTTGTGATGCCTCACCGTTTGGGGTGGGCGCTATTTTGAGCCATGTGCTACCTAATGGAAATGAGGCTCCCGTTGCATACTTTTTGAAGACTCTATCCCAGGCAGAACGTAACTATGGACAAATAGACAAGGAGGCTCTGGCAATTGTGTCAGCCGTAAAAAAATTCCATGAGTATGTATATGGAAGGACATTTACAATTGTAACCGACCACAAACCTTTATTGGGGATAATCGCTGGGGACAAACCAACCCCCTATATATTGTCCCCAAGAATGACTCGCTGGTCAGAGTTTCTAGCTGCTTATAATTATCGATTGTTACATCGACCGGGGAAAGCCATTCCCCATGCCGACGCACTCAGCAGAGCACCGCTACCAGAGACCTTCGACGATCCGGCACCAACAGTATCGGCGTTACAAATCGAAACGCTCAACTCGCCTCCTATGACCGCTCGAGATATCGCGAGGGAGACCAGACGAGACCACACCCTAGCACGAGTCCTAGGCTGGGTAGAGCGTGGATGGCCATTGGACCAGATCCCAGATGACTTCGCACCATTTAAAACAAGACAAACTGAACTTTTTTCTCAAAAAGGCTGCGTTATCTGGGGCGATAGAGTCGTCGTCCCAGAACGACTCCAAAAAACGCTGTTACAAATCCTGCACGAAGGATATCCAGGGATCGTACGAATGAAGGCTCTCGCACGGAGCTACGCGTGGTGGCCAGGCATGGACCGACACATCGAACAATGGGTCAAGGCCTGCACCAAGTGCCAACAAACCAGCAACGCACCGCCAAAAGCTGCACCGACCGAATGGGAGACACCACGTGGACCCTGGTCCAGAATCCACCTGGATTTCGCAGGGCCGATCAAAGGACACACATTGCTGCTGACTGTCGATGCATACTCTAATTGGTTAGAAACTCATTGGATGGCCAATACAACCTCCGAGGCAGTCATTAAAGTCCTCAATAGACTCTTTGCAACTCATGGATTGCCGGACGTCCTAGTGTCCGATAACAGACCACAGTTTACAGCGCTAATGTTTGAACAGTACCTTGCTGACAACGGCATCCGCCATGCGCTCACCTCACCGGCGCATCCTGCTACCAACGGCCGAGCGGAACGCATGGTACAATTTGTAAAAAAGACTTTACAAAAGATGGTCTATGATAATCTTGACAAAAAAATAAATCGCATTCTACTTCTACAACACATCACTCCGCACAGTGAAACCGGCAGAACTCCCGCTGAACTTCTCATGGGGCGAAAACTCCGTTCCTGCCTTGACCGACTGCACCCTGCTTACGAGCCAGAGAAGCCTCCAGGATCCAGCGGACACTACCGTACCTTCAAGGTAGGCGACCCCGTTTATGCAAGGAATTTATCGGGCGACCCAGTTTGGATTGAAGCAACGGTAATACGCGAGACTGGGCCCAGATCCTATATTGTAAAATGTATTGATGAGAGACTATGGAAAAGACATATTGACCAATTACGGTCACGACTTATAACTGCTAGCCAACACCTTCCCAACGACCAAACTGAGGGGGGGGAAGGAAGAGAAGATGACGATATGCCAGGAAACCTGTTCCAGGAAAGCGATGAATCAAGTGAAACCCAGGAAATGGAGCAGGAAGAAGAATCGTACGCTCCAAGGGAAATCACACCAGAACAAGAAGCTGAGCCACTACAAAACAACACCCTACCTCAACGGGACTGCACGCAGCCAGTCCAAAGAAAATCTGACTGACCCAAGAGACAACCGTCCTATTTAAAGGACTACATAGTCACAAACTAATTGTGAAGCCAGGGGGAAGGGGTGTTATGTATGTAAATAGTTGAATAAAGGCAAGCTTGGGGTAAAGTGCAGGGTTCTGGCCCTGCACTTCTGATTGGGTGTAAAGCGGCTAGATCGGATTGGTCGGGTTCTGAAAATCTGATTGGCCCTTAACGAAGGACTCTTATTGGTACTGGAGCTAGCATTTCACAAGCTCCTATTGGTTATTTAACATTAGCATTACCTATATAAGTAGAGTTGTTGTTATACAAGTTAGAAGTCACTATGCAATAAAGAGTTGAAAGTTCACCAACTAAGACTGTCTCCATTCATTCTACCCATGCCTGAATCTATGACAAGGAGAGATCCCGGTGTTTTGTTTTCTGTGGGAAACGGGTCCAAATGACTCTTTTGAGTATTTAAGGTTGCAGAAACAGGCAGCCAAGCTAAGTGCCTGAAGGACCCCATCCTGTCAGTGGGAGTCCAGATGCTTCAGCAAGCAGCTTTCTGGGTTCATATCAGTGGTGTGCAGGATTAAAATTCTGAATTTGGTGGTCTCTGAGGTCCAAAAGGTTGGAGACCCCTGTTCTGGGCTATAGTTTCAACAACTTACATTAATAATGCTGACCAATTTATTTTTATATAATATTTTGTAGATCCTGTCTACCTTCATTAGACAAATAGTCTGAAAACCAAAAACTCACATAATGAATATTTCAAATAAATTCCCGAAAGCCTTATATTACTAATGATTACTGTCTACTAAGTTCTAATGTCTTTCCCTTATTGTTCTACCTATAAAATCCTTTTCATAATACTTTCCATTAACTGATAAAATGGACATAATCCACAATCCAGGAAATTTTGTATCTAAATCCGAAGGTACAGAAAACTATGTCAACTTCCTTTGAAAACATTAATAAAGCTGCAATATTTGCTTTTCTTATGTGATTTGTAGCTCATTACTTTATAATGTATCAAGCTTCAATTAGGATCTTCTTGGTTCAATTCTCTCCACAATACTAGTAGTTCTCACTTAACAATCAGAACTGGACTAGCAACACAGTCATTAAGCAAAGTGGTCACTAGGTAAAACCATGACTGTGCTTATGATCTTACTTTACCTTTTCTTTGTTTTATAGATCTGCTCGGTTTGTAAATGCAAGGATTAGTTGTCGCCATCCTGCTCCCACCATTGCTGACTCCTCACCCCGCCTCTAATAATGCTCTGCCCCCACTGATACCACCTGCTGCCACGAGCTGGACTGAGACCATCTGCAGGCTGGATGTGGTCTTTGAACATTAAAAAGCCCAGGTCTGCCATAGTCACAGAAATCACTCTATTAGAAAGATGAAGCATGAATTCATAGAATAATATACACTTTTTAAAATTTTGTGTGTGTGTGTGGTTTTAAGATGAATATATGAGCTCTTATTAGAGTATACTGCAGCAGTATTATCTAAAACAAATATTGATGTAAACAGCCAATTAATAAGCAATAAAGTACTGGAAAACGGCAGGAAAATTTAAACAACATGCCAACATAGAAAGAGTAATACAAGCTATTTACTCTATTCAAATAACTAATTGTTCCATCCTTACTTGAAAATAACTTTGCCATTATGCAGCATCTAATAAGGTAGGACATAAAATATGTTTTCGATGTTCTAAAACATTATCTAAAGTAACTCCCTTTTAAAGAAGCATAAGTATTCTATGTTTTCAATTCTGATCAAGGAGTAACCCACACTACTGGTTTTCCTAGTAGTGTGATATCTTTCTTACTAATGTAGCACAACTTCCAGCTATTCATATGGAGCACTTCATTCTTCTACACAATATTTTCATTTTTGCCCCAAATATTTTTAAGTTAACTTTCATTACTGAAATTTCTCTTTGATAACAAACTGCATGTTTTCTAAAACTAGCAACAACAAAAAAGTCTAAATGAAATTTACTAGAAAAATATTTCACACCAATGTACACTGTTAATATTTCAAAACAATACAATACAAACATTAGTATGACATTCCATTTCTTCTGCCATTGCAGAGTTACAGGTAGCCTATATACTCACCCTATAAATTTAGGGCAAATTATAAAACAAGTCCAACTATTTTCCTCATAATTAGAGCACCACAATTAATTGTGGCACTAAACAGTTTACTAGCATGGTAGCAATAAAATCAAATGCTTTCACTTTTGACTTTAACATTGCCTCTTAATCACTGGCTAATGTTAACTACAGTTCATCGAGGCAAGTCATCTTTGTAAACTATCATTTGGTTGGTTTGTTGTACTATATTAAAATTTGTGGACTTTGGAGAATGAAGCAAAAATTATTAGTCTAAAACAGAAGTAAATACTTTCAATCGTAGTCCTGATAGGTGGGAAGCCTTTATGATAAACCTATTATGATGCCTCAAAGCAGCCAGAAGCTGTTACAGAATCATTTAAAATCTGAAGCATTCAGTGACTTGAAAATAGTAAGTCATTTTATAGATTAGGGCCTATCAGATGTTCCATTTATTTTTCAAGTGGTGTTATCTATGCAAATATTCAGCATGATTTTTACAGTTGCAGATAGTGAAGAAACTAGAGAGAAAGAATTCATGTGAAACTGTCGATCTGTGTAAAAGAAGTGGCAGCTCGAAATGCATTTGAAAAACTATATTGCTACTGATCGTGGATATTTATAACCATGCCAGTACTTACAAATGCCAGGGCTTGCATTATTGCAGATTTCTCCAGCCTCTTGCCTCCTAGATCTGCTGGACATGAAGAATTCTCAGCTAGCATGGCAAAATGAAACAAATGCATCATCAGTATGTCAGAAGAGAAGTGTTTCCACTGTACTCACTATCCCCCTAGAAATCCATTCCAGAAATGACAATTTCCCTTTAAAGAGCAAAATAAGCTTGAGATCTATAATTGAAGATATATAATTAAAGGAAAAGCCCAAGTTTTCCTATTCAGTACTGTAGTCTATGTCCCTTGAGTGACCCCAAAACAAAAGAACTGCTGCTCTTCCAGTTCCCACTCCCCCCCCCCCCCCCGCCCCTTTCAAAGGATTATGAGGACAAGTCTTTGTAACACCTTGGGAATAGAAAAATCTCTTTATTGGCCAGTCTGGTATTCTCAGGCATCTTGTAAACATCTCCTTGTTGTTCTTTTTAAATCAGACAAACTGGCGAAGTACATCAGAATGCTTATATGTAGGTGTACACATACACACACACACAAGCCCTTTTAAATGTTTCCAGCTCAACCACAGCACCCTGCTAAGAAGCCAGCCATGGCACAGAATAAATGACTATTTCTGTTAGAAGTCAGCCTTTAGAACTACTAGTGTTCAAAGTCACAGTTTCAGCAGTGATATAGATCTCCTTTTGCTCTTGCAAGCACAATGGACACTGCATTTACATGAGTATAGAAAAACCAGTTTCTCCTATACAAATAATTCTACCTCTTTTTTGAAATTATTTGTCTAGGCATCTGTCAGAGGACAAGGGCAGCTTTGTGCAAGTGTCCCTTCAACCAAAGGCAGTTACCTGTATCCACAGCAACCATGAAATTCACAGAACTTTTATTTCAGCAGAAGCCAAAGGCCAGGCAAACATTCATTTAATACATCTGAAAATGCAGTGGGGATATGTTGTTGTATTTCACTGGGAAACAAATATGTCTACTAGACATTTCAGGAAAAAAATGTTATTAGTTTCCAGACCAGGAAAAAAATAATTAGCACTTTTTTTCTAATTTCCATTTTAGTCACAAAAAGTAACCACTAAGTAACCATTTGAAGTAGAGGTGTTATTCAGCAGGTTCTGACCAGTTCTGGAGAACCAGTAGTGGAAATTTTGAGTAGTCTGGAGAACCATCAAATATGACCTCTGACTGGAGAGTTCCCCTGCCATGCCCAGCAAGCCATGGCCACAGAATTGGTAGTAAAAAAAATTGAATCCCACCATTGATTTGAAGCCTTAAACACCTGTATTGCACACAGTAATCCCATCAGTAGTAATGGCATATGCTAGACAGAGGAACTTTTTTTTTACTTTCCTAGCAAAAATACTGGGATGTTTAAACATAAGAAAGATATATATTATCAATCTCCAGAACAAGAGACAACTGAAACTTCCACAGTAAATACATGTCCACAAGAGTGATGAGAGTGTGGCGTTTATACTGCTTGCTGAAAAGAAAAAGATGAAAATGAAATAAAGATAGTTATGAATTACCCTTAGCCCCCAAATGATAAAACTAAGCCCTTACAAAAATACTTTGTTTTAGTTCAGGGGTCCTCAACTCCCACTCTGCAGTCCCTTGGGAACCAGGCCACGCAAGTGGCAGGTAAGGGTGAAAAGCTCCATTTGTGCATGGGACAGGCACGCATGTGAAACCATCCCCTCCCATACACACATACTGTCGGTCCACAGAGCAGGAAAGGTTGGGGACCTTGTTTTAGCTTATACAGGTAGCCTTTAACTTATAACCATTAGTTTAGCAATCATTCACATTTACAACAGCACTGAAAAATGTGATCATCAGTCCTCAACCTGATGATTGCTGCAGCATCCCTGTAGTCATGTGATCAGAATTTAGGTGCTTGACAACCAGCATGTATTTTCAATAGTTGCCGCATCCAAGGATCATAGGATCGCCATCTGTGGCCCTGCCAGTTTCTGACAAGCAGTCAACGGGGGGAGTCAGATTCACTTAAACAAGCACATGATTCATTTAACAACCGCAGTTATTTACTTAACAACCATGGCAAAAAAAAAACCTTTATAAACAGGTGCCACTCATTTAATAATTGCCTTATTTACAATAGAAATTCTGCTCTCAGCTGTGGTCATACTTTGAGACCTAACTGTATAAACCTGCCAGCCCTCAAACTCTAGGCTAAAAGAAAGAAAAATAACACAGACAGTTCTTGACTTAAAAGCATTCACTTATAGAATAGAATACAATACTTTATTGGCCAAGTGTGAATGGACACACAAGGAATTTGTCTTGGTGTAAATACTCTCAGTATACATAAAGAAAAGGTACATTCGTTAAAAATCAAGAATCATAACGTACAACACTTAATGATAGTCATAGGGTACAATCAACAATCAAATCATACTAGGAAACAGTCAAGTGGGAGGGGATGGGTGATAAGGAGCGGTGAGAAGATTAACAGTAATAGTACTGTACACTTTGTAAATAGTTGAACAGTGTTGAAGGAATTATTTGTTTAGCAGAGTGATGGCTTTCAGAAAAAAACTGTTCATGTGTCTAGTTGTTCTGGTGTGCAGTGCTCTATAGCGTCGTTTTGAGGGAAGGAGTTGAAACAGTTTATGTCCGGGATGTGAGGGGTCTGTAAATATTGACTGTTCAAAGTTACAATGGTACTAAAAACAGTGAATTATGACCTTTTTCACACTTACGGCATTGTAGTAAACCCATTGTTACGTCTGGAGCATGGGTGCGAATAATGGAGACGAGCCGGTAGAAACAGTGAACTTCAAACTCTTTATTTACATGGTGTGACAGCTCAAACTGGAGGGCTGCTATAGCCTTCCTTATATAAGCAACTTATTAACTATTCAATCAATAGCAATCCTGGAGCGCTAGCTTCGTTAACCAATGAGAATGGCCTGTTAATGGCCAATCAGATGCTCCTGAACGGACCAATCCGATCCTGCCATTAACAGCCAATCAGAAGTGCAGGGCCAGAACCCTGCACTTGACTTCAAGCTCAAGAGAACTTTATTTGGCATTATTCATTCACAACACCCATGGTCACATGATCCAAATTGAGATGCTTGGCCACTGGTTCATATTTATGACAGTTGCAGTGTGTCTTGGGGATCATGTGATTAGCTTTCGTGACTTTCTGTCAAGCAAAGTCAATGGGGAAGTCAGACACACTAAACAACCATGTTACCAATTTAACAACTGCAGTGATTCACTTAACAACTGGCCAAGAAAGGTTGTAAAATGGGGCAAAACTCATTTAACAAATGTTTCACTATGTTTTTGAGGCTTTGGGCAATTGGAGGCTTAATTGTGGTCTTAAGCTGAAGACTATCTGTATTTAAAACTTAGATATCCTATCTTACTTATTATTTATATTTTGCTATCAGTCCATCTACTGTTATATTAACAACTCTGATATCCCTGGTTCCAAGGAGCTTTTACTCCAAAATAGATAGTGGTGAAGCAGCAGTGAGAGTGAAGGATAGACAAGGTTGGACAGTCAACACCCTTTGCTGCTGTTTGTAAGCTTTCATTGACAATAACAACCACAGTGTCCCAATTGGCTCTGAATTTTGCACTAGTCAATTTCCTGCCGAATGTACAGTATCTTGTTTTAGAATAAGAGGTCTGATCTCTTATTTTAAAACAAGATACATTCAGCAGGAAATTGACTAGTGCAAAATTCAAAGCCAAAACAAAGAAGCCTGTAATGAGTCTTGGGAAGAAAAAAAAGATTTGTCTGTCTCAATATCATGGTCCTTTTTTATTTGTTCACAATTTTCCAGACATACTTTATGTGACAGAGATGGTAGAAACATGTCTGTTCATGATATCCCAGAAGTATACTTTGATTCAGAAAGCATTCCTGAGACAGAGAATAAAACCTGTTCAAATGTACTTTTTTTTAAAAAAAAAAAAAACCCTTTGAATGATTTTTCCTAAATATAATTTATAGTCTTGATCATTGTAACATTTATTTCCCCAAACCATTCAAGAGAGAGAGGATTTTATCAAAAAACATTAATTGTTAATATTAATTAGCTATTAACTAAGAAACTCCTCTGATGATCCTCCCTTCCATCAGTACTCTTGGTCCTGAGAAGTTCTCTGACGAGTCTTTAGATCATGGTCTATTCTACCATATCAATACATACAAGGTGTTTTGATTTTTGATTTTCCATTTATCTACTGTTTATCCTTTGCTGGCTATAACTACTCACAAGGATATCCATTTGTAGATCCTTTAATATTTTGCAGGGAAGACGAAGACATACAGGGAGTAAGAATACTATCATTTGCACTGGACATATCTTTACAACTCAGCAAACTTGTTCCTAATTTTCAGGTTACAATATTCTCAAGTTTGGTAAGAAAGTTGCAAGATTTCTAAAAACCAGACCAAGAAAATCTTATCGTGAAAACCGTCTAAAGGTTATACCTGCGAACCAGGCTGGCTAAATATTAGTATTTTCAGGAGTGCATAGACACTTTCTTAAGCATGGGTGGGGAGGAAAACAGTATCTTCCAAATGTTTAGACTACATTTCCCACTAGACCTCGCCACAAGCCATTTTGGCTGGGACAGATAGGAGTTGAAGAACAACACACTAGCCTGCATTTCAACAAATGATTAAAGACACAGAAGATGACAATTCATCTTTATGCACTTCCACAAGATAAAAATGGCTAATTATCAATTGCCACCAGGACCAAGCAAAAAACTTTTGACAGTTCTTGGATAGAATTTTCCAAAGGATGATAATGGTTATTTATGAGTTGCCCAATAAAACCTTCTATGTTGAGGCCAGGAAATGCTGAGGTACCTAAGGTTATGTGTCTAGATTTTCCTTTCTTATCACCATTTTTGCTGAGTCACAGATCTCATTTGTAAAGTAGACAAACATATAGGTTGCCTCAAAAACACTACAGTTTTGAATGTATTTGAGGAAGATAGTAAACAAGTCATTTGATTTTATTGATTTTTTTATATGTAATTAAAATAAATATAGAAAATATATAAGAATTTTACATTCTTACATTTTTTTTGTTTCTTTCAGGGATTTTAACATAATTTATTTGCCCACATTTGTATGTTACCTATTCCTTGAAACATACAATGAACACATTTTTAAAATAAAATAAAATAATGCCATTCATAAAAATAAATTTTACATTTGGGAAATCCTACTACAAAACTACCTCAGCTATCCCCAAGCTGCAAGCCTCCTTATCTTTTTTAGACTCAATACCCAAAACTTTCTGTCTGTGCTCAACATAGAAAGCACGATTCTACCTAAAGCAGGTAGACCAAACTATATAGAACCATATAAAAGATTACAGGTAATTGTGAACATATTAAATCCAGGAGCCTACAAGCAACCAACAGATGTTTTCCTGCTGAATTGGCAGCTGCATTCTGTGCTAGCTGCAGCTTGCAAAAACTATTTAAAGGCAATTTGATATAAACTGTATTACAGTACTCTAAGAGATGACAAGGTCATGAATCACTAAAAAAAGGCAACTGAAGATAGCTGAAGGCTGTCCCAGAAGCAGACAGAGAGAAAAGTACCCCATATTACACAGAAATTCTTGCACAAAAAGGCAATCCCATCTACAGTAGTAAATAGAGCATTCCTGCTACCAGATTATTATTATACCAACTGTTCCTCCATGTTTCTGGGGTTATTTTGCATAGTTTATTACGGTCTTCAGGTCAGGATTTTAAACACATCTCCGTATCACCAACAGATTGCTTATACATGATCCCAAACTGATAGATAGCCTCTCCACTGGTTGATACTAAACAAAATGAGAAAAAAAACATATGCCCTGGGACACCCCACACTTAATTTGGCAAGGACTTTCCCCTCCCAGAAATTCCATTGGAAGCACCTTTACAGAACCATTACAAAATTGTGCCTCAATCCCCAGCCCTTGAAGACAGTCCTAAAGGATACTATGGTCAATCATATTGTATGCCACTGAAGTCTCTAACAAGGTCAGGAAAGGTGCACCTCTCCAAACATCATTGAAGTTCATCCACAAGAAGAAGAAATGCAGTATTCATCTCATTCCCAGGCCTAAATCTGACTGAAAGGTTCTAGGTAATCCATTCCACTCAGGGCCTTCTATGGTTAGGGTTAACTATAGTTAGGGTCAAAGACCATTAACATTCTCAATTTTTTTTTTACCAAGGAATAGTAGGTTGGATACTGGATGGGAAATATACACAACTACTATCACAAATAGAAAGCATGAAAGACGCTCAGGCACAAGCAACAGGTTTCTGGGTAACTAGGAGACCAGGCACTTGATAGATTTTCCAGAGTAAGGTTTTAATCCATCCTGTATTATCAATTTTCAGTAAGTTGTTTGATGCCAGCCTGTCTTCAAATGTTAAAATGCATGTAACAGGCTGTGGTCTCAATTTATCACCTTGCAGTGCTTCATATTACCATAATGTTAAAAATAAAATACTTGTAGAGGAAGTTATTTATATGTAGAAGTATCAAAATATTTCCTGACATAGATTCATATTACGTTCACATATGCTTAGCCTTTGCAATGATGCAAGTTAAAAAGAAGAGAGTGGAGTCTTACTGGTTGTCTACTGTTGTTAATAGAGATAAACTGGGCAACATTTACCCTTAATCTGTGAACTGCACTGTCCAAGACATAATATTCTATTTGCTACTGAAGTTACAAGAAAATAGTAATTTCTTAATATTCATAAGACCACAGGGAACAGTGAAAGCTTTTGTCTTTTTCAAACAAACAAACAAAAAGTAATTTGGAACATGCAATTTAATTCTCATAACTAGAGATTGTTAATGGAAAATTAAAAATTTAACTCAACCAATAGTTATATTGTTCAATCTTTATTAATTCATAAGCAAAAAAATTTCAAATGATTGGGAGCAATAACAAATTACTAAACTAAAATGGGATGTGTTGTTTTCATTGCAAAATTACCAGGAATGTAGCAAAGTATAACTATAATGACATTATTTCCATATTCCAGGCCTGAGTTGTTGTCATGTTTTAAGTAACTATCTACAGGATAACTGAAATGTTTTTGTTTTGTTTGTTCATCATTTGAAATGTAGGTGGTATACATATCCTTGAATATCAAAAACAAGTATCTTGGTTTTAGAAAACACTTTAAAAGATGTGTGTCTCAGTGAGAATAATCATATTATTGCAAACCATTAAATAATGCCACAATTTTGTAATTCTTCATAGACCAAAAAGTTGACCGCAGAAATGTAGTGACTGTATACAAGATAATTTGTTTCCATGGCATTTTAAAAATTAACCATGGCATACAGATTTCTGCAGTACTATTTATTTCATGAGATTCATGGATTATTAAAAGACAAATATATATGTATGGGGAAGAGAGCTTTGGATAATAAACAGGACAAGGAAAATGAAATGAAGGCACTTTAATTAGAGATAATTACTTTTAAGTAGAAGTTATTCACCAAGTAAATGTTTATACCTTATGACTGGGTACTCCAGGTGTTGAGATATTAATGGCAAAGTGTTAACTGGGTTTTCTGTAAAAATTTCAGCCCACACTTGGGCAAGGCTTTCTCAGTAAAAAGGTCCAGAGGAGGGTCAAGATAGATCAGATTAGAAAACCAATGCCATATACTACTACATTTACAATAAAGCTACAGTAACAGAATCTTGCAAATCTGAATGCTCTTTCTCCCTCTCTCTCTTTATCTTATCTGAGAGATTTAATCACATTACATTCTTGCCCCATTCTCAGACATCCTTTATCTGACCATTGCCTTCGTAGCAACTCTTCCTCCTGTGCTTCAAGGCCATTTCCTTTTGCCTTTTCAGTATGCCTTGCAGTATCAGAAATCTGTGTAACATTTGAATTCAGGGGCTGACTAGTGATTGACACTTCCCAGGAAACGTCTAATAATTAGTTATTGGGAGTAATGTTTTCATTTTGATTGGGACTCATTTGTTTGAGTAGCATCCAGCTCAATGGATCAGTTACTTGAATAACAGTTTCTAGACATTATCTGGCTTTCTTGCTTCTTTGTGTGTAACCTGCCGATCAAAGGCATGATCAATTTTAAGGGCATGGATGGCTGTTAGGTACTTGGAATCTTGGTTTTTTATTGCAATGTTGTATAGCAATTGCTGAAGCTACTGGAGCCCTGTTTGTTCACCATAATAACTATTGGTTATAATCCAGGAAGTTAAGATTGTATCATGTGAGTCTGTCTTGGTCATGTATGCAGTTTTTGGTTTGTACAGGATTCTATGTTGTGTTTTTTGTAGGATGTTCATGGTTGATGAACCATGAATGCTTTTTAATGCATTCTAAGATTTGTGTATAGCAGTATTATAACAGTTCTATAGCATATTTTGTTTACAAACAGTCCTTATTTTGCAACTGCCTCATTTAGCAACTTTACACAGTTACAATGGTGATGAAAAAGTAAAATTATGACAAAGCCTCACACTTATGTTCTTTTCAGGTCTGCAAAGCAAAGGAAAGTGAAAATAAAATCATAAGCACAGTGCATTTTAATTTTGTAACTGCTTTGCTTAACCATCACTTTGTATGTCCTAACTCTAGTTGCTAAAATGTGGACTATCTGTTTAGTTTCATTTCCTAGTACATTTGTTTAATAAAACTGTAGAAGTAGATCTTCTTTAAAGTATTTTGCAGGAAATTAAATTCTGCTTTATTGAGTGTTGGTGTAGATATACTTTGTTGATGAGGTGTAACTGATTTTATGAGTTGGGAGGGAGTTCCTACAGAAATTTAAAACTTGGTTCTTGCATTTAAAAAAATAAATAAATTTGGGATTGCAGCATGTCATCCTCCAGTTCTGTGATAATGATGTTTAAAAGGGCCACGTTTTTTAGTTGTAGCATAACTGTTTCTGCTATACATCCAATGATGGGGGATCCCATATATGTTCTTGTGATCTGTTGGCATACAGAGCTTGTTAGATCAGAAGAAGATAATCAGTTTGAATTGTAATAAATTCATTAGCTTGGGAATTATATTGTTTCCCTGTTGTATTCTTTTTTTTTTAAAGATTTTATTGATTTTCTACAGACAAACAAGACAAACAAAACATTAAAACATCAACTCTCATATGTACATCCAGCGTGTCGGTTGGTTCATCAGTTTTGTGCATTCATTTTGTAGTCTCAATTACAATTATGTTACATAACAACTCATATTGTCAATCCAAACTTATATATCCTAATATCGCTATTAAAAAAAACAACAACTTATGACTATACTTTTAATCATTCATGCTTTATGAGATAACAATACTTTAAATAATTTATTCTGTAACAAATCATGTAATCATATCAAATCAATCCTAAAAACACTTTATAAATATAGTATACTGTCTAACATTCTAAATATTCTATTATCGTATTTTATCATCTAGCCATTGATAAAAAAGATCCCAAATTTCATAAAATTGTTTATCTTCTTGCTCTCTAATTTCAAATGTCAATCTACTCATCTCAGCACATTCCAATATTTTCTTAATAATTTCTTCCTGTAATGGTATTTTCTCATTCTTCCAGTTTTTAGCAAATACAATCCTAGCCACTGTTAATACATTTACAATCAGGTATTTCAAATCTTTACTATATGTATCAGGTAAAATTCCCAATAAAAAGATCTCTGGTTTCAAGTCTATGTGTTTCTTTGTCATTTTTTCCAACCACATGCGAATTTTAGTCCAATATTTTCTGGCGTCCTCACAAGTCCACCACATATGGTAATATGAGCCAGGTATCTGATGACATTTCCAGCATTTTTCAGATTTGTTCTTAAACATTCTTGCTATTCTTGTCGGGGGAAAGTGCCACCTGTAAAACATCTTATACAAGTTTTCTTTATATGCTGTTGACATTGTCATTTTATAATTTTGAAACCACAATTTTTGCCATTTCTCTAAATCAATCCCATATCCAAAATTCTTCCCCCAAACAATCATAGCTTCTTTAACTCGTTCTTCCTCTAATTTAATTCCCAGTAAATAACCATATAATTTTTTTAATCACCTTCTCATCAGTACCCATCAAAATCTTATCTAAATCAGTCTGTTTATCATAAAATCCCTCCATTTTAGAATCTTCATCATATCTTGAATGTATTTGCACATATGAAAACCAATTCATCCTTATACCTTGTTCCTCTAAGTTCTGAATCGATTTAAGTTCACCTTTTCATCCAATAGTTCCCCCTATCTGCTTGTTCCTTCTTATAAATTATAGGATAGGAAAATGCTTCAATAGTCGATAACCAAACTGGAATTTTCAAATAACATTGTCTTTTTATCTTCTCCCAGTTTAACCACAGAGACTCCCGTATATAATGTCTTCTAAAATAACCCTGTGTTTTAGTTCCCTTATACTATAAAAAAGCATGCCAGCCCAACAGCAAATCATGACCTTCTAGTGTCAACAATCTAGCCTTTCTTAATGTTTTTAATGTTTCTTAATTCTTTGACCCACATCAAACTTGCAGCATGATAATACAATTCCCAATTAGGCAGGCCAAAACCTCCTCTAATTTTAGCGTCTTGCAAAAGCTTTAGCTTTATTCTCGCTTTTTTACCTTGCCATATAAACTTCAACATGATTTTATTTAAATCTTCAAAATAGTCTTTTCCAAGCCTAATTGGTATTGTTTGAAACAGAAATAGAATTCTGGGTAAAATATTCATCTTAATTGTTGAAATTCTCCCTATTAATGACAATTGCAAGTTTTCCCATTTCTTCAAGTCTGTAGCTATCTGTTGTTTAAGTTCAATATAATTATTCTCTTTTAATGTGCTACATCTTGCTGTCAAATATATCCCCAGATACTTAACCTTATTCGTAACTTGGATTTTCAAAAGGTCTGCCAGTTCTTCTCTTTGTCTCAGTAACATGTTCTTTGTCAAAATCTTTGTTTTATCTTTATTTATTTTCAAACCAGCCATCTCACCATATGTCTCTATCTTTTCCAATAACTTTGGAGCTGTTTCTAGCGGATCTTCCAGAATAAAAGCTAAATCATCAGCAAAAGCTTGTAGTTTGAATTCTTCCTTTTTAATTTTCATTCCTTTTATGCTTTTATCATCCCTAATATTTCTATTCAACACTTCCAAAGTCAACACAAATAGCAAAGGAGATAGGGGGCTTCCTTGTCTTGTGCCTTTTCTTTTATTAATAAAGTCTGTGAATTCTCCCTCCATCATTACCTTTGCTGTCTGTTTATTGTATATGGCTTCTATTGCTTGAATAAGTTTTCTGGCAAAACCCATCTGTTCCAATAGTAATAATATAAATCTCCATTTCACGTTATCAAATGCCTTTTGAGCATCTAGGAATATCAAAGCCATTTGCTTTTCAGGATGAGCCTCATAGTATTCCAAAGTATCCAAGATTACTCTCATATTGTCTCTGATTTGTCTCTTTGGCAGAAATCCATTTTGATCTGGATGGATAAAATTATTTAAATATTTTTTAAGTCTTTCTGCTAAAATTGAAGCAAAATTTTTTTAGTCTGCATTCAATAAAGAAATAGGTCTATAGTTCTTAATTTGCAGTGGGTCAGCCTCTTCTTTTGGAATAAGTGTTATATAAGCCTCTGACCATGTTTTGGGTATCATCTTCTTTGACATAACTTCATTCATAACTTCTAACAATGGGATGCTCAATGATTCTTGAAATGTTTTATAGAATTCTGCCGGAAGCTCATCTGGACCTGGTGCTTTCCCATTATTTTGTTTCTTAAGTGCTTCATTTAATTCCATCATTGTTATATTGCTTTCTAGCATTTCTTCAGTCTCTTTAGGTATCTTCGGTAAGTTAGCATTCTGTAGATACTGTTTGACTTTTTCCTCATCAATATTCTCTTGTTTATATAGTTGCCCATAAAAATCTTGGATAATTTCCTTTTTCTCCTTATTACCATAACAAACTTGGCCTTGATCATCTGCTAGCTTCAATATTTTTCTTGATTCCTTCTCCTTTCTCAATTTATATGCTAGCCATCTACCTGGTTTATTCGCATCTTCAAAGTAATTCTGTTTAGAATTTCTAATTTTCTGTGCCAGTTCTTCTTTCTCTATTAATTCCATTTTATGTTTAATTATATCCAGCTTCAATTTAATATCTTTTTTCTGTGGCATTTTCTGTAATTCTTTTTCAAATCTTTTATACTCATCTTCCAAGGCCTTAGAAGCTTGCCTTTTCCTAATATTCTTTTTTCTTGTATAATCTATTTTCAAACCTCTAGCATATGCCTTCATTGTATCCCAAAAATTCTGCATTGAAGTATCTTCTTTTTTGTTTTCTCTAAAGAAAAAAGCCAGTTCCTTCTCCATCCGTTGTATAAAATCTTTTTCCTTTAAGATGGTATTATTTAATGTCCATCTCGATCTTTTTTTTTGTCCCTTCCATTTAATTGTCATTGGGCTATGATCTGCCCAAGTACTTGTTTCGATATTTGTTTCTTGAATATTAGATATTAATTCTGTTGAGATCCAAATCATATCTAATCTGGACCATGATAAATGTCTATTTGAATAAAAAGTATATTGTATAGCTTTAACATTTCTTTTTCTCCAAATATCTTTTAAAGTTAATTCGTCTGTCATTTTAAAAAAAAGATTTAGGGAGAGTCTTTCTATTTTGCTTTTTTGTTGTTGCTATATAGTCCAGTTTATTGTCCACAATTCCATTAAAGTCTCCCATCATAATTATATTAACATAGTCCAGTCCAGTTATTTTAATTTTTTATAAAACTCTTCTTGTTTATCATTCGGAGCATAAATTGCAATCAAAAGTATTTTTATATTGTTGTCCATTATTTCCACCATTAATACTCTTCCGTCTTCATCCATGTAGATCAGTTTTGCTGGGATAGCCTCTTTAATGTATAGAACCACTCCTCTTTTCTTACATTGAGTCAAAGAAGTAAATATTTTCCCTAGTTTTGGCTGTACTAACAATTGTTCGTGTTGTTTTTTAATATGAACTTCTTGTAGACAAATTATATCGAATTTTAGTTTCTCTAATTTATGAAAGGTTTTCCTTCTTTTAACAGCTGAATTGAGTCCATTTATATTTATTGTAATTAGTTTTTTTTCTTCCATGATTATGCTTTATATTTAGGTCTAACAGCTCTCGTGGATCTCACTTCACACCATTCTTTACTATCCACCTGTCTACCTACTGCACCTTTCTCTTTTTCAGTCTCCAGTTGTTCCTCCTGAAACTCAATTAATGAGACCTCTTTCTCTGCCTCCTCTTCTCTTCTTCCAAAAAATTCTGCATGGAAAAGTTCTGCTTTCTCAATTGAGTCAATTCTATTTCTCTGCTCTTGCCACATAAACATTAATCCTTCTGGAATCAGCCATCTATAATTCACTTCGTTTTCCAGTAGCATTTTGGTCAGAAATCGATATTCTCTTCTCATCTCTCTCACTCTTCTGGGTATTTGTTTTAAAACCACAATCTCTTTGCCTTTGTATTTCAATGTCTTCTCTCTTACTACTTGTAGTATTTGTGTTTTAATGGATTTTTTAGTAAATCTAATATGGACTTCCTTTGGTAATTTATTTCTCATCGCATATCTTGTATAAACTCGATATACCTCATCTACTCCATCCATCATCTTTTCCTCTGTAATTTCCAAAGCATCTGCCAAAATTTCTATCATTATCGCAGCCAAGTTTTCTCCTTTTTCTTCTTCTATATTTTGAAATCTGAGATAAAATTCTGACCTTTCCAACTCCCACCTCAACATCCCACTTTTATCTTGTTCAACCACTGTTAATCTACTGTCAATATTTCCAATCTTCTCCTCTCTTTGTTTACCTTCTTCCTCAATTTTTTGGAATCTCTCCTCATACTTCACCATCATTTGTTTAATATTTTCCACTTTTTCATCAGTCTTCTCTATTTGTTCAATGTTTTCTATTCTTTGTTCAATGGTATCTGATTTTGTCTTCAGATCTTGGATTCCTTGCATAATCATCTGTAAAGTTACTTTTTCTTGTTCTTTATCTTGCTTCAACATTGTCTGAATTAAACGTTGTCCTCCAGCTGGTGGGGAGGCAGAGGTAGAAGTAGAAACGCCAGCTGATATTGGTTTCCTGCTCATTTTAATGCTTCCAAAGCTTCAAATTCTTTTTAACTTTTAATCCAACTGGTAGAGTAGCCAATTATAATCCAAAATGGAAAAATCCAATAGTAAAAGGCCCAAAACCAAAGAACAAAAAAGAGAAAAAGAAGAAGAAAAATCTTCAGGTTTTTCTAGACCTTAATCCAATTACGAAGTAGTCCACCATAAAAATGAAAAATAGAAAGAAAAAACCACAAAAAATAATCATATTGATTAAGAAAAAAAAGAACAAAAATATTGAGAAGTCTCAATAATCAAAAAGAAAAAACAGAGTGGTCCAAAAACATGAATAGAAAAAGCAAAAGGATCCCAGTAAAAATAAGGAGAAAAAAAGAAAAACAAAGAAAAGGCTCTGAGGCTTTCCCTTTGAAATAAAAACAAAAATAAGAATATTACTAGAATTGGAATTTACAAAGTGGCTGGTGAGTAGGGGTATCACAAGTAATATATATATATATATATATGAAAGCACACTGCACTTTATTTAGTTGTCCAAGGCTCTTATTATGACTCTCTTCTCCACCAGCTTCAAAGCCAAGCCTCAAGTGTTGAAATGTTGATAAGAGTCCAGGAGAACACCTGTAATAATATTTTGCTATGTTCTCCCTCTATCTTATCACATTAAAATGTCCTTGAGAAGGAGTCTTCTTACAGTTCTCTCCAATTCAAATAAAATATTTTCAAGCCTCTAGTTGGCAGTGTTACAAAGTTTCTTTTTCCCCCCCAGCCAGAAAAAAAGGATAATTTATACAAAAAAAAAATAGCCAAAGGGAGCCTCTATTCTAAAAGAAAATTAAATAATCAAAAGGAGCATAAAAATATTTGCAAGAAAAAATTCAATCCGGTTACCTACAAAGTCACACTAAAGTCCCCCCAAAAAAGTAAAAAAAAAAAAAAATCCAAGCCTCAATTTGACATCACTTTAAAAAACGCCGCTCATACAGTTTTTGTCAAAAAAAAATCTCACAGGTTTCTTCTCTATTCAGGGTGCCCTTTCAAATCTCAGCGAATTTACAACAAAAAAGAAGTTTCTCACCCAGCCGACACACTTTCACTTCCAGCCACTTCCTTTCCGGAGCTGTCTCGACTTCAGTAGCTATGGAGGCTGCCTCTCTGCCACCAGCAAAAGGGCTTCTCCCGGATCAAACCAGAGATTTTGCGATATCCCTGGGATCCTGGGACTATGCCCTTCACGATCACCGTCTCTACAGGATGGTTTAGGTCCGTTGGGACCGACCAGGGGCGAAAATATCGACTGCGATCTCAGAGCCCCGAGATCGCAGCTGTATCGCCGAAACGAAGCTCCGCCTTCTCCCTCCCTGTTGTATTCTTGTGCAGCAGTTTGCAGACACTTTTTTCATGAGGTTGGGTTGTATGGATGGGAATAAAGCAATAACATTGAAGCATGATTTCAACTTTGTGTTAATATTTGTAGATGTTACACTGAAGATGGGTTCACATATCACACTAAACAATATTTGATTAAAAACCTTTAATTTCTATTTAATCCATGAGAAATTAAAGTTGACACTCTTAATGGATTTTAGCTCAACAATTTCATAAGATTACTTTTGTAGAATCTTTGCTTTAGGAGGTCAACTATGAGGCCACTGACAGAATGTTCCAAGTAAAGTGTTTTCCTCATTGATTTTGGAACACTGAATATGCATGGCCAGATTTCAACCCATTTATCCTTGCTGAAGGGACTGTACAGTTTGACCTACACAGAATCAGGTAGAACAATTCTAACAAATGAAACCATGTATTGTACAGGACAAAGATGCAGGCTAGGAATGCTAATGTTTTCGACAACATTATCTTTACTTTTCACATGTCCTGTATTTTGTTTCCCCATATCTGTATTGGTTACTATCTTCAACTCAAATCTTGAATGTATATGTTCTATAACTTCACCTGATAGAGGTGATGGTAGCTTATCAAAGCTCACACAGAATAACTGTGTTGATATTGTCTCAGTTGTTCTGGCATTTAACACTGTTAACTCCTACATGAATTATGGTGTTCTTCAGGATCCTTCTACAGAAGGTACAACATATAGAAATAATTACTTGGGAGGGGAGGATAATAAATAGCCAGAAAGTGTAAATACTTCTGCCCAAAATAATAAAATAAAAATATGAGAGGAGAGGAGAGGTGAACTTTCATTTCCTTAAGGGCCATTCTTATTTGGACCAAAGAGATGGGTGGAAACAGCAGAGGTTGGGTAATAATAAGGATGAAAAATGCATGCATGTAGGAAGTTACATTAACTGTATTAGTGTTCTGACCCAGGCTTCGTCAAACATAATTAAACACAAACTTGTTTTAAAAGCAAAACCTATTTTAATGCAACACTGGGACTTATTTTCATTCACAGCCAAAACTAACTTAAACAGATAAGCACACGCCTGTCAGTGCTGTGGAATGCTGCCAAAAACAGAAATATCCAACTTTATTATAACAGTAGCAGAAAAAACTGACCAGAATACGCAGAGCTTCAAGAAGGACTCCAAATATTTTGAACTGCTTTGCTTCCTGCAAAGCGTTCGTCATTGTCTGACTTTTATCCCTTATGGGAGGGGCAATCACCTCCCAGCCTTACTCCTGAGTTGACCCTTCTGATTCAGCTGCTCTCACCTTCTAGCAGCTTTGAGCACACACACACTGAGAACAGGCTTCCCTGGGTCCTCTGTTTCGCTGCTGCCAGACTCCGAAGGCAGCACCTCACTCCCAGATGATCCTGGCCCTATCCCCACATCAGATACAGGACCCTCATCCAAGTCCTCTCCACACTCCCTGACGGTTCCCTTTTGTCCTCATTGTCTGATACCTCTGCCGTCTGCACCGGCTGCCAGTCACAACAATTGGCTGCCATTCTTCACAAAACTACAATTTGCTTCTATATTATGTAATGAGTTTAAATTCAGGTAAATTTAAATACAGAAAAAAGATAACTATTTTACAGAAAGAATCAACATAGCAACAAAGGAATAGAAAAATCAGGTTTTTGGAGTGTTGTATCTGTGAAAAAACAGTGTCATGAAATGAACAATATTCATATGGAAACCACTGGATGCTACTTACTAATGGTGCCCAGAAATTCACTCATGTGTGATTAATTAAATCCTACAACAAGCTATTTAATATAGGAGTGGATTCTGTATCAATATAGTGTAGCACCACATAGCTCTCTAACATCCATTTTCTGCAAAAGATGTGCTAATTGCTCCCTTAATCATCAGGTTCTTTATGATATTTTGACACCAGGGGGGGAAAAATGGTGTATTTTCACAAAAGAACCTATAATAAAAACACAGTCAATGGGATTATTTGAAAGCATACAAATAGCACTTCCCAACCAACTCTCCTGCCATAACTCATAGGCGGTTTTCAAATTTAGCCTTAAACTCTCCAGAGACAGGAGCTCTAGCAGAGTATCATAAAAATACCCCTTTCCTCTGAAGAACATCAGAGCAACTTAAGCAGGGCTATTCAATATCGCATCAGCCTTTCAAAGCTCACCGGAACAACAGGTCTTCTTCTCTTAGGTTCTCTGGAACATGCTGATGACTTCGGTTGCCAAACAAAAATATGTAACTTATCCCTAGAAGCCCACATCAGGCCTGAAAAGCAGCTGTTGTTATCGGAATTTTTAAAAAAAGATACAGAAGACAGGGGGGCAAACTCAAATCTTTAGGAATTAGTGAACAGCATTATGAAAAGTGAAATTGACAAGCAGATGGAAGGCCAAGTTTGTGTTGAAGAACAAAATAGCTTCTGTCAAAACAAGCAAGGTCTGTTTCACTAACCTTCTAGAATTCCTAATATTTATAATAAGCATGCGGATAGCAATGACCTGGAATTTTAAGAAACTTTAGTTTTTCTTGAGAGTCCTGAGAAAATTTATAATCACGTGATTGGTTGAGTAGAAAAAACAGCATGAATAAATACTGTATATGCAATTTGCAATAAATGTGTGTGTCATCTGGTGCTCTGTTCAAAATCCAAGAAAGAAATACTTAGACTCTTGTAATTAGAGAAAAGATATTTTTTACTGGAAGTCAAGTGGTAGCAACAAGAGAATTCTGAATCTGAGGAAATAGGCACGTACATCACATATATCAAGGGATTGAAATGTTCCCACCCCCAATAGTTCAAACGGTTCTTCCAATTAAAAGTTGTGAACCTCAGCATGTGGACATCTTCAGGTGGTTACGATTAGGTGACCTTGGCTTACTCAGATAAAGGTTTGCAGCTGTGCAGATAAGAGAAAGCTAAGCAAGAAATAGAAACCCTCCTCAGTTTATACAGCAGCAGGTAGTAACACCTCCAGCTCACTTTCCATACTTTTCCCCCTTCCACCACCCCCCACCATTACTCATGACAGCCAGAAAGAAGCAAAGCAAAGGAAGAAGATCTTGAAGGCTGACAGTGAGTATATAATAGAACATATCAAGAAACTTTCCTGAGGCTCATGCTTTTAATTTTTTAAAAAATGATTGGGAATTAGGAGAAAACCATGAAATAGCCAAATTAGCTAATATCACCTAAATATTCAGGGTTGCAAATACTGTCAGAGTTCACGGAAGACAAAAGTGAAGTGATGAAAAAGGTGGAGCCTCCTCACTGACACACCGTAGATTGCAACTCTCTGTGGCTATGGTCAATGCTCTTTTGTTGGAGGGCCCCAATCATTACGATTAGGGGCTGAAGCTGCCTTGGAGGGGCGGTGGAGTAAGGGGAAGCCGCAAGCCAGGTTGAGGGGAGCTGCAGCGGTGGTTTAAAATGGCCTCCCCAAAGAGGAAGACTCAGCTGGATTAAGATTTGTGCACGAGGGAAGAAAGAGGTGGATAACATCTGAACCGTGACAATTGGGTGATGCAACTAAACAAAAGTACCCCGGGATTAAGGTAACATGGAATTTTTAAGAAAAGAAAAGTGAGTGGCGAAATTATAAAGAGACAGGGAAAAAAATAAGAAAGTATTTCTGACAGCTAAGTGGGGCTTCGAACCAGGAAAGGAAGAAGACGGAACTAAAGATTTAACTAAATTGGACTAAAATATTTTGGCAATAAACAGGCATAAAATAAAGCTGGACTTAAGATTGTCAAATAATAATAATAATAAAGTTTACAAATTGGAGACTGGACTGTGTTGGAATATTGAGATTCGAAAAACGCTAAATAAAAAAATAGGGGGAAAAGGTGAAGACTTTGTATAATGGAGAGTGCCACCTTTTGACAAAAACTTGAGCTCAAACATCCTGTTTCTGAATGAACTTGTGTGGATATAACATTAAAGAAATATTGAAACAAAGTAAGAATCTTAGAAAGTGAAAGCAGAACTAGAATAAAGAAAAAAGCAAGGAAAGACTGACTGTGGGATTGATTGATGTTTTTGGTATAGACCCTGCGCTGGAATAATTGAGAACTTTAGAAAATTGAAAGAAGAAAGGAGAAAAGTAAAAGTGTTTTTTTGTGGACTTTAACGATCATAAAGTACAAGAGTGTGTAATGATGATATCTCTTCGGGAATTAAAAATGGAACTTAAAAATATAAGAGAATTACTACAGGAAAGAGGCAAATCATTTTGTTCTGTGTTAGAAAAAAATGGAAATGGCGATTGAAGAACAAGAAGAAAGAGCTTCAGAGGAGGAGGAGTCGACTCAAGGAGAAGACATTTTAAATAGACAATTAACACAAAGAACGCTGCAAAGAAGTGGGGAAAGAAGGAAGGTTAAAAAGTTGAGACTTAAGAAGGCAATCAAAAGCGGGAATACTTGTGAAGTTAGGAAAGACAGAAAGACCCAGCAGAAAAGGGGAAAGGAAGATATTAAGAAAGAGAGGGATATAAATTGGAATGAGAAAAGATATGGGGAAGAGGGGGAGGAGAAGCAGTAAGAAACAGGCGCATGAAATAAAGAAATACAGAAATAGTAAAATGTTGAAAAGAAATTGTTTTTTCAGAGATAATGGTTGATGAATTAAAAAGGGGGTTCTGCAGAGTGACAAGGGGTAATAAGAATATTTCTGCAATTAAAAATATTTAGAAAATAGGGTAATATAGATATTGATAACTCTTATTAAAAATTAAGGGGTGGAAATATGCTGCGGAATCCAAATGAAAAGATGTAATGATTATTATTGTAACTTCTTAAAAATAATGGTTTATTGGGAATCAAGATGAGGGAATAAAGGTATATTTTAACCATTGAGGTGTCACACTCAAAGCAGTAAAAGGGGGAAACCTAAACTTGTTTTTTTTTCTTTAGTGTTAAAACTTGTATTAATTTAGCATTTATAAAAAGAATGTGTAATGGAAAAGGAATATGACAGACTAAAGAACTAATTAAATTAATAAGTCATATAGACTATTAAAAGCAAGAAGAGATATTGGCAACCTATTGTTGTTGTTGTTGTTATTATTATTATTAGGCAAACACATATTGTTTAACTTTATTTTTAAAATAAATATTAAAGGATTATATTTGAAATATTGAAATGAAACAAAAAGATGTTTCGATTGAGATTAATGAAAGAGGCTAGAATTAATGTGTTTCTCTCCTAACTGAAAATTTGGAATGGAAAAGGTAATAATAGAATTAAGTATGCATATATGAATGTATAATTGCTGTCATATTTGTATGTAAAGGTGATGACCCAGAAATATGTTGTCCACTAAAAAGAGATTTTTGTTTTTATGTGAAAAACTGAATAAAATTTGTTTTTTAAAAAAGGTGAAATGATGCATATTAAGGTTAATTATTCCAATTTCATCCATACACTGATGAGACGTGACTTAATTATGGCTGATCAAGAAAAGAAGCTTAGGACTATCGGAGACAGTTCAATAAAAGTATTGATTCTGCATGTAGCTGCAATAAAAAAAATCAAATTCCTTTTCTAAAAATATGAGAAAAAGCATCAATACTGAAATAAAATTGTAATATTATTACAATTCAAAAAGAATATTATAGCAGTGGAAAAAGTGATGAAACTGGCAATCATAATGATTAAGGGGCTGAGCAATTGCAATTTCTGTGGCACCATAGTGGACTGAATATGACTCTGCTTCTTGCAAATGAGCTCCTCAGAACTCCTATCCAGGTTAAGCAGAAGGCAAATATCACCCATGCTTGGCTCCTTATAGAAACTCCATGTGAAGAGGTCGCAAAACAGCATTCTCTAACACAGGTGTCTCCAACCTTGGCAACTTTAAGACTTGTGGACTTCAACTCCCAGAATTGCCCAGCCTGGCTCAGGAACTCTGGGAGTTGAAGTCCACAAGTCAAAGTTGGAGACCTCTGCTCTAAAGTTATGAGAGGTCCGGGGGCCAGAAGAAAATGGGTCTTGCCCAGGGGTGGGATTCAAATAATTTAACAACTGGTTCTCTGCCCTAATGACCATTTTAAGTATTAAAAAACGATATACCCAAAGAGTTAGGGTTTAGGGCCTGAATGTTAGGACTGCAAGGTGGCCTGATGTCAAGAGAACTGAGGGCGGAGACAAGCAGAGGCTGCCTCTTTTCTATCCCTACCCTGGATTGAGGAATCCGGCGAGTGGGGGGGGGGTGAGGGTTGGCATCAACCCTCAGCTTCTCTCTCTCTCCCTCACCCTGAAGCAACCTCCAGAGGCAGCCTGCACTGCCCCACCGGCTTTGCCAGCTTTCTCTTTCTCTGCAGAAGAGCAGGAAGGGAAGCTGGGCATCCCAAGATATCCCATTTTATGCGGTCACTCAGGTTTCACTTGGTGGGGGAGGAAGGTTTTGGAAACTGCTTTTTCATTTACATTCATCATCAATATTGTGATCCATCCCTTTATTTTTCAAACAAATGATTTGTATTTGCCACGATTACTATCTCCTTGAACACCGAAGGAAAGGAACAGTATGAATTCTGCACATGAGGCACGGAAATACAGACACTTGCATCCTCAAAGCTCACAATGCTTTCTCGCTTGGGGTGCACCACTGCTTTACTGGTGAAGCTCAACTTCACGGCTCAGCTAAACTCTTCACCCATGGTGGGCTGCAGTTGTCATCACCTTCAGGAAGCCTGAGTGATGGAAACCTTAGAGGAGCCGGATTGCTTCAGCTGTGAGGAGCCTGGCCTAAAGTTTCCATCAACCAGGCTTCCTGAAGGTGATGGGAACTATAGCTCCTGTCATTCTGAGAAAGTCTCATGATCCCTTACAAACAGCATTGCCTGCAATTCTCATTACAGGGAGAGGTTGCACATAGCTTCTAAACACACACTTCCCACAATCTTCCAGGGTCTGATTCTGCAAAGGCAGTTTGCTCTGGAAGGGAAGCAGGGAAGAAGTTTCTGTGAGGAGAGGTCCTGCCCAGCAGTCAAAACTTCAAGCAGGAGGATTACAAAGAGCATGCGCAGATCCCAGCAGTTCCAGGAAGCTTCAACTACTGTTTTTGGCATCGCTTGGCAGGTCTGGTGGCTGGGATTGTCTTGTGACTTGCCCGCAGCTGCACTGGCAGGTGGCGCTGTCCTCCTGAGAGAGGGTGTGGTGATTGGTCAGTGACCATGCCATGAATGGGGACTGACCACCCCCAACAAACCCCCCCCCCCCGGCTGTCAAAGTGGATCCTGGGCACTGTGCTACAGTGGAGAAATGAGAAATGAAGTGGCTGGCACAAGGGAAGAAGAAGGACGCTGTCCCTCTTTTTCATCCCTGCTCTTCCTCCTCTTCTCATGTCAGCCAGTCCATTTCCTGTTTCTCCATTGCAGTGCACTGTCCCATCATAGAGCTTGCCCCACCCACTACCACTCAGATGCCCTCCCTTCTCCCAACCATTTCTTTGCTAACCTGATTTCCAGCTCACCGTCGTGTTTCTCACCATTGTATGCAGGAAAACAAACGTTTGGGGGACTAAATAAAATCAATTCCAACTTCGCGAGATTTTTTTTTTTTTTTTGTGAGAAGTTGGAATTGATTGAACTTTTTTTTAGTCCCACAAACTTTTGTTTCCTTGCACATGATGGCAAGAAATGCAACAGAGAAATGCAACGGAGCTGGAAATCAGGTTAGTAAAGAAATGCTTGGGAGAAGCAAGGGCATCTGGACGCCAGGCACTGAAATGGACCTGTCTCTCTCCAGCAGCTGCCCAGGCCCACCAGAGGGAAGTCCAGCACCTACTGGCACTTAAATGCAGTGGCATTCCAGCTCGGGCCAGGAAAGGGCAACCGATTTGCTTCAGCACCCTCCCTGACCCTCTGGCGCTCCACTGGCGCTTTGGCCCTCAACTGCCACCTTATGGGCAGGCCCCACTCCCACCCTTGCTGCCTATGTAAAGGAAGACATGCCCTGAAAATAAGACCTAAGGGGTCTTTTCAAAAGACCTGATCTTATTTTCAGTTTTCACCTGAGTGATGTGATTGAAGGTGCTGCATCTCTATTTGGTTTCCGTCACTCCTCTCTTGGACTTTTGGGGAGGGTTATTTTTTCTTGCCTGGTAGGAAATTGAACGAAAACCAGCCGTATTCCAGAAAACACAGATTTATCATAACCAGTTCACCAAACTCAACAAAAAATTAAGTATTGCTTCTGCCGAACTGGTGCAAACTGGCTGAATCCTGCCACTGGTCTTGCCTAAGTCATGCTCAACACTTTTCAAAAAGCCACTGGGTCTGCCTTCTTACCCTCTTAACTACTTTGTAAAGCTACTTGTTATTTGGAGTTAAGAACCTTTCAAAAGTCACGTTGCATAGATAGTCCTCAATTTACAGTCAGTCATTTAACAACCATTCAAAGTTATAACACTTCAGAAAGGGTGCTTTACGTAAAGCACTTCCAGCCATATAAACACATGATATGATCTGGGTGCTTTGCATCTTGTTCGCACTTAAAACTGGTTGCCAAGCACTTTGTGATCATGTTGTCACTATTTGCAATCTTCTCTGCCGGCTTTGCCAGAAAGTCAACAGGAAAGTCATCAGAGGGTTGAAAGCTGCTGTTGCATGCTGAAGGATTTGAGCTCTATCGTGCAAGGGGATGGGAAACACTTGTTGAGCAGCAGAAACTGAAACTTGGATCTTCAGAATCTACAACCCAGTAGAGGAGTTACCTTTCACGTTCCTGAAGATCCGAGCTCTTTCCTGCATTCCAGCACTGGAGTTCCCCTCCACAGATGGAGACAAGCTGCCTGTCCTCCTTTGGCAGGCAGCTCTTTTGTTCTATCCAGTTAATGACCACGATTGAGAGAGTCGTCATTACAGTCATTGAATGAAGCATGGGCATCTTGCTTAATGACCATTTTGCTGACCGATTGAGATTCCAGTCCCAACTGTGGTCAGAAGTCAAGTGCTATCTGTGTATGAAGTCTGAAATTAAATGTCAGAAATCCTCCTGAGAGAAAATTGTGTTGCTTAGAAAATAAGGAGATAAAAGAGGGGACTGAAAGATTGGCTATAGAGTAGGGGTGGACAAACTATGGCCCACGGGCCACATCCATCCCGTTGGTCTGTCCAATCCAGCCCGCCCCTGAAAAAAAATTGCTGGGCGTGGCGTATTGCCCTGTGCCGCGTGGCCCCCAAAGCTGCAAAACAGTGCAGAGTGATCTAGGGGTAGGAAAGAAAAGAAATTTGCAAAGGCCTCGGCTGGGAGTTTGAAATCACCTTCGAGTGCGACCTCTCCGAAGGTGAGTCCCCGCTGATCCCCCTTTTTTTTCTGGGGCTTCCAGGCTTAAACTTTGCAAAGGCAAAGTTTGCAGGCTGGAGCATCTTCCCGCCAAGGAGCGGGAAGGGTTCCGCCCAGTGGGCGGGGCGGGCTGCTTGGAGCCACCTAAAGCTAGGCCGCTGCTGGTGGAGTCTTGCCCTGCCTTGGGTGCCCCATTTCCCGGCTCGGCGGTCCTGCTCAGGCGGCACTTTAAAAGCCTGCTCCCGGTGGGCTGGCGGGCTGCTTGGAAGAGGTGACCCGGCGGTGCTCCGGGCTTCCCCTCCACCGTGCGGCTCAGGGCGAGGCGCAAGCACCCACGAGTTAAAAGGAAGCCGAAAGTTGCTGGGAATTTGCTCGGGTTTCTGGGGCTTCCAGGGCTTTGCAAAGGCAAAGTTTGCAGGCTGGAGCATCTTCCCGCGGGCGGGGCGGGCTGCTTGGAGCCACCTAAAGCTAGGCCACTGCTGGTGGAGTCTTGCCCTGCCTTGGTGCCCCGTTCCCAGCTTAGTGGTCCTGCTTGGGCAGCACTTTAAAAGCCTGCTCCTAGCACCCGAGCAACTTCCCAGCAACTTCCGGCTTCCTTTTAACTTGCGGGCACTCGCGCCTGGCCCCGAGTCGCACGGCGGAGGGGAAACCCGGAGCACTGCCGGGTCGCCTCCTCCAAGCAGCCCGCCAGCCCGCCGGGCAGAACCCTTCCCGCTCCTCAGCGGGAAGACGCTCCCACCTGCAAACTTTGCCTGTGCAAAGTTTAAGCCTGGAAGCCTCAGAAATCCGAGCAACTTCCCAGCAACTTTCAGCTTCCTTTTAACTCTCGGGCGCTCGCGCCTGGCCCCAAACCACGCAGTGGAGGGGAAGCCCGGCGGGCGGGTGGGCTGCTTGGAGGAGGCGACCCAGCGGCACTCCAGGCTTCCCCTCCGCCGTGCAGCTCAGGGCCAGGCGCGAGCGCCGAGTTAAAAGGAAACTGAAAGTTGCTGGGAAGTTGCTCGGGTGCTGGGAGCAGGCTTTTAAGAGCTGCGCCCCAAGGAGCAACTGGCGGCCGGAGAGGCCGGGACTGGCAGTGGCAGCGAGGGGCTGACCTGCGCAGGGGGGGGCCTGGGGTGGTTTTCTCCTGCATCCGGCTTCGGAGTGGCCTGCCGTGCACTCTTGGGCATCTGGCTCGCTGTGTCCTGGGCGCGCCTTTCCCTGACCTCTTGGCCAGCAGCAACAGCAGCAGCTCCACTGCTGTTCCTTCCTCCCCTAATGCCTGCTGTTATGATGCGTATTCCCGTAGACCCGAGCACCAGCAGGTGCTTCACACCTCCCTCCACGGCCTTCCCCTGCATTAAGATGGGAGAGAACAGTGGTTCACAGTTTATCCATGGGCACCGGAGGATTTATGTTTTGGGGGGTGGGCGTTTATTTATTTCTTATCTTATAAGTGGCCAACTTGTGTAAGCTGAGGGGGTATATTCATACATATACACACACACAGTCGTTTATTCGTAGAGGAAGAATCTGTCTATCTATCTATCTATCTATCTATCTATCTATCTATCTATCTATCTATCTATGTTGTGTTTTTAATCGGAAGAATATCATGTCTGCGCATTAGGCACAGTGACTTGATTTTGCAGAGCTGCGTGCTGACCCAGCCCATCTGTCAAATTTTAAAAGTCAATGCGGCCCCCCGAGCCAAAAAGTTTGCCCACCCCTGCTATAGAGTATCAGGAAAAAAAAATATTCTCATAGGAGAACAGACCAATTAATACAATGCAGTAACTCTATTTGACTATAAAAGAAATTAAGGCTGTTTGGGATCAGTTCACTCAGAAATAACTTACAAAATTGTTTTGATAGTATGGTAGAGGATAAAGAACAACAGATTTTGTGGAGAAAACAGACTGATTTGAATATGGATTTGGAGTTTTAAAAATGCTAGAATATAAAGGTTATATGGAAATAGATGTGTGTTTGAAAATGAATTTTAAAACATCAGAATATATGAGTGATATGGAAAATTATGCCAAAATGTATTTACAAATGAAGCCAATTGATGTCTTAATAATTAAAGGGAACATACAAATAATAAATCAGAAGAGTGACTTGGAAAACCTTCTTACTTCACATATAAAAAAAGGAATGTCTGGAATCAAGGAGATTCTCTTTGAGAAGAGGCAAAAATGAATTGCTAAAACTATTTACGGAAGAGAAAATGAAAAGAAATCCACTTGTGGGACGCTATAAGATTAAACATCAAGATTTTTAAAAATACATTATGCATTTTGCTAGCTGTTAATGAGATTTCTTTTTGACCAAGATTATATGAGGACACTTTAAAGCAGTGGTTCCCAAAGTGGGCGGTACTGCCCGCTGGGGGATGCCTTAGGGGGGTGCAAAGAGGCAAGGGGGCCAGCAAGGGAGCGCTAAGAGATGTAAGGAGGGCACTAGAGGTGGGCCCCTCGCACAGCACAATTCAGCGTGGGATTCTACCAGTTCCCTCTCTCTCTTTCCATCTCTTAGGCTCACCCCATTGACTTGGTACACCGTTCCACTTGGACTTGCTTGGGCTGGTCCCTCCGGTGCAGCAGGCTCAATGGGGTGAACTTGCGGGGCCAGCGCCTTGAATGTTGCCGCCGCGGCACATTGGGAAAGTAGAGCAAAGCCACTTGCTCTACTTTCCCAATGTGCTGCCGCCACCACATTCGAGGCACTGGCCCTGCAGGCTCACCCTATTGGCTATTGCACTGGAGCGGTGCAAGGGCTCAATCGGGTGTACCTGTGGGACCTGTGCCTTGAACGCCACAGCAGCAGCACGTTGGGAAAGTACAGCAAAGCCAAAGTGGCTTTGCTCTACTTTCCCAACCTACCGCTGCTGCATTCGAGGTGCCAGCCCCGCAGGCTCACCCCATTGACTATTGCACCAGTGGGGTGAGCCTGCAGGGCTGGCACCTCGAATGCTGCAGCAACACGTTGGGAAAGTAGAGCAAAGCCATTCTGGCTTTACTCTACTTTTCAAATGTGCCGCCGCTGCCGCATTCAAGATGCCAGCCCTGCAGGTCCACACCATTGAACCCACTTCACCGGAGGAATCTGGCCAAGCAAGTCCAAGTGGAACGGTGTACCAAGTCAATGGGGTCAGCCTGCAAGAGGGAAAAAGAGAGAAAGAGAAAAAGAGAAGGAAGAAAAGAAAGAGAAAAGGGAAAGAAAGAAAAAAGAGTCAGACAAAGGAAGAGGGGGGAGAGATGGAGAGAGAGGGGGAGAGAGAGAGAGAGAGAGAGACCTGATGCATCAGATTGAAATGAGGCCTAGTTTAGACTGAGGCCCTTTTCCACATTGAAACATCTTTGGCTTCTATTAAAGGTTTTGTGGAGGAAACATGGTCAAGACTATCAGGAAGCTCTCACATTTTGTTGAGGCTTTAAACAGGATCCATTGGACCAGACCTCCACCCTAAAAATTACTTTTTCCCAATGTATTACAGTGCCAATTTTGGAGAAGACAAAACTAAAATGTACTGGTAAATTACAAGAAGAACACATACAGACATACACACACACACATACACACTTCCTTCTAACCCTGCTGGAGCAGGTGATTGGACTAGAATAGATATCTCATTATCTTTCTCCTCCCTCCCTACGCCTTTATTTCTTTTTCTTTCTGTCCCTTCCTTCCATCCCCCCGTCTTTCTTTGTCCCTTTTTGTTTCTTTCCCTTTTCTCTTTCTTTTCTTCCTTCTCTCTCCATCTCCCTCTCTCTTTCTTTTCTCTCTCTCTCTTTCCCCTCTCAGGCTCACCCCATTGACTTGGTGCACCACTCCACTCGGACTTGCTTGGGCAGGTCCCTCCAGTGTAGCGGGCTCAATGGGGTGGACCTGCAGGGCTGGCACCTAGAACACAGCAGTGGCAGCATATTTGAAAAGTACATCAAAGCCAGAGGTCGGTAATTTTTGCTGCAAAGAATCACAAAAGCTTCTGGGTTGTGCACAGGAAGGGACACACATGCCCATGCAATTCAGCAACATAAAATAAAGAAATACAAATAAAACAAATCAACAAGAATCAGCAAAGCATCTCTGATTAGATTCTAAACACTACTAGTGTTGTGAATGAATAATACCAATAAAGTTATCTTGAGCTTGAAGTCACTGGTCCTGCACTTCTGATTGGCTATTAATGGCAGGATCGGATTGGTCCGTTCAGGAGCATCCGATTGGCCATTAACAGGCCATTCCCACTGGTTAAAGGAGCTAACACTCCAGGTTTGCTATTGGTTGAATAGTTAATGAGTTGCCTATATGAGGAAGGCTATAGCAGCCCTCGAGCTGAGCTGTCACAATATGTAAATAAAGAGTTTGAAGTTCACTGTTTCTACCGGCTCGCCTCCATCATTCGCACCCATGCTTCAGACTTAACACTGGCAACGAGGATGGGATTGGATGACATCAGAGCCAACTAAGACGACTAAGCACGTGGCTGAAGCGCACAACGGCGGAACCATGTCCGGCAGCGTAGTACCACCCGCTCTGTTTGATCCAGTTCAAGAGGACTGGGAGTCCTACATGGATCGTTTCCAAATGTTTTTGGAAACGAATAATCTGAAGGATGCCACAACCGGGAAGAAACGGGCGGTATTCCTAATGAACTGAGGCCGACGGTATTCAAAATGGCAAAGGCATTAGCGAAACCGGCTGAAGTAAAGGCCATGGACTGGGACGTCCTCGAACCGCTACTAAGGGCCCACTATGCACCAACCGTTCCAATGCTCGTAAGACGGCACGAGTTCTATCAAAGGAACCATCAGAAAGGAGAAAGCGTCGCCGATTTCGTTGCAGACCTCCGGAACTTGGGAGGCCTTTGCGATTTCACCGACCTAGAAGAGGCCTTGAGAGACCGAGTAGTCCTCGGGCTAGACGCTCTAAACGTACAGAGTAAAATAATGGCAAAGGGTGACATCACCCTTAAAGACGCCATAGCTGAAGCTACAGCAGCGGAGGCGACCAAGAAGTCGGCTGCACAACTACGCTGAAATCGCGCTCCAGCACACCCTCCGGCCGAAATTTCACCTAATGCAGAAGGGCAGCTTTCGACGGCTCACCATGAGGACCTCTCTTTGTCGTCAGACAGCGATGAAGAAGAGGTCCATCGCCTGCGGTCCGATCGGGACCGACACCCGAAGTCCCAGCAACCGTGCGCTGGCTGCGGGGCCAACCATTACCGCTCCGATTGCAAATTCCGTGACGCACTCTGCCACGAGTGCGGGAAACGGGGCCATATCGGACGGGTCTGCAGAAGCCTCCTCGGACCCGGCCAGACCTCGAAAGGAACCAACCTCCGCCAATCGACAGGAAATCGCCCTCTAAGGCGAGAACCAGTAAACCACTCCTACAGAAACCGACCCGTGAGTCATCTAGCGAGACGGGATGAGGCCCACCAAACACTCACTATTGGCCATGCCTCTTCACTAGACGCTAAGAAAATTCGGGTCAAGGTGAATATTGAAAATCGGCCTTGCCAAATGGAAGTTGACTCGGGATCGTCCCTTTCAATGGTTTCATGGAAGACCCTCAAGCAACTCATCCCCACTATCCGGTGCCAAGACCTTCAATTCCAATGGCTCGTGTTAAAGGGCTACCAGGGGAACCGAATTCCAGTCACTGGGTCCAGTCAAGTCCGGGTTGCATTCAAGAACCGCACGGCGTACTTACCCCTGACGGTGATCGATAAGGACCAGCCTAGTTTGTTAGGCCTGCAATGGTTCGCACCACTCGGCATTGAAGTGGCAGGCATTAACTGAATCAGCGGCAGTTACTGGAAGACCTCGCCCATGAATTCAGGGACGTCTTCGAGGAAAAGCTAGGCGAGTATAAGGGGACCCCGATATCCTTTAGCCTTAACCCAAAGATAGCTCCCATCCGCCTTAAGCTTCGTCGAGTTCCGTTCGCTCTAAAGCCAAAAATTGACGAGCAGCTTGATAAGTTGATTGCCCAGGGAGTTCTAAAGCCAACTGACCACTCCCCATGGGAAATGCCAATTGTGACACCAATTAAGCCGGATGGCTCCATTAGAATTTGTGGGGACTACCGCGCCACCCTAAACCACGCCCTGCAACAGAACCCATATCCGGTGCCGGTAGTACAACATCTCCTCCATTCCCTGGGGGGAGGAAAAGTCTTCGCTAAACTAGACTTAGCTCAGACTTATCAGCAACTGCCAGCTGACGAGAAAACGGCACAGGCACAGACTATCGTAACACACTGAGGTGCCTTTAAGTGTACATGGCTGCAATTCGGAGTCAGTGTACCCCAAGGATCTTTCAGAGCCTAATGGAGAGACTATTGAAGGGGATCAAAGGCGTTGTCCCCTATTTTGACGATGTGTTCATTGCTGCCCCCACTCCAAAAATCTTACGGGAGTGTTTAAGACTGATATTACAAACATTCCAGGAAGCAGGCCTGAAAGTCAAAAAAAATAAGTGCAAGCTGTGTACCGATCGTGTTGAATTCTTAGGGTACTTAATTGACAGTCAGGGTATTCACCCTACCGACAGCAAATTGAGGGCAATAAAAAATGCTCCCAGACCCCAGAACAAGACCAACCTCCAGGCATTCTTAGGCCTCATCAATTTCTATAATGTATTCTTGCTGCACAAGGTGACTGTTGCTGAACCTTTACATCGTCTTTTAGATAAAAAAGCAATTTGGGTATGGGGTCACAAAGAAGAGCAGGCATTCCGTAATGTGAAAAAACTACTAACTTCGGACGCCGTACTAATGCAGTACAATGAGACTTTGCCAATAAACATTATATGCAATGCATCGCCTTTTGTAGTGGGCGCCATTTTGAGCCATGTGTTACCTAACGGTAACGAAGCTCCTGTTGCTTACTTCTCAAAGACGCTCTCGAAAACTGAGCGAAATTACAGCCAGATCGATAAAGAAGCCCTGGCAATTGTATCAGCTGTTAAAAGATTTCATGAGTACGTGTACGGCTGGATTTTCACCATTGTAACTGACCACAAACCATTGCTGGGGATCATCGCTGGGGACAAGCCAACTCCCTACATACTTTCTCCCAGAATGACCCACTGGTCAGAATTCCTGGCTGCCTACAATTATCGGCTACAATATCGTCCCGGTAAAGCCATTCCCCATGTCGACGCGCTGAGCCGTACACCGCTCCCTGAAACCATCCATGATCCTGCACCAACAATGACAGCGTTGCAGATCGAGACACTCCACACGCCGCCATTAACTGCTTGTGACATCGCGAGAGAAACAAAACGCGACCCCATCTTGGCGCGAGTCCTCACATGGGTGGAACGCAGATGGCCATTGGACCAAGTACCAGACGACTTTGCACCATTCAAAAGTCATCAAACAGAGGAAGAAGGCGGAGCTTCGTTCCGGTGATACAGCTGCGATCTCGGGGCTCTGAGATCGTAGCCGATATTTTCGCCCCTGGTCGGTCCTAACGGACCTAAACCGTCCCGTAGAGACGGTGATCGTGAAGGGCATTGTTCCAGGATCCCAGA
The DNA here is from genome assembly GCA_033807585.1 of Hydrophis major. Lineage (NCBI taxonomy): Eukaryota > Metazoa > Chordata > Lepidosauria > Squamata > Elapidae > Hydrophis > Hydrophis major. The sequence continues at coordinate 114,085,502 of CM066330.1, forward strand.
GATATCGCAAAATCTCTGGTTTGATCCGGAAGAAGCCCTTTTGCTGGCGGCGGAGAGGCAGCCTCCATAGCTGCTGAAGTCGGGACAGCTCCGGAAAGAAAGTGATTGGAGTGAAGTGTGTCGGCTGGGTGAGAAAAACTCTTTTGTGCTGTAAATTCGCTAAGGTTGGAAAGTTCATCCGATATAAAGAAGAAAGCTGTGAGATTTTTTTTTGACTGAAATTGTTTTGAGCGGCGTTTTTTAAAGTGATGTCAAATTGAGGCTTGGTTTTTTTTTTTCTTTTCTTTATACTTTTTGGGAAAGATTTTACTGTGACTTTGTAGGTAACCGGATTGAATTTTCTCCTATATATATTTTTATGCTCCCTTTGATTTTATGCTCCCTTTGATTTTTTAACTTTCTTTAGGATAGAGGCTCCCTTTGGCTATTTTTTCTTTTTTTTCTGTATATATTATTACTTTTTTCTGGCGGGTGGGGAGAAAGAGCATTAAGAAACTTTGTAACACTGCCAACTAGAGGCTTGAAAGTATCTTTATGTGAATTGGAGAGAATTGCAAAAAGACCTCATCTCAAGGACTTTTTAATGTGATAAGATAGAGGGAGAGCACAGCAAAATATTATTGCAGGTGCTTTCCTGGACTGTTATCAACAACACTTGAGGTTTGGCTTTGAAGCTGCTGGAGAAGAGAGTCATAACAAGAGCCTTGGATAAATAACAAAGTGCAGTGTGTTTTCTTATATATACCCCATTCGCTAGCCTTTTTCTAAATTTTAATTTTAGTAATATTTTTATTTTTGCCTTTTATTTTAAAGGGAAAGCCTCAGAGTTTTTTCTTTTTTCTTTTTCTTTTCTTTTTTATTGGGACTTTTTTGCTTTTCATATTTATGTTTTTGGACTACTTTGTTGTTGAGGTTGTTTTTTTTTCTTTTTTTTTGGATTATTGAGACTTTTTAATTGGATTAAGGTGTGAAGAATCTGAAGGAACTTTTTGTTGTTGTTTTTTCTCTTTTTGCTTTTTCTTTTTTCCTTTTTCTTTTGCTCTTAATCAATATTATTATTTTTGGATTTGTTTGTTTTTTCCTTTCTATTTTTTTCTTTTTTATGGTGGACTATCTCTTAATTGGATTAGGGTCTAGAAGAACCTGAAGATCTTTCTTCTTCCTTTTTCCCTGTTTCTTCTTTGGTTTCGTGTTTTTTACTATTGGAGTTCTCCATTTTGGATTATAATTGGCTGCTCTACCAGTTGGATTAAAAGTCAAGAAGAATTTGAAGTTTTGGAAACATTGAAATGAGCAGGAAACCAATACCATCTGGCATTTCTGCTTCTACCTCTGCTTCCCCACCAGCTGGAGGACAACGTTTAATTCAGACAATGTTGAAGCAAGATAAGGAACAAGAAAAGATAACTTTACAGATGATTATGCAAGGAATCCAAGATCTCAAGACAAAATCAGATATCATTGAACAAAGAACAGGAAATATTGAACAAAGAACAGAAAATATTGAACAAAGAATAGAAAATATTGAACAAAGAGCAGAAAATATTGAACAAAGAGCAGAAAATATTGAACAAAGAATAGAGAAGACTGATGAAAAAGTGGAAAATATTAAACAAATGATGGTTAAATATGAGGAGAGATTCCAAAAAATTGAGGAAGAAGGAAAACAAAGAGAGAAGAAGATTGGAAATATTGACAGCAGACTAACAGCGGTTGAACAAGAAAAAGGTGGGATGTTGAGGTGGGAGATGGAAAGGTCAGAATTTTACCTCAGATTTCAAAATATAGAAGAGGAAAAAGGAGAAAATTTGGCAGCGGTAATGATAGAAATTTTGGCAGATGCTTTGGAAATTACAGAGGAAAAGATGATGGATGGAATAGATGAGATATATCGAGTCTATACAAGATATGCGATGAGAAATAAATTACCCAGGGAAGTCCACATTAGATTTACCAAAAAATCCATTAAAACACAAATATTACAAGTAGTAAGAGAGAAAACACTGAAATACAAGGGTAAAGAGATTGTGGTTTTAAAACAAATACCCAGAAGAGTGAGAGAGATGAGAAGAGAATATCGATTTCTGACCAAAATACTATTGGAAAACGAAGTGAATTATAGATGGCTGATTCCAGAAGGACTAGTGTTTGGGTGGCAAGAGCAGAGATATAGAATTGATTCAATTGAGAAAGCAGAACTTTTTCATGCAGAATTCTTTGGAGGAAGAAGAGAGGAAGTAGAGAAAGAGGCTTTATCAATTGAGTTTCAAGATGAACAACTGGAGACTGAAAAAGAGAAAGGAGCAGCAGGGGGACAGATGGATAATAAAGAACAGCGTAAAGTGAGATCCACGAGAGCTGTTAGACCTAAATATAAAGCATAATCATGGAGGAAAAAAAACTGATTACAATGAATATAAATGGACTTAATTCAGCTGTTAAAAGAAGGAAAACTTTTCATAAATTAGAGAAATTAAAATTTGATATAATTTGTTTACAAAAAGTTCACATTAAAAAACAACATGAACAATTGTTATTACAGCCAAAATTAGGGAAAATATTTACCTCTTTGACTCAATGTAAGAAAAGAGGTGTGGTTTTATACATTAAAGAGGCTATTCCAGCAAAATTGATTTACACGGATGAAGATGGAAGAGTATTAATGGTAGAAATAATGGACAATAATATAAAAATACTCTTGATTGCAATTTATGCTCCGAATGATAAACAAGAAGAGTTTTATAAAAAGCTACACATGAATATAATTGGACTGGACTATGTTAATATAATTATGATGGGAGATTTTAATGGAATTGTGGACAATAAACTGGACTATATAGCAACAACAACAAAGCAAAATAGAAAGGCTCTCCCAAGGTCCTTTTTTAAAATGACAGATGAATTAACTTTAAAAGATATTTGGAGAGAAAGAAATGTTAAAGCTAAACAATATACTTTTTATTCAAATAGACATTTATCATGGTCCAGATTAGATATGATTTGGATCTCAACAGAACTAATATCTAATATTAAAGAAACAAATATTGAAACAAGTACCTGGGCAGATCATAGCCCAATGACAATTAAATGGAAGGGACAAAAAAAAAGATCGAGATGGACATTAAATAATACTATTTTAAAGGAGAAAGATTTTACACAATGGATGGAGAAGGAATTGGCTTTTTTCTTCAGAGAAAATAAAAGAGAAGATACTTCAACGCAAAATGTGTGGGACACAATGAAGGCATACGCTAGAGGTTTGATATTAGATTATACAAGAAAAAAGAATATTAGGAAAAGGCAAGCTTCTAAGGCCTTGGAAGATGAGTATAAAATTCTTGAAAAAGAATTACAGAAAATGCCACAGAAAAAGGATATTAAATTGAAGCTGGATGTAATCAAACATAAAATGGAATTAATAGAGAAAGAAGAACTGGCACAGAAAATTAGAAACTCTAAACAGAATTATTTTGAAGATGCAAATAAACCAGGTAGATGGCTAGCATATAAATTGAGAAAAGAGAAGGAATCAAGAAAAATATTGAAGTTAATAGATGAACAAGGCCAAGTTTGCTATGGGAATAAGGAGAAAAAAGAAATTATTCGAGATTTTTATGGGCAATTATATAAACAGGAGAATATTGATGAAGAAAAAGTCAAACAGTATTTACAGGAAGCTAAGTTACCAAAGATACCTAAAGAGACTGAAGAAATGCTAGAAAGCAATATAACAATGATGGAACTAAATGAAGCATTTAAGAGACAAAATAATGGGAAAGCTCCGGGTCCAGATGGGCTTCCAGTAGAATTTTATAAAACATTTCAAGAATTATTGAGCATCCCATTGTTAGAAGTTATGAATGAAGTTATGTTAAAAAAGATGATACCTAAAACATGGTCAGAGGCTTAAATTACACTCATACCAAAGGAAGAGACTGACCCATTGCAAATTAAGAATTATTAGTCCATGAGCCAAGACCTGAATTTTCACATATTGGTACCACCCGAGGTGACTAATAATCTTAGGTGTTTTTGGCTTCTTTTATGTCTCTAGTTTATGTTTTGATGTGATAGCCCTTGTTAACTCGTAGCTTAATCGAGGTTATCACTCTTAGAATAGATGCACCCTATGTACACGGAAAGAAAGGGTGAACACATACTTTGACAATATTCTCTATTCTGAACATCACCACGTTTATGCTAATGACCAAATATACTATCCAAAATATCTCCAGAACCCTTTCATTGTTAGTATGCATGAACAGTCTAGTCATGGGCGTCCGGAGGGAGGGGGGGGGCAAGGGGGGTCATTTGCCACCACCACCCCACGTGGAAAATGAAAAAAATAATAAAAAGAAATACAAGATTTAAAAAAAAGATATGGACGATAATAAAAATTTATAAAATTTTTATCAATAATCAATATTCTCCGACGCAGCTGATGTAATTGAGCTTCTCCCTTTGATTGGTGAAATAATAACACCATTTTATTCTCAAAGCCACCTTCAAAGTCTAATTACAATCTCTAGAACAGCTAAATTCTACCTTTCAAATATGTGTTTACCGTGCTTAGAAAACGCACATTTCCTTCGCTCCATTGCACATATCCTCCAGTCCAACACCCAAAATATTTTTTTTGCCCCCCCCTGCATTTTTTTCTCAGGACGCCCATGACTCTAGTACAGTCATGTTCAATACCATACAAAGCAGCGTTCAGGCACTTTCAACAGTAAAAGTAATGTTCATATTACTTGCAATGGAAGTTCCAATTACATGTAGGGTTGATCTAGCTAATTTTTTTGGTTTAGGCCTACTTTTGTTTGATAATTCAATTTAATGTTAGCTGAAGAGCAGATTCGATTTGTATTAGCTACAGTGTTCCACAAGAATAACAGATCCTGAAATCAATACACTATAGCATACATACGTTATTCCCCACCATCATCTTGGTCAACATCAGAGTCTGTTAGTTCTGCTTGTGCCTCTTCGTCAGTTGCCTGGTTGCTGCAGGTTTGTAGTCTACACATGTCAGTGCACTTGAGACCATTGCTGAGGCAAGTGCACACTGGAAGTTTACATGAGCGCACACACTTGCAGGAGAGGAGCTGTAGCACAACATCAGGGGCAGGGGAGCCACGCATCCACTCAACAACGAGATTCCCATCTTCATCAGTTGTCCAGCCACAGTCCTTTGGGTTTGGGACAGATGGCAAAGGCTCAAGACATCTCCACCAGATGGCAGCCTGATAGTTTGCACGTAGCATATGCATGGACAGGCAGTCCTTGCAAGGAGGAAGTTGGCTTGAGTCCACTTCTCCACGCCTGGCACAGAAGATCTGGTAACGGAGCTTGTTCACCTCTGTTGTGTGAGTGGAAGGATGGTACAGCTGACAGGTGATCTCTTGCAGTTTCTCTGACAGCTCTTCAGATACGTTCCATGAACGCCCGAGTTCGGTGAAGGCTTCTTGTTGAGACCTGTCAGACTTCATCTGCTTTAGAGCCGTCATCTTGCCGCGACCAGCGAATGCACTGATAGTGTCACAACCCGTGAAAGCATGCATACCAATCAGGGCCCTGCAGACACTTAACCCCAGTGCATTGCTGAGTTTGGTGATGTCAAGGAACCTTGTCCGGGCCTTTGTTCCACACTTCTGGTACATGTGGCAAGGTATTTTGTTGCACATCCCCAGGCACAGAACTAGGACATCTGTGTCCTCTGCTGTGACAACAACAGACTCATAGCCAGACTCTGCTGCATGGAGAGCATGGAGAAGTAACCTGGTGTCAGCTTCTTCCTGTGATGATCTCAATTCTGAGACCTCTTCCCAGTGTTCTTTGGTGATCTTGAAGCACAGATGCTCACAGGTAACAAAGAGAACCTTGTCTCGGAGCTTCTCCCTCAGCTGTGGATCCTTCCACTGCTCCACAAGAAACTTGATCAAGGCTGTCTTGTTAGCTGGACTGCATAGGGTCTTCCGCCACTGCTGAATCTTGTGCCCAGGTGCAATGTCCTTGAACTGGATTCCTGTGCCTGCACCCCTGTTGGCTCGTTCGACATCTTTGATGGACATCTCCTTGTAGACGTCAAAGACAATATCTACACGATGGCTCTTAGAACCTTCATGGATGACATGGGACAAGGCTGATTCTGCCAGCTGCAAGAAGGTTTAGTCATTCCCTTTCAGCTTCTGGACCAGGCTCATCCCATCAATGATGGTCGCTGATGGCTCTGGGATCACTTCAGCTGGGGCGACATTCTTTTCCAACTCTCTTGCAAGGGCCGCTTTGTTGGTCTTGCGGAGTGACCCATCACCATTGGCCAGTGCCCACGGTAAAGGTCCCAGTGGATGGGCCAAGACTTCACCCATCTGCAGCTTTCTGGTCTCAGCAATCAGAACCATCTGGCCAAAGAGGTTTCTGTCAGCCTTTAGCACCAACTCTTTGCCACGGCCAAATTTGGTGTTCGTCTTCTTCCTGATGTCAGAGAAAGTGTGCAGCTTCTTCTTTTTCATCCTGTCATGGAACTGTGTAGATGGGATATCTTCTTGCAAGCGCTCTTGCTTGAAGGTTTCGTACGCTTCCTCTCCAATCTTGTAGGCTTCAAGAAGATCCCAGAGTTGGCAGCCCTTGCTTCGTGGAGTTCTTTCCCTAGTCTGTAGGCATGCTTGACAAGCTCATCAAATGACAAGCTCTCTGGATATATGAGAAGCTTCCCTTTCTCATCAGAAACGAAGCAAAGCGATCCTCCTATCTCACTTTCAAGTTTACGACGGACATGTTTCTTGGTTGATGGTCTGATCTGAGAAATTCCGCGAGAGTGCATGGCTTTCTCAAGTCTAGCTGTCAGATCTGTCATAGGCAGCACCTCAGGGTTGAGAATGAGTTCATTCCTGATATATAGGAATAGCTCTTCGTAGGATTGTTTCTCGGCTTCCTCGTATACTGCCTGCTCAGACTGCTCCTGCTCATCGCATGCACCAGAACTGGTGGATGCCCCTTCCTTTGTATACACTTTGTAGCACGACTTGTGGTAGTGCCCCTCTGCGGCAACAAGGTCTCTGCTTAACAACGCGAGGATTCGCTGGTCCATTTTTTGGGTTGCTGCACTGCGGATTCTGTCATCTGCACGTAACTCAACACACTGGATGATAGGTTCCCTTGTCTGTCTTCCTTTCAGGTACTTGCTTGACTTGCAGCAGAAGATGCATGTCTTGTCATACACTCTTGATGTACTCGGTGCATCCCTAGATGATCTTCTGACACCATGGACACCAGTCTGTTCTTCTGCACTCGGCCTGTCTTTAGAAAGGATGGAGTCGAGAGTCTTCTTCATGGTAAAGATGCTGCGACATTTGCGATGATACTGGATCTGCGGTATTTGGCCTTCTTCCAAGTCTTTTGCAATGTCCAGAAGTGGAGCATGTTGTCTAATCTCTGCTGCTCTTAGCAGTGTCTTCCATGAGTCCAAGTCTTTTAGTAACACGAAGGTAGACGTGTCTTCACCAGAACAGTGAATAATGCAGCCTGGCCGCACTCCTTTCTTTGGCAATGCAGTGGCCTTGTCTCCACTTGAATCCATCATGTGGGCCTTAGTAGTTTGTCACAATATAACAGAGAACTGCAATTATTCAACAGTAGTCCGCATTGAGAAATTGAGTTCAAAACTCTTTGTAACGATGTTGGAAGAGAAAAAAAAAACATATTAGCAATTTACGAAATACATTTTAATTTGCTATGATGCTCTACATTTACCACAAAAAGTCTCTGCACATGATTTTAATAAATTATCAACATCAATTAGGTTTAATTCTAATGATTTACAGCTTCATTTCGCAAATATATGTGTTATCATGTGATATCACAAGGCCGCTATTCAGTCAAATTGATGGTTTCTTAAAAAACATACAAAGCTACATATCTGAAAAGGCTATCACATCTTAATGTACTTGGTATGGACCCATAAACATTTTAGTACCATTAAGATTTGGTCACCCAAGATGGTACCGATATCTGGCCTGGCCCATGGACTATATAGACCTATTTCTTTATTGAATGCAGACTATAAAATCTTTGCTTCAATCTTAGCAGAAAGACTTAAAAAATATTTAAATAATTTTATTCACTCAGATCAAAATGGATTTCTGCCAAAGAGACAAATTAGAGACAATATGAGAGTAATCTTGGACACTTTGGAATACTATGAGGCTCATCCTGAAAAGCAAATGGCTTTGATATTCCTAGATGCTCAAAAAGCATTTGACAACGTGAACTGGAGATTTATGTTATTATTATTGGAGCAGATGGGTTTCGCTAAAAAATTTATTCAAGCAATAGAAGCTATATATAATAAACAGACAGCAAGGGTAATGATGGAGGGGGAACTTACAGATTTTATTAATATAAGGAAAGGCACAAGACAAGGATGCCCCCTATCTCCTTTGCTATTTGTGTTGACCTTGGAAGTGTTGAATAGAAATATTAGGGATGATAAAAGCATAAAAGGAATGAAAATTAAGAAGGAAGAATTTAAGCTACAAGCTTTTGCTGATGACTTAGCTTTTATTTTGGAAGATCCGCTAGAAACAGCTCCAAAGTTACTGGAAAGGATAGAGGCATATGGAGAGGTGGCTGGTTTGAAAATAAATAAAGACAAAACAAAGATTTTGACAAAGAATATGCTATTGAGACAGAGAGAAGAATTGGCAGATCTTTTGAAAATTCAAGTTACAAATAAGGTTAAGTATCTGGGGATATATTTGACAACAAGATGTAGCACATTAAAGGAGAATAATTATATTAAACTTAAACAGCAGATAACTACAGATTTGAAGAAGTGGGAAAACTTGCAATTGTCATTAATAGGGAGAATTTCAACAATTAAGATGAATATCTTACCTAGAATTTTATTTTTGTTTCAAGCAATACCAATTAGGCTTGGAAAAGACTATTTTGAAGATTTAAATAAAATTATGTTGAAGTTTATATGGCAAGGTAAAAAAGCGAGAATAAAGCTAAAGCTTTTGCAAGATGCTAGAATTAGAGGAGGTTTTGGTCTGCCTAATTGGGAATTGTATTATCAAGCTGCAAGTTTGATGTGGGTCAAAGAATGGATAACATTAAGGAAACATAGGTTGTTGACATTAGAAGGGCATGACTTGCTGTTGGGTTGGCATGCTTTTTTATGGTATAAGGGAACTAAAACACAGGGTTATTTTAGAAGACATTATGTATGGGAGTCTTTGTGGTTAAATTGGGAGAAGATAAAAAGACAATGTTATTTGAAAATTCCAGTTTGGTTATCGACTATTGAAGCATTTTCCTATCCTATAATCTACAAGAAGGAACAAACAGTTAGATATGGGGAACTTTTGGATGAAAAGGGTGAACTTAAATCGATCCAAAACTTAGAGGAACAAGGTATAAGGATGAATTGGTTTTCATATGCACAAATACATTCAAGGTATGATGAAGATTCCAAAATGGAGGGATTTTATGATAAACAGACTGATTTAGATAAGATCTTGATGGGTACTGATGAGAAGGTGATTAAAAAACTATATGGTTATTTACTGGGAATGAAATTAGAGGAAGAACAAGTCAAAGAAACTATGATTGTTTGGGGGAAGAATTTTGGATATGGGATTGATTTAGAGAAATGGCAGAAATTGTGGTCTCAAAATTATAAAATGACAATGTCAACAGCATATAAAGAAAACTTGTATAAGATGTTTTACAGGTGGCACTTTCCTCCGACAAGAATAGCAAGAATGTTTAAGAACAAATCTGAAAAATGCTGGAAATGTCATCAGATACCCGGCTCGTATTACCATATGTGGTGGACTTGTGAGGATGCTAGAAAATATTGGACTATAATTCGCATGTGGTTGGAAAAAATGACAAAGAAACATATAGATTTGAAACCAGAGATCTTTTTATTGGGAATTTTACCTGATATATATAGTAAAGATTTGAAATACCTGATTGTAAATGTATTAACAGCGGCCAGGATTGTATTTGCTAAAAATTGGAAGAATGAGAAAATACCATTACAGGAAGAAATTATTAAGAAAATATTGGAATGTGCTGAGATGAGCAGATTGACATTTGAAATTAGAGAGCAAGAGGATAAACAATTTTACGAAATTTGGGATCTTTTTTATAAATGGCTAGATGATAAAATATGATAATAGAATATTTAGAATGCTAGATAGTAAGGAATATCTTTATTTTGCTATTATTTTGCTATTTGATATTATATTTATAAAGGATTTTTTAGGATTGATTTGATATGACTAGATGATTTGTTATAGAGTAAACTGGTTTAAAGTACTGTAAGCTCATTAAGCATGAATGATTAAAAATATAGTCAAAAACTTCTTTTTTTAGTGATATTAGGATATATAAGTTTGGATTGACAATATGAGTTGTTATGTAACATAATTGTAATTGAGACTACAGAATGAATGCACAAAAATGATGAACCAACTGACACACTGGATGTACATATAAGAGTTGATGTTTTTATGTTTTGTTTGTCTTGTTTGTTTGTAGAAAATTAATAAAAACTTTTTCAAAAAAAAAAAAAGTCATCAAACAGAGTTGTTCTCGCAGAAGGACTGTGTCATCTGGGGCGATAGAGTCGTTATCCCAGAACGACTCCAACAGACACTGCTAAGAACCTTGCACGATGGCCACCCTGGCATCGTGCGCATGAAGGGCCTCGCACGAAGCTACGCGTGGTTGCCAGGCATCGATAGACAAATCGAATCGTGGGTTAAAACTTGCAGGAGATGCCAAGAAGTAAGCAACGCTCCACCAAAGGCAACCCCAACCGAATGGGAGATGCTGCGGGGACCCTGGTCCCGCATCCATGTGGACTTTGCTGGGCTGACCAAAGGCCACACGTTTCTGCTAAACATCAACGCCTACTCGAATTGGCTCGAGATTCACCGAATGAGCAGCACGACCACTGATGCGGTCATCAAAAGACTGGAAAGACTTTTTGCAACCCACGGATTACCAGACGTTCTGGTATCTGACAACGGGTCCCAATTTATCGTGCTACCTTTTGAGCAGTACTTGGCTGACCGTGGTATTCGACATGCGCTCACTTTGCCTGCGCACACTGCTGCCAACGGTAGGGCTGAGCGCATGGTTCAATTCATCAAAAAGACTCTCCAAAAGATCGACTACGACAACATCGACGAAAAAATCAACTGGATCCTTTTTCTGCATCACATCACACCTCACAGCGTCACCAACAAAACTCCCGCCGAACTGCTAATGGGACGAAAGCTCCGCTCCCACCTCGATCGGTTACACCCAGCCTACGAACCGGAAAAGCCACTCGGATCCAGCGGCCGATGCCGTACCTTTCAGGTAGGCGATTTAGTATTCGCTAAAATCTTATCGGATGATCCGCTGTGGGTAGAGGCAACTGTAATCCGCGTAACCGGCCCAAGATCATACCTCGTTCAGTGCTCTGACGATAGACTTTGGAAGCACCACATAGATCAACTACGATCATGGCTACCGTCTCGCATTTCTGAACTCCCCTATGACCAAACTGAGGGGGGGGAGATACAGAGGAAAGTGAATTACAATTAGAGGAAAACCTTCTTGAAGAGACTGATAATGGAACTGAAACGCAGGAACAGGAACCAGGGACCGGAGTGAATTCACCCCAGGGAGTGGCCAGTGATACTGGTGATGACGGGAACGCGAACCCGGAACCAGAGGCACCCCTTCCATTGAACAACGATCTACCTCAGCAGAAGTGCAGCCAACCGCTAGGCACTTTGCGAAAATCGAAAAGACTAATAAAACAGCTGTCCTACCTTAAGGATAGGACCGCGCCCCGTGGGCAGAAGCTGGGGGAAATGGGTGTTGTGAATGAATAATACCAATAAAGTTATCTTGAGCTTGAAGTCAAGTGCAGGGTTCTGGCCCTGCACTTCTGATTGGCTGTTAATGGCAGGATCGGACTGGTCCATTCAGGAGAATCCGATTGGCCATTAACAGGCCATTCCCATTGGTTAACGGAGCTAGCACTCCAGGTTTGCTATTGGTTGAATAGTTAATGAGTTTCCTATATAAGGAAGGCTATAGCAGCCCTCGAGCTGAGCTGTCACAATATGTAAATAAAGAGTTTGAAGTTCACTGTTTCTTCCGGCTCGCCTCCATCATTCGCACCCATGCTCCAGACTTAACAACTAGAATCTAATCAGAGATACTTTGCTGATTCTAGCCCAATGACCTGCTCCAGCAGGGTTAGAAGGGAGTGTGTGTGTGTGTGTGTGTGCATGGCTGTCAAAACTCCAAAAACAGCTTAAGTAGCTCTGGGGAGGCCGGTCATAAATTAGAACACTTGCTAAAAAACCAGCCATTAAGTGAGGACCACTTGTATTTGGTTTGCCAGTCACCTGGCCATGACCACCCAGTCACATGACCACCAAACCACACCTACCTGGACATGTGACCACCAAGCCACGCCATCCGGCAAGCCATGCCCACCTAGTCACGTGACCAGCAAGCCACACCCTCAAATTAGGCCATGCCCACAGAAATTTGAATCCCACCCCTGGGTAGGGGGCATCGAGGATGAGTTTGTAGCACCAAGGGGGTGGTGGACTGAAAAAGTTTGGGAACCACTGCTTTAAAGATTTGCTTATCAGTGAGGAGATACTGATTTGACTTTACTTCTTAGAGAAAGTTATCAGTTTGGATTACACAACAGGGAACCAACAGAAGAGTTCTTTAAACATGTCATGTCAATCAATTTCTGAACATGGATCTAGTTCTGTTCTGAAAAAAAATTAAAATGATCCAAATACTGTAGCCCAGGCGATAAATTGAAAGAGGGTAAATGCAGTACAGCGGGAATGAGTTTTCTTGATGCTTCTGCTTGACATAATCCTACCTAGACACCTGTGACTTACAAATCAGATTATTTTTAAATATTTTAAAAATAATACTTTTAAAGTACCCAGCACTTTTTTGAAGGAATCTCAGTTTGTCTTCAAGATTTACCCAGCTGAAGGGTAACAGGCTTGGAGGACTTTGCAATCCATAGTGAACAAGTGATACCTTCAATTTGTGCTGCAAGCAGTGATGTCATAAGTGATCAGGGAGCTTCATCTTGACATTGTAGCAAAGTCATGAGGACATTGTAGGAAAAAAGTGGCTGTTGAGCAAGTTCATGCTACATTTGGGGGGATGTGAGCTCAAAGTAAGTCCAGTGCCCAAATCCATCTACAATCAATCCCAATAGCCAACCCCAATATCTGTGAAAAATATAGAAGAGGACTTCAGCCTTCCTTTCTACGGCTCAGAGCCGTTTCATTTGAATTATATTTCACTGAGTATTGAGTTAATAGAAAGAATACGCTATCTACTTAACTGGAAGCCAATTGCTTCTCCTTACAACTGTATATGACACTTGTATTTATTGAAGTCCCGTTTCTGCATTGAAGATACATACCCTAAGTACATATTTATGAAGCAACCCACAGTATTCCCACCAGGAGGGCTAGAACTTACTAAATCTGTTCTCAGCATTCCTCTCCACTTACTGCTCTACACTCTTAAGCATTCCAAAATAATAGACAGAGCTGTGAAAAGGTAGGACGATATCAAATCTTTCCTACCTATCTGTCATTAAATACAACCCCCCCCCTTTTCCAGCAACTGCCACATAAGAAGGGAACATTAGAAATTAAAGCTCTTCCCCTAGACATCCTTACCCAAAGAAAAAGTGTAACGTTCTATGAAATTCATAGAAATGTATTGTATTTGCTTATAAATACATGTAGTCCTTGACTTACAACAGTTCCTTCAGTGACTGTTCAAAGTTGCAACAGCACTGAAAAAAATGGCTTATGACCATTTTCACATCTATGACCATAGCAGCATTCCCATGATCACATTCTTTGGCTCAGTATTTGTAAACAGCAATGGATCATGCCTAATATTTCCTAGCCAAACCACAGGAAACTACAATGATCTAATACATATCGATTTTACAGAAGGCAATGTTGAAAAAGCACTATGCAATCTAAAACCATATCTATCTTTTGAACCGGATGGAATATGTGCCTACTTCTTAAAAAAGCTATCCAATGCCAAAGCAGAACCTCTAAGAATAATCTTTGAAAAATCTTTCAGGACCAGCTCCTTGCCAAAACTATGGTCACAAGCCACGGTCATCCCCATCTTCAAAAAGGGAGACCCCAGCCTAGTTGAAAATTACAGACCAATCTCTTTATGCTGCATTACCTGTAAAGTCATGGAATCATTAACCAATCCATCATCCTCCACTTAGAAACAAACAACCTACTCTCTAATAAACAATTTGGTTATAGGAAAAAACTACCATGTAATCTGCAACTCCTACACTGCAAAAACATATGGACTACACAACTCGATCAGGGCAAAGCAATAGACGCAATCTACGTAGACTTCTGTAAAGCCTTTGATTCAGTGGTACACAACAAACTACTCCTAAAACGAAAATCTTATGGTATCTCTGGACATCTGCATAATTGGATAGAAGCATTCCTGTCAAAAAGACAACAAATGGTCAAAATTGGGAGTGTCCTATCAAATTCTGTACCTGTCAATAGTGGTGTCCCCCAAGGCAGTGTTCTTGGAGCAACTCTCTTCATACTCTACATAAATGACCTCTGTGATCATATTAAGAGCAACTGCGTCCTCTTCGCTGATGATGTAAAGCTATTCAACACCACAGACAATGCTACCCTTCAAAAAGACCTTGACTATGTATCAGAATGGTCAAATAAATGTCAACTTCAAATCTCAACAAATAAATGCTCTGTCTTACATATTGGCAAAAAAAAATCAGAAAATAAAATACAAGCTGAATAGTCAAGACCTTGTTGATGATCCAAACTCTGTAAAGAACCTTGGAATACTCATCTCTAATGATCTAAGTGCTAGAGCCCACTGTAACTACAGAGCCAAAAAGGCATTAAGAGTTGTTAACCTAATCCTACGTACCTTTTTCTCTGGTAATATCACACTATTAACTAGAGCATATAAAACATTTGCTAGACCAATACTCAAACACAGCTCATCAGTCTGGAACCCACATTACGTATCTGATATTAGCACAGTTGAGAAAGTCCAGAAATATTTCAGAAGAAGAGTTCTCCATATCTCTACTCGTTGCAGAATACCTTATGCCACCAGACTTGAAATTCTAGACCTAGAAAACCTTGAATTACACCGTCTTCGGTCTGATCTAAGTATGGTATATAAAATCATACATTACAATATCCTACCTGTCAATGAATACTTCAGCTTCAACCATAACAACACAAGAGCACACAATAGATACAAACTCAAGGTAAACCGCACCAAACTTGATTGCAGGAAACACGACTTCATCAGTGGTCAATGTCTGGAATACTCTACCTGATTCTGTAGTTTCTTCCCCAAACCCCAAAAACTTTAACCTTAAGACTGTCTACTATTGACCTCACCCCTTTCCTAAGAGGTCTGTAGGGGGCGTGCATAAGCACACCAATGTGCCTACCGTCCCTGTCCTATTGTTTCTTTTATTTTTCTTATATGTACCCATTTCATGTATTCATAACTATGTATATACTTATACCTATTATCTTGTAAGCGATTGACAAATCAAAATAAATAAATAAAATAAAACATTCAGATGTTTGACAAGTAGTTCTTATTTATGATGGCTGCAGTGTCCCAGGGTCATGTGATCAACTTTTGTGACCTGACAAGCAAAGTCAATGGGGAAGCCAGATTCACTTAACAGCCTTGTTACTAATTTAACAACTGCAGTGATTCACTTAACAAATGGGGCAAGAAATGTCATAAAATGGGGCAAAATTCACTTAACAAATTTCTTACTTAGCAGCATAAATTTGGGGCTCAATTATGGTCATAAATTGAGAACTACCTGTATGCAATTTAATAAAGGCTCATCTTAGAAACAATAAATGTTCCTGTCTTGGAACATTCATTTCCTAGGCTAGTTTATTGCTTAAACTCCAGTGACAACCCATTCAAGTACTAATTTGTTGTTTTCAAGATCAGCTACTGTTGATACTTGTTGTAACACTCCTGAGAAGGATCCTAGAGACACAAACTAAGTGGGCAGGGCCTACAAAACAGGGCAAAATATTTGTCCTGAACCAGCTACTGGAATCTAATCTGGTTCTTCATCCTGGCAGGAAACGGCATTCCTGGCTTGGGGAAGGATCACATGTCCTTTAGAATGTAATTGAGTTTTACAAAATTTGGAGAGTTAATCACAGAATAGTCACAAAGAATCACACAGATGGGAAGTGTCATTGAGACCATTAAATCAAATCCTCTATTCAGTACAAGAATCCTTATTGAAGTATCCCAGGCAGATGGTTTCTACCCCACATGTGAGCCTGTATAATGAAGGAGAAGCCACCTCCTCTCTGGATAATTGGTTCTATGTTCAGTTGCTCTCATTGTTAGAAAGTTTCACTCATAATAATATCAATTCAGAATCTGCCTTCCTAGAATTTAAGACCTTTATTCCACATTTTGTATTCTGGAACAAGAGTCAACAGGTCTTGATCTTCTTCAATGAGACTTCCTTTCAAGTATTTAAAATGAATTATATGACTCCTCAGCTTTTCTCAAGGCTATGCATATGAAACTCCTTTTGTAGCAATTAAGTTTATAGTACCTGATCATCTTCACTGCTTTTCTTGGAACCTGTTCCATTTTTTTAGAACTTTCTTAAAGTTTCTTAAAGAACAACTTCAGAACTCAACACACTACTTCAAACAAAATAGAGGGAAATTACTATTCCCTGTGATTTAACATTTGTTATTCATCTATTGATGGAGCCTAAAATTGTATTTACTATTTATGCAGCTGGCTGGGAGCCAATTTGCACATCAACAAATGTTCCAAGACTTTTTTTGTATATACTATTACTCAGCCAAGTACCTCTCCCATTTCCTATATCGATGCAAATTATTTCTTGTTCCCTAAGTAATGAACTTTGCACTTGCTAATCTTAAATTGTGTTCTACCGACTTTAATTGAACTTTCATAATCTATTATGATCACGTTTCAATATTATTTCTAAATTCTTGGGTGTTGCCTGTCACACTCAATTTTGTATAATCTGCAGATCTGATAAGCATTCCTTCCACCTTTTTACCCAAATCGGGACTAAGCTTTGGGGCACATCACAAATGTTTTTTGAAGCATAAACACTTGATATCTCTCTCCAATCTGATAAGGATCCATTAGCTTTGGAGTACAGTTTTAATGTCATTTGCCTATCCAGTTATTAGTTATTCTGTATAACCCACACTTAACTAGCTTCTCATTGGTTTCTTTGTAGGGCTGCAGTAGGACAGACTTAATATACTGTACTTTGAGTTCAACAAAGCATTTGACAATGTATTAAGGCAGTTAAAAGATCAAAAATAAGAGGCAAAGATTGGTCTGGCAAAATTTATGCTGACTTCTGGTGATTACTATCTTGTTTTCAAGTTGCTTACAAATGATTTTTTTTTTATGATCTGCTCTTGAATCTTTCCAAGTGTCAGTAACACAGAGATGAGTCTGCAGTTTGTTGGAGCTCCCTTTTCTCATTTTCTAAAGAAAAGAACACTAAGTCTCTTTCATCCATCTGGCACTTCTCCAGGTCTCCACAAGGTATACAAAATAATGCATAGGAGTTTAGGCAGGCCCATTGTTAGTTCCTTCAGTCTTCAAGGATGCAATTCATTTGAACTTGGAGAACTGCACTCTTTCACGATGAAGAAATATTTCTATCAATCTCAAGTTTCAGTTCTGCCCTTGCATTTGAT
Source organism: Hydrophis major (assembly GCA_033807585.1). Taxonomy (NCBI): domain Eukaryota; kingdom Metazoa; phylum Chordata; class Lepidosauria; order Squamata; family Elapidae; genus Hydrophis; species Hydrophis major. The sequence goes on from CM066330.1 coordinate 114,103,351, forward strand.
TCTTTGCAAATTTTCTATAGAACACAGGGCTCTTGTTTGGGGAGGGATGGGACAACAAAAGTTGTATTTTCCATGTTATGTTTTTGCATTTTGCCTTCTTTACTGAATAGCTGGTACAGTAATTCTTTACAAACCTTTTAAAATATATATATATATCGATGATTTTTTGCTTATCTGCTAGCTTTATTCTGAACTTTTGCTTTCCTGACAGTTCTGAGTTGATTGTATTCCTCTTGTTCCCTTTGTCCACATTCGGTATATATCAGGGGTGGGATTCAATTTTTTTAACAACCAGTTCTCTGTGTGTGGGCTTAGGTGGTAGGCATGGCTTGGTGGTCATGTGACTGGGTGGGCATGGCTTGGTTGTCACTTTATTGGCTGGGTGTGGCCAACTCAATATCACACCGAAGCATGCATCTCCTCACCTGGCCTCTCAAGGTTGTGGGGATGCTGCAACAGTCGTAAATATGAAAAATGGTCATAAGTCACTTTTTTCAATGCCATTGTAACTTTGAATGGTCATTCCACACAGCAAAGGAGGGGGGAAAACTCCCGAGACATTCCTGAGACAGGAAGTCTAGTCCTGCCAAGGGTTAACGGAAAGGCAGTTTATGTAAGCAACACCAGAATGTTTCCTTCCTGCCTTCCTTACAGGATTAGGCCAGTAATTTCTTCTAACAACCCATTCTCCGAACTGCTTAGAATGTTAGAATGTTAACAATTGGTTCTAGCAAATAGGTGCGAACCTGTAGAATCCCACCCCTGGTATATATCCTATATTGTTTTTCAGTCTTTTGGTGTAGCCACTTTAGCTTATTTTGCTATCCTGCATTTTTCCCCTCCTGAATGAAACTATTTGCATTTACATTTTTAGTGCCTGCTACTTTAGGTACTGCCTCATGGTTGCAGTTCCTTTTCCTATTAACTTCTCCTCCCATACGATCTAGCTTATCATTGTTTATCACTTATCAACTACTTTTTAAAAAAGATATGTGATAACTTCCCTTAATTTCCTTCTACTTTCTTAGCAAATCCTTCCCAGTTAATGAGGTTCAAGGATAACTGATCTTCTTCTTTTGAAGAATTTGTTTTCTGCTAGGACAATGCTTGGCTGAGCCTGTCCCTTAACAGATATGGGATAATTAAGGTATCCTATCATTTTGATTTCATGCTTCTGTGAAGGTTCTGTGCCTCATTTTACATAACACAATGACCTTCTCAACTCTCTACATATTCTGGAGCAATTGTACACTCGGGAACTGAAAGTACAAAAAGATTTTTTAAAAATTAAACATGCATGTCAAAGTGCTTCCATGATTGTGGAAGATTTTTCATTCAATATAATAGTAATTCAGAGCCTATCCTGTTGTATTTATAGCTTCTTCGAGTACGTTTTCTACTGCTAGATTATTAAGGATCTTCTTTTTCATTTAACATAAATTACCATGATCCTAAAATTACATTTTTCCTATTTTCAATATCATCATCTTGTTTCTCAAAAACACATTTTTTTTCCTTCTCTTCAGCCTCACCTTTACTAGCCTTAGTCAGTGATCCATTTTGTCCTGAGCTTCATCCACACCCTAGATAATTGCCATGCACAATCCTTTTTCTTCTCTGTCTGGTCAGTTTCCTGCCATCCTGAGCAATAAGCAATCTTCCCAAGGGGGAAACTGATGAAATTTTGACAGGGAATTTCCCAGTGACCTTATTCAACATGCATGCCCCGGCCTGTCTGGGGTGTCGCACACACATCCTGGAAGACCTCCTAGTGAGCTTCCCTAAATTTGTCCTCAGTTTTTGAGTGCTGTGCATTTGGGGGTGAAACTTCTACACAGAGTACAGGTAGCCCATTCACTCAGCCTTCTGCCACCTGCTAGGTTCTAGATAACCCTGTCAATCTCCCTTGCTTTCCAAGGTCTCTTGGTCACAACTCAACACAAGCTCAAGTTTGTGTGTGGCCAAGAATGATGTGGGATGTAGATTCTAGACTGCAGCAAGAAAATAGAGAAGGGCTCCCACACACACATGCATTCACTCTGTGGGAACACACACACACATACACACACAAGGTACTCACTGATTAGGTCTTCCAGTTCAAGTAGCCATTTGCTGAAAACCAACAACTCTATAGATTACCTGTGTTGTAATGGGCAGTTTGGGGTAGCACATTCTGGACATGTGGTCTGTTACCGGCTGGGTGAAAACTGTTACCCAGACTGTGTGTCAGCGTTCCAGAAAACCTCCACTCCAACAAATAACTCCAAGACAGACATCCTCTCAAAAGTTTTTTTTTAATTTGGGTAGTAAACTGGCACATCTGGGAAATTCCGAATCTGAAAGTTCCGGGTTTCCTTACAACAAATAAAATTTTAAAAATCCACCCCCTGCACCCATCATCGCATCATATGCCTCAATCATCATCCATCCCAACTTGAGATATCCCCTCATCCAAGTGCAGAATAACATGACCTTGACTGAGAAGAAGAATGCTATTATGTCTAACCACATACACTCCAAGATATTCTAACCTCCCATTTGCCCAGGCTCAAGAATGTGGCAGTGTAGAAGGGTCTGGTACTAATATGGCTTCCACTGGGTCCATCAGCCAGGTTAGTTTTGGAATCCCATCTGGGTTGCCAAATTGATAGAAGAAAAGGTTCTAAGTCTGAATCCAAGCCAGGCCACAAATGAACATGTTTGAAGTAGGTGGTTTTATTCAACAGCATAACATGCAATACAGCCACCAATGGAATGGCCAAGAAGATGATATTTATACAGAAACTTGTTCTTTGTTCATGAATTTTGCAGACATCCTTTCAGAGGTGCCTGCTGGCGGGAGTAATTAGTTTTCTCAACTTTGCAGGAAATGTTAATCCTTAATCTCTTGTATGTTAGGATGTTGGTTTGGGGGCGAGGGGTTTTAGTGCAAGAGGTGTTTTTGTGTAGCTAAAAGGTTTTGTGTCTAGAAGTGTTTTAGTAAGCTAGCCCTGGAGTGTATTTTCTTAATAAGAGAAGCACTTTGTAAATTTTATCCTCATATGTTTCAACATATGGGATCTCTTTGTTCATTTGTCAGCTTGTTAATGGGTCGGGGGGAGCCTGGTCCTCAGGTGGAGTGGACTGGTAGAAATTGAGGTGGGTGATACAGGGTGGCTCTTTACCCTGAATCATTATTAATAAAAAATAACAGACAGAGAGGAGCTTTTCCTCCATCAAACTACTACTGCCAGAGGTAGCCAGTGAAGCTGACTGATACAAGAAATGGAGAAGCATACCTCCAAGTCCTGATTATAGGGAACCATCAGCAGACAAGTGATATGAAGCCACCAAGAACTGAAGTTGATTCAAAGGAGTCTTAACTTTTACCTTAAAATGGACCACTTCATTAAATGTCCCCACTAGCCATTTCAGTGTTAGCTTCAAACCTTTAGAGGGTTCACCAGCTTCTTTTCCCAGACTATATTACTTATATTACCTAGAAAATAACACCTCTATGTTCAGAATACATCTTCTAAATAAAGATTGAAGTCCCATAAATAGGAATTCTACATCCAGTACTGTATAAAATTTAGTGTTTCTTCATGCATCGTTGCAAAATCAAGATATCTGCATAGCATTAACACAGACAATATCTTCTCTTGCCAATAAAGACATTACAGAGATTGTTTCCCCTAACTGAACTTGTTTATATTGTTTTCTACATTGTGTTGCTAGAAATGACAAAACATGAGGCACGAAAAGGCTTCAATAATGTTATAGTAGTGATATTCTGCCAAGATTTTGGCTCTTGGTTATGAGTCTCTATTGCATAAATTAACTTTCTCAATGTAACTTTGTTTTCCATCCCACTCTGAGTGGTCTAATCAGATTCCAGTCACACAGCTGCTAAACATTCTTGTTCCCACTGATATCAATATAGATAAAGCTTGATTTAGCAAATCAGCCATTTTGCAGGTTTATGTAGGATGAGGACATCAGACTAATATTAACTGCCCTAAATCAAGACAGGGTAAGCTATTAGTTTATCTATGCACAATTGGTTATGAACTCCCAAGCTAATTTAACTCTTCCTAACATAATTTTTCAATGATAGGCTCAGGAAGGGTGACAGCATTTCAAGTAACTTTTCAAGTCTAAATTCCTTGTTTGGGAATTCAGTGTGCGTAATTTAATTTTTTTTCAGTAATGGCTATGCACCTTTAGAGATTTATTTACACAGAAATCTTGTTTTGACAGACTAAGTGGGGAAGGAAATGTCCATGTTTCACAAATATCCTATAAATTGGATGGCACATCATCATGAATATTTATTTCATTTGCCTAATGACACACTTGCATTGAGATGGACTATACAAATGGTAGAAAACGCAATGGAATTTGACCCACTGCTTGAGAATTCTAGTGAATCAAGGACTAGTAAATTAAGAAGTCATTGTATGATCAGATTCCTACAAAGTTGCATGGGCATTGATAAGAACCACAGAAGTAGGCATTATCTCCAAACAAGTTTCTTAATTGAAGACCATAAATCTCCCCCTACTCCCAGAGTCATGCAATACAATGACATAATTGTAGCAACTACTGACATAGCAAAGTATCTAGTACTATAGAAAAAGCAGTATTTGTTGGGCTCAAAAACTAGAAAGAGATGCAGCTGCTGACAATGTAACAATGCCCAAGTGTCATTCATGCATTGATTTTTGTGCTTGAAGAAGTACTTATTGCATGGCAAGAGCAACTTGATATTTTGAGTTGTTTGTTCCTGTGCATGTATAATTATATTGAGCATAGCCAAGTGAGAAATTATGGCACATCTGAAGCAAAGGGCTTGCCTGTCTCTTTCACTCAGCATTCCTGCCATTTCTCTCTATCCAGCAGAGTAAAAGACACAGATCCTCAAAGCATTAGGGCTGGTTCAACCATGTATCCCAAAGCTCATCAGGTTATGTCAAATCATTACTGAGATTTGATTTTGGTTTGTTCGTCAGAAAACCTGATTGCTATACTGATGCCCCAGTCTCCCTTCTTGCTAACTAACCACTTTTCTTTTCTTCCATTCAACCATGGCAAATTCTCAGAGATCGCCTGAACAAGTCCCAGCAATTTTCCTGGCAAAGTTTTTCAGAAGTAGTTTTCCATTGCCTCCTTTCTAGGGCTGAGAGAAAGTGACTGACCCAAGGCCACCCAGCTGGCCTTTTGCCTAAGACAGAACAGTCCCCTGATTTCTAGATTGATGCCTTAACACACTAGTTCTCATAATAGCCACTTGTTGACAGACCATTTGAAAAACTAGATATGCCGGTTTTCCAGTTCCACATGGCTTCGGTGGCAGCAGGAATTCGCGACTGTTCGCGATTCCTACTGCACTTGCCGACGAGGTGCCCCCGATCCAAATGGGTCAGGGGGATATGGCTGCCCTGTAGAGGCAGCCGAAGAGAGAGGGAGCTGGACAGGGGGTTGGGGTGTCTCAGACCCCCGCCTCGTCCGGAAAAACCCCTTTTTCCCGAGGTGGTGGAACGGCAGTCAGTAATGGCCGCCACGAAGAAGCCAGCAACCGGGTAAGATTGTGCTGGAGGAAGCAAGAAAAGTGAAAGTGCTGGCTGAGCCGGGTCAATCAACATCTCTTAAACTCTCTGGAATTGAGCTGTCTGAATTGCCGGAGGATACATTGTATCCCTAAGAAGATGAGAAAGCTGTTAAAGGGAAACTTTTTTTTTCTTCACTCTCCCACCCCATAGAAGCAACAGATGAAGATGTGAAATTTATTTGGACACTGAAGGTGAATTATTTTGAAAGTTGAAGCCAAGGGACAAAAGACACTTTGGACATTGGATTTAATAATTTAAGAAATCGGAAAACCCTTATTGGAGGTATGGATTTCTGATCATTTAAAAAAAAAATTGTTGTTGTAAGTGGGAAGGGAGAGGAAAAAAAAATATTGGAGCAGAAGCTGAAAAAGGAGGAGATTGCGTAGAATCCCAAAGAAAGGTATATGGTAATTGGACCTCTTTGATTAAACAGTAACCCCAGAAAGAGAAGTAGAAGAAGGAAAAAAAAGTATTAATTTTTGGGACTTTTTTTTGAATTACCTTTGATTAAAAATACTCGGGTGGTTGTTTTGGGAAAAGTTTCTCTTTTCATGATGGCATCACTTGTGGGTGAACTAAAGACTGAATATCAAAAATATAAAAAGGAAGAACAAGATGGAAAAGATACTTTGGGCACTCTATTTCAATTTTTAGAAATGGCGTTATGCACTTATGAAAAGCTGACTACGCAGCAGAAGGACTGGGACAAAGAAGAAGAAGAAGAAGAAGCCATCTTTGATGAACAATGGGCTTTTTTCTGGAGAGGAGGAGAAAGAGGATAAGAAAAAGGGGATTTTAAGGTTTGAAAAAACAACCAAAAAAGAGAAAAATGAGAGGAAAGGTGGATGCAAGGTTAGAAAGCAAAGGAAAGGGAGTAAGAAAAGGGAGAAGGAGAGACAAAGGGGTAAAAAGGGCAAGGAGAAGAATAAGCAAGAGAGAAAAGGGGGGAGGAGAAGCCTTAATGGTGGGAAACAAGGTTTAAAGAAAAAAAGCTTATTTAGAGACAATGGGTGAATCTAATTGGAAAAAAAAGGGGGATTCTGGAAGGTACATAAGATTGTGTTTTTATATGTGTATCTAGAGTAAAATGTTTAAGATATAAATGAGTATTAATATATATGATTAGTTTTTTTTTCTTTTTAAATGATATGGATAGTGGTTATATAGGTTGTTTTTTTTTTTAGTTGTTGACCTTTCTTATAAAATTTATTGTGTAATTTTAGAATGTACTAAACAGAATCCCAAGATAAATTAAGTGTTATATGAAGTACTTTTAAGTTAGGGCAATGAGTTAAAGACGTCACTCCAATTTGTGTATAGGAGAAGTATATTAAAAGAAAAAAAGATGAATGGATAGCTGGAAATAGAACAGACAAAGAATGATATTGAAAATGGTAATAAGATATGGAAGGATATATAAAGTGAATATGATGTTTGAATTTTGTCTGTGTGAAGAGTTTTAACTCTGGATCAAGCAGCCTTCAGAAAAGATGTTTTAAGCTTTGTTTTGTTTTCTATGTTTTGTGTTTTGTTTGTTGATAAAAGGCAATACAATTTTAATTAGCAAGAAATAACTTGGATCATTAGAATGAAAAGAAGAAGTTGGGATAAGATATGAAGTTAAACAGATAACGTAAATATTGATATTATAATTTGAAATTATTTTGTATGTTCTATTGGTTTTCTTCTTTAACTATTTTTTTTTAGAAAAGAATTTGTAAGCTGTTATGCCTTGATTGTTTGTGTATTGTTCTTGTAAAATTAATAAAATTTGTGGAAAAAGAAAAAAGAAAAACTAGATATGCCTACTAAAATTTGCTACAGTATGTGGCATTGCCCTGGCTGATCTTGTCTGAGCTCCGAAGCTAAGCAGGGGAATGTCTGGCTCCATGCAGAAATGGAATACTAGAACTGCAAGCTAAACTGATCAATTGAAAAATATCCTAGAAGAATGGAGTGGCAAAATATTTTCACATTATTGCCAAAAACACTAACATAGGTATACATATCTATATCAGCAGGAATTGAACTCAACTGAAGGCTTCTTTACCTTTTGACTAATAAATCTAGGCATTATTTTAACTGAACAGCCCATTCTTACAAGCAAAGTATTATATTTATATCCTGTAACAATCCATATCCACCTGGCTTACAAACCCATTTGATTCAACTGACCAAACTATGAATTAGAGCTATGTATAACCATTCCAGCCTTGGCTTATTATATCCACAGTTCCTAGCACATCATACCACAATAATTGCTAGGCTCTGGAAAAAGAAAATTTGTGCAGATTTATTTTCAGTTGTGTTCCTGGAACTATTTCATTCCCCACTTGTATCTCTGCCAATAAAAACAAATTGAAAACAAGTTTTCACTGCATGTAGAGATATATGTATGAAGAAATATGAGTTGTTGCAAAACTGCTCAGGATTCATCATCTTCACTGCTCACATGATCTATTTACTTTTAAATATATGGTGGTCCCTCAGTACTCATTGTTAATTGGTTCTGGGAGGCACAATGAGTAGCAAAAACGATGAGTACCAAACAAATGTTTCTGATAAGGAACAATGAGTCGCAAGGTAGCCAACATAGATGAATACTGGGACAAAATTTTTCTATCAAAATGTGTTGAGTACCAAATTCAATGAGTTTCAAAGCAGTTGAATACCAAGTATCACTGTAGTGCTAATTTCCTTCTTTTTTAAAAATATGTTTTATTAATACATTTTTATAGCACATAAAAAATTCCATATCTATCTGAACAGAATGTTATCTGACACAATTAGTTTTAAGTAGAAATGCAATATTAATCAACATTAATCATAATAATCAGCAAAATAAACATATTAGTGTAATCGCAAAATAGTAATACAATTAGTTATTTACAAAATTTTCAATACAAAAGTTTTTATTATCTTTTGGATCATTTTAGGTTCTAATCTCTGATTCTGTTAGTTGACCATTGGTAAAACAAGTCCCATGTCAAGAAGTATTCTGTTTCTTCCTTTTCTTTTCTTTTAAGTGTTAATCTATCCATCTCAGCACATTCTAATTTTTTTATATAACACTTTCACCTGCAGGGATCTCTTCTTTTTTCCATTGTTGTGCAAATACAATTCTTGCTGCTGCTAATATATGTAAAATTAAATATATTTTCCTTTTGTCATACTGTTCTGGTAATATATCCAACAAGAATAACTCTGGTTTCAAATCAATATATTGTTTTATCATTTTTTTCTAATCAAATAGCTAATTTGCTTCTTATGTTACCAAACTTCATGTACACTTTCCAGCATTATTATCTTAAACTTCTTTCAAGTTAAATGTTAGTTAACTTACATGTCAAACTAGCTTAAATGTTACTTCAGTGTCTTTTGGAGGGAAAAGTGGTACTATTCTCAATGAAATGAAACTCAAATGAAATTGTTTCTGGGAGAAGAATTTAGCCGAATAACATCGATGCCTCCAAGCATCTCAGATGATGCTAAGGCAAGACTAGTAGCTGGGCAGTGAGCTCAAGCAAATGCAGCTTTTCTGGACAAGGAGAAGTTGAGAGATCATTCACTCAAGCTCCAGAAGACAGCTCTCTGTGAGGAAACTGTGAGATCCAGAAGAACTCTACAACCAACTTGCAAGTACGGTGCAAGTGCTGGGAGTTCATGGAAGAAAACTTCATGCCCACAGTTCCATGTAAAACCTATCTAAAGGACACTAGGTTTGCTTATTCACTTTTTATAGCATGCTGAAGAGACATTTTCAAGTTTACAGAGATCTATCAAGTAGCAGAGTTTCTTAAGTAACTCAGTGAGTGCACGTTCAATTCACAAGTTAGATTAAAATAAAAAGCAAGGAAATAGACAAAAGAATTTAAGGAGAACTATAAGGAAAAATAGTTTTTCAAGGGCTTGAAATATAAAAGATAAAAACAGATAAAAGACACAACTAAATTTAGAACTGTAAGAAGTTAGCACCCACCCCTCTCCTAGGAAAATGAAATATTTTAGGATATACTAAAAAGGCAGAATATTTTCCCTAAAAAGAGAAATAGAAACTCAGAAGCAGAAGTTCACCCCCACCTTTGTTAATGGGCATTAAGGCCTGGGCCAGAATATTCTACATAACAAAGGCCTCTACTCATCTCACCACATGGCCTGGGAAGATTGCATCTACCAGCACATAGGTGAAGCCATGTGGTCCAGACAAAGTCTACAAAGTTAGCTAAGACCCCCACCCCTGGGAGTCTGGCAGCCAATGGGATACACAGTTTCTTACACAGGAACAGGAAACACTAAGGTGGGGCCCAACAGAGGGTATAAAACTAAGGGACTCTTAGCATCTCTGCCCTTTTTCGCCCAGGAGCTCCAAGGCATGGGGTCCTGTCCAGCATTAAACCTTCTTTCCAAGCAACTTCCATGAATCCAGTGTCTTTTTCCCACTTGGAACTGAACCCAGAAGGATATTTCTTCCAACAGAACATTGGTTTTTTTGAAGAACTTTAGAATTAATTAAATATTTAATTTAATTAATTAATTAATTTAATTTAATAATTTTCTTGGAAAATTATTTAAATTTGCTAAAGATGATTTGCTGACTTTGTTAAATACGTAAATATAGGATCAAAGGAAATCAGAAGTTGTGAAAGATTAGATGACTATAAATTTACAGATTGTGACTAGGACACAGGTGTCTCTCAGGGGGGAAAAGGAGGGGGAAACCACTTGCTATTTTACTCGTTACTTCTCTCTGGATTACAATTTAGAAAAGAAGAAAAGTTACTAGAAAAGCAGTGAAAAATCACAGAAAAGAGGTAGGCTATCACACTAATGGATTTATGCTATATTCTATTTATATATTTTAAACATTTTAGTGCTTTTTCATTTTAATGACTTTGTTTTTGTAATTGCTTTTTAATATATTTTGTTGTTTTATTGGCTGCTGTGTACTGCTCAAAGTTGCTTTTTGTGAAATAAAATAAATAAATACATAAATAAATTGACAGAGGGACAACCAATCACAGAAAATGGGGTCCCAGTAGAAATTTTTACAAATTGATGTTTGAAGAAACGGGGGAATAATGTCACAGCTCCAGCAGCTGTATTAGCAACGGCATCTGTTAAAAGAGATTTGACCATAGGATGGAGGAAAGATTTGCAAATATGGAAGAAAATTTGTATTTACATTTGTGATATACACCACCCAAAATCAGTTGTTGAGATAGGCAGCCATAGAAATCAAACAAACAAATACAAATATAAGTATAAAAACTGAAGTAAACCAATTAAAGATAAAATAGACATTTTGGAAAATAAAACAGAAATAAATTGAGCTATGGAAAAAGATTTAGACAATGAGACACAATTGGAACTAGGAAAGAACTTTGCTTAAAATTGAGAACAATTCCAGAAGAACTTGGTAAAGACATCATGGAAAAAAATGCTGAATTTCAAAGATGGGATTGAGAAGACATGGATACAGCAATGGACAAGGTCTACAGAATTAATATTGTTCAAATATGTGCCGTTAGATATATATTTGTGTCCTTTGTCAGGAAGAACATTTCAATATTAAGTTAAGAATAAGTAATTCAGAAGTAATTTTGGTCAAAGGAATGCTTATTAGAATATTGCATAATAAAAAATACTGTATAAATTTCTGACAGCTAAACAGAAGATTCCATAAACATTATGAAGTACATTTGCACAGTGATTTAACTGCTGAAAGGAGATATACCTATTTCTTCTGCCAGACAGAACACTCCAATTCTTGAAAACATCTGAGAACAATTTTATTTTAGCGTGCAGCTGTTTTTCTATATTTACCTTTTTTAGAATAATATGGACAGAAATTGCTTGGCAGATAACATTGTTTACAACCGTAATTTCTGTAAATTTTGTTGTTTTGTTTTGTTATTTCTGTTCCATTTTAAGTTTCCCTAAAATTTGGAAACTCACTTTGGGCCTGTTCTTGAATATATAAAATAAATAAAATATATTTTTAAAAACTGAGACATTCAACAACTGCTGGTTTTATCTTAATATAGTTCATATATGGATTTATAATCTGCCTGAATTCTGTCAGAAAAATGTATTTTATATGTAAATATATGTATCCTATGCTGGCTAGGAAAATCAATCTGTTCTTTGCACATGTTTCTGGTTGTAGCCATTTTCGGAAATCTTATTTGGCAATTCATTTTGATGCAACAAAAACATTACAACAACACCTTCAAGATTGTTAAACGTTCCACACTTTGGTATAACACAGTACCACCTCCTATCGAAACATTCTTGGGAGGAGGTGGTCTTTTCTTTCATTATCCTTTTTTTCCTGCAGTCATCATTAAATTCCTTTCAGGGTTTATAAATTCTTTAAGCATGCTACCTGGGAAATTCTGGGAGTTGAAGTCCACATATTTTAAAGCTGCTAAGGTTTAGAAACACAATAGGCAAAAGGGGCAGGGAGAGGAATTGGTGCAAAAGAACAAATTGACTTTTTATTATATAACTTAAAAGGTTCTTTTGTTTCCATAAAATAGTAATATTTCATCAATGCTATCAACCTATAATCAATAACTAAAATTATCCAGTGTGCTATCTATCTCCTTAGGGTAAGTAAGCCTCAGTATGGCCTGATCACCTCTGTTAGACCCATACTTTCACCTGTACCTCTCAACAACATCCCCTATTCCGGTTCTCTCCTCCCCCTGAAACATAATCTCTTAAAAAATAGCCAGTCCTTTCACTGTAGTAATAGTAGTTCTACCACTAACTCATCATAATTTCCCCAAAGCATTATGGATTAAAGTGAATTTATATGCTCTGCTTGCTGGGATTTAAGATTGGGCATTGGTCCTTACCTGACACGCCATTTCTCTTTGAGCCGCGAGGATCATCCAGAGAGTGGGAGGTGCTTCAGTCTGCGTCATTGTAGGCTGAGCTTAATTACTGAGGAACACTCCACCCTTCATCACATGGCTCCCTTGTGGCGTTCCCCAGTTTATGCGAAGTCAAAAGTGAAGAGAACGTCGTACTCTCATCTTACTAGACTTAAGGGTTCATTGGCCAAAACAAAACCCCACCAGATGGTGAAATAATAGGGGTGGGGCTGGATGATCCTCGTGGCTCGAAGAGAAATGGCATGTCAGGTAAGGACCAACGCCCATTCTCCTTAGAGCCGCTCGGATCATCCAGAGAGTGGGACATACCAAAGCTTGGCTGTCCTACGGGAGGGACTCCGTCTGGTGCGGAGGCCTCCGCGGGTCCTTGAGGAGTCACTGAAGGACTCGTCTGCCAAACGAAGCCTCCGCCAAGGCAAATATGTCGATCTTATGATGCATAATGAAGGGAGAAGGGGAGGCCCAGGTGGCCGCCCGACAAATATCAGTGATTGGAGCTTGTGTAGCCCAAGCTGCCGAGGTAACCGTGCTCCTGGTGGAATGTGCTGTTATTCCACTGGGTACCAGCAGAGCCTGAGACAAATAGGCTTTGGAAATAGTAGCTCTGATCCAGCGGCCGATGGTTGAAGGGGACATTTTGTGGCCCAATGTTTTGGGCTGAAAGGAAAGGAATAGGGATTTGGACCTCCTAAATGGTTGGGTACACTTAATGTAAATGCAGAGGGCACACCTCACGTCCAGCCAAAGCTTCTCCCTCTCCCGCGAGGGATTGGGGCAGAAGTTCGGGAGCGTGAGTTCCGGTGCCCTGTGGAAGGCTGAGTTGACCTTGGACAAGAAGGTAGGGTCCGGCCAGAGGATCACCCGGTAGGCATGGAAGATGCAAAGGTCCTTTCTCACTGACAAGGCTGCGATCTCCGATATTCCGCGAGCCGAAGTAATGGCTACCAGGAACACGACTTTGAATGTTAGAAACTGGAGGGTGGACTCCCTGAGAGGCTCAAAGGGGTGTTTAGTAAGGGACACAAGGTCCCTTATTGAGGTCCCAGGTTGGATATCGGTGAACGGTTGGGGGGCACAAGTTAGTGGCTCCTCTGAGGAATGCTCTAATGCGAGGGTGGTGGGAAAGGGAACCCAGGTTGTCACAAGCGATGACAGTTGGGAGGGCTGCAACCTGACGCCTCAAGGTGTTAGGGGAAAGCCCTTTCCTCAGACCTTCTTGGAGGTAGTCCAACACTTGAGCGATGGAGGGCAAAAGCGGGTTGACCTGGAAATTATGGCACCACTTGCAGAAACTATTCCAAGTGGCATTGTATATTCGGGTAGTTGAGGGCCTCCTGGCAGCTAAAATGGTATCAATAACCTGGTCAGAGAGCTTCTCGTTTCTTAGACGTTCCCGCTCAACCTCCAAATGGCTAACTGGAGCCATTGGGGATCCGGATGCTGGAGGGGCCCCTGAGAAAGGGAGATCCTGTTCGGGGGGATTTTCCAGGAAGGGGCCACTGATAGGTTGCGGAGGTCCGCAAACCATGGGCATCTGGGCCAGTAGAGGCCACCAGAAGCAGTTCTGCCTTCTCGTGGATCAGTTCCTGGATGACCCTGGGGAGTAAGGCTAATGGAGGGAATGCATATAGAAGCCCTGGGGGCCAGGGGCAATGGAGGAGGTTGTAATTCTTGGCTCCGTGGGAAGGGTACCTCGAGAAAAACCTTGGGAGTTGTGTGTTGAGGGGGGATGTGAAGAGGTCCACTGTCGGGAGACTGAACATAATGGTCGCCTCCCTGAACAGAGACGTGTGGATGCGCCACTCGGACTGGTCCACTGTGGCCCTGCTCAGCCAGTCTGCTTGGGTGTTTGAAGCCCCTGAGATGTGCTCGGCTTCAAGGGATAGATTGCGCTCCGCCCAACGGCAGAGGCGCTCAGCCTCTCTGCTCAACCGTATGGACTGGGTACCCCCTTGCTGGTTGACGTGAGCCTTGGTGGTGACGTTGTCCGTGAGAATAAGGACATGCTGCTGGCATGAGGGAGGAAGTTGCGCAGGGCCAGATGGATGGCGTGGCGTTCCAACCAGTTTATACTGCATGCCCGTTTTGCCTGCGACCATCTGCCTGGTGTCATGAGCGAGTGGATGTGAGCGCCCCATCCGGACAGGCTGGTGCCTGTGGTGAGGATGAGGCGTTGGGGCACCTTGAAGCAATGGCCCTTGTTGATGGCGGGATTGGTCCACCAGAGGAGAGACGTGAGGACCCTTGGAGGTACCTTGACTGTGGCCTTTGAATTGCTTCTGCCGGATCTTTGGAACAGGAGCAGGAACCACTGTAGGGATCTGGTGTGCAAACGGGCCCAGGGAACAATGGAAATGCATGAGACCATTTTACCTAGTAATTTAGACAATTCTAAGAGTGTTACCCTTTTTGATCATCTGATATGTTTGACGGATTCCTGGATGCTAAGGAATCTTTCCGAGGAAAGGAAGACCTTTCCTTGAACTGAGTCAATGACGGACCCCAAGTGGGGTATCCGGGTAGATGGTAACAATTGGCTCTTTTGCCAATTTACTAGAAACCCATGGTCTTGGAGGGCAGAGAGAGTAGCTCTGGTGTCCTTCTCTGCTTGGTGCCTGGAGTGGGACAGGATGAGGATGTCATCCAGGTAGCAGTGGAGAAGCACCGGGAGGTTCCTGAGGTGAGCCGCTAGAGCCGTGAGGACCTTAGTGAAGGTTCTCAGGGCAGAAGCCAACCCAAAGGGAAGGGCCACATATTGGAAGTGGCGGCGGTTGTAACAGAACCTGAGGAATTTGGAATGGGAGGGCTGGATTAGTATGTGTAGATAAGCTTCTGAAAGGTCTATAGAAGAGAGCCAGTCCCCCCGCCTAATGCCCAGTAGAATGGACTGTAAGGTGTGCATCTTAAACCTGCGGTGGATCAGGTAACGGTTAAGACATTTCAGGTCTAGAATTGCCCTCCATCCACCTGAGGATTTGGGAACCACGAAAAGGTGGGAGTAAAAACCAGCCCTCGTTGGGACGGGTTGGATAGCCTGTATGTTGAGGAGATGATAAATAGCGGAATCTATCAAGCTGCATTTGGTGGATCCCTCGAGGGGGGGGATGCCATGAAAAAGTCGGGGGGGCACCCTGAAATTCCAGAGCGAGACCGAATCTGATGGTGTCGGAAGTATCGGAAGCTAGAAGAATCGGAAGTAGAGGAATCCCATCAGTTGGCGAAATACCTGAGACGTCTGCCGATGGGAAGGGAGGGACGGGGTCTATCTGGGGTGCCAGAAGGGCTTCCCCCCTGAACCCCTGAAGGGATGCTTGTAGCTGCCACCCCTCCGCTTCCTGTCGCCCGGGTCGGCTCGATCCTGGGGTTGGAATGGCCGGAAGGAGGGGGGTCTCAGGTACCTGGGCAGAAAGGGAGACTGGTAGAAAGGTCGGGAGGAACCTCTCTGAAATGGCTGAGGGGCTCTTGGCTCTGACCTCCAAAAAAGAGAAGGAAGAACTTTTTTCTTGCTTCGGGTCTCGACTAGCAGGGGCTCCAGAGCCGTGCCGAATAGTTTGTCCCCCTTGATGGGGGCGGTGGCCAACTTAACTTTGTTTTTTACATCCGCCTGCCAGTGTTTGAGCCAGAGCAGGCGGCGGGCTGTAACATGAGAGGTTATTGCTTGGGTGGAGAACTTAACTGCGTGGTAGGCGGCATCGGCCGAGAATTCTGCCGCGGCCATTAGTTTGGCGATGTCCTGATGTACCCTTGTATTAGAGGGGGGGATATGCTGTTTTAGTTGGTGGAGCCACTGGATTGAAGACCTGGTGAAGAAGGAGGCGGCCATGGCCGATCTAATGGCCCAAGCATCGGCTTGGTGAGCCCAACGTAAGGCTAGTTCGAACGTTTTGTCCTCAGGTTTCAGAGCCTCTAGAGGATCACTAGGGGAGGAGGAGGATGCTAAGCCAATGATGGGCTCATCGATCTTGAGAGTGTTAAGCAAGTTGCAGAAGCTTGAGTCGAGGTTAAAGAACCTCTTGTCCTGGCTGGATGGGGCGGGGGGGGGCCCCTGTGGAGTCCAACTGGTTTGAGACTAGGTCGTGAAAGATGGGTGGAGCCGGAATAACCTCCGCTTCCACAATGGGCTGCCTGAAAATGGTGTCCTCTTGTCCCTCCGCCAGGGAAGGGAGAGCTGAGGGAGACTGTATGGACAGGCCAGAAATGTTTTTGTCCTTAAAGAGGAGCGATTTAAACATGTGTGGTTTGAACAAACTCACAAAGGTGGGTTGGTCGGGGAAGAGACCCTCATCCTCGGACATCTCCCCTTCCATAGGGTCTATCTCCGATAAGGGTTCCCCATGATGTGTAGACCCCCATTCAAATTCTTCCTCCACCCTGAACTGGTCCAGACCCTCTATCGCCTCCTCCAGTTCCCCTTATGGGAGAGGGCTGTCCCTCTGTAAAGGTACCTGACCGTGGGGAGGGTCCAATCTAGGCGAGGACCTGACTGTTCGGGCGCCATCGGAAGGGGACCGGGCCTGGACATCTGTTGGAGACCTTCTGCAATCCCCTGGTGAATAGCCCATTCCATCCATGCCCTCATTTGATCAGGGATCTCGACTGTGGTGGACTCCTCCTGGCGCAGACCAGCAGCCATGGGCGTGAATGTAGCTTCGGGCGTCCGTCTGGTCATTGGTCCAGGGACCTGATGCCCCTGGGATGAGCTGTGCCTGGAGAGGGAAGAGCAATCTGGAGGAGGGGGGTGTCTAGAGGTAGAAGGAATGGAGGGTGGGAAGGCTGGAGGCATCGGTTGTGACTCCCTGGATCGCCTGTCGAAATCTTTCTCCAATGCCTTATGGCGTCTTAAGGCGTCTCTTTGAGAGGCCTTGGAAGTTTTCTTAGAAGTTTCCTTAGCCTGTCTGCGCAAGTGGTAGGACTTAGATCTGGCCTTCAAAGAAGGACCTTTAGCGGAATTGTCATCTGCCATTTTCGAAATAAGGATTGTATATAAGATTCTAAAAGCGGTTGGCTCGCCAAAAGTTCGACCTACAACAAAGGCCGTGAGTCCTTTTTGCTGGCCTGCGCCCCCTTTTGGAATTTAGATGAATATAATCTATAATATGATTATTGATATTGTTATTATTATTACTATATATACGTATCTGCATATAAATAAATGTATAATCCTATTATTATTGTTAATATTATTATATATATATATATATATATATATATATATATATATATATATATATACCGTATATACTCGAGTATAAGTCGACCCGAATATAAGTCGAGGCACCCAATTTTACCACAAAAAACTGGGAAAACTTATTGACTCGAGTATAAGCCGAGGGTGGGAAATGCAGCAGCTACTGGTAAATTTCAAAAATAAAAATAGATACCAATAAAATTACATGAATTGAGGCATCAGTAGGTTAAATGTTTTTGAATATTTATTTCAAAGAAAAACAGTAAACTAGCTCTGTAAGTGGAAAAGAGAGCCAACAAAACCAATATGGTATCAACAATAACTTTAAAAGTACAAAAACCTTAGCTCAATCAGCAACCAAGCTAAAACACAAGAGTTAAAATCCTTCAAAACTGGATTCCTCCTCATCATCTGGATGTCCAAACAGAGTCACTCTCTCCCTTGCAAGAAAAAAGCATGTGTATGTGCTGCATGTACATCCTGTTTTGGAGAGCCACCATCTCTTTCACAGCTCTCCCTCATGCCTCCATTGCATGTGCACACATGCCATGGCTCAATAGTAGGTCAACATACAGATGTCACACTAGGTTCCCTCCTCAAAAGGAACATCCAACCTTTCTTGAGAAGTACAAACTTCATCTGTTCAGGATTGTGGTGACAAAGGTGAAGGAGGATGGGGCTGAGAGAAAGGAAGGGAAGAAAAGATCATTGACAGGGAGAAAGACAGGGAGAAACACCTGGAAGTGTGAGCCCTCGAGTTTCCTTAGGGAAGACCAGACAACAAGGGGAGAGGAGAGGAGGAGGAAGAGGAGGAGAGTTAAAAAAAAAAGAGTGGGAAGCCAACTCACGCGTGCCATCAAAGCCAGGGGGAAGTGGGGCTTTCTCCGCCTGCTGCTGCCAGAGGAGTGCGGGGGGGTGTGTGGGGAAAGGGGGTTCGTGCCGAGGCTCCACAAGCGATTACCAGATTTGCAGCTCCGTTTGTTGGTGAAGCTGGAAGCGCGCAACGCAGGAGCTCGCGGGGGCCCCGGGCGCCCGTTAATGGGGAAGGAGAGGCCGCTTGGGATCGCCAAGCTCAGGCAGCCTCCCCCCCCCCAGCAGCGAAGAGCTGCTCCGGGGGCTCCCGCCATGGCGCAGCCAGGCACTTTGTCTCGCTGCCCCCGAAGCAGCTCTTCGCTGCTAGGCTAGGGGGTGGGGGAGGCTGGCTGAGCCTGGCAGTTTCTTTGCGAAGCTGGAAGCGCGCAACGCAGGAGCTCGCGGGGGCCCCGGGCACCCGTTAATGGGGAAGAAGAGGCCGCTTGGGGTCGCCAGGCTCAGGCAGCCTCCCCCCCCCAGCAGCAAAGAGCTGCTCCGGGGGCTCCCGCCACGGCGCAGCCAGGCACTTTGTCTCGCTGCCCCTGAAGCAGCTCTTCGCTGCTAGGCTAGGGGGTGGGGGAGGCTGGCTGAGCCTGGCAGTTTCTTTGCGAAGCTGGAAGCGCGCAACGCAGGAGCTCGCGGGGGCCCCGGGCACCCGTTAATGGGGAAGAAGAGGCCGCTTGGGGTCACCAGGCTCAGGCAGCCTCCCCCCCCAGCAGCGAAGAGCTGCTCCGGGGGGTCCTGCCACGGCGCAGCCAGGCACTTTGTCTCGCTGCCCCTGAAGCAGCTCTTCGCTGCTAGGCTAGGGGGTGGGGGAGGCTGGCTGAGCCTGGCAGTTTCTTTGCGAAGCTGGAAGCGCGCAACGCAGGAGCTCGCGGGGGCCCCGGGCACCCGTTAATGGGGAAGAAGAGGCCGCTTGGGGTCACCAGGCTCAGGCAGCCTCCCCCCCCAGCAGCGAAGAGCTGCTCCGGGGGGTCCTGCCACGGCGCAGCCAGGCACTTTGTCTCGCTGCCCCCGGAGCAGCTCTTCGCTGCTGGGAGGGGGCGGAGGAGGCTGCCTGAGCCTGGCAGTTTGTTTCCTGGGGAGTGCGGCGTTTGCGGTTCTCCTGTTCAGTCCCCAACGGTGAAAAGACTTTCGGAGCTGCAGGCTCTCCTTCCCCATTAACGGGCGCGCTTCCAGCTTCGCCAAGAAACCGCCAGGCTCAGGCAGCCTCCTCCGCCCCCTCCCCTAGCAGCGAAGAGCTGCTCCGGGGGCAGCGAGACAAAGTGCCTGGCTGCGCCGTGGCGGGAGCCACCGAGAGGAAGAGGGCCCCCCTTTCCTGGGGAGTGCGGCGTTTGCGGTTCTCCTGTTCAGTCCTCAACGGTGAAAAGACTTTCGGAGGTGCGGGCTCTCCTTCCCCATTAACGGGCGTGCTTCCAGCTTCGCCAACAAACCGCAGGCTCAGGCAGCCTCCTCCGCCCCCTCCCCTAGCAGCGAAAAGCTGCTCCGGGGGCAGCGAGACAAAGTGCCTGGCTGCGCCATGGCGGGAGCCCCCGGAGCAGCTCTTCGCTGCTAGGGTAGGGGACGGAGGAGGCTGCCTGAGCCTGGCAGTTTGTTGGCGAAGCTGGAAGCGCGCAACGCAGGAGCTCGCGGGGGCCCCAGGCGCCCGTTAATGGGGAAGGAGAGGCCGCTTGGGGTCGCCTGTGAGGCCCTCAGCGGGTAGACAGCCAAAGCGGCGATGCTGCCCTGGAGGCGCGATCGGTTGCAGCCACGCCAGCACAGGCTAGGCATGGTGCCTTAGCGGCTGACTCGAGTATAAGTCGAGGGCGGTTTTTTCAGCACAAAAAATGGGTTGAAAAACTCGACTTATACTTGAGTATATAGGGTATATATTATTTAGTTATTTATATTTATTTTTATTATTATTTATTTATTTTTATTTTTTATATCAAAATATGAAATAGCGACCTAGGATCAGGGCTCCCAGGAGAGAGTAACCCAGGAGATTGTTATTATTAGTATCCAATTGGTCAAATGAATGCCTAAGGCTGGAAATAAGGCGTCTAGCAGCTAGAGCTCCCAGACAACAACCGGGAGGGATAGGCTGCTAATCCTCACCCTGAGCACTGCTGCGGAAAGCCAACAAGTTTGGAAATCTTAATGAAAATCACAGTAACAGCTCTACAGGCTGGGAGGCCTGTAAATAGAGCTAGCCCCTTTGCAGCCGCAATGAGGCCAGGAAAATGGCGCCCGAGCACGCGGTGGTGCCCAAAATGGCGGCCGCCCATGAATTTACTTATCGGGCTGCTCAGAGCAGAACTAGGCCCCTCTGGCGAGTTTAGAGGCCGGGAGAGGCAGCCAGAAGAAATTCGCCCCTTCCTGGGGTGATCGGCGTTCGCGGTGGGGGGGAAACCAGCTGCGCTTCAACAGCGCGATCGGATCAAGCTGCAACGAGAGCGGCATAGAGAAGCGGCAGGAAGAAACCGAATCGGGGGGGGTGTAGCGCAGGAGCGCTAATAAAACCGCCCACCCGTTTTCCCCCTTGGGGGTGAGGAACGCACCAAATGCGCAGAGGCTAAGGAAGGAACTGATAAGGATAAGGCAAACCTGATAAATGGAAAAATCTTGAATTGGCCAAGGAGCAGGAAATAACACAGCCTATTCTCACGAAGGCTGAGCATAAACTGGGGAACGCCACAAGGGAGCCACGTGATGAAGGGCAGAGCGTTCCTCAGTAATTAAGCTCAGCCTACAACGACGCAGACTGAAGCACCTCCCACTCTCTGGATGATCCTCGCGGCTCTAAGGAGAATAGCATATTCTGGTTTATTTTACCTGCTTGCAGAAGGGGATGATGGATATGGAGATCGAATCTAACTTTATAAAACCAGAAGTAGGAACAAGCACTCCCATTTGGTAGGTTAGACAGGTAGTCCTCAACTTGCAACAGTTCATTTAGTGACTGTTCAAAGTTACAGCAGCATTGAAAAAAGTGACTTATGACTGCTTTTCACATTTACAAATGTTGCAGCATCCCCAGGATCACATAATCAAAATTCAGTTGGTTGGCAACAGTTTCATATTTGCAGTGTCCCAGAGTCAGGTGATCATCTTTTGGGATCTTTTGACAAGCAAAGTCAATGGGGAAGCCAGATTCATTTAACAACTGATTACTAACTCAACAACTGCAGTGATTCACTTGACAACTGTGGCAAGAAAAGTAATAAAGTGGGGCAAAACTCACTTAACAAATGTTTCACTTAGCAACAGAAATGTTGGACCCAACTGTGGTCATAGTAGAGGACTGCCTGTGTTTCTAAGAAGATGGAAAATAAAAAGTACCCTTTAATCATTTCCCCTGCTTTCAGCCCTTCAAAGGGAGCGCTATTGTTCAAAGTCCTTGTTCTAGTCAGGCAAGAGCAGAAAAACAATGGTTAAAAATGTAGGTGCCCTGCAACATTTCACTGTCAATTCCTGTTATGGCTTCCAAATCATGGCAGATTACCTTAGATAAACATGACACCTGAATTGCTTGCACATTTCATTTTCCTTCAAGGTCAATATTGGCTAAAGCTTATAATATAAAGGAAGGTAATGGGAACTTCCAATGTCCAATTTCTTCACTCTTCACCTGCAGTTTGAATGACATTCCAAACTGAGATCGAATCAGAATTTTTCTGTACAACATCAATTATATATGCCAAGAAGAAATCAATAAAACAGTAATAGGAAAAGTGAACTCTTCTTCAGTTGAGGAGACAGGGTCAAGAAGAGCTGCCTTCTTATCTCCAGGGAGGAAAACCTCCTTCAGTCCCAAGAATCAACTTCAATCATATATTCTTTTTTTTATTTGTAACCAATTAATCCAACACATTACAGTAGAGAGGGTAGGAACAAAATATAAAAACTATCAAATAAGCCCACATACAGAGCTTAATTTTTTTTCTCTCTTGGTTCCACAGAACTTCAAGACTGTCATCTTTACAACAATCTCTTTAGCAACCATTCAAAGCCACTGAAAAAAAGGTGATTTACAACCATTCCTCGCACTTACAACCGTCACACAATCTTCCACGCTCACTTGATCAAAATTTGGCAACTGGCATGTATTAATAATGGGTTCAGCTGTGACCTTCCCAACTAGCTTTCACCAAGCAAAACCAATGGGGGAAGCTAGCTTAACACAACATCTGCAATGATTCACTTAACAGCTATGGCAAAAGAGGACATAAAATTGGGAACAACTACCCTACTTAACAATGGAAATTCTGATCCAAATTGTCATCTTAAGTCAAGGACTTTCTGCGTTTTGTAATGCCTAATTAACATAAATCAGCCTTACTCCTCTTGTTTTTTATTTTCTTTTATCAAGCAGACCACCAAAATTTAAAATGTATGCTTATTTTGTCAATGACAAAAGGATTGATTGGAAGTTATCTAGCAAATATGCTTTGATCATAAAAAAGTTTTCCCAGGATGTGGTGTTTACTCACTGCACTCTGGATGTGCTGACCCCTGCAGTTTGGATTATTGCAATGCACTCTAAATGGGGCTGCCCTTGAAGACTACCCGGAAACATCAACTGGTCCAGAATGCGGCAGGGCAGGTTTGCCCATGTAACATCTCTTTTATACCTCTGTTGGGCAAGCTGCACTGTCTCCCACTTTCTTTCTAGTACAGTTCAAGGTGGTCATCACCTTTAAATCCATATATGCCACAGGGCCAGGTTATCTGCAGGCAGTGGCGGATTAATGCTCACTGGTGCCCTAAGCGCTGACAAATCTTGGTGCCCCACTCCTTTGCACATACTGTACAAACGAAGCCATATTCTCATTTGTGGTGCCCCCTTTGGGTCTGGTGCCCTAAGCATGTGCTTAGTCTGCTTAATGGTTAATATACCCACTGTCTGAAGGACTGAAATTCCTGAAGAACATCTACCCATCCTACCAGATCAGATCAGGTGGACACACTCTGAGTCCCTTCCCTGAATATTGCCATCTGATGGGAGGTAGGAAGTATGTCTTTTCCATGGAAGGTCCTGCCCTATTGAACACTCTTCCTCCTAAAGTTCAGCAGGCCTCCATCCCCCCACTAAGCTTCCATAAAGCTTGGGAAAACTGGCTCCCCCCACCCAAGCACTGGGATAAGATTAAATGATTGCACATCAGAATTTTGACTTTGGACCAAGTTTTGTTTTAATGGGTTCATTTTAATAGTCTTAATATGACTTTTATGTGGCTGTAAACTTTTGATTGGGAGTTGCCCAGAGTTGGTTATAAGATGGACAGCTATTCATTTTAAATTAAATCAAATTAAATTAATAAATAAGAAATAAAGCAAGAATTTTTATAGCTACCTAATCTATTCATGGGTAGGCAAGCTGTGCTTTGTTAATGAAGGACTGGCTCATTCAGGGGTATCTGAAACTGTGTTATTTGATCATTTAGAAGGGCTGACAAACAATTACTCAACAAATAGTCTTTAATGGGTCTATGTCCATGCAGAGGGAGGGAGGCAGTGGGGTACCACAGCGTTCCATCTTGGACCCAGTGCTCTTCAATGTTTTCATAAATGACTTAGATAGGGGAATAGAAGGGGAACTTACCAAATTTGTGGATGACACTGAGCTGGCAGGAATAGCCAACACCCTAGAAGATAGGCTCAAGATCTAGATGGATCTTGACAGACTTGAACACTGGGCCCTATCTAACAAAATGAAATTCAATGTAGAGAAAAGTAAAGTCCTACACATGCAAGAAAAACCAAAAGTACACACATAGACTGGATGAAACCAGGCTTAATAGCATTAATTGTGAGAGGGATCTTAGAGTTTTAGTGGACAAGCAGTTAAATATGAGTCAGCAGTATGCGACAGCAGCCAAAAAAGCCAACGCAATCTTAAATTGCATTAACGAAGGGATACAATCAAGATCAAGTGAGGTATTAATACCATTCTATAAAGACTTAGTAAGACCACACCTAGAATATTGCATCCAGTTTTGATCACCACAGTATAAAAAAGATGTTGAGACTCTAGAAAAAGTGCAGAGAAGAGTAACCAGGATGATTAGGGAACTGGAGGCTAAAACATATGATGAACGGTTGCAGGAACTTGAAGAGAAGGACCAGGGAGGCATGATAGCAGTGTTCCAATATTTGAGGGGCTGCCACAGAGAGAAGGGAGTCAAGCTATTTTCCAAAGCTCCTGTAGGCCAGACAAGGAAAAATGGATGGAAACTGATCAAGGAGAGATTCAACCTAGAAATAAGGAGAAATGTTGTGACAGTGAGAACAATCAACCAATGGAACAGCTTGCCTTCAGAAGTTGTGGGAGCTTCATTACTGGAGGCTTTCAGAGATTGGACTGCCATTTGTTAGAAATGGTGTAGTGTCTCCTGCTTGGGCAAGGGGTTGGACTAGATGGTCCACAAGGTCCCTTCCAACTCTATTAATCTGAAGGATAGCATGATTTCCAATGACAGAATGGTATCTGACAACATTTGTGCAACTAGCTTCTGATGAAATCCAATGATTCCCAAATCTTTGCCAATATTGTCTTTATTTTTGCACTGTCTCAGGAGGACTTGCCAACTCATGCCATAGTTTCTGGTGGCACCCTGAAAAATGGTTGGCTGTGACCATAATTGTCAGGTAGTCTATTGTGCAAAAACCATGCTCATTTAATTTCCAAAGTTTGTGTTCTGATTCCAGGCTAGGAACCAGGAGATCATGAGTTCCGGCCCCACCTTAGCCACGAAAGCCAGCTGGGTGGCCTTGGGCCTCAGCCCACCTCACCTCACCTCACTTCCCAGGGCTGTTGTTGTGGAGAAAACAAAAGGAAGGTGGGGTATTAGATATATTTGCCACCTTGAGTTGTTTATAAAAAAAATAAAGGTGGAACTATATACATAAATGGATCTAAGAGAAGGCCTCCTTTATCGCAGGCAGCTCTTGCCTGGTAGAATAGCACATATCCATCCCTGATAGCCTTCCATAAGGCTTTAAAGACTAGCCTAGTTACCAGGTAACTAGACTGGGAGATTAAGCAAGCGGTTATTTTTATTACTTTTTTTTAATTGATATGATTTATGTCACCTCAGATATTTATTACTTGGTCTGCTGATTTTTTGTCATTGTTGGCATCTTTCTATGCCAACAAGTCATTGCCATTAAAAGGGAGAGTATACAAATAAAATCAATTTAAAAATTAAACAGTGAGCTCAAGTTTGAGTACAGCAAAATGGGAGAGGATATTTGGATGCCTCCAAAGATGTCCTGCATGTCTATAACCTATTATTAGAATTAGAATTCTTTATTGGCTAAGAATGATTGGACACACAAGGAATTTGTCTTGGTGCAAATGCTCTCAGTGTACATAAAAGAAAAGATACATTCGTCAAGAGTCAAGAATCATAAGGTACAACACTTAGTAATAGTCATAGGGTACAATAAGCAATCAAATCATACTAGGAAACAGTCAATATAAATCGTAAGGATACAAGCGACAAAATTACAGACATACAGTCACAAGTGGGAGGGGATGGGTGATAAGGAGTAATGAGAAGATTAACAGTAATAGTGTAGACTTTGTAAATAGTAAGACAGTATTGAGTAAATTATTTGTTTAGCAGAGTGATGGCATTTGGGGGAAAAATGTTCTTGTGTTGTACTGATGTGCAGTGCTCTGTAGCGTCATTTTGAGGGAAGGAGTTGAAACAGTTTATGTTCAGGGTGTGAGGGGTCTGTAAATATTTTCACAGACCTCTTTTTCACTCGTGCAGTATACAGGTCCTTGACTGAAGGCAAGATTGGTAGTGATTGTTTTTTCTGCAGTCCTAATTATCCTCTGTGTCTGTCCTGTTGGGTTGCAGAACCAAACCAGACAGTTATAGAGGTGCAGATGATAGACTCAATAATTCCTCTGTAGAACTGTATCATCAGCTCCTTGGGCAGGTTGGAGACCTCTATAGCTCAGGGGTCTTCAACCTTGGCAACTTTTAAGATTTGTGGACTTCAACTCCCAGAATTCCTCAGCCAGCTTTGCTAACTGCTGTAAAAATCCTGGTCCCGGAGACTGACTTGAGTCCCAAATATTTTCACCTTGTGGGTCAGTTGATTAGAGAATGTTAGCACCTTAATTATTTACATTATGCCAATTTGGAAGCTAGTGAATGAACTCCAAACTTGATTGTTGTCCATGTCTGCAAATTGGTTGAATGGAAGAGAGACACAATAATTGACAGGACCGCTATATTTGCTTAACCCCACCACCACCACCTTTAAATTAATCTGATAACATCAGAAAACTCGCAGTAGAAGAGAACTCAAAAAATGGATTTTTGTGTTAAAGACTTATAAACTCACTTCTGTTACTCCTCTAGATCTGAACCACGTTCTCAAAGGTATGGTATTCTAGACTCTATATTAACCTAACACAAATCGCTATAAGCAGTCCTCAACTTAGAACCATTCATTTAGTGACCATATGAATTTACAACAACACTGAAAAATGTGACTTACAATCAGTTCTTGCACTTATGATCAATGCAACATTTCCATGGTCACATGATCCAAATTTGGGCAGCTGGCAATTGGCATGTATTTAGGATGGTTGCAGCTTCCAGGGATCATGTGATTGCCGTTTGCAAGTTTCCCAGCCAGCCTCTGACAAGCAAAGTCAATGGAAGCTGGATTCACTTCACAACCATATGATTCACTTAACAACAGTAGGGGTTCGCCCAACAATCCTAGCAAAAAAGGTCTTAAATCAAGTGTGACATTCAATTAACTGCCTTGCTTAGCAACGGAAATTCTGGTCCCATCGGTCAAGGACTACCTATAATATATTTGTTTGCTAGAACTTGGGAAAAAGTCAGTCATATGCTAATCCCAAATGTTCCTACTTACTCATTTAGTTGTAGTAAAAATAATAATAATCATCATCATAAGCCAAAACAATGGAAAATGGTCTATTTGCTCTGCTCCCGGAAAAATCTCATACCGCCCAAGCTTTTTATTGCTGCTTCCCTGGATCGAAAAAGGAAAAAAAACTTCATGAAAGGCTGCGGCCACAATTCCTAATTTTACCTGCAAATATCTGTTTAGACTCTAAGGGATTCTCGGATTTCTAGGGAGCTTCAAAACAGTAATCTGCCACCTGTTCTTGGCTGGGCAATCCTGCAGCGCTCTGGGCTAAAACATTAAAACTAGTCTACCATGAACAGCTGGCAAAAACTATATGTCACAGAGAGGTCAGTTTGAAATATGTTTTGGCATGGCTGATAAAACACACATTCTTTCAAGTCAGCAATACTTTACAGAGACAAATTGGGAAAGACAAAAACAGTATGCATAGTAGTTTATTACTGATTTCATGAGGGAATATGAAAGAGGAGGCATAAGAGAATAGAGGAACAGAAAATGATGCTCCCCTTTTAAGTATTTATACATCAGCAAACAGGGGAAACAATTAATTGTCTAACTATAAGAATTCTCTTAGCCGCACTTTGATTCCCCCCCCCCAATATGACAATCTTTAAATCCAGACGTGCTTCCATCACATTGCCAGTGGGCGTTAGAAAATCCAAGTTAAGGAGCAAAAACTGCAGGTGGAGTAGCTATCACTACCTCTCTCCTCCTTCCCCCAATGGCACACCTCCTAGCAACGTTTCAGCTCATCCATTTATCACAGTCAGGTGCCTTTCTAACTTTGTTGCAGAGGTTGAAAAAAGAAAGTGGGGGAGAAAAAGAAGAGCTTCAGGGACAAATTATATTCATGACCAACACAGAGTGGGGTGTTTGTTTGTTTTTTGCTCAAATTGCCTACAACTCGGATGCCATCCAGATCAATTAATCTGAACTTCCCCAATCATCATCTTTTGCCTATCCTGGTGAAGGATTATGGGATTCCAGGTCCAACCCATTTGAAGAGTATGAGAACCATGAAAGATGTTGTATCTTCTTACTTTTTCTACAGTGCTTTTTTTTCCTTCTTCTTAAAAACAGCACTTTGTAGAACAATGGCAAATGTGGTTTGTTGCCCAACAGTTGCAGCAATGCAATTATACGCTGCCTTGTTGAAAGCACTAATCACGTGACATCTCACTTCAACTTAAAGGTTAACATTGCATTAAGGCAGGCCATGATTTCTGGTCTGAGATTCTGGAGCCGATCATGGAAAATTTTGCATTTATCTAATTGTGGGTGACTAAATGATGACAGACAGACTATACAGAGAAAGTGGGGCAGGGGATTAAAATACAGTTCTTCAACGTGAATTAATTTCCACTGGCTTCCCCTAATTTGTCCTGGTAGTAATAGTAGTCTGGCTTTTTTTTGCCAATGTATCCAATGTATTTTACACCACCCTACCCTTTTCTGCAATTTCACAAAAACAAGAATTATCTGATTCCATTGTAGATTTTAAAATAATACTGTATTATATAATACAAGTAATTATACATATATAATTATGCAATTATGTATTATGTACTAATAGCATCATGGTAATTAAAAGGCTATATTTATATAACAATTGTGCAAATCTCCTTCTGTTAATTGGAAATAAACATTTTTGTTGTATATTAACTGGGCATGATGAATGTAGTACATCTTTTTCTATGCATTATCCTGTCAACTTCCTTCTTATTCCTATCCATCACTGCAAAGAAAAAAAGACTGCAATTATCATATTTGTTTAATGAATCCACTACTTTCTGCCTAAAAAACATGGGTAATAATCTAATTTGGGGTGCTATGCAAGTCCCAAATTTTAGTTTCTTCCACTCTTGGGAACTTTGTGGCCCACATGTAAGCTTGTGGGAGGCTTGGCTACAGCCAAGAGGCTGCAGTTACTACACCCATCCAAAAGCCTTACTAAAATAGGTTTAAAAATTCACAAAAATTCTCTGTGAATTTTTAAGGTTATCCTAATGGATCAGGCCAAAGCCCATTTTAACCCAACATTTTATTTCTCACCATGGTCAACCATGTGCCTTTGGAGAACTCCCAAGCAAGGGTTGGATGGAAGCATATCACCCCACTCCGGTTCTCCTGCAACTATTATTTGAAAGCATGTTTCCTCCAACTCAAGCATTATTATAATCCAGTAAAAGTTCGCAACTATAGAGCCAGAAGCAGGAATACTGAGAAGCAAAGAGAGACAATCAGAATGCTCAGTAAGAGGACACCTACCCACAAAAAAATGGCAAAAATTCCAAAAGGAGAAAAAAAAACACTATAAAAACTGACTGTACTCGATAGCCATTGCATACTGCCTAAAGAAACCTCCAGAGAGTAAATGTGCCATAGAAAGGGAATGCCAAGTTGACATAAGATGGAGTAAGCATTCCTAATTTGACATAAAATGGAATAAGAATGGCCTGTAAATGTTACAAGGACACACTGTAGATTTAAAGTAGAAGTACTATAACCAGATCCAACAAACTACATGCCAGAGGAAGACAATCCAATTTGCTAATTTGTAATCCTATTCTTTAAATCAGCAAGAACTCTAAAATAGACAAACTCACACCATTTAAAGTCAACCATTTGACTGTAAATCTTGATGGCTCTATCTCAGAGTCTTGGAGGAAATGCAAAATAGCCCACAGGCCGTGGGTTCCCCCCTCCAAACAAAAGCATTTCAAGAAACTGTTCAATGAAAGAAAAAAGCTTTATTTGCTGAATAAAGTAGAGGATTAACAAGAAGCTCTAAAGATCATGATGCCCCGGGGCCAAAGCATGCAAGAGACAGAGCAAGAGGACTGATACTGTTCTGACCCAACCCTGTTACCAGCAAGAAAATTTCAAACAAACACAGCAACTCAAACATTCACAAGTTTTAATCTACAAATAACTTCTTTGTAGATAAAAGATGGCTTGCAGACAATTAGTCCGATCAGAAAAGCCTTGACATAATTCTTCAGATAAGGCAGAGTCTCCACACACAAAGCTGAGCCCGTAGAACATTTTTGCTTTTTGTAAAAGCAAAAACCTTTTGAAACCAGGCTTATATTCCCTGGAGGGAGGGGCCATTACGTTGCATCTTTGCTCCTGAGTCGCCTTTGCTGCTCCAGCTGTTCTCTTCTATGAATTATCCTGTGCTCACGTGCACTTGGCACAGGCTCCTCGGGAACCTCCTCATCACTGCTGCCAGCCCCGACAATCCCTGAAGGCAGCAATCTACTCCCTGATGCTCCTGGCTCCTCATCAGAGTCATCGCTCTCCTCAGCCATTTGCACCTGCTGCCGGCAAACCAAAACAGATACTGAGAATATTAAACCTCAGAAGAATCCACTTGGAAGGTGAAACTAAGTTTCACAATGATCAAGGATTGTCAAAGGGGACAAAATAACTAGGCTACAAAAATAGCACTTCATTAAATAATCAGACCTTAGACTAAAGATCTTACATGAAGTGATTTGTAACATCTGGAGGATTTAAATAAAGTACCATTTGTGGGGGAGGGGGGAGGACCTACACTAATAAATTGATTCTCTATACTGGTTGTCCAGTTTCATCGTTGTTTTTTTTAAACCTCATATGTAAATATATATATAATTACTTAGAAATATCACACTTCGTCCAATTAGAGTTTAAGAGGGCTCAAGGAATATCAGTAAAAGATGTACAATAATATAGAAGTTGTATCTTATTCATGGGCTTTTAAAAAAAAAAAAAGCTTTTACTTAGGAATAAGAATCAAATAATTGTGGAGGGTTAGTCTTTTAGTACATTAACATTTTCCTTATGTCACCTACCAATGCTGATTCATGATCAATCTTGTTTTTACTGAGGTAGCATTCCTAATTTCTCTATATTTTTCATCTCTCAGCTCAGTACAGTATTTTAAATATAGTTCAGAAGTATTTTGTAATATTAAAGGAAGCACTGAGATGAGTATTCAGATCAACAATGCTGGGCCAGCAGCCAGAGACTGATGTCTGTGTTTCATCAGACTTCACTGATGAAAGTGGCAATGAGTAAAACAAATACATTCCCCTAGAAAGTTGTGAATCAGCAAACTCACAATTTACACTGACTAAAGTGTCCCCAATATCTGGTTAGCCCTTCCAATCATCTTCCAAGAAACTGTTCAAACCTAGAGTTTCAGAAATTCCTTTGCTCAAAATATATACTGCAATGTTATTCAACCTTGACAGCTTTAAGATGTGTGGACTTCAACTCCCAAAATTCCCCAGCCAGCATAGTTATTTGTCTATTTCAGGGTACCTGGGTGATTTAAAGAACAGGATTAGACATTAGCTGCTTCTGGGAGGCTTGCCTTCCTCTAGTGTGTAGCATAGTTGACTGGGGAATTCTGGGAGTTGAAGTGCACACATCTTAAAGCTGCCAAGCTGAGAAACACTGCTGTACTGAAAACAAAAGTGCCTAGTTAAGCTAAGTGCAGATACGTCCATATGATTTTCTTGAGAATACAGTAATTGTTTATCATAAGCTTCTCCCAGATTGGCTTTTAGGCTCTCCAGAACTGGTATCCCATCTAGTACTCTCATCCAGTTACTAACCAGGTCTGACCCTGCTTAGCTTCGGCCAACTACATGTTACCATCTCCTAAGACTCAGACTTATACAAATTTAAACCACTTATTTAGTCTTAACCTAACCTTCTTCATAGAGTTGTGGTTGTGGACAAAATTTAGTGGTATGCGTACTACCTTGAACTTCTAGAAGAGTAGGATATAATTAAGAAATGACAAAAACAGATTCTAGGAAACTTACAATGTAAAGCCTATTTAAAAATTTAAAATACTGCACAGAATTAGGGAATTAAAAGCAAGATAATAAGAATAATAATAATAAGATGATGCACCCTTATACCCCAAGAGGATAGTACCAAACACAGCTCTATATGAACTGTATTTGTAGCTTCCCGCATGCCAGATTAACAATCCTCTAACATCAAGGAACATTTTCAGATCATAACAGCAGGTCAGTTTCTCAGTGGGACAGGCAGAGCCTAAAATACTCCAGCCCTAAGCTGCCTAGGTTAAAGGTCAGCAAGTTTTAAAGGTGGCCTCCTTGCCATGGCTGAGCTAAACCCTTATTCAACCAGGCTTGTCAAAAGAAATGATATCCTAAGATTCATGCCTTTTGAGGCTGCTGAACCACAACTCTCAAGCAGCCCTGGCAGGCAGGGCTAATAATAAGGAGTAGTGGGGCATGTTCTTCTGCAACATCTGGAAGGCTGCACAATGGAGAGGCTAGACCAGCTGAGTGCCTCAGTAGTCACGGTATCTGCAGCTTAATCAGAAACAGCAGCAAAAAGCAAGAAAGAGGCCAGATTAGAATCACACATAACATTCATGTTTTAAGAAAACCATTCATCTAACACAGGGGTGTCAAATGTGCGGCCCAAGGGCCAGATGCTACACGTGCTGGCCCTGCCCCCACCTGGTTTAGTGAAAGGGGAAAAAGCCCCGATACATCCCGTGATGATGCGAGTTTGACACCCCTGATCTAACAGAAGGCAAAGGCAACACAATTTCTTTACGTACCATGCCATTCTGCCTTCCTCTGGAGGAATCCTGTTGCATTTGAAAGAAGTAATATATTATGAATTGCTGAACTACCTCAGAAAGAAAAACAGTAGGCATAAAACAAAAGATCATCTCAATGCTCATGTTTAGTAATTACAGGTCTGCTCTGGGGATAGAAGATGGGAGGATAACATTAAACTGCCTCTCCTAAAATAGGATACATAAACCTTATGCTTAACAGAATATTTTAACAGGTTGTTTGAATTCTAGTTTGGCTTAACAACAACAAAATGCCACAAAGTACATTTCCCTTAATATAGCACTACTGAAAGCTGCTGAAATGTTTTGAATTGTGTGCTTGTTACAAACCCATCTAAAGCATTTGCTTCTCAGGATCATAATTGTTTGGTTCTGTAAAATGTTAGCATTTTGACTATATATAAACATAGAAATCAACCTAGCAGATTTATTTTCAGAATTCTGAATCAGCACATTTTCTGTCAATTAAATCACTGTGAGTATTGTTTTATGCTTAAATATATCATTCACACCTAACAGCAACTTGATATTCACCTCTAGTACACAAAATATCCACACACAAAAGAAACAAAGAGAACCCACCAGAACTTCAAGGGCTAATCAATCAAAATAATGTCTTGGGCTTCATACTCATCGCCCTGCCTGTTCAGATGGCAAAAATGATTAAGTCAGCAGTTCCCCAGGGAAATTAAGTCCCTCCCATGTGCTGGTAATGCATGATTGCAGATGACCCAGACAGTCAAGTGCCAACCATGAAGTCTTCCCAGCTCCTACAAACATTTGGTATAACAAAGAACCCACACTATCATGGTCAGCGTTAAGGTCAGTCTACTAAGTCTCCTTTCAGCCCTTTCTCCCTCTTCTTTCATTTGGCTGTATGAGAAAAAGAAGATGGTGATAGAGATGGTCCCTCCAAAAACAAAAACTAATTTTCAATGACCTCCTGACTGATTCCCTTACCTGCTTGGCTTTGCTCTCCTCCTATCCCAGAGCTGGGTGGAAATCATTGTCAATGCAAATTAGACTTCCCCCACATGTACCCGTTGTTAGGGATATACCCTAGCAGAATGTGCACAGCAGTCAGGCAGTCAGGCGAATATGAAAGAAAGCGTTTTTTAGTTTACACACTCGGTAAAAACGAATACACTGTCTGAGTTGAATAGTTTATTCCATTAAGAGTTTAGCAGGGTCAAACAGTCCACTAGTGTTCAGTCAGTTCAGTCCGGAGATTGTTCAATTGCAAAAATCCAGTGTCAAAAAAGAGAGTCAGTTAACTTACAATATCAATCCATAAATCAATCCAGTAAATATCTTCTCACAGTAGATTAGATATGCAGCATTCAAAAACTCTTTTCTCCTTCGACGTTAGCAACAGGGAACACGCAGAACAATCAACCATCAATCCAGTAGCAATCCAGGTTCTCTAGCTCCCTCTTATAGCAGTTTCTCAACAGCACCCAAATTATATCATTTAGAGCAGGGGTGTCCAACCTTGGCAACTTTAAGACTTGTGGACTTCAACTCCCAGAATTCCTCAGCCCTGGCTGAGGAATTCTGGGAGTTGAAGTCCACAAGTCTTAAAGTTGCCAAGGTCGAACACCCCTGATTTAGAGTTTAAAGTGAAAACACATTTAAACTTTGCTATCATGGTTTATATATTATTTACCCAAACAATGGTAGGTAACTATGGTTATTCCTAACACCCGTATACCAGGATCAGAATTCAGCTCCGCTGCTACCCATACAGCTCCTCTATGTGATACTGTAATGGCAGCATCTGCCTGATTTCCATTGCTGAAACTCAAAAATTACCAACAAAGGAAAAGCTGCCCTCAATGGCTATATGTTTCATAACAATCATAAAGTGAATAGTCTTAGTCTGAAAGTTAAGTGATGAGTTTAGACAAATCTAAATGTTAATGCTTTTAGTGTCTTAATGGTTTGTTTTTGTTTTAAAATGATTTTAAGCTTTTAACTATGTGTTTCTGAATTGTGAGCTTCCCAGAGTCGTTTGCTGAGGTGGACGCCTATAGAAATCAAATTTGATCAATGCAAATAAGTAGATGGTGAGGTGAACACATTAGCCAAATCTGAAAGCCATGCCATACCAGGAAAATACTACAGTATTTGCTAGATAATAGGAATTAGATATATACATATACTTGATATAACCTAGAGTTATTGATAGTCCCTACTGGAAACTGAATCCAAAGGGAAAGACTTTTGCCACCCCTTAAGAACTGTTACAGTTTTAAAAATTCCATTTGGCCTTGTTGGGTTTGCCACCTTCCAGTGTCTGATGGATAGGGCATTGCCAAGGATAGTAGTGTGAACCTTCAGGTAGTCTTTGACTTACGATCACAATTGAGCCCCAAATTTCTCTTAAGTGATACATGTGTTAAGTGAGTTTTACGAGCTTTTTTGCCTCAGTGGTTAAGTGAATCACTGTAGTTGATAAGCTAATAAACCAGTTGTTAAGTGAATCTGGCTTCCCTACTGACTTTGCTTGTCAAAAGGTTGCAAAAGAAGATCACATGACCTTGGGACACAGCAACAGTTATAAATATGAACCAGTTGCCAAGCATCTGAATTTTGATCACATGATCATGGGGATAACACAAAGATCATAACTGAAATCACTTTTATAAGTCACTTTTTTTCAGTGCCGTTCTAAATTTGAAGAGTCACTAAACAAACTGTTGTAATTACCTGTATTTAGATTATACAGTGATTCATTCCACTATTTAAGGGTAAATATGATTCTTCTTTTTAAGATCCTATCTTCATAATTCTGTGCTTTTTTCATTCTGGGGCTTAACTGTTATATTATTTTATTATACTGCAAAATTGTTATTTGATTATTTGATCTATGAGTCATTATGAAGTATTTGGATAAAAAAAGTAAAATAACCTGGAATCCACTTGCAACTCAATCTGGCTTTAATGTTATTGAATTTTAAAGTAGCTAAATATCATAGTCTCTGATGCTATTGCACTGAAAGTAAAGTAGTGACAAATATGAGAGCAAACGAATTGCTTTCTGCAAAGGTAGACTGTGAGCTAACACAGATACAGCGAGATTTTTGAAATTCAAACAATGATCATGTAAACTTTTGGCACAATAAAGCAACAAAAGTTCAGGTTTTTATTTCAATAGTTAGGACAAATGCTGCATAATGCACGAAGACACAAATTTAATATTTCAAGGTTTTACAAAAAAAAAAACATAAGGATTTGGTAGGAAATGAATGTTTCTTTTAGCTCAGTTTTCACTAGATATGGAGTCAAAAAGCTGATCTTACACTAGGTAGCAGAATCTAGCTCAAATTGGCCATTCTTAAAAGCTTAAGCAACTTGGCCCTGGTTAAAACTTGGATGAGAAATCACTTGGAATTCCATGGCTGTTCACCAGACTGGAAAATTGAAAAAAGCATCATGGAATAAGGCAATAGCAAATATTTCCATAATGTTGGCAAGAAAATTGAATGGATGCAATCACAAGGGGCCAAGGTCATATTGAAGAAATCATTATCTTTTTATTCAGGCAGGGTATGATAATATGAAGCATAATATGATAATATAAAGAATAATGCCAATACCAACTTGGTTTACATAAATAATAGTATAAACCAAATACACTACCAGTATTTCAGCTTCTAAACTATTCAATATTTATCAGAATGTTTGCATCTGGTATTCTATTAGCTTACAGGACTGTTAGTCCTTAACCAAATCAGGATGATCTTATGTTGTACTAAAAATAGACCTATTTCATCAATGAATAAAAATGGAGAAATGGTATTTATTTAGAAAATTTATTAACTTGCCAACCAACCCAAGAAGATAATATACTAGCACACCTGGTACATCCTGATCAAGCAGGGTTTATTTGTTGTAGATGAGATACTGACACATTTTACAGCTGTAAATAATCCTAAGGTGGATCCAATTGTCAACATTTCATTGGATATTGAGAAAGCTTTTGAAAAAACGTATTGGCAATGCAAGTTTTTAATTTTTTTTCAAAGTTTTATTTTCCCTCAGGGTTCTTTTCTCTTTTACTGTTTGATTTAATTTGGAACCATTAGCAACTATAGTTAGATCAAAGGCCACACTGAAATTTATGTTCTAATTCATACCGGTATAAAAAGCAGAGTAACCCCATTTTTAGACAATATGCTGGTATTTATTGATAAAAGCCTGAGGGTTACAAACCAAAAGCAACAAAATTAATTTATGATCTGGGAACCCTTTCTGGGTATATTAATTGGTTTACATCTGAATTGATATCTTAGGGAGCTATTAAGTCTTCAAAATCAACTATCTCTGGACAGTCTTGATGGTGCCCAAAGACAATAATTCATCTTGGACTGAGAATACCTCAAGCTTAACTCAGATGGTTAAGCTGAATATAAATATATTTTGATGAAAAACAGCAATAGATTTAGGCAGCTGAGCTTCATTTAAACTGAGTATGTAGGGAAAACTCATATTTGAAAGATGAATATTTCACCATGGTAATGTTTACCATACTTGCATATTATGCCTCCATATGTTCTTAAGATATACGTACAGAGGTTTCATATGCTATTTCAGAAGTCTATTTGGCAAAACTATCCTGTTTTCATTCAGAAAATTTCTATAGTCAGTTAAGGAAGGCATGTTTTCTTTTTCAGGTGAAGGAATTGCAAGATCCATCTATTGCACCAATAGAAGAGAATATTTGTGGCCCAGGGTTGATCTGTGGGGTTCTTGGTACTCTCTGAGCTTGGTTGTTTTCTTGCAGACGTCTCATTACCAAACTGCATAACATTATCAGTGCTAGTAGGGAGTGAAGTTTCTCCTCATTTTGTATTTTAGTGACTTGCCCTATCACGGCTGGTGGGAGTGGTCTTGTTGGTTCCTTGATTGTGCTGTTGTTTACAGTTGGCTTGCTTGGCAGTTCTTTGATTGGGGTATTGTTTGCTACTTGATTGTTGGTCCAATATTATTCTTGGTGCACTGGAAAATTGGCCACATAGGCCATTTTAGAATGAGCATATTTCGCTCCCCAAAAGATTCCAATTTCCCTGAAAACTATAGAATTTTACCTTCTATTTTTCTTACCCTGCCTGCTTGTAAAAATTAATACTATCATGCTCAGTTAAGAAATGGGGAAAGCCAAATTGGAGAATTGCAAAGCTATCTTTTTGTTGGAGAATCAATACGACATGAAGAGCATACACATACTATCAACCAAATCAGGTGATATTTATTTCTTGTAATAGAACGCAAGAAGCATTTCCTGAAAAAGTGTAGAGAAGCCATATTAAGCACTCCCGGAATTCCCTCTAGTATTACAGGACTTCAATATAAATTAATAAGCCAATAATAACTGCTTAAAACAGTTGTTAGAAAGTATTAATTCGATATTTGAGAGTATACAGAGACATGGTATAAAGAAGTGAATTGTTTGCTAAGTGAACATTAATATAGTTTTATAAATTTAAATGTATTATTTCAACAGGAATATTTTGTATCTATTGGAAGAAACTGATAAATACAGATAAATTGCATGTGGTATTTTGAACATAACACTAGCTGATACAACATAGTGTTGTGTTACTTTGCTAGCTCCCTTTTAAAAAGAAGATACTTTATGTGCATTGGTTCACTGGAGTAATACGTGAAAGTAAATGTTTGCTAAGCAGCAGATTTTTGCATGTATAATGCTATTTTGTAAATGGTGAATTGGGTTTTTATATATGCATAAAATGGTACTACCAGTATGTAAAATGAATGAATTTTGTCTGGACAAATCTAAGCTCCAATAAGCTGGAGAGATTCTTGTAGATGCCCATTTTAACATAATACAGCAATAGCTTGGAGATTAATAGAACAAGAACAAGATAGTGTATACTTCTATAATTCAATATAATTGAAATGATACTGCAACATCTCCCTCTTTTGATATTTAAAGTATTTATTGCTGGGAATCTTGAACAGAATTCAGAGTTGTATATTCTAGTTCTTATATTTAATAGAAAATAATATAAATTGTTAAAAGAATATAAATTGATTTAAATATTGGCAATTTAACTTCACAGTACAGTATGAAAGATTTATGCATGAAGATATGGGGGGGGAGGCTACTGTCTTATATTTTTGCTTCCTGTATGATGCAAAATATATTTTAAAACACACATAAATAATATCTTGGCTTTTTGTTTTCTTAGTTTACAACACTACGAGCTAGTCATCTTGGCTAGTCATCTTCCCACACAAGGCAGACTTAAACCTAGATAGTACTTGAATCAGCACCTCCTAGTGAATCCCACAAGGGGAAGTTGAAAAGATATCCAGAAAATAGCAAGCCCTTTCTGTACAGCCTTTTCTAACAGATGTGTTCACAAAGTCATCAGAAGGCAAGATCAGCCCAAAAGAAACTTTTAAGATGCTCAAAATTCAGGTTTATTTACATCCTATTGAGCACATAGGACTCCATTACAGAACTGTTCTTTTACTGAGAACAAGGAGTATAGCACCTTGTGGCACAGTGGTTAGAATGCAGTATTGCAGGCTAACTCTGCCCACAGCCTGCAGTTCTCGGTGGCTCAGCCTTCCATCTTTCCCAGATCAGTAAAATGAATATTGGGGGCAATGTGGTGACATTGTAAACCGCTCAGAGAGCAGTATAAAGCACTGTGGAGCTGTACATAAGTCTGGGTGCTATTGCTAAAGCCTAGTTAGAAATCACTTTTATTTGCTGTGTGTGAATCTTAAAAGAACTTAGTCAGCAAATGCCTCCTTTAAAAATAAAAATAAAAGTTCAGGAGTACAAAGGAAAACGGAGATCAGTTTTGTGGAACTGCATTTCCTCCGTTTTCTTTGCAGGTCACTAACCTCTTCTTCGATCTGAGGTTTAATAATAATAATAATAATAATAATAATAATAATAATAATAATAATAATAATAATAATAATAATAATAATAATAATATAATAACAACAACAACAACAAGTTGCCCTGAGAGGCTCACTTCAACCGCCTCCTGTCGACAAGGGCACAAATTCTCAACTTAAAGCTGCAGGATGCTGGAAGCAAACGTTTCAGAGCAGATACCAAAGTTGAGCTACTATACACCGACGAGCGTTTGGAAAAGCGTGTGAAGTGACACTACCCAAATCCAAAGTTTCTCTGCCTACGGGGCAAGGATACCTGCAGTAAACCTCCTTTAAAACCACCCCCGCCCCGCGGCTCTACCTCCCTCGCATTCCTCAGACCGACACACAGAAGAGTCCAACGCGTCCCATGTTTAGTTTCGGAAGGCAACGCGATGCGCCCACACACCCTCGACGCGATCTCGCGTACGCGCGGATTTTGTTTCGGTGAAACCGCGACAAAGCCAAGCAAGGAAATAAATGCCAGGCAAAAGTCTTCGGAGCAAACCTCCCGACCTCAGCGACGTACCTTCGTGAGCCTGCCCGCCATTTGAAGTAAGTACAAAGCGACTGAAATCGGCTAAGCCGTTATCCTTTCCAATAAACAGGGAGGGAGAGAGAGAGAGAGAGGGCGAGGCTGTAGGGCGCGACCGACTCTCACCTTTGTCGGGAAGGCTTCACTTTTTGCACACCTCCGTTTCAAGGAAAGGGCATAAGAAGCGCGAGGCGACGCGACTGTGGCCGCCCCAGAACTATCCTCCGAAAGGGGCTCGGATGGAGTTGGACTTGCACAGCCGACCCACCTCAGGAGGCAACCCAGAGCGCTCGGGAAGGTTCCGGAGAGGTGGGGAGTTAAAAGAGCGGCTGCAAGGCGGGTGGGGCACAGACCCTGGACGGCTGGCTCCCCGGGGCGAAGGGGATCACCCACCGGCAGCACTTTCCGAGACGCGAAACGGGGAAATTAGCGGGATGTGAAAGGGAGCGGAGAGCGGCGCCAGCAGCAGGTCCCCTGCTGGAAGACCTGGCCGGGAGGCGGCGACGAAGCTGCTGCATGTGCGAGCGGCCAGTCGCTGCCGCGGTTGTTGCTCCTCCTCCGGCCCTCGCGGGGAAGGACGTGGAATTGGAGCCGGCCAGCCCCCTTCGCCTCCCGCCGCGGAGGGAGTCGCTAAGGGGTGGGCCTGGCCCACCTCTCTTCCTCACGTCCCAGAACCAGGGAGCGAGCTTTGACTACCAGCCCTCCCTTCCCGTTGGAAAGTAGTGACGTCTCTCTTCTGTGCCTACTTTCTAGGGAGCTTCGAAGCAAAGAAAACGGGCGCCAAGCACGCTCCCTTCTCCAGTCGATTTTGAGGAGCCTCCCTTTGGCATCTTTGCAGCTGCAGCCTGATCGCTTCGTAGCAGCCAAACAGGGTCGTGCAGGGACTGGCCTGAACTTAAGTTTCTACCTTATAGCCTGTGAAGAAGGACTTATAAAAGTTAGGAGCCAAGAACCGAGAGAGCACCACAACAGCAGACTCTCCCCAGCCTAATTGGTCTCAGGTTGAGCTCTCTCATTTAGCTCTCGAACTTCCTTCGGGGAACCTTTCAAATGTATGGCAATACCAAGCAAATAACCTGACCAAGAAAGTAAGTAAGTCGAGCTGCAGTTTTGTACCCTGGCCTTAAAAACTCCAGAGAGTTTTTGGCATCCCTTCAACCAGCCCTTGAAGAAAGCAGTTTAGCAGTTTAAGTGTCACTAATTAAGGGAGGGGGAATTGAGTAAGGCGCTGTGCCTGTGAGCCCTAAGCAACTCATGCACAGGGTGGTTAGAATAGTCTTGGTAATACCTAAAGGTATTCCATGCACAGATGATGATAATGTGTTCCTCATATATACACACACAAGCAAGGTGCTTGGCTGTTCATGTCAATGGACATTTGGTCTTTTGATTTTCCTTTAGAAAAGCATCTCACTGTCTTCAGTAAAATTGATTGTACCTTCACGGTCATCGGTGCATAGGATTGTAGCCTGCCTTTATGACCAAAATAATTTCAATTTCTCTTGACTTCAGTTTTCCCAGGTATGTGCCCATACTTTCCCATAACTGAAGGTAAGATGATTTTATTAGGTGATAAGTCTGTGTAATATGTACAAATAGTTAATAAAAAGGTGAAATAACAACAGTCATGGTCTGCATGCATTTTCTTCCATAAAAATTAGATAGAAGATAGGCAGGTTGGCAGTGGATGCAGAATCCAAAATTTTCTTGTACTGTTTGGGCTTTAGTTGAGTTCCAACTGTTTCCTGAAAAATATATTTGCATTCTTACATGAACACTGGTCAACGAAAAAGGTAGGCATTGTATTTTGGGATATGCCCCCTGTTAGTCTTTCACTGAGTTATTCAGACAGCTAAACTATTTCCCAGTTTTAGTGACAGTCTTGAGAAACAGGTGATTGAACTTTAAATGGGCTGTTTTCGTTTGGAATTTTTGGGGTAAGAGCCATGAATATGTAGGTCCTCTCTGATGTTTTGATTGATTTATATCACTCAGTGGATGACTACTTAATTGCCATTTTTGAAATTTTGATTACTAATGTAGTATCTGTTGAGCTATAATAGAAGCTTGCTGAATCTGGAGTTTGCTGGGTTTTCAGCCAGACTAATTAAATCTTTGGATCAGTTTTACAGTATGAAGAGAGAGCTCCCCCTACAGATCACCATCTCTGATAAAAAAAAAAAAAAGGCTAAACTATCCCTGTGCTAACTGACCTGATTCATGGAAAACCATGTTTGCATGATTTTTATATACTGTATATTCATTACTAGATGTTCACATTAAAATATGCCAGAACATTGAGAAAGTGGAGAGATCTAATGGGTCTGATTTAAAAGGCATACATATTTTGAGCTTTATAGACTCAAATGCTATTGTTATATGGGTATTAATGGTCTTTAACTTTCTGATTGCCCTACTGATAACAAGCAATTCTGTGCATGTTTTCTGAGAAATAAGCCCCACTGTGGTTGT
This sequence comes from Hydrophis major, assembly GCA_033807585.1. Taxonomy (NCBI): domain Eukaryota; kingdom Metazoa; phylum Chordata; class Lepidosauria; order Squamata; family Elapidae; genus Hydrophis; species Hydrophis major. Next base: position 114,146,327 of record CM066330.1, read on the forward strand.
TGAGATATGCTGCTCCCAAGAGTTTGTCCACTGGATTGCAATTGCAAACAACACCATTTTATCAAATTTCATCACTGTATTATTTTTAAAATAAACCTAACATTGGATATTCTGTTTGGACTGTGTTAAATGAATTGCTTTTGCTTTCATTAGATGTTTCACTGGATTATATTTTCTGGCTGATTAAGTTAATAAATTGAATTAGTCCAACATTTAGTAAAGTCTTTGTAAAAGAACTATCAAAGATTGCAGGCAGACTCCCAACTGCCTTCATTCCTCAGAGATTAAGAGGATTAGCTGGTTAAGAGGTTTGTATAACTGAAGGTGAAAATTAAGTAATTATCCCTGTCAGCCTGACTAGAAAATTTATTCAAAGATCTCTGCTTATTGAGGGTAAGGACTCACCATTTCTCAACTCTTTTAACCAGCTGCTATGGCAAAAATTCAGTGGCTGATTTCCACAGAACCTGTTGTGCATCCTACCCAATGATGGCTAGATCACACACTAAGCCAAAACAAACCATATTTTAGTAACCCACACAGGTTTTTGTTAATGTAATCTTACAATAAAGTAGGATTGATTCATCTGACTATGTTTCTTCTCTGCTTGCTTTGCAACATCCGACATCATTCTTGCATGTCTGAAATTATTTCTCTCATCCCCAACCATTTATAATCCACGAAACTAGGGAGGATCTCTTCTGAAATCAATCAAACATTCAATCAATCAAACAGTCAAAGACCAGCATAAGGAAGGTGAGTTACATTCAATTAAAAAGCATAAAATATATCAAAGTATAAAAATAATTATAAAAAAATAAAGAAATATAAAATAGAAGTATATATAAAAACAAAAAAGAAATCTAAAAGGAGGGGTAAAAATTTTAGATGGGTAGACAAATGATCATAATACAGAACTCTGTAGAATAAAAAAAAACAAGATACTCATTAAGATTGGGTTATGGCATCGCTCATCTGACACCAGTGCAGAATCTGGCAGCACATGTTATAACTAAAAGTAGGACAGTTGTATAGTTCCCCTTCGCTAAACCAGGCATATGCTCTATAATATAGGTATTGGAGAAGTTGTTTGTTGAGCCCCGGTCCGGGGTTCACCATATCTGGGCAGAAAGCAGAGCAGTGCGGAGCAGAGAGAATGACTGGGGAAACTACGGTGGCGGTTGGCAGCGGTACTTCCAGATGCCGCATCGGCCAGCCACTTATCAGCTGATTGCTCTGCTGGACATACCAAAAGTTGGGGTGGAGTGCCACTGCTGCTGGATGTGCGAAGAGGCCGAAACTGACTTCCTGGAACATGTGACAGTCACCGGATGTTGGCTGATTGGCAGGACATGTCCAGACTGCCAGAAGGAGTGGTCCCTTGGTGATATATTGCCCTGGGAGGCAGGAGCTCCCAGCGTTGACTTTGCAAGTGACTTTGTTCCCCACTCATTGCATACCGAGGCTCCAGCCTGATTGAAAATTAAAGTTAGGTTTGTTTAATGGTTCCTGAGCATGCTGGCTTCAGTTCGACCCAGGTCTGGCCCTCAGACCTTTGAGAAAAAGCTAGTACTCCTCTCTTTTTATTCTTTCCCCTTTTCTTTTCCACAGCCTATCTTGTGGATTGACCAAGCAACTGACAGATAGGAGGAAGGCAGCACAATGGTGGAAGGGACTGTGCCAGATGTGGCCGAGGTGGGCCTGCTTGGAGGAGGAGATACTCATGCCCAAGGCTATGGAAGAAGTGTACAGCCAGCTGTGAGGCCAAAGGAGTGTGAGACACGTAGAATGGTGCAGCCAGCAGAGGCCGAAGGGTCCCAGAGGCCATCCAGGGCCCGGGGGCCTCAGGTGGCACAGTCCATCAGTTACTGGGGCCTTTGGTCCATGGTTGCCAACCTCTCCTCATTCTGGGGCTCATTTGACTGAATGGTGGGAGAGACGATGGACAGACAGTGATGGGGGGAGTGGAGCTACTCAACTGCCCTGGGTAGTTACTCCATGGATGTGCTGTGGGAGCCGTTCAGGGAAGCCAGTTTCTGGGATGCTCCCTCCTGGCAGCCATGGAAGACGGGAGCAGAGTTGGCAGCAACATGGCAGCCACAGAGGTCAGGACCCCAAGCGGCTGTCAGCCTCAAGATATCTTCCACTGTTGCATCTCTGCTGCTATGCAAATTTTACTTCTTTCGGCTGTCATGACAACGGTGGGAGGGGGGGCCTTGGAGGGGAAGAAGGCTGGAGGTGTTTTGCATTCCTTTGCTGGGTTAGCAAGGGGAGGGGGGATTCTTTTCTTTAACTTTCCATTTCTTGGCTAGCCTTTGTCCTCTTTTGCGCAACTGCGATTTTTTATCAAAATATGTCAAGGTCAATTGACAAGAAGCCTCATCACCACCTGGAGATGACCACATGATCATATTCAGAAGTTTTAATTGGAAGAATCATTTGAACTTTGGGGGGTGGGAGCAATTCTATTCTTTTGTATGTGTGTTCTACCCGCCAATTTCTCAGTTTCGGAATTGGATATGTAGTTTCCACTTTATTTTCCAGTAAAAGGATAACTTTGCTCTACACCATGGAGTCTGAGTATTTCTTTCTTGGGATCTAAAGGGAGCACAGACTGACATTATTCCGAAACTCCCACATCAACCCACCCGGAGAAAACAGCAACTTTTCTTCCGAGGGGTTTTCATCTCATGTCGTCTCCAGTCAGCGATGAAGAGGACCAGGGAGCTGCCGGGGGGGGGGGGCAGCCAATTCTGCTACCAGAGATGCCGGCTGCTGACCTGCTGGCCGACTTGACTCTGGAAGAAACCCCAGCCAAGATGCCCAGATGGTCGTTGGGGGTTGGTTGGAGAGACTCTGAAGACCCCCCCTCCTCCCAGAATCACTGTAAGACGAAAAGGTGCGAGGGAACGGCTGTGGCAGGAGGGGGAGGAGATGGAATGCAGGCTGGATCAAGCTGGGAAATTCCTTATGGATGTTTCTGAGAAGCCTGGCACGGCTCAAAGGTATGAGGGGGAAGAGGGAGCGAGGACAGCCCAGGGAAGTCAAGCTATCCCTACCCCCCTTGCCCAGCCTACGCCAGCACAGCCACCCGCCACCGCCCGGGGAGCCCAGCAATAGGTGTGGTTCCTGGAAGACACCACCTGCCCCCCCTAGATGTGAAGTTTGGAGGAAATCCCAGAAATTTGGGGTTTTTCCTGGTACAAGTCGGGAGCTATATGGCAGAATTTGAACGGGAGTTCACCTCTGAAGCAGCCAAAGTGAGATGTGTTACCAGAACCCTGGAAGGGATGGCAGCAGACTGGGTGGTGATTTTGTACAATGATAACTCCCCCCAATTGCGAAACCTTGATGTTTTCATGACTGCACTGAAGAGAAGATTTGAGGACCCTCTGGCAGAGAGAAAGGCCAGGATCAGAATGAAGACCCTAGTCCAAGGGGGGAGATCGGTGGCAGACTACACCCAAGAATTCAGGCAGCTGGCATACCACATCCAAGGTTGGTCCCAGGGGGCCCTGGTAGAAGCCTACAAAGATGGCTTAAATGAAGATGTATACCACACGTGCATCTCCAGAAGGGACCCACGTGATTTACAGTCGTGGTACTTGCTGGTGGAAGAGGTGGACATTGATCTAACCCGAAGCAGATGCAGAGGAGGTCCCGACTGGAGAAAACTGCTCCCCCCACATCTCCAAGAGACCTCAACCCCCCAAAAGGGAGGGATGGTGGCAAGAGCCAAGACCACGGCATGCTTCCATTGTGGGAAGGAGGGCCACCGGATGGCGGATTGCCGGGTCAAGACGGACCCACCGAAAGTGCAGGACCCAGGGAGGAAGCCCGAAAACCCCTCAACTAAGCCTCGTGAGACCGGGCTGAAGACGAGAGGTTGTAGAGGTCGCCCTTTCGGCGGGAGAGGAGCTGGGACCTCCAACCCCACTTGACGAGAGCGAGACCGACTCGGAAGATGACGTCCCGGTAAGTCCTAACCAAGGGCCCATGACCATCCCAATAAAGTTAAGGCAGTCCACCTCTGGGACTGAGGGAGAGATGTTGGCCTTATTGGACTCGGGGTGCACGAGGTGTGTAATTAACATGAAAGTAGTTAAGGGTATGGGCATCGGACTGAGAACTTTAAGAACACCCATATCTTTCTGCCAACTGGATGGATCTGTGGCGGGAGGTTGCCCCGCACGTTTTATAACGGAACCCCTAGAAATGACCATGGGAAACCACCATGAGACCCTGTGTTTTATTGTGGCCCCTGGGATGGAACAGCCTCTAATATTGGGATTACCCTGGCTTTGGAAGTGGAATCCCCATGTGAACTGGAGAGAGGGGTGGATACGTATCCGCACCGATCGGCCACTGGAAGGGGAGGAGCAACCCTATCCAGAAGGGGAGGAGAAATCCCATCCGAAGTCCCAGGTTCCCATCGAGACAGCTTCCACAGGTGCCGAACGCGTGGAAGGGGAGGAGAAAATCCCGAAGGAGTATTGGGACTTAAGAGAGGTGTTTAGTGAAGAGGCTTCCGATGACTCCCCCTTTATCGGTCGACCGATTGTAGTATTGAATTCCTACTGGGGGTGACGCTCCTGAAACCAAAGCTGTATTCGATGACACCGGGGGAGTTGGAGGAATTGAGGGCATTTATCAACAAGAATTTGCAACGGGGTTTCATCACACCTGCCAGACCTCGAGTGGCGGCCCCTGTGATGTTCCGCGAGAAGAAAGATGTCTCCAAACGTCTGGTAGTGGACTATAGAAACCTGAACGCAGTGTCCGTAGTGAACGTGTACCCCCTCCCTCTGATGAAGGACATGTTAGCCCACCTGGCAAAGGGGAAGATTTTCACAAAGCTGGACTTGAGGGAGGCATACTACCGAATCCGGATAAAGGAGGGAGACGAGTGGAAGACTGCATTCAACTGCCCGATGGGTTGTTTCCAGTTCAATGTTCTCCCTTTCAGCCTACAGGGGGCGCCTGCTGTTTTCATGTAAATGATCAACCAAGTGCTTCACGCACATTTATACAAGGGGGTTCTGGTATACCTTGATGATATTCTTATCTACACGGAGACTAGAGACGAACATGTGAAACTGGTACGCTCTGTGCTGCACAAGCTGAGGGCCGCCAAATTGTACGCCAAACTATCCAAATGTGAGTTCCATCAAGAAAAAATCGACTACTTGGGATATCGTATCTCCCCTGAGGGCATTGAGATGGACCCAGAGAAAGTGCGAGCCGTTTTGGACTGGGCCTCACCGAGAACCCGTAAACAGCTTCAAAGTTTTCTTGGATTTGCCAACTTTTATTGGCAATTCATCCCGTCTTTTGCTAAAATAGCCATGCCCATCACCAACCTCCTGAAAACAAAGGGGGAATTGAAACCAAAGCCCAGCCAACCATTGAATTGGACCATGGAGTGCCAAGCTGCATTTGAAAAGCTTAAAAGACTTTTTGCTGCAGAACCAGTACTGAAACACCCAGACATGAACGCCCCTTTCTTGATCCAAGCTGATGCGAGTGATGTGATGGTGGGGGCGGTCTTACTTCAATTAAACGAGAAGGGGACACTACAACCGTGCACTTATACCTCTCATAAATTGACTGACACTGAAAGGAGATGGGCCGTTTGGGATAAGGAAGCTGTCAAGCTGTGCTCCCTTTAGATCCCAAGAAAGAAATACTCAGACTCCATGGTGTAGAGCAAAGTTATCCTTTTACTGGAAAATAAAGTGGAAGCTACAAATCAATTCCGAAACTGAGAAATTGGCGGGTAGAATCCACATACAAAGAATTAGGTTTGTTCCCACCCCCCAAAGTTCAAATTATTCTTCCAATTAAAACTTCTGAAAAAGCTCATGTGGTCATCTCCAGATGGTGATGAAGTGTCTTGTCAAATGACCTTGACATATTTTGATAAAAGTTCGCAGTTGCGCAAAAGAGGACAGAAGATAGCCAAGAAACGGAAAGTTAAAGAAAATAATCCCCTCCCCTTGCTAGCCCAGCAAGGAATGCAAACACCTCCAGTCTTCTTCCCTAGCAAAATCCCCCCTCCCACCGTTGTCATGACAGCCCAGAGAAATAATGAAATAATAGCAGAAAAGCAACAGAGGAAGGTATCTTGAGGGCTGACAGAAGCGTTTGCAGTCCATTGGGCTTTACTAGCTTGGAGGCACTTTCTGGAAGGAGCGAAACACCCATTTGAAGTGTGGACTGACCATAAAAATCTAGAAGCTTTAAAAACTCCTCGGAAGCTATTCCCTAAGCAAGTTAGGTGGGCTCAGTTTTTCAAGCTATTCAATTTCTCCTTGAAATATATCCCAGGGGGAAAAATTTTTTATGGCAGATGCTTTGTCCAGAATGCCTCAATACAACAGTATCCGTAAAGAAGTGATAAGGCCAATCGTGTCCACTACACAGCTGGCTGCTCCTGTAGTTACCCACGCGCAAAAGAGAAACCAGGAGAGGGATCTGTCCACTGACCTGATGGAACGGTTTAAGGAGTCTTTGAAGACGGATGAGTGGTTCCTGGCAAATGCGAATAACTGCACCGTTCAAGATGGTCTAGCCTGGATAGGTGCGAAATTGTATGTACCTCAAAACCTGAGAAGCCAAGTATTGCAACAAACTCATGATTCCAAAGTGGCTGGTCATTTTGGTTTTGTAAAGACCCTACATTTGGTGAAACGGCAGTTTTGGTGGCCTTCATTGAAAAAAGACATCGAGACTTATGTGGCGAGTTGTCCGGTTTGCACCTCAGCAAAAAGACCTCCTGGTAAGCCACCAGGGCTGCTGCAAAATGTGGCCAGGCCAACTGCTCCTTGGAAGGAAATTTCCATGGACTTTATAATAGACCTCCCCGAGAGCAGTGGACACACAGTCATTTGGGTGGTGACTGACTTGTTCTCCAAACAAGCCCACTTCATCCCTCGCTCCAAGATTCCTTCGGCGAAGTCATTGGCCAGGCTGTTCATTCTTCATGTCTACTGGTTGCATGGTGTACCTGAGCGTGTAGTTTCTGATCGAGGAGTCCAATTTACCTCAAATTTCTGGAGGGAATTTTTGAAGTTAATAGGCTCCACCCAAAGCTTAAGCTCTGCCCACCATCCCCAAACTAATGGGGCTTGTGAGAGAACTAACGGGGTGCTAGAGCAATACCTCCGATGTTACATAAATTATCAGCAAGACAATTGAGTGGATCTACTGCCTTTTGCGGAGGTAGCATACAATAACTCTGTTCACAGCAGTACAGGGTTTACTCCTTTCAAAATAGCAATGGGGCAAGATTTTGTGCCCATACCTGAACTGCCTGGTGAAAAACCAAGTGTCCAGTCATTGAGTGACTGGATATCTCAACTTCAACTTAATTGGCCGGTCGCCCACAAAGTTTTGGACGAGGCGCACCAATCTCATAAGAAATTTGCTGAGAGAAAGCGAGCCCCGCAGATGTCGTATCAAGTGGGCAATAAAGTATTCCTCTCGACCAAGTATTTGCAGACTACCCAAAAAACAAAGAAGTTGGGTCCTAAGTATGTGGGGTCTTTTCCCATTGAGAGGATTGTAAATCCTGTGACTGTTCAACTGACTTTACCAAAGACTCTTCATCGTATTCATCCGGTTTTCCACGTCAGTTTGTTGAAACCCGAAGGTACCTGTTCCTTGAGACCAACCCAGTCTGATCCCCCCGTACCATTGTTGATTGAGGGTGAACAACATTTCGAGATTAAAGAAATTCTAGACTCTAGGAAATGGAGGGGTCGTATCCAATATCTTGTAGCTTGGAAACATTTTCCTCCATCCCATGCTGAATGGGTTAATGAGAAAAACCTTAGAGCTCCTGAACTGCTCAAGAATTTTTATGCCAAATACCCTGATAAACCATAGAAATGTATATCAATGTTAACATGTGATTATGTTATTTTTTCTTATAGGGACTAATGTCCTTTCTCTAGGGGGTCCGAATGTCAGCCTCAAGATATCTTCCGCTGTTGCTTCTCTGCTGCTATGCAAATTTTACTTCTTTCGGCTGTCATGACAACGGTGGGAGGGGGGGCCTTGGAGGGGAAGAAGGCTGGAGGTGTTTTGCATTCCTTTGCTGGGTTAGCAAGGGGAGGGGGGATTCTTTTCTTTAACTTTCCATTTCCTGGCTAGCCTCTGTCCTCTTGTGCAACTGCGATTTTTTATCAAAATATGTCAAGGTCAATTGACAAGAAGCCTCATCACCACCTGGAGATGACCACATGATCATATTCAGAAGTTTTAATTGGAAGAATCATTTGAACTTTGGGGGGTGGGAGCAATTCTATTCTTTTGTATGTGTGTTCTACCCGCCAATTTCTCAGTTTCGGAATTGGATCTGAAGTTTCCACTTTATTTTCCAGTAAAAGGATAACTTTGCTCTACACCATGGAGTCTGAGTATTTCTTTCTTGGGATCTAAAGGGAGCACAGACTGACACCGGCTATGCCTCCGGTGACCCTGTTCCGTCTGGCTAACTTGAAGTTCCACCTGGACCCGGCATCCAGCTGCACCCATGATGCCCTGCAGGTGGGGGCCTTGGAGCAGAGTTCCTCACTGGCTGATTTGGTAGGATACCTGGAATAGGCCACAGAAGGGACAAACATAATGGGGGACAGTGGTGCCCAGGACCAGAGGCTGTGCCCAAGGTCCCACCAGTTGGGCTGGTGGGCATCATCTCCTGCAGTCCCAGACCCAAGCCAGGCAGACTGGGGCCCATGTGGCCAACAGGGTATTGGCCCCAGCAGGTGCCATGGGGTCTGCCACCATTGTAGGCATCGTTTGACGGGAATCCCGACCACACGGCTTTATTTCTCAGCTAAGCCATTAGCCATTTAGATCAATATGCCCGGTTCTACATGGCAATGGTCATGACAGTGACAGCGGTGTTGGAGAGAGAGGCTGCTGAGTGTGTAGCAGACTTGCATAATGAACAGTTGGTGAATTTCCTTAGAGGCACTGAGGGTCAGATTCAAGGATAAGTCCCATGCACAATGGGTGGAAGGGGAACTCCTATTGCTGAAGCAGAGGGGCTGGTCGGCGGTGGAAAATGTCTGGGAATTCCACTGGGTTACTGGTAAACTGAGGGTCTGACCAGAGAGGTTGCTGGTCCATCAATTCAGGATGGATTTGGACCGTGATCTATGCCAGATCTGTGTTTACTGAGGCATCCTGCATTGGCTTCAAGATTGGTTCCAGGCGGTCATTGATTGGGACACTGGATTATGGGAGTTCTGTCCCAAGGGGGATGTGGGCCCTGGGCCCTGGAAGGTCATAGAAAGACAACCTGGCAGAGCTCAGCCTGCCCCTAGTGCGGCAGACCCCTGGAAAGGCCTGTTCACTACTATGCTGTTTCCAGTGCACCCAACTGGGACACTGTGCAGCTGAGTGCCCAGCTGTCGAGCTCTGGTCTGGGGTTCACCATACCTGGTGGGGGGAGGTGAACAGAAAGTGGAGCAGCATGGAGCAAAGAGAGTGATGGGTAAAATTATGGCAACGGTTGGCAGCAGTACTTCCGGCTGATGCACCAGTCAGCCACTCACGAGCTGATTGCTCCGCCAGACACACCAAAGGTTGTGAGGGAGTGCCGCTGCCGCCGGATTTGCAAAGAGGCCAAAACTGACTTACTGTAACATAGGACAGTCACCAGATGTTGGCTGATTGGCGGAGTGTGTCCGGCTGGCCGGAGAGAGTGGTCCCTTGGCAATATAGTGCGCTGGGAGGTAGGAGCTCCCAGCACTGACTTTGCAAATGACTTTATTCCCCACTCACTGTGTACCGAGGCTCTGGCCTGATTGAAGATTAAAGTTTGGTTTGCTTAACGATTCCTGAGCATGCTGGTTTCAGCTCTACCCACGTCCGGCCCTCAGACCTTTGAGATTGTTGTATGCCCAGAGTCACCGGTGGTATTAACAGTAGTGCTTGTCATTTAGACTTATATACCACTTCATAGCACTTAACAGGTCTCTTGAAGCCAAGGGTCTTCAAACTTGACAGCTTTAAGACTTATGGACATTGACTCCCAGAATTCCTCCTCCAGTCATGCTAGCTCAGGAAATCTGGGAATTAAAGTCCACAAGTCTTAAACTTGCCAAGTTTGAAGACCCTTGCTCTAAGCTGTTTACAGAGTCAGCATATTGCCCCCAACAATCTGGATCTTAATTTTATCAACTTCAGAAAGATGGAAGGCTGAGTCAACCTTGAGCCAGTCATGATCGGATGTCTGACAATGGGCAGAGTTAGCCTGCAATGCTGCATTCTAACTGCTGCACCGCCATGACATTGTCTCTCCAGGTAGAGAATTTTCCTGCATCAGACTTCAAGGACAGCTTAAGAGAGGGCATGACTAAGCAAAGGTCCTCCAGTGGTTAGGTAGTTCAAGTTTAACTAAAGATGTCATTGGGGAAGGAGTGCCTTCTCTTCACTGGCAATAAAGATGGGGTACCTGACTCTAGATCCAATCAGTGGATCTGTGTCTGCTACAACCTGTTTTAATAAACACTTTGGCTTAATCATATCCCATGCTGAGTAGAAGACCTGGAAAGAAGCCCAAGAATGGGATTTTAGTTGTTACTGCCTTTTCATATGTGGGACTGAAAATCATCTCTCATACTTAATGGGGCAAAGCCAAGCGGGAAAAGGGATAGTCTGAGCTAATCGCTGAGTATGGTCACCCACATTTGAGCCTCTACTTTTATGAGGCCTGCCTCGAGTCTCAGGCTGGCTTAGAGAAACATTGTAGGATTTGAAGGGCCAAACTTATCTGACTTGAACAAACAGTATTCTAAAAAAGAAGCTGTTATACTGGCTTGGTTTCAAATAATTTGAGTGCTTCAGGTATATGAAGGCCACATCTTGTCATGAATACTTTAAGAATGGCAGATCAGCTGTGTGCATTTTCAGCAACGTAATTGGTGAAATGGGGTTTCCGGCTGTTCGCAGAATGAAGGACTATTCCCAGGTATTTGAAACAGGAGACCTAATTCAATCCTTTGGGGGTCTTTTCTCCAGCCATTTGCCCTGGCCACATTCCTGTGCCTCCTCCACTACCTTTTATCTGACCATTCCCTTGGCTGCCTCTTTTTGTCCAGCCTCAAGGTCATTCTCACATACCCATTGCAGCCAAGGCTTTTCTAGCCACAGGTTTTCAACGATTAGCTGTGAGTCCAGCTTATCTCCAACTGTTTTCCCCAAGTTCCTGGTCTTGAATGGGGAAATGCTATTCCATCCAAGACCAACAATGAAAACATTCCCAGCCCAGGAGGACCAAACAGCCACAGCCACGCAGTCATTTCAGCATTGAGCCGAAATCTGTGCTTCCTTCTCCAGATCTATATCAGGGAGACCCTTTAGTGTTAGGCATCGCATTTAGTTTTTTGTTTTTTTTTTGTGGAGGGTTGAACTGTGTACTTAGGCATGTTAGGAATGCACACTGGGTCAGACTGGGTCTTTCCCCACAGCTTAAGTTCCAGCCACCCATTCTTTCACTGACATGCCTAGTACACAGCTATTTGGTATACAAATAGCTGTCAGCTACCCGATCTATGCTGTTATAGACCCACAAACTAGCCAGAGGAAGTGGGGAATTTTAATGGCTAGATATGCACTCCCTTTCACCTATGCTGGCTAGTGATTAGTAGATCTACATGCTGGCACATCTGGCTGCTCAGTTTTGAAAGGTAGAAAACTAGTGTCAGCAAGCTCCCAACCTGATGATGATGGGACTTGCCTGGTGCATTTTGAGAATCATGGGTTTATCCAGTGGTTGGCTCACTAACCTCCAACTGCTAATGAGTCTGGATTCCTCATTCAAACCAGATCTTTGAGTCCAGGACAAAATAGTTCACAGGACCTGGGGAGTAAAGAAGGGAAACCTCCCCTTTTTTAAAACGATCCTTGTAGATTAATTTATCAGTTTGGAGATCCTGCAGGTATAGAAAAAATATCCAGTTTGAAAATTCCAGACCTCCTGCTGTAAGCTACAATGTCCTTAGAGATTGGGGCCCATAGATTTAAATGGAAGACAGAAATCTTCAAGGATAATTTGGTGAAAGGAACTGAATTAAATCCCAGAGGACTTTGTGATTGGATTATAAAGGATTAACAGTGCAGTGGTTGTTTAGACAACTGCTTGGATTTCATCTGAGTTGACAGAATGGAGTATACACATAATATAAAGTTATATTGCTAACTTGGAGTAATAAAAGCACCAATTTATTAGCATAGGCTTTGTGGATTACAATTTACTTAACCAGACACATAAAATATTGATATATTTACTATACATGAGACTAAAAGGTCATGGTACAAAGACAGGGTTATAGGCTGCAGATATTTGCTTACTTACTTACTCATCTACTTATTATAATGCCAAGAACACAAAGTCTTGCTTTAATGAAATCAGCATGGAACTTCTTTCTCCTTTCAAAAGTATCTAGGAATAAAATAATAATGCATGTGACATTTTGCATCAGCCAATTGTAAAAAGCAGTTTTACTCAGAACAGCTTACATCCCACAACAATACCTCTAAACCATAAAACATAAACATCCCAGGCCCTTGGGAAGGAATCAGTAGGTAGTTAAAAATTGCCAAATCTATGACCTTGGAAGTGTTGAATAGAAATATTAGGGATGATAAAAGCATAAAAGGAATGAAAATTAAGAAGGAAGAATTTAAACTACAAGCTTTTGCTGATGATTTAGCTTTTATTCTGGAAGATCCATTAGAAACAGCTCCAAGGTTATTGGAAAAGATAGAGACATATGGTGAGATGGCTGGTTTGAAAATAAATAAAGATAAAACAAAGATTTTGACAAAGAGAAGAACCAGCAGATCTTTTGAAAATTCAAATTACAAATAAGGTTAAGTATCTGGGTATATATTTGACAGCAAGATGTAGCACATAAAAAGAGAATAATTATATTAAACTCAAACAACAGATAGCTACAGATTTGAAGAAGTGGGAAAACTTGCAATTGTCATTAATAGGGAGAATTTCAACAATCAAGATGAATATTTTACCCAGAATTTTATTTTTGTTCCAAACAATACCAATTAGGCTTGGAAAAGACTATTTTGAAGATTTAAATAAAATCATGTTGAAGTTTATATGGCAAGGTAAAAAAGCGAGAATAAAGCTAAAGCTTTTGCAAGACGCTAGAATTAGAGGAAGTTTTGGCCTGCCTAATTGGGAATTGTATTATCAAGCTGCAAATTTGATGTGGGTCAAAGAATGGATAACATTAAGAAAACATAGGTTGTTGACATTAGAAGGGCATGATTTGCTGTTGGGCTGGCATGCTTTTTTATGGTATAAGGGAACTAAAACACAGGGTTATTTTAGAAGACATTATATACGGGAGTCTTTGTGGTTAAACTGGGAGAAGATAAAAAGACAATGTTATTTGAAAACTCCAGTTTGGTTATCGACTATTGAAGCATTTTCCTATCCTATAATTTATAAGAAGGAACAAACAGTTAGATATGGGGAACTTTTGGATGAAAAGGGTGAACTTAAATCGATACAAAACTTAGAGGAACAAGGTATAAGGATGAATTGGTTTTCATATGTGCAAATACATTCAAGGTATGATGAAGATTCTAAAATGGAGGGATTCTATGATAAGCAGATTGATTTAGATAAGATCTTGATGGGTACTGATGAGAAGGTGATTAAAAAATTATATGGTTATTTACTGGGAATGAAATTAGAGGAAGAACAAGTCAAAGAAACTATGATTGTTTGGGGGAAGAATTTTGGATATGGGATTGATCTAGAGAAATGGCAGAAATTGTGGTCTCAAAATTATAAAATGACAATGTCAACAGCATATAAAGAAAACTTGTATAAGATGTTTTACAGGTGGCACTTTCCCCCGACAAGAATAGCAAGAATGTTTAAGAACAAATCTGAAAAATGCTGGAAATGTCATCAGATACCCGGCTCGTATTACCATATGTGGTGGACTTGTGAGGATGCTAGAAAATATTGGACTATAATTTGCATGTGGTTGGAAAAAATGACAAAGAAACATATAGACTTGAAACCAGAGATCTTCTTATTGGGAATTTTACCTGATATATATAGTAAAGATTTGAAATACCTTATTGTAAATGTATTAACAGCAGCTAGGATTGTATTTGCTAAAAATTGGAAGAATGAGAAAATACTATTGTTCTGTCCTTAATTTGCATACTTGAAATCCCCGCGCTTTGATTGGCTAAAGCGCGGGGATTTCTGATTGGCCAGGCGAGCCGCGCTGATTGGCCCGATTGAGGTCTCCCGCGATTGGCTCACTCCAAGAGCGGGAGACTTGAATCGCTGCCATTGGCCGCGGCCGCCGCAGCGAAAAGGATAAAAGCCGCGGGCTTTTTCCTTTTCGCCGGTTCGGTTCACAACTGTTTTATAAAGAGCTTGAAACTTAGTCACCGACTCCTGGCTTCTTTTGCGGACACGACACTGGCGATGAGGATGGGATCCCGACCCTGAACCGAACCCCGTGTCCAACAAGAGCCAGTTTCAGCACAGAGATGGCGAAAATCGCACCGCCCGCCCCCTTCAACCCCGCCACCGAGGACTTGGAATCGTTTTCAGACCGTTTCCGCATGTACCTCGAGTGCACCGGAATGAAGGACACCCCGGGCCCACTAAAATGCGCCGTCTTCCTCACACATTGCGGAACCGAGGTCTTCCAGATGGCCAAGGCATTGGCCAAGCCAGCAGACGCAACCGCCATGGACTGGGACGTCCTCGAACCTATCCTGCGGCGCCATTACGCCCCCGAGGTCCCCATCCTGATCCGGCGCAACGAATTTTACCGCCGAGATCAGAAACCAGGCGAAAAACTGAGCGATTTCGTCGCCGAGTTGCGGCGCCTAGGAGGGCTTTGCGAGTTTGAAGGTCTGAACAGCCTCCTAAGAGACCGATTCGTACTCGGCCTATGGGACCCTACACTCCAGAGCCGGCTTATGGCCAAGGGCGACATCAGCCTAGCAGACGCCCTCACCGCAGCCGCAGCCGCAGAAGCAACCCGCACTTCCGCTGACAGCATGCGAAAATCAGACGCGAAGGGCGGAAACAACAACCCGGCAAGGTCGGCCGACCCTAAAAGTGAATCAACTGCACACTACGGAGAATTCCAGTCTACGTCCAGCACGTCAGAAGACGAGGAGGACATACATCGCGTGCAGACGGGTCGCGGTGACCAGCGGAACCGAAGAGGTCGTAGGTCGAGGACCAACTGTGCCGGGTGCGGCGGCGACCACCCCAGATCAGAATGCCGATTTTTTGACTCTATCTGTAGGCATTGTGAAAGACGGGGACACATCGCTCGAGTTTGCCGCCAAAAGAAGACCCGCAGCCCGCCCAGATGGGAACATCACGACCGAAAGAAGGAAAGCCCCCCGCCCAGGACCAGAGATCGCCAATCGGACGGTCGGTGGGACCGAATCCAACGATCTTCAAGAGGCGGCGACAGTCGGCGCAAGGAAGATACCCACCAGACGGTAACCATCGGCCACGCCATCTCCGACGGCGCCAGAAAGGTACACGTAGAAGTCCATATTGAAGGCCAACCATGCAAGATGGAGGTGGACTCCGGGTCCTACCTCTCCATGATTGCATGGCACGAGATAAAACGGCTAGTGCCCACCCTCCATAAGAGGAACATTAATGCCCAAAAAATCATTATAAAAGACTACCAGGGTAACCGCGTCCCGGTAGTGGGCACCAAGAACTTTAATGTCACTTACAAAGGCCGCACCGAACAACTCCCACTCACAATCGTCGATCGCGACCGCCCAAGCCTGCTGGGCCTACAATGGTTTGCCCCGCTTGACATCGCGCTGACAGGAGTCAACCACGTCGTCGACGACGGCTGGGAACAGCAGCTAGCCCAGGAGTTCCGGGAGGTCTTTGACGGAAGCCTGGGCAAGTACCAGGGGCCCCTTATCTCATTTGACCTAGACCCTAGGGTTCCCCCCAAGCGACTAAAACCTAGGAGGGTACCATTCGCCCTAAAACCTAAAATTGACGAGCAGATCGACAAGCTCGTCAAACAGGGGGTGTTGCAGCCGATAGACCATGCCCGATGGGAGACCCCTATAGTGACCCCAGTCAAGCCAGACGGGTCCGTGAGAATTTGTGGGGACTATAAGGCCACCCTAAATGGCGCGTTGCAACAAAGCGCCTACCCCGTCCCAATCGTGCAACACCTACTGCACTCACTGGGAGGGGGCAAGGTCTTTGCCAAGCTCGATCTCGCCCAGGCATATCAGCAGTTGCCGGTCGATGAAAAAACAGCGGAAGCCCAGACCATCGTTACCCATCGGGGGGCATTCAAATGTAACCGGCTCCAATTCGGAGTCAGCGTGGCACCAGGCATCTTTCAGAGCCTGATGGAACGTTTACTGCAGGGCATCAAGGGGGTGGTGCCCTATTTTGATGACGTATTAGTGGCGGCGCCAAACGAAGCCGAATTAGAAAGCCGACTCAGGGAGGTCTTAACAAAATTTAAAGTAACGGGACTCAAAGTAAAACGAGAAAAATGCCAACTATGCACAGAGCGAGTGGAATTCTTGGGCTACCTTCTAGACCGGCATGGCATTCACCCTACAATTAAAAAAGTGAAAGCCATCAAAGAAGCCCCCACCCCAAGGTCTAAAACGGAACTACAGGCTTTCTTAGGCTTGCTGAATTTTTATAATGTTTTCCTACCCCAAAAGGCTATGGCGGCGGAGCCTCTGCATAGGCTCCTGGATAAGGCGGCAACTTGGACTTGGGGGAGACGAGAGCAAGCCGCCTTCCAAAAAACCAAAGACCTCCTCACCTCTGATGCCGTCCTGATTCAATTCAGCAAAACCTTGCCCTTGGTTGTCACTTGCGACGCATCACCTTTCGGCGTCGGCGCTGTCCTCAGCCATACTCTCCCCGACAAAAGAGAAGCACCCATCGCTTTCTTTTCCAGGACTCTAACTAAACCGGAGCGGAACTATAGCCAGCTGGACAAAGAAGCTTTGGCTATAGTTGCCGCCGTTAAGCGATTCCACGAATACCTTTATGGCCGCCCGTTTACCATTGTGACAGATCATAAGCCGTTGCTGGGCATCCTCGCAGGAAACCGAGCCACCCCGAACATTTTATCACCCCGGATGACAAGGTGGTCCGAGTTCCTGGCAGCCTACAGCTACGAACTGTTACACAAGCCAGGTAAGAAAATTTCGCACGCGGACGCTTTAAGCCGCTCGCCTTTACCAGACTCTGATCCTGACCCAGCACCAACAACAAACACCCTTAACATCGAAAATTTGCCCAACCTGCCCATTACCGCGTCAGACATTGCCAGGGAAACTATCAAGGACAGGCGTCTGGCGCGAATTTTACATTGGGTGGAAAAAGGTTGGCCTGAAAGGGACAGTGACGAATCCGTTAAGACATTCAGAAACCGCCAGACTGAACTCTCACTACTCAAGGGATGTATTTTGTGGGGTGACAGGGTGGTCATCCCGGACAGGTTGCAAGGGAGGGTCTTAGAGATGCTGCACGAAGGGCATCCTGGCATCGTCAGAACTAAAGCCCTGGCCAGGAGTTACGCTTGGTGGCCAGGGATGGACAAGCAGATAGAGGCATGGGTAGCCAAATGCCAACGATGCCAGGAGACCAGACCCAGCCCACCCGCAGCACCCATCCTGGATTGGGAAACACCAAGGGGACCCTGGTCCAGAATCCATTTAGACTTTGCCGGTCCCTCGAATGGGCATACCTTTCTGATCACAGTTGACGCTTACTCCAACTGGTTGGAGGTAAGCGACATGAAATCCACTACCACGGAGGCCGTTATTAAAGAACTTTGCAAACTCTTTTCCACACACGGCCTCCCAGACGTCGTCGTCTCAGACAACGGGCCCCAGTTTACTTCCCTCGACTTCGAGAGGTTCCTGGCGGAGAGGGGCATCCGCCACGCATTAACAGCACCGGCGCATCCGGCGGCGAACGGTAGGGCGGAACGGATGGTACAATTTACCAAAAAAACCATCCGGAAAATGGACCACGGGGAGATCAACGACAAAATCAATAAACTCCTCTTTATACAACACATCACCCCGAACACCACTACCAACAAAAGCCCAGCCGAGTTGCTGATGGGTAGGAAGCTGAGGTCCCTGCTCGACAGGTTACACCAAACATATAACCCGGAGCGACCCCCAGACTCCAGTACAAAATACCGGACTTTTGCCCCCGGTGACTTAGTGTACGCAAAAAATCTGACGGGGGACCCCCTATGGATCCCAGCCGTCATCACTCAAATCACAGGTCCACAGTCGTACCGGCTCCAAACCACCGATGGGCGAGCCTGGAAATGACACATAGACCAGCTCAGGTCACGAACAGCAACGGACCTCAACCCCCAAAACACGAACCAAGGGGGGAGGGAATACCCGAATAAACAAACGCAAGAAAAAATAAACCAGCAGTACTTACCGGAACGCAGCCATCGCGATCCCCCACCGGAGAAGAACCACCTGGCCAGCTCAACTGACTCGGAGAAGCCAAGCGGGAGCGGCGAAACCCGTAGCTCAACCAACCTGGAAGGCCCAGGTGGGAGCCACGGAGAAAGAACCGGCCCGATCATCCAGCCGGTTCGCACAGAAGAGGGAGCAGCCAAAAACATGACCGCTCCGGCCAAAATTCAGCTTGCAACTGAGTTGCGCAGGTCAAGTAGGACTAGACGGAGCCCCGCCTACCTACGTGACTACGCAACGTGATGGACTATACCAAGAGGGGAGGGGTGTTCTGTCCTTAATTTGCATACTTGAAATCCCCGCGCTTTGATTGGCTAAAGCGTGGGGATTTCTGATTGGCCAGGCGAGCCGCGCTGATTGGCCCGATTGAGGTCTCCCGCGATTGGCTCACTCCAAGAGCGGGAGACTTGAATCGCTGCCATTGGCCGTGGCCGCCGCAGCGAAAAGGATAAAAGCCGCGGGCTTTTTCCTTTTCGCCGGTTCGGTTCACAACTGTTTAATAAAGAGCTTGAAACTTAGTCACCGACTCCTGGCTTCTTTTGCGGACACGACAACTATTACAGGAAGAAATTATTAAGAAAATATTGGAATGTGCTGAGATGAGTAGATTGACATTTGAAATTAGAGAGCAAGAGGATAAACAATTTTATGAAATTTGGGATCTTTTTTATCAATGGTTAGATGATAAAATACGATAATAGAATATTTAGAATGCTAGACAGTAAGGAATATCTTTATTTTGCCATTTTGCTATTATTTTGTTATTCGACATTATATTTATAAAGGGTTTTTTAGGATTGATTTGATATGATTATACGATTTGTTATAGAGTAAACTGGTTTAAAGTATTGTTAGCTCATAAAGCATGAATGATTAAAAATATAGTCAAAAACTTTTTTTTTTAGTGATATTAGGATATATAAGTTTGGATTGACAATATGAGTTGTTATGTAACATAATTGTAATTGAGACTACAGAATGAATGCACAAAAATGATGAACCAACTGACACACTGGATGTACATATAAGAGTTGATGTTTTTATGTTTTGTTTGTCTTGTTTGTTTGTAGAAAATTAATAAAATCTTTTTCAAAAAAAAATATTGCCAAATCTAGACTGAACATCTGGCTGTATGGCAAATTAATATAATCTAATACAATAGAACAAACAGTGTAGAGTATTATATTGTATGTATTGTATTTATTGTATCGTATTGTATTGTATTATAAATAAAGGTAAAGGAGTCCCTGGGATTTTAGTCGTTACCAACTAAAGAGGGTATGGCTCATCTCCGTTTCAAGGCCATTGAATCAGCGCTGTTTGAAGACATATTCTTGGTTATGTGGGCAGCATGACACCTGTTACCTTCCCATCAAAGTGGTACTTATTTATCTACCTTCATTTGCATGCTTTCGAACTGCTAGGTTGGCAGGAGCAGGGCAAGGACAGGAGCTCACCTCCAACCAGCAAGTCCAGTATTTTAACCACTGAGCCACTGTGCTGTTCTACCATATAATACATAATATATAATATTATATATATATATATATATATATATATATATATATATATATATATATATACATATACATATACATATACATATACATATACATATATATATTCAGGCTTGTGTCTTCGGCTCTAATGAATGAGACTTCATCGAAACGTTGCCTAGATACTTCCAATTTTACGTGGGAGAAAACCCGAATAACCAAAGATCCATATATATATTATATATTATATTATATATTATATTATATATTTTATTTTATATAATATTGAGACATAATAGAGTTTTATAATAGAATTTTATAACACACTGAGACATAATAGAGACCCAGAAGATGAACAGACCCATGGAACAGCTGTCCTGCCCTACATAAGAGGCACTACAAACAAAATTAGTAAGATACTATACAGACACCACATCAAGACTGCCTTCAAAACAGACAGAAAAATAGCAGCCATCCTCAGAAACCCCAAAGACAAAATTGACCTGGAAAACCAAGGCATATACGAAGTCCCCTATGCATCATGCCCAGCCACATACATTGGACAGACCAATAGAAGAATAAGCACCCGCCTGGATGAACACAAAAATGCAGTCAAAAAGCTGGAACACACTTCCTCACTAGTCCAACACATGGAAGCCACAGGTCATAGCATCAACTTCAATGGCACCAAAACCCTAGCCACTATAGAAAATCCCAGCCACAGAATCATCAGAGAAGCCATAGAGATTGAAAACAGACCAGAAAGCATGAACAGAAGAGATGATTCCACCAGGCTGTCAATCATTTGGAAGCCTCCACATCACAAGCCAGGAAAACACCTGGGCACAAACAGATCCCCCCTGATACCTCCAGCTCAAACACACCCCAACCAGGCACCCAGATGAAACCCAGCTTCCTAACTAATGATAGCCGTCCATTTACCCGAAGCCAAGCTGCACTAAAGGCCTCCAATAAAGTAACACAATGTTGCCAGCCAATCAAGATACAAAAAGAGCCAAAAAAACAGACAGAAGATATTAGAAGCAGAACACAGCAAACTCCAAGACCAATAAACACAGACCAAGACTCTCAACCAATCAGGATGAAGAAAAAAACCATTCTGGCACAGCAATAGGCTGCCCCAAATTTAAATCTGAAACCACTGTAAAAGTCTAACTCACAGACAAACACTATACAGAAGCCTGATGATGGCAGATGAGATTCTGCTGAAACGTTGCTACAACTTTAAAAGCACCACTACTATGACGTGGGAAAATACCCAAACAAAGCTGAATGCCATCTATCTATCTATCTATCTATCTATCTATCTATCTATCTATCTATCTATCTATCTAAAATAAAATATATAATATTTTATATATTATATATTGTCAAAAGTTCTAAACAATCCTATACAGATCTGTGCTACTGTTCTCACCAACTCAAGTTGGAGACACACGAGAAATCATTAAACCAGGAACTACCAGATTCATTGATCAGCATCTTCTTTCTTATTTCTGAATTCCCTTGGTTTCTAAACACATCATAGCTACACTCAAATGAGGCATAGTACAATTTCCAATTTGCTATTTATTTCTTATTTGTAAAAATCAATATTTGTTTAAGAAGAATGTTTAAATGAGAGATAAATCCAAGAAGGGATAATTAAAAAATATAAAACCATAACACTGAAACGGAATCATACTATATTACTGCTGCCATATAGGACTTACTGAGAAAGTATTTCAGTAATTGTGTGTAACAGTAGAACATATTATAGAAATAGAAGAAATAATGATAATTAATATTCTAGTTAGGAACAAGCTCATTTCTTATGACAAAGAATCTCATTTTCCCTCCTTGAGGTTAATGAATAGAATTTTATTTAAACAGAAGTCTTAAACTATGACATTCCAGAAAAGAATGCTGATATTGTTGTATATTGAATAACGTGTTTTGTTTTATTTTATTACTTGGGAGTTACCTAACTTTGAAACTGTGAAAAGAACCATAACATGATTTCAACCACTTGTTAATGATTGGCTATAATATGGGCCAGCTTCAACCTTTTCAAACTGTAACATTTACACACTGTGAAACAAAAATTATGGATTTAAAAACTAATAGCAATTATACATTACGCCTAACATACGGCATTTATACATTTTGAATGAATACAGTAGCAACTTAGAAAAAAATTTAGTCAGTAGAATAAGGCCAGTATTCACAAAATATGTGAAATGTGTTTGGAATTGTGGCCAGCCAAATGATTAAGTATTTATCCCCTTTTGGATGAATATTCAATAAATATGGATATAAATATTCAAATTATCAAAAGACAATGGTTTTATTCAAATGCTTAATCAGGAGCAAACAAGTCACTAGGCAATAAATGTAACCAACTGCCAGTACACAGAGCAGTTTATAAAGTAAGATGAGAAAAATGTGGCTTTTTGTCAAGAAAGCATAGAATTCAAAAGCTGATGAAGTGGGGAAGACAAGCATAAAATAAAAATACAAAAACAGACATATGGGATTGGGAAAGCATTTCAATAGCACAGTAGGAATTGGGATAGTTTGTATGCTAGGCTGAAACACAGGTTCAGTTTTAACACACACACACACACACACACACCACTATTTCTCTTCCTACAAAAAGAGAACACATTTTTGCTTGGTGGCAGAAGAGAAAACTACCCTGCTGGTGTCCAAGATCTGGAGGTCAGCTGGTGGGAACCAATGACTGATGACTATGATCTCAAAGGAAGGAAGACATTGACTTTGATTCATCCCATTCATCCTGCCTCTCTCAGACTGTTTCTTCTCAATTTTCATGAAAACCACAAGTGACAATGAAAGGTGGAAAAGGAAGAGAACAGAAGATGCTGGATGCTGATTTTGGTGTTCCATCCATTGAGAATGTTGGTCTCAATGGTGAGAATACTTGTCGGATAGTGCAACAATGCTTTGGAAGAATTTGGGGTAAAGAGAACAGCTCATTGTGGAAATCACAGTAAATTGCAGTATGGGGAAACTTTCACTTTGCTGAATTTAATCTGCTCCCTTTGGCCACTGTTACTATCAGTCACCTCCCTTCTTGCATCTTCTCCTCTCCAGCATTATGAAACACTTGACATTATTGACAGATTTCTCTCCTCTCATGAACAATCTGTGGAGTCAGCAAACTAGAGAACCCAAAGTAGCATCTTCACTTCAAGAACTTAAATTACAGTTGTTGTATTTTGGATTCTGCTTGCTTGGCAGCAAAAGAGACTTGTGTTGCATCAGGAATGGGAAAGCAAGAGTAACTAGAGTAGATTGCCTATGAACAATCAAGCAGGAGACTCAAATGCTCCCCCTCCAACTAACCCCTATGTAGTGAATGTGTGTGGAAATCCCAGAGCTTATTCAGCAGACTTATGTATTAATTGGACAAAGCTGACAGCCTTGATTTTTTTTTCATCTGAATTCTATTGTGTATGTTTGCTGCCTTTATATCTATAGATTAACCTTCATTCTTCATTCTTAGAAGGGGATTTCTCATTAAACCTTGACTGTATGTAAGACTGCCCTATTACGGGTAGTCCTCGACTTACAAGAGTTCATTTAGTGACCATTCAAAGTTACAATGGCACTAAAATGTGATTTATGATCATTTTTTTCACAGTTATGACCTTTGCATCATCCCCATGATCATGTGATCAGAATTCAGAAGCTTGGCAACTGGTTCATATTTATGACTATTACTCTGTCCCAAAGTCATGTGATCACCTTTTGTGACCGTCTCACAAGCAAAGTCAATGGGGAAGCCACATTTACTTAACAACAAGATTATTAATTTATTAACTGCAGTGATTCACTTAGCAACCATGGCAAGAAAGGTTGCAAAATGGGGCAAATCTCACTTAACAAATGTTTCACTTAATAGCAGGTTCAATTGTGGTCATAAGTCAAGGACTACCTGTATACAGCTACTGCTTGCTGATTAAAAAAAAAGTTTGTTAAGGTCTATATTTCTTTAGAAGGAAAATCCAAAACACTTTACTTTCTAGTTTTCCTTTCAGAAAAACTGGGGCATGAAAGAATAAATCCTTGATAGAATAGCTAAGAATTCCTCTGACAGACATGGGTCTGTCAAGGAAGTTTAGGGGTAGCTATCATAATTATCATTTAAGAAGGATTCCTTTGAAAAAGAAGTCTGCCAAAGGAAGTTTTTAAATTATCCCTCTTTCCAGAGTTTAACACACCAAGGATATACTTAATATGAAGTCATAAACGAAGGTTAACAAAGTATAATGCTCAAGTTCATCCACTATGCTGAGCCAGAATGGATGCATATAGGCACTTTTAGGAAGAAGAGCAATATAGGAGCAAACAAAGGAATGGCTTAATGCAATAAATGAATTTCTGACAAGGATTTAATATATGGTGATAATGTTTGAGATGCCTCTCCTCATGCATATGAACTACTTAACGTGCCCTTGTTAAAAGAAAACATTCACAGACAGCTGAATTGACCCTGAGTAGGACAAGGAGAAGATTAAGTTAAAAATTTGTGGCCAGTATACCAAATTGTTTCTATTCACCAAGCATATCTCAAAAGATAGAATGGTGAGCATGCTGACCTTATAAGAAAGGACAAACAATAACAAGGCCACTCGGAATGGTTTATCTAAAATATTTTCAAAGTCACACTGTAATTTCCACTGTATCTGCCTTTTTCTTTGTTTTGCCTTACAGTGTAATGGGCCAAAGGCATACAGTGTTCAGTTTCAGCATTTTCTTATGACTACTTAGCAAAGTATCGAAGTTTTGCTGAGAATCCAGTACATACTTATATGCATGCAAATAAAATTATACTGTGTCTTCAAAGTGATTAAGTTGCTTTAGGTGAGAGAGGTTTTGGGCACAACAGAAATTCTAGTTTACCCTTTGGGATATGATTGCTTTTCACCCCAATTCCAATAGAAGGGAAAGGGAAAAAGGAAAGGTGGCAGGTTTGGAGGGCAAGCGAGGACAAGAGAAAACAATCCTCTTTATTTACCTTCAAACACCGACTTCCTTTTCATCCTTACCTGCATCCAAGACCACCACTCATCCACCCCATCCAAGTAAGGATGCTTTAAGCCTATATTTTGGATATCATATAGCTCTTATTCCAACTAGAAAACATAAATGCTGCTGGTTGGGAATGATAGGACATACCAGGTAGAGAAATTTGGCTAAAAATAAATTGTATTCAGAAGCCATTGATGAACTTTCATCATCAAAATCACAAGTTGTTGTAACTATGTATCATTGCAACTATATATCATTCATGTGTAATCATTAACTTCTGTCTCTTCAGTGACTTTTGCAAGGCACGTACAAGGGACAAGGAGCTAGACAGTTGTTAATAAGCTTATCCACATTGTAAATGATCTGTCTGGTATGCAGCTTTGTAAACATGCACATCCTGATGGAATTATCCTGTTTGACTTGAGCTTTGATTAAATCATTTTCTTGTAAAAAAGCACAATAAAAGAGCGTGTGCCAAGACATTTGGGGCGCGCTCATCCCGAGGAACTTCGTCTCCTGTCGTTTCTCTCTCCTTCGCTCCCTATCATGAGCCGCCCATCTGATGCGGGATAGCAGATACCGCAACAAGTCATAAGTGATTTTATTTTCTGTCTCATGCAAAAAAAATATATAAAGGGTTTCCAGTCGACCATAAATGTAGATTTTTTTCTCAAATCAAAGAAGTTAATTAAGCCCACTTTGGAAGTTCCATCATCTTCACCAACCATTCCTCTGGTATAGGTGTTAGATCGGGTAGATCTGTTCCATTGAGACATGAGACCAAAGTGAACAGTCAGCTGTTTATTGAATATACAGTTCTGTACAAGATCTGAGATTTGCGGCAGCTCTTCATATAGAGCCGGCTCGCGGCTCAGCGGCCAATGACATCGCTTTGAATCTCTCACGATCGGCTCGGCCAATCGCGGTAGATTCTTAGCGCACCAATCACGGCCGCTCAGTTAGCCAATCAGGTTGGGGTCTGTGAGGACCAATCAGATTTTAGGATTTGGATAATGTTAATATAGAACAATAGGCAGTGCTGAGCCTTTCCACTTTTGAGCATAGAATATATTATCATATATAAAAACAAATTTCCATTATTTTTTTTCAAGTTCTTTGTCCATTCTAGTTTCAACCTGAATAAATGCATGTGTTTGTATCCAAAATGTTTTGATTTTTTTACATGTCTAGCAAACATGATAAAATGTCCCTTCAGGTTGTTCACATTTCCAGCAAAGATTCAAAGTACCTTTATATATTCTAAACAATGTCTCTGGTAACAAATTCTAATGA
The DNA here is from genome assembly GCA_033807585.1 of Hydrophis major. Taxonomy (NCBI): domain Eukaryota; kingdom Metazoa; phylum Chordata; class Lepidosauria; order Squamata; family Elapidae; genus Hydrophis; species Hydrophis major. The sequence continues at coordinate 114,172,717 of CM066330.1, forward strand.
GACAACATCTTATAAAAATTATCTGTAAGGCTAGAATATGATGTAAATTTCAATCCTTTTAACCATATATTCTCCCATTGATTCCTCTGTGTATTATCGTCAAAAATTTAGCCCATTTTATCATGCATTCTTTCATTTGTACTTTTTCTATCTCATATTTTAGCAAACATTTGTATATTTTAGCAATAACATGCTCATATTTATACATAATTCTTTTTCAAATTCAATATTTCTTTGCCCAAAACCATAAAATATTTTATCCACTTTAAATCTTTCTGGTAATTGTATATAAGGACTATTGCTAAGGATATCATTCTGTTAGCAAATCATTTTACAATCCCCTTGAGAAAATTGTAATACTTCTCTGTAGGTTAATCATTTAAGTTTAGTTATATTTTCTCATCTATGGAATACTTCTTTTGCTGAAGGGTATAAACTTGTTTTTGGGCAAAACCTGAAATGTACTTAATGACTTGTGGTTTTGATGATTAAAAAAAATGGATAATAGAAAAAAATTAGGGTGTTTTTTTTGTAATCATACAGTAAGAGATAATTTTGTAAATGTACACATATTTGCCTCAAAGAAAATTGGAAGCTTCCATTTTTTATTTTTGCACTTTTGCTTTTCTTCTTGCTTTCTTGCTTGCTTCTGCTCTTTACTGGTTTGTGTTAGTTTTTGTATGTTTTGTAAAACCTTAATAAAAAGATATAAAAAGGAGCCATTGATGGAGTCAACAAGCAGCACTGTCTTTATGCCAAGTACAAAGTAACAGGTTTATGGTTCTTTGAATGAAAGTGATTCTGGTTTATTTTATTTATTTATTTTATTTTGTCAAGTGATTATAACAGGTATAAGTATAAACATGGTTATGAATACATGAAATGGATACATATAAGAAAAAAAACCCAATAGGACAGGGATGGTAGGCGCATTGGTACAGGCCTATTAGGAAAGGGATAGTCAATAGGAGACAGTCTAAGGTTAAAGTTTTTGGGGTTTGGGGAAGAAACTACAGAGTCAGGTAGACATTGACCACTCTGTTGCTGAAGTTGTATTTCCTGCAATCAAGTTTGATCAAGGTTTTTCTGCTTTTAGCTAACCTAATAGCCTACATATATACAGTAAGGAAAAATAATATTAATACCAAGCTGATGAATTAAAGATTATTAGAAAACCTCTGTCGAAGAAGAAATATTCATCCAGTGGTTTTATCATTTTTAATTGGGGCTTTTACTATATTTCCTTCATATTTGCTTGCTATCTCTGCCACATCCCCAAAGGATTGGCTTGGTTCTTTGATGCTATGAGATCCTATAACTTTTCATTAAACCAGTCCAGACTATTTTATAAAGCAATCTAACCACTCAGCCTTACTCATCCACTTCACTGTTTTCAAAAAATTATTTTACAGTTCTTCTCCCTTCCCAGTAGGTTACTGGCTTCAGCCGTGGCACCATTCTGTTACCGAAACATATCATATAGCTTTAAAATGAAAATAATAAAACAAGCACCTGTAATTATGCACATGCTCTGCTAGCTGTTTTCAAGTAAAGGAAGAAGAAAACTGGCACATAACTTAAGTCCTTGTAGACACTCTCATGTCCTTGTTAGCTCACCTAGCAAAGCCAGGCTGCTTATTGCAATGTCTGAGTGGAGAGAAAGGCAGTGAGATCTCCCCCTAATTATACCTTACAGATCTGTAATTTAAGCAAACACATTGTACATTGGCCATTACCATTTAAACTCCCAGATTTTTAACTGTCCTAGGATCCTTGACATGCAGATAATTTCTCAAATAATTTCTGGGCTCTTAATTTCCTGTGATAAAATAGCATTGATCTGGTTTAAATATGTACAGCAAATGTATTTTGAAACATTAGAAGATACCTCTGAGGTATCTGACAGTATTTTTATTCAATGCATTTTTGAGATATTAGCTGCATATAAAGAACTAGAGAATGCTGTGGTATTTAAGATTAGGTTTCTTTCCAAATACATGAAAGCATGTCATGTTTATTAAATACCAACAGCAACAATTACTTTAGACATGTGCAAACTTAAATCAGGTGAGATACAAATAAAATGAGAATACAGGCAATGAGCAAACTTGGCTGAAGAAGTACAAAAGACTTAAGACTTCAACTGCTTATTCAGGGTGGGAGGCAGTGAGAGAGTAATAACAAATCAAGATGCTAATCACAGTTACGGGATTGAAACTCCATCCCTTTTTTACATGTGTGGCATGGGTGATGCATATAAAAAAAGGGTGGGCTACCCTCATGTGCTCTCAGCCACCATCTTGACTTTGTTAACATCAACACACAGAGACCTCGCATGCCAAACTATAATAGTAGGACTGTAACATCCTTTTTAGAGCATATTCACACATCATGCCATACAGGTGTATTTGATTTACTGGGTGGAGCATCTGTGATCAACATGTACCATAAGACGAGAGAGAGAAAGAATAAGGAGAAATGCCTATGATTAGAAACAGTGGAGTTTTCAGAGATGCTCCTATATATAAATCCATTTGTTCCCAATCTATCCATTCATGGCCATCCAGTATTTTCTCATCACACTGTGAATCCGTGTTGAAACTCTGATCACTCAGGGAGCAGAAAATGATACAACCAGCTCCTCTGAGGTTTGGGGCTTTTAGGAAATTCCTGGAGGACGAGAACAGGTGCAATCCCTGAAAGAAAAATACAGTTCATCCCTCCACAGTTCACTCTTTCTGTTGTTTTTGAAAGCACAGTCCACCCAGAGTGATCACTGTTCTCAGTTTTAAATCAAACTGTTTAGCTATGATACGCTCTGTGAACTTTAAAAAATTCACAAAGATTGTCAAGCAAACATAATAAATGATTTCAATGTTAATCTTAGTGCAAATATTAATCACGCTGCCAAGCTGAAATCGTATACCCCCAGGGATCTAGTCATTCAAAAAACAATTTCTTTTGAAAGATTTGTAGAGTACTATAGCACCTGATAATGAACATGGTAATATATTAGCCAAGACTTTATTTCTTAGCATTAGTAAACTGAGTCATTTTTCTTTAAAAAATGTGGAACAAAATGTGTTTGCTTATGGCCAGTTTAGGTACCATCCAAAATAAAGTAAGATAAGTCATGCTTGCAGGCTACAAGTTAATTACATATGAATGCCTATAATTTTATATATTATATGCACACAAAATAAGCATAACTGAATCTTCAAGAGAAGAAAGAAGCCACCAGACTTTCTTTCATTCTGGGTTATAGTGCCAAGATGCTGCTGTTTTGTTGGTATTTTTGCATCGCATGATCTTTAATCATCAGGAGTTATATAATTAAAATCATGATTCTATGGAACAATTCAGCTATGGTTTCTGCTGAGGACACTGGCTGTCACACGTGGAAGAGAAAGGGCCCTTCGCTGAGCTGGTTGTTTCATTGTTTGCCTATGGTGCACAGCAAGGCTTTGACTCTGTTCTGGTTGAACATAATTATACATAATTTGCAGTAGTATAGAATATGGAGGCAGCATAGAAAAAATTAATCTGGCAAGTGGATCTTGGAAGGGAGTGGAGCTTGGTTTCCTTGGCAACAGGAAGAAGTTTATTTTCCTCCAAAACCCTCTCTTTTGTAAACTCTTTTGTATTTTTATAAAAAGATTGGGGGGGGGAGCATTTCTCATGAGAAAAGGTTACATGAAAAATCAATCTCCTTTCTGATTTTTGATGATTACACAGTTATAAATGTACAGTATAACACCACTCTTGCTGTGCATTCTAACTGAAAACCTATACCCAAAGAATGGATTTGGTGACTTGAGTAAAGATATAGCCTCATTTCTCAACTTTTTTTGCTTTTCTATGGCTACAGTATTTGGCTTTCTACATTCTGTATTTCCAGGGTGTTCTCTGTCCTTATCTTATTCTCTAAAAATATATCTGTCCTTTGAGCTGCTAGGAAATTTTAGTCCAAACAATATCATCACCACCATCATTCAACATTTCCTTCCCTCACAAATCTGGACTGAAAACATTCTAAAAGTTTTGTTGCAGTTGACATCTTCATAAATACAGTATTCTACTCTGTGTGAAAGCTGAATTTCTCCTTAGCAATAAATAGGATTGAAAATACCCACAAGTCAATATCTAGTTTCTAGAAGATTCCATCCATTGACAAGGCAGTAACTTTGAAAAAGAGCTACACTAAGTTTCTAGAAGAGGTGAAACAATTAAAGATAGGACCAGTTCAAATCCTGTTTGTGGAGATCTTCAGGTAGAACAATCTCAGTCTATGCATTTACTGAAGCAGTTACCTTTCACAGAAAAATGTGATGAGCAGATGAACAAGTGAACAGCCAGCAGCAGCATCTACTCTTCAATTCTGTCATGTGTTTCTTTGCTGAATATGATTGGTCATATAACCAGATGATAATATTGAAGGCAATAATATCTTCTGTGGGATTCTTGGGAACTATTTCTCCTTGCAGAATGTGGTTTTTGGCTGGTGCTCATAAATGCCTATCTGTAATGCTTTGTTGGACTGATTGCTATAAATCATGCTACATGCTACTACATCAAATTCCAGTGTATGGTATAAAAGAAAAAAAAACACAAGAAAAAGATGAAAAATTTCAGTGTATAGTTGGTGGAAGCAAGGATGATTTGATAACTTACAGTACTGCAGAGAGATATCACAAAATTAATGCAAATTAATTTTAGCTATGTTTCTTTTTCTTTTTATCATTTAATGTCTTTAGTTCATCTGGCTTACTCTTTCTTATTCCTTTTCTGCATTCTACATAATGTAGCTTACCCCAAAAGAGAACAGAGTGATGCATATTTAATGTATGTACGAGCTACCTCATTTATGGCAAAATCACACAACATACATAATTGTGTGCATCTGCTTCTCCAAGGAAGTTCAAAATCAGTTTTGATTTTAAAACAGTCTTTCCTTAATCAAATAACAATTTAAAGTATAACCTTAAGTCTGTAGAGATTCTCAGTCATCCAGGTCATGGTTGTCTCAAAGGTTGTCCCAATTTGGAATAAACACCCTTTGAATGGTGTGGGATTATGAACAGATTCCCAGGGGAATTGCAGATTACAGGATCCAGGAGCACTACTCAAGTAGGGTCACTTGACACAGATAAACCTCCAAGTGCTTCAACAACCCTCAAAAAAGATGCAAATGACCAGCTGTCTGCAAGGAATATATATCCTTCTATTCCCCACCATTCAGTCAGAGCTGAAGCAGCTTATTGGATGAGAAGTAAAATGTCTTCAAAGAAAAAACAAGAAAGTACAGTTGCCTCCTGAAAAAGCACCTGTGGGACAAAGTATAGCCATATTTTTATTATTCTGTTAAAAAAATGGTTTCTACCTTAAAAACCTGGCATGTCAGTGCAGAATCTAGGCTGAAATTCTACGTCCTACATTGGGCAAACATTCAGGAGCCTCACAAGTTGGGTCTGATAGATTGTTACCTTCCTTTAATAGAAATGATGGGGTAAGGAAAATTTTTTCAACAGAATGAATTAAGAGTTAAGCTACTTGAGAAAAAACTTTGTACACAACTACATATGGTCAGAATACAGCAAAGCAGAGATATTCAGCAGGTTCTAACCAGTTCTGGAGAACCAGTAGTAGAAATTTTGAGTAGTTCGGAGAACCGGCAAATACCACCTCTGACTGGAAATTTTATAGTATCCTTCTCCTGCCATGCCCAACAAGCCACGCCCACAGAACCAGCAGTAAAAACATTTGAATTCCACCATTGCAGCAAAGCCCTGTTCTAATAGATTGCATTAACGTGGGGATTAAATACAGGAAACACTTGGTCTTCATGTCAGCACAGCTGACATTCATTAGTCCTAATCTCTAGCCTAGACTAATTCTAAGTAGGTCTACTACAACTGATGCTTTTCACTCTAGCTGAGCACCGTTCACCTGCTTAGTTACTGATTCACCCCACAGAAACAGCAGTGCACCATAGGCTGGTTGGATGAGATTCTGGTTGATTTGTCAGGGAAACAAGAGATGAGGTTTGATATTACTCTTTGATGTGGATGTTGCAACTCCATCCCCCACCCCCAATTTCTCATTATGTTCATTCTCCTAATCTGAGGATGACTCTTCACAGAGGAATCCCTAGCCTCAAAGTAGACACGGTATACAGTAATCCAATGTCTAACCTATTTCTTAGGAAATTTGTGGAAAGGGTTGTAGAAGTTTGTGCAGTGCCCTCTAGAGGACACAGATGACTTAAGAGCCATTTCAGAAAGAGGCCAGGATTTGATGGATATTTCTTTGTTGTGCTGCTAAATGACTGAAATAAGATTTGGATAGGGGAAACATGCTGCCCTAGTTCTCTTTGAACTCTCAGTGGTATTCAGTGCCATTAACAATGTATCTTTCTGGGTCATCTCAAAAGATTGAGGGCATGAGTTTGCTATGTTTTAGCTTCTTCCAATTGATGATGTGGAAGGAGAAATCTACCCAACAGCTTCTTATAAAAGTACCTGGTAGGTACCATGAGATCAGCAAACCGGAAGTGCTTCAGTACTCCCAACATGACTGTAGTAGTAACACATCTTACACACCTAGCTATGCCCCTATTAATCATTTTAGAAGCTTTTCACTCAAGACAAGTAATTATTTATCTTCCAATTAGTTCCTTTTAATAGACTCTTTCCCATTTCCCATCATACTACTTGAGAACTATTTTCTGTTTCCACAGCATTTCCATGTTAGCCACATAGCCCTGTGCAGACCTACAAAACTTTTTCTCCTGCCATATTGACATGAAAACACATATAAAAAAATTTGGGGTGTCACTTAGAAAATCTGCACATTGACAAAATTTCCATCTGTCAATCATAAAAGTCACAGTGTTTGGATCTGCACATATACTACACTGATGTATTAGAGCATTCTAGGTTCTTGGAAAGAACTCAGTACATATGAAGGCCTAACCACTTAAAGAACTGGACACTGTGTATAATATTATGGAAAGAACAACAGGTGGATAAAAATGCCAAATCCAGTCTAAACACCTGACTGTGCAACTAACCCTAAAATAAAAAAACAAATCCTAAAATAATTTTAACATAATGTACCAAAAAAAAAGGATACTGTATTCTCAAAGTTCCCTTTAGAAAGAGAGGAAATTTGCATTTTGCATCACCAACCTAGAAATCCACAAAATGTTTTGTACTTATTGTACTTTCCCCTTCCATGGCATTAAACATCGTCGTTTAAAAGTGGAAAGTGCTCCGTAAGATTAAAAAAACTAATTGTACTATCTGTATCTCTCCAATGTCGTGTTCAACCAGTAATCCTGTTTCTGTAGGAGCTGTCCATAATATTAGTGGAATTTTTTTTAGCTGAACAAGGAAACAGCCCTTTTTGGCCACTGCCAAAACTGGACAGATACTTAATGACAAAGTCTACTTAATTCTTACTTATCTTGACCCTTTTTCCATGGAAGCCGTGATGCCTTTGCTTAAATTCCTGACTCCCGCACAATCTGTCCCCCACTTGTTTATCTGTCTGGTTTCTACTATTTTTTGTCTAAAAATGCAACAGCGCTGGGGATATTTAAACAACTTTAATAAAATACAACATTATCAATAAAATCATCTTCATATAACAAAATATTTATTTTTATATTCTCTTCTGCTTTTCATTAACTTAGGTTTCCAGTGCCCCTCCCTCCATGAGACATGAATTCACAGAACACATTTTCTCATTATGGTTCTGTATCCTGGCAGACAACTTTAAAATCTTGTTCCTCCACTCATATAGTTGAAGTGAACAGCAAACAGGGATAAAGGGACTAATTCAGAATAAGGCTGGAAAGTATAGCTTTAATCAGATGGTATTGAAAATATTAAAGTTGAGGATTCAAAATTAACTGTATTAGAACAGTTTTAACCTAAGGATTTATGTCATTTTGAATACTCTTACCAATGCACTTTTATTTTAAATGTTAAGTATTATCCCACAAAATACCAAAATTGGGGCCACAGATCTGGAGGCAATGTCCATACATTTGTTTTTCCATAAAAGCAGCATTGCTTAATGCTTACATTACGTTTCACACTTAAAATATTTCCAGGAACTTCTGAAATGCTTGCCCATGAACCCAAGAGCTGCAAGAAATAATATGTTGTGTAAAACATCCACACTCGCCATTAAAAGCTAACATAGCGTTATCTCTGGACTTTTAGTTAACTGGGAGGGATGCCCTTGACAAAAGCTTTATCATCTTCCTTTTCCATTCTAAATGATCTCGAATCGTATGCCCAAACGGTGTCAATGCCTTCGCCAAAGCTATGATTTGGTCTCCAATGGGGAAAAGGAAAGCGACAAGCTATGACCGTAGCATCCTGCAGGAGTTCATCTCCAAGCTTCTTCTCCAGCTGCAGCATCTGTGAAGAAACATCAGAAATGTTCATCAGAAATGTTCAGAAATGTGGAAGAGATGCTTGATACACAGTCTGAAAAATATGCATATAAGGGAGTATTCGAGGATATACATTCAAGTGGGGACTTGCATAAATGTAAAATGGTTGGCTATGAAGAGATTATAGTAAATGGGTGCAAGAATTAAAAATAATTGGTCTCTTGAATGTAAAAAATGGATGCTGGCTACACAGGACAGGAAAGCAAAATGCCGATTGCACCAAATTAGCAGAAAAAAAATTTCATGTGTTGCTTGCAATAAATGGTTAGGAATACAAAATGAAGAATGAAGCAGACACATTATTCTTTTTTAGGATTCCTTATATCCATAACGGGAAGCTCAAGCTACTTTCATTAAGACTGCAGTTGATTATCTCAAACACTATACTTTTTTTTTCAAAGATAACTTCCCAGATCTGAATGTGAATATGGACACAGTAAGTCCATTATAGGGTCTGATTCCATTCTCTAACTTTGCGAGAAGGTACAAAGACAAAAAAATGAAAAGAAATCAAGCTCCAAGACACCATCTGAAGGTAGTTTGAAGGTAATCAAGATGGTTAGAAAAGGAAGGAATATAAAGTTGATTTATTTAATCAGAATTAAAATAGGTATGTTATCATCTCTGATAACCCCTAATGGATTTTTGCTGTCATCAGCCCTAAAATGTGATTTTATGGATTTTTTTAAAATAAATATCAGATATAGGAAGAAGAGATTATTTGTTGTTTAAGAGGTGATAAATTACTAAAATTATTTATACTTGAGGTGAAGGAAAAAGTTGTTCTTTATATATTTCTTTTTTTCTTTATTATATTCTTATTTTTTCTTTTCTATTTTTTTCTTTTTTGGCACTTTCTATTTTTTATTTCTTTCATTTTTATTAGTTTTTACTGTTTTGAATTATAATTTTTAATAAAATTACTACATATAAGAAAGATTCTGCTATTCAGTATTAAGATGAACAAAGTTTTATATCAAATGCATTAATAAAAACGTCAAAGATTCTACAATTTCACAATTAGACCTTCTATTGGAATATTATAATGGAAACTTACCATCTGAGGAACTCCAAAAATGACAATGTTTGTATACTGTGAAAAACTGACCTGTTTGGAAATAAAATGTCAAATTTAAAAATTAACTCTATATAAATGCACTTTTCATTCATGAACATGCATGTCAGGGAAGCCAATCAGATTTAAAAAACTGGTGGCTAGATCAAACGGGTTCAAACCTTTTCCCCTAAGCTTTCAGGGATAACCTTCTCCCCTTAGCACTTGTATCAAGACAAAATTCTTTATTTGTACCGAACAAATCTTTCCTTCATATACTGATGATAGGTACAGAGTCCCCTGGTAAGGGATACAGAGGCTCTAATGTGGGGAGGGCAATGATAAAGGAATAAATCCTTCTATCTTATTTATTGGAGCAAATTACTGGAACCAATTAAATAAATAATACATCTAAGGTGACCTTAAGATAAAATTTAAAAGCATGGGAAAAGAGAAATGGAACTGCCATTTTGCTACTGGTTTGTATAGCAGCTGTTTAAAAATATAGCCCAGCAATTCCACTGAGTTACTCCACAGAAATATTAATGGGCATAAGAAGCATTTTAAACCTGTTAAAAGCCACAGTAAGGTATTTATATTCTCTAGACAACTGATGATTTGCATCCTGGGTTATTTGTTACATTTGCATACCTTCCACAAGTCTGAAATGTAAAAATTGACATCTTGATGAACTCCCTCTCTCCAGGCACGGTACCTCGAATACCATACCAACCAAGGATTTAATTCATAACCCACAGCTTTAAATCCAACTTTTGCAGCTGCAATTACCTACGTAAAGAAAAACAAATGTTTAATTTTTTAAAAAAAAACTGTTTTCTTATTATAAAATATTTGCATGTGTGTGTGTGTATATGACAGCCAAATTAATGGGATTAGCAATTTGCCTTAAAATATTTTGCCAGATTCTTCATCACAAATATATGAGATTTATTGCACTTTGTAGTCTTCCTGCAATATTAATAAATCTGTATAAATTATTAGTCTTCAAAAATTATTAGTCTGCTGAGAACCTACTGACTATAATGATTGGGGGGGGGGATATGGAAATCAAGATTTACAAGCTTCTGGTTAAATTTTAAAAAAGTCTTGTAACACCTCTGCCAACCAGCCTACTGAATTTTCACAGTACTGCAATTATGAAGGAAGAGATTTGCCTTATGGCTTACAAAGAAAATTGAGTAGGCTTGTAGAAAATGATTTACTGTAAATAACTCATTCCCTCTCTGCCATTCTACCCACTTGTCTGCACAAAACTCCTCTTCGTCTCATGTATGGAATATTTCTGCATTAAACAAAACAAAAAGTCAAACCCACATGGTTTAAGAGGACTGCCAGGTCATAACCCAGAGCAGCTGTTTAGGCCTGTAATAGCACAAGAAGACTGGAAAAGTAACAGCTCCAATAGGCTTCTTTTGATCCCATCTATTCCTTTTTAAGGCCAAATCCTGAGATGAGGTAGCTCTCCTGTCTTACTCCCATTTTTCCCTTTCCATATTTTATTGTAAGATTATAATGCACACGGAATTCCAGATAACAAGTACACAATGGACTAGGAAACATGTGGAAGGAAAGGGAGGCCAAAAGTATGCATCCCAGAAGGAGAAAGTCACAACCACTAGACCAGGGGTGTCCAACCTTGGCAACTTTAAGACTTGTGGACTTCAACTCCCAGAATTCCTCAGCCAGACACCCCCGCACTAGACCTTATATCCAGGAGTTTTATTGATCTATTTTATAAATGAGAGGTATAGTACTTTTCTTTCATGTCTTAAGAGCTCCAGAACAATTGTTAACATTACCAGCTAAAAGCTTTTCATAAGCTACTCTAAGAAAGACTTTCTGAATAATAAGCTGGATGTTTGTATCACTAGCAGGTTGATTCATTAAGTTGTGTGTGTGATTTTAAATTCTATCCTTGGCCTGAGAAAGATACAATAATGTATTTAAGGCAGGGCTGTGTGTCCACATGCACTTTTATTAAACAGGATTTGATTTACACTTACAATACGTCCATCACCGCTTCCTATGTCAACTAGCATTCCTTTTCTGCCTTTCAACATGATTAGGACATTTTCAATCTGCTTTGAAGTTGCAGGCACAAATGGCAGGCAATGTTTTCTCAGTGCTGGAGCAATAAATGGAATGGCTACAGAGTATAAAGCCACTAATGTCCCACCAATTATACCAGGGAGCAAAACACCCCAATTCCTTCTGTTAGCATCTTCATCAGCAATGGTCAAAAGTGTAACTTCTTGAGATGCACTGCCTTCAGCAAGTATTTTTGACATAACAAACACAAAACCTAGAAAAGGAAAAGTAGTATGTTTAGCCTGACAAGATATAGATGGTATTTATACATTTATGTCCCTGATTTAAACAAGAAAGCCTTTACTTGAGTTTTCATTACTTGGTATCTAACAGCATCCAGGCACATATTTTTGGTCACAAAGCAATATGTTTCACCATTTTGTCCCTTAACTAATGATTTTGAGAAACAAATGAACATTTATTGTACCTATCAGGGCCAATCGAAAAATCTACCATTGAATATAATCCCTCTGTAAAACCACAGATAATTTACACATATCTAACACACCTTTCTCCTTCTATTTTCCCCACAACAACTGTGAGAGGAGTTAGGCAGAGGCAGTCCCCCAGCTGGTTTCATGGCTAAGGCAGAACTTGAACTCACAGTCTCCTGCTTCTACCCTGGTGCCTTAGCCACCAAATTGGCTCTAAATAAATAAAAAGTTTTACTTTGGTTGAATAATAGACATATTGTTGTTTTTGACAATGTAATGGAACAGTTTGGCCATTACCAATGTGTTTAATGGCCATATCCTTGTGTGTAGTATGTATGCATGTATTTATTTCATGTATATAACACCCATCTCTTCATTCTGGGCAGGCTACAAACATTAAAACTAATACACATTAAAATAATAAAAACAATAATAGTTGGTTAAAGAACAAAAGCTAAAGCAAGTTATCTTATTTTAACAGCTTACTCTGGATTAGAGGCAGCAACGATAGATTGGAGCATGTTTTTTTTAATATCTTATAAATGATTTGTGGTTTCAATTAAATATTGCAATATTTAATATTTTATGTACTCGATTATAGTGGTGATCGGACGCCATTGGAAGAGCTGAAGGATCTGGTTAGGGAAAGATCATCATGAAAAAAGTATATCACTAGGAATCGACAACGACTTGATGGCACATGATCACTTCCATCAGAGTAAGCAAAAAATGCCCAAGGTACACTACTTCTCATTGTTTTACGGAACGTATATCGTAGTATCCTTGGGGGGGGGGGAATACAATAGTGCGGGAGGAAAAAATGAGGGAAGCGCAAATTATTAATTGGCAATTCTAACTATTTGGACAGAGAAGCAAGCAAACAAGAACCGTGAAATTGCTCCCTACCTGGAGAACTCCCTTTCGCTCTTGGCCACACCCCTTCGGAACAAAGTGACGGCGCAGGACCTGCCCTCCCCACCTCCGAAAGCCTGCTCCTACATAGCGGAAACGGTAGTTCCTGCTCAAGTGGATCGTGCCATTATTTTCAATAGGGGTACTCGTGTTTTTCGAAAGAATAGCCCTTTTTTTGATCCGCGTTGAAAATAAAGGGCACCGAAAACTGTTAAAGCTTTCTCTGATATCATCATCATCATCACAGGAAAAACCCAAGGAAGCTGTGCTTTTAAAATTATGGTATCCTTGGTACATTCCATTGTAATACACGGGTAAAATCTGAATCGCTAGCACGTGGAGAGAAAGTGGACGTATCGTGAAGTTGTGGCTCGGTCGTACTGCACGAATGTATGATTTGCTTTTTTGAGATTGAGTGCATTATATGAACCCAGATAATAAACACGCAAAAAATCAATTTTGTAACAAGCCCAAGTGCCAGGATAATATTCGACGGCAGAAAACACATTTCATGAAGTTGAAGCCTAATTTATTTTAGAATCTTGCATGATGTTCCTTTCCCAGGGTAAAAATAAAATGTTGGTAAGCTAATAAGAAATTATGATTTTGTATGTGCTTGGCAACTTTTCCCTTTTCCCTGAAAAAAATGTAACCAAAAGCAACTGTTTTAATAAAGCACATTTTGAATTTAAAATACTGTTCAGTTTCTCAACATCAAAATTAATGTTAGTGCAGTTTTTAAAATGTTTTTTCTGATAGCAAAAAACGATGTGACCGAAAACATTTTCCTCAGTTTTATGTTATAACTCATCATCTGTGATGGAGCTTGAATTGCATTACATTGCAATAAACATCCATTTTACCCAAACTGCACAAAATAAATCCCTCTGAGCGCTTTTAATTTCTATATAAGTTGTACTGTTCAAAACTCAGCTAATTATAGATGTGAAAAAATTGGTTAGCTAAAAATATACTGCAGTCTTGTTACAGGTAAATTCTAAAAATCTGAATGTGTCTTGAGTTTTTTTTTTCTGTGATCAGTTTTGGTAGAATATGAACAATATTTTTCAAATTTATAATTTTGTTTCAGTCTCTGGATTTTAATATCACTCTATATGATTTAGAGGAGCACAACAACTTGAGGAAGGCAAACTACGGTATAGTGAGAAAGATCATACAGTAATCTATATAAAGACAGGTCCTTGATGAAATTATCCAGATTCTGCACCAGTATACTTCTCAATTTGGCTTGGTGAGCTGTCTGAACCCACGCAGTCCGCATTCATGCATATCTATACACTACTGGGCACACATAGCGTTTTGCTGAAAAATTTCCCATAGAATAGAATAGAATTCTTTATTGGCCAAGTGTGATTGGACACACAAGGAATTTGTCATGGTGCAAATACTTTCAGTATGCATAAAAGAAAAGATACATTAGTAAAGAATCACAAGGCACAACACTTAATGATAGTCATAGGGTACAATAAGCAATAAACTCATACTAGGAAATAGTCAATATAAATTGTAAGGATACAAGCAACAAAATTACAGTCATACAGTCACAAGTAGGAGGGGATGGATGATAAGGAGTAATGAGAAGATTAACAATAATAGTAGTGCAGACTTTGTAATAGTTGAACAGTGTTGAGGGAATTATTTCTTTAACAGTGATGGCTTTTGGGAAAAATTGTTCTTGTTTCTAGTTGTTCTGGTGTGCAGTGCTCTATAGCAGGGGTCGCCTACCTTTTGGACCTCAAGGACCACTAAACTCAATTTTAAATCCCGCGGACCACTAATATGAATTTTGACTGACAATGTCTTGCTGACGTTCTCCCAGGGTCTCTGCAGAAAGCAGTAGAGATCCTGGGAACATCCCCAAAAAAGTCTGCAGGAAAATTCCCCACCCAGTTTTTCGATTGATCATTCTTTATTTGGGATTGCAGGATACCATCTCCTGCTCCATTCTCAGGGGAGGAAGAGAGAGAGAGACTTTTGGCTTCATGCAAGGAAAGCATCAGAAGCATCAGAAGTCTGAATTTGTCTTCCCCAAACTCTGCCAGAAATGAGTCTTTGCCTGCACAGCCTCTTGGAGCAGGATGTCTTGCAGGGTCCCAAAGACTCATTTCTGGCAGAGTTTGGGGGAGAGAAAGAAAGACTGTTGCTGCTTTACTTGCGTGCAACCAAAAGCAGAAGCAGAAAGAAGCAGCCCAGTGGCCAGGTGAGGTGTGTGGGGCAAGTGGGGCAAGTTCCCCAACTCCACCCTTTTTCCGCTTCCGTCACTACCTCATGTTGTTTGCAATACAAGCAACGCAAGCCTTGTGTTCCCGCACAACCTGGATTAATTGCTTTGGGGGGTGACATTTCTCTGGACCACCAAAACTTTCTTGCGGACCACCAGTGGTCCTCGGCCCACTGGTTGATGACCACTGCTCTATCGCGTCGTTTTGAGGGAAGGAGTTGAAACAGTTTATGTCTGGTATGTGAGGGGTCTGTAAATATTTTCACAGCCCTCTTTTTGACTCGTGCAGTATACAAGTCCTCCATGGAAGGGAGGTTGGTAGCAATTGTTTTTTCTGCAGTCCTAATTACTCTCTGAAGTCGTTTCTGTCCTGTTGGGTTGCAGAACCAAACCAGACAGTTATAGAGGTGCAGATGATAGACTTAATAATTCCTCTGTACAAATGTATCTTGTAGCACAGGCTTGAACTGTGAAGGCAATTGTCTTGGAAAGAACTCCACATTAGCATCTGTAGATCCACGACTGAGGTCTTAATTCAGTGTTTTTGCATTTTTAGATGTGTGGATTTTAGAAGCTGGGAAATTCTGGGAATTGAAGTCCGCTCATCTAAAAGTTGCTGAAGCTGAGATACACTGTCTCAGTGGGAGATGTAAATGAATCCATTATAGTTCGTTAAAGTCAGAGGTCTCCAAACTTGGCATCTTTTAGACTTATGGCCTTCAACTTCCAGAACAAGTTTGAAAGTTGCCAAGTTTGGGGACCCCTGGTTAAAGCGACCTTTGTTTAATGCAACGAATGAACGCGGCGTCTGCTTGTTTCCTAGCTCTACGGTCCGAAGGAGAGGCGATACCTTTTAATGCGCTTGCGCACTCCGCATATACCCCGCCCCACCCAGAGGCTTCTAGAATGTAGTGGGTTCCTCACTCGAGAAGCAAAGTGCGCATGCGCCTCTTTTGACCGCGAAGAGATCCCGCGAGAAGGGAACGGCTTGCGTTCAGGCGGGGCGGATCAGCGTGCTTTTCTTTCTTTCCGTGCCGTTAATTGTGGCCTCGTGCGCCTTCCTTCGGGAAGTTCGACCACCGTCATGTCGGCCATGGGGACCTTAGCTTTTGACGAATACGGGCGGCCGTTCCTCATCCTCAAGGACCAGGACCGGAAGACCCGCTCTACGGGCTTGGAGGCCCTCAAGGTAACCATCGCGGCGGGGAACGGATCGGGCAACGGTCCTCTACCTTCTACGGGCCCCGCCGGCGTATTGCTCCTGAAAAAGGGGCGTTCAGGTGCAGAGGTGTAGAGTTGAGGCCCCCGGGCAGGGCCCTCCCCCCCCCTCAGTTTAAGCTTGCCTCAAACTTTGTGTCAGGTAAAGCAAATCCCTTATTCCCTCCCGGCACCCGCTATTTGAGGCCTGGGGAGGGAGGGGGCGGTGGAATTTCGGTTGGAACAAGGGAAAAGGAGCAGCAAGGGTATTTTGACCACGTGCAGCGGGATTTTTGATTATTATTAGCAGGGGTGTGTTTAAATTTGTTCCCATCGGTTTCCTTCAAAAGGCAGGTAACTGGTTGCTTATGGCAACCTGGCAGCCTAGAAAGTCAGGTGCTGGGGCGGAGACGCGTCTTTGCAGGTTAGCCTCCCTGCCTTGGGGATCAGCTGGAAGCTGATGGGCTCCTCTTTGCTGAGTAGCCCCCCCCCCCATTCTGCAGCCCAACTGACTCGATGCCAAATTTCGACAAACTGCACGATCCCATATGTCAAAACCTATATCCATCCTTCTGGGCACCGTGCACGTTGAGGAAAGAGATTGGGGTGCCCCCCCTTTTTTTGGGCCACCTGACATTTGGGGGAGGGGAAAAATTGAATTGAATTCTTTATTGTCATTGTACATACACACACAGTACATGTACAACGAAATATACAATCAAAAAAAGATAGGGGGAACCAATTCCTTTCCTGAAGTTGCTCTTACACAATTAAAAAACCCTCATAATTGGCATCGGGATTGTAGCAGGATCGGGATTAGCAGTGAGAAAAGTAATTTGTTTCTCTCTCTCTCTCTCTCATATATATATATACATACATACATACATACATACATACATATATATATAATTTATTTATTTGTATGCTTAAGAATGGGTGTCTTGAAAAAGGATTGTCATCCTAAGTATCTTTAGCATCTTTAAATCCATCTTTTTTTAAAAAAATCTGCATAAATTAAATGGCCTGTGGAATTTTGCTGGGAGAGTAATTTCTGTATTGTGATGTTTGATGTTTCTAGCCGCATAAAATTCTGTTTTGTTCCCAATAACATTTTTATGGTAACATAAAGAAGATATAGATAGGTAAGCACAGTATTCTAGCTGTTAAGATCATTCAGATGAGGTTAACAACATATGAGAAGAAAACAGTTATCAAAACATTTAAATAGGCACAGTTTTTGCCAAGACTGTTGCAAAAGCAGCTGTCTTCAAAACTTCTGGATTTGATTGTGTATGCATGCACGTGCAAAATAATGTAGTATTTTTACCATTTGAAACTGCTGAATCTATATTTTTTTTTTTTTATAGTCTCATATAATGGCAGCCAAGGCAGTAGCCAATACACTTAGAACATCACTTGGCCCCAATGGTAAGCAAAATGATTTAATGCTGTCACTTCTAAGCTTTTTACATTGTAAGGCTTTTAATCTATATTGCTGTTGTTTAAATGCTTATTATAGGTCTTGATAAGATGATGGTTGACAAAGATGGTGATGTAACAGTAACAAATGATGGGGCTACTATTTTGAATATGATGGATGTAGAACATCAGATTGCTAAACTTATGGTTGAATTGGCAAAATCACAAGATGATGAGATTGGGGATGGAACCACAGGTGTCGTTGGTAAGATTTGTTTTCATTTTCTTATCAGAATTTTACTTCATTGAATCATTATTTTCTGTGCAATATCTGGCAAATTGGACTTTCATTTTCATAAAAGTACTTAACCTATTTCTACTGCATATTGAGTAATGCAGTTCATTTAGCTTTTGTTTGCTTACAAAAGAATTCTAAATATTTATCAGAACCTGTCAACAAATATATGATAAAACTCCCATTAAGTAATTGTTTACTATTTTCTTACAGCAAAAAATACAACATTTTAATATATAATGTTTTGTAGTTCTGGCAGGTGCACTATTGGAACAGGCAGAGCACTTATTAGATCGTGGTGTTCATCCAATCCGAATTGCAGATGGTTATGAACAAGCTGCTCGTATTGCTATTGAAAATTTAGATAAGATCAGTGACAGTTTTCCTGTTGATCCTGAGAATACCGAGCCTCTTATTCAGACAGCAAAGACAACTCTAGGCTCAAAAATGTAAGTATTTTGAAAAGAACTAATTTGGTGTCTGAGATAATTCATATTACTCATTGTTATAAAGTATATGTAAAGGTAAAGGTTTCCCTGTTCAGTCGTATATGATTCTAGGAGACGATGCTTATCTCAGTTTCTTGGCTGAGAGAGTCAGTATTGTCTGAAGACATTTCCTTGGTAGTGTTGCCAACATGACTATACACCAAGGTGCACGAAATGCTGTTACCTTCCCTATTAATCTACTTGCATTTTCATGCTTTTAAACTGCTAGGTGGGCAAGAGGTGGGGCAGGAATGAGAGCTCACATTGTTGCCCGGCACTTGGGTCTCAAACCCAGGCTATCAGCTGACAAGCTGTTTCTTTAATGGCTGAACCATTCTCCCCCCCCCCCAAAGTATATATAAAGACAATAAAATATTTAAGCTCTACATATTCAAAATGTAAAGCATTACATCTAAAACAATACCAGCATAATTAAATATAAAAGTAGCTATAGTCAATGCAAGTATTATCCTACCTGTAAAATACCAGTAATAAACAAAATTGTAAAATAAAAAATACCAGGAAAAAAGCTATAAGGAAGGATTTAAAAGGGGCATAACTGCTGAAAACTTCTCCTTTGTTAGGAGCCTGTCTAGTGAATGGGTTTTTAACTTAAGAACTTTCAACACAGATATTGTGGGCGAGCACTGCTAAGCAGGTGAGATAGCTTCTGGCGGGCCACATACAACCCACACAGGCCCCACCCACCCTGGCTCCACGAAGGCAGGTTCATGATACATTGTGATGTGAGTAGGCTTGACACCCCTGCTAATTAGAATTTTAGCAGCCTTCTCAGCCCCTGTAGCCAAGAATCTGCCAGATCCTCTGGAATCTATACAGACCTATTTTATTTTTCAGACTATAAGACATACCGAACTAATCCTTGGTTTAGAGGAGGAAAACAAAGAAAAATAGTTTCTTGCCTCTGCGTGTCTCATCCAGAAGCACTCTGTGGGTCCCGTTTTTTGCCTCCCCAATGTTGGGGAGGGCAAAAATCTTGCTTCTGGATGCTGGGGAAGGCAAAAACGGGACATGGAGGCTTTGGGAGGCCAAAAATGGACCTGTTTTTGCTGTATAAAATGCACAGACATTTTCACCCACTTCTTTGCAGGGGAAAAGTGTGTCTTATAGTCTGAAAAAAATACAGTATATCTCATTCTGCAGAAGGGCAACTATCTTACTCTAAATTTCAAGATAAAGTGATTTGATTTTGATACTGCAATCAGAATTTAGGGGTTTTTTTCCCCCCAGCAGAAAAGAGTCCACCTTTGTTATCGTTATAAAACAGCATGTAACTTGCTACACATATTGAGATACTGTTCCCCATTTTTGGATTTAGCCTTTTTGTTCTTTCTATTTCATATTCTTAATGCCTTCTATAAAGATTTTCGTGCTGTAAGGTCCAGCTATTCGAGAAACTGTTCATCTCCTGCAGTTTCTGCTGTTCTGTTTTATCCTACAGAGTTCATAGGCCAAATTGTGTGAACTAATAGAACTCTGGAAAGTTTCTGTCAAAGATCCTCTGGAAAAGCATGCCCTTGAATATTTGTATTCCCCTTTCCTGTTTAAACAAACCCTTAAATCTTAATCTTCCCCACACACACCCCATCACAAAAATGGTAGGCCCCTTGAGAGAATGGTATTATATCAGAGATGTTTGCTTTACTCTTTTGGGGATGTTCATAATTTTTTCTTGGTTACATGTTTGTTTCAGTCTGTTTTTAATATGAACACCACTCACAGCTGCCATAAGGCTAGATGGCCTTACAAATTTGATAAATGTATTCATATATGCATATTATGTATCACCTGAAGAATTAATGGTAGTGAACAAGCGAGTGAATCAGGTGATTATCCTTTCCATGTATAACATATTGCCTAAGTGCTGAACAGTTTGTTTTTTTCCAAAAGTAGCAAAGTTAAGCGCATTTTAAAAAGATATAAAATAACTATTTAAACTACAATACAAATTGGCTTCAGCATAGTACTACAATGTAGTTTGTATACTATATATTCTTCTGCATCTTGTTCTATAAAATTGTTTTTGTTTTAGTATCTGAAAAAGCTGCATCAATGCTTTCTTTTGTATTTAGAATTAATCGTTGCCATAGACAAATGGCAGAAATAGCTGTTAATGCAATATTAACAGTGGCAGATATGGAACGCAGAGATGTTGATTTCGAGTTGATAAAGGTCCAAGGCAAAGTTGGTGGTAGATTGGAGGACACGCAGCTGATTAAGGGGGTTATTGTGGATAAAGACTTCAGCCATCCACAGATGCCTAAAGTGAGTAATTTTTTTGTTGGTGATAAACTGTTATTTTGTACATAAAGTAATTAAACTTTAAATTTTCCCATTGTTATTTTATTACGTTAGTGTCTTTATAATCATATATAATTAGAGAATAGTTAAATTACATAAAAAATTCAGTTAACTGCCTCTTAAAATGCTACCATTCTTTCTTCAGGAAGTTAAAGATGCTAAAATTGCAATACTGACCTGTCCATTTGAACCTCCTAAGCCAAAAACTAAGCATAAGCTCGATGTTACATGTGTAGAAGATTTCAAGGCTTTGCAGCAGTATGAGAAAGAAAAATTTGATGAGATGGTGAAACAGGTTAGAAGATACACTTGACAATAACAGATGTTTTATAAAATATATATTTTAAATATCTACGTTACGTTAATTCGATGTTAATGTAATTGAGTAGTACAATTATGTTTACTAAATATGAGATTATTTCCATTCTTAATGTTTTTTGTATGTAATATTTTTATATTAAGATTTATACTCGTTTTATATAAAGATGTGTTTGTGTATGGATGAAAGCAAGGCACTGCGATCCACATAAAATATGAAATTTGATATATTTGCTTCTGATGTTACTAGCAGGGAAAAAGCTTCTGATCATTGTTTTGCTTATATGCATCTAACTCCTTGGCTTATTTCTTGGCTCATATTCCTTTTATATTTTTGTTGAAACATTTTTAAACTTTTAATTTTCGTATTAGTAGCCAGTTAAGAAGGATCATCAACCTTTTTTTAAAAAAAAATAAATAATGTGGCTATTTTAGAAAAATGATTGCGGGGCAAGGAAGAGGATTTCAATTTCCAAAATGGCTGCTATGGAAGACATTACAAGTTAGAAAGCACAAACATATTAAAATATTTCTTACCAAGCTTGTCCAATTTCGTCTTTATGGTGAAATATGGTGGCTTTATGGGAATTCACGATGTGAGGGGGGGGAAAGCCAGGTGGTAGAGTCAGCATTGGCAGTATCCCAAATGCCATTTTGAGGAATTAGCCAAGATTTCCCTATTACTATATAATAATCATATGATATACAATAACCACTGTTATCATTTTGATCTGGGAGTAGCTTTGTTAATTTTAAATTAAAGCTATTTACCATATGCGCATTGCTAATATATTGTTTAAAAAGGAATAACTTAAAATAGAAGTAAAATGAACGCTTGTATTTTTAGATCAAAGATACTGGTGCAAACTTAGCTATCTGCCAGTGGGGATTTGATGATGAGGCCAATCATTTATTACTTCAGAATGAATTGCCTGCTGTTCGTTGGGTTGGTGGCCCAGAAATAGAAGTAAGTATTATTTGTGTTTTTTATGTTTATGTTTATGTTTAAAAGGTTCTTACGGGTCTTTTTTTTTTTTTTTTCAGTTGATTGCCATTGCAACTGGAGGACGCATTGTTCCTCGCTTCTGTGAACTTATGCCTGAAAAATTAGGGTTTGCTGGCATAGTCAGAGAAATCTCATTTGGAACAACAAAAGACAAAATGCTTGTGATTGAACAATGCCAGAATTCCAGAGCAGTGACTATCTTCATTAGAGGTGGAAATAAAATGGTGAGCAAGTTCATGGAGGGGCACTATTTCAGGGCTGGATTATAGTGAATAACAGGCTGCCTTTCAGGTGGCTAATTTTTAATGGATGCAAAATTCTCAAAGGATTGTATTGGATATTTTATTTGCTTTGCACACTTTTTGCTACTTTTTAACATGGATATTCTATATATATAATCTAGAAAAGTGAGACCAATTTGCTATTTAAAAAACAAAAATAGGTGGCTTAAACGCCACAGGGTTGGAAGGACCAATTTTGTCCCTCTAGGATAATTAATGGAGGAAATCAGAAAACTTACTTCTGTGTCCCCCTGAGCAGGTCAAATAGAAAAGAAGAGAACAGATGTTGGCCAGAAAATGTTTTTAGCTCTGTATTAGGAGAAGGATATAAGGTGTATAGCAGTATCCCCAAGCTTACAGTTTCTTATAGTTAAAGGGTCTAGACACGATTGCTTGAGAGCAGGGAAGAACACCTCTCTCTTGGTAAATCGAATGCAATTTTTGTATGTTCTGCTTTTGATCCAGACAGAAATAATTTGAAAAATGTTTCTCTGAATTACTGAAATATAGATAATCCGCATTTAAAAACAACCACAATTGGAACTGCAACTGTGGTCACTAAGCAATACAGTCATTGAGTCATGCCTGATTTGATGACATTTTTTTGCCATGGACATTAAGAGAATCATACTGTGATCATGGCATTGCAGGAGTGCTATGATGATAAGTGCAAGGACCAGTCATAAGTCACTTTTTAGCGCTGTCTTAACATCAAATTTCATTTAAGTTCATTAAATGAATGGTTGTAAGTTGAGGACTTTCTCTCTGTACAAGTTCCACGGGGTTTGGTTTTGATTTTTGGATTACAGCGCTCAGGTAAATAGTAAATTTGTTGGCTTAAAATCTATTATGATATATGCAGCTAGATAAGAATAAAGAAATAGGTATAGAACTTCATCTTCTTCTTATGTTTGTGTTTGTTTCCTATAATCAAAGATAATTGAAGAAGCCAAACGGTCTCTTCATGATGCATTGTGTGTAATCAGGAATCTTGTTCGAGATAACCGCATTGTTTATGGTGGTGGTGCATCTGAAATATCTTGTGCACTGGCTGTTAGTGAAGCTGCAGATAAGGTAAAACATTTTATACATTAAATATTTTTATTTGCAGTTCTAGAACTATAGAGGCTGAAATACTATGCTGCAAATTTGATTTTACTTATACCTAATGTTTTTGAGGGAGCACCTATAAACATTTTCCATCAGCACATGTGTAGTTGGAATAGTTTATGGCCACAAGTTGATGGAATGGATTGTTTCCTGGGCTGATAAAACGTATTCAGATTATTAAAAATGTTTCTTTCTGATGAAAGCATCATTTATTAGTAACAGTTTTCAAAAAAATTTCTTAGCTGCAATTTAATCTCTGGATATCTACCGTGTTTCTTCAACAATACGGCCTCCACCAATAGGAAGCCCCAGCATGATTTATTGGCATAAAATCAAATTAAGCCCCTCCCCCCAAATTAAGGCCCTTTTTAAACATGCAAAATGGGGGGGAATGGCGGGGGGCTTGCCATTAGGAAGTACTTTGTTGCATGCCTGGAAATGGTGCTGCCTGCATTGGTGGGGCACTTCATATCGGGAGACTCAGTGCTCGCGCTTTGCTCGGACGAGCGAATTGGAACATTTCGGGCACCTCCACCGCCTCCTCGCCCATCGCAGGTGGCAGCAGCGCTTCGCTGAGGGAAAAAAGACAGCGCAGCTGCCTTGCTTTCCCGCCTGCCCACCCCAGCCGGCCTCAGGAGCGGCGGCAGTGGCAGCAGGCATGCATGCTCCTGTCGGCTAAGGAAGGAGAGGTGAGGAAAGAGAAGCGAGCACAGCAGCGGCGGCTGTCACAGTATCGTCTCATAGCGGGGCAAGCTGAGGTGGCCGTACCAGAGAGTGTCGCTGCTGACCCCATCGTGAGGATAAAGGAGCAGGATAGAGATTTAGTCAGATGTCAGCCTTGGCTAGAGAAAAGAGCCAACCTCTCGGAGCATGCCGGCGTTTCTCTCTCTGTGTGTGTGTGTGTGTATGAAAGAGCTCACCTTGCTCGGAGCGTTTGGCGAAACACGCGAGTTTCGCAATCAGAGAGGGAGGCGGCGGCGAAAAGGACGTGGCGGCAATGGCAGAATGCTGCAATTGGGCAAGGTTAGGACCTTGCATTGAAGCAGCCCGGGGGGGCACGCAGCCACCTCCCTCCAGCCCACCTTGAGGATTTGCCTTTTGTTGTTGGTATACTTGGATTCAGGCACTCCTGTTCCCTTTGCCTTCGAAGGCAAAGCGAATTATTTTAAAAACCTCCGCTCCTCTCACCAGGGCCGCGCCAGAGCCATGTGGGCTGGGCAGAGCCAGAAAACACCTGCGGCTCGCTTTCCTGGCTCTGCCCAGCCAGCACGGCTCTGGCGCGACCCTGGTGAGAGGAGCGGAGGTTTTTAAAATAATTCGGTTTGCCTTTGAAGGCAAAGGGAAGGTGGCCACAGGAGCACCTGAAACCAAGTGTCTCCTCAGGGCTCCAGTTGCAGGGAGGAGCCCTGACTGGCCGCACATGGCTGCGCCAAACGCGGCGTTGCTCTAACGCCGCGGCAGCAAGGGAGAAGGAAAAGCAATGGTGGTGGAAGGTCTCCCGAAGCTGTTGCTGCCCGCCCACCCAAGGATGCATGGGGGGGGGGATTAAGTCACCCACGAAAAGACGGCCTAGCCGTTTTTTCAGGGATCAAAAAAAAAGGCCCAGCCTTATTATGTGAGAAACACGGTAGAACTTTAGACTTATTGATAAAAATAAATTCTGCAATCTCCCTTCCCCCCCCCCCAAAAAAAGTTGTAGGGTACTTTGATTTGATGTATTAATAATCCCTGGATAGTCTTTTTTTTTTTAAACAAATTTTATTAATTTTACAAAAGACAATACACAATCCAGGCATAACAACTTAAAAAATCTTTTCTAAAAAAAAATAATCATAATTAAAGAAGAAAGCCAATAGAACATATAAAATAACTCCAAATTGTAATATCAATATTTACATTATCTATTTAACTTCATATCTTATCCAGACTTCTCCTTTTATCCAAATTATATTTCTTGCTTATTAAATTTTATTGCCTTTCATAAACATACAAAACACAAAACATGAAACTAAAACATCTTTTCTGAAGGCTGCCTGATCCTGGGTTGAAACTCTTCACACAGACACAAATTCAAACATCATATTCACTTTATATATCCTTCCATATCTTATTATCATTTTCTTTTCTTTTTTTTTTTATAAACCAATTTTATCAATTTTACAAAAACAGTGCACAAACAAGGCATAACAGCTTATAAATTCTTTTCTAAAAATAATAATAATAATTAAAGAAGAAAACCAATAGAACATAATGATTCCAAATTATAATATCAATATTTACTTTATCTATTTAACTTCCTATCTTATCCCAGCTTCTCCTTTTCATCCAAATTATTTCTTGTTAATTAAAATTTTATTGCCTTTTATCAATATACAAAAAAAAACCATAACAAAACCTTTATATATCCTTCCATATCTTATTACCATTTTCTTTTCTTTTTTCTTTTTTAAAACAAATTTTATTAATTTTACAGAAAACACAGTAAAACAAACAAAACTAAAAGATCTTTTCTGAAGGTTGTCTGATCCCGGGTTGAAACTCTTCACACAGACACAAATTCAAACATCATATTCACTTTATATATCCTTCCATATCTTATTATCATATTCTTTTTTATATATATATGTAAACCATTTTTATCAGTTTTATATAAACAATGCACAAGGCATAACAGCTTATAAGTTCTTTTCTAAGAAAAAATAATAAAAGAAGAAAACCAATAGAACATAACAATTCCAAATTATAGTATCAATACTTTATTTAACTTCATATCTTATCCCAACTTCTCCTTTTCATCCAGATTATTTCTTATTAATTAAATTTTTTTTGCCTTTTTTCAATATACAAAATCCAAAAAAAAAACATAACAAAAACTTTATATATCCTTTCATATCTTATTGCCATTTTCAATAATATTCTTTGTCTGTTCTATTTCTAACTATCCATTCATCTTTTTTCTTTTATTATACTTCTCCTATACACCAATTGGAGTAACGTCTATAACTCATTACCCTAACTTAAAAGTACTTCATATTACAATTTTTCTTGGGATTCTGTTTAATAGATTCTAAAATTACACAATAAATTTTATACTCTAAATACACATATAAAAAACACAATCTTATGTACCCTCCAGAATCCCTCTTTTATCCTAAATTAAATTCACCCATTGTCTCTGAATAAACTTTTTTTCTTTAGATCTTGCTTCCCCCCATTGAGGCTTCTCCTCCCCCCCCCTTTCTCTCCTGTTTATTCTTCTCCTTGCCCTTTTTACCCCTTTGTCTCTCCTCCTCCCTTTTCTTCCTCCCTTTCCTTTGCTTTCTAACCTTGCCTCCACCTTTCCGCTCATTTTTCTCTTCTTTGGTTGTTTTTATAATTCTTAAAATCCCCTTTTTCTTATCCTTTTTCTCCTCCTCCCCGGAAAGAACCCATTGTTCATCAAAGATGGCTTCTTCTTCCTCTTCTTCTTTGTTCCAGTCCTTTTGCTGCATAGTCAACTTTTCATAAGTACATAACGCCATTTCTAAGAATTGAAACAAAGTGTCCAAAGTATCTTCTTTTTTATATTTTTGATATTCAGTCTTTAGTTCATCCACAAGCGATGCCTTCATGAAAAAAGAAACTTTTCCCAAAACAACCACAAATATTTTTAATCAAAAATAATTCAAAAAAAAAAATTCCAAAAATTAATACTTTTCTTCCTTCTTCTCTTTCTCTTTCTGGGGTTAATGTTTAATCAAAGAGGTCCAATTACCATATACCTTTCTTTGGGATTCTAGGCAATCTCCTCCTTTTTCAGCTTCTGCTCCAATTTTTTTTTCTCTCCCTTCCCACTTGCAATATCAACTTTAAATAATCAGAAATCCATACCTCTAATAAGGGTTTTCCAATTTCTTAAGTTTTTCAATGTCCAGAAACCCTTTTGTCCCTTAGCTTCAACTTTCAGAATAATTCACTTTCAATGTCCAATATGTCCAAACATATTTGCTGTTTCCATGGGGTGGGAGAGTGAAGAAAAAAAAAAAAGTTCCCTTTAACAGCTTCTCTGCCGCTTTCGATCTTCTTAGGGAAACAATGTATCCTCCAGCAATTCAGACAGCTCAGTTCCAACAAATTTGAAAGATGTTACTTGACCCGACTCAGACAGCACTTTCACTCTTCTTACTTCCTCCAGCGCAATCTTACCCGGTTGCTGGCTTCTTCGTGGCGGCCATTGCTGACCGCCGCTCCACCGCCTTGGGAAAAAGGGGTTTTTCCGGAGGAGGAGGGGGTCTACGACACCCCCAACCCCCTGTCCGACTCTCCTCTCTCTTCAGCTGTCCCTACAGGGCAGCCATATCCCCCTGACCCATCTGGATCGGGGGTACCTCGGCGGCTAGCACAGCAGGAATCGCGAGCAGTCGCGAATTCCTGCTGCCCCGAAGCCACGCGAAACCGGAAGTCAATCCCTGGATAGTCTTTATTAAGAGCAATATAGTTTGCTGTTGATCATCTGAATGAAGTTTACCTCCTTGATAGTTTAATCAAAATAAAACTCTTGAATTATGATAGTGTTTTAAAGCTGAAGAAATCAATTCTAGCCTAGAATTAGCACACCTCTGCCTTTTCAGATATAATAATGCATCAAGATTTTTCAACTGATTGTGTATGATTTAATTGCCTATTCTAAATCTGCAACCTTGATTTTAGTGTCCGTCACTGGAGCAGTATGCCATGAGAGCTTTTGCTGATGCCTTAGAAGTCATTCCATTTGCACTTTCTGAGAATAGTGGTATGAATCCCATTCAAACAATGACTGCAGTACGAGCTCGACAAGTGAAAGAAAACAACCCTGCTCTGGGTATTGATTGCTTACGTAAAGGGACAAATGGTAAGAACTCATTTTTCTAGATCTGTTGGCTTTGTTTTCATTTTAGCGTCAATCAATCATAACAATAGCTTTAATATGAATTTATATACAGGTAAGTCCCGACTTACTATCACAATTGAGCCCAAAATAGCTGCTGCTAAGCAGGGCAGTTAAGTGAGTTTTGCCCCACGTTACAGTCCTTTTTGTCACAATTGTCATGCGTTCATTAAACAAATATGGCTTCTCCATTGATTCTGGTTATCAGAAGCCAGCTGGCAAGGTTATGAATAGTGATCACACAACCTGGGACAGTACAACTGTCATAAATACATGCCAGTTGCCAAGTTATGAATTTTGGTCATGTGACCGTGGGGTCATAAAGTATGAAAAACAGTTACAAGTCACTTTTTTCAGTGCTGATGTAACTTCAGTCAGTCACTAAATGAATGATTGTAAGTCAAGCACTACTTGTATGTTTTTATGTTGTGATAAATGTATTATATAGTTTTATTGTTCCCTCTAAATATAAAACCCTTTTGCCTAGACCCCTTTAGGACCAGTAATAAACAGGGAAAGTACTCTGTCTTGCCTTTGGATAAATTCAGGCTGATAACTAATAGCCACCAGTTTAATACATGCTTTAGGAGTCTGCAAATGGAGTCAGTATTGTATTTGGCAAATAGGGCTGGTAACTATTTTACAGAAATGGTGGCTTATCAACTGATTTCCTGAAGCTCTGCTTGAATATAATGGCAAAAATGTAATATAAGAACCACAGATAAATGGGTGGTGGGTGGGATTTGAATGTTGCTTTGTTTTGTTTTGTATTATTTTAGAATAAAGTAATTACAATTTTTTAAATGAATTCAATATATTTAAATTTCCTCTTTTGACAGATATGAAGGAACAAAATGTTATAGAAACTTTAATGGGCAAAAAGCAGCAGATTTCTCTTGCCACTCAGATGGTTAGAATGATTCTGAAGATTGATGATATTCGCAAGCCTGGTGAAACTGAAGAATGAACATGTAAAGGCTGAAATGTTATAAATGTAGTACTCGTGTCAACAGAATTTTTTTCCCATAGGCTGACTTTGATGTTACTAGATCAATAAATTACTAATGAGACTTCAACACTTCAGAAGTATTATTGAGCATTTTTTAAGTTATGCTGTATTTAATCTTTCCTTACATGGCGTTTCTGTGGAAAAGAATAAATCACACTTGTTCATTATTTGCAGCCCTAATTCCTTTTGTTACTTACTGAAGTTAATATGACTTATATAAACTATTTTCTGAAGTTTGGGATTTAGCAAAGAATGTACTAAACAGTCCTAGCATTGTTGTAATGCTGCAGTAATCAGCAATTAATTGGATTCAGAAAAGCAGAGCACTCTGACAAGTACTGCTTTTGGAGTACAGTAGCATTTTATAAAAGCCCATTCTTCAGTCCATTTAATTTTGCTGAAATTTAGTCAGATTCACAATTTCATTGCCACCTGATAAATTTTGAATCTCAATTACAGTAATAGCAGGAGCTTGGGTTCTCAGAATGGAGGGAGAGAGATTTGTCACTTTGTTATTAGCCCTGATCATGTCAGATTCCTGTCAGTATGCTTTTAAACATTGGTTTGAACAGTAGCCTCCTTTCAGTGATGCAAATTTAACTCATCTGAAGAAGTGCAGATTAGAAATTCTGTGAGTTGAAGTAACATGTAGAATGCAGTGGGTTAGGGGAAGTTGATATAAGAGATTTCTATCTTTGAATAGGAACAAGTTTTTTTAAATTTTTGAGTGCTTTATAAATTCATAATCATAATTGATTATAATTTAGTATTATTGAAAATATGAGATACCTGCAGCAGGGAATTAACGCCTGATACAAGTTCCTAAAATTGGATTATCTTCAGTGTTCCAGATAAAAAGGCCCTCTTTCAGAATACTTGGTTCCATTCTCTATTCCATAGGTAATTGTGTCTTCTCTCCCACTATTGAGTCACTGCTCTGTAATTACAAAACAAATAGTGCCTTAATAGCAGTCATGCAGTTACTGGTAGTCCAGCTTTACAATCACAGTTGTGACTAGAACCTCCATTGCTAAGCAATAGTCATTAAGTGACTTATCACATGACCAATTTTATGACTATTTTTGCCATGGTCATTAAATGAATCCAGCTTTCGCTATTGACCACTTATCAGAAGTCTGCTGGAAAGGTCTCAATAATTAGGTGATTCCAAGCATGCTGCAGCTGATAAATACATATTAGTTTCTAAGTACCCAAACCATAGTCACATGACCACAGGGATGGTCATAAGTGCAAGGACTGATTGTAAGTTGCTTTTTTCATTGCTGTTGTAACTTCAAACCATCACTAAACAATTAGTCACGAACTGTCTGTAAAGTCTGCCTGTATGTGACATACTTAACTGAATATACATGTCCTTTACTAGTATCCTTGATCTATTCTTCCATCAATCCATCCATCTACCTCCACACAAAACTTAATCTACTAGACTTGTTTTGAATATTCTAGTCATACAGAGTACAGGAATAAAATGAATAATATTGGGCAATTTGTGCAGAATTTTGGATTTATTTGGGAAGTGCTTCGAGACATGCAAAAATGTGAATTCATTGTGACTTATTAAAATAGATGAATCTTTCCAGGGCTGCATGGTTACTGCAGAAGCCTTTCGCAGTTTGTTCAGAGTCATCCCCTAGCTGAGTTTTCTACTAGAAGAAATGATGGTGTTCTTCTAAGATGAAATTACATATTTAGTGCTGTCTTTAAAAATAACTTTTAAAGCATTTCAGCAACATATTACTTTGCATTTCAGACTCTGATTCATCCTCTTCAAAATTTTCATAAGTTACCTATGTACAAATAGTTGGAAGACTTGGTCTGTATATATAGAAGGCTTATACTTCATGAAATATGTTTCATCAAAGGCCTTTTTGATCATGGTCCTCATTCTTTGAAAAGTCTTACATATGGTCCACACCTTTCAAAAATCTGTATGTTCCCCCCCCCTTAAATTCCTGTTGTGAATTTCTGAGCACAACTGCTGCAACTCTATTCATATACTTTATCAAAGTGTGCAGTTAATGAAATAACCTGTCACTGCAGGGTGAAATAATCTGCACATTGTTGCATGATTATGACTTGATCTAATAAGATTTAAGGATTTTTTTTCTAAAGAGCAAAGTAGTCGTAAGCTCTATATAATTATTGAGTCTAATAAACATTAATTTCTTTAAAAATCCTCTGGCAATATGATTTGGGTTGTTAGAAAATTTGTATGAGTTGCTGTCCAGTGATGTAAAGTTTGAATTTAGGTATTCCATTTTTTATATAATGTACAGGGACCTTAATTTATCTGAGTAATTGAAGTTTGCATGCTTAGACTTAGAATAACTTTATTGTTACTTTGAATGTACACTAAATAGCATACATTAAAATGAAATTTAATTGTATACAGCTCTCTGTCTCCATCTCCAATATTATATTACAATATACAGCTTCTGCTTTGCATAATATACAATTGATTCATTTTGCATACTTTTCAGGAAGGAGCAATATTGCAGGCACAATATTAAAAACAAATTAATCTTACATGCTTGATTCTGTTATGAAATAAACTAATAAGTCTTGAGATTTCAAGATCAGAGTTTTTGAGGTTTCCGGTTCCGCGTAGTTTCGGTGGCAGCAGGAATTCGCGACTGTTCACGATTCCTACTGCACTTGCCGCCGAGGTGCCCCCGATCCAAATGGGTCAGGGGGATATGGCTGCCCTGTAGAGGCAGCCGAAGAGAGAGGGGAGCCGGACGGGGTTGGGGGTGTCACAGACCCCCTCCTCATCCGGAAAAACCCCTTTTTCCCGAGGTGGTGGAGCGGCGGTCAGTAATGGCCGCCACGAAGAAGCCTGCAACCAGGTAAAATTGTGCTGGAGGAAGCAAGAAAAGTGAAAGTGTTGGCTGAGCCGGGTCAATCAACATCTTTTAAACTCTCTGGAACTGAACTGTCTGAATTGCTGGAGGATACATTGTATCCCTAAGAAGATGGAAAGCGGGGGAGAAAGCTGTTAAAGGGAACTTTTTTTTTCTTCACTCTCCCACCCCATAGAAACAGCAGATGAAGATTTGAAATTTATTTGGGCACTGAAGGTGAATTATTTTGAAAGTTGAAGCCAAGGGACAAAAGACTCTTTGGACATTGGACTTAATAATTTAAGAAATCGGAAAACCCTTATTGGAGGTATGGATTTCTGATCATTTAAAAAAAATAAATTATTGTAAGGGGGAAGGGAGAGAAAAAAAAATTGGAGCAGAAGCTGAAAAAGGAGGAGATTGCCTAGAATCCCAAAGAAAGGTATATGGTAATTGGACCTCTTTGATTAAACAGTAACCCCAGAAAGAGAAAGAGAAGAACGAAGAAAGGTATTAATTTTTGGAACTTTTTTTGAATTACTTTTGATTAAAAATACTTGGGTGATTGTTTTGGGAAAAGTTTCTCTTTTCATTATGGCATCGCTTGTGGATGAACTAAAGACTGAATATCAAAAATATAAAAAGGAAGAACAAGATGGAAAAGATACTTTGGGCACTTTATTTCAATTTTTAGAAATGGTGTTATGTACTTATGAAAAGTTGATTACGCAGCAGAATGACTGGGACAAAGAAGAAGAGGAAGAAGAAGCCATCTTTGATGAACAATGGGTTTTTTCCGGGGAGGAGGAGAAAGAGGATAAGAAAAAGGGGATTTTAAGGTTTGAAAAACAACCAAAAAAGAGAAAAATGAGCGGAAAGGTGGATGCAAGGTTAGAAAGCAAAGGAAAGGGAGTAAGAAAAGGGAGGAGGAGAGACAAAGGGGTAAAAAGGGCAAGGAGAAGAATAAGCAAGAGAGAAAGGGGGGGAGGAGAAGCCTTAATGGTGGGAAGCAAGATCTAAAGAAAAAAAGCTTATTTAGAGACAATGGGTGAATCTAATTAAGGATAAAAGGGGTATTCTGGAAGGTACATAAGATTGTGTTTTTATATGTGTATTTAGAGTATAAAATTTATTGTGTAATTTTAGAATCTACTAAACAGAATCCCAAGATAAATTAAGTATTATATGAAGTACTTTTAAGTTAGGGTAATGAGTTAAAGGTGTTACCCCAATTAGTGTATAGGAGAAGTATCGTAAAAGAAAAAAGATGAATGGATAGTTGGCAATAGAACAGACAAAGAATGTTAGTGAAAATGGTAATAAGATATGGAAGGATATATAAAGGTTTTGTTATGTTTTTTTAGGTTTTGTATGTTGATAAAAGGCAATAAAATTTTAATTAACAAATAATTTGGATGAAAAGGAGAAGTTGGTATAAGATACGAAGTTAAATAGATAAAATAAATATTGATATTATAATTGGGAATCATCATGTTCTATTGGTTTTCTTCTTTAATTATCACTATTTCTTTTTTAGAAAAGAATTTATAAGCTGTTATGCCTTGATTGTTTGTGCACTGTTTTTGTAAAATTAATAACATTGGTTTATAAAAAAAAAGAAAATGATAATAAGATATGGAAGGATATATAAAGTGAATATGATGTTTGAATTTGTGTCTGTGTGAAGAGTTTTAACCCGGGATCAGGCAGCCTTCAGAAAAGATGTTTTAGTTTTGTTTTGTTTTTCTATGTTCTATGTTTTGTATGTTTATGAAAGACAATAAAATTTTAATAAGCAAGAAATATAATTTGGATAAAAGGAGAAGTCTGGATAAGATATGAAGTTAAATAGATAATGTAAATATTGACATTACAATTTGGAATTATTTTGTATGTTCTATTGGCTCCCTTTAATTATTTTTTTTTTTTTTAGAAAAGATTTTTTTTTTTTTTGAAACAAATTTTTATTAATTTTAAAGATAAAACAACACATCATTAACCATTAAATACATAAACACATAAAACCTCTTAATATTGTAAATCCTTACAAGTCAAGAAAAGATTTTTCAAGTTGTTAGGCCTGGATTGTTATTGTTTTTGTAAAATTAATAAAATTTGTTATTATATATATATATATATATATATATATATATATATATATATGAAGATGGAAAAGATACTTTGGGCACTCTATTTCAATTTTTAGAAATGGCGTTATGCACTTATGAAAAGCTGACTACGCAGCACAATGACTAGGACAAAGAAGAAGAGGAACAAGAAGCCATCTTTGATGAACAATGGGTTTTTTCCGGGGAGGAGGAGAAAGAGGATAAGAAAAAGGGGATTTTAAGGTTTGAAAAAACAACCAAAAAAGAGAAAAATGAGAGGAAAGGTGGATGCAAGGTTAGAAAACAACAGAAAGGGAGTAAGAAAAGGGAGGAGGAGAGAGAAAGGGGTAAAAAGGGCAAGGAGAAGAATAAGCAAGAGAGAAAAGGGGGGAGGAGAAGCCTTAATGGTGGGAAACAAGATTTAAAGAAAAAAAGCTTATTTAGAGACAATGGGTGAATCTAACTGGGAAAAAAAAGGGGGGGGATTCTGGAAGGTACATAAGATTCTTTTTATATGTGTATCTAGAGTAAAATGTTTAAGATATAAATGAGTATTAATATATATGATTAGTTTTTTCTTCTTCTTTTTAAATGATATGGATAATGGTTATATAGGTTTTTTCTTTAGTTATTAACCTCCCTTATAAAATTTATTGTCTAATTTTAGAATGTACTAAACAGAATCCCAAGGTAAATTAAGTTTTATATGAAGTACTTTTAAGTTAGGGCAATGAGTTAAAGGCGTCACTCCAATTAGTGTATAGGAGAAGTATAGTAAAAGAAAAAAGATGAATGGATAGCTGGAAATAGAACAGACAAAGAATGATATTGAAAATTGTTAGATTGGAGGTGGATCGGTTCAACAGAGACGCGAGACCATTTGTGTGAGTTCAGCTCTTTATTGGTAAAGATAAAAGGTCCGGGAATGCGAGCCGTGGCAGCCTTTCATATAGGGCTGGCTCGCGGCTCGGCAGCCAATGGCAGCATTTTGCATCTTCCACGATAGGCACAGCCAATCGCGGTAGATTCCCAGTGCTCCAATCACGGCCGACTTGTTGACCAATCAGGTCTCCGCTGGTCCAGACCGATAGGGTGCGAGGGTTTTGGAATATGCTAATATTGTACAACCCTCCCCTCTTGGTTTCATCCTGCGGTGCATAGTGATGTAGTCGCGTAGGTAGGTGGGGCTTTTTCCCTGCCTTCTTGACCTGCGCGGCTCAGTTCTGGTGTGGTTGTCGACCGGCTCGGATGCCTCATCTATCGCTCCGGTTCCTTGGGATGGAACCGCCTGGAACATTGAGCTGGGCCTTTCCTGGTCACTACCTCCCGGTTCTCCTGGGCTGGTTGAGCTACCACTTCTGTTCCTGCTTGGTTTTTTCCTGGCCGGGTGAGCTGGTTTGGCTGCTCCTTCCAGGTGAAGACCCCGGGATTTCGTGCTCCATTGGTCCTGAGTCTACAGGTGAGTAGCATCGGTTTATTGGTTCATTTATTCTAGGTGGGGGGTGTTCTGCTTGCGTTAGCTGGTTTTCTTTGGTTCCTTCTCTATCGCTTACCGATCCCACCCCCCTTCTAGTTTCTTGTTCGGGTGTTTGGCTGGTTGTGGTGGCTATTCTTGACCTAAGTTGGTTTATGTGCCTTTTCCAGTTTTTTCCGTCGCTGGTTTCCAATCGGTATGATAGGGGCCCGGTTATCTGGGTGATTGTTGCTGGCACCCAGAGTGGTTCTCCCGTGAGATTTTTTGCGTATACTGGGTCCCCTATGTTAAATGTTCTGTGTTTGCTGGAGGAACCTGGGGGTTTGTCTGGGTTGCATGTCGGGTGCATTCTGTCTAGTGTGGAGCGTAGTTTCCGGCCCATCATTAGTTCCGCTGGGCTTTTATTTGTGGTTGTGCTAGGTGTAATGTGTTGAATGAGGAGCATTTTATTGATTTTGTCCTGTATATTGGCAGTTTCTATTTTTTGGATCGCTTTCTTGGTGTATTGGACCATGCGTTCCGCTCGCCTGTTCGCCGCCGGGTTTGCCGGTGTGGTTAATGCATGGCGTATCCCTTGGCCTGCCAGAAATTGTTCAAACGCCAGTGTGGTAAATTGGGGCTCGTTGTCTGACACTATTACATCTGGCAGGCCGTGCGTAGCGAAAAGTTTGCTCAGTTTCCTTACCACCGCCTCCATCATGGTTGACTTCATAGTGCTTACCTCCAGCCAGTTGGAGTAAGCATCTACTGTGATAAGGTACATATGTCCCTTGTCTGTCTAGGAGGTAC
Organism: Hydrophis major; assembly: GCA_033807585.1. Classification (NCBI taxonomy): domain Eukaryota; kingdom Metazoa; phylum Chordata; class Lepidosauria; order Squamata; family Elapidae; genus Hydrophis; species Hydrophis major. The sequence goes on from CM066330.1 coordinate 114,209,515, forward strand.
CCCAGAAATTTGACCCTTTCGGCCCATAGCTGGCACTTCTCTTTTTTGACTTTAAGTTCCAAGTCTCTGAACTTCTGCAGTATCTCCCTCAACCTGGCTTCTAGTTGTTTCTCATTTTTCGTGGCCACTAAGACGTAATCAAAGTAGGGCACTACCCCTTCTATTCCCTGGAGGAGTCTTTCCATAATGCTTTGAAAGACCCCAGGTGCCACGCTGACTCCAAACTGGAGCTGGTTGCAGCGGAAGGCCCCTCAGTGCGTTACGATGGTCTGGGCTTCTGCTGTCGTGGCGTCGACCGGCAGTTGCTGGTAGGCTTGCGCCAGGTCAAGCTTTGCGAAGATCCGGCCTCCCCCCAGTGAGTGCAGGAGATGCTGGACTACTGGGACGGGGTATGCACTTTGTTGGAGCGCATGGTTTAGTGTGGCCTTGTAGTCACCACAAATTCTCACTGACCCATCTGGCTTGATGGGGGTGACAATTGGGGTCTTCCACCGGGCATGATCGATCGGTTCCAGTACCCCTTGCGCGATGAGCTTATCGAGTTGCTCATCGATCTTGGGCTTGAGTGCAAATGGCACTTGCCTGGGCTTAAGGCGGATTGGCGCAATGCTTGGGTCTATGTTAAACAAAATAGGGGACTCCCAGTACTTGCCTAAACGGTCGTTGAAGACTTCCCGGAAGTCCCTCACGAGCGCCGCTTCCCAGTCGGCTTCTCCGATGTGGTGTATGCCTGTTACTTCAATGCCCAGGGGTGCGAACCACTGCAGTCCCAACAGGCTCGGCCGATCTCGATAGATGATTGTCAGGGGTAGCACTTCTGTGTGGCCCTTGAAGGTGACTTTAAAGTGGCCTCTACCTACTACAGGGATTCGGTTTCCCTGATAGTCTTTGAGGGTTAGTGTTTGGTCTTCCAGTTCTTGGCGGCGGATGGTGGGGACCAGGTGCCTGAGTGTGTGCCAGGAGACCATTGAGAGGAAAGACCCTGAGTCCACCTCCATGTCGCATTCCTGGTCTTCTATCCCGACCATCACGTATACCTTCCTGGCGTCGCTGGTGGAGGAATGGCCGATGACGACAGTCTGGTGCGTTTCCTCTCTCTGTCTCGTCTCCTGGAGTCGCCTGTTCCGACCTTCCCGGCTCCAGCGGTTCTCTGTCTGGCGATCTCGTGTCCTGGTGGGGGTGCTGTCTCTCCATCGAGAGCTGGCCTCTCGTCGCTGCGGGCTGTAGTGCTTCTTATTCCGGCACAATTTGGTGATGTGCCCCCGCTTCTCGCAATGCCTGCAGATGGCTTCGAGAAAATGACAGTCCGCTCGGGGGTGGTCACTGCCACAGCCGGCACACTGGAACCTCGACTTACGACCTCGTGGTTCCCTACGCTCCCACGCTGACTGGAGACGGTGGATCTCCTCCTCCTCGTCTTTGGTTTCTGAGATGGAATCGATGTTGCCATGGTGTGTGGTTGTGTGGTCTGTCGCTGTCCTCTCGGTGGTCGACGTTGCCTCTCCGGTCACTGCTCGTGGCATGATGCCCGATTGTCGCATCCGAGCCGCTGATTTCTTGGCCTCTTCCGCTGCAGCGGCTTCGGTGAGGGCATCGGCAAGGGAGATGTCTCCCTTTGCCATGATGCGGCTCTGGAGGACGGGGTCTCGGAGTCCCAGGACAACGCAGTCTCGCAGGGCGTTGTCCAAGTCGGTGAACTCGCACAGACTACCCAGATCCCATAGTGCCGCTATGAAGTTGGCCAGTCCTTCGCCCTCGCGTTGATCCCGCCTGTAGAATTCGTGCCGCCGGATGAGGATGGGCATGACGGGGGTGTAGTGGCTCCGCAGCAGGGGCTCGAGATCGTCCCACTCCATTGTCTTGACATCCTTCGGTTTGGCCAAGGCTTTGGCCATTTTGAAGACTGCGGCCCCGCAGTGTGTGAGGAACACGGCTTGTTTCTTGTGGCCGATGGTGTCCTTGAGGTTGCTACTCTCGAGGAACATTTGGAACCTATCGGTATCGGATTCCCAGTCCTCAGTTGCAGGGTTGAAGGGAGCGGATGGCGAGTTGATTCCGGCCATGTTGCTGGTTGCTGCGTGCTACCTCGCCATGTGCTGGATGGTCTCTTTGTCTCACGATCCCATCCTCGTCGCCAGTGTTAGGTTGGAGGCGGATCGGTTCGACAGAGACGCGAGACCATTTGTGTGAGTTCAGCTCTTTATTGGTAAAGGTAAAATGTCCGGGAATGCGAGCCGTGGCAGCCCTTCATATAGGGCTGGTTCACGGCTCAGCAGCCAATGGCAGCACTTTGAATCTCCCATGATTGGCACAGCCAATCGCGGTAGATTCCCAGTGCTCCAATCACGGCCGACTTGTTGACCAATCAGGTCTCAGCTGGTCCGGACCAATAGGGTGCGAGGGTTTTGGAGTATACTAATATTGTACAAAATTGGTAATAAGATATGGAAGAATATATAAAGTGAATATGATGTGTGAATTTCGTCTGTGTGAAGAGTTTTAACTCGGGATCAAGCGGTCTTCAGAAAAGATGTTTTAGTTTTTTTGTTTTTTTTATGTTCTGTGTTTTGTATGTTGATAAAAGGCAATAAAATTTTAATTAGCAAGGAATAACTTGGATAATTAGAAGGAAAAGGAGAAGTTGGGATAAGATATGAAGTTAAATAGATAATGTAAATATTGATATTATAATCTGGAATCATTTTGTATGTTTTATTGGTTTTCTTCTTTAATTATTATTATTTTTTTAGAAAAGAATTTGTAAGCTGTTATGCCTTGATTGTTTGTGCACTGTTTTTGTAAAATTAATAAAATTTGTTTTAAAAAAAAAAGACTAGAGTTTTTGTGATACTGCAGATTATTCCATACATTTGTAGAAAGTTTCATTAAATACAATACCATTATGGGGGCCCTCAGTTTTAGGCTGTGAATGTTTGATTTCTTGAAATTAGGAATGCAAGAAATGTGGCCTGCAGTTCAAACTGCCTTTTTGTTGTTGGCAAAGTCCAAGTATAGATGAAGTTTAAAAAATTACATCATTCTGAAAAAATCTTGAAGGGCCTTAATGGTACAATTATGGTATTTGTAACTTTATTGAACTCAATTTATAGAAAAATGATTCTTTTTTTTTTTTTTTTGAAAACTGTCAATTAATGTGTTAGTATTAATTTACATAGGAAACAGCATGTTTTTGCACATTATGCAAACACCTGCAGTAAAAAAAAAATTCCCACATCAGAACAGATCTTGGAACATACAGTGAGCTTCCTCAAAACTATTGTTTTTATTAAAAAAAATACAGAAGTAAAGTAAAATAAGGAGAAATGGCTCACTGAGCCAATTCACACAGTAAGGAAGCTAAGACCACAATGGTTATGCTCTGTAACTGTGAGACTGGAAAAAAAATGAGACTGCCCCTCAAATTTCTCTGAATCTGCATAGTGGAGAAAGCTTCATAAATAACCAAGGAGACACAAAAAGCTGCTTTATGTTGAATCCATTTAATTACTAATGATCCATTTAATTCTCTTCTTATGCATTGAGGGCAGCAGCTTTTCACATTTTGTGGCAGAATTTGTTACCAACTCTATCTGGCAATTAAGCCTGCAAAAGTATGGGCTGAATCATAAAGAGCAACCCTCCAATCTAGCATGTGGAAGCTTGGTGTGGGGTGACAACATCTGGTGGTATTTTGCTGCTTTTCCTCGTATCTTTTAGATATTCTTCTGAATCTCTTTTAATTAATTCAATGTTAACAAATTAATCACTTATTTACAGCTCCTCTAGCCATTCACTGTAAATTATTTGTCCTTGTAGGAAGGCTGTAGCACTTAAATTGCTGTATTCTATTATTTATGGAAGATCAGAAGACGTGGAGACACCCAGCCCATAGACTTGCGAAAAGTCGGACACCAATGAATGGATAACATCATCAACATCATTCTATTATTTTGAGATCTGGTTCAGGCAAGGAAAAAAAATGAAATTACTGTATTTGCATGTGAGCCTGGATGCATCTGTGTTTGAGGGTTTTACTTCTTTGTAGGTGTTGGAAGAATTATCCTTCTGGGTTCCATTCCAAGTGGGTAAAAAGACACTGGAAACCTGCAGGCTGTTTGGGAAGATGGTTTAATGGTGGGTAGGACATGGCTTGGAGCTCCAAAGTGAAAAGGACAATCACATGCTTCAAGATGAAGGAAAAGAAGGGCCAAAATGCTGTGAGATCCTCAGTTATATACCCTCTGTTGGGCCCCACCTTTGTGTTTCCTGTTCCTGTGTAAGAAATGTATCCCATTGGCTGTCAGACTCCCAGGGCAGGGGTCTTAACTAAGTAGGTAAGTTAACTAAGCAAGTTAGTTAACTTAGTAATTAGTTAACTGAGTTGGTTAAGTTGTAAGCTTTGTCTGGACCACATGGCTTCACCTGAGTGTTGGCTGATACAGGTGAGATGGGTAGAGGCATTTGTTATGTAGAATACTCTGGTCTAGGCCTTAATGGCCCATTAGCAAAGGTGGAGGAGGCTGAGTTTCTGCCTCTGTTTCTACTCTTTTTAGGGGTAATATTCTGCCTTTTTAATATTTCCCAGGATATTTCATTTGTCTAGGAGAGGGTTGGGTGCTAACTTCCTACGCAGGGATTACAGGATCCTTAAAAAGAGAGTTTACTTTTTATTATTGGATGGATCCGGCTAGGTTGTCTCTCCTTCCCTCAGAAGTAGACTCTTGCCAATCCTCACTTCTTTTTATTGCACTTCTAAAGATTGGAGGGAGGGAGGCAGGGAGGGCAAAGCCAACTCCCAAGGGAGCATTTAAGAGGTCCCTCGGTCAGAACCTTTGGTTTCATAGTTTATCGGGAGACCAAAAAAAAGCAGTTTTGAAACTGCAAATAATGATTAAGAGAACAGAAATCTGGAAATATCACAAGATGAAATGAGTCACTGTGTTTTTCCTGCTCGGGAAGTTACTCCTACAGCTTCATACTTTGGAAAAACAAAAAGAAAAACAAAAGCTGAGCTGAGCTGAGAGGCGGTGCCTTCCAGAGGAAAGAGCCCCGATTGGCTGGGGATGAGACTCCACCTTCTTCCCGTCTAGGGGAGGGGCTCCTATGGAAAACAAAAACGCAGGCCGGTGTGCTGCAGATACGGGCAGGAGAGGCTTTGGTTGGGTGCGGGGTGCCGCTTGCGGAGGAAAGATGGCTTTGTTGCGGGGGCTTTTGGTGTGCAGCGTGCTCTTGCTCAGTTGTATCTGCAAGCAGGCGCTCGGGACCAGGCTCCTCGGGGGACGGGAGAATGCTTCCCCGGAAGAACCGGGCGTCCAGGCGGCCCTTCAGTTCGCCATGAACGAATACAACAGAGGCAGCAATGATATGTATGCTAGCCGCGTCTCCGAAGTGGTCGAAGCCCAAAAACAGGTGAGCGAATAATAGGTGAAAGCGCGACTCTGGGGTGACAGTGCCAGGCGGGCTAATTTACAGGAATAGGTTTTCCGGGCGCGGCCCGTGAAATTAGAGATTGATCCCTGTACTCCGTTAATGAGAGGGCCATCCTCACTTTTTAGGGGAGGTTGTAATCTTTCCCCACCCACCCCCGGCTCCTTGTGCAATTTAGCATTTTAACCCCAACAGAGTTCAGATGATCATCCCTCTGGTAGATATAGAAGCGGATGGAGAGTTAATTGCAGATATGACCAGGACAAACTCAGGTTTGTTACAGTAATTGGGAGAAGGGAACATTCTTCTGGCAGGCAAGACTGTGAGAATGCGGGCTGTTGTTGACTAGAATGTCCTTGCTTTAATTGGGTCAAAGAGCGCTTCCCTTTTTGTTCCATCACTTTTGCAATTGCCAGCCCAGAGATTAGATATGTTTGTAGTCCCTGGGCATAATCCAGTTGGTAGTTCTTTGAAAAATTTAAACTGGAAAGAAAAACTTGCACAGGAGTAAGTAAGAGTTATAAATGCTCTTGTCCTTTAACTTTGGGGAGTATGATATATATTCAATTCTCAGAACATTATGTGTGTTTCATACACTTTCTTCATCAAAACTAGCACATTCTGTTGCTTGGCCTGCTGATACTTCAGTTCTTTATTTGCTTCCCACACCACCTTTCCTATATAATTTTGCTATCAATAACATACTCTTCTCCCTTACTTGCCTACCATGTGAAATGAAAGAATTGCTGCTTGCAGCAGTGGTTGAGCCATGCAATCTAGCAAAATATCTATCTAATGTAGTACCACCAGCTTTATACCTGATGGACGCAGCACCCAAAATGCTTTCGTTCACGTTTTCTAATGTGGCATGTCTATTATCAGATGCACTCCAGCACCAAAGAGGCTTTTGGGAGAACTTCATGTTTCAAACTCTCTCTCTTTTGTAGGTCCATCAAAATTCCCAGGCATTGTTTTGCATTTATCCCTGTGGTGAACAGTAGTTCACTATATTTAAAGGCTACTTCACCTTTGTACTATTTGAGCAGTTGGATCAATAGAGATGAAACTGTCATCAATTACACTCAGAACTGGTTCTACGAGGGTTTGAGAGGGTTGAGCAGTTTCAAGTGACAAATATTAGGGGTGGAGAATGATGGCTTTGTGTTGGAGGACAGAGCTGCCCAATTCCTAAGCTTGCTGCACCTGCTGTCTTGAATTAAGTTCCAACAGTCCATCAGTTTCAGCACAGATTAGCTGATGAGCATCTAGAAAAGTATAGCAATACCACCATATTGTGGTGCTTCCTTTAGATTCTCCAGGTGTGGGTCCTTTGACCCCCTCCTCCCCCCCAGAGAAAACACCCTTATCTGAAAGGAAAGGGTTCCTCATCTCATACTTGTTTCCATAAGTGGCAATGGGTATACTCGTTGACATTCTTGTAGTAAGGCCTATCACTTAATATGCTTTATAATCTTGGGCAGTCAGAATGCTAAATATTTTCAGACATGTATTGGGTAAGTGCCCTAATGTTGTATATTCCAACTTTTTATATCATGCAGCTTGTCAGCGGAATGAAGTATTATTTAACTGTTAAGATTGGACGTACAGTTTGTCGTAAGGGAGCATCTGACCTTGAAAATTGTGCATTTCATGACACACCTAAACTGGCACAGGTAAGTGGCAGAAAAATGATAATGTTCTAAGGACTAAGCAGAATTAGACATGATTGATCTCCATTCAATCTTGGATATGAAGTGGGGTGATATATGAGAAATAATATGTTAAACCGGAGGAAGGAAAACAAAGTAGTTTGTTTTCCCTTCCCCTTTTACAGTTTTGAAAAGAAGGCCAGACCACATAATATTGAGTGCCGAAAGTAATGTCCCAGTATATTACTATCTTCTTTGTTGTTAATTTTCCAATGAATAGAAGTCTTGCTCCACATAAAAAAAGACATGGGCATGGCAATACTTGAATATATCATTGAGGTGTGAATTCAATCCATTTCTGTAGGACTCCAGGTTTTTTTGTTCTTATTAACAGCCTTGCTCTGATAACCAACCTATTTTGCTCCACAATGGGGGATGCCAAAAACAAAACTCTTGGCAGTCTGCATAGTGCGATTTTGGGTTCTGTAACTTCACTATAAAATCTAATGTTTTACATAGCTACTCTGTTCACTGCTTGGGCATGGATAATATCACAAGAAGTACTGTTACAAAACCTTTACTAAAACAAGAGCTGCATAACTCCCAAAAATATTAGGATAAAATATGTAAGGTGACATTTGGAAATTCCCAGCCAGGCAAGGAGCAAGGATCAAGCAAGGAGTTTGAGTCATTGTGCAGTCACGCACACTCACCCCCCCCCCCCCCCCCCAAGGTCCATGGAACATTATCTGTTTGTTCTCCAGGAAGGGTGAACAGTCCTGGGAAATTCTTGTATAGAAGAGTACAAGATTGTAGTCAACTTTCATGTGTGGATCTGGTTCCTTGCACCCAGGCTGCTCGTCCTCCCTTGGAAACTAACAGAAAAAGTCTCATGGAACTTGGAACCTCTTTCTGGATTCAAGATTAACTCCCTCCCTGCTTGATCCCTCCTTCTTGCCTGCCTGGGACTTTCCCAACAGACGAGTTTGTTTTAGCTTCAGTAAAACTGTGAGATTGGGGCCCAAACCCGACACATTTCCAAAGTATGTAAAGTGTTTGTTTTTAATATGAAGTCTGTTAAAGAAAAATGCCTTCATGTTTACTAGGAATATTGTATCTGGCCTGCAGAAATCCTGATCACCATTAGATGGGGGCGAAGTTGTGTGTGTGTGTGTGGGAACTCAGATATGGTAATCCTCAAGAGCAGAAGAGGGAAGCAAGAGTTATTCTACATATTTAGCCTAATTATGTAATTCATTAAAATATGTGGTGCTTATGTTGATCATTACTAACCTGCACCGTAGATTTCAGTGAGATTGTAATGCCCACTTAACCAGAGTCACAAGGAAACTCTTTGCACCAGACCAACTGGTCACACGGTCATCTTGCATTCTCCTTCCATCCCATCTTAAAAAAAACAGTTATGGATTGCAAATACTGGGTGATTGCTCAGACAAACCAGACTTTTTCGGCAACAGTCAGATACAGCAAAAGACAACTCTGTATCTCTGTATTCAGGGTTTCTGTTCAGGGTACAAAGTGTTCAGTGTTTTTGTTAGGGAGAAACATTGCCATGCCAAAACTGCCTGAATTGGCTGCCTAGTTACTCAGAAGGTTACAGCTAAATAAAGCACTAAGAAAAACCCTTTCCTTCCTTAAATAGCCACAAGATCTTATTCAGCAGTAGAGGAGCTGCAGCATTATTTCCTCTTTACTAAAGTAAGGCAGTTGCAACTAAGGGAGGTTTTGAGGATGTGAGTAGTTTAAATAGCTTTAAGAATTGGTCTTTCCAGTTGACAATGAAGATATTGAAGGGGTAGATAGCTTCTGCCTTTTTTTTTTTTCAACAATAAAAGAATAAGTGGTCAAGAAATACACTGCAGATTAGCCCTTGGTAGAGCAGCCATGAAGGCCTTGGAAAAGATACCAGATGCCATGATATGTCTATACCAGGAGTGTCAAACTTGCATCATCACAGCGGCATCCAGTGACGTATGAGACTTCTTTCCCCTTCACTAAACTGGGCAGGGGTGGGGCCAGCACATGACCCATCCGGCCCATGGGTGGCAAGTTTGACACCCCTGGTCCATGCAAGAACTTGTTGGCAATTGCTTATTCATTAACTGTTGAAAGTTATGATGGTGCACACACACATACCCAAATCAGTCTCTGGCTGCATCCAGTCCAGCAAAGCAAGAGAACAGGGAAATGAGTCCATGAAACAAGGAAGAAACAACGAATCCACAAGTAGGGAACAAGATACTGAGTCCACGAAGTCAGGAAGAAGCAAGCAGCCCTACAAACTCCAAATGTCTGTACTGGCACACCAAACTCCACCAATTCAGCAATTTTTTCCCAACAAACGTCACTCCCCACAGCATCTCCTTAAATCTCAGTCCCCATGTGTGCCTTGTGAAGAGGGGCAGGGTGCTCTCCTCCCGAGTCATTTGGTTGGTTTGTGCTGTTCCCCTCTCCTCCCCACCCTCCGGGATCAGGAGGGGGCAGTCCTTGCTCATCGCCTGAGCTCCCTTGTTCCTCATGTCTACTACTTGCCCTCTCTCGGTCATCCTCCACCATTCTTCCCTGCTAACAGGCCATCCCAATCCTCAGGGTCCCTGGGCTGCCTTGACCTGCTCCTCTGCACGTTTTGTGGAAGCCAACAAAGCCACCCGCTTCCATCTCCATCAGCTCCGGCTCATCATCCTCCGCACATTCAGATTCCAATGGGGGCATGACACCCTATACAGGTTTATGTTCCAATTCTCAGGTTGATTTAGACTAGTCATACATTCAGGTGCTCTATAAGGTCAGATTTACCTTATACCTTATAATATTGTTATAATATTGCCAGTTATGAAATGTGATATGAAATACTTCGTTTTTGTTTTTCTTCTATTTGCAGATAATCACCTGCACTTTTGAGGTTTATCATGTTCCTTGGAGAAACATAATTTCCCTGCAAAAAAGTAGCTGCACCTAAAAACATCTGGTTTCCTACAAGTCAGCTTTCTACTATTCTAATCCCATGCCTCTAGTTAAAATGAGTAACAATCCAGATACATTTTCAAGTGAGAATTGTTTCCACTAATTCAGCAATGCTTCTAAGTTCCTAAAGCAAATAATTTCCTATAATTTTCCTTTTAGAATACTTTATAAACATGGCATCTTATTTTGCAAGCATGGGTTGTGTCATAGCAGAGAAAAATCACATTAAAGATTTTCTTGTCAAAAGTTAAGATGTTTAAAGATGTGTATTCTCTTAATATTCATTACAAAGACTTAGCCATTGGAGACACATGATCTCTAAATTTGTGCTGCCTATGTATTTCCCAGGATAGAGCATTCTTGATCTAAAAGGCACAAACCACCTGGTGGCACAGTTTATGGTGTTAGTGGGTGAGGGTCTGAGGTCCTTTCCCCCAAAGTGTGCTGCCTACCTATATTTGAATCAGCGGAAGATTACTGGCATGGCATTAGTTTTCTCATTGTCACTCCTTATCCTCCTCCTATTGCCTTTCTTCCCAGTCACTGCGTAATATATCACCTAATTTCCCTCTGTTGTAGTGGGTGACAAAACCTGAAGTTTGGAAACAAGAGGAAAGCTCTGTTTTTAACCCAGTTCACTTAACAAATTACTTAAGCCTGTTTCAGCCATATACAATGCATGCTTCAAAGAGACTTGACTGGAATTTTCCTTTTATTTTATCTCCTCCCTCGGGATAGGGCAGGAAATTGAACCTGGATCTCCCTGGTCCTGGTTCAGTGTACCACACTCTCCTCTTTTAATATTAATGGACTTGTCTTTAATCTTCCTGGTTTTTCTGTTCTTTAATTTTGTTATTCCAGGCACAGTTTCTTTTGGCAGTTGACCATTCTAACAACAAACTGAAATTGCCGGAGTAATTAAACGTCTGCTTAAAGTGAGTGTTTTTAAAGCATTCAAAAATTGGCAGAAACTCAATCCTCTCAACTCAGAAGGGAGTGCATTTCAGAGCTGGTGGGCTTGCAGAGAAAGTTCACCCTCAGATTATCTCAAGAAGAAAATTGGGGGTGGGGGGAGGAATTATGTAAAGTCTCTTCAGTAGTCCGGATCCAAGCCCTATAGAACTTGAAAAGTATAGCACTTCATATTTCACAGAAATAATTTGGGAATCATGTGAGTCACTTTTGAGTTTTCTCAAAAAACTAAGCTGGCTGCTGAGTTCTGTACTAATCCTACAATTTTGAGTCTAGGTGCAAAAGACTTCCACATGCAACACATTCTTCTCTTTTAGTCACACACTGAGTAAGACCTGTAATTGAGAAAATAAATCTTAACAAACAAAATGGATTGCATCTTTTTTCCCTCTTGTCTTTTAGACATGACTAGGATCAAACCCAGTTCATCTCCTTGTCTAATCCCATCAGACCTAAACTGATTGCCCCCTTGCTCCATACAAAGCGGTCCCTGCAATCCCAAAGAATAGAAGCTTCCCCACCAGCACACAGTACACTCGATAGGCAGCCCTAAGAAGGGCAGCGCAACAGAACTCATTGTAGATATAGTGACAAGGACCTGCCTAGTATCACCAAAACTGGCCAGATCGCTAGGATTTCCTGTTTTGTAGCCCTCAACTAATTAAATTTAAATTTTTTTTTGCTTTCCTGTTGTTTTGGGTTCCTATTTATTAGTTGCAATAAAGCTTGGTTCTTCTCAATGGTGCACCTCCTCCTTCAAATGGAATCTACAATTTATGTACTTCTAAAACTCTTGTCATGACCTTTACCTGGGCGAAACTCTGCATCATAGGGCAACAATTTTTGAACCAAGATATCTCAAATGGATTGACTTACAGAATGTGTCCAAAATCTGGAACCCATGACTCCCGAATAAAATTTGGGAAAGTTGTGGCTGCTTCAGTGCTGCTGTGCTACTGGGCTTCTGCTCTGCTCCTGTGACTGTCTCCCAGCCATTCTCACAATCCCTTATAACCTCCCCGCTGAAAGGGAAGGGAAGATGAAAGGAGGAATAGGAAGGAAGAGAGGGAGAGAAGAAAGGAAGGGACATAATGTGCTTTTCTTGGGCAACACTGAACCGTGCAACACTTCTTTAGGCACTTCCATTTACCCTTCCCAACCCATGCTCTCACCACCTCTACATACCTTACCTGATCCATGGACCCAGGTTGTCCTCACACACTATCTTGGACCTGCATTGGCACCTCTTTCATACTCCCAAACATTCCTAGGTGCTCCTTCCAAGCTGCATCCCACATGTGCTTTTTCTAAGTCATGGCACCTCTCAAGTAGCCCTGCAACCCTCTTGCACCCTTTGTGAACTGTGCTGCCCACCAATGCACTCTACCTGACCCTCATGGCATCCCACCTCCCTGTGATCTCCACACACCCTTCTTGACCCAGCATCCCCCCCACATGTCCTACCCTACCCATATCCTCCATGTACCCTTCTTGATCTACGCTACCTTCTGCATGCTTTTCCAATGTGCACAGCATCTCTTATACTCTTCCTGACCCACATCACTCACCTGCACGCCCTTCACAACCTGCATGACATCTTTTGGGTACATCTGTGTACCTTCCTGACCCACACAGCATCTTTTGTGCATCCCCATGTATAATTCCTGACCTGCACTAGGTCAGGGAGGGAGGGAGGGAGGGAGAGAGAGTTTATGATGCTCTCTACCAGCATCCTACAAGGAAAGAAATTGGAAGTTGCTCCCACTTGACTGCTTTTTTTTGCCCAACCAGGCTCTGTTTCTCTCTCTAGATAAAGAAATATTTCTGAAATGATGATCCAGTGGGTCATGGGTCAGTAGTACTTAATAACCGACAAAACAGAACATTCAGAATAAAGCATTCAAAGTGAAAATGATACAATCATGCTTGCTGTCAGCAATATGTGAGTTTTGCAAGTTGTAAGAATGAACTTTGAAATGATGAGTTGTCCATCACTACAAGTTGAACATAAAATACTTCAGTCCATCCATCCCATTGTATTTCTTAAGCCTGGAGGTTAACATCTCATGTACAACTATTTTAAGGCTATTTTCTTCTAAGATAATACAAATCATTTACATTGGATCTTTTAGTGATTTTAATCTTCAATTGCAGAGAAATGCATGGTGTGTGTTTGTCATGTCTACAATTTCATTTTTAAATGAAAGAAGACTTCTTTGGAAAATACTGGCCTTTTCATCCTAGCTCCTGTAGACTCATCTAAAATAAAAAAATCAGTTCATTACAGCCATAAGGCCAGATACACTAAACTATGTAATAGAACTGTTAAATACATATACAACAGAGAAATAGTGGATATATTAGGATCTAAAAATAATTTAAGAACCTATATAATAAAATAAAACTTTAAAAGTCTTGTAATGTCTATAGTGTTTGATTTTTAGCATAATGTGACTAATTTTGTGGGGAATGATACTACATTGTGTAAAAATCAGTGTACAGCTTTGAAAAAACTACGAAGTCTTTAAAGTCTTGGCAAACTGTTTTGCACCATTCTGAAAACTCCAATAAACTCACACCAGGACCCTGGGATTTCTATCACAGCTTAGTCATGATAGCCATTTAAGTGACTTTGGGCCAGTGATGGCATTCACATTTTTTTTACTACCGGTTCTGTGGGCTTGGCAGGGGAAGGATACTGTAAAATCTCCAGTCTGAGGTGGTATTTGCTGGTTCTCCAAACTACTCAAAATTTCCGCTACCGGTTCTCCAGAACTGGTCTGAATCTGCTGAATACCACCTCTGCTTTGGGCCATTTCCTCTCTTTTAGCCCAACCTATCTCACATGATAGGAAAATAGGAGAAGGAAGGTATATTATGTATGTTCCCTACTTTGTTTATAAAAGAAAAAATGCAGGATAAAAAAAAAATTAAATTCGACACAGTAAAAACAAAAGTTAATGAATGAACAAACCACCACCACTAAAGCCTTTTTCTTAAGTAAGTACTGATTTTTTTTTTTAAACCTTTTTGGGGAATGTAGATCACAAATCAAAACTAGAACAAGTTTTCACATTCTGAACTTGCCCTGAATGTTCTCATTCTATTCTTTGGAATTCAGCTTAATCTATAAACTAATTATCAACCCTATAGAAATATATTAAGTGACCACTTGATGGCACCAAATAACTTTTTCTTTAATACCAGAGCATTGTTACTTTTTATTATTACATGGCCTTAGAAAGAGGAGTTCTGAGGAACCAAACAGCAGCTAATCTTAGTCAGGTCATCCCAGCTGTGATATCCCTGGGTAAAAATTGAAACCCTCAGTGAACTCTTACCATACCAACTCTTGGATTAATTTAATACTCATCCATAAGATGGTAGGAGTTTTTTTTGGCTTTGGCTTAGTGTGGATCAACAAATAATAAATCATAATAAATTATGGGTCAGTGCAGTGTGGAAACCCATATTTGGGCAACCATTGCTCAATTCCCAAATAGTTATTTGATGTAACTTTTCTAATATACTCCTTTTCCCCTGGATAGAACTTGCAAAGTAGCTGAGATACCAGCTGGAACACTGATGGGAAGATTGGAAGTGAATGTCTCCATATACAGGTTTAAAATAATTTAAATAATGTAGGAGTGCTGACAGCAAAGAAGCAGTACTTGTCTACCATCACTTCATCTTTGTAATACAGAGCTTTTTTAGGTAACAAAACGTTATTTTCTCCAGCTCTGCCAAGAGACTAATAATAGGATTACTCAGAACTCAATTGTCTAATACATCAACAATTCTGATGAATACAGCAATCTTACAACATAGTTTCAATGAAAAAAGCACATAATAATTACTGTCAAAATACTGTCAAAACTTTTTTGGTAAATTAACAACAGCTGTTGTTGAACTATTATGATGTGAATAAGATGTTTCAAACAGCATATCAAGCACCTATGATTCTTAATATTCATAAGCTTATATTAGGAGAAGACAAGTTTGAGGTCTAATGGAAGCTCTCCCAACATCCAGAAATTATACCACTGAAATTTGACAGAAAAATAGCCTTGTTTAAATAGCAAAGTTTCAAACTATTTATTGTATTCGACAGTTTTAGGATAACATCCAAAACAAAGGACTAAATCTTTTTTGTTTTAGCCTTGCCTTCTTCCATACGGTTGGGAAACTGAGTCGCAGATCAGAGAGTGTTCAGGCCTGGTTTAGATTATTTAATTAGCTTGAAAAATATATTAGTGCCTCTTTATAAAGGGGTGTAAGTTGAAAGGTCATTAGATCATTGGCTAATTGTAAATATACTTGTTTTAGTCAGAATGCCTGAGTCCTCTACATCAATTTCAACCTGACTTCCAGCCAAACCCCTGACAGTGTCACAAGAGGAATTGAGTAAATGTTGCTTGACATACATTCACCCCCCCCCCCCAATGCTGTTGATGCTTATAAGAATCCTGTATTCCACTCATCTGGATGAAACCTTAAATTCAGAAGACACGGTTGAAGTGCTGAATTGACAGAGCTGACATTCTGTTGATAGGTAATACATCTGTTAGGTAGACAATGTGTAATTTACCCTGTTGGAGGGTCAAAGATCAATAAAAAGTAAAGCTGAAGTTATGCTGTTGAAAATGCCTCCTTATTAAACTTCAAATTTGAAGGGGGGCATTGGAACTCAGATTAAAGTATCTGTGGCAGATGGCTGGCTACTCTTGATTTGAACACATTCCCTCTGTGGACAATTAATGCTGTTAACAAACATCTCTTACTGTTAAGAATATGTAATTTTTCCCAATAGGAGTCTGCTTTCAAGTATCTTATATCATTTCTAGCAATAGCACTTAGACTTACAGTATATACCCGTGATGGCGAACCTATGCATGTGTACTGGAAGTGATACACAGAGTGATACCATCTCTCCAGGCATGCCTGCTGCCGCCAGTTGCTCTTCTGGGTTCCACCGAGTGCATGTGCGCCAGCCAGCTGGTCTGGGAACTGGAAGAGCAGTTTCCCAGTCCACATACATCATGGTCTTTGCATGTGCATACGTGCCAGAAACCGGAGGACCAGATGGCCGGCATGCATGCACATGCATGCTGAGGAGTTGCTCTTCAAGTTTCCGGTGTTCCCCTGTGCGCACGCACATGTTCTCCTGTTTCGGCACTTGGTGCCAAAAAGGTTCACCAACATTGGTATATACCACTCCACCGTGTTTTATAGCACGGAGTAGTTTTACAGAGTCAGCATATTGCCCCCAATGATCTGGGTCCTTATTTTACTAACCTCTGAAGGATGGAAGGCTGAGTTAATCTTGAGTGGATCAGGATCAAACTTCAGGCTGTGGGTTGAGTCAGTCTGCAATGCTGCATTCTAACCAATGAGTCACCACAGCTCCATGGTCCTACAATTTATTCTGCATGCTGCACTACAG
This sequence comes from Hydrophis major, assembly GCA_033807585.1. Lineage (NCBI taxonomy): Eukaryota > Metazoa > Chordata > Lepidosauria > Squamata > Elapidae > Hydrophis > Hydrophis major. Next base: position 114,225,991 of record CM066330.1, read on the forward strand.
AGGGATGGAAAATGTGCCTTGACCTTCTAGGAATGTAAAGGTTGCTTTCACATGGGATGTTGTTTCTAATCCCTTGGACATCCTTTGGATTGAAGCTCTGAAGCTATTCCAGTTCACAAAGTGAAGTGGATCTAATATTTGATGTGAGGTCTGATCAGTAAAGAATAAAGTAGAATTAATATTTCATGTGATTTGAAAACTCTACATGTTAGAACTATCTTAAAATTGCATGCCCCGTTTTTGCAGTCATCTCCCTGCCAATTCATAAGTCAGCTACTATTCCAATATTTTTCACAAATATTGCAAGCTAGGCATCCTTAAGTATTTAACTATGTATTTGATTTTTCCTTCCTAATGGAAAGACACTGCATTTCTCTCGTATTTAATTTTGTTATTATCAGCCCATTTCTCATTTTGAGCTTATCATTTTGAATTTATTTCTGCCTTGCAGGCTATTAGTTACCAAAGTCAATTTTACATCCTTGTTACTTTGAGAATAATTATCTCCATTTCTTCATCTAAGCCATTAATTTAAAATATTGACAAATATATGATTCAAATCAAAGTTTAAGGTATTTCTCTTGATACCTTATTCCATTTGATGGGAATTCAAATACTGTTTGAATATGTACCAATTTTGATGTCATGCAGTCCATGACACAATTTACTTGCTAATGAGAATGTCATCGAGTACTTAGCTAAATGTTCAGCTGAAATTAATACATTTTTACAATCTATTAAAACATATGAAATAGATGAAATAGTTAAAGCAAGAAAATCCAAATTCACAGATACAGAATAGGCGATACCTGGAGGGTGCAGCTGGTGTTGCGATGATACAGCATATGATCTTGGAGATCTGAGATCACTGCCAATATATTTCCTCCTGGATGGTCCAAACGGATCTAAACCATCCCAAAGAGAAAGTGAATTTAAAGAGCGCATCCTGTCGATCCCGGGGACACCGTAAAGTCCTTATAGATCCAGGAGAAGATCTTTTTGTCAGCGGCAAATTAAAATTAAAGCTGCTGAAGTTGGGACAGCTCCAAAATGAAAGAAAACGGAAAGAGAAAGTGTGCCGGTTTGGTGAGAATTTTTTCTTTACTTTAAGATTTGAAAGGACACCCTAAGGAAGAGAAAGTTTGGACAGAAGTGATTTAAACAGGAAGTCAAAGATATATATAGTCTCACCTATATTCACAAGTGAGAACAAGGAGTTCCACAGTTCAAAATATTCAAACAAAACAAAGCCAGACCAAAAAAGGGTTAACAGTACTATATTCCAGTCCTTGGCAGACTTCCCGGAATCTGTCTGGTAATTCAGAATGTCCATAAATTACAAAGGCCGCTCCACACGTATCCTTTCGACACATCAAACACTTTGCTTCCAAGCAAAGTTTGAGAATCAGCAATCCTCCTTAAATCACCTGGATGGGCGTGTCAGTCTCTCTAATCAATGTCTGGCTTGACGCCTCCCTTCAGATTGACGTTTCATTCTTCTCCTGGTTCTAGCGTCAATTCACGATCTGTCAGTTCCCCATTAGAAGCCTCTGACTCATTTTGTGGATCAGTTGCTGGCATGAGTGAAGTAGAAGGTTCTGGCAAGGATTGTCTCTCTGACAATCTCTCATCCTCCTGGCTCACATCTGTGTCCTCTGATAATTCAGACTCCACATTCACAGCAGGCTCCATTCATCAGATTCATCAGAGTCAAAACTCACAGCAGGATCGATCCTTTCAGTCACAACATGATCCCTCATCGCAGGGCCCTTCCCCCGAGTCTGACGATCAGGGTGTGGTTTTGAAGGGAATTGTGCATGATATATTCGACTAAGGTCTGGGGCATGCACCTTGGACACATCCTGCCAAGAGCGAATCTCCGTTTCATTTTCCAGTCTCCCCACGAAGTACTGGAATCGTCCTTTAGCCATTGTGAATCATAAGCACTGCATTACCAATGCATCCAGAGTTGAAGCCCGCTCTGCATGGACTAACTCATCCTTGATGATGTCAGATAAGCCTTCCTGGAACGCATCCATATGAGCTGGTTTGTTCCAGTTAGAATCCATACACAGCAAACGAAATTCTGCAATGTATTCCTGCAGGGGACGTTTCCCCTGATAAATGTCCCGTAAACATCTAGCCACAGTTTGCATTTTAATTGGGTTTTCAAACATAACCCTCATTTGTTGAAGAAAGCCCTGAAAATTGTCCAACAACGGGCTATCTTGAATTAACAAGGGAGTAGCCCATTTGGCAGCCTGCCCAGATAATAGGCTAATCATAAATCTTACCTTAGCCCGGTCATTTGGGAAGGATTGATCCTTTCAGTCACAACACACACACACACACACACACATGTATGTATGTATGTATGTATGCATGGCATTCAGCTTAGTTCGGGTATTTTCCCATGTCATAATAGTTGTGCTTTTAAAGTTGTAGCAACGTTTCAGCAGAATCTCATCTGCCATCATCAGGCTTCTGTATAGTGTTCATCTGTGAGTCAGACTTTTACAGTGGTTTCAGATTTAAATTTGGGGCAGCCTATTGCTGTGCCAGAATGGTTTTTTTCTTCCTCCTGATTGGTTGGGAGTCTTGGTCTGTGTTTATTGGTCTTGGAGTTTGCTGTGTTCTGCTTGATTGATGTTTCTGATATCTTTTGTCTGTTTTTTGGCTCTTTTTGTATCTTGATTGGCTGGCAGCATTGTGTTACTTTATCGGAGGCCTTTAGTGCAACTTGGCTTCGGGTAAATGGACAGCTATCATTAGTTAGGAAGCTGGGTTTCATCTGGGTGCCTGGTTGGGGTATGTTTGAGGTGGAGGTATTCGGGGGGATCTGTTTGTGCCCAGGTGTTTGCCTGGCTTGTGGTGTGGAGATTTTTTTGTTTGTGAGTGCAGGCTTCTAAATGATTGACAGCCTGGTGGAATCATCTCTTCTGTTCATGTTTTCTGGTCTTTTGTCAATCTCTATGGCTTCTTTGATGATTCTGTGGCTAGGGTTTTCTATAGTGGCTAGGGTTTTGGTGCCATTGAATTTGATGCTATGACCTGTGGCTTCCATGTGTTGGACTAGTGAGGAAGTGTGTTCCAGCTTTTTGACTGCATTTTTGTGTTCATCCAGGCGGGTACTTATTCTTCTATTGGTCTGTCCAATGTATGTGGCCGGGCATGATGCACATGGGACTTCATATATGCCTTGGTTTTCCAGGTCAATTTTATCTTTGGGGTTTCTGAGGATGGCTGCTATTTTTCTGTCTGTTTTGAAGGCAGTCTTGATGTGATGTCTGTGTAGTACCTTACTAATTTTGTCTGTAGTACCTCTTATGTAGGGCAGGACAGCTGTTCCATAGGTCTGTTCATCTTCTGGTTCTCTATTATGTTTCAGTGTGTTTTTGTGGATCAAGCTGGTGATTTTGCTTCTGTGGAAGCCGTTGGCTGTCAGTACTTTAGTCAGGGTGCATAGTTCAGTCTTAAGACGGAGGAGCCGATGGAGTTGGGAGCACTCTGCCCTCGCTTAACGGCGCGAGAACGTTCAAGAAGGTTTCAGGAAGGCTTGTACCTTTATTGCGGGGGTCAGGGACATTTTGCTAATTCCTGCCAATGGAGAGGGATTCGCAGACCCATGCCTGAAACCACTCCTGGCCCATTGGGAAACAGGGTAGGCCCGACCTCGGGGGAAACCCTAGGTCGGATACATTCTACACCCCCACCCCAAATTGCTGAAGTGAATCCTGGACCTCCTTGGCATTTACTTTTGGACACTCAAATCTTTTTACAGTCACAGAAGGAGGGAATCCCTTCAGTGGCATTGGTAGACTCAGGGGCTGCAACCAGTTTTATGGACAGGGCTTTTGCTACGCACTTTGGGATTCCATTGGTTGCTGTAGATCCACCCATTAAGGTGGAAACAGTGGATGGACATGAGCTCAAGTCTGGGCCCATTCGTTTCACCACCCAACCAGTGCGCATGGTTATTGGGGATCATGAGGAAACGATAAATTTCTACGTCACTTCGGACCTTCATCTCCCCTTGGTACTTGGTGTGTCCTGGTTGCATTTGCATGATCCATTGGTGGTTTGGGCGCAGAACGCCATTTCCTTTCCAAGTCTCCAATGTGTGGATCATTTGAGACATATCTGCGCTGGTCAGGATATCGCCGCTTCTGCTGTTCCCATACCTTCTGAGCTATCGGACTTCTCCAATGTGTTCAGTGAGAAGGAGGCGGACCAGTTACCACTGAATTGTGCTTATTATTGTCCTGTGGACCTGATACCGGATGCTCCACTGCCCAAGGGTTGGTTATACTCCATGTTGGAGCCCGAGTTGGTTGCACTTTGAGAGTTTTTAGATAAAAACTTGGCTCGAGGATTTATTTGACCCTCATCGTCCCCTCTTTCGGCTCCCGTTCTTTTTGTTAAAAAGAAGTCGGGAGAGCTCCATTTATGTTGTGATTACCACCGGTTGAATGCCATCACAGTGAGGAATAGTTATCCTTTGCCACTCATTCCGGAATTGATGGAGCGGTTGCGGGAGGCTACTATCTTTACTGAACTCGATCTGCGTGGGGCCTACAACCTGGTTCGGATGCACAAGGGGGACGAGTGGAAGACAGTGTTTGGTACTTGTTATGGCCATTTCGAGTACACTGTCAAGCCATTTGGTCTGACCAACACTCCCACGGTATTCCAGCATTTGATGAATGACATTTTCCAGGACATGCTCGATAGGTTTGTCATGGTGTATCTGGACGACATTTTAATCTACTCTCGGCCCAGGGATCACCACCTTCAGTAGGTTCGTCAAGTGCTTCAGCATCTTCGGGAGAATAAACTCTACGCGAAATTGAAGAAGTGCTTCTTTTTTCAGTTGTCGATAAGAGTTTTTAGGGCATATCATCTCTCCCAAGGGCATTGCTATGGACCCTAAAAAAGTCGAGGCCTTGTGTAGTTGGGAAGCCCGTTGTCGAGTCAAGGATGTGCAATGTTTTCTGGGGTTCACCAATTACTATAGGACCTTCATTCCGGACTTTGCTAAGTTAATGGATCCCATCACTCAGCTCCTCCCGAAGAAGGTACCGTTCTGGTGGGGGCCTCTGCAACAACAGGCTTTTGAAACTTTAAAGAAAGCGTTTGTGGCTGAGCCAATATTGAGGCATCCTGATCCGAATCGTCCATTTGTGGTCAAGACAGATGCCTCTAATGTAGCTATCAGGGCAGTATTGTTGCAAGCTCCAAAGGATGACACACCTCTTTTCCCCTGCGCATACTATTCTAGAAAGCTCACAGCTTCTGAGCGCAATTATACCATCTGGGAAAAGGAGTTGTTGGCTATTAAGGCTGCATTTGAGACCTGGCGACATCATCTAGAGGGGGCTCAGCACAAGGTGGAGGTTCGGATGGATCACCGAAACTTGGAACATTTGTCTACCGCCAAGAAGTTGAACCAACGCCAGATCCGGTGGTTGTTGTTTTTCGCAAGGTTCAATTTTTCCGTCACTTATGTTCCAAGTGGACAGAATCAGAGAGCAGACACATTGTCGTGGAAACCCGAATATATCAGTCCCAAGGATCCTCTTCCTCCACAAACGGTGTTGCCACCAGAATCCTTGGCCGTACTTCAAGATCCAGTAGCTTTGCGGGCTCGCATATGGGAGGCGCAGCAATTGGACGCGTGGACGCAGCAGAGATGGGGGGACATTGGACCTGATTCCCCATGGTCCTTTGAAGAGGGCTTGCTAAGACATCGGGGTTTATTGTACATACCCACCAGGACGCAATGTCATGACAACCCTGCTACTGGTCATTTTGGTTTTCACAAAACTCTGCACTTGGTCACTCGGACTTTTTGGTGGCCTCAGGTTCGACACAATGTGTTTTCCTATGTCGCTTCTTGCCTACAATGTAGATAAGCGAAAGCGGCGTCGGGTGCACCTCCTGGACTTCTTCAACCACTGCCGACTCCAAGCAGACCATGGGGAGCGATCTCCATGGACTTTCTAATGCACTTGCCCCTTTCGTCGGGTTATACGATGGTGCTCATGGTGGTTGACATGCTCACTCAGATGGCCCATTTCATCCTGTGTAGGAGATTACCCTCAGCTCGTGTTACTGCCCGGCTTTTCATACAACACTTGTTCCGTTTACATGGCTTACCAGCCAGAGTTGTTTCAGATTGCGGTGTTCAGTTCACCGCTCAATTCTGGAAAAGTCTAATGAACGCACTAAGAGTACAAGTATGTTTAGCGTCGGTGCACCATCTGGAAACTGATGGTGGGACTGAGAAGGTAATTGGCATCCTCGCCCAATACCTCAGATGTTTTGTAAATCAAAGACAAAACAACTGGGTGACCTGTCTTCCATGGGCAGAGTTTGCCTTTAATAATTCTCGGCACACCTCCACCCACATGACGCCTTTTTACGCAAATGTGGGTTACCATCCGAGGTTTTTCCCCCTGTGAATCGGAGAATCTCCAGTTCCAGAGGCACGAGATTTTTTGTCAGAGTTATATGCCATGCATCAATTAATTTCCAGACAATTGGAACGAGCGAAAGCAGATTATAAGCGTTTTGCAGATCGTTCGCGTCAAGCGATGCCTCCGTTGGCTGTGGGTGACAAGGTGTGGTTGTCAACGAAACATCTTCAGGTCGATCATCCAATTAGGAAGTTGGATCATCGCTTTATTGGTCCCTTCCCTATCGAGGCGGTTATTAACCCTGTGGTTTATCGACTCACTCTACCATGCTCAATGCGCATTCACCCTGTTTTTCACTGCTCCCTGTTAGTACCTGACACCCCATCGTGTACTCTCTGTTCTCTGGCAGATACAGGTTCTCCATCTAGGCCCAGCACTGAACCTGTTACGGATACTACAGTGGTCGGAATTTATGATTCACGATGGCTAAAGGGAAGATTCCAGTACTTCATGGGGAGACTGGAAAATGAAACGGAGATTCGCTCTTGGCAGGATGTGTCCAAGGTGCATGCCCCAGACTTTATTCGAATATATCATGCACAATTCCCTTCAAAACCACACCCTGATCGTCAGACTCGGGGGAAGGGCCCTGCGGTGAGGGATCGTGTTCTGACTGAAAGGATCGATCCTGCTGTGAGTTTTGATTCTGATTACTCTGAAGATGAAAGGGTGGAGCCTGCTGTGAATGTGGAGTCTGAATTATTAGAGGACACAGATGTGAGCCAGGAGGATGAGAGATTGTCAGAGAGACAATCCTCGCCAGAACCTTCTACTTCACTCATGCCAGCAACTGATCCACAAAATGAGTCAGAGGCTTCTAATGGGGAAACTGATAGATCGTGGATTGACACTAGAACCTGGAGAAGAATGAAACGTCAATCTGAAGGGAGGCGTCAAGCCAGACATTGATTAGAGAGACTGACACGCCCATCCAGGTGATTTAAGGAGGATTGCTGATTCTCAAACTTTGCTTGGAAGCAAAGTGTTTGATGTGTCGAAAGGATACGTGTGGAGCGGCCTTTGTAATTTATGGACATTCTGAATTACCAGACAGATTCCGGGAAGTCTGCCAAGGACTGGAATATAGTACTGTTAACCCTTTTTTAGTCTGGTTTTGTTTTGTTTGAATATTTTGAACTGTGGAACTCCTTGTTCTCATTTGTGAATATAAGTGAGATAGCCTATTGCTGTGACAGAATGGTTTTTTCTTCATCCTGATTGATTGAGAATCTTGTGGTCTGTGATTATTGGTCTTGGAGTTTGCTGTGTTCTGCTTCTAATATATATATATATATATATATATATATATATATATATATATATATATATATATATATCGTAGAATTGTGAAGATTTGCATCCCGAGATATAAGTTCAAAGGAAAGAAAGATTTGCTCTTCGGGAAAGTTTTTTATTTTTTGTTCAGAATTTTCGGATTTGTTATCTCAAGTCCGTCTTCAGTGAACTGTTAGATGGAGATGTGTCCAGGAAGGAGCTTTGGTCGTTATTTTTATCGTTGGTGTCAGCGTTCTGTGGATTGGCAGCACGGGCATCATCGCGTGATTGACTTGTCAGTTGTTTGGATGCGAGTTGGTTTGTTTTTTGATGTTGTTGATCCAATTATCACGTAAACTTTGATAGTTGGGGTCAATGTCTTTGTGGCGATTAATGCAATTGGTGCCAGTATGCCATGCTTCAATAAATTCACGTGCATAACGTGTTTTGCCTGTGCCAATTATTTTGGTTGCATCCCAGTTAAAGTAATGATTTTGGTCTATGCTGTGTGTTGCTATTTGAGATAGTGGGTCTTTTCTTTTGACAGCTAGTGTGTGTTCATGGATTCTTTCGTGGAGTTGTTTTCCAGTTTGGCCAATGTATTTTTGGGGGCATGTTTTGCATGGTATTTCATATATGACGTTTTTCATTGAAGTGATTGGTAATTTGTCTTTGCCTGATATGAGTGTTTTTCTTAATGAAGTTGTTGGTTTGTGTGCAATATTGATGTTGAATGGTTGTAAGTGTCTTGATAGGTGTATCAGAAATCATATCAAGACACTTACAACCATTCAACATCAATATTGCACACAAACCAACAACTTCATTAAGAAAAACACTCATATCAGGCAAAGACAAATTACCAATCACTTCAATGAAAAACGTCATATATGAAATACCATGCAAAACATGCCCCCAAAAATACATTGGCCAAACTGGAAAACAACTCCACGAAAGAATCCATGAACACACACTAGCTGTCAAAAGAAAAGACCCACTATCTCAAATAGCAACACACAGCATAGACCAAAATCATTACTTTAACTGGGATGCAACCAAAATAATTGGCACAGGCAAAACACGTTATGCACGTGAATTTATTGAAGCATGGCATACTGGCACCAATTGCATTAATCGCCACAAAGACATTGACCCCAACTATCAAAGTTTACGTGATAATTGGATCAACAACATCAAAAAACAAACCAACTCGCATCCAAACAACTGACAAGTCAATCACGCGATGATGCCCGTGCTGCCAATCCACAGAACGCTGACACCAACGATAAAAATAACGTCCAAAGCTCCTTCCTGGACACATCTCCATCTAACAGTTCACTGAAGACGGACTTGAGATAACAAATCCGAAAATTCTGAACAAAAAATAAAAAACTTTCCCGAAGAGCAAATCTTTCTTTCCTTTGAATATATATATATATATATGTGTATATATATATATATAAATATATATATATATATATATATATATATATATATATATATATATATATAATAAATATATGTTTTCTTAAGTTTTCATGGGTACTTACATGTATGGCATTCAGCTTTGTTCGGGTATTCATACATATATATTTCTCATTGCTGGATTTTCTACACATGATTTTATATTTTGAAACTGGACTGTTTTTTTCTTCTTCTTCCACCTATCCTTTCTCTCCTTTTTGACTTTATAATATTCTAGGCTAGAGACTCCCTTCTAGTCATCTTTTTAAATATTTTTTTCCCTTTTTAATTATTTTTTATTATATCTTGTTTGGTAAAGGAGGGGGAAAGTGACAGCAGAAGAAACTTTGTAACACTGCCAACTAGAGGCTTGGAAATATTCTATCTCATTTTTTTCTTGACCAGACAAAGCTGAGAAAGAACTGAGACTTCTTTTCCAGGACATTGCCTGTTTGATAAGATAGAGGGAAGAGCATGGGAGAGTATTATTTCAGGTGCTCTTCTGGATTCCGATCAATAGCTGTAATCTGGTGTTGAAGTTTATAGGGGAAAAAAAGGTGATAAGACTCTGGAGAAGAGAGTTATAAATTTTAACAAAAGCCTTGGATAACCAAACAAGGTGAAGTGTGCTCTTTTTACTTTTTTCAAGCTGGGCTCTTTCTTACTTTAACAAACACCCTCCTTACTAGCTTACTTTTTTTAATAGGTATTTGGATTTTTGGCCTTTTGGAACTTGTTTTTGTCTTTCTTTTTGTTTTTACGTTTGCATTTTATTTTAAAGGAAAAGCTTTAGTATTAATGATTTCCTCCCCCCCCCACCTTCTTTTTAAGGGAGTAGTCTCTTTTCTTTTTTCTCTCTCCCTCCCTTGTATTTTTTTTTCTATTTACCTTCCATATTGGTTGGCTTTCTTTCTTTTTCTTATGCATCCTTTTATACCTGAGACTTTTTAATTGGATTAAGGTGTTGAAGAACTTGAATAATTTTTCTTTTCTCTTCTTTAGTTTTTTATTTTCTATTTTTCCACCTTTCCCAGGATTTAACAATTTTTTTCTTTTGTGTGTGTGTGTTTATGGTCTTTTCTTCCATTTTTGAGTTTTTACTGCTATCTAACCAATCAATTGGATTAAGAACCTGAAGATTTTTTTAAATTATTATTATTATTGTTATTATTTGGCTTCTTTTTTCCCACTATTTTTACTTGGAATTACAGTTGGTTATTTCACAAGTGGATTAAAGTCTAGAAGAACCTGAAGATCTTGAATTGTCTGAAATGAGTAGGAAACTAACAGCCCCTGGTTCCTCAACTTCTACTTCTTCCTCTTCACCATCTGGAGGACAACATTCAATGCAGACTATGTTACAGCAAGAAAAAGAACAGGAAAAAGTGACCCTGCAGATGATTATACAAGGAATTCAAAATATCGAAATAAGAACAGAGAATATTGAAAAGAGAACAGAGAACATTGAACAAAGAACAGGAAAAACTGATGAAAAGGTGGAAAACTTTCAACATATGATGATGAAGTATGATGAGAGATTCCAAAAAATTGAAGAAGAAGATGAACAAAGAGATAAGAAGATTGGAGATATTGATAGCAGATTAACAGTGGTTGAACAAGAAAAAAGTGGGATGTTGAGATGGGAGATGGACAGATCAGAATTTTATCTCAGATTCCAAAACATAGAGGAAGGAAAGGGACAAAACCTAGCTGAGACAATGATAGAAATTTTGGCTGAAGCTTTGGAAATAACTAAAGAGAAGATAATGGATGGAATAGAGGAGGTTTATTGAGTCTTCACAAGATATGCAATGAGAAATAGCTTACCAAGAGAAGTTCACATCAGATATACAAAGAAAGCCATTAAAACACAAATATTGCAAGAGAGAAAACATTGAAATATAAAGACAAGGAGATTGTGGTCCTGAAACAAGTACCCAGAAAAGTGAGAGAGATGAGAAGAGAATACCGATTTCTGACTAAAATGCTACTTAAAAAAGAGGTGAATTATAGATGGCTGATTCCAGAAGATTTAATGTTGACATGGCAAGAACAGAGACATAGAATTGACTCAATTGAGAAAGCTGAATTATTTTACACAGAATATTTTGGAGGGAAAGAGGAGGAGGCAGAAAAAGAAATGTCACTAATTGAATTCCAAGAGGACTGCCAAATAGCAACTGAAAAAGAAGAAGGTGCAGTAGGTGGAAAGGTGGAAGTCAAAGAACAACGTGAACCAAGATCTACGAGAGCTGCTAAACCTAACTACAAAATATAACCATGGAAGAGAAAAAACTGATTACAATTAACATAAATGGACTTAACTCAGCTGTTAAATGAAAATTTTCCATAAATTAGAGAAATTAAAATTTGATATCATCTGCCTACAAGAAGTACATATTAAAAAAACAACATGAACAATAGCTGATATAGCCAAAATTAGGGAAAATATTTACTTCTTTGACATAATGCAAGAAAAGAGGAGTGGTTTTATATACTAAAGATATTATCCCAGCTAAATTGATCTATACCAATGATGATGGAAGATTACTAATGGTGGAAATAATGGACAATAATAGGAAAACACTCCTGATTGCAATCTATGCCCCGAATGACAATCAAGAATGTTATAAAAAATTACATATGAAAATAATTAAACTGGACTATGCTAATATAATTATGATGGGAGACTTTAATGGAATTGTAGATAATAAATGGGACTATACAGCACAGAAAACAACAAAGCAAAACAGAAAGACTCTCCCTAAATCTTCTTTTAAAATGATTGATGAAATAAATTTAAAAGATACATGGAGAGAAAGAAATGCTATGACTAAACAATACACCTTCTATTCAAATAGACATTTATCATGGTCCAGAATAGATATGATATGGATGTCAACAGAATTGTTAGCTAATATTCAAGAAATAAATATTGAAACAAGTACTTGGGCAGATCACAATCCAATAACAATTAAATGGAAAGGACAAAGAAGAAGATCTAGATGGATGTTAAATAATACTATATTAAAGGAAAAAGATTTCATACAGTGGATGGAGAAAGAACTGGCTTTCTTCTTTAGAGAAAACAAAGAAGAAAATACATCAGTGGAGAACATATGGGATACAATG